>OY998264.1:58782500-63625000 GCA_963922045.1 Persicaria maculosa
TCGGTTGCAGGTGAAAGGCAGGAGGGAACATGTGAGGAGGGAAGGCAAATAGCCCGGGTGGGATTTTGGCGCCAAAAGGAGGGGAAAGATGGTGAGGTGATGGGTGATGTGATGGAGTGTTACATTTTACCATTTGTATGGTATAAAAGGGGAATGAGGAGAGAGGTGTTCATTTTCTGTTTCTCTCACATGATAAGCAGCAAAAAAAATGGAGAAAGAGATGGAGAAAGAGATGAAAACCAATCATCCACCATGGAAGACAAGGTCCGAGCTCGCTGTTCCAGTTGCAGAGAACTTGTCGGCTTCAGTCTATGCCCATGTCAGTGATCAAATACCCCATGTCAATGTGATCCCTCAGAAGCTTGTGTTGGCAAATGAAAGGGGTAAGTATATTTGGCGATGTAGTCCTCATCTATGGTGTTAGATACCCATGAACCTTTTTTCTCATCCTTTGTTTAATATTTCAGGTGGAAACACCATGGTATGCGTCACTCTCATCTTCCATGGTTGTTGGGTGGTCGAGGGAGGCAGATGGGTGTATGTGGGTGTGAAGGCGCACAAGAATATCATGATACAACAAGCCATCGACTTTATCGATTTGAAAAACCTAATCAGGCTGAAGGTCGGTGATGATGCTTCCTATGCAGAGGGGGCGTTGTCGTACGTTCCGAACTCGAAAGAAGGGGGTCATCCGATCATAATAGCTGATGATGACGACCTGGAGGCGTTTAAATTTCTGAACTCAAAGTTTGGAGAAGATCCATGGCCCCTTGTGATATACGTCGGTCCATTGCAGAAGGGAAGCTGCGAAGTAGAGCACCCTGCAGACGAAGAACACCCTGCTGGGGAAGAACCCCTGAGTGGGTCACCCTCCTCCCAAAAAGTGGAAGATTTGGCTGAGATTGTGACAAACGGTAAGGCAAAACAAAACCCCATGTCTAAAGATGCTGTGTTATATGCTGGGGGCGAGGTGATGGAGGCATTAGGGAAGAGCTGGGAGCCGGCTGCGATGGACAATAATGACAGGGGTAAACAATCAAGTGACACGGGGAAACAATCAAGTGACATGGGGAATCAATCAAGTGACACGGGGAAACAATCAAGTGACACGGGGAAACAATCAAGTGACACGGGGAAACAATCAAGTGACACGTACAAATTGCCAGGTGACAAGGAACAAGGTCTGGAAGTGATTGAATTGGGTGACACGGATAGCTCCTCAGGTGACATGGGTGACATGGGTCAGGGGTTGGAGGTAATATCCATTAGCAGCGGGGAAGAGAATGACGATGGCCCAAGCCCCTTAATCGACTTTGGGGACTCGGATGAGGACGAAGGTTTTGAAGTGAAGCTCGAAGAAGACTGGGATGATTTGGAGTTGTACGGTGTGAACGAGGAAGTTGAGGATGAGGTGATGAAGGAGCTTGAAGATTGTATTCCTAGGTCTAGCGCATCCCAAACCCCGATGGAGAACTTTGAAGCTTTGGTGGATTGAGTAACGCCTTGCACCCAGGACCCACGACGCAACACGATAGAAATTTCGGAGGGACAATTATTCGCATCGAAGGCTGATGTGCAGACTCGCCTTCGGTGGAATACGGTGGAGAAGTGCTATGAGTTTATTGCAAAGAAGTCTACAAAAACGTTGTTAGTCGTTGGTTGTGTGGACCCAAAATGCACGTGGATGTGTAGGGCCTCGCCTTATCTACGCACCACTATGTGGGTCATCCGAAAGTATATCAAGGAGCATACATGTGGCATCAACGTGAACCACAACCATAACCGACATGCTACGTCAGATATGATTGGACGGAACCTCGTGTCTATGTAAGTTTTACGTTAGTTGTGAATAGTGTCTTCCTTTTCACATTTTAATATTCCACTTGTCACCTTTCATTATTCCACTTGTCATTTGTTATTATTCCACCTGTCACCTTATATCTTTGTCCGGGTGAAAGTAACTCAACCTATTACTTGTAGGTTCACCGGGAATCGGAAGAACCTCGTTCCAGACCAAGTGCAGTCGCTGACGAAGTCCCAGTTCGGCATCACGTGTAGCTACTGGAAGGCCCGAAGGGCACGATTGGCGGCGAGGGATGTAAAGCATGGGACCGATGAAGAGAGTTACCGGGATATTATTCCATACTTGCACATGGTGGAGCAGACTAACCCCGGGACATATACTAGGGTTGAGATGGACTCCTCCCAAAGATTTAAGTACGCCTTTGTTAGCTTCGGGGTATGGCGCAAGGCGATCCCTCATCTGAGAAAGGTAAAACCCCGTGTCACATGTTTAGTTTTATTTGTCACCCATCAGGATAGACCATGTCACATATCCATCATTTATTGATCTCAATGTGCAGGTGATTTCAGTGGACGGGAGTTTCCTGAAAGGTAAGTTGAAGGGGACGCTTCTCTTTGCCACGGCCCAAGATGCAGACCACAAAGTATACCCGATTGCATTCGCGATTGTCGATGGTGAGAATCATGGGTCATGAGGCTTCTTCTTCAGGAACATGCTACATGTTGTCGAGGACACCCCAGACGTAATGTTTGTATCTGATCGGCATCTGAGTATCGTCCAAGGTATGAGGGACCACTATGTGTTTGCGAAGCAAGGGTTCTGTGTCTGGCATCTATTTCAGAATGCGAGGTGCAGGTACAAGGGTGTCACGGGGTTGCAGGCCTTGTTCTTCAAGATGGCGAAGGCGTACACGAGGGCTGAATTTGAGAAGTTGTTTGCTGATTTCTGCGCACAGTCAGCCCCTGCAGGCCAATACGTGAAAGAGGCTGGTTTCCAGAATTGGGCCCGAGTATACTTCTTGGGGAATCGCTACAACATAATGACAACGAACAAATCGGAGTGCCTGAACTCAGTCTTCAAGGAGCCCCGCGACCTACCCATCACTGCCTTGATTGGTGCCATCATTGAAACCATATCGAAGTGGTTTTATGAGCGACGGGAAACCAGCAGCAAACGGGGTAAGCTGGTCAGCGATTACGTTTCTGATGCTCTGAAAACGAATTATGCGATGTCAATGTGCATGGATGTCAGACCGCTCAGCCCACACGAGTACAACGTCCGCAAAGGTTTCTCCTCATGGGTTGTCAACTTGAGTGCCCGTAGCTGCACATGCAAGCGCTTCGACATCGACCAGTTCCCGTGCGCACATGCCCTAGCCGCTGCCAAGTTTCGAGGTATCAATATGTACACTCTTGTCAATGACTTCTACAAAGTCGCTGTAAAGACTCGAAATTTTTAAATATTATTTTCTAAATTAAGAATTAATTTTTGACTTAATATTGAATTAATCTCGATTTAATTTCCAAGGATTTGGAAAATTTTGAAAACCACCGTCCTCGTGCAAATAATTTGGATTTAATTTCTTCGAAACGAGTTCCAATATAAATTTAAAATTGATTTAAAAACGAATTCAGTTCGCTCTATTATTTTAAGGTTTAGAAATATTTTCGGGCTTCATTGTCTAATTCGGATTCGAAAGTTTATTTTAAATTGATTTTAATTGAGTCGGGTTAAGGTCAGAAAGCGGGTTTCGGGGTTTATTTTAGTGTATTTATTTTAACTTTATACACTATCATACTCAATCCCTCCCTCACCACTTCACCAGCCCCATACCCTCTCCCTCTCCCTATTCCTACTGTAAGCCTATACCCTTCCCTTAAATCTAATCACAATCCCCGTTCACACCATCAGTTGCACCACCTACTCCATTTCACTTCCAAAATTTCATCTCCATCACCTCATCCTCCTGTGCACCCTCTTGTTCACCACCAACACCACCACCGAGCCCCTTCATCACCGAGGCTTCCTCTGTTTTTGGAAACACAACAGCCACCTCCTCTTCTCCGATGTCCAAGCCGCCAGTGAGACATCACCAATGCCGTCGGCTCTGTTTTCTTCGCCGGAAGCCACCGCACCCTCCAACGCCATTGGAAGCTTCTCCCCACCACAACTGGCCATGAAGGAGCCCTCGACGCCACCTTTCGAAGCACCTGCGAGCGCGAATCGAGCCTCCGAACGAGCCCGACGAAGCCAATCGAGTCGACCTCCCTCGGTGAGCATTCCTCCTTCCAATGTCGTTCTTTCCTGATCTTAACCACCTCGTCATCTTGTATTCGTGACTCGGAGGAGATGTGTGGAGAGCGAGGGATGAGCGTGAGTGAGAGCGAGAGTGAGTGAGCTTTCGAGCGGGGGGAGCTCGAGAACGAGAGCCGGAGAGGTCGGGGCACGAGCGGGGGAGTGAGTCGGATAGGAGGGCCGACGGGAAAGAGAGAGAGAGAGAGAGCGAGGGCTGCGAGACGGCGGGAGCGAGCTGAGGAGAGGTCGAGCGCGGGGAGCAGAGGCGTGCAGCCAGGCGGGAGGTTGAAGAAGCTCCGGGTGGGGCCCGCTGCCTTTTTCTTTCTTTTTTATTTATTTATTTTATTTTGGGTTAAAATCTGATATAAGGGTTGGGCTAGTAGATTTTGGGCCGGATTTGGTTGGGTTGTGTCATTGGGCCTATTTTGTTTTGGGTTGTTTTATTGGGTAAGGGGTGAATTTGGGCCTATTTGTTTTCAAATCTGGGCTTTTAAAATGGGCTGGTTCGGTTTTGGAATTTTGGGTCCGGTTTGGGATTATGTTGGTCCGGTTTGAGGGCTTGTTTTATCCCTTTATTTATTTATTATTTAATTACTTATTTAATTGATTATTATTATTTGATCGCAGATTTATTTATTTATTCATTTACTTTATAATTATTTATTTAATTATTTATTATAAGTTGTTTTAAAAGTAGAATTATTGGCATATATTATGTTATGATATGATGTTTTTAACTTGTGTCTTTAAAGAGGTTAAAGTGGTTTATTAATGTTATTTTATTTGTGTGGTTTATTAAAATGGGATGATTTGGTGTTTTAACTAGTTAAATATTGTTTGAGAAATTGTTTAAAGAAGGTTTAAGGTTTCCCAAAATGTTTTAAAGTAGGTTGAAATCATAGTTAATATTTTCGGTAGTGATCCTTGACTTGTATTTTGAGAAATGTCTTCTCAAATGGATTATTGTTTTAAAACCGACATGCCGGAATTATTTTAATGATATGGGTTGTTTAAGATATTTCTTAAGTTTTGGAATTTAATTAGATAATGATTTTTGAGAAAGGAATATGTCGGGATTATTTTAATGATATTATAATTTTGGAAAATTGGTTTAAGGATTCAAATGTTTAATATCGGGATTTGGCTAAGTATGATTTTAAAAGAAATGTTTGACTATTAAATTGACTTCTTGAAAAGTTAAGGGCTTTTGAGGAACTTTGAATTGATTTACTTGAGTTGACCTGGTGATTTAATATTTTGGAATTTCGAGTTAATTTATGGAAATTATTATGGAGGATGATGAAATGATATATGAAATGTTATATGATGATTTATTATGAAAGGATTTGAGACATGATGAGATGAGATGAGATAAGATGAGTTGAGATGATGTTGATGATGACGGGATGGTTAACTTATATATGTTTTATGTGGATCTTATGTGTGTTATTTGATATGCTTTGTGTAAGTTAGACTTAGACTTATTATGTTATATATTGAATTACTAGGTGATCTCTGATTTGTCTGGACTTGCTATTACTTTTGTTGGTTGCTTGGACTCTGCGCTTCTCCAGGTAAGTTCCTTGAACTTACTCATGATGGGCGCTTTATGCACTGGGTGTTATATAGTAGGCTAGTGTTCATGCACCATACGACTTAGAATCAAGCTTAGGATCTAAAATGGAAACCATATGACTTGTTATGTGTCTTTGCTAGAAAACGGCCGTTATAAGAGTTTATCGAATGAGACCTTTTTCTTTATTCATGTCATCCTAGTTGGCGCTTATATAGAAAGTTGCTTGCACTCGATGATGCGGTAGGCTTTTGGTATAGAAAGTTGCTTGCACTCGATGATGCGGTAGGCTTTCTAGTAAGTGCATTAGGACTCTTAGAGCCTAAGGCCTTATATAAGTGTCATTTCTTGCCTTCCTTTCATAATTAGTAGGCTCATTGCGTGGGGTTGGCCTGCACCGTAGGGTGAGGTAGCTCCTTTGATGGTGAGTTGCTATAGGATTTCTTAGGAGCCTAGAGGGACATGCTATTTGGCATTTCTTGTAATTGGCACGCTTCTTTATTTATTTTTGCATTTACTTATCCGCATGCTTATCTGTTTAATTTTCGTTTTACATTACGCATTTCATCTTAGGAATAGGATGCTTATTATATGCCTCTAAGAGTGTTTACACACGCGCAGGAGTGACCCGATGATTGACCCAGATCCCCTTCTTTTTTTTTTAGATTCAGGTAACCGTTAGCCGTTATCTTTGCTCATATGGGTGCTTGGCGGGTTCAGACTTTTGGCGTTAGATCGAGAACTTGAGCGACCACTAAACTTTCTTTCTTTTAAAATCTTTTGCATCGTTTTGATCCGGCTCAGTCGTGGCATTTTTTTTTGGATTGTATTTTGATTCAAACCTTGCTTCTTTTTATTTCGAAAACTTGTGACTCGTACTCGGGTTGTAAGATCTAGTTGGAAGGTAACCTTGCCTTCTTAAACGTAACTCGAATAATTAGGTTTTCTTTCCTAGGCCCAAGGGAGGGCAAATAAGGGAAAGAAGATCCTTATTTTCTGGGCAGTTACAGTCGCAGCATGGAAGGCGTGTTATGAGAATGTGCTATATCCGCTCCCTCCAAGATTAGAATGGAGGATTCCCCCTGAAATCTCTGGGGTGGCGTGCCTTCCCCCGGCCGTGAAGCGGCGGCCTGGTCGCCCTAAGACATCCCGATACCCATCTCGCGGAGAAATTCCCCGTGTGAAGCGTCATCGTTCGTAGTTGTTTTGTCGGTGGTCCAACGGCTTACCTCGGAAGCTGGGTTCTCTTTTGCAAGTTCAGTTTGGGGTCAGGGGTTGGACCATTTTGATGGGTAAGTGGTTTATAACTTCGTAGTACTGTTGGGACAGGTTAAGTACGTGGGAGTATTTTTGGGTCAATGGACATATGACAAAATTTAGGTAAGTACATTTGGGATGGGAGTAAGTAGTTGAGAGTATTTTTGGGTCCATGCACATATCACAAATTGTTGGTAAGTACTTTTGCCCTGTCAAACTTCTGTGAACAATATGAATGCCGCAGGTCACCTGTTTGTATGAACGACCAACCAATGTTATAAAATACTACGACTACTAACCAATGGATATCATAACATCCTACAAGTTTTGAGCAAATAAGTTCATCAACTACAACCGTAGAAATTTTCATAACCATCTAGTGAAAGGAAAACCACACCCTGATATAAAGTGGCTTATTACAGTCTACCGTGGAAGATGGCAACAGCAAGCATGTGCATGTACGCCTCGATGAATGCGTCGTCAAATCTGTCGAAAGTGGGGGCGTCCTAGGTGAGGAGTTGCATGAACCTGATCGTGTATGGTCCACAATCTCCACTGCAATAGGGATGTGTCTGTCAGATTCATAGGACTCGGATAACACACGAAATGAAATTCAATGGTCCCACAGAAATTACCTCAGTTTGTTCTGCGGCATCCCCTTAACGCGATGTAGAGCCATATCCTTTGGAACCTTTTTCGCGTAGGTGTCCTTCAACGTGGGGTGGGCATTTATCAGTACGGGGATAAGGTGGGTGACGCACCTTAAGTGTCACGGAAGCTGGCGGTCCCTCACGATGTGGACATCCGGATCATAAACCCTTACCTGCCAATCGTTCAGATCAATCGCAACGGCAACCCAATGTATATTCTTTAGATTCAAGGGTAGCAGGATGAGTTCCACCCCTGCCCACGAAAGCCCCATGGTCGGGGACCGCCCGTCAAAGTAGTAAAGCAGCTTCTGATCCGCTTCGTAGGTGCCCACATTGTTGTTGTATGTATCCCACTCATTTTGAAAAAAGCACCCGAAATAGGTGTCGAGAACAGCAACTCGAGACCCAACGTCCCCAGCCCTCTCCGTTAACCCTTTACGAAAAAGATATCATACTTCTTCCATGTGCTGCATGAACGACAAAATTAATGAGCTATCCACTACGAAATAAAGAAAGGAAAACATTTGTTTATTTTTTGTACCTCGGTTGTTAACCAAAACCTGGGCGTTTGTAGGGAGGTAAAGAACTCCTTCGTTAGGTCTGTGCTGCAGGCTGACTTCCGCAATTCCACGTCCCCGCTATACGATGACGATGTTAGGTGAATTGAGTCGTTTGTAGAATAAGTTGGACACAAATAGAGATGTGGGTTACCTTGCCATCCATCGGGCCAAGCCGTCGTTATCGGACACAGATACAAGTCCCAGTTGAATCGCGTCCGCGCCGGGGACAACCTCCTTCCGTTTTTGTACCCTGGCTTTCTTCACATGACGGGGCATGTCTTCTTCATCACATCCTGAATCCCTCCTAGTCTTCTTGCCTCGCACGCCCTCCACATCTGCAGCCTGAGATATCTCACAACTACTTAGAAAGCTTGTCACATAGGAAGCTTCTAAACTCCTACATTTTCAGTTCCCGTGTCACCCAACTAATTATACCTTGTCACATGGTGGAAACACCTTGTCACATACGAATTTTAATTTCCCATGTCACCCAACTACTTATACCTTGTCACATGGGAGAAACACCTTGTCACATAGGAATTTTAATTTCCCCTGTCACCCAACTACTTATACCTTGTCACATGGTAGAAAACACCTTGTCACATAAAAATTTTAATTTCCCCTGTCACACAACTACTTATACCTTGTCGTGTCGTAGAAAACACCTTGTCACATGAAAATTTACTGACATTATAGAAAACACCATGTCAACATCAAGAAAACTTACCTCCTCAGTAGCTCTGTCCGGGTCCTCCCCCTCCTTGACAGACACCTCCACATCATCCTTCCCCCCCCCCTCCTTGACAGGCACCTCCACATCGTCGTCCTTACTGACATCATCGACCACTTGCTCTGAACAGACATCCCTCTTTTGTTGTGGCACCCCTTTTCCCTTGTCATGGACATCGCGCATCCCATTGACAACACCTTCCATGAACTTCATCTGCACCACACAAGACATAAAATTATGGGTGGTTCCTCAAATTCATCACACTCACAACAATATTAACGTGTCACCTAATCATTTTGCCATGTCACTTGGTTGTTTACCCTTGTTATCAATGTTATGTATAATAGGGCGAAAACAAAGTTATGCGATTGACGTACCTTGTCATCAATGCTCTGCATCCACGTTGTTATTGTTCCTAGCCTCTCCAAAATCAATTCAATTGTCTTTCCCACCTTATCTTCCCCAGGTTCCTTGTTCCCATGACGTAATCCCGAACTTTCCCCGGCCTTGGCGAAGCCGTCACCATAATATCGAGGCGCCACCTTCCTTACGATATCATCGTAGAAGAGGTCAGCCTCCTCATGCCTATACAAGCACCCAGTCATCAACTCAAACTCACCATCACTCGGGACTAGTATGGGGTTGTCTTCAACTTTTATGCTCTCCACCGTCGATCTCCATGCGGGTTTGGATCGACTCATAGCTGAGATTGTCGTCGTCAGCAGCCCACCTCAACAAGCGAGGCAACGCCCCAATCGACACCTTGTTCGCAAACTGCACCCCAATGTCCGGTACTGCTTCGTACAGCCAAATCTGTAACACCCTCACATAACACTCGCCGTATTAAACTGCACATAACAATTGAAATATAACTTCGTTCGAGAAGGTTACCTGGAATGCCAATGGATAACCCATTAGGCCATAACCAAGTCGGTCGACTTTCGGCTTCAACTCAGCGATCCGCCATTCTATGACACCACTCAGGGACGCATGGGTGGCCTCGTACACAACCCTGCCCCAAGGGAATTCCAAGAACCGATCCACGTTTTCCACAAGCTTGACAATCCAGCCTCGTATAGGTTTCCTCGGTTCTCCCCCCAATAGAACTCCTTCGATGAAGAGGAGGAGAGCGATCTTGAAACGCCTTCTCGCACTACGCTCCTTCAAGATCGAGTTCTTGAAAGTTGTCTCTAGCTCACCCACCGTCATGCTATCCGTTGCCAACAAGTCCTTCAAAGCCTTCTTGTTCTTCTTGTCATCCTCCATTGCTTCCTCCCAGACTACACCACAACGCAGGCCCGTAACGAGGGCAAACTCCTTGATCGAGAAGCGTCGGAGCTTTCCTTGTAGCAGGTACCATGTCTCCCACTTCTTCTCCGTCGCAAGTTGTCGTTGTAACACATAATGCAGTAGTTGCGAAGAAAATTGTACTCTGTTTGCCAATTCCACAACCCCCCAAAGCTGGCTTCTCTTCAGCTTCTCCCAATCTACGGGGTCGACCCAGTCGTCCAAGTTCACGAGCAGCGAGACTCTCGAATTTCGGTTCACACGTCCACGAAAATGTTTGTCCTCTGGGACTAACAATCGTGGCTCATTCTTTTTGAGTAGGGGGCTCCCTTCTTCCTTAAACTCTTCGACCGAACCATCTCTTTCCTGCAAGTAGGTCAACATGCACATAATCAGATATCCACAGAAATCCAATCCCTACTATTACCTCCGTCACATATTTTTTTCACAAATACAGAAACATTTTCCCATGTCACCCAGTTAAAAACCCATGTCATACAACAACGATACCCACGTCACACAAAGCAGACTGTTTCCCCATTTTCTGTAATCCCGTTTCTGACCGTTCTTCTGTCACCTTCCTCCGTTCTTCTTGTCAGACCCTCCCAACCTCCCATCTTCTTCTTCTATCGCAACCCAGTCTGAAACTCCCTCGTTCTTATTCAATCTCAAGGTCCTACATCCCCATAACCCCATTTCCCCATACCCCCATTTCTCCATATCCCCCATTTCTCCATATCCCCAATTTCTCCATATCCCCAACTTCCCCAGATCCCCAACCTTCAAATTGCCCATTGCATGTTGAAATGAAACATTGGAACATCGGGAAATAATTCCAGATTCGGATTTATAGAGAGGGAGTGGAAGAACAAGGTATGTGGCTTACCTCCTCTCAGGCGCGCTCCTCTGCGGTGTGCTTCTCCGACGTGGTCCTCTTCTCCGGCGTGCTGCCCTCTTTCTCCGGCATGATCCACCCCTATTCTTTGTCGCACCCAGGACCGACCTCGCACTTGTCAAGTGCCTTCTATCTTTCTCTTGTCTTTTTCTCCACCTATTTAAAGCCACTAACTTCCCCTTATGTTGTGCTTTTTTCCCCAACTGCAATAATTGCAAGTTGGTGAAAGTTAATTCTTTTTCCTTTTTCATTTTTTTCCTTCACCAGATAGTCAAAGTAACTGTTCAAGTAACTGCCTCGTAACTGGAGCCACGTGTATGGTCCTTGTCACCGATTTTGGGTGTATATAACTGCAGCCTCGTAACTGTTTGGTCTGGTTATAACCCCTGTCACCTACTTAAATCCTCGTGTCACCTAATTAAATCCTCGTGTCACCTACATTGCCTCGTAACTGTTTGGTCTGGTTATAACCCATGTCACCTACTTATATCCTCGTGTCACCTAGTTAAATCCTCATGTCACCTACATTGTCTAACTTATCATTTTTTGCATTTTCGTCGAATCAATTAAACACCAAATGTTCATAAATACACCATCAAGTGCATCAAATGTTCATGTACCAAGTCCTACTTAAACTATTAATGTCAAAGTTCAAAATAAGTGTCAAGTCCTAAGGCAAGTAGTCCCATCAAGCAAAGGCCAAAGTTGGAGCAACGGTGTTCACAAACAAAAACAAGTATTCTCATCCAAAAGTACATCCAAACGACAAACAGTCAGTGTCCACCAAGTCCACCACGAAAGACAGCAACCGCGAGCATCTGCCTGTACGCCCCAATAAAATTGTTGTCTATTCCGTTGAATGTGGGGGCGGTCTCCATTAGACGCTGCATGAATAACACTGTATACGGCCCACAGTCACCACTGCAATGAGGAATAATTTGTCAGCACAATGCGTCGGATCCCACCTCCAACGAAATGAAATTGAAGCGTCGCACCCAACTTACCTCAGCTTGTTCAGGGGGAGACCCTTGTCGCGGCTTAGGGCAAAGGGCGTGGGAACCTTCATTGCGTAAGTGGACTTCAACTCGGGGTGTTGATTCAAGATTACGGGGAGTAGGTGGGTGACGCACATTAATAGGGCGGACAGCTGGCGGTCCGTGACATGGTGCACATCGCAGTCGTAGACCCTCACCTGCCACTCCTTCAGATCAATTGTGAGGGTAACCCAATGTTTATTTTTCAGGTTGAAGGGTAAGAGGACGAGGTCCACCCCTGCCCACTGCTGCCCCATTTCCGCCGGGGACCGGCCCTCCAAGTATGCGATCACTTTGGCATTTGCCTCATACCCACCGACATCTCCTTTGTACTGCTTCCACTCCCTCTCCAGAAAGCACGGGAAGAAGGTGTCCACGACAATGAATCGAGGGGAAACGTCGTCACCCCTCTCCGTGATCACTTTACGTAGTAGGAAGCACGACTCCTCCATGTGCTGCATGAAGTGAACCAACATGAACATCCAAAAAAATACACTACATAGATCACCCGCCAATCAAATACAAATGCAACGAAAATCATACCTCTGTGTACACCCAACATCGGGGCGTCTGGAGAGAGGTAAAGAAGTCCTTCGCCAGGTCTCGGCCAGAGGCTGCCGACCACTTCTCAGCATCCGCCCTACAACGTAGGGTGAAGAGTTGAGTAAGACAATGGTTTACGCTGCCGTGTAATGAAGAGTGAATTTAGCCAATGGGTATGGGTTACCTTGCAAGCCACTCATGTAGGGCATCATTGTCGGCCGCAGAAACTAGTCCTAAGGAAACGACGTCAATGGGAATGGTGGCTTCCTTCCCTTTCTGGGTCCGCGGTTTCTTAGTCGGGGGACCCACGGCCTCTGCATCATCCTTCTTGTTCTTCTTGGCCTCCTTTTTCCCATAGACCCGTGTCACCTAACAAAATTACCCGTGTCACCTAAGTCAATTCCCTATGTCACTAGTTACAACAAAAAATGATGATTTCTGTCATTACAATGGGCCACAAGGATCGTACCTTCATTTCAGTGCCAGTCCCGTCTCCCTTGACAGCTTCTCCTTCTGAGGGCTTCTCCATCTCTTCAGTATCAGTCCCCACTACGTCCTTATTAGCGCCCCCCTGGAAAACAAATGATTTCAATGAAGTTAAATTGACAATTACCACATATTGATTTAAATGAACTTAAATTGATCTATGCAATAGAAGTTACATTACATTAGAATGAATTTCAATCAAGTTTAGAATTTTAGAATTACATATCCTTAACCATTGCATACCTTATCATCGTCTGGTTTTTCAGGCTTCCCCCCACCCTCTAATGAACACTCTGTCACCACATCCACATGAACGGCCTGGTAAACGAATTCAAAAACCATGTCACCCAACATAAAACCCCATCATAATTATTCCCTTGTCACACAATATAAAACATCATGTCACCCTTCATAATTATTCGTGTCGTCATCATTTCATAATGGCATTGTTGATATAGTCGACACGGGCCACAAGAGCTTACCTTATCACCTTCTTCTTGAGGGGCCTTCTCCCTGATTTCAGTACCAGTCCCCATTGCGACATCAACATCGCCCTCCTGCAAAACAAAACCAGAAGTTACAAGGAATGCAATATGACTAAATTGTTGCTATTATCGACGAGGGCCACTGGACCTTACCTTACCACCTTCTTGTTGTTCAGCCTTCCCACCAGCTTCAACTGCACTCTCTGTAAACTCATCCACATGAACGTCCTGGAATACAACATCAATCTTTAGAGTGATGCCCTAATATCCCGTGTCACACAACAGAATATACCATGTCATCCAAAACCAAACTTACCTTCTCCTCCTCAGTTGGCCCCCCCTCTTTGTCTTTAGCATTCCCATCTCCAACTTTTTCAACAACTTCGTCTTCGACATCCTTGCCACCCACAAATTTGTCTCCAGTGTCAGTACCTTCACCATCTCCAGTGATGTTGTCTTCTACATCCTTTCCTCTTTCTTCCCCGCCTCTTCCCATCCCTTGACCAACCCGCACTCCGTGAACGAACTCCTCCAACACTTTCATCTGCATGGTTTAGGTTTTCAAGATCAATCCTACGGACTAAGGTGAACAAAACCAATCAGAAAACAACATCACTTATTCAGAATGTATATTTACCATGTCACATACTATATGTTACGTGTCAGCAGTCCATTTACCCATGTCACATGTGTTATTCAGATTCTGCACAAAATAAAGATAGATATGTCAATGACTTTCTTACCTTGCCATCCATACTCTCCATCCACATTGACATGCTTGACAACGTCTCCATCATCTTCTCAAGTGTCTTCGCCACGTTAGCCCCCCCCCCCACCATCCTTCTCCTCAGCTCATGTCCGTTTTGTTGGCACGACCTTGGGGGCGATGTCAACCGGAGCATCGAAAAGGTGCGCCAACGGCCGCACAATGTCGTCGAACAAGATGTCAGACTCCTCATTCCGATAGTAGCACTCATCCATCAATGACAGCTCGTCCTTCTCCGGTAGTAGCACTGGGTTCTCCGTAACATTGATATCGTCCTCCTCATCCATGCGTTTAACAATTGTGTCGTAAGCAAGGTTCTCTTCCTTGGAGCTCCACCTCATGCACCGAGGCACCGCTTTGGAGGACAGCTTCGTCGCAAACTGGACACCAAAATCTGGAATTGTTTCATATAGCCAAACCTACAAGGCATCCACACTCCAGTTACAAACCTAATTCGCATATCGTTGTACAGTAGTATGAGGGTCGTATGTAAGGTTACCTGAAAGGCCATCGGATAGCCCATCAGCCCGTATCCAGTGCGCTCCTTGGGATCGGGCTTCAAGTCAGCCAAGCGGCGCTCTACAGCACCAGAGAGCGAGCGATGTGTGGTCTCATAAACAAGCCTCCCCCATGGGAATGCCAGGAATCGATCGACATTCTCCATCAGCCTCACGATCCACCCCCACAAAGGCTTCCTTTGTTCCCCCCCCCAAACAACACTACCTCGATGATGAAGAGGAGAGCAAGCTTGAATCTCCTTCTCGCGCTCGGCTCCTTCTGCAGCGAGCTCTTCAAGGTGTTCTCTAGCTCGCCCACAGACATCATGTCCGATTGGAAGAAGTCCTTGAATGCTTTCTTGTCGTCCTCCATCTTCATCCCCTTTACTCGACCACACCGGAGACCCGTCACAATGGCAAACTCCTTAATGGAGAACCGTCTGAGCTTCTCTTGAATCATATACCAACTCTCCCACTTCTTCTTAGTGACAAGTTGACGTTGTAGTGCGTAATGCACCAGTTGTGATGAGAATTGACATCGGTTTGCTAGCTGGACGATCCCCCCAACTGGCTATCCAGCAGCTTCTCCCAGTCGTAGGGGTCCACGTAGTCATCAATGTTGGCCAGCATCGCCAATCTAGACGCTTGGTTTACTCGTGCCCGAAAGTGCTTTTCTTCCGGGACACAGTAACGGGGCTCTCCCGGTGTGGGAGGTACTACTCGAGGCCTTCGTGTATTTTTAGATCGAACCATTTGTTTCCTGCAGTTTGGGTAATAGGAACACAATCAGTTTTCCAGAAAATTCATATCCCCATGTCACCACAAACATATCCCGTGTCACAAAACTTCAAAACTCTTGCCATTAATGTCAGACAACACCATTCCAAACTTGTGACTCATATTCAACTAACCCAATCTCCACCCAATACATTCGACATCAAACAACAAATTTCAATTTCACACTAATGGAATTGCGTTCAACATACGTTATACAAATAGAAGATGGCCCTAACCCATGTCCCAATTTCAACACCCCTATCACCCACGGTCGACACCCATGTCACCCCCTTTCTCTTTCCAAAACAAACATCGACATAAATCACTTTTCTTACATCACTCCTTCTTCTTCAATCGGCCGCCTAAACTTCCTCATGTCCTAATTTCAACTCCCACCATTCCCACCCTCTTTGGCCTTCCTAAACCCTAACCGTCGATTTCCCGTCACCATACCTGAAAACCACCATTCTCATCCTTCAATGGCACCAACCGTCGCCACCCCTCCACACCCCATCACTCCCCCCACCATTGCCCTTCAATCCCTAAACCCCATAGCCAATGCCTTCACCCACACACCCCACACCCCACGTTTGCACATAAAGGAGAAGAGGAAGAACGATTTCGGGTTTAATTGAGAGGGGGGCTTACCTTTAGAGTCCGGCGCCGGCGATCGTGTCTTCTCCTCCGCTGTCCGTCGGTTTCCTTTCTTCTCCGCTTCTCCGCCCATCGTCCTCCTTTGTTTTTTGGTTTTGAAATGTACACAGTTACAAATGGAGAGAGAGAGCGTATGATGATGGCTCTCCGCTTCTCCTTTCCTTTTTTTTTGTTTTCTTTCCATTTTTTTTTGTTTTCCCATTTTTTTCCCTCCTAAACCGGCACCAACAGGTGGTCCAACCGGGACATTTTTTCCATTTTTTTCGGATTTGGGCTATTTTTGCAAATTCTCCGGGTGGGAGGTCACTTTTGCAAACTTTGATGAATATGGGGTTATCCATGACCATTTCCTCTTTATTTATTAATTGATGTGGGCCAAAAATATAATACCACTTTAATTCAGAAAATGCCACGTAAGCAAAAATAATCCCGTTTTAATCTAGAAAATTCCATGGATGCGAGATCGCACAAGAGACCGTTTCAGGCAGATAGATAGATATAGATATTAGCTCATTCACTTGTGAAAATCCAAGTATCATTGAGACGCTTTTATGTCAAAGGTTTGAACATCAATTGAGAGTTTCTCATCATAAAAAAAAACCCATAAATTCTCATCCAATTTCCTATAAATTGAAAAAAAGATGATTAGTTCATTATAAATTTTAGGAAATTAAAATTTTCTAAAAAAAGGCACAGTTCTTCTTGAAATGGTTCAACCGAAAAGCATTGGTAGGTAGTATCTAAAAGTCCCCGGTTCGAACGCCGGATGACCGCTCTTTATTTACCAAATTCAACAAATACGTACAAGCTATTTGATTTAGCAGGAAGATAAAGGCAACCAAACCAGGTCTTTCAATTTGGTTTTTTTTTGTTAACCAAACTAGCTCTAAATTGTTGAATCTTTTTTTCGTGGGAAACTCTAAATTGTAGATCACACGCTCTTGTTGAGTCTGAAATTGACCGGCAATTTATGCTATATATTAGCCGTTTGTTACCATAAAATCATCTTAGATTTGTTGTCATGAAATAGGCATCATCCTTAGAGATAGGTGTTCAACAGTCCAATACAAAAATGGCATACAGATGCAAGAGGTTGCATATGGGATATGAGGCACATCGTTTTGGTATTTATAACTTGTTCATAAGATTGTGAAGTTTCACTGAGATGGATCATCTAAACTGGGTTTGGGTTTTCAGGGTATGCAGCAGCTACTGTGATTATGATGATGATGATGATGGCTACAGCTGACCAACAGCACGAGCTAGAGCTATGCTCCCAAGTCTTGCAGGAGTTCCTTCCCTGTGTCATGTATCTCTCGGGTCGTATCGACAATGGTCAGCCACCGGCTGCTTGCTGTTCCGGTATCAACACACTCAATCGCCTCATCGGCTATCACAAATATGGCCCCGAAAGGCTTTGCCAATGCATCGAGGACTTCACCGACGTCATCAAGATTGGAATGGACGCTACTAGGATTGCAAATCTTCCTGGCAAATGTCAACTGCACTTGAGGTTTCCCATTTCTGTTTCCATGGACTGCTCTAGGTACTCCCTCTTACAACTGCACTGTATAGGTTTTCCTTTGTGTATGTTTACTTGTTAACTTGTCGAACACTTTTCTGCAGGGTTACATGATCATGTTACAATAAGAATCTTAGAATTTCCTGCATTGATTCCTCTACTTGCAGATCAAGTAGATCGCTGGTGCGACCATTAGTTTTGTGCTTCTTCTATTCCTGCACAAATTTAACTTTCTGCTGTATTGGTTCAATCTTTTTTTCTACACATAAGAAAAGTAAAATATCAATGTAGGGTTGGTTTCTGATGGAGTGATGGATTAGTCATATAGGAAGCAAGACCATGGTGAAAATAAAGATTGATTGGCATGTATGTTGGTGGGTATATTGTATATATGTTACATTTGTGTTAGACCACAAATATATGTCTAAATCATTTCGCAAGAGAACAGGCATGCCAAGCTGAAGCTCATAAACGAGGATAACGATGATGTCCGAGTAAACTACAATTCAGTCTGGATATCCATCCATGGAAAACATCACTATAGCTAGAAAAAGGATACAAGAGAAGATTATAGTAGAACTCATCCGAGCAGTTTTGCAAGGAATTCAAGCTTTTGGGTTCTCCATTTTGCCATCTCCTTCGACTCTAATTAATAAGATTAATAGTTTGTGTGCAAAGTTTCTTTGGAAATCTCACAGGATCAGATGGAAGGATGTGTGTGTACCAAAATCTGAAGGAGGACTGGGCTTGAAAGAGCTTAAGTCTTGGAATACAGCTTTCCTCTCTCGATTGCTATGGGATATTTGGCAAAAAAAAAGACACCTTGTGGATCAGATGGATCCATCACCAATACCTTCAAGAATGTGACATCTGGAGCTGGGAAGCACATAAAGCAAATGACTCGCCTCTGTTTAAAAAGGTGTTAGACATCAAAAATCAGTTACTAACATTTGCAGGTTCAAGAGAGCAAGCTATCCTACTCCTAAGTTCTTGGTGTCAGGGAGGAAAGTACAGAATAGACGCTGCATATGACCATTTCAGAAGAAAGATGCCTAAACCTCCATGGGTCTCGGTGGTATGGGACTCTAACATCATCCCTAAACATGCCTTCATCTTATGGCTGGCTGCAAGAAGGAGGCTGGCCACGAAAGACAAAATCAAAACAAGGGAAGTTGACCTTACTTGCAAACTCTGTAATCAAGCTCCTGAAACTCATGAACATATTTTTTTTGCTTGTAATTTCTCTTCACAAATTTGGTCACAGGTTAAATCATGGCTAGGCATTTGGAGGGAGATGAATACCTTACAAGAGCACTTAAGTGGATGAAAAAGGAGGCAAAAGGAAGGAGCTGGATATCAAAGGCAAAAAGAATAGGACTCGGAGCAACGGTTTACCACATTTGGAAAACAAGGAACGAGCAGATTTTTGAGAACATTACTAAGAGGCCGGATGAGATTGTGCACCTCATAAAGCTTCATGTGTACAAAGCGCTGAGCTACACACACTCCCTTCTTTTCAACTCAGCCATCGCCCTTCAAGAGGGTCTGATAAAGGAAGATTTCAATGGCATAACCCAACAAGAGCATGAAGGCAATGCAGGCACAAGTTTTTGAAGGAAACCTGCGTTTTAGATGCAATGCAGCAGCATCATAGACTCGTGATTTACATGTCTAGGCAACCTTTTGTATCTTGTTGCCTAATATGAAAAGAGTGTAAGACTGTTTTTTGCTTTCGGGCTATTGGACTATATCAAGGCATGTAGAACATGGAAATGGGGTGCTCAGTGTAATGTGATATAGCCTCCTTGATGGCATAGCCGAAGGGGAAGGTATATTATGCTACACTCGAGGTGTGTGTCCGACTTCTGATGGCCGTGGCTTGAAGAGATAGGATCCACACAAGGACTTAGTCCTAAACACCCCTATTGTCACTTTAGGATGTGAGCCTTACTCACTACAGGGCTAACTTAGGAATCTACTAATTAGGCCTATGGTCCAAACTCAGCTTGTAAATATTTTCTTCCCATTTTAATATATTTACCTTTAAAATAAAAAAAAAGATACAAGAGAAGAAAATAAAAAGGGAAACATAACACAAACTCAAGCAAGGGGTTGATTCCTCTTAGGAGGCTTTCTCATTCTCCAACCATCCAATTACTTCTCAACGGACATTAATTTCGGACATTTCATTGTTAAAGGCATGTCTTCCCTTTCCTCCAAAGCTTTCGGATATTTCTTCATTGTTACAAACATCTCAGGCTTAGCTTGATATTTATAACTGGCTTGCTATCTGCACGGTTCTGTTTGGGGTAAAGTCTGAGTGGAGGGATTTCACCATGTGATGAGGTCATGAGGGTGGATTGTCTAAAGATATGATGTGGAGGTCTCAATTGAGGGTATCAGTAGCAACTTCATAGCTTATTGTCCTTAAAATGCTTGTTTATGGTTTAGATGTGCTAAGTTGTGTGTGACTAAATCTCTTAATGGCCGAGCCGAAGGGAGATTTAGTCTTGCACAATCTTAGGGGGTGGGTCCGACTTCTGATAGCCGAGGCTTGATGAGATAGGAGTTACCCCGAACCATGTGTTCAACACACCTCATTGATTGGAACAACTTTACGTATGTTCCATGATTTTGGTAGCTACGCTAAGTGTCCTTTGGACATTGTCAGCCCTTTTGTACATTGTAAATATTTATTCCGTTTTCAATATATTAACCCTTAAAATCAAAAAAAAAAGGGGAAGATGTCGGGGCTGAAGGCATCAGATGGACCAATAGATGGAGCTTGAGGGATGATGGGGGCTACAGCAGGAGCTGCAGGTGAACTGATGGTAATGAGCAGATCTAAAAAGATGCATTGTTTAGCCCGGCGATCAAGTTTACCTAACATGGAGTATGAATATGAATGTAGACCTGGCCCCTGAGTCTAACGCCCACTTATTCTTCTCTTGCCCTTATACTTCCACTGTTTGGCTGCGGATCAGGAACTGGCTAGGCATGAAGAGATATGATGACCCTTTCAAGTGCACTTAAATGGATTAAAAAGGAGAGCAAGGGTTCAAGCTGGAAGTGTAAAGCAAAGAGAATGGCTTTGGGAGCAACCATCTACTACATTTGGACAAACAGGAACTCCAAGCATTTTGAGAACAACATGAAGACCACTGATGAGCTGATCAAATACTTATACTATAAAGACTCATGTGTACAAGAAGTTATATGCAACATATCCACTAATCCTCACACAATCATGGGCTCTGCAGGAGGATTATTGACATGATCACAAGCACACAAGGAATATGAAGACCATCCAGTGAACAAGCCATCACTGGAACTCCTTCAGGCCAAAGCCATCACCACTCATGGCATAGCCGGAGGTGTTTGATGCACCCTTTGCCTTTGTGTGTATGTCCGAGTATTGATGGCTTTGGCCTGATGTGACAGGAACTACACAGTCCTATGGCACCTAACCTAGCATTGGACCCGAGCCTTAGTCTCACTAAGAGCTATCATGGATTGAGGGTCTCCCTCATTTTGTTTACATGACCTTAAAGGGTCTAATCCCATACTCTTGTACATATCTCTTAAGGTTTTTCAATATATGTTAACCTTCAAATAAAATAAAAATGAATGTAGACAGTACACCCAAAAGTCCTATTGTACTTTTGCTTTTCTCATTCAATCTTTTTCTCTACACATAAGAAAAGTAACATAAACATATATCACTTGTGATTCTGAGAAAAGATTTAGGGAGAAATTATAATGCATTGGACACGCATTTATCAATGTAGGGTCGGTTTCTGATGGATTAATTATAGGAAGCAAGACCATGTGAAGATAAAGACTGATCAGCCTGTATGTTGGGGGTTATACATATGTTACATTTGTGTTAGACCACAAATATATGTCAAGCATGCCAAGGTGAAGCTCATAACTGGACCGCCACATTGAATAATACGCACATGGGTATGCTTCTGAATCGCAAAGGGTAAAGAAGAGAGCTTTGCCCCGGTCTATAACTATATAAGAGCTCGTTCCGTTTTCCTCATTCCATCACACTCCAGCAGCTTCTTCACTTCTTGAGATCTTAAGCAACAAATCCTTTTGTTCCCTTATACAAACACCTTCATCTTCTAATAAATAAAATGATCAGTACCAAGAAGCTCATCAAGATGGCAAGGAAATGGCAAAAGCTAGCTGCAGCTAGCAGAAAAAGGATCAACAGCAGCAGCAGATCACAACAAGTGGCTGACAAGGGACACTTTGTGGTGTACACGTCTGATGAGAGACGCTTTGCACTGCCCTTGGTGTTTCTTCAATCTGAAATCTTCCAACAACTCCTTATAATGGCGGAGGATGAGTTTGGATTGGCTAGTGATGGACCTATAACCTTGCCATGTGACTCCATGTTCATGGAGTATGTTATCTCCATCGCTCAAAAGAGAGTGGCTACGGAGCTAGTGGAGGCGCTGCTGCTCTCTTTATCTGATTGTCATTCGTCTGTTACAGCAGTGTCCTCGGGACATCTAAATCATGTTCTTGTAAGATGCTGCTAGCTGAGTAGGAGATCAACTCATCTTCTTGTAAATTATTTTACATAAGCAGTCCGACATTTCTAATGGAAACAATTCTTTCTATTCAAAGCTTTCTTGTTATTGGTTTCATTGGATCCTCATACAATATAAACTTCTTATCAACAAAAATAAGTTCTTCATTGACTCATTATCACCAATAAGCACATTGTGTCAAACGAACCCGTTGAACATTCTCCTCATAACCAATAAACCTGCTGCCTGATCATATTGGAGTTTCAGCTGTTTGACGAAAATGGAGGTTTGGGAATTCAAATTTTCAAGGGTAGTTTTATGGTTGTCAAAGATTTTGTCCACGGGTTATGTTATCTTCAGGAATTATAGATTAAACAAGCCAAACCATCATTCCAACTTCTCAAATCTTTGTAATTAACACTATTCAGGCCATAGTTTTTCAGCAACTTGGGGCATATATTGACAAGGAAATGAAGTTTCTGAATTAGTTTTTATCTTGAAGAAAAAAAATCCAAATTTAGATATGTTCTGAATTCTGATGATAAAAAACAAAAAAACAAAAAACTAGAGGAGCACGAAGCATACCCCGATTAGAAGACAATGGCCTGAGCCAATCAAGTGGCCGTAGCCATGCTAAAAAAAAAGGTCCTAAATAAGTTTAATCTTGTAAACATCATGTAGGAATTAAAATTTGTGTTATTCTTATAATGTTGGTATGTTTTTAATGGAACTCCAAGATTTCATCGCTTTTTGGTTCTTTTGATTTAAATCACTGGCATAGTTAGAGAGATATGTAACAGAGTTGCTGTAGAAAAATCTATCTTGTATTTCTTATAATGTAAATTACACCGCCGGGCTAAAATTCTGTTAAAATCTACGAATAAGCAAGAGATAAAAAAAAAAAAGCATTTAACGAATGTTTTCCTCAAAAACTACATAGAGGAAATTGGTAATTTTTATGCTCTTCAACAAGTAGTGAAGATGATGAGCAATGACTTCGAGCCATGGATATGAGCAAAGCCTTCTGCAGATCTTCACCTACATGCCTTTGGATAAGAGAGAGAGCATTTGCATCCCATGGAAGCATAATTGGGCCATCCCTTGGCATCCCGAATTGTTCAACAGCCACGTCTAGGAGCTCTACGAGAATTCTGCTCTTGAGATATGTAAGTGGAACCATGAACCTCCTTTCATCTGCAGAGTACACAACAAAGTGACCCTTGTCGATCCTTGTCAAACAGTAGATCAAGTATCACATGGCCTCAAAGCATGTCATCCATTGTTATGGCCGGCCCTAACTGATTAGGTGTAAACAAAAACAAATTAGTTGCCTTATATAATATATCTAAATTAATATATCTAAATATATTCAGAGATGGATAGAATTTAGTTTCTGTTTGATTTTAAATTGTTCCTGATATATATATATCAACAACATATCTAAATAACAAAAATAATTAATTTATCAATATAATATTATCTAAATATATTAGGTGTAAACAAAAACAAATTAGTTGCCTTATATAATATATCTAAATTAATATATGTAAATATATTCAGAGATGGATAGAATTCAGTTTCTGTTTGATTTTAAATTGTTCCTGATATATATCAACAACATATATCTAAATAACAAAAATAATTAATTTATCAATATAATATATATCTAAATATATATTAGGTGTAAACAAAAACAAATTAGTTGCCTTATATAGTTGGATATTACCTAGATCAACATAGTTCCTTGATTATAAAGTCTTGAGAATTAGCCATTATATTGCCGTCGTAATATATCAATTCAAGAGAGAAATATTTAGCCCATCGATCGGAGGTATAGCAAATTCACCATTTAAGAGGTATGATCGAGTTCCATCTTTAACTGAGGGTTAGGCAATCTAATTAAGATTGAGGTCCTTAAAACTAATTATAATTTGTACATTGTATTATATTCTTCCATCTTTAATTGAATTTAAGGGTTAGGAGATCGACAATCTAAGATTTTGTTAATTGGCGATAAATAATTGATGGTTTAAAACAAATTTGACAAGGGAACTTTTAAAATCAGAAAAAGAACGTACTATATACATTATAGTTTAAGAATTTAATCGATGAATTGTGTATCAAAGACAAAGACAAAGACAAAGACTTAATTAAATTTGTTGAGAATATTAATTTGATTATTGTTATACAACATAACATGTAGATGGATCCTTCGTCTGCTAAAGAAGTGGAAGAGCTGCTATTCGAGATTTCGAAAGCATTCGAAGATGTGGTCGGAGGAGATGACAATGCTGGCGGTTTGGCAAAAGATTCAAGCTGCAGCAAGAAACCCAGCAATGAAAACGTGTTGAAGGTTAAGGCGAATGGAGATATCGGCCGTGAGGATATCGATGTGAAAGTCGCAAACATCGGAGGCCGGTTGCAGAGGCGGCTGAAAGATTTGACCAAGGAAGAACACGAGATGAAGATGAGAGCTACTCAAGAAAAGCTCCGCCAGAGTTACCAGAGAACTTGTAAGTACATATTGGTCTTCTTTAATTAAAACACTTGTTTCATTAGTTTATCTAATATATTCATGTGTACATGTTGGATGGTTTTGAAAAACAGTGCCGAAGAGGCATGCTATAGTTTTGGATACGAAAGATCTTCCGGATCTCAAAAAGCGATCTATGACTCCTACTAAAACGTCGAGGGTGACTAAGAGGAAGCTCCAGAACGTGTCGCAACCAATAGGTAACATATATATAGTTAGAGATGTGTACTCACATTGGATACCATGACAATTTACACTTGCATTTGACCTAGCTACATCGTCGAATCTTTTTGTAATATTGTAGTTGGAACTGGAGGGAATCTTCGGGGTCAGCCTAACAAGTGCTCGTCTCAGCAACAGTATAGACGAAAGCTATTGATATGAAGCAGTCAAGCAAGCAGCAACAACAACATAGGCTATGTAGGTGGAGTCTAGAGAATTAGGAAGGAGAACTACATGCAGCTTGATCCCCGGTCAATAGACCAGGCTCGGGGTATGTAGGCAGCCGGTACAGAGTTGTAGGTTCAGTCGCAGCTATGCTAGCTGTTTTTAAGGCATTGAAGATGAAGACGTGAAGCAACACGACACGAGCCTCCAAGGAGTTTTAAGGAGCATGTCAACTCCCCAACGGCCACTGAACATTGGGTGGAAAATGGAGTCCTATTTCAGCAGACTAGCAACGATCATCATCTAAAATGAAGTTTATTGGAGTCCTATTTCAGCATATTTTATTTGTTTTTTCTGAATGTTGACAGTTAAAGAGATTGTGTACCACCAAACGATATGTGTTTTAGTAGGTTTTAGTAGGGAGAACTACAAGCGACTTGATCCTCGTAGCCTGAGGTATGTAGGCAGCCTACAAATCACCTCTGTACCGGTTCAGCTGCAACTCATTTTGTAGACATTATATTGCATCTCTAGTTAGTTAAGTAATTCATGTATGATCATAAGATTCAACTGTTCTGGTTCTGTCCATATAACTCCACTCTGTTCAAATCTAAACTTCTGTTCCTGTAGAAAAATCTATCTTGTATTTCTTATAATGAATATTACACCTACAAGCTAAACTTCTGTTCAAATCTACAAATAAGCAAGAGAACAAAAAAATGAAGCAATTAAAGAATGTTTCCTCAAAAACTACATAGAGGAACTTGGTAATTTTTATGTTCTTCAACAAGTAGTAAAGATGATGAGCAATAACACTGAGCCATGGAGATGAGCAAACCATTCTGCAGGTCTTCACTTGCATGCCTTTGGATAAGAGAGAGAACATACTCTACAAAGTTTGCATCCCATGGGAGCGTAATAGGGCCATCCCTTGGCATACCGTATTGTTCCACAGCCACATCTAGGAGATCTACGAGAATGCTGCTCTTGAGATACGTAAGTGGAACCATGAACCGCCTTTCATCTGCAGAGTACACAACAAAGTGACCCTTGTCGGTCCTTGTTGATGTGCTGCAAGCCTCCTCATCTGAAACCTTAGGAAAGGATATCCTCTTCCTCTTTAGCATTGCCAGCCGTTGCCACTTCTTGGCAAGCTTGATCAAGGTTTTTGGCTATACTGGAAGTGGAGTTTTAAGTGATTTAACTTGTTAAAGGTAGCGGAGTGTTGAGCACTAAGCCTTTTCCATGAAAGTTATGTGTTTGCAGAAAGGTGATGGGATACAATTCCTTATATATTCAGAGAATTCATTAGCCACAAGTGTGGGTCTATCGAGGAAGCAAAAGCATGTGATTTTTTCAGTGCCAAAGGGGCCTGTTCGGTTTCATCTTAAGTCGGTCAGTGATAAGTGGTCAAACAGTATCACATGGCCTCATAGCATGTCATCCATTATTATGGCCCTAACTGATTCCGTAAAGCTGGATTACTTACACTTGTTTTATAAGGAGGACAGTAATATATCTTCATGTCGGACTTAAGTTATGTTTTGGGCAATCTGTTGGCTTAAACCACTCGATGTGTTTGTATTTAATGCCTTCAGCTTGATTGAGAAACTCGAACAACCATGCCAAAGTTCATTTCTGACTCAACAACTCACATGGGTTTGTTCCTGAATTAACAATCATATACGTGATTGTGCGGTGCTGAAAATTATATAAATGCAGTTCAACTCTTTCTATTCTTACAAATCAACACACTCAATTCCTTCATTTTCAACTACTTAATTGATCCGAAACATCCTCCATCAAGATTATTCTCGATCCAGTTACAAACATTTTCTAAGAAGCAAGATGATCAGCACAAGGAAGCTAATCAAGATGGCCAGGAAGTGGCAAAGGCTTGCAGCAGCAAGCAGGAAAAGGCTCGCTTTGTACAGAAGCAGAAGCTCCAACATAGCACCAGTAGCCGAGAAGGGCCACTTTGTCATCTACTCAGCTGACGAGAAACGGTTTGCACTTCCTTTGGCATATCTTGAATCCGATATTTTTGGGGAACTCCTAAGGATGGCAGAGGAGGAGTTCGGAATGAGTAGCAATGGGCCTATCACCTTGGCATGCGACTCAGTTTTCGTGGAGTATGCTATCTCTATGATTCAACAATGTGTCTCCAGGGAGCTAGTTGAAGCAGTGATCCTTTCTTTATCGGATTGTCATTTCTCGTTAAAATCATCTTCTTCTATATATTCACATCCTAACCAATTGCCTATAAGCTGCTGCTAGTGGAAAAAGAGGACCGATATCTTGTAAATTATACAATACTTGTAGTTAGATCTTCTAATGAAAAATCTTTCACATTTTTTCCATATTCTCTTTCCTTTCACATGTTTCTTCATTTTTAATGGGTTTCAGTATAATTGATTAAAAAAAATGCCATTCAAACCAATTATCTCAGAATGAGCATATTATAAGCCTCCAAGGGATATCAGAAACTCAAATGCTCCCCAGACCAAGTAATTCAAATTTGAGCACATCTGTACATTGATTTGCACTTGAAAAATTCCATGGGCAGAAAAGAAAAGAAACTGTTGAAATTTGACCTTAAGTACATGCCAGGTTACATTTTACACAGAAAAGAGAAGAAAAAAGTACTTGCAAAGTTCACTTAACAAAGCGAGTTCAACTATGCAGATTGATCCATTTAAACCAACATTTTTTACAATCTGACAATATGTTGAGTCATGTAATTAAACATCATGTAGAGAAATATATAAATACAGCCACCTATTATGTTATCATGTTGCTTATCCTTTATTCCATTCTTATAAGTGCCGTAGTTACTGATTATGTCAAAGAAGACCTATCAAACTTTTCATTATTCTTTTAATTCAAAAAGAACTATCAAAGAAGAATAAGTGCCGTAGTTACTGGTTATGTCAGCAGAGAACAACATAGTTACTGTAGAAATTGTTATCTTCTATTTCTCCATGGGTGTTACGAATACATCCTAATGACAAAAAAAATAGCACAAAAATTCTTCAAAAGATACACGGAGAAACTTGGTAATTTTTGTGTTCCTGAACAAGTAGGGACGATGATAAGCAATGACTCTGAGCCATGGATATGAGCAAAGCCTTCTGCAGCTCTTCACTTGCATGCCTTTGGATAAGAGAGAGAGCATACTCCACAAAGTTTGCGTCCCATGGAAGCGTTATAGGGCCATCCCTTGGCATACCGAATTGTTCCACAGCCACGTCTAGGAGCTCTATGAGAATGATGCTCTTGAGATACGTAAGTGGAACTTTGAACCTCCTTTCATCCGCAGAGTACACAACAAAGTGACCCCTGTCGATCCTTGCTGATGTGCTGCAAGCCTCGTCATCTGAAACCTTAGGAAAGGATATCTTCTTCCTCTTTAGCATGGCCAGCCTTTGCCACTTCTTGGCGAGCTTGATCAAGGTTTTTGAGCTGATCATGTTGGGTTTTAACAAAAGGAAATGGAGCTCTGAGAAATCAAAATTTCAATGGAAGTTATCGTTTGTCTTTGCAGAAGCTTATGGGAATCAGTGCCTTATATATTGATTGAGGATCTAAGAGAAGTTATTAGCTAACTACAGTTATACTGTTGTTCAGATGTGTGGGTCGACGGAAGACGCAAAGCCATGTGATTGTTTCAATGTAAAAGGGGCCTGCTAAGGATACATTTTGTTTCCTACCTACCTAAAACCATGAATTTATCCAAATGGCGATCCCTGCAGACCCCAGTTACTTCAAATGGATGGTATCACATCTTCACATGGGTTTGCTTCCTCCTGCCAGTGACTTTAGTGAAGAACAGTTAAAAATCATTGAATACAAAATGATTGTTACTTCAAATGGATGGTATCACATCTTCACATGGGCCGTTTTGGGTTGCATCTTGTTACCTACCTACCAAATAGATCATCCAAGTTTGTCAGTGATAACTACGGAGGTACCTTCAATTAAAACTATAAATGTTATTTCGAATACCCAAATGCCATAGGCTCTTGGCAGCAATACAAGGTCATTCTTCATTAAGTACCATATGGATTTGCCTCCCATCAAAACCAGCAAAGATGGACATCTCAATCAAGTATCTCTCCTTCTAAGAGGGGAAAAAATAACTACGAAAAATTATTAATAAAAACATCAAGCATGGTATGTCTATAAACAATGTGCACTTATTGATTTGGTGAGGATGAAAAAAAAAACAATGTGCTACATTAATCATAAATTACACCTAACTAATTTGGCGAGGATGGATTACTTGAACTTATCCACAAGAACAAGAGCAACATATCTTCCTGTCGAACTCAAGTTCTCATCACTTTGAACAATTGAGGGACGCCACACAGTTTTGTCTCTTCGCATATTTGATTATTGGTTGGATTCAGTAATGATAACTTGTATGGTGTTGTGAGCATTCAGCTATATATAGGAGCACTAGAACTCTTCTATTCTCTCATAAATCAACACATTCACCTCTCCCATTTCCATTATCCGAAACATCCTCACGAGTTTTCCAAGAAACAAGATGATCAGCACCAGGAAGCTAATGAAGATGGCGATTAAGTGGAAAAGGTTGGCAACAGCAAGCAGGAAAAGGCTTGCCTTGCACAGAAGCAGCAGCTCTGACAAAGCACCAGTAGCCGAGAAGGGTCACTTCGTCGTCTACACAGCTGATGAGAAACGGTTTGAACTTCCTTTGGCCTTTCTTGGGTCTCAGATTTTGGGAGAGCTCCTAAGGATGGCAGAGGAGGAGTTCGGATTGGCTAGCAGTGAACCTATTACCTTGGCATGTGACTCAATTTTTTTGGAGTATGCCATCTCTATGGTTCAACAACGCGTCCCTAGAGAGCTAGTTGCAGCAGTCATCCTTTCTTTATCGGATTGTCACTGCTCGTCAAAATCATCTTCTTCTATGTATTCACATCCTAACCAATTGCCTATAAGCTGCTGCTAGTGAAAAAAGAGGACTTATATCTTGTAAATCATATGATACTTGTAGTTGGACCTTTTAATGGAAAATCTTTTGCATTTTTTGCCATATTCGCTTTCCTTTTATGGCTTCTTGATTTTTAATTTTGATGAGGTCAGACAGCCATGAGCCAGACAGTTACGTCACTGCACATAAACAAGAAAGATCAAGCGAAGTATTATTGATCTATGTGTGCACATTGGGCTGAAAATGCTGCAACACGAGCAATCTGAAATGCAAGCAAATTATGATTCTCGCAATCTGCAGCAAAGTTTTGACCCTTATTTGCTAAACTAAACTAAGACCTGGGACTTTGAGGACGCTTCTGTCGTCCATCAACCGCCTAACTTTTTCAGAATCGCCAAAGTTGCCATGGACTGTCAAGATATTCGACAATAAAACATAATCCCCACCATATCCTCTCTCTATCATCTGTATCTTCCTTGTTACTCGCTCAGCCACATCGGGATTGCCATGAAAACTACAGGCGCCCAGTAGAGTCCTCCAAACAACCGCATTCTCAATTTCACTGGGGGTCTCAAGTGCCAATTTTTCCGCTTCCTCCAACCTCCCTGCACGGCCCAGCATATCAACCATGCATCCGTAATGTTTTACACCAGGCACAAGCTGATACTCATCTCTAATCTTTCTGAAGAACTCTAGCCCCTCCTCGACGAGTCCACTATGGCTGCAAGCACTTAAAATGCCCAACAATGTAACGTGGTTCGGCTTCAACCTCGCGTTCTCCATCCTTTGAAAGCTTTCTGCAGCTTCTTTTGCCATCCCGTGCATAGCGAACCCAGAGATCATTGATGTCCAAGAAACCAAATTCCTTTTGCATTCGGAAATTTCCTCAAACACTCTCAATGCACTACCTATGCACCCACATTTGGAGTAAGTATCGATGATGCAGTTTGCCAGTCGAATATCACCCACTCGAAGAGCCCTTTTATCCCCATAAGCATGTAATGACTTGCAATTCCTAAGATCTCCGAGATTCGCAACAGCGGGAAATATTGTTAGTAATGTTATCTCAGTTGGCATGATTCCATCTATTCTCGCCATTCCTTGAAATAGTGAAAAGGCCTTCAAGTAATTCTCCATCCTTGTATAGCCGTCAATCATACCAGTCCAAGAAATAACATTCCTTTTAGGCATCTCATCAAACAAAATCCCAGCCGCTTCGATCTCACGCCGTGTAATCAGTCCAGTGATCATAACATTCCAAGAAACCACATTTCTCTCAGGCATTTCATCGAACACCTTGTGAGCATCCGCAAGTGACCCACAAAGCAAATAGAGATCCAACAAAGCAGTCATAACATAAACGTGGGAGTCAAATCCAACCTTCGCGATCCGGGAGTGAACCTGAGCGCCCACAATAGCATCCCCTAAATTAGCGCAAGCTTTCACGAGAAACGAGTATGTGAAGCTATTAAAGTAAAAATGCTCTGTTTCCATCTGAAATTGCCTATAGAGGCACATAGCTTCTTCGGGGCGGTCGCCAATTGAATAGAGTCTCAATAGGGCATTGAAGATTGGGAATTTCGAATCTGCGTAATGCGTCAATGAGCTACGCACGACCAATTGGGCGTGAGTTTGCCGCGAAATCCGACGATCTGAAGGGTGTTTGTGTAACAAGGAGAGCAGAGATTGGCATTGTTGGCGAAGATGAGAGCTTGATTTGGGAGTTTTTAGGGAAGATGATGAACAAGTAAAACAGTGGAAGAAGGAGATTGTGGAGTTACAGGGAAGCTCCAATTTTCTCAATGCCCTCATATGTGTGTCAGTGTGAGTGAGAGTGCCCGGGCTATTAGGCGGTTTTTTTTTAATTAAAAAAAGTTGACTTTACATCCCGGTTATATTTGATCTGGGATATGAAGTTTCTATAAAAATGAAAAAAAAGTGACTTTACCCGGGCTATAAAGTAAAAGGATAAAATCCTTCTAGTGGTTTTTTTTTTTTTTTTTTTTTGCAGATTTCACTAGCAAACTTAAAATTCACAGAAATAAGTATGAAACTCTAGAAGTATCTCAAACATGAGAAATTGAAGACAATTTTTTCCCAGCAGCACTGTGTTGGTATTTTGAACAACAAATTCAAGTTCGAGAATACACAGAATTAAATTTTGACTAGACATTGCATAACCACATGATTTACACCCAGTAGATGACATCGCTTGTGATTCTGAAAAAAAAAAGATTTTGGGATAAATTATTATGGGCAAGCATTGGGGACGCTCATATCATAGGGTTTGGTTTCTGAAGGACTAGTCATATAGGAAGCAATACCATGTGAAAATAAAGACTGATTAGCCTGTATGTTGGTGGTTATACATTTGTGTTAGACCACAAATATATGTCTAAATCATTTCACAAGAGAACAAGCATGCCAAGCTGAAGCTCATAACTGGACCGCCACATTGAATTATACGCACATGGGTATGCTTCTGATCATCGCAAAGGGTAAAGAAGAGAGTTTTACCCCCGTCTATAACTATATAAGAGCTCGTTCTGTTTTCCACATTCCATCACACTCCAGCTTCTTTTCTTGTGATCTTAAGCAACAAATCCTTTTTTCCCTTATAGAAACACCTTCATCTTTTAATAAATAAGATGATCAGTACCAAGAAGCTCATCAAGATGGCAAGGAAATGGCAAAAGCTAGCTGCAGCGAGCAGAAAAAGGATCAATGGCAGCAGCAGATCACAAGTGGCTGACAAGGGACACTTCGTGGTGTACACGTCTGATGAGAGACGCTTTGTGCTGCCCTTGACGTTTCTTCAATCTGAAATCTTCCAACAACTCCTTATAATGGCAGAGGATGAGTTTGGATTGGCTAGTGATGGACCTATAACCTTGCCATGTGACTCCATGTTCATCGAGTATGTTATCTCCATCGCTCAAAGGAGAGTGGCTACGGAGCTGGTAGAGGCGCTGCTGCTCTCTTTATCTGACTGTCACTCGTCTTTTACATCAGCGTCTTCAGGAATTGTGAATCATGTTCTTGTAAGATGTTGCTAGTCGAGTAGGAGATCAACTCATCTTCTTGTAAATTTATTTTACACAAGTAGTTAGACATTTATAATGGAAACAATTCTTTCTATTCAAAGCTTCTTGTTATCGGTTTCAATGCCTCCTAACTTTATAATGGAACAACATATATGATTGAAAACCACTGAAAGTCATTGATCTTTACTAAACCATCACTCCAATTGTAAACAATTTCAGGCTTTGATGACTCATCATGATTACTCAAATTCCTATAACACTCTTCAGGCCATAGTTTCTCAGCAACTTGGGACATATATTCATAAGGAAATGAAATACCTGAATCAGATTTTTTTTAAAAGAAAAAAAATCCAAATGTAGATATGTATTGAAGATCAGAAGAAAGATAAAGGAGCATGAAGCATACCCCGATGGGAAGACAATGGCCTGCGCCAATCAAGTGGCTGTAGCCAAGAGCAAAAAATAAGTTTCTAAATAAATTTAATCTTGTAAACATCATGTAGGGAGTAAAATAGTGTTATGCCACCAGTATATGCTACTGAAAATTTCTTTATCATTCTTATAATGTTGGCATGTTTTCTTTGAACTCCAATAGTTCATCGCCTTTTCGGTTCTTTTGATCAGTTGATTAATCAGCATAGTTACATAGATAGTAAGTAGTAACAGAGTTGCTGTTGAAAATTCCATCTTGTATTTCTTAATGTATGTAACAACTACAGGCTAAACTTTTGTTCAACTCTACAAATAAGCAAGAGAAAAAAGAAGCAATTAAAGAATGTTTTCCTTAAAAACTACATAGAGGAAATTGGTAATTTTTATGTTCTTCAACAAGTAGTGAAGATGATGAGCAATGACTCTGAGCTATGGAAATGAGAAAAGCCTTCTGCATCTCATCACCTATGTGCTTTTGGATAAGAGACAGAGCATACTCCACAAAGTTTGCATCCCACGGAAGCATAATTGGGCCATCCCTTGGCATACCGAATTGTTCCACAGCCACGTCTAGGAGCTCTATGAGAATGATGCTCTTGAGATACGTAAGTGGAACCATGAACCTCCTTTCATCCGCAGAGTACACAACAAAGTGACCCTTGTCGGCCCTTGCTGATGTGCTGCAAGCCTCCTCATCTGAAACCGTAGGAAAGGATATCCTCTTCCTCTTTAGCATGGCCAGCCTTTGCCACTTCTTGGCGAGCTTGATCAAGGTTTTTGAGCTGACCATATTGGGGTCTCTGGCTATCTTTGAAGTGATTTAACTTGTTAAAGGTAGCAGAGTTTTGAGCAGTAAGCCTTTTTCAATGGAAGTTATGTGTTTGCAGAAAGGCGATGGGATACAATTCCTTATATATTCAGAGATGAAGAGAATTCATTAGCCACATCTTTGTTTTTCACCACAAGTGTGGGTCTATGGAGGAAGCAAAAGCATGTGATTTTTTCAGTACCAAAGGGGCCTGTTCAGTTTCATCTTGTTCCCTGCCTACTAGATGGAGAACGTAAGTCGGTCAGTGATATGTTGTCAAACAGTACATCCTCACATGGCCTCAAAGCATATCATCCATTATTACGGCCCTAACTGATTCCGTAAAGATGGATTACTTACACTTATTTTCTAAGAAGGACAGCAATATATCTTCTTGTCGGACATAAGTTATGTTTTGGGCAATCAGTTGGCTTAAACCACTCAATGTGTTTGTATTGAATGCCTTCAGCTTGATTGAGAAACTTGAACAACCAAGCCAAACTTCATTTCGCTCAACAACTCACATGGGTTTGTTCCTGAATTAACAATCATATATGTGATTTTGCGGTGCTGAAAATTATATAAATGAAGTTCAACTCTTTCTATTCTTACAAATCAACACACTCATTTTCAACATTTTCTCGATCCAATTACAAACATTTTCTAAAAAACAAGATGATCAGCACCAGGAAGCTAATCAAGATGGCCAGGAAGTGGCAAAGGCTGGCGGTGGCAAGCAGGAAAAGGCTGTCCGTTTACAGAAGCAGCAGTTCTGACATAGCACCAGCAGCCGCGAAGGGCCACTTTGTCATCTACACAGCTCATGAGAAACGGTTTGCACTTCCTTTGGCATATCTCGAATCCGAGATTTTTGGGGAACTCCTAAGAATGGCGGAGGAGGAGTTCGGATTGGCTAGCAGTGGACCTATCAACTTGGCATGTGACTCGGTTTTCTTGGAGTATGTGATCTCAATGATTCAACATTGTGTCTCTAGAGAGCTAGTTGAAGCAGTGATCCTTTCTATCTCGGATCAACATTGCTCATCAAAATTATCTTCTTCTATGTGTCTACATCAACAATTACCTATAAGTTGTTGCTAATGATGAAAGGGGACTGATATCATGTAAATTATATGATACTTTTAGTTAGACCTTCCAATGGAAAATCTTTCATAATTTTGCTGAATGTGCTTTCCTTTCATGTGCTTCTAGATCTTATTTCATAGGCTTCTAGAGTGTTTGGCCGAAAGACATACTAGAATTTTTCACACTATATGATGTTTTACAAAACAATAGATTGTCCATTTGGTTGAACATGAACATTATTTTGAAATCGTGAAAGGAATCCTTGTCTGCTAATGGGTCAAACTTAGAATAGTAAACTGGATTGTATTCCTGCAGTACTACAAGATATGATATTCTAGCTTGAAGAACACATAAAACATCGTCCTCTATTTCTCAATGCATGAATTGTCGTCCACTGAGATTTTAGCTTCTAGAATATGTGCTGTAGTTACCGATTATTGATATAAGCAGAGGACAATATAACTAATGCATAAATTGTCATCCTCTATTTCTCAAATGTATGTTATAAAGTACATCCTAAGTTCTAGCAATGGATCAAATCTACTAATGTGAAGAGAAAAAAAAAATCTTCAAAAGATGCATGGAGGTAGTTTGTAGCACTTGTGTTCATGAGCAAGTAGTGAAGAAGATAGGCAATGACTTCGATCCATAGACACGTGTAATGCATTCTGAAGCTCCTCACCAGCATGCCTTTGGATATCCTCTTCCTCAGTAGTTTTTGGCTGTCTTGGAGCATGGAGCTTTTATCACTTTTTTTTTTAAAGCGTAGTTGTTTTTTCGTCTTGTCAAAAGCTTATGGGATCCAGTGCCTTGTATATTGAGAATCTGAGAGAAGTCATTAGCCACAGTCTTACTTTTCCTTGTTTATCATTAGGACAAAATAGATACTGCACAAAGTTTCATCTTCTATTTCTCAATGTATGTTACAACTACAGCCTAAACATTGGCTTAACTCTAATGATAAACAAGGAAAAAAGATTTAAAAAATTTATCATGAAAAGATACATAAAGGAGCTTGGTAGTTTTTGTGTTTAGTGAAGATGATAAGCAATGACATCGAGCCATGGACACGAGTAAAGCATTCTGCAGCTCATCACTAGCATGCCTTTGGATAAGAGAGAGAGAGCATACTCCACAAAGTTTGCGTCCCATGGAAGCATAATAGGGCCATCTGTTGGCATACCAAGATGTTTAACTGCCACATCTAGGAGCTCTACGAGAATGCCACTCTCGAGGTAAGAAAGAGGAACCAGGAAACGTATTTCATCTGCAGAGCACAAGACAAAGTGGACCCTTCTCAGTCCTTGCTGATGTGCTACAAGCCTTCTCGTCGTTGTTAGGAAAAGATATCCGCTTCCTTTTTAGCATGGTTAGCCTTTGCCACTTCTTGGCGAGCTTGATTAAGGTTTTTGAGCTGATCATGTTCGGGTTTCTGGCTGACTTGGACAACGAAGTTTAACTTGTGAAAGGAAATGGGGAAGCTTTAAGCAACAAGCTTTTTCTACTGAAGTTGCTTGTCTTTGCAGAAGGCAATGCAATAGATATTGTCCTTATATATCCAAGATCTTTGGCCCTTTTCTTGTGTGGGTACCGGGTCTGCGAAAGAAACAAAACCATGTGATTGGTTTGATGCCAAAGGGGCCGTTTCGTGTTATTTCTTGTTACCTACCTACCAAGTGGAGCACCCAAGTTGGTCAGTGAGAACAACGAAGTTAAGGGTACCTTCAATTAAAACCTTGAATGTCATTTCGAATATCCGAAGTGGAGCCTTTATCATCAAGTATCACATGGATTTGCCTGGCCATTGGTCTGTCCCTGCAGATCGAATTAATACATTGATCTGACTAATTTTGCAAGGCTGGATTACTTGCACTTATCTACCAAGATGGACAAAAACATATCTTCCTGTCGGCCTTGAGTTATGTTTTGTAGAATCAGTTGGCTAAAACCACACAATATACTTGTATTGAATGCCTTCAGTATTTGGCTCAACAACTCACATGGATTTGTTCCTCGCCTTTCAATCATATTATATATAAGTGCACTTCAACTCTTTCTATTCTCACAAATCAACACAATCAGCTCTTCCGTTTCCACATACTCGATCAGAAATATCCTCTTGTCATCAAGATTATCCTTTCATCATGATCAGCACCAAGAAGCTAATCAAGATGGCCAGGAAGTGGCAAAGGTTGGCGGCAGCAAGCAGGAAAAGGCTCGCTATGTACAGAAGCAGAAGCTCCAACATAGCACCAGTAGCTGAGAAGGGCCACTTTGTCATCTACTCAGCTGACGAGAAACGGTTTGCACTTCCATTGGCATATCTTGAATCCGAGATTTTTGGGGAACTCCTAAGGATGGCAGAGGAGGAGTTCGGAATGACTAGCAGTGGGCCTATCACCTTGGCATGCGACTCAGTTTTCGTGGAGTATGCAATCTCTATCATTCAACAATGCATCTCTAGGGAGCTAGTTGAAGCAGTGATCCTTTCTATATCATCTTCCCCTGTGTATCCACATCCTACCCAATTGCCTATAAGCTGCTGCTAGTGGACCGATATCTTGTAAATTATACAATACTTGTAGTTAGACCTTCTAATGGAAATTCTTTCATATTCGCTTTCCTTTCACATTATTGACGGATATCCAGCGATCTATAGCAACAACAAACAATACGAAATTGAGTAAACTCCGACATTATTGAGTTGATCAAACTCTATGGCACTGCTTTTGCGTCTGTTTCTGGCTTATAATCTAGAGTACTGATACTACTATACAATTCCAATCATACCAGCAATCATTCTATAATGTACTGTGTAAAGATTGTATCATCTACAAGCAAGGATGATATGGTATATGCACTTGATGATGAAGTTGAAGGAACTCGGCAGGAGTTACAAGAATCGTCTCTTTAGAGTTCTAGTGGTAGTTTTGTAAGTCCTAAACAACAAGCCAGCACCCAATCCAACTCCAACACAAACGCCGAGGCCAATCCCTACACCAACCCTTACACCGGCATTGAACCATGACAACTCCTCGTCTTCCAGTTCTAAGTGTTCTCTTGTCCAGTAGAAACCGAGATCTTCTTCCACCTCCATTTTGTTGCTTCTGTACTCTACTCCCTGTAGGCCACAGACAAAATCAGTAAAAACAAAAGCATTTTGAATTCGATTGTGTTATGACAGAAATCATCCCTGAGCAATACCTGCAACTGCAAGTCCAATCCAGAAGAAGGATAAGCATTCAATTTAACGATATCACCATTTTTCCGAGTTTGAGCTGTTTCATGTTCTGGTATCACATCTAAAGTCCCCTGCCTACCATTCGTATTCTTCTTCTTCTGTGCATTAAGCTGCAATGTTTCAGTTAAAATTATCGGGGATCCTGAAATACAGCCAGCCGCATACACCTCAATTACCGGCATTACATATAGAGGAGCTGCATCATGTTTCGCCTTTAAAAAACTGGTGCAACCCACCAGTTCCGATTTGCATCTCAAACTCCACTCATCTCTATCATTGAAGCCCGAAAGCTCCAAAACTCCGCTGAGCACGAGAGTATCTCCATTGAACACCTCAAACTTGACACTTCCTGTGAAACTGACAGCATCTGTGCTCACAAAAGTAACTTCTGTAGACTTCTTATCCACACGATCCCTCCTGAGAAGAGACGAAAGTCCATCCGAGCTCGTTCTGCATCTCGTTCCATTGACCTCGAGGAGAGCCTCGGGATCCATGGGAATATGATTGATCTTGAGGGATTCAGGAACATCATCATCTATCAAGTCATTGGTAACTCTCACATAGAAAACTCTCATATCAAACCAAGTCGGTGATAGACTTCCACCGAGTTGGAGAGGGGTGTGAGGCCTTATCATGTGGAAGCCGTTGTAGGCGATCATATCGCCATTCCTAGTTCCACAGGAACCCATAACTCAACTGCTTCACCGAACTACCCTATCAATCTCATGAACATAGACCTCCCTGGAAAACAAAAATTCATCGATTCATCCAACACATCAAAGCATTAATTAAGCATCAAACTTGAATTCGTCGATTAACTGTGCTAGATATAGTAAGAACGAGGGATTATGAAAAGAAAACCCTAGATATAGTAAGAACTAGGGATTATAGTTTTACCTTGCAATTTCCTTGTCAAATTCAGCCAGAAGGAGCAAATCCAAGTAATCGGGAACTACGAACTCTGATAACTGTAAGATGAAGCTCATGAATTCGAAGTACGCATCCAGCAACAGCAAAAAACGACAGAAAAGATATAAAATTTGTAGAGCAATCGCAGCCATATAAACCAGCCCTGGAGATTTTCCAACCACGGATTAATCCTTAGTCGACTGAATCAATTACAAACATGTGGTGGTTCACACAGTCGCTTTCACAAAAAAATTGACTAGCTTATCTGCATCAACTGGTGGCGCAGATGTCGAAAGAGGAACCCAACAAAAATCTGTGGAAGAAAATCTCACTGCACAGTGCACAGGTCATTCTCGTTGAGAGAGAGTAGGATTTGACAGAATCTGGGCAGTTTTTTGGTTTGATTAGTCGCAATCTTATCCTCAAAACTCCGTGTTGGAATTTATTATCTCCAATTAATTTAGGGCTGCTCACCGGTTTAAAGGCGGGCTGAACCGGACCGAACCAAATCTAAAACAAAATTTTTAGAAATTGTGAATCGAAAACCAGACCTACCATTTTTGGTTCGGTTAGGTTTGGTTTAAGTTCGGTTTATTTAGGTTCGATTTAGGTCCGGGCTATTTGGTCGGGTTATTAGAGTTTGTCGGGTTTTTCTATGCAAAATTTTTAGAAGACTTTAGAAACCGGATGTAAGCAATATCCGAGTTATTTGGTAATAATATAGCCCGAATATATAATATTGATGCAGGAGCATTGGCCGAGAAGATCGATGAAGCGTGAAGGACGTCGGGGCTACAGAGATGACGTCAAATTCTATCTAAATTAGGATTTTTCATGTTTTCTATCTTTATCTTTTCTATCTTTATCTAAGTTTGTCTATTTAAGAGGCCCTAGGATAAAGAATTAATCATCTATTATTCAATCCATATTCAAGAGTTTTCTCTTACCTCTGGTGGATTCCAGTGATCGTTCTTTGAGTTGTCGCTTGCAAACTCTTCCATTGTCGAGGCTCAGCGCTAGCTTTGCCTTTCGTGCTCCTTGATGTGTCAGTTAGTATCAGAGCAGGCCTTCTCCTGCCTTTTTCAACTGATTCATCATGGCCGATCAACCTGTTACCCGAGCGGATATCAAAGGGATTAGCGTGGCTTCACCACGGCCCTTGAGACTATCACCAATCAACTCACTGCGATTACCATGCGGATGGACACCCTCGAAGCTGTTCGCCACCCAAGGAGGGAGAGCCAGGAGGAATGAATTCCCCGTCTACAAGGGAGCGTCCCCAGATGGCGGACTCCAGTTCGGAGGAGGATGAGATCAAAGACGAGGATCCTGGAGAAGCGTCGAGACACGATTATAGAGTAAAGGCTGATATACCTTTATTCTATGGAACTATGGGCTTATAAGATTTTCTTGATTAGCAAATCAAAGTTGATAGGTTCTTTGACGTCATGGACGTCCCGGAGAACAAGCAAGTTAAGATCGTGGCCATCAGATTGAAGAGCACTGCCGCCGTTTGGTGGGATAAACTGGTCATCCACCGACAACGCCAACGTAGAGGACCAATCCGAACATGGAGAAAGATGAAGCAACTAATGCTAGAAAGATTTTTACCTGCAGATTATGAGCAAATTTTGTACAAGATGTACATCAAATGTGCCCAAGGACGGTGTAGCGTGACAAAATACACTGTTGAATTCCTTCGCTACTCAAAAAGGAATGACCTTGGCGAATCCGAGAACCAAAAGGTGGCCTGATACATCAGCGGGTTGAAAGGCTCGCTACAAGAGAAGATGGGTCTCCAGAATGTTTGGTCAGTGATGGAAGCCACTAGTCTTGCATTGAAAGCCAAGGTGATGGAGAAATCTGGCCGAAATTTCATTCCTTCCCGCCGATTTCAGCCTCAAAGCAATATCGACGCTGCAGTGGATAGGAACTCAAAGGGAGGAGCCTCCTCGGAAAATCCAAGCGCATCAACAACTCCTGGTTCCATATGTTCAAATCGAGCACCGCAAGCCCGTCCAAACAACAATCCATATCTTAAACCTTCCGGTGACAAGTGTTTCCGTTGTGCAGGACAAGAGCATCGCTCGAATGTGTGTCCCTCAAGAAGGACTATAGCCCTATTGGAAGGCGACGGAGGAAGTGAAGAAGATGGTGATGGTGATGAATACGCCGGAGTAGAATTCGCGGAAGAAAATCTAGATAAAAGGGTGAATTGCGTACTTCAAAGGATTTTATTATCATCAAAAGATGAAGGACAAAAGAAGAACTTGTTTCGTACCCACTGTGCAATCAAGAACAAGACTTGCAACTTAATTGTAGACAACGGGAGCACCGAGAATCTTGTGTCAAAGAAATTAGTGGAATATCTTGAGTTATCAACAGAGCCCCGCGCCCAGCCATATACACTCGGATGGGTAAGCAAGGGACCCCAGGTTAGAGTAACTGCAACGTGTCGGGTTCCGCTATCCATTGGAAAACGATACAAGGAAGAGGTACTGTGTGATGTACTCGACATGGACGTCTGCCATATCCTCCTTGGTCGACCATGATAGTACGACCATGATGTGACATACAGGGGCCGAGACAATGTTACCATGTTACCTTGGGGGTCTCATAAGATCGCAATGTCCCCCGTTCTTCAGTTTGAAAGACCACCAAGTAAAGGCGCCAACTTTTTGGTCCTTACTCGCGGCGAGAAAGAGATAGATGAATCCATCAAGGAGGCTAAATGGTTCTACCCAGTAGCCATAAAGGGGCTGTTACACACTACGGAGAGGGTCGAGTCCATACCTGTCGAAATCCTGAATATATTGAACGATTTCGAGGAATTGATTACTGAAGACCTGCCCAACAAACTTCCTCCCATGAGAGACATCCAACATCAAATTGATCTCATTCCAGGTCCGAGTCTACCTAATCTGCCGCATTACCGGATGAGTCCAAAGGAAAACAAGATTCTAAGGGACCAAATTGAAGACTTGTTGAAGAAAGGTTTCATCCGAGAAAGTATGAGCGCTTGTGCTGTACCGGTTCTCTTGGTTCCAAAGAAGGGAGGACAGTGGAGAATGGACGTTGACAACCGAGCTATAAACAAGATCACCATTAAGTACCGCTTCCCCATACCTAGATTAGAAGACATGCTAGATGAACTCGCAGGTTCTAAAGTCTTCACGAAGATTGACCTACGAAATGGCTACCATCGAATTCGGATCCCACCCGGGGATGAATGGAATACTGCGTTCAAAAGTAAGGATGGCTTGTATGAATGGTTGGTAATGCCTTTCGGGTTATCCAATGCCCCTAGCACGTTTATGAGGCTTATGAACCAAGTACTTTGCCCATTTTCTGGTTCCTTTGTCATGGTTTATTTCGACGATATCCTTATTCATAGCAAGACGGAAGCGGAACATTTGAAGCATGTGCGACAGGTCTTGCAGGTCCTAAAGGAAAATCGGTTGTATATTAATCTCAAGAAGTGTCCATTCCTCACTAACAAATTGTTGTTCTTGGGCTTTGTCATAGGAGAGGATGGAATCCAAGTTGATGAGGAGAAAGTTAGTGCTATAAAAAAATTGGCCAACACCCAAGTTGGTCACTGAAGTACGCAACTTTTATGGTTTAGCCACATTCTATAGGCAATTTGTCTATGACTTCAGCTCCATCACAGCTCCCATAACTGAATGCTTGAAGAAAGGGAAGTTCTTGTGGGGTTCTGCGCAAGAGCATAGCTTCGCATTAATCAAAGAAAGGCTTTGTACAACACCCGTGTTGGCATTACCTAACTTTGATAAGATCTTTCAAGTCGAGTGTGATTAGGGGTGTGCATGATTCGGTCCAAACCGAATTTTTGGGCCGAACCAACACAAACCGAACCGAACCGAACCTAACCGAAGTTTTTCGGTTCGGCTTTCGGTTCGAGAATTTTCATTTTTCGGTTTCGGTTCGGTTTGTGTTCGGTTTCGGTTCGGTTTGTGTTAAACCGATTTTTTTTAAAATATTCCAATATATATAAATATATTACTTTTTATACACTACATAAATTATATATATTACTTTTTATACACTACATAAATTATATATATGTATTTATACACTTTATAAAATATATATACACTATACAGTGTATATATACACTAATACACATTGTCTTGTGTGTGTAGTGTGTAGTGTGTATATATACACATATATAAAGTGTATATACACACATATATACACTAATACATTTATTATTTTTTTGTTCGGTTTGTGTTAAATCGAATTTTTTTAAAAGATTTTTTTTTAAATTTCTTTTTATGGAAATTCGGTTCAACTATGTTAAAACCGAACCGAACACAAACCGAACCGGCAAATAACCGAACCGAACCTAATGCTTTCGGTTCGGCTTTCGGTTTTGAAATTTTAAGATTTTCGGTTTCGGTTCGGTTCGGCCCGGTTCGGTTCGGTTTTAGACCGATGCACAGCCCTAAGTGTGATGCAAGTGGTGTAGGCGCTGGGGCGGTCATATCTCAGGAAAAGCGACCAGTGGCTTTCTTCAGCGAGAAATTAAGCGATGCACGACAGCGTTGGAGCACTTACGACCAAGAGTTCTATGCCGTCTTTCGGGCTTTGAGACAGTGGGAACATTATTTGATTCAACGAGAGTTCATTTTGTTTACGGACCACCAAGCCCTCAAATATATACATAGCCAGAAGGTCATTAATAAAATGCACGCTCGATGGGTAAGTTTTTTGCAGAAGTTCCCCTTCATCATCCAACATAAGTCGGGCGCCCAGAACAAGGTTGCAGATGCGTTGAGTAGAAGAGCCTCATTGTTGATAACTCTATCCCATGAGGTTGTGGGGTTTGAAGTGCTAAAATATCTCTACAATAATGATGCCGAGTTCAAGGACCTATGAACCAAATGCAAGGAAAATCACCCCGTCAGTGATTTTCACATTCGAGAGGGCTACCTCTTCAAAGGGGATTGATTGTGTGTCCCTTGCTCATCTTTGCGTGAGCAGCTGATTTACGAACTGCACGGCGGAGGACTTAGTGGCCATCTAGGGAGAGATAAGACCATTGTTGGGCTCATGGTTGTTAAAATCTAGATCCGGATCGTGGGATCGTACGATTCTACGATCCAAAGTGGCCCAATCGATCTGGATCGCACATATAGAGTCGTATGTAGCAGGATCGTACATGATCGTAGCAGGATCGTATAGGATCGTAGGATCGTAGTAGGATCGGGATTAGAATCTAGATCCTACAGCATAAATTAATATGTTGATGTTTTTATATTTTTTTTTGGTAATTTGATTTTTTTATATTTTTTCAGGTAATTTGAATTAATATGTTGATTGATATAGTTATCTTGATTTTTTTAAATAATGTATTGATTCACTCTCTATTTAGGGATATAAAAAAATCTAGAATTATGACTTACTGCGCGAATTTTTTGGGTTGTTATATACACATGTGTGGATTTTTCATATATGGATAGACAAATAAAGTGGTTATAACTATTGAGCATTGATTTAACTTTACATATAAGTAATATGCAATATTTTGTAATTACTTTATCAAAAAATTTAAACATGCAGTAGGATCTTACGATCCTACGATCCGATTATGCTGCACCCCCACCGATCCGATCTAGAATCTCGATCCTAACAACATTGGTTGGGCTAGAAGAGCGCTATTTTTTGCCCCATCTTCGGCTGGATGCGAGTACGATTGTTCGACGCTACTATATTTGCCAATCATCTAAGGGACAAGCCCAGAACATGGGATTGTACCTACCTTTGCCCGTTCCAGAAGATATATGGCTCGATCTTTCCATGGATTTTGTATTGGGTTTACCACGTACCCAACAGGGGGTGGATTCCGTATTTGTGGTGGTTGACAGATTTTCAAAGATGTCTCACTTTATTCCATGTAAGAAAATTGTTGATGCTTCTAATATCGCAAAGTTTTTCTTTCGAGAAGTTGTGCGTTTACATGGCATCTAAAAATACATTACCTCTGACCGAGACACGAAGTTCCTTAGCCATTTCTGGATTACTTTGTGGAGAATGTTCGACACCGCCTCAACAAGAGTTCCACCACGCACCCGCAAACAGATGGGCAAACAGAAGTCACCAATCGCTCCTTAGGGAATATGATCCGATGTGTTTGCGGAAACAAACCTAAATAGTGGGATCTAGCCCTTCCACAAGTAGAATTTGCCTACAACAGCGTTGTCCATTCTGCCATGGGCAAGTCCCCATTTGCGCTCGTCTACACCACAATTCCCCGGCATGTGGTGGACCTGGTAACCCTCCCGAAATCTCTGGGAGTCAGCTCAATCGCGGTTGACATGGCCAAGGACGTCCAAAGTATTAAGGAAGCGGTTAAGCTACAACTAGAGGCGACAGGCTGGAAGAACAAGGCCGCTGCGGACAAACATCGACGGGAGAAGGTCTTTGTTGTAGGAGATCAAGTGATGGTCTTCCTACACCACGAGCGTTTTCTAGTGGGAACTTACATGAAACTTCAGCCTCGCAAGTATGGTCCATTTCAGGTCACTTGGTGAATCAATGATAACGCATATGTGGTCGCTCTTCCCGACGATATAAACATTTCCAATACCTTCAACATCGCGGACATGTATGCTTATCATGAGGATGAGGTGCTTTACCCTGAGCCGAACTCGGGATCGAGTTCTTTGGAGGTGGGGGAGACTGATGCAGGAGCATTGGCTGAGAAGATCAATGAAGCGCGAAGGACGTCGGGGTTACAGAGAGGACGTCAAAATTCTATCTAAATTAGGATTTTTCATGTTTTCTATCTTTATCTTTTCTATCTTTATCTAAGTTTGCCTATTTAAGAGGCCCTAAGAGAAAGAATTAATCATCTATTATTCAATCAATATTCAAGAGTTTTCTCTTACCTCTGGTGGATTCCAGTGATCGTTCTTTGAGTTTGTCGCTTGTAAACTCTTCCATTGTCGAGGCTCAGCGCTAGCTTTGCCTTTCGTGCTTCTTGATGTGTCAAATATTCGGGTTATTTTATCCATTAAAAACCTATAAAACCAAACTTTATAGACCAGAGTTTATGAAATCCGGGCTATTTTGTCAACATTAGTGGCAAGAGAAACATACTACCTCCGTTTGATAATACATGTGCTTTTAGAAATTTTTATAAATTTTAATAAAACACTTCACTTTTAAAAAAACATCATCATTACACTAATTTTTTCATAAATTTTATTATGAGAGAATAAAGTTAAATAACCCAAAAAGCGACCAACTTTGTAAAAGTAACCCTAACCCTTGAATATTTGAAGAACTAACCCGAAAATCCAAAAAATTGCACCAAAATGTCGGTTGTCCAACCCCTTATAGAAGGTAAAGACTAGGGGAAAAAAGAAAAAGAAAAAGTTGGTCTGAAGCATTTAATACATGTTAGAAAAAAACCGAAAAAAAAAAGAGAAAGGAAAATAAAAGAGGTATTAAACCAAAATGAAAAGGAGAAAAGAAAATGAAAGAGGGGCATTAAATACAAGTCAAATCATTAAGAGAGGGGGGAGAAATAAAAAAGAAATTAAAGATGGCAAGTCAAATCGTTAAAGGTGGGAATAAAAAAGACAGGGAAAATAAAAGGGGATTAAATACAAGTCAAATCGTCTATCTTTGTTTTGAGCAAATTAAGCAAAACATGGATGACAATGGTAAATGGACTAGTGACACGTTAACTTTACTAGGTGCTAAAGATTTTCGGTTTTTTCGTACGGTCCGACCTCGATCGATTAGTGGTTCTCCATGGTTCGGTACACGCAATTCGTTACAAATCCCGCTCCGAGAAAGACCATAAAGTTAATCGGAGTCAGCCGAAGACAACTTCAATTATCAATACCAACCCTTTACTCTGAGGTTTTGGTCTCTATTTATAGGCAATTAGGATTGCCTTGTCATGCTTTAATTTATTTGTCTTGTCATGCTTGGGTTTTAGCCTTTTGTTGTTATGTTGACACGTACTTGTATGACCTCATAGGTGTGGATATTTACTGTGGGCTAAATTCAATACCGCTTGAGGTGGCAGTAGCAAGTCAAATGTTATTTCGCTTGTTTAAAGGGACAAAGAGATCATTTCGGCATAGTGGTCTATAAGCCGTTGCGGGTGCAAAAGGTTGCAAGCTCGGGTCCATATGGGGCGGAGTTAAAAAAAGTGACTAAAATTTAAAAACATTTGAAATTGAACAATTTTGTAAAATAAAGATTGAAAGATTATGGAATAATATAAACACCGTATGGGATGAAAAAGAGTTTATTTGTAAAAAGTGGAGTTGATTTGGTTGTTATTATGAGTATTATGGTATTCAAACCAAATAAACCCCAAAAAAACTTGTTGCTTTAGCTTTTTTTTTTAAACTCTATTTTTTAACTACAAACTCACTAAATGGGTACCCCATATACATGTTAAATATAAACCTCCTAAATTTACTACTTTTTTACTACTAAAAATGCATCCATACATACCCCTCAACTCTTCGAGTCCGCGTTCCCTTTTTTATTTAGAGGAGTTCTGCCTTTTGGACTAATTTTGTGTTTGGGCTCGCGATTTGGGCTGATTTGGCGAAAGATTTGTTGGACTAGGCACATTTTCCTTATATATATAATATGGATCAAATATTAACAAGTGATACAATGTTAAATGTTAACAAATAACAGTCGTTGATCGAATCAGAATGGAAGGCTACGATTAGTTCTGGATTTTAATAATTTCTTTTTTAAAAAAATGTGGGCCCCATGTGTAAACTCACACTACTCTCACCAATGGCGTGTGAATCACACCCAAATGTTGAAACTGTCAAATCCGGATCTTCATGAAAATGTGGGACCAATGTTTTTTTTTTTATTTTTTATTGTGCCAATTTATACAAATTTCCTATTTTATAATGTTTTTTGTCATATATTTCAAGATCATGATCAATAAGTTGTTATGTGAAATCTTTCAAAATAATTGATGGTTTCTTTCAAGCAGACGTTGAAGCAGAAGAAGAAGCTATGTTTTCAAGACGGTAATCGACGGATTCAGGTATTTGTTTAGAAAACTTCATTACCAGTTGATCTGTTCGATGTTTCAAAGCAATTATTCGATTGTAACTATTCAACTCTCAATTTTAGCAAATCTTTATGGTAAATCTTGAATAATTACAATCATCTTATCGAATAGTTACAAAATAATTACAACTGCTTTATCGAATATTTCCAAAACTGCCTCATACTTTTCCAAGTTTTCTTACAGTTGTGGTGCTTGGAAGCTGTTGTTTTCTGTCCAATTTTAGCTCTCGCCAGTGTTCTAAAAATCGCGCCTAGGCACCGCCTAGGCGCTAGGCGGGATGGGACCTAGGAATTTTTAAGCCTAGGCGGCCCTCTAGGCGGAAATCTGCCTAGTCACCGCCTAGGCGCCGCCTAGCCCCGCCTAGCCCGACGATTATTTAATTTTAGCTTTTGGGCATGTAATTAGTCAAATTAGGGTTTTTTATCCCCCAAGTCGAGATATATTTGCTTTTGAGTCAAACCTATAGTTTTGAATTTTAGGAGTTTTAGAGTCGTTAGTCGGACGCATACTTTTGCGTTTATTTACTTAAATGTTAGTTAAGCACCGCAAATTTGGGTTTATGAGTGATATTATGGATTACTATTACACTATATGAATCATTGACATGTGTTATACGTTAAAAGATGTGAAAATAATCAAGTTTGTTCTAAGTCCGCCTAGGCGCCGCCTAGGCACCCGCCTAGCCGCCTAGGCGCTAGGCGGTCACCCGCCGCCTAGCGGCCGCCTAGCGCCTTTTAGAATATTGGCTCTCGCTGGTTGTTCTTCAAAGTTGTCACTGCTATCTTTTGGATACAATGCCTGTTTCCCCGTTGACTTATTTGAAAATGCTTCGTTCCATACATTGATGCTTGACTTTCCACCTCGTCTAACCATCATCTTCCTTCGTGATAGACCCATGAATGAGAATGAAAAATACATGAACCTTTAATTTATAGTGTAAATTTGTCGAATTATATACACTAAACTCATGAATACTTACCATGACATTGTTTAATATATTTTATTTGTGAGTTATACAATTTCATAGTTTTCATTATACAAAAAATTCAGCAAAAAAAAAACTCATCCATACACAGGAATACTTACCATACACATGAGGAATTCTTATTTATACATTGCATAAGTTTGACCATGAATAATTGTTACGAAAAAAATCATGACTAGTTACCATAAACATGAATCTTTCTTATTTACAAATTACATAATTTTCAGAATCCACATATCAATACCCAAGGTACGAACGACGAATTTCATCACAATATTCAAAGTTCTCATCAAGATTACACATCTATTCGATTTGTCCAAGTATTCTTCACAATTTATCATGTATTCTTCAAGATCTCACAAATATTCATCAAGAATTCATCAAGATCTCTCCACTATTCATTAACTATTCATCCAATATTCATCAAGATCTCACAACTATTCATTAAGTATTCATAAAAGATTCATCAAGATCTCTCAACTATTCATTAACTATTCATCCAATATTTATCAAGATCTCACAACTATTCATCAAGTATTCATAAAAGATTCATCGAGATCTCAAATTTGAATCACCCTTATTAAAGTTTTGAATATCAAAGCTAAACGAAACCTCCCATTACCCATGAATAATGAATATCAAGTTATCAAATATTTAAAATCAAATGAGCGAGTAGTTGTAAAATCCAATCACCCTTTTACAAGTTTTTAATATAAAATCTACCCGATAACTCCATATTCCTTACAAATAAGTTCTAACAACTTGTAGAATAATATCTATTACCTTAACGAATAGTTGAAATAGGTACTCACAATTTTTGCAAGGTTTGGGTACGGAATAAAAACGATAACTCCCTGTTACCCATGAATACTTGCTAGCAACTAATCGAATAATCTCTATCAACTTAGTGAATAATTTTCAAACCCTAACGATATTTCCTCATTACAGATGAAAATACCTATCACCTGATTGAATAATCGTCATCAACTTAATGAATACTCCCTCCGTCTCAAAATACATGTCTTTTTAGCCCATAAAATTTTGTCAAAAATACATGTCTTTTTAGATTTAATCATTACACTTAACCTACTTTTACATCTAATCATTACTCTAATTTTTACATCACCCCTACTCTCCTCCTCACAAATTAAAAAAAATAAACAAATACAAGTCTAATCATTACACTTAACCTAATTTTTACATCTAATCATTACATTTAACATACTTCTTAATTCCTGTGCTCCGTCCTAAAAAGATATGTATTTTAAGACGGAGGGAGTACTTTCTATCAACTTGTTGAATAATTCTTCATTCAACAATTCTTCATTTTTCATTGAATAAACATGAGAATCCAACATTCAAGTTAAAATTTTCTACCCAAATTCAACCAATACTCATCATCCATATCAATTATCACCAAAATCCACCCATGTTCATCAAAACCCCATGTCATCTCCCCTGTACCCGAAATTCTCTTTTAACCCTAACCCAACAATATTCAATATTTGTAATCCACAACAAGCAGGAAGGGAACTTACCCGGCCGTGTCGATTCTCAAAGGGATGCTTCGATCGCCGCCTAAAACCGCTTCAGACACGGCCGATAGTAAATGCTGATTCATTCCGCGCCGCCTTCAATGGTAGACATTGATGCTCCGCAGCAGTATCGCCCTTCAAGCCTCGCCGCCTTCAATTGTTGGAACTCACTGGTGCGCCGCTTGGAGGTTGCGATTTTGACCGGAATCCTCCTCTACTGCAACACCAAGAAGAAGGCGGCACCGGAGCTTTTCGCAAACTGTGGTAGGGTCTAGAACGAGTTTTTGCTTTCTCTCACCTAAAATCTTCAAAAAATAGGGTTTCTGGTTGTAATCACACGCGCTCGGTACAAGGAAAATGGTGTTTTTTATTTTTTAATATTAAAATTAATCAATTTTGGGGAATTAATCTCGCCCCTTCATTTATAATTATCCAATGGCTTATAATTGTTAACACTTAACACCGTAAGAGATTGGAACACATGACCCATCCTCTATATAAGGAGGTACCGTAACTCTGACTGCGGCGCCAATGCTTGGCCGGAGCTAAAGACACCAGGAATCAATCGGACACAAACTCAACACTAACAAGATAGAACCCAGCACAGCAACCGAGACACCAGGAATCAATCGGTCACAATCTCATCCTCCATCTCTACAAGTCCTGTCCAGTTTTGTCAGTCCCCGGCCCCTTCGTCGTCATCACTATATTCCCCCTTCGTTGCATTCCCTTGTCATCCTCCATCTCTGTCGTCGTTGTCCAGCGGCATCCTCTCCATGTCTCTCTCTCTCCCCCTTTTTGCAGTACACCACCCCTCTCGCCCTCCTCGTTTCAATTGACCCGCCGAGCTTCTAGATGCCACCACCCAGCCTTCCCTCCCCATCGCAATCGACCACCGCCATCCTCATCCCTCCCGTCGATACATTCAACCACCACCACCACTCAGCCCTCTCTCCTTTTTCTATATTTACCGAAATTTGTAAAAAGTAATGTATTTTGATGATGAATTTATGAATTTAATAGGTTGAATTTGGGTATATTTATGCTTAATTTGAGAGATTGGATTTTGTGTTTTGTAATTGGATAGGATGAATTTGGTATTTTAGGTTGAATTTGTTAATATCTCATTCCAACATTATACCAAACAACATATTTCGATAATCGCTTATTCCAGTTTTTTATTCCGATTTTCATTCTCATTCCAATTACTACACTTATACCAAACTGACCCTAAGAGTTGTACTATTAAACGGTTAAAAATTTTAAATTTTCGGCCGTTAGCAGAGTTCTGAGAGCATGTCCAAAAGCTTCCCTAAAACAATATCTAAAATAGAGAATTATAAGTCAAATATTCTGAATATTTTTTTAACCCATTCCAACAGCTTCTCCATTTTAGAATTCACCCCAAAATATATCGAGTTTTCTCCAAATTTAGGGAATGATCTTCATATTTTCTCTCCATTCTCTATTTTGAATAATATAATGGGGAAGCTCTTGGACCAAAAACCATCTAAATATTATCCAAATAATGAAGATAGAGAATCTCTTGGATGCTCTGACAACCCCACAAGCTGACTGCAAATCAATTTTCCGGTGTCCTCTAGTACAAGAATCATGTTTCTGAGCTTGGATTCGAAATCTAAATCACCAAAGGAAGCTGTAGTGATGTACTGATAGAATCAAAGGCCGAAGAACTTGTCAACAGGACAATTTCGAGGTTGAAGACGACAACCAGGCTCACAGTGCACCCAAAAATTCATCTTTTCCGCTCATCTCCCAAGTCGGTATTGTAAAATTGACACCAGGAAGAGGATTATGATATCTTAAAGAACCTAAATCCATAGAAGGAAGTGTCAATTTACAGTATTGATGAAAACCCCAAACCCCATTCAAACCAGCCTCGAACCCTAACCTGACAAATTTTCTATTTCCGTCTTCCTTCCCCCATTTTCCACTCACAAAACCTTCTCCACTAGCCTCGTCTTATCACGCAGATCTCCAATCCATAAAATCCTATTGCTTTGTAGGAGCTGCTGCTTCTGTGCAAGGCAAGCCTTTTCCTGCTTGCTGTTGCCAACCTTTGCCACTTCCTCGCCATCTTGATTAGCTTCCTGGTGCTGATCATCTTGTTTCTTGGAAAAATCTTGACAACATGAGGAAGTTTCGGATAATGGAAATGTGTTGATTTGTGAGAGAATAGAAGAGATCTAGTGCTCTTATATATAGCTGAATGCTCACAACACCATACAAGTCACCGTTACTGAATCCAGCCAATAATCCAATTTGCGAGGAGACAAAATTGTGTGGTGTCCCTCAATTGTTCCAAGAGATCAGAACTTAAGTTCGACAGGAAGATATGTTGCTCTTGTTCGTGTAGATAAGTTCAAGTAATCCATCCTAGCCAAATTAGTTAGGTCCCTTAGGTGTAATTTATGTTCAGTGTAGTAACATCCAGATAGCCATCGATTGAGGTGTCCATCTTTGCTGGTTTTGATGGGAGGCAAATCCATATGGTACTTAATGAAGAATGGCCTTCTATTGCTGCAAAGAGCCTATGGCATTTGGGTATTCGAAATGACATTTATAGTTTTAATTGAAGGTACCTCCTTAATTATGAAGGACAAACTTGGGTGGTCCATTTGGTAGGTAGGTAACAAGATACAACCCAAAACAGCCCCTTTGACATTAAACCAATCACATGGCTTTGCTTCTTTCTTCGACCCACACAAGAATAGGGCCAAACCTCTTGGATATATAAGGATAATCTATCGCATTTGCTTCTGCAAAGACAAGCAACTTCACTTGAAAACGCTTATTGCTTAAAGTTCTGATTCCTTAGACAAGATAAACTTCATTGTCCAAGTCAGCCAGAAACCCGAAGATGGTCAGCTCAAAAACCTTGATCAAGCTAGCCAAGAAGTGCGAAAGGGTGGCTATGCTAAAGAGGAAGAGGATATCCTTTCCTAAGGTTTCAGGTGAGGAGGCTTGCAGCACATCAGCAAGGACCGACAAGGGTCACTTTGTTGTGTACTCTGCAGATGAAAGGCGGTTCATGGTTCCACTTATGTATCTCAAGAGCAACATTTTCGTGGAGCTCCTAGACGTGGCTGTGGAACAATTCGGAATGCCAAGGGATGGCCCTATTACGCTTCCATGGGATTCAAACTTTGTGGAGTATGCTCTCTCTCTTATCCAGAAGCATATAGTGATGAGATGCAGAAGGCTTTGCTCATATCCATGGCTCAGAGCCATTGCTTATCATCGTCCAAACTTGTTCAGGAACAAAAAAACTACCAAGTTCCTCTATGTATCTTTTGAAGAACTTTTGTATTTTTTTTTGTTCACTAGGATGTATTCATAACATGCATTTAGAAATAGAAGATAACAATTTCTGCAGTAAGTATGTGGTCCTCTGCTGACATAGTCAGTAACTACAACACTTGTTATTCTTTGATAGGTCTTTTGAACTAAAAGAATAATGAAAATTTGAAGAGTATTAAATTAAGCGGGTTTGAGAAGATGCAAACATTATAAGAAAGGAATAAATGATGTTTAATTACACGACTCAACATATCTTCAGATTCTAAAAAATGATGGCTTAAATGGATCAATCTGTCACAACTTTGTATTTGGGAGAAAAAGAAGAAAAAAACAGAACGTTGAAATGAAGCTTAGAAAATTGATTTCTTACTGATTTCTAACTTACACATCCTAGCTGACAGCATTGACTTCCGAATCTTATAGTCTTGCTTCTGTGCTTCTTCTGTGCCTATGTTCAACACAATCTGTAGAGGTGAAGGCAATGAAATCTTCGCCTATGATTCATCCTTTGATGATTCAACCATTTTAACACTTGCCCATGGTGAACTTGCTTTGTTAAGTGAAATTTTAAAGTAATTTTTTCTTTACTTTTCTGTGTGAAATGTAACCTATCATGTACTTAAGGTCAAATTTTATCAGTTTTCTTTCTTTTCCATCCATGGACTAAGTTAATTTGTCAAGTGCAAATCAACGTTCTAAAGATTACTTTGTTGAATTTTTTTTTTCTTTTTAACTTCAATGATCATGAGGGATGTTTGTGATCATTAGTTGATTCGTATGGATACAAGTTTTAGTGCTCTTATATAGTCTCCATACATTTCACATCAACAATTACACTACAAGGACTTGGTCACACTACTGGAGCTGATCTACAAGCGTGAAGAGCAACAACGCACCCAGATTTAAGAGGGTCAAATGAAAAAGGGCATCAAGTGTCTAATAGATCCCAATTAGGCTCCTAGTGTCGTATGAGAACCAACAGGGTTGCTGGCCTGAGGTCTTAAGTCTTTTGTAACAGCAACTTCATAGCTTATTTGTTAGATTAGAGAGATCTCCGGGATTCTTAGGATCATATCTACGATATTGTTAATATTGTATTCACACTTGTAATCCTACCTATATATATATGAGGAGATAGAATGAGATCCCTTTGAGGACTCAATTACCCTAATCATCTCTAATTACATGGTATCACGCCTCCGTTCTTGATTTTCCTAACCCGATTCAAGAACCCTACCGATCCCTTCTCTTCCGCTTCCCATGGCAGACCCACCACCCGCCGGCGCCGCCGCCGCTGCCCCCTTCCACTCCGCCCAGTCGGTCTCCAACACCAATACGCCGACATCTTCACCAAAGGGTTGCCGTCTCCGCTGTTCACCGACTTCCGAGCCAGTCTCAGCATCCGCTCTTCTCCCTCTTCGACTGGGGGGTGTTAGATTAGAGAGATCTCCGGGATTCTTAGGATCATATCTACGATATTGTTAATATTGTATTCACACTTGTAATCCTACCTATATATATGAGGAGATAGAATGAGATCCCTTTCAGTTACCCTAATCATCTCTAATTACATTATTGTCCTTAAAATGCTTGTTTATTGTTTAGGTGTGCTAAGTTGTGTGTGACTAAATCTCTTGATGGCCGAGCCGAAGGGAGATTTAGTCTTGCACAATCTTAGGGGGTGGGTCCGACTTCTGATAGCCGAGGCTTGATGAGATAGGAGTTACCCCGAACCATGTGTTCAACACACCTCATTGATTGGAACAACTTTACGTATGTTCCATGATTTTGGTAGCTACGCTAAGTGTCCTTTGGACATTGTCAGCCCTTTTGTACATTGTAAATATTTATTCCGTTTTCAATATATTAACCCTTAAAATAAAAAAAAAATATAGTCTTCAGCGAGGAACTTTTGTTTCTCTGCATATGTTGGTTAATTCGGGAACAAACTCATGTGACTTGTACTGAGCCAGTCATGAAGAGAATACATATATTTGAGACAGATTGATTGATTGAATTTCGTGTAAGCCACCCTCATTATCAAGATAATACGAAATACATGTTGCACTGAGGCTTGTTTCAACTTCAAGTCCCATGAATGCATGAATTTAAATATATTCTGTATTCAATGATTTTTAACTGTTCATCACTAAAGTCACTGTCAGGAGGAAGCAAACCCATGTGAAAACATCCCTTTGAAGAAAATGGGGTCTACAGGGTTCGCAATTTGGATAAATTCATGGTTTTAGGTAGGTAGGAAACAAAATGTATACTTAGCAGGCCCCTTTGGCATTGAATCAATCACATGGATTTGCTTCTTCCTTAGACCCACACATGTGAACAACGGTATAACTGTAGTTAGCTAATAACTTCTCTTAGATCCTCAATCAATATATAAGGCACTGATTTCCATAGGCTTCTGCAAAGACAAACAATAACTTCCATTGAAAAATTGATTTCTCAGAGTTCCATTTCCTTTAGTTAAACCCATATATAGCCTGAAACCCGAAGATGATAAGCTCAAAAACCTTGATCAAGCTCGCCAAGAAGTGGCAAAGGCTGGCCATGCTAAAGAGGAAGACGATATCCTTTCCTAAGGTTTCAGATAAGGAGGCTTGCAGCACATCAGCAAGGACCGACAAGGGTCACTTCGTTGTTTACTCTGCAGATGAAACACGATTCATGGTTCCACTCACGTATCTCAAGAGCAGCATTCTTGTAGAGCTCCTAGACGTGGCTGTGGAGCAATGCGGTATGCCAAGGGATGGCCCAATTTTGCTTCCATGGGATGCAAACTTTGTGGAGTATGCTCTCTCTCTTATCCAAAGGCATGCAAGTGAAGAGCTGCAGAAGGCTTTGCTCATATCCATGGCTCGAAGTCATTGCTCATCATCTTCACTACTTGTTGAAGAACATAAAAATTACCAATTTCCTCTATGTAGTTTTTAAGGAAAACATTCTTTAATTGCTTCTTTTTTTTTTTCTCTTGCTTATTTGTAGATTTGAACAAAAGTTTTGCCTGTAGTTGTTACATATATTAAGAAATACAAGATGGAATTTTCAACAGCAACTCTGTTACTACTTACTATCTATGTAACTATGCCGATTAATCAACTCAAAAGAACCGAAAAAGCGATGACATATTGGAGTTCAAAGAAAACATGCCAACATTATAAGAATGAAAAAGAAATTTTCAGTAGCATATACTGGTGGCATAACACTATTTTACTCCCTGCATGATGTTTTCAGTAGCATATGGCGCATTCCAATCGGGGTATGCTTCATGCTCCTTAAGCTTTCTTTTGATCTTCAATACATATCTATATTTGGATTTTTTTTCTTTAAAAAAAACTAATTCAGGAACTTCATTTCCTTGTGAATATATGTCCTAAGACTAAGTTGCTGAAAAACTATGGCCTAAAAAAAAAACTAATTCAGGAACTTCATTTCCTTGTTTACAATTGGAGTGATGGTTTAGCAAAGGCATGTGATACTAGAAGGATGTGGGGTCCTCCTTACAGCTGGGTATGTCTGATATACTTATTATTGGCTAAAAGGAGCCAATAGGAACTCACTTGTATTGATAAAAAAATTTATAATGTATGAGGAGCTCAATCGGAACATGCCTTAAAAGATCAATGACTTTCAGTGGTTTTGAATCATATATGTTGTTCCATTATAAAGTTAGGAGGCATTAAAACCGATAACAAGAAGCTCTGAATAGAAAGAATTGTTTCCATTATAAATGTCTAACTACTTGTGTAAAATAATTTACAAGAAGATGAGCTGATCTCCTAATCAGCTAGCAGCATCTTACAAGAACATGATTTAGATGTCCCGAGGACACTGCTGTAACAGACGAATGACAATCAGATAAAGAGAGCAGCAGCGCCTCCACTAGCTCCGTGGCCACACTCCTTTGAGCGATGGAGATAACATACTCCATGAACATGGAGTCACATGGCAAGGTTATAGGTCCGTCACTAGCCAATCCAAACGCATCCTCCGCCATTATAAGTAGTTGTTGGAAGATTTCAGATTGAAGAAACGTCAAGGGCAGCGCAAAGCGTCTCTCATCAGATGTGTACACCACAAAGTGTCCCTTGTCAGCCACTTGTTGTGATCTGCTGCTGCTGCTGTTGATCCTTTTTCTGCTAGCTGCAGCTAGCTTTTGCCATTTCCTTGCCATCTTGATGAGCTTCTTGGTACTGATCATTTTGTTTATTAGAAGATGAAGGGGTTTGTATAAGGGAAAAGAGGATTTTTGTTGCTTAAGATCTCAAGAAGTGAAGTAGCTGGAGTGTGATGGAATGAGGAAAATGGAACGAGCTCTTATATAGTTATAGACCGGGGCAAAACTCTCTTCTTTACCATTTGCGATTCAGAAGCATACCCATGTGCGTAGTATTCAATGTGGCGGTCCAGTTACGAGCTTCAGCTTGGCGTGCTTGTTCTCTTGCGAAATGATTTAGACATATATATGTGGTCTAACACAAATGTAACTTATATACAATATACCCACCAACATACAGTTTAATCAGTCTTTATTTTCACATGGTTTTGCTTCCTATATATGACTAATCCATCAGAAACCAACCCTACATTGATAAATGTGTGTCCAATGTATTATAATTTATCCCCAAATCTTTTCTCAGAATCACAAGTGATATATGTTTATGTTACTTTTCTTATGTGTAGAGGAAAAGATTGAATGAGAAAAGCAAAAGTACAATAGGATTTTTGGGTGTACTGTCTACAATCATGTTCATACTCCATGCATGTTAAGGTAAACTTGATCCCCGGCCTAAAAAATGCATCTTTTTATGTTGTTCGAACACTAATAAGAAGGGTTAGAAGTGTTACTGCTCTCTTATGAAACACACCTTTTTTATTGCAGACCTTACTTTTGCTGAGAATACTCCATATTACAGCCCCTCGGACCCAGCTCAAATCCCTACTAATCTTGAGTATGAGGACTCCATTTTAGATCTGCTCAATACCATCAGTTCATCTGCAGGTCCTACTGTGGCCACCATCATCCCTCAAGCTCCATTTATTGGTGATGACGTTGGTCCATCTGAGGCCTTCAGCCCCGACATCTGCCCTGTTGCTACTAATACCCTCAATTGAGACATCCACATCATCTTTAGACAATCCACCCTCATCACAGGGTGAAATCCCTCCCACTCAGTCTTTACCCCAATCAGAACCGTGCAGATAGCAAGCCAGTTATAAATATCAAGCCTGAGATGTTTGTAACAATGAAGAAATGTTTGAAAGCTTTGGAGGAAAGGGAAGACATGCCTTTAACAATGAAATGTCCGAAATGACCGTTGAGAAGTTGGATGGTTGGATAATGAGAAAGCCTGCTAAGAGGAATCAACCTCTTGCTTGAGTTGGTGTTATGCTTCCCTTTTTATTTTCTTCTCTTGTATCCTTTTTCTAGCTATAGTGATGTTTTCCATGGATGGATATCCAGACTGATTTGTAGTTTACTGGGACATCATCGTTATCGTCGTTAATGTAACAGTGATGGGGCTTTCCGCATCATTGTTACTGAAACTGCAAGAGCTGTTTTCGTGTTCGACATGAAATAGGCCTGATGAAGAATCCATGGCATCACTTTCTTTGACGAATCCATAGTAGCCGGTTAGCATGCAACTAAAGAGTGCAACTGAGTAGGGAAGAGGATCGACATGATCAGTGCAAAAATGCAGGCAAATTTGTAGAAGGAGAGTGCATACGCAGGTATGCCAAGGGATGGCCCTATTACGCTTCCATGGGATGCAAACTTTGTGGAGTATGTTCTCTTTCTTATCCAAAGGCATGCAAGTGAAGACCTGCAGAATGGTTTGCTCATATCCATGGCTCAGTGTTATTGCTCATCATCTTCACTACTTGTTGAAGAACATAAAAATTACCAAGTTCCTCTATGTAGTTTTTGAGGAAACATTCTTTAATTGCTTCATTTTTTTGTTCTCTTGCTTATTTGTAGATTTGAACAGAAGTTTAGCTTGTAGGTGTAATATTCATTATAAGAAATACAAGATAGATTTTTCTACAGGAACAGAAGTTTAGATTTGAACAGAGTGGAGTTATATGGACAGAACCAGAACAGTTGAATCTTATGATCATACATGAATTACTTAACTAACTAGAGATGCAATATAATGTCTACAAAATGAGTTGCAGCTGAACCGGTACAGAGGTGATTTGTAGGCTGCCTACATACCTCAGGCTACGAGGATCAAGTCGCTTGTAGTTCTCCCTACTAAAACCTACTAAAACACATATCGTTTGGTGGTACACAATCTCTTTAACTGTCAACATTCAGAAAAAACAAATAAAATATGCTGAAATAGGACTCCAATAAACTTCATTTTAGATGATGATCGTTGCTAGTCTGCTGAAATAGGACTCCATTTTCCACCCAATGTTCAGTGGCCGTTGGGGAGTTGACATGCTCCTTAAAACTCCTTGGAGGCTCGTGTCGTGTTGCTTCACGTCTTCATCTTCAATGCCTTAAAAACAGCTAGCATAGCTGCGACTGAACCTACAACTCTGTACCGGCTGCCTACATACCCCGAGCCTGGTCTATTGACCGGGGATCAAGCTGCATGTAGTTCTCCTTCCTAATTCTCTAGACTCCACCTACATAGCCTATGTTGTTGTTGCTGCTTGCTTGACTGCTTCATATCAATAGCTTTCGTCTATACTGTTGCTGAGACGAGCACTTGTTAGGCTGACCCCGAAGATTCCCTCCAGTTCCAACTACAATATTACAAAAAGATTCGACGATGTAGCTAGGTCAAATGCAAGTGTAAATTGTCATGGTATCCAATGTGAGTACACATCTCTAACTATATATATGTTACCTATTGGTTGCGACACGTTCTGGAGCTTCCTCTTAGTCACCCTCGACGTTTTAGTAGGAGTCATAGATCGCTTTTTGAGATCCGGAAGATCTTTCGTATCCAAAACTATAGCATGCCTCTTCGGCACTGTTTTTCAAAACCATCCAACATGTACACATGAATATATTAGATAAACTAATGAAACAAGTGTTTTAATTAAAGAAGACCAATATGTACTTACAAGTTCTCTGGTAACTCTGGCGGAGCTTTTCTTGAGTAGCTCTCATCTTCATCTCGTGTTCTTCCTTGGTCAAATCTTTCAGCCGCCTCTGCAACCGGCCTCCGATGTTTGCGACTTTCACATCGATATCCTCACGGCCGATATCTCCATTCGCCTTAACCTTCAACACGTTTTCATTGCTGGGTTTCTTGCTGCAGCTTGAATCTTTTGCCAAACCGCCAGCATTGTCATCTCCTCCGACCACATCTTCGAATGCTTTCGAAATCTCGAATAGCAGCTCTTCCACTTCTTTAGCAGACGAAGGATCCATCTACATGTTATGTTGTATAACAATAATCAAATTAATATTCTCAACAAATTTAATTAAGTCTTTGTCTTTGTCTTTGTCTTTGATACACAATTCATCGATTAAATTCTTAAACTATAATGTATATAGTACGTTCTTTTTCTGATTTTAAAAGTTCCCTTGTCAAATTTGTTTTAAACCATCAATTATTTATCGCCAATTAACAAAATCTTAGATTGTCGATCTCCTAACCCTTAAATTCAATTAAAGATGGAAGAATATAATACAATGTACAAATTATAATTAGTTTTAAGGACCTCAATCTTAATTAGATTGCCTAACCCTCAGTTAAAGATGGAACTCGATCATACCTCTTAAATGGTGAATTTGCTATACCTCCGATCGATGGGCTAAATATTTCTCTCTTGAATTGATATATTACGACGGCAATATAATGGCTAATTCTCAAGACTTTATAATCAAGGAACTATGTTGATCTAGGTAATATCCAACTATATAAGGCAACTAATTTGTTTTTGTTTACACCTAATATATATTTAGATATATATTATATTGATAAATTAATTATTTTTGTTATTTAGATATATGTTGTTGATATATATCAGGAACAATTTAAAATCAAACAGAAACTGAATTCTATCCATCTCTGAATATATTTACATATATTAATTTAGATATATTATATAAGGCAACTAATTTGTTTTTGTTTACACCTAATATATTTAGATAATATTATATTGATAAATTAATTATTTTTGTTATTTAGATATGTTGTTGATATATATATATCAGGAACAATTTAAAATCAAACAGAAACTAAATTCTATCCATCTCTGAATATATTTAGATATATTAATTTAGATATATTATATAAGGCAACTAATTTGTTTTTGTTTACACCTAATCAGTTAGGGCCGGCCATAACAATGGATGACATGCTTTGAGGCCATATGATACTTGATGTACTAATTTGTTTTTGTTTTTGTAGATTTGAACAGAAGTTAAGAAATACAAGATTGATTTTTCTACAGCAACTCAGTTACATATATATCTCTCTAACTATGCCAGTTATTTAACTTAAAAGAACCAAAAGCCGATGAAATCTTGGAGTTCCATAAAAACTTGCCAACATTATAAGAATAACACTATTTTTAATTCCTACATGATGTTTACAAGATTAAACTTATTTAGGAACTTATTTTTTGCCAACATTATAAAAATAAGTTCCTAAAAAAAGAGAAAAAGTATCATTAAAAGATACATAAAGGAGCTTGGTAGTTTTTGTGTTCATGAACAAGTAGTGAAGATGGTAAGCAATGACATCGAGCCATGGACACGAGTAAAGCATTCTGCAGCTCATCACCAGCATGCCTTTGGATAAGAGAGAGAGCATACTCCACAAAGGTTGCGTCGCATGGAAGTATAATAGGGCCATTTGTTGACATAGCAAGCTGTTCAACTGCCACATCTAGGAGCTCTACGAGAATGCCACTCTCGAGGCAAGAAAGAGGAACCATGGAACGCATTTCATTTGCAGAGTACAAAACAAAGTGACCCTTCTCGGCAGCTTGCTGATGTGCTGCAAGCCTTCTCGTCGGAAATGTTAGGAAAAGATATCCTCTTCCTTTTTAGCATGGCCAGCCTTTGCCACTTCTTGGCAAGATTGATCAAGGTTTTTGAGCTGATTATGTTTGGTTTTCTGGCTGACTTGGACAATGAAGTTTAACTTGTGAAAGGAAATGGGGAGCTTTAACCAATAAGCTTTTTCAAGTGAAGTTGCTTGTCTTTCCAGAAGCCAATGCAATAGATAGTACTTGTATATCCAAGAGCCTTGGCCCATTTCTTGTGTCGGTCTGCGAAAGAAGCAAAACCATGTGATTGGTTTAATGCTAAAGGGGCCGTTTCGTGTTACATACCTACCATGCACACACAAGCACCCAAGTTGGTCAGTGACAACAACGAAGTTAAGGGTACCTTCAATTAAAACCTTGAATGTCATTTCGAATATCCGAAGTGGAGCCTTTATCATCAAGTATCACATGGATTTGCCTGGCCAAGGCCATTGTTCTGTCCCTGCAGATCGAATTAATACATCGATCTGCCTAATTTTGCAAGGCTGGATTACTAGCACTTATCTACCAAGATGGACGAAAACATATCTTCCTGTCGGATGTACTTGAGTTATGTTTTGTAGAATCAGTTGGATAAAACCACACAATATACCTTCAGTATTGACTCAACGAGGCACATGGATTTGTTCCTTTGCCTTTCAATCATATTATATAAGTGCACTTCACCTCTTTCTATTCTCACAAATCAACACAATCAGCTCTTCCATTGCCAAACACTTGATCAGAAATATCCTCTCATCATGATCAGTACCAAGAAGCTAATCAAGATGGCCAGAAAGTGGCAAAGGTTGGCGGCAGCAAGCAGGAAAAGGCTCGCTTTGTACAGAAGCAGAAGCTCCAACATAGCACCAGTAGCCGAGAAGGGCCACTTTGTCATCTACTCAGCTGACGAGAAACGGTTTGCACTTCCTTTGGAATACCTTGAATCCGATATTTTTGGGGAACTCCTAAGGATGGCAGAGGAGGAGTTCGGAATGAGTAGCAGTGGGCCTATCACCTTGGCATGCGACTCAGTTTTCGTGGAGTATGCTATCTCTATGATTCAACAATGTGTCTCCAACGAGCTAGTTGAAGCAGTGATACTTTCTTTGTCGGATTGTCACTGCTCGTTAAAATCATCTTCTTCTATGTATTCACATCCTAACCAATTGCCTATAAGCTGCTGCTAGTGAAAAAAGAGGACTGATATCTTGTAAATCATATGATACTTGTAGTTAGACCTTCTAATCGAAAATCTTTTGCAATTTTGCCATATTCGCTTTCCTTTCATTTGCTTATTGGTTTTTAATGGGTTTCAGGATAATAATGTAAAAAAATACCATTCAAATCAATTTTCTCAGCATGAGCATATTATAAGCAGTGTCTACATCAACATTTACCTATAAGCTGTTGCTAATGATAAATGGGGACTGATATCATGTAAACTATATAATTCTTTTAGTTATACCTTCTAATGGAAACTCTTTCATAATTTTGCAAAATCTGCTTTCCTTTCATATGCTTCTAGAACTTCTTTCATGGGCTTCTAGACTTTTAGTTAGAATGTATTTTACAAAGTACATCTTAACAATGGCTCTTCACCAGCATGCCTTCGGATAAAAGACAGAGCATATATACTCCACAAAGTTTGCGTCTCATGGAACTCTACGAGAATGCCACTCTCGAGACATGTATAAGGAACCATGAACTGCCTTTCATCTGCAGAGTAGACGACAACATGACCCTTTTTGGTCTTTCTTGGCAATCTTGATCAAGGTTTTTGAGCTAACCATGTTCATGTTTTTGGCTGTCTTGGAGCATGGAGCTTTGATCACTTTTTTTTTTCTTTTGGCAAGCGTAGTTGTTTTTTCGTCTTCTCAGAAGCTTCTGAGAGAAGTAATTATTAACCACAGTCTTACTGTTGGTCTCTTTTGTGGGTCTAAGAAAGAAGCAAATCCATGTGATTGATTCAATCTAATCCATGAATTTACTTTGATTATTCAAATGGAACTCTCTGTAGAGCCCAGTTTCTTCAGCAGTTATCACATGTGTTTCCTTCTTGCCAATGACTGAAACCACTGAAAAGATATACCTCGGTCAACCACCTCTGTCCTCAGTGGCCTTTAGCAAATTATGTACATTGTACCTTACCTTTATTTCACTCACTTTAGTGAAGAACAGTTAAAAATCATTGAATACAAAATACAAGTCACATGAGTCTGTTCCCGAATTAACCAACATATGCAAAGAAAGGAAAGTTCCTCGCTGAAGACTGTATAAGAGCACACTGAAACTTGTATTCTCATGAATCAACGTATGATCACAAACATCCCTCATGATCAAAATAATACATTGAAGTTAAAAAGTAAAAATTTAAGAAATTAATCTTTAGTTGATTTGTGCTTGAAAATTTAACTTAGTCCATGGATATATTTTTTCACTTTTCAATAAATAAAAATTTGTAAGGAGTATATGGTTGTGCTGCCAGAAGTGTTCTCTTTAACTTTGTAAAGATTCAATACCCATTCCCATAAGCAATGTTTCTCTGATTCAAGAAAAGAATCTTGTAAATTTTGTTTTCCATTCTTATAAATTTTGTACATTCTCAAATATTCATATTCTTTTGGTTACCTATAAAAAAATCGGCAGTTGAATGTGTGATGTAGGACAAAATAGATAGTGTGTAAAGTTTCATCATCTATTTCTCAACGTATATTACAACTACAGCCTAAAAAGTGGCTCAAATCTAATGATAAAGAAGGAAAAAAGAGAGAAAAAAAAACTCATCATTAAAAGATACATAAAGGAGCTTGGTAGTTTTTGTGTTCATGAACAAGCAGTGAAGATGGTAAGCAATGACATCGAGCCATGGACACGAGTAAAGCATTCTGCAGCTCATCACCGGCATGCCTTTGGATAAGAGAGAGAGCATACTCCACAAAGTTTGCATCCCACGGAAGCATAATAGGGCCATCCCTTGGCATACCAAGCTGTTCAACTGCCACATCTAGGAGCTCTACAAGAATGCCACTCTCGAGGTAAGAAAGAGGAACCAGAAAACGCATTTCATCTGAAGGGTACAAGACAAAGTAACCCTTCTCGGTCCTTGCTGATGTGTTGCAAGCCTCCTCGTCGGAAATGTTAGGAAAAGATATCCTCTTCCTTTTTAACATGGCCAGCCTTTGCCACTTCTTGGCGAGCTTGATTAAGGTTTTTGAGCTGATCATGTTTGGGTTCCTGGCTGACTTGGACAGTGAAGTTGTTAAAGGAAATGAGGAGCTTTAAGCAATATGCTTTTTCAAGTGAAGTTGCTTATATTTGCAAAAGCCAATGATTGGTTTAATACCAAAGGGGCCGTTTCGTGTTGCTTCTTGTTTGTTACCTACCTACTAAGTGGAACACTCAAGTTGGTCAGTGACAACTACGGAGGTACCTTCAATTAAAACCCTGAATGTCATTTCGAATATCCGAATGGCTAAGGCTCTACTCTTGGGCAGCAAGAGAAGGCAACTTTTATAATAGGACCCCCTTTTCTTGATCAAGTATCACATGGACTTGCCTGCAGAATTAATACATCTGATTTATTTTGCAAGGCTGGATTACTTACACTTATCTACCAAGATGGCCAACAACATAACTTCCTGTCGGATTCAAGTTCTGTTCTGTAGAATCAATTGGCTAAAACCACACAACGCACATGGATTTGTTCCTTACCTTTCAATCATATTATATATAAGTGCACTTGAACTCTTTCTATTCTCACAAATCAACACAATCAGCTCTTCCATTTCCAAATACTTGATCAGAAATATCCTCTCATCATCAAGATTATCCTCTCACCATGATCAGCACCAAGAAGTTAATCAAGATGGCCAGAAAGTGGCAAAGGTTGGCGGCAGCAAGCAGGAAAATGCTTTCCTTTCACAGAAGCAGAAGCTCCAACATAGCACCAGTAGCCCAGAAGGGCCACTTCGTCATCTACTCAGCTGACGAGAAACGGTTTGCACTTCCTTTGGAATACCTTGAATCCGAAATTTTTGGGGAACTCCTAAGGATGGCAGAGGAGGAGTTCGGAATGACTAGCAGTGGGCATATCACCTTGGCATGCGACTCAGTTTTCATGGAGTATGCAATCTCTATGATTCAACAATGTGTCTCCAGGGAGCTAGTTGAAGCAGTGATCATTTCTTTATCGGATTGTCATTACTCGTTAAAATCATCTTCTTCTGTGTATTCACATCCTAACCAATTGCCTATAAGCTGCTGCTAGTGAAAAAAGAGGACTCATATCTTGTAAATCATATGATACTTGTAGTTTGACCTTCTAATGGAAAATCTTTTGCAATTTTGCCATATTCGCTTTCCTTTCATGTGCTTATTGGTTTTTAATGGGTTTAAGGATAAGAATGTAAAAAAAAAATGTCATTCAAATCAATTATCACAGCATGAACATATTATAAGCCTCCAAGAGATATCAGAAACTCAAATGATCCCCAGACCCTTAAGCACATCAGTATATTGATTTGCACATGAAAAATTAACTTAGTCCATGGGCAGAAAAGAAAAGAAACTGTTAAATTTGACCTTAAATACATGCCAGGTTACATTTCACATAGAAAAGAAGAGAAAAAAGTACTTGCAAAGTTCACTTAACAAAGCAAGTTGATCCATTTACCTCTACAGTTGATCCATTTAAACCATTATTTTTTACAATCTGAAGATACATATGTTGAGTCATGTAATTAAACATCATATAAACAAATATATAAATACAACCACCTGTATATGTTATCATGTTGCTTATAATGTTTGGATCTTCTCCAATGCGCTTACTTTAGTAATCTTCAAACTTTTCATTATTCTTTTAGTCAAATACACCTATATCAGAGGAAAATATGTGCTGTAGTTACTGATTATGTCAGCAGAGAACACCATAGTTACTCTAGAAATTGTTATCTTCTATTTCTCAATCTGTGTTATGAATACATCTTAATGTCCCAAAAAAATAGCACAAAAATTCTTCAAAAGATGCACAGAGGAACTTGGTAATTTTTTTGTTCCTGAACAAGTAGGGACGATGATAAGCAATGACTCTGAGCCATGGATATGAGCAAAGCCTTCTGCAGCTCTTCACTCGCATGCCTTTGGATAAGAGAGAGAGCATATTCCACAAAGTTTGCATCCCATGGAAGCATAATTGGGCCATCTCTTGGCATACCGCATTGCTCCACAGCCACGTCTAGGAGCTCTACGAGAATGCTGCTCTTGAGATACGTGAGTGGAACCATGAATCGCGTTTCATCTGCAGAGTACATAGCAAAGAGACCCTTTTCAGTCCTTGCTGATGTGCTGCAAGCCTCGTCATCTGAAACCTTAGGAAAGGATATCATCTTCCTCTTTAGCATGGCCGGCCTTTGCCACTTCTTGGCGAGCTTGATCAAGGCTTTTGAGCTGATCATGTTCAGGTTTCTGGCTATATTTAAGAATGGGTTTTTAACCAAAGGAAATGGAGCTCTGAGAATCAATTTTTCAATGGAAATTATCGTTTGTCTTTGCAGAAGCCTATGGGAATCAGTGCCTTATATATTGATTGAGGATCTAAGAGAAGTTATTAGCTAACTACAGTCATACCGTTGTTCACATGTGTGGGTCTAAGGAAGAAGCAAAGCCATGTGATTGATTCAATGCCAAAGGGGCCTGCTAAGTATACATTTTGTTTACCTACAACCATGAATTTATCCAAATGGCGATCCCAGTTTCTTCAAAGGGATGGTATCACATCTTCACATGGGTTTGCTTCCTTCTGCCAGTGACTTTAGTGAAGAACAGTTAAAAATCATTGAATGCGAAATGTATTTAAATTCATGTATTCATGAGGGTGGCTTACACGAAATTTAATCAATCAATCTGTCTCAGATATATGTATTCTCGTCATGACTGACTCATGACTGGCTCAGTACAAGCCACATGAGTTTGTCCCGAATTAACCAACATATGCAAAGAAAGGAAAGTTCCTCGCTAAAGACTACTCCGTATATAAGAGCACTGAAACTTGAATTCATACGAATCAACATATATGATCACATGATCATTGAAGTTAAAAAAGAAAAAAAAAATTCAACAAATTAATCTTTAGTACGTTGATATGCACTTGACCAATTTGACCTTAGGTACATGCATGGTTACATTTCACATGATCATTAGCTATTGGAATTCTAAGACCCTATCTTATGCAGGAAAAGTGGAACTTATAAGGGCTGTCCTTCAAGGAATTGAAGCCTTTTGGTTTTCTATCCTCCCTTCCCCCTCTACTCTTATTGACAAAGTTAACAGTCTATGTGCAAAATTCTTGTGGAAATCTCATAGGATAAGATGGAAGGACGTGTGCCTACCTAAAGAAGAAGGTGGATTGGGATTAAAAGATTTAAAAACCTGGAATACGGCGTTTCTATCAAGGATTCTTTGGGACATCATTAGGAAGAAAGACAGCTTGTGGATAAGATGGATTCACCACCAATATATCCAGCAAGGGAGTGTGTGGAATTGGAAAGTACATAAGGAAAATGACTCACCACTCATAAAAAAGATTTTGTCAATTAGAGATGTTTTGCTAACTTCCACAGGCTCCATACAACATGCTATGCAGAAACTCAATGAATGGAGCCTTGGAGGTAAATATAAGATTGATGCTGCTTATAACCATTTCAGGAGAAAGGTGCCTAAGCCACCGTGGACATCAGTAGTATGGGACAACAAAATCCTACCTAAACATTCCTTTATCCTATGGCTGGCGGCTAGGAGAAGGTTGGCAACTTGTGATCTGATCAAAACCAGGGAAGTGACCCTCAATTGCCCCTTTTGCAATCAAGTCACTGAATCCCATGAGCATATCTTTTTTGCTTGTAACTTTTCTTCCTCGGTGTGGTCACAGGTTAAGCACTGGTTGGGAATATGGCGTGGGATGAACACCCTGCAAAGTGCACTCAAATGGATGAAGAAGGAGGCCCGGGGTACTGGTTGGCAGTCAAAGGCTAAGAGGGTGGCGCTGGCAGCTACTGTATATCACATTTGGAAGGCTCGGAATGAAAAGATTTTTGACAACACAAGTAGGAGCCCTGAACAGATCATTCACCTCATCAAAGTCCATGTCTACAAGTTCCTAAGCCATGTTTTCTCCATACATTTCACATCAACAATTACACTACAAGGACTTGGTCACACTACTGGAGCTGATCTACAAGCGTGAAGAGCAACAACGCACCCAGTTTTAAGAGGGTCAAATGAAAAAGGGCATCAAGTGTCTAATAGATCCCAATTAGGCTCCTAGTGTCGTATGAGAACCAACAGGGTTGCTGGCCTGAGGTCTTAAGTTTTTTGTAACAACAACTTCATAGCTTATTGTCCTTAAAATGCTTGTTTATGGTTTAGGTGTGCTAAGTTGTGTGTGACTAAATCTCTTGATGGCCGAGCTGAAGGGAGATTTAGTCTTGCACAATCTTAGGGGGTGGGTCCGACTTCTGATAGCCGAGGCTTGATGAGATAGGAGTTACCCCGAACCATGTGTTCAACACACCTCATTGATTGGAACAACTTTACGTATGTTCCATGATTTTGGTAGCTACGCTAAGTGTCCTTTGGACATTGTCAGCCCTTTTGTACATTGTAAATATTTATTCCGTTTTCAATATATTAACCCTTAAAATAAAAAAAAATGGTTACATTTCACACAGAAAAAAAAAAAGAAAAAAGTACTTGAAAAGTTCACTTAACATACCAAGTTCGCCATGGACAGAAACTGTTAAAATGGTTAACATACCAAGTTCCCTGCCTTTACCTCTACAGATTGTGTTGAACAGAAGCAAGACACATACAGAGAAAAGCAATGAAGCCTCCATGGTGTCCTGTGGTGTGGGACGCAACTATCATACCAAAGCACTCCTTCATCTTATGGTTAGCAGCAAGAAGAAGATTGGCCACAAAAGACAAGATTAAAGCAAGGGAAGTTGACTTAAACTGCACATTTTGTAACCAAGTAACCGAAACACATGAACATATATTCTTTGGTTGTAATTTCTCTGCCCACATATGGTCTTAGGTAAAACAGTGGCTTGGAATCTGGAGGGGAATGACCACATTGCCGGGAGCTCTCAAGTGGATGAAAAAAGAAGCAAGAGGAAGAAGCTGGCAATCCAAAGTGAAAAGAGTGGGCCTAGCTGCTACTGTCTACTATATCTGGAAGGCCAGAAATGAGAAGATTTTTGAGGAAACTACTAAGAGCATGGATGAAGTTATACACCTCATTAAAATCCATGTTTACAAGGTGCTAAATCAACGGTTCTCCCTACATTTTAATGCTGCACCTCTGTTACAGGATGGCCTGCTCAGTGACGATATCACTGGAGAGACAATACACTGAGGAGAAAGGCGCACACAGCAGCCCCTTTTTGAAAGATGCTGGATATGGATCAGCAAGTGCATACTGCCTGCAACACACCGTCTGGAGCATAACGAATGTGTGTTGGCAACCTTTTGTCCCTTGTTGCCACACTAATACTTTAGGACTTAAAGTCTAGTTGGCTCGTGTTCATGTTGTCAATGTTTGGTGATTAAGAGGCTTACATATGGATTTAGGGTGCTCAAAGTGTTAGGATGGAACCTCCTTGATGGCCGAGCCAAAGGGGAGGTCTCATGTTAACACTTTTGAGGTGTGTGTCCGACTTCTGATAGCCGCGGCTTGAGGAGATAGGATCCACACAAGGACATTGTCCCATACCCTCATGGATAAGATTAGGAAGTGAGCCTTACTCACCTTTACGGCCACAATAGAGCTAGCCTCGGATGTAGCCTAATGACCGTTACTAAACTCCTTTTGTACATTTTTTAAATTTCCAGCAATATATTTACCTTTTAAAATAAAAAAAAAAAGACACATACAGAGAAGAAGCAAGGGAAGTCAAAGCTGCCAGCAAGGACGAGTTAGTTAGAAATCAGTTAGTATAGGAGCATGTAAACATCAATTCAGTCATTCAATAAGAAATCAATTTTCTGAGCTTCATTTCAATGTTCTGTTTTTCTTTACAAAGTTAATTACAACCGATTGATTCATTTAAACCATCGTTTTTTACAATCTGAAGACATGTTGAGTCGTGTAATTAAAAATCATCATATAGACAAATATACTTTTTTTTTATCTTTAAGGTTAAAATATATTGAAAACTTGAGAAATATGTACAAGCTATGGCTCGGTTTCAATGCTAGTTAGGTGCCATGAGGCCGTGTAGATCCTATCACTTCACACCAAAGCCATCGGTAGTTGGACATACACACAAAGGCGATGAGTGCATCAAACACCTTCGGCTAAGCCATCAATGTTGATGCAACCATTACCTTTGCATAGCCGGCCTATTGCATTGCAAGGTGTGAGATCTTAAGTATGATGTGGTACTTCAGATCAGAACCTTGGAACCTAGGGTGGTCAAAAACTCAAAATTACTACATGATGTAAAAGTAAGGTGTAAAATGATTCAAAGAGCTATACCATCAGTGATGGCTTCCTTCACTGGGAGGCCTTATGTCCTTGCACTCATCTTCTCAAACCAGCTTATCATTTATTCCTTTCTTAAATGTTTTCAACTTCTCAAACCCGCTTAGTTTAATACTCTTCAAACTTTTCATTTTCTTTTAGGTCAAAAAGACCTATAAAAGAAGAATAAGCGTTTTAGTTACTGACTATGTCAGCAGAGAACATACTTTAATTACCGCAGAAATTGTTATCTTCTACTTCTAAATGTATGTTATAAATACATCTAATGAACAAAAAATAATAATAATAACAAAAAAATCTTCAAAAAATGCATAGAGGAACTTGGTAGTTTTTTTGTTCCTGAACAAGTAGGGACGATGATAAGCAATGACTTTGAGCCATGGACATGAGCAAAGCCTTCTGCAGCTCTTCACTTGCATGCCTTTGGATAAGAGAGAGAGCATATTCAACAAAGCTTGCATCCCATGGAAGCGTAATAGGGCCATCCCTTGGCATTCCAAATTGTTCCACAGCCACGTCTAGGAGCTCTACAAGAATGCTGCTCTTGAGATACGTGAGTGGAACCATGAATCGCGTTTCATCTGCAGAGTACACAGCAAAGTGACCCTTGTCAGTCCTTGCTGATGTGCTGCAAGCCTCCTCATCTGAAACCTTAGGAAAGGATATCCTCTTCCTCTTTAGCATGGCCACTCTTTGCCACTTCTTGGCAAGCTTGATCAAGGTTTTCGAGCTGATCATGTTCGGGTTTCTGGCTGTATTTGAGAATGGGCCGGGTTTAACTAAAGGAAATGGAGCTTTGAGAAATCAGATTATCTGCGGAAGTTATCGTTTGTCTATGCAAAAACCTGTGAGAATCAGTGCCTTATATATTGACTGAGGAGCTATAAGAGAAGTTATTAGCTCACTTGTGTGGGTCTAAGGAAGAAGCAAAGCCATGTGATTGATTCAGTGCCAAAGGGGCCTGCTAAGTATACCCAAAACAACGAGTTTATCCAAATGGCAATCCATGTAGACCCCAGTTTCTTCAATAGGCTGGTATCACATGGGTTTGCTTCTATCATTGGTGACGTTTAACAAGAAGGATGGATTACTTGCGCCTATTTTAACAAGAAGGATATCCATATATCCTTGTGAAACTCTGCTATGGTAGATCGGTAGTGGTTTCTCGCCATTCTTTGAAAATTCAAGGCTGTCAAAATGAAGACGGATATTAGGATTATAAGCTTTAGGCAATAAGCTTTTTCAAGTGAAGGTTCTTGCCTCTTCAGGAGCAATGTGAATATGTTGATCGGATAAATGCAAAAGGGGTCGTTTCAGGGAGCTTCCCTGTCTTAATCAAAGTATCACATGCAGTTGCCTATCATCAAAGATGGTCACCCCAATTTAGCACCTCTAGTGTAAGTTGACACTTGCAAGAAACAATGAAATATCACTAATGCAAGATTGTTAAAATAAATTCAAATTGATCCATTTGCAAAGACAAATAGAGGACCACCCACGACCCCATTGCTTTTGCGAGGCTAGATTGCCTACACTTACCTGCCGATTAGGAAACAGATTGATCTTCCTGTTGGACTTAAGTTCTCTTCTGTAGGATTATTTAGCTAGAACCACACAATGTGTTTGGATTGAATGCCTTGGGGTTTGATTGGGAAACTCGAACAACCATACCAAACTTAATTACTTAACAACTCACATGGGTTTGTTTGTTCCTCGACTTACAATCATCAATAAATGATTAGCTTGTATATAAGTGCACTTAAACTCTCTCCATTCAAACAAATCAACAGACTCCTCCATTCCCAACTTTCAGAAATATCCTGTAATCACAAATATTTTCAAAGAAACAAGATGATCAGCAGCAAGAAGCTAATCAAGATGGCCAAGAAGTGGCAAAGGTTTGCAGTAGCAAGCAGGAAGAGGCTTGGCTTGCGCCAAAGCAGCAGTTCCGACAGGGCATTAGTGGCCGAGAAGGGCCACTTTGTCATATACACAGCTGATGAGAAACGCTTTGCACTTCCCTTAGCCTATCTTGAATCCAAGATTTTCTTGGAACTCCTAAGGATGGCAGAAGAGGAGTTTGGATTGGCTAGCAGTGGACCTATCACCTTAGCATGTGACTCGGTTTTCGTGGAGTATGTCATCTCTATGATTCAACAACGTGTCTCTAGAGAGCTAGCTGAAGCAGTGGTCCTTTCTTTATCAAATTGTCATTGCTCATCAAAATCATCTTCTTCTATGTATTTACAACCTATAAGTTGTTGCTGATGGAAAAAGATGACAGATTTCTTGTAAATTATATGGAGTATATATGATACTTGTAGTTAGACATTCTAATGGAAAATCTTTCATAATTTTACCAAATTCCTTCATGTGTTTCTGTGGAAAAGATGTGCAAGGACGAAGTGTCCCTCATGTGTGAAAGACCATGAAATCTAGCCTAGTATATAAGTCGGTGGTCTACACAATCTATTATCAATTGGATTTAGGTTGGAACCTCACTCACTCGACTGATGTACTGAGTTGGCTTCTAGAATATTTTATGGATTTCAAGATAAAGAGTGAAAAAAAAGAAAGCCATACAAAGCAAACTCCTTATCTAAGTTTATTGAAGTCGTCGAAATTTGATGCCCATGAGCAGCATTTGAGTTTCTCAAATTTAACTACTTCGATGTTTAAGGGTGTTGTTTTTTACACCCATAAAATTTACTATTTACACCCAAAATCCAAGTTTTTTTTTTTTTTTAAATAAACCCTACGCCTCCTGAGTCATAGACGTGTGACTCAAGAGGGACAGGGTATGTATATAGAAAAAAATAGATGCGCCTCTTGAGTCACACACCTATGACTCAAGAGGCGTAGGGTTTATTTAAAAAAAAAAACAAAAACTTGAATTTTGGGTGTAAATAGTAAAATTTTTGGGTGTAACTAACAACCCCTATGTTTAATTAGGTCTCTGTACCCACTACCCCGTTCCCTTTCTCTTTCATTCTCTAGTCAGATTTTCGTCCATGGCGGCGGTTCTCGATCTTCTTCTCTCTCAACCTCCGATGGCTCCGTTCGGACCGGTCCAAAGGCGCGTTGCTCGCCCTTGCCCTCTCCGTTCTGGCGTGAGACACAAATTCCTCAAAACTCAAAATCGATTTGGCAGCAGGTTACGGTACCGATTCCTCCCGATTTCAACCCTAATTCTTCAAAACTCAAAACCGAATCCCCCAATTTCCTCCCGAAATCACCTTTAATCATGCCGATGAATGGTTCTCGACGCAAAGCACCTGCCTCCTCCAGCGCTATGGCGGGTTCGACCTTTGTAGGTGGTGCTCCGTCGCCGGCTTCAACTCCTCAAATGCCTCCGTCTTCGCAAGCACTGCCATGGGAAAGTGATGCTCCTCAGTCGCCGAATTCATCCTCTCCGCCTGGCAGGAGTAAGATGTTGTTTTTGTCTCTCAATTTCAGCCTCTCTTAATTTTTTACAACCCGAACGTTTTGGGATTCAATTCTGTGTGTTTGTGGGATGCTTTTGACCTCAATGTTTTTAACATATATGCCAATATTCCTCAGTCATTTGTGCACTCCTGTGATTTTAAAAACTAGTTCGTTCTTTGGGTTATCGTTTATACTTTATATGTAATACAGTATCAAATATGAAAGGGAAGAACTCAAGCACTCTGATGAAGGAGATAACGTTGAGAATTTGGCCTTACATATCTCCTTTTCTCCTTTTTTTTTCTCATGTTAATTAGTCATCTTTAGCATTATGACTAACAATCAACCCCCACTGATATAGAATTCTTATAAGGTGCTGACTTGTTCATGGAAATTTGTCTTCTAAAATGGAAATTCTTATTATGGTGTATATGTTATTGGAAATCACATCAAAATTTTATTTTTCAAAACCACTAATGAAAGATCAGATACATATGTTCCAAAATGGATCATTTCTTCGCAGGTAGCCCAAATTCTCAACTTTAAGGGTCCTTTAGTTCTTATTTCTATCTTTGAACTTTGTTGATCTAGCAAACGGGATTAAACTACATAATTGTAATAGTTTGTGGGATAGGTCTTGCTTCTGTGATTAAAAAATATATATGGGAAGTGTTTCTACTGAATTTGATTTCAACTTTTTCGTCTATTTGTTTTCTGTTGCGTGTGTTTCCCTTAATTTAACTGCTTTTTTTGGCTTACAGAAAGAAATTGCACAGGACATGTGAATGTGAGCGGCACATTGGAGCCTTGCCTGGTGGAATGGATCAAGTTCTTTTTTTAGGTTGGTTGAATGGATCAGGTTCTTTGTTATTACCTTATTTTGACTGAATAGGATTTTGACTGTTGTTCCTAAAGAAATCACATGAACTTTTAAGCATTCTATTTGCTATAAATTGGTTAGTTACAAAATGAAGTTACTGATTCGTGCACCTCTTTTTGCTTTACTAGATGAACAAGATTTATGCCTATTATCAATGAAACAATGAATATTTTTAATACAAAACAGATTATTTCCACACCACTTGGAAATAAATTTTTAGACTTGATACACCACAGAAATACAGATTTGTGGCTGTTTCGTTGAGATTATTGTTATTTTGATAGGTAACGTACTAGTGGTTGCTCACACTTGATATGAGAACTCGTCCTAAATGTTGTTTATCGTGATATATTGTGCACACCTGATTTGATTGATTCACTTCTACATTTAATTGAATTGTTTAGTAAGTCGCCTTTTTCAGGACTCTCCATGAGATGTCTCATTTGCTCTTTGACTAAATGACCATCTATACAGGCAATTTCCATCATGGTAAAGATTGGATTTGTGGAGCTAATTGATTTTAATTCTATACTTGCAACTGATGTCCAACTTCTAGCTGGGGGTTCATCTGTAATAGCACATTCACTAGCTGAATTCTATAAGCTGTCACTGCTTCCACAAATTACAATCAGCGGGTTGTTGAGTGCCGCATTGCTTCTGTAAGTTCTTCTTAAACCCAATTTGATGCGGTTAGAAGTGCTAGAAGAGAATCATCGATCATAGGAACTGCTCAAAGGCTTGATGGTGATGGAGGTAGAACAAGCCTGAAAGGCTCAGCTAACAACTACAATGCTCAGTCCATCGACATGGACTTATGGCTTTATCCTTCGGAAACATGTTTGAGATTGTGTTCTAGTGTATGATGTGAACACAATGAAGTCCTTTGAGAATCTAAATCGTTCGAGTGCTCAACTGAGCTTTTTTAGTTAAATCTTTCATAGTTGAAGCATTTGTTCAAGTTTTAATTAAAAAGATATTTTGTGTTAAATCAGATAGACTATTGACTTGGAAGTTGGAACTACTTTTATGTTTTAGAATCCCACATTTCGTATTGAATCACTCCTCATACTCATTTTAGTGATCCCGTATTAGAAATTATTTGGACATGATCAGAGTAAAAAATGGAGTCAAATCATTTATGTCAACTATTCAATGCTAGTATTTGGGAAAATGATCATTAGTATCACAAATGACTGATGTGAAAAATCATTGATTTCAAGCATTCTAATTCTTTGAAGGGAAACATTATGATTCTTGGTCATCAATTATATAAAAATGTCACCATAAACAATTGTGATTATTGAAGTGAAATAAGAAATGTCATCAATGAATAAAAGTCGTCAATAAAATATGTAATCAATGAAATGTAATCACATTTTATACTCTATGTCATCAATTATATAAAATGTAATAAAAATGTCATCAACAAAAGATGTCATCACAAATGAGTGAGATCAATGAAGTGTAATTACAAATGTCATCAATGAATAAAAGTCATTAATAAAAGATGTCATCAATGAAGTTTAATCACATTTTATGATCTTGTGTCATCAATTATATAAAAATATAATAAAAATGTCCCCACTATGATTGCATCAATGAAGTGTAATCATAAATTTGTCATCAGTCAATAAAAGTATAATCAATGAAAATATATCGATATATAAACAGTACTTCTGCCCATGGTGAAGATTTCATTGCCTTCACCTCTACAGATTGATCGCTTTAAACCATCATTTTTTTCAATTTGAAGATATGTTGAGTCGTGTAATTAAACATCATATAGACAAATTTATAAATACACCTACCTGTGTATGTTATCATGGTGCTTATCCTTTATTCCATTCTTATATGTTTGCATCTTCTCCAACCCGCTTAATTTAGTAATCTTCAAACTTTTCATTATTCTTTTAGTTCAAAAACACCTATCAAAGAAAGATAAGTGCTATAGTCACTGATGATTACGTCAGCAGTGAACAACAAAGTTACTGTAGAAATTGTAATCTTCTATTTCTCAATGTGTGTGATGAATACATCCTAATGACTAAAAAAAGAAGAATAGCTCAAAAATTCTTCAAAAGATACACAGAGGAACTTGGTAATTTTTCTGTTCCTGAATAAGTAGGGACGATGATAAGCAATGACTCTGAGTCATGGATATGAGCAAAGCCTTCTGCAGCTCTTATGTAGCATGTCGTGTCTGTACTATCTCTAAGAGACAAGTGAAAATCTTTTTATGACAAGGACACAATTGTGAAGCAAGAACAAAGTGAAAATAAAATTGGTTTCATAGGCGTGTTACATTTATGTTAATGTTCGACAACCAGTCTATTTGTGCAACATTACTCCGTTAGTATCACAAACTCAATCCCAAGGATGGATTGCTTGCGCCTATTTAAACAAGAAGGATATCCATATATCCATATATCCTTGTGAAACTCTGCTATGGTAGCTAGATTGGTAGTGGTTTCTCGCCATTCTTTGAAAATTCAAGACTGTCAAAGTGAAGACGCATATTAGGATTATAAACTCATCAAACTCTGATCATGTTAAATGAACATTTCAACACATTCACCCCTAAGGATCCAACAATTTAATGATCCGATCCGTTCAAGCCATCATCTTTTGAAGCTTTGAATATAATATTCATCAGTGTTTGCAAAACATATGGAGTCTCATCTAGTTAAACATCATACGGACCTATGAAACTAACTATACAATACCCACCTGTGGAAGTTATTGTCGAGTATACTGATTGTGTAAGCATAGGACAACAGAAGTACTAAAGAAATTATAATATTTCATTTCTCAATGTATGCTACAAATAAATCCTAATCAGTGCCTCAAATCTAATAATGAAAAAATAAAAAGGTAAAAATAGATCTCAAACGATACATAGAGGAACTTGGTAGTTTTTTTGTTCCTGAACAAGTAGGGATGATGATAAGCAATGACTCTGAGCCATGGATATGAGCAAAGCCTTCTGCATCTCATCACCTATATGCTTTTCGATAAGAGAGAGAGCATACTCCACAAAGTTTGAATCCCATGGAAGCATAATAGGGCCATCCCTTGGCATACCAAATTGTTCCACAGCCACATCTAGGAGCTCTACGAGAATGCTGCTCTTGAGATACGTAAGTGGAACCATGAACCGCCTTTCATCTGCAGAGTACACAACAAAGTGACCCTTGTCGGTCCTTGCTGATGTGCTGCAAGCCTCCTCATCTGAAACCTTAGGAAAGGATATCCTCTTCCTCTTTAGCATGGACACCCTTTCGCACTTCTTGGCAAGCTTGATCAAGGTTTTTGAGCTGACCATCTTTGGGTTTCTGGCTGACTTGGACAAATGAAGTTTATCTTGGTAGAGGAAATGGAGCTTTAAGCAATAATAACCTTTTTCAAGTGAAGTTGCTTGTCTTTGTTGAAGCAAACGCAATAGATTATCCTTATATATCCAAGAGCTTTGGCCCTTTTCTTGTGTGGGTCTAAGAAAGAAGCAAAGCCATGTGATTGGTTTAATGTCAAAGGGGTCGTTTTGGGTTGCATCTTGTTGCCTACCTACCAAATGGATCACCCAAGTTTGTCAGTCATAACTAAGGCCATTGTTTTATAAGGCCATTATTCATTAAGTACTATATGGACACCGCAATTGAGTACCTCTCATTCTAAGAGAGAAAATAAACAGCTACAAAAATTCATTAATAAAAACATCCAGTGTGGTATGTCTATATCCTATACATACACAATGCGCACTTATTGATTTTCTTTGCTTGGAAGGGGCAAGTATGAAACAAGAACATGTGAAAACGAAAAACAACAAAGGCTATCTGGATTTTAGGTGTACTACATTAATCATAAATTGCACCTAACTAATTTGGCGGGAATGGATTACTTGAACTTATCTACAAGAACAAGAGCAACATATCTCCCTGTCGAACTTAAGTTCTCATCTCTTGGAACAATTGAGGGACACCACACAGTTTTGTCTCCTCGCAAACTGGATTATTGGTTGGATTCAGTAATGATAGCTTTTATGGTGTTGTGAGCATTCAGCTATATATAAGAGCACTAGAACTCTTCCATTCTCTCACAAATCATTCACCTCTCCCATTTCCATTATCCGAAACATCCTCACATTGTCAAAGATTTCTCCAAGAAACAAGATGATCAGCACCAGGAAGCTAATCAAGATGGCGAGGAAGTGGCAAAGGTTGGCAACAGCAAGCAGGAAAAGGCTTGCCTTGCACAGAAGCAGTAGCTCCAACAAAGCACCATTAGCCGAGAAGGGCCACTTTGTCATCTACACAGCTGATGAGAAACGGTTTGAACTACCTTTGGCCTTTCTTGGGTCTGAGATTTTCGGGGAGCTCCTAAGGATGGCAGAGGAGGAATTCGGATTGGTTAGCAGTGGACCTATTACCTTGGCATGTGACTCAGTTTTCTTGGAGTATGCCATCTCTATGGTTCAACAACGCGTCCCTAGAGAGCTAGTCGCAGCAGTCATCCTTTCTTTATTAGATGGTCAATCTTCCCAATCATCATCATCATCATCTTCTATGCATTTGTGTCCCGAACAATTAGCCATAAGCTGCTGCTAACTTGAAAGAAGAGCGACGTCTCTTGTTGTAAATAGTATCATACTTGTACTCAGATCCTCTAATTGAAATCTTACACAATTTTACCAAATTGGATTATGTTTCATTCAAGATTGAGAGTTCTTAGCAGAAACTATCAAAAGTACTTCATTCTCTTTGCTCTGCAATGTGGCATGTTTCATGGGATAAAATTACACTAATCATTCTGAAGTCATTGTTACATAATCTGCTTCCCACGACGATAATGATGATATCCGAGTAAACTACAAATCAGTCCATCCATGGAAAATATAACTAGCTAGAGAAAGGATACAAGACAAGAAAAAGAAAGGTAAACATAACATGATTGGTAAAACTTAAAAGAGTCTTATTAGTTTGCAGATTGAGCTCAAACAAGGGGTTGATTCATCTTAGCAGGCTTTCTCATGCTCCAAGCATCCAACTTCTCAACGGTCACTTCGGATGTTCCATTGTTAAAGGCATACAAGTGAGCTCCATTAAACACCGCCTTCGTTGGATACACCCTTGAGGTTATACACGTCTTCCCTTTTGCTCCAAAGCTTTCTACCACTGAATGGTCAATCTACACCGCGAAAAGAGTAGACGAGTTACACATATTCTGAATTTCAAGAAATTGTAGTTTATGACAACAGTTATATACCAAGCTTCTAAGAGAGAGCCTTCGGTCCTTTAGATCGACGTCTACGAAGCCTGCAAAAGAGGGCTTGTACATCTTTGGGTCCGACATCAAAGAAGATCTGCAAATTTAAATCAATTGGTTAGTTAATACAAAAATGTTACAAACTAGCAAAGCTTATGGAGGTTGAAATGGCTTAAACCTTGATGCATCGGAGCACATGAGGACGACATGTTTGCCATGTTGGCCCTTAAAGACCCTAAAGAAAACAGGTGTGTACTCTTCGAGGTCCGGTGTAGCCAACGTTAGAAGGCCAAACGGCCCAACTCCGCCTTCAACAGTTGAGCCCTTGCGCGCGCACAAGTCCTGCGCGTTGGCCCCCCACCTCGGGTCAAACTCCTCTGCAGCATCCAAGCTCTTAGGCAACGTGAACACCACCTCAACGTCAGCTTGAGCTGCAGTTATCCCCTTGACCTCCATCACATGTCCTTTTCGGAGCTTGTGGTTTCTCAGCCTCACATGGTTGTGTCTTAGAGCTTCGATTTCTTGAATAGGCCATTGTAGCAACTGCTTCCCGCTCGGATCAAGCTTCACACTCCTTGGAATCGCCTAACAAAACATACAATCATCAAAACAATTAATATATCTGTATATATGTATGTGTGTATGAATGTATGTATGTATCGGTACCTGAATACCAGCCCACCCTTTTTGCACATCCGTGATGGTGGCGTCCGATTCGTTAGCCCAACCCCACAAGATCCTCCGGTTCTTCTTAGCGTCGAAAAACGATTTCGACGCGTAGAAGTTTCCGTAATCATACCTCAAGCCATTCCAGCCATCGAGCGAGGGGTCATCCGGATAGTACTTGTCGATACTCGCCTCGTACGTCCCAACCGTATAGTACTCGTAACGAGTCTCGTCGAGGCTAACCTTGAGAACATACTTGGTATCCGAACCCGAACCCGAACCCGAAGAAACCGGGTAGAAGTCGGGGCACTCCCACATGCCGGTGTTAGGGGTGGAGTGCAACGGGTGCTTCGCCTTGAGCCAGGTCCGGAAGAAGTCCTTGCTCCGGTAGAGGAAAGCGACGCCCCTCCGGCCCCTCTTGCCGCCGACGAGCATCTTCCAGTGGCCGCGGCTGTACCACGCGGTGGTGGGGTCACGGAAGGCGCTGGTGTTCATGTCGGAGCTGGGGATGACGAGCGGGTTGTAGTCGGGCTTGGTCCATTCCCGGAGGAAGGGATCGGAGCGGTTGGTGGGGAGGGCGATGTTCTGGACCTGGTTGTTCTGAGGGTCGAGGCCGGTGTAGAGGATGGCGGGGCCGTAGCCGGGGAGGATAGTGGCGGAGCCGGACCAACAACCGCCGATGTCGAAGGGCTTGGAGGGGGAGATGGCGGGGTCAACTGATTCCCAGTTGATGAGGTCCGTCGAAACCGAGTGGGCCCACACAATGTTACCCCAAACCGATCCCTTCGGGTTGTATTGGTAGAACAGATGATATATCCCCTTATAGTACATTGGCCCTGCATTAATTCAACATTTTCATATATATAAAATAATCTGATTTGATTTTTAATTATTGGTGGAACTGTGGGTAAACTCTACATATTAATCGATTAACGGTCAAAATCTTATCAAATCTATCCATCAATTTAATCAGTTAGCCAATCATGTACACATTTTTTTTGGCACTGATACAATGACACCGACTTTTAAAAGTCGGTAAAAATTTACATGTATGTTGACTTAGGAAAACGGTGTGAATGGACCATTTCATTAACAACCTTGAATATATATTGATAGGGTGTAATTGTTATTAATATGAAGTGTAATTGAGAATGTGATTATTAATATTTAATAGTCGATCTAATGTTTCAAAGCTGAGTGAGTGAAAATATCTATAGTAAAGACAAAATTTTACATGTCAAAATTCAATTAAGGGGATTCTGAAAACAAAAAATTATAATGCAGTTTACAAAAGTCGTCGAAAGATCGATATGGGAAAGAAAGTGCAACATCTCTTCATTGATTTTGTTCATCTTTTGGTTTTTTTTAACTCCATTAAAAATTTTCTATCAAACAATAGTTGGGTTTGCAATAATATTAAGTGTATATATAATGTAATTATTAATATTAAATAAATATATATATATATATATATATATATTTAACATACGTACCGTTTGGATCTGAAGATGTTTCATACAAGTCATTCGTACGAAGTCCATAGGCGCCATTGAGATGAAGGAAATATACAAGACAGATGGAGAAACATAGGGAGTATTAGCTAACTAGAAGAGGAAAAAACCTATAAAATATAGCAAACCCAAAAATAATTTTTTGTGCATAAAGATGAACAAATATAATAAAAACTTCACCTCAACACAAGCTAGATTAATACTCCGTATAATGTTAGCCAAAGGTGGTAGTTTTTTTATGACGACAAAACTCAAAAAGGTGAGAGCTTTGACATAAGGCAATTAACATACACAGAAACTCAAAAATTATGAATTTGAGTGTGAAGATTTAAAAAAAAAAAACAAAAAATATATATATGATTGTTTGACTCTATGTGTTCTAAGAAAGTGTGAGACATATTTTGAATTGCTTGTTTACAGGAAAATAAACCGTATAAGTAAACACGAGATCGTTGTATCGCATTCACACAATATATATATTGTTCAACATATATAAAATCCTTAATTAATTATATAAGTATCCGGATAAAAGAGATGTACAATAGCCATAACAGAAGAAATAAGTAGTTGCAAATTAATTGAAAACCCTAATTTGAAAAAATAAATAAATTAAAGGAAAGAAGATCAAGGATGATCGATCGGAGGGTGGTTAATTAATTACCGTTGATCCAGTGTTTGGGGGGTTGGAAGTGGAAGGCGGTTCTGTGGAGGTTATTGACGGGGGTAACGGCTTCAATGGAGTCGAAGCCGGAGTGTGATTTGTGCGACGCCTCCGCAACTCCATCGGAGTTGATGCTGATCAACACCACCAAACTGACTAACAGTATTACCAAAGGCTTTGAAAACGCCATGTTTTACGAATATGTGATTAATTGGTTCTCAACTAACCTGCAGGGATAACAGAGATTTTGGATGGGTTTGAGATTTGCAATATCAATATATATATATGAGGGCTTCTATTTATAGGGCATCTAGGTAGTTTGGTGCTCCCATTTTTCTTCTTTTTTTTTATTCTAAAATAAATATATGGTTATTTATCCTTTTGTTTTATCTAGAATATTTTATTAATTTCAAGATTAGTTGGTAAATTATTATCGATATCATTCCCAACGGAACTTATCTACATCCTCATTAGTAGAACATTTTTCAGGATGTGGTTTATTAATTATATATAACACTTTTTCCCGTTGATACAAATTATATATAACACTTTTTTTAATGTGGTGTATTAATTGCTTTTGATTGGCTTATTTCTTAATTTATTATTTTATTAAGGAATAATATTAATAATACTAAATAATAATAATTATAATAATAGAACTTATTATGAATCAATATTAATACCAACTTTCAAAACTCTACTAGTCTTATTGTCCGCACTCTTGTGCAATTTCTTTATAGTTAAACTACGTATTTTTTTATATTTTTTATATTTCTTGAAATATTTCAATTGAAAATTTCATCGAACTATAAACTAAATTAAGTGGTTATTTTGTTTTACTAAACCAGGTACATTTTTTCTTCTTTTGAGTCAATTTTTTAACTATATAAAATCTCAATAATCCTTTCATAAAAGAATTTATTTTTATAATTGTTTATTTGTCTTACTCATTTTACTTAGTTTTATATTTAATTTTCTATAAAAACCTTAATTAGTATCAATTTATTATTGGTGATAAATTTTTTTATAAATATATAGAGAGAGAATGGATAATGACTAACTTTAAATGTTAATTTTATATATAAAAAAATGTATAGTTCTACCTCACTTTCCTTCACATTTATTATATTTTTCACATTACATCTATTATATATACTACAATAGATGAATAATTTTGGTCCTTGTACATATATGTTAGTCATTTTTTAATAAAATGTAAAATTTATAAGATAAAATCCATAAAATTAACAATAATGTTTAAAATTATGAAAAACTGCATTATTTTTATATTTTTTAATATACATAGAGTTTTTGAATTTATTTGTATTAAACTTTTTAATTTTGATTTGAAAATTATATAATTTCAATCCTCGTAACTGATATATTATTGATAATAGATTTTTTTATAATTATATTTTTTTTCTATTAAACTTTTTAATTTTGATTTGAAAATTATATAATTTCAATCCTTGTAACTAATTATATAAGAAGTTACATATATTTTTTTCCAATATTTTTTGAAACAAATATTCTTTCTATAAAAAAATAAGAAAATAGCCTCGAAGATCGTGGGATAAGCACAACCCTTGGGTATACCGTCTATAGGATTAGGCATCTCCCCCGTTGGTCATAATAACAAGGAAAAATAGCCTACTAAAAGAGAATATTCTATATTCTCTCTTGGCATATTATACAATTTTGTTGTTCCCCTGTTAGGCCAATTTTGGTAGGCTATATTACCTATAAATACTACGGAGTAACTAGTTCAGTACCCGCACTGTGTGCGGTTTTTTTATTTAAATAAATTTAATAATAATACCCATTTATTCAATTAATTAATTTCTTTTATACTTCTGATTTCTCAAATCTGAATGAATTTATGCTTAATTAGTATAAAAACTAATTTCTCCTTACTCCGATCTTACTTCTTAATCCTTGCAAGTGCATATTAGTGGAAACAACATATGAAAAGCTATAATTTCTCAAATCTGAATGAATTTATACTTTATTGACAATATATTAAACAACATATGAAAAACTAGTATATATTAGTTTAAACAAAAAAATAACATACCTTGCAACCAATCAGCACATTATTTTGAAAAGCTTACCAAGGAAATCGTAAACAAAGTCGTAAATAACCTGCAATAACAACACCAAAAAGAAGGGAAAAGACGTCAACGTTTGTGAAATAGCATTAACAATCTAAACAATATATAGGTCAAAATCTAAAAATCTATCCATAATTATATATGTATAAAATCCAAAAATATATGTCATAAATATATCAATACCTTCAAGATATATAGGAAAATTTTATTTCTTATTGAATTCCATAAGTTGATAACTTTTGCATGGCTAAGTATTATTTTTTCAATTTACCCAAAACTTTTTATCTTTTTTCATATTGATAAAGTTATATATTGATAAATTTATTTAATTATTATGACCATGCTAAGTATTATTTCAATTTCGTCAAAACTTTTTATCTTCTAAAAATATTTTCATATTGATGAAGTTATTGATAAAGTTATTTAATTAGTATGTCCATATAATATATTGATAAAGTCATTATCTTCTAAAAATATGTTCATATATAGTGAAAATAGGTAAAATCTTATCTTATATAATAGTCTTTAAAATTAGTTAATATCTTCTAAAAATATATCTATATCTAATCAAATTGGCTCAAATTTTATCTTATGCATATATAGATATATTGATTAAATAGATTTAGAATAAAAATTTATCTTATGCATATATTTTAAAATTAGTTAATATCTTCTAAAAATATATCCATATCTAATCAAATTGGGTCAAATTTTATCTTAGGCACATATAGATATATTGATTAAATAGAGTAATAATAAAATTTTATCTTATGCATATATTGATTAATTCAAAAATTTGTGATTGGTTCATACGACTACGATTAAGGAGAAGTTATCACGTGTCTCAGGCGACTTCTCCTTTATTATATATAATTGATGTTAATTTTCACTTTCACATCTCATTTCCGTCACTTGATCCTATCTTTATCCTTTTGATTTGAATCAACAATGAATTCATCTCAAATATCAACATCATCATCTCACTTCAAATGAAACTATTGAGATTTCTAATTCTACCTTTGATTCATTTGAACAAAAGCAACTCAATATTTATTTTCGATGTATAATTTTGATGAATCTATAATAATAAAAAAAAAAAGATGAATGTCATTTTCTAAAAATATTATTTATGCAATGATATAGTCATATCGAATCACTCTTGAATATCTTTACAATACTATAGCTTTATTCTGAAATAAAAATCATAATTATATAATATATAGATTTATAATTGTATTGTTTATAGATTTATATAAATATTAAACAATGAAAAATAAATAAATAATCACATTTGGCCTATCAAAAGAAGAAGCCAAAAATTTGGCCTTTCATTTGGAAAAAGGTCAAAAACAAAAATGTCAAATTGGATTTTGGCCTAATGACGAGAGCAACATTAGACCAAAATCCAATTTTTATCCTACGGTGGGAGATGGCCTAAGGGCATCTTCCCCCGTGGGTCAAATTGATAATGAAAAATAGCCTATTAAAAAGAATATTATATAGAATAGTTTCTTTTGACCTACCATCAATTATTTTAGTTCTCATAAGCCAATTTTGGCCTGCTAAAAATTTTAAAACTATCTATAAATTGATCGATGCATATTTTCATATCGATTCTACACATCACCTTGTGTTAAATTTAACTAATTTCAAAGTGAATCACAAGGTGTATGTCATTGTGAAAATTTTGATATATATTCAAAATTTCCTAGTAGCTTAGCTTTGGAACAAGCAATTAAAAATTTACATAAAGACGATTAGAGTGATAACCTCGAAACAAGGAATGATTTTGGAGAGAGTGATGTTAATTTGCAAGAATATTAGATATTACTTCGTATTATGGTTTTGATGTGTATTGGGATTTTTTTTTATTTTGAAATATAGTAGTTTATGCAACTCGATATTTATTTATGACATATCTTTTTGATGAAGATATAATAATAATAATAATAATAATAATAATAATAATAATAATAATAATAATAATAGTAATAGTAATAGTAATAGTAATAGTAATAATAAATGAATATGTTTTTCTAAAGATATTATTGATGCGAATATAATCCAAACATAATAAATATTATAGTCAGATAAAAAAACTCATCAATATCTTTACAAGACAATAATTTTTAGTTTCGATAAAAATTATAATTAGATAGTTTACATATAATAAATTGTGTGATTTATAAATTTGTATTCAAATTAGACAATTAAAAATAAATAAATAAATGTTGAATTTCACATTTGGCCTTCTAAATTTTCAAACCAAATTTGACCCCATTTTAGAAATAAGCCAAATTTTTTTTGGCCAAAATGGGTTTTGAGTTTTGACCTATGATGAGAGGAAAAAAAAAGAAAAAAAAAACTCATTTTATAGCCTAGGGCAGGAGATGGCCTATGTTTTAAAAAAAATCATCTCAAAGGTCATGAGTGAGCAATAACTAGAAAAGCAACTATCTTGTTATCGCTCGCTTTAATTTGTTGAATTGAAATTAATCTACTTATACTATTCTACCCAACTTATTGAAAGCTTATTAGCCTTAATTCAGTTTCTAGGGCAAGTAATTAGTTGAGATGTGGGCTGGGAAATAGGTTATCCCATTTCGGCTATATATGTACAAGCCACAAAATAAGTCATTTAAGTAGGACTGTTATATAAGGTGAACAGTTCGAGCTCGGCTCGAGATCTCTCGTAAAAAGCCCGACTCGTGCTCGTTCATTTACCTAAACAACCCGAGCTTGAACATAATTTTAAGCTCAGTTGAAAGCTCGACTCGTTCGATTTAAGCTCGAATAGTTCGAATTTTATGAAATTTCTAAAATTTCCTTTCAGTTAATATGTTATAACTAAGTAAAACCACTTAAAACTCAAAAAAAACTCGGCTAGAGCTCGTTCATTTATTAAAACAAGCCAAGTTTGAATAAAAAAGAAAGCTCGTTTAAAAATTGGGTTCGACTCGGCTCGTTTAATTAATGAACCAAGCCTGAAAATGTCAAGCTCGGTTCATTCAGTTCGAATAACACCCCTACATTTAAGGGTAAGGTGAAATCCAACCCTTTATTAACTAATAAAATTAATACAAAAATATATGTAAGCACGTACGACACATAATTATCTTACATTAACAATCCATCAAATCACCTAAAGAGAAGGGTTTATATACACCAACGTATCTCATCTTCTAAACTATGTGGGATTCAATTTTTAGTGGTCATGACGATTTCGGGTATTTGCATGGTTTTTGCCGATTACTTGGCAAGTTTCAACCGATTGATCTCTTTTGTGGCCATGCTCTTGTTGGTGAAATTTTGCAGTTCTCCAATACTTTAATTATTTTGCACCAATTTAGTAGTTTATAATTATATATAAACCTCTTTTTTCTTCCCATGTTTCTCTTATCTATCTAGTGCTAATGAGTTGAGGTGGGTTTCATGACATGACCCAACTTTAGCTTAGCCATGATTTTTTTATGGAAAAAAGTTAGTTAGGTTAAAGAATGTCTCAAGGTAAAGTAGTTACTACTGGTTTCAACACATGAAAAATTTTCTAAACTAGCAAGTTAGCTAAGCTATAGCTCCTCGACTATGTTTTTATTTATGTAAATTTAAACTCTAACCACTAAAAGTAAGCGTAGACACAATACTCTGTGAGCTATAGTTAGATTTCAAGTGATCGCGAGGTGCGACTCACATCAAAATTTTAGGTAGATTTTAATTAGCTAGGTATGTAGTGTTTGAGGTCGGGAAGCGTTGTCTCTTCGGAGACATCTGATAAAATTGGAATGATACAGAGAAGTAGCATTTTGTCACAACTATCAGAGAAGTCAGATATTCAGCGGTCGCGAGCTATACTATATATATAATTGAACATAATGCAAACATAGACTTAGTATATATATATACATTAACAAAAGGAACTAATTGATCATAGAAAAGTATACCAAGGGACTAAGCTATGGGGCAAATTAATGGAGTCCAAGACAATGCATATGTTTCTTAAAATTAAATTGTTTCCCTTGATAAACCAAACATGCACTTACAACATATACCCCCCTCTCTCTTTCACTCCCACTTAAAACTGATATAAACCCTAAAATCTTTGCTATTCAAGTTCAATGGATCTCCATAAACTGCACAAAGGAATACACTTTCTTTCTTCCACTAGTAAAAAGTCAAGATTAACACTCCTGGTGATTAATTGGATGATCAATAAATCTAGCTGAAATTTTACTTGAACTGAGGTTAATTAAACTCTTGATGAATGTTAAGGCTGATATTATCAATTTTAGGTAGCATATTCTCAAGTAAGGTTAACGTAAGCTCAGTGCCTAACTTTCCTACATGCGACGGGTTTAGGTCGACGAAATACCAAACTTACCTAAATGTGTTATGTAATTTTATGCAAGACATAGATCTACCTTGTGAAAAAAGTGACTATACCATGTTCTTCACCCAAAGAAAAATCGATCAACTGCCTTAAGACAAGTCATTGAGTTACATATTGTCAAAGAGAAACACCAAAGATAAGTATGTTAACAACATATATTTCTTTCGACGAACTTTTGTTTACACTTCTCTATTGGTGTATATCGCCCTTTGTAGATATTTTCTATCCTTGGTGGGTTTACGCATCCTAAGATTTTCGTTCAATGTAGCTTTCAATTTCATACTATACGCTCATGTTCTAAGGTTGGCTTAGCTTCTTGCTCGAAAACACAAACCCTTAGTACAGTGAAGGCAAATATGCGAAAACGCGCAAGAAGATTCTAAGGCAAAATAAAAATCCAAATTGGAAGTGGTTGCTCAGAGAGTCTATGCAAGTTGCAAATGCCCAATGCATCTAAGCACTAAGTAAAGTTCCAAGTTGTTAATATTGTGCAGTGCAACTATGTATATATATATATATATATATATATATATGTGTGTGCGTCATAAACAACTTTTACCGAATCCGAACTAGTAATTTCTAGGGATTTTAGAAGATCTCCTTCTGGTCATGTAATGCAGTACACGTACTATTGGAGGGAAAATTTCCTCTTTGCCTTTCATTGCTCTTTAGCAACTTGCTACAATGTCACAAGTATTCGTCTTCGTGTTCATCTTCCGTCCAGAAATGCAGACTTTTGAGTGCCTTCCAGGTAGTATTTCTACTGAGCTGTACACAGAACACATTGCGAAAGACACCGGGTTAAGTTCATTTTCCGGTTTTGTTCAGGACTTCCTCCAGGGAGTGCTATGAGAACTTTAGAAAATACCATGCTTTTCAGAGTAAAAGGTAAGCATGAGGCTTATAGTTGTCTAGATTTCTACTTCAGTAAATCTATTAGTGAAATCACTATAGTAGTAGTAGCTAGTCCCCACAAGAGCATTCACCCATTCACCATATAAGAGTATATATATAGTCTACTTTTTATGCCACCACTTGAACAACCACTCATGGCCTGTGTCAATTTTAGTTCTTCTGCCTAACACATGTATATGAGTTCAGTTTAATTTTACAGTAAACAAGAGATGAAAAGAAGCATCTACTTTGAGAACAATAATGCAACTAAATATCATGTATTTGTAAAAGGAGAAGCTGGCCTATTATCAATTGGGTAAATTACACAATACAACTCTTAAATTACAATCATTTTCACAAAATTACCCATAGATGAAAAAAAGTATACAAAACCAACCAATCAATTAACATAATTGCTTTTCTCTATTAAAAAAAACACCTAGGGAAGTGGCCATCATTAAGGATAAGCTTCGCCGATCGAGGTTTTGATGATTTGGGCATGTTCAAAGAAGAGATCCAAGTGCCTCAGTTCGGAGCTAGGTGTGATTCTATTGCTATAGAGAGGGTTAGACGCTGCAGAGGGCGAATAAAGAAGACATATGAAGGTAAGTGATTGGATAGGACTTTGTCCTTGTGGACCTTGCAGAGGACATGAGGATGTAAAAGACATTCGAATACTGTAAAAAGAGTGCAATCCGAGTTGAGGAGGGTTAGTTTGGACGCTGAAGGATGGTCAAGGTTCGTATCCTTTTCGCTTTCATTTTAATTTGAGCTTTTATCGAGATACATATTGACCCCTAGCTATAGTGGCCTGCTTGCTTCATTGCGGGATACACTAGGACGTTATTTTTATTTTTATTATTATTTTTTGTATTTATTTTTGTTGGTATGTATCTATGCTTGTGCTTGTTTATTTTCTATTTTCTATGGTGGTACTTGGGTCATTTGAAAATACAATATAAATATAGTAAGATAAATGGTGTGTAAACTCTACTCTTGGATCGACATGGTGGTACAACCGCAGTTTGTAGCAATTGTGAAAGGATTAAGCATGAAGCATCCATTTCCGAGCCCAGTGGCGGGGTCTTCCTCGAGCTTGAAAAGGATCTTCGAATCATCGAAGAGGACTATTATGCAATTTAGCAAAAATCGTCTAGCCAATAGCCGTTTCATTATCTTGTCAATAGCCACACTTTTTTTTATTTATGACTTTTTTAGTTTCTCTAATTTAAGGATGGGTTTTGTATGTGTGTTGTTTTTATTAAGTAAAGATTCAAGATCAGGCAAGCCTGATTCTCGAGAGGCCGGTGAGCCATCAGACGGAACCGTCTAAATATAAAGTAAAAACAGAAAAAAGATGCAACGAAGCAAGCAAAACAAACTCTACAACAAGACGATTAAGCAGAACTACTCCCAATAAGTTAAGGACGCCGGCGGAGAAAAAATTCAAGCACCACCAAACAGTAGCACCGCGAACCAACAATACACCAAGAATCAGTCTCCTGTGGGTAGTGCGGACGAAACTCCAGGGAAACTCTTTACCGGATATGAAGTCGCCCTAAAGTATGAGTGTTATTCGAGCCAAACGAGTTGAGCTTGGTATGTTCAAGCTTGGTTCGTTTGTTAAACGAGCTCGAGCAGAGCCGAGCCCAATTTTTAAACGAGCTTTTTTTCTTGATCAAGCTTGGCCTGTTTGGGAAATGAACGAGCTCGAACCGAGCTTTTTTCGAGCTTTAAGTTGTTCTACTTGGTCACAACATATTAACTTAAAGAAAATTTTAGAAATTTCATGAAATTCGAGCTATTCGAGTTTAAATCAAATGAGATGAGCTTTCAACTGAGCTTCAAATCTTGCTCGGGCTCGACTTGTTTAGGTAAGTGAATGAGCTCGAGTCGAGCTTTTTTCGAGTTGTTCTCAAACCGACGTCGAGCTGTTCAGTTCACATAACATCCCTATCTAAAAGCACCACCACGACCCCAGTCAGTTCCGACTCCGAACTCCACGACCCCAACTAAACAGAAGAACCTAAAAACGCCGGAAACAGAGTCACACACCGCTCGTATAAAAACACCGATAAGGATGGTTTTTGTGTCATTTACCCTTATTAATTTAGTGGAGATGTTCTTTATTTTATGACCTTCACCAAGAATTAGGCGGCCTGATAGGCATATTCTTGTAGCCGTAGGTAAGATATTGATTCCCTGAAAGTTTGACACTGAGTTTGAAAGTGTGGTTGCTAATATTCACAACTTCGATATTTTTTTTCATGTGGTAGCCTCAAGCACTAAAGCATGTCAAACTTTTTCTTATATTTGGCTTGATGACATTTTTTTTTTTTACTGAAATTTGATCATCATTCACTATTACTAATAGTCGTTTCCCTCCATAATTTAGGATCGTTTGTGGTTTAATTACCATTTATATATAATAACATAGTCTCACTCGTTGAGATTATTATGTGGAAAATAAAAAATCAAAGTAGGGTAGCATGAGGAAAAATAAAGAAGGGGTTGATAAATACACCGCTAATTTTTACTGCATACACCGCTAAACTTCGTCACCCTCTGCGGACCGAGCTCCGCTACCCCTTGCGGACATCACCGGGCATCGGGCCAATCACGCTCTAAAATGCCATCAACAAAACGTCCGCAAGACGTTGCGGAGAGAGGTCCGCGTTAGGATGCGGAGCCCTAATCTATATGTTAAAAAATAAAAAATAAAGAAAATAAAAACACCAAAGTTCCGCACTAAGGTGCGGACCTTTTTTTTTTGTTTTCTTAGTTTCTTTTTTTTTGAATTTAGACTCCGCATTATAACGCGGACCTCTCTCCGCAACGTCTTGCGAACATTTTGTCGATGGCCTTTTACAGCGTGTTTAACTCGATGTCCGGTGATGTCCGCAAGGGTGGCGGAGCTCGGTCCGCAGGGGGTGGCGAAGTTTAGTGATGTATCCAGTAAAAGTTAGCGGTGTATTTAGCAAACGCGTAAAGAAAGGTGGAAAAAGATCGATAATATTTCATTATTTAAACTCTAATTAGCTATTTGTCCACATTGCAATCAACTAAATCTACAAGCGATATTAAACCAAGCCATTACATCCTCTGGGACATGGACACAAGCAAACACAAAAGAAAATAACATCATAAGCAGGAAACAACGATTAACACGCTGGAAGAAACCAAGGCGTGTAATCAAACTAAATGTTGATGGTTCAATATCAAAACCTCATAACATTGTCAAATTATACGTATTTTAGGATGCATATGGTCAGGTTATGGACATTCTTGGCCGAGATGTCAGTCCTGGATCGATAGTTCAAACTGAAGCCTTAGTCGTAGCAATAGGGATCAAGAGAGCCATCTCAATGAAAATCAGAAAGTTAATTATAGAGGACAACAACTTGATAGCCATCAATACTATCAATAGGAAAGGAAGCACACTATGGGATATCCTACGAATCATTGAGGAAATTGGAAGAATAAGGAGCAGTTTCAGGCGCCATATCGAATTCTAGCACTACTACATCGAATTCTAGCACTACTATAGAGAAGCAAATGGTACAACTAACTTTATTGTTAGATCAATAGGGAACTGTAATTTGTTCACTATCCCTCTTTCTAGAGAGTTTTGTAAAATCATTTACTTAAATGATCAAGGTTGATCCTTAGCTCTTCATGGACTTCCTTCTTCTTGCCTTATATATAAGTCAACTATATATTTTTAAGACCAAAATACCTCCAATTTTAAAGAAAAATCCCCCTTCTTTTTTTTTTGAAGCAGGATAAGGATTAGGGAGTCCTCCGAAGACGACCCGGCTTCTTCCCTAGAGCATCCAAGCGGATGAGAACATGAAGTTCTTAATCGACGAGGTAGCTATCATCGGCAGGGATACGGTAAGCCAGACGTGCAATCCTATCTGCAACCGCATTCGAACCCTTGAAAATATGACGAATAGCTACATTAGAAATGTAAGTAAGTAATAACAATGTATCGGCTATCAAAAGCTCGATATTCCATGGACACGCCCATTCTCCAAGAATTGCGTTGATAACGACTAAGCAATCTCCCTCAGTGAGTAAATTGTGAATACCCAGTGATTTAGCCTTTGCCACACCCATATGTAGGCCCAAGGCTTCTGCGTAGACAGCCGAAGAGTTATTGGACTTACCCGAACCAATGGAAGTAATGTTGCCTAGATGGTCTCTAATGATGAAACTATAGGTTCCAAAATGGTTAGGCCGATAAGAACCGTCAAAATTTAGTTTGAAACATCCTACCGGCGGTTTTTCCCAATTTGGATTTTTATTATGTTTTTTCCCACCACCCGTATTGATAGGGCTAGTTAAAAGATCAGTAGGATCTGACACTTTCATATCATTATCAGAATCTGACCTAATTAACCATGTTTGGCGAGATGAGTTGCAGAACAAGGAGATGGTCTTAGCAGAAACCTGCGTTAAATGTTGGAAAGCAAGCTGGTTTCGAAACTACCAAATCCCCCACCAAGCGAAAGCCAGATAATTGAAACGAGTTCTGCCTATTTTATTGTGGATAACATTCAAGATATTGTCAGGTATAGAATAAGGGTCTATTTTCGAGAAGCATGTCATATTGACGTTCAAATCTGTAAGAACAGAGATAGTTGTTAGGAATTCTGTAAGGATGTGGTAGGTCGTTTCAGACGAGCCATTACAAAAGTTGCAACCCAAAGGAACAACAATGTGTGACCTTTGTAGCCTATCCGAAGTAGGTAGTCCGTCTCTAGAAATTTTCCAAAGAAAGTGTCTTATTTTATGAGGAACATCCAATTTCCAAATCCACGAGCACTTGAAATTTGTATATCCATTGTGTGGTTGAATGATATTAGTGGCAGAACTTGTTGAGAACCAGCCGTTACGGCTTGGTCCCCGGTAGAGTCTATCAGAAAGCAAATTTACAGGTAATCTGATCTCTGTGATATTATTAATGATAGTCGTGCTAATCAGACCTTGAAGATCTGCATTGAGAGCATTTGTATCCCATTTATTTTCATCTGTGATAAATCGATCGACTTTCCAGTCCGCGATCTCTCCCTGAATGGGACAAATAGCCTCGCTTTTGAGCGGAGAATCAAGTAGCCAGTTATCCTTCCAGAATTTGACTGATTTACCATCTCCAATCGACCATCTCAGGCCTGGTTTAAACAAGTGCCTTATTCCCATTAATTTCGACCATTGCCACGAGGAATTGCCTTTTCTTACATAATCTAGTAGATGAGTCCCTTTAAGATACTTTCCTGTTATGACCTTAACCCAAATATTGCTAGGTTCAGCAATAATTTTCCATAGTAATTTCATCTGCAGTGCTATGTTCATAGTTTCGGCTTTGTACATGCCAAGACCACCGGCCATCGTATCGAAGCAAATCTTATCCCAACTAATCAACGGTGTGTAATTCTGGTTTTTATTCCAGAAGAATTGTCTGTAAACTTTATCTAATTCATTTAGAATTGAAGTTGGTAACATAAATGCCTGCATTAGGAATAAAGGTTGAGTGCTCAGATTTGCTTTAATTAAGATTTTTCTACCTTCGGCCGACAAGTTATTAGCTTTCCATCTAGTCAGCTGTTCTCTGGCTTTAAGGACAACATCAGCGAAGGTATCCCGATTTACTCTCCCGTTAATGATTGGACAGCCCAGGTATTTTTCAAGATTGTTAGTCTGAGGGATTCCAAGAGTAGCTGTAATGCCTTGTATGGATGTATTTAGCGTTCCTGCTGAGACTTGGAAGCTGGACTTATGCATGTTAACCTTTTGTCCGGAAATCTGACAGAAACGATCAATGATTTTTGTCATTGCATTACAGGACGTAGTCGTAGCTTTTCCGAACAAAAGAATGTCATCTGCAAAAGATAGGAAAGGGATTTTAATACCCCCCTACCTATGGTGAAACCAATGTCTTTTGAAGCATTTGCTTGTGCTTGTATAGTTCTTGCCAGAACCTCTGCGGTTAAAATAAAAAGTATAGGTGATAAGGGGTCACCCTGTCTGAGTCCTCTAGTGGGCAGGAAGGGCGTAGAAGGTTCATCGTTAATCAGGATAGAGTAGGATACAAATTGTACACATTCTTTGATCCATGTAATGAATCTATCATTGAATCCGAATTTTTGCATAACAGCGAACAGAAAGGGCCATTCAATTCTATCATACGCTTTTTCCATATCTAATTTGACAGCCATATAGCCAGTTTTTGCTTTATTAATTCTGAAAGAGTGAAAAATTTCGTGGGCGATGAGAATATTGTCTTGTATAGATCTGCCTTTGGTAAATGCACCCTGAAGCGGGTGAATGAGATTATTTATGACTTTAGTTAGTCTTTTGGTGAGAATTTTTGATATTATTTTGTAAACCGTAGAGCATAAGCTGATTGGTCTATAATGATTTACCGTTTTCGGATTTTCCTTTTTCTGGATTAAGGTCACGAAAGTGTGATTAATTTGATGTAACATTTTCCCGGAATGGAAAAAGGATTTAACTGCTTTTACGATAGAGGGACCGACAATATCCCAATACGTTTGGTAGAAACCAGCCGGCATGCCATCCGGTCCTGGAGTCTTATCTGCTTTAATAGAGAAAAGAGCGTCTTTTATTTCAGAATTTGATACTGGTTTGGTGAGACTTGCATTGTCGAGGTCTGAAATTTCCGAGCGTATAACGTCAAGATCATTTGAAAAGGAAAGGTTGTGGTTATATGAACTGTTAAACCGTGTACGGAATTCCTTTACAAATTCCTCACGAATCAGATTGTTATCTGAAAGGTGAATTCCAGTCGTAGTTTGGATATGTTTAATAATTGTTTTCCCTCTTTTGGCCGAAGCTATACGATGGAAATATGCAGAGTTTGTGTCATTCATTCTTGCATGCTTGAGTTTGGCTCTTTGGCTCTAGTAACGCCTTTGGAAGTCTAGCATTCTTTCTCTTTTGTTTAATAATCTCTTATGATATTCACTGTCTTGTTTATTATAATTTTGAATCAATAATTGTTGTACACGCAGAATTTCCTCATCTGTAGTGAAGATTTGTTTGTGTATATTATTGAATGTACGTTTATGCCACTGTTTAGCCAACTTTTTCAGCAGAGTTGTTTTTTTAACTAACTTGAACATGTTAGATCCATGAGGATGCAATCTCCAGGCTTGACGCACTATGTTTTTGAATTCTGGTTTTGTAGTCTAGGCTAATTCGAAACGGAAAGGTCTGTTATTTAGAGTTGTCTGAGTTCTAAGGTCAACAGAAATCGGAGCATGATCAGAACTTGTGATGGGGTGAATTCTCATCCTCAACCCGTCGTATGCCGAAATAATAGCATTTTGAGCAAGTATCCTGTCAAGTTTTTCGTAAGTGTTATCCGGCAAACCCGATTTCTTTCTTTGCCAAGTGTAGTGGCCTCCATGAGATGGTACATCACAAAGTTGTATGTCGTTTTTTAATTGTAAAATTCTTTCAAAACGGGTCGGGTTAGGATAAGCCCCCCCCCCCCCAATTTATCATCCGGGATGGCAATTTCGTTAAAATCACCCAGTATACAGCAGGGAATTAGCAGAGAGGAAGCATATTGTACGACGAAATCCCAGAAGGGCGCCTTAGAATTATGATCTGGTGGAGCGTATATAATTAGGAAAGCAGTGGTCATGTTTAGACTGTTGTCATAATAATCGAAGTGAATTAGTCTATGGTTTACAGAGATAATCGTGATGCTTCCTAAACCTGGGGATAAATCTCTCCATAGAAGACAGATTCCTCCCGAGAAGCCAATTGCAGGGTCGCAGACTAGATTATTGAATCCACATTTTCGCCATTTATTTTCAGGCGGGACTTTATTCGTTTTCGTTTTAAGTAGCGCTAGAACGTTAATCTGGTTATTTTTACAGAATATTTCCGTATTTGTCCAAAAGTTTCTTTTTTGAAAACCTCTGCAGTTCCAGGAAGCGATATTCATGAAAACCTATTATGGTAGAGTGATCGTTTGAAAAACACAATTCCATATGAATTATTATCCTTTTGGGAGGAAGATATATGAAATTTGTAATTAACAAAACTACATAGATGTAACTTAGGACTTCGGAATATGATCAAAGAATCAATCAATGATGATACTTGAGTACAGTAGAAATGTCTCTCGTAAATGTTAGGGTTTGTTATCTTATAATTTGTCTCTGTGCTTAGTAATTAAATACTTATAAAATCCATCTTTATAATAGTAATTTGTGGGTTATCAAGCTTCATTCTTAGATGATAGAGGTATCCTTGATTTTGATAAGTACATGTGCTAGTCTAGCACTGAATTTGAACATAGTATATTGTTTGAGAAACAAAGCTAAGAGAGTAGTTGAATTCTTTTGAATTCTTTGGGTGTGTAACACTTGTATTGAGATGGGCTTGTGAGCCTTGATAAATCATGTTAGAGTTAACAAGATAGATATGGCTGTGAGTCATGAAGTTTACATAATGCATAGAAAACCAAAAACAATCTAGAAGATTACAATTAGAAAATTACTGGCATAATTCGGAAAAGAGGGTGTACATGGGGATATGATTTATGCTGAATTTGCAATGCGCTTTACAATTTATGATAGGAATATCTACAAACATTTGAGACTGAGAGAGAGCAAAGGCAAACTCTCCCAATGACAGAAGAAGGTGAGCTTTAAGCACTTCCAGTCTGGTAACAAGACCACACACAAGCCCAGACAGATACAGTTGGATGAACAAACTGAACACCCAGAAGAGGAGGCTCCCAACTTTGGCAGAGATCGACCACCCCATATCAGTGCAGCTGGAGACCTCCACAATAGTGGCCGAGCACAACCTACAAGGAGGACAAAAAAAGGAACAGCAGCAAGGGTAGAAGTAACAAATGAAGTAAAAAGTAATATACAACATGGAAGCTAGATAAAGATTAAATGTAGTCATGCAATTAGTAAGGATGTAGGTGTCATGGGGTTTACTTTTACTGGATTTATCAGTAGACAGAAAAAGGATGTTGGAGTCAACATTTAAATAAGGTAAAATGATATGTAAGGAAGTAGTGTACTTATAGAGTTTATGATAAGGAAACTTATAATTAAAATTGCTTTCAATGGGAGCAATAACCCAAATAACAAGAGCACAACATACAACAGTCACCCAGGTCAAGCAGCACAACCAAGTGGTCTTTGGTGGCTGATAAGTAAGCAGTAAAACCAAATGATAAAGAGGTAGCAGATCAGTGAACAGCAGACACAAAATGACCACACAGTTACCAGTAAAAAAATAAATAAGGCAAAAGAGACCAAGGGTAGAAGGATATAAATCATTTTCAGCCCTTAACAAAAGAGAAGTAAGTTGTGCAATCATGAGAACTAGGCTTTGCACTTCTTCAGGAGAGAGGACGTCGAGCCCTCCCCATGGTCGTCACCACCATGAGCCACCAAGGTAGTTGCACCTCCAGGAGAGCGGAGAGCCAGACGAGCAAGGCGACGAGAGACAGACTTGGAGGTCGAGGTCGACTGAGAGGATTGAAGGGAATCCTCAGAAGTCGCAATCGGTTGCAAGTACAGATCTTGTGCAGCATGGGTGGCTCTCACACCCTCCTCATAATCCATATTAGAGGATATGACCAAAGGAGGCGCCATCAAACCCGGGGCAGCAGAGGGAGTGACAATCGGGGGGCGACTACCAGACGTCCAGCCCAGAGCATCATCATCAGAAGCGGGGAGATTGACCTCAGCTGGGTGTTTGACAGCATCAGTGGGCTTGAGGTTCTGGTCAGGAGAAAGGTTTTGAGAAGAAGTAGCAAACTCAACTAAAACATAATCCAAGCCCATCATATAAGGTTTAAGACTATTTTTAGAAAAGGCAGGGTCTAATTTTGCCCCTTTAGGACCCACTTTAACCCATTCAGCATCATCGGTCGATCCCATGCCCTCTTGAGGAGGCAGAATGGTGACTCTAGTGACTGTCTGCTTGACAATACGAGCATCACAATCGTCAAAACCATGAGTGAAACACCCACAATACCCACAACCCTTAGGAAAATCCTCGTACCAGAGACGAAGGTTAAGCGGCTGAGCACAGTCGTCAGGGACGACTATACCACCAACCAGCTTATTGAGATTAACATTGGCAGCAAGACGAGTGAAACTCACTCGAATCTTCTGGTGGGATAACTTATCGAGCTTGATAAAGGTGCCAACATTATGTTGATTAAGGATATCAATAAGTGCCTCACGTCACATGAATTCCACAGGCAGATTGGGGATTCTAATCCAAATATCAACATGAGTAATTTCAATGGTGAGAGGGCTGAAAGAGGAAAACCATTTGAGAAGAACAAGTATGAATCCAAAGAAATGATAAGGACGACCATCCCATACACGAGTAAGATCAGGAAGATTATTGAAACGGATTTCAAACCAACCACAGGTTCTGTCCAAGATGACAGAGGATTTGGCACAGAAGCGTCACTCACTTCTAAGCTTAAGAACAAGTTCCTCAAAGGCAATGTCACCCCCAAAGAGGGTGCCAAGTAAGATATGTTGATTAGCGATGATATATTTTTGACGTATCTCAGCCAAGCGAGCGAAAAAAGCGGTTTGATCATAATCAACCGGTTCCGAAATAGGAGCAGGGGGAGGGATTACATGGATCACCTTAGCTTTACCCTTAGCAGCAGCAGAAAGGTGAACAGAGGGGATATCCCCCATGGGAATATCAGCAAGATTTGAGACAGGGGGACAACAGTGGAGTGATTTTCGACAGAAGAGAGGGGAACTTCAGTTTGAGGAGCTTGAGTGTTTTGAAGAGCATCCAAAAAGGATTTGGAAGGCTCCATAGTTATGGTGAGAGGGAGACTGTAAATGAGGAAGGAGATGAGTAATTTACTGTAGAAGGCCAGTGAAATGGGAAAGGGGCGATATGCCCTATTGAGCCCTGTGTTGGGGCTTTTATAGAGAGTTTGCTGGTAAGCAATTTGAGGGTGAATCTGTTGAAGATTTGGGAGAGAGGGAGAGATAGAGGGACTTACAGAGGAGAGAGGCAAAGCAAAGAGCATAAAGCAAGATGGCGGACAAGACCGGTTGCAACTACGCCAGGCACGCCGTGGAGAGAAGCGACCCTCATCGCCTGGCCAGCCCGCAACCCCTTCCAATCTCATTAATGCCGGTGTACAGGTGAAGCCGAGTCTGCAGGAGGTCCCAAAAGTGACAGGCCATGTCCAATCGAGAGGGAGAGCTTCCCAATTGCGGGCCGATTTAGGGTTACCTCCATAGGGAGGCATATGGTGCAGTAGCGCACGGCAACAAGAGGGGCACACATGCAGACCGGAGTGTAGACCTGAGACGATTGGGTGATGTAAGGGGTGGCTAAGGCGCTGGTGTGTATGAGCCAAGACGATGGGCTTCAAGGAACCATGGCGGCGGCTTAGGGTTTTCGCAAAGGAAAAGCAAGGGGCGCTTGAGAGCGCTTTCATAGGGTTTTTTTCCAATGTTACTCTTCCTCTTTTTAGTCAATTCATAAAGTTGAAAAATCCCCCTTCACTTCCTCCCCCCATCTTTCTCATCTTTCTTTTCAATGACTCTTTATTTTGATTTTTTTTTATGAAAACTACTTCATATTGTATCAATCTTGCAATTTATATATAAAAAAATCCCTCGTTTTTTTTCATTTTTTTTCATTTTTCATTTTTCTCTTTCTTTTTCTTTTTTTTTCTTTTTTCCTTATTTTTTCATTTTCGTTATTTGTCTTTTTTTCCTGACAATAATTCAAACTAACTTACTGACAAAAAGAATCACCTTGACTGTTGAAAATTCCTCTACTAACAATAATTCATGTAGTTGCTTACACATTTTTTTTCTTGACAATAATTCACCTTAACTACTGACACTTTGACAATTGATATTTTACTATGGGCCATTTGCATAGATAACCCATTTTTTTGGATTGTTTGCATAGATAACCCCAACTTGGGAAAAATAAAAAAGTGGGTTAGGGGTGTGCTTTTGCAAATAAAATTTGTGACCTCTTGGGCCGGTTGCAGGTTAGAGGAGGAGGGAACACTTTAGGAGGGAAGAGTTGATTGGTTTTGGCGCCAAAAATTGCAAGAGGATGGGTGATGTGATGTTGGGTTTCCTTTTACCATTTTGTATTGTATAAAAAGGGAGGATGGGAAAAGGCTTTTATTTTTCTCACTTCTCTCACATCTTCTACAACATAAACTTACTTAGAGAAAGAGATGGAGAACGTTCCACCATTGAAGACAAGCTGTCGGCTTGCAGTTCTAGTTACAAAGCACTTGTCACCTTCAGTCGGTGCTCTTGTCAGTGATCAGAATCCCCATGTCACCTTGATTTCATAGAAATCTTTCTTCTCAGATGCAATGGGTAAGTATATTTGATGAACTACTCCTCATCTACGGTGAAAAGTAGATACTCATGAACCTTTCTTCTCATCCCTCGTTTCATTTTCAGGTGGAAATGCCTTGGTCTGCGTCACTCTCATCTTCGATGGTTGTTGGGTGTTCGAGGGAGGCCGATGGGTGTTTGCTACTCACTTTCTTCTTCCCCTGTATAATCTAAGACAAAAGAGATGGAGAAGATGGCCACCATGGAAGACAAGCTCTCGGCCTGAAGTTCCACCATGGAAGACAAAAATAAAAGGGGAGGAGGGGAGAAGCCTTTCATTTTCTCCCTTCTCTCACATCTTTTGCTGCAAAAAGAGATGGAGAAAGAGATAGAGAACGTTCCATCATTGAAGACAAGCTCTCGGCTTGCAGTTTTAGTTGCAGAGCACTTGTCAAAGCCGGTGCCCATGTCAGTGATCAAAATCCCCGTGTCACCTTGATTTCCCAGAAACCTTTCTTCTCAAATGCAGGAGGTAAGTGTATTTGACGAAATACTTTTCATCTATGGACAAAAGTAGATACCAATGAACCTTTCTTCTCATCCCTCATTTCATTTTCAGGTGGAAACACCTTGGTATGCGTCACTCTCATCTTCGATGGTTGTTGGGTATTCGAGGGAGGCCGATGGGTGTTTGCGGGTGGGATTATGCACATATGTCAAGCTTTTGTGTATGAACAGTTGTTTCTGCTATAAATGATACATGTTAGCAATTGGAATTATACGTGTCACCTAATATATTTTCTCTTGTCACTATGAACAGTCTGACATTATATTTCTTCTGGAAATAATTTCTGTCACCTGTTTATATCGTCGTGTCACCTGAAAGATGTAATTTGTTGCTTTCTGTGTTTCAATGGAATCGTTTCACGTACAAGCACTTACATACAAGACCAACCCGTATTCGACTATATGCAATACTGCACAAAATAATTGTCACCACACATATGTTCATGAAACAATGCAGTTATTAACTTATATAACATATGAAAAAATTTAGGTAAGGGGTTAAGAATTTGGGAGTACTTTTGTAAATGAGTTAAGTACTTGGGAGTATCATGTAAGACCCGGGGTCTTAAGAGGCGCCAGCCCATGCCACCTAGCCCTCTCAGGTCCGTTGTCCTCACTTGGAGCCTGAAAAGGAAGAGCTCTTGTAACATGGGTAGGGCTTGAATCACTTATAAATCACTCCCAACATCCTTATGATATCCGATGTGGGACGGGGGTATTACAATCTCCCCCACTTAAAGCACTGACGACCCCGTCAGGCCCAAGGGACTGCCCTCCGGGAGGAGCATACCCGAGCATACTGTCGGAGTACCTCCGGGCCCAGAGTCGGCTCTGATACCATCTGTAAGACCCGGGGTCTTAAGAGGCGCCAGTCCATGCCACCTAGCCCTCTCAGGTCCGTTGTCCTCACTTGGAGCCTGAAAAGGAAGAGCTCTTGTAACATGGGTAGGGCTTGAATCACTTATAAATCACTCCCAACATCCTTATGATATCCGATGTGGGACGGGGGTATTACATATCATGGGGTCCATGCACATATGACAAAGCTGAGTTTTATTTTGTCATGTCCAACTTTTGTGGTTGCGCAATTCCTTATTCTGTAAAACGTATGTGTCAGCAATATGAAATATGCATGTCACTTGTCTGAATGGTCATGTCACCTGATGGATTTAACGTGTCAGTTGTTTGATTTTGACGTTTCACATTTCTAAGTGTCTACCAATTTGTTAAGAAAATAACCCATGTCACTTGTTTGTATGACCGTGTCATCTGAATGAATTAACGTGTCACAGTTTGGGGTTTCACTTTAAATTTGTTTTCGAAATGAATAATGTCACATGTTTGTATGATCATGTCACTTGAAGGATTTAATGTGTTACTTGTTTGATTTTGGCATTTCACATTTCTTAGTGTCTGCCAATTTGTTAAGTCACCGGTTTGTATAGTCGTGTCACCTGAAGGAATTAATGTGTCACAGTTTGGGGTTTCACTTTAAATTTGTTTTCGAAATGAATCATGTCACCTGTTTGTATGGTCGTGTCACTTGAAGGATTTAACGTGTCTGTTTTTCCACCCAAACATTTCAAAACCAAGTATGTTTGTAAAGAAAACCCCCAAATGCATAAGGTGTTCATAAAAGACTAACATCTACTGACCAACCAATGTCATAAAATACTATACCTACTAACTAACGGAGATCATAACATCCTACAAGTTTTGAGCAACAAAGTTCAGAAAATACAACCCCAACAAAGTTCATAACAATCTAGGGGTATGAAAAGCACGCCCTGATAAAAAATTGGCGGTGGTTTATTACAATCTACCATGGAAGATGGCAATAGCAAGCAACTGCCTATACGCCCTGATTGCAACAGAGATCATAACTTCTACTTCTCCCCATCCCCACTACACATCCACGATGACAATGTTAGCTGAATGACATCGTTTGTACCTTGCCATCCACTTTTTCATAAGCTCCTGGAGCCTTCCTAGTCTTCTTGCCTCTCACACCCTCAACTTTTGCAGCCTCAGATATCTGACAAATGCTTATGAAGTTTAAAATCTCATTCCGAGATTTGGATATCCCATGTCACCCAACTAAGTAAACCATGTCACTTAAATGCAATAACCTTGTCACATCAACTAATACAGATTCCTATGATCGACATTCCCAGATTTTTTTTATCCCGTGTCACCAAACTAAATAAACCCTATCACCCAACATCAACAACCTTGTCACATGAACTAACAACAAACAAATTCATATATGACATTCCCAGATTTTTTTATCCCCTCCCCGCCCTTGTGGTCGTTGTCCTCAACCTCCTCATCTTTGTTCATTGCTAAATCGCAGCCTCAACATCCATGTCCGGGTCCTCTCCACCCTTCCCCCCATCCTTGACAAGAACCTCCACAACCTCTTCCTTGCTAAAATCTTTGACACCATCCTTTTGACGGACCACAAGAGCTAATTATCTTATCACCTTTTCCTTGTAGGGCTTCTCCCCAACTTCAGGTACAATCGCAGTAACCATATCGATATGAACGACCTGAAAAACAAATTCAAACTTTAAAGTGGATCCCCAATTTCCCGTGTCACTCAACATAAAACACCATGTCATATAAAAAAAACTTACCTCATAATCCTTTCGTGCCCCCCGCCCCCATCCCCTTCCTTTTCATCGAAAAGTTTGTCTTCAGCTCCATCTTTCCCAACATCACCCTCCTTCTCTGCATCAATGTCAAAAGAAGCACAAGCATCCTTTTCTTTTTCTTCCCCGACTCTTCCGATCCCTTCAGCAACCCGCGGTCCATTGACGACCTCTTCCAACACTTCCATCTGTAGGGATTAGGTTTTTAGCATCACTCATACGAACTAAGGTGAACAAAAGCATTCAGAAAACATTAGTTGGCCTGGGTATGTCAAAACTCATTTATAATTAAAAAACAAGCCCAATTAAAATAGAAAATGACATTGTTGTCCAGCAACCAATGAAATTAAAAAAAAAAACAAGAGAATAACATCAAAGGGAATATGTGGTATTCGTAGGACTATTCAAATTCATATCAGATTCTAATCGTCGCTTAATTTCAAATCAAAATGATTAGGCCAATATCCATAATATTTATGTGTCATCTTGAAAATGTCACGTGTCAGGAGTCCATTTACCCTTGTCACCTAAGTTATGCAGATTCTGCAGAAAACGAAGATATGCGAATGAATGACGTACTTTCCCATCCAATTCGAAACTCATGTCACCCAATTTCTCTTTCAAACAAAAAAAATTCCAAATCAAACACGACTCAAACCTCAATCGTTCTTCTTTAATCGCCCACCAAAACATCCCCATATCCCAATTTCAACTCCCACCATTGCCACCCTTTTCGGCCTTCCTAAACCCTAACTATACCTCGAAAATTATCCTCCTCATCCTTCAATCACACCCACCATTGTCACCCTTCCACAACCCATCACTCAACCCACCATTGCCCTTCAATCCCTAAACCCCATTGCAACTCCTTCACCCACACACCCGACCCCCCACGTTCACACAAAAAGGAAAAGAGAAAGAATGATTGCGGATTGATGGAGAGGGGGCGTACCTTTATAGTCCGACAGCGGCGTTCTTCGCTTCTTCTTCACACTCTAACAGAGGTAGATCTTCTCCGACCTCCTACTTTCGAAATTTCTGGTTCGTTCCCCCGTTGCTTTTCTTTCGTTTGAAATGGAGAAAGAGAACTAAAATGGAGAGAGAGTAAGGAGAAGCAATTATTGCTTCTCTTTTTTTTTCCTTTTTCTTTTTTTTTGGAAACTTTTTCCTTCTTTCCTTTTTCTTTTTCTTTTTTATTTTTGGTTCCTCACCTCCTATCCCAGGTTAACCAACCGGGACTTTTTTGCAAATTTTTGGATTTTGGGTTACTTTTGCCAATTTTCAAGGGAGAGGTTTATTTGTGCAAAGTTTGCAAAAAAGTGGGTCATTTATGACCATTCTCTCTTTTACTATTGACACTTTGAATGTACAAATACTTTGACTGCTGACATTTGACTACTAGCACTTTTTAATTATACGAAAAGTGTTAGTAATTTTGACTCTTGACACTTCGACTACTATTGACACTTAAAAGGCTAACATTTTTTATATTTTTTTATGTAAAAAGGGTGAACATAAAGTTACCAATGTCAACACCCCCTTTCAAAACAGCATAACATTATCGGCATCCTCACCTAGGTAAAATAATACAACACCGTTAGCACCATCATTTAAGTCCTAACTCAAAACAACACAACACGGTCGATCTATTTAGTGTTTACCCAACGAGATTGCATCATTTACTGCCCATTCAAGTCAGAATTCAAAATAACATAATACTTAACAATATAACACTATCAGCATAGCGTTGTTAGTACCATCATCCAAGTACAGCAACATAAATGTCAGCAGCACACTATCAAATGTGAATGGTATCAGTAGTCAAGTGTGAGCAATACTATTGGGAAAAAATAGTGAGCTTTTTCGTCAACAATTATTTGAAGTATCAATCATCAAGTGTCCACAATCAAGTATCAATAGTCATGGTCAGTGGTGTCAAGTATCAGCAGTGTCGATAGTCAAATGTTAGCCAATTAGTGAGATTTTTTTATTGGTCATTAATTTTATTAGTAAAAAATATTTACTAAAACATTTATGAAAAAAGTGCCTAATAGTTACTTTTTCAGCAAAAAATAGGGACAAATTTCCCTTTAAAACACTTTTTTTCCTATAAATAAAGTGACACCCTTGTCATTTTTCACCGTTCACATCTATCTTCCTATGACCATGGATCTCAACCAAAATCCATACTATCATCCCTAAAAGTAAATTTCGATGTAAACGGACATGAGTATGACATACTTTCTCGCGGATAGCATTTACCTTGATTGGCAGCGTTGTTCTCAACAATCAAGTACCCTATCGGCCGGTGCAAAAGATTCATTGTTTGCCCGACACCAAGAGTCGACAGTAAGGATGTAGAGCGAGCATTTGGATTTTGGAGTACTACAAGATCGATTTGCTATTATTCATCATCCAACATGCTTTTTGGACTTTACTTTGATTGGCAAAATAATGTATGCATACATCATTATGCATAATATGATTGTTGAAGATGAACATTAGGTATACCAATCACACGATGAGACATAGAACTTCAATCAATTAGTAGATGAAGGAACACCCCAGAGTGGTTTACCGGCTGAGATGCACAACTTCATTCAAAATTGAGCTCATCTAGGAGATAGCAGTGCACATGATCAACTCAAGTCGGACTTGATTGAGCATATTTAACAAAAAAAAAAAGGAATACAAGGAGATGACAATTAGATATATCTTCAAAAATCTTTTCGTTTTCACTATTTTATTTTCAGTTTGATTTTATAGTTTCACCACATGTAACGTTATGTTATTTTGAGTCTTTAACGTTTTATAGTATTTTTATTAATAATTAATTACTTAATTAAATCATCATAATAATAATAATAGTAATAATATTTGAAATATTCATTAAATAAAAATGTAAAATAATACTCCCTCCGATCCAAAATGTAAGATGTTTTATTTTAAGGAGCTAAAATAATCTCATCTAAATGCTTAGTTATATAGAATGATATTGCACAGATGACATCATCTAAATGCTTAGTTATATAGAAGTCACTTTTAAGGATCGAAACATTAAAATCAATTGATGCATTATTCGACATGAAAAAATAGCTCATCATCATTATATTTCCTGCGAATTAAGACCTAACAACACATGAACTAGCGACACTAAACTAGTAGTTAGAACCGCGAAACCTGCATATTCGATCCAGCTGAACATGTTTGACAAGTAACACAAAATACAGAGAAACATATGATCCAAGTAATCGCCCATCCGGCATAAGAACAAACGTGTCTTGCTTACTAAAAGCAAGGTTCTAAAAGCAAGGTTCTTATTCACCAAAAGAAAACTAAAAGTATCACGTATCGGGGTCGTATCGGTGAGGAGTAAAAATGATATATCGGATTTATCGATTTTGCTAATTTTTAATTATAAATATTATATTATACTTTAAAATGTAAAAATACACATGAAAAATTAGTATTTAAATTGCAAAATTATCAAATAAACTTGACAAAATAAAAACAAATTCATTCATAATGGCTAAAATTACCTTATCAAAGTTGACAATTCTAAATATCCCCGATATATTGGGTCATAAATGCTAAAGTTGTCTTATCAAAATTGGAAGTTCTAAATATCCTCGATATATCGCCGATATTGACCCGATATATCGCCGTTGACCCCGATATATGACATTGACCGATATTTTCACCCGATATGTCGATATCGTAGCGGATTCTAAATATCGCTGATATATCCAATATTTAGAACACTGACTAAATAAAGGTTCTCAGCAACTTTACTAACATCGATCAAGGACAATCAAGTTAAATCGATGAATACGGATCGAATTTGAATTTATTGTGATTGAGAATAGTGAAAAGCTTAGAATGTTGAAACTGTGTCCCTAGATAAATGTATGTCATCTTGGTTTGTGATTCTGTTTTCGCGGAGTAGATGACTAGATGTCGTTAACATGCTATGGCCAAGTACCGAGTCTTTCAAAAACCATGACACATTATATAGAAAAACGGCATCTCTAGGCATCTTTGAGACAAAATTGACAAAAGATATCTTAAACAAAGTCGCAGCACTTGAAGTTAACTTTCCAGTGAATACTCATGCATCTCCATCGGACCAATGTAACTCCTGATATAGCCAAAATATAATCACATCAGTATCCTTTTCCTCTTTAGCATGTTCAGCCTTTGCCACTTCTCGGCGAGTTTGATTAAGGCTTTCGCGCAGGAACAATCATGTCGGTTCAAAATGCACGCATCACCTTCGGATTATTGACATTTACCGGTTGAAAATGTTGCACCACAGATTGTTAGTAATCTGCGGAATTCAGATCAATCTCACTGTAGAAATGAAATGTCAAATGTAACCCATAAAAAAGCCAATAGATAAGTTCTATGGCTCATAAACAAACAGCATTTCATTTCAAACTCTTGAACAAGTGTTGAAGGGTATGTCATTACACAATCAAACAATAAATCCTATGTACTCTTTTTAACATTCTGGACACTTAACAGCCATAGCTGAACCTTTTTTTCGTGTGAGGGCACTGGTTTGCCAAGCGAGCGCTGATAAGGGCGGAAATGTCTACTGGTAGACGCATGAACCTGCTATGTTTACTGGTTTCCCAAGCCCGGTGCTGTCCAGAGTGACAGGGCATCGGATTTTTCTATAGAATTTGGACGTCACGAGCCTCCCCAATATGTAAGCCCTTGATCTTACCGTAAACGTCAAATTCAATCCAACATGAACTCTTTCTTTGTATACACGGTCACCCATCCTCGCATCAGAAAGCGATGCTATTCCTCCATAGAGGGGGACCTGATATCCTCTCACAACAGAGGTCACATAGCGATCACTTTTTCTTGTTTGATAGAACTTCCTTATCTGCATAAATTCATTAGGATAGATTGAGAATCAGTCCTCAAAGACAGAAATCTAGATACTTGTATGCAGGTTATCTTAAAAATAACTCGGTATCTGATCATATTTTTTCCCTAAATATCAACATACATCAATGAAGTAATAACCAAATGCTTTAGTGCAACATTTTAGGAGAAATGATGAGAACAATATGAAAATGTCAACATGAACCACTCCGGAACCAAAAGCCAAATATGCCTCTGCTAAGTAATACTCCGTAAAAGCATAAACGAAGTCGAAAGCTAATGCATTTTAGTGTTTTGACTATCCGGGTTATCAGCAAAAGGCGACTCTTTCATACCCTATGATGATATGCTTCATGTAGTAGTTTGTATTGATATTTATGAAGCACCTTTTAAACTGAAGGAACTCACATCCAGTACTATAGATAACATCACAAGAAATAAAGGCAGTTGTATAATAACTTAGGGATACATTGAGCATCAGCACATAATATGTTCTCATTTTTTTTTCTAAACCATTTCACCAAAAATATCAACTGCAAGGTATTGGGTTGTTTAGGCAGTTCATCGTATATACTGTTCAAATTTCAAGTATAAGGCTAAAAAAATAACACACTATATTTTCTGTAACCAAAACAAGCTTATATTTATATATTAGGGTAGTGCTCCCTTTAGAACCATAGAAAAAGTTGTTTTCCAGTTTCAAAATTCTGGAGAAACTTTATTAACCACCGCAAACATGAGAAAATGAAGATGATAAAGAGCCATATGCAAAGTATGCATTCTTGATAAGGTATGGGCTAGCCTAGCTGCAGCATTTTATTAAAAGAGATGATTGGATGAGTTTCGCCTTTCCCCCCAACAAACGGCAATAAGGAAATTGACAACACCACAAGGGCAGACAGAGCAAAAAGAAGTCCCAAGAAATATTCCGGTACAAGGTCCACAATTGATTGCAGGGTACACAGAGCAACTTATATTCAACGCGAGACTATACTAGCCTCCCTTCAACCATTACTTAAGGTCATTCAATATGTCTGTTGCATTATTATGTTTGGTGATACAAGAACTTTATAAAGAACCGGTACAAGGTCCACAATTAATTGCAGGGTACGCAGAGCAACTCACATTCAACGCGAGACTATACTAGACTAGTAGCCTTCCTTCAACCATTACTTAAGGTCATTCGCTATTCCTATTGCACTATTATGTTTGGTGATACAAGGACTTTACAAAGAAACCCTATTAGACTGCCCTAAAGTTGAGGTCACATGATGGAGTCTTTATTATGTTGCAGCAAGGCTACCACTTTTCAAATTAACTGCACTTTCACAAACCTTTTATGATAATAATACACCCCGATTTCACCACAATCTACACACGCAGTTAGTTCAAATACTTAGGTCCCGCTTTCTGTAGTTCTATTAGTTCCTCATCTCCATCTACCCTGATGCTTGGGGCTCGTTTGGTATAAACATGCAAGGTAAATGGAATGGAAACAAATTTTGTATATGAAAATATATTAGATAAGATAAGAATGTTATTTTTTCGTACAAAAATAATATAGGAAGGGTAATGATTAGAGCGGTATAGGGATATGATTACCCCTTGTTCAAATGATGTTCAAATGATTGATTGAAATAAGGAGGAACAAACCCAATTTTGTATGAAAAGTTGGAAAAAGAGGGTAATGATTAAATTTTTTAACAATGTATTTTAAACTATAAATGGACTACATTTATTTCCTTTACCTTTACCTTGCCAAAATTTAAACCAAACGAGCCCTTAATACACAAACATCGGTCTTCTTCCACCAAAATGACGACTAACAAGTCAGTATCAAAACAGCAAATCATCCATCCCTAAACACACCCACGTACCCAACTCAGTTCATGGCACTGAAAAGTTTCAAAATGAATGTACATAGAAAGGAATACCTTCCATTTTTCGCTTAAATTCGACAATCACGTGAACTTTGAATAGAGTGTTTTGGATCCTATATATAATTCAGAATACAACCAATACTAGGAGATGGAGCAAAACTAGCAAGTACCTGGCCAGAGGCAACTTGTAGGTTGTAGTAGTAGAGCTCGAGCGGGGTAGAGGTGACGTGGACCCCAAAGAAAGTGCCGCGATTCCTGTAGTAAATCCGGACCGTCGAATTGAGTGAGAGCATATCCGTTGGGACCCCCGAGTGGTCCATCCCTGCTTGCACTGTGAAGTCCTTGAATACCACCCTCTACCCCAACAACATTCATCATGAATAATGTTCCATTCAAAAATATAATTAATCATTTATTTAATCCATGATAGGTCTACAGAACAATACTATAATACAGTAGTGTTATAAACCCAATAAAGTTTCAGTATAGGACAGGTATAAAACAATCTCTTAATCTAAGCAACCAACATCTCTCCCATCACCCACATTGTGCATCCCAACAAATGAGTCAAACAGATACTTGACCATTTTCAACAAATTTATACAAGTATTATTCAGTGGCTTTAAGCGAATTACTGCATTCAGGATAGCAACTTGCAAGCAATTGCTAATAGGATCAATCTAATTTTTGAATTTTTGAATTTATTTATTTATTTGATAGTACTGACAAGTACTAAAACATGGCGAATTTATTTATTTTCAAAAATGATGGGCATTTCTGGTAGAAATTAGGTGAAATGTTACAGTACAAAAATGGCGAGTCGGCTCAGTGAGTCAAAAGAGAAGAGTGAAGTGGATTTACCTTGACGAGGACATGGGGCGAAAACGACTTGCTGGCGCCCCACAGAATCAAGGAGAAAACGGAGAACAAGAGAACGAAGCAGACAAGGAAGCAGACCACGTAAAACCTAGCGGAGTGGGGGCCGCCACGGACGTCGGCATCGTCATCATCGGCGTCGGCGTCGTCGTCGTCGGGGTCGCCGTGGAGCAAGCCGCGGGCGTGGACGCGCTTCCAGGAGAGGGGGAGGGGAGCGGAGTTGCGGTTTAGGGGGTGGGACTTGGTGAGGGGGGCGGAGAAGCGGGAGGTGGAGGACTCGCGGGAGTGGTGGATGGGGGAGCAGTGGTAGTGGTGGGCGACGGGAGACCCCATAGGGCTGGATCCGTACGACATCTTCTCGACGTCAGGGTGGGAGGGGCTCTGCACGTAGTAGAGGGGACGCCGGGGGGACCTAGGAGGCGTCGAGGCCTCCACGCTCGTCACCTCCGAGTCGGATTTGTGATGCATTGTGCTGAACTCCGGCGACGGCGGAAGAAATCAAAATATCAAATGGGAAGGGAGACTGCAGATTGAAGGGGAGGGTTTTGGGACTTGCAGGCAGTAAATGAGCTCTTATTGGAGTATTTGTTTTTGGGGGAAAATAAAATGAAAATGGAATTTATGGAATTGACGAAGGGAGGGGAGCAATGGGAAAAGGGGTTTCGGGGGATGTCGTTTTCCACGGTTTCCTAGGCGAAACCCACCAGACTGCGTGCTTTCTACAGTTTTCCCGCTTTTTCTCTTTTCTTTTACGTATTTTTTCCCCTTTGCAGCAGAAGGTATAAAGAAGCGTTTGGGACTGAAATTTTCGTACCATTGAAACTTACTGTATATATATATACGGAGTAATAATTAAAATACGTAGTATGCTATTTTAAAAAAATTTCTACTTTTAAAAATATAAATAAAATTATAATCATATCTCTAATTATTACTTTATTGTTTTAGCACAACTAATATTTTTCTAATTATTACAAGGGTAATATTAAAAAGTAAATATAAAAATACCTTTAATAATGATATGGAGATTCCGAGGTTATCAACTAATCTATTCGCGAAAAATACAATAGCCTAAAAGAACACCTCACTCTTATCGATAGGATAATATTGTAAGTCACTACTTACATTTCAAATATAGAATAATATTTCAAAATGTATTTTATATAATTTTTTAATATTAATTCATTTTAAATTAACAAATATTTATAAAAAATTATAATTAAATCTTAAGTAATAACTACCACTATATTATATATTTTTTATTTTTAAATTTTAATATATTTTTTAAAATTAATGTATTTAATATTTAAAAAAAAAACATAACAACAAAGTTTATATTTATCTATATCTTCTATATTTGTATATTTATTCTCACTAGACCAAAAATCTCATTTTATCACATACCATATATCACGGTTCTGTTGCTTTCTGGCTTAAAAACTCACCTTACTCTTTTATATCTTGCATGTGTAACTTGCCCGGAATATATTGTAGAGTAAACTGATGTCGTTTAGAAAAAACAACGGAGTAATAGAATATTTTTGGAGTATTGCAGTCTGTAAGAGAGAAGAAGAAGAGGGCTAGCTAGTCGACTACAGAAAACCTAGATCCGGAGAAAGAATTCACCGGACATGAGTGGAAGAGAGCGTTCTAGGAGCCCAAATCGGCACACCATTGCGCCGCCCGGTGATCCACCGGACATACAGAATTCCAGTCAGGCTGCGGGGAACAAAGAAGTTGAGGAGGATTCGGGGAAAGCTACTGGGGCCTTGGATAAGCGGATTGAGGATGCATCACAGGATCAGTTTCCACCGCTGAAAAGGGTAGTCGGAAGCCAACCGTCTCTGCAACCCAACTACAAGGACAAACTTGTGGCTGGTGCAGGGGAAGGTTTTAGGCTGGATCACACCAACCCAATCTTCCAGGAGGGAAGTGGGGGTGATGGTTATGGGACTGCCGATGATATCACGCCAGAGGAGGAGGATCCGGCTTGTCCGACCATCGCACTGAATAAGGCGGAGAAATTGGCTCTCCGAAAGCCTTGGGAGAACACGCTGATAGTCAAGTTGTTTGACAAAGGCCCGGGTTACATGCAGCTCCATCGGCGGCTATCTCAGAAATGGGGCCTTCGTGCACCATTCACACTAGTTGATCTAGGAAACGACTACTACATCGCACGTTTTGCAAATCAAACAGACTATGATCATGTTGTGATGGAAGGGCCATGGATGATTGGTGAAAACTACTTGGCCATACGAGAATGGGTTCCGAGGTTCGACGCTGAAAATGAGGAGATCAAGACACTGACTATTTGGGTTAGAATCCCCAATCTCCACATTGAGTATTTCCATCCCAGCCTCCTCCATAGGATTGTAAGCAAAATTGGGAAAGTTAGAAGAGTCGATAACACGACAGCGTCGGCGGATAGAGGCAGATATGCAAGGCTAAGTGTTGAAGTAGATTTGAGCAAACCCCTATTGTCCAAATTCAAGCTTGACGGGAGGGTATGGCCGATTCAGTACGAAGGTATTCGCATGATTTGTTTCAAATGTGGCAAAGCGGGTCATTCTACGGAGAACTGTGAGTCGCCCCAACACAACCCAGGGCAGGTCCAACAAAGTGCGGGAGGCACGGGTGCAAGTAGGGGCATGCTGGAGAAGGAAGCTCATGGAGAATGGATGCAAGTGAAACGGGGCAATCGGAGAAAGGCGGGCCAGTCTGCAGATTCGAATCCTCGAGTTGATAAAACAAACTCAGGGAAGAAGTCCGAAATTACTGGGGGAAGGACAAACGCCGGAGAGCCGCTGACGGAGTCGGAGCCGATGATCGCTCAACCGGGATTTGATCCGAATACAGATACGGAGAGATTCTCGGTAGAAAGATCCGCCCGTTACGAAATTCTGGATATGGATAAGGATGGAATGGAAGATCAAATCGCACAAGAACAGGAGAGAATCTCTCCTCTGATATCAAATCCCGCTATTGAAGGAAAGTCTACTCCTGAGGAAAGTAATGTGACCCTAACAGCCGAGGCAAAGTCTACCACAGATGCTGTTGCAGGACAGGCCACGACCAACCCAGGCCCAACCCAAGACCCACCAAGAAATGGCCCGCCAAGACACCCGAACCCAAACGCACCCAAACTACCAAGGAATATCCACAAGAAGAAAACTGAAGTCAACCTAAAAGTAACGGCTGTCCCACCCGTAAATTCAAATCAAGATCATATTGGAACCAAACTCAAATCATCTAGCCCTATTTCACGCCCACCCAAAACCTCCAATTTCACCGCCCCAAACAAATCTTCAAACGGCAATCGGCAGTAGGTGTTCTTCATGATGAACCCGACGGTCGAACAATTCCGAGTCCACTCTCGGAAAAGTTTTCTCCTTTCAAACCACCGGACGGGTCCAGTTTTAGTGCGGGTGCCGAGAATTGCGAACCGAATGTTTGTGGATTTCCTACCAGTGATCACGGTGGCCAGACTACTTCTTTGTCGAGTCAGGATTCCCCAAGCTCTAACGGAGGCCCTGGATCTCAGTGAAGATCTAGGTCCTCGATTTGATGAACATCGAAGCTTCTTCTTCAACCATTGTTTAAACATGTTAAGAGGCCTAAGTATTTTGGTGTGGAACACCTGTGGAGCAGAGAGTGAGGGATTCATCATCGCCCTCCGTGACCTTATCCGAGCCCACGACCCTAGCGTTGTGGCATTGGTGGAACCAAGAATAAGTGGGGAACAAGCTGACCGAGTTTGTAACCGCATTGGATTCGACGGGATAGATCGGATTGAAGCGGAAGGCTTTTTGGGAGGACTTTGGCTCTTATGGCGAACTGATCGAGTCCAAGTTCAAAAGATCGTTACCCATCCACAGCACCTCACGGTTGAAGTTACTCGCTTGGGAGAAGAACCTTGGATTCTGTCTGCCATTTACGCAGCTCCGAGGCCGGCCAGTAGGGAGGGGTTGTGGAGATCCCTGGAAGAATTTGCTGCAAGGAATTCGCAACCTTGGCTTCTGGTAGGAGACTTCAATGCTACTCTTGATGAGAATGAGCGGACACGCTCTTCTGTGAGTTCCAATCGAGCCTCGCAGACGTTCAGAAGGGAAGTTGATAACCTTCAGCTGATAGATATTGGGTATTCAGGGGTTCCCTACACTTGGTGGAGGGGGAAAGAAGTCGAAAGCAGAATCATGGCCAGACTGGACAGAGGTTTTTGTAATAATGAGTGGCAGGATCGGTTTTCGGACGCTTCCCTCCGGCATCTGACGTCATCCCACTCGGACCACTCCCCTCTCCTGATTTGCTTGGATGGAGAGCGGCGGTCCTTGGATGGAGACTCAAGGCCATTTCGATTCCAAGCGGGATGGCTTTTACATAAAGATTTTGCAAAATATATAAAGGAGAACTGGAAAAGTAGGTTAGATATGTGTTTGGCTTTGAACGATCTGTCAGGAAACTTAATGGTGTGGAACAAGGAGATCTATGGTAATCTATTCCACCGAAAGAGGCGCCTATTGAGCAGATTGGAAGGCATACGGGGGAGATTGGCAGCAAATATATCTCGGCACTACCTAAACTTGGAAGGCGAGGTTTGCAAAGAACTCGAGTTGGTCCTTCAACAGGAACAACTCTTTTGGTTTCAGAAGTCTCGTGCGAGTTTTTTACTGGAAGGCGACAGGAATACCCGCTTTTACCATGTCTCTACAAAGGTAAGACGGGCTGCTAATAAGATATCCGCCTTGAAACGTGATGATGGTGAATGGGAGACAGGCAAGCAGGAGGTCTGCGCAATGGCACTGAATTTCTTCCGATCGTTATATACAGAAGAACCCCGTGCGGCAGTTGAGACGCCACTAGAAGGGGCTGGCTTTGCCTTTCCGGAGTTGTCTAATATTCAGATGGATGGTCTGTCGATCCCTTTCAGAGGAGAAGAGGTGAAAGCGGCATTAGACACAATGGGATCCTATAAAGCTCCGGGTCCGGATGGGTTCCCGATATTGTTCTATCAACATGAATGGGAGATTGTAGGCAAGCAGACTATAGACACAGTGATCGCAATGTTGAATCAGGGCATCTTCCCGCCTCGAAGCGCTGATGCCTTGCTAGTGCTAATACCGAAAGTCCAAGTGCCTGAACGCCCAGCCCAGCTCAGACCGATATCCCTCCTTAATGTATTATTCAAGTTAGCCACTAAGATGATTGTCCAGAGGCTAAAGTCGGTTCTCCCGATGTTGATCTCACCAACGCAAGCAAGCTTTATCCCCGGTCGACAGATCATCGACAACGTGGTCATTGTTCAGGAGGTGTTGCACTCGATGGGGAAGAGGGACAGAAGAAAGGATTGGATGATTGTCAAGATAGACCTAGAGAAAGCCTATGATCGGGTGCGATGGGATTTTTTAAAAGAAGCCCTTGTGAGCGCCCGTCTCCCAGAAAGTTTGATAGAGGTTATCATCAAGTGTCAAACAGTGGGGAGTACTGAACTGTTGTGGAATGGCAGCAAATCGGGCCAATTCAGTCCCTCACGGGGGATCCGACAAGGCGATCCTCTCTCGCCTTATTTATTTGTTATGTGCATGGAACTGTTGTCCCACCTAATCTCACATGAAGTCGATCAAGATCGATGGAAGCCGGTGGTGATAGGAGGTGTCAAGCTATCTCATCTATTCTTTGCCGACGACCTGATTTTATTCGGGGAAGCATCGATAGAACAAGGGGCGTTAATGAAACAAATTCTGAGCACCTACTGTATGAGGTCGGGGGAGAAAGTTAACTACTCTAAGAGTTCTATGCTCTTCAGTCGGGGCATCCCAGATTCCACTCAACAGGCTATTATGGCTAAGCTTGGGATTCCTATTTCGAGAGACTTTGGGAACTATCTGGGTGTGCCAATGGCTTGTGGTAGGATGTCGAACCAGAGGTATAGGTTTCTAGTGGACAAAGTGGCGGCAAGATTGCGTGGATGGCAAGCGAAATCGCTTTCTTTCGCGGGGGGAGTAACTCTGGCGAAATCAGTGTTGACAAGTTTGCCGATCTACGTAATGCAATCGACCTTTGTCCCAAGAAATATTTGTGATGAGATTGACAAAGCCATCAGGGGCTTCATTTGGGGAAGTAAGCCTCAACAAAGGAAGATTCATCTGATCTCTTGGGATATGCGGGAAACCAACCAGGTTGTCCTCTCGAAACTTGGTTGGCGGATGCTCCAGCAACCTGAGTCGCTCTGGAGTCAGGTGTTAAGGGGTAAGTACTGTCATAGTAGACTCGATGTTGATATGTTTGAGAGTAAAAGAGGCGCATCTCGAAATTGGAAAGCAATTACTTTGCTGAACATGATTTTTTACCTGTTATTTTCGATCCTTTGATATGCTTTGTACTCCCTATTGAGGGCTAACTCTTTTATTTGTTATTCAATATATGGCACTAGCCACCCTCTTTGACCCAAAAAAAAGAAAAAAAAAACATAATACATCCCGGTTGACAACACCCAGGATATAAAAGTGGCGACATTATAATAAGTTGCTAAGATTTTTTTTAATTCTTAATAACACAGAGTAGCGTTTAAATCCCTAAACCTAAAATCACCTTTTCATCTTAATCTCCTTCTTCCACCGTTCTCTTCCTTCAGCCCTGCAACCACTGTTCTCTCCCTTCAACCCTACAACCACCATTCTATCACCGGCCATTTCATCCATGCAACCATCGTTCCATCACCGACGGTTGTTCAGTCGAAATTACTAGGGCCATCGTCTCTACTATAGCGATTGCTGAAGAAATTGGTGCCCACTTGACCCAATTCTTTCTCAACTCTACTAATTACCATAGCTGCTCAAATCCTCCATTAAAGGTACGAAATTTGAAATACTAAACCTATTTTGTGGAATGATTGCAACTTTTATTGAAAATTGGGATTTTTTCTTCCATAATTGCAACTGTTCGTGAGGCATTCGACTAAGCCATGAGAATCATGAGATTGTTCAATCACCGTTCGACTTCTATTGTAACTATTCGAGTCCTCAATAATTGAAATTAACAATTGTTAATTGAAATTTTCCTATTTTATTGAAATTATTGATTGATGTGGAAAACTTGCTTGTATATCATAGTTATTCAATGTTTGAGTAGAAAAAGGATACATCTTTTAACAGTATTCTTTATTTGAGTGGCTGAGAGATAATAGAAAAAAATAGTCTTAAGCAATTATGATTCCTTATTGAGAGTTTGAGACAATTTCCATACATTTTAGGCTTTAGCAATTTGGAAAAAGTACTAACTAGTTCCCCTGTAGAAGAATCAGTCACAAGCATCTTCAATTTGTACCTAGTTTTTCTTTTACAGTTAGGAAACACTTCAAGTCTTAAAAACTGATAAAAGCAAAATGAAAGTTACAAACATCTCAACATAAGCCTATTTAAAGTCTTCTGTTTTTTATGCCAATAAGCTACTAAAATACTATGGTGATAAACTTTGGTTTCAAATCCATGTTCCTTCTCAGTCAGTAATGAAAACATTTGTGAGGATTTTATAGTAGTTGATTTCTTCTTAGCAATGTTATTCTTATGCTTCAATTATACTGATAACATTGGTGAAAATTATGTGATTTCAAAAAGGGTTGTTAATTAAGGCATTTAATATTGAAAATAAAGAGACTAGGTTATTTTATTCGTAAAACCTTTGATAATGTTTCCCCTTTTAGTGTTTTTTTTATAGCTTGATTAGCATAAATTTTGGGATTGGAAATAAGAGACTAACTTATTTTATTTATAAAACATTTGATACTGGAAATAACGAGCCAAGTAAAAATTCAAGGGAATGACATATAACATGGGTAACTATGTCAGTCTTAGACATGAGTTTATTTATAAGATCTCTAAATGTTAATATTTGCTCTTACGTAAAGTTAATTACCGCCAACCAAATAAAGGAACATCTTATTACTAAAGGTTTTTCGAGACGTAAGTGAATTTATAGTAATATAACCGGTTTGGACATGACATCTTATATGTTTTAGTTATAATTATATTATTATTTTTATTGGATAGGAGGTCAAAGGTGTTTTGGGCTAATAGGTAATGAAGCAAACATCGTATGCAAACAGGATGGGTGAAAGTAAATGTAATATATTTTTTTTATCTATCTCTATTACTTTTTTTATATGAAGCTATTTGATATGTTTTTACTAATATATTTGTAACGCCATGACTGACGTGTCCTCGAAGTTCAGGCAAAGTTGATTTTGGATACTATATGTTAAGATTCATGCGAGAGGTTATTGAAAAACGATATACAAATTTGATCCCAGAGCAGGTTTTAGTTCTAGCCTTGTATATATATGATTCATTTTATTGTTTGTATATCATAGGAGTTTATATTGATATAATTTCTGTTCAATTTTGTAGTATTATGGAAGACAACACAATACTTATAGCAAAGAAGAAATCGATGAGATCCGAGTGGAGTGGTTGGATTATTCTAGTCAAATAAATGATGAATAGGTAAAATTTGATAACGTGCGGTTACTAAATCTATAATAATGAGATTATAGATACTTGACATATATATTAGGTCCAACCTAACATGATCAATCTTATTTCACTTACCCAGGTAATTAATGAAGTGCAGGTTGAAAGGTTGAAACCATTTGATCAAGCTGAAACAAGATTTGGAAACTTCTGGATGGCAGTTTGGACATCCCTTTTTTTAATATATCATTCAATATTTTAGGGTGTTATGTTTTATTGATAATATATTCTAGTTTTATTTTTGTTATTGAAACATGATGTCTCAAATCAATGTGATTAGATTAGCTATTTTATTATTTGATTAATTGATCAATTTGTAGTATCATACAGTTGATTGGTTCTGACAAATGCTAATGAGATGAATTTATTTGTTTGTTTTTATATCTTTTACGTTGATTGTGCAAATGAATTGTGAAATGTGTGAATTGAATGAATGCTCAGGCAAACAATTGTGAGATTATTAAAATTATATATATATAATACTTATATAGATAATACTTGTATTTATCTCGGTTGATAGAAGTTTATATCACGGTTATAATTCGGATTGTAAAATCATCTTGGATTGGCGCCGTATTATTTATCCTGGTTTATAGGGATTTTATCACGGTTATTAAACGGGATGTAAAATGTGTCTACAATTTTTCGCGTGCTTCTTAGTACGGTTTTGGGGGGATTTTATCACGGTTATTAACCGTGATATATAGCCTCTTTTTATCCCGTTTCTGTCACCCTATTCTTTTTATCCCGCAACAAAACAAGTCGGTTAAAAATCAAGATATATGACCATACGGAACCGGGATAAAACAATGTTTTTGGCCTAGTGTCTATCTGAATACTAAAGTTAATACATAGCAAACATTCGAAGAAATAGAGCTTCCGACAGGGATAATAAATAGATAATTAAATTTTTCTTGAGAACAAAAATTTCCCATGTGCCACAGGAGCAGCAGATAAGGTTGCAAACCTTAGCCATTCTTTTTCTGGGTTTGCACTGATATCACATAAAGATTTTATTACTCTCATCTAAAAGGATGTTATCGGCTAGGTCCAACCAGCCGAATTTTTACTCTCTCAAAAAAAATATAGCATAGCCACGTTCGAATGTTGATTTTGGAAAAAAATAACTCCCTCCAAAAAAATTATAATAATAATAAGTCACCATTATTTTTTAAAGACATTTACAAGCCACAATATATCTATATATATTTCAGATGATTAATAACATTTCAAATCAAACTGTTTTACAATCATACTTACCAAAAAAACATTTAATAGGTATTATTTATTTATATGTGCATTATTTTTTAGTAAAAATAATTATTTATACAGATTAATTTTTATTTTAATTTTTATTTGAATATATATACCCAGAAATTAATTTAATTATGTGGTTAGCATTGAACTTTGGGGCATTTTGCGAACTATCCATATTAGCAACCCTTATTAGGTCAATGTTCACCCTTTTGATTTAATTGGCAAAATGTCCATCCACATGTGCCCCTTATGCCACTGTGTCCCCCCCGGCTTGTCTCTTTGTTTTCTTCGCGTCAGCACTTTTTTTAAAAAAAAAATTCTTTTTTTTACTCGCATCAGCAATTTTATCTGTTTTGCCAATACCAAAAAATTTGTTAACGTCGTCATCATCAGGGACGCCGATGTTGCTGACGCTGACATCGAGGATGACAATGCCCAATTAAATAGCCTCCTCATAAATTATCAAATATACGTCATTAATAGGATATCTAACGCAAAACTATAGAGTTAAACCTTTCCTTGCATTTATACTTCGCGATCTATGTGTGCAAATCACTCTTTTGTTGAAAATCCCATAAATGAATGCATATGACTCCAAATATGATTTAGTATCGCGATAATACATATTGTCAATTAGTATCGCGATTTAGTTCTCTTTCTTTGCCTTTCTAATAATAACGGTTCTTCATTTGACCTAAAAAGCATCACGAAGTTACTTCAACTCATCCTATGTTATAACCACCACCCTAATGCCACATCATTTTTGCTATGACAAAGCAATCTACACGCTAACAATGTAGCACCTCGCTGTCAGCATCTCACAACACTCACTCCATGCTGGCGAAAGGATATCAATCCACGTATCATTCCTTGACCACGAGGTTGCCACCAACTGCTCGCTTAACATCCTATAAATACCCCCCCTCCAAAACCCTCGGAGTTGAGTTCTTAAATCCCTTGATCGGAGAAGAACTTTTCTGGAATAACACCATCATCTTACGAGTTCCCTCAAAGACGACGATTGAACAGTAATTTTATATCGCGAGATTTTATATCGCGAAGTATATCAGCATTGTTGGTTGAAAGTCCCCCAAGTTTAAACATTAAACAAATATTAACTTGCATTACAGGTAATTATACGAAATATGTCATCATTATGAGGTAATTTTTTAAGATAATTTTCTAGAATCTTTTCATTGACGCAGTCTATGGGAACCTTTTGCGACGAGAGGTTCCTCGTAGAAATACATACTTTACATTTATTTCGCGATTAAGTTCTCATTCCTAAAATTACATATCTATTTTTTTTACAAACGTACCATTTTTGTCATTTATGCTAAATTGTTCGCATTACATAAGCATGGATTTCATTCTATTTGGCGAAGAGTTCAGAAACCAGAATCGCGAGGAAGGAGGGGACAATTGCCTAAATCTCAATGATCCTCCAGGAGAAGAAGCTCTCCCTCACTAGGGCGAGGACATTCCTTCATACCCATTATGGAATGCTGCGCCGACAGCCCCACCCAACCTAATATGGAACGGGAGGGGGGGTCTGCCTTATCAATGTCATGCGAATCCCTATCCATGGTATCCTTCCTATGGATCGGCGGCAACAATGATGTCCCCCAATTTTGATCCCTCTTATCATTATCACCAGCAAGATCAGGCCCAGGCAGCTTATCACCCGGCCCCTAATCAAACCGGTAATCTACAGGACAATCCCAAACCAGATCGCGAAAAATATAAGTATCAGCAAACAACATCGCGACAATAACGCCATAAATGTGTCCTCGCAATCTAACTCCTTTGGAGGACCATAGGTGGCTAGCAAAGAAGAAGAAACAACTTTTCCTTCCGCTTTCTGCCAAAAGATTCGCGATACTCCAGTTCCGAAAAGATGGAGGGATGCCTCAATAGCAAAATACACAGGAAACTCTGATCCGAATGATCACATGGACCAATTTACCACATTGATGGGGATGAATGAAAACAATGACACTACGTTCTGTTTGTCATTCCCATCCACTCTAAGCGGTGTGGCTGACGAAGGAAAAGTCGTTGATTTACCTCGCCAAAAATAAATCTCAAACAAACAAACTAGTATAGTATGCAAGTAAGGGGTCGAACCCTAGAGAATCAAGTATTTCTAAATATTGCGTATTTATCAATATAAAAAGAAAAGATTTTTATGAATGAAAATAAAAGAAAATAATATTGACAAAAACAAATAAAGGATAGAAGAAAAGTGTTTCCACCTACAAGTTCTTGACTTTGGTTGGTTTTATTGATCATCGAATCCTTTTCAAGTTATTATCTTTTCCTACGAATTCCTCTCATCTTGGTTTAAGTAGATTAAAAGTCCTACGAGTCCAATTAATCCCTTACACCTCAATGAAACCCTAACACGGTCAAGATTTAACAAAGAGATAGCAAATAGTCCCAAGAACTTGAGCATATAAATAACACCAATTAAAAACGGTAAATCAATGTTTAAGATATATGTCAACTCCCTACATAATCATGCTTCAAACATGGAATCCACAATCTTATATATGTGTGCTACTATGGAAATAACACAAATACGAAAGTATTAAATCCTTGCAAGAAATCAATATTATCATGTTAGCTAATCAAGATAACATCAATAACATAATCAATATCACACAAAGAAGTTGAAAGAATTATAGAGGAAAAATAACATATATTAGAAACTCACAAACCACCAACCAAGTCTCGAAAGTGTAGGCGGAAACTAGAAAATTAGCCAAACATGGCTTACCTAAACTTTCTTCTCTTCAAAGGTGATTGCTCTACTTGAATGTGTATGAAAACTAACCCTAAACATCCTATTTATAACCCTTAAGTTCTGAATAAACAAGGTAAAAGATAGATAACTTAGATAGAAATTTCCTAAAGAAACTAGATAAAAGATAGAACTTTCCATGTTTAATCCAGCGTCAGATTTCGTTGGCAGCGAATTGTCTTGTTCGACCCACTGTTGGATTCTCGCTAGCTACTCGCTACCAACCCGTTGCCACGAGTCTTCATCAGGCACTTGCTTAGACATGGTGTCGCTGACTTCACTCGCTGGCAGCGAGTCTTCATTTTCTAGCAGCGAGTCGTGCTAGCTCCTGGACATGCTCCTCACTGACTCCACTCGCTGGCAGCGAGTCCGAACTCGCAGGCAGTGAGTCCTGCTCAGGCCACCTACTAGACATGATGTCAATGACTTGATCCTCTGCAGCGGAAAGCGATTCGCTGTCAGCGAATTTCAAGTAGAAAACCATCACGTAGATCTTTGAAAGAGCTTTCCAACGCATGCTCATATGTTGGGTTGGGCATGATTCGGCCCAAACCGAATTTTTGGGCCGAATCAACACAAACCGAACCTAACCGAAGTTTTTCGGTTCGGCTTTCGGTCCGAGAATCTCCATTTTTCGGTTTGTGTTCGGTTTCGGTTCGGTTTGTGTTAAACCGATATTTTTTTATAAAACTTATAATTTACAAAACTTATAAATATAAATGTAATCCGTATAAAACTTTTTTTTAAATTTTTATGTTAAAAAATTTCAGTTGCTCGTCTTGCCTTCGGTCTTTCACTTTCCATATTTGGGCACATTTGGCCATTTGGGAGTTGATTAACAGTAATAAAAGGGTTCAAACCCAAATTTTGGTTGCATACTTAATTTGACAGGTTATTTGTTTGCTAGAACCTCTATTTATCTTATCAAGCTTTATGCATATGGTCCTGTGAGTAATGTAGGTGTTGATGATTCTTTAGATTCTGGCATTGTCTGTTTATTAGGCAAATTATGTATCAAGGGAGACACAAAACAATTATGGATTCGGTTCAATTAGGTTAAAACCGAACCGAACACAAACCAAACTGGTAAATAACCGAACCGAACCTAATGCTTTCGGTTCAGCTTTCGGTTTGAAATTTCAAGATTTTCGGTTCGGTTCGGTTTGGTCCGGTTCGGTTCGGTTTTAGATCGATGCACACCCCTACTTATATGCGTCGATCGGACATCTGAGGCCTCCGGAAAGTGCGTTATAAGTTCAGCTCGTCGGGCGGACAGCTTTCGCGACTTGCCCTTGTTTTCGCTCTTAGACTTCGATTTCGTGCTTCGTTGCTCCGTAGGTTGTTCCATGATTTTCGAGACTTCTTCCTTAAGCTCTCTCAAGTCTCGCCTTAGCCTTCCTTAGCTCTGTTCCTCGTGTTCTTTGCTTTGGATATACGAATCTACATAAAACCATCGAAATAGCATAGATTCCGAACTTTCCCACAAAACGAGCGCTAATCTAATTAACACTAAAACATGATTATATAACAATGAAATGCACCTACACTAATCTATAATGCCTATTGGAATATGCCTTATCAGTGGCCTTAAAATTGTTCACTAATTTGCCTTGCTCGTCAATAAAAAAAATTTGCTCAGCTTTTTTATATCTTCGTGGCTCATTTTGGGAGTGCATACATGCGGAAGTGCACTATGCTGGATCTCAATCCTATCAAACAAGAGTCTTCTGAATCATCGGGCAGTTTCTTTAGCCGATTTACAACGATGGTAGTGCAGATCACCAAGTTCAACGAAGAATCCGCTATCATAATCCTCATGGGTAACCTAGCGGAAAGAGACTTCAAGACCTACTTATTCAAGAAAAAATAGCTTACCTATGATAAGTTACGCGATCTTGTGACTTAACGGATTTTTGAAATGGAGGCTGCTAGTTCGAGTTTGCAAACTAATGAAACAAAGCCCTCCTTTTTTTTATCGAAATGGCCAATAAGCTTCTTGGAAAAGGAGGCCAAGACGCTCCTCTGTGTAATAATCCCCCAACAAGCAGTTTGCAACGAGGTGCAATATAATCAATACACAAGCCCTCCTCCAATCCTATCTCCAACCAACATAATGATGGCCCATCCTCAAATAATGCGACCCCCTATCTATGGTGTACCACCAGCCCCATTACTTCAATGCGGATGACATCCTCAAGCCTGTGGACTTTCCCCAGTTCATGCTCCACAAATCGCTCCACCACCACCTTATAATCCTCCTTACGCCCCAAGGGGAAGGGGGGATATTACAGAGGTGGACGCGTTGGACGAAATGGAAACGAAGACGGAAGGAATCTTCCCCCTCCAAGAGAATCGCGAGGCGCTCAAGAAGTCAGATCATCAACCAACAAAACTCACATTCAAATAGAGATGCCAGAAATCCTCCCCCGCCCAGTGGTTGCATAAATACCATCGCGGGAGGTCCCTTTTCATCTGGAACAAGCAATCAGGAAAGAAAGAACTATGAAAGGGAGGGTCGGCATCCCCCTTCCGAATCTAGCGTCAAACAGGCTTTGATTGAACATGCAATATTGAATTTCACTTCTTCAGATGCGCGCGATCTTAGAATTACACATTCATATCCTTTAGTTATCCATGTTCAAATCAACACAAAGAAAATGTGTCTTCCTGCCAAATTTTCTCTTGAACTTTGTTGCTCCACCATCGCCACCACGGTGCTGCGCTGCTGCTACTTTTCCTTTTGACATGCTCATGCATGGATTCCAACTAACCATCCACTTAGATACATCTCAAGTCAACCGTCTTGGAGCCCGAAACTTGAATGTTAATCATTTTTTCCTCCTCTTTATAATTAAAACGTGATTCCATGCGTGTTTTCATACTCTCTTTTGATAGGTGTTCAAGGACGGCTCGGTCAAGCTTTGGTGGAAGTTGTTGATCTACAACGGTAGATGGTGTGACGACGTAGCTAGATTGGAAAACTTGGGTCGTGGGCAGTGACGGAGCCAGAAATTTGTCGAAGGTGGGACGAAGTTTTGTACAAATTATTGATTCACTCTTCGATTGATTTATTTATAGTTTAGCGAATCAAAACTATGATATTTTAAATTAAACGATGATATATGAGTTTTAGACAACATTTTTTTTAGTTCAAAACAATGATGTTTTAATTTAAAATTGTGTAAGTAGTTGTTACATATTTTTTTTCTCTTTAAATGAAAAACGATGTCATTTTAATCTATAACAACATTCTTTTCATATGTAAATATGTCATTTAAAACTTACAAAGTCAATATACAACTTGTTATTCTCTTAACATGCAATAACATGTAACAAGATATACAAACTTTAAACTTGTATAATTTCTTGTGTAATTATCAAATTTAGTAATATATCCTCTTGTTTCGTAGCTCTTAGGTTGAATTATATTATCAAAATATCAAATTAAGTAAAATATAAAAGAATCCTGATTTATTAAAAGACATTTGAAATAATTAATCTGCTTTTTACTCGGTTATCGAATTGAGGCCTATAATATATCAAAACGAAGCTATTGATGTTCGATTAATGATTCAAAATTAAGATTATTTGAAATTAATTTAGTTAGTAAATTATATTGTGTGTCCGGTTAGTTAATGTTAGTGGTAGGATTAGTTTGAGAGATTTTAGGGTTAATTAGTTATTAGATTGATGGAGATAATAAGTGGGTTACGTGGGCATGAAACAACCATTCAGTTTTATTTCTATGGTTTCTTTAAATATGTAAGTTTGTTCATCAGATCAATTGAATTGAGGAGAATTGAGAAAACGCTCCTCTCTTCCAACATGGTATTAGAGCTTAGGTTCGATTTCCTATTCCGGGTTCGATCCTATTGAAGAATGGAGAGAGAGTGTTCCATGAACGGTCGATCTTTCCATGAGGAAGACAATGAAAAAAAATCCCACGCAGGGAATGGAGGGCGCTTCAAAGTGCTCCGTGTGTTGAGGTCGATTCCAAGTGAAGGAATCATATGAAGAAGGAGGCCGAGAAATATATGGTACTCCAAGAAAGAAGAAATTGGAGATATGGTGCTCCAATGGAGGAAAAGGAAAGGAGAGACGGTGCTTGCTTTCCATGGCAAGAAGTTGTTGATGGAGGGCGGCACCGCTGGCGACGAGAAGAAGGCAGAAGATGTGTTCGATCAAAGAAGGTGGCTGAAGAATGAGGGCTCTGATCGATAAGAGTCCATTCGTGTGTATGTTTGTGTCCGGAGAAGGAAAGTCTGGAGGAAAAGAACGTCGAAGAAGACGGCGGTTGTCGAAGGGCTCCAATGAGAGTCCAGCCGAAGGCGGCGGAATACGGTCCAGTCGCCGACTCTGATCAGAGTCCGACCGAAGAAGGTTGAAGTTGAAGAAGTGGGCTCCGATGGGGAGAGTCCGAAGAAGGCAGTTGAAGAAGAGGGCTCCGATGAACAGTCCGGTCGAAGAAGTGCTCCGCGATGTGAGTCCGGCCGAATAATTTGAAGACGACGACTAGAAGTGCGTCTAGCGTCTGGAAGATTGAAGGCGATGAAATGCGTCTGGCATTGGTTGAAGAATTTGAAGTTGGAGATGAGAAGGTGCACATCAAGATCGAAGTTGGTGAGAATTGCATCGATCAATCGAGAATTGATGGTGGGCGCGTCTAGATCAATTCGAAGAAGAAGATGATGCTGGCATCCAGAAAGTTGAAGAAGACGTCTGAAAGGGAAAAAATTGTGTAATTTTGAATCAAGGGGAGATGCTAGATTAATGATTCAAAATTAAGATTATTATAAATTAATTTAGTTAGTAAATTATGTTGTGTGGCCGGTTAGGTTAATGTTAGTGGTAGGATTAGTTTGAGAGATTTTAGGGTTAATTAGTTATTAGATTGATGGAGATAATTAGTGGGTTAGTGGGCATGAAACAACCGTTCAGTTTTATTTCTAGGTTTCTTTAAATGTAAGTTTGTTCATCAGATCAATTGAATTGAGGAGAATTGAGAAAACGCTCCTCTCTTCCAACAACACGTAGAACAAATATAGATGAATCGTCGAATGAAAGGGGGTGCTCCCACTTACCCCTACCTAGATCCGTCTATGGTCTTGGGCATGCTGAGTCCATGAGTGAGTTATCAAGAAGTGCAACAAGGTGCCTTGTAGTGCACATATCATCTAATCTCATCATGATGTACGTCAATGTCATATTGGTGATCGTTAGAGTTGCGAGGGACCGGGGAGTACTCCTTCGCATAGATCTTAAAGAGGCTCATCCGAGCTCTGGTCATGGCCGTCAACTCCCAAAAACAAGCATCCTCCAAGTTAATCTAAAATATATCTTGGCCTCCAATCTACTTCTCCAAGTTTAAGTGGTGCCTAGCTTCTTCAAGGCCCATGGTTGCACTTAATTGCACAACCATCCTCTCACTTGTAATCTCTTTGATGACAACTAGTAGGCAGTCAAGATTGAGAGAAGGTATTTAAAGGAGGTGACAATGGAGGAGACGAGAGGGTGCATGGTGGTGACAGGGTAAATGCTGGCGGAGAGGTTGAGAAGGAAGAAAAAGGGTTTATAGGAGACACAAGATCTAAAAATAAGAAATGAAATGAGATTACTTAATGGAATAAGCATGGGCTTTTTATAAAGGGATTTGAAATGAGTCTTTTATTTTCTTTGGACTTAAATAGACTAGTGAAAAATATATCGGATTTTCCGCCTGGTGCCCTCAGGGTATAGGTAAATTCGCAAGGTATACAAAAGTTTAGTATATTTCGCCAAATACCCCTAAGGTTTCAATTTTTTCCGCGAAACGCCCCTCGCTTGTTTTTTTTAAAAAACGTTATAACGGAGTTAAGTAAAAAAAGAAAAGAAAGAGAGGAAAGGCATGTTCGGCTCACCGCGCCTAGAGGGAGAGACCCGGACCTTTGAAGCCATCGACACCTCACACCAGGATGGAGAGAACTTCGAGTTTGGAGCCAGACTCAGCTCACCAGTTGAGATTGCCCTACGCTAGGAGGGAGGAGGCGATGAAACCATACATTGTTGTGGAGGTAAGTCTCTTCTCCTATCAAATTCAACGATATTTAAAATTTTAGGGATTTAGGGTTTTCGATTTGGGATTTTTGGGGATTAACATTGTAGATTCTTAGAATTGGATTTTGTTGGTGGGCTTTATGGATCAGAAGGCATCTAATTTCATGGCATGTATTTGATTTCGTCTCCCTTATAAATTATCTGATTTAGGGTTTGAGGATTTGTGGCTTTATTAGTTTGTGGACTGATATGAGTTAACCGTTGTTTTGTTGAGATATATATATATATATATATATATATATATATATATATATATATATATATATATATATATATATATATATATATATATATATATATATATATCAATATATGGATTCGTATGAGTTTTTGGATTTTTAGATTTATATATTGTTTTAGTGAGATATATATCAACTAATCAACAATATGAACAATTTCAGGGCAATTTTGCTGAATTTATATAGTTATATGTTGTTTTGCTGAGATCTAAACTCATTAAGTAGGAATCTAAACCCATTATCTTCAATTCTTCAAAAACAAAGTGAGGTTAGATTTAGTGTATAAAGGAAGATGCATCTTATAGATTTTCTGTTTTCGCATTTTTACTTTTGTCTGCACATTCTCTATAAGATCCATCTTAAAATTGGAAGATTGTAATGTACAAGTGTTAAGCTTGGATTTGATACAAGTAGAGTGTTATTTCTCTAACAATTGAAAATGGAGTTGGTGGAATGGAGTTGGTGGAATGTACTTCATCCCAAAGACTCAAATTGATTGATCATCTTAGTGCTTAAAATTTGTTAAGTGAGATGCTGGGTGTACATGTATTTTAGACCCCAAGTAAGGTTAGAAATTAGAATTTTGAATTTTGCATATTTATTATATTCTCTTTTGAGTGTGTACATGTATTTTAGTTTGTTTCCCTGTATTTTTCTTATTAGAACATATTTTTCTCTCTAATTATTGCATTCTTATCTTTTATATAACTATAGTGTAAGATATAATTTGAGGCTGTTTTCTTGGCTGTGACTACAATTATTACTACCACACACCCTTTATGGTATGAAAATGAACTCATCTTCTGGACCAAGATAAACTGTCTTTTCTAATGCTCTAGTTCTATATAGTTTTCTCTACCTCATCCTTACTCTAGGCCTTTAGAGTTCACAATACACTTGGAATTGATATCTTTACCTCATCCTTACTTTTGTGCAGCACTGCAGCATATTAGATTTCTAAAGTGTCCTCAATTTTGGTTTAAGCCTATTAGCTCAAATGGAAGAGCCATGTACCTATGCACAAAGATGCGGGTTCGAGCCCCGCATAGGCTTTCTATCGTGTATTTATGATGAATCAAGTGCAGGAACAAATTTCAAGATTGGGAGCAAATTGATATAAGCTATTTTTACAGCTGTCATAATACTTTCACAGCTGTGAAAGAATTATTTTTTCAAAAATTTCAATTTATTAGTATGATAGCTAAAATCATAGCGATTTGGGAAAGAATTGCAATTTATTTTCTCAAATTCAATTAAAAAAATACTTAAGTGGTTCTAGATTCAATTAGCCTATATGGGATTCGAACCCACGTCTTTGTGCATGAGCACAATGCTCTCCCGTTTGAGCTAATAGGGTAAAAACAACAGACACTGTCATAGCTTTTAAAATCAATCATGCAGTTAAGCTTCATAAAATTACTAAGCTAAGCTTTCAATTCCAAATACTCAGTAGCATTGGGGAGACACAAAAGGTAAAGCCAACAGAAAGAGACAAAATTTGGGGCTACTAGAGTTAAGTTTATATGTCAAATATAAGCAAGTCCATGTTGTCATTGATTTTTTTGTTGTCTTGACAACCCAAAAAATCAGTAACCAAGTATCAAAACAGACCTAAACAACCAGTAGTCAAGTAATGGCATGACAGAGCCATGTTTTATTGTTATTGCTATTTTTATGAGTTGGATATCCACACATTCTAGCAAATAATCGGCAGGCCAAGTAATGACATGACATCAAAAAACCATACAGCCAGAAACCAAAATCAATAATGTAAAAAAAAATGACAGCAAGCAAAACCAAGAATAATGTAAAAAAATGACAGCAAAGAAAATAGCACTTATTTAGAACCTAGCTCATATATTTAAAGTTTGGTTAATTTAAACTTAAAAATTCCATTATAGCACTTATTTATACACTGAAATGTTGTAAACAGAATTCACAAGATTTTGAGAGCAAAGACTATCAGATCAGTTGGAGATGAAAACAATTCTGATAAAGACATGAAGGAGCAGCAGTGGTATATTTTCTCAAAGAGGAGCTAAAGTGGTATATTTTTTACCTTCGAATTATGATGCTAAATTATGACAGTATACTTATGACCTAATGCTCTTGAAGGTGATTATATTCACTGAAAAATTGAGGTCCTTGATTTTGAGATCATAAAATTGGACCATCATTCTGAACCTAATATGATATCGAGTACTCACAATGTCAATGATATATACTTGCCAAGATCATTTTCCAGTGGTAAGACAAAAGGAATGACAATGACATGATGAAATAATAGGGATTGACCATCATTTGTTCCACTATAGAAAGAATGATGAGATATGATCTGAGCAATTCAAACAAAATTAAACTCACTGTAAGAGAAGATGGATTGCAAGGGATCATCCTGGCAAGTTATTGGTTACTTTTCTCCTTTATGTTTTCATTTGAAGGTGCTTTCTTCTTAAACATTGGTATATGAGTTGCTAAGATTGCGTTCTTTTTGGTCGGAAGTCAAATGGTTCCTAATATTAGAGGAAACCTTCGGTATGATGAAAATCCACTTACTTAGATCAGAGCAAGTAATTTCACAACCCCTGAACGATCTAGTCTGACCCCAATTCAACCCAGAAACCCTAAACGACTTGTGGTACGAACTGGATGAACCCCTGACAAATCGATTGCATGTGATGCCCTGTGATGCGTATCGATTGTGATATTTACATCTATGAACCCTAATTGATTGTAGTTTTGACAAATTAGTAAAAATAGAGCTCCGATTCGAGAGCCTGGAGACGAATGGATTCTACCACCAAAACTCAATTCAAAGACCATAAAACTAGAATCCAACCCAAAAATATCCAAATAGAAAAATCCCTAAAACCTAAATTTTGAAAGCCGAAAGAATGGATACATACCTAGGCAGTCGTCGGCGCCGACCTCGTCTCTCCTCGCGTCTGCCCCTCCACCAACGTTGAGATCTTCAAGCGCCGATCTCTGCCGCAGCCGGAAAGGGTCTTTGGGCATTCGTCGGTGCGCCTCCTTCCTCCTCATGTATGTCCCTCCACCAGCTTCAAGTCTTAAGGCGGCCTCCTCTCGCCATGCCCCTCTCTCACTCCATTTGCAGATGGAGATTGGAGGGTATCGAAGGGGATGGAGGCATGTTTTTTTATTTTCTTTTATTTTTTTAACAAAAATGCAAACACGTTAAACGGAGGGGTATTTGACGAAAAACTTGCAAACCTCAGGGGCATTCCGCGAATTATGTAAAACTTTCGTACACCCGGCGAATTTAGTCTTACCTCAAGGGCACTAGGTGAAAATTCCGATGGGAGGAGTAGGGCTAGCACAACAAAGGGATGCTGATGCGGCTTATATGGACATGGATGGGCAGGAAGAGAAGGGATTGAAAGAGACTGTTGTCGAGAAGGAAGGGGATGGTGAGGACAAAGATTCTAATGATGATGTAAGTTTGTTATTGAGTGACATGGTGTTTTAAGTACAGTGTCACGGGAAATCTGGGTTAATAGAGTTGTGTGAATGTGTTTTGCAGGTGGGTGATGCTGGCGGGGAGAAGGATGAAGCTGGTATAGTTGAGAAGGTTGAAGCTGAAGGCGGGGAGAAAGTTGGGAAGGTTGAAGCTCAAGCTGAGAAAGTTGGGGAGAAGGTTCAAGCTGAGACGGTGGAGAAGGTTGCAGCTGAGACGGTGGAGAAGGTAAGCTCCTGAATCTGTTTTGGCCTAAATCTTAGTTACAAGGTTAATATAGTTGGGTGACAGGGTTTATTTGGTTGTGTGACATGAAATAAAAACAGTGGGATTGATAGTTGGGTGACAGGGTGTTTGGTTTTAATGTATGAATGTGTTTTGCAGGGGGGTGATGCTCATAAGGTTGAGAAGGTTCAAGATGAAGGCCAGGAGAAGCCCTCAGTAGGAGAAAGTGTGAAGGTAAGCTCCTAAATCTGTTTTGGACTAAATCTTAGTTGCAAGGTTAATATAGTTGGGTGACAGGGTTTATTTGGTTGTGTGACACGAAGTAAAAACAGTGGGATTGATAGTTGGGTGACAGGGTGTTTGGTTTTAATGTATGAATGTGTTTTGCAGGGGGGTGATGCTCATAAGGTTGAGAAGGTTCAAGATGAAGGCCAGGAGAAGCCCTCAGTAGGAGAAAGTGTGAAGGTAAGCTCCTGAATCTGTTTTGGCCTAAATCTTAGTTACAAGGTTAATATAGTTGGGTGACAGGGTTTATTTGGTTGTGTGACACGAACTACAAACAGTGGGATTGATAGTTGGGTGACAGGGTGTTTGGTTTTAATGTATGAATGTGTTTTGCAGGTGGGTGATGCTCCTACGGTTGCGAAGGTTCAAGATGAAGGCCAGGAGAAGCCCTCAGTAGGAGAAATTGTAAAGGTAAGCTCTTGTGCCCCGTAGCGATTAAATGAATTAGTTTTGTACGAAATTTCATGTGTGAATGTGTGTATGAATGTGTTTGCAGGGTGTTGTTGCTGATATTGAAGGCCACACTGATGCTGAGGACGAGGAGAAGGCCGAAGAAGAACAACCTCTGAAGGTAAGCTTAGTTACAAGGCCAATATAGTTAGTGACATGGTCATTTAGTTGGGTGACATGGTCATTTGGTTGGGTGACACGGGATGAAAACAGTGACATGGTCATTTGGTAAGCGTGTGCAGGTGTATGGGAAAAAGGTTGGCAAGAAAGCAAGGAAGGGTGATGATGGAGAAGGGATGCCCCCTGCAAAGAAAGCTAGGGTCCAAAGAGGGAAGGGCACGGTTGGTGTCGCTGATGCCATTCAGATGGGACTTGTGTCCGTGTCAGACAACGACATCCTAGCAAAGTGGCTTGGAAGGTTTGACGATAATAGTTTTTTTGTGTAAATTAATCGAAAAAGGTAGATATGTGTATGCCACCTAACATTGTCATTTTGTATGTGCAGTGGGGATGGGCAAAAGCTAACGACAGGGTACGGCACGGATCTTTCAAAGGATTTCTTTACCTCCATACAGACACCCAAGTTTTGGTTCACGACAGAGGTACAAAAGCTGCGTTAAGTAGCTAGTGCATTTGGTATAGTTGTTACCTTCTGCGCATGGAGCTTAGTTGTTACCTTCTGCGCATGGAGCTTAGTTGATTTTTATTGGTGTGACAATTGATGCAACACATGGAGCTTAGTTGTTACCTTCTGCGCAAACAAGTGACGGAGAGAGGTGATGTTGTGGGTGGCCCTCGAGTTGTCGTTGTGGACACGTATTGGCCGCGGCGGCTAGAGACGGAGTGGAAGAAATATAGTGTTTCTTCTGACAACTACGAGGCGGATAAGTCAGTGGTTGCTTCCTTCGACGGCCGAAACCCGGCGACGATGGGGCTTGCATGGGCAGGGGCGAACCTCATCCTTCTTCCCTTCAATCTGAAGAACAAGCATTGGGTTGCGATTGCAATTGATCTAAAGAAGTGGCAGGTGAGGGTGTACGACCCTGATGTACACTTTGTCACAGACCGCCAGCTGCCAGCCCTTGTCATGTGCATCACACACCTTATCCCAGTCATCATGACTTCTCACCCCGGGTTGAAGGCCGCCTATGAGGGGAAGCTGCCGATGCCATTTTCCCTCCATCGCGACAAGGGGCTACCGCAGAACAAGGACAGGTAAGTTGGGTGCGACGATTCAATTTCATTTCATTTGAGGTGTTAACCGCATCGTATCGATCTGACAAAGAGTTCCCACTGCAGTAGCGACTGTGGACCATACACCATCAGGTTCATGCAGCTCCTACTGGAGGCGGAGCCCAGTTTCGACGGAATAGATGACACGTTCATCTCAGCGTACAGGCACATGCTTGTTGTGGCCGTCTTCCATGATCACTTCAGAGGCCAATGACCTTGTGATTGGGGCGTACTTTTGGAACGTGAATACTTTTAGTTTTTTGTGAACGTTGTTGCTTTGAACTCCCATTGTAATTCGTGGATGGATGTGGTTTATCGTAGTTGAATACTTTTAGGCAATTGGTTTGAACTTGGTACATTTTGAATTTAGACAGGTACATGTTATCCACTTGAAGTTATGTATGAACATTATGGGAGCCTAATTGGTTAGATGCATATGGGTAAAGTTACAAATGCATATGGGTAAAGTTACAAGGTACAAACCTTAAATGACACGGTGAATCAATCACGTGACACGTTATTTTAAACAGGTGACAGGGGTTATCTCTTAAAGAAATAACTGTGACAATTTCAGTAGTGACATGGTAACTGTAACATGTGACACGTGAATTCCAACAACTGACAGAGGTTATTTCTAAAAGAAATAAAAACTGATATCTCAGTAATGACATGTTACTTCAAACACCTGACATGGTAATTCAAATACGTGACACGTTATTGCAATTACCTTAGAAGTTGATGCAATGACCTGACACGTGCATGTAGTTAAGTGGATCTTTCTGCCACCGTTATTTTGACCAACTTAAAAAAAAAAGGAAAAAAGGATAACCCCATAACAAAATCGAAAAATAAAGGAAAAACAAAATAGAGAATCTTTCACCAACTTGCATTTATTGCGGTTGGGGAAAAACCAAAATAAAAAGGGAACAGTTGGTCTGGCATCATACAGTTGGATCTAAAGGGGAAGATAGAGGAAAATGAAGAAGAGAGAGAAGAGAGGTTGGGTGGGCGGCCTTCTTGAGGAGTACGCCTGCGAGTACACCGGAGAGGAGAGGAGCCCGCCTGCGAGTACACCAGAGAGGAGAGGAGCACGTCGGAGAGGAGGTAAGTCGCATAAGGTTGTCTACAAAACTGTCTCCCTCCTATGCATCTCTGGATCTTGGATCCAATTTATTTTCAGTTTTCTAGTGTGAATGGTAATTGTTATGGCTATTGAGGATTGTTACTCATTGTTTGTGGAGTGGTGGGTGCGATAGACAAATACGGAGGGTGAATTTGGGACATGCAACATTGAAATGCAGTTAGGGTTGTCATGCATGTGAAGGTTGGAGATGAAATTGGGTTATGGGGATGTATGGGGTGGAGATTGAAGAAGAACGACTGAGGTTGGGCTGGGTGGGTTGATATTGCAGAAGAACCAGGGAGATTGGCTTATGCTGACAGGTAGTTTGTTGTGGGTGACAAGAGAAATGTCTGAAATTAGAATTCAAGAAAAAGGGGTACCAATTAGATTAGTGACATGGGTTAAAATCTGTGTGACATGGGTTCTACACTTGCTGACATGGTTAAAATCTGTGTGACATGGTTAATGTTTTTGGGGAAAAATCTAAGAGAGTGGGTTTAATTGTTGGGTGGTAGGAGTAGATGATTTTGTGTGGCTATCTGATTCTCTTCATGGCTACCTAAATGCAGGGAAGAAATGGTTAGGTCGAAAAATTTAAGGAGGAAGGGAGTAAAGCCACCCGAAAAGACAGAGCCACGCTATGCAGTGCCAGAGGAGAAGCACTTCCGGGGGCGTGTCAACCAAAATTCGAGAGTGTCGATGCTCGTGAACTTGGACGATTGGATCCACCCGTTAGATTGGGAGAAGCTGCAGAGAAGCCAGCTTGGGGGAGTTGTGGAATTGGCAAACCGAGTTCAATTTTCACCGCAACTAATGCATTACGTGTTACAACGGCAGCTTCAGACGGAGAAGAAGTGGGAGACGTGGTACATGTTGCAAGGAAAGCTCCGGCGCTTCTCGATCAAGGAGTTTGCGCTAGTGACTGGGTTGCGTTGTGGTCGACACCGGGAAGTCATTATGAAGGATGACAAGGATGTCATTAAGGACTTTTTCTCAGTGAACAGGGTGACCGTTGGTGAGCTAGAGATTGCTTTGAAGACCTCGATCACGAAGGAACCGAGTGCAAGAAAGCGTTTCAAGCTCGCTCTCCTCTTCATTATAGAGGGTGTGCTGCTTGGGCATGAACCCAGGATTCCTATACGACAGTGGATTGTGAGGCTTGTTGAGAACGTCGATCGGTTCTTGGCATTCCCTTGGGGTAGGCTTGTGTACGAGGCCACCCATGCTTCCCTGTGAGGTGTCATAGAACGGCGGGTCGCAGACTTGAAGCCGGGTGTCGATCGGCATGGTTATGGGCTAATGGGATATCCGTTGGCGTTTCAGGTAATCTTTGAAATCGAAGTTACATTTTATTTGTCCATCACAATGTCCAAGCATTTCGCATATTGTAATGTCGAACACGTGGGTGTTGTAGATTTGGTTGTACGAAGCGGTTCCGGATATTGGGGTCCAGTTTGCTGAACAGGTATCGAAGACGGCGTTGCCTCGCTTGTTGAGGTGGGCTGCCAATGACGACAATCTAAGCTATGACTCGATTCAAACCCGCATGGACCCGGAGCAATTGGAGAGCATAACAGTGGAAGACAACCCCATCCTACTCCCGAATGACGGTGAGTATGAGTTGATGAACAGGTGCTTCTACAGACATGAGGCGCCTGACCTCTTGTACGATGACGTGGAAGCTGCCTTGGCGCCTCGTTATTTTGGGGACGGGTCCAGCAAGGCCGGCCCAACTTCGGGAATACGTGATGGGCACAAGGAAGCCGGGGAAGATAAGGTGGGGAGGACACTTGGACTGATGTTGGAAAGGCTAGAAACTATGACAACGTGGCTTCGGAGCATGGATGAGAAGGTACCGTCCTTCATCTATCTTTATTTTCACCCAAGTATGCATACCCTCTATGACAAACATATATAAACTAGTGGGACGACATAATTAGTAGGTGACACGTATATGTAATTGAATGTGATCATGGGGAGGTACAACCCTCCTTTACGTTATGTGTGGTGCAGATGAAGATGCTGGAAGATGTTGTGAATGGGATGCGAGATGCCCGTGGGAAAGGAGGTAGGGTGAAGCAAAACACAACGGATGTTCAGACGGCATCTTCGGATGATAACGTCACCGTGAATGCTGCGAATGTGGAAGGTCAGCGAGCCAGGAAGACTAGGAAGGCACGAGGAGGGGATGGAGAAGACATGCCTCCCCCTGCGAAGAAACCACGTGGCAAAAAACTTGACTTTAATAAATAGTCCAAACTTTTTATTATTGTGTAGAGTAACACTTACGTCGACACTAAGTTCCGTCCAATCATATTCGATGTAGCATGTCGGTTATGGTTGTGCTTGAAGTTTATATCGCATGTGTGGTTCTGGATATACTTTCGGATGATCCACAAAGTGGTGCGGTTGTAAGTCGTGGACCTACACATCCACGTGCAATTTTTGTCCACACATCCTACCACAAATAACGATTTCGACGACTTCTTCACAATAAACTCAAAGCACTTGTCCACCGCTATCCACCGAAGGCGAGTCTGGACTTCAGCCTTTGATGGAAACAATTGTCCCTCCAAAAGTTCTGTCATGTTGCGTCGTGGGTCCTGGCTTCGTGGTGTTATGCTCTCCACCATAGCCTCAATGGTCTCCATCGTTTCTGGGGATTCACTTGACCTCGGCACCCAATCTTCAAGTTCCCTCATCACCGCATCGTCAACTTCCTCCTCCACTCGAAGCCACTCGAAATCCTCCCAGTCTTCTTCTAGCTTCACCCCGACACGTTCGTCATCGTCCGAGACACCAACGTCAATTGTGGGGGTTGACCCATCCTCATCCCCGCTGCTAATGGATATCACCTCCAATCCCTGATCTATTTCAGATGTAGAGTTATCCGTGTCACCCAAATCGATCAGTTCCAGACTATCACCCTTGTCACCTGAACATATTTTCTTGTCACCCACTTTTATTCCCTTGTCACTCAACAACAGATCCTTGTCACTACTGTCCATTGCAGGGACCTCCTTGGTCTTCCCCATGGCCTCTCTCACCTCTCCTTCATCCTTGTCACCCCGTAAGATACCAAAGTCACCTGACCAAAAATCTATGTCACTAATATCTATTGCAGTCACCTCCTTCGTCTTCCCTATTGCCTCTCTCGCCTCTCCCTCACTCACGTCACCCCCACCTTCACACATGTCACCTGATAGAATATTCTTGTCACTAATGTCAATCACAGTAACCTCCTTGGTCTTCCCTATGGCCTCTCTCACCTCTCCCTCACTCTTGTCACTCAAACAGATACCCATGTCACCTGAGTTAATAATCTTGTCACTAATGTCAGTCATAGTCACCTCCTTGGTCTTCCCTATGGCCTCTCTCATATCTCCCTCACGCTTGTCACCCAAACAGATATCCATGTCACCTGGCTGACTATTCTTGTCACTAATATCCATTGCACTCACCTCCTTGCTCTGCCATATGACCTCTCTCACCTCTCCTTTACCTTTGTCATCCAAACAGATACCCATGTCACCTAACTGAATATGTTTGTCACTAATATCCATTGCACGCACCTCCTTGCTCTGCCCTATGACCTCTCTCACCTCTCTTTACCCTTGTCACCCGGAGGTATCTCCATGTCTCCCAAATATTTACCCGTGTCACCTGAAACATTCTCCTTAAGGATTGGACCAACATATATCGCCATGGGCCATGGATGTTCTCCACACTTTGAGTTCAGAAATTTGAATGCCTCAAGGTCATCATCATCAGCTATCATGATCGGATGATCCCCATCTTTCGACTTTGGCACGTAAGACAACGCCCACTCTTCATCACCATCGCCGACCTTCACCTTGATCAGGTTTTTCAAAGAGGTGAAGTTGATGCCCTCTTGTATCATGACATTCTTGTGCGCCTTCATCCCCGCAAATATCCAACGTCCTCCCTCGAACACCCAACAACCATTGAAGATGAGGGTGACGCATACGAAGGCGTTTCCACCTGAAAATGAAACGAGGGTTGTAACTAAAGGTGCATGGATATCTACTTTGAGTAGAACTTTATCACATACACTTACCCATTGCATTTGGGAAGAAAGGTTTCTGCGAAGTAAATGTGACACGGGGATTCTGAGCACCGACAAGAGCAACAAGTGTAGGCGACACGTGCTCTGCAACTGGCACCGCAAGCAGAGAATTTGTCTCCCATGGTGGAACGTTTTTCATCTGTTTCTCCATCTCTCTGTTGCAGAATATGTGTGATAAAGTACAAAAAGAAAGCTTTCTCTTCCTCTTCCCTTTTTTATACCATGAAATAATACTTGTCACCCAAACCATCACATCACCATCCCCTCACCCTATTTTTGGCGCCAAAACCCAAAGCCCCACCAACCACTTTCCCTCCTCACCCATCCGGCCTCACCTCCAACCTGCTACCGGTACAACAGGTCAAAAATTTTTTTGGCAAAAGTAGACCACTAGGGTAGTGTTGCAAATCTCCCAAAAGGGGGATAGTTTTGCAAAGTTTTTCAAAAGGTGGTCTAGTTATGCAAAACACCCTTATGTATAATCTGAACAATGTAGACTGTAGTGTATCACAAAGGGGGGGAAATTCATATTTCAGATCTGAGGGAAGTAGCAGTACTGAATTGCTCACCATACTGAAAATTCAGATTTCAGATTTCACAAAGGAGGAGGAATCCACAAAGGGGGAAAAATTCAGATTTCAGATCTGAGGGACAAAGGCAACGAAGTGCTCACTGTGCCGACACCCGGAGATTGCAGATCTGTGGAAGGAAGACACCCAACAAACAAAGGACGGGAGGAAGGATGGTCGGTCGACGCTTCTACTGTTCACCGGCGCCGACTTCAGCTTTGAGGAGAACCCAGGAAGAGGAGAAGCGAGCCGCTGAACACATAACGGAGGCGCTGCTAATCCAAGCAAGGGCGGCGCCTAATCTGAGCTCGGAAGAAGGGTCGAATAAGGGCCGGAGTGAAGACGCTGCTACGCCTCTTTCTCCAGTCGCCAGGGACTTGAAGACGCTAGACCTCAAGAGCGGCCGACCTTTACAATTGAGAAACCCTAACTGCTTGTATCTAAAAGCACCAAGGGCATTTTAGTAAATTCCTTTATCGAGCTTCCGAGCTCGGCTCGGGCTCGGTTCGAGCCTAAATATATGTTCAAGCTCGGCTTGTTTTCCCCTTACGAACGAGCTCGAGTCGAGCTTTCTCGAGTCGAGCCCGAGCTGTTCGGCTCAAATAACAGCCCTAGTCCGAGGTTATCGACTTATCCATGTGTCCGAATACTAGTCTATAAAGTAATTAAAAAGAGAAAGTCAACGACAAATCATCAGACAAACTAACTTTAATCATTGAAGATTTTAACACCCACATTATCACAAATTATAAGAAGCGTAATTTGAATCATTTCACTCTTGCATGGAGACTAATCGAAAATAATTGAACAGGACTTACTTTTAATAGTCAACTGGGTGATGATGGCCTAAAAAATCGAAAACGCAAAGAGGAAGGAACAAAGCTGATGAGGACGTACGGTCAGCATTACTATACATGTGTAATCTTATGCATATATTTGCAATTTTGTTTTTAAAAAATTATATTTTAAAAATTATTATAATTAATATTCAAAACAATCACCATTTTTGCATTTAATCATTTTTAAAATATGCTTTTTAAAAATAATATATATATGGACAAACTAAATACTCTGTATAATTTTTAGAATTTTTTTATATTATATATGGTTTTTTTATTATATATCTTAAGAGCATATGATAAGACTCTAAATTGGAAAATATTTCTTATAAAAATAAGAGACCCTAATAATCTAATTTTAGAAAAAAAACCAAAGTAATTAAAATTTAAAATATTTCTAAATTAGTTAGAAAAATCTATTATATATATAGCCTTAATTAATTTGAGTTGCACATCCGGGTGTAGGTGTTCCCATTTCGTCTATAGCGTGTTGCTTTACGCGGATTTCGCACGCGAATATACCCCCCGTTATACCCTGTCCACGTGTTGCTTACCCATTTCTTCTCTCTTTCCAGTTTCCCCTCTCTCTCTCTGACTGACTCAAAAACGGCTTCCTCCCTCTCTTTCCTTTGAAATCATCCTTCATCCCTCACCTCTTACCTTGCCAGCAGACAAATCCAATCCTCCAAACCCCTCTCTTTCCAAATTACAATAGCGTAATCCCCTTCTTTAAGCAACCTATTTCTCATCCAACAATCTCATTCCTATTTCCATTATAAGCACAAAATCAAATAAGGAAATATCCCTTTTTGAGTTTCCCCCAAATTACTCTCTAAAACCCATCCCTGTACTTATCCGATCACCAACAATCTTGATCCCAAGCTTCGAATTTGACCACTTCCAACGGAGAATGGCGATATGGCCGTTGTGGGGAGCAATGAGGAAGTACCAGGTTCAATTAAAATCAATGAGTCTCCATGGATTCAGCTTCTCTCAAGCTGAATTATTTGATGAAAAGAAAGAGATTCAAAAAGGAGACACCTTTAATAACAATAAGGTAATGGCGGTAGAGGTCAAATGGAAAGGCCCTACCAAGAAGAAATCTTTCCCCACCATCAAGTTTCAACCTTTTCGAAACGTTTCGAGGGATGTGGTCGTTCCCCGAAACGGGGATCCCCTCGTCGTTTGGGATGAAGACGAATTCAAGCACACCTGCAACTTCTCAATCCTCTCCCCTCCTTCAAACGATGGCAAAATCTCTTACGGGTCGTGGGACGTCTCGTTTCATCTCCTCCTTGTAAGTCGATCTATCTCCCTCTCTTGAATTTCAATTCATCTATTAGTTCACCATGGACATTTTTGCTCAGTGATTTCTCAACTTGATCTTTTATAGGGTGAAGAATCAAAGAAGAAGAAGATGAGAGATATCGGAAAGGGGACCGTGGATTTGGGAGAGCTTTTAATGGTCTCTGAAATGGAAGATCATGAGATTCATCACTCCGTCCCTGTCACCTACCACTTTGATGATCAACCTCCTCGCCAAGCCACTCTCTTCGTAATTTTCTTCCTTCCATTAATTATTTTTCGTTAATTTAGGTATGAATTTAGTGACAATTTTATGAATTTGGTTAAATTAGAAATTGAGTTTCAAGTATTAGCTTGAAACTTTGACACAAGATTACTTAGTTTTTTGCTATTAACGCGATTGAAAATTCAAAATTCAAAATTTTCAACCAAATTCCCTCTAAACAAGCAGCAATAGAAAGATTAGTGCTTGATTCCGAAGCGAAATAGCTTCAGAGGTTCATCAATTCACTCTCTTTTGCTACATTAATTGCAGATTGTTTTAAGCTTTATTGAGATGAAGGTCTCCCACGAATGGTCAAGCTCGTGCGACTCTGCTGAGCTCATTCCGAGCTCAAGCAAGCCCCATGACAACTTCATGATGAGGGCCAAGAGCTTTGGACTCTCCCAATCCAAGAAGAAGAGGACTAAGAACCATAGTCAAGCTGCGACGCATAACTCTAGCACCTCTGAGGAGCCTGACTCGCCTGCCTACTCGGAAAAGGGGGCTGGCTCATGCTCAGTGACTCCACTGGAGGTCCCAGAGGACAAGAATTTTGGGTTCTGGATATGGAAACGGAGGGGGAATAGGGTCAGCTACAAGAGATCCAAGACCATCAATCACCTTGATTCGCACCTGGTGTGTGGCTTTTTACATTTCTTTATCTTTCTTTTTAGATTAATTAGTTTCAATTTAATCATTTTTCGAAATCCGATAGCAAATTGTTGTGATGTGATTGAAGATATCCCACATCAAAGAACACGAGAACCTAAGCCTTGTGTATAAGTTAGTGGACTACTCCTTTTAGGCTTATCTGATTTCACCGAGTTGATCTTTGATTTCTTGTTTTTGCATAAATTCTAAAGAAGGGAGGTGAATCAGAGGCAGCAGGAGCTAGCACAAGTGACAATGGCAGGTGGGAAGTGAAGGAGCTGAAGAGTAGAGATGGAAGAGCAAAGATCAAAGCCAAGGTCTTCTTTGCAACGTACGACCAGTGTAGCGAGACGGCGGCTGGGGAGGGCGCATGCGCGGCCATTGTGACCATGTTCGCGCACTGGCTGCAGGCGAACCCAACAACAACCTTCATGCCAAAAAGGCATGTTTTCAACCAGCTCATCGCCGAGGGCTCGTCGGAGTGGAGAAGGCTTTGCCAGGACGAGTCAAGGAGGGCTGAGTTTCCAGATAGCCACTTAGACCTCGACACAGTTCTCGAGGCAAAGCTGAGGCCACTAACTGTCTTGCAAGAAAGGTCACATGTAGGGTTCTTCTCCCCGGAGAAGTTCAAGTACTTGACGGAGGCCAAGTCCTTCGACGACATATGGAAGGAGATGAATGATGAGATCAATCCCTTGTCGGCGGGTGTCTACATAGTGAGTTGGAACGATCATTTCTTCGTGTTGAAGGTGGGACCGGAAGCATGCTACATCATGGACTCGCTTGGGGAGCGGCTCTACGAGGGCTGCGATCGAGCTTACATTCTAGAGTTCGACAATTCGAGTGTCATGTACGGGAAAGCGGAGAAGGATAATAGGGAGGAGGAGGAGGTAATATGTAAAGGGAAAGACTGTTGCAGGGAGTATATAAAGAGATTTCTAGCGCGAATAGCCGTTAGAGAGCTTATGGAGGAAGAAGAGAAGGGGATGGTCAGCATTTTCGAATTGCACAGGAGGCTGCAGATAGAGTTTCATTATAGCTCTTCTTCTGATTCTTCGGCTTGCACTTCTCGCACTGAATCCCCGATCAATATTGATGGATTTTTATAAATAGCATGTTCTTTGTTGTAGTTATATTTTGGCTCTTTTTTTAAAAAAAAAAAAAATTCATTTGTGAGTGTACATTTTAGTGTTTGAGTACGAGGCCATAGTATATGGAAGTGTGATAGATGATTAGGTCGGTTTTATGGGAAATAATCCTTTTTAGAGCAATTTTTTAAGAGTTAAATCTATAGATTAGTAAACGGAGTTATAAACAAAAGTACAACCAAATATGAAGTTATCATATATTAGCTCATTTCATAGTTTGTTTAATGTTTAGTGTTGTTGACGGCTATGAGAAATGATTTTTATGTCATTTGCTCACCTTTTTGTCCTTTTGTGTAATAAGGGACAACTGTCCTATGTGCTTGGCACATGATCCCTACATTGCACATTATACAAGACAATGTTTTGCCCCCCCAAAGATAGGGTTTTGGGGACTAGAGCCACCCATCATTAAGGCATAAATGTCATTTACAGCTTCTTTACTTTCTGTGTAGAATATTCAATATTCTTGATGATTTTTAGGTGATTCACATGATTTTGATCATGGTCTGTCATTGAACAGAGCTATTTTCATACCAAAGGGTCTATTGCAAAAGAACCGACTGACGTCGTATACACACCTCACATCTACCGGTGTGTTGTCTAAAAAATTGCTACTAAAAAACCATCATAAAGCTCACACTCCCACCTGTCTTCTATACCCCTCTAATTACCCTAGACGTTTAGTCTATACAATCTATGTAAGTATGTAACCACCGGATTTCTTTGGGTGACTTACCTTTACACCTCAAAGAAATTCGGGACTTACACACTTCAATAATTGGCAAAGCCCAAATCCTAGGCTTACAAGCTTCTCCCCTAAAGACGACCCATTTCTTTCCAACCAAGTATAATACACAAAAACATAATTTTCTCATGTACTTGTAGGTGTATTTTGGGTGGATTCCACATAAAGTATAATTGAATTGAATAGGATATAAAATTTAATCAACTACAACGACCATATATGTTTTGACTTTTAACTTCCTTCAACTGCTATAGTATACTGTATAATTTAAATTTGAACTGAATAGGATATAAAATTTAAAGAACTACAACGGTCATATATGTTTTGATAATTTTAACTTCATTCAACTGCTACAGTATATAATTTAAAGGGGTTTTAAATTTAAAAGCTAGTTATCTTCATCATTGCTTTCATCGCTTTCCTATCTCAAACCAAAATATACAAATGCGTATTTTTGCAATATTTTGGACTCCAATGGTTAATTTTAGACCATGAGAAATCATGGATTTTTATTACTTTATAGATCTTAAAAGGTAAACTCGTGGTTCTAAGGGAAACCTTAAAGGAATAGGTTGGAAGGGTTAACCCTCTCTACCAAATTAACATCTTCCCTTTTTTTTTCTCTCTCTCTTATTAAATACGCAAGTGGTCCATTACATCTTATTCATATTTATTTAGTATATTAATAACTCAAATGTATTAATAATGTATATATATATATTATTGTTTTAATATATAAATTATACCATTAATTTTATTTTATTTTTCTTCATAATTTGAGTATAATTTCTTCTTATATATACCCCATCTTGATCTATTGTATTTTGCACTTTTTTTTCCATCTTCTATTTTCATAAATTATGAATCACAATCATCCAAATACACTCCAACCATCTCAAACATCCATTTTGATCCAAATTGTGATCAAGTTGAATCAGAAGATAGTTTTGGATCATCGAGTGGTTCTACTAATGAGCAATTTAATGTTTCTACCGGACGAGATGAAGATCGAAATATAGGCAACTATTTGGCTATGTGTGACGGGCTTCGAGATAGACAAACTCATGTGAATTTGAAGAATGATTTTGTTGAACACTTGTGGAACCATTCATTTGGATCCGATCTGATTTGAGTTGTTACAAAATTAAGTTGTTATTTACCTATAATAAAATGATATTTTTTTTGTTATTTTTCGTCTACATGAAATTAAAAAAAAAATTAATATCAATCACTTCTTATGAATTTTATTTATAAATAAAAAATAAATGAGGTAGAAAAAGTGAGGAACAAGGTAACCTCATATGGTTGTAAGGGAAATCTCTAAAAAAGAGGCAACATCATGGTTGCTCACGTCATTCCCTTCGTGTATAAACTTTTGCGAAAGTCAAAAGAATTCAATTGGTTCATTTTTTTTATGATTTTATTTTCATAGTGCAACAAAGACCTCCAACTTCACTTCATTTGTCACTCGGTGTAACACAAAATTCAAAAAATTATAAATATTACATTCATATTACAACCATCTATATTTATATATTTTAAAAAATTTATCTTGTAAAATTGTGCATTAAAAAATTTTAAATTAAAAAGATGATATTTTACCCACTAAAAAATTTTAAAAAATAAATCATGACTGTTTTAAAGTACAATTTTATTAAAAGATAAAAATAAATGTTTTGAATATAAATGGAATTTTTATAATTTTTTAAAGATAAATTAAAGGTTAAAATAATTTTGTGGTATATCAAGTGACACACGAAGTGAATCGTGAGATCTCTACTCCTCCCAGAAACGAGGAGCATGTCAAGCCAAACGACGTTTCGGTGAGATGAAGGGGCTAAATTCTATTGAAATCGGATGTCTTACTGAATAGAGATTTGTCTAAGAGTGTATAAGGTATATCTTTTCTAGGTTTCAGAATCGGAGACTCAATTGACGATAAGAAATCAAAGTCTTCAAATAGTGAGGATATGAGGAACATCAATGATATGATACTAGGGTTTTCAAAAAAAAAATTCCTTTTTTTTAATGGATTTCTTCCCTATTCTTTTCATGAACTCATTTCTTCATCTCTTTTCAAATTGCACACCTAAAATCTCCCTCATCAACTATTCAAGTTTTGGAATTGCAGTTTGGAGATTTTATATCGTTTCTTGTATCAGTTCGTGAAATTGTAGATTTATGGATTGTTGTTCGCATGTTACCTAGTTACATAGTGGGATTGATAATGTGAGGATGACGTGCTCTCGGTTGTCGTATGCTAGGGAAGAGGGAACCCGATCATGCTTTGCCTTTCTTTAGCTACGATTTGGGAAACTGCTTTCTCCAATTTTGAATAAATTTTTCATAAAAGTATTCAAAATTGGGTTCTCTATCTTTTTTTTCATCGTGTTTTCCATGGATTTTATTAAGTTTTTGTCATTAAGGGCCCGTTTGAAAATTGTATATAGATATAAGATATAGGATATGGGTATGAGATATAGATATCAAGATATGGGTATTGGATATGGGTATGAAATTGATATTCAATATCTTGTATCGGTTGTTTCGAAAGGGTATATGGATATTAAATTAAAAAACAAAAAAATCTCAGCAACATAAAACATCATAGGAGAACAGCTCTCCATTTGAGCTCAACCCCGGCCCTTCACCCTTGTAGCAACAAAACTAGCGAAAATCAGCAAAATCACTCTCTCCAAAGATTTAGTTGAACTTGTTGGAAAAATTAGCAACCAACTCTCCATTTGAGCTCAACCCCTTGTAGCATCCCTTGTTCCAACATCGACAAACACCGGCAGCAGCAACCGACATCTCAAACAAATCCGCTCAGTTGTAGTACCCATAACAACATATCAACGGTTCAAAGGCAATGATTCGTAGAACAACAGCAGAAACGAGAGAATATCTCCCATATAGCAATAAATTTGATTGAGATCAACAGGAAGTTTGATCGAAAACAACATCCAATCTAGCAAACAACTTCAGTGAGGGACCATTGCTACTCAATCAGAACAGCAATAGTTAACTAAAAAGCAGAAGCACACAACAGAAAGCAAGAAGATCAAGCCATAACAGACTACATTCTCCGTACAACTCCTCACACTGCTTCACAACACGGCTATAATACAGCAGTAATACCGCACGACTCCAGCTATCAACACTAAGAGAAAATAACGACGCTAGCAGCATAATGAATCAAACAAACAACAACATCGACGAATAGCTATAAAATTCATTCGGTACCTATAGGAGCACAACTCGGTCAACCAACAAAATCAAACCATTGGCAGAAGCAAACCCTAATCACAAACAGCTAGGAGGTGGGATTTGTCTCAAATCCCTCAATTAAAATTCCATAAAATCTCATAAATAAATTGGTGTGAAGAAACTTCTTCCAGATAGAGAAAGTAGGTAGAAGAGTAAAAAGAGAAGAAGAACTCCATGCTCAATGGAGGAGGAAGGTCAGGTCACCGCTGAAAATTAGGGGAGAAGAGGAGTTGAAGAAATGTCTTCCAATACCCCCCAATTTGAAGAGATATCCAAAGCTTCAAAAATACCTAAAATCATTATATGAGGATATCAAAGTGATATCTATATACTAATATACCAAACAAGGGGTATAGATATTGGGTCTCCTATACTCATATCCTATATCTATATAGCCATACCAAACAAGCCCTAATTTGCTCCTTGCGTGTTGGATTAGGATTTCAAATTGGATTATTTTTTTTTCACATGACTGATTGTAACGTGTAATTGAGACTGAATTTAGGACTTCGATTTTCAATTTGCAGGTTGAGGTAAAAGGATTTTGACATGGGTGAATTTATCCTCATTCTTTGCTAGTGTCATGGATGATGTACATATTTGGATGTTAACGACGATGAGAGAAGTCAACGATGGTGAAAAATATGGTCAAGAATAGAGATCGCTACAATGCAAATTTTGAGGTGAGGTAGGGTAAGTTTGTGTTTGTTTATAAACTTTCACATTGCCATTTGTTGTTGGAGAGCTTAGAAAAAACCCAATTTCCACTATTTCACATTAACAATCACAGCATCTTTTATATATATATGCGTGTTATTTAGAAAAAGCAAGCCAATTAAATAAAAGGACCCACAAAATTACAAAATGTGGGAAATCGAATGTGGGTTGAATTCCAACACTTTGGATGACTACCCCTGGACCAAAAATTCAACATATTACTACACAGTTTAGACGCAACAAAGCATCAAAATACGATTTTTTATTAAAAAATAAAAAAAATGACAAACTCGAAATTGACCCGAAATCGAATCAAACCTGGGTTCGAGTTAACCCGCATCTACCCGAGACCCGTTTTACCCGAAATCCGTTTTACCCGAAACATGAAATGACCCGACCCGAACCCGACCCGAATGATCCGATTGACAGGTCTAATCCTAAGTCATTGTAATTTTTAATACAATGAGCAACCGTGAAAGATAAGGTATTTAGTGGCCCATTTTTGTGCAATTTTTCCTCATCCCTACAAATAGCGTAAGGATTAGAAATCTCGTTCGTTAGAGCTCGTATTAAATCCCGTTAGGATTTGACTGGTCTTTTTGACTAGTCCTTCGTGGTGCGTTTTCATTCGAGCAACATGCGTCTTTACTCAGGTGCGTCTAGGCGTTTTGTCTCGTCGTTGGGGTTTTGGCAGTAGTGGTTGGGACTTGTTGAGATCTAGGTGGTGTGTACGAGGCTACTCCATGATCAAGAAGGAGCTTCCAAGAGGTTCGTCTTCACTACCCACAGGGATTCCTGATGTATTACAAGCCAGCGGTGCTATTTATGGATAGTGTTTGACTTCATCCGTAGAATACGTCCCCAACGTCCCTCTATCAGACAAATCACCTATATTTGTTCTACTCGTCGATAGCTTCGTTTTGATATATAATAAGCCTCAATCCGATATCCGAGTAAAAAGTTATGAACGCTTGAAAGTTATACACAAATTAATTATTTCAAATGTCTTCTAATAAATCACAATGCTTTTATATTTTACTTAATTTGATATTTTGGTAATATAATTCAACACAAGAGCTTCGAAACAAGAGGTTATATTACTAAATTCGATAATTAGATAAGAAATTATGCAAGTTTAAAGTTTGTATATCTTGTTACACGTTATTGCATACTAAAAGAATAACAAGTTACATATTGATTTTGTATGTTTCAAACAATATATTTTTAGACGAAATAATGTTGTTATAGATTAAAATATATAACTTTTTTCTTATAAAGAAACAAAACATTGTTTTAGACTAAAATATCATTATTAATTTAAAATATTATAATTATGGTTCGCTAAACTATAGAAAAATATATTGAAAAGTGAATCAAAAATTTGTACAAAACTTCACCTCCCTCGATAAGTTTCTGGCTCCGTCACTGTTTGTACTGCACCTTTTCCGTTTTCTTATTGTATGTTTTGACGGTTTATCGCCTGCCAATTTGTCGACCAGATTTAGATATATCGATCTCGAATACAAAATCAAATGTAATCAAAACAAAACTTGTAAATACAAAATTCCACAAATACGGAGAAACAGTACTCAGAAACAGAGACTAGCTAGTAACAGTTTCACGGATCACAATAACACGGAAGGCCCAATAACACTTTATTGGGCCTGTGCCGCCTCATACGCTCTTATCAAATCCGGATCTACATTGTCAATGGGCTCCCAAGTGGGCTCCTCTATATCGGCCCACTGGACCAGGTATTCCTCCCTCCCGTCGTCGCCTACCCGCTTCCCCATCACCCCAAACGCCTCCGCATACTCCAGCCCCGCCTCGAAGTCCGCCACCACATCCTCCGCCACCAGCGCCGCCTTCACCCACTCGTTCTCCCCGCCGTCTCGCCACCGCACCAGATACTCCACATTATCCCCCTTCCCCCTCCTCTCCAAGACCTCCTCTACCTCCGCGAATTCGTAGATCGCGTCCTCCAAGATCGAAATTATCTTCTCCAGCCCCATTCTCCTCGCAAATTGGATCCTCGGCGTGGCGGCCAGGATCTCCTTCGCGAGAGCCAACGGCGTTTTGCCGCGGTCGTCCGGCGCCTCCGGATCGGCGCCGAGGCTGACTAGGCGCTCCGCGGCCTCGGGGCGGACGTAGCCGGCCGCCATGTGGAGGGGAGTAAGGCCGCCGGCGGTGTCGCGGCGGTTGGCGTCGGCGCCAGATTCGGCGAGGAGGCGGACGCAGGGCTCGGAGCCGAGGCCGGAGACGAAGTGGAGGGCGGAGCGGCCGTCGGAGTCGACGGCGTCGATGTCCCTGCCAGCGCCGGAGTGGGATTCGGAGGAGGATTGGTCGATGAGGAGGCGGAGGGCGGGCTCGTCGGCCTTCTTGGCGGCGGTCCACCAGGGGGATTCGTACTCGGAAACGACGTCGGCGGCGATGTAGGAGGAGAGGGCCCAGGTCGGGGGGTGGCCGTCCTTCCACTGGAGGAGGTACTCCATGGAATTGGGGGAGCTGCGGCGGCTGCCGATTATGCGGTCGACTTCGCCGTAGGACTCGTCCTCGTTGAAGTCCTCGAAAGCGGAGGCTGCGGCCGGGGGTGGGGATAGGGGTTGTTGCTGTTGGTTTTGGACGGCGTGGGGGGAGAGTGTGAGCTTGAGGCGGCGGATGTGGCGGCGCAAAGGCGGAGGAGGAGGAGGAGGAGAGAGGAGGGGAGGTTGAAGGGGGAGTTTGAGACGGGAGAGGTGGGGCTTGACGGAGAGAGCGTCCATTGTTGAGGGGAAGATTAGAAAACAGGGGAATTCATTTGAAATTGAAGAAGAAGAAGGAGGGGAGGTTGAAGGGGGAGGAGGACTGATGCGAGGATGGATTTCGTGGATAAGAACTCATATCCACTTCTTGCCCTTCCTCTATCTCTCTCTATTTTCTTTTCTTAAAAAAAAAAAGTTAATACTGATAATACAGTAAGAAGAGTAATTGTGGAAATTTTGTAGGAATTAGATTTTAGTCTTTAATTCTTACCACTAAATTTATTTAAGTGAGGCTTTGGATAAGATTTCGAAACAGTTATACGATTTCAACTAAATTGTACACAAGTCTTTTTTATTTTTTTTCCATACAAATTGCAATTAGAGAGTGAATGGAAAAACTCTGATTCCGTTCATCCAAATACTCAACATGTCGAATAAATTGTACATTGTGCTCGAAAACATGCTAAAATTGGTGAAATTTATCAAGGAATGAATTGATCGATACTCACTTTGGTATTGCGATCGATTTGGATGATTATCGAATGACTCATTCATCCAATTATTATCGAAATCATTCAATCTTGAAACACATTAAACTTGTTGAAATGCGTTAATGAACAAGTTAATATGCTTATTCCATCTTTCGGTTGATTTTAAGTTTTCGATAACAGCTTTCAGTTGATTTTAGTGGTTTTCGATGGGAATCGTAGTATCTTTGACAGGGGGTGAAAGCCTTAACACCACCGGCGCTACGCGTGCTCTGACAACATTTCTTTGTAAAACCCTAATTCTAAGAGCGCTATCGATTCAAGGTAACAATCCAATTTGATTTTCTAACTAAGAGCACCTCCAATGGGGGTTTTTAAGAGGGTTTTAAGTGAAAAATAAATTTAACTAGTGAGCATGCCCGTGTGATGCACGGGACATGTTTTAGTTACGTTGTTTGCTCATTTAGTTAGTTGATATACTCTATTAGGTTTGTTTAACCGGTTAAATGTAATTTGATTTACTCAGTATTTGATTTACACGTTATTTATTTTTAATTAATATTAAAGATAATCAACTTTTATTACATATGTTCTTTGACATTAATTTTTTTTGAGATTGATATAATAATGTACTTGAATACCATTTAATTGATTTAATTTAAAAATCTCTCTTCTTTGTTACATAATTTATATTCATTGTAATTGTTAACATGTAGGTGATGAAACCATGCGGAAATAACAAAGAATTGGACGCGGATATGTCAAGAACGGGCTTCAAAGAGAACTGGGATATAAGGAGGACGCGGATATAAAATGATGACACATGTCCATCATGCCCACCACCCACGACAATCACACGTGTTAGCTCAACGACGACACGTGTCAAAGAAAGGGACCCTGACCGAGCCATATAAATAGGGAAGTGAACAGGAGAGAAAGGGGGGTCGAAAGGACGACAAAAAAGAGAAAAGAAGAAAAAGAGGAACAAATTAGAGGATAACCGCGGAATCTACGAAGTAACCGCGTAAAATTGAGAAGTATAGAGAGAAAGAAAGGGGAGAAGCCTACATATCCGCGACGAACCATACGTCTCAGGTTAATCTCCGCGGACAGGTATGAACCCTTACGATATAAAATAAACGGATGAACTCCCATGAAAACATGCGGGATTATGGTTAAATTTATGAATGCGAGTGAAGCGCGGCCCAGGTTGAGTAGCGAATGAATTGATTCGCGTGTCAGGTAAGCCCGTGTAATATAAAAATATTTACTCGTGTCTAAACCCCCAGGGGCCCATCGAAAGTGGGTCCCTTGTACAATTTTCTTGGGGTGGCTTCATCACTGGCGCCGTCTGTGGGAACCCACTCACCCTGAGGGGTTCAATTTTAGGTTTTTATTAAATAATCTACATATGTTTTAGGTCTAAAACATCGCCTATTCACGGTCCCGACTAGACAGCCTTCTAATCTACAAGAGACGCGTAGGCCTCTAGAAAAACCCCCGTGAAGGAGGGGAGTAGGAAAATGATTATCTAAAAGCATAAGATAACAAACTTCCTGCCAAACACTTTTACTAACAAAACTGTAAGTGGTTCGTGTCGGACAGGAAACATGTATAACAACGAAGACTCGGATGAAATGAGCCAAAGCACGATGCCAAAGCAAGAGGCCACTAGTATGTACAATCCATCTGTACTACAATCAGGGGAACAACAAAGCATGTGGGCATCTCCATACGTGCCCCCTTATTTCCCGACATACGTGCCCGAATACATACCGCCTGTGTACGTGCCACATGCGGCGCAGCAAGAGCCGCATTATTACTTCCCACAAGTTCCCCGAGCCTCAGCCCTATTATCAGCCGATCCCCGCGCCGCAATATTATTATCAACCAGCATCAGGGCCTCAACACCAGCACCAGCCAGTAAACGAGCCGCGGCATTACCATGATTATGAGAACATATACCAAGGCCAGCCCAGAGCTCACGACCAGCAATATGACATGTATGGACATCCAGACGCGGCAGAAACAATCAATCCGAATCAGTATGGGAACCCTGCACCCGGAGCGTCAGGACATGGATTCGATCCCCTGCATCAGGGCGCGCAAGGGGTTAATATGCGACCCAGCAAACATCGACGAGGAGAGCGTTCAACTGACGTATCGACTTCCACCAAGTCTGGCTCAACGCAAATGAAAGTTGACGTCCCTGACGCTCTGCCCTCTGTTTTCACTCAAGATATTTGCCGAGCACCGGTCCCCAAGCGATGGAGGGATGTGAATCTCATGAAATACGATGGGACCACAGATCTAGAAGATCATATGTGTCATTTCATGACTGCAATGGGGATCAACGAATACAATGATGCTATGCTATGTCGGACTTTCCCATCAACCCTCACCAAGATCGCCTTAACCTGGTTCACCAACTTACCAAAGGGTTCAGTTGGCAGTTTCTCTGATTTGAACCGGATTTTTCAATCTCACTTTGGAAGCGCACGGTCAAGAAAGAAAAGCATGCTAGACTTGAATTCAATCAAGCAAGGAGGGGATGAAACCCTGGGTCAGTTCTTCGCCCGATTCACCAGTGTAGTCGTCCAAATCCCGAATTTCAATCATGAATCCGCGACTATCATCCTCATGGGCAATCTGGCGGAGGGTGATTTCAAGACTTACTTATTCAGGAAGAAACCCAGAAGCTATGATCAGTTAAGGGATCTGGTGTCTCGATAGATAGATGCAGAAGAAGCGGTCGCGTCAAGTTCAAGAGCAAATGGTGGGCATCAAGGCTTTTTCAGCAAGTTGGCGGGAAAGTTCAGGAAGGATAAAGGGGCAGCGAAACCCCCCAAACAACCATCGGCGGGACACCACCGGCAAAATGACGAAGTCCACCTCAATTCAGATAGGAGGGAGGAGCATCGTCATCAAAGAAATGATCGAAGAGAAGGAGATGACTGCAATAGAAGCCATCAACCGCGGAGAGATGATTACCATGATCGGGAAAACCATCCTCGAGAACACCACCAGAATAGAAGGGACGATCGGCACCTGGTAGAGCGTCACATGCAAGGCGAGGAATATCCTCGTCATCAAAACAGGGATCCTGACCGATACAGGGAACGTGAGGAGGCACCACAGCCGTATCGAGGGAGGGGCCGAGGGCGTCGATGGCGGAGAGGATGCCATAACGGTCCCCCACCCCCTCAAGGGTCAGTGAATCAGGCTCCCCGCGAGCAGGAAGGAAGGTTGAGGTCCGCGGTTGAGCGTATGCCAGAGCCCGAAGGATACATCGACACTCTAGTTGGAGGACCCTCTCTTTCAGGAGCTAGTAACCAGGAGAGGAGGAATTATGAGCGAGAAGGAAAGCAACCACCCTCCACGGCGAGCAGACGAATTGCCCACACGCCGCACGCAGAAATGGTATTCACGGTGAGAGACGCGGAAGATGTAAGGATGCCTCATTCCGACCCGCTGGTCATACATGCTCAAATAGCAACCAAGACTGTCAAAAGGGTGTTCATTGACACAGGATCATCGGTTGATATACTCGCATGGGAAGCCTTTCTGCAGCTCGGAGTCTCGGCAACGGCACTCAAGCCATACTTAGGGACATTAGTTGCTTTCTCCGGAGATGAAATACCAGTCGCAGGGACCATAGAGCTGACGGTAGTGCTCGGATCCGCTCCAAGACGAAGGATGGAAAACATAGTTTTCACCGTCGTGCGGGTCCCAACAGTATACAACGCCCTGCTAGGAAGAGTCTCACTCTACAAGTTTCAGATGGTGGTCTCTATCTACCATTTCTTGGCCAAGTTCCCAGTGATAGGAGGAGAAGTAGGTGAAGTCCGCGGACAACAACCAGAGAGCCGGAGTTGTTACTTAACCTCCCTCAGAAAGAAAAGAGCAGTAATGCAGATTGAAGAATACGCCGCGAGCACAACTGAAAAGAAGGCAGAAAACTCGCAGAAGGAGCTTGTAGAAGAAACCGATCAAGAGAGTACCGGTACTGAAGCAGAATTGGAGGTAAGACCCGCGGCAAGGGAAATTCCAACCGCTGATGAGAGGCAATTCCACTCCCCATTCTCCAACCCGGAAGAAAGAATATATATGGGGCAAGCATTAGAGCCCGAAGAGAAACAGCGAGTCCTCGACATAATAGCAAGGTCGAGAGACATTTTTGCCTGGTCACCGAAAGATCTACTGGGGGTCCCTTCGTCCATCGCCTTGCACACCCTCAGGATAAGACATGATGCTAGGCCAATTGCTCAGAAAAAGAGGAAGATGGCGCCTGAAAAAGCTCTCGCGGCAAAAGAAGAAATAGAAAAGTTACTGGATGCCGGTTTCATTGAGGAAGTAGAAGACTCCGAATGGCTGTCCAATGTGGTTCTGGTCAGAAAGTCGAATGGGAAGTGGCGTATGTGTGTTGATTTTTCGGATCTCAACAAATCGTGTCCCAAGGATAGTTACCCACTTCCCTCAATTGATGAGTTGGTTGATGAAACTTCCGGGAATGCTGTCCTCAGTTTCCTGGACGCATATTCAGGGTATAACCAGATCCGTATGGATCCCCTCGATAAGAAAGCCACAACCTTTATTACTAATCAGGGGATTTTCTGCTATAAGGTTATGCCGTTCGGGTTAAGGAATGCAGGGGCCACATTCCAGAGAACTGTTGACAAGATCTTTCGAACCCAGACTGGGAGAAACGTATCGATCTATGTAGATGATATCGTGGTAAAAAGCTTGAAAGCAGAAGATCACGCCGCTGATCTGCAAGAGACCTTCGACTCTCTGAGACGCGGAGGATTAAACTTAAACGCGGAAAAGTGTGTTTTCGGCGTTGATTCTGGAAAATTTTTGGGATTCTTGGTTAGCCAGCGAGGGATAGATGTAAACCCTGAAAAGATTGCAGCGATTCAAGGGATGCGACCGCCCAGAACGATCAAAGAAGTCCAAGCTCTCAACGGTGCTGTCAACTATCTCAGCCGATTCTGCTCTTGTCTCGCGGATAAATCTCTGCCCTTCTTCGCTCTGATAAAGAAGAAAGGACCGATCCAGTGGACGCCAGACTTGCAACAAGCCTTTGAAGGGTTGAAAGATTATCTGACGAAGCTGCCAACCTTACACCGACCCGAAAGGCTTGAGGACCTATACCTCTACTTGGCTGTCAGAAGTGCGACCATCAGTGCAGTACTCACCCGCGAAGAGAAATATCCAATTTATTACATAAGCAGAGTCTTGCAAGATGCTGAAACGAGATATGAACCGATCGAGAAAATGATTCTATGTTTAGTATTCGCGGCAAGGAGACTACGGCCTTACTTCCAAGACCACTCAGTCCAGGTCTTAACCAACCTTCCTTTAAGGCAAATCCTGCACTCCCCATGCCTCTCAGGACGGATGACGAAATGGGCAGTAGAATTGTCGAAATTTGACATTGACTACAAACCACGGAAGGCAGCGCTAGCACAAACCCTGGCAGATTTCATCTGTGAAACAAGTTTTGAAGAACAAGCACTGTTTGAAGAAGGGAGTTGGGTTTTGAGAGTTGATGGAGCAGTCAATCAAGCAGGTTGTGGAGCTGGAATAGCTTTAGTATCCCCTGAGGGACAGGTAGCAAACTACGCTTATAAGCTTGCCTTCCAAGCAACGAACAACGAGGCTGAGTATGAAGCTCTCATAGCAGGTTTAGAAATAACGCTGTCAAGAGGAGCTAGGAGCGTGATTACCTATACAGATTCTGAGGTCTTGGCAAGACAGATAGAAGGAGAATATGAGGCCAAAACGGGTTTGATGCCGGACTATCTGAGAAAAGTCCTGGCCTTACGAAAGGCCTTCTTGAATTTCAAAATAACGGCCGTCCCGAGGGAGGAAAATCAACAGGCAGACGCTCTGGCAAGGGTTGGCGCGGCAATGCCATCCGAGGTCGGTGCAGAATTCATATTCGAGAAAAGAGAAGGCCGTGGGCTTGTGAAAGAAGTTTTTTTCATTGAAACAAATGGAGAAAACGACTGGAGAACACCCGTGGCGGAATACCTGGAAAAAAGAATTCTTCCCGCGGAAAAGCATGAGGCTAAACAAGTCAAGATGAGATCAGCAAGATTCACTGTCCGCGATGGACGACTTTACAAAAAAGGTTTTGCACAGCCAGACCTAACATGTGTTGCTATAGAGGAAGGAATGATGATTATACAAGAACTACACTCTGGTGTATGTGCGCACCACCAAGGTTGGAGAGCACTAGCAGTTAAGATCATGAGGACGGGATACTATTGGCCGACGATGAAGCAAAATGCTCAGGAATTCATCAAGAAGTGTGACGCGTGCCAAAAATATGGAAATGCTATCCATCAGCCCGCGGAAACTATGAAAGAAATCCATGGTGCCTGCCCTTTCTCCCTATGGGGGATGGACATTTTAGGACCATTTCCAACCGCGCCTGGCCAGCTGAAATACGTGATCGTGATTGTGGACTACTTCACCAAGTGGGTGGAGGCAGAAGCTATGGGACTCATAACGGCTGAAAAGGTGAAAAAATTCTTGTGGAAGAATCTGGTCTGCCGCTTCGGAGTTCCGGAATCGATCATCACTGATCACGGTCCCCAGTTCGACTACGAAACCATCCGAAGTTTCTGTAAAGATCTCAATATTAATCTCAAATTCTCATCTGTAGCGCACCCTCAAACGAATGGACAAGCAGAGGTCACCAATCGGCAAATCCTGGAGGGCATACGGAAGAAATTGGGAGACACAGCCAAAGGGAGATGGGCAGAACTCCTTCCTTTAGTGCTGTGGTCTCACAGAACATCCACGAAGACGCCGACAGGAGAGACGCCCTTTTCTCTGGTTTATGGTGTCGATGCGGTCATACCAGTTGAGCGGATGATTCCGTCAGCCAGTGTTTCCGGATTCAAACCACAGACCAACGAAGAAGCGCTTGAAGTGGAAATGCATCTGAGGGAAGAACGAAGAATGATGGCCGCCTTGAAAGCAGAAGAATACAAAAGACGGGCTGCAAGGTACCACAACCAGAAGGTTCGTCCGCGACAATTCCAGAGGGGAGATCTAGTTCTACGACTAGTGCAGACAGGAGGAAAGCTGGATGCCAATTGGGAAGGCCCATACGTGGTAGCCGACATCATTCAAGCTGGCGCCTACAAGTTGAAGAATGAAAAAGGAGAAATCCTGAACAAGACCTGGAACGCCAATTGTCTGAAAAAGTACTTTATGTAAATCTTGGAACACTGTCCTTTGGTTTAATAATCGCCCCCGCAGGTAGTTGGATGAGCGGTTAGCGGGCGTTTTCTATGAATTACTAAGAATGACCAATAACTTTAAATGACGCTGGAGCTCACTCCGCGTCACTCCCTTGATCGAGACTCTTGATCTCTCAAGGTCGAGCTAACGAACGAGAAGATTGACGACGCTGGAGCTCACTCCGCGTCACTCCCTTGATCGAGACTCTTGATCTCTCAAGGTCGAGCTAACAAACGAGAAGATTGATGACGCTGGAGCTCATTCCGCGTCACTCCCTTGATCGAGACTCTTGATCTCTCAAGGTCGAGCTAACAAACGAGAAGATTGATGACGCTGGAGCTCACTCCGCGTCACTCCCTTGATCGAGACTCTTGATCTCTCAAGGTCGAGCTAACAAACGAGAAGATTGATGACGCTGGAGCTCATTCCGCGTCACTCCCTTGATCGAGACTCTTGATCTCTCAAGGTCGAGCTAACAAACGAGAAGATTGATGACGCTGGAGCTCATTCCGCGTCACTCCTTGATCGAGACTCTTGATCTCTCAAGGTCGAGCTAACAAACGAGAAGATTGATGACGCTGGAGCTCATTCCGCGTCACTCCCTTGATCGAGACTCTTGATCTCTCAAGGTCGAGCTAACGAACGAGAAGGTTGACGACGCTGGAGCTCACTCCGCGTCACTCCCTTGATCGAGACTCTTGATCTCTCAAGGTCGAGCTAACGAACGAGAAGATTGATGACGCTGGAGCTCACTCCGCGTCACTCCCTTGATCGAGACTCTTGATCTCTCAAGGTCGAGCTAACGAACGAGAAGGTTGACGACGCTGGAGCTCACTCCGCGTCACTCCCTTGATCGAGACTCTTGATCTCTCAAGGTCGAGCTAACGAACGAGAAGATTGATGACGCTGGAGCTCACTCCGCGTCACCCCCTTGATCGAGACTCTTGATCTCTCAAGGTCGAGCTAACGAGCGTAAAAACCGATAATGCTGGAGCTCATTCCGCGTCACTCTCTCTATTGGGACCCGTGATTACTCAAGGGAGAGTCAATAAGTGTAAAAACAACAAACGTCGGAGATTTCTCCGTGTCGCTCCTCCGACAGGAGTGTATCGTTCGTTCCCGCTGTCTCGGGCGGTTTCATGTTTTAAACAAACCTTGGTACTTTGTTTATGTTTCTCTTTGGGATTGCGTACGTTGGGTTTATTTTGGTTGAAGACTGGTGATGGGAAACTTAATCCGCGGTTGTTTTTTGGAAATGGGTTTTGCCCCGGGTCCCGCGGATGGCCCATGTTTGGGGAACCCAGTCTGCGGTTCTTTGTTGATAGTAATTTTTCAGCATCTTTTTGGTGTCAGAAAAAAGATTTTGGAAACCTCGACACTTGGTCGTTTTAATATTTTTCGTTCAACGTTCTTATTTATTACAGGCTTCCTTTTGCTTGATAATCTAAACACATAGCATGGAACACTCCTTCCTCAGGGGGAACCGCCACTACTCTCATCTTCTGAAGTGTTTTCCCCTGAAGGCACGTAGGTGGCCTTGAAGCGCGCGTCGCCCAGATACTTGAATACGACGCCCCCTCCCACGCGAACATTCCTGGACCGGGTGAATGCTCTCCATCCTTGCGAGAGCCAGAGCACCCCTGCTTCGTCCCTTTCTACTAAGATGCGCGTGCCCCTCCTTCCCAGTCCATTGGTTAGGATGATTTTTTCGACACCGAAAAGGTCATATTCCTCTTCGAAGCACTCCGGCAGGGGCTGTTGTTTGTTTGGATGAAATGATTAATCGTAAGTAGAAAACGAGAACGTTTAGTAGGGGAGTTTTTAGAGGGGCGTTACTGTTCTTTGTAAAAAAGAAGCATTCTGGATCAATCGAATGAAATCCCTTGAGCGGCCTCCACCTGATGCCATGTTTTCTCCGGAACTGTTTTGGTTTATATATTTCCTGATGAAGAGTGTGCCTTGAGGGGTTATCTGGTCCCCGGTTTTATAGAAAAATTGTGAGCTACTGTTCCCTCGCTTGTTCGATTTTTTATTTATTGTTCACAAAACTCGAGTATCTTCTCCGAAACGTCTCTTCCCAAGTTTCTCGGGAAGGAAAATCGGTCAGTGAAGGAAAAACAGCTTTATTGATTTCCTTTCTCGGGAAGGAAAATCGGTCAGTGAAGGAAAAACAGCTTTATTCGTTCTCGGGTACATCGGTACTTGCGGACTCACTTTTTAGATTTTGACGCCTTGGCGCTTTCAGGAGCCCTTGTGGGCTTCTGATGGGCTTCTGGCCTTGAGCGAACCCACGTTTGTTGGGCCTAACTTCTTTTAGCGGTCGTGTGTCGGATCTGGAGTGTGTAAAACGAGAAGATTGATGACGCTGGAGCTCATTCCGCGTCACTCCCTTGATCGAGACTCTTGATCTCTCAAGGTCGAGCTAACAAACGAGAAGATTGACGACGCTGGAGCTCACTCCGCGTCACTCCCTTGATCGAGACTCTTGATCTCTCAAGGTCGAGCTAACGAACGAGAAGATTGATGACGCTGGAGCTCACTCCGCGTCACTCCCTTGATCGAGACTCTTGATCTCTCAAGGTCGAGCTAACGAACAAGAAGATTGATGACGCTGGAGCTCACTCCGCGTCACTCCCTTGATCGAGACTCTCGATCTCTCAAGGTCGAGCTAACGAGCGTAAAAACCGATAATGCTGGAGCTTATTCTGCGTCACTCTCTCTATTGGGACCCGTGATTACTCAAGGGAGAGTCAATAAGTGTAAAAACAACAAATGTCGGAGATTTCTCCGTGTCGCTCCTCCGACCGGGATGCGCGATTCCTCAAAAATCAAAATAATTGAAAACATAGTTCAATGCCATGATCATAAGTCTAAAAACTACGAGGAGTACAACCACAAACAAACGTCACAAGAAAAACGAACATTCCCCTTGGTCTCATAACACACATGAATAAGGAGAACGCAGACACGCGATACAACAATTGCATAAGAGATTTCACACATCCGGAAGGATGATCGGCCTCGGAGGCGACATGACCCAACCATTCTCCACACAAATGGATCCCTCATCAAGCACACGAACATCAAAGTGAACACCACCACGATGGCGAAGTACCATGACAGTTCCCATTCCTAGCCCTTGAGACGCAAGGAAATCACTCCAACCATCGATAAGCCAAAAAATCCCATAGTCCTTTTTGACTATCTGGATCGGAAAATCCACAGTTGAGCCCAGGGATAAAAAGACTTGGGTTGGGTTGGTAACACCTGTCTCATCTTCAAAAAGAGCAGGCAGCGACTGGGAAAGAACAAAACAAATAAGGTGTAAAGAAAGAAGTAAATCTTCTCAAAGAAAAAGAAGAAGAAGAAGAAGACAACTCACTCGTTCCAGCAGCTGATCTTCAAAATCCAAGGCTAAGTAAAAAGCCCAGGGGTTCGCATTTGATGCCTCCATTTAAAAATCAAAAAACACTAGGGGAGAAAACACCCTTGTGCCTCACTTATATAACCTCGCAAAGAAAAGGAGATGGAATATATTCTCGAAAGAATCTTTCAGAATCCTCAAAAGAAGAACACAACCACCACAAGACATAGGCTTACTAAAGTCATGAATCGAAAAGACAAGTCTGAATCACACGAAGACCAAGAAGAATCTTGGGCATAACCATTTTTTATTCATGACAAAAGAAAAATACGTGCCAACGGAAATAACCTCCTCGGCTTACAAAAGGATACGAGAAGAACTAATCACGGATAGAAACCGTTAGTTAAAATATTAGCAGGCTCGAAAGGAGAATAGCCAACGATCTCGTCCCCGTCCTCCAAACCCATGATTTGGACTTCAAAACGAGCATTCCCCTTGTGGATAAAAACCATAGAGGATCCGACCACAAGCCCATGAGATTCAATAAAATCTCTCCGTCCGTGACAAAGCCAATACATCCCGTAATCACCCTTGTAAACGCGAACCGGAAAATCGCGTAAGAGGTGGGATGAAAGGAAAACTTGCTCAGGGATATCACCCGCGAATTCACCCTCAAAACGCATAGGCAAGAGCTGAAAACAAAAGAGAACAAAAGATCAAATGCAAAGAATAAATGATATCAAAACTCATGTTCCCAAAGAAGACTTACCAAGCGGGATGTTTGATCAAGACGGTCAATAGACTGAAAGAAGGCCCACCTATCCGATCTAGGAGCGGCCATGAACACAATTGGAGAACAAAGAAGGCAATTATGAGGTAGTGAAAAAGGAAAAAAGTAAAGATACCCCCTATAAAAGCCTAAAAGAGCAGCATGCATGACTACCATCTGGCATAAGATTCCTCTAAAAATTGAAAAAATGCGAGCTCGCCAACCAAGGCGGCAGTATAGTCACGAGAGCTGCAGAAGTAACTTCAGTGAAATGACTCAACCTCCAGGAACAACAGACAAAACAAAGGTCAGGCGAAGCTCAGGCCTAAATCAAACACGCGGCCTAAGGAATACCACGTAGAAGAACCCCAGGATGACGAGCTGAAACACGCGGCGCGTTTGATCGAATATAAGAACCCCGTGAAATCCTGTAAGGATTATCATGCATAAAATAAAGAAATGGAATTCGAAAATCCACCAAAAGCCTTTTACAGAGTTATCGTTACAGAAGAACAACTTCAATCTCTACGCCTCCCACTGATGTACGTCCTCCTAGAGGAGGATGCGCATCGCCTGGTGCATCTGTGGTCTCGATCCAACCGCGAGCATGAAGTCAAAGTCGAAGTGGACGCAGACGGAATTTATTGGTTCACAGACGGATGGCCCGGATTCGTAGAAGCTAACAGGATAAGCATTGGGGTTGCTCTGATCTTCGTATACCAGGGAGATTCGATCTTCGAGGTCTACGTCGCAAACCCCGACTGTGATTACAACGGAATAGAGGGACGCGGATGAGGAACCACTACAAGGGCGACCAGCATTGTAATCCCAATGCCTTTAAAAATGTCTATGTGTAAAAGAACGGAGTAACGTTCGAACTAAATAAGGTCTAGAAGTCGTATAACGCTATCTGTTTCGAAATAAAAAGAGTGGGTCTCCATGTTTCAGAACTTCAAAAGCAAAACGTTCCCTTTATTCACGAAATAAACTCATACAGCGAATGGATTCTCCCAATTTATAAACGGCTCAACATGAGTCGCTGGAAGAAACAACTGGAACATAGTCCTCAATTTCAGCACATTCTAAATCACGCCGCGGACAAACTTTAAAACAAGCACGACCCATGTAGAAAAAAGTCATCGATGACCCAACAACAAAGCCGTGATAAGTAACGAATCTATCCCAGCCACGACGAAGGTATAAGCGACCATCCGATCCCCTTTTCACTTCAACCCGAAGATTCTTAATGGCATAAGAAGTCAAGAAAATCTTCCGCGGAGGAGGAGATCTGAACTCCTCCTCAAATTGATTAGGGAGAGGCTGTCAAGGAGAAACATAAGTCAGATAATTGAAGTTGAAGAAAAAAGGGGTAGAAAGAAACATTTTAAAAACCGATGCTATCAAAGAAATCCTACAAGTGAAGAAAGATGATCGACGCATCCCAAAGTGCTGAAAAACGCCCAAGGGTTAGAGATCCCAGGCGCCATGAATCCTCATCAGAGGGAAGAACCACAATTATAAAGAACTAAAGACACAAGTCTAGAGTATTCAAGCATGACAGACAAGTGGCGAAAAACTTTCATCAACCACAACACAAGTGGCCAAGCCAATCAGATGATAATTGCTACAAAAGAGTAATTATATACAAGAACATAATCTCGCGAGCGAGTTAGTAAGAACCATTGTTTGAACATAAAAAACACAAGATTGTTCAGTCACCACAGGAGTTAATTACATAATTGGCCAGCGCCAGCAAAATCTGATAAAACAAGAAATTTACACCCCTAAGCCTCAGGGATCAGCGACGATGTCGACCTCTTCACCATCGGAGTCCTCCTCGTCCGAGAGTTCCTCTCCCGCCATCTCTTCCGAGGTCAATCCCCAATCCGCGACCGATAGGCTCGCCTCGAACTTCTCCAAAGGAACGCCGGGGTTAGCCCGCGAACGGACGACGCTTTGGTTAATGCCAGCAGACATCCCTTTTCGGAAGTAGCTGAAGCACTTGTCCTTTAAAAGCTCAACGCCCTCAGGAGATCGAAGGCATGGTTTTGCTATTGAGGAGAGGAAGGAAGTGCCCGCGTCGGTTTTGAACCACTCAGAAGTCAAGAACTTAAGACCTTCAGGGGATCCCAGCCACCGGAGCGCAACCTCCTGAGGAGCCTGGGACTGAAGCTTCTCCAACTCTTGCTTCATCAGGGTGCGATCTTCTTCAACGATGGAATGCTCCACTTGAAGATCTCTGAGACGTGCCTCGGATGTCTCCAGTTCCTTCTTCATTTGTTCCGTGGATCGATGAAACTCTTCTCCTTGACGGCGTAAGACATCCGAATATGAAAGTTCCGCGTCAAGTTTGGAGGACAAAGCGGAATTCTGCTCCTTCAAAGTAGAAATCTCCTCATTGGCAGCCTGCAACTTCTCATGAAGTTCCACGGACCGCTTTTTGAATTTCTCCACTGAGGAAGGGTCGCCAACAGTGTTGCCTAGCGTCCTCAACTTGTGATTCAACGCTTTCACCTCAGCGGCCTTTTTAGAGAGCTCCGCCTCGAAAGACACCAGCCGCCTCTCTGAGTCGGTTTGGAAACTCCTAACCTAAAAGAAACCAAGAAAGAAGTGAAAATAAGGGGACAAGGATCGAACAAAAACTTAACTAAATATAAAATGGTCCCCACCGCGAACTTACCCACTCAGCCACACGCTCAAATTGTAGAGAAAAGTCATCCAATTCCAAGCGCCGCACCCATAATCGTTCGTTCCGCGCAAATTTTTCTGAACCGCGGAGACGAACTAGATCATCGACCCCGAAGCCGGGGATGCGAAAGGCGGGCAAAGCATCGTCCCCTTGAAGAAAAAGCGCCTCCTCTTCCCCGCTACCAGAGGCACGAGATGAACCCACGGTCTTCCTTTTCTTCTGAGGATGAGAAGCGTCCACGCCCGAAGGACCGGGACGTTTCTCGCGGACATCTGAAGCCGCAACCTCGGTTTCCACCGCAGGTTCGTTGACTCTATCCGCGTCCTCAACCGCTGCTCCTTGAGGCGCAGCAGGCGGGCGGGGGGCACGCTTGGCAGACTTTTTTTTCCTCACCTTTCCGCTTTCTTGAACGGAATGGCGATCGGCTAGGGAACTCAAATCCATCAGGTCTGCCAAAAAAGAAGCAAAAAGACAAGGCGTGAATAACTGTTCGCGAACACACGAGTCCTCTTAAAAAAGGAAGAAAACATAAGAGCATGTGAATGGTATACACGAAACGCTAAGATAATCACAAAAATAAAAATGAAAAAAGACTAAGGCAGACACCTAATCGCGGATGAGGCAGACTCAACCCCGCCATCTCAAGACGAAGAGCCGAAACCATCGATCGCCACGGTAACTTTGGCTCATGAACGAAGGAATCCTTAAACTTATCTAAATGGGCAACCCATGGCTTCTTGACCGCACTAAACCACCCAGGAACAGTCTTAAATTCAAGGCAAACACCAGCTTTGTCGCGAACCAAAAACCACTTGTGTTTCCAGTTCGGCTTGCTGGAAAGCCTCTCGATATAACTACAGCTGGAGTTGCACTGGTAGAACCGAGGATCTTGAGGCCCTCTCTTCAAGGAAAAGATGCTGAGCATTAATTCTTTCGTTGGAAGCACACCGATATCCTTGCAGCGCATCACAAAGCTGGTGAAAAACATCCAACAGTTTGGTACAACTTGCGCGGGGCTCAAATTGTACTCGGACAAGAAGGCTATGAACAGAGGATGAAGAGGCAAGCGAAATCCTTGGGATAAACTTGCCGCGTACACTACCAAGCAGTCCTCATAAGCGTCTAAACACCCACCACCCTCCGAGGGAAGGCACAACTGCACGCCTGCTGGCCATGGAAATATCTGAGCCAAAGCTTCAACACTCGAAAGATCAAGCAACGTCGTACATCCTCGCACCTCTTGAATAGGAGAACGAGGCGGACGAACCCTCTCGGAAATAACAGGAGGGCAGGGTTGAGGGTCGCGAAGGGAGAACTCTCCCCGAAAGGAACAAGAACCCAAATCGTCAAGAGAATAAGATGGGAAGTCGAGGTCGCTAAGAACATCCTTCGAACGAACTCTTGCACACTTCTCAGCAAAGCCTACAGGAGACTCAGCATAAGGAACCCAAGACAACTCAGATTCCCGACCGCTGGTGGATGGACGTGGGCTGAGAGAAGCACCCGCGATGGTTGGAGCTTGAGTCTCCACATCCATTGGATGGACGTCACCCCCCTTCGAAGAAGAAGAAGTTAAAAAAGGAGAGGAATAATAATCAGGATCAGAGCGGTTCCGTCGTCGCCTCACCTTAATTGGATCACCAAAGGGACCCACGCGGTCTGGAGAAGAAATACTGGAAGAAGACGAGTCGGAGGAACTTCCTAAATCGGAGGATGAACTCCCGCTAGACGAAGACGAAGATTCCAAGACAACCGCGGGAATACCCCCTCCTGGATTCAAAGGAAGATCCTCTCTCCATCTTTCCTCCCTCTCGAACTCGTCCAATGCGTCCGGGTTCCCCTCAAAGTTAGCCATCCTTCGAGGAATTAAAAAGCTGATCTGAAAAGGAACCCGTACGCGGACCAAAAGATCAAAAAATCCCCAAAGAAACAGAACCGAAAAAAGGGAAAGGATCCAAACAGATTTGAGCGAAGGAAAAAAGAAAAGAGAAAACTACGCTAAAGTTCTTTAACAAAAAATGATAACGGTTAACAGCAGCATGCAAGAACAAATCAAGAACCCAAGAGTAAAAATCGAAGTTACCTCGGAAAATGAAGAACAAACGAAGAACAACCGGGAAACTCAACCGGGAAACGAAGAACAGCCGGAAAACTCAACGGAGGGATGAAGAACAGCCGGAAAACTCGATCGGGAAGCGAAAAAACCAACGCGGAACTCCAAAAGATGAGAAACTAAGCAAACACCACAAGCAGACAAAAGATGAGAAGTGAAAAAGTAAAAACGGAACGGGGTAATTTATAAGAAAATTACCGACTCTTCAGTTCCCCCCCCAAAAAAAAAACAATATGGGCCGTAGAAAACCCTTGACGGGCCCAAAGCTACCTCTTAACAGGCCCATTAAGGCTCTTCGAAGACGAAAAATGCAGATTATCCCCTACAAAAAGAAGGAAGGGACATATTTCCGCGGGTAAAGATCGAATCGTCTTAAGCTCTCTTGGAACTCAACCCGACCCGAGGAGCTGTGATGAAACCATGCGGAAATAACAAAGAATTGGACGCGGATATGTCAAGAACGGGCTTCAAAGAGAACTGGGATATAAGGAGGACGCGGATATAAAATGATGACACATGTCCATCATGCCCACCACCCACGACAATCACACGTGTTAGCTCAACGACGACACGTGTCAAAGAAAGGGACCCTGGCCGAGCCATATAAATAGGGAAGTGAACAGGAGAGAAAGGGGGGTCGAAAGGACGACAAAAAAGAGAAAAGAAGAAAAAGAGGAACAAATTAGAGGATAACCGCGGAATCTACGAAGTAACCGCGTAAAATTGAGAAGTATAGAGAGAAAGAAAGGGGAGAAGCCTACATATCCGCGACGAACCATACGTCTCAGGTTAATCTCCGCGGACAGGTATGAACCCTTACGATATAAAATAAACGGATGAACTCCCATGAAAACATGCGGGATTATGGTTAAATTTATGAATGCGAGTGAAGCGCGGCCCAGGTTGAGTAGCGAATGAATTGATTCGCGTGTCAGGTAAGCCCGTGTAATATAAAAATATTTACTCGTGTCTAAACCCCCAGGGGCCCATCGAAAGTGAGTCCCTTGTACAATTTTCTTGGGGTGGCTTCATCAGTAGGTAGTCGTAAAACAATAATGAAGCTACATATAAAACGATAAAGTACATTGTTTAATTTTAATTTAACCATTTTTATAAAATAAAACTATAAAAAAAATAAGATTAGAGCATAATGAAATTCATAAAAGTAGATTTAATGTGTGAATTTTTTTAAAACAAAAATAATAAGCGATCGATCAAGTATTTGATCGAGTCTTCATATATAGTTCAATAGTTGCTCCTAGCTTGTACATATGTAGATGTGTCCATTCACTCTTATCTTCATTGCTTGCAATTTGAATATCAAAGCTTCTACCATGTTCATATTGACTCTCAACCTAATACTTCGAATGTGAGGGTGCAAAACATACGGAGTAGATATATACTCCCTCCGTTAATTAAAACTTGACGTTTTACTATTTACGCACATTTTTTGAGGTGTTAAAAACTATATAAAATATTAACTTTTTTAATATATTTTTTTAATAATTTCATACTTGTTACTATTAAGTATGAATTTATAAAAACACATTTTAAAAAAAGTCAATATTTCATATAGTTTTTATCATTTTAAAAAAGCGTGCAAGAATAGTAAACGACAAGTTTTAATTAACAGAGGGAGTAGTAATTAGTAAGCATATCTCTCATATATATATATAATCAATATCATCCGCCCATCAAATTTTAGAGAACTAATTAGAGGTATTTGTAAACATGTCTCATGCATACCTACCTTCATTCTTTTACAAAGTTTATTATAATTAGGCTTCAAAGCCTCGACTAAGCCCTTCTAAACTAATTCAAATTAAAGAAAACCCTTCAAATTTCATAATTAATATGATTATTAATAAATTAGAACGTATGTGGTGAACCATATATTTTACATTTGAATTTATTTTAGGGGAATTGGTGAAATGTCCAAAAAAGTTGTCCTAATTAGTGAAACGTCCACATTTTGGGACAAATTGGTGGAGTGTCCATCTTGTCCGTAGTAATTTCATCATCTTGTCAATAACAATTTTATCATCTTGCCTATAGCCTAACTTTTTTTTTTAACATTTTGTCGTGCAAAAATAAGAGTATGTTGAGCATGTGCAAAAATAACCGTATGTTGAGCAAATTAGACCCAAGTCTATTTTTTTTTACATTTTGTCGTGCAAAAATAAGAGTATGTTGTGCATGTGCAAAAATAACCGTATGTTGAGCAAATATGACCCAAATCTAGTTTTTTTGTTTTTTTTTTAATATTTTGTCGTGCAAAAATAAGAGTATGTTGTGCATGTGCAAATATAGCCGTATGTTGAGCAAATAAGACCCAAGACTAGGTTTTTTTTTTTACATTTTGTCGTGCAAAAATAAGAGTATGTTGTGCATGTGCAAAAATAACCGTATGTTCAACAAATATGACCCAAGTCTAGTTTTTTTTAAACATTTTGTCGTGCAAATATAAGAGTACGTTGTGCAAATATAATCGTAAGTTGTGCAAATATGGCCCAAGTCTAGTTTTTTTTATTTTTTATTTTTATATTTTTTTTAACATTTTGTCGTGCAAATATAAGAGTACGTTGTGCAAATATAACCGTAAGTTGTGCAAATATGACCCAAGTCTAGTTTTTTTAAATTTAAAAAAAAAAAAATTTTACATTTTGTCGTGCAAATATAAGAGTACGTTGTGCAAATATAACTCTAAGTTGTACAAATATGACCCAAATCTTTTTTTTTTTTTACATTTTTTCGTGCAAATATAACCGTAAGTTGTGCAAATATGACGCAAGTCTAGTTTTTTTCGTGTCGATACATTTTGGCGTGCAAATATAACCGTATGTTGTACTTGTGCAAATATAACATTATGTTGTGCAAAAATAAAAATATAGATTATGGATCAAATAATAAAATATAGATAGTTTTTTTAATTTCTCATATTCATAGGGTGATTTTTGTAATTAATAAAAAAGTCCTCCTCCTTCCTCACGGTTTAGTCCGCGACTCCGCCTCCGGCTGGATCGGCGCCGGCTCTGGCCGCCTCCGCCTCGCCGCTGCGCCAAATCGGACATCAGTTCGCCGCCTCCGCCTCCGATCTCACTCCATCGCTCGCTCGCTCGCTCGCTCCAGATCTCGGCCTCCGCCTCCGCTCTAGAACAGGCCGGATCGGCGCCGGATCTGGCCGCCTCCGCCTCGCTGCAGCGCCGAATCGGACATCACCTCGCCGCTGCGCCTCGCCGCCTCCGCCTTCGATCTCGCTCCCTCGCTCGTTCGCTCGCTCGCTCACCGCCTCCGGAGACGTCGACCAGATCCAGCCTCTCGCTCCAGATCTCGGACTTCGACCAGATCTGAGCACAAGATCCGGCGCCTCGCCTCCGGCTCGCTCCGGCCTCACTCTCTCCGCGCTCGCTCACTCCGGCCTCGGCTCCGGTCTCGCTCCGGCGGAGATCTGGAGGGAAGGAGATCGGGAATTTTAGACAATCTCCCTCTCTCTGCCATAAGTATACCTGGATGATTTGGGAGAGATGGACAAATTCCCAATTTGTTCCAAACCTTGGACATTCCGCCAATTAGTCCGAAAAAGGTGCCTCTTTTGCAAATTTTTTCTTTATTTTATCTATATTGAGCAGACCCAATTAAAATAAAAATATATGGATGTTATACTAATTATATGAATTGATCAATAATAGCATGGAAAACTATATTATCAGGAAAGATAGTATATATGACTCCCTCTTGTTGAACTTTCTAAGTTAGGATGTAGTACCCAAAACAATTGTTGCAATTCATCTTGGGCGCTTTCTTTACATTTGGTAACAAAATCTAGCAACAAAACAAAAAAAAATAGTCAGTAAAAATATCAAAATAATAGTTAATCTAATTAAGCTGCAAATTGATCTAGTTAACAATTAACAGAATAAAATTGATGAAAGGCATAAAAAACAATGGCTCATAAAAAATACGAATGATTTTTTTGGAAGAAAAGTATGAACAAACATCTTTTGAAGATGAAAAACTTCCCAATAAACACGTTTATATAGAGTAGAAAAATCATTGAGCAATGTTATTAGAGTAACTGTAGGGACGTGACTATTCGAATTATTTCCGTTTCAATATTTGAAAACCGATAAGATCTCTACAATATAATAGCAGAAGCCATCTCTATGTAAAAGAATTTGTCACGTGTCATGCTAGCAGATTTTAGTAGAGTTTCTATTTTTTTTTTTGGGTATTAGGCTTGGCCCGCCTGGGTGAGTTTCTCTGGATTTTTTTGGTGCCTTTCTTGAAGCGCTTTTTTTTTCGTTTCTCTCCTTCCCTGCTCACACCCACGTTCTCTCCCACAAATTGCACCCCAACTTCCTGCCAATCAGAAGTTGTAGGAGGAGATTCAAGGTCGACGATCTCTGAGGAAGAACTATGAGGGTCGGAGTTTGTCGCCAAGAAAGGCTCAAGCCGCAGGAGGAGAAGACGGAGGAGGATCATTCGTCGATAAGGAATATAGCAGCACAAAGGTCGGATCTCCATCTTCCCTGAGGCTTTGCCCGCCAAAGAGCCCTCGCAGAGGATCCCTTTCTTCGAAGGAAGCAGAGATTTCGTCTTCTTCAAACTTTTAGGGTTCCGCCTCACATGAGGGCGCCACTACAACTCCATCGATAGGTATGTGTTTGATTTAGCTATCATTTTTTTTAAATTAGGGTTTAGGTTATTCAATTTGGGGAATTTAGATTCAATTTCAGCACAAACTTTCCTTCTAATATTCAGGTTTTTCGGTTTAATCGTTCTCTGTCAAACTGAAGTGCTTCATGGCAATCGTTTTCCCGTCTCATGAGGGTTGGCTTGCGGTTTCTTCGACAAAAGAGAAAGTTTAGATTTCAAGTTCTCATTCCATGTTCAATTTTGGTATCGATTTTTGCCTAGACACCTTGTGTTTGATAGGTTTAGGGTTTCAATTTATTGTTTTTGAATTTGGTAATAGATTTTCTGAAATTGCTAATACATTTTCTGAAATTGCTAATACATTTTCTGAAATGAGTGCATGTATATGATGGCGATATTCATGTTTGTAGGATGATACAGACAAAAAAAATTAAAAAGCTGAGAAATTAGATGATGGCGAGATTCTCTATAGCACATAATTCTTTACTTTATAGATAAATTAGATTAGATGCAATATTTAATGTTGTCATTGGAGATCTTGCAAGGGTGGAGCATAGTTTAGAGATTTGCAAAGAGAAGGGCTGAGAAAGAGAGAATCTCTCAGGTAAGTACTTTGTAAACACTGTCTTTTTGTCATCTGAATTTGAAAATCTGAAAAATTAAGTCTATTTACAAAATCTGAAATAGAGAAACCAGAAAATCTGAATTTTAGATAGGTTGATCCTCATTTCCTGTTTATCAATGGTGATTTATGTGTTTTGTTTGATCAGTTTTATACAGTATTTGATAATTGATAGTGTTGTTTTGTTATTAGAAACCGAAGAGAATACTTATTAAAGACTGACTTTCTGTCTTGCGTATAATGCTGAAGGAAAGAGAATTAGGAATAGAACATTATCAATTTTATAGATTTAAATGTAGTATTAGATGGGGTGTTATACTAAAAATGTTTTGCAATGGGCTGTGAAGGATGTAAGTATGGACTGGTTGTTTCCGAGTTAGTAACTTGGTTTCAAACATGTTGTATAGGAATTTACATAATTAACCTTGGTAAGACTTGGGAGAAGCTTTAGTTGGCAGCAAGAGTCATAGTTGCGATTGAGAACCCTCGAGATATCATTTTTCAGTCCGCTAGACCCTATGGTCAGAGGGCTTTTCTCAAGTTTGCCCAATACACTAAGGCACATGCTATTGCTGGGAGACACTCTCCATGAACATTTACCAATCAGTTGTAGACTTCATTCTCTGAGCCCCGCCTTTTTATCCTAACTGATCCCAGAGCTATTCATTAGGTATTGTTTTTGGTCCATATTCTCATGCTTATTGTTAATAGTTGTTAACGTTACTAATTCTTGATTTCATTTTTTGAGCAGCCCATCAAAGAAGATGCACTCGGGAATATCCCCACACCATTGCTTTATGTGAGCAGCCGATGCGTATTGTGGACATCGAGATCCCGTCCAAGAACAAGGGTAAGCATAGTATTGGGTGCTTGTTTTGGCTTGCGATTAGAAAGGTGTTGCAGATGCGTGGAACCATCTGTTCTCAGTTCATCGACCCCAAGTAAAAAAGAAGTGCCAATTCCTTCACTGGTAACCCCCGGTCCGCTCTTGCAATCTAAAAAATTAGAGACTTCATCTCAGTCCTCACAAGTTGCTCACAAAGATGTTCAGGTTATTCAAGTGTCATCATCAATAGAGCAATCAGTGTTAGTGCCAAAGGCAAAGGGAGCTCAGCTTCCCATATTGCCACTTTCTAATCTTTGTGATAGCTGTTTTTTACTTTTGCTAAATGTCTAGTGGCCGGGCTGTTGTTGTGCCTGGTTGGGGTATAGCTCAAAGGGGTTTATGGTTTATTCCTTGATTCTTTATATGTTTTTCCCCGTATACTATATATTTCTGAGGTATATAGTAAGGGTCCTTCAATAGCATGCTTGGTTGTGATGTTGATATAATTTATGTTTTTAAGCTCAAGAAACTACATTGAGGAGGGTACTATTACATTTCGAATGTGATCATCCCAAGGCTGGATTTCTTTTCATTTTAGGGGGGATAAATTGGAAACCCAAATATAGAGGCATATAAATGCAGCTTTTTAATTCTAGACGGACAAAGGCAGAAAATAGAGAGCTCACCCAATGAATACATTTATATAAGTAAACATGAAGTTTGTAAATCTTGGACAAGTAATAGTCTAAACTTTTTTTTTTTAAAAAATTTTGGTCTGAACTTTTTAAAATTTTGTTTTAAATCGCTGTATTATGTTATAGCATAAAAGCTTTCTGAAATAGGAACTCTCTTACGGGCTATTTTAATGAAGCACACAGTAGTAGATGTTAGAACTATTGAAAACGTTTTTTATACCCTCTGCATCTTGTATCCCTTTTGCTTCTTTCCATTTTGGCACCATCACCCCTCCTCATTTGTGAGTAAGTTCTAGTCGCTCTAATTGTGCTTGTAGAACTTGGATTGCTGGATTTTTTTGTTTATGAACTTAATGAATCAATTTATAGTATGTTTATTACTAGTCTTGGCTAGACCATTTCACTTGATTTTATTATTGGTAATTTAAAGCCTCTTAGCTCAAATTGGTAGAGCGTTGTGCTCAAGCGCAAAGATGCGGGTTCAAATCCCGCTTAGGCTACAATAACGAAAAAAACAATACAAATATGTTATTTAACATTGGGTAATAACCGATGTCTTTCGAGAAAAATTGAGGTCTATGTGTGTGATGTTAAAAGTTAATTTATTTTAAATCAGTCAAAGCCCAATGTCTTTGTATGTTTTAACATTGGTTACATTCTATGTTTCCCGGACGTGTACTAAGTTTTATATATCATTGAAAATGCATTGATTAATATGATAACATCAAAAAAAATAAGATAAGTCTACATAGATTAATTTTAAAAATCCCGTGCGTGGCGCACGGGCTCTAGGCTAGTTGTAATAAAGGGTGTGCGGATGTAGACTAATAGTACTATGTAGTTATTGATTTTTTTATTTTTATTTTTTTGTAATTACGTTGTTTTTAAAGGAGATGAAATAAAATGCCTCTTTGAATTCTTTACATAGGTTAGGTCAAGTAGAATTGGCTTTGGAAATTGATTTCAAAAACAATCATTAAATTGGGAAAAAAAATCTTATATAGATATATATAGATGGATTATTATTATTATTATTATTATTATTATTACTACTACTACTACTACTATTATTATTATTATTATCAATTAAGGGGATGTCAGTTTTGTGAGTAATGGGCAGCTGTTTTATCAAATATGGATGAGAATGAATTAATAGGTCCTAGAATGATAGGATTAAACAACCAAATAGTAAACGTGTTAAAAAAATAAACCTTCAAACAATGGGATTGACTTTCTAATGGTACCTGCAATAAAGAAACAAAGAGTAAACGTGGTGAAAAGCCGTTAGAAATATCAGTACATTTACATGAATTAAATTATTAGTTAAATTACTTAATCTGTAGTTTGCAAGAGGCTTAAAAAAAAAATGATGTAGTTTCCGAGATGACTTCAAACCATGACACCACAACCTTTATTGGTTTCATCTTTTAATATAATAGGTATATATTTGTTTTGGTTGGAGTAATGAGTAATGAAGTAATTAATGAGGCAAAAACTCAACTTTATATAGATAGTATAGATATAGATATAGATAATATGGGGTGAAGAGAGAAAAAATAAGAAATGATAAAAGAAATGCAAGAAAACCCACTATTTACATTTTTTCAATAGTATGTGGGACCACAAGGAAGAGCATCATCTCGGCATGCATCAAATAAACCAAAATTGTATGACACATGCATGCATCAAATAAACCAAACTATTCACATTTTGATTTTGTAAATTTTTATAGTCCATTTTCAGACAAAAAAATTGAAAAAAAAAGAATTATATTTAAAAAAACACAATATTTTTTAATCTAACCATAGACACTAATATTATATGTGTTAAATAAAATAAATTAACTTATTGAATCATTAAAGATGTTGAATGTAAATATGACAATAATATTTTCAAAATGAATTTCCCCCACTCTTTTTAAGTGTTGGCCATCTCCACTTCATTCCTCACACCATTCTCATTCACATCTACTTAATCTGACACACTCTCTCCATCTTCCCCAACCTCCACCATCTCTATCTCCTTCGTTACACCATTCTTCATCTTTGAGATGAATCCAAATGATCCAGGAAATCCTTACGATTTTCAGGATTTTTTGTCAAACATTAATGAATCTCTAAACTCAAATCCTCAAATTTTTCCTCTCCTCAAAATTACACACATGATCCAAACTTCCCAAATTTTCAAGATAACTTAAATGTTCATCATCCCTCTTCAGCTCAAACTTACCCATACCCTCTAATGTCTTCATCACAATCTCCCATTACCCTAGGATCTCATGGGAGCTCTTCTCGGATGAATACACGAGGCCAAGGCGAAGAAGTTTCAAGTCTCGTTGAGATTCAAGCTCCATCCCAACGTGCTACCCAAGAGAGAGCCAATCATGGGAGATGCACTTGTGGAAGAGGCAGTCGTGGGAGAGCCACAATTGAATGGGTAGCACGAGTCAAGTGGAATAAAATTGTAGATTTGTTACTCATTAGTGGTTGGATTAACACCACCACTAATTTTATAACAAATACTCAACAAACGGTGGGGGCTTTTTTGGGGAGAGTTGCAGAGTATTTGCCACCAATAAGGAAGAACATTGGCCTAAGAGGATGCTCTCCACAATTAAACCAAGATGGCATAACATTTCATCCGATGTATCCAAATTCGTGGGAGCTTACACGAGTGCCAAAAATCGCCAAGGTAGAGGGGGAAATGATTGCGATGTCATGAGGAATGCACACGCTATTTACAAAGGCGGCCACGATCGTGCCTTTTCATTTGAGCATGCATGACATGAACTCAGGACTGGACCAAAATTCCACATGTGGGTTGCATTAAATGTCGCATTTGTTGGAGGAGGCTCGAAGAGGACCAAGATTAATGAATTTGGAGCTTACATATCCAGTGAAGAGTCAGGCACCCAATCGAGTGCTTTTGGAAGTGAGAGTGCTCCAGTGAGACTCCAACTTTGTCGATCTTCCATTTCAGAGCAATTTGTAATGTCCCTGACCTTGGGACTGAGATTCATATTAATAGGGAAAGGAAAAACTTGAAAAAAGGAGATATTAAGGGATAAGAAGATTAGGGATTGAGAGAGATTAGGGAAGAAAGAGTTTAGAGTTAGAGAAAGAGTTTAGGAAGAAGAACGTAAACAGGAATAGGCAAGAGAAAGAGAGAATAAGAGTAAAGGGATATTCATTTGATTACTTCATTCATAATTTTCCTAATACAACCTATAAGGTATTTATATACTAATACTCATACCCTAATACTAATCTATGCACATAATATCCATATACATGACAGGAGTATATATTATATATTATAGATGATTAAAAAATGTAGAATATGTTAAGAAAATATAAAAAAAATTTATATAAATTTAATTGGTTAAAAAACCTATAATTATGATCGTGATAAAAATATGCTTTAGTTATAGATAGATTGAATAAATAGACAAATTTTCTACCAAAAAAAAAGAACGGAAATTTCACGAGGTACCTCTGAGGTAACGCGTAATTCACGCGATGTACAATTGTTTGACATATTTCACCTGGTACCCCTGAGGTTTTGATTTTTTCCGCCAAATACCCTTCCAGCCCAATTTGGAATTTTTGAAATCACCCTTCAAGGAGCTTAATTGCGAGATTGATAACTCCTAGCTCGAAACTCTGTTTGCTACGTTCGACCTATCAAACTAACGTGGAGATTGCGTGCAAGAGCTTGGCATAGACGACGTGGTCGGAGGAAGCAAGGTAGCGTCGGAAAAGAGCCCGCAAGTACGCTTCAAAACAATTTCAAACCCGAAAAAAAAAAAAATATTGAGTCGGGTACAAATTGAATTGAATTGTCGATTGATTACGCTTCCAACAAGTTGGAATAACATGTAGGAAGAGAAATAAGGGCTCGAGACTTACCCAGATCGGCTGCCCATAGAGGTAGTTTTTTTTTGGCGTCAAGCAAGCTCGGTTGGATTAATTGGTGTTGAGTTGGCTCGAACTAGCAATAGAGGTCATAAGGGTGAATTTTTGTGAAGGTTTCAGGCTTGGAATGAGACATTTCCGTGGAGAAACGAGGGAGAAAGAGGAGCTTGTAATAGCGCTTTGATGACCGACAATGGTGAACGTGCGGCGAATGCGGGTTCAATCCAATTCCCCCCAATGTTTAGAGCCTCTTCCTACATGTTATTCCAACTTGTTGAAAGCTTAATCAATCGACAATTCAATCCAATTCATGCCCAATTGAATATTTTGTATTTTTTTTTCCAAGTTTAAAATTTTTCTGCAACGTACTTGTGGGCTCTTTTTCGATGCCATCTTGCTTCCTCCGACCACATCGTCTATTCCAAGCTCTTGCATGCAATCTCCTCGTCATTTTGATAGGTCGAACGTAGCAAACGGAGTTCCGAGCTAGGAGTTATCGATCTCACAAGTAAGCTCCTCAAAAGGTAATTTCAAAAATTCCAAACTGAGATGGAAGGATATTTGGCGGAAAAAAAAAACCTCAGGGGTACCAGATGAAATATGTCAAACAATCGTACACCGCGTGAATTACGCTTTACCTCAGGGGTACTTCGTGAAATTTCCAAAAAAAAAAAAAAAAGACAAATTGGAAACGTTAAAGATTGAAAATTAACAAAAAGATTTATGAACAGAGTCAGTCATTGGGCTCAATATTTAGGTAAAAAAAAAGGGCCCATTAATCCGTATAGCTCTCTCTCCGCCGCTTCCTCGCGCGCATTTCCCCTCGAATCGCTCCTCCGGTCAGTGCCCCTCTTCTCCCTCCCTCCGCCGCCAAGCGCTTTCGCTTCACCGCCGCTTAGCTGTCCCACACCGTTTCAATGGCGGTTATCAACTGGCAAGATGTAAATCAACTCGTTCTTGGACACAGAGATAACGAAGGTATGGTCTCATGCACCCTAACAACTCCGTTTTTCTATACCCCGGTATCTCTCCTCCTTACCTACTTCTGTTTGTATGCTTTTGAGTTGCAGTTATGGAGGAAGATGCTGAGGAGGTGAAAGCCTCGGTATTTGAGCAGAAGGTGTCTCACGAAGCGAAAATTCGAGAGTTGTTACGGAATATAGTTTCGTCGGAGATTAGGTTGTGTTCAGACGGTGTTAAGCAGTTCAAGAAGCGGTTGCGAGGGGACTCAGGGGGTGAATTCCTGTCCCAGTATGTTAGGAGTTCGCCAAAACTTTCTGAGGTCATGGAGGCCTGGAGGATTAGGCTGAAAAAGCCAGGTTTGTTGTACATTTTGTCCCTAATTACTGCCATCTTGGATCACCCTGATGGGAAATATAGGCCTGACGATCCTGGTAGAGTTCAGATTAGCCGTGCCCTAGACATGTTTTCAAAGTCAATTATTGAAGAAAAACTGGATGATTTGTACAAGGAGTTGAATAGCAAGGAAGGGAAGCGCCAAAAAAAGGCGCTTTTGCTGTTAGCAGCTATTGTTAGGAGGGGTTCAGTGTTGGCTTCGGAGGTTGCTAACATTTTTGACTTTAAGATGCCTATGTTCCCCAGATTGGCCGAGTACAGGAGAAAGGGGGTATTAATTAAGGGGAAAGTTTCCACTAGGGGAGCATTTATAGAGTTTGCAATGTCATTTTTGGAAGTTGGACAACCAGGTTTGTTAGGGTGGGTTTTGCAACAGAGGGAGATGTTCTCTGGTGTGCTCAGGGGGCTTGGCAATGATGATGATGAAACGGTGGTGTATGTGCTATCCACACTGCGTGATCGGGTTCTTGTTCCCGAGTCTTTGGTGGGCCCAGGACTCAGGAGTGTCCTTTTTGGCAGTGTTACATTGGAACAATTGGCTAACATATCAGGCAGGGAGAATGCGAGTCTTTCTGCTGAGGTAGCTTATAATGTTCTAATGATGGTTTGCACTGATCCTGCAAATGGGTTGATGCCAGATTTCAAGGGGAAAATGAACTCTTTGAGAGGAAATCCAAAGCGTCTGATTGATTTATTGAAGAAACTCAACCCCGTGGAGGTCAAGTATCACAGGGAGCTTCTTTTAGCTGTAGTTGGAGGTAGACCATTGCTAGCTTCATCTTACTTGGACTGTTTTCCGTTCAACCTTGAGGATCATTCATCACCTTCTTGGTTAGTTTTAATGGATTTTTTTATATTGAAAGATGAACTGTAAATTGATCAGCTGGAATTGATTTTTTTGTGCTCATGTAGCTAATGTGCTTTGGCAGGCTTTCTGCAGTTTCTCTGGCTGCGAGTCTGGTTTCATCTGTGACTACAGATTTGTCTTGGGATTTTCTTAGTTTCCGTGAGAAGGGGTCGCTGTTATTTCACACTCCAGAAGTGCAGGCAATCTTGAAATGTGTGTGCCCTCGTACGTTCAGTCGCTCTGCTATCAGTAAAGGGTTACAAAACAAAGATAGTCTAATCCAGCATGGTTCCTTGAGATTTCTTCTTGAAAGTCTTAAGTTGTTGGACTCCTTCTTCAATGCTCTAATGATTAATGAGTTGCCTTCTCTCAAGCAAGAAATTCAAAATGAAGTTCGGAATCTGCTCCCTGATCCTCAATTAATGTTTAGCATACTAAACTCTTTAGGCGATAAGTATAAAAAACCAGTTCAATCTCCAAGGCGACCATGCAAAGCAGCTAGTTCTGAAGTTGCAATTGTGAATGATCATGAAGAACCGAAGATAAATGCTGAAGAGGTTGATGACATTGTTGTTGGTGGTGTGAGTTCTGCTGAAAATTTTCTACCTTTAGAGGGAAAAAAGAAGAGAAAAAGGTCTCAGTTGCCCAAGTCTGAGGTGGAGAATGATCTTCTGAATATTACCGACTTATGGAACCTACACAAGCATGCCTTAACTCTAGCTGAACCAGAAGACACCGAAGTGCTATTCCATTGCAAATTGCTTGAAGTTTTCAAGATTTATCACGTAAGTCTGATAATGCATACTTTTGATATTTTCTGTCAAACTATGCACAATGATCTTCTTTTATAACTTGTTGCTTTCTAGATTTTTCTCATTCCATATGTTGTTTGCATAAATTTTGGAGCCACTATTTATTCTCCAGATCAGTGGCTAATGTATCTCCATATCTTCAGCTAAAAGAAAGTGTACAAATACTGAATAGTATTTTCTTGTTGTGCAGTGCACTTTGCATTCTATGATGGATGTTTCATTTGATATTTTTAAAATTGTTCCTGGTGATCTTTTGGCTCTCCCAAGTAATCTGCTGCAATCTTTATTTGCATTGCTGTTGGAATACATTGGCTTGCCATCGAACTTAGTTGTTTCCTGTGGAACCATTCTGCCAATATACAAGCATTTGCAGTCTTTTGTCAACTTGCTCCTGTATTCATCAAATGAGGATATCAAGCAGCAAGCTTATCTGCTGGTTCAGGCAGCGCTGCTAAGTACTGGTGCCTTTGATGATAATCCCTTGGATATAAGAGCATGGTTTTTATTTTTACCTGGATATGTAGGAGAGTTTGTGGAGGACCAAAATGTTAAATTGCTCCAGAAATTGTCGCAGCCAGTTGTTTCGTTCCTCTGTAATGCTGTTTCAACTGTTGGAAATCGCCTCCTGAAGTATTTAGATGACATGAAGCGCTATATCTCCATAGTGGAAGTCCACAAAGGTAAATCCTGCACCTTTGACTTATTTTTATCATTGTGAAATAGGATTTTTCCTTCTGGTTTGTTCTTTACACGATTAGCCATTTAGCCCCGTTGGTCTTCCTCTTTCATTTTGATATAATGCTTTTGATAAACGAAATGCAGTCATTGAAATTGATTTTCTTGTCCCCACCTGTATGTGTTAGAGTGAACAAAGAAGCATCATTTTTTTGGGTCTCTTATTATTATTATTATTATTTTTTTATCTCGGATGAATTCAGTCTGTGAGCCTGTCAATGTCTGCAATCCTCCAGAAAGAGAATTAAACCCCTGAAAATTTTGGAGCCTCAACTACTCAATAATTTTTGAGGCTATTTTAATCAATCGGTAAAATTCCCGAAGAACCATCTTTGGTTTTGATGTTGCAAAACTGAGATGAACAAATTATATATTTATACACCACAAGATTGTTGGGTACATAAGGAATCTAAACATTGTCTGGATCTCAAATTTCATTGCTGCTATGAACTTTGATACTCTATTTGGTTTTTCTGGATCCACAATATTCAGTTTCTTGGCTGTGTATATCCTATATATTACATCTGTTTCTACATATAGGAAGCAACTGTCTTTAGATTTTCCACAAAGTTTATGTGGACAAGTATGAGCAAAAATTGGTGTCCAACAGTATGATTATCAACTTATTGTTCCTCAGTTTCCTATATTATTCTCCCTTTTCCATTTTAGCATGTTAACCGTTTTCTATTTTAGACAATTAAACTGTTCCTGCAAACATACCAAAATTGTGTATGCCTTTGGGTGAAGTAGACACTTTGTTGGGAAAGGTCAATAATTAATTTGTCTAGTCAAAGCTTTTGTATTTCTCTAGAAAAGTACTTTCGCCAATACATTTCCAACTCCATCTAGTCTAGTCGTTTAAATGAAATGCCTAAATGGCAGCATTGATTAATGGAAGCAGACTTATAAATAGTTGATTAGCTTAGTCATACCTGGACCTGGAAAATGAAAAAAGGACATTGTGTTAGAAGTTCCTAACTGGGATAAATTATGGTTTTAGCCTGTCTACCCAAGTAGTTCTTTAATACGGAGTACAATTTACATTTACATTATGAACATTCGCTATCATTCTCTTTTTCTCTTTTCCAGGTGGGATCATTGCTTTCAGTCCACTTGTTCTTTGTGTTTTGGAGAAGTGCCTACAATTGCTTAGATCTGAATCAGGGAACTTCAGTGTCCCTGAGAAAACATTAATATCATTATATGTCTGCAATACATTAAAGTATCTCTTAGAAACTCAGGTAAGAGGGTTTCTTCTTTCCATAGTCTCTTTAATTTCCTATCTTTTATTTTTGTTGCTTTTCTTTATATTAATGTATGCAATACATTAAAGTATCTCTTTGATACTCAGGTAAGAGGTTTTCTTCTTTCCACAGTCTCTTTAATTTCCTATCTTTTATTTTTGTTGCTTTTCTTTATATTAATGTATGCAAGGGTTCTCTGTTTTCTATATTTTTGAACTAATACAATCTATGCTTTACAGGTTGAATGTCAATTTTTAGCTTCCTTTATTCACAAGTTTTTGTCCAATGAAAATATTAGGCATTCTTCCTCAGCTTTTGATCCTGATGATGTTGCCTGTGAATGGAGGCCATTGAATGATTTATTGTCATTTTCAGCAAAAATATTACACCGAGAACTGTGTATCTCTCTGTCTGCTGAGAGAAATATTTCGGATGCAAGCAAGTCTTTCACAAGTGTCCTCAGCGAAGTGGAAAAGTTCCCAAAAGATGGGTCTGACAGAAAAATGGATGAAGTCTCAATATCCTTTTACTCCTCAATGATATGCACAAATCCTGATCAGATACTACAAAATTTACCATCTATTCTGGACATTTCAGAAAATTTCTATGGATTTCATCATGCACTAATAACTCCTCTCCTCTTTCTTGATCAGAATCTTTTGGTCAGCTTTTTTAGATTATGGCCAAAGATTTTTACGAGTGGGCTTAAAATGAGTGATCTTAGGATCAAGGACAGTCAGTTGTCGTCACCACTTAAACCTGCCAAAGCAAAATCGGAGTCGGTAGAATCTGCCTCTATAGCATTTGGTGCTCTTCTGGAGCATGCACCTTTCCATTGCCTTTTTCCATCCATTGTCATCAGTGGTCACGATGAACATCACGCCAAAATTAAGGAGCTGCTTTTTTCCAAGTTATCCAAGATGGAAGTTGATCAACTAATCCTGTCATTACGGCTTGTGCTCTTTTGGATTCATCAGATACAGTTATCTTATGAGGTGAAACGATCTAATGAATTGCAGCACTTATCACAGACGTGTTATGGAATATTGGAGCACATAATTGGCCATTTATTGCCTCTGAAAGCTGGAATGACTTGTTCAACTCACAGAAGCTCCTCTTTAGCGTCCCATTGTTTTCCCATAGTGGCTGAGACCATCTTCGTTCATCCTGTAGCTGCAATTTCAGTTTCAAGTCCTTTTGAATATTGTAACAATGCTACTGCAAAACTTCCCCAGGAAAGTTTAGAAGGATTTCTCTGTGCACTTGGACATGGAGTTCATGAAATGAATCATCACATTTTTAATCTGCTGTCTATGACCTGTGACCTTCTATTGACTCAATCCTGTGGCCCTAGTATTCTGCCCCAAAACAAGGAAATCATGAATCAGATTATGAAGGTTTTCAATAAGTTGGTTAGTCAGCTATTTCGGTCGTTCAGGGAGAAGTTTGATCTAGGTATCCAAAACAAGGATCTGACAGTCTTGTTCCCAATCTTGTATGCTGTGCTGTCTTTGCGGCAATTTATATCACCTTTTGAATTACTTGAGTTAGCTCTTTGGATATTTAATAGAGATAAGTCAGATAACAATGAAGAGTTCATGTCTTACAAAACATCCAACATCTCACCCATCTGTGTGGGATTCTTCATTGCTGCTGGGGCTTTCACTATGCTAGATAGTTCCTTGCAATTGCCTAGGAAGGATGAACGCTTTAGAGAGTTGTTTGAGGGTATTTATCGAAAAGCTGTTAGTTTTTCTGTCCAATTCAATCTCCATTCTGCCAATTTGTGTTTGGTTGAAGCACTCAATGCAGTTTGTAGATATAAATGTAGTCGGGACCTGATTTTATTGAGCATGGAGATGGTGAGGGTGATCTCCACCACTCCTATTCAAATCATTACTAACTGCATTCATGCACCTTATGGTCCAAAGTCAAAAATTTTGCTGCATTTGATAAAATTGAGCCCTTTGCATATGTCAATCTTTGGTCGCTTGTTTTTAGAGATTCTGAAGGACCGTAGTCAATGCTTGGCGGACAAGGACTACTTGATGCTTCTCCCAGCTGCACTAATTTACTTCCGTTCCGCTGTTGAAAAATTTGGAAAGCAGCATGTTCAGAAGTTTGAACGAATTCCTTCTTTTTATGCAAGGATTCTCTTGGAAGGTTTCCTCAACTGGAAAAGTTTTGTTTCTCAAAGCATATCTGAATTGGAATGTGATGCTACCTTTACTTCATCGAGCGAGGAGCTTCTTAAGTTTTTCAGTTGTAGCCTTCTTGGGAATGCAGTTCTTATGCTGAAAAGCTATTTTTCTGCTAGGGTGGAAACAAAAGATGAGCGCCTAAGGTTATTTAATTCAATTTGCTCAAATAATGTTCCTTCTGAATGCCTCTTGGATTTTGACGTTAAAAAGGCCAAGAATTTTCCAGTAAACCAGTTATTGAACTTAATTAATGGAGTTGTCACAAAAATTTCCCTCTGTCAACTACTACTCCTTCCTGATGATGATCAGGTTGAACTGCTATCAGAGAATGCAGATGATGGCTGCAGGAAGTTTATTGATATGTTGGTATGTACTTGGCAGTTGATTGTCAAGAAAGTCCCATCTACACCTTGTAATTCTGAAAAGGAGCTCAACTACTACTCCTTGCTCAAGTTCCTGGAAGTGTTCATTTTAGGTTTTGTTGCTAAGTTGGCTGAGAAGATGTCTGATGTTCTGTTGGATTCTCTTCCCTTTTTAGAGAAGATTATAAAATGTTCCCTTCTCCACAGGTTTGGTGATTCTGCTACTTTCAAACTTATTCGATCTATGTTATACTCTCTGTCGAAGGGGAGTTTGCCTATTGATTTATTTCTCCAGATGCTTCTTGGGCATTCTCAGCTGGCCGCATCTGTTTCAAGTGGTAATGATTCATCCGTTTGTCAAATGGCTAGCTTATTTTCGAGACCAATATCCGGCATTTTGGGGTCTCTAGTAATTTCTTCTGGTGAAAATAGTGGCGCAGGAACACTGAAGACAAATGTAAATCAGTTGGAAATCATCAAGCTGCTGAGAACGCTTTATTATTTAAGCTCTCAAAAGCATGCTTCATTTTCAGAATCTGGCATGGGCATAAATTCCAGAGAGCTGCTGTTGCTCCTCTTGTCATCCTATGGTGCCACTATGAGTGAAGTTGACTTGGTGATATATGCGTTCATGCGAGAAATTGAGTTGACTCAGGGTAATAATGTTGATGGTATCGATAAATTTGATTTCCTGTGGGGAATTGCAACTATGAGGATCAGAAAAGAGCTTGAACAGGAGCATTCTGTTTCAATAGACAATGAAGCCGGTGAAATGGAGGTAGACCAACGGAAAAGCCGATTCAGGGAAAATCTTCTCATTGACCCCAAAGTCTGTGTAGCAACAGTTTTGAACTTTCCTTATGAGCGAACTCTTACTGAGCTGATACCCTTTAATGAATTTCATGAAGATTATTCCCATCAGGCACCTGAGGTATTGTCAACCTAATTCATAATTGTTCATTCAATATGCTTCTCTTATGTTTTGGGGTCATGACTCATTGAGGGTGCAGTTCTTGCCTCTTTTGAAATGATATCTGTTTTTATACTGGTGAAATGGTGGTTTATATGCAGTTAAACTCAGAGAGCTTCCAACAGATACGGTGTTATGATCCTGTTTTTATACTGCGATTCTCAATTCACTCTTTATCAATGGAATTCTTGAATCCACTGGAGTTTGCTGGTCTAGGCTTGCTAGCAGTTGCACTGATTAGTATTTCCTCTCCTGACGCGGGCATAAGGAAATTGGGATATGAGGTTTTTGGGAAATTCAAGGATTTATTAGAGGTCAGTCATCTTTATACACCATTGCCTTGAGTTATTTGTATTCACAAATGCATTCCTCACTTTTGATGCTGAAAGTGAATATATTAAGACTGAATCAGAGGCCTAATGAATGTTTATGCTTCATGCACTTTCATAATAATTTATACTGGATTCACCCTCGTGGCCTATATGAAGGGACTATTTCAGTCACTTTATTTTATGTTGGGAAACTGCATAAATATGATGATTTTTTATTAGATTTTTTTTTTCATTAAAAAGCATAAATAAGTTATGCATTTGATAAAATTATATTATAAAGAATGCAAAGTTATAGTATTTTATTAATATTTATTTAATAACTGAATAATTATTAATAGAAACCTATTCTATTAAATTATCTTAATAATAGGGTTTGTGGAGATGTTGACATGTGGCAATACTGTATTCTGGTTTAGTATATTTTTGTAATAGATTTGACGAATAATTGCCCGTTATCTGTTGTAGAAATCCCCGAAGAAGAAGTATGTCACGGGGCTGAAGCTTCTGCTGATATACTTGCAGAACGGGATAAAGGATCCATTGCAAAAGATTCCTTCCACTCATGCTGTTTTTGCTGCTGAAGCTTCTCTTGTCCTATTGGACCCTAGTCACGATCATTATGCTTCTATAAGTAATCATTTAATGAAGTCTCCTAGAGTGAATGTGAAGGTAATATCTGGACTTTAACCTATTTTGATTCTGCATAATCTATCCTTGATATTGATCATTCTCATAAAGAATAAACTCCGTTACCCTTTGATAACTGATTATCCTTTCTTTGCAGACCATACCTTTCTTTGATAAGTCGACTAGCTCTATTGATTTGAAAGCAGATAAGCACTGGATGCTTCGTTTGCTGTATGCTGGGATTAATTTGGAAGATGATGCGGTGATTTTCAAGAAGAATTCTGTGCTTGAGATATTGATAAGCTCTTATGCATCTCCCCTTTCAGATACCAAGTCAAAAGAATTGATTTTTCAGGTAGTTTTTAAGGCAATCAGGCGTTACCTGTAAAAGTGGCTTACATTACAGTGTACTTGTCAAAAATTGCTGTCATGGAAATATTTTTTTGCTTGTCGTGCAAAATAGAAGTGGGATAATGAGGTACCTGGGATCAATTTCAAGTCTGGGTCATCTTACTTTCCTTTTATTACCAGTTTAGGTCACTTTAGATAGCTCAAATACTCAGGTTGGGTGGTGATTTCTTTTTTTGAGTTGATATGGTTCTGATTGTCTGGTTTTGATAAACTTGAATTTCAATTATTTGGATTTTGATTCGTAAGAATTCAATCAAGATTTTCCCTAAATCCTTTACAAATTTACTAGTTTGAGCACTTCAATCGATTCTATATAAAATTAACTTATTCAGGTTGATATTAATGTGAATGCAGTCAGATTATTTGAAGTTTACTACATATATTTCTATCATATTTAAAACATTAATGCTCATATTCTTGTCAAAATATTAAACATTTAAGCTCATATGGGTGTGCACTTGTGCATATATGGAGAATCGTTTATCATTTCCCTTTAGTATTCTGGTCCCACTTCACCTGTTTTATGTGTGTCTGACTTCTATCGTCATTTTTACCTAAGGCTTATGTTCTTTATCTTCTTTTCACTGAGCGTTTAACACTTTAATCTTTGTTTGGCTCATAGGTAGTGAAGAAATCTTTTAAACAGAAGAGAATGGCACATCATTTAGTTCAAGATTGTGGTCTAATTTTGTGGTTATCATCAATTCTTCCATCTTGTCTCAGTTTGGACAGAGATAATGATCTATACTTTTCAAAACTTTTGGTAATGTTGGTGGAGGTAATTATCATTTGGATTTTGTTACACTATTGGAAAGTTCACGCTTTTATTCGTCACCAGTTATTACCTTTAGGTTTCATATCCAGGTCTTATGTTCTTTATCAGCTTTTCAATTTTTGTGCTTCTTTTGTGATGTCTCATGCGCTAGATGATTACCATTAGGTTTCCACTTTCTTTTAGTTTTTCACATTCCCTCTTCAGCAGCACGTTTGTTCAACAATGTTATCCTTTGTATGTGTTTCTCTTTCATCTTGATATGAATTTGGGGGACGTGCAACCGGGTTCAAATTTGGAGATATTTGTGCTTATCTGAAACTTCAGGCTTCTGAGTGGAGCACCCTAAAGGGCTGGGTTCTTTTCTGCAATGTTCTCTTTATCTTATGTTTTTTCAGTGTTCATTAATTAAACTTTCAGATTCTTTTCAGGATAAGGAATATTTTAGCTTCTATGTAGCTCATTTGCTTGGTTCCTTTTCTGTAAATAAAGGTTTTTTCCCCCATAAAGTGAACAGTGTTGAAGGGAAAAATGTAACATTTGTGTAACATCTTGTCTTACCTCACCATCTTTGCTTTAGGTTGCTAAAGATGCTGTTTCATTCAGAGGAAATGTCGAGTGGTTGCAAATGTCTGGGTTTGAGCAGCTTTCCGATCTTTCATCTCGTCTATTCAGAATACTCGTTAGTGGGTCAAAACTTGTGCAGGGAAATTCCACTTTGACCATATCAATTTTGGAAGTAGTTATGAATGCCATGAAAATATCAATGGAACGGAACATTTATCAACCCCATCTCACCCTATCGTTTGGGTGTTTATATAAGCTCTACCAAGTCATTGGTTCATGTCGTGATGCTAGATATAGTGCATGTGCAGAGTCTGGATTGAAGGCTATTCTTATGAGTTTACCTCCTGTTTCTATTTTGCGCATGGTACTCCCTCCCTCCCTCTCTACTAGTGTGTTTGTATTTATCAATATGACCCTAAACCCTCATAAAATTGCATTGCATTTTCTTCAAGTACATTCCCTATAGATAGTTTCCCCTGCATAATGACAAAGATCTCAATTTGATGTGTTTTGAAGGATTATGAAGAACTGTCGCAGTTTCTTGTCTGGGCTGTCTCCACGGCTTTGCACTTGGACTCTGCTAAGATGCTCCTGAGCGTAGAATCTCGCTGTTATGTAGCTGCTCTAGGAGGAGAGACTTGTGATGACTCCTTCACATCAAAACTTCTGCGTTGGCTTGTTGCTTCAGTAATTGTGGGGAGGATTTCATCTAATCCAGATGATTCTAGTTTTGCTACTGCAGCAAGGACAAGTATGGACAGTTTGCTGTCTTTCATGAAACAGTTTAGGTTAGGAAATCGGGATGCCAGAAACATGGCTGGATCTGATGAAATTTCAGGCTTATTAGCTGCTGTGATTTTCCATCTCCAGCTGCTGCTTGGTGCAAAATGCAAAACGCTTTCTTCAGTTGTTGCCGCTCTTTCCGTCTTACTTTCCCCGGATACTCCCTGTTCGAGTGGTATGTGTCTATCAATCAGCAATCTAGACATGAGATCTTGAAAGTTGAAACCCAGTTTTTGTTTTTAAAAAAAAAAAAATTGTTCCTCCCTTTTCCTCTTCTTTTATGAGGAAAGCTTGTTACATATCTTGTTATATTCCAATGAAGGATGCTTTTCTAGTTGGTGCTTATATTAACTTTATGTGTTGTACTGTATCCTTAGTTTAGAAGATGAATATCTCTACACATATTTATTGGATGAGGTTATTTGGTTTCAGGTTCTCAATTGAATGTCTTCGAAGATGATCTCACGTTGGACCTGTGGTCAAAGATACCTTGCCCACCTGAGGCTAATCCTGCCTGGCGATGGTAAGCGTGTTGGGTCTTTTTAATATTCAAGCTTCATTTCATTTCACAAGATTAAGTTCCAGTTCTATCTGAAAACGTTTTATAATATATGACTGAGAAAAAAATATTATGATTCTTGTATCATGGTAAATAATATACTAACAGTATCAGTTATTTATGATATTCAATATTTGTAATCAGGAATACAAAATATATGAAACATGCCTTCTGTCCATGAATTCAGCTTGTCTAAATATATGGTTGCTTTGAGATTTTTTTCAAATATATTTAGATTTACCTGTTCTTCCCCTCCAAACTATATAATTAAATGCCTGTATTTCTTTTGGGGGTCCAGGTCATATTCCCAGCCATGGGCAGATGGAAAACCGAAAAGAAGTGATTTGGAGCACATAGAAGAAGTGCATGCTTGTGAGGCTCTAATTGTTACAATATCTGACATGCTTCTAAAGAAACCATCGGGTACTGAGTCGCTGTGGCTATCACTGAGAGACTTGGAAGACAGCGGTGTATTTCAATGGGAGAGAAAGCAGGTTTGCAGCCGCAAAAGGAGCAGGTGCGTGGAGGAAACTAAGGTGCAGTCGAGCAGCGCAGCAAGCAAAAAGGTCAAGCGTAAGAAGAAAGATTCCAGTTGAGATGAAGAATAGACAGTGTGTACTGTGTAACCCCTATAGTTGAAAGTACTGAGCCTCCCAATAGGTGAATGATTTATAGCTTTACATGATGTATATCAAATTGATGATGGCATTGTCACAAATCACAGGTTGCTATTGTAACAAATTGATGATAGAATGGTAGCAAAGCAAGTCCATGAGTGATCAGCCGTCGCTTCCACAACCCCAGAAATGCTGCCCCTTGGTTAGGTTCCAGAGAGCCCACCTTGTGCAAACACAAGGTTTCTCAGCAGCAATGTCGCCAGCGATCTGTTGGGTTATCTTTTGGAAACGATCGACTTTTCAGGACTTGAATGGATCAAAATGTATCTATAAGGTTCAGGCTAAAGCTAATGTAGGTGAAAAATACTTCATTTGAAATCTAAAGGTACCCCATTCTTATAATCTTAGGGCTGAAAGAAATCGGAGGGATGTTTGGTGTTTGCACAGTTGCACCGATTAAATCCAACTGTTTTCTGATACCATTTGGATGGTACGATTATAAAACTGCACCAAATCTATATAGAACATGTGACATTTGGTTAATTTTTTTGATGTAGTGGACCTTGTCGATCATTTTGTGTATGAATCATATAGGCAGCTCAAGCAGCTGCCTCAATTGGGTGCAGCTGGATCTGCTATTAAAGGCAGTATTTCATAATTTGGCACATGGATGGTTCTCTTTGCCTCAAATACAAATCGTTTCCTACAATTTTGGTACAGATGCATGCAATGTAAGAACTTCCATGGTGAGTGCCTCAAAGTCCGGCGCTAAAACCGTTCCTGAAGCGTCTACTCATCATCTATTACAGAGACTGTCCCCTACAAGCGGTGCGACAATTTGGACTAATCCTGTAATTCCGTAGTCGTTAGTTCGTTACGACAGTCAAGGATCGAACTGCTACCTATATAGTGTAGTTCATGTTTCAATATTGATTGCATTTCTTCAAACTTGCATTGATTATCCTTCTAGTTATTAGCAAGGAGTTTCTGCCGATTTTCACAAGATCATGTTTGTTTAACTCTAGCCATGATTGGCTTGCGCTTTTCGCTATCTGATTCGATATAATGGATTTAGGAGCTCGTATTACTTTGAGCTGTCCCAGCTGTACGTGTTGTTTGACTATCAATGTGGTTTCATAGTTTCTCTACTTGTTAGGTATAAATAAACTATAGGGTAGATATGCTTACAAAATCTGTTACCTAATCTGACTTTTAAGGCTGATGTCAACGGGGACAAAACTGCTTCGCCTTACAAGTTGCTGAAGTCGAGTTAAGGCGGGGAAATCAAATCCTGGGCGATAGTATCAAGTGGAACTTCGCGATGTTCCTGGTCAATTGCTACACACCCGCGAGTCCATGACTTCCCCTTAGGACTTTAGGGGTATCAAGGTAGAAACTCGCATCCCTATTCATCTACACAACATCTCATGCCAAAGCTGTTAGAACAATAGCCGGGCTGCAGAGTTCAATCTTAGGTGTTGTGATTCAACTCTACGGGTGGAAGGAACTCCACCGGATCGTAGCTGGTGACATTGGATGGTGAAGAGAAAGGGTAAACAAAGAACAAAATTACTCCAAAACTCAAGAGATATTTGGATTTATCCCATAGAGCGGCAAGTAACATTGCAAAACAGATTGTCCCGCTCTATTTGCACTCAGCTCCACCTGAACCTGGACCAAGTTGGCAGAGGACCCGAAACAAACCTGAATTAAACACCCAAAACAACCTAATCCTAACTAGACCAGAGGACCCAATCCATCCAACCTATTTGAGCTGACAAGAGTCAAAATGCAACCCGAAACGATCCAGCACAAAACTAAACCTAGAATCGCAAACTGAATCATACAATAGTCCATTATTTTTGAGATTTCAAGAAATTTTAATGAATCAGTAATCCGGCCAAAGGGACAAAACAAGCAGCAGAATTAGACAATGAGGTGTAGAAGCTAAACTTGTACCAATTTGCCCATTTTGCACATTTCTAAATATCTAGCACTCTACAAAAGTAGAATTAATATTACATGGCAGTCATTTTGATAAAAAATTCTAGCTTAAGTCTACTAAGAAGAAGATGACGAAAAATAGTAATAGTAACTCAAGCTACCACCTAATCAGAATCTTATCAGATCGCACTACTAAACTACTTAAATGGAAGCTACCAGGGTTAGAACACAATAGAAGACCCTTCTGGTGAGAAGAATACCTGGTTTCATCCGTCCACGTGAAGGCTAAGAATTCGGAATTCAGTTCTTCCCTTGATCTACGGAAAAGCTTACGACATGTACAACACATCCAAACAAGAGCAAGATCCTAAATCAGCATGCTCTGGTTATCCTCTCATCAGGTCTATGTCGGTGTTGGGATTCCTCCCATCCAGTGCTTCAGAACCAGGCCACCGGACATTGCCAGGAGGAGTCATATGCTGGCTAGGTGAAGTGTTGACTGGTGCCACAGTTGTGTTATCACTAGTATGTTGCCCGGAAGAGTCCTTTTCACCTTTGGCATCGGACTCCGTCTTCGTCTTAGGAGTAGTAGGAGGCTTCTGCGGGTTACCGTATACAAAACTGCACACAACTACCTGCAAAAAGATGAGATAATGATGAAATTCGAATTGGAGCAGGAGAGAAGCCCCTGAAAGCAAAGGTAGAAAATTTTTTCTACATACCTGGGTCGGCCTTGAAGCAATAAGTCTGCCTGCTACTGAACCACCAATTATTTGACCTTCAGGACTTGATAGGGAAACATTAATGCCACCAGTTCTGTTTCGGGCTCCACCAGTCTCAGCAACCAGGTAAGAACCAGACAAGCACAATATCTCAAATCGTCCCTAAAAAAGTTGCAAAAATGATCCTTTTAGCTAAATTTATGGCACAAGCACTTTCACTGATGTGTACCAGAAACAGATCTTATCCATGGCATCAGTCAAATCCCAAAAAACGTTCCAATATCAAAAGAGCAGTTTTGCATTCTAGATTCAGTCATAACTACAATGATGAAACAAGACTACTACATTTCCTTTAACGATTTTTCACCCATATGCAAATAAATTGTTTTACTCTTGACAACCAGAGAAAGATGGGAACACCTACCTCATATGTGACATTACCAACTGAAGATGCAGGTTGGCGTAGTGTTACAGCAGAAACACCACCACTAGCAGACATTATGCACAAGGCCCTTTGCCTCTGTTGAGAGAACGAAAGTATTTTTGATGCAATATCCTGCCAATGTTATTGTAACATTTTAGGCATATCATATTCCATAGCATAAAGTATTAACTGCCATAGTGAAATATTGTTAATTGTTTTAGTAATCCTTTAGAATTATCGCGAATTGCAAACAATCCACTTCATTCAATATATTGTTAATTGTTTTAGTAATCCTTTAGAATTGCCGCAAATTGCAAACAATCCACTTCATTCAATTTCACCCTCTGCTAGTAAAAATTACCTGAGACAGACTATCCCCATCCTAAGGCAAAAAGTAAAAAAAAAAAAAAGGGATGAGTGGAGGTGTCATCATATCATGTTACCAAGTAAACATGAAAGGGGGAATGAGAAAAAAAAGGCACTCATTAACTTCTTTTGTTGCTTAGTGATCTAGTCAGTGCTTAAACAAAATATGATTCACATTAATAAAAATTTCCAGATTGTCTATGAGCTAAGGACAGAGTTTCATTAAGGCGTGCTAAGAGCAAGGGTCAAAAGCATGGGTATCATCTCAGAAACAATATAAACACAGGAATATCAAAACATGAATGTAGGCATTAATAGGTTAAGAAATATGCTTGTCATAAATATGCTTTCTCATATTGGAAGTACATCACATACAAAGTATGCAACTTGTCTTCCCTTAAATTGTTCTCAAATCGCTTTCTTTTAATAGGGCAAGGTACACACCCATAATCCGCGAAAATCTTGCTTGACATAATGGCTTGCTAAAATGATGTTTCAGGATGTCCATTTGATAAGGATTAAGATTAACCCCTCGTTTCTTTTTAAGTAAGGAAAGGTAATGGTTAACCTTCCGATTCTAGTCCATTTTAAAGTTAAGATTCAATGATCAATATTCTAACCATTACCCTCCTTCCCTCATTTTCCATACAATATTTATTTCCTTTCCCCCATTTGATTACCTTAGCATAGGGTAACCATATCCCCTAGGATGCTCTAACCATTTCCATCTCCCTTTCTCTAGACTCACAAAAAAAATAATGCTCATATAAATTCCTTTCCCTTCTATTCAAACAAAAAGGCCTAAGTAACAAAAATCATTTAGTTTGACGTTCAACAATTAATGCAATCGTAATATATTAACAAACTGTTCACCATATAACACAATAATAATACTATAAACAAACAAGGGCCACAAATTGGTTAGCTACCTCGCCGGGGGAAACATAGATGACATGAGGTGTAAATGCAATTCCTGCAGAAGTGGACATCCATTCACCTGGGAACAAAGTAATAAACACATTAGAATTAGATTCCCCACCAGGCATCAGAAACTGATGGATAACATCAATACTAGTTAACTTATGGACAAGATCACGAAACTAGATACTTCTACAAAATGCACATTTTCTTCGACTGGGTAGCATCCTAGGATGTAATTTATACCACTAGAAACCAACTAGGAAGAATATTTGCTACAATCAAATATCAGCTGCCATTCTAGGAGCAAAATTACAAATTACAGAGGTATGCCTAACCGATATTTCCTCCAATCTAAAATATAAGGCATTCTAGAAATGAATGTTTGATGTACAATATAAGGAGCATTAGGTGATCAAGCAATTATTATTTTTTTGATACTTTGACTATATTGGTTAAATTCCCTTACCAAATCACATTTCTCCCTCCCATGATACAAGAAACTCCTGAAATATCTTTTTATTGGTTAATTCAATTTTCAAGTCTTTTTCTTCCTTAAAAATTGTGAAATCTTCTTAGATTTCTTATATTCTTGATCAGAAGAACTATCAGCTTAGTTCTTGACAACATCATTTGTATTATTAAAGTTACGGGCATGACTTTTACATTCAGATTAGCTATTCAGAAATGTCTTTCTGATTTAATAAATCCCTTTACAACCTTATTATGCAACTAAGTCCCTAGTAGTAATGACCACTTAACACCTTCCTTCAGTGTCTAAAAGTTTCTCTAATTATTAACACTACTTCAACTTACTAACAGAGAGGCCCTTCTCAGAAGATGAACAGCATTTGTTGATTGCTATGTATAGAGTACACATCTTTCAATGGAACATATTGATATTTTAAAAAGAAAGAAAGTTCATAATTTCCTATCAAACTCAAACATGTGATCCAGGCAGGAAATGTGATCATTCTACAAGCCTTTGCAAGCTCAACTGATATCCAAATGGACACAAATTCCAATCGAAATACACATAAAATCAATCAAATTTGCAATAACTTGTGTAATCTTGGAACTCAAATAAAAGATATGAAGATCAACAATCACAAACCACTTGAAATTGCAGATCTTGATATCATAACAAATAAGAAAAGAGAAATCCACAAAACTCACAACTTCCTAATAACTTTCCAACAAAAAATTAGTAGGTAAAAACTCACCAACAGAAGCTAACCGCTGCTTCCTCCCTGAACCAGGAGGGCGGCCCCTCTTTCTTTTCTCAGCCAAAGTATCCGAGTTCGGAGTAGATGAGGGTGAAAGGGCCAAGGAAACAGATTCCGGACCAGACCCTGCAATTGCCCCAACTCCAGACCTATCTGGTGCATATTTCCTTGGCCTCCCTCTTTTCTTCTTTAGAGTCTCACTTCCACTCAAAGCGCATCCAACTCCAACCCCAACCCCACCACCACCAACTCCAACCCCAAAACCACCGCCACCGCCGCCGCCGCCGCCACCACCAGGGGCAGAGGCAGAAGCAACAGACACTGAAAACCCATGAGGGGGGAAACCAGCCGGAGGTCCTTCTACATTATATGCAGGAGCAACAGAGTTAGCACCCCTGTAATTGGGCTGAACCTGGTGAACACTACTAGGGTTTGACAAATTTCTGAACCCAGTTGGGGAATTGAAAGCAGTGTGGGTTGCGCCGCCAACACCACCAGATCCGCCGCCGCCGCCGCCAACCCCACCGCTCAAGTAGTAAGGAGCTGAGCCTGATAACGCCATGCCTTCTCTTCCATCCTACTCCATTTACCTTTTTTTTCATGTATATATATACGGAGTATAGAAAAATGAAAAATAGAAAATAGATTTTTTTTTTTCATATCGCTCGAGATGCTATCGGTTAGATCATTCTTAGCCAAATTTTTTCATAATAAAAAAAATACTTTTAATATTAAAAAAATTTACGGTTAAGATTTGTCAAATCTACCAATCTATGGGATCCAAAGGGTAAAAAATATATATAAATATTTGTAATTAACTCTTAAACACTAATTACTAATCCCTCCGGCTCAAAATACTAGTATGTCTTTTTAGCCCATGAAATTTTGTCAAAAATACATGTCTTTTTAGATTTAATAATTACACTTAACCTACTTTTTACATCTAATCATTACTCTAATTTTTACGTCACCCATGTTCTCCTCATAAATTGAAAAAAAAAACAAATAATCTAATACCAAAGTCTAATCATTATAATTAACTTACTTTTTACATCTAATCATTACAGTAAACCTACTTCTTAATACTCGTGCATAGTCCTAAAAAGACATGTATTTTGAGACGGAGGGAGTACTATATAATTCTTTAAAATGTCAAGAAATTTTGTATTAACACTAAGTTTAATAAAGAAGCATTTATTGTATTTTAAGTGGCCTAAGGGGGCTATGAGGACCTTAAAGTCAGCGTAATTACTGCAACTAGATTGATTCAAGCTTCAATCACAACTCGTGGCAACAGTGGTCTCATGAATCACCTTACACAAGACTTTGTTAGATAAGCAGAGTTGGATAGTTGACAAGACTTTTTCATCCAACTCGTCCCATTGTTCCATTCATCATAGTTGATGAATTCTTGAATTTTTCATCCAAAGCTTTCTTCAAGCCGTTTTGAGTGAGAACGACCTTTATCTAGACTCGCCGAGTAGAGATGCTAATCTTGACATCAAATTTTTCAATATCTCAATATCGACATTAAAAAGTTAGTGGCAAGAATAACGAGTACGTAACGGAAGAACATAATCACAAATAAAGAAAATAAGGCAAGATAGAACACACAGATTTACATGGAAAACCCGAGTATCGGAAGGAAAACCACAAGTGGTAAGAGCCGATAAATCCACTGTAAAACAAAAAAGAGTACACATGATTTTGTATGATACTACATTGTAGTGAGAAGAGTCTTTATACACATAGTGGATGTGTTTGTTTGGGATGAAGGCTTTGTGTGTTAGAGAAAGACTTGTATGAGGGGCTTGGATGTTTATGTTTTTGTGGATGACTTGGAAATGGTGAGGAGCCTTCTATTTGTAGGTGTCCACTTGGAATGGTAGAAACTTGTAGAAGCTAGAAGAATTAGAAGGAAAGAGATTCTTATAGAATTTTGGAAGGGGGAGAAGATTGGAGAATAAATTTTTTTAGACAACTATTTAGATTGATCTAAAAATGAGCAAGTCCGATAAGAATGATCTAAGTCAAATGAGGATGTGTGATTAGACCTGTCAATCAGGTCATTCCGATCGGGTTCGGGTCATTCGGGTTACCGGTCGTTTCAGGTTGAGCCAAACCGGGTTTATCCCAGGTTCGGGTCGACCCACCGGGTCAAACAAACTCGAACTTTTTGAAGAATTTTTAAAAATATTAAAATAATATCAAAATTAAATTATAATATAAATATGTCAAATTAAACTAAATAATAATATTATAATTAAATTTATAAATATTATTATAATAATATTATTATATTAATATTTTAAGCATAAAAAAGCATATTTATACAAATAAGTGTTCTAAACATACTATAATTGTAAAATATATAAATTATTTAGTTTATGAGTGACCTTAACGAAGACAATTGCATGACAAATCTATGTGAGTTCAATTTAGTGCCTATGTGGCATCTACATGGTGCTGACTTACCGGGTCGATTTCGACCCAAACGGGTCACCGGGTCTTGACCCTAAAAGTCCCGGGTAATTCGGATTTGGGTCAATTTCGAGTCCCGGGTCTAAAACACCCCCGTAAAATTATCGGGCGTACGTACGGGTCGGGTCATGCTTTGATAGGTCTATGTGTGATGCAACCCGGCCAAACACTTAATTATTTATTTTTCCAACTTGCTTAGTTTGTCACATCTTTTCCAATAGAAACTCATTGTGGCCAAGGTGAGAGCTTTTAACAAATTCTAAATCTCAATTCCAATCATAGTTTTATATAATAACTATTATTTTAGCATTGTATAAAAAATTATTTTAAATATTCACCAAATTAAATGGTAATATCAGATTAAAAAATTTTTAAAAAAAATTCTGCTAAAATCAAAGACCAAAATGCATAAAACCACCCTTTATTCACCTTTGTTTTCAATTAACCACCTCTTATTCAAAAATTTTTACTTAACCACCCGTTAAAACAAACTGTTTGCAAGTAACCACCCATCCTCCCATTTTCCCTTAAACTTCCACAATTTAACTTGAAAGTGAAAGACTAAAATGCCCCTAAATGTGTTTTTAGTATACTACTATTATTTTCCTATTTTTATAGTCTTGAGAAATAAATCAAAGGTAGGCATAAACACATCCAAGACAAAGCTTGAACAACCTCCAACTAAATCCATATCAAGCATTGCTAGAGGAGGGTGCAAACAAAGCGTCGATGACCGAAAGAGGTATGACTACATCTGACCTACTAGTGGAGGTGGGAGCTTGCCTTTTGGTTTGTGTTCTAAATAGACTTGTCAAAACACGACCCGACCCGGTTGACCCGATCTGAACGCCCGGAAAATTCCGGGTCAAGACCCGAAAATCTTGATCCGAAATTTTTTCCGACCCGAACCCGAAAACCCGGTAATTTTTCGGGTCATCTGGGTTTAGACCCGATAACCCGATTGATTTATAATTATATATGATTAAATTTTTTATGGAGAGTCCAATTTATTACATTTTATAATTACAATCACTTGATCTTTCATTTTCAAATCAACTTTTATATTTATTTGTATGTGTAATACTCCCTTCGATCAGTAGTATTTGATTTTTGATTTTTCATCACATTTTTAAGAAGATAAAACTCTAAAAATATTAAAATATTAAAAACAATTATACGATTATTACTAATTGCATGAAATTATTTTTAAAAAATTATTTAAAAATTTTATATTTTATATATTAAAAATTTTATCAAATAATTATGAGAAATAATAAAAATAAAATATTTTAGATCAAATATAGTATATAATTACAAGCACTAGAACTTATGAACCACGTCTTTAAATTTAGCATTTTAAAATTATCACAAAATTACCAAATCATGATTTTTTAATTTAAAAAAGAAAAAATTGACAAACCTGAAATCGACCCGAAACCGGGTCAAACCCGAGTTCAAGTTAACCCGGATCTACTCGGAATCCGTTTTACCTGAAATCCGAATTGAGTCGACCCGAACCCGACCCGAATGACAGGTAGTCTAGTTCTAAACATGGATTTGGGAATCCCTCCAAAATTCTAATAAGTCCGAGGCTAGTTCAATTTGAAGCTCAAAAGACTAGATTCGAGTTGCACAACTTGCATAAATTAATGGTAATTTTGTATAGATAATAATAAACATAAACTATAAAACCAAATTTGCGGGCATTTTCGTCTTTTACTTTCAAGTTGAATTTCATAGAAGTTTAATTTAAAGAAAAATAGGAGGATGGGTGGTTACTTGCAAACAGTTTATTATAACGGGTAGTTAAGTGTAAATTTTTGAATAAGGGGTGGTTAATTGAAAATAAGGGTCAATAAAGGGTGGTTTTATGCATTTTAGCCAAAATCAAAACATCTTTTTCGGTTAGTTTTTTTTATTAAAAAAAGGGGAATTACTACTAAATACCCCACTTTGATAATTAGTTTCCAAAAATACCTAAGTTTGAAAACAATTGCATCAATATATGGAAATTTGCAAAAATACCTTATTTAATTATCAAAACTACCCACCACCCCCAAAAAAAAGTTAAATATTTTAAGTATTTTTCATTTTTCTTATATTTTAAAATTATTTTAAATAATTAAATAATAAAAAAACTGAAATTAAAAAAAAAATTCTCAATCTCAACCCAATCCCTACTAACAGGATAAGCCTAGCCCCGACCGACCAAATCCCTAACCAAAAACACACAAGAGGATCCCCAACCCTAAGTCTCCGGCGCTCAGCCCTAACCCCAAGTCTCCGGCGCTCGGACCTGAGCCCGCATCTCCGGCTCCGTCGCTGCGCAATCCGGCTCCGGCCTCGACCCCAAGAGCAGACCAACCTCAGGCTCCATCTCCCGCCGATTATAATCTAGTGGTTATAATTTAGGTCAAAACCGTATCTTTACTCAATCTCCCGCCGATTATTGATCATATCCTGTCAATGTTCATATTTGGGATTGTCAAGAACAATATTCATCTTGTCAATGTAATAATATTATGATTTCAAGATATATATTGACAATCCTTTTGTAAATATGGTTAATAATCCTAAAGATATGATTTACCGTATCTTCAGTGATTCTCTCCTAGATTATAGCTTCAATGCTGTCAATGTACATCCGCAGCTTTGTCACTATAAACATTAATCCTGTCATAGTGAACGAATAACTTTGTCATCTTGGACATGCCTTTAATTTTTAGTTATGGTAGGATAAAATCGTATCTTTTTTCTCTTCCCTATTATAAACTCCATCCTGTCAATATTAATTTTTAGCCTTGTCATAAAAAACATATATCCTGTCAACAAAAAATTTGTTCCTATCAGTATTAATTCTCTTACTAAGGCGATGTTTTTCATCCGGCTACTTTTATTATTTTAAATTTCTGAGAAAAAAATTAAAAACATTATTTTAATGTATATTTGATTTTTTATATATTTTTTAACTTTTCTTTTAATTCATAAATCTCCTTTTAATAATTTTTACATTTAAATTTAAAGGTAAAATCAGTAATTATTTTTTAGCACAAATGACCTATTTTTTAGCACAAATGACCCACCTATCCTGTTTTTGTTATTCTCAGAAAACTGGTATACTTTTGCAAACCAAACACCGATTTGGTGTATTTATGCAAATGGGCCTTAAAAAAATCAAAATATCTATTAATTCACTATTTTGTTAAAAAAAAAGCGTCATGTTGCGGGAACAATACTAGTTACACTTACATTATTATAAAACAGTGATAAATTAATCTAAAACACTATTTTTCCACATACAAAACCGATTATTTATCATCATAATTTTTTTTTACCAGAAATAGAAATAATTGTGAATATGATAGTATTATTGTTTACACACACTAAAACTTTACTATTGTTTGTGCATATGGTAGCCCAAACGAAGAGACACGAATATGCTTGGCACAAAAATACACAATCAGCTAAACTTTTGATATTATGTAGTTTTAAATGAAATAAAAATAAAATTTTAGTTTACTTAGCTTTTGGAATAAGAGTCACCTCAACTTTTCAGAACTTTTAATTTCTATTCACAAATTTCCATCAGATACTATAACTAGGTTTGTCATACACTATACTAGTTTATTAATATATACTTAACACAAATAGCCTACAACAATTCCCCCCCCCCCCCCCCCCCTCAACTTCTCAATAGTTTGTTGGTTGATAGTTTTCTTGGAATTATGGTTAAAGCCACCGTTGTTCAATGCGTATTTGTTTGTAGGATCTGTTGTTCTTGCATGTCAAAAGACTAAGCTTCTAACATGAGATTCTACACTTCTACAAGTTCCGGCCAGACCAGGAAACATGCCAGAGAGCCATCTTCTTCCCCTAATATGCATTATCTTCTTCCCCATAAGCGTCGGGGAAGTTCTTTTTTTCATTAGGTAAAAAATCGAGTTTAGGTATACCTGAAACTCGATGGCCGACTAAGTCAGCAGACGGAAAATCGTTAGTACAACAAATACAAACTAACACAAATCAACAAAGAAGAAAGAAAAACCCAACCAACCCATACAAGACGTCAGCTAGCAGAGAAGTCGATGGACAACCAAGACGCACCACGAGTGCCAAGAAAGCGGGAGAGTGCAAAGACTCATGACAGTACCCTAACCGGATAGGGCGACACCTGAGGAAGTGTGGATCGCTGATGTTGTCCCCACCTAGATAAGGGATATTTGAAGACCACGAACACAACCACGATCCGTTCGATCAAATAGGACGCCCGATACTGCACCCCAACACCGAGCAAACGCAGCCACATCAAAGTTTCGACCCGATGCCAGAAGACGAGGCAAATACGGGGCAAGAAAGGGAAAGTCGATCTACCGACGAAAATGTGACAGAGGCTCCCGAAACAAATAGGACGTTCAGGGAGCACTAATAATCCTTATTTATATAATATTTTTCAGACCCTAACGAGATTTAGTACACGCTCTTCGAGCGGGGTTCGAAACCCTTACGGAAATTTTATTAATTATATATATATATATATATATATAAATTTATCTATATATAATTAGAGCAAATCGAATAAATATAAGGCCTCTTTGCATAAGTAGACCAAAAAAAGGGCCCATTTGCATAAGTAGACATGTACCCTTTTTTTTGGCTAGGGGTAGAAAGTGGTATATTTTTGCAAATGCAAAAATACCACCGGGAGAGGAAGTAGCAGGTGAAGGGGAGGCCAGCACTGTAGCTGCATCAGTTGGCCGAGAGAAATCAGGAGGGGGAGGTACTGCACATGTCAGAGGAATTTGGGTGTGACTCAAATAAAGTAGGGAAATAAGGGGGAGCATTTATGAGGGGAAATTTAAATAATTGGAATTAAAGGTGTCAATCAACCCTTATAAAATCTTGATTGATGGGTGTCATTCCTTATTAAATGTTCTGCAAAAAAGAGAGCCAACATAGGAGACGAGTGGAAAGGTGAGGGCAAAGCATCACCTTCAATTCTGGGAACTGGACACGTTTGGATTACCAATAGAAGACATTCGTCTTACCAATAGGCCAAAACTGTCCTACCATACATGGAAATTTTGGAGATAATATGGAGGGGATTGTCCGTAGCGGTTTTGGCGGGATGTCCGTGTAATTTTGGCGCCAAAACAGGGTTCTTCATTGGGGGAAGAGGAAGAGCATCTGTCTTACCAATATGGTAAATTTATCTTACCAATAGCATAGAGTTATCGTACCAATAGGCTTAAGACGTCCTACCATAGCTGAAAATGTTGGAGACATTTGGAGTGGATTGACCGTAGCTGTTTTGGCGGGTTGTCAGTGTAATTTTGGCGCCAAAATGGGGTTCTTCATTGGGGGGAAGGGGGGAGCATTTATGAGGGGAAAATGCAATCATTGCATTGATGGGTGTTCCCCAAGCACATATATAAGGTTGAGAGGAGGATCTCAAACACCCCAACATGCCCTGCAAAAAGTGAGGCAGAGCAGGAGAGAGGCGGAAAGGACGGGGGAAAAGGCACACGTGCATCCGAGGAAACGATACAGTTGTCATCCTACCAATAGTACAGTTCTGGCCTGCCAATAGTGTTCAACTGTCTTTCCATTTCAGGAAAAGTGCAACAAGTTTGTTGGTGGCAGTGGTAGCGATGGGTAAGTCATCTTGTACCTTTCCTTTGTAGTTGTTCCTCTTTCCTATATCAGAACTACCCCCCAGGTTGATCCTCTATTCCCGTGGCGTACCCCAGGTGATAGGGTATGTATAAATGTCGTGTGCGGAGGTTGGTGGGCTCTCGGGAGTGGGAGCTTGGTGTTCAAGGGAGAGGCACGTACGACAGCTATGGTGGTGGCACAGAATATTGCCATTGTCGATGGGGAGAATGACGCATCCTGGGGTTTTTTTTCGTCAAATGACGCATCCTGGGGTTCAATGGGCACTTCGAAACTCATCAAATACTTGGTCTTTACTATTACGATGATAAATAGCCTATTAGCTCAATTGGTAGAGCGTTGTGTTTGCACACAGAGATGTGAGTTCGACTCTCACATAGGCTAATACGGAGTGTGTGTTCATAAGTCTCCGATATATTGTGTTGTGGTAAAGTCAATTATGCATTTACATATTTCCAATAGTATAAATATATCGTACCATCAGTGTGCATCTATCCTACCATTAGTGTCAAGTTATACAGGAATTACTGGGTTTCAATTATGATCCTACCAATATTGTTGTTTTCTCCTACCATTAGTTTTCATCAATCCTACCATTCTGATCCTACCGATATCGTTGTTTTCTCCACATTTTTCAGAAAAACAACCAAGGGTAGAGTCCTCCCTGTCGCGACGCCGCTTTTGAGGCACTTAGCGTGGCCTAGAATCCGGAACCCCTCCGCGCCCTCCCCATCTTCATCATCGGCGTCGTCTTTCTCCTCAGGGTCCCTGTTGAGCTCGAGGAGAGGGCCTCTCTCATCGAAGCCGTTCTCAACCCTGGAATTTTGCGTGGACTGCTGCAGAGGGATCGACGAATTCCTGCGCAATCGGGAGTCGATCTGGAACGAGATCGATTCGTCGTTCATCCGCGGGGCCCTAATCGTGTTCTCCAATGGTGCTCACCCAGGATTTGGTTCGGAGGAGGCAGCGACGGATCTGAGTTCTAGCCTCTCTCATATTTTCTCTTCCCAGGTCACCTCCTACAATGGGTAATGAACAGTTTCAAAAAACCTGTTGTTATATTTGCTTGGGGGTAGAGAGGTTATTTTGGGCCAATTTTTGGGCTTGTGGTCTAGTTGTGCAAATATGCCCATTTTTTGGTCTAGTTGCTACCCTTTCCTCTAAATATAATTAGAGAAAATAGAGCTAAATAACCCACTTTTTTACAAACTTGGTAAAAATGATCCATCTTCTTGGAAAATGGCAAAAGTAGCCCAAAACTAAAAAAATTGCAAAAAAATCCCAGTTTTTTTTTTTTTTATTAAGTAAAAATTCGAGTTCAGACAGGCCCGAAACTCGAGAGGCCGACAAGTCGGCAGACGGCATATCGTCAAACATACAACAAATACATAAACGGTGCAAAAGAACAGGTCATACAACAACGAAAGATAAAACACAGCAAATCTAAAGCTAGCCGGTCGGGGACGTAGACTACGGACGAAGCCAAGCACCATCGTGAAATGACACCGTTGGCCGGCGATACATCAGGCATCCCTGTGGGCAGTGAAGACGAACCTCCAAGGAATCTTTCCGTACACGGAGTCGCCCCGTACACACCACCACGATCCCAGCCAATCCCGACTCCGACTGCCAGAACCCCAACAAAGCAAAAGACCGTCACGTCAAAGCAAACGAAGCCGAAAACAACCCGAACATAAAGCACCCAGAAATTATTACTAGTCTAAAATATTATTTACTCAAGCCCTAGCGGGAATTAGGAAATAAAGGAGTTTGCTCAGCCCCAAACGGAAAAGGATAACCGAAAAGAGAAAGAAAAGACCATTTGGAAATTTGTTCAAACCCTTTCGGGAAGGTTTATTTATATATAAACAAATAAATTAATATTTGTTTATATATAAATATATATATAATTATATATATATATATATAATTTTCAAGCCCTCACGGGATTTATTCAAGTCCTTTCGGAATTTTGTTAAAACCCTTTCAGGATTTAGGTAAAACCCCTTTCGGGATTATGTTTTCCTTATTAATTATTCTAATATTATATTCCCCCCTCCTTGACTAACAAGGAAAAGAAGACCACTCCCAACAGCAAAGGAGTGTACGCAACGACAAAACTACTCGTGCACGACACGCCAAAGGCCAAATGAGAGAGCAGCTCAAGGCGACACCGGCCTTGACGAGCAAGGTAGCCAACCGAGCCCTTGGAACCCAGACCAACCGTCGGCGACAGGCCGAGAGAGACAAGACCAACACCCCGACCGCCCGAACAAAAGCAACCACATGAAGTGGCGGCTCCTTATAGAAACGACAAGGCGAAGGAGAAGTGGAGATCGGAGGGTGGCGGCAACCAACGAACCACCCTGGGAGTGACGAGAGGGACGTCGGCTGAGCAGGAAGAATGGGGAACCCATACGAACCAAAAGCCCCAAATCAATTTAGCAAAACGAGGGATACAAATCGCCCGCCCAGAAACGCATAACCAACACGGCGATGGAGCAAGGGCGAGGGAGATGAAAAAGGGAGGTGGTAGGGGAGGAGATATGAAGGAACCACCGGAGGCCTGCATCACCGGGAAGGAGATGGGAAGGAACCGTGGGCTTCTTTACACAAATCGAAGGAAACCAACCCGCCACCAAGACGGAAGGCGAGGAGGCGGAGTGGAGGACCAAAGAAAGAATACGAATTTGGGATACAAGGATTTGATAGAGATGTTTGGGGATAGATTGTAGGCAAAATTCTAGAGAGAAGGGAGAGCCTTCTCTCTAGAATTTTGACTCTCATTACTTAAAAAAAAAAAAAAAATCCCAGTTGATTAACCTGGGATACGGGGTAAAGATGCCAAAAAAATTTTTAAAAAAGGAAAGGAAAAAAGGAAAAAGTGGCCAAAAGAAAAGGAAAAGGAAAAAAAAATCAGAAACAATAAATGCTTCTCATCCTACCCTCTCTTTAATTTCCATATCAATTCTCTCTATCCATTTCAAACGAAAGAAAAAAAAAGTGGAATGAACCAGCGATTTCAAAAGGGAGGAGGCCAGAGAAGATCCGCCGTTTGTCGGAGTGTGGAGGAGAAGCGAAGAATGCCGCCGCCAGACTATAAAGGTAGGCCCCCTCTCCATCAACCTGAAATCATTCCTTTTTTTTTTTCTCAATTTTGTGCGAACGTGGGGTGTCGGGTGTGTGGGTAAAGGAGTTGCACTGGAGTTTAGAGATTGAAGGGCAATGGTGGGTTGAGTGATGAGTTTTGGAGGGGTGACAATGGTGGGTGTGAATGAAGGATGAGGAGGGTGATTTTCGGGTATGGTTAGGGAAAAATTTCAGTTAGGGTTTCAGTGGAAATACAGACACGTCAAATCCTTTAAGTGACATGACTATACAAACAAGTGACATGTTTCATTTCGAAAATTAATTGAATGTGAAACTCTGAACGGTGACACGGTAATTCCTTCAACTGACATGACCATACAAACTGGTGACAGGGGTGATTTCCTTAACAAATTGGCAGACACTCAGAAATGTGAATCTTCAAAACCAAACAAGTGACACGATAAATCCTTCAAGTGACACAAACCATACAAACATGTGACAGGGGTGATTTCCTTAGCAAATTGGCAGACACTAAAAAATGTGAAACTTCAAAATCAAACGAGTGACACGGTAAATTCTTCAAGTGACACGGCCATACAAACATGTGACATGTATAATTCATATCGCTGACATATACAATTTACAAAATAAGTGATCATATTGTTATATTATTAACTATTTAAAGTCTATTAGCTCAAGGTAGAGCAATGTGTTAAATACACATAGATGTAGGTTCGAATCCTACATAGACTATTAACACCGTAACATGTGTAACATGAAGAAAAGTAGTATTTGAACAAGTGTCAAGAGAATCTAAATGTGTGACAAGAAAAAAGTAGCAGGTGACACGCAAAATTCTTCAAGTGACACGAGACGTTTAAAAATTTAAAACCCCATACAAGTCTTCAGGACTAATATTTATTCTTGATTTTTGTTGGCGGAAATTTTTTTAAATTTGGCAGGAAATTTTTTGGCATATGACCAGCAACCGGTACTATAGGTCACCAACTTTATTTACAAAACTAGCATACTAAGTCACTTTTGCAAATTTCACAAAACCATGACATTTTTAAAACTTTCCAAAAAAATGGTCTAGTTATGCAAAATGCCCATATAATTATGCATAACTTGGAACCATGACATTTTTGTGGGTCACCTTTAGGCCCAAGAATTTGCAGAGCAGGCAAAAGCAAGACCGTAGCAGATGGTCAAGCCTCGAACGAGAGCCGGCGAGGGAGGACAGGGGCTCCAGAGGAGCGGACTTGGCGACGGTCAAGCTCGGAGCCAAGAAGGGGCCGACCTCCAATTTCCAGTGCTGAAAGTGAAAGCAAAGGTTGACCCATAACATCAGCAAAGTTACTGTCATAAATCCAAATGGGCATCTTTGGCAGGGAGAATTGCCATTATTTCTAACTTTCTGGAGTTGCTTTCATAAGAATCCAGAAATAACTATTTGGTGTTGTATGGATTAGTTTCTTTTTGGAAGGTCATCCGAACCAGACGTCCTCTAGGGGAGAAAGAAGGTTGAGGTTGCACGAATCGGACCGATCAGTTGCAAAAATGGGGGGAGTAGACTCGGATCTACGAAAGCCCCAAATCGATTTTGGGTTTCGATCGAAATAAAAAGCGGATTATCGGAGTTCGATTGTGCTACGAGACGGCTGGAGCCAGGATGAGAACGGCCGGAACATGGTTGAGGCTGGCGGAGTCGGAGTTGGATCTCTCCCTCTCTCTAGAATTTTAGAGAGAGGAGGGAGCGTTTCACAGCGTCGGGGAAGTTCTGTTCTTGCTGAGTATCTTCTTCCATTTCGATTTGCTGTGAACACTCATTATATAAAATGGGAACTCTCAATTATCTCAAACTATAAATTGCCATGTAAAATGGAGGGAACAAGCATTCACCAAACTAATATAATATAATATAATATTATATAGGCTTCATACTGGAGCTGAAAAACAAACAAAATAGCTTTAGAAACACTTGAATCTTCCTATTTACCCACCAAGCAGTCTTTCATCTAAATATGCCAATCGACCGATTCAGCGTATACTCCATTTCCTCTGCAATGCCGTGCATACTGTTTTCACACAACTGGCAGCACTCAAGTGATACCCGCAAACTGCAAAACACCAAACAAAACCATGTTTACACGAGAGATGAGACATTAATCAAGAATCAAGTGGCTTTCGATTTCATCAGTCAAATACAAGGCACAATCAACCAGATAACAAGCAAAGTGTCTTACTTGAAATAAGATCATCGATATAGTCGCATTCGATCTTACCATGAGCCATTACCCCAACCTGAAAAACCTCAAATAAATCAAATATATATAATGAATGGACAACATACTATATATAAAAAAAAAAGTAATTTGAATCTAAAACATACCACAAACACCAATTCCTGATCAATGTTGCAAAGAGAAAGATAGTCTCGGAATGGGATTTTCTTTGCTGCACTAAATGAAAAACCTAAAGAGAAAATGTGTATCATCATGACATATGCTCTAATCAGATAAATTGCAAAGTATTGAAATTCTCCAAAAGCTGAACAAATAACATAATCACCTATTCGGAGGGCATTAACGGGTAAATGATCAGTTATTGGAGCGGGCACCAAACGCAAAAGCTTTCCATGACCACCTTTACCTTTGATATGAAATTTCTGCAACAATTGAGCTGCAAAAAGGTAACAAAACAAATTGATAAAGCCCAAAGAATGTGCCAAAACAAACGTGCAACAAAATGGATATCAAAACTTGATACAAACTGAACAGATATGAGCGAAGAATTCACCTATCATATTGCAAAAACTTTGCAGTGATATTGGTATTTGAGCATTTGGCTCCACTTTAATTAGATGTCCTTCATCGGTCTTAATATACACCGCCCTTAGCCTACCAGCCATTCGGAGTGGGCTATCCATGATGCCTAGGAGAGTCTGAAAGAAAGGTGCATGGTTGGAATGAGATAAAAGAAAAAAATTCACAAAATATGGATGGAAATAAAAACATATCACACTTCACTTCGGTAACACAATCCGCCTTTTTTTCCTTTAACGATGCACCAAAACCATCCAATAATGAAACCCCATACTCTATCAGTGCTGACCATTCATGAACTGAGCAATCCTCAAAGAGTTTGAAACAAATCCCAACAATGCGATAAAAAGGACATCACGAAAAACAGACTAACCCGATGAACAATGTCAGGTCTGTAATTGTAAGGGTTCTTGTGCTTCTTACGCAGAAAATCACCATGCTCATCTGGATTCAGTATTTGATACCTCTACATATTTATATAAAAAAAAAGGAAAACATCATCAGATTAGAGTGAAACAAAACAGAAGGATATAAAAGCTAAAACACGAAAGCAAAAACTTACCTTACCAACATAACCGAGAGCCAAAGAAGCATTTTCAAGAACAAAAGTTACTTGAGATTTATTGTTTTCGGGCATGGAGGGCAAAGCAATCCCACAAAGACCGAAGTTTTCATCACTAATATCCACTTCCTCACAAGTCATGCTATTTTTTGAGATCTCCAATGAATTGCTCATATCGTTTGCATCTTCTATGATAGCTTCTCCATTCCTTGCTAACTTGTCACTTATTCTAGAACAAGGTTGTAACAGCTCACTATCTTGTTCTCTGGAGTACTCCTTTCCATCATGTTTGATGCCTTGTTCATTCCTTGTCAACTTACTACTTTTTCTAGAGCAAGGTTGTAACAACTCAATTTCTCGTTTTCTTTTTACAATCCTACAACTCACGGAGGGAACAAAGTTTAGCCTTGGAAATTAGGGTAATTAAACAATTTAAGGAATCAATATAGTCATATACACAACAATCAGGGTTTTAGGGATGTATAGATAATAGATATTGCAACATCATTTTATCCATATTTTATGAAGTTAAAATTGCAGATACAAACCTGTTCTTTCTTCCATTGAAACCCCATCTGCATTTCTTCATCATTAGACTGTAAAGTAGCAACCTTTTAGAAGAAGATAAAATGAAAACCCCCAAATCTCAGGGGATGAAAACAACGAAATATCCAGCTACATATACCAAATTCAAGAATGAACTACCAAAGAACATAAAGCAAGGTTAAACCTCTTCATGGATATTGAATGCTAAAGTAGTAAAGCCACGCCTGAGATAGACAATGTGTCCTAGAACACCAAAAATTAAACGAATTGAGAGAGACAAGGTTGCCAGGTGGTGGAGAGACTTTAGAGAGCTGAGCGCAGAGACGAGCAAGAGAGTTGAGGCCTGACAGAGAGAACATAAGACTGTCAAAACTCTTTCAGCTTAAGGGTTTTAGACTTGTTTTGGCTTCAACGAAACCGTGATTAATAGCGAAAAGCATATTATCCGTATGGTTTTCATGCATAGGAAACCCAAGTAGGAGGGTGATAGATCATCATAAAATGAAATATATGACATAAATATGATTCTTGATGTTAAATATGTAGAAACTTGCACACAAACTGATTGAACATAAAAAAAACCACAGTAGCATACAATCAACAATAAACACATCACAAAGGTTAAACGCATCCAGATAAGCAAAGAACAAACCTCAATTTTTACGAATTCAACCACAAATTACTTGCCTAAAAGCCATCAAACCCTATGCCCAAAACCAAAAGGGATAAAATCCCCAAATTTCAAGCAACAAAGGTAGACACCCAACACAAAAAACTCAATGGAGATCGAAAGGGAGCATAAATGATAAAGCAATTTTCTGGAAATTAGCCAATAGCCAATTAGTAGCAATTTTCGACACGTTCAATTTCAACTCAGTCATGAGATGAAATCCAAACTTTTAAGAACAAAATTTTTGAAATTGGTCCTTGACACCAATGCCAGATAAGTTTAATATGCAATCAAGAGAACAGACTCATGAATATGACAACAACGGCTAACAATAAGGCACTCAACATTCAACCAATGTACGTTCAAGTATAAGAAGAACTTACAACAACAACAGCAGTGTTGCAAAAAAATTCAAAACTCGAAATCCAATCTGCAGACAGTGAACAAACTGTTAACCCTAGATTGGTTCAAACCCAAATCGAAAAGCAAGAGTCTCCCGATTCCCACTGGGGGCCGGATCCATTAATTGAAAGGGATATGGGTTAGGAACGACGGAGATTGCCGGCGATGGCGAGGGAAAGAGAAAGAAGCAGAGCGATAGGGAAGGTTTCGAAGGGGGTCTCTATCTACACAGACGGAGAATGGAAATACCGAGGGAAGGAGGAAGAATGTCGAAGTACCGTACCTGCGATGCGATGGCAATTCAGCGAGGCTGCGAGGGCGATGGTGAAGGAGCCAGCTTACGTCGAATGTCTTCAAGCAATCACCCAACGATGCGCAGCGTTCTGTTCTTCCTTTTATTTAAAAAAATTAAATAAATATATTATCAACAAACTATGGGCCCCTATGGCCTAGGCTATTTGGGCCCGGGGCCAGGTCCGGCCTTGCTGTCACTGTTGTGAACTATGCAGATGATTCATTGAATTTGGTACGCGCATATTCTACATTATAGCCTGCAACTAATTCAGCTTCCGCTTCTGGGAGATCAAACGGAGCTCGATAAAGAGCGGTCATCCGGAGTTCGAATTGGAGATCTATGGTTACTACTCACAAGTCTTTTCCGGTTGAGCCATTTCGAAATGGTTTCTGCAGATGGTTCCACTTGCGTATCTCGTAGAGCTCCTAGATGTTGTTGTGGAACAATACGGTATGCAAAGGGATGGCCTTATTACGCTTCCATGGCATGCAAAATTTGTGTCGTATGATCTCTCTCTTATCGAAAAGCATATAGGTGATGAGATGCAGAAAGCTTTGCCCATATCCATGGCTCAGAGCTATTGTTTAGGATTTATTTGTAACATGCATTGAGAAATGGAAGATTATAGTTTCTTCAGTATTTCTGTTTTCATATGCTTGCATTAATCAGTATCTATAGCATATATTTGACGCTAAATCTTGACAGGTGGGTATAATTCTATTGCTAGTTTCATAAGTCTGTATAATATTTTAGTTAATGACATGACACTCCATATGTTTTGCAAACACTAATGAATAGATGATGGCTTGAACGGATCAATTCGCAGAGGTCAAGGCCATTACAAATTCACATACAATTCAACCTTTGATGAGTCCACCATTTTATCAGTTACTATCCATAGGTCCACTGCTTTAACTAGCTCTCTAGAGACACATTGTTGAATCATAGAGATGACATACTCCATGAAAACTGAGTCACATGCTAAGATGATGGGTCCACTGCTAGCCAATCTGAACTCTTCCTCTGCCATCCTTAGGAGTTCAAGAGAATCTAGGGTTCAAGATAGGACAAGCGAAGTGCAAAGCGTTTCTCATCAGCTGTGTATATGACAAAGTGGCCTTCTCGGCTACAAGTGCTCTGTTGGAAAGGCAAACCTTTTCCTGCTTGCTACTGCAAACCTTTGGCACTTCCTGGGCATCTTGATTAGCTTCTTGGTGCTGATCATCTTGTTTCTGGATATTTGATCTTGTTGTTGAGAGGAAATTTCTGATAAAAAATTTAGTAATGGAAGAGTCTGTTGATTTGGTTGAATAGAGAGTTGAGTGCACTTTGGTAAAATTATTAGTAGATGTTTGTAAGTTCAGGAACAAACCCATGTGAGTTGTTGAGTCAGTGATGAAGTTTGACATGGTTGTTCGAGTATAACAATCAACCTTAAGGCATTCAGTGCAAACACATTGTGTGGTCTAAATGATCCTACAGGATAACTTAAGTTCGACAGAAAGATCTGTCGACGCAGTCCTTGGTAGGTAAGTGTAAGCAATCCAGCCTCGCCAAATTCGGTAGGGGTTGATTCTACAAGGACAGACCGGTGGGCTAGCATTAATTTCCATGCACTATGCCTAGAAAAAAACTATGGGGTCGCATATGCTGTTTTTTGTTTGTCTTTGCAAATGGATCTGATAGATTACATACGCATATATTGTATAGTGGGCTCAAAAACCCAATACTTTTGTAACCTATATATATGATTATCAATGAATGAAAACCCTCAAAATTCTATCATTCTACATGGTATCACAGCCTCTAGGGTTTCATCTAAATTAACCCTAATTTTTTTTTTCCGATCCCTCCACGCCTAATCTCCTACCTACTGCCGGCACCGGACCTCCTCCACCCACAGCCGCCGGTCATCCTATTCCTCAAAGCCTCCCTCTTGCTCTCGATCTCATCGGACTCGCAGTCGCCGGCCACCACAGTGCTCCTACACACCGTCGCCGGCATCCCGCGTCTCCCCTGAGCCGAGTCGCCTCCGCAGAGCATCACCGTCGGACCATCGCACTCGCCTCCGTCCGCTGTCGAGCGCCCCGCCGGAGATCACCCAAGGCCAAGCCGCAGCCTCCGCCCCTGTTCGACGCCGCACCCACGGTCGACAGCGAGTGAAATCTCTTCGCAATCGCCGGCCGCCCCGTCGCCTACACTTGCCGTCCCGCGGCCTCTGACGTCAAAAAAAAAAATGTGTAGCTCCGATTTTAGCCGCGGCTGCGGCATATGCAGCGCCCGCGACTCTACGCAGCGGCCGCGCCACTCGTCGCCGCACGGCCCTCGTCCTTGGAACGCCGCCTATGTTCCGCCTGCTCCTGCTACGCATCACGCCTTCTCCTCTATGCAGCCGACATCTCCCGACTCTTCTTGGTACATGGACACTGGTGTCACCTCCTACATGACGAACTCCTCAGGTAACCTATTATCTATTTCCTTTAAGGGTCCTGCACACTCTATTATCGTCGGCAATGGTGGTCGTCTTGCTACTTCAGGAATTGGCCACGCCAAATTACATGGCCGTGAATTTGACAACAAAGACTTTCACTCTTTTTTTGTCACAAATGGGATCTCCTATCGGTTGTCTTGCCCCTATACCTCCCAGCAGAATGGCAAGGCCGAACGGATCATCAGAACCATAACCAACATGATGCGCTCTCTCCTCTTCCACGCATCTATTCCCCTTCCCTATTGGCCTTACGCCTTATCCACCACCTGTTATCTCCTAAACATTTTCCCATCTACCACCCTTCACCATCGCTCGCCAGGACAGGCCCTCTATTGCACATTGCCTAGGTATGATCACCTTCGTACATTCGGGTGCCTGTGCTTCCCAAACCAGTCCTCCACCGCCCCGCACAAGCTTCACCCGCGCTCCACTCCTTGTGTCTTCCTCGGCTATCCGTCTGATCATCGCGGTTAGCTCTGCCTCGATATCAAGACCCATAAGCTCATTGTGTCTCGACATGTCACCTTCGATGAGTCTCGCTTCCCCTTTGCTTCTCCTCCCCTCCCCTCTTCTACACCTCCTGTGTCTCAGTCTAAGTCAGAGTCATCGTTCCCTCATTTTCTTCTCCCCCAGGGCTCTCCCGGTGCTCCTGCCTCCCCCCCTACACCACCTCCACCACCCCCTACCACCAGACCACACACCCGCAGCGTCTCCGGTGTCTTCCGACCCCGTCAGATAGTCTCCATGACCACCACCCATCGCCCCGCCTCTCATTTCCACACACACTTGCCGTCATTCCATCCTGCAGTTGTGATGCCGCCTCCCGCAGCCCACCTCCCACCCTCGCCCGCCGCCCCCATGCCGCGTCCGCAGCCTAGTGCTGCGCCCGCCGCACATCCCGCCACCTCACAGCCTCCCCCTGCGTCCGTCCCTTCCGCCTCCCTCTCCCCCATACCCACCTCCCACAAAACAGCCCTCCTCGACCCGAATTGGCAGGCGGCTATGCTCAACGAATACAGGGCCCTTACAAGGAATGATACTTGGGTTCTGGTCCCTCGCCCTCCTGATGCGAACGTCATCCGATGTATGTGGCTCTTCCGTCACAAGTTCCGCTCTGACGGGATGTTGGAGCGCTACAAAGCCCGTCTTGTGGTCAACGGTCGTTCTCAGCAGGTAGGTATTGACTGTGATGAGACCTTCAGCCCCGTAGTCAAACCTGCCACTATCCGAGTGGTGTTGAGCTTAGCATTGTCGCGCAACTGGGCCATTCATCAGCTGGATGTCAAGAATGCCTTTCTTCATGGTCATCTGAATGAGACAGTTTACATGTTTCAGCCGCCGGGATTTGCTGATGCTGATCGTCCCCAGCACGTCTGTCTCCTGAAGCGATCTCTGTATGGGCTGAAACAGGCTCCGCGAGCTTGGTTCCAGCGCTTTGCTTCTCATCTGCTACGCCTAGGCTTCATTGGCAGCCGCTCGGATTCGTCTCTGTTCATCTATCGCAGAGGCTCAGACACGGCCTTTCTCTTACTGTATGTCGATAACATCATTCTCACCGCCTCTTCTGATGCTCTTCGGACGTCGATTATTTCGCAGTTGAGTGCAGAGTTCGCCATGTCCGATCTGGGTCAGTTATCCTACTTCTTGGGGGTTGCTGTTCAGCGTCATGCGTCTGGTCTGTTTCTCTCACAGAGTAAGTATGCTGCTGAGATTGTTGCTCGGGCTAAGATGGTTAACTGTAATCCTGTCGCCACCCCGGTCGATACATCTAACAAGCTCAGTGCTCATTCTGGTCCTATGGTTGATGATCCGACATTGTACAGGAGCCTCGCTGGTGCTCTTCAGTATCTCACCTTCACCAGACCTGATATCAGTTACGCCGTTCAGCAGATCTGCTTGTTCATGCATGCACCCAGGGAACCCCACTTTCAGGCCTTGAAACGGATCATTCGGTACATCAGCGGTACCCTCGAGCTAGGCACCACGATCACTCCTTCCGCTAAGCTTGACCTTGTTGCTTACACTGATGCGGATTGGGGTGGTTGTCCTGACACACGTCGCTCCACGTCTGGTTACTGTGTCTTCCTCAACGACACACTTGTCTCGTGGTCGGCAAAGCGTCAGTCTGTCGTGTCTCGCTCCAGCGCTGAGGCAAAATACAGGGGTGTTGCCAACGTCGTCTCCGAATGCTCTTGGCTTCGCAATCTCCTGCTTGAGCTCCGTTGCCCTCTTCAGAAGGCCACTCTGGTCTACACTGATAACGTCTCCACCGTCTATCTAACTAGCAACCCAGTCCAGCATCAACGCACGAAGCACATTGAGTTTGATCTCCACTTCGTCAGGGACAAGGTTGCCATTGGACATGTTCGTGTTTTACATGTCCCGTCCTCCTATCAGTACGCTGATATATTCACCAAGGGTTTACCTCGACAGTTATTCATTGATTTTCGCTCCAGTCTCACTGTACGGCCCACTCCAGTTTCGACTGCGGGGTTTGATAGATTACATAGGCATATATTGTATAGTGGGTTCAAAAGCCCAATACCTTTGTAACCTATATATATATGATTATCAATGAATGGAAACCCTCAAGGGAGGATTTTACATCAATTCCATCATTCTACAGGATCAATTTGATTTTATTTCAGTAATCTGCATGAGTGGTATTTCATTGTTTCTTGCAAAACTTACAGTTCTATAGATGCTTGTTTTTTTTTGTTTTTATTCATGGTTCTAATTTAATGTATCTCTATTAAAGTTATCATATACCAAGCAGGGTGCTCAAATTGATGGGTAGGTAACAAGAATGTCAAGAAGCACCCCAAAACGACCACTTTTGCATTGATCCGATCAACATATTCGCATGGTTTGCTTGTTTCTCAGTCCCACAAAAGTGAAGGGCGCGACGAAGCCACGGGTCTATTCCACTGGCTTCTGCAGGGACAAGAACCTTCACTTGAAAAAGCTTATTGCTTAAGCTCCATTATCTTTAATGTTAAAGTACCGCTGATTTCCTTTTCTGGTGTTGGCACATAAAGTGCTTTCGTCAAGGGTGTTTTTTTTCAATCTCTATGGGTTTCACCGTACGTAAATTACCCTTGGAATTTTCCACCGTACTTGAATTCTTGAACTTTAGAAGGCAGATCAGGCAGGTTACTGCTGACTGCTTGAAGGATTCGAAGCATGTTTGCAGTTGTTGCCTATTTTTTCATACATAAAGACAAGGTTTAATTCAGTATTTAAAAAAAATGTAAATCACACAGTTGTCACATTTACCATAGATTTGGTGCAATTTTATAAGGGTACCGTCCAAAATGATACCTCAGAAGTTCTTAAAACTGAAAAGGAAAAAATGATATCAGAATGCACTTACATTGCAAACAAGCAACTAGCACATTTTTTAGACAACTGCAGTTCTTAGTCTATCCGGAGTTAATTCAAATAAGGTTCTGAATCACATTGCAAAGAGTCAATTCATATGGGTTTTAGATCTTGGAAAGTGCCGATTCAAGGAGCTGCTGATTGCTGCTTGTTTATTACCTATTGTTCAGATTATTTCGCATTTTGGATACTCTCCTAGTTTTTAAATAATACATAATACTATGGGCAAAAGCCCGACTTACTGATTAAAAAAAATTATTGATATACAATAATGGTGGTAATAAACAAGCAACCAGCAGCTCCTTGAATTGGCACTTTTCAAGATCGAAAACCCGTTTGTCTTGTGGTAGTATGCAATAATCAGCAGCTGTGTAAGAATAACTCTCCTCGTTGACACGGCTTGGAGAGGCCTCCATCGTAACCAAAAGAATCATATAGCCTTTTCTCTTTCAATATTAATCTTCTTCTTCCTTGGTTGGGTTTCAAACATGGCTGAAGCTCTCCTCTTTGATTTCACCAAGTTTGTGGTTGGCCAGCTGGGATCCGTGGTGTTGGATGACGTGAAATCAGTCCTGGGAGTGGACGAAGAAGTTGACAGGATCAAGAGCAACTTGTCCAGCATCCTAGCAGTTCTCAGAGACGCCGAGAAACAGCAATCCACCAGTGAGTCTGTCCAAAACTGGCTGCAAAAGCTCCAGGATGTTGTTTACGACATCGATGATCTGCTTGATGAGATTGCAACTGAGGCTGCAATTTACTCTAAGAACAAAGGCCATATGCGTAGACAGGTACGTAAATTCTTCTCTCGCTCCAACTTTGTGGTACTCCGCCGACAATGGGCTAACCGGATTAAGGATGTGCGTAAGAAGCTTGATTGGGTTGCAGAAGACAGGAAGAATTATGTGCTTTTCTCTGAGCCTATTGTTGATTCTTCGGAATCAAGCTCAAGAGAGACCCACTCTAAGGTGAATAAATCTGAAATTCTTGGAAGAGATCATGATATAGAGTCCATCATCGACTCTATATTGAGCTGTCGGGATTGTGAAAGAATCTCTGTTTTGCCAATTGTGGGTATGGGAGGGATTGGGAAGACAACTGTTGCCAAATTGATATATAATGATAAGAGGGTTGGTGACAACTTTGATGTGAAGTTGTGGGTGTATGTCTCTGATAGATTTAACATGAAGAAAATACTTAGGCAGATCATCAATATGGTTACAGGAAAAAACTTGGTTGAGTTGACGATGGAACAACTAACCTTGGAGCAGTTGAGGATCAGGGTTGGTGAGGCACTGAAAGATAAAAAGTATTTTCTCATGTTAGATGATATGTGGAATGATGACTCAAATGTATGGAGACAGCTTAAGGAATTGTTGGATGTGGGTGCAAATGGAAGCACGGTGGTTGTGACCACACGTCACTTGAAGATTGCTTCCATGGTCAAGAGTTTTGAGGAATACAAATTAAGTGAACTTTCTGATGAAACATGCTTGAGGATATTCACGCAGCTGGCATTCGAAGATGGTGAAGAGATTGAACCCACATTGATGAGTTTGGCAAATGAGATTGTTCAGAAGTCAAGGGGGATTCCTTTTCTTGTAACAACTCTTGGAAACCTACTTCGTGGGAGGACTGATGAGAGAGAATGGTGTCTTGTTATTAAGAAGTTGGAGGAAGGGAATGAGGATATCATGAATATATTGAAGTTGAGCTATGATCAACTCCCCTCTTATCTCAAGCGATGCTTTCGCTTCTGCTCTATATTTGGAAAAGGTACAAACATAATTGCAATAAATATATTATACTTTTGGATGGCACTTGGATTTTTACGATTTGATAATCAAGGAGACGAAATAGAAAGTCTGGAACTCATTGGACAGAAGTGCATCGATGAGTTATCATCAAAATATCTATTCGAAACAATAAAGAATGATATTTTCTCTATTGATGAAATCTCTGAGCTTCGTATGCACGATTTTGTTTATGATTTGGCCAAATATATGGCTGGGGATGAAGTGGCAATCATCGACTGTATTACAAAGGAGGTTTCCAAGAATACTAGATACATAAGGCTCGATGAAGATTACTTATCTGGAAGTGGAAACCAATCTCTTCAAAGGCTACTTAAAAAGGCAAAAAAAGCTCGGTTCTTGATGCTCAAGACTTCAGAACATCCCCTTAGCAAATCCTTTCTCCAGAAGATGATCTCAAATTTAAAATATCTTTGCCTGCAAAACAACACGAGAATTAAATTTCTGCCAGATTCTATTTGCAATCTCCTCAACCTGCAATCTTTGATGCTCGATGGTTGCATCAATCTTATAGAACTCCCAACTGACATAGAGCGATTGGAAAATCTGATATTTTTGACGGTGACAACCCAGCAGGAAGTTCTGCCACAAGGTATTGGTTGCCTTTCTGCGCTAAGATTGCTGTTGTTGAAGGATTGCCCGAGGCTTGCATTCCTCCCGCTCAGCACAATGCATCTGGAGAATCTTCACATGTTAGGGGTATGGGACTGCAAGGAGTTAAACTTGGAGTATGACTCATGGTCACTGGAAGGCATGAATAGCCTCCGAATTCTTTCGCTCAGTGGACTTCCAAAATTGCAAATGTTGCCATTGGGTGTAAAGGGTCTTCCATTCACCTCTTTACATCGTCTGATAATCATTGATTGTGAGGGGTTGACTGGAGTAGCAGATTGGATCCAGTACTTGACCTCTCTCAAGACCCTTTACATTGAAAATTGTCCCAATCTTGTGATATTGCCACAAACACTCAGCGTGCTCAAGAGGTTGGAAAATTTGCATATTGAGACTTCTGATGAAGAGGGTACTGATGATGAAGAGGCAACTGACAGTGATGGCCTCTGATGTTATCCAACCAAACTGATCATCAATCTTCGTGGTCAATCCAACTCCTTGTGAATAATATCTATGAAATGTGATCTTTATCCAACTTCCATGTTAATTGCGTTATTACTTTGCTTGTAGAACTTGTAACATTTCTTGTTATTCCTCTATGGATTGAAAGTTTTATTGTTTCTGTAACATATGTCTTGTTTATGTAGTTTTATTGTACTTCTAGCTTGTTTCTTTGTATGTTGTTATCTCTATTTGTACTGTGTATCTTTGTATGTTGTTTCTGTAACATATGTCTTGTGGTTTTGAACTTTCATTTTTTATTATAAACTTTATGCAATGCAACATAAGCTAATCTTTTTTAATATCAATGGGCGTTGATAGGTTAACTATTTTTTCTGTTATAAAGCCATCTATCTTCCCATCTAACTACTCATAGGCTCCCATTTAAGTATTTAACTGGAATTTGCTAGACTTGGCTTCTGGAATAAGCAAATCTAGGTGGACATGCAAGAGAGTTTTGGGGAGCCCATGGAATCTAGGTGGGCAAGAGAGATTTGCTAGACTTGGCTTTTGGAATAAGCAAACAGGCATAACAAAGATTGATACTACACATACAAAAGGAGAGACCTAGGCTAAATGAAGACCTTCGGTCGAGAACGAAGACGCGAACAAAAGTCAAGCACCACCATGGCAGCACCGCTGGTCAGCGGTACATAAGACGTCATCTCCCGTGGGTAGTGAAGACGGAAACTCCAAGGAGCAGACTCCCAGAAACGGAGTCGTCTATGAGCACTCCACCACAAACCAGACCCGACTCCGAACGTCACGCCAACAACCAAACCAAAACAAAACTAGGACCACCCAAAAGTATGCACAAGCCACAAACCGAACATGCTGTGACTGAGGGAACGCTCAAAACAAATTTACTCAAAGAAATAGAAATTACAACTCTTTCGGTAATTTGGTCCTGCCCTTTCGGGATTTTGTTTAAATCCTTTCGGGCAGTGACGGACCCAGGAATTTCGTCAACGGGGTGCTGAAAAATATAAGAAAAGATAATATTCATGAATAGGTTTTCGTAGTCAATAGACCCCCAACCATCGAAGTCAACGAGGAAACAAAATCCAGCATCGACACGGTTGCTGAACTTGCAAGCCACTGCTGTGCAAGGGAACCCAACCAGAGACCCGACATGGGGCACACTGTTAATGTCCTCTCATCCCTCGTAGAGCTGTGGAAGCCTGCAGATATATACCCTGACAACAGCTTTGGGATCGATCTAGACATTTGTGGCTTTTGGCAAATCTATTACACCCTAAAATTTTCCAGTTTGTGACCCCTTTCATTGGGAATTTGGACTGTAAATATATAAATTGTAGCATGTCAAATCTACTTTCTAACAAGCTATAGCATGACCCATCCGAATTTTATAAGCTTTGAACGATTCATTTTACCAAGCCATTGCCAAGTTGGACACTTCCGCTTAAAGTCTCATTGTATACAACTCCAAGCTCCACTCTCTCATCTTCATTCATGGTTCATTCTAGCTATGCAAAATTCACCCTAGTACGCTCCATTCCTCGTGGATGCCTACTCACCATTTCCATACCCCTTCTCTGTCATTGTTTGTGAGACGAGCATCATCCTCTAGTTGGTTCCACCGATTTCAATACCCACCTGCCCACTCCTTGGATTTCGATACCTATCTGAAGCAGATACTACTCAGCATCTTTCTTTGCTTTTTCAAAATCAGAATCTGCCTCTAATGGTGGCGCCGGCGGGTGGTGCTCTTTAAATATAAAATCTCACATTTAAACTTCTCTAAACAATAATTTAACAAATTATTTCCTATAACTTACCTATATATTTGCATGACAGATTAATTGGCAACATAAGTGCCCATTATATCCATCAAATTGCACAAGAGCTTACTTCACTAGTTCACAAATTTACTAACCCGAAACAGAAACTAATTTTAAGAAATGGAATTGCAACTCACTGCCCCGAAAATGACCCATCATAGATCTTCCACTTCTCCATAAATGCTTCAAGAACTGCTGTGACTGAGCAATTTGTGCTTAACGGAAAATTGGAAACTGGAATATATATAAACACACACATTTAGAAAAGAAAAGAGAATATTTGAAACAATCTCAACTCAAAATAATAGCGAAATTATCTCAACTGAGCAAATGAATCAGTTGTATCAAAAGAAATTGTAGCTAGACCATCCATATTCTATACCTGATATATAGTCATGTGTATTATTGTCTTTGCTGACTTCTCCCTGGAGCGTTGCACCTACCTATAAGCACACAAAAAAAGATTGATCAAGAAGACTATAGCCTTACAAATACATATATTCTAAAGAAATGTAAAAGCAAGAGTTTAAAATTCAAATATGAACATGTTCTAAACTCAAGCAGCACAACTGAATGATGATCAAGTACCACAAAGACAAGGTCTGAATCATCACTAATAGTGGAAACAAACTTCTCAACATCAACCGACTTTCCTGAGCCGTAGGATAGACCTGATTCATGAGGAAAAGCTACCATTAATCAGTGCGAGTAGTTATTTACAATGCATCAAGAAATGAGATCATTTTAAACCCACCAATAACACGAGCATTGCTGGGTATATGGCGCATCACAGGTCCATCCAGAACACGAAGAAGATCTTCCCCTGTATCCGAGGCCCGCACACAAGACTTGTTCAACAGGGCCGCTTCACAAATTCACCAAAGAACCCACATCCAAAAATCATGGCCAAATCTTATATTATCATCCCATAAAAGGGTCAAAAAAGTTTCGAAAACCCAGCAAAACTCAGTCACTTAAATAGAGACAATAATATTAATATTAGCCAAACAAATCTAATATTTCCTCTCCCATAAACAAATTTCCATTAAACAAATGGGTTTCTAAGCTCTTCTCTTAGGCACTCATACTTACCAATCAATCCGCAAAAACGAACACAAGTTCTCGGTATACGAGCATGTGTCTTGACTTCAAAGAGAATACCAGAATTAGTTTTGATATACACACCTCCCACCATCCCTGCAAGGTTAAGTGGGCTATCTAAAATTGTAACAAGAGCCTGCATAATAAACACAACGGCTCAAGTCTATTTTTCTTTGCGAAGAAAAAAAAATCAAGACATATGAAATAAAATGTAGACAAGTTCTTCAAAACCCTCACACAAAAATAAACTCACGGTCACCAAAGCACAACTTTTATTTTAAAAAAACGAGGTTCAGACAAATTGAAAAGAGATAAACTTCTAACCTGATAGACTACTTCAGGTTCATAGTTTTCGAGATTCTCTCCACCCTTCTTTGCTAGAAATTTTGCATCATCCGAACTCAAAACCTTCCACTTCTGGAAAAGGTAAAAAGGCTTACAAGCTCGGAAACAACATTTTCTGGGTTGAGGAACAACATAATAATGAATTCAACAAACCAAATGGCTATAAGCCACTTTGATACTTTTCAATCAATTTTATACCTTTCGTACCATGCCCTTTGTCAGGGAGGCATTCTCAAGAATAAATATGGGGCGAGATTTGCGATCCGGAAGAGTATTGAGCATGCCAACAGAATTTCTATCGTCCTTGGATCCTTGCATTCTCCTTCGTCTATTACAATGTGATTTTCCTAACAGCAGATCCTCTTCTCAACTACAACAACAAATAAAAACTTCATATTTTTCCAAATTATGAGCCACGCAATACATACTTTCATAACTGATAGGATCAATACGGGTAGTTTGTGAAAATTGAAAGAGGTTTCTTGAGACAATAATTCAAAAAAAAGGGTGGTGTTTTCAGAAAAGTATACAAATGGTGTGGTTTTTGTGATGTTATATGAATTCCACCTATAAAAGCATTCACCACAAGTCACAAAAGTTGACATACCACAGCCAAACAATTGAAAGATATCAAACAACACTACAAAAGCAAACAAAGATATCAAAAATATTCATTTCAATTTCAAACTTAATATCACTTTAAACTCAACAATTTCTTACCCTTAATGGCTGAAGCCCTAATCTTAACCAAGATTTCAATTTCAAATTTGACTGGAATCCACAGCCACAGTAAACAAGCAATTCAATACAAGAATAATTCAAGTTTTCAAAGACTTAAATAACACATCAGGCGACAGGCGGAGAGTCGAGAGAGACTTACTAACAGTTTGACAGAGCACCGGCAGGCACAAATTCGAGTCTTCGAGTGTACGAGGACTGTCAGAAGGCCGATATTGCCAAGGGGCGAGGGCTGCCGGCTGCCGCACTCACAGGAGAAGGTCGAGATTCGAGAAGGCTGATCACCGCTGCAGGCTGCCACAAGGGGAAGGCCGAGAAGAAGCCTTCGAAGAGAACTGGCGACCGCAAATTAGAGACCACCCCTTTAAATAGGGTGTTTTGATAAAAGAAAAAAAAATGTTTTGCGGGAAACCAACCCTTAAAACTAAAATTGTAGAAAACCACCTATTAAAATAATTTTTTTTACAAACTCACACCCATCACCAAATCCCGTTAATTGAATGTTAAAGTGTGTAAAAAGTTAAGTATAACCCTTATTTTTATTATTAGTTTACTCTATTCAATTGGTATTAGGTGATATTTAATCTTTTGATTTGTTTTTCAAAAGTAAAAAACTCTATAAAATATCAAAAAATATTATTTTTTAAAAAAAATTCATACTTACAACATAAAAGCTCTATAAAAAATTGATGTGTAATTTATGTTTTATACATTTTAAAAAATGTATATTATTAAAGGGTTGCTTGAAAAAAATTAAAATTAAAAAATGTTTCATATAGTTTTTATTATTCTAAAAATGTGTGTGGAATAGTGAACATATTTTTAGAATAATAAAAACTATATGAAATATCATTTTTCAAAAATTTATTTCTTCACTTTTTAAAATATATAAAACATCAATTATATATACTTTTTATAGTCTTTTTACTAAAAAGTACAAAATTATATAAAAAATGATATTTTATAGAGTTTTTTACTTTTAAAAAATATGTTAAAAAGGTAAAAATTAATTAATACCGATTAGTTGAAGTAAAGTAATAATAACAATAAGGGATATAATTGACTTTTCACACACTTTAATATTCAGTTGAGGGAATTTGGTGATGAGTGTGAATTTGCTAGGGCTAGAAACGGGTGATGGATATCCATTTCAGCCGCTTCACCCGCATTATTTTTACGGATGAAAACCCACAAAAAATGGGCGACGGATGATGCGGGTGATGGATGAAGTGGGTGACCAGACGAGTGTGGATGGTGATTTTTCACCCAATATCCACTCCAATAACCCGTCCCATTAACCCGCACCAATAATCATTCAATAATGATCCATTAACCCACTTAAATATAGAATTTTACTTATTTATCCCTTACAAAAACCCTAAACAAGGTTTTCTTTTCCTTTGTTGCAATCGTTCGTTGACTCACATATTGAATATGTAGTTTATTTAGCATGTGTATTTTCCACGTATTGTTGAATTAATTTCTAAGTTATACATTTTTCATGTATTGGATAAATACTAGTATGCATTTGTAAGCCATGTTTTATTTAATGTTCCAAATTAAAAATTATTACTAAGTTTTATTGGATATCCAATAATCACCCGTATCATCCGCTCACCCGCATGGGTTGGATGCGGGTGATGGAGCGGAGTAGGTGAAGGTTAAAACTCGCAGGGCGGGTGTTGGAATGATGGTTTTCACCCAATACTTGCCTCATTTCCACCCCTAGACTTTGCAAAGAAAATGATTTAAACAAGTGGATTTCTGCAATTTTAGTTTAAAGGAGTAATTTTCCACAAAACACCCTACTAAAAGGGTGGTTTTCTGCAATTTTGCCTTTAGAATAATAAAAACCAGTGTTCTAAAAATCGCGCCTAGGCGCTAGGCGGGAGGGGACCTAGGAATTTTTAAGCCTAGGCGGCCCTCTAGGCGGAAATCCGCCTAGGCAATGCCTGGGCGCCGCCTAGACCCGCCTAGGTGCCTCCTAGACCCGCCTAGGCGCCGCCTAGCCCGACTATTATTCAATTTTAGATTTATGTATGTGATTAGTCAACTTAGAATTTTTTATCCCCTAGGTCGAGATATATTTGTTTTTTAGTCGAACCTATGGTTTTGGATTTTAAGAGGTTTAGAGTCGTTAGTCGGACGCGTACTTTTGCGTTTATTTACTTTAATGTTAGTTAACCACCACAAATTTGGGTTTATGATTGATATTATGGATTATTATTACATTATATGAATTATTGACATGTGTTATACATTAAAAGATAAGGAAATAATCAAGTTTGTTCTAAATCCGCCTAGGCGCCGCCTAGGCACCCGCCTAGCCGCCTAGGCGCTAGGCGGTCACCCGCCGCCTAGGCGCTAGGCGGTCACCCGCCGCCTAGGCGCTAGGCGGTCACCCGCCGCCTAGGGACCGCCTAGCGCCTTTTAGAACATTGAAAAACTATATGAAATATCATTTTTAAAAAAAAATTATTTTCTTCACCTTATAAAATATATAAAATATCAAATATATCTACTTTTTATAGTGTTTTTTTACTAAAAAGTATGAAATTATATATATAAAAAAATGATATTTTATATAGTTTTTACTTTTGAAAACATGTTAAAAAGTTTAAAATTAATTAATACCGATTGGATGAAGTAAAATAATAATAAAAACAAGGGATATAATTGACTTTTCACACACTTTAACATTCAATTGACGGAATTTGGTGATAGGTGTAACTTTGCAAAGAAAATGATTTCAACAGGTGGTTTTATGCAATTTTAGTTGTAATGGGTGGTTTTCAGCAAAACACCCTATTTAAAGGGTGGTTTTATGCAATTTTGCCTAAGATAAAACAGAAATTTCATGAGGTAAGCCTAATTCGCATGGTAAATAAGATTTTTCAAACCTTAAGGCTTTTAAAAAAAAATTGTGTCGTGTGTGAGTTTAAACTTTTTTGGGGGTAAATAATATAATATTTAAAAATAATGTGGGGACTTTTTTTAATATATCAAAATTGTTTTAACAGCATAAAGGAGAAAACTCGAGGAGCGATTCAGAGGAAGGAGAAGAAACCGATACTTGAGAAGAGTAAAATGGGAGAAAGTGGAACCCTTGAACTGGTGGCAATTGCAACAGCTGCTGGCAAAAGTTTTGATATGTTTTTAACAAATTATAAGTCTATTAGCTCAAGTGGTAGAGCGATGTACGCATGCATAAGATGCGAGTTCGAATCCTAAATAGACTAATCTCCAATTAAATATAAGACTATACCCCTATTTTGAGTAATATTAAAAGATTTAAAGATTACCAAAACTCGTTTGTAAATGTATGATGCGTGCAATTAAATTAGCCATTCAACTAAGATAACAACTAAGAATGCAATGTCTAGATAGCCTATGTCGGATTTGAACCCACGTCTTCGTGCCTAAGTACGTTGCTTTACCTATTGAGCCAATAGGTCAAAATATTCAATAAACAAACTAAAATTTTAACTAGCATATTTGTTATGGTTCTATTTGTGACCGACTCAAACGCTACCAAAGATACATGATAATAATTCATAATTATTTTTGGATATTCAAAAGTCACCTATATCATTTCAGGTATCACTTATCAAATGAATAAAAAAATTCTTAATCTAGTTAAATCACACAATGTCTGCCATTGCAAATAATTAATCCATCAGGTACTCCAACTTTCTAGGAAATGTATTAAGTGGTTTAGTCGGGAACACCCCTGAGTACCATTTTCTCCAAGTTCTATCATACTAAAGAAAAATCTTAAAAGATCTTTTCTCGTTTCTAGTTAACATGTTAGGAGGAATCCTTGACCTGATTTAGCTTTATATCTTGAGTGTTCATGTTTTGTTGGTAACTAATTGGTTTTAGAGATGTTGAAAGGCTTTTAGAGTTGTTGAAATCAATGAAGGGTTAGAGCATTTAATTATATATATTTTTTGGAACACCTAAAACATATTTCATGGAAACATGAGATGAAACAGTGTTTTAGTCAACAACATGGTCATTGTAGGATTAAAACCAAAGTAGGAAAAATCTTTTCCACATAGTTTGTAGTAAAGTTTTTTCTAACAATTGAAATCTGTATAGGGACATAGGCACATAGCCTCTCATTAGACATTGTGTAATATATGAATCAATACACATAAATTGGTGATGTGATATGCAATATGATTTATAAGAACCTTTATACCTTTACGAGCAGCTTTCGATGACAAGAATTGAGGCAAGACTTTCCAATTATAGAGCTTGCGAGATGCCTGACCACCTATCCACCACAACATTACTAGGCCACCATTACCACACATATATGAGTTGGATCGAACCCACCAAATCTATTTCTTCTCCTTCTCCCAATCCAGGCAATACTTTGAAGATGCACATGTGTTAATTGTTGATCACATCATGGGTACAAGATCCCATTGTAACAACCAAGTCCACATGTTTTCCCCAATCTACACCATGCCCACTTTTAACACACTCTGGACAGAACCATTTCTCTTTAGGCAAAAGATGACATCTCCTTCAATCCTTAACAGTTTGAGTGGTTTGGATTGAACCCAAGAACACATGAAATTTTCGAAATACAAAACCCTAAATTTCCTAATTCTAAACATCAAGAAAAACATTATCAAAACCCTAAGATTCATCCCACATGAACCTTAAAATTTGTCCCAAATTTCTCTAAATTCTAAAATTCTAAATTGAAAACATTCAATCAAGAATTGATCATAATTTCGTACTCTAGATCACTTATATCAATCAACTGACATAATGTTAGTAATTAGAATAATAAGAGTAGTGAGTGTAATTACTAAGAAAGTAGGAATTGGGGTATAAATATTAAATACCCAGGAATTAGAATAATAAGGGTAATAAGTATAATTATTAAGAAAGTAGGAATTGGGTTATAAATATCCACAGGAGGTATTGTACATGTTATCAATAATTAAAATACAAACATTACCCTTCTCTCCGAGTCTCTAGTCTCATTCCTCTTTCTGGATTCCTTTCTTTTTCTATCTCTCTCAACTCCCAATTCTCTATCACCATAGAAGCATAGCTTCCCACTATCAAGCTCGGGTTATGACACATAATTGACCCTCGCCCCCTTCTTTTCTCTTAAAAATGTCAACGACAGTAGCTCTTCTTTATCCTTTTTAACCGGTATAAACCGTGCAAATATACAAGGGGTTTACTTTTGCAAATTTTTGTGAGAAACACATTGCCAAAAGTTTTGATCTCTGCAACACATTTGCTAACTTCTTTAAAACTTTTTACTAGTATGATCTATCATCTATGAATGTGAAGGTTTGACTGAAATAACATATACTGTACTGTGTTCACATCCAGCATGCTGAGGAGGTTGAAAAGGTTTGCATATTTGGGGATTGTACATTGTTTATTCACTTTATTGAACCATCTTCACCCCAAGAAACCGAAACCGCATTTTTTTGGTTCCGTTGCGGGTCGGTTCTCGGTCCGGTTTACCTTTTGACCAACCGATATTCCGCCCACCGACTCACCGAGACACCGAGCGCACACCGGACTAGTTCCTTACGCCCAGAAACAAGATCATGATAAGAGTAGATAACCTCCTCCCTTCATCATTCCTTCAGACCAAAAGCACTACCCTCTACCCCCTTTGTAATTCTTCGGATCAAAGACATGGCTGAAACTGCCCTTTTCGATTTTTCCATGTTCGTGATACGCCAGCTGAGCTCCGTCCTCTTCGACGAGGTCAAATCTGCTTTGGGAGTGGAAGAAGAACTCGACAGGATCAAGAGCAACCTCTCCAGCATCCACGCAGTCCTCAGAGACGCGGAGAAGCAGCAATCCACTAGCAATTCCGTTGCAAACTGGCTCGGAAAGCTCCAGGACGTGATGTACGACATCGATGATTTGCTTGACGATATTGCTACTGAGGTCGCTATTCGGAGTAAGAACAAAGGTCAGTGGCGTAAACAGGTCCGTAGATTCTTCTCCCGCTCGAATTTTGCTGTACTCCGACTGCTTTGGGCTCACCAGATTAAGAATGTGTGTAAGAAGCTTGATAGGGTTGCAGATGAGAGGAAGAATTTTGTTTTGTTTACAGACTCTGTTGATTCTTCGGAATCGGGATCAAGAGAAACACACTCTAAGGTGAATGAATCAGATATTCTTGGAAGAGATCAGGATAGAGAGGCCATCATTAACACTGTATTGAGTTGTGGGGATTGTGAAAGCATCTCGGTTTTGCCGATTGTAGGGTTAGGAGGTATTGGGAAAACAACACTTGCCAAATTGATATATAATGATAAGAGGGTCGATGAGAACTTTGATGTGAAGTTGTGGGTGTATGTCTCTGAGAGATTTAAGATGAAGAAAATACTCAGGCAGATCATAGGTGTGGTCACAGGTGAAACCATGGTTCAGTTGACCATGGAACAGCTAACTTTGGAGCAGTTGAGGACCAGGGTTAGTGAGGCTTTGAAAGATAAAAAGTATTGTCTTGTATTGGATGATCTGTGGAATGAAGACTCGAATGAATGGAGAAGGTTAAAGGAATTGTTGGATGTTGGTGCAAAAGGAAGCATGGTGGTTGTGACCACACGTGACTTGAAGGTTGCATCTGTTGTTCAAAGTGTTGAGGAATACAGATTAAGTGAACTTTCTTATGAAACATGCTTGATGATATTCATGAAGCTTGCCTTCAAAGATGGTGACGAGATTGAACCAGCATTGATGAGTTTAGCAAACAAGATTGTTGAGAAGTCAAGGGGAATTCCTTTTCTTGTAACAGCTCTTGGCAACCTACTACACGGAAAAACAGATGAGCAGGTGTGGCAGATTGTAGTGAAGAAGTTAGAAGAAGGGCATGAAGATATCATGAATGTCTTGAAGTTGAGCTACGAACAACTCCCCTCTTATCTCAAACTATGCTTTCGCATTTGCTCTCTATATGGAAAAGGTACGATCATACATCCTTTAGATTTGTTACCCTTATGGATGGCCCTTGGATTCTTACCATATGGTAATCGAGGAGAATCACTAGAAACTCTTGAATACATTGGCTGGAACTGCATTGATGAGTTGTCATCAAAATCCCTTTTCAAAAAAATAAATGATCTTGACCTTTTTGATGAATTTTCTGGCCTCGTTATGCATGATTTTGTTTATGATTTGGCCAAATCTATGGCTGGAGATGAATTGGCAATCATCAATTGTTTCTCAAAGGAGGTTTCTAAGAACATTAGATACATAAGACTAGATGAAGATTTCTTGTCAGGAAATCAGTCTCATCAAAGGCTACTTAAGAAAGCAAAAAAAGCTCGGCTTTTGATGCTCAAAACTTCAGAATATCTCCTAAGCAAATCCTTTCTGCAAAGCACCATCTCAAATTTAAAATGCTTACGGGTGTTAGATCTTGAGAACTCTCAATTCGATGAGCTGCCAAGTACAGTCGGATATATGAAGCATCTAAGATATCTTTGCCTTCAAAACAATGCACGAATTAAATTCCTGCCAGATTCTATTTGCAATCTCCTGAACTTGCAAAATTTGCTACTTGACGGTTGTATCAATCTTAAAGAGCTCCCATCTGACATAGGGCAGTTGGAAAATCTTAGAGGTTTGTCAGCTACAACCCAGCAGGAAGTTTTGCCACAAGGTATTGGATTCCTTACTGCCCTTAGAATTTTGGTATTGAAAGAATGCCCAAGACTTGCATGCCTCCCTTTGAGCACCAATCAGCTTGAGAATCTCGACACCTTATTGATAGAGGACTGTAAGGAGTTAGATTTGGTGCATGGATCATGGTCATTGGAAGGCCTGAATAGCCTTAGGATCCTTGGAATCAAACGACTTCCAAGATTTCAGAAGTTGCCACTGGGTGGAAAGGGCCTTCCGTTTACTTCCTTGAAACTTCTTATTATCTGTGAATGTCAAGGTTTGACTGAAGTAACAGCTTGGATCCATGACTTGACCTCTCTCAAAATGCTTTTGATTGAAAGTTGTCCCAATCTTGTGCTATTGCCACACACATTCAGCATGCTCAAGAGGTTGGAAAGCTTGCGTATTGGAGGATATACATTGGTAAGTGAGCCATCTTCACCCCAAGAAGGTGCCAACTCCTCCAACATCCCGGAGATTATGACTGCACAAGAAGAGTAAATTGTAAGGATGCTCTCCAACGCTATTCTGCCAATCTGATTACCCATCATATTCATCAATTTAGCTCACTCTAATTATCTGTATGAGGTGTGTTCTTTGTTCAGCTTCCATGTTAATTGACTTATTGGTCTGCTTGTAGAACCTGTAACCTTCTTTGATATTCCTCTATAGAAATGTGTGAAAAGGCAAGGCAAAGGCGCCTAGGCGCTCCGGCGAGTGCCTGAGCCAAGCCAACACCTGCGCACCTAGGTTCCTATAATGGTCTATAGAATAAAATGAAGTTGTTCTAACTTGATTCTTTGAAGTTCTTGTTGTTATCTCGCTTGCTGCTATTTATGTTCTCACTTCAAAATTTTGATTCTTTGACGTCTCACATGAGTAAACTCTAGTTTTGAATTTCTGAGGCTTGTTTTGAGTCATCCTCACTGTTGGCAATGATGAGTCTGCATATGTTGAACATATCAGTTTTCTTTTAAATAACCTGCTTCAAACATTTCTGCCCAGTCAATAGATTTTGAGTAGCTCTTTGGAGAAGTGAAACATTCATTTCAATAATTTGATGGTTTTTGTAGTTCATCTGATGTATATGCTGTACTCATGAAGTTGCTCCTTTTTTTTTCCAGTTCCTCTGTCCAGCTTAACTCTAGAAGGGAAACACGACTATGGAGCTCGGATTCCGATTTAATGTTTTCAGATGATCCGGTATGATATCGCAATACATGGAAACTACACAACTTTTGATATAATCCAGAAACTAATGAGAGTTGTTTTTGGGTCTAACTCTCCAACTCCCAATGCATGGTTCTTGCATTTTTTTTGGAAACTCTTCATCTTTTCCACACAACAGAGTGAATATAAGTCAGAGGCTTCCCATGGTTTGCACTTTGCGGACTGCACATCTACGAGTGGAGGCATTTTTTCCTCCCAAATGTGCATGCCATCTCTTTGCCCATTCATGTTTATCCGTTATTTTTACATTTCATAGTGATAATATTGCTTTGATTTTGTTTAACCATACAAAAAAATATGCTTCACATGAGTAGTACTAAACTACTTGTTTCCATTATTTGATGCTTGCTCGTACCTTCACAAACAAGTGACTCTGAACTTCTGAGTGCTCAATTCCCTGTGATGGAGTATCGAGGGAAGACGCGATTGGAAGTGAATTGTGGCACTCTCTGCTTTATGTGCAACAGAATGAGGCAAGTAAAAGTTAAGATGAATGCATTATGTGCATATGCTGTTCGATAATAATGTTTCAAATATCAATTATATTAGCTTGTTGAGCTGATTTATATTACTCAATCTTGCCATTGTCATCAGGGATGGGTTGAAGCAGCAGCTGGAACTTGGAAGGGACTGGGAAGCTCTTGGCACCCCCACTAGTGATGCATTGGTCGAGTTGAGAGAACGTACGTGCCCAGAGTTTCAATCGATTCTTAGGAGGAGATGCTCTGCAGATCAAGTTGCCAAGGTACTACTTGAAGTGTCAATGATTAGCATTTTGAGAGATTGCCAAAAGGCGACGATGTACTGCAATTTGTCTCACTGAATTTGAAGTCTCGGATGTTTTAGTGCATCCAGATAATGTGATGAACCGATTGGAGAATATGGGGATCGTCATCAAGGACATCAAACAAGGCATTAAGCACTACTGCCTGTTATCAAACTTGCATTACATCCATCCAAAAGCACACAAATCCTTCAAAAGAAAACAAAAGCCACAACCACACAACTAAACAAACCATGTTTCTTTCTGTTCACAAACAAACTCGCCATACATTAACATATACAGAGTAAAAGTAAATTTAATGCAGGTCGTCAAATTTTGCATTGGCTGATAAAACATAACTCAAAAAGAATCTACAGTAATATGTTAGAAAACCCAGAGTGAATTAAACAGTAAGCAATAACTACTTGTTAACAAGATCAATCCAAAAGCACAAATCCTATAAAATCAAACAAAAGCCACAAGCACACAATCATAACTCCTCACAACTCGAGCACCTTACCCTGCAGATTGCAGAGGCGCCGAACTCTACTCCTCTCCACCACAACGTCGTATGCCTCCCAGCCACTGTCGTCACTACCATGCCTAAGACATGGCACTAGGAGGAGAGTGGATTCGTTCGTGACGTTATAGTCAGCCAAGGTCCTGCAATGTTCCAAAAGCTTATTGTCGAAAAATAGCCTCTGGTGGTGAGGTGGAACGCCCTCTTTGTTGTGAATTTTGGCCTTGACGGTTTCAATTGTGTCGCAGCTTTTCACCTCAAGGCCGATGGTCTTGCCCCTCAGCGTCTTAACAAAGATCTTCATACCTTCCCTGCAATGGATCAATAAGTCGATGGACGAGTCCTTCTCGATGTTACACTCGACAAGGGTCCAGTCATATTGCAGTAGCATATGACCGAAAACTAGCCACTGCTGGTCAGGTGGGATCCCGACCTTGTCCCAAATCATGGTCTTGACATTTTCTATAGTGTCTGAACTCTCTACATGAAGGGTGATCATCTTGCAGGTGACAGTCCTCACGAAGATCCGCATACTGCCCCCGAGACAGAGCACGAGGTGGATGATGGATTTATCCTTGATGTTATAGTCAGCTAGAGTCCTGCAATCTTCTAACCGCGTATTACCAAAAATTAGAATCTGTTGGTTATATCGGAATCCTTCTTTGCCCCGGATTTGGACCTTGATGTCTAAAATTTTAGCAGAGCTCTCGATCTCGACGGTGAAGATTCGACCAGTAAGCATCACTATGAAGATTTCCATCTGGATAATCGACAAGCACAAAATCAATCAACAATAAAAAACGTTGCAAGCAGAAAGGAGACAGTTTTGTTTTTATGGCACTATAAGTTCATTAGGAAACAATGTATCAACGTAGTCAGGGAAAGAGTGCATATAAGGGATCGGCCGAACACAATCATTACACGAATTACACAAACAGTACGTTATGATGAAAATTAACAATAGATTCGCAAGAGCTAAATTAATGAACTACGAATAGCACAAAATTCCAACTGATGCAGAACCAGTAACCAGTAAAAAGTGGGGATAAATTAATAAATTCGGTAAAGACAGATTAACAGTCGTGGAACAAGGACCTCACCTTGAGAAGGACCTCACCTTGAGAAGATCAGGATTCCGGAGACAGCCCCAGGAAGAACAATGGGCTTGAAGATTAGAACAACTATTAATATTGGCGTTGTCAAATTAATGTTGGGGAGGTAAGGGTTTTATATATCTTTCTTGGCCAAATTTTTTACTTATGGAATTTTTTTATGGCTAAATACATGTATTTATATTTATATATCTATTTATTTATATTTATAGATAGATATAGATAGATAGATGGATTGATTTATATCAATCATCAATATTTTTTTTCCATCTGTGACGAGTTTCTGCTGGTGATCCCGACCTGAGCAAGAGAGTTGTGAGAAAGTGATATAGATGAAGTCGACTGCCATCGCAAAAACTTAGCTACAGGACTTCGAATGTATGTTGCAGGTCCAACCTTCATATACCAAATTAGAGTATTTTGCATCATTTGGTCACTTGTTTCCCCTTCTTTGCAGGCAACTGTTTATTGTTATTCATATCCATACTAGTTTAGATCCCGTCCAGTGTACGGGGAGAATACATTAATACAATATTATAAATAATTTAGATAGATTCCAATAATAAAAATAATAATGATCTAAATATAAATCGTTTTTCCACCAAAAATTAATACTATGAAATATTTTTTTATTTATATCTATATTTTCGTCAATTAATTAAAATATATAGATAGATAGATTGTGGCTTATATACTTTCTATAAATTATGATAAAATATTATTTTATTAAAATTTTTTTCTAGACTTAACCACGCGCCACATAAGATTTTTTGCCCTAGAATCATCCTATATTTATATTTTTGTCAATTAACTAAAATATATAGATAGATAGATTGTGGTTTATATACTTTCTATAAATTATGATAACATATTATTTTATTAATTTTTTCTAGAATCAACCACAACGCGCCACATAAGATTTTTTGCCCTATAATCAACCACATCGCGCTGCATAGGACGCTATGCATCGGTTTTCGTATAGGTATATAGATAGATAGATTAGCAACTGTAATATTTTGTCCAAGATTTAAAATTCATGGATTGATAAAATAAATCAAAGCAAGCGAAGGAAACAGATTCATCAAGAATGTGAGATATGATTAGCCACGTTTAACTCCCAAACCATCTCAACATTGGAGTGTCAATCTACCAAAGAGTTTTGTTGGGTCCAAAACTCTGTTGTGAAACAATCTATGTGGTACTGTCACATGCCCACTGAGATTCAGCAAGCCAAAGCTAACAATTAAATCAAACTCCTACTTTATTCAGCATACATTTATCTCTGACATTTTTTACATAAATTCATAATCAAAATCAAAGATTACAAGCACTAGAAATACGAATAGTAATTTTTCTTATTCAGAGATCACATAAAATAAAACTTCAACTAAGAACATGGTACGAATATGAGTCAACTTATAGAAACCAACAAGAACAACGAAACCGCATAAACAATAACAACAACATGGGGTCTTTCAATCCATATACGAATAAAAAGAAAGGTAACAGGTTTTTTTATTTAGGACCAACATCCGTGATCAGTTTGGTTGGATAGCATTAGAGACCATCATCCACAACAACTCTCTTCATCGGCAGTCAAATATCCAGATCAGGATATCCCTGAATACACGACTTTTCCAAGCTCTTGAGCATGCTAAATGTCTGTGGCAATATCACCATATTGGGACAGAATGCAATCATAAGAGTCTTGAGAGAAGTCAAGTACTGGATCCCATCTCCTAATTCAGTCAAACCCTCACAATTGGAGATAAACAGATGATGTAAAGAGGTGAATGGAGGACCCTTTACACCCAATGGCAACGTTTGCAATTTCGGAAGTCTCATGAGGAGAAGTAATCGGAGGCTATTCATGCCTTCCAGTGACCATGACTCATACTCCAAGTTGAACTCCTTGCAGTCCAATATCGATAAATAGTGAAGATTCTCCAGATGCATTGTGCTGAGCGGGAGGAATGCAAGCCTTGGGCAACCCTGCACCGACAGAAATCTTAGGGCAGAAAGGCAACCAATACCTTGAGGCAGAACTTCCTGCTGGGTTGTCACCGTCAAAAATATCAGATTTTCCAATCGCTCTATGTCAGTTGGGAGTTCTATAAGATTGATGCAACCATCGAGCATCAAAGATTGCAGGTTGAGGAGATTGCAAATAGAATCTGGCAGAAATTTAATTCTCGTGTTGTTTTGCAGGCAAAGAGATCTTAGATGCGTCATATAACCAATTGTTCTTGGCAGCACCTCGAACTGACAGTTTTGTAGATCTAACACTCGTAAGCATTTCAAATCTGAGATGATTTTCTGAAGAAAGGACCTGCTAAGGGGAAGTTCTGAAGTCTTGAGCATCAAGAGCCGAGCCTTTTTTGCTGCTTTGTTAAGTGGCCTTTGAGGAGATTGGTTTCCAGATAAGTAATCTTCATCTAGCCTTATGTATCTAGTATTCTTGGAAACCTCCTTTGTATGACGGTTGATGATTGCCACTTCATCCCCGGCCATAGATTTGGCCAAATCATAAACAAAATCATGCATAAGACACTGAGTGAGTTCAACAATATTGAAATTCTCAACGGACCCATCAACTTCTCTTTGGAAAAGGGATTTAGATGATAAAACATTAATATTTTTCAATCCAATGAACTCCAGACTTTCTAGTCCGTCTCCTCGATTATCAAATGGTAAAAATCCAAGTGCCATCCATAAGGATAAGATATCTAGTGCAGGTATTTTTTCACCTTTTCCAAATATAGAGCTAAAGCGAAAGCATTGCTTGAGAGAAGAGGGGAGTTGTTCATAGCTCAACTTCAATATATTGATGATATCCTCGTGTCCTACCTCTAACTTCTTAATAACAAGATGCCATTCTCTCTCATCAGTCCTCCCACGAAGTAGGTTGCCAAGAGTTGTTACAAGAAAAGGAATCCCCCTTGACTTCTGAACAATCTCATTTGCCAAACTCATCAATGTGGGTTTGATCTCTTCACCATCTTTGAATGCCAGGCGCGTGAATATCGTCAAGCACGTTTCATCAGAAAGTTCCCTTAGTATGTATTCCTCAACACTCTTCTTGACCATGGAAGCAACCTTCAAGTCACGTGTGGTCACAACCACCATGCTTCCCTTAGCACCCACATCCAAACATTCCTTAAGCTGTCTCCATTTATTCGAGTCGTCATTCCATACATCATCTAATAAGAGAAAATATTTCTTATCTTTCAGAGCCTCACTAACCTTGATCCTCAATTGCTCCAAGGACAGCTGCTCCATCGTCAGCTGTAGATAGCTTTCACCAGTCACCATGCTTATGATCTGCCTGAGTATTTTGTTGATGTTAAATCGCTCGGAGACTTACACCCACAACTTCAACTTCTTATCAAAGTTGGCATCAACCCTCTTATCATTATATATCAATTTGGCAACAGTTGTCTTACCAATTCCTCCCAACCCAATAATTGGCAAAACCGAGATTCTTTCACGATCCCCACAGCTCAATATCGAGTCGATGATCAACTTTCTATTCTGATCCCTTCCTAGAATTTCTGATTCATTCACCATAGAGTGGGACTCTCTTGAGCTTGATTCCAAAGAATCAACATTAAGCTCAAGCACAAAATCCTTCCTCTCTTCTGCAATCCAATCAAGCTTCTTACGCACATCCTTAATCTGGCTAGCCCATTGTCGGCGGAGTATCACAAAGTTGGAGTGAGAGAAGAATTTACGGACCTGTCTACGCACATCGCCTTGGTTCTTATTGTGAATTGCAACATCAGTTGCAATCTCATCAAGCAAATCGTCGATGTCGTAAACAACATCCTGGAGCTTCTCCAGCCAGTTTTTGACAGACTCACTGGTGGATTGCTGTTTCTCGGCGTCTCTGAGGAATGCTTGGATGCTGGACAAGTTGCTCTTGATCCTGTCAACTTCTTCCTCCACTCCTAGGACTGATTTCACCTCATCCAACACCGCGGATCCCAGCTGGCCAACAACGAACTTGGTGAAATCAAAGAGGAGAGCTTCAGCCATGTCCGTACGTGACCCGAAGAATTAGAAAGTGAACACTAACAGAGAGGGGGATGTGTAGTGCGTTTAGAAGTAACAAGTAAGAAGGAAGAAGCTTAACAATTGAAGGAGGATAATGAGGATCGGACACGGAGATGTCTGAGATAGATAAGGGTTGATTATTCTTGTGGACACTGGACACTGAGGTATATCTTGTCAATCGTTTTGCAAGTTGTAAGTCGTGCAAGTTGCAAGTCTTTCCAGTTGCAACTTGTCCTTGTTTAAACAAGGAGTCATTTTAGAATTATACCAGATTTTTTAGTGTTATATTGAATGAAATCCAGAGCTAGCTAGCCAGCTGCATGTAGAAGTAGAAATTGATTAGATTATACCTTGGAACCAGTCTAGTACTCGTTTCTTGCACCGTATCTTAAAAATTTATCTACAGTAATTTAAAAGTACTCTTATACCCTTGTGTCAATGATATTTATAAAAATAAGTTTATACGTGTGTAACATATAGTAAGTTAAAAAAGAATTAAAAAAATTCTTATATTATTATCTTTAAATCTAACTACTTAGTACTTGGTTTAAACTAATAACTAACTCAAAAGATGATAATCAAAGGAGAAAATGTCAATTTGTTAAGACCCGAAGGTTGGCTAGGTGAAAGCTTGGCTTTCAATATAAGGAGAATTTGAGGGAGCTAGAGAGTAGAGAGGAAGATAGATCAGAGGAGAAGGTAAGAGGAAGAAGAAGAAGAGTAAATGCATATTTCTCGATAACCCGTACATACAAACATATGGGTATTTATACCACAACACCCCACTTTCTACTATTTATAATACTCGCCCAATATATCCAAATCCTAACATTATATTACTCCCCTCTTATAAAGCTTTGTCCTCGAAGCTTATGAAAAGTAAAACTCCTAAATTCTAACAGCTAGATGAAAATAAAGTCTAAATACGTGTTGTCAAAAAGATTCAACCAATGTACGACTCAACCAATGCAACATGGCTGGCTGGCTGCAAGGAATCCTTCCCAAACAATCCTTTATCACATGGCTGGCTGGAAGGAAGATTAGCTACAAAGGATCATATCACATACAGGGAGATAGATCACACGTGCTCTGATCCCTATGCAATATCCTCTCTGAAATTAGCTTACATTTATGTTTCTCCTGTTCTTGTACAGTTATACATCAACTTTTTAGCTGCCGATTAGGAATTGGACAACTGGCTCGAGGAGGGAAATGAGTACACTCAATATATAGTGCATTAAAATTTACTGCATAAGGACAGCAGGGAATATGAAGCTTTTTGAAGGAAAGCATAGAACAACAGATGAAACAATGCACTTGATCAAAACTCATATACAAGATGTTGTACCCTGGTATTCACTCAATCAAGGAGCCTACAAAAGAGGCAGCGCTCAACAAGAAACTGGAAGCAAAGGAAGACAAACCAGTGAAGAAGGCCTGTACTGGATCACAGAAAACAGATACAACAGTCGACACTTTTTGGGAGCCTAGTCACTTTCCTCTATTAATAAAAATGTTTTCCTAAATATATGATGCAGTTGTACACCATCCAGCTTCGTGATCCCCACACTTTCATTATTAATAAATCTGAGAGTATACTTGGACAGTCCCCCTGTCTCGTAGCTTTGTAACATCCATAACTAATAGCTAGATGCATGAATATTTGTTACTTTCTAAATGTTCGGTTCCTCTGATTGAAAGCACCTTGAGGCTATTCAAGCTCTCCAATGACCATGATTCATGCCCCAAATTTAACTCTTTACTGGCCACTATTGATACCATCTCAAGAATCTCTAGCTGCCTTGTGAAACTCACCAATATCAATAATGTAAGGGCAAAAAGAAATCCAATACCTTGCGGTAGAACTTTGGATAGCCACTGCCAAAACTCTTAGATTTTCCAACTGACCTGTATCAGCTGGGAGTTCTTTAAGGTTGATAGAAACAACAAGCATCAACGTCAGCAGGTTGAGGAGATTGAAAATAGAATTTGGTAGCAATATGATTCTCATGTTTGTCTTCCGGGTGAGAAATCTTAAATGCTTCATATAGCCAATTGTCCTCAGCAGCTCCTCGATTTGACAATTTCCAAGATCTAAAACCCATACGAATTGACTCTTTGCAAAGTGATTCAGAACCTTATTTGATTAAAGAAATTCTTGAAGCACAAGTTGTCCTTTTCGGTTTAGTTCTCCAGATAGACTGAGAATTGTAGTTGTCTAAACAATGTGCTAGTTGCTCGTCTGCAATGTACGTGCATTCTGATATCATTTTTTCCTTTTCATTTTTAAGAACTTCTGAGGTATCATTTGGATGGTACCCTTATAAAATTGCACCAAATCTAAAGGTAAATGTGACATCTGTGTGATTTACATTTTGTTTTAAAATACAGAATTAAACCTTGTCTTTTTATGTATGAAAAAATAGGCAAGAACTGCAAACATGCTTCGAATCCTTCAAGCAGTCAGCAATAACCTCCCCGAGAGCATCCACACAATACAGCAGGTCGATGGTGGATTTGCTCTGGATGTCATAATGAGCCTGCCAGAGTGTTGCCATCTTCCAACTGTTTACCACCAAAACTTGGGCACTGCTGATCATGAGGAATGCCATCTTTGGCCTCAATTTTGGTCTTGACAGATTCAACTGTGTCTAAGCTTTTCACCTCAAAGGTGCTGGTCTTTCCCGTGTGCGTCTTCACATAGATCTCCATAGGTGTATTATGAGTGACATGATACAACAGGTGGATGGTAGATTCCCTCTGGATGTCATATTTAGCCAGGTTCCTGCCATCTTTCAATTCCCACAGACCGAATGTTAGTTTCTGTTGGTCAAATGGAATGTGCACTTTGTCCTCGATTCTGGTCTTGCTGTATTTGATTGTGTCGTAGCTTTTCACCTCAAGGGTGATGGTCATGCCTATAGGGATCTTCACAAAGATGTGCATAACGTCCCTTTTACAGAGCTCTAGAAGATGTAGTAAGCAAGGGTCTTTCCATCCTCCAACAGGCCGGGTACTACGAAAAATTAACCTCTGATGTGTTAGCATTTGAACTGAATTGGTAAAGAAAAGAAGAAGAAGAAGAAATCTTTTGAGATCATGGTTCCCAGTACATTTACAAAGTGACGGATATATTAAAACCTATGAAGTCTAGCATTTGAACTGAATTGGTAAGGAAAAGAAGACGGAGAAGAAATGGTAGCAACTGCGTACATGATATTCTTTGTGTGTAAAGAATACGTTCAAGGTGAGGTCTCTGAAGCATTGATGCAGATTCATAGAAGAGACAGTTGAGCTCACGAGCAAGTGTGAAGCCTTACTCCCTTGATGCAGCCGTTTCGTATTCCTGCATATATCCAGCAGCTCAAATGGCAGGTTTCATTCACACTTAGGAGGCCATTTGATATAAATCGCTCAAGCAGAGTAAACTGACCTCAACTGCCCACTCAAATTTAAAAAATGTCTGCAGTTTGTTACATCATACATTGCAAGACATTGAGGAGTAAACAAAGGAAAATTGAATAAAAATCATTCACAGCTTGTGGTAGAGATACTTGATCAGCAAAAGCCTACAACTACAACATTCAAGTTCTTCAACATGTGGGTGGATCACTCAGACTTCCAGGAAACAGTTCGAGAAGCTTGGAATTTTGATGGATGGGGTAAAGCTCAGTACAGATTTTGTAAAAGATTGCATTAATTAAAAAACCCACTGAAGAAGCTGAACAAAAATCACTTCTCCCACATTTCCATGAGAGGAAAAAAGGCTGAAGAGGAGTATCAAGTAGCTTTCACAGCTTTCAGGAGGGATACAGACTCCCAAGATCAATTGTTGCAGATGGAAGGAGCCAAAGTAAGAGCTGCATAACTCAAAGACGCTGAAGTAAAATTCAATGCACAAGTACTAGCCAAAACAGAATACATTATGGAAGGAGACAAAAGTTCAGCTTATTTTCATGGTCTCATGAAAACGAATATGAAAAGAAATCATATCTGCTCAGTTTATAAAGGTGATGGAACCTTGATCAAATCAGAGGCTGAGTTAGCTCAGGAGTTTGTAAAATACTATAGAGGTTTACTTGGTACCCCTACACAGTGCAAGCCTGTTGAAAGAAGCATTATTCATAGGGGAGGTGCTCTGCTCAGTAAACAGCTTGTGGCAAATAGGTGATGATAAGTCCCCGGTCCAGATGGCTTCACTTCTAAATTTTTCAAGGCAACATGGGTGTGACTACAGGACCTCAAATCTGTGAAGCTGTCAAGGAATTCTTCTCTTCTGAGGAGTTTCTGAAACCGATTAATCATACAGCTATCTCCCTCATAGCAAATAAAGCAGAAGCAACACGAGTAGAGGACTTCAGACCTATCTCCTGCGGCAATGTCATTTATAAAATCATCTCTGAGGTGCTTGCAAACAGACTAAGCCCTCATCTCAACAACCTTGTGTCTCCAGCCCAAGCAGGTTTCATCAGTGGTAGACGCATCGCATGGGTGAGAATGTCATGTTAGTTCAAGAACTACTAAGGAAATATGCTAGAAAAAAGAATTAGTCCTAGATGCTTAATGAAAATAGAGTTAAGAAAAGGTTATGATACACTGTCGTGGGACTTCTTAAACAAATGCTTACTGAGCTTAGGTTCTCAAGTCAGTTTAATTATTAAATGTATCTTACAATGTGTTTGCTCTTCCTCTTTTTCTCTGAATATTACAACTTACCCACATAGCTTTTGTAGATGACTTGATCATCATGTCAAGAGGAGATCTACACTCTATGAAAATTCTTGTAGACTGTCTTCAAGCCTTTGCCTATTGCTCAGGTCTTGATATCAATGCAAACAAATCCTCTTATTATACTGCAGGGGTACCTCTACAGGATGAACTTCAACTGATAGAATGGACAGGCTTCTCTAAAGGGTTCTTTCCTATCTCCTCAGGAAAGCTTTTGGTATCTCAGTTTTCTCCTCTCCTAGATAAATTTGCTCATAAGCTAAATGTTTGGAATGCAAAAACATTATCATGTGCTAGTAACTAAGCCTACATTCACTAATTGCTTCAAACATATTTGCCCAATCAATAGATTATGAGTAGCTCTTTGGAGAAGTGAAACATTAATTTTAATACTTTGATGGGTTTTGTAATTTCAATAAGCCTACATCTACTAGTTGCTGCAACCAAGAGTGATTCTGTTAAATCGAGTGTCTTAGTAGTGTGGAATCTCAACACAAAGTTGAATCCATAGATAACCAGCTTCCAACAAATTCTCTTGCCCAGTTAGGTTTGCTTATTCCAGAAGCCAAGTCTAGCAAATTCCAAGTTAAATGGGAGCCTATGAGTAGTTAGATGGGAGATAGATGGCTTTGATAACAGAAAAAAGTAGTTAACAAATGCTTATTGATATTAAAAAGATTAGCTTATGTTGCATTGCATAAAGTTTATAATAAAAAATGAAAGCTCAATACCACAGGAACTAGAACAATAAAATTTACAAAAACACTAAAACTTTCAAGTAAAAAGATATATAGTACAAATAGAGATTACAACATAAAGAGAAACAAGCTAGAAGTACAATAAAACTACATAAACAAGACATATGTTACAGAAACAATAAAACTTACAACCCATAGAGTAATAACAAGAAAGATTACAAGTTCTACAGGCAAAGCAATAACGCAATTAACATGGAAGTTGGATAAAGATCACATTTCATAGATATTATTCAGAGGGAGTTGGATATTGATGACCATGAAGATTGATGATCAGTTTGGTTGGATAACATCAGAGGCCATCATCGTCAGTCCCCTCTTCATTGCCAGTACCCTCTTCATCATCAATGTATATCCTCTTCATCATCAGTACCCTTTTCATCATAAGTCTCAAGATGCAGATTTTCCAACCTCTTGAACACGCTGAGTGTTAGTGGCGATATATCGAGATTGGGACAGTTCTTAATGATAAGCGTCTTGAGAGAGGTCAAGCACTGGATCGAATTTGTTCCTTCTGTCAAACACTCACAATCCTTGATAATCAGATGATGTAAAGAGGTGAATGGAAGACCCTTTACACCCAATGGCAACGTTTGCAATTTTGGAAGTCCCTCGAGGAAAAGTGTTCGGAGGCTATTCATGCCTTCCAGTGACCATGAGTCATACTCCAAGTTTAACTCCTTGCAGTCCCTTATCAATAACATGTGAAGATTCTCCAGATGCATTGTGCTGAGCTGGAGGAATGCAAGCCTTGGGCAATCCCGCAAACCCAAAAATCTTAGGGCAGAAAGGCAACCAATACCTTGTGGCAGAACTTCCTGCTGGGTTGTCACCGTCAAATATCCCAGATGTTCCAATCGCTCTATGTCAGGTGGGAGCTCTATAAGATTAATACACCCATCAAGTTGCAATAATTGCAGGTTAAGGAGATTGCAGATAGAATTTGGGAGCAGTTTAATTCTCAAGTTATTTGCCAGTGAGAGACCTCTTAGATGCTTTAAATAACCAACTGTCCTCGGTAGCTCCTCGAATTGAGAGTTATCAAGATCTAACATTCTTAAGCATTTTAAATTTGAGATCATGTTATGGAGAAAGGATTTGCTGAGGGGATGTTCTGAACTCTTGAGCGTCAAAAGCCGAGCTTTTTTTGCTTTGTTAAGTAGCGTTTGAGGAGATTGGTTTCCAGACAAGTAATCTTCAGCTAGCCTTATGTATCTAGTATTTTTGGAAAGCTCCTTTGTAGTACAGTCGATGACTGCCACTTCATCCCCAGCCATAGATTTGGCCAAATCATAAACAAAATCATGAATACGAAGCTCAGAGAATTCATTCATAGAGAAAGGCCCATCCTTTATAGTTTGGAATAGAGATTTTGAAGCTAACTCATCGATGGACTTCAATCCAATGAATTCTAGACTTTCGAGTGGTTCTCCTTTATTATCAAATGGTAAAAATCCAAGTGACATCCATGAGAGTAATGCCCACATTGCCTGTATGTTTGTACCTTTTCCAAATATAGAGCAAAAGCGAAAGCATCGCTTCAGATAAGAGGGGAGTTGATCATAGCTCAACTTCAATATACTCATGATAGCTTCATACCCTTCCTCTAACTTCTTAATAACAAGATGCCACTCTCTTTCATCTGTTCTCCCACGAAGTAGGTTGCCAAGAGTTGTTACAAGAAATGGAATCCCCCTTGACTTCTGAACAATCTCATTTGCCAAACTCATCAATGTGGGTTCGATCTCTTCACCATCTTTGAATGCCAGCTGCGTGAATATCCTCAAGCACGTTTCTTCAGAAAGCTGGCTTAATTTGTATTCCTCAACACTCTTCTTGACCATGGAAGCAACCTTCAAGCCACGTGTGGTGACAACCACCATGCTTCCCTTAGAACCCACATCCAAAAATTCCTTAAGCTGTCTCCATTTATTTGAGTCTTCGTTCCACACATCATCTAACAAGAGAAAATATTTCTTATCTTTCAGAGCGTCACTAACCCTGATCCTCAGTTGCTCTGAGGGTAGCTGCTCCATCGTCAATTGAACATAGTTTTCACCAGTCACCAAGCTTATGATCTGTCTGAGTATTTTCTTGATGTTAAATCGTTCAGAGACATACACCCACAACTTCTTATCAAAGTTGGCATCAACCCTCTTATCATTATATATCAATTTAGCAACAGTTGACTTCCCAATCCCTCCCAACCCCACAATTGGCAAAACAGAGATTGTTTCACAATCCTTACAGCTCAATATCGAGTCGATGATCGACTCTCTATCCTGATCCCTTCCGAGAATTTCAGATTCATTAACCTTAGAGTGTGTTTCTCTTGAGCTTGATTCCGAAGAATCAACAGTAGGCTCAGAAAAAAACACAAAATTCTTCCTCTCTTCTGCAACCTTGTCAAGCTTCTTACGCACATCCTTAATCTGGCTAGCCCATTGTAGGCGGAGTACCGCAAAGTTTGAGCGAGAGAAGAATTTACGAACCTGTCTACGCATATGGCCTTTGTTCTTAGAGTAAATTGCAGCCTCAGTTGCAATCTCATCAAGCAGATCGTCGATGTCATAAACCACATCCTGGAGCTTTTCCAGCCAGTTTTTGATAGACTCACTGGTGGATTGCTGTTTCTCGGCGTCTTTGAGGACTGCTTGGATGCTGAACAAGTTGCTCTTGATCTTGTCAACTTCTTCATCTACTCCAAGGACTGATTTCACCTCATCCAACACCACGGATCCCAGCTGGCCAACCACAAACTTGGTGAAATCAAAGAGGAGAGCTTCAGCCATGTTTGAAATCCAACCAAGAAAGAAGAAGATTAATATTGGAAGAGAAATGGCTATATGTTTCTTTTGGTTACGATGTAGGCCTCTCCAAGCCGTGTCAAAGAGGAGAGTTAATCTTACACAGCTGCTGATTATTGTATACTACCAAAAAGACATACGGGTTTTAGATCTTGAAAAGTGCCAATTCAAGGAGCTGCTGATTGCTGCTTGTTTATTACCACCATTATATATTATTCAAAAACTAGGAGAGTATCCAAACAATGTGATTCAGAACCTTATTTGATTAAAGAAAATTCTTTAAGCTCAAGTTACATTATGGGAAAAAATGTTCACATACGAGTATATATAACACTTAAAAAAGAGAGTCAAATGCACACATACATGACATCATCTAAAGCATATTATAAGCTGAGCAACTGAAGCACCTTTCAATGTTCACAAGTTTGTCGTAACATAAATGACTAATGTATAGTACTCGTCTATTCTTTACCATTGATAGAAATATAAAAACAGCCATAAGCAATAACAAAGAAAAGAAGTTTCAAGATCAAGCCGACCCAAGTTCTCCAACAAAACCGCAATATTGAGGGCGCTCGCCTTACAAAAGTGTTGTGTGACAACCTTAAATCTTATAGCCATGGATGTTTGTCTTTTATCTAGCCTTTTCGAACTATCGACCTAATTAGATAGGATCCTCAATACAAATCTATCGACCACTCAAGCAAGATTATTACTTTAATTAAACTGCCAAGCAAAGAACTCAATCAAACAAAATCTTGTCACCTTAATTAAATTAATGCTTAGACATTGAAATGCTTTCGTACCAAAGAGTTCAATATCACGAATCTGTTTAGATTGATCAAGTTTGTTTCAAGGAATGACTAATGATTTCGTGGGCAAATGTACTTTCCAAGAACTCGTTGTAGTTCTCCTCGGGTATTAAAAGGTGCCGGCCTATGCTTTACATTATAGTCGCCTGCAAGACCTCCTCCTGTGTTACTTGCAAGAACGCCTCTAGATACATTGTCACTTGTGGACCATAGTGCCAAAACAGCTCCAAATTGTGTGCAAATTAAACAAACTCGCCAAATTTTGCATTGGCTGATAAAACATAACTCAAAAAGAATCTAATATGTTAGAAAACCCAAAGTGAATTAAACAGTAAGCAATTACAACTTGTTAACAACATCAATCCAAAAGCACAAATCCTATAAAATAAAACAAAAGCCACAAGCACATAATCACAACTCCTCGATCACAACTCGAGCACCCTACCCAGATTTAATTGCAAAGGTGGCCAACTCTACTCCTCTCCACCACAATGTCGTATGCGGTATGCCTCCCAGCCACTGTCGTCACTACCATGCCTAAGACACGGCACTAGGAGGAGAGTGGATTCGTTCGTGACGTTATAATCAGCCAAGGTTCTGCAATGTTCCAAATGCTTATTGTCGAAAAATAGCCTCTGGTGGTGAGGTGGAACGCCCTCTTTGTCGTGAATTTTGGCCTTGACGGTTTCAATTGTGTCGCAGCTTTTCACCTCAAGGCCGATGGTCTTGCCCCTGAGGGTCTTAACAAAGATCTTCATACCTTCCCTGCAATGGATCAATAAGTCGATGGATGAGTCGTCCTTCTTGATGTTACACTCGGCAAGGGTCCAGTCATCTTGCAGTAGCATATGACCGGAAACTAGCCACTGCTGGTCAGGTGGGATCCCGACCTTGTCCCAAATCATGGTCTTGACATTTTCAATAGTGTCTGAACTCTCTACCTGGAGGGTGATCATCTTGCAAATGACAGTCCTCACGAAGATCCGCATACTGCCCCCGAGACAAAGCACTAGGTGGATGATGGATTTATCCTTGATGTTATAGTCAGCTAGAGTCCTGCCGTCTTCTAACCGCGTATTACCGAAAATTAGAATCTGTTGGTTATATCGGAATCCTTCTTTGCCCCGGATTTGGACCTTGATGTCTAATATTTTAGCAGAGCTCTCGATCTCGACGGTGAAGATTCGACCAGTAAGCATCACTACGAAGATTTCCATCTGGATAATCGACAAGCACAAATATAGAAAGGAATTCACAGCTCCCGTGACGGCCTCAAATTTGGTCCTCTCGTGTTGCTTGGATTGGACTAACTCCAACAGCAATGCCCAGTTGCTTTTGATTTACACTGAACTTCCACGTATCAGCTATGCAGGAGACTAAAGATGAAAGCATTTCAAATGTGGTCAGCTTCGAATCGCCAAGAAGGCAAGCCATGGATCCATATTCATGTTCTGCCTTGGATACACACTTCAAAACTACAGAAGCACTTTGCTACAGCCTTCCTGATCTCTTCCTAGAGTTCCAGTAGGGACCAACCTCCTTGGCGATCTTGAGATCACCACAGTGTCTTCGTCAGTTTCTTCTGGTGATCCTAACCAAGAGCTTCATCCATAAGTGGTAGCTGAAGCAGACCATGAACACGGACATACAGCTGGTTCAAGCTGCTTTACTTTTGAAAATAAGACAACGGTCATGATGAAGCAGATGCAAAATTTGTACCAATTCGGTAGCAATTTGAACGAGAATGGCAGCTGGATTTTTGGATTTTGACTAGCGGAAATCATCTTCATAAAACTTGAGTGCTTACAGTGCTGCAAAATCTCATCGGAAATCTACAGCTTGTTATTACAGTTACAGTATAGTTGGAATTGGTCATTTATCCTGCAGTTGTACACCATCCAGCTTCATGATCCCCACACTTTCATTATTAATAAATCTGGGAGTATACTTGGACAGTTCCCCTGCCTTATAGTAGCTTTGTAACATCCATAACTAATAGCCAGATGCATGAATATTTGGTACTTTCCAAATGTTCGGTTCCTCCAATTGAGAGCACCTTGAGGCTATTCAAGCTCTCCAGTAACCATGATTCATGCCTCAAATTTAACTCTTTACAGGTCACTATTGAATCCATCTCATGATTTTCTAGTTGCCTTGGGAAACTCACCAATATCAATAATCTATCGGCAAAACGGAATCCAATACCTTGCGGCAGAACTTTGGATAATCACTGCCAAAACTCTTAGATTTTCCAACTGACCTGCAGGTTGATAGAAACATCAAGCATCAACGCCTGCAGGTTGAGGAGATTGCAAATAGAATTTGGTAGCAATTTTAGTCTCATGTTGTCTTCCGGGTTAGAAATCTTAAATGCTTCATATAGCCAATTGCCCTCAGCAGCTCCTCGAATTGACACTTTTCAAGATCTAAAACCCATATGAATTGACTCTTTGCAATGTGATTCAGAACCTTATTTGATTAAAGAAATTCTTCAACACAAGTTGTCTTTTTCAGTTTAGTTCTCCGGATAGACTGAGAACTGCAGTTGTCTAAACAATGTACTAGTTGCTTGTCTGCAATGTACGTGCATTCTGATATCATTTTTTCCTTTTCGGTTTTAAGAACTTCCGAGGTATCACTTGGATTGTATCCTTATAAAATTGCACCAAATATAAGGTAAATCTGACATCTGTGTGGTTTTTTTTTAAAAAAAAATTACTGAATTAAACCTTGTCTTTTTATGTAGGATATGAGGTTGATCACCACATCTTCTTCGCAAGGCTGATCGAAGGCCTGCGATTGGTATACAATCCTTTTGTCTGCATCAAGACATCTTTTTTTTTTTGATTTTAAAGGTAAATATATTGCAGAAATTAGATATGTACAATTTTTGAGGTTCGACCAATAGGCACAACCGAGGTTAGCACTATTGTAGCCTTGAAAGTGAGTAAGGCTCACATCCTGCCTATGACCATAAGGGTGGTGGACAATGTCCATGTGTGGATCCTGTCTCTTCAAGCCACGGCTATCCGAAGTCGGACACACACCTCTATATGTTATGAGGTACCCTCCCCTTTGGCTCGGCCATCAAGGAGGTTACACCATAACACATAGAGCACCCTGATTCTAAATTCAGCCTATCAATACAAAATTACCCCCTTTTCAGTACAAACACAAAGCCCAAAAACAAAGGTGAAGCAACAAGGCCAAAAGGTTGCCTACACACATGAATCCTGGGCTTAGGTCTTGTATTTGTCATATTCTGGCGGCCTTCCATGGTTGTGCACAGCAGCAAGCAAAAGGTGATACCTGTGCACATATTCTTCATCGTTATAGCGCCTCCATGGGTAGGTTCTCACTGATTAGTCCATCTTGTAGTAGAGGTGCTGCATTGAAGTGCAATGAGACCTATGACTTAGCACCCTGTACACGTGGATCTTTATGAGATGTATGAGTTCATCTTGACTCCTCATGGTTTCTTCAAAAATCTTCTCATTTCTAGCTCTCCATATGTAATACACAGTAGCTGCTAGGCCAACCCTTTTTGCTTTTGATTGCCAACTTCTTCCTCTTGCTTCCTTTTTCAGCCACTTGAGAGCTCCCTTTAGTGTATTCATTCCTCTCCAAATTCCCAGCCATTGCTTCACCTGAAACCATATTTGAGAAGAAAAATTACAAGCAAAAAATATATGATCATGAGTTTCTGATGTTTGGTTACAGAATGTGCATCTTAAGTCAACTTCCCTTGTCTTGATCTTGTCTTTGGTAGCCAGTCTTGTTCTTGCTGCTAGCCATAGTATAAAAGAGTGTTTGGGTATGATTTCTATGTCCCAAACAACAGTGCACCATGGAGGTTTCGGGGCTTTACTTCTAAAGAAGTCATATGCAGCACTGATCCTGTATTTTCCACCCATGTACCACGAGTTTAGTAGCAGTTGAGCTTGCTCTTCAGAACCTGCAATTGTTAGTATCTCCTTCTTGATAGATATTACTTTTTTTATTAGAGGAGAATCATTGACTTTGTGGGGTTCCCATAAGCGTCCATCTGTGACAGGTTTCTGCCGATGGATTATCAGCATAAACACTTAGCTGTCACCAATTAGAATGTTAACTGATCAATACATTTTCTTAGACAATCAAAACTGCTGTCACCAAATTAAAGAATTTTACATCAATACATCTAAAGTGGGCCCACAAGTGTCCAGAAACCTCATAGAAACATCCAATTCATCTGTGACAAGTTTCTATTGGAGATCCAAGTCCTAGTATATCCCCGCTAAATGGTGTTGAGATGTGAAAGAATAAAGGGTCCCAAATCAAAAGAACGAGTATAACAAGACTTGTAAATAAGTGGGTGGACAACTTACACAACCCAAATCATTAATCCGAGTTGCGGTGGTGATCCAAGTGAGTAGACTTATCAAACAAGTAAGCAAGGGAGTTGTAGTCCGAGTTGCGGTGGTGATCGAAGCGAGTAGACTATCAAAAAATTACTGTTACAAGTGCAGCCTTCAAATACCAATTTAGAGAATTTTGCATCATTGATCATTTGTTTCCCTTTTTCTTTTTATTTCTACTGAAAGATGAAGCTTCTTTTGTTAGGCTACTGTTTGCTACAATCCATATTAGCAAATGTAAAATTCATGGATTAATGAATAGAACAAGAACAAGTGAATTAAGGAAACAGATTCAGCAAGAATACAAGATTAGTCACGTTTGGTACCTGAACAAGCAGTTGAACTCCCAAAGCATCTCAACATTGGAGTGTCGATCTTTCAAAGAGTTTTGTTGGGTCCAAAACTCTGTTGTGAAGCAAATCTATGTGGTACTCTCACATGCCCACTGAGATTCAGCAGGCCAAAGCTAACAATTAAATCAAACTCCACTTTATTCCCCATACATTTATCTCTTAAATTTATTACATAAATTCATAATCAAAATGAAAGATTACAAGCACTAGAAATACAAACTGAAAGTGGTCTTATTCAGAGATCACACACAATAAAACTTCAACAAAGAACATACAGGAATAACAAGAAAACCAACAAGAACAATGAAACCACGTAAACAAGAAAAACAACATGTCTTTCAATCCATATAGGAAAAACAAGAAAGGTAATGGGTTTTTTATTCAGCACCAACATCCGTGATCAGTTTGGTTGGATAACATTATAATAGACCATCATCCTCAACAACTCTCTTCATCGGCAGTCCAATATACAGATCAGGATATCCCTCAATATCCAACTTCTCCAAGCTCTTGAGCATCCTGAATGTCTGTCGCAATATCACCAGATTGGGACAGCCTTCAATCATAAGAGTCCTAAGAGAGGTCAAGTACTGGATCCAATCTGGTACTCCAGTCAAACCCTCACAATCACTGATCATCAGATGGTGTAAAGAGGTGAATGGAAGACCCTTTACACCCAATGGCAACGTTTGCAATTTTGGAAGTCTCACGAGGACAAGTATTCGAAGCCTATTCATGCCTTCCAGTGACCATGAGTCATACACCAAGTTTAACTCCTTGCAGTCCATTATCAATAATATGTGAAGATTCTCCAGATGCATTGTGCTGAGCGGGAGGAATGCAAGCCTCGGGCAATCCTGCAACCACAGAAATCTTAGGGCAGAAAGGCAACCAATACCTTGTGGCAGAACTTGCTGCTGGGTTGTCACCGTCAAAATTCTCAGATTTTCCAATCGCTCTATCTCAGTTGGGAGTTCTATAAGATTGATGCAACCATCGAGTATCAAAGTTTGCAGGTTGAGGAGATTGCAAATAGAATCTGGCAGAAATTTAATTCTCGTGTTGTTTTGCAGGCAAAGATATCTTAGATGCGTCATATAACCAATTGTCCTTGGCAGCACCTCGAATTGACAGTTTTCTAGATCTAACACTCGTAAGCATTTCAAATCTGAGATGATTTTCTGAAGAAAGGACCTACTAAGGGGAAGTTCTGAAGTCTTGAGCATCAAGAGCCGAGCCTTTTTTACTGCTTTGTTTAATGGCCTATGAGGAGATTGGTTTCCAGATAAGTAATCTTCATCTAGCCTTATGTATCTAGTATTCTTGGAAACCTCCTTTGTATGACGGTTGATGATTGCCACTTCATCCCCGGCCATAGATTTGGCCAAATCATAAACAAAATCATGCATAAGATACCCAGCGAATTCATTGAAATTCTCAATGAACCCACCATTTTCTCTTTGGAAAAGGGATTTAGATGATAAAACATTAATATTGTTCAATCCAATGAACTCCAGACTTTCTAGTCCTTCTCCTCGATTATCAAATGGTAAAAATCCAAGTGCCATCCATAAGGATAAGGTATCTAGTGCATGTATTTTTGTACCTTTTCCAAATATAGAGCAAAAGCGAAAGCATTGCTTGAGATAAGAGGGGAGTTGTTCATAGCTTAACTTCAATATATTGATGATATCCTCATGCCCTTCCTCTAACTTCTTAATAACAAGATGCCATTCTCTCTCATCAGTCCTCCCATGAAGTAGGTTGCCAAGAGTTGTTACAAGAAAAGGAATCCCCCTTGACTTCTGAACAATCTCATTTGCCAAACTCATCAATGTGGGTTCGATCTCTTCATCATCTTTGAATGCCAGCTGCGTGAATATCCTCAAGCACGTTTCATCCGAAAGTTCACTTAATTTGTATTCCTCAACACTCTTGACCATGGAAGCAACCTTCAAGTCGCGTGTGGTCACAACCACCATGCTTCCTTTTGCACCCACATCCAAAAATTCCTTAAGCTGTCTCCATACATTTGAGTCCTCATTCCACATATCATCTAACATGAGAAAATACTTTTGATCTTTCAGTGCCTCACCAACCCTGATCCTCAACTGCTCCAAGGTTAGTTGTTCCATTGTCAACTGAACCAAGTTTTCACCTGTAATCATACTGATGATCTGCCTAAGTATTTTCTTCATGTTAAATCTCTCAGAGACATACACCCACAACTTGTTATCGAAGTTGGCGTCAACCCTCTTATCATTATATATCAATTTGGCAACAGTTGTCTTCCCAATCCCTCCCATACCCACAATTGGCAAAACAGAGACTCTTTCGCAATCCCGACAGCTCAATATAGAGTCGATTATCAACTCTGTATCATGATCCCTTCCAAGGATATCAGATTGATTGACCTTAGAGTGGGTCTCTCTTGAGCTTGATTCCAAAGAATCAACAGTAGGCTCAGAGAGAAGCACAAGACTGTTCCTTTCAACAGCAATCCTATCAAGCTTCTTACACACATTCTTAATCTGGTGAGCCCAAAGCAGGCGGAGCAAAACAAAGTTGGAGCGAGAGAAGAATCTGCGGACCTGTTTACGCCATTGGCGTTTGTTCTTACTCCGAATGGCGACCTCAGTGGCGATATCATCGAGCAAATCATCGATATCATACATGACATCCTGGAGCTTCCCGAGCCAGTTTTTGACAGAGTCGCTGGTGGATTGCTGCTTCTCGGCGTCTTTAAGGACTGCTTGGATGCTGGACAGATTGCTTTCGATCCTTTCAAGCTCATCTTCCACTCCCAAAACAGATTTAACCTCCTCGAAGACCGCAGAGCTCAGTTTGCCGACCACGAACTTGGTGAAATCAAAGAGGAGGGCTTCAGCCATATGATCTCCCTGCGTGATCCTGCAAATTAGAAACTAAATTGAGAGGGAGGGGTTGTGTAGCATCAAGGAAGAAGCTAGAGGATTTTGCGGAAACGGAGATTCATGAAAGTGTACTAACAGCTAGCTAAGCATCGAATATTGTTCTTTAATTGTTAAGTAAGTCAAGTTTGAGCTAAAGTTAAACGATGGGGTATACTTTCACTTTTCTTTATCTTGATACTTGGGTCCTTGGCGGAAGAAATTTGAAGGGAACGTCCATGGCTAAAAGAAGCGACCTTCAAGTTACGTGTAGTCACAACCACCATGCTTCCCTTCGCCCCCACATCAAAAATTTCCTTTAATTTTCTCCATGATCCCTTCCAAGAATTTCTGATTCATTCACCTTAGAGTGTGTTTCTCGTGAGCTTGATTCCAAAGAATCAACGGGCTCTGAGAAAAGCACAAAACTCCTCCTCTCTTCTTCAACCCTATCAAGCTTCTTACACACATCCTTTAATATGGTGAACCCAAAGCAGGCAGAGTACCGCAAACTTGGAGCAGGAGAAGAATTTACTGACCTGCCTACGCAAATGGCCCTTGTTCTTATTGTGAATGGCGAACTCAACTGTGATGTCATCAAGAAAATCGTCGATGTCGTCAACCACATCCTCGAGCTTCTCCAGCCAGTTTTTGACGGAGCAGCTGGTGGATTGCTGCTTCTCGTCGTCCCTGAGGACAGCTTGGATGCAGGTTGCTAGACAAGATGCTCTTGATACTGTCAACTTTGTCCTCCACTCCCAGCACCAATTTCACCTCATCAATCAATACAGAACCCAGATGGAGAATCACAATGTTGATGAAATAGAAGAGGATGGCTTCAGCCATGTCCGTATGTGATCCCTAGAATTAGAAAGTGAACACTAAGCAGAGAGGCGAATGTTTAGTGCGTTTAATATTCCTGCTGACAGTTTTCTTATTTGTTTCCTTAACTGTCACTAGAAATTTTTACCAAAAAAAAAATTGTCACTAGATATTGATGATTATAAACTAACAGATCAAAACTGCCAAAATTCCTCAACCCTTGGTCTTTGCCCACTTTTACAATGATAGGATTGGTCAAGTACAACTTGCTATCAGACCATTGCAAGCTTTGCTTGAATCAACCTTTTTAGAGCTCTGCAGAATCTCAGGTACCAAAGTCATGCAGGAAGATGGATTTCCTAGGTCAAAATCCAAAATGTCGATACAGTAAACCCTGACATGTGTCAGGGAGATCAACAAAATCAACAAGTGGATTGTCTTCCAGGACGATACAAGTTGTTCCCTCAGCATCCCAGTTTGTTACAGATGCAGTCACCCCCAGGAACATTTTAAAGCCAACCTGTTTGAACAAGATGCCACAAGCTTAACTAATACATGCATACTTATCAGAAAATATACTCTTTGAGTGATCTGATACTCGTATTAAATTAATAGACAGACTAGTAAACGTCACTTGATAAGTTTCAGTGATCTGCTACTCATATTAATAGACAGACTGGTAAACAGTGGCGGAGCCAGAAAAATTTCGAAGGGGGGCACAATTATACATGTACGATATAGTTGCGGATTAAATTGACATAAAGAGTTATATGTAATACGATAATAAATTATGTTATTTTAAGATAAAATGTTATCGGTTTATGATAAAACGCTATCATTTTCTTCGCGCCTAAAAAAAAAGAAATATAAATATATAAATTAAATATCCGAAAAAAATTAACTAAATAAGTATAGGAAACACGATCTAATAAACAATAATTTAAGGTTATGGTTGTTATATATATGAGTTAAAGCTTGGCTCGAGTTTAGCTCAATAAAAGCTCGGCTTGAGCATCATTTACAAAATGAGTTGATTACGAGCACATTTTTATGCTCAATTCATGATTCAGCTCGGATCCATTGAAACTCAAATAGCACGAATTTTGTGAAATTTACAAATTTTCTTTTAACTTACTATGTCATGAGCAAGTAAAGTTGCATAATACTTAGGAAAAAAACTCAGCTCAAGCTCATTCACTTACTAAACAAGTCGAGTATGAGCTCAGGTTCAAATATAGGTTCGTCTCGAGCTTGACTTGTTTCTAAATGAGCTAAATATAATCAAACAATACTAGACTTGTTTAGCTCGAATAACAACCTAGTTAATATATAACTTGTTACACTCATAACATATAATAATGTATAACCAGATATAAAAATTTTAAACTTGTATAACTTCTTATCTAATTGTCGAATTGATTAGTATAACCTCTCACTTCGAAGCTCTCGAGATAAATTATAGTATGTGAATTTTAATTTAAGTAAAATATAAAAGCATTGTAGTCTATTGAAACAAAATTAAAGTGATTAATATACCTTTAATTTTAAAACGATCATAACTTTTTACTCAGATGTCGGATTAAGGTGTATTATATATCAAAACGAAACTATCGACAAGGAGAATACACATAGGTAGCTCGTCAAATGAGAGAGGGGGCACATGCCCCCCTAGGCCCCCCTTCAGCTCCGCCCCTGCTGGTAAACATCCCAGTTTGTTACATTCAGCTATGATACTCAATACTTCTTCAGATATTTTCTAAACACTCTTCTCACAGAAGTAGCATCAGCTTTTCTTACCACTTCAACAATGTGGGGAAGGGGCATGGTTTCCTTCAAATTTAGCTATGATTAACCAGGAAGTTGTATGCACACTAGTCACTCAGATGCTAAAATCAGTGGTATCTAAAATGGAATAGAAAATTAAATTCACAGCATCTGGGATTTTCAAGAAGGTGAATGAAAATTGTTAGGATTTAGTGGTAAATAGAACACGAGCACGCAGCGGAATAACGGAATCACAAAACAGAGAATAAGGCAAGATAGAACACACACCGATTTAACGTGGGAAACCCGAGTACCGGGAGGAAAACCCACGGGCGGCAAGAGCCAATAAATCCACTATAAAATAGAGAGAGTACAAACAACCTTGTAGGATAGTACAAGCTATATGAACAATCACTTACCGTATTGTGAATTTCACTAATCACGAAATGACCTAATTAGATAGGATCCTCAATACAAATCTATCGACCACTCAAGCAAGATTATTACTTTAATTAAACTGCCAAGCAAAGAACTCAATCAAACAAAACCTTAATTAAATTAATGCTTAGACATTGAAATGCTTTCGTACCAAAGAGTTCTATATCATAAATCTTATGATATAGAACTAAATTTAATGCAGGTCGTCAAATTTTGCATTGGCTGATAAAACATAACTCAAAAAGAATCTAATATGTTAGAAAACCCAGAGTGAATTAAACAGTAAGCAATTACTACTTGTTAACAACATCAATCCAAAAGCACAAATCCTATAAAATAAAACAAAACCCACAAGCACACAATCACAACTCCTCGATCACAACTCGAGCACCCTACCCAGATTTAATTGCAAAGGCGGCGAACTCTACTCCTCTCCACCACAATGTCGTATGCCTCCCAACCACTGTCGTCACTACCATGCCTAAGACACGGCACTAGGAGGAGAGTAGATTCGTTCGTGACGTTATACTCAGCCAAGGTCCTGCAATGTTCCAAAAGCTTATTGTTGAAAAATAGCCTCTGGTGGTGAGGTGGAACGCCCTCTTTGTCGTGAATTTTGGCCTTGACGGTTTCAATTGTGTCGCAGCTTTTCACCTCAAGGCCGATGGTCTTACCCCTCAGCGTCTTAACAAAGATCTTCATACCTTCCCTGCAATGGATCAATAAGTCGATGGACGAGTCCTTCTCGATGTTACACTCGGCAAGGGTCCAGTCATCTTGCAGTAGCATATGACCGAAAACTAGCCACTGCTGGTCAGGTGGGATCCCGACCTTGTCCCAAATCATGGTCTTGACATTTTCTATAGTGTCTGAACTCTCTACCTGGAGGGTGATCATCTTGCAAGTGACAGTCCTCACGAAGATCCGCATACTGCCCCCGAGACAAAGCACTAGGTGTCCTGCCATCTTCTAACCGCGTATTACCGAAAATTAGAATCTGTTGGTTATATCGGAATCCTTCTTTGCCCCGGATTTGGACCTTGATGTCCAAAATTTTAGCGGAGCTCTCGATCTCGACGGTGAAGATTCGACCAGTAAGCATCACTACAGAGATTTCCATCTGGGTAATCGACAAGCACTAAATCAATCAACAATCACAAACGTTGAAAAAGAACAGATTAAACAAGTGCGACAAGAAAGGAGACAGTTTTGTTTTTATGGCACTATAAGTTCATTAGAAAATTACAATATCATGACGAAGAACAATGTACTTGAGAAGGACCTCACCTTGAGAAGATCAGGATTCCGGAGACAGCCCCAGGAAGAACAATGGGCTTGTAGATTACAAAAACTATTAATATTGGCGTTGTCAAATTAATGTTGGGGAGGTAATGGTTTTATCTTTCTTGGCCAAATTTGTTAGTTATGGAATTTTTTTATGGGTCAATACATATATTTATATTTATATATCTATTTATTTATATTTATAGATAGATAGATTATAGATAGATAGATGGATTGATTTATATCAATCGTCAATATTTTTTTTCTTCAAAAAAAAATTATTTTACTCGCTCACACATCAATTCGATCTCTTAACTATAAATAATAATAGAAATAATATTTTAATTATTATTTATCATTGTTTAAAATTGGTGATTATTTTATATTAGTTTTATTACCCACACTCTTCGCGGTTTTTTAATAAAATATACTTTTTATTATATTAGCTACATTTTTTATATTTTTTAATTAAATAGTGAATGTTAAAACATATCATGATTTATATAGATTACAAATATCCATTATATTTAATAATAAATATTTAGTTGCTAGGATATTATAAAATAATTTAATTGGAAAATTGTACGATAAAAATATTATTTGTTTGGATTTTATATCTTTCCTTTTAATTAATATTGATTATACTAATTATATTTAAGGTTTAGACTTTACACTGACATATTACATGTAGAATCATGTTTTAATTGAAAAAAGGAGTTTTATTAAAAAAAATATTATTATATAAGGTACCTTTTGGGAGAAAATCCTTTAATTATTTAAGGGCATTTTTCAGTCAATAAAACAAAATATTACTTGATTGGTTAGAAAATATAGATGTTCGTGTTTAAATCGAGTGAATTCTATTTTATAACTTGTTTTGTTTTTTAATTTAGAAGTTGCTTATATATAAAAGGCCTCTTTGCATAAGTAGACCAAAAAAAGGGCCCATTTGCAAAAGTAGGCATGTACTCTTTTTTTTTGCTAGGGGTAGAAAGTGGTCTATTTTTGCAAATGCAAAACTACCACCGGGAGAGGAAGTAGCAAGTGAAGGGGAGGCCAGCACTGTAGCTGCATCAGTTGGCCGAGACAAATCAGGAGGGGGAGGTACTGCACATGTCAGATAAAGTAAGGAAATAAGGGGGGAGCATTTATGAGGGGAAATAACAATAATTGGAATTAAAGGTGTCAATCAAACCTTATAAAATCTTGATTGATGTGTGTCATTCCTTATTAAATGCTCTGCAAAAAAGAGAGCCAACATAGGAGACGAGTGGAAAGGTGAGGGCAAAGCATCACCTTCAATTCTGGGAACTGGACACGTTTGGCTTACCAATAGAAGACAATCGTCTTACCAATAGGCCAAAACTGTCCTACAATACATGGAAATTTTGGAGATCATATGGAGGGGAATGTCCGTAGCGGTTTTGGCGGGATGTCAGTGTCAATTTGGCGCCAAAACAGGGTTCTTCATTGGGGGAAGAGGAAGAGCATCTGTCTGACCAATATGGTAAAATTATCTTACCAATAGCATAGAGTTATCATACCAATAGGCGTAAGACGTCCTACCATAGCTGAAAATGTTGGAGACAGTTGGAGTGGATTGACCGTAGCTGTTTTGGCGGGTTGTCAGTGTAATTTTGGCGCCAAAACGGGGTTCTTCATTGGGGGGAAGGGGGGAGCATTTATGAGGGGAAAATGCAATCATTGCATTGATGGGTGTTCCCCAAGCACATATATAAGGTTGAGAGGAGGATCTGAAACACCCCAACATGCCCTGCAAAAAGTGAGGCAGAGCAGGAGAGAGGCGGAAAGGTCGGGGGAAAAGGCACACGTGCATCCGAGGAAACGATACAGTTGCTATCCTACCAATAGTACTGTGCTGGCCTGCCAATAGTGTTCAACTGTCTTTCCATTTCAGGAAAAGTGCAACAAGCTTGTTGGTGGCAGTGGCAGTGATGGGTAAGTCATCTTGTACCTTTCCTTTGTAGTTGTTCCTCTTTCCTACATCAGAACTACCCCCCAGGCTGATCCTCTATTCCCGTGGCGTACCCCAGGTGATAGGGTATGTATCAATGTCGTGTGCGGCGGTTAGTGGGCTCCCGGGAGTGGGAGCTTGGTGTTCAAGGGAGAGGCACGTACTGCAGCTATGGTGGTGGGACAGAATATTGGCTACGACCAACTGAAGGAGAAGATTGTTTCCAAATTCGACGTGGACATGGTATTGTACGACATTGAGCTCACCTACCTCCCTCCTTCGATGGGGCGGGCCACTCCGATTCGGGTCCGGGATGACGATGACCTAGAAGCCTTCAAGTTCTACAACACTGAATCCGGTGCACGAGCCTGGCCAATTGCACTGCACGCCACCTTACGAATGAAAACGACAACCCCTTCCACACCCACCAAAGAACACGAGTCGGAGAACTCCGACTCATGGGTTGAGGACCTGTCGTCTCCCACCCCTGGGGAAATACTCCTAACCGGGCCTCCCACCACCCAAGAAGACTTCGATCATGGTCTTGATGGAGGCGGAGGGGCGGATGAGAAGGTTCGAAGCTCCATCGAGGAGAAAGGGAAGTTCGAAGACCTTAGCAGCGAAACTGGAGGGACCTGTCTGTGTGCTGAGTGTGTAGCGGGGGAGTATGAGTGTTGTCCCACTGAAAAGGACAGCGTCAGTGGGATGCAGGGGGAGGTTGCTGGGAGCGGTATACATTCTGGTAATGGTAGGATGGATCACAACATAATGGTCGGACAGGCGGACGGAGTTGGTAGGATGGATGACAACATAATGGTCGGACTGTCGGAAGGAGTTGGTAGGATGTATGAGAACTCAATGGTAGGACAAGGCGATGAAGTGAGCAGGTCTGATGCCATCCGACGAGGAAAGCAAGTGGTGATCGTTGATACCGACGACGATGTGGACGTCCTACCCCCCCACGGAATGGAGGACATAATAGACGTAGTAAGCTCCGACGATGAAATGATCGGGGGTGGTTTCCCCGTGAAAGTAGAGGGTGGGAGGCCGAACGAGACATCCGAATCGTGGGATGAGGAGGCTGAGGCAGCGGTGAGAGAGATAGAGCGAGCATACCAAGGACACAAACAACCTTTGCCGACATTGGAGCAAGTGGAAAATGACGTGGCTCGGTTCATTCCTCTAGTCGGAGACCCTCGGGAGAGTGTGAAGGTGTTACGTGAGGGGGAGATGTTCGATACGAAGACTGCCATTCAGTCCATAGTGAAGTGGGAAGCTTTGCGCGGGTGCTACGCGATCCAAGTGAAGCGATCGACAACAAAGGCGTACGTGGTTGTATGTCCCGAACCGAACTGCTCATGGTACTGTCGGGCGTCAACGTATCGGGAAACTAAGAAGTGGGTGGTCCGTAAGTTCGTGGACACACACACTTGCAAGGTTAGTGTCGTCCGCAACTACCAGCGCAACGCCAATTACAAGCTGATGGGGCAGAGTTTGGTGTCCGAGTAAGTTTCTAAACCGGCGTCTTGTTCCCCGTATATATACTATGTGTTGGTGGAATTTTTTTGGTGTAACTCGTATGTTGGCATCTTTGCAGTTTTGCTGGGTCAGGGAAGGAGCTGCTTCCCCGTCAGATCAGGACGATGATGAAATCTCGGTTGGGCGTGGACTGCAGCTACTGGAAGGCACGCAGGGCGAAGGGAGCCGCACGGGACGGCTTGTACGGGACCTACGAAGAGAGCTACGATCGGATGGCCTCATACCTTTACATGCTTGAGCAAGCAAACCCCGGGACCATAACCACATTAGTCCGTGATGATAACCAGCAATTCAAGTATGCGTTCGTGAGCTTGGGTGTTTGGCGGACAGCCATCCCACACCTCAGACAGGTACGCCCTTGCTACTTTAATGTCCTACCAAATGGCACATGTTATCTTACCAATAGTATACACTTGTCATTCCAATACATGTATTACCAATAGTCACAGTACATCCTACCGTTTATTATCATACGAACTGTGTTCCTTTATCCTACCAATAGGTAAATTACATCCTACCATTTGAAACTGTGACATTGGCAGGTATTCTCGGTGGATGGAAGTTTCTTGAAGGGGAAGTATCGTGGTTGCTTGATGTTTGCGACTGCCCAAGACCCAAACCACAACATATACCCCGTTGCATTTGCAATTGTCGACGGGGAGAATGACGCATCCTGGGGTTTTTTTTTCCGTCAAATGAAACGCGTGGTCCCGGATGAGACCCACGTGGTGTGGGTAAACGATAGGCACATGAGCATCACCAAGGGGATTCGAGCAAGTTACGATTTCGCAAAGCATGGCCGCTGCACTTACCATCTATTTCAGAATGTGAAGGCATATCACAAGGCGGGTGGGCTACAAAAACTGTTCTTCCTAATGGAAAACGCGTACACCGTTGCGGAGTTCAATGGGCACTTCGAAGCATTCAGACAGAAGTCGCCCACTGGTGCTGACTACATTAAGATGGCCGGGTTCTCCAATTGGGCACGGGCTTTCTATCCCGCGAATCGGTTCAACGTCACCACCACGAACCATGCCGAGTGCTTGAACTCGGTATTCCTTCAACCTCGTGACCTGCCCGTAACCTCCCTCATGGACAGCATACTCGACAAAGTGGCTGAGTGGTTCGTGAAGCGCCGGGAGCTAAGTTTACATCCCGATAAGGTTGTGACTGACCATGTGGACGCCGTTTTGAGGCAAAACGCCATGCAGGCTATATGTCTTCAGGTGAAGACGTTGAGCGAACACGAGTATGACGTCCGTAAAGGGCTGTCCGCTTGGCTGGTCAACCTTTCTGCTCGGAGTTGCACATGTAAGCACTTTCAAATTGACCAGATTCCTTGTGCACATGCCCTCGCCGCGGCCAAGGTACGTCAGATCGACCCATACTCCCTCGTCCATCCTCTATACAGGGCTGACGCTTGGCAAGCGTGCTACGTCAACGTAATCTACCCAGTGCTACCTCGTGACACATGGGCGGTGCCTCCAGAAATAGCTGCGAAGATTTGCTTGCCGCCGGTGGTGAAGCGTGGGCCGGGAAGGCCGAAGACGAAGCGTTATCCGTCGAAGGGCGAATACAGGGGGCCAAAGCGCCGTCGACATTAGTGTTGTTTGGTGGTCTCTAAGGTCAGCTGACGGAGTTATTTTGGGAAGTCATCGATGCGCCCTCCAATTTTTGCCATGTGTATGATATTATGTATGGGCTAACTCCTAGTTGCGCCAGTATTTTGTGCCTTGTGTCTCATATTGTCGGGTTGTTAGGGGGCTATTTGTAATGGATACTTGTCATGGATGTCATGGTTTTGCGACAGTCGCAAGAATTATCGGATCTATTAAGTAATTATCATTTTGTCCTACCACTATCTTGTTTGTATCTGTCAAATAGTCTATACATAGCCTACCAATATTGTTCTGTTATCCTACCAATACCTTCCAAACATAATTCAAATTCAAACAATGAATTATCGGATCTATTAAGTAATTATCATTTTGTCCTACCACTATCTTGTTTGTATCTGTCAAATAGTCTATACATAGCCTACCAATATTGTTCTGTTATCATACCAATACCTTCCAAACATAATTCAAATTCAAACAATGAATTATCGGATCTATTAAGTAATTATCATTTTGTCCTACCACTATCTTGTTTGTATCTGTCAAATAGTCTATACATAGCCTACCAATATTGTTCTGTTATCCTACCAATACCTTCCAAACATAATTCAAATTCAAACAATGAATTATCGGATCTATTAAGTAATTATCATTTTGTCCTACCACTATCTTGTTTGTATCTGTCAAATAGTCTATACATAGCCTACCAATATTGTTCTGTTATCATACCAATACCTTCCAAACATAATTCAAATTCAAACAATGAATTATCGGATCTATTAAGTAATTATCATTTTGTCCTACCACTATCTTGTTTGTATCTGTCAAATAGTCTATACATAGCCTACCAATATTGTTCTGTTATCCTACCAATACCTTCCAAACATAATTCAAATTCAAACAATGAATTATCGGATCTATTAAGTAATTATCATTTTGTCCTACCACTATCTTGTTTGTATCTGTCAAATAGTCTATACATAGCCTACCAATATTGTTCTGTTATCTTACCAATACCTTCCAAACATAATTCAAATTCAAACAATGTAACCGTGGGTGTAAGCAGAAACTAATTACCAGTTAAAACCATTACAATCACAACACATAAAAACCGTTAACAAAACACATTACAACCTATAACATAAGTTTTAAAACAAACATAAGTGTCAACACGTCCGAAGTTTTGAAAATATCATAAGTTTCCAAACAAAGAACATCACAATCCAACAACATAGACAACCATGAGATCATGTCTTCACAAACCAAAAGCTAAATACGACGGATGAAGACCGGTTGGGACGAGTCCTACAGAGAGTGTCGTTGTATGCAGAGGCCCAAGTATTGGCGGTAGGGGCCAATATATGCGTCGTTGACGGTGTCGAATGTTTCAACGCCCTCTGCCACCAGCTGCAACGTCCTAATCACGTATGCTCCACAGTCACCACTGCACAATAAATGATTTTTACAAAAATACATTCATGTTTCTTACCATTTCAATCATTTTTTCATACCAATGCGTGGATTATATCCTACCATTCTTAGGCATCTATCATACCAATAATAGTAGACTTACATGAACCACGAGTTGAGAGACACTTACGAGGTTTCGTTCCTGGGGATCTTGACTGTGCGGGATATGGTGAGAGGGTTGGGGACGTTGACGGTGTGTCTGGCACGGAGCTCCACAGAAAATTGCATCACCACCGGGATCAGCTTCGCAACGGGCTGCAGGTGGTTTTGCAGCTCCTTGTCCTTGATCTGGTACCAGTCACTGTCCAGCACTTCTATGTTCCACCTGACAAGGTCGATCACGAGGCCGATCCAGTGCTTGGCCTTGTAATTCCAAGGCGCTAAGATTTTGGCGCTCGCCACCGACCAGGTCCTGCCGTAGTTGTCAGGAAGTGTCCCCGCAAAGTACTTAAGCAGCGCCTTCGACACATTGCGACCTGTAATGCGGCTCACATCCCCGCTCACTACGTCCAACTGCTTCACAACTGCGTCCTGCCAGTAGGGGTCGAGCACGACGACGCCCGACTTCTTGTCACCCTCCCGGGCCTCCATTGCCTTCCGGACCAAGACTAGGGACTGCTGGATGTGCTGCGTTATGGGGTACGTTACAAATTCCCATTAGCGTTGGTCCCATGACGTAAGTGAATAACGAAACAAGTGGAAGAGGACGATCGTTTGCGTACCTCGGTGGATGTCCATACGCCGGGTGAGATGAGGTTGTTGAAGAAGTCCTTGTTCAATTGGGTCCCATCAGGGCCGTTCACCTGCGTCGGGAACTTCTTCAGCCACGCCAAGAACTCGTCTTTCTGTGCATCCGTGACCATCCCCTCCGCAGCCGCGTCGGTGGCTGGACACGTTGCCTTTGCACCCTTCTTGGCCCGCTTAGAGGTTTGAGTCACGAAGGATTCCCCCAACTTCGCTATGACCTTCCTTTCGCGCTTGCCTCTCCTCAGCTCCAGCTTCGTCTCCTAACAATCAAACACAAACCCGAGTTATTGTCAAACAGCAGACCTTATCCTACCAAAAGGGTAAATATATCCTACCAACTACGTAATTATATCGTACGAAATGGGCATGCCTATCCTACCAACACGTAAGAATCTTACCTTTACACATTTTTCCCTACCTACCAACACATAAGAATCGTACCAACAAGCTACATCTTTCTTACCAAATGGGCATGCCTATCCTACCAACACGTAAGGTTTACCTTTTCCTCGGCAGCATCTGCATCAGACTCATCCTTGGAACCCTCCCCTGCAGATGGTTTTACAGCGTCCTTGCCCTTCACGTCCCCACCCATGTCTCCCTGCTTACTCTGACCCTCAGCCTTGACCACCTTCTCTCCCTGGTCCTTGTCGTGATCATCCTTGGTGGAAGCCTTGTCCTGGTCGCCCTCCTTTGCCTCATTCTCCATGTTATCCTCCACGTTGTCTACCTGCTTGCCCGGCCCCTTAAGACCAGTGTTCACCTGTTCGTTCTCCGCCGTTTGCGCCTCAACGTTCTCTCCCTGCTTGGCCGGCCCCTTGTCATCAGCATTCAGCTCTTCCGTCTCTTCCGCCTTGTCCTCAACATTATCACCGTCCTTGTGAACCAGATCCTCCTCAACCTTGTCAAAATCCTCCTCAACATCCTTCTCACCAACATCGTCATCCAAAGACACGTACACCTACAAGGAGATTCAGTCATTCAGTCGCATATTATGGGGTATCCAACACATCAACACTATTCTACCATTTACACATAACTGTCATACCATTTGGCTTACTATGGTTTACCAACACGTCAACACTATCCTACCATTTATACATAACTGTCATACCATTTGGCTTACTATGGTTTACCAACACGTCAACACTATCCTACCAATTGCACATAAGATGGGCAAAGAAGCACATACCTTTCCCTTGACGGCCCTCTCAGATAAAGCCTTCTTGCAATCTCTGGAAACTTCACTGATCCTCTCCTCAAGCACCTTGAACCTGCTCCCCATTTCGACCATCAAGCCCCTGCAGAGAGCCTCAACCTTCGCCACAATCCGGGCCTCCATACCGACGCTCGACGCGTCTGACCCTGACTGGCTGGTTCCCTGACTGGGTCCAGCAGTGGCATCCTCTTCTCGTCGCTTCTCTCTCCAGGCCCTCATATGCTCGATCACAATCTGGTCAAAGAAGACGTCTGGAGAGTCTTTCTTGTACGAGGAATGCAGGTGGGCAGCTTTCTCCTTCTGGGTTGGGTGCAATATGGGCTCAGGCTTCGCGAGCAGAACGTGTTCATCTATGTCGTCGTCGGCGGGGGCGTCCAGGTTCAGGAAGGACTTGACGTTCTCGTATCGGATGTGGGAGTTTCGGGTTTCCCATCTCAGACACCTCGGGATGATCGTGTCGTTGATGTTGCTCCCGAAATGATTCCCAATCTCTGGGAAGGTCTCGTACACCCACAGCTGGAAAGACAATATGGTAAGATATGAGAAAACATTGTGCATGACAAATTCAGGAAGTTGGTAGCACAGATTTTAGCCTTTTGGTAGGATATTCATATCCCATTGGTACGATATATATATGTATATGGTAGGATATTGATACCCCATTGGTAGGATACAAATATACATTTGGCATTCGACAACAACACATTTTGACAATTGGCACCGGATTATAACATTTTGTATAACTTCACTAACCTGGAAGGCCATGGGGAACCCGTAGAGCGTGTACGTCGGCCTGTCTTTCAAGTGACTGTTTGCAGCCACCATGTCCTTCAGCGTCCCATTGAGGCTTTCGTGTAGCCTCTCGTACACCAGCCTTCCCCAAGGGAACTCCAGAAAACGGTTTGTGTCCTCAAGCAGCAGCTTCACAACCCACCCCCTTATTTGTGTCTTCTTCTCCAACCCAAACAGGATGCCCTCCACTATAACTAGGAGGGCAAGCTTGTACTTTTTCATCAGGGACCCTGACTCCGTCAATTTTTCGTGGGCCCAAGCGCTTTCCACATCCTTCAACTTCACCCCCCCTTCTTAAACAGCTGGTTAATGCACTCCTTGTGGTCCCCCTCCATGACATCCCTAGGGGGTGGTGAGCAGTTGAGGCCCGTCATGAGCGCGAACTCCTGAAGAGAGAATCGAACGTGATGCCCCTGGAGGGAGTACCACGTCTCATGTGTCTTTCGAGTCTTCAGTTGGTGGAGAAGGCAGTAGTGCACCAACTGTGCAGCGAATTTGTTTCTCGACCCCATCTTCACAATGCCCCCAAACTGGCTCTTGCACAAGGCTTTGTAATCCTCCCGGTCAATGGTTACGTCGATGCCTTCCAACAGCTCGAAATTTGCAAAAGACTGCGCCCTCCCTGAGAAGTGCTGTGTCTCTGGAACAGCCAGGACAGCCTGCAAAACATGTAAGAATCTTACCTTTACACATTTTTTCCCAACCTTTACAACCACAACCCAAGCAACTATCTCAGTTTCCTTACCCCCTGGCTGCTTGGTCCTGCACGGGCTTTCTTGTTCCCTGACTTCGTCATTTTATATGATGTTTAAAGTGGGGGTACCTGCTACACAATCACCAAACACAAATTCAGACATTCAGGTCACCTCATCTGTCATACATACCAACAGTCTAAATTTATTCTACCAACTTCATTTTCCTATCCTACCATTGATGATATACTCTTCTGTCCTACCAAATTCACATTTCAGACAAGTTTGGTTCATTTTACCTCTTTCACAACACATCATATAGGCAAGGAGATTAATCAAAATAAAATCACCATTTATTCATCATATTTTTAGGCATTTCATCAAACACTTGGTGGGCACTAACGTTTTCAACACTAAACAACCAATCAACCAAAACTTCCTTCACCCCTCTCGGCATACCAGATGTTCAAATTTCTCCAGCCAATATCTTTACCCGGTCGTACCAAATCTGCTACCACAATTTCAGAAACAACCTTCGAGAATCTGTCCTACCTCATGTGCACATATACCCTACCGATTCCCCCCAATCTTGTGGATTCCCTACTCATCTGACCCCCTCCTTGCCCTTTTGTCCCCAATTTCTTACCCAACATCACCTAACCCTTACCCTTCCGTATCCCGACACCCACAAACCCTAAACGCACCCACCTCCCCAAAATCGACTCACAATGGCACCCCTAACCCCGCCTACTTCATTAATCTACTGCTAAGCAACTACAATGGCAACCCAATGTCTCAATTTCTTCACAAAACCGCATGTAACCGCACCCCCATTACCCCAAATTCGCAACTCAAACAAAAACTCCAGTTGCTTACCTTCGTCTTTGTCTTCAACCTTTTCCTTCCTCCCTGGCTGTGACAGATGGCCCTTCTTCTTCACCCGTTTCTTCCTCCTCTCGCTCCTCCTTTCTGGTTTTTCCTCTCTCTCTGTCTGTCGCTTGTAAACCGTCTCTCTCCCTCCCTCCTCTTTTTATTTTCAGAATTGTAAACCGTCTCTGCCTCCCTCCTCGTTTTAATTTCAGATTTCCCGTACCCTCTACAGCCGGTTATAAATAGTGCCTCAAAACCGGCAGTTATATTTGCATGGGGGTAGAGAGTTTAGTTTGGGCCAATTTTTGGGCTTGTGGTCTAGTTGTGCAAATAGGCCCATTTTTTTAGTCTAGTTGCTGCCCATCCCTCTATATAAAAACTCTATTATATAAGGTACTTGAAAAAATATTTATTTAAACGAGTTAGAATGTAAAAGAAAAATAAAATCAGCATTAATATAAGGGGCTTGCAACTCAGAGACATGCTTTAATTTAGAAGTTTGACTTGCAACTCATATAAATTTCCGGCTTTTTTATCCATGCAATAGATAAGAGATGAGTGAGAAAACAAAGCACACAAGTTTTAATTATCACTCAGTACTATAGGTAACGGCCAGTGTTGTACATTAGGGCTAACCACAATGTTCTATAAAGACTGATCAATACATTTTCTTGGACAACCAAAAACAGTAATTGGTTGATTTTTGAGGTGTACTCAATTATTCGGTGTTGAACCCTTTCTTTGCTGTAAATTAAAACTACTGTTACAAATTCAACACATCTAAATTAAGCCTCACACAAGTATCCAATCCATCTATGATGAGTTTCTGCTGGTGATCCCGACCCGAGCAAGAGAGTTGTGAGAAAGTGATATAGATGAAGTCGATTTAGCTACATGACTTCGAATGTATATTGCAGGTCCAACCTTCATATACCAAATTAGAGTATTTTGCATCATTTGGTCACTTGTTTCCCCTTTTTTGCAACTGTAATATTTTGTCCAAGATTTCAAATTCATGGATTGATAAAAATAAATCAGAGCAAGCGAAGGAAAGATATTCATCAAGAATACGAGATTAGCCACGTTTAACTCCCAAACCATCTCAACATTGGAGTGTCAAAATCAAACACCTACTTTATTCGGCATACATTTATCTCTGAAATTTATTACATAAATTCATAATCAAAATCAAAGATTACAAGCACTTGAAATACCAACAGTAATTTTTCTTATTCAGGGATCACATAAAATAAAACTTCAACTAACAACATACATGGTACGAATATGAGTCACCTTATAGAAAACAACAAGAACAATGAAACCGCATAAACAATAACAACAACATGGGGTCTTTCAATCCATATACGAATAAAAAGAAAGGTAACAGGTTTTTTTTATTTAGGACCAACATCCGTGATCAGTTTGGTTGGATAACATTAGAGACTATCATGATAGCATGTTTATAACTTACAAATAATTTCCAGAAAAAAATAAATATCAAATGGTATAGTTCCCTAAATAAGATGATGTTTGTCTACTTACACCTACTACTAAGTACTAACTAACTGATCAGACTGCATATTAAAATGCCAGGAAAAAAGTTCACCGAGAACTTTGTATCTCTCTGTCTTTAAAGGGGTGCATTCCTTGTCCCAGGTCATTGTATAGACATTTTTCATAGTGTCTGAACTCTCAACATCGAGGGTGATCGTCTTGCCAGTCGCGGTCTTCACAAAGATCTGCATACTACCGCATAAACGGATCACTAAATGCACTACAGATTCATCTTGGATGTTTTATTCAGCAAGGGTAGTCCTGCCATATACCAAATCTGTACTACCAAAAATGAGCCTCTGGTCATCCCTTGAAACACCCTCTGTATACATAACATTCTCTATTTCTCGTCCGATCATTGCTTACAGTTCACCTGTTCTGGATATAAATGGCCATTCATCATCCTTGTAAAGGGTATTCCTCAAAGACGTGCTTTAATTTAGAAGATTGACCTGCAACTCGTATAAATTTCTAGCTTTTTTTTATCCATACAATAGATAAGAGATGAATGAGAAAACAAAGCACACAAGTTTTAATTATCACTGACTATATAGGTAACGGCCGGTGCTGTCCATTAGGGCTAACCACAGTGTTCTATAAAGACTGATCAATACATTTTCTACTTTATTCGCCATACATTTATCTCTGAAATTTATTACATAAATACATAATCAAAATGAAAGATTACAAGCACTAGAAATACAAATTGTAAGTACGTTGTCTTATTCAGAGATCACACACAATAAAACTTCAACTAAGAACATACAAGTTATAAATACAAAGACAACTTGTAGAAATCAACAAGAACAATGAAACCACATAAACAACAACATCGGGTCTTTCAATCCATATAAGAATAACAAGAAAGGTCACAGGTTTTTTATTCAAGACCAACATCCGTGATCAGTTTGGTTGGATAACATTAGAGACCATCAAATATCCAGATGAGGATATCCCTGAATACGCAACCGCACCAAGCTCTTGAGCATGCTGAATGTCTGTGGCAATATCACCAGATTGGGACAGCCTCCAATCACAAGGGTCCTGAGAGAGGTCAAGTATTGGATCCATTGTGCTACTGCAGTCAAACCCTCACAATCCATGATTATCAGACGATGTAAAGAGGTGAATGGAAGACCCTTTTCACCCAATGGCAACGTTTGCAATTTTGGAAGTCCCTTGAGCAAAAGTATTCGGAGGCTATTCATGCCTTCAAGTGACCATGACTCATACTCCAAGTTGAACTCGTTGCAGTCCACTATCGATAACAAGTGAAGATTCTCCAGATGCATTGTGCTGAGCGGGAGGAATGCAAGCCTCGAGCAATCCTGCAACCACAGATATCTTAAGGCAGAAAGGCTACCAATACCTTGTGGCAGAACTTTCTGCTGGGTTGTCACTGACAAAAATCTCAGATTTTCCAACCGCTCTATGTCAGTTGGGAGCTCTATAAGATTAATACACCCACCAAGGTTCAACAATTGCAGGTTAAAGAGATTGCAGATAGAATTTGGGAGCAGTTTAATTCTCAAGTTATTTCCCAGCGAGAGACCTCTTAGATGTTTTAAATAACCAATTGTCCTCGGTAGCTCCTTGAATTGAGAGTTATCAAGATCTAACACTCGTAAGCATTTTAAATTTGACATCATGTTCTGGAGAAAGGATTTGCTAAGGGGATGTACTGAAGTGTTGAGCATCAAGAGCCGAGCTTTTTTTGCTTTGTTAAGTAGCGTTTGAGGAGATTGGTTTCCAGACAAGTAATCTTCATCGAGCCTTATGTATCTGGGATTCTTGGAACCCTCCTTTGTAGAACAGTCATCGAGTAGCATTTGAGGAGATTGGTTTCCAGACAAGTAATCTTCATCGAGCCTTATGTATCTGGTATTCTTGGAAACCTCCTTTGTAGTACAGTCGATGACTGCCACTTCATCCCCAGCCATAGATTTGGCCAATTCATAAACAAAATCATGCATACGAAGCTGAGAGAATTCATCCATAGAGAAATGCTCGTTCTTTATTGTTTGGAATAGAGATTTTGATGCTAACTCATCGATGCATTTCCATCCAACGAATTCCAGACTTTCTAGCCCCTCTCCTCGATTATCAAATGGTAAAAATCCAAGTGCCATCCATAAGTATAATGCATCCATTGCATCTATGTTTGTACCTTTTCCAAATATAGAGCAGAAGCGAAAGCATCGCTTGAGATAAGACGGGAGTTGATCATAGCTCAACTTCAATATATTCATGATATCCTCATTCCCTTCCTCCAACTTCTTAATAACAAGATGCCATTCTCTCTCATCAGTCCTCCCATGAAGTAGGTTGCCAAGAGTTGTTACAAGAAAAGGAATCCCCCTTGACTTCTGAACAATCTCATTTGCCAAACTCATCAATGTGGGTTCGATCTCTTCACCATCTTCGAATGCCAGCTGCGTGAATATCCTCAAGCACGTTTCATCAGAAAGTTGAGTTAATTCGTATTCCTCAACACTCTTCTTGACCATGGAAGCAACCTTCAAGTCAAGTGTGGTCACAACCACCATGCTACCTTTTGCACCCACATCCAACAATTCCTTAAGCTGTCTCCATACAGTTGAATCGTCATTCCACATATCATCTAACATGAGAAAATACTTTTTATCTTTCAGTGCCTCACTAACCCTGATCGTCAACTGCTCCAAGGTTAGTTGTTCCATGGCCACCTCAACCAAGTTTTTGCCTGTAACCATACTGATGATCTGCCTAAGTATTTTCTTCATGTTAAAACTCTCAGAGACATACACCCACAACTTCACATCAAAGTTATCATCAACCCTCTTATCATTATATATCAATTTGGCAACAGTTGTCTTCCCAATCCCTCCCAGCCCCACAATTGGCAAAACAGAGATTGTTTGACAATACTTACAGCTCAATATCAAGTCGATGATCGACTCTGTATCCTGATCCCTTCCGAGAATTTCAGATTCAATCACCTTAGAGTGTGTTTCTCTTGAGCTTGATTCCAAAGAATCAACAGTAGGCTCAGAGTAAAACACAAAATTGTACCTCTCTTCTGCAACCCTGTCAAGCTTCTTACGCACATCCTTAATCTGGCTAGCCCATTGTCGGCGGAGTACCACAAAGTTGGAGCGAGAGAAGAACTTACGGACCTGCCTACGCATATGGCCTTTGTTCTTAGAGTGAATTGCAGCCTCAGTTGCAATCTCATCAAGCAGATCGTCGATGTCGTAAACAACATCCTGGAGGCTTTGCAGCCAGTTTTTGACAGACTCACTGGTGGATTGTTGCTTCTCAGCGTCTCTGAGGACTGCTTGGATGCTGGACAAGTTGCTCTTGATCCTGTCAACTTCTTCCTCAACTCCCAGGACTAATTTCACCTCATTCAACACCAAGGATCCCAGCTGGCCAACCACGAAATCAAAGAGGAGAGATTCAGCCATGTTCGTACGTGATCTGAAGAATTAGAAAGTGAGCACTAAACAGAGAGGGGGCCGGAATGTGTAGTGCGTTTAGGAAGTAACAAGTAGGAAGGAAGAAGCTTAACAATTGAAGGAGGATCTTGAGGACTCTTGGAGATGTCTGACATGGATAAGGGTTGATTATTCTTGCGGACACTGAGGTATATCTTGTCAATTGTTCTGCAAGTAGCAAGTCTTGCAATTTGCAAGTCTTTCCAGTTGCAGCTTGTCCTTTTAGACTATACCAGAATTTTTACATTGAATGCTCCTCTAACTTTTTGTTCCATCGGAGAAACTGAGGTCCTTGAAATCCACACATCTAGATTTGGATTTATCTAGGAACTGATCAGCAATTAGTCGAATCGCAGTGTTGTAACCCCTGAAGATAGTTAGAGGAGAATGTGAGAATTCATGGCATCACAACATCTATGAAGATACTAAGCCTAAAAATCTTGAAGTATCTCAACCAAGCCACTGGACAGAAAGCAGGCAGAGTACCGCAGACTAGGAGCGGGAGAAGAAATTACTGACCTGCCTACGCAAATGGCCCTTGTTCTTATTGTGAATGGCGAACTCAACTGCAATCTCATCAAGAAAATCGTCAATGTCGTAAACCACATCCTCAAGCTTCTCCAGCCAATTTTGACAGTGGCTGGTGGACTGCTGCTTCTTGGCATCCCTGAGGACAGCTTGGATGCTGGACAAGATGCTCTTGATCCTGTCGACTTCCTCCTCCGTTCCCAGGACCAATTTCACCTCGTCAATCAACACGAAGCCCAGATGGAAAACCACAATGTTGGTGAAATCGAAGAGAATGGCTTCAGCCGTGTCCGTATGTGATCCGAAGAATTAGAATGTGAACACTAAATAGAGAGGGGAATGTGTAGTGCGTTTAGATGTAACAACTAGGAATGAGTTCATCAAGGAGGATCTTCTTATTTGTTTCAATCAACTGTTAGCTAGCTGCATGAAGAAATTGATGATTATAAACTAACAGATCAAAACTGCCAAAATTCCTCAACCCTTGGCTTGCCCACTTTTACAATGATATAATTGGTCAAGTCCAACTTGCTATCAGACCATTGCAAGCTTTGCTTCAATCAACCTTTTTTGAACTCTACAGAATATCAGGTACCAAAGCAATGCAGGAAGATGGATTTCCTAGGTCAAAATCCAAAATGTCGATACAGTAAACCAGTTCATGGCTAGCCAGATCTAGCAAACAAGGATTCAAGGGAAATTCTAAAAGGCCGAGATGCCTCTATGGGGATAAGTTTGAAACAACCGAAAAGCACGATTGAGTAACTAACATCAATATATAAGTTGTCACTCATCATCCTTGTAAGGGTATTCCTCAGGGACGTGCTTTAGAAGTTTGACTTGCAACTCATATGCATCATCACCTCGTAGCATGTCACGGCTCCACGTGACTTCAGCCTTCATTGATACCTGCATGCAGCATTGTTTCAGATAAAACATAAAATAGTTGAAAATATATAGGTCTCACTCGTGGAAATCTTAAGAACAACTATAACAAAAATACCAAGCAGCATACTTACTTATATAGTTGATATATATAATTGAAAGCCAAAATAAAAGATTATATTTTGAAAATAAAATGGATAAACTTCCAGCGTTACTTTATACATTTCCATCTTTTTCATCCTTGCAATAGATAAGAGATGAGTGAGAAAACAAAGCGCAGAAATTTTTTTTATCATTAACTATAGCTAAAGATGCAGCACATCAGGAAAAACCACAATGTTCTATAAAGACTGCACTATGTATCATCATAAAAAGGGAAAGAAAAAATACTTGGTATTAAAGCAGATTAGAAAGGAGAATTAATAAAATCAAGTAGTTAAAACGCACCATTTCAAGGGCTCCTCTAATAACACCGCTCAAAATGTTGCAGTAATGCAGACCCTGACATGTGTCCGGGAGCTCAACAAAATCAACAAGTGGATTGTCTTCCAGGACGATACTACAAGTTGTTCCCTCAGCATCCCAGTTTGTTACAGATGCAGTCACCCCCAGGAACATTTTAAAGCCAACCTGTTTAAACAAGATGCCACAAAGCTTAACCAATATATGCATACTTATCGGAAAATTTACACGCAGCATTTTCCGTACCTTTTCAAACAGGGGATACAGTGAAATGTTTGATGTAGATAATAAGTTTGAGTGATCTGCTACTCATATTAATAGACAGACTAGTAAACATCACTTGATAAGTTTCAGTGATCTGCTACTCGTATTAATACAGACTAGTAAACATCACTTGATAATGCCTTTGTATATAGTTGAAAGAAATGTGTGATTTTCAATATCCATGAGTCATGTAGAAATCACAAAAGATATAAATCAAGACTGAGAAGTTAGCATCTCCAAAGGACTGCAGAGACTCAGGTGGAAAGGCATGCACTCAAGATCTTAGTTAGAGAGCCGAGCAGATACAAATGAAACAGCATCAGCACTTACTCATGAATCTCATCCGTCCTTTTCAGAGAGGCAATCAGCAATGTTTTGAGAAATTAAGAAGTCAGATTAATTTGCCCCCACAACATGTGGCTCCATATCTGCCTAAACAATTTTTTGGGGTCCAGAGTTCCGATATCTACCAAAAGATAGCTAAAATACTCAATACATCATCACATATTTTCTTAACACTCTTCTCACAGAATTAGCATTAGCTTTTCTTACCACTTCAACAATGTGAGTAAGGGGCATGGTTTCCTTCACTTTCAGCTATAATGAACCAGGAAGTTGTATGCACACAAGTCACTCAGAAGATGGAATCAGCGGTGTCCAAACTGGAATAAAGAATTAAATTCATAGCATCTGGGGTTTTCAAGAAGGTGATTGAAAAGTCCACAAGGATGTACATAACCATTCATGGAAAAATTGATTGCTTGGATAGAAATAAACAATTCATCAAAGTTGAAAACTCTAGGTGAGAATGAAGACCCTTCATCGAATAAAAGATTCAATCAGATCAGAAGAAAATGAAATATACTAAACATAACCGGTAAAACACATGCTCTTCCCTTTAATAGATAAAGAACAGAATTTACAAAGATTTTCCCCCATGGAAATTCAATACATTCCAGTTGTTGAATGAGAAGAGTCCATAAGTTAGAGTGCCATTCACATAACAAAATATTTACTATCCCACAAACTTAATAGAGTTATTTCAGATTTATTAATTGTTTAAAGGTTTACACTTCCTTTTTATCTTCCCCCCCCCTTGTGAAGAAAATTAAAGACATGGTGATAACATTATAAGAACTGCATGGGAAGGAAATAGTTTTGTGGACTGAGCTTGAGGTCACTGGTGACTGGACTAGAATACCACCATAAAATTGACTAAGATATCATGATGTAGGAGCAACTCAATTTAAAAAAGTCACCTTAGCAATCACTTCAGCTGTCTCCTTGAAATCCACGCATCTAGACACATTGGATTTTGCTAGGAACTCGTCAATTAGCCGAATCCCAATGTTGTAACCCCTGTTACAGGAGAATGTGAGAATTCACGGCATAACAAAATCCAAGCAAAGTTTGAGTCAGAATCACATCTTAACTTCTTAAGCATAATAATACTAAGCCACCGGACATAAAGGAATGTCGTATGAAGCACTCACATTTAGTTATATTTAGCAATTAGCATGTAATGAGCAAATATTGCAAGAAGAGGCGTCTCTTACCATGCTCGAATTTCATCAATCATCTTAAATTTTCGTATTGAAACAAAAGAAGCAACAATATTCAAAAAGAAAGTTGCATCGATTCAAGTTTTAGAAAAGAAAATACTCTTCAAATTCAAACTGCATATTAAAAATATGGGGAAACAAAAAAGTTCCATTTCACATAGATAAAACAAAAAGAGGCATAGTAAAGAACAGGAACCCTACATTTGATCAAGCTGTTTGTTGACCTCTTCGACCTCTTCCAGATCAGTAAGCAATTGCCGAACAATCGCTCCATAAGTAAGAGTGAACAGCTCAGCGTTCTATCACAATTAAATTAGTTTTCAAGTATTTAGAACAATTAGCAGCCAAAGACGCAGTGTCAATGTAACCAAAAATGAAGGAACCGGAAAAGATCTCCCTAACCCCAATCCCATCCAGTCCCATATTAGGCTCCCGATGTAATCAAGGTTGAGAACTCACCACACGGTCAACGCTGGCGAAGATTGCATCGCCGGATCGAGGAGCAACCGGAGGAGGCATTTCAGATCAAATACGATAGAAACCCTGCGCAACCAATCTGAAATTAGATGAATTTCGAAATTATCATCTCAGATCTAAACCGTAAAATAATTTGGGGATTCTTGATTATTCATCCTTGATTCAATCTGCAATTGATGTAAAGAGTAACAAGACAAAGAGATGATAGATTGAGATTCACCAACAGCGGGAGAAAAAAATACGGAGACCAATGCGGTGACGACGGCGAGGGTGTGTTGACAGATGCGGTGGTCGGCTTCACTTTGCGAGTTACAACTTACATTTGCCTTTCTTTCTTTTTCTTTTTCTTTTTTTGTTTCTTTTCCTATCCCTTAATGTCAACTTTTTTCACTTAACCACCCTTTCTTTTAAACTTTAGCAAAAAATACACCAACCAATTGCTAGTATTTGGTGTGGGTTTGTTGGGGAGAATCATGAAAAAATGAAGGAGGTGAGTGGAAGCGAGTAAAATGGGAAGCCAAGATTTGTATGGAAAAACTTATTGAGATAGTTCACGAGAAATTTTGTAAGGACTTATATGAGAACACTAAGAATATACATAAAAGATGAATCTAGTAAAGTATTTATGAACTATCTCACGAGAAATTTTGTAAGGCCTTAGATGAGAACACTAAGAATATACATAAAAAGATGAATCTAGTAAAGTATTTGTGAACGAGTTACATATTCAATAAACATGTCACGTCTACTTTCCTAAGCTACTCAACTGGGTATAGTCCACCAAAAGATAAGTGCATATTTTATATAGTTTTTATCCCCTAAAAAGCATACGTAAATAGTAAAGTGACATATTTTGCCGAACGGAGGGAGTAACATCCAAACAAAATGTACTCAACTCTCTCAACCCGAACAGGTGGAAGGAGCATAATTATTAAGAACCCCACCTCCTATTCTAACAAAGTGCCACAACGACTAGTTCTTCATATATCTTATTCATATCAGTAGAAATATTGGTCAATTGTCAACTATTTTTACTAAATTCTATACATCACAATATTTTAATGTGTTTTTGTTATTCTTACAAAACAGGTATACTTTTGCAAAATACAAAACCAATTCGGTATATTTTTACAAATCAGCCTTCGTCAACTCTAATAGCACTCCTCCACTGCACTCTATCGCGTGACATCCCCTCGGTGAGTCCCAACACGGTCAGGTCCTGTCGAATCACTTCACGCCAGCTCTTCTTTGGACGACCTCTCCTCCGACGGACACCGTCGATGTCCAAATGATCACATCTGCGCACTGGTGCCCTCGGATCTCTCCTCTGAACATGTCCATACCATCGCAGTCTCGCCTCCCGCAACTTAGCATGAATACTAGCCACTTCTACCCTTTCTCTGATGACCTCGTTTCTGATTCTGTCGTGCAAGGTGACCCCACACATCCATCTGAGCATCCTCATTTCAGCCACCATGAGTTTCTTTTCTTGTGCTTTAACTGTCGCCCAACACTCTGCCCTATATAATAAAGCTGGTCTCACTACCACTCTGTAGAACTTACCCTTGAGTTTAAGTGAAACTTTTCTATCACATAGGACTCCTGATGCAACCCTCCATTTCTGCCGACCTACTTGAATTCGGTGCTTGACATCCATGTCTACCCCTCCATTGCTCTGCATCACAGATCCCAGATACTTGAAACTATCTTTCTTCGGAACAAGGTCCCCACCCAACAAGACCCCCTTGTCTCCTACTTCCTCCTCGCCAAACCTGAAAACCACAACAAGCTTTTTTTGGTGTTTATTTGATTTATTTGGTTTGAAATAAAAAAATGTAGTTAAAAAAAAATTAAAGCAACAATCTTTTTTTGGTGTTTATTTGATTTATTTGGTTTGAAATTACCATAATACTCCTAATAATAACCCAATTAACTTCACTTTTATACGGTGTTTATATTATTCCATAATATTTCAAGTTTATTTTATACAATTTTTCAATTTAAACTGTTTTTAATTTTTAGTCACTTTTTTAATTCCGCTCCAAATTTTTAGTCACTTTTTTAATTCCGCTCCAAACGGACCCAATCTCCGCAACCCCCTAGCAGCAAATTCCTAGTAAATTCAGCGGGAACAATCTCGTGCTTATTGCTGCTCCACTCCGCCTTCAAACGCCGTCTTCCATTTCCCCGACCTTCTCGACCGCCCTACTCCGCCTCCCTCGCCCCCCTCTCTCTCCCTCTCTCTCTCTTCAGCGCTTCTGCGCGAAAACGCACACAAGGACTCGGACCTGTCGGCGATGGAGAATAAGAGCGGCGGAAAACGAGCCTCCTCCGCTAAGCCGCCGAGGAAGCTCCCTCTGGAGAAGGTATTCGGTGCCGGCGGGCTGCAGTTCTCTGATCAGGAAGGCTTCAATCTCGTCGGAAGCATAGTTGAGAAGGGAATCTCCGGTGATCAGCCTGTGGCCACTACCTCTTCTATTCCTCGCCCTTCCGTTTTGCCCTTCCCTGTCGCCCGCCACCGCTCCCACGGCCCTGTATGCTTCCTCTTTCCTCTCACCGCCTCCTTTTTTCTTTCTAGATGAACAGCTTTTTGTTTCTGAGGTTGCGAATTGGCGAGGTTGCTTTCATTTTGTTGAATTTTGATACTTGTAGTTGTAGGGTTGATATGCGCTGTTCTCAATTTCGTCATATTTCTCCTAAGGAATCGTAAATTGGATAAGCTTCCAATTTTGCTTTTAATGTTTAGTGTATAATGATTGTTACTGGTGCCAATTGCAGATAGTAGTAAGCAGTTTGAACTACATTGGTGGTAAATATGGACCTTGCTAGATAAAGCTATATGTATTTTTTAGCTGTGAGTTTCTGTATTTTTGAAGTTAGAAGAACTGGTATTGATTGTATTATATAGATAGGAAAATAAAGCAAACAGTTGGTAGTGAGCGGGCTTATACTTGGATGTTCTTTTAATCCGACTATTAATGATAATGTATATATTTACAGCATTGGGGTCCAAAAGCTGAGGACCCTTATGAAGATGATGAGGAAGACAATGATGCTGAATCTGATGCAATGAATTATGAACCAATATCACGGTTTGCTGAACCTATGAAGAAGAAAAACAAGAAAGGTCTACATTTGAGAAATTGGAGAGAGTTGCTTTCCTCTGATAGTTCTGACTCACTTAGGAAGGAAGTGGATAAAAGTCTCCCTTCAAATGCAGTGAAGGAGAAGGCAGAAAATATGGAAGTTAGTAATGGAGGAAGCATGCCAGACAATTTATCTATAGCGAGAGAGATAAATGTAAAGCCAAAATCAAATGGTGTTGAAAGAAGGTTGGTTTCTGACATAGAAACAGGGCTCACAGGATCAATTGATTCTATGGACCTAGATCAGGTTACAGAGCCATCAGTTTCTATGGACTATGAATGCAAAGCTGCAAATTATGTGAAGTCAGAAGCACTTTTTGGAGAAACAAGAAGGGGAGAATCCACATTCGGCCACCAGACTACAGTGTATCACAAAGAAAGCTCAGCATCCTGTGGATTTGATGTTGCTCCAAAGTCAGATCTCGGCAGCCTTGAAAGTCAGATTGATGCTGAAAATCAGGCTCGGATACAAAGCATGTCACCTGATGAAATAACTGAAGCACAAGCAGAGATAAGGGATAGAATCAACCCAAAGTTGTTGAATCTGCTGAAAAAACGTGGAAAAGAGAAGTATAGTAGCACCAAAACCATCTCATCTTCCAAGGATGAGACTGGATTGCCGGGTAAGGAGAACATTGAGCGGTCACCAGTTCTTGACAGGAATAACTCTCCTGTAGTTTCTGCTGCAGATCAAGACACACAGAGAAGGACAGATCAAAATGGTGGTGGGTTATGGGATGCTTGGAGAAAGAGAGTTGAGGCAGCTAGGGATTTAAGGTTTTCCTTGGATGGAAATGTTATGCAAATAGACCCCCTCCATTCAACAAATTTTGGTATGCGTATCTTGCATGTTATTCCCTTTGCATTTGCAATCTTTAAAGTTGGGGAAGTTTTTTTTTGAATAAATTTCATATTTCAGTTTCCTATTGATGTTTGATACCTACTTTGCATCTTTTGATATTATGATGCTTCTTATGTGGCTATGGGTTTCATGAACTTGAAGTTGTATTAGAGGTTTTCGTTGCAGAAAATTCAGTTTTTAAAGAGCGGAGATCTTAATGCATTTGACTTGTAGATAAACATTAAAAATTTCTTCATTGTTAAATTGCCCCCTTTTGCTTTCTTTTACTCTTTCAGATGTGGAAAGAAATCTAGGTCATGGTGGATATAGTGCTGATAATGTTGCAGAACGAGACTTCTTGAGAACTGAGGGGGACCCTGCTGCTGCTGGGTACACCATTAAAGAGGCTCTAGCTCTTTCAAGGAGTGTAGTAAGTTTAATCACCTTGCACACAGTTATTTAATAATAGGAGTATGAATTAAAATTTAGTATGCCTGAAATTTAAATGCAATTGCATTAATTAATTATCATTTGCAGATTGTTGATGAAATTGTATAGTGAATGGCATCTTTAGCAGCCTCTATTCAGCAAATATACATCCAAATATAGTATGTTGTTATCACTAGATCTTGTTATTTGAATTCAGGTTCCTGGACAGCGGGCCCTGGCATTGCATCTTCTTTCATCTGTGATTAATAATGCTTTGCAAAACATTCATCAAGATCACACATCAGACAATTCAGATAACATGAAGCACTTTGTTGACTGGGAGGCTGTTTGGGCATTTGCATTGGGTCCTGAACCAGAGCTTGTTTTATCATTGAGGTAAAATTTTGATTCCAGCAATGTTAATGGCCATAGTGGTAATAGTGGTAATTCTAAATATAAACAGCAATGTTAAGGGTCATAGTGGTAATTCTAAATATAAACAACCTCTTCCTTTTACTTGTATGAAAATGGTTAAATAGGTAACCTAGTGTTAGAATTCAACATTTCTTACTGTGCGAAGAATTGATGGTGCTCCTGTGATAGTGTCTTATTATGAATACAAACATTAATTGGATCTTGTGCTTTTGTGGTATGGCATTTGTGAAAGTTTCATTTTTCCCTTAATCTTATTTACTTCTGTTGCTGCAGTTAACGTTTGTAATGTGCTACTGGCATGATTCTTTGTAGGCTATCCCTGGACGATAATCATGATTCGGTGGTGTTGGCTTGTGCTAAAGCTATACAATGCATGCTGGCATATGATTGGAATGAGCATTTCTTTGATATCTCAGATGTATGTTCTCTTCTTCCATTGATAACCAGCGATTTTCTGTCCTTCTCTTACCAATCTTTCTCCCCTTTACATGGTCTACTTCCAGAAACTTGCATCTCAAGAGAAGCATCTTTATACTGCACCAATATTTCGATCTAAACCAGATGTTCGAGGTGGTTTCCTTCATGGGGGATTTTGGAAATATAGTGCTAAACTATCCACCATTCTTGATGGTAATATTGCCGAAGGGAAGGATGAAGAAGAGCGAACTATTCAAGATGATAATGTCATTGCCAATCAAGATATTGTTGCTGGCCTTGTTAGGATGGAAATCCTGCCTAGACTTTTGTACCTTTTGGAGGTAAGGGGCAAAATGTGCACATCCACATATCATATTCAGGTTAAAAATTTGATGAATATGCTTGGAAATGTATCATTAATAAGAAGCTAAATTTTTAATATAAAGTTGGAAAAAGAATTGCATCTTAATGTGATGACAAATTGTAAAATATTATTGATAAAGAGTGTTGAAATTTGATGAAGATATATATGATTTTTCATTTTTAGATTCTTTTATGAGAACTGTATTGAAAAACTTATCGAAATTTATACAATATGTATACAGACATGGAGACACCTGGAAATTGAAAATTTCTTATCAGGATACAACCGATGAAATGAATGAATTAAAAGGTGTCCTCTTGTAACCTACAACTTATGAGGGCACCTCTATGTCTTTCTTTCTGCATCATTCTGGTGATAAAAGCACGGGTGTGAAAGCCAGCTATTGAAGGGCAGCATAAGTCTTCCCCTTGATCTTGAAGGATCGGGAATATTTAATGATTCTCATCACTTATTGACAGTTTATTTGTTCTTCTTGCTTGGACTATGGTTATAATATTTTGTGTAGGTTGTAATTTTGAGTTATTTTATTTCTTTGACATGTGTGTTTCAGGCAAATCCAACAGTAGCATTGGAAGACTGCATATTGTCTATACTTATAGCAATAGCTAGGCACTCTCCAACATGTGCAGATGCAATTTTGAAGTGTGACAGGCTTGTTCAGACTGTTCAAGATAGATTTCTCCCGAAAAACAAATGGGAAGTTCAGGCTTGTAAAGTGAAATCAGTCAAACTTGTGAGGGTAAGGGCCTTTTTCCCCTCAAGACCCTGTCATGTCCCGCTTGCAGATGTTAATTGGTTTCTTTATTTTATTTTTGTGTCCTTCCATTTTTTTGGAGGTATGATTGTTTATTTGTTGGATGACCTTTCTTGGGGCTTTTTGTTCTCATGTACCTCCTTTTCAAATGAACTTAGGTGCTGGCTCAATCTGACACCAGGAACTGTTCCGAGTTTGTCAAAAAAGGAACTTTTGAAAGAATGATGTGGCAGTTGTATCAAGCTCCATTTTCCTTAAATGATTGGGTAGCCCTGGGCAAAGAACACTGCAAACTCTTATCACAGTTGATGGTTGAACAGTTACGTTTTTGGAAGGTCTGCATCAAGTATGGCCACTGTATTTCCTATTTCACATACTTTTACCCTGCGTTATGCTTGTGGTTGAATCCACCTACAATTGACAAACTGATAGAGATGGATGTACTCCAACAGTATGCTTCTGTTTCTGGTGAAGCATATCTTGTCTTGGGAGCTTTAGCTGAAAAGCTTCCTTACTGGAATACAAGAGAGAGGTTGCACCATCTCAGCTCAGATACATGTAATGATGATACAGCAAGTTGGTGCTGGAACGATGCTGCTTCTGTAGTTGATGTTGCTTTGCAGTGGATAGTGTTGGACTCTGGGGCACCTTTATACAAGCTTTTTGATCAGCAAAACACAGTTGAAAGTCACGTTCTTCATCAAGGCTTGGCAAAATCCTTGATGTGGGTTATTGCAGCTGTTCTTCACATGTTGTCTACCATAATAAAGAATGCAACTCCCACTTGTTCACTCAATTCGAAGACTACAGAAAAGGGGAAGTTGTTGCTTGACCTTGTTTATAAGATTGGACTTCCATTGATCAACAATGGGTTTATGAGCTTTATTGATTCTGATAGTATGGATCATTCATCAGAAACAAACACAGACAGATCTTTTATTGAGAAGCTATGTCGTTTCAGACATCACAATGACCATGTAACATCACTAGCTTCTACACATTGTCTTCATGGTGTGCTTACGGTAGTAGCTTCTGTTGATAACTTGATTGATTGTGCTAAGAATCAGACCCTTGCTATATCTTTTAAGGGGAAGGAGTTATCGAAGGAAGAGAGAATACTTGATGCTGGAATACTTAAATGTTCAGTTGTTGAGTGGAAAAGGGTGCTTTGTGAATGGGTTAAGTCTTTTAATTTTTCCAACTATAGTCTGCATAATATTGAAGTATTTGGAAGGGGTGGTCCTGCTCCTGGCATTGGGATTGGCTGGGGTGTTGCTGGTGGAGGGTTCTGGTCTGTAGCCATTGTTTTGGTGCAGGAAGATGCAAGATTGCTTGCTGACTTGCTTCCAGTTTTTCAGGGTTCTTCCCCCAATTGCATACTTGGGTCTGAAGATAAGGCATTCACCAGTCAAACAGTCAGTTGCACCCTGGCAATGTTATTATCTGTAGGGCCAAGAGATAAAGTGGTTGCAGAGAAAACCTTGGAAATCATGCTTCAAATCCCTGTTTTGAAGCATCTTAAGTTATGCCTCTCCAACTTCCTTCACAATGGCCAGGGAGGTCAGCTTCCCTTGTGGGAATATAAAGAGGATGATCTTGAGCACTTTAGCAACATTTTGATTTCTCACTTCAGGAATAGGTGGTTGTGTAAAAAGAGGAAGAAGTCTAAAGCTCATGATGGATTTAGGTCTCCTCAAGATATAGCATATGAGACTCGTAATTCTCTGGCCACCATTCACGAGGACATGGATACTTCAGCCGCACTATTAGAAGATTCTGCTTCTATGGCAGTTGAGTGGGCAAAACAGCGTCTCCCTCTTCCTTCTCATTGGCTTTTTAGTCCTATTGCCACTATTTGTGATGAAAGGCTCGCTGTTCCAAGTAGGACTGCACTTGTCCAGGATTCAGCAGAGTTGCTTGAAGTTGCAAAAGCTGGTCTTTTCCTTCTGGCAGGTATTGAAGCGATGTCTTTCAGTCTGTCGGAGGGTGATTGCTCCCCAATCAAGAGTGTACCATTAGTGTGGAAACTGAATTCCTTGTCAGTTTCCCTATTTTCTGGAATGGGTGTACTTGAAGAGGCAAGGAGCAGAGACATATTCGAAGCATTACAGAAGCTGTATGGGCACCATCTTGATGAGTTGAGGGAAAGTGCTAGCATCAAAGGATATAGCAAGTCCAACATGACTTTGCTAAACTTTCATTCTGACATACATGAGAGCTACTCAACCTTTATTGAACCGCTTGTAGAGCAGTTTGCTGCAATCTCTTATGGTGATTTGACTTATGGACGGCAAATTGCAATATATCTGCACTGTAATGTGGATGCTCGAACACGATTGGCTGCTTGGGTTGCGTTATCCAATGCACATGTTCTTGAACTGCTTCCAAGTCTAGACAGTTTGATCGCAAAGCCTGAAGGATATCTCAAGCCTCTGGAGGTACTGTCCGAATACTTTTTAACATCTTCTATGGTTTTAGCTGAATAATGTTGATCTTGCTCTCATGAGAGCTGTTGTCCGAATACTTCATTGCAATATTATGATCAATCTTGATCTGTGTTTTAAAACTTGTTAGAACATGAAATTTCAAGACTAATCCGGGTGGTTCTTAGCAGGAGGATGAAAGTCTCTTAGAGGCATTCCATAAATCCTGGGTAAATGGTGCACTGGACAGAGCTGCAACTCGGTGCTCGGGAACATATACAATTGCACTGCACAGTCTATCATCTTTCATTTTCAGCCATGACAATGGAGAAAAACTGTCACTGAGGAATAAATTCATCAAGTCTCTCCTGAGGGACTATTCAAGGAAGCAGCAGCACGAGGTAACTCAGATTTTTTTTTTTTTAAATCACAAGAACTACTCCGTATATATTTTTGTCAAGTGCTTAATCCATGTGTTGATATTATGAGAAAATCTAATCTGTTGGAACATGAAATTATGATTGCAGACGATGATGGTGGATCTAATCCGATATAATCACCTGCCCAACACACAGACGTCCTGCGAAAACGAAGAGTTATCTTTGCAAAGTATCCTATCCAAGAGGTTCCAGATCCTAACGGAAGCTTGTGAAGGAAATTCCTCTCTTTTGCCCATAGTGGAAAGGCTGAAATCAGCTTGTAGCAGACTAACCTAGCTAGACAGTTCATGAAAACTAGTCTATTGATGCTCTCAGACGTTTCACGTTCTAACAACACTCTTTAGAAATACTCATCCATTATGTATGTCGATTTCCTTCGGCTACTAAGCAATCAAATAGAGGGTATACAAGTCAACCTGGTTTTAGAGGTGGAAGCTTATACGCTTTGATTATGCCTTTGCGAACGACTAGTTGACAGATATCCGAGACGATTTTATTGCATGTCCCAAGTCTTCATGTTGTACAGGATGGTTAGTTCATCTTGCAACTTACCCAATACGTGTAAATTTTCAGTTGGCAAAAATCGAGTCAAAGTTATGCACTGCGTGGATACATTTATGTTACAATCTCCTTAGCAGAGAATAAAATACATAAGCTGCAAGCTCGTTTCTTGCGCGATATCGGTTGCTGACCTCGGATAGTGATCAATTCAAATTCAGTCATATATGTAAGTATTCTTCATGGTGGTCTTGTCCGATTGGGTTGGATCAAGATTGGGATTTGGTTCTGCAGGAAGTAAGTTAAGTATTGTGCTGTTTTGGCTGCACAAGGGGATCGATGAAAGTTGCATTGGCTACTAGAAGAACTTATAGCTGTTTTGTCTGACACTACTTGGGCGTTGCACCATCCTTGTCTACCGTAGATAAACTAACCATCATGTGCAAACAAAAGCAAATACATAAACAAATGATAGAAAGAAAATTACATCAAGTAAATGATATAAAAGAAAATTGCAAAAACAAACGTGCAAATCATCTTACACTACAAGCCAGCATGATAAACGAATTAACCGACCAAAAGGAAGACATACACAGAGAACTTTAAGGAACACTAACGGACACCTCAAATTACGGATTTCACATCGTTATCAGATGTCGATAACAACTTTTTTAAAAAAAAATCAAGTGTTGCATGTTTTTTTTTTTAAAAAAAAATAGAAAATCTATTAAAATAAATAGTCCCTTCAAAACACACGAATTTAGGAATGTGCAAGGAAAATGTGCGCTTTTTCCAGTAATTTTTCCCCATAAGCCTTTGATTTCGTCAAGCCTTAAGAAACAATGTATCAAATCTTATATTCTGCATCACTATATAAACTCTCACCCACACACGTACAAATCAAACCAAATTATCGATCCATCAAATCTCATACATATGAACTCACTAGCGAGAGTTGTCACCCTCATCCTGATCTGCTGCACAGTAGCGCTCTGTGCAGCCGCCCGGCAGCCATCGACAACATCAACCTCCTCGGAAGAGGGCGAGAACTCTCTCACCCGCAAAACCCACGTCGTGATGACCAACAACTTGGGGAAGGGGTTGAAGGCGACCCTCCACTGCAAGTCTAAGGACGACGATCTCGGTGTCCATGTCTTAGACTACGGCCAACATTTCGAGTTCACGTTTTGCCCAAACTTTTTCGAGACCACGCTCTTCTTTTGCAGGTGGTCGTGGGTTGGAGGGTGGGTGGATGGGGTCGTGTATAAAGCCAAGAGGGACATCGCAAGGTGCGGCAGGGTCTGTTCGTGGACGATCACCAAGGCCGGCGTCAGTGGCAAGAACCGTGATGGAGCTACTGATCTTGTCTACAACTGGAATTAGATTTAGACTCTCACCATTTTTTAGGGTATATCCTTTATCGTTCTTTGTTTTACGTCGTTTGTTTTTGGTTACTCGATCTCCTTCTTCATTGCATTGTTCGGGTTTAGTCTTGTGCTTCGTGTACCGTATTCGTTCTTGGTAGTTTATGCTTATTTCGTTTATTTTTATGTCAAAATTCAGAGTCGCGCAGAAACACTCTCGAGCTCAAGTTTTTATATTTTAGTTTTGAACATCATATTTGTGTATGTTGTCAATTTGGATATAATAATGCACATCATATTGTGCTTTTATAATTGACCCATAAATAAACAGCCCAAAAACACAAATTAGTATATTAAATGACCTCCTAAGAACAAATTGGTATATTAAAAGACATTAGGGACTAATAGGTATATTAAAATAGATCTTGTGGATAAATTGGTATATTAAAAGACTCTAGTGGGCAAATAACCTTTTTTTACATCATCGGACTTCCTTTTCATTTTATTTTTTTAATAAAATCATTTTAATATATTTTTATAATGATTAATTGGTTACATACTCATATAATCTTATTCATTTGATTGTATAATCATAAAAAAATTAAATTTTCCATATATTTCTATCAAATTATAAAACTATTGGACTTTTATCATTATTTGTCACTAATAATATATATTATATAAATTTAATAAATAAATATTTTATTACAATGGTTGTTTATATAAACTGCACAAATTAAATTGTCCCGCAAAATATGAGCTAATATTTGTTTAGAAACCACAAAAAAATGTTTAATAAAATAAAAATGAAATAGGAGAATTTTTATAAAACCTTGCAGAATAAAATAAGTTAAAATTATATTTCATATGCTATTATTATTATTATTATTATTATTATTATTATTTATTTTCTAAAAATAAGCAATAAGTGTTTAACTTGCGATTTGTAAACCAACTACTACGTATTAAATAAGCGTTTTTTTGTAATTTATGCAAAAAAAAAACCAATAATTTTTTTATGTAATAATATTTTATACAACATATTAGTTACAAACATATGGCAAAAAAAATAGTTTTATAATTTTATAGAAATATATCCAATTTTTTTATGATTATATAGTCAAATGAACAAGAGTTAAATAAAGAATTTATTATTTAAAAATATATGAAAATTTTTTATTAAGAAAAATCAAATGACATGAAGCCCAATGACGCAAAAAGGGCTATTTATCCCTTGGAAGTTTTTTAATATACCAATTTGTCCATAAGAACACTTTTAATATACCTATTTGTCTCTTGAGTCTTTTAATATACCAATATGTTTTAAGGAGGTCATTTAATATACTTATTTGTCTTTTCGGCCTAAATAAACATAGCATTATGATATTTGCGCAGTGCAGCACATCGTTTGTTACTCAAAAGTTGGTTATAAAAGCAATCAAACTCTTTCAACCAATCTTTATAAGCTTGAGAGTTGAGTGACAGTGAGCACAAAGCAAACTATTATTTCGCCTTTTACTAAAGAATATCGTGTGCTCGCTTGCCGCCTTGTGAGTTGCATACTCCTGTTTTTGGAGAGATCTCACCCAACAAGAACACCCATCTCATAGTGGGAGAGTGTAATTGTGGTACTTCGGCCCCTGTCAAATACGAGTTTAAACAATAGAAGCAAAGATGTTACAGTTCAAATATTCTCCATCTATTCATTGTTCCACAAGTTGATATCCAAGGCGCAAAATGTACACAATACAACGTCGAAGCAACATATCTCACAATGTAGCGGAGCACTCCGCTTGTTGCTTCTTGGATTGATGATTCTTGGACAGCCGAATTGCAGGACTAATCACCCAGCAACAAGATTTTGTACCTACAATAGTACGATTTCCAACCTGATGTTTGCAAAGTAGGAGAGAATTAAGTGCTAAACTTTGCTGATTAGTGGAAAGTTCTTACAGCAGATGGCATGTCCTGTTCAAAACGTGCAAGTCGTCATCATCAAATCCCGAAGATGTCAATATCTTTTGGTTCATATGCCAGTCTTGTTATTGTACAAGTATTTAGAGATCTTGGCAAGACCCATTTCTATCTTCAGATTAGGGTTTCTACTGATAATAGCCACAAACCACATGAGTAAAGCGATAGCATGCCAGACTGCCGTCTTGACATGTAACCCGACATAACTCGATCCATTGCCACTCTATTAAGAGACGTGACACTTCCATGACTGCAGAAGTGAGGAATACCGAAACTCAAATTCCAAACATAAAATAAGAATCTCTATGTTACATAAAATAATCATTCATTCATTCATTCAAAACCCTAAGAATCACGTGTGTTTAATTTAACAATGTATTTAAAATAACATAATAGTTTTTTAATAAAATAGCTAGTAAACTGTGAGTCTATGTCAATCAATTACATTAAATTTATAATGTAGTTGTAAATTGTGTTTAACTATCACAATTTAAAAGATATTTTATTTAAAATTTACTTTATTTTAAACTCATTATAAAATGCGTAACTTAACACTATTCAAGTGCTTATAATTATATGTGCATTATAACTAAAATACAATGGAATTGAAAAACATCATAAACCAACATCCAAATGCAAGGTAAGGAGTGATCGATGAAGTCAATGACCAACAACCAAGATACCAATTCTATCCATTCTCTGGGTCGATATAGCAAGAAAGCTTTGCAAGTTCAAACTATGGATTGTTCTTTTTATAATGCCAACTTGCAAGCTCAAACTATTCAATAACACTGCAGAAGAAAGGGTTGGAAATATGTTCTTACCTGAGGCCACATGGGATTTCGAATTGAAATAATGAGTCGAGTTTCTTATGGCCTGTTCATTCATTGATTGGTATTGCTGTCATGATATTCATATCCATGAGTCGAAGACCTTTTTTCTATTGTCCATCCTTGTATCTTCAATAGCTACCTTTCTGTACAGGCCCTTGCTCCTATCCAAGAACCCTTCTTTCATCATCCCTAAAAGTCTTTCCCTAATAGCCACAAGCTGATGCTTCTCAATGAGTGTGCGACCATCGTAGGCTTCCCTGAGAATGACAGTCTGCGTATCGGATTTCTTAGAGATGTAGAAAATAGCAGGATGGCGCTCAAACACTTTTGTGAACTTCTGTGGCAAAGACAAAGGCTTTCGGAGATTGCTTACATTCCTGCGATCTGTTTTCTTTTGCAAGGTCAGGTGGAGAAGCTCATGAAATACTCCAACAATCCGCTTCTCCGAAACATCTGTCCGAGGATCCAAATGAGAAGCATCAGTGTAGGGAGAAGTATAAGGGAGCTTTTGCCACTCATTTAACCACGTCAAACACTTCCTCTTCAATCCATAGCCACGAGTAAATCCCACAGGGAAGGCCAATGACTCATCCTTACCCAATTCCCCTTTTCCAGTGATGCCCACAGATCGTTGCAAATGTGAAACAGTAAGATCATCATCCCAAGAAACAAGATTCAAGCCAACACGGCCATCTACAAGGTTAACAAAGGAGAAAAGTCCGGGGTGAAGTGGAATCAAGGACTGATGGTAATCAAAAGGGAGACCCATATCCCATTTCAACTGGTCAATGGTTTGCAAAGGAAGAACCCGATCTCTAGTGAGCAAGAGCAATTTTCTAAGCCTATTCAAAATATCCATCTGGTTTTGCTGAAGGACACTACGTTCTTCCAAGTGCAGATCTAAAGCCTCAGGGGTCAATCCAAATGACGGGACTGGAGTGCCACCAGTATCAAAAAAAGATGATTCGCGGAAGATATTTGGGTATCGCCTTATGAAGGTTGATAACTTCACATTGTCAGGCACATCAAGCTGTCTATAATACCGATTGAGACGATAGATGGGTACATTATGAGGATGATAGGAATAGATCATGGAAACAAGAACAGAAGCAGCTCTAAGATCTCTCTGATGCTCCACGGCTCCATCCAAGACTTCATCTTTAACCCACTTCAGCTTTACATTAACAAGATTACACTTCTGCAAATAAATGTAAGCGTTTCTATGATTCAACCATTTGTATAATCCTGTCCCGCTACTCAGCCACCAAATCATGTTTGCCAGAGACGATCAGAACATGTTATTATCAATGCTCGGCAACATTATTAGCATGTAAGAGGATTCCAGAAGTCCCTGCGTTGAGGCAGCTAACAATTAAGAGAGTACATAGAAACAACAAAATTGAACCTCTAAATTGAGCTAAAAACATGAGATTTGAGCCTAAGTATTAGCACCAAACAGGTACCAAATTTAGGTTTCATTTCCTCTCTTGGTAGTTCAAATCTAATATTATCTGAACATTTGAAAAGGGAATTCTAAGCCAGAATTTCAACGAATCCACTTAACACATACAATTAAATAACAGTTGAACTGAAACACATGATAGAACCTAATAGAAAACACAAAATGGAATTCAACCCCTAATATCGATGAATCAGATTACCTGGCCAGAAATCAAGGAATTCACGGAATAAAGGTATCAGGATTACGAAAAACAGGTGCACTTCACCATCAGAACGGCGGAGTGTTGTTCTTCCGTGTGTTTTGACTGCTCTGAAAGATAGAATTTGGGAGCGGGGTTCTGAGTTCCGAGGACAGTGGGGACCGGCTGATTTCGATTAGAGAAGATGATGACACAGCATCAGTGGTTGGCCGCGATGGTGATTAAACCAGAGAGAGTCGACGGGTTGGACGGCGGGAGGAAAGTGGAAGTGGTGGCGGTTGTGGTTGTGGTTGTTCTGGTGGTGACTGGTGACGATTAGGCAACTGGGGTGCCGGGCTTGCCGGCGGCGGTGATGCGATTGCAAGGGAGGAGGGGAGATATCATTCCCTGGCTCTGGTGTGGGCTGAACAGCCCATTTTTATTCTGGGCCGCAATATGAGAAGCCCATGAACCATTTTTTATTATTCTGGGCTCTGGCGTGGACTGAACAGCCCATTTCAAAAGTTTCCACTGGAGATCAAATCTTTCATATGAAAACACACTATTTTGAAGTTTGATACTCCCTCATATCCAACTTTAAAGATCGTTTTATCTTAGAAAATTTGATCACGTTAAATGTGGTTTTAAATTCCTTAGACAAATAATTAGTATTAGATTAGATTATGAGATTGTTTTTGAGAACCAGATTAGGAGTTTTTTTTATTGAAACTTGTTTTTGTTAATTACATTTTTTGCAAATTTTTTATTGATTTACTTAAAAAAGAAATATACATTTAATAACGTGATAAGATATATGTGATAATTATAAAAAAAAAGTGAATTGATATTTTTATTAAAACAATTGTTAATCAGAGAGTGAGTATTAAAACAACCAGTAAATTATACATTTGATCATAGGTTATATCGAACTTTGATATTGGCATCGTGGCATATGGTATAATGATAACAAAAATCACCCCCAAAAAAGTCAAATTAACTCCCTCCAAAAAATAAGTTTATGGTAGAGTTTATAAAATTTATACCCTTATATGAAACTCGTTTTACACGAGTATTTCTTATAAATTAATATTTCTTATAAATTAATTAAAATCAATATATTTTGAATTGCAATTACACCAAATATGGCTTGGGCATAACCTAAATTAATTGTATACATAAAATACTGGCTCCTGCGAGCTCTCAATGGGTACCAAACAACTTCTTATTTAGCCCCTCATTAATCATTATTAAACGTGTCAATCTAAACATCATACAGTCTTATTTAAGGTTTGTTGTTGCTTTGAGAAAGTGATGCGTAATTGGGAAATGAGATTTAATAGAACTGAAAAATAAGATTTTTTTTGGTAATGAACTGAAAATTAAGATTATGATAGAGTTTATAAATTTTAAATTATTTAAATCAAATTTTATAGTTGAAATTTAAAGATATTTTAGCCATACTTTTTATTTTAAAAAATACCTATTCTGTATTAGAATATATATATACATATATATATATATGTATATATATATATATATATATTAAAACATAGACCTAAAGTCTCATTTGATACAATTCGTCGGTGTCATTTTCTGGTGCAATGTGACATGAGTTTTTTGACAAGTCAATTAATGATTATCGAATATGTTTAAGTCACGTTAGACAATAACCTTATCTATTTTATCTATGTCCATTTCATATCTTAATTGGTTACAAAATCTATCATTTTACCATGAGTTATTTTATAAATATTGTTACTTGAATTATTTTATTTTTAGTCATTAATTGATTATTTCATTATATCTAATGATAAGATCTTATTATTAATTAATTATCTATTGAGCGTACTAAAATCTTATCTTCAAAATATTTATATTAATTCTCAACCTCATATCTTAATTTATTACAAAACCTATTATTTTTATGATTGCTTAAAAATTTATATTAACAAATTTTGAATAAACTATTTTAATTTTCACATAAAATTTAATGAGGGTTTTACAGCAATAGATGGTACTTTGAGCAGTAGTGGCCGTGAGGATTTTACATACTGCAGACGCCTATCTTATGAGGAAGTGAAGGGGGTTATAAGTAGAATGAAAAGTAGGAGAGTTGTTGGGCTGGATGAGATTCCGGTTGAAGTGTGGAAGTGTTTAGGGTGTTAAGGGAGTGGAGTGGCTTACCCAACTTTTCAACGTTATCCTCAGGACTGCGAGGATGCCGGAGGAATGGAGACTCGGCAAGTTAATCCCAGTATATAAGAACAAGGGCGATGTACAACAATGCAACAACTATAGGGGTATTAAACTCCTTAGCCACACAATGAAGATTTGAGAGAGAGTTATCGAAAGACGGTTGAGAGGGTTGGTTAGCGTTTCCGAGAACCAGTTTGGTTTTATGCCAGGAAGGTCAACTACATAGGCTATTCATTTGATGAGGCGCTTGGTGGAGAAATACAGGGAACGGAAGGAAAATCTGCATATGGTTTTCATTGATTTGGAGAAGGCATATGACAGAGTGCCAAGAGACCTTATTTGGGAATGCTTGAGAGCTAAAGGGGTTCATGAATCCTACATGAGGGTTGTTAAGGATATGTACGAGGGTTTACAGACTAGTGTGTACCCCCACGGTGGGGACCCCGAGTACTTTGCCGTACATGTGGGTTTGCACCAAGGCTCGGCTTTGAGCCCGTTCCTCTTTACATTAGTCATGGATGTGGTGTCAGGAAGTATCCAGGGTGGGATCCCGTGGTGTATGTTGTTTGCGGATGATGTTGTCCCGATGGATGAGACTAGGGTAGGGGTCAGCAGCAAGCTTGATTTATGGAGGGATAAGCTTGAGCAGAAGGGCTTCCTTTTGAGCAGGACAAAGACGGAGTATGTGGTTTTCAGGTTTGGCGAAGAGGAAGTGGGAGACGAGGGGGTCTTGTTGGGTGGAGACCTTGTTCCGAAGAAAGACAGTTTCAAGTATATGGGATCTGTGTTGCAGAGCGATGGAGGGGTAGACATGGATATCAAGCACATAATTCAAGTAGGTTGGCAGAAATGGAGGGTTGCGTCAAGAGTCTTATGTGACAGAAAAGTTCCACTTTAACTCAAGGGTAAGTTCTACAAAGTGGTGGTGAGACCAGCTTTATTATATGGGGCAGAGTGTTGGGCGACAGTTAAAGCACAAGAACAGAAACTCATGGTGGCTGAGATGAGGATGCTCAGATGGATGTGTGGGGTCACCTTGCACGACAGAATCAGAAACGAGGTTATCAGAGAAAGGGTAGGAGTTGCTAGTATTCAGGCTAAGTTGCAGGAGGCGAGACTGTGATGGTATGGACATGTTCAGAGGAGAGATCTGAGGGCCCCAGTGCGCAGATGTGACCATTTGGATATCGACAATGTCCGTCGGGGCAGAGGTCGTCCAAAGAATAACTGGCGTGAAGTGATTCGATAGGACCTGGCCGTTTTGGGACTCACTGAGGGGATGTCACGCGATAGAGTGCAGTGGAGGAGGGCTATTAGAGTTGACGAAAGCTAGCCGGGGGCAGCGGTTCCAGTATCGTGCTTGCATTCCATCTCATCTTGTTTATGCGCATCCTATTTTTTCTTAGCTCTTGTGGGTCGTCATTTTTCCTTATTTTCTTGTGTATGTTTCTGGTGTGGAGTCTTGTCCTGTCTTTGAAGACTTGTCTTGGGTCACTGGGAAACACCCTCTTGGCCTAGTCGGGGAAATGGTACGTACAACTTGACCCCCCATACCCTGCTTTAAGCGGGATACACTGGGCACGTTGTTGTTGTATAAACAAAACACGCAAAAGCGGGGTAACAAATACTAGTTAGAATAGAACACTAAATTGAACAGGTCAATTATCCCTTACTACAATTGAAAAGTAAGTTCTATTTATTGAGTGGGTTGTTGGTAAGATGTTAAATTGTCTATTGACAAAATGAATTTAAATATATTTCGTACAAATTCTTCTCAATTTTAAAAAATATTTACAAATCAGATCGAAAGCAAAAATAAAAACCTAAACAAGTTTATCAAACCTATTCAATCCATTGTTATTGAAATCCTCAATATCTTATGCTAATGGAATGATATTTCCCAGTCCTATTCCGTTTATCCATCATTCCATTGTATGTATAAGGCTGTGTTTAATAGTGTATTAGATTAGGTTATGAAGTTTTTAAAAAAAAATAAGCTTTGAAGCTCTATGTTTGGAAGCAGCTTTGGCTTGAGGTTATGGAGTTGGAGGTGAAACTTATTTTTTCTGATTTTGGAAGCTGAGAGAGGGTAGCTTTGGGAGGTTATTTAATCAGGTTATGAATTTGTATACTTTTGCCCCTGCTCATTTTCCCCCCTTTTCGTATCTGAATGGTATTTTTGACTTTTCATCCACAATACCCACTTACAAACCTTATTCCCACCAAACATCAATCATCTTTTTTACAAGGTTATTTTTTTAAAAAAAATCTCCACCTCCCACACCTCCATAATACACGAAATAAACTCCACCTCCTAAAAAATATCCAACCCCTAAAAAACCCCCAATTGTCAAACACGCGCTAAGATCAGACTTTTTGAAATCAAAACCCTTTATTTTTTTTTAAAAAAAAGATAGATACTATAATTCACATAGTTAAGGAATAATATGGTTGAATATGTCTTACCTAATAAAAAGGACCACAAATATTATATTCGGAAATAACCTTTTAAGTAAGGTTGCTATATACACCGCAAATCCGGATTAAGGATTTGCACGTCCTTAAGGACGTGCAAGTCTGGGACTATGCACGTCCACTAGCAAAGACTTGCACGTCCTTAACAACGTTCTTGCACGTCTTTAAGGACGTGCAATACTTGCACGTTGTTAAGGACGTGTAAACCCTAGTAGGGTTTTAGGGTTTAGGGTTTAGGATTTCCGAGGGTTTTGTAATGTTAATTGATAAAATTGAAGTGTTAGCTAGTGGAGTTGAAGGATTTAGGGTCAAATTAAATAGAAAACAATATTTGTTAAGGTTTTCATTCGGATAATATGCGAATAACGTTACAAGGAACGGAAAAAAAAAGTTTACATTCATAATTTTAATAAACTTGTGGAATAAAATCTAGGAAAATAGTAAAGGGCGGCCGGACTCGACACGCAAGGCCCGAAATCTCTCAAACTGAGCTTGAAACGGAGCATCCCATCCTTCGACGCTCGGATGATGATGTGCGACCCATTCTGGCGGAGGCGGCGGAATAGGAGCGTTACGACGCAACCAGATCTATGAGAACGGAAAATTAGAGTTAGAGTATTGACATATATATGAAAAGCAAGAATAGGTAATAAAAAAAGACGTTTGAAGTCGTACCGCGGCAAAATGGTCTTGGTTTCCGATGCAGGCTACACCAAAGGTTGCTGATTGAGGGTTGTTAGCAGGTGTCGGCGAGGTCATGGGGAGACATGTGAACGGATGATGCCAAGCTAGGACGACGAGAGGAATCTGATATACCGTTGCAAATACTAAACCCATAATGGGTAGCTCTATCCACCGTCTCCTATCACCATGCACAGCTCCCGCCCATCTCTGGTAGTAGACGAACTACTGGAATTGGTACCCTCCCATATAACAACCGGCGTACAGATCGGCGTGATCCTCCAAGTGATTGCATAGTAACGTTTTGAGTTCCGGGAAAGCAGTCTCGCCGATCGGTGATGTCAAAGCCGCCAAAGCACGGTAGCCACAATGACCATCTCCAACAGTGTCCCTCACCGTCTCAATATGACCGAGCATGAAGGGATCAACGTTGTTTCGACCCCAGTTGAACCCTTCGAACACATCATCACGTCCACGTCGAGCTGAGGTCGCTTGTGGACGATGCCGAGCAGCACGTCGAGCAGCACGCGCTTCTTCTCTCTCAAACCTTTCCCTTACCTCCTCGTATGGCAACGGGTTGGTTCTGCAGGCATTCCTCGACCCCCGAGGCCTCCCCTTCCTTCGGACGCTTGCTGATGAGGGTGGGTGCAGCTCATCCTCGCATACATCGTTGGAAGCCGTATATGAAGATGACAGCTCATACGGCAGTGAGGTGTCGTCGATGTCAGTCCATGACAAATCCATCCAGAACGGGTGGATGTCCTCGGCGGGTATCGGAGTACCGGAGTTGACGTATCCCTGAATCTCATGGACACATGGGATCCCGTAACAAACCCTCCAATGTCGGTCCGTGCATACCGGAGGAACCTTTTGGTCCACGACGTCCTGCCACATCTTGTACAGATAATCGAAGCACTTTTTGGAGATTAAAGTCTTTACCTCATCGAAAAGGTTGACTTTATACGCCGCTGTTGGCCATTTGAAGCGGTCGATCTCCAAAGCAGTTTGCAGCTCATGCAGTTGACAATCGTTGACTCTATGGATTGCATCGATCACGACGCAAGCAGGCCGGGGGGTACCCATCGACTGCTGGTACCGCTCTGCAGACGCAAGCAGATCGTCGACTGTGGCTGTCGGAATGTCGGGTACCGTCTCCTCTGGAATCTGGCTGACCGCTGCCCGGCCGGCGATCGTAACAGGCCGGAGGGTACCATCACCCATCATGAGCCTCCCTGCCTGTTATTATGAAATGTTGAGATCCTGTTACTTTTAAGGTTTTTCATTTTATCTAGTTAACTATTTTTATGTATTTTAATATATTTTAATGTTTTTATTGTCTTTAAATTAGAATTTATTTCTATGTAGTTTAATATATTTTAATGTTTTTTTATTTTAATGTCTTTTAATGTCTTTTAATATATTTTAATATGTTTTAATATCTTGTAATATATATTAATCGTTTTTATTGTTTTTCCATGAAAACTATCAAAATATACAAACTATATAATATCTATCAAACTATATACTAAAACTATATAATCTATTTTTTATTGTCTTTCAATTAGAATTTATTTGTATGTAGTTTAATATATTTGAATGTTTTTATTTTAATTTATTTTAATGTCTTTTAATATATTTTAATATGTTTTAATATCTTGTAATATATATTAATCGTTTTATTGTTTTTCCATTAAAACTATCAAAATATACAAACTATATAATATCTATCAAACTATATACTAAAACTAAATAATTATATAGTATCTATCAAACTATATACTAAAACTAATTATAATCTATCAAATTATATTATAAAACTATATTAAAATCTAAACTATATTATAAAACTATAAAAATAAATCAAACAAAATAAATAAATCAAAAAACATACCGGTGGAGTCGGGACCGATGAAACCTCTACAGACCGCCGCTTCCGCGGCGGTAATAGGTCCGCCTCCACCACTCCGCCGCCATCACCACCACCACCACTACCGGACGCCGCCGCCGCCGCTGCTCCACCACCACCACCGTCACCACCACCACCCTCCTCAACCTCCATGGGCGCCGCCCCACCACCACCCTCGGCCACCGCCACCCCCTCCACCGCAACCCCCTCCCCCACAGGCTCCACCGCCACCCTCGATCTCTCTGGCTCCATCTCTCTCTGTTTCTCTCTCTCTGTCTCGATCTCTTCTTCTCTCTCACTCCGGCGATCTCTCTCTCACTCCGGCAATCTCTCTCTCTCGATTTCTCTCAGGCAAACACGAAGGGAAGACGAAGAGGCACGTCCTCTTCGTCTTTTGTAGACGGGCTTGCACGTCCTGTCCCTGAGGACGTGCAAGCACGTTTTTAAAAAAAAATAAAAACGTGCTTGTACGTCCGGGCTCTGGTGGCTGCAAACTCCCTTGCACGTCCTTAAGGACGTGGGGATTTGCGGTGTATATAGCCGGAACGTATTTATTCCGTAGGTGGGTTAAAAATTTAAAATCGTTAGTTGGTGGAAAACAAATCTTTTTACACACAACTTGACTTAATTTAGACCAATAATTGTCGACCTTTATCCGATTATTTATATCGAACCTTATCCAATCTTACCCATCAAAGTATCAAACTACCCTAGTTTCTTTTTCAGAAGGGTAAATTACACATAACCACCTATAAATTAGGCTAATTTTCACATAACAACCCATAAAATTATAAATTATAGAAACCTGCACATAAATTAGATTTTTTTTCAGAAAATCACTCATTTGTTAAATGTTTATTTGTTTCATTTATAAAGACAAAAATGCCTCTACATCTTAGTTTTTTTTAAGTAATAATTTGAGTTTTTTTAAAATAATAATTTAGGTTTATTTAGATTTTATTCACAACTTATTACTTGCCACATTGTAAATATGATGCAAATATATTAGTTGGGGCATTCATATATATTCTACATATATTGCTTAATATCCTTTCTTTTTTCAAGGTAAAATGACAAATAGTAAAATACGTACAATATATTTTCTTTAAAAACAAATAAACTTGAATTATGAGTAATTTTAATTAGATTTAATGGGTGGGTACGTGATCTTTTGAAAATAAATTTAATTTATGTGTGGTTTTCTATAATTTATAATTTTATAGATGATTATAGGAAAACTAGTGTAATACATGGGTAGTTATGTTTAATTTACGTTTTTGGAAAAAAGGAATAAAATGCAATTCTTCAAACAAACTGCAATAAACTTGAGAGCGATTAGGCATACCAATGTCGCGCCGACGCGACCCATTTAAATTGACTAGCAGGTAAACAAGCCACTCAGCAAGCTTGGTAGCTTTCGCAACTAGAGTAATCTCTCATGATTATTTTATAATTGTAACTAGTTCATGTTTTGTACGGGTTGATTATTAAAGAAATATAATTTTTAATTTTAAATGTATTTTAAAAATTAAAAGTTATATAAAATATTAACTTATTAGTGGAATAACAAGTAACTTAAATTTTGAAACGGATGAACTATAATCTTATTTTGAACATCACTAAAAAAAAATATGAAATATCGATTTTTAACCTAATTAAGCACAGTTACAATTCTTGTGTTATAAGTGCTATGAAGGTGTAGTTTACCTCGTTAAGGGAGATGCACGAGTGAAAGACTTTGACTGCTTTGTAGGCTAATTGTATTTAGGGATGGCAATGGATCAAATGGTAGTTGGATAACCTACTTCTGTCACCCAACCCACCACCAAAAAACCCCTCACCCAATCTGACCTATCACCACCCCGTCCATCCATCGACCAACGGTTAATCGAGTAGATAGGTTGAAAATTTGAACGAAAGACATCCAATCAAATTCGACCAAAAAACTTTAAAAAAAATCAATGATCAACGCTTCAACGTGTAAACAACTAGCAATGTAAAATGAACCTAATCATATCAAATAAACAAGATGCATCATAAACGAGATCGATCATTTAATATCCTATAAAAGTTAACGCAAAACGATATTATTTAATATATTAAATGGAATCTATATATATATATATATATATATATATATATATATATATATAATATGTGTCAGATGATGGGTCGAGTGACAGGTCGGATGACAAGTTGAAAATAACTCGCTCACCCATTACCCATTTAATATTCGAATTATATCGGATTTTACCTACTTTGTTAAGTCGGGTGAAACGGCCGAATATCTATTGAGTGCGGATAAGAATACCATCCCTAACCCGTGACGGAGCCAGGATTTTGTTAGGGGGGTGCTAAATTTTTTTTTTTGTGAAATATTGTTTTTTGGTGTATACTTATTAAGAAGTTTTTTATAAAAAAATATTAAAAAAACACTAAAATTGTGAATTTTTTAATTTAAGCACAAATAGGACATTTTAAAATTGTGATTTTTTAAATATAAATATAAATATGACATTTTTGTTAATGAAATAGTTGATAGAAACAAAAATATATAGAGAGAAATTAAGAAAAAATAATGATATTGTAAAACAAATAAAATGTGAAGGAGTTAGGACCCAAGACTTTTTTATTCTCCTTCCTTCCTTTCTTCCTTTACTACTTAAATTAAATAAGACTCTTGTGTCAAATATCATTTAAAGATGTTATAATATTTTAAAAATACTAAATATACAAAAAAAAATTGTATTTTTTTTTCCGAGCCGCCGGAGCCGGGAAGCACCCCTAGCTCCGCCACTGCCTAACCGTATTCCAGTCACGATGAAGAAGTCAGCCGGATTGCCCGTCTTAATTTTGATCAATACGACTTTCTCAAAACTTCAATATACCAAAGTAAAATTATTATATAAACTGTAATATCCATCGGTATAATTTTATCCAACTATTCCCTCTAAAAAAATACATAGAAGAAATAAAAATTTATCCACTTCTCTGGTGCTGTAAAAGGCAGGGTATTAGTTTGTGCGAGACAAGATCGAAGGTGAAGCAAAGGCCACATGAACCTTACCACAATTTTTTGGTGTAGATAAATGAGAGAGATAATATATATAGTGGATATCCAACAACTTCGGAAAATAGACGAGAAAACGTGGTCCACACTAATTATACCCTAACGGAAGGAGAAATTGCAAATTGAGATACAAGTGCACGTGGCCAACCATGCAAATTGACATATAAGTACATGTGGCCAGCCATTTAAATTGACATACAAGTACAACTACAAGTGAATCTTTTTTTTCCCCTTTACTGGATAACATTTATCATTCGATTGGATGCTATTACAATTTACAAATTTACAAAGATGAAGGAGACTCTCTTATTCTATCTCTAATTGGAAACACTCTAGTCTTATAAAACCGAAAATAGAGAAATATGCAGTTACTTAGTGAATAATATAGTACATCGGAAATAAAACACTATTTAGAAAAGAACAAATTCCAAAACAGGATTCTGTTAATCACAACATCACCAACCACATGATACATTGAAAGAAAACCTCTCTTTATGACGAGGACGATGACCAGAGTGCTCGGAAGAGTAAGGGTACAATTCACACACAGTCAGGATCTAGGTACAACAACAAGCCCAGTATATCCCGCTCAAAGAGCAGGGTCTGGGGGGTCGAATTGTACGCACCCTTTCCCTGACTAGGTCGAGAGGGTGTTTCCTAGTGACCCAAAGGCAAGACATTAGGGGACGATGGTAGCACCTTTCCTACATAAACTGTAAAAAACCACCTGTTGGCACATTTAAATTAATTTTTGATGGATCCACACTTAATAATAAGGACAACTCAATTGGCTATATCTAGACCTGTCAATCGGGTCGTTCGGGTCGGGTCATTTCGGATTCCGGATAAAATGGGTCCCGGGTAGATACAGGATGACATGAACTCGGGTTTGACCCAGTTTCGGGTCAAATCGGGTCGATTTCGGGTTTGTCAATTTTTTATTTTTTAAATTAAAAAATCATGATTTGGTAATTTTGTGATAATTTTAAAATGCTAAAATTAAAGACGTAATTCATAAGTTCTAGTGCTTGTAGTTATATACTATATTATATTTGATCTAAAATATTTGATTTTTATTATTTCTCGTAATTTTTAATAAAATTTTAAAATATATAAAATATCAAATTTTAAAATAATTTTTCAAAAATAATTTATGCGATTGGTAATAAGCATAGAATTGTTTTAATATTTTTAGAGTTTTTATCTTCTTCAAAAATGTGATAAAAATAAAAAATCAAATACTCCATCCGTTCGGCAAAACATGCCGTTTACTATTCACACACGCTTTTTTAGAATGATAGAAACTATATAAAATATTTATTTTTTTATAAATTTTTTGAACAAGTTTGTACTTATTAATAATAACTACGAAATTGTTAAAAAAATTATTAAAAAATAGATATATTATATAATTTTTATCTCCTAAAAAAGCGTGTGTGAATAGTAAAGTGACATGTTTTGCCGAACGAAGGGAGGACTATCAATCGAAGGGAGTATTACACAATACAAATAAATATAAAAGTTGATTTGAAAATGAAAGATCAATTGATTGTAATTATAAAATGTAATAAATTGGAATCTCCATAAAAAAATTTAAGCATATATAATTATAAATCAATCGGGTCAATCGGGTCAATCGGGTCACCGGGTCAACAGAATAAAAGTGGGTTGTAGTTGATTGGAAATGGTTAAGTTCCTTACAAATTCATAACAATGGTTGGCATGGTGATCATCGGATCATTCACAATCACGATTACTCTATTAGATTGGTTTCTATATGCAAAGAATGCGTCTTACTCTAGCATGGGGGACGAGCAGCATTAATTACCCAATCTTTTAGCACTTTGATAATATAATTCATAGTTCATAACAAGGTGTCACCTAGTTGTCAACTTAGCTCTTGCCAATTACCACAAATAACATCATTCAAGTATCGATCTCCTCACACTATCTAGAATCTCAACCTGTTCATCTAGACGTGTTTGCTACTATATGTTCAACCTTGCTTAGCGAATGTAATCAAAACCTTAGGAATATGTAATTATATTTAGGTCGTGAAGCTAAACACAATCACAATATAAGCAATTAAGCATAAAGAAAATGGAAATAATCATAATAGACGTAATTGTAAATATAATCCTCACAAACCAACCATGTCTAGAATATGTAGGAAAGTAAAAAGAGTCTTAAGTACTCATAATGTACCTAAAAATATAAAAGCTTGAAGAATCCATGAAAACTGTAAAGTAAAAAGGCTAAGGAGGCGACTTCTATGTCGAACTCGCCTCCGAAAGAGTGGAAATAGGAGTGAAGGGCGAGAGAATTGGCGAGTGGAGAGAAGAGGAGAGGTGTGTGGAAAATGGATGAGGTGAGGGCTATTTATAATGCATGAGGTCGGCATTTTTAATGTGGAAGCAATTAAGGCTCATGGGCAAGATTCGGCCTTATCGCAATTTGATGAAGATACGCAACGACGAGCACCACTAGTGATCGGTGGGCGCCACTAGGCATCGACGGGGGCCGATCTAGCTGTATCCTTCTGGCGTCTTCGGTGTGTGCCAGGAGTCAGCGGGCGCCGCTCCTACTGAGTCTTATTTTCTTCCTTTGCTCGTGCCTTGACTTCTTCTATAATTTTTCCGTCCTTTCTCTCGGCTTTTCTTAAGCTTCTCTTGTTCCATAATGCTGCCTTCGCTCTCGCTTAGTGTCTTAACCCCGGAATATGTATAAATAGAGATAAAATGCATATTTTCCGAACTTTCGAAACTACTCGTCACAAAATGCAATTTGATGCTAAAAATATAACTAAATGCAATAAGAATGACCTAAGAATGACCTAAAATACCTATATAAATTATGTCTTATCACTCTTCAATGGTAATAAACCTACATAAAATATTTCAGTAGAACAATAATGCCATCATTCTTATTTACCACAGAAAAAAAGTAAACTAGCTAAAACAACAAAGATTAAGACCTTTGATTAAGAATTCCATTAAGAAAGCTCTTGATCATATTTCTCCATATAAATGTAGGGAAATTGATCCAAAATTTGGTATTTCCAAGTATGTAGTCTATTAGCTCAATTGGCAAAGTGATGTGTGTTGCACATAAAGATGTGGGTTCAGCTCCCACATAGGTTAATATCTTATTTAAAACTAACTGATCCAAAAAGATATTTACTCTCAAATAGTCATCTAATCAATTTCTTCTTGTTAATAAGTTGTCACAAATCACAATAACCTTTTCAGAAACCAATCATCTATAACTTAATAATAACGGGTTTGTAAAGACATCATTAGTACTTCAAAGAAATTAGTATTATATAGAGTAGGTTGGTAAATAAGAGATGCAATAGAACATATTAGCCTATGTGAGAGTCGAACCTATATCAATGTGCACAAGCACATCGCTCTATCAAGTGAGCTAATATGATACTTATAAGAGCATATAGGACTCTCACACCAAATTTTAGTCTACTGAATAAGCTTTAAGAAAGAAGAGAGCACAAAAAAAAATTGGTTCTGAATAAAAGAGGAAGATTAACAGACAAAGTCTTCTCCTCTAACACTCAAATCCCACAATTACTTCTTCTCATTCTATTCATTGGTTCTCTTTGTTGCAATTTTCAGATTTTTTGAACCACAGAGACAAATCACAACCCACCGTCGGCGAGCGAGTCGCCACACCACTGTCAGCCACCTCCGGCGCCACTGCAACTGTCCGCCACCCCCTCTCTCACCCGTTTCCGCTGCTAAAGCCACCAGTTGCTGCCAAGGCTACCTCTACCCCTCTTCTCCTCTCTCTGTTATCGTCTTCTCCCTCGGCTATCTTGTGTTGCTGCCAAGGCTGCCTCTACCCCTCTTCTCCTGTCTCTGTTATCGTCTTCTCCCACGGCTATATTGTGTTTTTTAAATCTAAAACTCATAAGTTCATATTTGTGAAAAAGGCTTCATAAGTTTTCGTAATATTGCATTATTTACTCGCTTACAACTTAAAAATAACGATTTTTTTTGTCAAAACAACAGTTTTGGGTGTGAGACAATTTTTTTCAAAAGCACAAGATTATCCGGTGAAATATCAGAAACTCTTGTTTATCCTGGGAATTAGGCTTAACTACAGGGTCACTTTGCGAAAAATCCATAAAAATAAAAATAAAAATAAATTAAAATTAAATAATATAAAATAAATAGGTTTGTGAGTAGGAGTAGGTTTGGACCCAGTTAGAATAGCATTTTTTTTTCATGGGTAAAGATAGAGACGAATCTCTTAGCTAATCGCAAACCGATCCGAAGTGCAGGCAGGAGAATCCCTGAATCTGTGGACAATAACCTGTGGGTGTGGTGGGGCCTCAAAATTGGGCGATTTGCCTAGCTACTACAGTATATATTATATGTCACCTCCACCGGTTCATACCCATCCGAGTTTCTATTTCATGCCCCACGTTAGAATCGTTGTCTGCATTTAATAACGCCCGCCCTACTGTATTACCGGTAGTGACGAGTAATTGAGTATGCTATACATTCATGCTATTATGTACTACGTATTTATGTAATGATACACGGAGCAATAGTTTAACTACTCCGTATTTAACTATTTTAAATATTTTTTCAAATTCGATTAGACCTTGTCAAAATTTAATACTTATTTAATACCCGATTTTTAATATAAGGTATTTGACTTTTGTGCACGTAGTTTAAGAAGTGAAAAACAATACTCCCTCCGTTCGAAATAAATGATGTTTGACTTTTGTTCACGTAGTTTTAGGAGCTAAAAACTATATAAAATCTTATTTATTTTAATTAATTTTTTCACAATTTAATACTTATTACTAATAGATATTAAACTATGAAAAAAATTAACTAAAATAAATAAGATTTTATATAGTTTTTAGCTCCTAAAACTACGTGCACAAAAGTCAAACATCATTTATTTCCGAACGGAAGGAGTATACAATATTAATTTTTTTAATTAAATTTTTTTACATTATAATACTTATTAATAATAAGTATTATAATGTAAAAAAAATTAATTAAAAAAATTAATATTGTATATAGTTTTTCGCTCCTTAAACCATGTGCACAAAAGTCAAATGCCTTATATTAAAAATCGGAGGGAGAGTACTCCTTAAGGTCATAATTTTTTTTATTAGTTACATTGCAACAATAAGAAGCGCAATAAGTTAAGGCTCGCTAATAGCACAGTTCGGAAGGTTATATGATGTACACATCATTTCGCTAGTGCTCTCAGATGTGGTTTCCAAAGGACCCAGGGATGATATAAAATCGACTACAATATACGTATTTCTTCTATTTAGAAATAAGTGTTTTTAACATGTTTTTTTAAAGCGTTAAAAACTATATAAAATATTAATTTTTTTTAAAAATAATTTTAAACTTATAACTAATAAGTATAAAATTATATAAAAAATTAATTAAAAAGTTGATATTTTATATAGTTTTCAACTTATAATAAAACATGTCAAAAAGTCAACATAACACTTATTTATGAACAGATGGAGTAGTAAAAAGTAGGGGACTAGGTGTAGGCACAAATCATGCGAATCTCGATCTTGTCCCGGTTGTGTTTCGATCCTGTCCCAATTACAATGGGAATTAAAAAAACAAAAGTGAATTACGTTCGGATCCCATTATGCAAAAATTATACCAGATGGGAAGCGATACAAGAATTTCTCGTCCTGTCTCACATATATATAAAAGTAAGTTTTAAAATATATATTGCTGTTTTTTTTTTCAATTTAGAATATTCATTTGAATTTTACTAGTTTTATTTTAGTGTCTCTCTAGTCTCTACTATTTTCCTCTTTTATGTCAATTGTTTATCAAGGTTCAATTTCAACATGTTAGTTGGTGCTATGTTGTGCAGGTTTAGATTCTCTTATGATAGAAGAGTCTAAACATTAAGTTGGTTGAACCTATATTGTTTTAATAAAATTTTAATGATTTACATATGTTTGAACTTTGAATTGGACTCTTTGTATTTTTTCTCTGTTTTTATGGAACTTTAGATGTTTTCTAAATAAAAAATTTATTAGAGGGATAAGACTCGTACTGTTTCACGAGAGATAGTGCTCGACATAATTCTAAAAAAAATAAATCTTGTTTCGGTCTCGTTCTATAAAATTTATGTGAGACGGAAAGGGAGACCTCAATGCGCATCACTGGTAAAAAAGATTACGGAGAGAATGGCAATAAAAACAAGGAAAACAATTAAAACACGCATAGTAAAAATGATACAGATCCACACACCACTCCACCATGCCAATTGTCAACTTTCCATCATCCTCGAAATATCTCATCATGTCCTTCGTAAGGTCTAAAGGGACAAATTCTATCTAATAACCTCCCTCCATCCCTTCTTCGAGCGCCCTTTACTATGTCAAACCCTCTCTATTTTAAGACTTACATTTATGTATGTATCGGTGCACTCATATCTCTCCATTGCACATGCCGAAACCATTGAAGCCTCGTCTTCTCCATTTTATCCTTGATACAACTAACTCCTTCCTTATCATAAATAACTTTGATTCTGATATTGTCCCATCTTATGTGTCCACATATCCATTTGAACATCCTCGTCTTAGATCTACCACCATAAATCTTCGCTCTTACGCCTTTGTAGTCTTTGAAGACCATGCCAGCCTCACCACTATCGATCTTATGAGTGAGCTAGTGTAGTGGGCTAATGTAGTGGGGTAACACCGTAATACTGTGGGGTTTAGTGTGTAATTTTACAAAGGGACTCTTCATTTGGTCCCGTTATCTCCTATATATTGTAACTTTGTTACACCATCTATATACTTACCTCTTCAAGACTAGGGGTGGGCGTGGGACGGGACGGGGTCGTCCCGCGTCCCGTCCCGCGTAATTTTTGCGGGACGGGACCGGAACGGGATTCACTACTTTTTTTTCAATCTCGCGCGGGTCTTGTCCCTCGCGGGACGGGACGGGACAGGCCTTGTCCCTCAAATAAAAAACATTATAGAAAAAATCTTAAATTCCTATATATTTTACGGTTTTCAAAGGCGTAACATTTATAGATTTATAATATTTTTTATATTTTGTGAGTTTCGTTATATATACACACTAAACACATTATACATATAATTTACACATAATATATATATATAAGTGTATACATATACACAATGTACATAGTATACATATAGTGTATATACACTGTATATATATACATATACAGTGTGTGTATAGAAAGTGTATGCAAACTATGCATATAGTGTATGCATATATATATATATATATACAGTGTGTGTATATACACATTGTACACTGTACGTATATGTATATTTTTGTAAGTATAATTTATAAATTATATATATATAATTTATAATATATATATGCGGGACGGGACGGGATTTGCGGGATAAGCAATCCTCGTCCTGCGTCCCGTCCAGCATAATTTTTGCGGGACGGGACCGGGACGGGATTCACTATTTTTTTTTCAAATCTCACCGGGATCGGGACAGGCTCGGGACGGGACCGGGACGGGCCCGGGATTTGCGGGATTTGTGCCCACCCCTATTCAAGACCATGCCTCGCCACTATCTTATAAAATTTACCCTTAAATTTTATGATTACTTTTCTATCACACAAGACACCGGGCGAAATATCTCTCCATATGTAAAGTTACATCATTTATTACGATTTTTTGTATAATTTAACAATTACATAAGTGTGTAACATAATATATATATATATAGTTAATTGGGTAACCCGACTGTTATAGATAACTTCTCACTTTTTGGGTACCTCAATATATTGAAAAAGTGATTTGGAGAACCCAACTATTGTGGGAAGTAAAAAATTGAACGGGAAAGGGTTAAGAATAAGGGAAAATTAAATAAAATCACCCGTTAAATATAAAAATTTTACTAACTACCCCTAAATATTAAATTATATAAAACCACCCATTATGTAGGTCCCATTAACAAAACGCCACCATACCTATCGGTTGTTTAGTTTTCCCTTAAATTGATGTGAAAAGACAAAAATACCCCTCTTATTATTTAAAAGGAAAATTGTGACCATGCCCTTGCATCACCTCCGATTGTTTGAGGCTCTTTCCCGATCCCCCCATTGCCTCTAAGCATCTCCATCTACCACCATCACCTCCTACATTTTTTCGTCGCCATCGGTTGCCATCACCTCCGTTCTTCGATGTGCCTCTTTGCTCTCTTGCTACTGGCATCACAGTTGCCCTAATTCAATAAATTTAAAAACCCATAATTCACAAATCAACTTGAATCATGTTTTGTGGAAATTGGCGCTTGGATCCCGTTGATTAAAGTGAAAAATTGATGCTACTTGTTGGATATATTGAAGTGGTTATTTAGCATATTTGTGGACTTGTACTTATTTGACATGAATTTATACAAGAGGGTTAGGTTTGGAGGAGTGAGACGGAAGGTTGAGGAGTAAATAGTGGATGTTTTGATCGTGGGAATTGAATATGACATGCAATAATTTGATTTTTGGCAAATGATAGAGAAATCAAATTGAGGAAGTCTACTAAGAGCATTTGCACCTATAAAATGTGTTTGTTCAAACAAATGGTGAGTGTAAAAGCAAATAATGCTTCAAACAATTTTTACTTTAGTAAAACAATTTTTCACACACCTATTACTCAAGTAAATGTTGAGTCTAAAACCCATTTATATAAATAAAATCAAAACAAAAAAGAAAAAAAAGACAAGATATTACTACTTGCTCAAGCAAGCGATGGAGCAAATTTTGCTCAAGTGATTGGTGGAGCAAATGTAAATGTTTCATTGCTCAAGTAATTCAAAACAGGTGCGAACTTCGAGATGATTTTGCTTGAGCAAATGAATAGGACCCCACCAAATGCTCAAGTAAATGGGGTGATTTTGCTCCCCGGTGAGGATACTCTAAGAGTATTTGCGGATACTCTAAGAGTATTTGAGGATGAGAGTATTTCAATGGCAATTTTAAGAAAATTTGATTCAAAGGCAAGGGTGAATTAGTCATTTTAATGAGATTTTGACACGTCATTTTACTTTGGTGGTGATTTGTTAAAAAATTATCTTTAATGGATGGTTTTATGTAATTTAAAATTTAGTGATGGCTTATATTTAAAAAATAGATTAATTGATGGATGGTTTTATATAATTTATTGATACGGGGTTAGCCGTAGGATGGCCCGATCTTCGACAATCAAGACTCAAAGACAAGAACGGAAGCAAAGACTCAAGAATAGAACAAGAACAAACAAAACGAAGCAATGAAAGACTCGACAATTAATGAACAAAGACCGATAGTTTTGGTGATTCGAACTAAAATAGAACGAGGCAAAGACCCCAGGCCTCCTAAGAGGGTAGGAACCAAATACCAACGACTACAAAGCCCGCCTCTACAACCTTACACAACCAAGCGGACAACTTGGAGGCACAAGGAGGGGACTTGTGATTACCTGGATGACCAAGCTCTCGCGAGGTTGACGAACTCAAAGCAAACCAAGCAGGATCTATAAGCAATTGCAATCGATGAGCAACGCTTCGAATCGATTGACTTCCTCACACTTGTGTTTCACACAAAGGCTGAAATTTTTATCAAATTGAACGTGAAATCTGAACAAGGAGATCAGCCGCCTATATTAAACCCTAATATGGGCTTGTTGGGATGAAATTAATAAAAAGAAAGACTTAAAAGAAATTAATAAAAATACCCCTAAAGTTTCCTAAAATAACTTAAGTAGAAAAAGTACTAAAATAGGAAATAGGGTAATGGGACTTTCGGCCTATACATGTGTCTAAGGTGGTTCGAGACTCTTGACCCCAATGCACATGTAGGTCTTCAATGTAGGCTCGGGGAGTTGAACCGCGCTCGAGAATAAAGCGTGACTCACAAACATGAATGAGTCTCTCTGCAACTTCTTGGCTCGGGCTCGAGTCATAGGTCCGTCTCCTAAGATGATCGGCGTGTCCGGAGGTGTAGAAGATGGTCCCGCATCATTTATGCTTAAAAAAAGTTACTACCTCCGTTTGGTAAAACTTGACGTTTTACTATTCACGTACGCTTTTTTAGGAGATAAAAACTATACTTCATCTGTTAATTAAAACTTGTCGTTTACTATTCATGCACGCTTTTTTAGAACGATAAAAACTATATAAAATATTAACTTTTTTTTACATTTGTTTTTATAAATCCATACTTAATAGTAATAAGTATGAAATTATTAAAAAAATACATTAAAAAAGTTAATATTTTATACAGTTTTTAACACCTCAAAAAGCGTGCGTGAATAGTAAAAAATCAAGTTTTAATTAACGGAGGGAGTATAAAATATCTATTTTTTTAATAGTTTTTTTTAACAATTTCGTAGTTATTATTAATAAGTACAAACTTGTTAAATTTTTTTTTTAAAAATGAATATTTTATATAATTTTTATTATTCTAAAAAAGCGTACGTGAATAGTAAACGACAAGTTTTGCCGAACAGAGCAGTAATAAGGAAAGAAAAAACTAGAAACAAGTTTTAGAGCACCCACCAATCCATTGAGACGCTCTAAAGCCGCCCATGTCCATGTCCCCTGGCACTCATTAATTGCTACTTATATAAACTTTTTTTTTTAACAAAAAAAATCGTCAATTAATTGTCATTTTCTGCTTTTCTTTTCTTTGCTTCATTTCCCTGCACTTTCTCTTAGGAGAGAGAGAGTCGAATCAAATGGTGATGGAAGACAATGAGAGCTCCAACATCAGAGCCGTTGAATCGACCCCGACGCAGTCCCGGCAGAACCGCCAGAAGCTTGAGGTTTACAATGAAGTTCTCCGACGCCTCAAGGCCTCCAACAATCCTGAATTCCTTCTCCCTGGATTCGATGATGAGCTCTGGTCTCACTTCAATCGTCTTCCTGCGCGGTAATTTCACCTCTTTCCCTCTCTTTCTCATCCTGTATTGTTGCCGATTTTGGCTTAATTTCTAGTTGCTTGTTGTATCGATTACTGTAATTCGTCATACCTGGCTTTGTCAATTCGGTACTTCGTGAAAGTCATGCTTCCTTTCCTGTTTCTCCTCATCTATCAATTTGTGTTTCGCAATTTGTTCGGGGCAAGGTTGAAAATGGAGAACGTGCTGTCCTTATCTGGCTTATCAATTGGCTGAAAACTTCCTGTCTTTCGGTCTCCCCCTCTCTTACGGAGCCGTTCTCCAGGCGTGTGTATGCACGCGCGGAATTAGTCTCGGAAGGTTAATGTTGTATTAGCTGTAGTGATGGAGCTGTTTGTGTTCTAGCATTGTTTGTGTGTTTGGACAGTTGTTTGGTGTGATTAAGAGGCGGGATTTGAGTTGCAGGTACGCGCTGGACGTGAATGTAGAGAGAGCCGAGGATGTGCTCACGCACAAGAGGATGCTTCAGCTCGCTCGGGATCCTGCTAAAAGACCTGTTTTCGATATTCGTCTTGTGCAGGTTAGTCTATTTTCTTTGATAAATTAATTTCTTTTCGAGTTGATGGATAGGGTTTGGATGTAATTGAATTTCATGTGGAATAAGATCTGCAATCAGGCTATGTGCAATTGCTCGGGATCCTAACTGGTCTAGAAAGTGAAGTGCTATTGGGTTTGCATTCCATTATGGTACTGTGATTCACACTTCTATTCGTGATCATGTGTTTTGGGTGTCCATTGAGATGGGGATGGACATACCAAGTTATTTGGTCACTATTAGATGGAATATGGATTAGATCACAATACTAGGGTGAATACTGACTTGTGGGTTATTCACATGATAACTGTACAGGAATAAAGTGTTTTAGTTTTCCTTCATAATTTCACTGTGGAATGTTGTTAAATGAAATCTCATGTAGTATCGTAATTGTTTGGAACATTATCTATCTGAACTTCCTTGATTAGTGAAGAATTTCTTAGATATGTCTTAAACTAAGTTTCTTTCTCCAACCAGAGAGTATTTGTATGGTCTTACCCCTGAAGTCTTGTAAACATATCCTTTTTATTCTTTCATTGTAATTCCTGGGGTTTATACTTTATACTAATGTCAGAAATTCCATTGTGAAGGTTCACCCACATCCTGATTTGACTTCTGCTGACTCGACTGATACCGGTGGTCCAAAAGATGATCCTGATCAAGCGTCTTCAGCCAACTGCAACAAAAAACTGTAATGACTTTATGTGCCTCGGGTCTGATGAGTCTTGAGTCCTAATCAATTCCAACATGGAAAAATTATTATTGTTTTGGCAGAACTTGATGCAGCATATAGGAATATCTTTTGCCAATCCATACTAGTTTCTTTCACTGGATCACTTGCCTTTTTTCACTGAAGCCTCTTTATCTTTCTGAATTAGCTCTAGGCACCCACCACCAGCTTTCGGTTCATCACCCAATCTTGAAGCCCTTGCACTTGAAGCAAGCAAACCACATGATCAAGATGAAAGTGACACAGATACCAGTTGCAGCCTTTCGAGGTAACTGTAATGGTCTCTGAGTGTTTTTCTGTATATTTTTTCCTTTTTCTGGGAAAGGGATTTGTTTTGTAGTTAATTCTTCCTTTCACTCTTTGATGAATTGTCAGTTATGTGCTGCTTGGAATTCATAAAAGTATCATATACAGACTCAAGAGCTTGCATAGTGCATAATGATATAATTTGCTCCAGAGCATCTAATGTATAGGGAAAAATGATATAATTGCTCATATATGCAAACAGTTTAAACTTCTGCAGTAGTTAGTATATGGAAGTTAGTTTCATATCAGAACACATCTGGTCTCAGTTTGATAAGTTAGTATCTTTCATTCTTTCATTGATCATTGTTGGCTCATGATTCTCTTTGCATGTATCACCTTGTATATGCTTCTACATTCTGTCCAAATGTTAGCAACTCTTTTATGTTCTATTGTTATTGTTTCAGAATCAGGCCAATGCACGAGGTCACGTTTTCAACAGATGACAAGCCAAAACTCCTCAGTCAAGTATGTGGTTTGATGATGCAGCTTTTCTGGATCTTGTATTCTTGTCTATATATGGTTTTGATCATTTTTGGGCAATTGTATGATAGAATTCACTAGGAGCAAATATCTCTCCTCTTGGAAAACCACTGAATGCAAATATCTTGCACCATGATATCCGAAATTTGTGGAGAATCTCCAAATTTGTATTCTATTCAATAGTCAATACATTATTCCGCTTCCTTCTTTTTATAATGGAAAGCGAATAACCAACTCCTAATCCTAATAAATAAAATTAAGGAAAATGGAAGAGAACGTGGAGAAAGTGGAGGAAATGGGAAAGTGAAGCGGGAATGAGAAACTGACTAGATTATTCAGAAAAATAAGATAATAACTAAAACTAATAAAATCAATAGGTTAGGTTTGTATCAATGCATCCTCCCTGAAAAACTGCCTTGACCTCAAGGCAGAAGGAATTGGAGGCCCATCCTTATGTGATTTAAGCTAGATTGTTATCTCAGTCCCGTCCTTCAAAGCTGAAGTTGAAGTGGGTTGAACCACGGACAACCTGGATGGGACATGCTTGTTCTGAAGGGGGGCTTGCAGCTTCATTGTCTTTCCCATAATGTTATGGGAAAAGATCTCGGTAATCTGCACATTCTGCTTAGTAGAGTTCCTCTCCAGTTACTTCTTCCGTGGACATATTGGATGGATGCACTTGTAGTTGTAATAGCTTCTTGAAAGCTTCATTCTCTCTTCTGTTGCTACTGATTTAAAGAATACTGGCTTCTACTAAACTAAACCAACAATGCCAGTTGTGCACTGAATAAAGTCAGGAAATGAGTCAATGACAGTTGTCATTGTCAGTTCCTTTTACGTTCATTTGCACATCGTACATTTCTTGTTAGGAAAACTTGTGACCTATGGGCTATGGCATCAAAATTAGGTCATTTTCCCTTCTTTTGGAAGATGTCTGAAAACATTCATCAGAAGCTAAAACTTAAAAACTAGAACTCTTCTTCCAAAACCGTATAGTGTTGATACTGATGCACAGATGTCTATCACAATTAACTCCATACCACCATCTGTGGCTGTGATAGCAAGCTACTTGCTATCGTCTTGTGAATCATTGTTAAGGCCTCATAATCGTTGTTGATTTGAAAAGACATAAGATTGTCACTTTTTTTTTAAAGTTTATAAATAAGATTCAAGACCAGCAAAGAAGAAAATTATCGGTAGTAATTCATTGACGTCCTAGATAACATGCATAATTGGACTCTTTAGATGAATACTTGCATGTTGTTTTGTTCAGTGTTGTGCTTGGAAAGTTGACTATATTATGCTGTTGTAGTTCGCCTCATGAAATGCTGAATATGCAAAGGTTTACAGCTAACTGCCTTGCTTGCGGAGGTCGGGCTGAATATCCAAGAGGCACATGCTTTCTCTACCAGTGATGGTTATTCGTTAGATGTTTTTGTTGTAGATGGTTGGCCAAATGAGGTATGTTAATAGTTTTTGAATCTTCGATGCCCTTCAATACTCATTTTTTCCCCTTATTTCACTTGTTACTACGATGAAGGCATTTTCCTATTTTTCTTTTCTATAGATGAACTTTTCCTTATTTTTAAGTTAAAGGCTCTATATTGGTGCAAAACTATGCCCCATATGAAAGTGATTTATGAATATGAACATAAATCCGAGTAGTATCTTATACCATAGGTCAAATGTATGTTTTGCCAAAACTGCATTCAGATTTCAGAAACTAACAAAACATTTCCCTTCAAGACAAAAGTCTTCACTTCAAGCTAAAAATTGCTGATTATGGAATTTGAATTTACAGGAAACTCAGGAATTAAGATCTATTTTGGAAAGAGAGGTTATAAGAATTGAGGTAAAAGTTGGGCTATGAATTAATTTTTGTACTGCCATAAAGTTCCTATCTAGTATCTGGTATACTCTTCTTGTATGTATCTTAACTTTGTTTCCATTATTGGTGTTACACATGTTTCTTTGAGGGGAGGAATTATCTAAGAATATGTATATCTAGTAGTACTTAATGAGTACTGTTCATTACTACATCGTTTAAAATTGTAGAGCATATTAGAGCTGCTGGCTTCCCTCTTGTCAGTCAGTCCATCACAAATTCCAACATTTTAACTGCGTCAGATTGGTGTAGATTCCTTTCGTCCTTTAATATTGCATAATACAGGTAACAATGCACAACCTATAGGCTATAGTCTTGTACATGTGGAGCTACTTGTGATTCCAACACTTCCAAGCAAATGGGTGGTAGCCAGAAACACAAACATATGAGTTGCGCCAGAAACACAAAAACATGATATGCCATCATGAACATGCTGGTTCTAACTCTCATAAATTTTAAGTGAAAACGAACAATTTGATGAGATATGTTGTTTGCATTCCATGTCTTAATCACAATGCTTGAAACGGTGACAATGGTCAAACATTTGTCTCCTACAATATTGATGACAAATGGACAATTCAGTCTTCAGATCAGTGGGATTTTTCTTTTTCCCGAGAAGGGATCCTTTCAGAGACCATCTATTATACTATTCCTTGGTTTTGCATGCCCCCCACACCATTATAACATTTTTATGATCATTTTTTGAATAGTTCCTTCAAACTTCGCTTCATACAGACCAGAGTCTATGACAATGACCCCATTTTATTTTGGAAATTATGGTAGCATCATGGTTGAGCAAATATCCATTATTTCATCTTTTTTTTTTTGTAATTGAGTAATATATTCTGACATGAATTTGTGTATTATAAAAGTTCAATATGTGGTTTATATGAAATAGAAGAGAAACAGATGAGTTTCAAGAATTGGAAGTAGTCAGGATTAGAAGGACCAGCTATACAGAGGAGGAACTCTGGTATTATGCTGTAGTCTCGTAATCAGTAATCATGAACTAGTTGGTAATACAGCATTAGCATAAAGGTAGCATTGATCTAGGAAATTTAGTACATTCTATATCCTGAGTGGCTACAGGAATATTAGCCTAATAGATATTTTTGTAAGGTGATAACCTAATGAATATTTTCTGGAAAAAAAACTACTCCTTAAGTCATCTCATTTCCAAAATTTAAACCTAGATCTTAGATTCTTAGTCCCTTATATAATGGAGTACTCGGGTTAACAAAATAGTCCTTGGAACATATTAATCTGGTATTGTTCAACTTCAATCCTTTAAAGTCATTTCATTTCCAAAATTTAGGGGGAGTTCTGGACTTTTCTAACTTTGCTGGTTCAGATTTACCTAGCACAAGGTTAGAATTCTATCTCTTCAAGAGTCATATCTCACTGATGGACCGTCGGAGCAATTGTGCTGCTTATTGGAGCTCCTTTGCAAATTGCAATCGTGCTGCTTACTTAGACCTATAAATTAAGGGCTTTTGATGGAGTTTCTTTGGTTGATTTGTGCTCATTTTGGGACGTGTAAACAGCTTTTCCATCCTCATTTGTGTAATTCTTAACTATCAGTATCTACCCAAGAACTGTTTTCCTTAAATTCTCATGACATGGTTGGTTCATTGAAAGATATTCTCATTACATGCCTATGAACGGTCGAGCTTTTCTCAAATTGTGCTATTCTGCAATCTGTATGAACTTTACTTGTCATTTTGTCAAGTATATTCTTCAGTATTGAGCTCCTTCACTATGCAGAAGGGTCCTTGGCCAAACCTTCCATCATCTCCATCAAGTGAACATGATCAAGCAACAAGTCTATGCAGCACTGCTAATGTTCAAATTCCAAGTGATGGAACTGATGTATGGGAAATTGATCTCAGACAACTAAAATTTGAGAAAAAGATTGCATCTGGATCATATGGTGATTTGTAAGTTCATTAAAAAGTTTCATTCTTTTTAAAACTTGACCAAGGTATTCATGTATGCCCTGTTACCCTTTGTTTCAGGTATAAGGGCACATATTGCACTCAGGAAGTGGCGATTAAGGTTCTCAAACCTGAGCGCATAAATGCTGATCTGCAAAAAGAATTTGCTCAGGAGGTTTACATTATGAGGTATGTCAACTTGCAGTCAAGAAGTGAGAAGATACTTCAGTGCATTCTCAAGTATATTATGAATGATTTGATAACCAATCTGGAGTTATTATCAAGGTTTGAATTAGTTGTTATCATATCTTTCATTCTCTTTTTTTTTATGTGGTGTATGGAGCTTTTGCTCTTCCTTTGTTTTCATATAATTTAAGTTAAAGAGTGTTCTGTATTGATTGAAGGGGAAATCAACGAAATATTTTAGGTTATATACATGGGTTGAAAACTAGTAGCTAGAGACGAGGATTGTGAATGGCCAAAATGACATGTTTTGACATTTGGCTATTAAGAAAAATTCCTGTGACACTTGGATAATAAAACAAGTTCTGACTTCTGATGGTCATTTAGTTCTTATTTTCTCGCCAGAAATTCAATTCGTTTGAACCTAGGTTTTTTTTAATTTTATTTATTTATTTATTTTATTTACTTCCAAGTTTCAACTGGTTCTCTGTATTTTTTTTTTTTGGGGGGGGGGGGGGTCGGGCGGAATAGGGAGTGAGGATTTCATAAAACCACCTAAACTTTATACCCATTAATTTCCCAAAAGACCATCACTTTTAAAAACCACTCACCTCTCTCTCTCTCTCTCTCTCTCTCTCTCTCTCTCTCTCTCCAAATCAACACTAAACTGTATTTCACTTGAACTACCCTTTAAAAATTAAAGAGAGGAGGTGAATTATTTTCATGCGACAATATTAGGAGGTGAATTCTTCTTCTTATGTGTGTGTATATATATATTTATGTATACAATTAAAAGTGGGTGATTATTTTGAAAAATACCGATGATGTTTTGAAGGGAAAAAATGGCAGTTTTGAGGAAAAAAAGCGATGGCTTTGTGAAAATGGGTATAAAATGTGATGGTTTCATGATATTTTTCCAATAAACAAAGACTAGTAAGTTATGAGCCAAATGTCCAGCGAACAAATGGACCTAGCTGAATGTTATTTTTAATACCCAATTATCACTAGAATTTTTATAAATACCCAAATATCCGAACATGCCATTTTAAATACCAAGCATTTAAGCCCCTTTTTTTTCCCGTAATCTTTCCTGTTTTTTTTCCAGTCTACTACCTGATGCTAAAGGAAGATCCACCTTTTGTTTTAACAGATTATTTCTGTTATTTCCAGGAAAGTTCGTCATAAGAATGTTGTGCAGTTTATAGGTGCATGTACAAAACCTCCAAATTTGTGCATTGTCACAGGTGAGCCTTAGGTGGTAAATTTACTCAATGATGCATACATTCAGCTCCTATTCTTTTGTGCCTATAACATTCTGATTTCCTTTCAGGATTTGGCACTTCTATCTCAACTTTGCTTTGATGTATTTACCTCGTTCTTCATTTAATGAGACATTCTTTTCTTGTACTTATGTGGTGCAGAATTCATGTCTGGTGGAAGTGTGTATGATTATTTACATAAATATGGAGGCTCATTCAAGATGCCATCTCTCTTAAAAGTGGCTATTGATGTGTCCAAGGGAATGAGTTACTTGCACCAGAACAATATAATCCACAGAGATTTGAAAGCTGCCAATCTCCTGATGGATGAAAATGATGTAAGATGCTTAGCTTGATATGTTGATCTTCTGTTGTTTTATGTTGCTACCTCTTTGCTGCACTAGCATTGTTTAATGAATGTTTTCCAGAAACATATGTAGCTTAACTGCATATATATTCTGCAACAATCTTGTTAAAATGGAGCAAATAAGACACTATATACTGCATTATTTCAGACTCTACATAGTGTGCACTTTGTTTTCCGATCGTCCATATAGGATTGCATAGATCACATTCTTGGCAATTGATTAGCACCGATGGCCTTGTCAACTTTTCTGGTTTTTAGTTAGCGCAACTTGAAAACTTCACTCCATGAGCTTTATTTGGATATTCTAGGTGGTCAAGGTTGCTGATTTCGGGGTTGCTAGAGTGAAGTCTCAGTCTGGAGTTATGACTGCAGAAACTGGAACATATCGGTGGATGGCTCCAGAGGTGAGTTTGTCTTCATGTCTTTTGCTCAATATACTTACCATTTGTAACATCCTGTCAATTCCATTTCTTGGAAGTATGTAGAAGGGAATACATTCCGGTAGTCTATAATGTTATTCACATTTTGTTAGAAGCTAAATATAAGACAGTTCTTATATGATAGACAATACACACAAGCAATGTGATGTCTGGTTTGATGTACCCATTGATAATCTGCTTCACAAAGTCTGGTTTGATGTACATGCTCATTGATAGATGAGAGCTGCTTGTTGAGATTGAATGAAACATTGTGCATATTTTCATAAATTTCATTGGTTCTTGGATTAGAGCATACTTCGCTGGCCTAATGCAGAATAATTACTTTACCTGTGCATTAATTCCAGGTCATTGAACACAAGCCATATGATCACAAAGCTGATGTTTTCAGTTTCGGTGTTGTGTTATGGGAGTTGCTTACGGGAATGGTATTGCTCCATCAGCTTGAATATGGACCTTGAATTGCCTATCTGCTACATGTTTGTTCAATTGAATTAATGCTTTGTAATACTTTAATTCTCCAGCTCCCGTATGAGCAGTTGACACCATTACAAGCAGCTGTTGGAGTGGTGCAAAAGGTAAGGTCAAACTCATTAGGTTGATTTCAAAATCTACAACTTTCATTTACAACACATTACCACTCTTCTTTAGTTGATAATTGTTCCTATACATGCATAAATGAAGATGTTACATTTCTTGGTAACACCCCATGACAGCATCAGCGGCAGTAATCAAACATATGACCACTTGATCATGCAATGTGCCCTTCTGTGCCATGCCTCAGGGGCAAATGAAGTTGATACTTATTCTGAGGTGTTATGGTGCCAGTTTAAAATAATGAGTACTTTTAGGATAGGGGGTGGGGGTGTTTGGGAGGGGTAGAGCTAAATTCTGTATCTGTCAATGAAAATTTTAGGGGAAAAAATAAATCATCAAAGATTTATTATATTTAGTGAACTGGTCCAAGCCCCTCTGTTGAAGCATTAAATAACTATCCATATTTTAGTGACTGATTGTATCAGTTCTGATGCTATTATCAGAATCTGCGTCCAACAATCCCAAAGGGCACTCACCCCAAGCTTGTCGTGCTACTTGAAAGATGCTGGGAACAAGATCCAACAATGAGACCCGACTTCTCAGAGATTTTGGAGATCTTGAAAGAAATAGCTAAGGGGGTAATATTTGTCTTTTCCCTTTTACTGCCCCATTAATAATGAAGGAATTTTAGTTCTATTATATTTGCAGTTAAATATGTATGACAGGATAGGTTAGGGATTCGAATAGGATAAATAATACAGTTACTTTGATAGCAAAAATATAGATTAAAGATTCAAACAGGATAAAAAAAATACGATCATGAACTTGAAATAAAATGTGCTCGAAAAGCGCCATGATATCTTATGGAAAACATATGTTCCCACAAAGGAGATATTTGCTTATAAGTTTACTAGGTCTATGTTCATATGGATCTCTATATTGCTCAAGAGTAGTTTATAATTCCATATGGATCTCTATATTGCTGGAAAACCATACTTTCATTGCTACCTCCTTATTGTGAATATGAAACTGCTTATTGTGAATATGCTCAGAGCAATTATACTAGTTTGTGTTTTTGCATCATAAGAATATATAAGATCATATCAGATGTTTAAAAACCTATGGCTTTAGCACCTCAGTTGCGTCTGATATCCTCGTAGATGTAAGTTAATATGCTGTTCATGGCAATTGCAAATTTCTTACAAGCAGACAGCATAGTTCTCCCTCAAGTGTTTTCCCTTCAGCACTTCACATGCTATGGCGCTTCCCATAGGATCTAATTCACAGAATGCACTCCTTAACAGGTTGCAGACGAGGAAGGTCGTAAGGAGAAACAAGGTGGGTTCTTCTCAGTTCTTATGCGAGGGCATTACTGATCTGTTGAAACTAGGCGGAGTTCTGCAATCAGTGTTGATACCTTCATAAATATTGCCCAACTTCGTAAGCCGATTTTCATTTTTTTTCTTCTTCCTGTTTACAAATTTGTGTTGTATATTGCCTAATCAAGGTGTACAGTGATTTGTCCAGTTATACACAGCTTGTTTTCTATAGGTTTTCCTCATTTTCGCCTTTTCAAGCTATCTGAATTTCCATTGTGCTTTTGTGCCTACTTGCATATTGCACAACTCTTCAGCCATGAAATGAGAAGTTGCATATATTCTTGTTTAGTTCCTCCTTTGCATCTAACTGCCTCGTTTGTCTCCGTATTTTCGGTGTAGCATTGTCAGAAGTTTGTAGAATTTAGTAGGTCTTAGTAAATTCATTATTCGCTGATATGATATTACTTACCGTTTGCTCGTATTCAATAGTGTCGTTTGTTGGTAGGGACCCGCGGGTATCCAATCCATTCACTCCACCCGCATTAATTTTGCGGGTGAAAACCCACAATAAAGTGGGTGACGGGTGGTGCGGGTGCGGGTGAAGCAGGTGATGATTATCATCCATTACCCGCCTCATTCACCCGCCCCGCATACCCGCATAAAACCCTAAAATTTTTACCCATTACCTGCCCCATTCACCCACCCCGCATACGCGTATAAAACCCTAAATTTTTATATATGTGTATGTGTTTTTACTATTTTACGCTTTAAAATTTAAACTCTAATCTTGAGTCCTAAATAACATATTATTGTATGTATGTGTGTGTCTATATATGTGTTGTTACTATTATATATGTGTGTGTTTTCATTTTATAACTTGTAAGTAATATGTTATTTTTATGTATGTTACGTATTCGACTTCCATACACTCATATTTCTAGTATTTGTAAATTAAAATTTAATTTTTATTCATCTTTCAATTTTATTAAACAAATCACAACTATATTAATTTCACTCATTGGTTCCCCGCTCCACCCGCATCACCCGCGCGGGTCAGATGAGGGTGAAGAGTTTTGCGGGTGATTGGTGGAGCGGGTGAGATAATTTACCCGCGGGACGGGGGATGGAATGGCTTTATCCACCCATAATCCGCCCCATTTCCACCCCTATTCGTTGGTGTGGTTTCGACTTTTGAGTTGCCTTTGTAGGGAAGGTAACCCATTAGGCCATTACTTACGTTAATGCTATTCAATCGGACAAATGCTAGAATTCGAACCGAAAACAGACTGAAAAGGCAACATGGCCAACGTTAGTAACGTCCACGGGTCACGGGTAAGCCGAGTTAGACCTGTTCATGACCCGTTGGGTCAGGCTGGGTCGATGCTTGACATGTGTGGGTTGGCGGGTTCACGGGTAGGTCGGGTTGGTGAGATAGGATTAGGGTCGAGCTTTTTTACTTTTAAAAAAAATTGAACGTTGGAGGAGGGTGAAGTAGCCGTTGATTGGAACTATTTATCTCTATAAATTCGCCTAAATATTTAACATTTTTTCCACACATTTTCATTCATATTTTGAATTCTAATTAATATTTGGTGAATCCAAATAAAGATGGATTAGCTACTAATCTCCAAGATAAATTGTTTAGGAGATATTTATGTCGAGAAAAGACAATACCGGATAATGATTATTATATGGCTGTTTGTAAACGTTGTTTTCAATCATAGTCACAAGATGAACAATACCGGATAATGATCAATCTAAAGAGGAGGCACGTTCAAGTAAAGCACCTCAAAAGGCTCCATAGAACGTAGGCAAATGAAAAACCTAGGTGCTCGTAAAAGGGCCATATGGAGGGAGGAAGACTTAATATAAACGCAATTGATATTTGATAGTAAAAACTTGTAGCTCTTATTTTTTGTTTTAATTATCATGTCGTTGCAAGTATTAAATTTGTATGTTCATTAGGTATGACTTATTATAATAAAAACTTCGTTCTTCTTTCATTTATTGTTGTTCATCATTAATTTTTACTTACACATACAAATTAAAATAAAAAAATGTGTAATATATGTTTTTTTTAACTCAAAATTTTTAGATTGAGAATTTTTAATGTATAAATGTATAAAGTATATATAAACAACAAGTTACATTTGTAATTACAGTACTTAATTTGTACACATACACACACATTCGACTCTAAAAATAAATAAATAAATAAACTAGCCGTTGGCCAACACAAAATAGTCGTTGGACTCGGCGAACCAACTGGGCCAATGTCCTTTTTCCCCTTTGGTATATATATATATATATATATATATATATATATATATATATATATATATATATATATATATATATATATATATATATATATATATAGAGAATGTGGTTCAAATATTAACAGCTCTTACGGTGTTAAATGTTAACAAATCAATATTCGGCAAAATTTATCAAATATTCATCACATTCACTCAATTATTCATCAAAGCTTTTGTTAAAATTAATCAAATATTCATCACAGTCACTCAAATATTCATCACTGTCACTCAATTATTCACAATTTCCCAAATATTCGGCAACATTTAAGAAATATTCATCACAGTAACACAATTACAGGATTGGGGGTGGATATTGTGAATAATTGTGAATAATTGAGTGACTGTGATGAATAATTGAGTGACTGTGATGAATATTTGGGAAATTGTGAATAATTGAGTGACTGCGATGAATATTTGAGTGACTGTGATGAATATTTGATTAATTTTAACAAAAGCTTTGATGAATAATTGAGTGACTGTGATGAATATTTGATAAATTTTGCCGAATATTGATTTGTTAACATTTAACACCGTAAGAGTTGTTAACACATGACCCAACCTCTATATATATATATATATATATTTATTGTTAAGTTAGTATGATGTTTGGTAAATCTAACTATTAAGATAACTTATTGAAACAATGAAACTTGTGAATAGAAAACCAAAAACTCCGAAAATCTTGGATAAGTTTTTGTTGGAATGGTCAAATTCCAAAAGCTAATTAAATTAAAATTTTATATTTATTTTATTTAAAAATATATAATATAAAATTTATAAACTCCGAAAAGTTAGTTGATATGCCAACGGAGCCTTGGTATAATCTTCTATCTATTGTTTTTTTGGTAAGCAATCTTCTGCCTATTGTAAATTGTATTATTACAAGGACCTTGAAGACCCAGCGATTTGGCCTTGAAGACCCCATCCGAAGGTCCATGGCCTCAGCGAAAACAGCGTAGCTATTATTACAAGGACCTGCTCCTAAGGACAGTATATTTCCCATATGATCCCGAATCACGAAGCTGAAGGTTCCGACTCCGGAATGGCAGTAAGAGCCATCAAAGTTCAGTTTGTAATATCCCGTAGGTGGTTTTTTCCATTTCTCAGCTCCGTAAGCAGTAGAGTAATTATTATGTACTCGTATGGTTTAACTTACTTCATTTTCATCCTGACAAAAAAGTAATTAATTTATAATCGATTTATTTATAATTTATGATGATAACGTGGCATCTATTGCATATTTATATATGGAAAGACAAATATCTTATTTTTCCATCTATATTCTATAGTATAATTTTGAAAAAACAATAGAAAAGTCACAGACTTTCTATTTATGTCAAAGGGAGAGAGCTAAAAATGGTAACAAAAAGGAAGCACCTTTAATGGAGTTCTTGAAGTGGCCATTGATTCAAACACTCCCACACCTCCAGCCGGCATAAGCGTCAGATCTCTTCTTCTCCCATTGAACACTTCCACTAAACAACACCCCACACCGAAATCCAATCCAATGACGAGTTAATCGAATTCAGTTAATCGATCGATCGACGATGAAACCCCCGGAGGAAATCTCCGTCAAGATCGACCCAATCAACCCCGACGCCGCCGCCCCTTCCTCCGCCACCGGCCCCAGCCCCAGCCCCACCCCCCACCACAGCCGCGATGACAGCTTCGATTTCGAAACCGGCGGGGGCATCCAAACCGGCGAGTTCTCTTTCCAGCGGAACAACAGCGGCCGCTCCCCCCCCGTGGATCCTCCGTCCCGGCTGATCGGTCAATTCCTCGAGCAGCAGAAAGCCGCCGGCGAGATGGCCCTTGATATGGATTTGGAGATGGAGGAGCTCCGGCAGGAAACCTGCCGTAGCACGGGGCTACCTCCGCGGCCGCCGGACAGCTTCATCAATCGCCACCACAACCAGAGCTTTAACCGCCGCAGTGTCCCGCTCAGCCAGGCCCCCTCTCTCATGAGTCGAGCCAACAGCTTTATTAACGAAGCCGGAGCCGGTGGTGCAGGCAGCGGGCGCGGCCCCGGCTCTCGCGAGTTCCTCCGCCACGTCTCCTTCAGGGAGGATCACATCCACCGCCGCCGATCCACCGAATACAACGATCTCGGCCAGCTCTCGTCGGACTCCGATTCCGACTCGGAAGACCCCGGCGACGTCGTCGTCGATGACATCAGCTGCGCTGATATCTCCGCAGCTATAGACGACGGCCGGCGAACCATGGGTCGTCAGAGCAGAAGGTTCCAGAGCTACAGGGATAACACGGAGGTTGTGAGGTGCACGTCAAACGCAGCGTTTGGCAGGGTGCCGACCCTTTCAAGGACCAAAACGACGCGTTCCAGGATGATGGACCCTCCCCCTGACGACCTGCGCTCCGGTGGTCAATTCAGCACCAAATCGGGTCAGGTGATCCGGTCTGGGTTCCTAGGCAAATCAGGAGTCATCGGGGAGGAGGAGGAGGAGGATCCATTCGTCGACGATGATTTTCCGAGTGACTACACCAAGGAGCCGATCAGCGCGGTAGTTATCCTAGAGTGGCTAAGCCTCATTGTGATCGTAGGCGCTCTAGTTTGCAGCCTCGCCATCCCGGTGTTGAGGCACACCCATCTATGGGGACTAAGGCTATGGAAATGGGAGGTTCTTGTTCTTGTTGTCATCTGCGGGAGGCTCGTCTCGTCGTGGGTCATTCGGTTCATCGTCTTCTTCATCGAGAGGAACTTCATGCTTCGAAAGCGAATCCTCTACTTCGTCTATGGCCTAAGGAAGGCCATGAGGAACTGCATTTGGCTAGGGCTTGTGCTCTTGACATGGCATTTGCTTTTCGACGGGAAAGTCGACACTAAGACGGACACCGAGATACTCAACTATGTCACCAAAGTGCTCATTTGTTGCCTCGTTAGCGCCCTCATTTGGCTCGTAAAGACGTTGATTGTCAAGGTGTTGGCCTCCTCATTCCACGTGAATGCCTTCTTTGATAGGATCCAAGAGTCGTTGTTCAACCAATTTGTCATCGAGACCCTTTCCGGCCCTCCTTTCTACGAGCTCCAAAGGTCGGGTGAGGAAGAGGAGAGGACGATGGCTGAGATCCAAAGCCTCCAGAGCGCAGGAGCAACCGTCCCACCGGAGCTCAAGGCCAATGTGTTGCCGCCATCAAGGAGTGTAAGGAGTGTGATGAGCGTCAGGCACAGTAGGGTAAGTGGTGCTCTTGGGACCAAGAGTAGCCCCATTGGAGCGAGTATGAAGCTCTCGGGACCCTTGTGCAATAAGAAGCACGAGGATCCCGGGATCACCATAGATCACTTGCACAAGCTCAACCAGAAGAATGTGTCCGCTTGGAACATGAAGAGGCTGATGAACATCGTTCGTCGTGGTGCCATCACAACACTCGACGAGCACCTCGACGCCACTCATGCAGATGAGTCTAACAAGCAGATTAGGAGCGAGGTTGAGGCCAAGGCCGCCGCTAAGAAGATCTTCCACAACGCCGCTAGGCCAAAGTCTAGGTTAGTGATCGATCGAATTGAATTTACGTACGTCTATGTGACAAATATGTACTGCTTAGTATCTAATCTTCTATGTGAAATCAGGTTCATCTATTTGGAAGATTTGATGCGTTTCATGCAAGAAGACGAAGCCCTAAAGACTCTGAGTCTCTTCGAGAAGGGCATCGAAAGCGAGCGAATAAGCAAAGCAGCTCTCAAGAACTGGGTGGTATGTTATATATAAGTATATAGATTGATTCTTTCTTGATCTTGATTAGCTTCAAGATCTCTTCATCTAAGATTTTTTTTTAAATTTTTTTGCAGGTTAATGCATTTAGAGAAAGAAGGGCATTGTCATTAACCCTAAATGACACAAAGTCAGCAGTGAACAAACTCCACCAGATGGTGAACATTCTAGTCTTTGTCCTTCTAATCCTCATCTGGCTCATCATCCTCAACATTGCGACCTCCCAATTCCTCGTCTTCGCGAGCTCCCAAGTCGTCCTCGTTGCGTTTGTTTTCGGCAACTCCTGCAAGAATATCTTCGAATCCATCATCTTCATCTTCGTCGTCCACCCTTTTGATGTCGGGGACCGATGTGAAATCGATACAATCCAGGTAACTAGAAGAAATTAATTGCAAATAACTTTTTTTTTTTGAACATTTTTCGATATATTCAACTTGAAATTTTATCTGCTTTTCAGATGGTAGTTGAAGAGATGAACATCTTGACCACTGTGTTCTTGAGATATGACAATCAAAAGATCATATTCCCTAACAGCATGCTCTTGATGAAACCCATAAGCAACTACAACCGAAGCCCGGATATGGGAGACGCCGTCGAGTTCTGCTGCCACATTGTAACTCCACCGGAGAAAATTTCTCTTGCAAGACAAAGGATATTAAGGTATCTATATCTATATCTGTATTTGTATCTGTATCTATATATGAATTCTTAAAAACACGTTCCATATATGATCCTGACGTACGTTTTGTTGTCGATTTTTGGATCGATTCAGCTACATTGAGAACAAGAAGGAGCACTGGTATCCAAACCCAATGATCATCCTAAAGGATGTGGAAGGTCTTGCCACGATTAGGATCGCGATATGGCTACAACACAAAATGAACCACCAAGACATGGGGGAGAGGTGGGGAAGGCGAGCTCTCTTGGTCGAAGAGTGCGTCAAGATCTTCAGAGAGCTCGACATTGATTACCGCGTCTTGCCATGGAATATAAATGTTCGAGCCATGCCGCCATTGAACTTCAGCAACACGCCCAGTAGCTGGCCTAGCAATCACCCACCGCCTAACTTCAACGTAGGTTTGCCCGAAGGCGAAGTAGTTCATCGATAAACTCAGACATGTAGAGAAGATATATCGGTAGTAAATCGCTACACGAACCACGTATACGTACGGGCAGAGGTGGTTATGGACGAGATCGATCGAGCTGGCGGGGTTGCTAGCGACTCGAAGCCCTGTTGTTTGGTTCTGTTGTTAGACGGGAAGATAATGTTGTTGCACATACCTTAGCACAATTAGGTCTTAGACTTAGTTTTTATAAATTTCATATCATTGAAAGATAGGTTCACTCATTTTTTTTTCCGTTTTTCTATTTTATAAGCCAATGAATAGTTTTCATTAATAAGTTTCTTATCTTAATTACCAAAAAGATGTAGATGCCTACGTACCTTGTGTTGGCATTGAGAGGCTTTTTTTTTCTTTTTTTCATGATACCTTACTTTTATGATTGCTTACGGGTTTTGCCCTAATTTTGACTGTATCTATAGAACCAACGCTTCAAGCTTCGATTGTGTTGTGACTTATGAAAGTAGATGAAGTGCGGAATAGGCAGATATAAAGCACGAATATACTCTAGAAGAGGGGGTTGAATGGAGTATAACAACTTTTCGCAAAACTAAAACTGTAAGACCTTACTGCTGACAGTAAGACCTTATCTGCAAAACAGAAGCAAGTTAAACCAAGATAGAGAATAAGATTAAACGAGAGAGCAAGCAAGAAAGAAAACGACAGAAAGAAAAGAACACGAGACTTGTTAACGAGGTTCGGCACAACCGCCTACGTCCCCGCCTAGGGTTATCCAACCCGTAGAATTCAACAACTTTATTTCACTTTATCTTATGAGCCCTAGATACAACCACTAGAAGACCTTCCCTCTTCTAGACTAACTTCCTATCTAGCAACCCAAGCGCACTAGTGAAATAAAGCTTCTAAGGATACCCAAGTACCCTCTATGATTGGGTAAAGAACCCTGAGTATAACTCTCACTGAATTGTACTATGAAGCTCAAAAGAAAACCTCACACACTCAAAGTAAATACACGACTAAGCCAAAGGAGCAATGTGAGATGCGAATGCTTTGAGGAAGAAGAACTTGTAGAGCGTTGAAGAGCGTAGTGACTTAATTGTCTTCTGCAGCCGCTTCCTCCTTCTTAAATAAGCTGGACCTCCAGATTTGAATTCAAAAACCAAAAGCCTTAAACTTCTCCAGGTTAGATGAGAGACGTTGAACCAAATCTCAAGGGGAGAGATCTTCGGTTTGAAAGAGCCAGCATTCCAGAACCTTCATATCTGATCAGTCAGGAGATACGCTGATATATTGCTGAAGATTTGAATTGATTGCTGATGAAGACTTGTTCATAACCCTGCCAAATCTCAACAGAATATATATATATATATATATATATGAAATAAGATAGATTTAAGCAAATCTATCCTTGATCAATATATCTGAAGCTTCTTTAGGCCCAATTTTAGATTCTGTTAGATAGATCAATAATATATTGGATCTAATAAACTAGGCCCATAGGCCCAATCATATTGATTCTGAAATAACTTCAACATATCCGAAGCTTTTGCAACTTTCTGTTGCCTTGTGTGGTAAGACCTTACCGAACTCCGGAATCCAGAGTTTTGGTTTTTCATCAATTAAGGCTTTATCCTCATCAAGGTGGAGGTTAACAGTAGATTTTGTCTCTTGATTGTGTAATGAAATTGCTGAATTGATTTTAGTTTCTGGCTAAAAGATTGGAAGAGGCGAATTAAGAAGCGCCTAAGAGCATCTCTAATTATACCTCATTTAAAAAATTTCTAAAATGGAGAATCAAATAAAAATATAGTGCAAGTGCAACGACTCATGTTTGCTGCGACCGCTGCCAAGCTATTGCGGTCGCTACACCTTGTCGCAACCATCTTCTCCCTCGTGGCAATGCTACAGAAGCTTCCTTGCCTCTCATCTTCTTTCTTCCCTTCTTCTCCTAGCTTAGGCTTCTCTTATACTTGTTCACTCTTCACTTTCAGAGCTCAATCACCTCTTTCCGTCGGATCTTCAAAGTCCTGAAATCACCATAAACACACCAAATATGACTTCCCCTCATAATTCAATTCCTACTATAATGAATGCAATATGCAACTAAACTCATCTAAATATGCACTATTAATACTACCTACATGCAAGCTATCATGCATGCAGAAATCAACACAAACCGTTTTGAAAGACTTACCGACATTAAAAACTCTTGTGACCTAATGTAGATACCCTTCAACATAAATTTATATACTTGGAGGAAAAAACGTTCTGGATCAGATAATATATATGAAAGACTTGACAAGGTTCTTGTACAAAGCCAGAGCCAGATTATCGAAAGTTATTCGAATCTACAAACCACGCATCATACCTTTTCTTCTTTAGACCACTACCCGATCTCTGTAGACCTCAACAACGGTGAGTCTTACAAAGCCGCTCCCTTCAAATTTGAAAAAATTTGGACCAAAAGAAAAGATTTCAAAAATATAGTCAAACAATCGTGGAGAGGTAACTGGAATGGCTTTGTGGTGTTCAAACTTATATTCAAAACAAAACTTCTTAAGGCAAAAGCTAAAGAGTGGAAAAAAACATTTGGAAACATCTTCCGTCAACTTAAGGAGGTGGACGATGAATCAATTAAATTACAGAGTGCAATAACCCAAAATGTAGAACTAATTATTTCAACAAAACAATAATCCTTATGATCGGAAATATTTGATGTTTTAGGAGGTGAAATTTGATCAACAATATTTGATGCTTTAGAAGTAATAATTATACTCTTTTTTTACTTTTACACTAATAACAATATATATATTTTTTTGTTTACCCCATCACATTTGTGCATAATAAATGTGATGATGGAGTAAAAATTATTTGATGGGTATTTAAAGGTGGAATTGACACTTCATAATCTTTGTTCATATCTCTAAAACATCAAATATTTTCGATCGGAGGGAGTACAATTTATTAAGAAAGAAGGAAACCCCTTTATAGTATCATAAATCCTAGTGGAACTAGAAGGCAAAAACAAAACACATCAAATTGTAAGACATAAATTATGTATACTTTTATAAAATTGCTACATGACGAAGAAATGGAAAGATTATCAAACAAAATATATATGTAGAGGGGACACAGTTGATTGGGGAAGAAAACTAAGAAAAGAGATACAAAAGGACTTTGAGAAAAGATTAAAAAAGAATGGTATAAGCCGAAGCGATTGTTCAAACAAGTTAGGATTGATAAAACCATCTATTACAATAGAGGAAAATGAAGAGCTAGCTCATAAAGCCCATCTCGAATATTGAAATTAAGTGTGTTGTTTTCAGCTTTAGAAAAAATAAATCTCTTGGTTCGGACGGGATAGCAGTCAAATTCTACAAGACTTATTGGGATATAGTTGACCCATCTGTCATCAAGGCAATAAAGAGTTTCTTCCTCTATGGGAAAATGCTTAGACAAATCAATCATACATTTATAATAATTCTTCTGAAAATAGACAACCCAATGATAACAAATAATTATAGATCAATTAGTCTATGTTCTATAATTTACAAAGTAGTATCAAAAATCATAACTGAAAGACTAAAAAGAGTTAGCAAACTAATTCAACTGCTCCAAGGAGTATTTGTATCAGACAGAGCAATCTAGGATAATGTACCGATAGCGAACGAGATTTTTCACTCCTTTAAAAATAGAAAAGGTACTAAAGGGTGGATGACAATCAAACTTGACATGGAAAAAGCTTATGACAGACTATGTTGGGATTTCTCACTTGAGATCCTTAGCAGATTCGGCTTCCATCCCACTTTCTTGGATGGATTAAAGAATGCATTACATCAGTAACATTGGCAATCCTGGTAAACAATATGGGTCTACGAAACTTTTTCTGCCAATAAGAGGGATTCAACAAGGAGATCCATTTTCTCCTTTCCTCTTTATTCTAGGTAAGAGCTTTTAGCGAGAAAACTGCAAAAGGAATCCGACATGACTATTGGGACAATTGGGTTCAAATTCGGAAATAGGGGACCTTAAATACCTTTCTTAGCCTTTACAGAGGATAGCATAATTTTTGCAAAAGCCACAATCAGAGCAAGTCAGAGAGTAAGAGAAATCTTTGACAAGTATTGTTCCCTTTTTCTGGGCAAAAATTTAATTTTCACAAATCCTCATTCCAAACAACTAAGGAATTTCCAAATGCTAGAATAAAAGCACTGATAGAAACACTTCAAATACCAAATATGCGTTCCTTGGAAAAGTACCTAGGTTGCCCTATTTAACGGAAAAGTTAATAGAGAAACTTTTGGAAGCGTAGTTTGTAAATCAAAGGAACAACTTTCGAAATGGAGGGCTAAATGGCTAATGCCCTCTCACTAAAAGATCGCTTCATTCTCATTAACTCAAATTTATCCTCCGAGCCATGCATTGTACAACATGCAAAGTTTCATACTTCCAACCAATATTCATAAAGAATTGGACCAGATTAATATAATTTTCTTTTGGAACAAAGGCCTAAAACATAGACCGTTAATTAGTTGGGATAGAAAATGTAAACCTAAATCCAAGGGTGGGTTGGGAATAAGAAAATCTAGTGTTATAAACGAAGCACTTTAGATGAAACTCATGTGGAAAACCCTAGCTGAACCAGAAAAACCACTGGGTTAAAATTATAAGGCAGAAATATTTACAGGAAATCGATATTCTACACTACAAGAGAAAGGGCAACACATCGTGGCAACGGAGAAACATTAGTTCCCTATAATCGAAAAATTCTAAATAGGACTAGTATGGTCAGTTGAAAATGGAAAATCAATCAACTTTTAGAAAGAAAACTGGGTATCGACCACGCCACTGTGTAAAAGAGTAGATTCTGTAAACCAGATTGATATGAACGCAAAAGTGATTGATTACATCATATGAGGAAGATGGTGGGAGAAGAAACTAAATCAGGTGTTAGACCATGACCTAGTCAAGGAAATATTGGATATCCCTATTCCAATCAACTCGTTCCTTGACAGACTTTATTGGTGGCCTGATAGAGAAGGGTGGTTCACAATGGTCAGTGCAATGCAAATAATAACCAATCCGGGTAGAGGATGACCCGAACCAGTAAGTTTGAAAACTCAACACTATTCCTAAAATTTAAAACTTTTTGTGTATGGTTTGCCAAATTTAAAAAGCTTATGAAACAATACAACTGATGTTAGACACAAAAAGAGATATTGGACTAATAATAAAACAACTGGGTGAAACACTTGACAAGGACGAGAAAGAAACAATGACAACAAAATGGTGGGCAATATGGTACCATCGTAATCAGATCACGTTCCGCGAGGGGCAAATTTCACCATAACACATTATATCAAATTTCATCTGCTCAACACGAGAAAATGAGAGGAAAGCAGATGTGAAGGAAGAAGACGAGGAAAAGAAAGTCATATAGGATATTCGATCGGATACATCAAAATTAATTTTGATGGTACATCAATGTCTGCAGAAGATACCCATATAGGATATATTATCAGAGACCGAAAAAGAAAGCCGATAAATATAGGATACAAAAACATTGGTAGATAGAAACCCATTATGACAGAAACCCTTGCTTTGAAAAAAGGTCTTATAAAGGCTCAAGAACTATAGATTCGAAAATTAGAAATAGAAGGAGAGACTCACAACCAATCAATAGGTGCCTACAAAACAATGACATTTGTCCATAGGAAATCGAATTGTTAATGGGAGACATTAAAATGATAACAACATCTTTCGAGGACACAAAATTCTCTTTTGTGCCTCGCGAAGGTAACATAGTGACTGATAAATTTGTACACATTAAACGCTCTATTAGTGGGGTGTCAATTGTACATCTTAAACGCTCTATTAGTGGGGTTTCAATTGTTACAAACAAATTTGTACACCTTAAACGCTCTATTAGTAGGGATGACAATTTCACTCGGACCCGAATCACCCGACCCGAAAAAGTGGGTGAAAATAAAAAAAAAAGGGTGAAAAGTGGATGATGGGCCGGGTTAGATGTGAGTGATATTTTTTTTGACCCACACCCGACCATCATCCACACCCACTACCACGCACCACCCATTTACAATATAATTTATTATTTATTTATTTTATTATTGTAATTTATGAATACAAGCACATAATTTTTTCGAACCCTAAATCTCTAATATTTTATATGATTTGGTATCGAAACTCGAGTGAAATAATAATTGTAATATAATTTTCTAAGATTCATTTTGTTTATAATGTTATAGAGACATTACATATGTTCTAATATTAACTCTTTTTATGTATGTTATAAGACATAATGTTATTTAAGACTTGTATTTTTTATAACAAATTTTTTATTATTATAATTATATGTTGTATATATGACAATTTATTTTTCGAATTAGACAGAAATAGATAAAATTTAAATGGGCGAAAAATCACCCATATATTTTTTTGGGCAAATTGTGAAAAATAGCATGAACTTTAGGGGTACTTACGTTTAATGGCATAAACTTTTAAAATTTTAAAAATAATCATCAACTTTGGTTTTGGTTGCAATAAGTGGCACATCTATTTTTTTTTTTGAAATATCACCTCTCATTAACATTCTTTGTAAAAAAAATCATCCAATTTTCAATTTAAAAAAAATGCTCATATTTCATTTTTAAAAACAATCCATTTTCATTTTTAATTTTAAAAAATATAATTTATTTTATAAAACACTACTTTTCCCCTTTTTTCTTAAAAGAATACACTCATTATTTACACTCGGTTAAAAAAAGAACTAATTTTATTTTCTCCATAAACTCAATTTTTTTCAAAAAATTAAATAATAAGTAATATCTTTAAAATGAAAAATGAGTGTCTTAAAAAGATACCAATTAATATCACAATTATATTTAAAAAAAATGATTTTTTTGAAAAATTGAAATGAGTTTATAAACATGAAATTTTTTTTAAAAAAAAAAGAAGAAAATTGTGAGTGAGTTTAAAAAACAATGGAAAAAGGTTATTTTTTTTGTAAACAAAATGTTAATAAGGGGTGCACTTTTAAAATAAAACTTGTACAGTACCCGCGCCATGACGCGATTTTGTAAAAAATATAAAACAATTAATATTATAAAATATTAATAAAAGTTAGGATAAAAATCATAAAAATAATTACTATAAAAGTATCACGGAAATAATTTTATATATTTTTTTTAAAAAAAACTCATTTAAATTAGCATATATAAAAATTTATAGAAATTTTAAATCACTCTTATTGGTTAGAAAAATAATAAAAACATTGTAACTTTTAAAAAAAAATATATCATTGTAAATTTGGTATTAAGAATATATATGGATAGTTAGAAAATGTGTTAAAAATAAAAGAAAAAAAATAATTTAAAGAGATAAATGAAAGAAGAAGAAATAATTAAAGGAAAAATATTTGATTGGTTTAAATAGCTAATTAAAAACACGGCAAGGATAACATAGGCTAAAACTCTTATGTTTTAAGAATAAATATATAGATATAGGTATAGATATAAAGATTTACATATAGATTAATAGTAGGCATTAGATTGCATCAAAAAAAATATTAGATATTTTAATTACTATAATATATATCATGTAATTAATATATAATGAAATAATACTATATAGTTCATATAGTTAATATTACCTTTACTAAAAAAAAGTTTTGAATTAATCTCATTGGTTAAAAATATATTAAGAGATGATATTATGTTAATAATGTGTAAATAATATTAGATAGTTTAATTACCATAATTAAATTATATTGTGGAAATAATACCTTACAAAAATAACTTTGTGTGAGGGGACGACACGTGGCATAGGTGCTTCGGTTTTAATTAATATATAGATGGTTGTGCTACTAACCACAACCACCCTTCAAAGTTAGTGATTATTATAGAATTTTTAAAAATTGGTGCCACCGAACGCAACCACCCCTAAAGTTCGTGTTATTTTTTGCAATTTGCCCTATTTTTTTTAAATCATCCCTATTTCACTCATCTCATCGAATATGGGTGAAGTGGATATGAATGGTGGATCGGATGGGGATAATGGTTCACCCATGGTAGATAGATAAAATACCAACATAATTCTTAATTTATTTAAAAAAAGGCGAAGCTAATTAAAATAATCCAACCTTTAAAGAGGTGTTAAAAATATATCTCAATCTTTCAAATGTAAGATAAATATCCCGACCTTTATAAGTGATGGTAATATAATATCCCAATGATTTCTCTCCAATAAAATTCTTATTTTTTGTATTGTATTACTCATGTATTTTCAATTCAAATAAAACATACTGTATAAAATTAAATTAGATGAGTTTAAAAGTTTATTTAGTAAACTTTCGTAGTTTTAGATTTAATTTGTACCTAACTTTTTATATCTTTTTTAAATCAATATCTATAACAAGCCAAATAAAAAAAATGTAAAGCAAAATAACACATTTTCAATTAGTAAATGATTAGCTATTGATTTAACTTATCAAAACTGAAGAATATTTTGCCAATTATAAACTTTATGTTACTACAAAATTGAAATGAAAATTTAATTATTTAGATTATTCAATGGTGTTCATTTATATATAAGAAGTAAATTATTATTATTAAACAATATATAAAAGAATGTAATTTTTTATTTTTTCTTAAATCCAAAATAAAAAAAATTAAGATAAACTTAAAAACCAATCTAATTTAATCTAATAAACTTGAATGCTATTTTACACAATCAAGATATTGAAAATTATATTTTAAATATTTACTTGTTATATTTGTTTTGATTAAATTTAATTATAATCTATAAAAACGTATTAAATTGAATGATTTTTTTCGGTTACAAAAGAGACTTTTATTTTTTAAAAAATTATCATGACAATCTATACTATACTTTGTATAATTCGAGCATTAAGATCCAAGAGCACGCTTGTGAATATGATCATTATTTTTTGCCACATATGTGTCATATAAGCATTTTTGTGGGGGAGAAAATTTTGGAATATTATATTACCATCCCTTAAAAAGATCGAACACCCCGGTTGGACTATTTTAATTAGTTTCGACTAAAAAAAAAGTGGTCCAAATATCACTTCATTTTTTTTATATATAAATAGAATAATAGTCGGCTGTCTTCGATATTTTTCTGGCCTGGAGACCTGCAGCACTACAAACGTGACACCTCATCTCTCTTCCCCTCTCTCTCTCTCTCTGCGCAAAGGAAAATGGAAGCTCTGAGCGCGTCCTCATCGGCGATCATGGCGTCTCCATCCTCCTCCTCTCCCCCTTTCGCCATCTTCTCCCCCAAGAAACCCTTTTCCTCTCCCAGGCCTCTGCTTCGTCTTCCTCTCGCTTCCAAAGGTATTCATATTCCCGTTCCCTCTCTCTGCCTCCGTTCAGTTTCAGGCTGTTTTGCGAAATATCCCAGCTTCTGTTTCCTATTGGACTGATCTTCGATCTACAGGGAAAGATAACGATCCTGATCTTCGATCCGATCCCAACGAGATGAGCCTTGCTCCCGTCGTTTATAATCCCCGACTCTCTCTTTCTCCCCTCTCCAAGGTACTTTTTGAGGTTTGATTTAGCTGCTGATTTTCAAATTTATTTTCAGCAGATTCGTTCTGTAATAGATCATATTTTGTTAGCAAAGAATTATCTGCTTCGGTTATATTTTCAAATTTGTTTCTCTGCTAGGGTTTCTGGCCAGAAATTTTCTCAAGTTTCATGTTGAATTACTGTGTAGATCTCCTGTTCTTCTAAAATACTGTATGTTATTGGCTATGCTGATCACTTAATGGAAGTGAATTAGGGCTGGCGGATTTGGTAATCTCTTTTCGTGGTTTGATGAAAATTGTGGATTTGAGTGCTCATATAGGCTGATCATTCTTCATTTCTGATATCTAGATATCAACACTAAACGGGGCCTAACACGGTATCAAACCTCAAATTTAATAAATTTGGATTAGGATAAAAAGAAAAAGAAAAAGGATTGATCTTCTTTGAGACTGGTATTCTGCTCTTATTATCATGAAGTCGTGTTTGGAAAGTGGAAAAATAGGAATTAGGAAACTCCTCGTCCAAATTCTCGATTATCTGATCCATCATAGTACTCTCTTTGTCTCTCCGTTGGAGCAAGTAACAATAAAATCTTATCTGTCTCTCTTGGGCAAAATAACTGAATCCGTTATTACCGTTACCCTCATTTGTTTTCCTCAATGATTCCACTTTCCTTTTCTCATCACCCTAGCCACCAATTCTGTGTTGCTTGAAGCTCCTTGGATGACATTGCTCATGTCCATCACATGTTTGCCTCTGTTTTCTATGATGCTATGCTAGGATTGTTACCATAATCATACTTGTGCCAAAAAATGCATCCCCTTGTTTTTGAACCATTTTCATGTTTATTTTCCCCTTTTGTCTGTACAACCTGTTTCATTACCATACTAAACCGTTAGAGTACGTTAGTGGTAGGTTCCTAGTTGTTGTTGTTTTTTTTCTGGTTTTCTGGCCATTAGTTGAGCTACACTGATATTTCTTTCCTGTTTGTTCCTTTCTCGGCATTTATGGGAACAAAATTGATCTATAGCTTGAATACTTTTGGGTAAAATAAGAAGGAAAATTTGCATAGCTTATTCCTTCTCTATCTGGCAGGATGCAGCAATGGGTTTGGTGCTTAGTGCAGTGACTGGTAAAGGATGGACAACAGGATCTGGAATGGAAGGACCCCCCGAGTCAGCTGGAGATGCTGAAGCAACTAGGGCAAAGATTTCTACTTTCCCTTGGTCTCTCTTTACTAAATCTCCAAGGCGAAGAATGCTGGTTGCTTTCACTTGTAACATATGTAGTCAACGAACAACTCGTGCCGTTAACCCCCATGCTTACAGTGAGGGTACTGTGTTTGTTCAGGTATCGTCTTTCGTTACAGCTCTCCAATTTTCTAATAACCTGGGCCAATTTTAACTTACTGTTGTTGGATATCTTTGAAGAGCCAACTATTGGGATTTTTACATTCTGTCTTGTTGTACTTTGTACCATCTCTACCAGATTTTGTGGATTGAATTGGGTATTGCTGAAAGTGAATGCAATAAAATTTATATAGAATCTCCTGTTTTGTTGCTTTGATTTCCTCTTATTTTAACAACTTACCTCTGTATTTTCAGTGCTGTGGCTGTAATGCATATCACAAGCTCGTAGACAACCTGAACTTATTCCAAGATATGAAATGCTATATAAGCCCAAACTTCAAATGCGGAGACAACGATGGAGATGTTAATTTTGAGTACCGTGATATGGGTGACGAAGAGGATGATGGCTTCTTCGGCATCTAATAAGGTAGAAATATTTACTTCTACAAATTGTACATCCTCTATCTTGTGTATCTGATAAGGTTTGCTTACTAGAAGACTTGCTATTTATAAAGGAGACATAAGCTTGTTCAGCGCCCACAACATTGCTTCTAGTTGTAAATGGCTGGGTTACCCATGCACATATAGCTTGTTTTTAGAAAGTCCAACCTTATTTATACTACTACTGAATGTGTTGGTTTGGTGTTATGACTTATGATGGTGTGGTCAGTGTTCTAAAAATCGTATCTAGGCACCGCCTAGCGGGAGGGCACCTAGGAATTTTTAAGCCTAGGCGGGTCTTTAAGTGAAAATCCGCCTATGCACCGCCCAGGTGCCGCCTAGACCTGCCTAGGCCCACCTACTGGCCTATGTATCTCATAGGCTCGTTTAGGTCTGCGATTATTGATTATTCAGTTTTAACGTATAGGCAAGTGAATAGTCGACTCTCCCAAGTCGGGATAGATTTGGTTTTGAGTCAAACTTGTGGTTTTAGATTTTATGAGGTTTAGAGTTGCTAGTCGGATGTGTACTATTGCGTTTATTTACTTTGATGTTAGTTAAGCACCGTAAATGTGGGTTTATGAGTGATATTATAGATTATTATTACTCCCTCCGTTCAGCAAAACATGTCGTTTACTATTCACACACGCTTTTTTAGAATGATAAAAACTATATAAAATATTTATTTTTTTATAATTTTTTTAACAAGTTTGTACTTATTAATAATAACTACGAAATTGTTAAAAAAATCATTAAAAAACTAGATATTTTATGTAGTTTTTATCCCCTAAAAAAGCATGCATGAATAGTAAAGTGACATGTTTTGCCGAACGGATGGAGTACATTATATGAATTATTGAGATGTGCTATACATTCAAATATAAGGATATAATCAAATTTGTTCTAAATCTGCCTTGGCGCTAAGTAGTAGCGTCCGCCTAGCACCTTTTAGAACATTGAGTGGGTGATTTTTTAATTTTTCATGTTTCATCACCAGATCATCTTCATCATAGATTCATAGAAATAGATGAGTAGATTTGACTTGTTTGTGACCTCTGGCTGGGCATGGATCTTTCATAGTGTATCAAAAAAGCTATGTTGGGCCACTCATACAAGTTCAACACGCCAGCATTTGTTTGGAAGTAGGAATTTCTTTTGCATAGCTATTTATGCTTGTGAGTAAATGACATCTGAGGAGTGCCTCTTTTTCATCCGACAAATCACCGATGAGCCCAATCCAGCCTTTTTTTATCCAACAAATCACTGATGAGCCAAATCGCGCCATTCGGCCAAGGTTGAAAGGGTGCAAACTGTTACTTGTGGTCTGATATCTAGTTGCAGAGAAGCTGGAGACTGATAAACTGACACTCGGTTTCCATCCAAATAGAAGCTGAAAACCGGTCCATGAAACTCTTAAAGTTCAGCTAAAATCCAATCTTGGGTGTATGTGACTGGAAATGCTCTATATGGTCCACCCTCTTTTGGGTGTTAGTCAAGGCAAGACAGTTTGAAGGACTGATTGAATACTATGGACTATGGAGTATGAAGTATTGAATCCTTCCATAGTTCCATTTAGCTCTTGTCAGAGGAGACTTGGTTCGAGCCACCTTTGATATCATATACATCATCTCCTAGATGGCTAGATTGCGACATTCCGAAGGAATACCTTCTTTCTTAAGAAGAGATGTGGTTCTAATTCAAAGTGAAAATGTGAAGATTTTGGAAATACCAAGGTACTGGCATCCATTCAAACTGCATATTTTGAGGTTTGTTTGTTCTGACTAGAGTGTCATAAACAAGAAGTAAATTGAGAACAATTTATCCTTCAAAATAAAAATACAAATCTAAAATGCATGTCATTCGTATGTGTTGGGGTGTCCTGTCTGTTTGCTTTGCACCATTTTTTTTTCCCTGTGATATATCCTTGGATTCAAACCCGTTCCGGGTTAATAACCACCCCAATTTCAACAATCAAAGAATCGTTGCTTGGTGGGAAGCCTATTGGGGCTTGTATCACCTCGGCTTTGTGTCGAACCTAGCTGCCTCCTCCTGGTTCGGTACTTCGGTGGTGATGCTGGGGCCTCTCTCTCTATATATAGGGGTGGGTCCGGTGTATCCACCTATTATGGTGTTATATGTTAACAAGCCGAAATTATTCCAATATATTAACTAATTGTAATTTAAAAATAAAAAACACACTGCCACATCAAACATAGCTCGTGTGGATACAAGCATATCCTACCACCGCCCTTTTTTTATTTTCTAGGAGAGAGAAAACAAAGGACTTCCCGGTGCCACCACGCCATCTTCTTGCAACCCGCCAGGGGCTTTCGGCAACCAAGGGATGGCGAAGGGGTCAAGATTGGAGGAGGGAACGACGGCGTCAAAGCGAGCAACGAAGACAATTGAAAAAGAAGTAGAAGACGACGTCGAATCGAGGGAGAGATCGGTGGGGGTCAGTAGCACAAGATGGCGGCGATGACAACTAGAACGTGACAATGACGACAATGGGTACGCTTCTCTACTTCTTGTCGAGGGTTGAAGATGTTCAATGTTCTGGGTTAGGGTTAAGCGACTTAATTGGAATAGGTCGGATATTATTGGATGAATTTGTGGGAATTTATGCATTTTCATAATTTGGGAGAATTGTTTGGGGGAATTTGGTCATTTTGGTATTGATGATTTGTGGTTTAGTGGTTTGGATTCTCATGATTATGTGATGGGAAATCAAGATTTACTCATATGTATAAGAGAAATTAGATGTAGGTTTGTTGATATTCAAAATCTGTGTAAAATTATCAACTAATTGGTAAATTCATGGTTAGTATTCGTTAGACCTGTCAATCGGGTCATTCGGGTCGGGTTCGGGTTTGGGTCATTCGGATCCCGGATAAATCGGGTTTCGGATAAATCGGGTTTCGGGTAATTCGGGTTACCGGTCATTCCGGGTCGAGTCAAACCGGATTTGTCCCGGGTTCTGGTCGACCCACCGGGTCAAAAAAATTCGAACTTTTTGAAGAATTTTTAAAAATATTAAAATAATATCAAAATTAAATTGTAATATAAATATGTCAAATTAAACTAAATAATAATATTATGATTAAATTTATAAATATTATTATAATAATAATATTATATTAATATTTTAAGCATAAAAAAATCATATTTATACAAATAAGTGTTCTAAACATACTATAATTGTAAAATATATAAATTATTTAATTTATGAGTGACTTTAACGAATACAATTGCATGACGAATCTATGTGGGTTCAATTTAGTGCATGTGTGGCGTCTACATGATGCTGACTCACCGGGTCGATTTTGACCCAACGGGTCATCGGGTCTTGACCCTAAAAGTCCCGGGTAATTCGGGTTTGGGTCGATTTCGGGTCCCGGGTCTAAAACACCGGGTCCAAACCCGTAAAATTACCGGGCGTACGGGTCGGGTTTTTCGGGTCGGGTCATGCTTTGACATGTCTAGTATTCGTTGATAAATTGCTAATTTGAAATAAGAAGTATATGGATTATTGATTGCTCATGTGATTCCCCTCAATATTCGTTTGAAAAAAAAAGAATTATTCGTGGATATGTGGGATAAAACAATGAGGGGGTTGCTCACGTAATTTGGAAGAAATGATATGAGATTAGTGTTTGATCGTGTGATTCTCGTTATTGTGCAATGAAACAGAATAAATTATGCATATGTCTGCGGTCAAATAGAAGTATGTTGTTTGATAATAAATAAAAAAATTGGGTAAAAGCTTTAATCAACCCAACTATTCAACAAATTCAGAGTCAATATTCATTTTAATATGAATAATTATTCGTTTATATGTAAGTGGATTATTCAGGTTGGTAATCTGGGAGTGATTATTCGTTTGAATATGAAGAATTATTCATTTGTAAGTAAGTGGATTAATAATCCACCCAACTATTCGAAATAAGTGAATTATTGCTTGGTCTCGTGATTCCCATCAACATTCGGTTGAATATGAAGAATTATTTGTTTATATATGGGAAATTGTATTTCGTATATAGGTTGTTTGATATTGAAAAGTTGGAAGAATTTGTTCATAAAGTGCACAACTATTCGGTGGATGGCATATTGTGTTCTATACCAAAGTTGGTAGGAGTTATTGAATATAAGACATTATTTATGACATTTTTAATACTCCTTCCGATCAGATAAGTTAGACGTTTTAGGTAAATAGTTTTGATCAAAAATTTTAATGTTTTATCTTTAACATTAATTTTCTGTACTTTTTCATTTGTCCACTTTATTAATTTACTAGTTTTATTACTCGTCCGTTGTGCGATTTGTTAAAATATTTTATTATATAAATTATCTTTGAATTAATATAAATTACTACTCCATATATATATAAAGTAAATATGTAATCTTCAGTTATGTTATTTTGTTAGAATGTAAACAAATGTTTTAGTCTAAATTAATCATGTTTGTTCTCTTATTAAAATAATGATTAAATATATTTTTATTAAATTAAAACTTTATTTTAAAATGCCTTGTTGCCCAATATTGATTATATTTGATTATTAAACTCATTTGTATAGTATGATAGGAATATTTTCAAGTGGATAGTTCAGATTGTACGATTTTATAATCTCTTTTCTAACCCATTTCAAATCAAACACAAAACCTAAACAATAACGGGGAGATAATGGATTTGATAAAAAAAAACCCATTAGATATAATAACCGGGTGAGGAATTTATATATATGCTACATTCCCTTTTTTTTAATTTACTACCTACGCTTTTTTATCATTAGATATATTTTATTCAATTTTGACCAAATATTGGATAGATTATTTGATCTCAAACCTTTTCCACTAATGTTATAGACTTATAATTCGTGTATTGTAATTAAGTCTATACAGTACTCTTTTATTATAATAAATAATAACAACCAAATAAACTCCATTTTTTATAAATAAACTGTTTTTCGTCCCATACGGAGATTATCTTGTTGTTTAAAATTTTAAATACTTTTACCAATAGTTTATAAGTTTTACCTTGTTTATAATTTTAGTTAATTTATTAACTCCGTCCCATACGAACTCGATATATTCCTAGATGATCAAACGATATAATTCTTCTTCCATCAAAATAAAAAGACGATATAATTCTTCATCTTCTCCCGTTGTTCTGGACGACCAAAGATAATAAATTATTATCGGTAGAAACAAAAGTATTATTAATACCTGCAATTTGTAAAGGTACACACAAATTATATCATCTTCCTACGGTGATAATAAATCATATATTCTTGGATAACTTTTTTTTTACAAAAAATACATATTTATCTATAGATATATTATATTCAATTTTGATCAAATATTGGATAGATTATTGATCTGAAAGGATAAGTTTTTTACCTAACTATATTGACTTATTAATTGATGTGGCCCAAAAATATAATACCACTTTAATCCAGAAAATGACACGTAAGCAAAAATAATCCCGCTTTAATCCAGAAAATTCCGTGGATGCGAGATTGCATCAGATGCCGTTTCTGGTCTCTGTTTTAGTATTTTATATAGATATATAGATATATAGAAGATATATAGATATAGATATAAATATAAATATAGATATTACACGAAATATTATTTTTGAGCCAATTCTTCAAAAAAATATTGTTATGAAATTTCAACTTTTGAATAAAAATTCAAAAGCAATAATTAGAAAAAAATATCATATAAAATACTGTATAATATATCCAAGATTAATTGATCACGGTATTTCATATAAAATAAAGATATAGTGCAAACTGCAAAGTACATAATACGGTATATAATAAAAATGATCAAAAGCAATAATTAGAAAAAAATCATATAAAATACTACATAATGTATCCAAGATTAATTAATCACATTATTTCATATAAAATTAAAGATATAGTGCAAATACATAATACGGTATATAATAAAAATTGATATCACCGTAATCTATCCCAACCAAATTTTTATTGAAAAAAAAAATTCAATTTGATTATTATTTATTGAAAATAAATAAAATGGATAGATTATTTGATTTTAAAAGATAAGTTTTTTTACCTAACTATATTAGCTTATTAATTAATGTGACCAAAAAGATAATACCACTTTATTCTATAATATGACACGTAAGCAAAAATAATCCCGCTTTAATCTAGAAAATTCCGTGGACACGAGATCGCACCAGAAGCCGTTTCTGGCCTCTGTTTTAGTATTTTATATAGATTTAAATATTGGAAGATCTCTACACTTTTTTTCCTTTTTTTTTCATTACTTGAGAGAGAGGGGCTCTTTTTACAAAGTTTACTTTAACTTGCTTATTTAATGCCCTGTCTAATTGGTGTTTTTTTAATTAGTGTGCCTTAACTTAAACCATCTTTTATATAATATCGGAGGGAGTATATAAGATGTTTTAAGTTAAGACACACTAATTAAGAAAAAAACATAAATTAGACAGGACATTAAATAAGCAAGTTAAAGTAACTTTGTAAAAAGAGCCCCTTTCTTAAGTAATAAAAAAAAGAAAAAAAATTGCACAGATCTTTCAATATTTAAATGAACAAAAATAAAGTGGACAAATGAAAAAGTACAGAAAATTAATGTTAAAGATAAAACATCTAAAATTTATGATCAAAACTATTTACCTAAAACGTCTAACTTATCTGATCGGAGGAAGTATAAGATCGGAGGGAGTATTATTCGGTAGAATGCACCATTTATGTGTTTTACAAATCAACTTTGGGTAGAGTACATAAAAGGGTGATGGGGACAATTATTTATCGTTATTCGTCTCTTTATTCCCTACAATGTGTAATATTTAAGAGAAATTTTATATTTGGAGCAGGTAGAAAGATGATGGGAAAACGTGGTGGAATGGCAACAAGCGGGGGAGTAAAAGAAGCATTATCCAACAAATCAACAAGTAAGAAGATAGTGTATTCTGAAGACAGAAGCGACGAGTTTGTTGAGCAGCCAGATAGAGATGAAATTGGGATGAAAACCACATTGTATTGACCTTATAGTCGCGCTATAGAACCAAACGAGCTAATATCATATGTAGTTTGTAAATGCGCATTATGTACACTCACCTAAATCCATCTATTATTGGCTTTGAAACGTAGCGTATGCCAATAACGTTTGAAAGAAAAAGGGAAAACGTTTGAAAGATTTCATATAACTAATTACTTGCTCATGGTCTAGAAATTTATGGGAAAATATATTTTAAAAAAGGTAAAGTATATCAACTATTTAATTTAAAAAAAATCTAGGGCAAAAAAAATTGAGGATATGTAGAATTATTCGTTTAAAAAAATCTAAATGGTCCCACTTGTGTTGTACGACATTTCAAATACCAACCCACCATTTTCTTGAATATGAGGAGAGTGTGTGCACGCACGAGACAAAGAGTGTGAGGAGTAATTTTGATGGAATCCACCTTTTTTTAAAAAATAAGATAGGAAAACCAACAATTAATCTCAGTCATCCGTTTTTCCTCAATCAAGAGTAACACCATAAGGGGTGTTTACATATGATCCATCCTCTCTCTATATATAAACACTTTGAACAAATCACGAAAGGGCTTGAAAATCCCATAAAGACTTGGAGAAACCAAAATAAAATAAAATAAAATACATAAATAATATAAATCTTTTGGTAATAACGCTGTTTAACTTTTGACTTTACGAGTTTTAAAATTCGGGTATTGTTTGACCGGTTTTCTTGGTGCGGTTTTGTTCGAGTTGTTGGTGGCTCGATCTTCGGTGTTTTTAGGCGACTCTAGACTTGGTCGAGTTTGCATTCTGGAGTCGGGACTGACTGGGGTCGTGGTGGTGTTTTTAGAGTGACTCCATATTCGGAACGAGCTTCATTGGGTTCGTCTTCACCACCCACAAGAGATAGGGTTTCGACGCTCTTAGCTGATGCTTGGCTTCGTTTCTTCATCGACGTCCTAAACTTGATAGGTTTAGTTTTTGCTTAGTTTTCGTCCTTCATAGAGTTTCGACGCTGTTAGGTTATGCCTCTTTTCGATTTCTTGCATCAGTTAAATTAAATGTAGGAAAATGTAGTAAAGTAAAGACTGGGAGGGTTAGATTCTTGCATCAGTTAAATTACATAACCTAATGCAAAGATCTAGCCCACACACAACTTAACCTCTACTTAACCCAACTTGAGTTTGCTCCGTTCATGGCCTGAACCTGAAATGACTAGACTAACCCAGTCCATCCATTAACTAGGTTCTGCACCATTACATGTTAGACCTCAATATCGTGGAAGTAACACCAAGAGGACTAGGATAAGATGTAGATACCAGCCTTGTAATATGCACAGCAATGAAGGTTATGTCATCTGTACGTGATTCATGGATCATGCTGCAGCTAGAGACTATACGATTCAACAACAGTTGCAGTGCAAGCATCGCTAGGGATGTTCATCGGCCTAAAACCGAGCCGAATCGAGTCAAACCGAAATCTCAAAAAAAATAAACAAAAAACTGAACTGAAACTAATAGGTTTGGTTCGGTTCTAAATCTAAGTGAACTGAATTTAATTGAGCAATTTGAGCTTGTGGGAATTTCATCAGAATTAACCCAATAGAAAAAATATAACCTAATAAAATATAGTCTGAAAAAGATTATTTTGGAACTCAAACTTACAAATAAACAAAAAACAACTCTATTGATAAGTTGGTGGAGATGCTGGACATTTAGAAATAAAAAATTATTTTATGTTCAAAATGAGAGGAATCAAGCTTGTTGGGAAGTTTCATAAGACAACAACTACAAAATTGAAAAGTGGCAAAAGAGATAGATTTAGAGAAAAAAAAAGAAGGAAAGATATGGAACAAGAATAAGCAGTATCAACAGAAAAATAAGGATTCGATGGACAAAACCACATTTGAATTTCAACGGTTCTTGTCCTCACCCTAGTTTGGCGTCGACTAGTTGGATTATCGAAGACCATGTCGAAAGAGTGGTGAGTTGTGGGGTAGTTTGGATTTAGCTCTCCAGGCTGAGGCAGTTGGCCTTCATCATGGAATCCTAGCTGCTAAGAACTTGGGGATAGCACAAAATACCTTAAACAACGTATGACGTCCTCCTTATGACATCGAAATGTTGATGACAGACTCTCTCCTTCTGATACAGTCGTTCGATACAATCGTGTGCTCTTACATATTTATAGAAGTCAATCAAGTGACAAACAAGTCCAATACTTTTTGAATTCGATATCCTTAGCTTGTCATCCTAAATTATTTGCTCTTGTTGGTAAGAATGCTATGTGATTGTAGTAGGATATATGACATCCCCTAAATTTATACTCCATCCGTCCCACAATAATTGTCTTTGAACTATTGATGCACGCTTTTTAAGGAGCTAAAAACTATATAAAATATCATTTTTAATTAATTTTTTAAAATAATTCTATACTTATTAGTAATATGTATGATATTATTTAAAAATATTTAATAAAATGTTGATATTTTATATAGTTTTTAGCTTCTTAAGAAAACTTGCATGAATAGTTAAAGACAATTATTGTGGGACGAAATGAGTAATTCTTAAAAAAAGGGGATATTTCATCAGGTAACCCTCGAGTTAAGCCTAATTCATGTGGTAAACAGAACTCTATTATTTCGCCCGATAACCTTGAACTATTGATTTTTTTTTTGTCGCGTGCCCTTTACTTTAAGTTTCGGGTAAAAATGTTAATTTTAAAATTCTACGAGTGAAAAATGAAAATGAAAACAAAATTAAGTATTGAAAAATGAAGATGGAGATAGAAGGACAGAGAAACAATGGAGATGGAGGATTGAAACATTTGCAGGTGGAAGACCACCGGGCACCATCGACACCAACCTAAGCCCACCATCGGAACTCCACTTGAGCGCGATACGACTGGGGTTGCTCCTACTGTAGATCTTCACCAAGCTTAAATCGCTCATGTGCTCCTCCTTGCAACTAACAAAGAACGACAATTAAAAAACCTCAAATCCCAACCCACCTCTGACTCGATCAAATTAGACACCAAATCAAGATGGGGTTTTCATAGAATTGCAGTCCAAAAAGCTCAAAATTGTCGTTTTCCATGGTCAATTCGAACCACAACGACTCATTTTTTTAATCTAATTTTTTGGGTCAACATAGATCGAAGAACCCTAATCTCTAATTCAAAATAAAAATAAAAATAAAAATTGAGGATAGTCATATCTTCATCCATGCTTTAACAATAAAAAAAACAAATTCAACAAAAATTCCCATCACCACAAATCAAGCAAATCAACAACATTTAATTTTTTTCCCCTCGTTTTGGCCAGAAGAGAAGGAAGAAGACTGAAGACGAGCCATGTTTGTAGTTTTCCCATTCTTATTGATTTAATTATTTGGCCAAGGTTTTGGAAATTTAATATATTTTACCCAAAGAATTTTAAAATTAATATTTTTACCCGAAACATAAAGGAAAGGACACGCGGCAAAAAAAATTAATAACTGAGGATTACCTGGCGAAATAATAGAAACTTCAGTTTACCACGTCGATTAGGTTGGAGAAGTATCCGGAAAAAAAAAAAAAAAACTCAATTTCAATCGACCCGGTTTGGTAAATGGTAACTGTCAGACCCCAAAATGAGCCGACGTGGCTATGCACGAAAACGAGCCGACCCTCACCCTTACCGGCCGACGCGGTCCGGCTACGGATTTACAAAGTTGGGGAAAGCAGAGGAGGTTCGTAAAATACTTGTAGACGAAGCAAATCCCCGGCGTCAGTTTAACGCTATCTCCCCACCTCGCTCGCCCTCACTTCACATATATATACAGACAAGTAATCATCATCAGTCCATCAATCAATCAATCAATCTTCATCGAATACGCATATTCGAGACACCAACGCAATCGGATCTTTCTAGAACAAATGGGAGGCGCTCACAGCCGCGAGGGTTTGGATCTCTCCGATTCCGACGATGAAGAGCGTTACTTCTCCGATTCCAATTCCCACGATCAAGAAGACAACGATTCCAAACCCCTAAATCCCACTTCTTCCTCTTCAACCTCCTCCGGATTGGGCTTGGATCAGGTGAGTTCTCGCCTTGGCTCACTCAACCTCGGCCAAACCCTAAAAGACTCCGTCAAGCTCTATCTCCATGTCGGAGGAACCACCTCCCAAGCCAAATGGATCCTCGCCCATAAGCTCACCTCTTATTCCTTCGTCCGAGGTTCGGTTGATTCCTCGGATTCGCTCGATGATGAGGATGAGGATGATGATGAGAACGCCCCGTGGCTTCTCAAGGTTGGGTCGAAGGTTCGAGCTAGGGTTTCTCCGGATCTTCAATTGAAGATGTTTGCCGACCAGCGCCGCGTTGATTTCGTCTCCGATGGCGTCTGGGCTCTCAAATTCCCCACTAATGATGACTACCGGAGGTTCGTTTCCCGTTTCCATGATTGTCTTTTTGAGAATGTGTATTCCCTGAAACCCACCGAACAGAACAAGCTCAAGGTTTATGGGAAAGATTTCGTTTCATGGGTTAAGCCTGAGGTTGCTGATGACACCATGTGGGATCACCCTGATCAAGATGAACCTGAAATCCCCACCACAACAAACACTCCCAGTAGGCAGCACAATAGGGATTTGCTTGAGGAGTTTGAAGAAGCTGCTAATACCGGAATTCAGAGCTTGGCTTTGGGTGCTTTGGATAATAGTTTCTTGGTTGGGAATGATGCAATTCAGGTGGTCAGGAATTTCAGACATGGGATTCATGGCAAGGGTGTTACTGTTAAGTTTGATCATGGGAAAGGTAGTGGTGGTGGTGGTTCATCATCGTCGATGATGACGCCTAAGAAAGGGCTTCTGATGAGGGGGGAGACAAACATGATGCTTATGAGCCCTCTCAAGGATGGGAAGCCCCATTCCACTGGCTTACAGCAGCTAGATATAGAGACCGGCAAGATCGTCACCGAATGGAAATTTGAGAAGGATGGTGCTGACATCACCATGAGGGATATCACAAGTGATTCCAAAGGGTCTCAGCTTGATCCTTCTGAGTCTACTTTCTTAGGTTTGGATGACAACAGGCTTTGCCAATGGGATATGCGTGATCGCGGTGGCATGGTCCAGAACATAGCAAATTCTTCCCCTGTCTTGCACTGGACGCAGGGCCATCAATTCTCTCGTGGTACCAACTTCCAGTGTTTTGCCACAACTGGGGATGGGTCAATTGTGGTTGGATCGGTTGATGGGAAGATAAGACTGTATTCTAAGACGTCAATGAGGCAAGCGAAGACTGCATTTCCTGGCCTTGGTTCCCCTATCACTCATGTGGATGTTACTTATGATGGGAAGTGGGTTATAGGAACAACTGACTCGTATTTGGTCCTCATCTGCACCTTGTTCACTGACAAGGATGGTAAGACGAAGACTGGGTTTAGTGGACGTATGGGAAGCAAAATCGCAGCTCCAAGGCTGTTGAAGCTAACTCCTGTGGATTCACATATGGCTGGGGCAAACAGTAAGTTTCATGGTGGTCAATTTTCATGGGTAAGTCAATTTTCTTTTTCCATTGTTCATTTAAATTGCTCTTCTTGGATTTGTGTTCTCTGGAGATGCTTTGAATATGGTTTGTTTCTTTTGAGTTTGTTGAATTAGATTTTTTGAGGGGATTTAACTGAAATTTGGAGGTAGTAAAATCTTTGTTTTGAATTTTTTGCACTTTCATCTTCTTGGATATAGTTGTGAAGTGTAGGGAAGAAAATGACGACTCAAATCAGACAGATTCATTGTAAGGTAGATGGGCATCATATGAATATGAAAAGTGTAGAAAGAACTACTTTCAGATGCCATTCTATGTTTAAAAGATGATATTATAGATAATGGGGAGGATAAGTGGATACAGTATATGTTAGAAAAACCACAATCTGCGTGCGTGTAGGCAGGGATGAAATATGAGGAGGCACAATGTAGTTTAGCTGGTAAATTTATCAGGAGCTGACAATTGCACAATTCTTACATGTTTATCATGGTAGATATTTCGACTAATTTGGCTGTGTTCTATGTTCTCATGTTGTAGCGTGTTGGTGTGTATGAATAGGTCAAATTGGTTGCTTGAGATCCTTTTTCCGGATTACATGTGTGAATTACTGACTTGGGTATTCCCTTGAGATGATTAGTTATTCTGCTTATTCATGCATTGTAAAACTACTATGATATATTCTGAATAACTTCTGTCAATGAATTTTTCTGTTCATCTTTAAGGATATCTTTCTGAAAACAATTATTCTTCATCCACAGGTCACAGAGAATGGGAAGCAAGAACGACACATAGTAGCGTCTGTAGGGAAATTCAGCGTGATATGGAACTTCCAGCAAGTGAAGAACAGCGGCCATGAATGTTACTGGAATCAGCAAGGCCTGAAGAGCTGTTATTGCTACAAGATCGTGTTGAAGGATGAGTCGATAGTAGACAGCCGATTCATGCACGAGAAGTTTGCAGCTGGTGACTCCCCTGAAGCTCCTCTGGTTGTGGCAACTCCTATGAAAGTCTCCTCATTTAGCATGTCTCTCAACAAGTAGTTCAACTGGATGCAGTGTGTACAAAGAACTTTTAGCTTGTAACCAGTTTATGGTTGTTTGTAAATGCCTCCCTTTTAGGCTTTATCCAGCGTTTGTGATTCAATTTAGCTGCTTAGGTAACAGTGATGTTGCTCTTCTTTTTTAAATTTCAACTTTTAGGAACTTGCAATGCAGTTTGCACTTTGGAGCCCTTGTTTGCTGCTGCTTCTTTGGTACTGAGTATTTGTGTGATTAATACAAGGCAATGTTTGAGGTTTTGAAATGTAATCACAAACTTTTTAATTTATGGACTGATAGTTTATCTTTATACGGAGTAGTAGCTTTGGACTTTAACCCAATTTATTATAACTTAATATCAAGATACAAACAAGAATCATGATCTAACAATTAGTACTAAATTGCCTACAAACCATCAATAATAAACGTAAAAATAACTTAAAATGATGAAATCTCATCCTAGACGCTGGTGGCTCATTGGAATAACCAAACAAGAGTTGCCTAATAGTGTCCTCAAGGTATCAATTTGATGCCACTGGTAGAAATCGAACTTCACTAGCACTAGCAACTGCTGAGGCAGCCAACAGATATTTGGACAACAAAGTTTATTCTTGGCGCGGTTTCCTTGAGAGAGTCGGGGAATCAGAAATCACTCGGTCACCAGCGCTGATCATGTTGCGAAGCATGGTGTCTTCATACATAATCACCGATCCAATCCCCTCTACATGACTTTTCAAGAAAAGAGAAGGTGACCACTTCGCAATTAAACTGCTTAGGCTTACAATTCTAACACCAAAGTAAAAAACAAGGGGGAATCAAAGATCAATGCACACGGTGCCATACACTGAACGACATCTTTGTCCATGGTAAAACCTAACAGGTGGCATAGCTCAAACAGATACATGGAACAATCAATGCTTCTTCACAAAGCATCACGAAGAAGTATGAGTTTCTTCAAAGGGCATCGCGAGCAGCAATTCGACATGCAATCGCATCAGCAAGTGAACCTAAGTCCAACTCTGGGCCAGATATTTTGTAGTGCTGCCACGAAACAAATTTGACAAATTGGTTATTCACACAAATTTTTTTTTTTTGAAAAAAAAACACAGTGGCTGCAACATAATAGCTAAACAGATCAACACACCTTTTTTATCTGTGCATCGTTTGCCCTACTCTCCATTTCATCGAGGCTAACCTCCTTACCACTGATAAGTTTCCCAACAGCTTCCATCTAGGGATACAACAATAATTCAAATATCAAGAATCTTTAGCATGGAAACTGAAAAAATGCCAGCAGAAAGAACAAGTGCTGACCTCTTCAGGAGAAGCATTAAACCGAGCTGAAAGGACATATGTAGAGCTATCTGAGATACCACATCTTTTCAAGGATTCTGTTATCTGCTCAGAAAATCTTTCAAGAGGTGAGAATTAACAGTAGATTATAGCCTGAATGAGATTTTTTATTTTCTTTCAAAAAACCCAAAAAAAAAGTTATATTTTGATTATTTTCTTAGATGCTTTGGTTACTTTATTGTATAATAAGGTTAGATTAATTAAATAAACAAAGTCACAATTTGACATTATTTACATATAAATAGCTGTGGGTAATACTTTGAAAGAAAAACAAGTTTGTGGGCGGTTTGCTGAAATTTTTTAATTTATGGTTGGTTTGGTCTTGTGAAAAATCACACATTTTAATGGTGGTTTTCTGTAATTTACCCTGGAAAAAAAAGAAAAAGAATAAAAGAGAGAGGCCATAAGATATTACATGCTTGGAGGCTGAATAGTTGTATACAAGTTCTGAATGGGGAGTTCGGGTCGTCAATGAATCCCGTCCCTTTGCTACAAGTGTCTTATGAGCTGAAGCAAGCACCGGGAAAATGTCAGGGATCTGTTCCATGTAACCAAATTAGATGATGTTAGGAGAAAGCAAAACGACAGTAATAAGGTTAGGAAACAAAGAAGGCAAAAGGGGTGCTCCAGAATCTTACAAGTGACGCATTCAGAAATGCAACTTCTGGTTGCAAGGTTCCAGCTTGCATCAAGTCTAAAAGCTCCCTGCACGCAAAGTGTGAACCATTACATTAAACAGTTTGAATAATAAAAATCAAAATTGCAGATATCCTCCATTCAGATAGCAAGATGACACAATGAGCCAAGACATACCCTTCGGAAAAGATTTAAAATCATAAAAAAAAATGGGTCAGTATGCAATTGCAGGAGTGTATGGTTCAGCAAGGAATTTCTGCATAAGGCAAGGACCAAAATGGATGCCGTTGGGGGTATTTTAAGAGTTAGGTTGCAAAAAGTTAATTATTGGTTTTGTGGATTGCGAATGGGTAAAATAGTAGGAATCTTTTATAGCAAAGGGAGACATAAAGACAAAAACAAAGCGTTCTTACAAAGTACGATGGTAGTACCAATAGGGAAATCAGAAATGACTCAAGTAACCAAAACAGCGACTTTACTTAAGAAAAGATGAGAATTTACAAACATTCTACTCCCTTCACCAAGAAAAAAGATGTCATTTTAGCAATTGACACATTTATTAAAGAAAAAAACGATATCTTACCCTAAACAAACATCACAATTAAATGAATGAAGAGAGTTTTCATAAAAAGTCTCAATATATGCAATTTCAATAACAAACATAATAATTCACCACTAAAATGATATATTTCCCTAAACAAGCATAAGAAGCTAAAATGGCATCTTTTTCTTAACATAGGGAGTGAGATAATACACTAGATACAACAAACAACAACAACAACATTCCCAGCTTATACCGCATAAGCAAGGTCTGAAGGGCCATGTTGTACCGACTCTTTCCCCAACTACATCAAAAGGGTGTTTCCGAGTGGCCCGAAAGGAGAAATTTTGATTTGATCTTCAAATAGTGGATACTGTTTGTGTGCTCGGATAGAGGAGGGAAGACAAAAGTTCAATATCAATTTGGGGTAAGCAATTTGAGAGGTTGTTAACATAAGAAATGGAGGCATTGTATTAAAATTTATAGCCATTTCTAAAAAGTACATAAACCCAAACAAAGGGAAAATAGATCAAAGAGCAAAGTGTTATAGTTATCCAGCATAATAAGAAAATATATTAGGTTCAAACAAGAGACCTTTTTAGAAGTACACTAGAAGAAGGAAAATATAAATTTTTGTCAGCAATTGGAAAACGAGTTTTGAAATACAAATATCAAGAGAGAGAGAGAGAGAGAGAGTACTTGGAATTAGTGACATCTGTGTAGAGAGAGACAGAAAGAGTGTTGTTTGCATCAATCTGAAACACCTTCATTTTGCTCTTTTGAACAGAAGAATCTGATTAGTTTTCCTGCCAAGTTAATGAAACAAAAAACCCATATTTACAGTCAGGTCCTGCAGTCTGCAAAGATGAAGTCAGGAGCAAGTCGAACTAATAGAACATCAAGCCACAAAGACAAAGCAGCCAGGGAGGGTTACGGGCATGGGCGTTACAGGGAATCATAAATAAAAAGGATGTTTATGCAAATCCTATGCAGAAAGTACACGAGTGTCCATTGCACAACGTCAAGGTATGCTACTTAGGCATCTACATCGACTGTATGGGAAGTAGTTGGTGTGGGCTTTATAGATAAATGGAAATGGACTTGGGGCCTATTTGGCAGCATAAGTTTTATGTTTTGTCGGTAGTATTTTGAATGATTGGAGTTTGAGTTGAAAATTTCTTATAGAGTTTTCTTTATAGAGTCTGGTATTTGAAGTAAAAGTTATTTGAAGTTTTGTGTGTGTTGGTATTTGAAGTTTGTGTGTTTGGTATTTGAAGTTTTATAGAGTTTTCTTTTTAATTTTCAGCTGAAATAATCTCTAAAATCTGAACGATCACTCGAGTACCAAAGTACAGAAGCTATCCATTGTTAATCAAATGCAATATTTGCAGGACTTGTCTATCATTGTAATTTAAATGATAATCATAAAAATTAGCTCAATTCCTTCAACTCTAACAGGTTCTTTACTGTACCACATGCTACATTATTTATATTACAAAAACATTTCAGATGGAAACTAGAATCCAATCAACTTGGAAAAAAGAAAGGTACAAGCAATGGAAGAACTAAGAAACGCTTTTAACTATTTAGCTGTAACAAAATTCTGGACAAACACCAAATCATAACCTAAATCCTAATAACCACAAATCAAATAACAAACGCAAATTCTCAACAAACACATAATTAAAATTCACAAATTTGGAACCCTCGACCTAAACAATCGGATCCTAAAATCCAAGTAACTACAAATTCACAGCCCGAAGTCCCTAACTTGCCCAAGTACAATCACGAAACTAATTAATCGTCACCTGGGGTGCTGGACTGTGGGGAAAGAGGAGGAGCTGCCGGCGAGGCGGTAAGGCGACGGGCGGGACTGCCGAGGCGAGGCGGTAAGGCGACGGGCGGGACTGCCGAGGCGAGGCAGTGGTGGTTTGGCGGCGACAGGCGAAGGCAAGAGGGGCTGGCGGAGAGTTGTGATAAGTGTTGGGTTGTTGACGGCGGGTCAAGTAGGAGCCTTGAAACATTACGGAGCAATACTATAATTTTCTTTAAAAAAAAAGAAAAAGAAATGTAAAAGAGGGTTGATAATTTCATATTTTCATTCATAGAGGGTTGATAATTTCATATTTTCATTCATAATTTCATTCAAGACAGAGATGGGGAAGGTCACCCATTAATTATGGGAGGTTAGAATGTGGGAAGATAGAATCCTATTAATAGGTAGAAGTTCTGGCGTTACAGAAAGTTAGTTAATTAGGTATTTCAAATATCCAAATTGAAGGTGATTCCTTGATCATAATCACACACATGTTGGATAACTCTCCTTGCTCGTGGGAGATCGAACTCCTCATGTCAGATATTAAACTGCTCCTCCAAGGAGTTGAAGAAATTTCTTTCTCTCATGTGCCCCGTGATGACAACAAAGTGGCTGATAAGATCGCACACCTTAGCTGCATTGCCAATGTGCAGGGGGTTTTCAATGATCTTGATCTTCAAGACCTCATCTGTAAAAAATCATTCAAATCATTTGTAAATTATGAAATTGCTAAGATATTTCTACTCCACGAGATAAGAGCATAAAAGACAAAATATAATAAAAAGGGAAAAAAATTAAGAGCGAGATTTGTTAAATTAAAATTTGATGAATCCATCTTACAAATCGGTGAAAGTATAATTGATTTCGTTAGACTAACTCCAATGGTATGGTGCAAATGCTTAAATATGTACATTTCGATACAAATTGTGCTCCAATGGTTACTTTTGAGTGTGCAAAATATGCACATTTGCACACAAAGTGCTCAAATATAAGCACATCACCTCCCCATGTGTAAAAACTTTTATCAATTTTCAATAAAGTCGGGGTCATTTCTATTGGTTGTCTTTAAGTTATTCTTTTTCCTTTTTAATTTAATCATATTTATTTAGAGATAGATGTGTATAAAATACACATCTAACCAATGAAGTAAAATATCAAAAAGTGATGTTTATTTTTGAACACCTTGTGCAAATATGTACATTTGCACACTTAACCATTGGAGTTAGTCCATCAGAAATTACTTCGGCTGATTTGTGAAAATATAGTACTAAATTGGTGTTCTGTTTGTAAAAGTATACCCGTTTTGTGAGAATAGCATAAATAGGATGGTGGGTCATTTGTAAACTTGTCAAAACATAAACCGAACTGAAAATCCAGAATTTTTTGGATCAAGACCCGAAAATTTTGACCCAGGAAATTTTTTGGACCTAAACCCGAAAAACATGTATTTTTCTGGATCAAATGGGTTTCGACCCGGTGACCCGACTGACCCGCTTGTAAAACAAAACTTTGACTAATTAATAAAAAGCCAAGAAAATCTCAAAGTCATATTAGGGTAAGTTTAGTAATTAATATATTATTAAAATTAATTAATTTATAATTATATATTATTAATAGAGATTCCAATTTATTACATTTTATAATTACAAACACTCGATCTTTTTTTTTCAAATTAACTTTTATATTTATTTGTATTGTATATTACTCCATCCTATCGGTAAAATTTGATTTTTGGGATCTTCGTTGGCTTGGGCAGTGATCTGGTTTTTTGAAAATCTTCGTTGGATCTAACAAGGTTTTGAATTTGATTGGCTTGGGAGGCGATCTGAATTTTTAGGGTTTTTTGGATCCTAACCCGACTTTTTTTTTTACAGTAGGCAAATATTAGGAGAGTTTTACGGAAACCGTAAAACACCTCTTTAATCATCCTGCAGGATGATGAAATACAAGTCCCTATTAGAAGGGATAGTCAAGCTATTACTAATAATACCATGTCTAGCTATGTTGTCGACTACTCTATTGGCTTCTTTGTAGCAATGTCTAAATTCAACATGGTCGAAACTGGTAGCCATTGATTGGATCTTCTCCACTTGATGCATGATTTCCCATTTGATGTTGTCTTCCTTTTTTATTGCCTTGATTAGACCTTGCTTGTCACCTTCTATAATCACTTTCCGAAGACCTTTCCTTATCGCATGTTGTAGACCTAGACAGATTGCAGCAGCTTCTGTCTGTAACACAGTACCCTTGTGAGTTTCTTGATAGAAGATATCTATCACATTAACTTTGGAGTCTCTAATGACTCCCCCCACATGGCAAAAGCCTGTGGGTTTAACCGAGCCATCTACATTGATTTTGTAGATAGCCCCCTCTGGTCTGATCCATTTGATTTTCCTACGCTTTATTTTTTGTTAATTTTGTGATGATTCATTCTCGTCATTTTTCCATTTGTTGGAATTAGTAATAATTCGATGTATTAGATTTATTACATTTGGTGGTTTTTTTGTTATTGAATATGAGCTCATTCCTAGTCTCCCATATAGCTTGCCAAATGAATTAAATCTTCAATGTGGGTTTTCCCCAAGTGGGTTGTTGTGAGGTCCCCTATGTCAACTTGGTATCCACTAGCATTTAAACATTGCTTGACAATCATTCTTTCATAGAGTTTGATTATCTCTTTGGTATATTTACACCTTAGAAAAAGGTGTGTTGTATCCTCATCATATGATTCACAAAGGCAACAATGAGTTGGAACTCGATTTATATATCTATTGAGCCTTTGAGTAGGCCATCAATCATTATTTTCCACACTAAATTTTTAATCCTAGGTGGTAGGTTTAATTTCCAGATCCATTTATGGTCGACATTGTTTTGTTGTCGTGTAATGTCTAAATATTTTGTTGATTTAGTCGTGAATGATCCGTTGGGTTCCAATTTCCAAATAAGTTTATCTGGGGTGTCTCAATCTGGTATTTGGATTTCCAGAATTTTTTGGACTATGTTAGGCGGGAATATGCAGTCAAGAAGAGTAATATTCCAATGTTTTTGATCAGTTAGTAGTTGATTTACTCTCATGTTTGTGTCTAACTTATCCAAGTATTCTTCTAGTGGGTAACCATTTAACCATGGGTCATTCCATACATTTATCGATGTACCATTTCCCACGATCCAAAGGAGGCCTTGATTGAATTTCTTCCTAAGAGTTAGTAGTCTCCCAAATTGCCAAGATATGTTTAGGTTCGTTCTTTGATTGATGCTCTCATTTTCCAAGTATTTCTCTTTTATTAATTTTACACATATGTTGTTCTGATCCATATGGATTTTCCATAGTAGCTTCATTTGCAAGCTTTCATTTAGGTCTTCAGATTTTCTGATTCCCAATCCTCCTTGTTGCTTGGGTTTACAAATCTTATCCCAACTAATTAGAGGTGTGTATCTCTCTGATTGAAGTTTATTCCAGAAGAAGTTCTTGTTAATTTGGTCCATTTGTTGCAGGATACCTTTTGGTAAAATGAAATTTTGCATAAGGTAGTTTGTTTTAGAACTCAGGTTTACTTGGATAAGGACTGCTCGTCCTGCTTACGAGAGGGTTGAAGCTTTCCATTTAGATAGTTGCTTCTTGAGATTTTATATTGCCTCATCAAATACACAGTTCTTGACTCTACCATTAATTAAAGGAATGGCTAAGTATTTTTCTATAGTTTTTGAAATCGGGATTCTCATCTGTTGTGCTAGGGATCTTGCTAGAGTAGTACTAACATCTTGCTAGAGTAGTACTAACATCTGTTGTGCTAGGGATCTTGTGTTGAGGCTCGTATGGGCCGCTCTAGCAAAAATAATTGTGTCATCAGAAAAGCTTAGAAATGGTATAGGAGTGCCATTTTTCTTTAATTTGATGCCAACTAGAGCATCATCAAATAAGGCTTCCTTGTGTAATTCTCTTGCAAGATTTTCCATGACCATTACAAATATATAAGGAGTTATAGGGTCACCTTGTCTAATTCCCCTGTTTGGTTTAAACTGTTTGCCTAAAGTGTTGTTAACTAGCAATGAAAAGGTGGTTGTTGTTAAACATTTCATTACCCAATTGATCCAAATTGGGTGGAAACCAAACTTGATGAGTATAGCTTCAATATACGACCAATTGATTTTATCATAGGCCTTTTCCATGTCTATTTTTAAAGCCATCCATCCTTTCTTACCTTTTTGTTTATGAAAGCTGTGAAATATTTCATGTGCAATTAGTGTATTATCTTGTATTGACCTCCCTTCCACAAAAGCCCCTTGAAAAGGGATTATAAGCTTAGGGATGATGGGTTTTAGTCTATTTGCTAGAATTTTAGTAGTAACTTTATATATGGTATTGCAAAGACTAATTGGCCTATAGTAGTTAATATTCATAGGGCTTTCTATTTACGGAACAAGAGCGATGAAGGTTTGGTTTATTTCAGAGAGGAGATTTCCAGAATGAAAGAAAGCTTTTATAGCCTTACAAAGAGAAGGTCCGACTATTTGCCAATATTTACTATAGAATTCAGGGGGATATCCATCAGGACCAGGAGTCTTATCTTCTGCCATGCTATCAAGTACTTTTTTTTATCTCATCTGTTGTTTGTAGCTTAGTAAGAGCCAAATTCTCCTCATAGGTTACTTGTGGCTGAATGTTTCTAATATCATCCTGCGAGACTTTACTTTGTTGGGAGTACACAAATCTCTCATCCATTTCATCCGTAATTTGATCCGATATGCTGGTAGGGTCAGTTAGTGTCTCGCCCTTTTTTGATACAAAGGATAAAGTATTCCTCCTGAAGTTTCTTATTTTGGCATTGGTTTGGAAATACTTAGTGTTTCTGTCTGCTAGTTGCACGTGCTTAACTCTAGCTCGTTGCTTCCAAAATTTATGATTATAGTCTAGCAGTTTATATTTTTTCTCCTCCAATCTTGTTAATTTAGCCTTTTCAGTTGCAGATATGTATCCCCAAGGTAGTTGCATCTAAAGATTTATAATGTCTTGCTCTAGTTTAGTTAATTGTTTTTGAATGTTGTTAGCTTGATTCTTACACCATTCTTTTGTGTTTTTCTTTAACAATTTTTGTTCTTTCACAAGTTTGTAACTAAAAGAGCCTGATATCTTATTTTGCCAAACTTTTCTGACAATATTTTCATAGTCTAACTTTGTGGTCCAAGCCACTTCAAACCTAAAAGGGATTCCTTTTTTGCCTTCTGATAAGCCTATTTACATTGTTATAGGAGAGCGATCTGATGTGGAAAATGAATGGTGTTGAACCTTGAGATTATTAAACTTGGTGACAATGTCTTGATATGATAACACACGATCCAATCTTTCATAAGTGCTATTGAGTCCTGTCTTATTTTTTCTCCAAGTGAAAGGCGAACCTGTAAAAGGTATCGTACGCAGATTAAGCTCTTCTTTAATATATTTTAGTCTTCTAAATCTTGTTGTAGTCGGGATGTTCCCTCCAACCTTATCTGTATTATTTTCAATATCATTTAAATCACCTATTATAATTACAGGGACTAAATGTTTATGGACAATAGTAAAAATTTCTTCCCAGAAGATATTTTTCTCATGTTCTACGGAAGGAGCATAAACGAATAAGAGGGAAAATACACAATCATTTACAATTACTTTGATCATGCAATATCTGTCATTTTGTTCCAGAATAGTGCTCTCATCTAGTATTTTGTGACGTTTGTACAGAATCCATAGACCTCCTTTGTGTCTGTTAGCTTTAATAACAATTGCTTTATGAAAACCCGTGCTTCGAACTTGTGACTCTGTGGGGGGCTTCCGTAGCTTTCGTTTCTGTAAGAGTGAGGATATCTAGCTTATTTGAGTGTCTAAGTTGATTTATCTCATGCAACAGAAGAGGATGTCTTATTCCTCTCTCATTCCAATAACCGAGATTAATCATAAAATTGTTTGTTAGGAAGCCAATTTAGCCGATGTATTTGTAGAGTTAGCATTGTTTTTACATCTCTTTCTAGGTGATTTTTCACAGGTTGTGCTTTTCAATCTCAAAGGATACAAAGAGCAATGCTTGCTATATTGTATATGAGTGAGGATATGAGTAGCTTTACCTTTAATCAGCTTCAGAAGATGTCCCTGTTGATAGTTCCAGCAACTACAAAGAACTGTAAGTTTAAAGCCTTTGTTGATGAGCCAAGGGTTAATCAAAGGTTTGGTTTGAACTTGTTCTTGGATATGGTTGTTGTGGTTTGCCACCATACCACCCAAAGGGGGTTTATTAGGGCTTAACCAAGGTTTTGTTTCGTTCAGGGAAGAGAAAAACATACCTCTATCCCAAGATATCTTCTCAATATTTCCATTCTCAATAGTCCTTATGGTTATGATCAGTCAGGTGTTCTTATTCCTGCTAGTTTTGATCATATGTTTAAATAACTGAAGGAATGTAATACAACAAGAAGTAGAGTAGTGACAAATATACTTATAATAATAGAGAAAATACTTAAAAAATTTACGGTTGCCTCTATCATAGCCTGAAACCAGAGGAGAGCAACTTAAATAACCATCAGTGCAACTTTTTAGTTTAGACATAGAGGACATCCAAAGGTAATAGGAAACAACAACAAAATGGGATAGTTTAAGATCAGAGAGAGTTTTAGAAAACTGCTTGTTGAGATAAGGTTTAGAAATAGAGTTATACAAAACTTGTTGATGAGAAATTTTGTAGTAGCTTACCACCACCAAAACCACAAGAGGGAAAATGGGGATCAGCTCGAAGGTTTGCAAAGATAAATAAACAAAAAACAACCCCACAATCCTTTTGAAAGGAGACCCTACAAGAAGTAGAATAGAAATGCTACACTGAAGATAAAGAACACCCAACTTGCACACACCAAATTCACCCAACCTGTTCCTTTAAAAAATCTGTTTGTACATCCAAAAAGAGGAAATGCGGATAGTCATAATATAAGAGCAGGACTTAGCAGAGATAGACTAGAAAACCAACAGAAGATACCTCATATTAGATAAAGAAAGAAGCCTAAAATTATTGTTCACAATCATTAAGCAACCTAAATAATATGCAGATTTGATCCTCATTGTCTTAGTTTCACAAGGGTCAAAAGTCAAGCCACTATTCTTGTTATCCATAGAAAAATAAGCATGGTAGATGATAACCAAAGGTAATAACAAAGCATGGAAAGGAAACTGATTCAACCAAATACTAAGGGCATATGTTGTCATGCAAAAATCATTATTCAGGGAAAATAGAGGTTCAGGGATAAACTTATCTGTTATGGGTAGGATATTAAGAACTGACTCGGCACCCGACTTGATCTAATCTTGTGAACTTAGTGTTAGATTTGCATTGGTACACTGCATGATCCAGTTGCTTTCGCCATTTCGAGCCTGAAAAACGGATGGTTTGAAACCACACAGTTTGATATAACAGGAGATCGAACTAAAGGAATTGTATTGAAATTTTTTATTTGAGGGTTTGGGATTATATGTGTTTTTTCTCCAAGCTCGGGAGATGCTGAGATTATCCTGATCAGTAGGGATGACAATGGGTCGGATGATGGGTGGATGATCTACTTCCATCACCCGACCCACCACCGAAAACCCTTCACCCTACCCGACCCATCAGCCACCAAATATTTCACCCACCCCGCCATCACCCACCGGGTGATCGGGTGGATCGGGTGATAATTCGGGTGAAATACAAGACATCAAATTCATCAAAAAAATGGGTGAAAAAGATACGTCGAACACATCGACGAATAAACATTAATTAGGAGCCCATTGCATTCACATTTCCATTTTAATTAGGAGCCAATTGGATTGCATATCTTCAAATAAAAATTGCATAACTTACTTTATGACAAGATATTTCCATTTTAATAGTTTGATAGGTATCTTGAATTAGGGTTTAGAGGGGTATATTGATAATTTCACATATAAAATATAATTATATAATATAAGTTGGATGACGGGTCGGGTGACGGATGAGGAATGTCTTCACCCGAATCCGACCCGACCCATCACCCGTTCACCCATCACCCATTTAATATCCGCTTTATTTCGGATTTTCACCCACTTTTTTGGGTCGGGTGAGACGGATATCCATCGGGTACGAGTAAAATTGCCATCCCTACTGATCAGGATGATCCCCGGCAGATTGAGGTCATCACCATGGCAGAATGCTGCAACGACAAAGCTCCTGCGAAGGAAGGATCTATAGAGGAGGTTGAGCGTTGGTAATCTTGATGAGGACCCGACCTAGCTCCCACCATCACAGATAGTAGAAAGCGACTCCTAGGGCCGCTAATATTGGTTGAATCGCAGTGAGATCTGCCCAAATTGGAACTCACAAGACTCCATGAGGCCAAAAAAGGGTTGTCACTCCCTTGAGACCCGATGCATGTGCCGAGTATGGCTTGGTGATGGACGATTTGGAGGCTACGAGTCAAATTTTGGATCAAATTGCGAGGGGATTTAGTTTTTGGAGATTTGAGGTTAGGATGGTATTTACTAGAGCAATGGAGATTAGGGGAGTGAGATTTAGGAGTAACTCTGAAAGCCAGAGGCAACGGCAACGCCGTTCCATGGCCAGGCGGCCAAGGAGCGAGGCGCCGAACCGGAGGAGATTGAGGAAGAACAGAGGTGCTTCAACATGTTATCTACTTATTTTTTCAGTTTTTACTTTTAATAAATGTATTTCTTTTTATAGACACGTGTATAATAATTCTATTAGTTTTCATAACTAATCAAGTATTAATAATTCTATTAATTTTTATAACTTTGACTCTTTGAGGGTTCTCCACCCCCCAAAAAAAATTCATTGTCATTTGTCCATATTCCATAATTTGTATGAATTATGAAATATGATTATTTTTTGGTGGAAAGAATTATTTATATCCAAATTAATAATTTTATAGCTGTTATTTTATTTATTTCTATATTATGTTTTGGTAGAATAAATTATTTATATCTATATTAATTTTTTTTTTCACAAAATTAATATGATTCACAAATGAGCCGATAAAATTAATATAATCCACACAATAAAAATGGACTGCCGGATATGACTCAAAGACTTCAAGTATTCAACCCAAATTACCGAATGGTCCGAATCATTTATTTTATATACTCCCTCCGATCCAAAATAAGTGGTCATTTTAGACTTTTAAATTTGATCCAAAATAAGTGTCGTTTTATGTTTTCTAGGCAATATAATAGATTGATTAATGAAAATTGTTATTGAAAATTGTATTTGTTGACTACTTTTTATTTCAAATTCTTCACTTATTGGTTGAAAATGTTGGTAAGCATTTAATAAATGATAAGATTTAAAAAAAAATATAAAACCAATGATAATTAATACTTTACTTAAAAATTGTGTCAAAAGCTAAAACGACACTTATTTTGGATCGGAGGGAGTATTCAATAATTCAACTATTTTACCTAAATTAAAAACAAATTACTCAAATAATTTATTTTACATATTTAAGTATTTTGCCTAAATTTAAATCAAATTATCTGAATTATTTATTTTACATAAATTACATAGTCAAGTATTCAACCGAGTCAAAATCAACCTAATTATTCAAACGGGTCGAATATGATTCAACCCAAAACCCAAATAAATTATACCCACTTTGATTCGAATCCCACGTGATCGACCCGTCTGAGCCTGACACACTTTGTCCCGAACCCGAATGGAAATGACCCGATTTAACCCGAAACCCGACCAGTCTAAAATTCATTATGACCAAACTCGACTCGAACCCAACCCGAATAGTACCGGCCAACCACACATTTTACCCGAACTGATCCGACCCATTAGTGACCCGACCCGAACAAGTCTGACCCCAACCAGCCCCGTATAACCGAGTTGACATCTCTACTGACATGTGATTAAGAATCATCCATTATTCATTATTGTATTTGTATGTATATTGGTTGTAGGCATTGACAAGGTTATCTTGCACTAATTATTTTTAAGCTTTGCATGTTGTTTGCCCCAATGGCTTGTTGTAGTAGCTAAGCTCTTATAGTGATTAGTGTTTTTGATGGGTAGTTTGACTTGTATTATAGGTCTGTTTGAAGCAAGAGGCCGGGTAGGGCTGAAAATCACCCGTGTGTGACCGACTCACTCAACCCATCCGACCTAATTATATGGGTGAAAACTCGAAAAAAAAAACGGGTGATGGTCCATCACCGGCCCATCCATCACTGATGGATGGGTTGGTGATGGATGGGTGAAATGGGTGATAGGTCGGGTGATTGGTGATATGTTTTTCACCCATTACCCAATCCATCACCCGACCCGCTTAACCACCGGTTAACTCACCCGACTCGATTATTTTAAAAAAAAATCCTAGTTTATAAAAAAAATATAGCCTAACACTACATATTTCTTATTTTTATAATTCTAGCTTCTCTATTGTCTAATTGTTTTTGTGTAAAAAAAATCTAGAAGAACGTAAACTTATGTTATTTAACCCCATATCACATCTTTTAAAAAAATTATTTTATTTGTTTTGTATATACTACTAGAGTGTTATCAATTTTGTTCGTTTAAGCGACTTAGCATTTAGGGTTCGTTTGGTTAGCTCTCTACTTTTCGAGAAGTTCAAAATCCCAGGAAGTAAGAGTCTATATACGTATTTGGTATGTTTTTTAAAAATGGAAACAACCAGGAATTTCAATTCCCATGAAATGGTGGAATTTAACTTACCTTGGGGGTGTAAGATCTACTTCCTACATTATCTTATCTCAAATCTCCTATAAAATTTATTTTTTATAAATAAAATCTCTAATTTGCCCATATAGATTTTGATTTTAAACAAAAAATAAAAGGTTATAAGAGTAATTTTAAATAAATTACTATGAAAATTCCATGTTTAACCAAACAAAATATAGGAATTGAATTTATGGGAAATTATTTCAAACCAAACATATTTTTACATTTCCCATGAAGTAGAATTCATGAGAATTACATATCCTGGAAGTTGCTTCCTGGTGAGTCTACTTCCCACATTTAACCAAACGAGGCATAATGCCTCGTTTGGTTTGATATTAAACGTTTAACCAAATGTAGACTTCCTGGAAAGTCTACGTGTTAAGGCATGATTTAGCCAAAAAAAATTTTAACGATAACGAACTCAAATTCATCTCATTTGATTTGATATTAAACTTTTAATGCTAACTTTGTAAGATGAGGATAGTGATATAATGTATGAATAAATATTTTATACATTTAATAAGATTTCCACGTTGACGTGGTTTGTGAAATTATCAAATATGATCGATTTATAAGTATTTCTTATGACTCATTTTCTTTTAGTTTACTTCACCCGATTACCCACCCATTCACCCGACAGATCGAGTGATATGTGAAACATTAGACGGACGGGTGATGGGTCGGGTGAAATTTTTTTGTGACGGGTCGGGTGGAAATATGGCTCCACCCACTCATTACCTGACCTATTTCCACCCTTAAGGCCGGGCGCTGGCAAGAGGTGGAGAAAGCCTATTCTAGCCTTTTGGAAGATAACGCACTTGACCAACTTGTTTCTTCTGTTACATTTGTTGCAGTTTCACAGTTTTAGGACCCATTTCCGATAATAAGCATTGTTGCTTCAAGGTCTTCTCTTTTCATTTATGTCAGTTATTATGCTTTTCTAGTTTCATTGATAGATGAAGAAGATATGTATATTCTGAACTCATTTTTCTTTATCCTCGAGTAAGTGTCTCTAGCTGGAAAGATATCAATACAAGTTCATTGTTGGGTGAAACTAAAAAGGGTAAACTTTTAGACAACTTTTGAAACTTATGATCATCCTAAGTCAGCCCTACCAGCCATGGGAATAGATGCAGTGATTATTGTATCATGGAACAATGAATGCATATGGGAGTATGCCCAACTGCGGTATATAGTGTTTTTATGTTTAACTTTTGTGTGTTTTTACTATTTTGGGAGTATGTCCAAGTCCTTATGACCTTATTTTGTTGTATTTGTAAATTTGTATAATTGTATTTGTAAATTTTTATAATTAATTAAATTTGTATATTTAGTGTTAGAAATAATCAGAAGTTTTTAGCTCGGGCCTGAAGTCGTATGTGTATTATATTTTTTTTTAAATATGAGACTTTTTAGTCCGGCCCTGAAGAATCTGAGCTAAAAAATAGTGTTTTTTTATTTTTCTAGAAATAATTTAGCGACAGGACACGACTTGTCATTGCTATAAGTTTTTTTTCCATCGCATGTTTGGTCACGTCTACCTTGTCGTGGCTATGGCTGTTGCTATTAGCAACAATTTCTTGTGGCCAAAAGGGGTTAGGCCACAACAAATTCATTGCCACGGTAACTTGCTATTGTTAAATTGTTTTTTTAGTGTATTTAGGTGGGGCTACACTTAAAAAGAAATCACCACAAAAGCTTGGGTTTAGTGAGAGGCTGACCTTTAAGCAAAATTATTCAAACAAAATTGAAGAAAACTCCACAAATAAAAACTCATAAATCAAAATTAAGAATTGATCGATTGGTCAATAAAACTTTTCATACAAATTTAGTGCCTAAAATGGCTCCAAAATCCAAATACTAAAATGAGATGATCCATCAACCACCTACATTAGTTAGAAAAAATATATAAATAGTAGAGAGAATGACACTAATGCCCCCTACTCGAAATGGTTTGCATAGCTACCACCCACAAAAAAACTTTGCAAAAAGCTAACCCATCAGCCAGTCAAAAATAAATCTCAAACGGCTGGGGTTATTAATGAGGAGATAGATATTGATGTGAGATAGGGAGAGAGAAAGAGAGAGATGCCATTTAAAAAAAAACATTCAATCAATCGTCATCCAATCAACCGCCATCACATGAGGGCTCTTAAAGGAGGGAAATAAAGGAAAATGTCATATCTGACCAGAGGAAGAAGAAGACGACCACCATAGAGAAACAAAAAGAAAGAGAATGAAGAAGAAGAACACATCGACAACAACATGAATGAAGAGGAAGAGGCCACAGAAAGTGACATAAAGGCAGAAGAAGAACACACAGACAGCGACACTCGGTTTTCAAGTAAGTAACTCCTACATGTAATGCTTAGTTGAAGATGTTGATGGATTCGAAGGGGAGGAACTGATTTTAAAAACTGATTTCTGTTTGGCATTGGGTGAAATGCGGGAATGTAGAGATGTGCAAGGTAGAACTAGGCAGATGTTGTTAAATTTAGGGCAAAATTGGGCGAAGTAGGGTTAGGGGAAATGTTAGAAAGGGTGCGTTTTCATATACGTAGGTTAAAATTGGTCAGGGAAACTGAATATTTATATCAATAGGTCGAAATTTCATATGAATATGTTCAGAAACTGTGTGGAATTGGAGATGTATAGAATCAATAAGTTGACTGTCATGTATGAATATGCAAGTGACATGTTTAACTATCTTGCTGTCATGTAGAAAGGGAAACAGTTGGGTTGAATATGTGGAAGGGTAATTGCTGGGTTGAATATGTGGAAGCATTGGGTGCATTCAATATTGATATGAATAGGTTGACATTTGATATGCATAGGTTTAAAATCGTGTGAAATTTGATATGAATAGGTTCAATTTTTGTTTCTGTCATGTATGAAGATACAAGTGACATGTAAAAATAAGTAATTGTCATGTACATATTGACTGTTGGCATGTATTTAGGACTGACATGAAGAAGGGAATTATGGGTTGGGGTAGACGCAATTTTTAAAGATTACTGATGTATGGTATCCTAACATGCAGGATATCTAATAAAGAAAAAAAATGTCTCGATCTAGTGCAAAGAGGGTTGTCCAGACTTAATCCTCCAGCGAGGTATGATGAGCTTTTGATCGAGCAACGTAAGTTCTTATTGTCGTGCAGCGTGCCTGACATGTCGAAGTCTGTGCAGGCTGTGTACACTGTCGGGGCAGAGACACTTCAAAGGCCGATGCAACCAATACTCACGGCCGCAGCCAACTCCTACTTAACATGGACGAGCAATTAAGCGAGGGCTACTGGAAGGGCCTGATGGATAGCCCGTTGGGGGGCATTGTGAGGTTGGGCACAAGGGTCTAGTTCTCCATGCAGATTGTACACTACGTCCTACAATGACAACTGAAGATGAAGAAGCAACATAAGACCTGGTACAAGATCTAGGTTGCGATAGTTAGGTTCTCAATACCGGAGTTTGCGCTTGTGACTGGCCTGAACTACAGTTTCGCCCAGCAGCCTAAAGACGATGAAGCAGACAAGACCGCAATCCATGATTTCTTCAACGTAGAGAAGCTGAGGATGTCCCACTTCGAGGTGCGGTTCCAAGTGGCGATGAAATATGAGTGATTGCCTGCTCGAAGGTTTAAATTTGCCCTGCTCATTCTGGTCGAGGGATTGCTATATATTCGGGAAGGAACCCCAAAACTACCTTCAGGGTGGGTGGTCAACCTCATCTCCAACGTTGAAAGGTTCTTGGCATTCATGTGGGGTCGGCTCTGCTACGAGCGAACCCACGAGTTCCTCAACCATGCAATCGAGAGGAAGCTCCATCACGGAGCCAGCGCCACTACACAACACCTAAGCTACTGCCTGTTTGGCTTCCCTCTCGCCTTTCAGGCTTGTACCCTAACCTCACTGGATGCCCTTTGAATTTGTACTGGTCATCCTTTGATTTTGTACTGGCCATCCTTTGATTTGAAACTAGACATCGACTGACTTTGTACTCGACAACCATTGTTGTAGTTATTGGTGTACGAAACCATCCATTTAGTCGTCGTCCAAAGCGTGAACGTCATAGACGAGGACCTTTATCCTAGCTGTTTGTGGTATAAGTCTAAAGAAGGAAACCTCAGTTACGACGTCGACAAAACCCGACTGTAGGAGGCAAAGGGGGAGCTCAGGTAATTCGACGAACCTGACGCCGTGAGGCTAGTCCTAATCCCCGATGTAGTGGAGGATTATGGGTTGGGGTAGACGCAATTTTTTAAAGATTACTGATGTATGGTATCCTAACATGCAGGATTTCTAATAAAGAAAAAAAATGTCTCGATCTAGTGCAAAGAGGGTTGTCCAGACTTAATCCTCCAGCGAGGTATGATGAGCTTTTGATCGAGCAATGTAAGTTCTTATTGTCGTGCAGCGTGCCTGACATGTCGAAGTCTGTGCAGGCTGTGTACACTGTCGGGGCAGAGACACTTCAAAGGCCGATGCAACCAATACTCACGACCGCAGCCAGCTCCTACTTAACATGGACGAGCACTTGAGCGAGGGCTACTGGAAGGGCCTGATGGATAGACCGTTGGGGGGCATTGTGAGGCTGGGCACAAGGGTCTAGTTCTCCATGCAGATTGTACACTACGTCCTACAATGACAACTGAAGATGAAGAAGCAACATGAGACCTGGTACAAGATCGAGGTTGCGATAGTTAGGTTCTCAATACCGGAGTTTGCGCTTGTGACTGGCCTGAACTACAGTTTCGCCCAGCAGCCTAAAGACGATGAAGCAGACAAGACCGCAATCCATGATTTCTTCAACGTAGAGAAGCTGAGGATGTCCCACTTCGAGGTGCGGTTCCAAGTGGCGATGAAATATGAGTGATTGCCTGCCCGAAGGTTTAAATTTGCCCTGCTCATTCTGGTCGAGGGATTGCTATTCGGGAAGGAACCCCAAAACTACCTTCAGGTTGGGTGGTCAACCTCATCTCCAACGTTGAAAGGTTCTTGGCATTCATGTGGGGTCGGCTCTGCTACGAGCGAACCCACGAGTTCCTCAACCATGCAATCAAGAGGAAGCTCCATCACGGAGCCAGCGCCACTACACAACACCAAAGCTACTGCCTGTTTGGCTTCCCTCTCGCCTTTCAGGCTTGTACCCTAACCTCACTGGATGCCCTTTGAATTTGTACTGGTCATCCTTTGATTTTGTACTGGCCATCCTTTGATTTGAAACTAGACGTCGACTGACTTTGTACTCGACAACCATTGTTGTAGTTATTGGTGTACGAAACCATCCATTTAGTCGTCGTCCAAAGCGTGAACGTCATAGACGAGGACCTTTATCCTAGCTGTTTGTGGTATAAGTCTAAAGAAGGAAACCTCAGTTACGACGTCAACAAAACCCGACTGTAGGAGGCAAAGGGGGAGCTCAGGTAATTCGACGAACCTGACGCCGTGAGGCTAGTCCTAATCCCCGATGTAGTGGAGGATTATGGGTTGGGGTAGACGCAATTTTTTAAAGATTACTGATGTATGGTATCCTAACATGCAGGATATCTAATAAAGAAAAAAAATGTCTCGATCTAGTGCAAAGAGGGTTGTCAAGACTTAATCCTCCAGCGAGGTATGATGAACTTTTGATCGAGCAATGTAAGTTCTTATTGTCGTGCAGCGTGCCTGACATGTCGAAGTCTGTGTAGGCTGTGTACACTGTCGGGGCAGAGACACTTCAAAGGCCGATGCAACCAATACTCACGGCCGCAGCCAGCTCCTACTTAACATGGACGAGCACTTGAGCGAGGGCTACTGGAAGGGCCTGATGGATAGCCCGTTGGGGGGCATTGTGAGGCTGGGCACAAGGGTCTAGTTCTCTATGCAGATTGTACACTACGTCCTACAATGACAACTGAAGATGAAGAAGCAACATGAGACCTGGTACAAGATCGAGGTTGCGATAGTTAGGTTCTCAATACCGGAGTTTGCGCTTGTGACTGGCCTGAACTACAGTTTCGCCCAGCAGCCTAAAGACGATGAAGCAGACAAGACCGCAATCCATGATTTCTTCAACGTTGAGAAGCTGAGGATGTCTCACTTCGAGGTGCAGTTCCAAGTGGCGATGAAATATGAGTGATTGCCTGCCCGAAGGTTTAAATTTGCCCTGCTCATTCTGGTCGAGGGATTTCTATTCGGGAAGGAACCCCAAAACTACCTTCAGGGTGGGTGGTCAACCTCATCTCCAACGTTGAAAGGTTCTTGGCATTCATGTGGGGTCGGCTCTGCTACCAGCGAACCCACGAGTTCCTCAACCATGCAATCGAGAGGAAGCTCCATCACGGAGCCAGCGCCACTACACAACACCTAAGCTACTCCCTGTTTGGCTTCCCTCTCGCCTTTCAGGCTTGTACCCTAACCTCACTGGATGCCCTTTGAATTTGTACTGGTCATCCTTTGATTTTGTACTGGCCATCCTTTGATTTGAAACTAAACGTCGACTGACTTTGTACTCGACAACCATTGTTGTAGTTATGGGTGTACGAAACCATCCATTTAGTTGTCGTCCAAAGCGTGAACGTCATAGATGAGGACCTTTATCCTAGCCGTTTGTGGTATAAGTCTAAAGAAGGAAACCTTAATTACGACGTCGACCAAACCCGACTGTAGGAGGCAAAGGGGGAGCTCAGGTAATTCAACGAACCTGACGCCGTGAGGCTAGTCCTAATCCCCGATGTAGTGGAGGATTATGGGTTGGGGTAGACGCAATTTTTTAAAGATTACTGATGTATGGTATCCTAACATGCAGGATATCTAATAAAGAAAAAAAATGTCTCGATCTAGTGCAAAGAGGGTTGTCAAGACTTAATCCTCCAGCGAGGTATGATGAACTTTTGATCGAGCAATGTAAGTTCTTATTGTCGTGCAGCGTGCCTGACATGTCGAAGTCTGTGTAGGCTGTGTACACTGTCGGGGCAGAGACACTTCAAAGGCCGATGCAACCAATACTCACGGCCGCAGCCAGCTCCTACTTAACATGGACGAGCACTTGAGCGAGGGCTACTGGAAGGGCCTGATGGATAGCCCGTTGGGGGGCATTGTGAGGCTGGGCACAAGGGTCTAGTTCTCTATGCAGATTGTACACTACGTCCTACAATGACAACTGAAGATGAAGAAGCAACATGAGACCTGGTACAAGATCGAGGTTGCGATAGTTAGGTTCTCAATACCGGAGTTTGCGCTTGTGACTGGCCTGAACTACAGTTTCGCCCAGCAGCCTAAAGACGATGAAGCAGAAGAGACCGCAATCCATGATTTCTTCAACGTTGAGAAGCTGAGGATGTCTCACTTCGAGGTGCAGTTCCAAGTGGCGATGAAATATGAGTGATTGCCTGCCCGAAGGTTTAAATTTTCCCTGCTCATTCTGGTCGAGGGATTTCTATTCGGGAAGGAACCCCAAAACTACCTTCAGGGTGGGTGGTCAACCTCATCTCCAACGTTGAAAGGTTCTTGGCATTCATGTGGGGTCGGCTCTGCTACGAGCGAACCCACGAGTTCCTCAACCATGCAATCGAGAGGAAGCTCCATCACGGAGCCAGCGCCACTACACAACACCTAAGCTACTCCCTGTTTGGCTTCCCTCTTGCCTTTCAGGCTTGTACCCTAACCTCACTGGATGCCCTTTGAATTTGTACTGGTCATCCTTTGATTTTGTACTGGCCATCCTTTGATTTGAAACTAGACGTCGACTGACTTTGTACTCGACAACCATTGTTGTAGTTATTGGTGTACGAAACCATCCATTTAGTCGTCGTCCAAAGCGTGAACGTCATAGACGAGGACCTTTATCCTAGCTGTTTGTGGTATAAGTCTAAAGAAGGAAACCTCAGTTACGACGTCAACAAAACCCGACTGTAGGAGGCAAAGGGGGAGCTCATGTAATTCGACGAACCTGACGCCGTGAGGCTAGTCCTAATCCCCGATGTAGTGGAGGATTATGGGTTGGGGTAGACGCAATTTTTTAAAGATTACTGATGTATGGTATCCTAACATGCAGGATATCTAATAAAGAAAAAAAATGTCTCGATCTAGTGCAAAGAGGGTTGTCCAGACTTAATCCTCCGGCGAGGTATGATGAACTTTTGATCGAGCAATGTAAGTTCTTATTGTCGTGCAGCGTGCCTGACATTTCGAAGTCTGTGCAGGCTGTGTACACTGTCGGGGCAGAGACACTTCAAAGGCCGATGCAACCAATACTCACGGCCGTAGCCAGCTCCTACTTAACATGGACGAGCACTTGAGCGAGGGCTACTAGAAGGGCCTGATGGATAGCCCGTTGGGGGGCATTGTGAGGCTGGGCACAAGGGTCTAGTTCTCCATGCAGATTGTCCACTACGTCCTACAATGACAACTGAAGATGACGAAGCAACATGAGACCTGGTACAAGATCGAGGTTGCGATAGTTAGGTTCTCAATACCGGAGTTTGCGCTTGTGACTGGCCTGAACTACAGTTTCACCCAACAGCCTAAAGACGATGAAGCAGACAAGACCGCAATCCATGATTTCTTCAACGTAGAGAAGCTGAGGATGTCCCACTTCGAGGTGCGGTTCCAAGTGGCGATGAAATATGAGTGATTGCCTGCCCGAAGGTTTAAATTTGCCCTGCTCATTCTGGTCGAGGGATTCCTATTCGGGAAGGAACCCCAAAACTACCTTCAGGGTGGGTGGTCAACCTCATCTCCAATGTTGAAAGGTTCTTGGCATTCATGTGGGGTCGGCTCTGCTACGAGCGAACCCACGAGTTCCTCAACCATGCAATCGAGAGGAAGCTCCATCACGGAGCCAGCGCCACTACACAACACCTAAGCTACTGCCTGTTTGGCTTCCCTCTCGCCTTTCAGGCTTGTACCCTAACCTCACTGGATGCCCTTTGAATTTGTACTGGTCATCCTTTGATTTTGTACTGGCCATCCTTTGATTTGAAACTAGACGTCGACTTACTTTGTACTCGACAACCATTGTTGTAGTTATGGGTGTATGAAACCATCCATTTAGTGGTCGTCCAAAGCGTGAACGTCATAGACGAGGACATTTATCCTAGCTTTTTGTGGTATAAGTCTAAAGAAGGAAACCTCAGTTACGACGTCGACAAAACCCGACTGTAGGAGTTAAAGGGGGAGCTCAGGTAATTCGACGAACCTGACGCCGTGAGGCTAGTCCTAATCCCCGATGTAGTGGAGGATGCAAAACGTGTGGCCCGCCACGCCCACTACTCTTGCGAGGAGCCGGACAATTTCTTTGACGACATCGTCACAACGTTCATAGCGACCGAAGCTGAACGAGCGAAAGCAAGAGGGGAAGGCTCGCGGGGGACGCAAGCATCCGGTCAACTACGCAGAAAGAAGCAGACATCTCAGGGATTGAGTCAAGGATACTAGCGAAGATGGACGACATGACCAGGAGCATAATCGCAGAGTTCGGACCGAAGCTGACAACGCTTGAGGAGTCAATCCACGACTTGAATAGGGTAGTGACGTGGAAGGGGACCAACATGACTGAGGAGGCATACTCATTGGGAAGGAATAGAAACCAACATGGGAGGGAGTCGGAGCAAGGGGAGGTCCAGTTGAAGAGGGAGGTAAGGTTATCCATGTTTCATGTAATTTGTTACGACCGTTGTGTAATATATTACAGACGTCATGTTAATTACTTCTGTCTACGAATAGGTTCATGAAGTCGGGAAGGACAAGTAGGACAGACAAACGACCAAGCGTCGGGACACTAGGAAGGGCAAGGAGGGTGAGTCGGATGCACCTACTCAGAAAACCGGTGAGGTAAGTATGGACCCTCTTATTGTCATGTCAATTTCAGTAGGGGACATGTAAGTAGTTTATACTTGGCATGTTATATGAGCTTTTCATTGTGGTGTGCTGCTTGGAGGACGAGTTGGATGCACCTATTGGCTCCCATTCTGAGGTGCCCTTCGAACGTACGGTTACGAGGACCTGTTGACCTCCTGCAACATTCTCTCTGCCTGAGGTGACTCATCCATCGAAGAAGTCGTGTCTCCCCAAGGGCAAGAAGCCAATGCAGGGAGTGGATGCCATGGATCTAGGCATGATGAAGAGGGCAGAAGTTGATGCATTCTCTGCTTGGATGAACGAAGGAAGTGGTCATGTCCAGTCGATCGAAGGCACCCTACTCCAGAAGGAGCTCTTCGGGGAACTCCAATTTCCGACCCATTGGGTCACATTCGAGGTAATGTTCCCCCATCGTTAGACAATACACCACCTTCGGCCACACACACTTCCATCTAAATGGTTTGCGTGCGTGCTTGAGGTAACTTACCCATCGAAGAAGCCGCGTCTCCCCAAGGGCAAGAAGCCAATGCAGGGAGTGGATGCCGTGGACATAGGCATGGTGACGAAGACAGACGTTGATGCGTTCTCTGCTTGGATGAACGACAAAAGCGGCCTTATCCGATCGATCGAAGGCACCCTACTCGAGAAAGATTTCTTCGAGGAACTCCGATTACCGAACCATTGGGTCACATCCGAGGTAATGTTCCCCCATCATTAGACTGTACACCACCTTCAGCCACATGCGCTTCCATCTAAACGATTTGCGTGCGTGCAGCATATTAATTGAGCAGGCATGCGCCCTTCTGCGGAAGAATATCCAAGCGGATGAAATTTAGGGGTTTTTTTAATCCGGTCCATCCGATTAGGTTTGACACATTTGTTGGTCACCATGTAGGGGAGATTGTGATCCATACGTCATCCGCTATATGCAGCTCCTCACGACCGGCGAGTCTGACTTCCATGGCCTTAACGATGACTTCATTGTGGCACACTAACACAATGAAGTCACTATGATGTCACTAACTAAATCACCATGTACGTGTACACAGTTCAATGGTCAGAATGTTTTACCATTTTGACACTTATTTATCCCATTGAAACTTATGATGTCACTAACTAGAAGGTAGTTGATGATAAAATCTTATTCTTTGTGGCATTTGGTCGCTCAAGTAAAACGATGATTTGAAAGATCATTGCAATTCACATAAATACCCACCAAAAGGACTAGAAGATCCTCAATAAAGGCGACCATACATGTACGACTTGTTCTCTTGGCAAAATAATAACAAGACCGTTTATAATAAAGAGTAAATGCAAAGTCTCTTATGTCTCTTGATCGTGTTCAATGAGACAACTACGAACATAAAACATCGCCATATAGACCAATGTTATTCCAGTATTGATGCCTTAACACATTGATCATATGAAAAGGTAGAAAATGTTATCAATCACATTGTGGAGCATATAGTAGCTCACAGCGACCTAGAATAGTCGTTAGTCAAATGGGCCCCTGTAGTTTTTGCAATTCGAATTTGATACAATAACTTCTCCCAAATTATCTCCACAAGAGAGTATATGTTCTGAGACCTCCTCCATAAAATTAATTACTAAAATGAGACCACAAATAAGTTGACTGATACATGGGGTTTGAGTCCCTAATGTTATCAAATACCTTGAGCTTTATAAAGGTTATCAAATGCTCGTTATTTAGGGGGAGAGGAAATGAGACTCTATTAAGAAAGAGATTGGATGAAATCAACTTCTCTATCATTTGAGATTCGCTGATGAATTAAAGTGAACCAGAAGTTCAACACTTATGTACACCAAATGATGATTACATGGTTTAGCAAAAAGTCATTATATGCATTTACTAAGGCCAAGAAAGTGGCAAAGTCATGTATATTGCACTAGCTAGCTCATTTGGAGGTTCAAGAAGTTACTCTGAAACCAACAAAAATCAAGTGATTTTCAAATACACCAGAAGTGTTGAAGATCACCATGCTCTCATTTTAGGATTCCCCGGAAGTGGAAAGAGCTCATAGGAATATGTTGATCATTAATCAAATAATGGATGTCAACGTCAAAATGATGGTAAAAGAGATAGAAAGAAGAAATTCATGCAAAGATGAATTCTTTAAGCATGATGCTATTGGACCCGTAGTTTCAACATTGGAAAGTATAACATCATTGGTTTTAAGTGAGTGTTTATACAAAACCACAATAAGCAAAATGAAGTTATAAAATATAAAACCAGATGAACTGCACAAAAGTGGATATAATCTTTGGTTGTCGATGAACTGACTCCATGTGTAATTAACGAGCATAGTAGTAATATACCCAAATTAATCATTAACAAAAGAACATAGATGAAAATGATTGATTAATTTGAAATGCCCGCAACATCAATATGAAAGCCTCGTCATATGTACGCGATTAAGCCAAAAGGTGCTTATAATACTTGAAGTACCATATATTTGTGTAAGTGGTGACATATATAGTGTATTTAGTCTAGAAGTAATATACACAACGTTATACTCTTTTTCTTAATCTTGGTTTTTATTCCATAGGGTTTTTCCAATGTAAGGTTTTTAATCAGGCAACTTATACACCATCTATACATCATACCCCCCGATCAAACAATGAAAAGCACACTAGGTCATGAAGTACTTTATATTTGAGCATTGAAAGCAGCTCATCACCAAGACGAGGAAGTCTATTGCATCGAAGACGAGTGTGATACATGAAGGCATTTTAACTTTCACACACCGACTATATTCAGACTCGACCATATAACTCATGAAGTTGACATCATCAAGAAGTTTAAAGAGCTTATCAGAATGAGAAAGCTGCAAGAAGAATATTGAATTCAGGGGGAGAATATACGCACTGCACTCTTTTTTCCCTTCGATCGGGTATTTGTCCCACTGGTTTTTAACGAGGAAGTATCACCAAAGCGTATCAAACGACATATATACTCTTTTTCCCTCAATCCTAGTTTTTGTCCTATTGGGTTTTTCTAGGCGACGTTTTCAACGAGACAACTTTTATAATATTAATGGGTGTATATCAAAGGGAGAGTTTTATAATATTATATATTATATGTAGAATGGATATACCCATTTTACCTTTCCTTTATAACCCTCAACGTATAGGGGTCTTTAAAACCCTAGATGGATGAAGATGTGATTGCTCTCTTCTCTTTCCCTTCTCTCTATTCTCTTGTTCTTCCGCCTCTCACAGCAGATATATAATACTAGACCCCTAATTTACTCTTGCCCCTAGTGAAATACCCCAAATTATTTTTGGGCTATTTCTTATTTTTATTAAATTAAATAAATCTATATTATATATATCTTGTGAATTTGGTCATTTAATAAATTCACATAATATACATGATATGGATTAGAATAATTAAATTATTCTAACGAGTAATAATATATAAGTTGATTTAATTAGATGAAATATCTAATTACTTTTATTATTTAATTTATGAAGATAAATTAAATAATATTCATCTCACTAAGGTTTATCCTATCTCTATCTTTATTCCCTTCTTTTTTTTATTTATTTTATTTTATTTCTTTTATTTGCCATAAAATCTACCCGTTACTTCTAAATTTTATCCTAAATTGATTCTAAATCTAATAGAATCAAAGATTTATCTTTTATCTAACCTTGAGTAGTATAGATACACGTTTAATCCTAGGTTCCACAACCCAAAAATAACATCCACCATCACCGTCATCATCCTTGCCTCCTAATTCAACCCGAGCCGCCCCGTCCTCTCTCTCTCTCGGACTGATCGGGAGCAACCACCGTCGGACCACCGCACTCGCCTCGACCGCTGCTTGGCCACTGTCCGAGCCGCCGCACCCACTGCAGCCCACGACTGCCAGCAACCGAGCCACCACCGCCAGCAACCGAGCCACTGCAGCGCACCTTGCCTGTCGCCATTGCCGGCTGAGTTCTGGAATTGCTTGCGTCTCGGATTTCCGCCACCATCACCGCTGCTGCCCATCGACCACCACCGCGCCGATTGCCGCCGCCAATCCCTGCCCGAGCCGCCGCCGATTGGAGCCCTCACCTTCGCCGTTCCAATCACCGCCGAGAAGCTCCTGGTTCAGTTCGTAAGTTCAAATTAGAAAAAACGCAGGGATTTTGATTTCTTTTGAAGAAATCGCAGAAACGTCCCTTATTTTCATACTAATTCCGTTTCTGGCCCTAAGTTAATTATTTATTAAGTTATGCGGCCAATGTTTCTAAACTATTCAATTCTTGCCCGTTTCAGCGACACCAAGAAATCTCAAAACACCCACGCCGGATCCCGCTTCCCGAGGAATTCATATTGGTATAGATTTTAACTTTATAGAACTAATTCAATTTTAAATTGAGTTAAGTAAAGTTAATTGTATAAATATCAATATTAAATGCTCCTTTTTCCGTTGGATTCAATAGGTGCTAAAAGCTCGTCTTGTTGTCGTCAACCGATCGTCGAAGGTTAAGGCAAGTGATTTCGTTCAATGCCCTTTGCATGTTTCGTGATTTTCTTTTGGCGTGCCTTTTTATTCTTCTGTGTCGAATGCGGCCCTGTGGCCAATTTCCTTGCCAATTTCGATAAATTGCATATCCGTCTGCTTGATGTAATTTATCTCATTATTCATAAATTGGCATTAGTATAAATAAATGGGCAATTATTAATTTAATTATAGTGATATGTGTATTAAATATGTTATTTGTTTATAACTCGAGATAAGTGAAAATTGCCCATTTTCATCTTCCTAATTGCATGAATTTCTGCTTGTTTCTTTCATGCAAATTAATAGCATGTGATATTAAGATCCTTTGAAATATCCGTGCTTGTACGTCCTCGTTGGTTTAATGTCGTTATTATGATCACCTAGTATTAAATGTTAAATCTGTTATAATTAAAATGTGCATCTCACGTGGTGCGGATTGACTTAAAATCAGTGCGAGGGCTAGCTCGCAGGTTGGGAATAGTGTAAAGCCCAGTCTAAAAGGTTCCATGGAATATCTAGACTTCAGACAGTCTCAGTTCGCAGTCCCAGTTGAGTCTGGACCCGTGTCCCTATGTACGATTAGACTTCAAAGTCTCAGGTCGCAGTCCTAGTTGAGTCTGGGCCCGTGTCACTACGTTTTATATTGTGTTATATACATATTTACATTATGATTATTATTATTGAGATTATTAATAGGTGATCAATTCAGTTATATTATACTTCAGTCTTATTCGGGGTATAATTCCATTTCTTATCATACGATCGATCACTATGATCATCTGAGTCATGTTACGAATCTTTATTTCTTATTCAGTTTTCACTTTAAATACTCGCCTCTTTCCCTTAACCTATGTCATACCGTTTTATGGTCACTGTATGGTTAAAGTCTGAACATTTTCCCTATCATTTGCTAGTCTTAATTGTACTAACCATCCTATTTATTGGATGGCTGGTGTCCTTCGTTCTCACGAAACACCAGGCCATAGTCCATAGGTTTAGTACGAGCAGTGGAGCAGGAGAGAGCTAAAGAGAGGACTATCAACCATGGATTTTTAAACTGCAGTTTCTAAACTTTTACAGTTTCCGAAATACTACGGTGGTTTTAGCTATTTTGAATGTTTATTTACAATTTATGGTTTTGATATTATGGATTGAATATTTCAAACTCCGATATTTAATTGATTTCCGCACTCTTTTAATCAACTGTTCGAAGTACCGTCTTGTTTATGGGAGCATGGTGGCATGTCCCTATAAGCCTCAGGTGAATTCAAAGACATTAAAGTCTGCGGATTCACTGGCGCTGTAACGTCCCCTCGGGATTTAAAAAGGGGGTGTTACAGAAGGTGGTATCAGAGCTGTAGGTTTTAAAAATGTTTTTATTCGGATTTCAAAATGATTTCTAAAAATGAATTTCAAAAAGACTTTTATCAAAACTATGTTCTATGTTTTATTTACAAAAGTAAGCAGTTTCGAAAATGATTTCAAGATACTAGTCCGATAGTCCTGCTCAAGCTCCTGCACCTGCCATAGACCAATCTTAAATGCGTTATTTCCAACCCTAATCTAGTCGAGTTTGAAGTTATTAATATTGCATCTTCGACCATCAGGTCATGAAAACCAGGGGACATACCAAGGCCGCTACTGAGCCCATCATGCCGCCACCTAACTCCAATCAGGTGGAGGATCACATTCAGAACCCACGCATGGAGCGGGTGGACGAGTCAGGCGATCACTCACTGAATGGCGCTCAAAGACAGCTTAGGGCTTCTCATGCCAGCCAGAGGCAGCGCACCCCAGTTGATAACATGCTGGATGAGGAACTGATGCAAGCCCTGAGGGGAATGGTGAGGGATGTTGTGGCTCAGGTAGTGGGAGATGAAAGGCGTCCACCTCCTGGTAGGAGTGTAGCAACTAGGGATCTAGGGGCACCTAACCCTCCTCCTGACCACCCAACTGGACCGATGGACACCTATAGCAACGTCCTGAAAGCGGTCAATGCCAGCAAGGTGGATAGCTATGATGGAACTGGTGAGCCATTCAAAGTGGTCCAATGGTTCACGCACATTGAGAAAGTCTTCCGAGGTATCCACTGCACTGATGACACTAAGGTACATGTTACTGCTTTGTACCTGAAGGGCGCAGCTGGACAGTGGTGGGAGTCCGCCTACCGCACTTGGGTGAATGCTCCTTCCTGGGAGACCTTCAAGAAGCTGGTTACCGATCACTACTTCTCTCCATCGCTGAGATTAGAGAAGAAGAGAGAGTTTCTCTATCCCAACACTCAGGGGATGAAACTAGCTCAACTAGTGGACAAGTTTTATGAACTGTTGCCCTACGCCGAGGAACTGGTACAAACTGAGAAGCACAAGGTGGATTATTTCCATGAATGGATGTACCCGAAATTGAAGCTGCAGATGTTGGCTTACAAAAACGAGACTTTGGATGCTTATATTGACGCAGCCTACAGGGTTGAGGCTACTCTTGATGAAAGCAGAAAGACTCAGGAGATGTACGATCGGAGAAGAGGTCGTCAACAGTATTCTGGCTCGAAGAGGTCAGCTCCTTATGCATCTGATGGGGGGATGACAGTTGGCCTCACCCAGCCAGGTCAGGATACTATCTCTGTGGGAGGTGTTCAGCCAGTAGTTTGCTACAACTGCGGTAAGTCGGGCCATAAGAGACCTGCATGTGAGGAGAACGCTCGAGTTTGTAGAGGATGTGGAAAGTATGGACATATGGAGAAGTTTTGTAAGAACTCGGGTAATGGTCAAGCTCGGCCACAACAAGCTTCAGCAGTTACACCGCGAGCTCTAGACTCAGCAACAAGCCCACATCAAACATGGGGTCATAACATGCAAGCTGCATCGGAACCTATAATGCGGAATAAGAACAAGACCCCAATGGAAGGAACGTCTAAGCAAGGTCCTCAGCTTTACACCTTAGATGCCATTACCGAGGCTGATGAACAGGAGTAAGCTACACTGAAAAAGTTGTGCAACGTCAAGCTGTTTAGTAATTTCTTTATGTTAGTCCATTATAGCATTTTAATAAAGTGAGTCAATGGACAAGTATGTCCGATAAACTCCATATCTAGCAATCGTATTTCCGGTATTATTATTTTAAGTAGTCAATTTTGGATTCATCTTTACAACCTTGCTGGTTTGAGTCAAAGTGGGGAATTGGTGTGCGAATTGACAATATTTTGACGTTGAATACCATATAAGCTATGAACACTTCTCTACTAGTATTCCTTTCACTTTATACAGTCGGCTCTAGCACGATGATACTTCTGATTCCATACTAACCTGGTCGACACGTGTTTTTATAGACATCGAAAAAGAGTCGGGAAGTGCTCCCTATAGACTCTAGAAAGGCTCCTCTGGTTCACTTCTGTATAAGCGGGAATAATACCCGCATGTGAAATCAGTGATTAATGATTGATATGTCCTAAGTAAGGTTCTTCAGAAGGATAATTAGTAACTCTTTATGTAAGTAGGTTCACCTTTCTTAAATCTTGATAGGATTAAAGCGATCATGGGTTACATATTTCATTTCTCCTTGCCATGATCGAGCAAACCGAACTCTCATTGGTAAAAAGCTTGAGAATTTTAATTTTAAATATAGATATGCGCGTTTTATGGTTATGAAGAAGACTAGGATGCAAAATTTTATGAAGAATACAAGGATGCATGTGCTGAAGAACCGGACAACGTTCATGTCGATAAACCAAAAGCTCATCTCATATGAATAAGGCTGGCTAGTCTTGTCACAATGGTTGCCTTCAAAGCCACCCGGGCCGTTTGACAACCTGGAAAAAGAAGCCAGATGGGGCTGAGACGAAAGCCAATGACAAGCTAGTTATCCCCGTTTCTTATGGGATGCGAAATCACTTATCCAGAGCAACGGGAGTGAATATTACGAGATGTCTCTCAAAATTTTATTATCCTTACGTTAGATACTTATAACGATAGGAATACACTATATTCATAGGATTAAAAATTTCAAACTTTGCCATTGAGGAGTTCGGAAAAGCAATGAGTTACTTTAGATGTAATTCTCATCGCTCACGTATTCGATAACTACATTAAGCGAATCATGCTTAAATTCTACCCATTCGGAAACCATTGTTAGATACACCTAGCTCTGCTTTGATCAACCTATATTCTCTCATCTATTTCGAGGTTACTATCCTATCTTCAATTCATTTCTCGTTTCTTTTCTAAGTTTCGGGACGAAACTTATTTTTAGTGGGGAGGCATGAAATACCCCAAATTATTTTTGGGCTATTTCTTATTTTTATTAAATTAAATAAATCTATATTATATATATCTTGTGAATTTGGTCATTTAATAAATTCACATAATATACATGATATGGATTAGAATAATTAAATTATTCTAACGAGTAATAATATAAAAGTTGATTTAATTAGATGAAATATCTAATTACTTTTATTATTTAATTTATGAAGATAAATTAAATAATATTCATCTCACTAAGGTTTATCCTATCTCTATCTTTATTCCCTTCTTTTTTTATTTATTTTATTTTATTTCTTTTATTTGCCATAAAATCTACCCGTTACTTCTAAATTTTATCCTAAATTGATTCTAAATCTAATAGAATCAAAGATTTATCTTTTATCTAACCTTGAGTAGTATAGATACACGTTTAATCCTAGGGTTCCACAACCCAAAAATAACATCCACCATCACCGTCATCATCCTTGCCTCCTAATTCAACCCGAGCCGCCCCGTCCTCGCTCTCTCTCAGACTGATCGGGAGCAACCACCGTCGGACCACCACACTCGCCTCGACCGCTGCTTGGCCACTGTCCGAGCCGCCACACCCACTGCAGCCCACGACTGCCAGCAACCGAGCCACCACCGCCAGCAACCGAGCCACTGCAGCGCACCTTGCCTGTCGCCATTGCCGGCTGAGTTCTGGAATTGCTTGCGTCTCGGATTTCCGCCACCATCACCGCTGCTGCCCATCGACCACCACCGCGCCGATTGCCGCCGCCAATCCCTGCCCGAGCCGCCGCCGATTGGAGCCCTCACCTTCGCCGTTCCAATCACCGCCGAGAAGCTCCTGGTTCAGTTCGTAAGTTCAAATTAGAAAAAACGCAAGGATTTTGATTTCTTTTGAAGAAATCGCAGAAATGTCCCTTATTTTCATACTAATTCCGTTTCTGACCCTAAGTTAATTATTTATTAAGTTATGCGGCCAATGTTTCTAAACTATTCAATTCTTGCCCGTTTCAGCGACACCAAGAAATCTCAAAACACCCACGCCGGATCCCGCTTCCCGAGGAATTCATATTGGTATAGATTTTAACTTTATAGAACTAATTCAATTTTAAATTGAGTTAAGTAAAGTTAATTGTATAAATATCAATATTAAATGCTCCTTTTTCCGTTGGATTCAATAGGTGCTAAAAGCTCGTCTTGTTGTCGTCAACCGATCGTCGAAGGTTAAGGCAAGTGATTTCGTTCAATGCCCTTTGCATGTTTCGTGATTTTCTTTTGGCGTGCCTTTTTATTCTTCTGTGTCGAATGCGGCCCTGTGGCCAATTTCCTTGCCAGTTTCGATAAATTGCATATCCGTCTGCTTGATGTAATTTATCTCATTATTCATAAATTGGCATTAGTATAAATAAATGGGCAATTATTAATTTAATTATAGTGATATGTGTATTAAATATGTTATTTGTTTATAACTCGAGATAAGTGAAAATTGCTCATTTTCATCTTCCTAATTGCATGAATTTCTGCTTGTTTCTTTCATGCAAATTAATAGCATGTGATATTAAGATCCTTTGAAATATCCGTGCTTGTACGTCCTCGTTGGTTTAATGTCGTTATTATGATCACCTAATATTAAATGTTAAATCTGTTATAATTAAAATGTGCATCTCACGTGGTGCGGATTGATTTAAAGTCAGTGCGAGGGCTAGCTCGCAGGTTGGGAATAGTGTAAAGCCCAGTCTAAAAGGTTCCATGGAATATCTAGACTTCAGACAGTCTCAGGTCGCAGTCCCAGTTGAGTCTGGACCCGTGTCCCTATGTACGATTAGACTTCAAAGTCTCAGGTCGCAGTCCTAGTTGAGTCTGGGCCCGTGTCACTACGTTTTATATTGTGTTATATACATATTTACATTATGATTATTATTATTGAGATTATTAATAGGTGATCAATTCAGTTATATTATACTTCAGTCTTATTCGGGGTATAATTCCATTTCTTATCATACGATCGATCACTATGATCATCCGAGTCATGTTACGAATCTTTATTTCTTATTCAGTTTTCACTTTAAATACTCGCGTCTTTCCCTTAACCTATGTCATACCGTTTTATGGTCACTGTATGGTTAAAGTCTGAACATTTTCCCTATCATTTGCTAGTCTTAATTGTACTAACCATCCTATTTATTGGATGGCTGGTGTCCTTCGTTCTCACGAAACACCAGGCCATATTCCACAGGTTTAGTACGAGCAGTGGAGCAGGAGAGAGCTAAAGAGAGGACTATCAACCATGGATTTTTAAACTGCAGTTTCTAAACTTTCACAGTTTCCGAAATACTACGGTGGTTTAGCTATTTTGAATGTTTATTTACAATTTATGGTTTTGATATTATGGATTGAATATTTCAAAATCCGATATTTAATTGATTTCCGCACTCTTTTAATCAACTGTTCGAAGTACCGTCTTGTTTATGGGAGCATGGTGGCATGTCCCTATAAGCCTCAGGTGAATTCAAAGACATTAAAGTCTGCGGATTCACTGGCGCTGTAACGTCCCCTCGGGATTTAAAAAGGGGGTGTTACACCTAGGGGTGTTACGTAAACACGAGTACCTCGAATTTGAATCATACTCATTCGATAAAAACTCGAATTGAGCTCATTCATTTTCTAAACGAGCTAAGTATGAACACATTTTTAAGCTCGGTCAAAAGCTCGGCTCGTTCGAATTAAACTCGAATAGCTCGAGTTTTATAGAATTTCTAAAATTTCCTTTAAATTATTGTATAATGAGCGAGTAAAACTGTTTAAAGCTCGAAAAAAGCTCGGTTCGAGCTCGTTCATTTTCTAAGCGAGCTGAGTATGAGCACATTTTTAAGTTCGAATCAAAATTTAGGCTCGGCTCGGCTCGAGCTCGTTCATATTCTAAATGAACTTAATATGAACAAGCGATACTCGGTTCGTTCAGCTCGAATAAATACCTACTTGCCCAGGGCGGCAGTTCTACCAGTACAAACTGCAAAATACTGTAGTAAATGAGAGAGTCGCAGTAAAGAGGAGTTGAGGACCATAATATCTACAAACGAATCGTGGAAAAATTGTAGCCACAAATCCCACCTACCTATTTCTACTTGATTTACAACCCACCGATTTCAATACTTATACACCGTTGGAAGCTTTTCCTAATCCCGTAGTACTATACTACGATAAAATAAACTTACTAGCTTGTAAAAAGAAAACGCATTGATATTGAAATTGTTAAAATTTCATCCAATACCACGTGTTTCGGTGATAATTTTAAAAGTGGTAGGAAAATTGTTGTTTATAATTTTAAAACCGTGATGGTTTTACAATCCATATAAAGTAAAGATTCGGAAAAAAAAAAGTTTAGGTCTCACTAAAGTTTGTAAAACCATGTCGGTTCTTCTTATACTATTGCAAATGGTGATGATCTTTTAGTCCGCTATCGTATTTCATAATGCAGTACATCCTCTTTTATTGGTTGTTTATTAAAACGGTTTTTATATCCTATGTCCCATAAGATCCTAAATGGAAAAAGATATCCTACTAAAAATAAGCGACCCTAAGAATCTAATTTAAAATTTGGCTAATTAAATTTAATTAAGGATGTCATTTTTTTTAAAATGAACCTCTTATCCTATGCCTCAAAGGCGTAGGATAGAAAAATCGTTATTAAAATTATAATTGATAATTTTTTTTATAGGAAACTGAGATCTTTGTTTGATTTCTTTTGGTAAAGATTTGTTTGATCTTTATTTGATTGTTCTACATACTCCCTCCAATTATCCATTTATGCATTATTAAGAAACTGATCCCCCAAAAAAAAGCAGCAAGAGTAAGAAACAAAAAACCCCCACCAACCATTCAAATAATGGAAAAAATACAACCTTAGGTCTTTGGCTTATATATATACACGTTTACACACCATCTTGCATTTCCATAACACCATAACTCACCAAACTATATAGCCTCCTCCACATTACTCGTCTTTGGATCCCTCTCCTATCGTTCTAATCGCCTCGTTTACATCGATTTAGTTAGCATCATGGGCGGCAACGATGGTAGCGGGGTGAGGGTTCTTGGGGCGAGGCCGAGCCCCTTCGTGGCGAGGGCGAGGGCCCTCAACCTGAAGGGGGTCGAGTTCGAGTTCTTGGAGGAGAAGTTCGGGGTCAAGAGCGAGCTGCTTCTCAAGTCGAACCCGGTCCACAAGAAGATGCCGGTGTTGCTTCACCACGACAAGCCCATTTGCGAGTCGCTCATCATCGTCCAGTATGTTGACGAGGTTTGGTCGTCGCCTTCTGGTGTCTCCCTACTCCCTTCCGACCCCTATGACCGCGCTATTGCTCGCTTCTGGGCTGCCTATGTTGACGAAAAGGTACCAGCTAGCTCATCTTGCATTATTGTTTCCTAAGACCATCTCCGACAGATTCCTAAAATTTTTCCAAAATGGAGAAAATAAAATACATATTTTTTAAATTATTTTTGTTTTAACTCGAACAACTTTTCCATTTCGAAGATTTGGATAATCATTTAGTTTGGAGAATGCTAAAGATTTAAGGAATCATCTCTATTTTTTCTACTACTTCTTAATTTTGGAAAATATGATAGGAAATCTGGTGGACCAAAAAATACCTTAAAATTCTCCAAAAACTTCAAAATCCCGAAAATTTGTTCATGTAATTGATCGATCGATCTTGGTTGTTTGTACGTTGAATTGAATGTTTTCAGTTGTTCCCATCAATGGGCGGAGTTCGTAAGGCGCGGGGTAAGGAGGAGAGTGATGCGGCGATCAAACAAGTGAAGGAGCATATCATCCTCCTAGAAGAGGCGTTTGTGAAAACCAGTAAGGGAAAGCCCTTCTTCTCCGGGGAAGATCACATCGGCTTCCTGGACATTGCGTTGGGCTGCTTCCTGGGCTGGATGGGCGTCACCGAACGGATGACGGGGACAAAGCTCTTCGACGAGAAGACGCCATGCCTTTCCCAGTGGGCTGACCGCTTCTTGTCTCACCCTGCTGTCAAGGACGTAATCCTACCCGTTGATGAGCTCCTCGTGTTTGCTAAGATGCTTGCTGAGAAAGCTGCTGCTGCAGCCAAGTGATCGATGTAGAATGTAGGTAGGGATTACAACAACCCAGCCACAATAATTAATAAAAGGGAATCTGGATTTGTGACTTTGTCGTCATATCTTGTTTCTGGTGCTGTGATCGATTTTACCAAGCTGATTTATATAGTTCGAGAGATTGTAATGAAATGAAACGATGTTTTGATTTCGCTAGCTCGATCCAGGTTTCAGCTCATATTATATTTCAATTAATCTTCAAGGAAAAATGTCTGGATTTTAATTAGAATCTATAACCACCATATAGAAATAATGATGAAGAAATCCGAACTGAATTGGGGAATGTGGAAATCAATCAAAACAGAGAGAAAACTCCATTGATTTTCTTGATGAAATATTAAAGGAAAAACTAACTTCTGAGAACAATTGTTAGTTATGTATACATACACAAACTAACCGACTTAGCGTGTGGTAATGAATGCACCCACGTGTCCCCTACTTACTGGACTAGCTACTTTGATTTTCAGACAGATCTCCCACTCCAACTTGCTACTGAATGCCTTTCGTTCAAAAAGAAGGTGGACCAAATGACACAGTTTTGGCACCCAACGACACCGTTTAATCGCCTCGTTTTAAAACCCATTTAAAACTCCCACAAATAGAAAACGACGTCGTCCAAATGATTCGTCTTCTTCAACCGAAGCTTTCAGAGATCCAATGATCTCAACAAATGAACACCCTCGCTGACCATGCCCATACAGTGATACAGGACCGTCCAATCAAATTTTAAGGCCATGTGCTAGCCTAAAAATGGGGCCTTAATAACAAAATAATGACATCCAAAAAAATCAAAATAAAATACTATTATTTATCCATCAGATTTGAATACAAATTGAAATCTCATAAAATTAATCAGTTACATCTTGATAAACTGAAAATGGGGATTAAAATGAATAAAAAAAAGGGAATTAAAAATCTAGTAAATTGTAAATAATACTCTGTACTCCGTAAAATTCAATGAACAAATCTCCAAGTCAGTCGGTAAATCCCCAAATTCAATTAATAAATTTCAATTAGCAAAGAGCTGTGTTTAAAATTGATTGTTGATTAATGATTTTGTTAAAATCTATAGACTCCATTCGACAAGTCCCCATATGAAAACTTGCCATGTCAACATTAGAAAAATGGCATGTCACATGAACTGTGCAGGGGGTTATATTTTCCAAATATCCTTGGTTTACTCTGGATTTACACCTTAAGAGCAAGCCCAGCAGATTTTGTAAAAATCTCTAAAATAAATATTAAAATATTAAAATATCTAAAAAAAAATTCACTCCAACTCCAACAGTTTATCTATTTTAAAAACTTTACATTTATTACAGACTATAATAAATAAATGCATTTATTAAATATGTTTAATTCTACATTTCTAAAACTTTATTTAAACTTAATTTTAATATTTAGCCTCATATTTGTTGGTGAACTAGTATATGTTACCCATCCTCTTGCATGATATATTAATTATTATTATTATTATTATTATTATTATTATTATTATTATTATTATTATTATTATTATATTCTCAGATGATATTTTTTTGAACAAACTCTAATTATAAATTTGATATTTATTTTTAAATGGTATTAATATTAAATTTAGATTGTTACAATAAAAGTTATCATGAAATTGGATAAAATATTATTTAAATTTAATCTTATTATTTTCAATTAGTAAATATATATTTTTATTATAAATTAGATTGGTGATTGATCATATATGATTAATTAATTAAATAATAAGGCTTACTTTATAATTTATAAAAATAAAATCATTCCAATATGAGTTATGAGTTCAAGTGAATATTTTTTTAAGTAAAAATTTTATAGACTAGTTTTTTAATGTGAACTTTATAGCATTAAATTGGATGAAATTAATTATCCTATTTTATTTAAAAAGGTTAACCTAGAATTATGATGTTTGGTTTATCTATCTATATTGATTTAACATAATTAATTTATATATTATATCAAATCATATCAATATTTTTATTAATTTTTAAAAATAATTATATTTTTATTACTAGTAAGTATGAAATTATATATTTTTTCTATATTATGGGTGACACTGTGGGGTTATGTCATTAAATTCTATCTAGGGACAAGTGAACATTAAATTATAGAGATCAACTTCTCTTCCTACAAATTTAGAGCATGCACATCCGTGAGCCCAAACCCGGGCCCTTAACTTATTTTTTTTTGCCACATAAGCTTAAGGGCTTCATTCCAACTTTTTATTTTTTGCACCCTCATTCGTGAGCCCGACTCTCGAGCCCTTAAGTTACTTTTTACCATTTATCTTTTTCAATTACTCTATTATTAATATATTATTATTATTATTATTTTAATAGTATTACTATCTTTATTATTATTATTATTGATAGGAAAATTGGATTTTTATATGGTAAAATAATAGTATATGTGTATTATTGGCATAATTTTTTTTAAAATATATGGAAAATGAGTGTCTATGGGTAGATAAAATTAATTCACCATTGAAAATAATTTTTTTATTTTTTTATTGACAAAAAATTGCCTAAAAAAGGGTTTAAAAAGATTAAATTTCACCCGAGTTCATGGCAAAACGCCACGTTTTTGTCTCTTCCGGGACCAAACGACATCGTTTCATTTCTGTTCGGTGAGCAAATGCTCACGTGATCTGCTTGCTGCTTGGATCCTTGCGCTATGGGCTTTGTAAATGAGGTCTCCTATATAAGGGGTTTTTTTTCAGGGCCCATAGCACACAATGGGTTTCCTTTTTTTTTTTTTATTCCTACGTGTCCACTTTAAGAGCCTGAAGGCTCAGGAGTGTGCATACTCTTAGAGATTTTTTCACTCTATGTCCATTTCCCTATTTTAGAGATGAGTTTAGAGAAGCTGTTGGGGAGAGAAAATTGTTTTTTTCTCCAAAATATCTCATTTTATCTATTTTAGTAAAGCTGTTGGGCTTGCTCTAACAAACTGAACTAAGATCATCCCCATCATTAAATCCCTAATAGGGTTTCTTAATTACACTTTATCACTTTCTCTCTCCTTAAAAAACCAACTTACTTTTTCACCCACATCCCTAAAACACATCTCAATTTCTTAACTTCAATTTCACCATCTATTATATATTAAAATATTTAAAACAGTATTACTTTTTACATCATTTATACATAAATTATATTTTGCATAAAATAATTTAATAATGATAAATAAGTAAGAATTTGTTTAGTAATTTTTTTTACGAAAAAAGATAATATCACGCAAAGTACAAATAGACTGTAAATATTGCGGGAAGCATCTTTAATAATTTTCCTTATACAAAAAGATTTAATATTGGTCAAAAATATATTCAAATGCTCCACAAGACAATACTTTTCCTTATAAAAAATAGTTTTAATATCTACATTCAACATCTTTAATAATTTTTTAAATTAATTTATTTTATTTAACATATATGATATTGGGGTGTATGTTTAGATAAAACAAAATAAGTTTTATAAAAAAATAATTTTGTTCGAACACAGCAATTCAATTGTAAATGTGCGTGCATGTGAATGTGAGATGTGATGGGCCCATTTCATGCATATAAATAGAACTTATGAGTTTGTGGTTCCTAGTTCCACTAAAAAAACTGTGAATAGTGTGTTTTTAGGGGAGTTTCTACCCAAACAATAGTCACTATTATTTCTTACATCCAACCCTCCCTCTCCTCAATATAATATATTTTTAGAGTTAAAAACCCCACTAAAAACCCTTGTTGTGGATGCTCTAAAAATGCCAATCAAGTAATATACCGAAAAAAACATCGAATTTCTAAGCAAGGATTTTGTCCTGATTTCTTGATTACTTCTAATCTACAAAAGGAACAACTTCGGCATTTTGTGCACTGCATCAACTCAATGAACAAGCAAAATAATGAGCTAACCCTGTAGTTTTTTTTATATGATTTACTTATTCAAACTAAAGTAATTATTATAATTAGTTTTTTATATGATTTACTTATTGAAACTAAAGTAATTAGTTTTTTTTATTTCTAATTTTATTTCTAAAGTTTAATAATATAAACATTTATGCTTAAAGAGTATTTTTAAAACAATTGTGGTAGAAGAAGAATTTTTTTATTTGAAAATAAAAATAAATAGCATATATGATACTAATGAATGATCAATAAATGACTAAAAAAAGCTAGTATAGTCACAAGTGCGGGATCGAACCCGTAAAAGAGTAAGATAGTTGTTACTGTATTGTATGCCAATGTGATTATTAATCGGGATTAGATCGTTGGTTTCCCGCAAAAGAGATTCCCACCCAAAAGCTAGTATAGTCACAAGTGCGGGATCGAACCCGTAAGGAGATCTAAGATTCACAATGTAGTTTAATTGCTAACAAATTAATAATCAAAAGTGGGAAAAATTGAAATATTTAAAATGCAAAAAGAGTAATAAAGCATAAAGTAAAAACTCGGAATCAATTCAATAGAGAACAACGTTCCACCTATGCAATCTTCAACATTGGTTGGCTTATTTGGTCCTAGAATTCAACTCAAATTGTTATCTTTCCTAACATATATATATATTCCTCCCATCTTAGTTTTAATAGATTAAAACAAAACGAGTGAAATTAATCCCTTACGCCTATGTAATCAAAGCACGATAAAGATTCAACATAAATATAGCATAAATTCTTAAGAATCTAGGCACGTGAATAACACTAATTAAGCAAGGTAAACAAATGTCTAAGACATATGTCAAACTTTCTACTTAGTCATGGTTCAACAAGGGTCTTCACAATCCTAATCATGCTACTATGGAATTTATTCAAATTCGATAGAATAAAAACCTAGCAAGATATATACTATCATTGTGATCAATCACAATAATATCGAATTAAGTCTCATGGTTATTAATTCCCTTCAAAGAATTTAAACATGCCCTTAAATTGAAATGATCATCTCATATGCAATGATGTTTCTCAATAGCTTCATCAATATCTTAATAACACATACTCCCTCCATTTCAAAATAGATGGGTTTTAAGGTGGTAGCTTTTGTTTTAAAATAGGTGGTCTTTTATATTTTCTAAGTAGGGAATTTTAATGATTTGTATTGATTTGTGTGTTGTTGACTTTTAATAAGATTTTAATTGGTAAAAATGTATAGTGGGTATTAAAAATTTATAAAATTTATGAAAATTTGAGTGAAATGATGATATTTTTTTTAAAGTGAAGTGTTTTATTAAAACTTCTACAAATTGCTAAAAGCCAATATATTTTGGAACAGAGGTAGTATATCCAGCGTAACAGCTACGATGGTAGACAAGATCGCACACCTTAGTTACCATATCAATAATATCCAAATTCAGAACCATCCAAGTCTTATTAACGTCATTTGTAAGAATACGCTCGATCGACATAAGACACGTTCCTAAATGTCAAACACAATCTTTTGCTTATCGAGAAAAAAGTGAGATTAGAATAATTATTTTCAACCTCTGTATAAACCATCTTAAATAGTCGGTTCACATTTATCATGTTTATTGAGAAATTCATAGCAGTGTGGACAAAATGATCCTATTTAAAACACTTAATCTATAACGCTAACTTTTATGTAGCTAGACACACTCAAACTCTTTTGAGGCTGCCTTGTTTTTAATGATAGTGAAGAAGTCACTAAGAATCTCTTATGGAAAGAAGTAATTTCAAAACTTCTTGGCATTTTGGTAGGCTTCTTAATATAAGGGATCTTTTCTCTAAAGGATTGCTCTGGTTAGTTGGCAATGGGAAAACCATTAATGTATGGTCTGACATTTGGGTAGATGCACAATATCTTCATAGGTTTCGGAATGACCGTGATCCTAATTTAAAAGTTTGCGATTTACTTACAAATAGCAACTCTTGGGATACTAATAAGTTAAATTCTATCTTTCCTTCTCATATAGTTCAAGCAATTACAAATATCCATATTCCTGTAAATGATATTTCAGATAATTTAATTTGGATTTACAGCAATAATGGAAAATTTTCTGTTAAATCCACTTCCTCGCTTTATAAAACTAGGAATATGAACAAAATTCCAGCAGATTGGATTTGAAAACTTAATATCCCTCCAAATATTAAAAATTTTATTTGGAAAATATTCTTAGATACCCTGCCCACGACTGTCCGATTAAATAGATATATAAATAGAGTTCCTAGTACTTGTTCTCTTTGTAATTCTGATATTGAAGATACAAATCATTTATTGTTTAATTGTCAAATTACAAAATCCCTTATTCAAAATCTGGGTGTTAAGTTGAACAAATGTTTCATTATACCAAATTTAACAAGTGGTGTTCAAGTAAATATTCTAAATACTAGAGCTCTTAATCTAGATTTTACAGATTTATGTCATTTATGGCATTCAATTTGGGAGCTCAGAAATAGAATTATTTTTCGCAATTCTTCTGATACAGGTATGAGCTATGTGTTAACTCGAGCTATTGATAATATCTCTTGTTGGAATAAAGGTCAGATTAAAATCAAATTACCTAAACATGCTAGACCTCCTAATAAAATGATGTGGAAATGTCCACCAATAGATGTAGTTAAGATCAATGTTGATGCTTCGGTGAAAACTGATACTCAACCACATATTGGTTGTATTATGAGGAATAATAATGGCCAAATTATTTGGATACATAAATGTAATATTAGGATGGGTTCTGTCATTTTGGCAGAAGCTCTTGCTGTTTATACAGGTATAAGATTGGCAGCGGAGATGGGGATCCGTAGATTGATACTTGAGAGTGATTGTGCGATCATCATCAACGCCATTAATCATGCGAACAATAGTCCATGAGAGATCATTCAAATTGTCCAAGAGATCCTTTCATTTACAAGAGAATTTGAGAGCATCAATTTTCAGCACTGCTATAGAGAGGCCAATGGTGCAACTGATTTTATTGTCAAATCTCAGTTTAATTGTAATTTTATTTTGAGCGATTGTTGTTGTGAGTTCCAGAACATCATCTTGCGAGATGATCATGGATGTCATTAGTACATCCAAATTTTTGCCTACTGTAAAAAAAAACTAGTGTACAAGAAATAGAAAAATTTGTATTCTATAAGGATATAAGATGATATGAAATTACACATCTCAATAGCTAAATGTGAGCTACACCAAAGAAAAGGCTTACCATAGGGAAACCTAGCGAGTCAATCTATAACATGCATTTTCTCTCTAAAGGTGGCAATCGAGGCGTGAAGGTTGGGTTTGAATTGGGTCATTTTGGTTATAGGTCATATTGAATTTGGTGTGATATCAAATATGATGATAATTTAATCCGATCGGATCAAATCAGATTCATTCATGCATTGATTCTACTAGATACGACTGGGTTTTGAGTTAATTAGATCGACTGATTTTGAATTTTGGTGAAAACATGTTTGATCGAATCAAGTTTCAATCAAAATATCAAAGTGGGTTTTGATTGAATCAAATTTTGTCGAATTGAACTCAAATCAAAATTCAATGAACATATATCACATTGCATTATAAAGCTACAAACGTTGTTGCATACGTTAGCACAAGCTTAGTTGACTTTTCTTGAATATCCTTTTCACACACACTACGTTCCTTACAATTTCCTTTTTTTTAAATTTATTATTATTATTATTTTATTAAGTAAAAATTCGACGCACCGGCCAGGCCCGGTGGGTCGATAGGCCGAAAAATCGGCGACGGATAGACCATCAATACAAGTCACTACAAGAAAAACTGTTTTTTGTGACAAACAGTTTCGTCGCCAAAAGTGTGTTTTTCGTCGCCCATTCAGGTTGTGACAAAAAAAGTTCCGTCACCTGTTCGTCGCCTCTGCCCCGTCGCCCAAGTATGTGCGACAAAAAAATTCCGTCGCCATAACTAGCTCTTTTGTGATGAAGTCCGAATTTCGTTGCACTAGAATTTTTGTGACAAATTTTTTAAAACATGATATATCTTCCTAAATTTTCGTGACAAAATTTTCCAATTGTAGCCCATTTTACTGTTTTTTGTGATGAATTTTTTATTTTGTCACAAAAGGTCAAACTGATAAAACATGATATATCTTCCTAAATTTTCACATTTAACCTATATATATATATATATAACATACATAAATTACAATACAATAGTAGCCAACTAGTTTAATCTCAAATTTTTATATTAAAAAAACTCGGTTTAAAATATATTCAATCCAAAATATTTTTACTTACACTAAAAGGTTCCTAATAAGAGTACCAAAAGATTACAAATGATCATATAGTATAATAGCATTTGCATTTCAATGCTATCAACCTTAATAATTGAGAAGTAATGATTCAATAAAAATAAGTTTCCACCCCGAATACGCTCCATCACATCTTGCTTCTTCCATAATTTGCTTCAAAAAATCCTGGAAAGAAAAAGTTAACTCCCTTCAATTTTATTAACATTTAACACATTATCAAGTGAAACATATGAGAAAGAGTAGATGAGGACTGAACAGCTTGCCAGACATGACTAGTTAAACATTCAAGAACATAGCTGATGTTATTTTTTACATGTTTGAAAGTTAACTAAAGTTGAAGCTCTTTATCTCAATTTGGCCTTAAAAATGAAATGAATGATGAAATAGAAGCATACCCAAGAACATTGATGATTGATGTCAGCAGGGGGTGGGGTGTGAAGCCAATCTTCAAGATTCAGTTGATGAGGAGATTTTCAAGCCACATTCCACGTAGCTACAAAGACACTGATTGTGCACCACAAAATAGGACAATGTGTAAAAACTCTTTCTTTTGACACACAAATCAATTAAACACAAAAGACAAAATTTACCTACAGTTATTCACATCAGTGACGTTAACCTATGCAAACATTATCAAGGGAAATATATCAGCAAAATGAGTAGCCCAAGTCCTTTTCTTGTATTGCAGCCACATATCCTAATATTTAAAATGAGTAGGCAAGTGAAAACATAGCTACAAGTCACAAAAAGCATGTGGTTCTATATAAGTTGAACTCGCTAAGCTGCACAATGATAAATGGCAAAGATTGGAACAAGAGATTAGTGAATGTTCAAGAAAGAAATGCCAATACCATAAACATTAGCACACACTGATAGCAATCCAGGCTAAGTGTTAAATCTAGAACTAGAACAGATTGATTGAAAAATCTTATCTAAAAAAAGGACATTAGCACATACATTAGCGATAGCAATCCAGTCCCTCTTAGCACCATCAGATTTTGGGTCAATCTTTTGAAGATATTCAGCTATAACCTAAAGGTAGTGAACAAAGTGAGAGCTGAGTATCAGAATGCCAAATCTTGTGTGGAAATCTCAACATTCTAATAAATATAATATAACATCATAGAGGAGAAAGGGAAGCAAAAATGCAGGCATGCTAAATTATTGAGAGTAGGAATAGCCTAGATAGAGAAATTGACAATATCGAAGTAATAAGAAACTAACTCTAAAATCCTCAAAAGCACGAACCAGCATAAATTAGACATAACAAAAGATATCCTATTAACAAACTTATATAAGGAATTAATGATCAAGAATAAGAAATATAGCCTTCAACTTAAACTCGATTATGCTATAAATATACCTGAATAATCAAATCAACTAGTTTTTTCACTTTCACAATTGATCTTAAACTCCATTATGAAAGAACGGTCAGCAAAATCTAGCAGCAACAGTTGGTGCACCACCTGAAATTTATAGAATGCAAATCTAGCAATTGCTGGAGTTGTTGCAGTAGCAGCTGATAGAGTCCTAGTTTTCACCTAAAATTAACATAGACAAGATTTACATGTCAGTATTCAAGTAAGATGGGTTTAGATGCAGAGTTTGCATAAGAAAGAGATAAAGACCATGTGGATGCTATTCAATACAAAAGCTTTATCTTCAATAACTTACAAGCTTTATCTTCTTAAGAAGATGAGCAAAAGCTTAAAAACATTATTGAAATACATACCTAGCATCTTACAATCCTATTCAATACAAAAGCAATGAAGACAGCTACTACACCAACTTTTACTTCCCAAGGGCTCAAAATGGGTCCATGGTGAGAAGAATTGACTTAGTTTTGACAATTCGCAGGAGGCAATTGATTCATACATTGCAATTGATCAGTAAAATGCATAAAACCTTTGACTTAATACTAGCATACTCATCTATAGTTCCGTGAAAGAAAGCTTGGATTACTTGCATGCACATAGATATTAAAGTTAGAAGCCAACAAAATAAGAAAAGTAGAGAGAAGGAAAACAACCTGCAAACATGGAAAATACTCATAATTGGCGTTCGAATAAAACATCCAACTGCAAATGCCAAGACATCTGACAAACTTGCAAGTGTTACTGATAATCGATAAGCTTCAACCTTACTGTGAATGTGTCCTGATGCTTAGTTGTATCATGGCTTTCTTTTATAATTCTACCAGCAACTGTTCTACTCCCTATAAACATTCTTAATCTTGTTAGTTTCTCCCTATATAATCTCAACTATTAACTATTAAGTTAGGGTTCCGTTTAGGGATGAATCTCAGAGAAAGAAGAAAAAGGAGAATAAGGTAGATCACTCACAAACCTGCGAATGACAGTTTCAGAACCACCAGCAACATGGTGAGATCTGACCTTGAGCACGCCTCTATTCTTCTCTGTCGAGACAAATCACCAATAAAATCCACAATCAATAGAATAGAGAAAAACATTATCCCGTATATTCATAACACTGAAAGCCAGAGAACAGAAGACTCAAAGCCAAGGAGATGATCCTTATAGAGTAGCATATATAGTTCAATTTAAAAACACTATCCCCTCAAATACACTTCTGAAAGTTCCAAGGAAAAAGAAAAGAAAACTTGCCATTTCCACATATTTGAATTTCCTGGTCTTGTTAGCCAATAAAGCATACCCCGTATGTTCTACACACACGCTCCCTGCCATAATCAAATCACACAAAAAAAAGGAAAAGAAAATCAAACAGAGATGGAATGAAACGAAATTACAAGAGAAATTGATGGAGTGAAATGGAGAGAGGGAGACCTGGATGGAGTCTTCAACCAACCGACATTGTCGTGAGTGTGAGGAACCATATGAACATTAGGTTTGCCAAAGCAATCATGGTGGTTGTATTCAAATAGCCAAAGTAACAGAAGGGAGAGACTGAGAGAGGACGAAAGATCCAACAAATTAAAGTAACAAACTGAAACTGATGAACGATTCAAGTAAAGAACAAAAACAATTAACAACAAATTGAGAGAGGACCTGCTGTAGAAGGGAGATCCGAAGATGAACGGACAGGTGGCGTCCAGTTAACACATCACCTTGTATTGTATATTCATAATACCTCCTAATTCAAGTGGCTCTGAATTTCTAATATCTCAAACACAAAGCTTTTAGGAATAAGGCCAATTAACACATCTAAATGAAATGATTAAGGTATGTAAACTGGCTTCATAAATCTACAAGTGTCTGTCAACTGCAAGGAATAAAGCCAATTAATAAAAAAATGCAGAGTGATTCATCCTCTTTCAGCACATAGTACGAAGGATCATATAGGGTCATGAAGAGTAGAGGCATAATAAGAAAAAATACGGACTATGCATAAACTTCATACCATATCATGTCATGCACAAAAAGTGAGAAGGATTGCTAAAAACAACTTCTAAATTACTATATTTCAGATATCAGTGTGAAGGACCCAAAACTAAGAAGGTTTATGCTAAAGGTATCCCATACTATATATAAAAGATTAGAAAAGAGTAAGTAGTATCATCTTACTCTGGAAATAATTTCATAACTCTCAAAAGTTAAAATCAAGACAATAATATTTATCTACATCACTATCCTTCTTGTAGTTGCATTACTCCAATCACTGCAATCTTACACAATAGGATCATTCTTTGTACCTGCATCATTATCCTTCCGATGACTAGAGTAAACAAAGTACTGATGTTGATCCTTTCTTCAAATAAACTGCAACAAATAGAGACTAAGAGAGTGAGGTGATGACTAACTTGTGACTGAGTCATGTTGCAGCTATCAACCCACAGAGTTTACCTCTTGTAACAAATAGAGACCTGCGAGAGTGAGGTGATCGCTATTATGTCATCCATTAGTAATGCTTTGTTGGACTAACAATCATCTGCCCTGTTGTTTCGTCAAAAATAGAACTGAATACATAGATAACTGGCTAGAATGTATTACTCATACAACCTGTTGTTATTCTCTTCTTTTGACCACTAGAAATACCTCTTCTCATAGCATCACCGACAATCGTGTCAGAAAAAACATCAAGACCAAGAATATGTAGGTGTGCATATGACTGAGAAAAAAAATCGTTGATAGAGAAAAAGATCACCAGAAGTGGAATCCGAGGATGAAATCGTAGATACAAACCTTAATAGAAATTCCTAAGGCAGTTGAATCCGAGGATGAAATCGTTGTAATGAAAGAGAATACGGAGAGAGAAGTGGAGTACCAGGCAGCGCCGAGGACGGAGACATCGATGAAGAGGGCAATCCCGATGGCGGGGAAGGTGCAAGGGGAGATCTGGACGAGCGCTGTTGACCATGAACTCGCTCCGCCAACCATCGTCCCTTCGATCTACTCGATTAGACGCTCCTTGAGATTGATTTACTCGATCTAATCTGTGATTTTTTCTTTGTAGAGATTCACCACATTTGATTTGCGATTTCTTAAGTTTTGGGTGCAGACTAATTACTGAGATCTAGAGTTTAGAGAGAGTGAGCGCTAATGGAGGGAGTAAAGAGGCAAACTGAGATCTAGGGTTCAGACTTAAGAGAGAGTGAGCGCCAGCAGAGGAGGCGGTGAGGAGTGTTATAATTTATCTTTTTAACTTTAATTTTATCTCTGAAAATGCTATGAAAGGGCGACCAAATACCTTTTTTTTGTAGCCGTAAGTTCTTTTGGGCGACAGTTTTAAATTTTTGTCACGGAAAACATATTTTGGGCGACAAAATGTGTTTTTGTCACTGAAAGGTAAGTTTGGGTGATGACAATTTTTTTGTCACCTTTATTTTATATTTTTTGTCGCCCAAAAACAGTTTTCTTGTAGTGAGTAGAAGACAAAGACACAACAACAAATCAAAAATACCAAATTACAGAGGTGCAGTAAAGACGCAGGCTAGCTAGTACTATCGATGAAGGATCGAAAGCAGTGTGTGACAACTCTTCTGTCAGTTGGTAGAGGCACGCAAGGACTCCCTGGATAATTAAGTGGAAACCTCATATTTGGACTCGGAAATCAAACGAGCCTTCATATTTCGATCACGTCCACGACCTCTCGCGCGTCAACAAAGGAGAAGAACACCGCTCAAAAACCGCTAACCTCAAAGTCAAACCACACAACAAGCAACTTGGCACAACTAGCCGACCCGCATACGGAATTTTTTTTCTTCGGGATGCCTCAGGCCCAAGGCCAAACTTTGGGCCCAAAGCCAAGATTTGGGCCAAGACCAAAATCCACCGGGCAAAATTCGGGCCCAAGGGAAGACCAGCAAGCGCTGCCAATCCAAGCAGTATCATCAACGGCAGACCAAGGCCAAGCGCTGGCGACACCTGACATAGGCCAGAAGCCGGCGACATAGGGAATCGGGCAATCAGGAATGGAGCCGAAACTACCGAACAACAAAAGCCCCAATCCAATTTCACAAGAAGGGTTAGTCCTGACACCCCCCACAGACCAAAGAACCCAACCAGATGGAGGAGAGACGCGATCGTGAGGGGGAAGAGCAGGGTGGATGATAAAAACGAGCCCGGAATGACACCGCTAGAACCACACAACGCACAACCCAAGAGAGCTTTAAACAGGAGCAAAAGCCGCCGGCAGAGATAGCAAGGAGGAAACAGAGTAGTAGACGCCAACCCCCACAACACAAGCGGAAGGCGGAGCACACAAACTAGATCCGAAAATAATAGATTTGTGAGATTGATTTGACCTAGGAGGTATTGTTTTGGAAGTGAATTTAGGTCATGGTTTAGAGGAAACCAGAGATAGACGAAAATGGTTACTCAAAAGAGACAACCCCTTACAATTTCCCATTTATCGCGATACGAATCATACATCTTGTTTTGCCATTAACCATTCCCTCTCTTATTTTATGCTATTGTTACTAATAAACGGCTTTTTATATAATAATATTAATAATGAAAAAAATATATATAATCAAGGTACAATGATGAATTGATGAATGATACACTTGAATTGGGACAGAAAAAAGCCTATATGTTAATTTACAAACGATAATGCAACGAAATGAAATATGTCAATTTATAGCAATAGCCACCTAATGCAACAACGTCACAAATGTACGCGTCAAAAAAACATTTTCTTACAAATGTAACTAACATCGTGACGCGAACATTTCCGCAGCAAGATCTTTCTCAATCAGGCGACATGAAATGCTTTAGTGACAGTATAAAAACAGCAATTAAATTTTTTTTTAAAAAATTATTAATTATCTAACAACGTTCCTCCGGGATACTCTGAAGACGAGGCCTCCAAGCGGCCGCCGGTCCACCGCGGCGAGCCAAAGCCCTCCTCTTCAGGGCGGACAATCGTTGCTCTAGCGACGCCTGCTGATCCGCGACGGAAAATGAGGAGCGATCAGACGACGCCGTTTTCATGGCATGGAGGACTTGCTTGAGGTCTTCTCGCTTCACCACGATCTTCATCCTCACCGTGCCATCCTCGGCGGTGCGGGCCACCACGCCGGTCGTCCCGAGCCCTCCCTTGGCAATGGCTTCCAGCAGGCTGTTTTTCATGGCTTTTTGCTGGTGGATCCGACCCGATTTCGTCAACGTCCGGGCCTCTCTCTTCGGAGAAGCCTTGAATTCTTCCACCACGAAACGCATCGTTTAATAGTATCTTGTGTTTTGTTTGGTGAGATCCCTTGATTTTAATTTTTGCTTTGGACTTGGCTGATGATTTGGTGGCTTATTTAGTACAAGGTGTTGTTGATTTGATATCGATGGACAATTGAAAGGGATGGTGAGGCTTATATAGAGAGATCGGGGAATAAATAATATATTTAATGAAATAATAAATAAATTGAACTATGATTAGGGGTTCGGTGAATTAAATAATATAATTTGTTGAACCAGAAATTTTATGTATTTTAAATTCATCCGATAATTAATTTGCAAGCTATCAACAACTAGCTATTGGATTTAATTAGGCCTTTTTTTTATTCCTTCTTCAATCATAGCTATATGGAGTTGAAGTTCGAATTATATTGTTGTTACAAAAAGCATCTTATATTCCATCTTACCTAGAGATATGATCAGTGTGAGAACGAAGTTCGTATGAATTTATTGTGATTTTAGATTATAAGATCAGGATCACTTTCTAATACAAAAGTCAAATATTGTATGTATAATGAATTCATATATTTTATAATGTTTTTCCAATTATTTTCAATTCGGGAGGGGAGACCCATCCCCAAAACAAGATCAAAATTTGTAGATGAGGGAACCCTAGTCTCTAGCAAATTGGATTGAATCTTAACATACATTACAACTACTTAATAAGTACTGTTTAGGATGCGTTAATTGGTGTTTTTCATTAAGTTAGGTGCAAGTAAATACAACGAAGATATATAAGTTGGTTACGATGGAACCCTCAAACTACACGCATATATGTAGTGCAGAATGAAAATACCACCTCCCTAAGATACACTAGTACAAACTATAGCTCTAGTTATTTTCCGTTAACCACCAATAAAATCTTAAGGACATCTATTACATAAACTATGCGACTAACCTCTTTAAAGAAAGCAACAATTCTTATTTTGTTAGGCACCACTCCACACAATATATAACTAGACAATATCTTCTCTTTGCTTTCTTACAAATGCATCCGATCTCATATCTTTTTTCCTTGTTTGATAAGGTCCTGTGAATCTGTGATCCTCAAAAACTGAAGGGAATTATTAAAATTTTATTTAATTTTATAATAATAATAATTTATTATATTATTAATATATTTTTTTTAAAATACACCATGAAGATTTTTAATTAATTTCATAACTATCCACTTAAAAATGTAGAGTCATTTATAGATGGGTGCATCTCTTAATAAGTCATATACTATTTGATCGAATTAGATTAAAAAATCAAAATAAAATAAAATTGACATAAAGGAGTCGATTGAAGGAAAGTCAATGAGGGTAAAATAGTCATGGAACAAAAAGATGAGAAAAATTGAGGGAATTGGAAGGAGGTGTTCTGCTTAACTCTGATAATAATACTCCGCAATGATTATTTAATTAAATATATATATATATATGTAGGGGTAGGTTGCAAAAATCAATGATGAACTAATAACTAACATCAATCTTTGAAGTAATATACTAATAATAATGAAAAAAAAAAGCTAGAAGAAGAAAAGATACTCGGTATGAGAAAAAAAAACGGTGAATCGTCACATGGGAAGCCCCGTCATTTCCGCGCAACGGTGACTAACCATATAGAACTATAGAAGAGATGGGGAACGCGTAAACAACCCAACGCCAACACCAACACCAACAACAAGACAAGGTGCAACGAATCTGAGTGACGTTAACACCAATCCACTTATATATTTATTTCAATTAAATAGGAACGTACGTACGACATTCCATCTCCTTATTTACTTTACGGCATTCATGAATGAATAATGAATGAATGATATGCATGTGTATTATACACGTAAACTTAATTAGTTCTTCTTTTGGTTCTCAACCTAGCTATCTAACTTCGTTTTACACGTAAACTATATACATGCATGCTGCAAGATCAGTGTCGAGGACCTAATTTTATCTAAGGGAGCACGATCCATTGACGATCTAACAATGATGTTTTAGCTCAATTGTCAATCAACCAAACAACGAGATCTTCAGGAGGTTAAACACGAATAGATCTGAGCGTAAACACACTACGCCACTGTGCACTTCAGGTGATTGATCAAAACTCGTCACCTGAAAGCAGTGACGGAACATTAGTTATACATTCGAGGGGCCCAAAGAAATATTTGAGATTTTTTTATTGTTTTTATATCACATTCACACCAATTTTTAAAATTATTGTCCTAAAAAGTTAATAGTGAGATTTGAACCCTTAATTTGCAGATTAAAATACCTCCCATTTACCAACTAAGCTAGAGAAATTAGTTGTTAAAATACTCTTTTACTCCTAAATGTAATAACAAATTTTTTTTACATATAACATTAATATTTTTCCGCCTGGAGGGGCCACGGCCACCTCCCGCCTCCAAAGAGTTCCGCCACTGCCTGAAAGGATTTTTGGTCGCTGGAACATTCAAGTGACGACCATTCTGTCACCCGAAGGGTCGTCACAAGGTACTCCTCATCTGAGTTAGTCAGTGACAACCCTATGTATAGTCGTCACCTGAATTGTTTTAAGTGACAAACTAAAGAGACGTCACTTGTCATTGACCCAAGTGCCATATAATATTAAGGTGACTGGTTTTTTTTCGTCACTTGACTGTTCTAGCGATCGAAAATAGCCATATTTTTCGTCACCTGGGTAAATATATATATTTGTTAATCTTTATCCGTCACTAGAGCATGTATATAAAAAAATATTTTTTTTCATTTTGTACAACCTGCCTACAATTGCACAAAACAAACCTGCATACAATTTGCACAACTAAACCTGCATATATACTTACTAGTTTCCAAACATAACCAAATCCGCAGAGTACACAATGTGCACAAGCAATATCACATTTCCTAAAATAAAACCTGTATACTTTCTATTTTGTCCAAAAGGTGCACAAGCAAGTCCAAAATGTGCACAAACCTACATACTAAAACCTGCATACTTCTAGTTTGTCCAAAAGGTGCACAAGCAAGTCCAAATTGTGCACAAACCTAACCAAACCACACTATTCGCAAAAAGTGGAAGGCATACCTATCGAAAGAGCAACTTACGGGGGTGAGTTCTCAAGTGCAACCATCTTCGTCGTCACAAACCTAAGAGCTCCTTTGTGTTAGTAATTCCGTGAGTTTAAGCATTTGGGCCCTCCATTGCAGCCATCCTCTCCTTCATCAATGCATTCTCCTCCTTCATCAACGCATTCTCCTCAAGCATTTTATCCGACTTCTCATCCGCTTGCCTATCTTGCTCAATCGCTCGATGCGCTTCCTCCTAGACCTTCTTGGCTCTCTCCTCTAACTCCCTCCTTTTCTCTCCAGCTTTCGCAGTCATTGGCCCTCCTCGCTTCTTTGCTGGGTGTGTTCCAGCTGCTCCCATTCCTGCAACCAACATACAATGAATTACTAAATCAGTGTTCCAGTTGCTCCCACTCAGATGACCAACATTGTCTACCCGTCACTTCAATTCTCTTACGATATTTATTGTTTTTTGAACAGATTAGGGGATCACTTTTAGGGCTTGTTCTAGTGACTGAGATATATGACTCCGTCACCTGAATCGTTTTAAGCGACGAACCTCTACCATTGTTGGTCACCTGAATAGAACCACATGAACCCTTGGCCGGATGGAGAATTGGAGCGATGAGTGTGTATGGTTCCGTCACCTGGATAGCTTTCAAGTGATAAAAGAAAAGAGGGTCGTCATTAGAGATGCACAGTACTGGCGTAGTGACACACAAATTTGTGACAAAAATCAACGTTCGTGCTCTTATACCATGAGAGAAAGAATGAATTGTGGAACAAGAAACCGAAAAACCAGTGGAGTGAGAGGTGGAAGGAGGAGGGAAATAAATGAAAAGTAATTTGTATATTGAAATCTGAGCTTTACATTTTATACTTGGGCTACACAATATGGGCCTTATTACACAAACACAGATTAGGCCCAATACAATTAATCAACCCAAATGCTACCATTCCTACTAACACAAGTTTTACCACTGACAACAAGCTGTTTTTCTACCCAAAAAACATAGCAATTCATAAGTTTCAATATGCTCTTGAACATCAATTTCATTGCAAACAAAAGAAGCCGTAAGTTGAATGCAAAACAATCATAACTTAAGAAACGCTTTTAATCTTTTATTGATCATTTTCCATCTCTCTCTAGCCTATTGGGATGATTAAGTCCCTTGAGAATCTCGATCTCTTATAAATCTGCTAACACTAATAATTAAAAGTCTCAACAATCCTTAAGGGTAACCTAACAAAATTTGTCACTAACAGTACTAGTGTTTGCAGCCGGTGGGATTTGGAAGTGCCATAATCTTCCAGCAGATCCCACCAAGTACTTCTTACAAAGAAACTCCTCGGCGTATTCCTTTTCGACCTTCCGGTCAACGTCGTGCAAGAACACGTCCGTCAGGCCCGGACTTTTGCGAGCCCGGGCCATAACAGCAGCTGAGTATATGGCTGCCATCCGCCCTGGTGCCGCAGGAAAATATCCTTTGGGAGCGTCAATCATGATGAGATCCCACTCGTTCTCGTATACCTGGTTCGGCAAGTTGTCTAGGGCTAACCTGAATCCAGAGTTTTCATAAGCATTACAAACATGCATATATAACAACTCAATTTGAAAAAGGAAAAAAAATATGTGCAAATTAATAAGATTAAAAGATCTTAAAATCCAGTAATATATCACAAGTTGATATAGTGGTTTTGGAGTTGCTTTTCACTTCAACAGGTTCGAAATTTGAATCTCATTGAAAATTAAAAATGGACTCAGTTGTGAGTGTGAGAGAAACCCTTTAAATAGGTTACACAATACCCGATCAAATGTAAAGCGGTTGATTCGATCGAACAAGACTAAAATAAATAAATAAATAATGTTAAAACTGGCCCCAAACAAAATAAAATTTTGTGTTAATTGGACAAATGTTCTTACAAAAAATGGTTTGGTTAACATAGTGATGAACTTGATCCAAACTCCGATTCAACCCAATTCATCCAACATCCTATAAGACCCGAAACGAAACCCAGAAAATTCAAAATTTAGTGAAATTATAAAAATGAATGATAAAATAACAAATACCAGACAGGGCCGTTCCGATTTTTTTGGAGGCCCGGTGCGATATTAAATTAGGCCCTTTTATTTTTATTTCTATTTTTTTCATGCTTGTTACTACCATAATTATATTTTTTTAGTAGTGAATTACATCTATTTATTGTATATGATATAAATAATGTTATAAAAAAACTATTTATCGTTTATTTACATGAAAACAATGTTATATATATACTTATATGCATATACTTCTTAATTTCTAGTGTCACTAGACGAATTTTTTGAAAAGAATATTAAAGAAATAACGTACTCTCAACATATTAAAATTAAGTTATTTTATTATTCTTTTTTAAAGTTAAAAATTATATAAATATCAATTATATTAATTGTATAACTTATTATATCGAGTAGTCACACAATAATTAAATTTAAATAATTAAAGAAAAAAAATTAAGAGACTAGAGAGTGGGGAGTAGAGCCAACGAAAAATAATACACGGCATGCTATTCCAAGGATTCGAACACGGAATTATTGCATTCCCTAGAAAAATATCTACCACTACACCACATTGTTTTGCTTAATCATTGACACCACCTTTTTTACATATACTAACTTTGAAGGTATTGGGCCCCCAACAAATTTGGGCCCTGTGCGAATGGACCTTTTGAACCGCCCACTAACCGACCCTGATACCAGAAAATATTGAAACCTAAGATAACCGAAACTCAAAATGAGCATAAACTCGATTCAACCGACCTTACCTGATCCGAATGAAAAAATCATCTAACATTAACCCGAAACCCAAATAACCTGCAACCCAAATGGCAGCCAGCCCCAACCCGATCCGAATTTGTGTCAATATCAAGGTTGGCTGATTCATTTCACGTTCGAGTTATTTCTGGTGGGGTAAATATTGGTTAGAATTGCTTCGGGCTGTGCCATTAATTTGAATGTACTCTGATTGATCTTCCAGTTCAGGTTGTTTCGTGATTTGTTTAACTAGGGTCAGATATGAGTTGCAATGAATTTTTCGCGCCCATTCTGTTTTTGTTCCCATATATAGATCAGGTCAGATCAATTGCTAATTTAGCCAAACTAGATTCTACAATATCGCCCGCTGCTAAGAATCTACAAATTAAAAATTAAAAGAAGTGATCAGATAAGGGCAAATGTAAAACATAAAGCCAACCGAACCTGCAACGAGAGTTGCCGCGGAGGAAGGTCCGAGAAGGAGAGCAATCAGGCTCGGTGCGGTGCGCCTGCATGAGCCAGTCGGCGTCTTTAAGCTGGGTACTATACTTAACCGCATGGGCGTCCACATTGGGCGCCTCTTTAGCCATGGTCCGGACCCACTCCGGATCCTCCTCCATGAACAGGGTGAGCCCGCCGGGGTTAAGCGCGGCCCACATCATGGAGTCATACCCCAACCCGAACACAAGAAAGTTGCACGGCGCCCGCGACAGGAGGACCTTGAACGATATCGATATCTCCTCGCTGTTCTGCTGCGGGACGACGGTCGAGGTGGCGTAGTGCACAATCGTCGCCAGCTGCTGAGCCGACGACGTGGCGGTAGCGGCGGTGATGTTGGAGCGGGCGGTGGCGGTGGCGGAAATGGTGGAGTGAGGTGAGGAGTGGGTCGACGGACAAAGGAGGGAGCGGTCGCCGTATTGGAAGAAGGCGGAGATGAGGAGGACGCCGGCGAGGAGGGCGGCGATGACGACGGCGATGGAGGACCAGGGCTTCTCCGGAGAAGGGAGGGCGTTCTTCATGGTTGTAATTAAAATTTAGGGTTAATTAGAATTAATTAATTAATTAAAGAAGATTAGGGAGTATAGAAGGGGGATTGTAGTTTGTTTGATTGATTGTTGTGATGAGTTTGAGAGGAGAAAGGGGGTGGGGATGGGGCGTAGAGGAGTTGACGACGAGAGGAAGAAGGTGTGCCACACTTCTTCTAAATCACTCCCCAGGTATGCGTGGAGGTCAACCCTATTAACCACAATAATTAATTTTGGTTGTTACAAACTTACAAATGTGTTAATTTCTCCTCGCAATTAAAACAAAAAATTATGATACGTATTTCCTCCAATTTTATATACTCCCTCTTGTTATTTAAAACTTTTTTTTTTTATTATTTATGTACACTTTTTTAGAACCATAAAAATTATATAAAATGACCCTACAAAATTTACTATTTACACCCAAAATCCACGTTTTTTTAAAAATAAACCCTACGCCTCCTGAGTCATAGACGTGTGACTCAAGAGGGGCAGGGTATGTATATAGAAAAAAATAGCCGCGCCTCTTGAGTCACACACCTATGACTCAAGAGGCGTAGGATTTATTTAAAAAAAATAAAAACTTATATTTTGGATGTAAATAGTAAAATTTTCGGGTGTAACTAACAACCCCTTATAAAATATAAATATTTTACATTTGTTTTTATAAATTTATAGTTAATTGAAGTGGCGGATCTACGGTGCTTGGGGTGGCTGAAGCCCCCCATCCGAAAAAAAGTAAATATATGTTCTATGTATCTATCAGTTCTGTAATAAATATAAGTTAAGTAGAGTTGTAAACACAAAGACATGGCCCAATGGCTAGGACACGGATGGAATTTCATTTCGGACGTTGAGAACCCAAGTTCGAACCTTGTTAACCTGCATTTTGTATCTGTTTTCTTTTCCCTTTTTTAAACATCAAAAGCCTTCTTTTTAGCTTTTTACGCAGCACTCGACAACAGCAACTCAGCCCAGCCAGAGCGAACCCCGAGTCCCCGAGCAACCGCCGCCGCCAGCTCCGCCTCCGGCCGACCCTGGCACTAGCGCACCACCGCAACCTAGCCCCTCGGCAGTGTGTGAAGCCCCGCTGTCCAGTAGAGACCCAATACCTCTTCATTGTTCTTCTTCTTCACTTGTTCGATTTAGACCTTCAATCTTCAAGGCTAGTTAGTTTCGTTTCTTTACCGTTTAATTTAATTATTTTTATGTTCAATTAGTTGAGATGAAAATCAATTTAGATTAGAATTTGTGGATTTGACTATCAATTTGGGGTAAATTCGATTAGGGTTTGAGATTTTATAATAAATTCCGAGAAATTGGGATTAAAAATTGTGGTTTTGAGAAATAAATTTGTGAATTTGTGGTTTGTGATTTGGAATTGTAGTTTGTGCTTTGTGGTTGTTGTTTTAAAAAGTAAGTATGTGACTTGTGATTTGGAATCATGGATTGCCTCCATATGTGTTTTTTTCTGTCAATTTTTTTATGGTCTTCTATTTATATTGCTGAAAATTTGTTCTTTTGCATGTGTTTTATAATCTTCTATTACAATACTTTGCAACATTGGCAACAAAACGTCCACTAAATTTTGAGCTACTCAATTTGTTAGTGAAGCCATTGATGGAGATTAATGTAAAAATACCATACTTTTTAGGTATATGTGCAACGTGAACATATATTAAGAATCAGAACACATCTTTATGAGGGTAAAGACTCATGTACCCGATGAAGGTGTCCCAAGAAATTGTATAAGGGGCCCACTTTCGGTGGGTCCCCGGGGGTTTAGACGCGAGTATATATTTTTATGTTACACGGGCTTATCTGACACGCGAATTGATTTGTTCGCTATTCAGCCTGGGCCGCGCTTTGTTCGCGTTCATGAAATCTATCATAACCCCACATCTTATTATGGGAGTTCATCCATTTGTTTTTTATGATTTAAGGGTTCATACCTGTCCGCAGAGATTCACTTGAGGTGTTTACTTCGTCACAGCGTTCAGGATGTTATACCCTTTCCTTTCTCCTGACTTCTGAATTCTCCGCGGTTTATATATAGATTCCGCGGTCGACTTTGCTGATTCTTTCAATCTCCTTCTTCTTCTCTCTATTCCTTTTCCTTCCTTCAAAAAATCCCCCTTGATTCTTCTGTTCATTTCCCCTTTTATAGGGATTGGCCAGAGGCCCCCATCTTGACACTTGTCACTATTGGGTTGACACGTGTGGTCATCGTGGATGGTGGGCATGATGGACATGTGTCATTGTTTTGTGTCCGCGTCCTCCCTATGCTCTGGGTCTTCCTGGGTATCGTTTCGCTATATCCACGTCCGAATCTTTGTCTAATTATTTCCGCATGGTTTCATCACAGCTCCTCGTGTCGGGTTGAGCTCCATGAGAGCTTGAGACGATTCGACTTTTACCCGCGGAAATGTGTTCCTCTCTTCATCTCTAGGGGGGTAATTTCGTATTTCTTGTTTTAAACAGTGTTTGTGGGCCTGGTTAAGGATCTCCTCAGGCCCGTTAAGGTTTTACCACGGCCCATATCGTCTTGAGGGGAACTGAAGAGTCGGTAATTTTCTTATAAATTACCCCGTTCCGTTTTCACTTTTTCACTTCTCATCATTTGTCTACTTGCGGTGTTTACTCAGCTTCTCGTTTTTTCAGAGTTTTCCGTTGATCTCCTCGCTTTTCGGTTGAGTTTTCCGGTTGTTCTTCGCTTTCAGGTTGAGTTTTCCGGTTGTTCTTCGCTTTTCCAAGGTAATTCTTTGTCTTTTGTTCTTGAGTTCTTAATTTCTCCGTGAAATGTTCTTGAGTGTTCTTGCTAAAATTATTATTTCTTGCCAAAAAACTTTAGTTTTCTCCCTCTTAGATCCGTTTGGGTCTTTCCCTTTTATCCCAGTTCTGTTTCTTTGGGGTTTTTGATTTTTTGGTCCGCGTACGGGTTCCTTTTCAGATCAGCTTTTAAATTCCTTCAAGGATGGCTAACTTTGAGGGGAACCTGGACGCGCTGGATGAGTTTGAAAGAGAGGAAGGATGGAGAGAGGGCTTGCCCTCGGTTTCAGGAGGGAATCCTCCCGCGGTCGTTTTGGATTCTTCTTCTTCATCTTCCAGCGGGAGTTCCTCGTCCGACTTAGAAAGTTCTTCCGACTCTTCTTCTTCCTCCAGCATCTCTTCCCCGGACCGCGTGGGTCCTTTCGGCAACCCGATTAAGGTGAGGAGACGACGGAACCACTCTGACCCTGATTATTATTCCTCTCCTTTTTTAACTTCTTCTTCTTCTTCGAAAGGGGATGACGTTCATCCAATGGACGTGGAGACTCAAGCTCAACCCGATGCGCGTGCTTCCTTTAGTCCGCGTCCGTCAACCAGTGGTTTGGAGTCTGAGTTGTCGTGGGTTCCTTATGCCGAGTCTCCCGTCGGGTTCGCAGAGAAGTGTGCAAGGGTCCGCTCGAAGGATGTTCTTAGTGATCTCGACTTCCCGTCTTATTCCCTTGACGACTTAGCTTCTTGTTCTTTTCGGGGAGATTTCTCCCTTCGTGACCCTCAGCCTTGTCCTCCTGTTATCTCCGAGAGAGTTCGTCCGTGTCGTTCTCCTAACCAAGAGGTGCGAGGATGTACAACACTGCTCGATCTTTCAAGTGTTGAGGCCTTAGCCCGAATATTTCCATGGCCAGCGGGCGTGGAATTGTGTCTTCCCTCAGAGGGTGGAGGGTGTCTGGATGCTTACGAAGACTGCTTGGTGGTGTATGCGGCGAGTTTATCCCAAGGATTTCGCCTGCCTCTTCACCCTCTGTTCATCTCTTTTTTGTCCGAGTACAATTTGAGCCCCACGCAAGTTGTACCGAATTGTTGGATGTTTTTTGCCAGCTTTGTGATGCGGTGCATGGATATTGGAGTGCCTCCGACGAAAGAGCTAATGCTCAGCATCTTTTCTCTGAAGAGGGGGCCCCAAGATCCTCGGTTTTATCAGCGCAACTCCAGTTGCAGTTATATTGAGAGACTTTCCAGCAAACCGAACTGGAAACATAAGTGATTTCTTGTTCGCGACAAGGCCGGCGTTTGTCTTGAGTTTAAGACCGTGCCCGGATGGTTCAACACGGTCAAAAAGCCATGGGTTGCGCATTTTGACAAGTTCAAAGACTCTTTCGTTCATGAGCCAAAGTTACCGTGGCGATCGATGGTTTCGGCTCTTCGACTCGAGATGGCGGGGTTGAGTCTGCCTCATCCGCAATTAGGTGTCTGCTTTAGTCTTTACCATATTCTACTTTTCTGATTTTTTGGTGTTTCACACATTATATATTTTTTCATATTTTTTAGAAGACTTGGGAGTTCGCGAGCGGTGTTTTATGCCTTCTCTTTACGTTTTCTTTTTGGCAGACCTAATGGATTTGAGCTCTTTGGCCGATCGCCATCACGTTCAAGAAAATGGCAAGACGAGGAAGAAGAAGTCCGCCAAGCGTGTACCTCGCCCGCTTGCTGCCTCCCAGGGTACGGCTGTGGAGGAGGTGGAGAGAGCCAATGATCCCATCGTGGAAGTCGAGGTCGTGGTTTCTGATGCCTGCGAGAAACGTCCTTGTCCTTCGGACGCGGGTACCTCTCGCCCTCAAAAAAGGAAGAAGGTCGTGGGCTCATCACGAGCTTCTGGGAACGGGGAAGAGGAGGCTCTTTTCCTTCAGGGAGATGATGCTTTGCATGCTTTCCGCATTCCCGGCTTCGGGGTTGACGAGCTCGTTCGCCTTCGCGGCTCTGATAAATTCGCACGGAACGAACGATCGTGGGTGCGCCGCTTAGAGTGGGATGAGTTTTTTCTTCAGTTCGAGCGTGCAGCCGAGTGGGTGAGTTTGTCGTTGGGATCTTTTATTTTTGTTCACGTCATTGTTCAATTCCTGTCTCTTTATTTTCACCTTTATCCTTGCTCCTACAGGTTAGGAGTTTCCAAATTGACTCGGAGAGGCGACTGACTTTCTATGAGGCGGAGCTCTCCAAGAAGGCCTCGGAGATGAAGGTGTTGAATCATAAGCTGAGGACATTGGGTAATACTGTTGGCGATCCCTCTTCGGTGGAAAAGTTCAAGAAAAGATCCGCGAAACTTCATGAGAAATTGCAGGCCGCTAGCGAGCAAATCTCCGCTTTGAAGGAGCAAAACTCTTCTTTGTCTTCCGAGCGTGACGCGGCACTTTCAAGTTCGGACGCTCTACGCCGCCAAGGAGAGGAGTTTCAACAGTCCGCGGCGCAAATGAAGGAGAAACTGGAGACAACTGAAGCACGCCTCAAAGATCTTCAAATTGAGCATTCCATTGTTGAAGAAGATCGTGCTTTAGTGAGGCAGGAATTGGAGAAGCTTCAGTCTCAGTCTCCTCAAGAGGTTGCGCTTCAGTGGTTGGAATCTTTTGCAGGTCTTAAATTTTTGACCTCCGAATGGTTCAAGACCGACGCGGGCATTTCTTTCCTTTCTTCGATAGCCAAGCCATGTCTTCGATCTCCAGAGGGAGTAGAGCTCTTAAAGGATAAGTGCTTCAGCTATTTCCGGAAAGGGATGTCCGCTGGTATCAACCAGAGTGTTGCCCGCTTGCAGGCTAATCCGGGTATTCCTTTAGAGAAGTTTGAGGCGAGCTTGTCGGTAACGGATTGGGGACTGACCCCGGAAGAGATGGCAGGAGAGGAGGACTTGGATGAAGAGGATTCCGATGATGAAGAGGTTGATGCCGCCGCCCATCCTTGAGGCTTGGAAGGATTAGTTTTTCTTTCTATCTTTTCTCATGACATTTCACTGGCGCGGGTCAGCTCTTGTAATTAACTTTTGTCGAAACCGAACAATTTTGCGTTCCTTAATGTTCAGACAACGGCTTTTACTGCCTTGTTTAAGGGGCTGTATTTTTGTATATTATTATCCTTTCGTAGCGAATATCTCCTCTTCTTCTTATTCTTGTGTTCATTATTTTTACCGACTCGGCCACTTGTGTTGCAGTCTTCGATCCTGATTTAAAAGAGTTCTTGCCACTTGTTCACCATGCTTGAGTATGCCTTTTTCTCTCCCCCCTTTTTTAAACCTCTTGGTTTGGGCTTTTAGTTTATTACGCCTGTGGTTGTTCGCTTGATAAGGATTTATGGCGCCTGGGAGTTCTAACCCTTGGGCGTTTTTCAAAACTTTGGAATGCATCGATCATCTTTCTTCGCTTGTATGATTTTTTATTAGTCTTGATTTCAACTGTTTCTCTTTCCCCCTCCTTTTTCAACTTCGAGCCTTTAACTCGTGTTTCTTTTTGGCAGCCCCTTCCACCTCAGTTTGAGGTGGAGTTCAGATCCTCTCCTCCATGGAAGGTTTTCTTGTCTTCTTACGCCATTAAGAACCTTCAGGTTGAAGTGAGTAGAGAATCTGATGGTCACTTATACCTTTGTCGCGGATGGGATAGGTTCGTTGCTCATCACGGGTTTGTTGTGGGATCGTCGATGACTTTTTTCTATATGGATCGCGCTCGTTTTAAAGTTTGTCCGCGACGTGATCTGGAATGTGCCGAAACTGAGCGCTGTGCCTCGGCTGTTTCTTCCAGCGACTCATGCTGAACCTTTTATAAATTAAGAAAATCTATTTGCTGTATGAGTTCAGCTTGCGAATAAAGGAAACGTTTCGCTTTTGAAGTTCTTAATGTAGAGACTTGCTCTTTTTATTTTAAAAAAGACAGCATTATATGATCCCTAGATCTTATTTAGCTGGAACGTTATTTCGTTCTCTTACATTTTAAAGAGTAGTGGGATTACAAGGCTGGCGTCCTTGTAGTCGTTCTTCATCCGCGACCTTCAATTCCGTTGTAATCATAGTCTGGATTTGCGACATAGACCTCGAAGATTGAATCCCCCTGGTATATGAAGATCAGAGCAACTCCAACGCTTATCCTGTTGGCTTCCACAAATCCTGGCCATCCGTCTGTGAACCAGTAAATCCCGTCCACTTCGACCTTGACCTCATGCTCGCGGTTGGATCGAGACCACAAATGCACCAGGCGATGGGCATCCTCTTCTAGGAGGACGTACATCAGTGGGAGGCGTAGAGATTGAAGTTGTTCTTCTGTAACGATTACTCTGTAAAAAGCTTTTGGGGAATTTTCAAATTCCATTTCTTTATTTCGCGTTTGAGGTTTTCTTCAAGATTTCACGGGGTTCTTATATTTGCTCAAACATGCCGCGTGTTTAGTTTCTTATTCTGGGGTTTCTCCACGTGGCGTTTCTTAGGCCGCGTGTTTGATTCAGGCCTAAACCTAGCCCGATTTAAAAATTTCTTGTCAGTTGTTTCTGATTGTCAAGTCGTTTCACTGAACTCACCTTTGCAGTTCTCGTGACTATACTGCCATCTTGGTTGACGAGCCTATTCTCTCTCTTCATAGGAATCTTATGTCAGATGGCGTTCATGCGTGTCGCTTCCCCAGCTTTTATAGAGGGTATCTTCCTTCCCTTCTTTTTTGTTATTTCACAACTGCTTACTTTATACTTTAATCGTGTTTATGGCTGTTTCTAGTGCGGGTAGATGGGCTTTCTTTCAATCGATTGACCGTGTTGATCAAACATCCCGCTTGGTAAGCCCTTGTTGGGATGCTGGTTTTGTTTGATAACTTTCATTCTTTACATTTGATCATTTTTCCTTTTTCCATTCTCAGCTCTTGCCCATGCGCTTTGAGAGGGAGTACATGGATGCTGTTCCAGAGCAAGTTTTCCTTTCATCTCATCTTTTATGTGATTTTCCAGTCCGTGTTTATAAGGGTGATTATGGAATGTATTGGCTTCGTCAAGGATGGGGAGATTTCATCGAGTCTCATGGACTCGCGGTCGGATCTTCTATGGTGTTTATCCACAAAGGAAATGCCCGTTTCGAAATCCAAATCATGGGTTTGGAGGACGGGGATGAGATCGTTGGCCACCCTTCTTACGAGGACGCGGGTATTTTGACTAACGACTCTTATCCGTGACTAGCTATTCTTGCGACGCATTTGTTCGTAGGCTGAGGGGACTATTTCTGTCGATACGTGTTTTTCTTTTACGTGGGCAATGAATAAAAGTGGTGTTTATCATTCTTTTTGATTTAATATTGAGATTGTGTCCAAGATTCTTCTTGGTTTTCGTGCGATTCAGACCTGTCTTTTCAAGTCATATCTCTTGTAAGTCTTTGACCGTAATGGTTCTACTCTTCTTTTGAGGATTCTGAAAGAATCTTTCAAAAATACACTCCGTGATCAACCCCTCGTGGAGCCTTATATAAGCGGGGCATAGCTTAGTTTTTCTTTCCAGCATTCTCTATTTCAAGATGGACGCACCAAGTGAAACTCCCTGGGCTTTTTATTTAGCCTTGGATTTTGAGGATCAACTGCAAGAACGAGTAAGTTAACTTCTTCTTGTTTCTCTCTTTTTAAGAAAGATTACTCTTTTTCTTATATCTCATTTGTTTTTATCCTCTTTCAGTCGCTCCCTACTCTTTTTGAGTATGAGACAGGTGTTACAGACCCGACTCAAGTCTTTCTATCCCTGGGCTCGGCTGTAGATTCCCCAATTCAAATAGTCAAAAGAGACTATGGGATATTTTGGCTTGTTGGCGGTTGGAGTGATTTTGTTGCATCTCAAGGGCTAGGTATGGGGACCGTTATGGTTTTCCGCCATCGTGGTGGAGTTCACTTCGACATTCGTGTGCTTGATGAGGGATCCATTTGTGTGGAGAATGGTTGGGTTGTGTCGCCTCCGAGGCCGGTCATCCTCCCAGATGTGTGACTTCTTTGTTTTCGAACAGTGATCCCTTTTATGTTTCGACTTATGTCTTTGTACCTTGAAACTTCTATGTAGTTGTTGTAACGTTTGCCCGTGTCTTTTTCATTCGTTTATGCTTGTTATGGGTGATGAATCGAATGTTTCCCTTGTGATGCTATTCGTAGTAGTACTCCTCAGAGTTTTAGATTATGATCATATTATTAAACTCTGTCACCAATTGATCTGATTTTTGAGGAGTCGTGCATCCCGGTCAAAGGAGCGACGCGGAGAAAGCTCTGGCGTTGGAAGAGCCTGACATTCGTTGGCTCGACCTCGAGAGGTCAAGAGTCCCAATCGAGGGAGTGACGCGGAGGAAGCTCCAGCGTTAGCTGATTCTGGCGTTCGTGGGCTTGACCTTGAGAGATCTAGAGTCTCAATCAAGGGAGCGACGCGGAATAAGCTCTAGTGTTGGAAGAGCCTGACATTCGTTGGCTCGACCTCGAGAGGTCAAGAGTCCCAATCGAGGGAGTGACGCGGAGGAAGCTCCAGCGTTAGTTGATTCTGGTGTTCGTAGGCTTGACCTTGAGAGATCTAGAGTCTCAATCAAGGGAGCGATGCAGAATAAGCTCCAGCGTCAATTGACTCCGACGTTTGTTGGCTCGACCTTGAGAGATCAAGAGTCTCAATCAAGGGAGTGACGCGGAGTAAGCTCCAGCGTCAGTTGACTCCGACGTTCGTTGGCTCGACCTTGAGAGATCAAAAGTCTCAATCAAGGGAGTGACGCGGAGTAAGCTCCAGCGTCAGTTGGCTCCAACGTTCGTTGGCTTGACCTTGAGAGACCAATAATCTCAATCAAGAGAGTGACGTGGAGTAAGCTCCAGCGTCAGTTGACTCCGGCGTTCGTTGGCTCGACCTTGAGAGATCAAAAGTTTCAATCAAGGGAGTGACGTGGAGTAAGCTCCAGCGTCAGTTGACTCCGACGTTCGTTGGCTCGACCTTGAGAGATCAAGAGTCTCAATCAAGGGAGTGACGCGGAGTAAGCTCCAGCGTCAGTTGGCTCCAGCGTTCGTTGGCTCAACCTTGAGAGATCAAGAGTCTCAATCAAGGGAGTGACGCAGAGTAAGCTCCAGCCTCAGTTGACTCCGGCGTTCGTTGGCTCGACCTTGAGAGATCAAGAGTCTCAATCAAGGGAACAACGCGGAATAAGCTCCAGCGTTAGTCGACTTCGACGTTCGTAGGCTCGACCTTGAGAGATCAAGAGTCTCAATCAAGGGAGTGACGCGGAGTAAGCTCCAGCGTCAGTTGGCTCCAGCGTTCGTTGGCTTGACCTTGAGAGATCAAGAGTCTCAATCAAGGGAGTGACACAGAGTAAGCTCCAGCGTCAGTTGACTCCGGCGTTCGTTGGCTCAACCTTGAGAGATCAAGAGTCTTAATCAAGGGAACGACGCGGAATAAGCTCTAGCGTTAGTCGACTCCGACGTTCGTAGGCTTGACCTTGAGAGATCTAGAGTCTCAATCAAGGGAGCAACGCGGAATAAGCTCCAGCGTCAGTTGACTCCGACATTCATTGGCTTGACCTTGAGAGATCAAGAGTCTCAATCAAGGGAGTGACGCGGAGTAAGCTCCAGCGTCAGTTGACTCCGACGTTCGTTGGCTCGACCTTGAGAGATCAAAAGTCTCAATCAAGGGAGTCACGCAGAGTAAGCTCCAAAGTCAGTTGGCTCCAGCGTTCGTTGGATTCGACCTTGAGAGACCAATAATCTCAATCAAGGGAGCGACGTGGAGTAAGCTCCAGCGTATTTTAAGGTTCCTAGTCATCCGTTACTTACATAAAACGCCCGCTAACCGCTCATTCAACTTCCTGCGGGGGCAATTATTTAATCAAAAACAATGTTTCAAGATTACACAAAGTACTTCTTTAGACAGTCGGCATTCCAAGTCTTGTTCAGGGTTTCTCCGTTTTCATTCTTCAACTTGTATGCACCAGTTTGAATGATGTCAGCTACTACGTACGGACCCTCCCAGTTGGCATCTAGCTTTCCTCCGGTCTGCACCCGTCGCAAGACTAGGTCTCCTTTCTGGAATTGTCGCGGCCGAACTCGCTGATTGTGGTACCTAGCAGCCCGCCTTTTGTACTCTTCTGCTTTCAAAGCTGCCATCATCCTGCGTTCTTCCCTCAAATGCATCTCTACTTCGAGTGCTTCTTCGTTGGTCTGTGGCTTGAATCCGACAACATGTGCCGACGGAATCATTCGATCAATCGGAATGACTGCATCTACACCGTAAACCAGAGAAAAAAGGTGTCTCCCCTGTTGGTGTCTTCGCGGTTGTCCTGTGAGACCATAGCACTAAAGGAAGGAGTTCCTCCCATCTCCCTTTGGCCGTGGTTCCCAATTTCTTCCGTATACCTTCCAAAATTTGCCGATTGGTGACCTCTGCTTGCCCGTTTGTCTGAGGATGTGCTACGGATGAGAACTTGAGATTGATGTGGAGGTCTTCACAGAAATTGCGGATGGATTCGCAGTCGAACTGGGGTCCGTGATCGGTGATGATCGACTCCGGGACCTCGAAGCGGCATACTAAGTTCTTCCACAGGAATTTCTTCACTTTCTCAGTGGTGATGAGTCCCATCGCTTCTGCTTCTACCCACTTAGTGAAGTAATCCACAATCACGATCACGTATTTTAATTGGCCAGGCGCGGTCGGAAATGGACCCAAGATATCCATCCCCCAGAGAGAGAATGGGCAAGCACCATTGATTTCCTTCATCATTTCCGCGGGTCGATGGATAGCGTTCCTATATTTTTGACACGCGTCACACTTCTTGATGAATTCTTGAACGTCCTGCTTCATCGTTGGCCAGTAGTATCCTGTCCTCATGATCTTGACTGTTAACGCTCTCCAGCCTTGGTGATGTGCACATATTCCAGAGTGAAGTTCCTGTACAATCACCATTCCTTCTTCAATGGTCACACATGTTAAATCAGCCTGCGTGAAACCTCTCTTGTAAAGTTTTCCATCGCGGACAGTGAATCTCGCTGCTCTTATCTTGATTTGCTTGGCCTCATGCTTCTCTGTGGGGAGAATTCCCTTCTCCAGGTATTCTGCTATTGGTGTCCTCCAGTTGTTTTCTCCGTTTGTCTCAATGAAGAAAACTTCTTTTACAAGTCCACGGCTTTCTCTCCTTTCGAACATGAATTCCGCGCCGACCTCGGATGGCATTGCCGCGCCTACCCTTGCCAGTGCATCTGCCTGTTGATTTTTCTTCCCTTGGGACTGCTGTTACAGCGAAGTTCAGAAAGGCTCTTCGCAAAGCTTGAACTTTCCTCAAGTAATCTGGCATTAAACCTGTTTTGGCCTCATATTCCCCTTCTATTTGCTTTGCCAAGACCTCAGAGTCTGTGTAGGCGGTTACGCCCCTTGGTCCTCGTGACAGGGCTATTTCTAACCCTGCTATGAGAGCTTCATACTCAGCTTCGTTGTTTGTGGCTTGGAAGGTGAGTTTATAGGCGTAATTCGCTACCTGCCCTTCAGGGGATATTAAGGCAATCCCAGCTCCACAACCAGCTTGATTGACTGCTCCATCAACTTTCAAGACCCAACTCCCGTCTTCGGATGATGCTCGTTCTTCAAAACTCGTCTCACAAATAAAATCAGCCAGGGTTTGGGCAACCGCTGCCTTCCGCGGTTTGTATTCGATGTCAAACTCCGACAATTCCACTGCCCACTTCGTCATCCATCCTGAAAGGCAAGGGGAGTGCAGGATCTGCCTTAAAGGTAGGTTAGTCAAAACTTGAACTGGGTGGTCTTGGAAGTAAGGTTGTAGTCTTCTTGCCGCGAATACCAGGCACATAATCATTTTCTCGATCGGCTCATATCTTGTTTCAGCATCCTGCAAAACCCTGCTCACGTAGTAAACCGGATACTTTTCTTCGCGGGTGAGTACTGCACTGATGGTCGTGCTTCTGACGGCCAAGTAGAGGTGTAGATCTTCAAGTCTTTCTGGTCGGTGCAGAGTTGGCAATTTCATCAGTTAATCTTTCATTCCTTCGAAAGCTTGCTGCATGTCTGGTGTCCACTGGATGGGCCCTTTCTTTTTTAATAGAGCAAAGAAAGACAGAGATTTATCTGCAAGACAAGAGCAGAATCGGCTGAGATAGTTGACAGCGCCATTGAGAGCCTGGACTTCCTTGATCGTTCTGGGTGGTTGCATGCTTTGAATCGCTGCAATCTTCTCAAGATTTACATCTATTCCTCGCTGGCTAACCAAGAATCCCAAGAATTTCCCGGAGTCAACGCCGAAAACACATTTTTCCGCGTTCAGATTCAATCCCCCCCCACCTCAGAGAGTCAAAGGTCTCCTGTAGATCAGCCGCGTGATCTTCTGCCCTCAAGCTTTTCACCACAATATCATCCACATAGATTGATACGTTCCTTCCAATTTGGGCACGAAAAATCTTGTCAACAGTTCTTTGGAACGTGGCCCCTGTATTTCTCAATCCGAACGGCATGACCTGATAGCAGAAAATCCCCTGATTTGTAATGAAGGTAGTGGCCTTCTTATCAAGTGGATCCATGCGAATTTGGTTGTACCCTGAATACGCGTCCAGAAAACTGAGGACGGCATTCCCGGAGGTTTCATCAACCAGCTCATCAATTGATGGAAGTGGGTAGCTATCCTTGGGGCAAGATTTGTTGAGATCAGAAAAATCAACACACATACGCCACTTCCCATTAGACTTTCTTACCAGAACCACATTAGACAACCATTCAAAGTCTTCCACCTCCTTAATGAAGCCTGCATCCAATAATTTTTCTGTTTCTTCTTTCGCGGCGAGGGCTTTTTCAGGTGCCATCTTTCTCTTCTTTTGAGCGATCGGTCTAGCGTCATGTTTTATTCTGAGTGTGTGCAAGGCGATCGACGGAGGAACTCCCAACAGATCTCTCGGTGACCAGGCAAAGACGTCTCTTGACCTTGCTATAATATCAATGACGCGTTCCTTCTCTTTGGGCCCTAACGCTTGCCCCAAATACACCTTTTCCTCAGAGTTAGGGAATGGAAGGTGAACCTGTTTCTCATCAGTGGTCGGAACTTCCCTAGCCGCGGGCCTTACTTCCAGTTCTGCTTCAGCACAAGTATCTTCTGGATCGGTCTCTTCCACAAGCTCTTTCCGCGGGTTCTCTCTCTTCTTTTCGGTCGTGCTTGCGGCACATTCTTCAACCTGCATTACTTCTTTTTTATTCCTCAGAGAGGTTAGATAACAGCTTCTACTTTCTGTTTGCAGTCCGCGAACCTCGCCTACTTCTCCTCCTGTCACAGGGAACTTGGCCAAGAAGTGGTAGATAGAGACCACCATCTGGAATTTGTAGAGTGATACCCTTCCTAGCAAGGCATTGTATACTGTCGGGACTCGTACGACGGTGAAAACTATGTTCTCCATCCTTCGCCTTGGCGCTGATCCGAGCACCACCGTTAGTTCGATGGTTCCTGCGACTGGTATTTCGTCTCCAGAGAAAGCAACCAGCGTTTCTGAGTACGGCTTGAGTGCCGTTGCTGAGACTCCAAGTTGTAAAAAGGCCTCCCATGCAAGTATATCAACAGACGACCCTGTGTCAATGAACACCCTCTTGACAGTCTTGGTTGCTATCTGAGCATGTATGACCAGTGGGTCGGAGTGAGGCATCCTCACATCTTCCGCGTCTCCAGCTGAGAATATCAGTTCCGCGTGCGGTGTGTGGGCAATTCGCCTGCTCGTTGCGGAGGGTGGTTGCTTTCCTTCTCGTTCGTAATTCTTCCTCACCTGGTTGCTAGCTCCTGAAAGAGAGGGCCCTCCTGCCAGAGTGTCGATGTATCCTTCGGGCTCCGGGATACGCTCGACCGCGGACCTTAACCTTCCTTCTTGCTCTCGGGGGGCCTGATTTACTGACCCCTGAGGAGGCGGGGGACCATTATGGCGTCCTCGTCGCCATTGGCGCCCTCGGCCCCTCCCTCGATATGGCTGAGGTGCTTCCTCGCGTTCTCTGTACTAGTCGTGATTCCTGTTCTGATGATGAGGATACTCCTCGTCTTGCATGTGACGCTCGACCGGGTGTCGATCGTCCCTTCTGTTCTGGTGGTGCTCGTGAGGATGGTGTTCTCGGTCATGATAATCATCCCTCCGCGGCTGATGTGTTCTGTTTCGGTCATTTCCCTCTCTTCGGTCATCTCTCTGATGACGATGTTCCTCCCTCCTGTCTGAATTGAGGTGGACCTCGTCATTTTGTCAGTGGTGTCCTGCCGATGGCTGTTTGGGTGGTTTCGCTACCCCCTTATCCTTCCTGAATTTTCCAGCCAGCTTGCTGAAAAGCCTTGATGCCCGCCATTTGCTCTTGAGCTTGACGCGGCTGCTTCCTCTGCATCTATTTGTCGTGACACCAGATCTCTTAATTGATCATAATCCCCTGGTTTCTTTCTGAACAGGTAAGTATTGAAATCGCCTTCCGCTAGATTTCCCATGAGAATGATAGTCGCGAATTCATGATTGAAGTTCGGGATTTGAACAACTACACTGGTGAATCGGGCAAAGAAATGACCCAGGGTTTCATCTCCTCCTTGCTTGATTGAGTTTAAGTCCAACATGGTCTTCTTTCTCGACCGCGCACTCCCAAAGTGGGACTGGAAGATCCGATTTAAATCAGAGAAGCTGCCAACTGAACCCTTTGGTAGGTTAGTGAACCATGTTAAGGCAATCTTGGTGAGGGTTGACAGGAAAGTCCTACATAGCATGGCATCGTTGTACTCATTGATCCCCATCGCGGTCATGAAGTGACACATATGATCTTCTGGGTCCGTGGTCCCATCGTATTTCATAAGATTCACATCCCTCCATCGCTTGGGCACCGGTGCTCGGCAAATGTCCTGAGTGAAAACAGAGGGCAAAGCATCAGGGACGTTGATTTTCATTTGTGTTGAGCCAGACTTGGTGGAAGTGGATACGTCAGTCGAATGCTCTCCTCGTCGATGTTTGTTGGGCCGCCTGTCAACCCCTTGCGCACCCTGATGCAAGGGATCGAATCCGTGACCTGACGCTCCGGGTGTTGGGTTCTCATACTGATTCAGATTGATTGTCCCTACCGCGTTTGGCTGTCCATATGTGTCATATTGCTGATCGTGGAAGTGGGTTCTGTGTTGGCCTTGGTATGGGTTTTCATAACCATGGTAGTGCCGCGGCTCATTCATCGGTTGGTACTGGTGTTGAGGATCTGGTGATGGCTGATAATAGTATTGCGGCGCGGGGGCCGTCTGATAAAAAGGCTGAGGCTCAGGCACCTGCTGAAAGTAATAATGCGGCTCTTGTTGTACTCCATGTGGCATGTATACAGGCGGTATGTATTCCGGCGTGTACGCCGGGTAATAAGGGGGCACATATGGTGACGCCCACATGCCTTGTTGTTCCTCCGACTGAAGGACGGATGGGTTGTACATGCTGGTGGCCTCTTGCTCTGGTATCGTGCTTTGACTCATTTCATCCGAGTCTTCGTTGTTGTACATTGTTCCTGACTGTCACGAGTTACTGTCAGCTTCGTTAGTAAAAAGACTTGGCAGGAAATTTGTTATCTTATTTTTTATATGAACTTTCTCATACCCCCCTTCTTCGTGGGGGGTTTTTCTAGAGACCCGTGTGTTTCCTGTAGATTTGATAGCTGTCTGACGGGACCGCAGGTATGCGGTGTTCATGACCTAAAACATATGTAGTTCATTTACTGAAAAAATAAAAAATTTAAAGTTGAACCCCTCAGGGTGAGTGGGTTCCCACAGACGGCGCCAGTGCTGAAGGCGTCCCAAGAAATTGTATAAGGGGCCCACTTTCGGTGGGTCCCCGGGGGTTTAGACGCGAGTATATATTTTTTATGTTACACGGGCTTACCTGACACGCGAATTGATTTGTTCGCTATTCAGCCTGGGCCGCGCTTTGTTCGCGTTCATGAAATCTATCATAACCCCACATCTTATTATGGGAGTTCATCCATTTGTTTTTTATGATTTAAGGGTTCATACCTGTCCGTGGAGATTCACCTGAGTTGTTTACTTCGTCACAGCGTTCATGATGTTATACCCTTTCCTTTCTCTTGACTTCTGAATTCTCCGCGGTTTATATATAGATTCCGCGGTCGACTTTGCTGATTCTTTCAATCTCCTTCTTCTTCTCTCTATTCCTTTTCCTTCCTCCAAAAAAGCCCCCTTGATTCTTCTGTTCATTTCCCCTTTTATAGGGATTGGCCAGAGGCCCCCATCTTGACACTTGTCACTATTGGGTTGACACGTGTGGTCATCGTGGATGGTGGGCATGATGGACATGTGTCATTGTTTTGTGTCCGCGTCCTCCCTATGCTCTGGGTCTTCCTGGGTATCGTTTCGCTATACCCGCGTCCGAATCTTTGTCTAATTATTTCCGCATGGTTTCATCAGTACCCACCATTGAAGTTGCTTAACGTTGTATTATCTTTTATGTTGTATATTTCTTTTAGTTCTAATTGCTTATGCTGCACAAAAAATGATATATTTTATTACATTGTGTGGAGAAAAGAGTTGTTGGCTAGCCTCCCTAAAAACATTACTCTTGTTGAGATTGTGGTCAATAATATATCCATGCTCAGCCCCCCCCTAACTAAAATCCTGGATCCGCCACTGGTTAATTGTAATAAGTATGAAATTATTAATAAAAATTAATTACAAGGTTAATATTTTATATCCCTATCCTACTCCACCTCCTTTTTCATGAGCGGATCTGGCCAACATGGTACCCATTTCATCATATGTGTGCATATATCATCATATATATCATCATTTTATCATATCATATCATATCATATCATCATGCTCATGCCCGATGGTGCTGGGCTATCATATCATCTCATATAAATGACACAACGACTCAGGATAAACCCGATGGTGCTGGGCTATCCTATAACTCTAGCAAAGACTCTAGGATTCACAGATAACGGTCGTTCTATTTCAAACGCATAGAGAATAGGGATGCTCATTCATAAGTGCAAGTCCTAAACATGATACTACATGACATGCTTTTATGCATATGCAACACCTACATACTATATGACACATCATGCATGAGGTCCAATCACTTGAGCAAGCCCCGGAGGACTTACTTGGAGTCTTCACATTCAATTAGCCAACAAGCAACCCACTAAGAGAATCATCCATTAGCAAACAAGCCACTCAGAGAACCATCCAATCACACTAGCAAATAATAAGCAAGGAATAGCTCCTCAATACATATTTAATCAATCACACAAGCAGACTTTCAAATCATCACAAGACTAAACAAATTATATCTTATTCAAGTAATCTAGCATTTTCATCACGACCAATTAACCTTGTTCTCATCAAATATGAAACTTAGTTCAATGTCTTTACCAAGATCCTCACTCAAACATCTTACTTCAGATCAAGCTCAGGTTTTCCTTGTCATTCGCCTAAGTAATTCATAATTTATCAAATCCTCGAATACTCAACCAAAATCATAAGTTCTCAACACCAAGAATCAACAAGTCTTATTTATCAAACTCATATAGTAAATCATGCTCAAGGAGTAAACCAAGGTAAGTCGACATATAAGAACTAAGGTTAAATTGTAACTAAATCGTATTTTAAGTTCATAGGCATACCAAGGAAATCCATGTATAGTAAGTTCACAAGGCACATCAAGCTTTCAAAACATTTCTTACATAGTTTCACTAGAATTCAACCAATTAACGAACCTAAACATCCATATCATTACTCTAGTTAACCAAATTACAGCTTAAATATGAAGTAGTGATATCAAGTCAGACGAACCAATTTCATATCTCGATAAGCACAACAACAAGCTTACAAGTATAACAAGTTTCCAATATGTCTTTTATATAACCTTATGCACTTGACCATATCTTAGCTATTCTTATAAGATTTTGCTCATAATTAAGACACTAGTCACATTTTGCCTAATCAATTGTAACAATCATTTAGTCGGTCAAATCATTTTAGACCATCAATTCCAATATTAAATCAACATCACCACTTTTACGGCTACTCGAGTATATTCTAGTTTAGTCCAATAATTTAAAATACCAATTGTAACAAAGCTTATTAACCAACAAGCCACCTATATTCATGTATCAAGATTTACAAATATTTTCTATTGGTTAGTTTACCCAAATTAAGTTAACAACCAAAATCGACTTAACTAATCATATAACTTATTGTATGACCTAATCTGAAACCTGAAATTGAAGTTCAACAAGTTATAACGTAATCAAACCTATCCACTTGACAAGGTGAATAAAATCAATACAATGTTAATATCAATCGGAAGCAAGCACATATAACCACAAAATCAATTTAAAGAAAAATCACCCAAGCACAAGTAAATGGATTTATACCCAGGGTCATTTCGGATAAAGGGGATTTTAAGCTTGGAGTTCAGCGAAGGCATCTGGGGCTGCAGAAGCACTTGTGGGGGACCTCAGGGGCACTCGACATCATCAAGGGCGGGAGAGAGACCTGGTGGTGTGAACTGGTCTTCAGCATCGCAGGTGCTCGAGCCGTAGGTGAAGACCCATCCTCGGCGGAAGTAGCTCGGCCTGAGCTCAACGGTATCAGCGAGGAGGGGAGTCAAGAGGGTCAGCTCTCCGATGGCAGCCGAGAGCAAGAGGGAGATTTGGACTCTCCTGGATCCAACTTCGAGATGCCCGGATTGGGGAGGCAAGGCTTTGAGGTCGGCGTCAGATATGAGAAGAAAGGTCGAAGGAGGAACAAGGCTCGAGGGAGGCCGAGAAGAGAGAAACTCAAATAGCACGAATTTTGTGAAATTTACAAATTTTCTTTTAAGTTACTATGTCATGAGCAAGTAAGGTTGCATAATACTTGAAAAAAAAACTCAGCTCAAGCTCGTTCATTTACTAAACAAGCCGAGTATGAGCTCAAGTTCAAATATAGGTTCGACTCGAGCTCGAGCGAGCTAAATATAATCAAACAATACTAGACTTGTTTGGCTCAAATAACAATCCTAGTCAATATATAACTTGTTGCACTCATAACATATAATAATGCATAACCAGATATAAAAATTTTAAACTCGTGTAACTTCTTATCTAATTGTCGAAATGATTAGTATAACCTCTCATTTCGAAGCTCTCGAGATGAATTATAGTATTTGAATGTTAATTTAAGTAAAATATAAAAGCATTATAGTCTATTGAAACAAAATTAAAGTGATTAATATACCTTTAATTTTTAAACATTCATAAATTTTTACTCAGATGTTGGATTATGGCGTATTATATATCAAAACGAAGCTATCGACGAGGAGAATGCACCTAGGTAGTTCATCGTATGAGAGGAGGGGCGCTTGACCCCCAGGACCGCCCTAACTCCGCCCCTTCCAAGACATGCACTAAGAGGTAAACTATATTGTGCCACTAATGGATGTGTGTGGGGATCCTCCATCTATGCAGAAAATATGAAACAAAACAAAAATTTTGATATGAATTGAAGTAATTATTATTATGAAGACTACTCATCATTCGGGCGATGCCATAATCAGGGATGGACTGAAGGGCAGACTGGGTTCGCTCCAGCCCGCCTTATTTTTACAAAAATAAAATAATAGGTAAAAAAAAATTAGGGGTGTTATGTGAACACGAATAGCTCGAATTCGACTCGTACTCGCTCGAAAAAAGCCCAGCACGAGCTCGTTCATTTCCTAAATGAACCGAGTATGAGCACATTTTTAAGCTCAAGTCAAAATTTTACTCGGCCTGAGCTCGTTCATATTCTAAATGAACTGAATATGAACAAGCAATACTCGGCTCGTTCGGCTCGAATAACAGCTCTAAAAAAATTTAAGGAAAATTAATAAAAAAAATATTTTTTTGTTAAAGTAAAGGTTTTGTTAATAAAAATTATGCGTATAAGAAAAATTTAGTCTATTTAGCTCATCCAAATTTTAATTTCTGGTTCTGTGTCTAGCCATAATGCTACCAATATCCTTCTCACTTACGAATATTCCGTGAAACCCGTAAGGCACTCTCCGCGGAAGCCTCACCTCCGCCACCACCTCAAGCTTCGGTGACTTTGAATCCATTACGAGAAACTTGGACTCCCCCGTCTTCTCGTTGTGCATGAACGATACCACATAACCATCGTCCTCCTCGGCTTCCTTGTCCTCTGGGTCCCTTGCGATGAAAAATGGCTCCCCGCCATAACACCCTTCGTCAAACATCCTCTCCGCCACTGTGCCCTCCTTCCCGTCCTCCACCTCGAGGTCCAACTTCACCACCCCTGATATCTTAGGCATTGGGTCCCCCACCGCCGCGTACACAAAACGGTTCTTTCTCCCCACCCAGTTAGGGTTTATGACCGCGAAATCCAAGTTCTGAGCCAAAACACAAACCCTCGACACGTGGCCGGTTTCAAGATCGATTCTCACCTTCTCAACCTGTGCATGGACTAGGTCAAGTCTCTCTAGTGTGTGCTCGACAGACATGATGTTGGGTGCTACTAGGACGATGGATTCCAATCCGGTAACCGGGTCGGTTAATAGCTTTATCTTTTGATAATTTTGTTTCTTTTAGTTTTTCCTCTAAATTAACTATTTAAATCACAAGTTTAAGGTTTTCTCTCTATATATATATTTTTTAAATCTTTTTCATGTATATTCGTATAAAAAAAATCCCGGGTTCAAACCCCTTTAGCTTCATTTTGTGATAAATTTTGTTTCTACTAAAAATGACTATTTAAATAAAAAATGTAAGGTTTTTTCCTATATATTTAAACAAAAAATTCCTTTTCATATATATGCATACAAAAAAAAATCTCAAAGAAAAAATTTAGGCCCCCTTCAAATAAATTCCTAGATCCGCCTCTTAGTGAAAGGTGAAAGAAACAGTTGAAACCTAACCATCAAAAGAGGTCGCCTTCCAAATCTATCCATTAAAAGAAGAGATATTAAAGCAGATGGCACCTGTAAAAGAAATGTAGATGATGAGAGAAGAGCTAAAATGACCACCTCTCTTATACAATAAGAATTTCAAATTGATGGCTTAGCCGAAGGTGTTTGATGCACTCATTGCCTTTGTGTGTATGTCCAACTACCGATGGCTTTGGCCTGAAATGATATAGGATCTACACTGCCTCATGGCACCTATCTAGCATTGAAACTGAGCCATAGTCACACTATGATCTCCTATAGATTGAGGGTCTCCCTCATTTTGTACACATGATCTCAAGGGACTACATTTCTTTCTCGTACATATTTCTTAAGTTTTCAATATAATAAATAAATAAATAAAACTCAAATTGGAGTCATTCGTTTTAGTACACATAATTTTTGTAAAGTTAGGTATATACTTCATACTTTTGACCACAAATTTATAGCACAAATTTAAGTTTTTGATGTCGGGAAACTTTCTTGTATGATACGATCGAATTGAGTAAGAAGCAAATTAAATAGATCAGTAAAGAGAGGATGAACCGTAGACCTGAACTATAGCCATCAAAATACTCCCAAGTTTACTCGAAAATCCTACCAAGATTGGGGAAAAAAAAAGTGTGTAAAGAGTTCAACATTTGCACGGTTGAAATAAAAACAAAAGTAAAAGGACTTGATGAACTAACCAGCTGATTCAAAAATGGAGCTAGCATAGTAAATGATTCCATTTGTTCCAATCAACTGCGAAAGAGCAAACAATCCGATCCCGACCTGTAGTAAAGCCTCATGTCATGCTAGAAAGAGTAGTGATGGTTGCAGGGGGGCTTGCCTGCCTCGGTTTATTGCCTTTATCCTTACTTTAAGGTGCATAACCCTCGAGTAGGACCTTGTTGGGTTCCCCTAATTTAGGCCTCCAGGTTAAGGTACCGCGCCCCTCCCCTCTCCCTCTCCCTCTCCTAGTTTCTACTTATGTAAAAATCTAGATTATTAATACAATTTTAACCTTAAAATAAAAAAAAATAGTGATGGAATTAAAAGAAACCAAAATGGAAGCCTGAAAACCGAATCGCGGGACTTACAGTTAGTGAGTATGCATATTTCTTTTGAAAGAGCTCAAAAAGGCTCACTTTGGATGTCTGCTGAAGCGCTTCAGTGTACTCCTTAAAAGGTGGTATATATATATATAGGGGAGATATCTAATGAGAAGTAGCATTTGGGTGAGAAGATGAGAAGTAAGCCTTATACCCCTTAGATTAAAATGATTTTTTTATATGGATATAGGGGACATATCTAATGATAAATATATCAATGTTTTATTTTTAAAATTAATTTTTATGTTATTTCTCTAGATGGTGATTTAATGGTCATTTTAGGGGTTTTATGCTAATTTAAATTAGTTTTTTCATTCACCACCCAGAAAAATAGCATAAAAAAATAATTAAAAAATATTGATATATTTATCATTAGATATGTCCCATATATCCATATAAAAAAGATCATTTTAATCTAAGGGGTATAATGCTTACTTCTCATCTTCTCACTCAAATGCCACTTCTCATTAGATATCTCCCCTAAAATCATGGCATTTTTATCATCAAAGGTTCAAGATATATAAAGCTTCAAAACCATGGCATTTTAAGTCATTAAAAAGAACAGATGCAAACATACCAACCATCTAGGGGATTTCGGGATGAAGAATAAGCCAATTAGTTGAGAAAGATTCGGAATAATCCCTGCAGATGAATTTAAGGGATTGGACCTGTAAATCTATATTTCCATGGCAATGCACACAAAGAGTATACTGATTAATGCATATGAAAAACAAGTACTGGAGTCCGTTGAGACTCGGGATCGGGGGTCGTGTGCACACGTGCACCCTTGCGCTATTAGCCTAGCACATAAACCGAGCGGGGTTCCATCCTAAAACCAATTAGCATTAGGTGGGGTAACCCACAAGGTTATATACTAAGGCTTGTTTGTTTATATTATCAATGTGAGACTCTTTTTGGTCTCTTCACATTGTTCATTCTCTCAACAACAAGCAATACCGATTATAGCTAGGATGCGCCAAGAAATGAAGACGCCGAGTATATAGGAAGTGGATATCCCAGTACATGCTATCAACTGCAAAACATATATATAGATTATTAAAATTCTAAGGAATAGCATAAATAATAGTAGTACATATATGCAGGATTTTTGCAAACTCTGTCAGGTGGTCGGTGTCTGAATGCTTATTATGATACCTAGGGATTCGCGTCATGGAAAGCTGTGATATAGGGGGGTTTCGGCCATTCTTGTTCGTTTCAGTGGTCGAATTAGAGTTTTAATATCTTCATAATATTTTTAGGATAATTACGGCTGTCCATATTTTATGTTTTAGGATGTTTATCTTGTATAATCACATGTAGACTTGCAGATATAATCATTATTCATATTTCAACTAAAACTTTTAGAGAGTTTTCTCTGTATTTATTCAAGACATATTTCCTAGGGTTTCGTCGCTTTCAGACCCTTTATCATCAAAGGCTTACACGGGCCCATAAGACTAGTTGTATTTAGTATTTACCATATGAAGAGTTACAAACCCTCTTCGAAGATCCTTGGGAGTGATCTCAGCAACATAAACCGGAACCTGCATGGAAAAAATTTTAAATGCAGCCTTCCTACTAGCAAGATATATGAGTCGTCGTGAAGCATAGGTATTACAACTAACCGCATATCCATTGAGGCCTAGTGCAAATCCCAACAGTACTCTTCCCAAATACAGTGGCAAAACACCCTTTGGGAAGCATTGGCCAAATCAGGCCAAATCGGCAAGGAACATCATTTATGGCGGTTTGAAGAAAGGTTAAGGTCACATACCTGTGATGCTACAATGGCAAGCCAACCAACAATGGAGAGTATGTCAGTCACCCTGATAGATTACATAGGTCTTATCATGTATAGTGGGCCCAAATGCCCAATAAGACTCAATACCTTTGTAACCTATATATATATGTTTATTAATGAATGGAAACCCTAAGGAGGATTTTACATCAATCTTGCAATCTCACATGGTATCAGAGCCTTTTCTTCCTCACGGAACCCTACTTTGATCCTCCCGCCCCACCCCTCCTCTTACCGCCGCTGGCATCGTCACCCTCACCGGCTCCTCTCTCTCTCCGCTTTGCGAAACCCTACCTCCTACCCACCTTAGGGTTTCGGCGCCGCCCTCACAAAAAAAAAATGTTCACCTCCGATTCTAGCCGCGGCCGCGGCATATGCAGCGCCCGCAGCTCTACGCAGCGGCCGCGCCACTCGTGGCCTCATGGCCCTTGCCCTTGGAACGCCGCCTATGTTCCGCCTGCTCCTGCTACGCATCACGCCTTCTCCTCTATGCAACCGACATCTCCCGACTCTTCTTGGTACATGGACACTGGTGCCACCTCCCACATGACGAACTCCTCAGGTAACCTCTCATCTATTTCCTTTAAGGGTCCTGCACACTCTATTATCGTCGGCAATGGTGGTCGTCTTGCTACTTCAGGGATTGGCCACGCCAAATTACAGACCCCAACCCACCCACTACACCTTAACAATGTCCTCATTGCCCCAAAGATTGTCAAAAACCTTATCTCTGTCCGTCGGTTCACTACTGACAATAACGTTTCCCTTACGTTTGATCCCTTTGGTTTCTCTGTGAACGATCTTACTACGGGGGTTACTCGCATGAGATGTAACAGCACCGGGGAGCTCTACCCTATCACACCACCTCCTGTGTCCAGTCAGTCATGCCCGGTCGCCCTCTCGGCATCATCGTCCAGCCTCTGGCATGCACGTCTGGGTCATCCCAGTGCTGCCGTTCTAGATGTCCTCCGTTCTCAGAGTCTTGTCACCTGTCCTAAAGACCTACGCTCTAGTCTATGTTCATCCTGTCAGTTAGGCAAACATGCCCGACTACCGTTTCAACGGTCCTTGAACTCTACCCTTGCCCCTTTTGACATCATTCATAGTGACATATGGACCTCTCCTGTGCCTAGCAAGGAGGGTCACAAGTACTACCTCTTGTTACTAGATGATTACACTCATTTCTTATGGGTCTTCCCGTTGCATTTCAAGTCCCAAGTGTTTCCTGTCTTTGCCAAATTCCATGCCTACATCAAAACACAGTTTCACACATCCATCAAATGCTTCCAATGTGATAATGACCGTGAATTTGACAACAAAAATTTTCACTCTTTCTTCGCCACAAATGGGATCTCCTATCGGTTGTCTTGCCCCTATACCTCCCAGCAGAATGGCAAGGCCGAACGAATCATCAGAACCATAACCAACATGATGCGCTCTCTCCTCTTTCACGCATATCGATCAAAAGTTGGTGTAGTGATTGTAAGTTTTTATTCTATTTCGAAAATGTAGAGTCATTTATAAGTGGAGAAGTTAACCTTTAAATGAGTTAAACAATCCCTAAATCATACTCCCTCCGTTCGGAAATAAATGATGTTTGACTTTGTACACGTAGTTTTAGGAGCTAAAAACTATATAAATTCTTATTTATTTTAATTAAATTTTTTTATAGTTTAATAGTTACTACTAATATGTGTTAGTGATAACCATTACTAGTTTTTTTAAAAAAAAAAAACTCAAATTAGCCGTTATTATCCATTCTCTCTCTATATATTTATAAAAAAATTTTATCACCAATAATAAATTGATAATAATTTAAAGCTATTTCAGAAAATTAAATATAAAACCAAGTAAAATGAATAAGACAAATAAAAAAATTATAAAAAAAAATCTTTTTTATTAAAGGTTTATTGGAATTTTATATAGGTAAATAATTGACCCAAAAGAAGAAAAAATCTACTTTATTTGGTGAAATAAAATAACTAATTAATTTAATTTATAGTTAGATGAAATCTTCCACTGAAATATTTGAAGGAAACTATTTAAACCTTCATACTTTAATAAAAAAAAGTTAGTAAAACTAGTTAATTATAAAAGGTGGAGCCATGGTAAGTCCGGTTTAAAGAGGAGCCGCCAGGTGACATGTTTCGCAGCTATTTTAGTATTATTTATAGATATAGATATAGATATATACAGATAATAGATATTTATCATATTAGTCAAATTTATTCATAATTTTTTTCTTTTTTTTCCTTCTAAATTAGGGGAGTTTATCTGCTCATTTTCCATTATGATATGATTTGGAGCTAGCTAATTTCAAATTTGCTAGTATTTTCTGCTCGTCCATTATGATATATGTACCGGCCTGCTAATTTGCTACAGTAGTATTTTCTTATATCAAAGTGGTGCTTTACAGCAAACCAAACAATCTCTAATATAGTACGTACATTATTCTGTCTTTTTATATGGCTCCAGGTTAACACACTCACATTTAGACATGTCAATTAAAATGCAACCCAACCTGATAATCCGATCCAATTCGACACGTAATCAAAACCTGATTTTTATGATTTTCATGGGTTGCATCACTAAATTATTGTAGCTTTTTATAATTTTTTTCTTGCATTAAAGTCCAACTAATTGATTTTTATGATACGCAAGATATCATGTAATCATATTTAATTTGCATGGCGAAATTTATAATAATAATAATAATAATAATAATAATAATAATAATAATAATAATAATAATAATGGTTTCGTGTCGGATACCCGTTTAACACGACACGACACGATAATTATAAAAACATTTTTTTTAATATGTGCCATGTACACTGTTCGAACTCGAGACCACTTAATCCTCTCCACACGCGAGCAGCAACTCCTCACCAACTGGGCAAATTAAAGATGTTATATGATACACAAAGACATTTATTTTATATGTACTATTATTACATAATACTAAAAAAAATATCGAGTCGTGTCGGATACTCGATAAGGGAAATATGTCGATCCGAACACGACACGATTATTGTCGTATTTTTACCGTTTCGTGTCATAATCGTGTTGTATCTTTATCGTTTCGTGTTTTTTCGTATCATTTTGTTGCGGTTTCATGTCATGTAAACCGTATCGTATTTTTCTGCACACTCCTCCCGTACGGCGGTTCCCCTAATTAACCCAAATTGGAGGCAGCCCGACCCAGCCCACGGTCTACTCACATCTATATAAAATACTAAAGCAGAGGCCTGGAACGGGCTCTGGTGCGATCTCGCGCCCACGGAATTTTCTGGATTAAAGCGAGATTATTTTTGCTTACGTGACATTTTCTGGATTAAAGTGGTATTATATTTCTGGCCCACATCAATTAATAAACAAATATAGTTAGCTAAAAACTTATCTTTTTAGATCAATAATCTATCCAATATAACTTGAATTAGTTGTTATACATATTTATTATTTTCATGCTTTTGTTAATAAACTATATTATTTATTATTTTAAAAGATGAAGAAGGAATATTTGGTGCGTTATTCTACCTTTTAGATTAAATTGAATATAATATATTTATATATGGTTTTATTTTTGTGAGCCACGTCAATTTGATTTTATTTTTTTAAGCCACGTTAATTAATTATCTAATATAATATTTTAAAATAATTAATATAATAAAATATAATTTATTAACAAAACGCGTAACCGCGCGGGTAACGAATATTAGTTATATATATATACCAAAGAATTACCCCCTACCTTCATATCTCAATAATGGATGCTTTATCTTCCTCTTTCCTCTCCACCCTCCCCAAACAAAGCCTTATTATGATCCCTCGTCCAACAATATCTCCTTCACAATGCTTCCTTACCTCCTCCACATGCAAAATTGAAGACAAAGCTAATCAGACCTCCACTAGTACTGTCGTCACCTCGGCAAAACCACTGTCGACGTTGATTCGACCGCCTAAGCTTTCTTTTCTTAATGTCGTCTTCTCCGCCGTGGACGACCTCATCAATATCTTCATCGACCCGCCCACTCGTCCTTCTGTTGACCCACGCCAGGTCCTCGCAGGCAACTTTGCTCCGGTGGACGAGCTCCCGCCGACGAAATGCGAGATCGTCTCCGTCACCGGCCGCGTCCCGCCGTGCCTCGATGGCGCTTACCTCCGTAACGGCCCCAACCCTCAGTTCTTCCCGCGCGGGCCCTATCACCTATTTGACGGCGATGGCATGCTCCACTGCCTCCGTTTCTCCAATGGTGGGACCCGCGCGCTTCCTTCGCCAGTCGCTACGTCCGTACCAACAAGTTCTTGGCCGAGCGTCGGGTAGGCACCCAACTGGTCCCCAACGTCTTCGGGGCGTTCAATGGCCTAATCGCCTCCGCCGCCCGCATGGCCTTGGTCGGCGCCCGTATTCTCGCCGGTCAGCTCGATCCGCACCACGGCGTCGGCCTCGCTAACACCGGCCTTGCTGTTATTGCGGGCAAGCTATTCGCTCTTGGCGAGTCTGATCTCCCTTACGAGGTTGCCGTCACTGGCGACGGTGACATCGCCACCCTAGGCCGGAGCGACCTTAACGGAGAGATAGTAGTAAGCATGACGGCTCACCCGAAGAAGGACCCGGTCACCTTTGGGACGTTCGCTTTCCGCTACAGCCTGGTCCGTCCGTTTCTCACCTACTTTCAGCTTGATGCCTTCGCGGAAAAGATCGGACCGGAGGTGCCGATCTTCTCGATGAACCGGCCATCGCTTGTCCACGACTTTGCTATCACGGAGAAGCATGCGATCTTTGGCGATCGACATCCAGATCGGAATCGACCTGGTCGGGTTCGTTATACAGGGTAGGTCATTAGTCGTGTCAGATTCGACAAAGGTCCCTCGCCTAGGCGTGATTCCTCGTGCACGCGAGTTCAACCTCGTGCACGCGATCAACGCGTCGGATGCATAAAACCACCCCTTAAAATTGAAATTGCATAAAATCACCCCTTAAACTCATTATGTTTGTAAATCGCCACCCATAACCTTTTTTTCGGTTAGCTTGCCGTTAAAAACAGTGAAAAGTCATTTTTATCCCTCCCTTTTAATGTTATTTTAATGAGAGAAAAATGTATTAGTTGAAACAAATTAATAAATCTATTTATCCATCCATTTTAACGAGAGAAAAAAGGTATGTTATTCTATTAAAATAACATTAAAAGGGGGTAAATAGATTTTATTAATTTATTTCAATTCTTCAGATCAGAAGTTCAATAATACATCTTCAATTTTAACAACTTAAAAGTCATAATTTCCATATAATATAAAATCATGCCAAGAACATAAAATCAATTAATTTAATAATTAAATAGACTTCAAATCAGATTAAATAATTAATAATTAAATGAATAAATAAATAAATATATCATATTTAAACAATACATAAAATAGGCTAACAAGTAAATTTAATATAACCTATTACAAAATCCAAACTAGCCCTAAGAGGCCCGAACAAAAGGCCCAAAGTTCTTGGATCCAGCCCACCCAAAACCAAAGTCTCATATCTGATTTTTTTTTTTTTTTTAGACAAAACCGAACCGTGGATAAAACTAAAGGGAAGGTGCTTAATCGGACCCAAAACAAAAGAAAACCAAAACCGAACCGCTTCCCTAACCCCTGCCTACTGCTCTGTATTCGATGGGAAGGAGAAGAAAGGAGGAAGAGAGTGTTCACCGAAGGACTCGAAAATGTGGCCGGAAAGCTCGATCGGCCTCGTCGAAGCTAGATCAACACCGGGGCCGGCCTAGGAAGGAAGGGAAGGGCTTAAAGGCCGACCTTTACGTGAGTTCGAAATGAAAGAAGGGAGAATAACTTACCACGCTGGTTTTAAAAAAAGTCATAACATTATATAAGTTTACTTAATTTTGTACAAATAGAACTGGTTTTACTAATAAAGAAAATTTAAGAAGCACTACAAATAAAATAGGATTTGGCTATGGAAGTAGCAATAGATTTCCCACACATTTAGTCACTCTCACTCATGGGCCATGGAATTGGCCACACAAAAGGTTTAGATGAGACTTTAGCAAGATATATAGTTTGGAATTAATATAATATTTGTGTACAAGATCTATAAGTTTAAATCTTTATACAACCTAAATAGTTAATTATTTTTACAAGATATATAGATTGATCATTTTTAATATACAATCATATACATTCATATTTCATAGTGATTTTAACTGAATTCAATAGTCAATCTTAATATGAATTAAATAGTTAATTATTTTACTAGATATATATTGTGGTAAACATTTATCTTTTTTTTTTCAAGGTTATAAAGCTAGTGATTCATTAATTTATTTATATTATATATTGATTTAAATTGAATTTAATCTTAGTTTAATTTATGTTAAGGGTAAATTGAAAAATATAGCATATGAACTTTGGGATTGATTGCATTCGGTGGCATGAACTTTTGAAAATTGTAAAATAATCATCAAGTTTGGAGGATGGTTGCATTTGGTGGCACAAACATACATATAAATTGAAAATAATCACCAACTTTAGTTTGGTTCGATTAGTGGCACATCCATTGTTTTTTGAAATATCACCTCTTATTAACATTCTATTGCAAAAAAATAAAATCACCTAATTTTAAAAAAGATGTCCATATTTATGTTTAAAAAAGATGTCCATTTTTATTTTTAAAAAGAACCCATTTTCATTTTATTTCAAAAACATATTTAATTTTAGAAAACACTAACTATTTCCTTTGTTCTTTTAAAAAAATTCAAGCATTAATTACATCGAGTTTGAAACTGTCACATTTTTTAAAAATAAGTGTTTTGTAAAAGAAATTATATTTTCAGAAAAAATGACAGTTTTGATCGGAAAAAAATTTGAAATTGGGTTTTATAAACATGAAAAATGAGTATTCTTTCAAAAAAATGAAAATTGTGAATCTGTTTCGAAAAACACATTTGGAATTTTTTTTTGCAAACAAAATTTTAATAAGGGGTAAATTTTAAAAATAAAATGGTTGTGCTACTAACCGCAACCTCTTCAAAGTTGGTGATTATTTTTTATTTTTTGAAATTTTGTGCTACTCAATGCAACCACTCTCCAAAGTTGGTGATTATTTTAAAAAAAATTAAAACTCTATGCCACCGAATGCAACCACTCTCAATGTTTGTGCTATTTTTTATAATTTTCCCTTATGATAATTGTAAACTTTCATACATAGAATGATTTTTAAGTAAACTATTTTAACTTGTATAAATTAGTAATAAAATTAAGGTGAAACTAATAAAAATAACCCAACCTTTGGAGGGTTGTTTAAAAAGTATCTTCACCTTTCAACTGTAAGAAAAATAACAACATTTGAAGGAGATGGTAACAAAGTATCTCAACTCATTTTTTTCAACCATAAATTAGGCCAAATCAATGACATAAAATTGGTTAAATGATATCATTCTCATTAAAACGAGTCAATGCCATCCAATATTCACCAAAATCTTAATTTTGTCAATTATATGTCATCGTTTTTTCTTGTATTTATAGTCATAAAAACAATTCGAATACTTGATTACCACATCTCCTAAAGATTATGTTATTTTTCTTACTGTTGAAAGTTGAGAATATTTTTGTATTTTTGAAGACTTTTTGTTGTGCCCTTATCATCCGATCTTGGTTGGCCTTTCACCCCTAGCCAATTAGTTTTGCTTAAAATTAATAATAAGTTAATGATATAATAAAACATAATTTATTAAAACAGCGCACAAGATCATGGGTCATAAGACTACTTATATAATATAAATAAATAATGTTTAGGTTGGTGGAAATGGGATTCGAATGCAACGTCTAATTGCACGTTATATAATATCATTTAAAACATTACAATTTCACACTCCTACAATGCTAAGGTCACAATGGCCCAACCCGGTCCACCCCTATCCTCTTCCAGCCACTTCAATAATGTCCACACCCTTCTTACCAATGTCAATTTGGACCTTGTTACACGTCTAATTCAATGTTAATTGATCGAATAGAACGTGAATTTATAACATATTGCTCTTGGAGATGGAACAATTAATTCATCCATGATTTTTTTTATTGTTGATAGGTAGACACTAAAGACAATTAAAACATGGGATGGAAGTCGGGAATTTAAACTCGATCCTGTCATATTAATTAATACGTGTCATCCTTACAAACTAAGCTAGTAATTAATAAGGTTATCCAATAATGTAAATTACTTGAATCATAATCAGTAGTCTCGGAAAAACTATACATTCTTGATTTTATTAATTATGTGAACCAAAACCTATAAAAATGTACAATTACTACTTCAAATATTTATTTTTTTGCTACATACATGTATATATGGATCGGATCCATCTATTATTATACCTCATACCGAAAGCTACTCATGGGGCGTTGCTGCCCTCATGTTTGGAAAGATCCTTCTCCCTCACAAATATCCCATGAAACCCGTACGGCACCCTCTGCGGCAGCCTAACCTCCGCCACCACCTCCAGCTCCGGCGACTTCGCATCCATCACCACAAACTTGGACTCCCCCGTCTTCTCGTTGTGGAGGTACGACACCACGTACCCATCGTCCTCCTCTGCCTCCTCGTCCTCCGGGTCCCTCGCCACGAAGAACGGCTCTCCTCCGTAACATCCTTCGCCGAACATCCTCTCCGCCACCGTGCCCTCTTTCCCCTCCACCTCTAGGTCCAGCTTCACCACCCCTGATATCTTCGGCATCGGATCACCGACCGCTGCGTACACGAACCGGTTCTTTCTCCCGACTCGGTTCTGGTTTATGACCGCGAAATCTAAGTTCCGTGCTGAAATTGGAACTCGAGACACATGGCCGGTTTCGAGGTTAATCCTCACCTTCTCAACCTGCGCGTGGACGAGCTCGAGCCTGTCGAGCGTGTGCTCCACCGACATGATGTTGGGGGCTACTAAGACAACGGATTCCGACCCGGTAATCGGGTCGATTTCGTCCCAAGCGTTGATCGCGTGCACGAGGTTGAACCCGGGCACGTCGAACCACCGGATGCCGCTCTCGTCTGTCGCATACCGTGGAATAACACCGATGCGAGGCACTTTCGTCGAGTCCGACGCGACTGGTGACCCGCCCCGGAAAACGAGCCCGACCGGGTCCATCCCGATCTGGATGTCTGCGAAGATCGCTAGCTTCTCCGTGATTGCGAAGTCGTGGACGAACGAGGGCCGAATCATCGAGAAAATTGGGACTTCCGGTCCCGTCTTTTTCCCGGAGGCGTCGAGTCGGAAGTAGGTGAGGAATGGAGGGACTGGGCCGTAGCGGAACGCGAAAGTCTCACCGGTGATTGGGTCCCGTTTTGGGTGAGCCGTCATGCTTATGACGAGCTCACCGTTAAGGTCGGTCCGGCCCAGTGTGTCGATGTCGCCGTCGTTCGTTACTTTGACCTCATACGGGAGGTCGGACTCGCCGAGCGCCAACAGCTTACCGGCGATAAGAGCGAGACTGGTGTTAGCGAGGCCACCGCCATCGAGCGGGTTGAATTGACCGGTGACGACACGGGCGCCGACGAGCGCGATGCGGGCGGCGGAGGCCGTCAAACCGTTGAATCCCGCGAAGACGTTGGGGACCACTTGGGTGCCCACCTGGCGCTCAGCCTTGAATTTGTTCGTACGGACGTAACGACTCGACAAGGTGGCGTGGGTCCCACCTCTAGAGACACGGAGGCAGTGGAGCATCCCATCACCGTCAAACAGATGGTAGGGCCCGCGCGGGAGGAACTGAGGGTTAGGCCCGTTACGGAGGTAAGCACCGTCGAGGCACGGCGGGAGACATCCGGTTGCTGAGACGATCTCGCAATCCATCGGTGGAAGCTCGTCGACGGGGGCGAAGTTGCCGGCGAGGACATGGCGGGGGTCCACAGAAGGGCGAGCCGGCGGGTCGATGAAGGTGTTGATGAGGTCGTCGACTGCGGAAAAGACGACGGTGGGAAGAGAAAGATCCTGGCGCCGACTCACCGGCGGGGGTAATTTGGTGGAATACGAGGGAGACGGCGATGGCGGTAGGGTAATGGGCTTGGCGGGAGGCGGTGAGGAGGAGGTGGTGGTACTGGTGGACGTCGTCTGAGTGGGTTTGTCTTCAATCCTGACGGAGGAGATGAGGAGAGGAGAGCAATAAGGAAGGGATCTCGGATGTGAGATCGGAAGGATGCTCTGTTTGGGGAGAGCGGAGATGAAAGAGGAAGATAAAGCATCCATTATTATTGTGATTTTTCAGTGAAATGAAAAAGGAAGACAACATTTGTGGTTCTTATAGGACTTGGGGGTGTGGAGTGTATAGTGTGGGTGACAGAAACAATGTAGAACGTATTTGAAGGCGTGACAGTGACGACACCGCAAATTGGATAAAGGAAAGGGCAGAAGCTTAAGTTGGGGAGGGAGAGAATAGATTATACATGAGAATGGGATTGACAAGCAAATAACCTATGGCCTTCAAATTTTTGCAACAAATATCAGTCTTGATTCCATTTCTTCCAACAAATATCTGTCTAGCTTGATTGAGAGTAAGGCCGTAAGGCCATCTTTTTTTTTTTCCCCTCCCTTTTATTTTAGTCCAATTATTTTTGTTTCTTGAATGGGTACTAGGTTGATTTAAGTATTTACTCTTCATTCATAAGTGAATTTATATTTTTAAAATAATTTTAAATTAAATATCTTAATATGGGATATAGCTCCACAACAATACTTTGTGATCCGTTGTGAATCGGGTTGGTTGTGGTGTTCCTCTTCTTAGTTAGGGTTCTGACATTTGGAGTTGGGTCTAGTTGGAGTCGAGCCGGTGCGTATCAAGATAACTATGTGATCCGGATATTTTTTTGGAAGATCGTCTTTACTGGCCAGATGGACTCCTGTTATATTACTGGCCACCGGTGTCATTGCTTGGTGGTGCTTGGATTCGGTTTTTAGTCTATATTGTCTCAAACGTGTTAGGATTAGGTTCACTGGTTCATCCGTAATTATATGCCTGTCACCGTTATTTTGCACCTTTTTATGATATGTTAATGTATTTGACGGTTCGTCGTCTACCGACTTTGTCAAGTTTGTGATCGATGCGGTTTAGCGTAAGCCATCCTTGGAATTCATATCAGCGAATGTTTTAAATGTTTGATGTGACCCATGCCAAAAAAATCGGTAGAGGTTTTTTTCATTAATTTTTGCTGCCAAATACTATAAAATGTACAGTACATCTTAATTTTTGTGGTTAAAATGTCTTGTCACAACATTGTCCTGTTAATATCAGCCAATCACATTTTTAAAAAAAAAACAAATAGAATGGAGTATTTGTGCAATCTCAGTTGGAATTTCTGAGGTTGTATTTGCATCTCATTTAATAAAATTTTCTCAATTACGTAAGCTAATTTAAGAACAAAATCAAAATTTTAAGCTTAATATAAAATAATAATAGATCACTTTGATTTTTAACACATTATTTTATAAGTTAAAAAAACTATATAAAATATTCAAAAATATAAATCTCTTTACAGAATTTGCATGTTTTTTAACAAGATAAAAAACATAATAAAGTATTAACTTTTTTTTTTATAATTTCATACTTATCAAAATAAAAAAGTATAAAATTATTTTAAAAATAATAAAAGTTAATATTTTACGATATTTATTTCTTATTAAAAATGTGCAAATCATAAAAAGGACTTGTATTTTTTAACAAGGTAGTACCACCTTTTTTTATTATTTTTTATATAATTATTATAATAAATTTGTCAAAAAAAATTATTACTAATAACTTTGAAGTTATAAAAATTTAATAAAAAAGTTAATATGTTATAGAATTTTTAGCCCCTTAAAAAATCCATTTAAAGTATAAGTTAAAGAATTAAATCTATTTCTCTACATGCACTTGTAATATATGGTCTAGTGGTCTTATCCGGGGATCATACATACGAGCACACCATGCACTAACCAAACCGAACACATAAGATCATAGGATTCCATCCTAAAAGACATTATGAGAAGTTATCAAGCGACTTATATACAAAACTTAAATTCCTTATGCTATCAACATGGGAGGTATATTGCTCCATAAATTTTGATGGATTTGTATTAGACAATCGTCTGGTTAATGTTTGATGGAGGGAATGTCAAATTGTGTAACAAAGCATTCCATTTAGGGGAGGACATTTCAAATGATCAATTAGTTGAAAATGTCCATCCCTAACACCTCATCTTTCCCTAACATCCCTAATCTCAATAATTAATTCAATTAATTACATGTACACCCCTACATCAGGACATAAGTAATAAAATTCATATCTCCTCAATTTGTCCCTTCACCTGATCAAACAACTGATTCGAAAAACGACTAAAACTTGCATTCGAATACAATCGTTGATGGCTAATACCAAAAAATATTTACACGGCCATTTTATCGCCATCGGCACGGTCTCGATACCGAGCTTCCGAATCGGCATAAAAAATGACGTTTTCGAGTTCCCAGATCGGCATCCAGATGGATGGTTACCCTACAATCTGAGCAACACATGCCTATGCCGAGTCTCCAGATCGGCATATTTATAAAATATTTATAAAAGCTGTAAAGATTCCAACTAGCTAGGCCGTCCCATCGATGTAACTGGGGCGTAAGCCTGTGCCGATGCCGGTTCTCCAAGCCGGTATGTCCCATCCTTGGATGCCGACTTAGGAACTCGACATTTCCATCTTCTCTGCCTACTTCGGAACTAGGCATAGGCAGAATGCATGCCGACTTCGGAACTAGGCATAGGCACCGTGCATTTGGCGATATGTGGCCGTGTGAATAGCATACCCGTTTATTTTCTATCATTTGAGTTTCAATCTAGCGTAAGTATTAGACCTGTCAAAACATAACCCGACCCGAAAACCCGACCTGAACGCCCGGTAAAATTTGGGTCAGGACCCGAAATTCTGACCCGAAAATTTTTTCCGACCCGAACTCGGAAACCCAATAATTTTTTGGGTCATCTGGGTTTCGACCCGGTGACCCGATTGACCCGATTAACCCGATGACCCGGTGATCCGATTAACCCGATTGATTTATAATTATATATGATTCATTTTTTTATGGAGATTCCAATTTATTTACATTTTATAATTACAATCACTTGATGTTTCATTTTTAAATCAACTTTTATATTTATTTGTATTGTGTAATACTCCATCCAATCCATAGTATTTGATTTTTTTATTTTTCATCACATTTTTTAAGAAGAAAAAACTCTAAAAAATACTAAATTATTAAAATAATTCTATGCTTATTACTAATTGCATGAAATTATTTTTAAAAAATTATTTAAAAATTTGATCTTTTATATATTTTTAAATTTTATTAAAAATTACAAGAAATAATACAAATTAAATATTTTTTTATCAGATATAGTATATAATTACAAGCACTAAAACTTATGAACCACGTCTTTAATTTTAGCATTTTCAAATTATCGCAAAATTACCAAATCATGATTTTTATAATTTAAAAAAGAAAATTTTGACAAAACCCGAAATCGACCCGATTTAACCCAAAACCGGGTCAAACCCGAGTTCAAATCAACCCGGATCTACCCGGGACCCGTTTTACCCGAAACCCGAAATGACCCGACTCGAACCCGACCCGAATGACCCGATTGACAGGTCTAGTAAGTATACTTGTTATAGTGATTGGGTTGTATTAATGAATTAAGGTGTCTAAGTGACCTAACATCGGAGTCTATTGAGTGGACAACGATGATAAATTAGGGATCTCACTGGTGTGGTTTGTAGACTTGAGTGTCCAAAGGAATCGGCCACTTTTTGTTTTTTTTTTTATTAGGAAAAAATTCGAGCCCAGACAAACCTGATACTCGAGAGGCCGACGAATCGGCAGACGGACTAGCCGTCAACAAACAACACACTACAAAGTACAGACACAAATAACCACAGATGAAAGAAAAAGCCCAAACAACCCGAAAGAGACGTCCGCCAGCAGAAAAGACGAGGGAGATCCAAGGCGGGCCACGAATGCCGGCCACTTTAGTTGAGCATATCTAAGGTCATTTTATCGAGATACTAGAGATACTAATATTATATTCTTCTTTTTCCGTCGTATTATTCTAGAATCTCATTATTACTTTTTTCACTTTATTAATAGCATCTCTAGCATCCCAAAACTCATATTTTTCTATCAATTCAATTTACAAATATACCATTTTTCAATAATTATTTTCATTCTTAATTATATCATTATATTCATTTTTTATTATTAAATTAATATTATTTATAAAATAAATAAGGCTAATTGTATATAACCCAATACTTTTTTAAAAAAAAAAGTCAAAATTCATTAATTAATTAAAAAGACAATACACCAAAGACAATACATAAACATAAATTCCAACTTAATAAATATATTACAAAATGAAAAAATAACACATAAAATACGATGCAAAATGAAATATACTCTAAAAAATAAAAATCAAACAGGACAAGATACTCCAAACATCTTCATAACTAAGTCTAAATTGATATTAGTCTCTACTCTCACCAATGATCTTCGCTATCTTTGCTATTTATACTTGCAGCATGTGGTTCTCCTCCTCTAGCTCCGAGATTTTAGTCTTAAGCTCATCAATGATGTCATCCATATGGGTCATGTTATATCTGAGTTCTCGATTATCCTTCTATAGTTGGTGTTTTTCATCATGCAAAGTTGAGATCATACTTCTAAGAGTGTTCCCAACGTACTTCAGGGATTCCATCTTATAAAATCTCTTCAAGCTCCTCTCTTTGTACTCTTCTTAGTTGATACTTGTCCTCTGCATCGAACCATGATTCATTATAATTACCGATCATTTGAGTGAGGAGGGAATTTGAAAGGGGAGAGTGAAGAGATTTGTTTGTATAAGTAGGAGATGGCAGAAAGGGTGATGTTGAACAAAAATGCGCAAATAATTGTAAAACATATATTATTTAATTTTTAGGATTTGAGTTCGACCCTTTTTGGTTATCCTCTTGATTCGAAATTATATCGATACCAGTATTTGAGTGGTTTTGGTGAGTTGGGTTGCACCTGAATTTTAGCAAGTTGTCTACTTATCTCTTGGAAGATAATCAAACCTTATGTAGTTCAAAGTGTTTAAACCGATTTAATTTTTTAGTTTAGCGAATATATTTATAGGCAAATATAATGAAAGACAACTATTCGAGTTTTTTTTTTCAATTTTCAATTTTGAAATCAAAAATTTATCCCTTCAAAATTGTACGATTGAATGATGGGACAATTCTACAAACTATTTCTACCGCATAATCCACATTTGCAAACAAATCAACACATTATTAACAGTTTTCAAATATTAGTTAATATTTTATTCCAAAAAATTAAATTAATTTCTTATATTATTTATTCTTACTATTTAAAAATAATTAAAATTATTTTTTATCATTATTTTACATGATCGTATTCAAAGAAAAATTATTTTAAAAAATATGGTAAAAAATAGTAAAAATTAATGTCTATGTGGAGAGAAAAACGAATTTAGTATTGTGGTAATTTTTTCATTTACACATTTTTAATACCGAAATTTATATTTTAAATATATATGTAAAGCATACTTGGCCAGATTTAATCTCCACCGTCCATTGGAGGGCGCGTGTCACCCATCCAAATGAAGACTCTACAGGCGAATCAGCAGTCGCAATGTGTCCCAACTTTGTCGGTGATGCAACAACTGTGTGTGGGTTGAAACGGTGTGTTTCGACCAACTAAAGCCCAATACGACGTCTTTTTGATGTACAAAATCCGGGGGGGAAATATTATGGAATAGGTTGCCTCTGAAACTAATGAGTGGGATAATAAGTTCAACGGAACCTGAGAAAAGACAGAGTTGTCATAAGAGAATGTTTCCTTATCTGAAAATGATGTGACACACCTTAGGGTATGTCTAAGATGATCATTGTGGGATTGTCCAAAGAGATTAGATGCTTATTGCGTTAAGCACTACTCTTGAGGCTTCGAAGGTAATCTGTTACTTGTAACAGATCACTACATTTTTTGTAGATTGTGTTCTACAAAATTTAGACACTTAAAGCACAAATTCTAGTGTGATGTTTGAATTTCATGATCTCCTAAGATCAATATGGATCTAAGGGTGTATAAATGGATGTTGATATACAAGGCCGGTGAGCTTGTTGGTTAACATATATCTATGCTTTCTCTCACATTGAGTGATGGAGAAATCAAATGAAATTAAAAAAAAATATGTCTTAAATTTTTCTGTTGACTGAAGTTGCACAAAATGGTCAAATCTGAGCACCTAGCATTGGTTTCTGCTGGGTGTGTATTGTGCTGATTTGTGGAATGGTCAATTTGTTGGACAACCCTTAGTTAGTTACTTCCTAGAAATTATATAGAAGATGTCATGTCAAAGGCTAAAGGCATAGAGGATCTCTAATAGATGTACTTATGATTGAGGGTCACTTGGTGAACCTTAAGATATAGAATAAGCTTGAGAAGCTGGTTCTTATATATTTTAGTCTTATCTTTTTAGTTGCATCAAATCCATTTGGATAAAAGGTATAATGAAGAATGTGTGTACTGGGCATGAGGCTAGGTACATGATCAAATTCTTAAATCATGTTAGAAATGCAAACTTCTAAGATTGATGGGAGCAATCTGGTAAGGATAATGAGTTTTGTATCTCACAAATCCATAATCATGACCGTGAGACAATTGTTAAGACAACTTAGGATGAGTTTTGATTGATAAAACCATAGCATAGCCTCTGGTAATTCAGTTATTACATTATCCTATGATAGTTATAATACAATTTGTCTTGCCACATTAATATTCAGGATATTCTGGGTCAATCGTGATCTAGTGTTCCTGATAATGTTCAGAGCTAAAGAAGTTTTGTTCCTGGCTCACAACTTGTTGAACAAATGTGTTTCGAGTTCAGGATTTTTATCTAGAACAATTGTGAGCATATCGAAACCACTTTAGAGTGGGAGATGTTTTGATCGAACACGAGGTATATCAGAAACACATTAGATGTGGTGGCTCCAAAAGTATCCAAATGAGATAGCACCAATCACCACTTAGAGTTTGTGATTTGTTGGTAGATCTAAAATAAAACTAGCGAATGGTGATGACATATAACGAGTCTATAGAAGAAGCCATGTTTTGAACTGTTTTCTATTCTGCCTAGACATAAAGCAATGAGATAATTCGGTTCTTAAGGCTTTATAGGCGAAATGATCCATTGAGAGTAAATTATGTTTACAACCTAATGTTATACCCCAGATCAAGAGAGTTAGGTTGGAACCTTCTCTCTACTTGGTTAGATTGTGTTCAATCAGACCGATGGATGGCTACAAAAGCTTGTATCCGTTTACAAGTTGGCCTAGATAGCAAAGTTTTTCCCGGTGGGAGGACTTAAGGAAATTCATTTTCTAAAAGGTTTCTGCTAAGGTTTTGAGAAGGACATTAGTCCTATACTCAAACCTATGTAAGCATTTAAACATGCATCTAGATGACAATGATAAGATGTTTTGTACTTTGTGTTCAAAATATGAATCATTGTAAGTATGTCATATTGGAAAGTTTAGCTTTCTGATGTAGTAGATGACACACTGATAGCCAACTATGTTGTGATTCGATGATGACAATTTTGATACAATTGTCAGATGAATCTGTTACATAGCAATAGGGTAGTTGCCTATAAGGTTATCATGAATAATCTAACACATGTCCTCTCATTTGTGAGAATGGGTTCATAGACTCAAAGAAAGTGGATTAAGTGAGGAACACTTGAGAAACTGAGTGCAGTCTCGCATTATGCTGTATGCTGAGATGAGACAAGCGAACATGTGTTTGTTTACAAACTGATTCAAGTCTTAAGCACTGAACACAGTAAATGATTGCATAAGCACTCTCATCCACCATAACACATGTGTTATGGTGGATGAGATATGTGTCCATGTTGGAATATAGATATGGATCTTAGTGATCTAAGGGAGGAGACACTAATGCATGTATCAGCATCAGTCTACATGTTGGAACAAGCGAACATGCATGTATCAGCATCAGTCTACGAGTCTTATCTCTATCGAGAAGAGACGTTAATGTCTATCAAGAAATTGTCTTATTTGTCCTTCCACCACGAAAGATGAGGCTCTTACATCATCAGTAGTTTCCGAGGAGATTATGAAAAAGGATTCTCTTGAAAACACAAAATTTGGTTGTGGCGAAATATGGCGAGCAGATGTCATGACGATAGGTTATGATTGTCCAATTTTGTCAATATCAAGATTTCCAAAGGATGTTGGAGATCAAATGTTATTCAGATCAAACCCTGTCTAGTCAGAGAGACGTTGTTTTGTCATAATATGTTTGGCTCGTAATGGTTATGCAAGTCACCTCTCTGATTTGAGTTTTTAGCAAGTGGGAGACTTAGGTCTTAACTCATATGTTCTGCCACTGATATGGTGAAAACTGGTGATGTAAATGTGAAACATGTTACATGTCACTGAACCATAGTTTGTTCTCTCACATGAACAAACGTTCCTATAAGTGTTTGACACTGTAGGTGTAAGATATCTCAATTCTTATGGGAAGGGAATGAGATGATAACCGCCTTGACTATATTTGGATGTCAAGATGAAGTCTCTTCGGTTGGGAGAGACTGAATGTGTAATTTATAGCGAGTCATTCATATGACTTGTAACTATGCTCATGCGCCCATTGGTTCAGAAAAGCAAGGTGTTGTAGGGTAAAATGGTTCTCAAGTCTACGTGACTATGAAATGAACACCTTTACAGGTTGAGTGGACAATGTTTTAGAGAAGCACTCCCTGTAGCACACTGTGATACTAGTGTGTGCTAGTCGAACCTATGTGGTGATAGATTGATCCCATCTCTATCACTGTGTGAGATAAGATATATGTAAACATGGAAACCCTTAGTGACTAATGGCCTGGGTTACTGATTGTGGCGGTGATGCGCTACTTTGGTTGTGTTCCAATGGTCATGAGTGATGCGGTCTAAGCAGGGCACTTCTGGGAAAGTGGTCATCATTTACCTGAAAGTAATGCCAATGCGAAATAAAGGTATTATGAGTAATTGTTTGCAGAAATGGGATTTGCTGGATCCGACAGTTGCGTACTGTTATGAATCACCATTACTGTTGAACCAAACTGAGAGGGATCCAGTTTTGTGTGTCAACTAGTCCAATGAAAGATAATCCTAGGGATGCAGCAATACTTTTCAACTAACGTTGTGCGAGTATGACCTATACACGACAAGTATGCATGAGTTTGAGTTTTTGGAGGAATATGATCTTTTGAGCGAGTGGAAGATGTTAGAATTATTTTATATAATTCAGACATAATTAAATATACGCCCAAAAGATAAATAGTCTAATTTCCGTAATTAGGGAATTAATGCTTATACGTTAAGAATTAATTAATATTAGGATAGATAATATATATGTTATGTATTTATCTAATAAAATGAAAGATAAGTTCTCTTATTCCTATAAGATAAGGAGAAAAGACACTTCTCCTGAGAAGTCAGTCATTCCCTGACCCTAGAGAGTATGTTCGTCAGACGTTCTTCTCAGGAAAGAAAACCCACAGAGAACTCTCCTTCATGGATAGAGTCTCCTTCCTCTCCAACGCTCTCCCATGGTGTGTAGGCTTTGAATTGTAGGTTCTCTCCTGCTCCCGAATCTCTAACGAGATTTAGGGGTATGGAGATCTACCCGTTGATCAAATTCAAAGGCAAAACGATCTTGATTCCGTTTCCGCTATTCGAGGCAATCCGTTTATCGCTCAAATTCTATCATAAACAAACAGGGATCGATCGACCCTATTAATTAATTAATCTAAAATTAAGGGACGATTAATCTTACAATGAGATTTGAGTGTTAGCTGAAGCAAGGAATGTACGTGGAGCCATTCCATAGGAGTAAGTGATAGAGGAAAAGGACTGTTTGGCTGCCTAATTGAAGGTGTTGATAGTCACTACACTACACAGTACACACCACATGGATTTGGATAAAGGATATATATACCATAATTAGTTTCGGAGTGGAAAGGTATATATATGGATTATGGGAGCTAGTGACAACCAGATCGATTCCCTCCATCCATGTGTGTTACAAATATCAGTCCTCATGCTAGCTATATATCATTCATGTCATGACTAATGACTAATGACGGAAGATAGGGTACGTATTAGGGTTGGTAGGGTTTGAATATCTGATACTCGGATTAGCTCAGTTTCATTTTTCTATTTTTTTTTCCAAATTTGGGGTAATGTTGTAGGATGACAATTTGGGTCTAGAAGGGTTATTGGTCAACCAATATTTGTTGGCTCATTGGGTTGATTTCTAACAAATGGAATACTAGTGGATGATTTGTAGGTATCACTTTAGATGACCATGGGTGGTCTTAACTTTTTTTTATTAGGTAAAAATTCGAGTTCATGTATACCTAAAACTTGATGGTCGAACAAGTCGACAGACGGAAAACCGTCAATACAATCAGAACACAATAACACAAAACAACAGAGAGGAAAGAACAACCCAACCAACCCATACAAGACGTCAACCAGTAGAGAAGTCGATCGGGAACCACGAGTGCCAAGAGTGAGGAGAGTGCGAAGACTCACGACAGTACCCCATCCGGAAAGGGCGACTCCTGAGGAAGTGTGGATCGCCGACGTTGTCTCCACCTAAATGAAGGTTCTTCGAAAACCACGAACACCACCACGATCCGTTGTCGATCAAAACAGAATGCCCGATACTGCAACCCAACACAAAGCAGACGAAACCACATCAAAGCACCGACCAAACGCATGAAGACGGGACAAATACGGGCTAAAAGGAAAAATCGATCCATCGTCGGAAATGTGAACGGAATTCCTCGAACCAATCAAGACAATTCGAGAAAAATTATTATTTTATACATATAAATTATTTTCCAACCCTTTACGGGATTTACTAATTATATCTATATATATAATTAGTAGTTGTCTAATTATTTTTTATATTGATTTTTTATTTTTGATATGATTTTTTTTAATTTTCTTTTCCTGTCGGGCTCCTTTGGGCCCAAGGCCAAAGAACAAAACTCGGGCTCAGAATTCAGGTCACACAGGCCCAAAGGGGGTCCATGGCCACAGAAGCAGGGGAAAGCCGCCCCAACAACACAACCGAGAGTTGCAGCACCGAAGTGCAATTGAAGAGTTGTAGAGCAACCATCTCTAGAGGCCGCCACCCGCCAACAGGGAAGGAGAACTCGAGGAGAGGCGGAGTGTAGAACAGCGCTAGGCCCGGGCCGAAACTCCGACACCATCAGTCAGAGAAGGCAACCAGGACAGCGGAGGCGGAGGCGGAGCGATCTTGAGGTGAGCATCGTACCCCAAGAAACGCCATGTTTCAAACTTGAGCAGCAGGGCTATGCACCCGAAATCAAAACCGATTGCAACAAGGATTGTTGAGGAATGAGGAGAGATGAACCCAAGGTTAGCAATTGAGGGCGTGTCCGCTCCGGAACCGGATGCAAGACGGCTCCAACTAGGCTCGCACCCATCCAAACAGAGACTATGAGGGGGGCGAGGATAGAGGAAGCGAGATTGGAGGGGAAGAAGAGTCCAAGCCAAGACTCAAATGGATCCGATTAACCCAAAAAAAGGGCGACGATCAAAAACCCCAAAAAATTAACCTATAAGAGAGCTAGGAAGAAACGATTTGGGGCTTAGGGTTAGGTAGAGTGGAGAGCAGGCTAAGAGCCACCGATTGAGCCAAAGTCAACCCAAATCAGAAGCGAAACAAGCCTGAAGAAGTCGCCCTTGGATAGACAGAGAGTGAAGCCCTTTTCAACAAAGACCGGGATCGAGATGAAATGGCCGGAACCGTGGTTGGTGGCAAATAGGCAAGCCTACAAGCCTTGATCCGGTGAGATAGATTATCGACCTCCGAAGAGGGGTTACCCGACCTCCGAAGAGGAATTTCTCAGCCTCCGATGAGGTGTTTATCGATGGTGTTCTTCAACCCCAAGTTGGGGTTTATTCCAGACTCTCAAAGAGAGTTGTGCTGCGGGGAGTACTAGTCACCCATCGCCATGGGTGGTCTTAGTGGCATAACTACAATCGAATTCACCTAAAATTTTATTAGGAAAAAAAAAGGTTATTGGGGTTAAAAAATTATTGATCGATTTTAATTAAATTGATTTTTGGTTTTGTGATATGATTTAGGCTCCGTTTGGCATAGGCGTTTGGGAGCTTCTAAGAGCTTTTGAACATGAACCGCTGCTAATATTGGGTGTTTGGATGGAGGAGCGCTTGATGAAGTGGTAGAGGTTTGAGGGCATTTGGAAGCGGCTGGAAGTATGAATTTGTAGAGTTTCGAATCAAAGCGTCTGAAAACGTGCCATTTATGTAAGTAATAAATAAAATACCTACAGTGCCATCTTTATCTGAACAAAAATATAACTTTTTTTAAATGACATATTTTGGTAAACATAGTGAGTATTATTTTAGGGGTAAAAGGTGAATTTACATAATTCAGTTCATAAGTCAATCTAAAATATAAGTTTCCAAATGAAAATTAAGTTAGTATCCTATCTCAGGAAGGAAGATGGCCTTTTGATTTTTTTTTTTTTTTTACAATAGGTAAGAAGAAGGGATGCCTTGACAAAGCAAGGTTCATCCCTTATCATCATCCGTAATGATAGACTTTTGATTAATTAACGGTTTTCTATCCTATGTCTTTGACATAGGTTAAGAGTTCTACTTTAAAATTAAGTTTAAAATTTTAATTAATTTAGCTTTTCTTTTAGTTAGATTCCTAGGATCCATTATTATTTTTTGTAAGAAATTTTTTTAATTTAGGTTCTTATCCTATTCCCTTAGGATATAGGATAAATGTTTGATTAATCTAACCTAAATGCCAAACTCGTGTACATTGATTTTGTAAAGCTTTTTACAGTGTAGAGTTTGATAGGATAAACTCATAATTATTTTGGAAGAAACACGACAAATATAGACCATGTATCAAATTGATAAAGAGATTTGCAAGTCCAAACGAATTGGGATATTAGGAATAAGGGGTTTTATAGATATGAACATTACCCCTAATTCAAATAAAACTATATAATCTAGAAAATAACAGAACCGGAAAATTCATGTAAATAGTCCACTATTAAAAAAATTCACTATATAATTACTAATCGTGGGATAATATAATAGTTTAGCTTTAGTAACTATGTAAATAGTCCACTATGGGGCCGGAGAACACCCCATCAGAGTGTGTGAGATAAAACCCCTTTATGGGGCCGGAGAACACCCCACCGTCAAATTTACGCATCGGAAAACCACCCTGGCCAGAAAACCACCTCCTTGGAGGCATGAAAACGCCCTCTTCGGAGGCCTAAAAACTCTCTTCTCTCTCTAGTTCTCTAGATTGAGGGAGTCTCGACCTCGGCTTCGGTCGTTAGACTCTGGCTTCGGGCACCTTGTCTCGACTTCGGTCGCTTCTGCGCCACCTTGGTTTCGCCGGACCCTTTCTCCATTGAAGCATTTGTTCCAAGAAACCCTAGATCTGAGTTTCTTTGCTTGGATTTTATCAAAAATCTTAAATTGTTTTGGGGCTTTTTGTCGATTCTGGGTTCCCTCCCGTTTCTTCAATAGTCTTGGGCAATTTGTGTGTAAACCTCGTTCTCTACCCAGGTCGTTTCTTCAATAGCCCTGCATCCGTCGTTGCCTAATAACCGCCGATGAGGTCGAGATGCAATCACATCGGAGGAGTTGGGTGTCCTCTTTCTTCGTTTCCCCACCGATCGTCGGCTTGGTGGTGGCGTCGTGGTCGATTTCCCTTCCTCCTCCTTGTTGCTCATCTTTCGTGCAAACAGTGAGCCATCGCTGGTGGTGGCTGCTCTTTCAGCAGCGTCGTCAGAGTTCTAGACCGTTTTCTGGTGCCGCTTTGAACACCGCCTCTCCTTGGTGTTTTGTTCCGCCATCCCCTTCCCGGGTGGTGGTGGACTGCCGCCGGGGGCTGCACTTCATTTTCCCTCGTGGCTACAGGGTGCCCTTCGGGTTTCTTTAGACCCTAATGGTCAGTAGTTTGGGCCTGAACATTGTTTCTTACAACCTTGAGCCCAAAGGAGCTCGGTTTTTTTAATAAATAAATAAATAAATAAATAAATAAAAGACTTATATATTTATACCCACCCGAAAGGGTGAAACTAAACCCCGCAAAGGTTTTGACTAAATTCTTGTTGACGGAACCTTTTTGGCGTTTTTGCACGAGCATGGTGCGGCTCTGCTTTCGGCGTTTTTAGGTGGTCCTCTGCTTGGTTGGGGGCATGGAGTCCGGAGTCGGGACTGGCTAGGGTCATGGTGGTGCGTTGAGGGCGACTCCGTATCCGGGAATGAGCTTCCTTAGAGTTCGTCTGCACTACCCGTACACATGAGATAGAGTCATGCTGTATCGTTGGCCCGCGGTACCACTGTTCGGTGGTGCTTGGCTTCGTTTTTCGCCGGCGTCCTCAGCTTTCTTGGGTGTTGGTCTGCTTAGGTCGTCTTATTGTTGAGCTTTTCTTCTCCTTGTTTCGTTATGCTTGTTTTCTGTTTTTTGTATGATTGACGGTTCACCGTCTGCCGATTTTTTCGGCCTCTTGTTGAGTCAGGCCTGTCTGACCTTCGAATTCTTACCTTATCAAAAAAAAATGTACATAGTCCACTATTAAAAAAAAATAGTATTTATTAGATTGATCCAAACCCATTAAATATGGGTTTAGATTAAACATTTCATAACACGTAACTCCAAATAATCTAAACAACTTGAGCTAACATATACTCCGATCCAAACTAAACCTAGATGAGAGTTTAGAGTTGAGACGTCTACATTTCTTTCCTCCATAGGGCAAGTAAGCAACAGTCACCTAAAATTGCCGAACCTCATTTTTGTCAATAGCGTGAACTATACAAGTGTACTAGCATTGAAAAAGATACAAAGCTAACATATCCCCAAACTTTTCGAATCACTAATCACTCAAGCTCGTCCCTTGAAAACTATATGAAACATATCACGTTCCTGATGTTGATTTTGTAGAGGCATACACCAAACTACCAAAGCCTAATAATACAATCTACAAACATCTCCAACCGACTTATATTTTGAATTTTGGAGAATTTTATGGGATTTTTTTTCAATAGAGATGGGTGCGCTTAAAAAAATGGTAGATGTTGGAGTCACTAAAGTTGATGGGTAGCTGAAGTTGTTGGATTATTTCTGTTAAATATAGGTTAATAAGCTAGTGTAGTGTTTGGTAACCCTATCTATTAGAATAGCTGATGAAAATTTGTTAATAAAAAATTAAAAGCTCCGAAAAGTTTGGGTGAGTAGTTGTTGAAAAAACTTAGATTTCAAAAGCTAATTAAACTAAAATCTTATATTTATTTCATTTAAAACTATATAATATCAAAGTCATAAGCTCCAAAAAGTTACTTACTTTTGCCAAACATAGCCAAATTCTATTGACAAAAATAGGATGGGGGCTCCAAATCCACAAATCCAAATTTTTTTAAAAAAAAAGCATACAAACAAAAATTACATTAAATTAAAAAATAGATTAAAAGAATTAAAAAAAATTAGATTTTTTGTGAGATGGAACAAGAGAGGGAGACATTAACTAAAAATTAAATTAAATCACATGTGCCCAATTTTGTACCCCTCTTGACCTCTTGCCCCCAATCCCCTCCCTCTCACATGTATTAACTAAAAAAAAAAGAAAATAAAAATAAAAAATAGATTAAAACAATAAAAAAAATTAAAGGGAATTTGAGAGACCGGAGAAAGGTATAAACTCGATGACATGAGATTCAAACCCGATCAAAGATAGGTGATTCATACCCAGATGGAGAAGGAAAACCAAAATTTCTCCAAATCTATAACATTTTGCAATTTTTTAGTGTGATTTTGGTTCTAATTTTTACTCTAAATCAAAATAAAAGTTATTGGAATTTGAATAACAATTATTTACAAAAACTTGATTTTATCCAGGCATACTGTCACCTCCCTTTCTATGCCCACCGGGCCACCATGTCTCATGAGCACCGGGCCCGTCTGTGGGCATACGGACATGTTTATGTCCGCTCTTCTATATGGCTCATGTGAGTCACATGCTTTTCTAATTTTTAAAATTACAATAAAATATTGGGTGAATCTAACGATAAAATGGGTTTCGTCCATTGGCAAGACGAATTTTATGTATTTATGGTTGGGTCCTTTTCATTTCTAATAAAATAATTACGAATTGGCCCAAGAGACGACAAAAAAATGAAATACCGAAGTGCCGAGAATTTCGTCAATCTCGTTGAACGTAATGAAAAACAGTAGATAAAATTTGTTGTGGCTTTTTTTACATTGAGTTTTGTGGGTTTCAACAAATTTTTTTTTCGGCGTGAGGACTATCTCGGCATAGTTCTTCAAGTCTTTTCTATTAGCTCAACAAAGTTCATCGAGGCAAATATGTAAACTCGGCAACTGTCTATGAGGCTATAGCATAACTTCGGCCAACTTCGACGAGCCTATTGTGAGAAAATATCTTCCCAAAACTGCCCCCGTGATTTACGGAATGAGTAGTGGCACAATATTTTGGAGGGAAATTGGATCCACGGGAGTTTGATAGAGGGAAATTACAAAAGAAAAAAAAAAGAAATTTAAGATTTCTGTGATGAATTAGTATAAATAGGTATATGAGGGAGGTTAATTTCATTGTATAGAGAAAGAAAAAATGGTGATAAAAGTTGAAAAACAGAGATAGTATGTATGAGATCTTGTTCAAGTTCGCAAATTTAGGCAGAACTTGATTGAAAATAAGGAAGTAGGTCCCAAGAAGTTTGTAGCAATGTTTGAAGAAAAAAGAGGTTCGGTTGAAACCCTCGAACAAATGTATGAAGAAGAGATGAAATATCAGAAGTACATCAACGATCCCGAAGTTCAGCAATTAATTCGTAGTGGGAAACGCGTGATGGCCCTCCCGCCGGTGTCTGATCTATCCATAGTGAAAGTGGAAGGTCCGAGGAGATCTGAATGTTTACAAAACTGGAAGTTATAATAAATTTCTTTTTGTTTTTCGGGTTATCTAGCAATTAAGTACTATTTTCGAGTTCATTATGTAATCTCGTTTCAAAATAATAAGACGTATTGAATTGAATTAATGAAACAATCCTGTTAGTGTTAGTTCTACAAGCCTTTACTATAACCTCGTCAATATTCGCCGAGGTCTGATATGATACTAGACCTAGATTATCGAGTTTATGCAATATACTCGGCCAAATATGTCGAGGCTATATATTGGACTTCCCTAATTCAGTCTCGACTTTATTTGGTTCGTAAGATAAAGATTGTCAGTTCTGTCCTTAAAAATCACCGATTTTATTTTCTTTCCATAATTGTATATCTTTATAAGTATAATATGATGAAATCTATGCTTGTTAGAATTTTATATCTTTATAGTTAAGATATAATGAGATATACTTCTAAAAAATCATGAATATTAAATTTTATATCTTTTCTATATTTAATATAAACTCTAAGCCTTTCATTTTAAGGGACCAACATCTACATAGATCATAACTTGCTTCTTCCAATCAAATTGATGCTAAAAAGGGTCAATCAATGAGAGAGTAACATGAATATAGGCGGTGATTCAAACAACGAAAGTAAAGAGATGAATATGAATGAAGAAATTATGAACGTAAGTTATAAAGTATTTTGCAATATATGTATTTCGTATCAATTTATTATATACAACTTGATGTGAATTGAATTGATTGTTTAGCGTCTTGCCAATAACGATGTAACTTTATGAGTTTGGCAATCAGAGCCGAGTTTAACGTAAATCCTCGGTAAGTTTAAACGAGCTAAAGGTATGAGCTTGGCAATTTGGGTCGAGGTTAAAGTAAAACCTCAAAAAAGCTCAACGAGTTGACAATATAAACTCAGAATTCTTGGCCGAGTATTATATGTAAACCTATTTAAGTATTGGTGAGGTAGGATAGGTAGCTCTTTAATTTTATAAATTAAAGTATTATGATATTTTGGTTGACTGATGAAATATGTGATATTGTTTTGCAGTTGAACAATATAGAAGGTTTCATAAATTTCTCAGAAGATGAGGATGATAGTGAATTAAATTCGAGTGATGATGATGACGGAGATGGAGAAGATGAGTTTGCATCGTACCTTGATTTCATGCATCTTTCCTCCTCCTCCTCTTCATCGGCATCGTCGTCGTCGTCGTCATCGTCATCGTTGTCCCTTGCTACCTCATAATCGAATGTGTAGACTTCATCTGGGTCAACGTCCATGTCGTCCTCTTCACTTGCCCACGAATCTTCCTCATTCTTCTCCTCTACATTTTGAGGGTACTCGTACCATTGGGCATCATATGTCAATAGGGGGTATAATGTCAACTGTTCATATGCCCCCGCACACTTGGTTGTAGTATGGATGAGGTACGCCTTCATGATGATAAACCAAATAAAAAAGGAGGGGAATCGTTGTGTTGATTCGTTGTTACATGCAATAATAAATCATAAAATAAAAATTATATTGACTTTGTTTGAACAAATTATAGAAACATAAACTCTAATCTAGATTAGCCGTTGTGGTGGATAGTCTTGCCCATAATTGCCTCTCTCGGCATAGGTCTCATAGATGTGGAAATGATAAGGAGGATAAATGATAGGGGGAGTGTGAGTGTACCAGTACATGTAAATCTCTGTTTAGTCTCATGGTGCTCTAACTGGTTACCCATGTTGTGCAATAACATACGATGAGTTTCGTCGCATTGTCACCAAGCTCATGAAACATTCGAGTATTTCACACTGCATCGGAGGCTAGAGGCCAATCTATAGGCATAAGAAGGCTCTATTACGGGCCTCGGAATTGATTGAACATGTCCATATGGTCACTCTATCTAGCATGTATTGCTCAGTTATGTCCAAAAACAAGAACACACCATGGAAAAGTGATGACTTCAACACACCCTGCTTGAAATCTAGACCCATTCCATAAGGTTGGAATATAACCTACAAACAATCAACATTGATTTTATATAAGCACAATTAGAATTGTAATAATAGCATTATCATAGAGCTAACCTCCTCCTGACTCATCCGGTCCAAATCCATTTGGTATTCAGTCAACTTAACATCTAAACAATCTTGCATCACATCTGTCCTCCACCTCATAGCCCTTGGTTGCGATGTCATGTACTCTTTGTTCCTTTTTGGTTGAAACTGTGGAAAATATTCAAAGATCCATGCCTACAACAATTTAAAATGTTAATAAAGTAAAAATAAAAACAAAAAAAATGACACACATTACACTGAGACTAATGATTTCGAAGTTTTACTTGCAATAGTGTTGCAGAACCTTAAGTTGTTTGCAATCCACTCGAGATGCCTTCCCTATACTCCTATAAAGGTGCGCCAATGCAGCTACACCCTAAGCATAAGTGTGCATTCTTCTTACGTCACGAAGCAATAGGAGGAATATATATGTGTTACGCTCGATCAATTGTCTTATCACAGAAGATGGTAGCGAAAACCAGATACAACAAGTAAGCACTTGTACGTTCTTTTGGATCCTCCAGCATCTCCCCGTAATCTCGTTAAGTGTTGGACTTGATGCTATGGCTCTTCATCTCTTCCTTCGGCTCATCTTCATCCATATGCATAAATTCATCTAATTGTTCCTTTTGTTGATCTGTTGTCGACTTGGGCATCTTGCTAACATCTTAATTCAACGCACTCACCACCAATGGCAAGTCGGAGAATTCTTCTTACATAATGAAGAGTTATTGTCATCTCATCCCATTTCATGTGAAATGAGTTTGTCTCAAGATGTCATCGATCAACAAACGCACTTAGAAAAGGCTCGTCAATTTTCTCATGCACACAATGCCACAAATGTCCTAAACCACTTCCCAAAACATAGTTCCACCACTTGCATTCTCCCTCATCTGCCCAACCCACTATTGGGTTTTGCTTGTGATGTACCTTCAAAACTTCGCGATCTTTATTCTCACCTTATAAAAAAAGTGCTCACTTCATTAGCTTGTTTAATGAAGCAATCTATTTTCAGCTTTACAATTTATTGTTCCTACTAAAATAAAAATAATGATTTACAAATACTTACGTTGGCATTGTTACACACCGCCGACTTAATGTGGTGGTATCATAGATCAACAAAGCAAGTGTATCTGGCCCTCCATGCTTGGGTCCGCCCAACACTGGGATATAACGATTCCGATTTTTGTTTATCATCACCATTTCTTTCACTTTCACTTTCGCTTTTCCTTTTGTCTTTTGAACTCGATGTTTGTTTTCTTGCTTGTGTTTGACGTCTTACCATACTTTTCATAATAGCGATTGACAGATTATCGTCACTATCCATTCCCGATGATTCTTCAGCAATATTCTTACCCCGTCTCCGGGCAAAAGAAAGAAAATGACCTTCATCACACCTACTCAACTGCATATACATACACAAAAAACCATTAATCTAACCTTTTTCAATTAACAAACACATCATTCCTTGTAAAGCTAAACAAACACTAAGAATCAGTATAATCAAACGAGCAAAACAACCAAACTCAATTCATTCTGCCGAGCAAAGGTCATAGACTCGATGAAACATGTCAACGCTTAGCTTTATCCTTATTTACATACGTCGAGTTTAGTGCTTCAGCTCAACCCAATCAAACAACTTCTTTCAAACTACTCACAATTTGCCCAAAATCTGACATTTTCAACAACAAAAACAATCAGAAGTATACGCAAAATCCAGGAGATTAGATTGAGTGAATCTATATAAGATTGAGTGAATAACTACACATCCCATAAGAGGATGATAACATGAAACTTGAGGAAAATCTATTCAGGTAGCTTGGAAAAAGAACGATTTTCAGTCTAGTACAAGGCAAGGAGCATATTAAACAAATAAATCTGCCAAATCAAGGAATTTACGAAATCAAGTTCATAGACCGTGAAAGGGGAAAACCCTACAAGTTGGTAAACACAAATTTAACACAAATTTCACCAAAAATATTCAACAGTTACTAATGATATCAGTGTAACGAAGTTTAATAGCTAATGATTAGAAAATTATAGAGGAATCGTAGAACGAAAATCACTGTATGAAATCGCTCAAGGAGATGGAGAATCAAAAATCGAATGGAGGTAAAGAAAAAGAAAAACGAAAATTAGAGAGCACATAATGCAAAACCTAGATCTAAACCTAAATAGGTAGGAGAGAGAAGAAATCGTTGAGCTTAGTCTCCTTCCTCGACTGTAATCGACGAGCTTAGTGTTTTTCCTCGGCCCAGGATGTCGAGCTCAAAATCGTTCCTCGGCCCAGATTGTCGAGTTCTTTTCAGCATGTAATTCACGCATAATCAACCTCTTATTACCTACATTGGCACTCAATCTTGCACATCCAACATCCTATGACAAAAACAGCAACAAAACACAACAACAACAACAACAACAACAACAACCAAACCTACAAAAACAACACAAAATCGATAGCATCAGTCGGATTTTCACTATTTCACTCAAAATTCAAAACCCTTAATTTTTCTATTAAATCAACCGAAATCAATGAAATTTTTACATTATATGGGATACCATACTTTTGTAGTGCTAGATCAGTGTAGATTTCGGCAAAAAAAAATGCTCTAAAAGTCACTAGATCTGCAAATGAAGTTGAAGATGAAAGTTTGTGTTGAAGGTTGAAGATGAACATAGGTTGAACGAGTTGAAGAAGAAGGCAACTGTAAAAAGGTAGGGTGAAAAAAAAAATTCTCGGGCCAATCTGTAATTATTTTGTAAAAAATAAAAAAGACCCAAGTGTAATTACATAAACTTCGTCTTGCCTATAGACAGAACCTATCTTGCCGATAGACATTATGTAAAATATTTAAACTTGTTTTTGAAAAGGAAAGCGATTAGGAAAGGGCTACGTGCGCGACGTAGTCCATTCTAGAACATCCTTGCAGATGAAAACTTGCAATTTTAAGTTAGAGTGCAAATCAGCGGTAGGGGCCAAGTGACCCAAGTGGGTCAATCGATCAGCTACGCAGTTAATCTCCATGAAGACGTGACAAATATGAACATTAGGAAATTTGAGTAAGTCCAATTGAGAGTCAGAGATAATTATCTCAATCTCCCAAGGACATTTCCAAATACCTTTAAGTGCGTGGATGACACACAAGTTATCATTCTTAATTTCAATATACTCGATATCAAGATTAATAGCCTCCCGTAAACCATCCCTTAGAGCAAAGGGCTCTGCTCCAAGAACCGAACCTCTGAACTGCTAATCACATTTGCTTGGTGATCTCTGATTACAAACCCAAAAGATGCATCATCGTTAGGCAATAGTGAATCGTCAAAATTTAGTTTAAAATAATTGTTCTTTTGGCTTTTCCCATTTGATATTAGTTTATATCAAATATTCTGATCCATTGCTATCATCCTCTTCATTCTGTTTATAGTGTTCACACTGTTTCTACTTTCATCTTCGTGTAAAGGAAGGTTGGGTTGTGCATTTGTGCATGTGTGAAGGAAGGAATGATCAAACTTGTGACATATTAATTAATATTTGTCATCTTTATTAACTAAGGTACTCCGTCACTTATATATGTTCTGTCTGTAATATATCCATCGATCAATCAATCTAATAAATATATATTCTAACTAATTATATTGTAATTATTTAACATCGGTTTACGTGAATGTTTTATTGCACAACTAAAAAACTCGTAAAAAAGATAAAATAGTAATTTAACCAAACAATCATATATACCGAAGTAGAATAATTGTATTATAATTTGTAAGACCCGGGGTCTTAAGAGGCACCAGCCCATGCCACCTAGCCCTCTCAGGTCTGTTGTCCTCACTTGGAGCCTGAAAAGGAAGAGCTCTTGTGTCATAGGTAGGGATTGAATCACTTATAAATCACTCCCAACATCCTTATCATATCCGATGTGGGACGGGGGTGTTACATAATTAATGCATTGTCAATAAATTATAATAATGTTATTAGAGCATGTCCAACAGCTTCCTTAACAATCTTCAAAATAGAAAATTATAATTCATACATTTTGAATACTTTTTATTCCAATTCCAACAACTTCTTCATTATAAAGTTTATCCTAATATATATATATATATATAATTTTCCCCAAATTCAGTTAATGATCTCCATGTTTTCTTCATTCTCTATTTTGGATAATGTAATGGGGAAACTGTTGGACCAAAAATCATTCCAATATTCTCCAAAAAAATCAAGATGGGAAATATGTTGGGCCTACTCTTAGCAATTTTTTTTTATTAGGTAATAATTCGGATGGGAATACCCTATCTGAAAGCATCCTGTCGGATGAGGCCTAGAAGACTTGTATCAAGATATAAATCTGGCCCCCTGGTAGAGTAGCAAAGGTGTGCAACCTTATCCGCTACCCGGTTACCAATACGGGGAATATGGGATATTCCAACATTGTTTACGCCTTGGAGAAGAGCTTGGATATCGGACATAACCAGTTCTATTTCCCAGGGGCATCCGACTTTTGTACTTAGATAGTTTGTGATAACTTTCGAATCTCCTTCTATTATTAGATCAGTTATCTTTAATTCCCTAACTTTTACCACCCCAAGACGAAGCGCTAAAGCTTCCGCCATGAGGGGGGATTGTCCACCAATAGCATTACCACCAAGGCTAATAGGATTACCCAACCAGTCCCTGATGATGTATCCAATAGGGTTGTTTGAAGTCGAAATAAAGGATTTGTCAAAGTTTAATTTATACTTGCCAGCATGAGGTTTCTTCTAGTGGTAGATCTTTTTATTGCTTGTAGTGTGATCCTTTTCCCCACTCTGTTTCGCTAAACCCTCTTTATCGGTCACGTTCCATCTGTTAGCTCTTTTCCAATTATCAATATTATCCATGACCATTTTCTTGAAACCCTCTGCAGAGGGGATGTTTACATTTCTAAAGATAGTTTGCTTCCTAACAAACCATATAGTCCATCATCTGATTGTTATATATTGTTTCCTCTTCATCGGAAGAGTGGAGCCTATTATTTGTAAGATTTGGTCCATGTCTCTATTTTCAGGTAGGAGAGAGTTAATTCTTTGACATATTTCTCTAGGAAATTGTTGACGGGACAGTCTATGAATAAGTGAATATCATCTTCTGCAAACTGGTTGCAAAAGATACATGTATTTGGCATCGCAACCCCCTTTTGGGATAACCGGGAAGTCGTGGCAAGGCCTTTTTGTTTTATTTTCCATATAAAGTTTTTAACTTTTGGAGGGGCGTCAATTCTCCAAATCCAAGAAAATTCCTCTGATGATCTCTGTGATGTGGGTGAGATTAGATTATAGGCACTTGACATTGTGAACCATCCCCTTTTAGCGGACCACCAATACAGTCTATTTGCAAAGGGGGTGATAGGCAAGGGGATGTTCATAATTTCCTCTATTATAGAAACTGGGAGAACCGAGAGAAGCTTCTCTCTCCACCATTGTCCTCCTATAATGAAATCGCTTACAGAATCATGTGTATTTATGTTTTGTTGAGAGTCTATTCTATCTATAAGAGGTTTCGTTGTTACCCAATTGTCTTTCCAAAACTTAATTGATTTCCCATCCCCCACCAGCCAGATGAGCCCCGATTTAAACTTCGGAATCAGTGAACTCAGTTTTCACCATTGCCAAGAGGCATTGCCTTTTCTAGAATAGGTAAGAATGTGGCTTTCTTTTAAATATTTGTATTGTATAATTTTTACCTAGTTATTCTCTGGTTTTGCCAGAATTTTCCATAGAAGTTTTAGTTGGAGTGCTTCATTCATGTCTCTTGATTTCCATATTCCCAATCCTCCATTCGCTTTAGATTTACATATTTTGTCCCAACTGATGACCGGACTATGTTGTGCATCTTTGTTCCGAAAGAAGGTTCTGTTGATTGGATCTAATTGTTTATGGACTGCAACCGGGAGCATGAAGCTCTGCATCGAGTATAAAGGTTTTGATGATAGGTTAGATGTTATAAGAGTTGCTCTACCGTGTTGTGATAGGGCATTTGCACGCCATTTGCTCAGCTAATCTGTTGATTTGCATATTATTTCACCAAAGGTTTCCTTGGTAACCCTCCCATTTATGATCGAACAACCCATGTACTTTTCCAAACTTCGTTTAGGGGTATGTTAAGTATTCCTTCTAGGTCTCGTGCTGTTGTTCTAGGAATTCCCGGGGTGGTTTGAAAGGACGACTTGTGATAGTTTACTTTTTGCGCTGAAAGTTTACAATAGTCTTCAATTATTTCTTTTACTTTTATACAGGCAAAATTACTACCTTTAGAAAATATTATTATATCGTCCGCAAAGGCCAAGAACGGGACGCAGGGGCCCGTGTGGCCAAATTTAAATATGATGTTGTTGTTATTAGACTCAGCCTCCATCGATAGTTTGCGAGCAAGAACTTCTGCACCGAGAAGGAAGAGAAACGGGGAAAGGGGGTCTCCTTGCCTCAAACCCCTCGTTTGTTTGAAAAGATCTGTTGGACCATTGTTTACTAATACAGAGAAGGAGACCGCAGTTACACATTCCATAATAATATCCACAAATCTTTGGTGGAATCCAAATCCCTGGAGAACTAATTTTGTAAATTGTCAATCTACTTTGTCATATGCTTTTTCCATATCGAGTTTTATTGCGGTCCATCCCTTGGAACCTTTTCTTGTGCGGAAGGAGTGGAAGATCTCATGTGCTATTAGGATGTTGTCTTAAATTGCTCTGTCATATACAAAGGCTCCTTGTAATAGATGAATAAGTGTTCCCATTATTATTTGTAGTCGTTCTATTATTATCTTTGAGATGATTTTATATAGAGTAGAACATAGACTAATCGGTCGATAATGTGTAGCCATAGAGGGATTATCATTTTTCGGTATTAGGTAAATGAAGGTGTGGATGATTTGTTTTAATAAGTTATCAGAGTGGAAGAAAGCTTTTATCGCTCTGGTTAACTTATCAATTGAAACATCACGTTCATGTTTGAAAAAAACAGTAAAAATAGGAAATTATTAAAATATCAATTAGCTTTATCAATTTGAATGAGATAAAACTAATATAAATATTAATTTTTTATATATAATTTCATCTTTGTTAGACTACAAAACTATTAAAATAGTTAATATTTAGTATAGTTAGTAACATTGGTTAAAAATGATATTAATACATAGCAACACTCATAGCCTCGACCCGGTTTCTAAAAAAATCGTATAGTCCAATGCCGGCCCATTTTTTCTAGGCCGAGGTTAAAACAGGCCTAGGCCCTTTAAGAAAACGGGTATGGCTAAAACGCCGGAATAGTTCTAATCATTATCATTGATCATAATTATTTTATTCTTCATTAATTAATCATAGTTCTAATCATTACTGTATCAACCTTTTCTTCTGTTTCATACTCCCTCCGTTCGACAAAAACATATCGTTTACTATTTACGCACGCTTTTTTAGAATGATAAAAACTTGTTAACCTCAAATCATTTCTCCTATTTCCTCTTCTAGACTAGTGCAAAAAACCAAAAAAAAAAACAAAAAAGATGATCATTAACTTCCTATATCTAAATTCTGATTCATTTCATTTCCATTCCCTGCTATTATGACAAACAAGCCCTTAATCTGTTTTAGAAGAAGACATGGTAATAGGCTGGATTTAGCGAAGATGTTGCTCATATCGAGATGTAAAATTAAAGCAGGTTTTGCATCACTGCCTATTGAGCAACTGAGGACACCTAAACCGGTCAAGAACAAAATTGTAAAATGCCCAGCTTCAAGTTCTTCAAGCCAATGCTAAGTAGGCATTTTAAGAACAAACATACGAATCTCACTCATCTGAAGTGTCATCACTAGGTGTACCTCTTGAATTGTCGGGGCAAGATGCGTCTGAACGTGCTTCTAATGCCAATGCAGGATGATAGATGGACTGCAAGAAGTTGAAGTATGCATATTTGATATCAAACTGCATATCATACCCTGCAACAAAGATGGTCACAAATGTGAACTTAGGATGGACAGCGCGGGTCATTGGAATTAACAAGTTTATTTGATTACTTCTTACAATAGTTAACGGCAATAGTGCGTCCCTTGCTGTCTGGACTTTGTCTAACGTAATGAAACCACATGCTCGGCCTGCACCACATTTCAAAGGTTGAACATAGAAGGGGAAATTAACAGCCACAGTGCATCAGATATCTAACTTCCCACAATGTTGCACAGACAATGAAAAATACAGCATAATTGAAACAAGGCGTTTCCTAGTTTTGTTACTTGCTTCTAGTTGGATAACAGAGATTTGCAAAAAAAAAATATAAATCAATTACTTAACCCTTCTAACAGACAACAATATAGCTATTTTTTAAGAGAATGCAGTAATATGAACTCAGTATTTGTAGTTCCTAAGCTATTTGCAATGACATCCATTCTTGTTTGGTCGCCTTGATCGTGTTTGAGTTTCAGTCTATCGCCTTAACATGCCAAAAAAAAAGGGGGCAGGAAAAAAACATCATCCAGATACTTATATTGTTGAGATGACTGAGGAAGCCAATTGATTCACAAAAATAACAGTGAAATCATTTAAACAAATATATATATATATAGTTCTCATATCATTTTATCTCAAGGTGTTCAGAAAGGATATCAAAATGCACAGAAACAAGGAAAAGGACTTACAGGTATAACATCTCCCCAGCCTTAACGGTACATTCAAAAGGTTTCGGTCCCCTGAAGTAGAGAGGATAGTCATTCATCTCCTTCTGTTCAGCCTCAGGAGAGGGATAAGGATTCACACTGCACCAAGGGACATGCCTCACTGGATCCTCAAGTTCCAAATTGAACTCTCCACTGTCCTGCGAAAATAAATAAATAAATGAAATCTACGACCAAAGTTCAAGATAATTGAGAAATTAGTCGAGAATGGAACCAAAGAACGATAACCTTAGAGTAGTTGTACTGTGCAGCAGGATATGGACGAATATACAAGCGATGAACATCAGTGGGTGGAAGGAGAAGAAAATGCTTCTCCCCAGACACCACAGCATAGAGATTTTCATAGTGATCCTTATGAAAGGATGTCTCAGAACGGTTGGTACCGATCCAGAAGTTAACGGCCTCTGGAAGACAACCAAGAGCCTCAGTGGCCCAATCAATGTGGGACTCACAGTCTGAAGCTAAAGCTCCATACTCCAATCGGAAACAATCATTTTGCTGTTGTGCATAAGCCACAGTGTTCGTGTTCCCTTCCGGGTTAGAGATGAAGGATAGCGCTTCCCTGAAGGGCATGCGTTCAACGTGTGCAGATGCAAAGCATAGAAGAGAAGGGTCCTTAGGATGAGGAACCAATGAATCTGCTCGGCCATTTGGTGTGAGATGGACTGATATCTCAGTGGACGATAGGGATTGGCAGAGATAGTCATCTGATGACCACCGGGAAAGGGCAGGCCAGTGTGGAAAGGCATTGGAGATAATACAAGGCTTGTTAGGACACACAAATTCCCTCAGAAATCGGACAGGGGAAGGAGGTGAATCTAGGTGTTGGACCTGATCAGAGCTCCCCAAACTTAGCTCTCTCACTTCTTCCCATAGATTTTCCACCTCTTTTAATCCAGCCGAGGACATCTTCCACTAGTTATGAAGGTGAGTTCAATGCACAAGCAGTACTCAGATTGTAAGAATTCTAATTTGGCCTAGAGATGAAATTAAGTTTGAATTGGAATATAAATTACAAGATGAGGTTGTTAAATGTTTTAACACCATTTTCCAGCAGATGAAAACTCAGGGCAACAACCATATGGCACTCTGATTGATTTACTGTTTCAAAGCTATTTCTAGATTCAATATTTCATAAGATTACAAACTAGCAGACCACATATATATGTCTACGGAAACACTCAGCCTTAGAACTTGATTTCTTGAGCCTTGAGAGACTTTCCTGCATAAGAGAAAGAAAGAAAGAAAGAAAGGAATAACTTGTAAATCCGTGAATATTTATTTCACACTTCAGCCAACATCAATAAGGTCGATTATATTGAATTAGGGTGATTTATGTGCAAATTTTGGCAAAATACAAGAGAATTTAGCACTTGCTGGAAAAGGAGTCCAAAAAATATAACAATTAGCTCAAAAATAATTTTTACATGCTATTCAGTTGATATGAAATGCCTAGCCACTTCACTTCACTCTATCTCCTTCTACACACTCCTTATCTTCCAAACTCTAGCTGCATGTTAACTTCTAAGCAACATTATCCCGTCTGTCTAAGCCTCGCAAACATGCATAAAACAGAAATCACTTACGAAGACCAGCAAAAATCAAGCCTCGTATCCCAATCCAAACAATGACTTGGTTCCAATTCAACTTTCCTAGACCTTAGCAAAATCACCTAACATCCAACATGTTTTCTATCTCCACAAGGCCCAAACCTTTCCCTGAAAAACACCCGGTCATTTCCTCGCTTTTCGGCATTTCACTTTCCTCCGGTGAGGAAGAATCAGCCTGAAAAAAATACCAGAAAACACACCCTCTAGTCCTCCTCTACCTCTAAAATCCACAATCTGTAGCATCCAAATCTTTTGAATATGGAACTAAATGGCAATTTCAAAAGTAAAAGCACTTACAAAAAAAAAAATCTTCATAGTAAATGAATCAAAACGGTGACAAGAAAAACAACAACAATACACATGCCATTAGGTTTAAAGTTCGTTCACAAAAATCTTCCCTATTTCTGTCATAGCTTCCAACTATAAAGTTGAATTACCGAATTCAATACTTCGAATCAAGCCTCTACTAACAGTATTAGCTCAACATATTTGGTATTAACAGAAATTTTATGCTAGGAGAACTACCAAACTGCCAGATTTACAAGAATAAAATGAAAAAGGAAACAAAAACTGAGAATGCGAACACTAGTTCAGCAGATGCTCATAATTTCGGTATGATGTACAGAGATTCGATTCAATAAAAATAAATTCGACAAAGAAAGAGGGGGCACCTTTCACAAAAGACTGGGAGAAACACAAGCAAAAGGCTCAAGCTTGAAGACGAGGGGACCCTCCGAATCGAGTCTCCCGATCCAACTTAACTCGTGTTTTTTGGAAAATGGAAATTCTAACGAGTGACCACCAACTTTTGTATATTTCGCTTGATTCACAAATGTTTTTCGAAATCTAATTTTATGCTCCTTAAAAAATGTCATTTGCTAACCCTTTTTAAAAATGATAAAAAAAATATATATATAAAATATATCAATTATTTTATTATTTTTAATAACTTTTTACTTATAAATATGAAATTAAAAAAGATATTTTTTATATTTTTTAGCTTTTTAAAATACATGCATAAATAATAACTTATTATGGTGGGTGGAGATGCCATCGATGCCGTCCTTCTCTCGGCCTGGTGTGGGATCCAGGTTGGGGTGATTTGTCGTCGCCCTCCTCTCCTCCTCGCTACCTCCAGTCTTGGTCTCCTTGCTCGGCCGGCGCTCTGAACTTGCCTTCCGCCGTGTCCGTTCCGCCTCTTGTCCTCCATCGCCGGCTATCAGTGATGGTGGGTTTTGTGGTGCGCGTATAGACGCTCTCTCCTGCTTGGTTTTCCCCTTTGGTCCTCCTTGGGCCCAAAGGTGGCCCTTTTGTGTGGAGTACGGTCCCGTTTTTGGTTCTTTCGGTCCAAGCTTGGTTGGGTCCGAAGCTACGTAATAGGAAAAATAAATAAATAAATTATCACTATATTTACTGTTTAATTTGGTATATATGTATATTTTATATATTGAATAAAACCCCGCTAGGGTTTCCGGTGTGTTTCGGGTCAGATGTCGTGAGGCTCTTCGTTTGGTGTGATTGGACTTTCTTTCCGTTTGATGAGGTTTTGACAGTCGGAGTCGGGATAGGCTGGGGTCGTGGTAGTGTGTATCGAGGCGTCTCCTTTCTCCGGAAGAATGGTTCCTTGGAGGTTCGTCTTCACTGCCCACAGGTGACTCCTGATGTGTCGCTGGACTACGGTGTTGCTTCTGGGTTGTGCTTGGCTTCGTCTTTCGTTTACGTCCTCGTCTTGCTCGATTTAGTTTTGTTTTAGTTTTGCCTTGTAGAGCGCTTTGACATGTATGTTGCACCATCTTTGTATTTTGTTTGCTTTTGACGGTTTTTCGTCTGCCGACTTATCGGCCTTTCGAGGTTCAGGTTTGTATAGCCTCGAATTTTTACCTAATAAAAAAAATATGGTTAAACGTCAATGATGCATTTTATGAACTTGTATTTTTGTAGGTTGCCTCATCTCGATCAAACTGATTAATTGTTGTTTATGAAACCTAATGTATTATTGGTTGCTTGGGTCGTTATTGGTTGAAGCCCGGCCTAATATAATTTTGGACTTCATATTTGGCTTTGCAAAACATTAGGTCATATTTGGTTTTGGATTGTTTTTTATGGGTGATAATATTTAAACCTATAAATTTTACTATATGCACCACATCTACGCCTCTTGAATCACACCACTGCTCCTCTTGAGTCACACATCTGCCCCTCAAGAGACGCAAGGTATTTTAATGTAAAATATCTTGCACCTCTTGAGGGGCAGGTGTGTGACTCAAGAGGAGCAGGGTGTATTTTTAAAAAAATATAAAAAGTGAGATATGTGGTGTAAATAGTAAATTTTATGGTGTAAATAACATTGGCTTTTTTTATGGATGAAGATGATTATTGGGATGAAGATTATTTTTGTGAATTACGAGGGTTGAGGAGATGGAAATTATTTTGTAAAAACAATCTCTTTGATGTTTGGCGGAATGGGAATTATTGTTTGTAAGGCAAAAAAGGCAATAATCTTCATCACAATCCCTTCAATCTTAAAAAAATAAAAATAAAAAATCTGACAATCCTTTTAATCTATCACTAACAATCCTCTTAATCTCATGTCAAACACCATTACACGCAACCCGATGCATTTCTTACAATCTCCACAATTATTAACAAAACACGGACAATCAAACTAGCAATTTCCTCTCACTTGTAACTTATATATTTTGATGCTTCGTTGTTAAAAATCTGACAATCCTTTTAATCTATCACTAACAATCCTCTTAATCTCATGTCAAACACCATTACACGCAACCCGATGCATTTCTTACAATCTCCACAATTATTAACAAAACACGGACAATCAAACTAGCAATTTCCTCTCACTTGTAACTTATATATTTTGATGCTTCGTTGCTTTTTTTTTTATCTTAGTCCAGTTCGATCGACTCAATCGCTCTACATCTGGATCGGGTACTGTGTGACCCATTTAAGGGGTTGACCCTCCCACTCACAAGCGACTCCATGTTTCCAAGGGAATTCGAACTTCGAACCTCTTGGCATGGGATATAGCCCCACAACCACTATACCAACTTGTGATTGGTATGCTTCATTGCTTATGTGTAAACAACTATGGAACTAAAAAAACATATGAACTACGCGATACTTGTTTCCAATAATGACAGGTGTGTATGGCTGCAAATTTAGTAGTTAAAAAGTGTATGGATGCAAATTTAGTAGTTAAAAAAACTAGTAAAATTAAGAGGTATGGAGTAGTTTTAAAAGTGAGTTTTTAGATAAAAATGAGAGTTTAAAAAAAAAGCTTGTTTTGATAGCTTTTTTTTTATTTGATTTGAAAATATAAGTATACCCCTAATAACAACTAAAATAAACTCCATTTTTTACAAATAAACTGTTTTTCACCCTATACAGAGTTTATATTTCACACAAATTTTTAAACTTATTTCAAACAAAATTTCAAGAATTCTTTTTCAAAATATTCACAAAAAATATTTATTTACGAAAATATTCACAAGTAGAAAATATTTACACAAATATTCATTTTTTTGCAGAATTGTCGAAAAAACGCGGGTTGAAACCGCGTTTTTAGTATAAATAATCAATTTAAATCTAGACCTAAGGGAGAAATTACATTTTACCGTAGAAACGCGGGTTCAAACCGCGTTTTTATATATTTCACAAATCGACCATAACATTTTTGTTGGTTAATATCGGGGTATTAGACAATAGCATCCATATATTGGTGTGTTTTTATCTTACAATGAAAGAACTAGGGCAAGATCCTTTCCACGATAAAATCTTATGGAGTTGGAGGAGACTAATTGGGGGCTCAAATGTGTGTATGGAGATTGATCGGGGAGTTAAGGTCATATAAGTATCATACAACTTCAATAATCTTCTAGGTATTTTAGCCATTTTCACCAAATTAGGGTGTGTTTGGATTCCAGCGCATTATGTTTATAATGCAATTATAATTATAAATGCTTAAATAGTGTTTTACAATGTGTTTAAAATAACGTAAATTTTAAATAAAATATCTTATAAATTTTGTCAATAAATTATATTAAGTTTATAATATAATTATAAATTTTACACAATAATGAGTATTTAACTAACAATTTATAAGATATTTTATTTAAAATTTACATTATTTTAAACACATTATAAAATGAAAAAAATAGCAGAAAATACCCGAAATTCATAAAAGATTTGAAAATTCGCCTTATAAAATATGTAACCAAAAAAAGTATATATATAATTATAAATTTATAATACATAATGTATTGGAATCCAAACACACCAATAATACACTCAGGAGACATCAACTACTAAACACACACACAACTATTTATACATTTCACATCTAAATTCTAAAATCACTTCTACCAATCTGAAAAGGTAGTGTACATATGAAAAGTATGAACAATGGACACTCTTTCAACCATGATAGAGACGGAACATGTATTGGATTGTCGTTCGTTATGATTTATAATACACAATATCATATTATATTATAATATTTACTGTATTATAATGTAATACTGCATATTATAAATTATAATGCACTGTTATCCAAACAGATGTACTATATACACAATGATTCCTTGTAATAATTTATTGGGTAATTATAATAACCATCGGAAAACGTACAGATGAAAATGAAATCTAGAAAACGAATCCAATGGAAGAGGGGAAGAGGGGAGAAGGCGGAGGCTTGTAAAAGCAGAGTGTGTTGGGCAAGTATGTGTATGAGGATCCCACTTCTTTAGGAGTACTGCTATCTGTTGCTGGCTGGTTTAAGTATGCATACTTGCTCTTTGTCCACCTGTACCCATACATCATTTCTTTACAAATTTAATCATCAAGTTAAAGGCTGAATTATTTTAATAATGCAATTTTTTTTTAAAAAAAAAATATCTTTCAATTTCAGCAATTTTATAATAGCTATTATTATATGGGCGAAACTAATTAAACTAACTTATCCTTTAGTATCCCGACTCAATTTTACGAAAATAAATTGAGTCAAATAATGACATAAAATTGACCAAATGATATCATTCTCATTAAAACAAGTCAATATTATCTAACATTCATAAAAAAAAAATTAATTTCATCAATTATATGTCAGTTTTTACTCAGATTTATAGTCGAAACAAAAGAATCAGTATACTTTATTACCACATTTTTACAGATTAAGTTATTTTTCTTACGGTTAAAAAATAAAAATATTTTTTTAATCTCCTCCAAAAACTAGGTTATTTTAATTATAGTTTTGCCCATTCAGCGTATAGCTTTGAGCAAGGCAATTTCCATACGGTAGATGGATATTGGATATCTAGTCAGCTTACTTTTGGCTCTATCTCTATTTTCCTATGTATGTTATTATAAAATATAAGGGTAAGTATATATGGAAATAATAACTATAAAATAATAGTAAAAAACAAATGTGCATTGGGCAAAATGAATTTGGATTAATAAAGACAATGTCAAGAGGATAGGTTATACATATATTCTTTATTAGGTAAATTAAACCTTAAAAGGAAATGAAAGAATCATAAAAAAAAACTATTTAAAAATAATTTAACTCAATTAATTTGGTGGAATTTTTATAAAATCGAAAATTTTAACCTATAAGAGCATCCCCAAGAGATTCCCCATCTTCATTTTTTGGAGAATGTTGGGATGGTTTTTGCTCCAAGAGCTTCCCCATTATATTCTCCAAAATAGAGAATGGATGGAAAATATAGAGGTTATTCCCTAAATTTGGAGCAAACTCTATATATTTTGGGGTGAATTCTATAATGAGGAAACCGTTGGAATGGGGCAAAAAAATATTCAGAATATTTGATTTCTCATTCTCTATTTTGGAGATTGTTTTAGGGAAGCTCTTGGGAATGCTCTAAGCCGGTTAGAAAAATTATTTTACACAAATAGCCCCATTATTTAAAAAACTGTTCTACATTTTTTTTATTGGGCAGAAAAACCTGAAATAAAAGAATCATACAAAAATAATTAAAAATAAGTTAAATCGATTAGTTAGTGGAATCTTTATAAAATCTAAAAAATTAACCTATGCTCCGGTTAGAAAAATTGTTGTACATAAATAGCCCCATTATTTTTCATTGTACCATTCATTATTCTAAAGGTCTTTCTAACTTATTATATTATAAGTTAAACAAATCATATTAAAAAAGATTCCAGATTCGCTTAAATGGAGTCGTTTGTAGTCAACCCATTAAATTAGTCACATAGTATCCGCTTCAGATGTAGAGTGATGGAGTCAATCGAACTGAACTAAGAAAAAAAAATCCATAAATCTCAATTCATTGACCTTGATAAATCTATTTTTAAAAAAAAGTTAAAATAATTAATACAGTATTTAAAAAAATACCACCAGTTAGTTAGGATGTCGTATCTATCTTAGGAATCTCCTTTTATAATACTCCGTAATATTCATTTGAGTGTGCAGACAAATCACTGACTTGTCCTCCCCATGATTTGAAGGCAACGAAACATTGCAAATTGACATAGTTAATTACCATTAATTTAAATAGTTTTCTTTGTTCCTTTAACACGATAATGATGTATGCACAAACAAAAGTGTACCTTTCTGATTGCATCCTTTTTTTTTTTGGTTCTCATCTTTCATTGATTTATGCATCATCATTGATCATTTTCACAAGTTTTTGATGAATGGATATACTTGGATTAGACTAACCAATCTTTGATTCCGATGCGAATCTCATCAGCTTCAGCTACTTCGAATTCTCCATGGCCAGTCTTGATCTTGCTAGCTTCATTCAGCGACTCCTCGAATCTCCTGTAGTCTTCCTCCTAAAATCACAACAACAACAACAAGATCAACAAGAACTCAATATATATATGTAAACAAATTTCCAATAGGAAGATAATCACTTTACAAGAACAATTAATCTTACAGTGAAACTGCGAGCCCTGAGCCGAGCTGCAGCCTTGATAGCAGCAAGGAGATGATCCTCCTCCTCGATCCTCTTCCTCCTCCAAAACCGCTCAATCTCTCGCCTCGTGACACTCCTCGTTAAATCCCGGTCCTCCCTGGAGTGTTGCCGTGGTGGCAGTGCTTTCTTGGCATCCACTTGATCCATGATCATCACCATCTTTTGGTTGCCTATTTTTCCTTTGTTTTTTTCCAAGAAATTTCCAAAGGGCAATCGGATGATTGATCTCACTGGATTGGATAAGGGATTGGAGGAGAAGTGAAGATTAATTAATATGAGACAGGAGGAGGAATTGTTTCTTTAATTTCTTGCTTCCAGGAATCAGGTATCTACTGGTCTTGCAAATCTACCCTTCAAAGTGGAGGAGTTCTTGGTGGCTATCAGAGGCTTTATTAATTTCCACTTTGCTAGTTGATTGTGTCTTTTGTCAAGGCACAAAGGGCATTATTGTAAATTACTTGAAACCAAAATAGATGTTTGATCTGACCGGTTGGTATCCGTTTGTTGGGTACTGTATAAGATTGTGTTGGCTTACAAGTTTTGCAACCAAACTGTTTGAAATTGATTCTTCAAAGCGATCCGGTTTCTGATCCGAAAATCTTCAGAGTTTAATCGTTGCGTCGTTTGAATTAGAGTGTAAAGTTGCTCGACCTTAATCCTAAACTGTTTTTTAGCTACGTTCGACATGATTAGACTATCTATAAACTTAGTTGATTTTAAGTTTAACCATTTGAATTTAGGTCATTTCATTTCATGGTTTAGCTAGTTTAGACTATAAATATTGCCAAGATCAACTCCTGTCGTGTTGGATCACATTTGATTGGTCTAATTGTGAAGGATGAAATCCTCGACATGCTCATAGTCCCTAAGCTAATGGAGAGGTAAATTGAAAAATTGGTTTGGATCCGGGAGATATTAATAGAGTTTCTTATTTCTCTACAAAAAAAAAAAGAACGAAAGGGATAGGATTTTTTAACCATTGATTTCAAAATCATCTATTGAAATCCTCCTCGCTCCACCCAGAGTTATAGTAACTGTACGAGATCCAGAGTGTTTTGGATCAGGTGGATTTGTGGAAAAACTCTATCATGTAGAGTTGATTTTCCCCTGAAAAATTAAAAACGAAATTTAGAGTGGTAGGGCCTGGGTTGATGAGGTTGGGGAAAAGAATGGAGCAAAATCTTATCCGTTAATTTTTATTTTAACGGTTAAGATCTTGTCTATAGAGTTTTTTTAAAACTCTATTGGAACTCATTCCGTCGAATACTATACCTCAATGGAGCAACTGGTGAATCCAGTCAAGAAGTAATCTTTCTTTCCCGACCTTGACAGAAGACATGAAACAAGCAAACAATTTCCCGAAGATCTAAAGGATACCTGCGCTATGACCAATGATATACCCCTCCGCCATGATTAGGCGACAGATTTTCAAATCAAATAGGAAAACAAAACTATCTTCCACAGAACCACATCCAAGATATGGAAGTCACTCCATTGGGATTAGACCACATGTAACCAGATCAGACCAGCTTCTCTAAGGCCTAGAAAGATGTGAACACAACTAGTTTTGACTCGAATATGCAACTCTTTTGCTGTGTACAACCAGGTTGTATCCCTGAGATGGATTTCCTTTAAATTCAGAGTACCATCAAGAAGGACATTTTAGAGTTTGTGGTTCTCCTGAGATCAGAAATGTTTGCGAAAGCTTTGACAGCAGCTGGAAGTTTTCATTTAAGAACCACAGCAGCATTTCTGAGCGCTAGATATCCCTGAACATACTCGTTAGGAAGTGACCTTGCGAGCTTGAAGACTTCAGCGTTAGCATAACGCATCTTGGTCCTTGGATCAATATAAGGGGCCTGCATTAAGAAACCAATGCAAATTTATGTGTAGAGAAGAAGTAGGGAATGATGAAGAGAGAGAAAAAAAAAGCAGATGACAAGAATCTGGTTTCACAGGACCCTGTTTTACTGCAAAGTTATTTTTAAAAACAAAAAAAGTTGCCTCAAATTATTTTCATTGTAACTTGAGCCTTGCTGTCTGTCACATATAGTCCATTCGGAGAGGTATTTTTCTAACCCATTTGGCAGTATCAAATAATATGTGAAATAACATCTTCCTGTCTCACAAAGCTAAAGCCAGCAACTGTTACCAAAACACCATATAAAAACTTCTGCATGGAAAACTATAAGTTTATTTTAGCATGGGAAATCAGAAGCTTCAATGTACTCAGTGGAAAACCTTTTTATATTCAGTAACCATCTGCAACCACAATTCACTCAAAATCAAACAGGAAGAAGAAAACTAGTGGTGTTTTATTACAACTGAGGTATTGGTTTGGAATGAGGAATAGAGAGGCACGGGTTTGAAACTTGATAGATGATTTACAGCATTTGGTTAATCTATGAATCAAATTAGGGCTTTTTGGTTAAATTTATCCACTGATCAAGCAAAGGTTTTCAAGGTCAGGACTGATCAAAAGGCTTAGATGTCCAAGGGAATAGAATTCAGAAATCAGAAAGAGAAAAACTACGGCAACACATATTCGATACCTCATTTCCAAAGGTGCCAACCAAATGTCAGATTAGAAGTTTCCACATAATGAATGCATTTTTTAAAAGGTTCCTAAGTCTTAGAGCGTTAAATGTTAGATCTAAATCAATAGATACACAAAGGGAAAGAAACTGATAGGGAAAGGTACGAACTATTGTTCATTGTGTTGAATTTTTTTTTCCTTTCAAACTACATAGAGGATAGTTTCATCAATCCACATACCTCATAGCCTGTTATGTCACAAATCCTCTTTGGCGGGTGCATAGATGGTGGTGTCTCTATATTGACGTCTGCAAACCAATGAAACAGGGTAGAATTAATCACTTTTGTCAACAAATATCCTGCTGACAATGAGGTAAGAAAAATACGGAATTCCATTGGTATGAACTAAACAGCAGCAATCAATCACTCATATCTATAAGATTGTTTTCTAGACATATGATGCACAATGAAAATTACAGCCCATTGAAAACACTTATATAGAAACTAGGGAAGAGCAAGAATGTGGTGAAAAACACTCCCCTGTCGTTCTCACAAAAGAAGCAATCAGCTCACAAAAATCTTTCTTCAACTATGTTTTTAACATTTAGTCATCTACTTCTTTGAATTGCCTTCTCCAGTGAGGAAAAGCTCAGGTAACAACATTATATCTCAAAGAAGTTAAAATCTGTAATTATAACAAGATCTCGAATAAAATCAAGTCCCTTCCGATAATAATAGACCCGTACAGTTGGAGGCACAAAAAAAAATAGTCTCTTAAGTGGCAGTGAGTGACTACTGACAGTAGAAGCACCACAACACGCCCTCTTAACAATTCTCTTTTTTCTTTAGGAAGAGATAAAAATATCCAATCCACCTCACATCTTTTGGAATCTAGGAGGAATTTTTTTTTTTGGTCAAACCCATAAGTTGCTCACTTTCCACCGGGTGACCAATAAAGGGTACACTGTTTGCTCAAACTTAAGAAAATCAAGTAAAGGCTTTGTTTGAATCCCATGGTCCCACAATACCACCGACTTTCCCTATTCTTAGTCTCCTCCTCTATCTGCCACCACCAGTGCCACACCTTCATCAAAAATCAAATCCTCAGCCACCACCAGCACAGATGAAACACACTTGAAACTTTAAAAGCCTTTCACAATTCATTTGTTTGGCATACCATGCAACCCCTAATTTAACACTGATGTACAGTAACCCTCCATGTCATTAAATGACCCACAATTACCAATTCAAAAGGATATCGAAACCCTTTGAATCAAGCCACAAGAGAAGGGCATCAGAGAAACCCTAAATCACGGTTTTGCAACAATATCATCCCAAATTGAAGCCAAACAGAAGCAATGCAGAACAAATCAAGCAAACCTGTGTGGGATGAGAGGAATCAAATCAGAAGATTACTTACAGTTGGGCTGATCGGGAGGGTTAGACGAATAATTCTCGGCCTGAATAATCTGCTTGAGATGCTTCCAATGGCGTCCCCTGGACTGGCCTTTAGGGTATTTCTCGTACATTTGAATCTTCTTGAAATTAAGGTGAGTTGGAAGAACCAACTCCGCCTCCACAACTTCTCTCTCCATAGCCATTCTCGTTCCCCTGTTGATTCTTCTAGAGATTCGACAAGCAACGCACTGGTTCGAGAAGGAGATATGGAGATGTTATGTTAGCAAACACAAACATCTGAATTTGTTTCATCGATGTACAAAGTTTAGCAAAAGAAGGCTTTTGGCATTTTTTTTACTGGATACTCTTTTGATTCCCCTCAAAAGTTATAAATACATTACATAGAAGTATCTATAAGTTATAAAAATGTAAACAAAACCATATTCAGTTTTTTGTTTTTAAAAACCAACATCCCTTCAATAGTTACCCATGGCCAATTTATTGTGTTAGAGAGTGAATGAATTGAGATTGAAGATTCCTTTTAATTATTAAATCGCACAGTGTGCCACTGCCACCAAACACTATAATCCCAGTCTAAGTAATGCAGTAGACAGTCAATTCAAAACATGACTTAAACCATCAGTTCAACAAAATCACTTCCTAGCAATTCAAACAGGTCTATCCTAAAAAATTGATGGGTAACAACAGCTTGATCTTAATAGATAAGAAAAAAGCATGCTAATATCAAAACAAGGACACCTTGATTTGGAGGTGATCAATTCAGTAGATGAAATAATCACACTCTTCTATGGTGGTCACTTTCTTGGATAGGCTTAGCAATAAACTTCTATGCAACAAGTAGTTAGAATCATGAAGGAAATTCTATACAAGCAGACTGAAGTATTTAAACAAATCAGGAACCCTGAACAACAAATTGTGTACAACGTTTATTATTAAATCAAAATTTATAACCCTAAGAAAATCGAGCTGAAATTCAAACCCATTAAAAAACAAATTCAAACCTTTGATAACACGGTGAAACTGGAACCCTAAATTTCAAAATCCAAAAGCCCCAATTTCGAACCATAAATCAACAAACTCCAAAAATTCGAACCCCCATTCAGCCAGAAATTCGAAACCTAATCACTCTAAGCAAAATTAACAACAAATTTGAAAAACATTGAAAACTTTACATACTTACTTCAACCGCCACTCACGCAGAATCTTCTAGACAGGAAAGCAAGCACCGCCGTGATCAACGCCACCTCCAGTCGCCGCTACCGCTCGCCGCCTCTTGTGCCGGTCGTCCTCTCGTGCTGTCGGCCTTCCTCCACTCGTCCGTTCGTGTTTGGTGGTCTTGTCAACTGGCAAGGTCAGGTATCCCGGTCGCTCCCTTCTTTTTCTTTTCTTTTTGGTCCAACATACGAGTCCAACATATACGAATGAAATCTCCTACTCCACTCCCTACAACACAAAAATATTTTGAGATTTATTTAATTTTAAAAATAATTATAAAAATTATATTTACATTACTACCATCTATTCTTATATATTCATAAAATTTTATTTTGAAAAAATCATATTTAAAATTTTTAATAATTATAATTTGTTAAATATTGCCTTTTTAATTTTTAAAAATTGTAAAACATGATTTTTGAAAATATAAATTTATAAATATATAAAAATAGATGTTAATAATATAAATGTAATTTTTATAATTTTTTTAAGATTAAATAAATATCAAAATATTTTTGTGTTGTAGGGAGTGGAGCATATAGTGATGTAGGAGATCTTCATTGCCAACATACAGTTAAATGTTATCTGTTTCATTTCACCCTTTATTTTTTTCATAACAATGCAAGGTTTGGGGCGGTGTCATGTATGGGTCTGCGTCCAACAACATCTGAGAGGCACAATTTTAAGATCCACTGTACAATCTATACAGTCCGTCATTGTGTTGATCCTCATAATGCATGAATGATGTCTACCGTCTCAAAAGCATGAAACCGAAGAAGGATATCGGAGATCAACATCTCAATTTCTCGTAGACACTTTTCAAAATTTCATAACACGTTAATGATTATTAACTTGTTGCCTTCCACCTCTATATGATTATTAACTTGTTGGCATCAGCAACCCTTGCGTGAAGTGCACAAGCTTTGGCACAAATAACCATGTCGTAGTGTTCACGAATAACAAATCCGCATTTAGCCTCTTTTAAAGCAATTTTTTTTTAACTGGTAAGGATTTGGCAGATTGAATAGACGATCAACCAAGTGCATCCAAACGGATGAGATCAGGCGGAATTGAACAGGAGAAGGGGGCAGGGAAATGTGTTAACAGATCCGCAATTCGATTAGCCTCTCTAAATATGTGTGTAATAGTCACAGAATGGAACCCTAGAAGCATGAGCTTACAGTCCGAAATGATAATTTTGGAGTCCCAAGGACAGGAGGTTCCTAGATTGATACTGTTAATGACAGCAAGATTGTCGCCTTCTATAATGAGCTTATCCATATTAAGGTGTCGGGCAAGAAGGAGCCCTTTCCAAAGGGCAAAGGCCTCGCAACCGAAAACCGAGGACAAAGGCGAAGCACCGGCTTCAGAGTGGATGGTCACTCCAAGATGATTTATGATGATGAATCCATAAGAACCCTCGTTATTATGTGAGAGTGCCCTATCAAAGTTAAGTTTTAAGTGTTCAGGTGGCGGTTTGACCCATTTAGTTTTTTCTCTCTTTTTGACAGGTTTGTTTTTAGTACGATGGTGATTGATTTCGTTGTTTTCATTGGAGAAGTTCCATAATAGGAGTTGTTCTGTGATGTATTTTACAGCAATATTTGAATTCGGTGTCTGGTTATGAAAAAGAGCTTGGTTTCTGAAATACCACAGACACCACCAAGTTGTAGCTAGTGAGACAAGGTCAGAGGTTTTTAGTTCGTTGCGTATTTCATTAAGAATTAAATGGATGGGGTGTTAGAATTGTGATATTTCATAGTGGTTAGAGCTATCTTTGGGTTAAGAAGGGATATCGTTTGTCGACTAAATGAGCAATCAAACAGTATATGGTTGATGTCTTCGAGTTGATGGTGGCATATAGGACATTCAGAAGAGAAACCACATCCGTAAGAAGCAAGCTTGGATGCAGTTGGGATGCCATCTTTAGAGATGCGCCACAAAAAACCCTTGACTTTTGGCATGATATTGAAATTCCATATCCACCGAAGATCGGATGTGACATGATTTTTCCTTTGATGGAGTAGATCGAATGTTGAAGATGTGGAGAACCATCCATATGAGCTAGGAGACCAGTAAAGCCTATTGTGTGAGATGGCAGTTGGAATAGGCGTTTTGGTGATGAGTCTTAGTAAGTCAGGGTTAAGTTGGTCTTGTAGCTTCTGTTGTATGAGTCCTACATTCCATTGTTTGTCATCTGTAATGAAGCTACAGACTTTGAGGTTTATGTCTATCATATTTGGATTCTTGGCGAATGTGATAAGCGGGGTGTTCGAGAGCCATGCATCAGTCCAGAATTTAACGTATGAACCATCGCCAATACGTCAGGCAAGGTCATTCTTAAATATTGGTAGAAGTCTGCAGAGATTTGACAACTGCCAAGAGGCAGGACCTCTACGAGCATATTCTAGTAGTTGATTATTTTTAAGATATTTATTCCTGATCAATAAAACCCAAGGGTTAGAGGGTTCTGCTAAAATTTTCCATAAGAGTTTGAGTTGTAGTGCCATGTTCATATCTTCCGAACTTCGAAGTCCAAGACCTCCATTGTGCTTAGATTTACAAATTTCAAACCAACTAATCAGGGGTTTATGTCGATTTGAAGCAAATTTTGATACACATAATTTATTTTATAAGTTCCTCTAGTTGAGGGTTTTCATTTATATTCTTTTTTTCTTAGTCATGTTTTTTTAGAGCATCCACAAAGATCACTACATGAGTGTCTTTATTTTAAAAAAAATAAAAAAAATTCAGAAAATGTCAGTGAAATGGTGTATTAAGTCAGATCAAGGTTTCTCGCTGAAGAAACTTCTCTCCTAGATAAAGAAACTCTTCTATTTAATTTACAACAAAAATATTTTTTCCCTTTTTTTTCAAGTAAAGACTCTTACATATAGCCGTATAGGTGTGACCTTTGTGGGTGCTATTATAGGTTCCTCTAGTTGAGGGAGGTCTCAGAATTGATTCCTGCCTCCGCTCTTTCTTCTGGGTGAAAAAAATTAAGGTTCACATTGTTTTTTTACCATTGGGTCTAACCGGTTGACGCAAGTCGATTTACCTAGTACGTGACTCTTGTTGGTTGGGTCACGTGCCTTAGATTTACCACCAAATGTGAGTTATACTCGTTATCATAATTTTTTTTAAAAAAATAAAAATCATTGGCATGATAATTGCTCATTTCCGCTCAAGAAATGATCTGCACATATTGAAGCACCATTTCAGTATTTCACACATTATACAGTTACTTACATTCATAATACCAATCAATAATGTTATTATATACATAAAAATATGCTGATACAGCTCAAAGTTGGTTGTATATGTACATTATGCAAATAAGAGGTTGGATCCCGTGTAAGCAACCCTTATGGTGTAATTTGTGAGCAGAAAAATTATTCGCAGGTACCAAGCGATTATTCGTGTATAATAATGTAATTATTCGTATGTATGAACAAATGTAATTATTTGTAAGTAACAAAAGATTATTCATATATATGTACATACGAATAATCACTTCGTACCTACGAATAATGTTACTGTTCACAAGTTACTTTTAATCTCATCCGTTTGATCTTCTTAATCCGACGCTCTAGATTTGCTCACAAATTACACAGTAATACTTTTTTACATAGGATCTATCCTCATGCAAATAATACCTTCTTTTTTATTTTATTTTCCCAACTTAAGTTTAGGATTATGGCTGTGGGTGCAGTAGTATCTCAGCTGCAGTGTGCAGATTGAGAAAACATGGCATTCCAAACAAAAAAAAATGTTTTAAATCATTCAATGAAATAGCCAGACCATGGAAGCTGGGATCTTATTTCGTCGAAATTCCTGTTTAGGTCACGCAGAGCTTGGACATGAGGTTCGTCCTCCTCGACAGGTATGATCTTTGCAAAGCTACCTTCCTCAAGGTAATCCACCACACGGTTGGCTGCTTCGAGTCCTGTAACATATGCCTTCTCCTGCACATCACTCAAAATTATTATACTCAGACCCAAGTTGAAGTTCATAACCATAGTTTCATAGAATGCAGAACCCCCAGGATTGAACTCTCAACTTAACAATGCAAAGCACATAGGAACACTTTCTAAAGCCCCATTGGAGAGCCAAAACGGAGGCTTCCTCGGAAAGCCCTTACTTGACTGGCTGCTTCTCGAAGGCTCATCCAATGTTCATCTAGGAATAACCGAATAACAACATCCACCCCTACAGCATTTATCCTAACTAGGAATTGAACGCATGATCACATGTCACGATATGTTCCCTTCAAGACTTATCTTGTGCATTGGGGGCTTTATTTTCATTTTTACTGAACCATACTCTTCTACAGCTAGGCCAATGCATTTAAGAAGCATGTGGAGAAATGGAGATGATTCTTGACCTGTGCCCATGAGCCATGTCGATTTATTATCCAGTCTCCTGCCATGAACAAATTGGGGAAAGATGTTGACGTGCGCATCATGTACTTGTATGAACCTTCACCCAAAGAGAACAGAAACATATTAATGGCTGATCGTAGATGCAATACAAGGATCAGAGTTCGGGAGTCAAGAACGGAAGCTTCTATTGCCAAACCAACCAGGGAAGAAATGTGCCAAGGACTGCTGGTATCTTCTGATATCCTTGTCAATTACTTTGGCGTCCTTGAATTCATCAACACATCTCGAGAGATAAGCCATCACTTTTTCAACAACTAACTCGTCGCTCAATGGTAGGAATTGACTGGCATAATACTGCATATACACAGTTCAACAATCGTCGCTTCATTAGTCCATACAGAAAAAAAGAAAAGTAAAAAAAAAAAAGAATACTGCCAGTCCATACTCACAAACTCAGCCTGTACAATGGTGGCAGATTCATCTTCATATTCATCATATATTGCATTCAGGTCGAAGAAAGCCCAACCAGTCAATTCATCAAACCCACAGCAAGCGTTGCATGCTTTGGGAATATTGACCTGCATAATGCGGTAACAAAGATGAACTTGAAGCTCTAACATGCTCGAGAGCTTGATTCTAAGACTACTTGGGATCCTGCTCAAAGTGTACAAACCTAAAGCTGTTCTAAAACGTAAGGAAACATTTTTCTTCTTTAGTGTGGCTCGCTGTAGGAGTTACAAAATGTGAAGTCTATCTTCTGGAGTGGAGGGTTGAAGAGAATGACATAGAATAGAAACTCCATGATTTCTACCTAATAGCTTAGTTTTCAGTGATTAGTTTATCAAGCTCGATTCACATAAAAGAGCCACACTAGCCCAATACTCAAGCAACAGATATGAAAGATAAGATGAATATTAGAACAGACAGGCCACATAGAGCAAAAACATGTTTGGAAAACGACGGATAATAGAAAGTTTTGACATTTGTTGTTCTTGAATGAAACCTTTCTATCCATTCGAAGCTTGACAGAGAGGGAATCTATCCCAGACAAGTTCAGTACTTTGAGGAACTCTTCCCTTGTACATAGTGCTGAGCTACAAAGAAGAATGAAAGCATAGTCAAATACATCAGAACAAGAAAGGTATGAATCAGGCTTTTGTAATCTTTTGACGGGACTGTTTATACAATCATTTTGATACAAAATCAACCAAAACTCCAGTTACAAAGATAAATAAATAAATAAATCTCCATGAATCTGAATTCCATATCAGTTGAAGTATGAGGAATAGCAAACCTCCTTTTAATTACTTCCTGAAGGGTGGAAATCCCAACAGCAAGGATCACTGCATCAGCTTTTACTCTGTCATTGCCACAAATCACCTCCGAGATGCATCCTGTTTCCTCATTGAAGAAGAAATCTGTGACTGCTCTACCTTTCCGGAATTTACATCCTTTACTTCTCAACAGTTCCTTCCATGGCTCAAAGATTTTGTCCCTTACAGTTCCACGGCAATACACAGCATCAAAGTTTTTCTGCAATGACAGTAAGGAAGTAAATTTCGACATTTGGTTAAAAAAAGGTGAATCCCTACAAAGACCCCTTAAAATCTCAAATACTTTGACACATCAAAAGATCACATCAACTATTCGTAAAAGGATGTGTTCAGACATTTAAGAATCAACTCATTTGGTAACATGTTTGCTTTTTGCTTTTCGCTTTTGATTTTTCCTCGACTTTATGCTACCATTTTTAACATCCTAGTGACAGATTTGTAGCAGTTGCCTAATCAAAGTAAAGGATCATCAAAGCCAAGATGCAACACAATACATGGTTCAGAAAGCTTCGTCTCAAATTCTTAACTCAATAGCTCCCTGAAGTATCTCTAATAATAAGCAAGAGAACAAAAAAAAAATAGCTTGAGGAATCTTACCTGGTGTGCAAGGACATAGTAATACAGTATGGACAAAGTTGCTGCTGCACTGCACTGCTCTGCTGGTGCAAACAAACGCACTTCAAGGAGTGGATCTAAAATGTCACGGTAAAGCCTTTCTGAGCAGCCAAACTGTCTAAACAGCTCTCTCGCCGTTACTGCGAATAAAATGTCACAAAACCTTCAATAAATTTCACTCTATAGATTATTACAAAGTAAAACCAACAATGGATATATAGAGTTTGAACGTGACAAATATTTTCTCACTTGGGTCATATTTCCTCCAAGCCGTGTCAGTGTTGTCAAAATCAATTACTGCAATGGGAAACAATGAAAATAAGTGATTGAAAATGAATAAAGAAGATACTCTTTTTAAGTATTTCAAAGCAAAAAGTTCCATATAATCACCTTCAACCAGTTCACTGCTAATAAGTTTGAATAGAAAATTGTTGAACAGAATTTCATCACTCAAAGATCATTGTGATTCCACAAAATGAATTAGGAATCTTTTCCACTTCTTTTAGTTTAACTGTAGTGAGGTTTTTGTTATGGGAAAGACAAAGCGTCAAAAGGTTCAGTTGGTAACAAGTAACATACGAGTAAAGCCACTTGAACTACAAAGAAAAAAGTTATCAATATCTATTATTTGAAGAAAACTGCTCTAATAAAATAAAGTGGCACATGCCCTAGATATGAACCCAGAAGATCATTCATTTCTAAAATGCAAAGTGCAAACGAGAATTCGTATCTTCTGAAACCTACACAAACCCCTCAAAGAAAAAAAAATTAAGAAAAAGAAAGAGAAGGAAGCAAAGACTACCTGCAGCCATTAAAGGCAGTGCTATTAAGCGATCGAACAATGGAAGTCGTGTGAACTGCAGATATAGCATAAAATGCCACCAGCATAAGCTTGCATTTGACTTTTCTCAAGAAAATAAACTACTTCCAATATCCAATTCATGGTATACTTGAGAGTAAGATAGAGTTCCAAGTGGAGTAGGCAATTGTGGTTGATCTTGGAACACTGGAAACTCCACCTGTAGAAAAAGCAAATAAAGTATAACATATGCAGAGTTACACTTTTGAAACAAACACAGGGAAACACACAACGATATAGAAGAAACACTCGCATTACTATTTAAGAATGAGGAGAACTACAACAAGCCCATTTGAAGAATAACCTCAAAATTGATCTCTGGAAATCGGAGGCTAATGCAAGCACAAGCTACTTTAACCAGGTCGCTACAATCATCATCATGGACATCAAGGATATTTTTCCAACTAATAATTTTACAGAATTAAAGGATATTTCAATGAACTTTGTGCTCTCTGAAATGTGAGCATCCTCCAACTGGAAAAGGAGAAATTCAATTTAAATTTGTTGACAACTTCATACACAAATATATGAATTCCAAAAATCAAGAAATACCTCAATGCCCTGCTCAGAGTATTGTGCACATCTCATCCAACTGGTAAATGGCTTTAGGTCAAGCTCATCAATGATGTTGAATATATTACGGTATGGATACCAGAAACCTAACAAAGCAAAGTCCAGAATACTAAAATGAAGCAACATTGTTGAAATATCTGTTTTTTTTATAAGAAAAATAGAATAAGATCCCCTGTTTACATCATAATAGGCATCTACTCATTTCTCTTACAAATCATCACCATAATCTCAACAAAAATAGTTAATCCAACCTTTCCTAACAGCATCTTCTTAGAAGAACTAGAAATAACATTCATTCTGAATCCATACATCATTTAACTTTACTATCTCATATTTGAAATCATATGATTCATGAAGCCCTAAGGAATTTGATACATTTAGCTATTAAGTTTGAGTTTTTTGTATTGGTAAAGCAGCAAACAATCCTAATTTTTTGTTACTTTCAGTTATCCGAACAAATTTCTGAAAACAGTTCTTTCTTTTTCCTTTTAGTGAAATCATGTCATAAACTAAAAGAGTCAAGAACTATGACTTCCACTTGTATCTGGTGGGAAACAAGGCAGAGATGAACTCAGGGGCAGAAAATTAGATACAGATTGGTTGAGTGAAACCTTGAATTCCAATCTCATCAGGGCAGTAAGGCACAGTGCTCAATCCAGACTCAATACCCTCCAGAACAGTCACATCAAATCCCTAAAAACCACATATTTCAGGTACAACAAAGGGAAAGAAATATCAATACAGAAACAAAAATTGCAGCAAAGTCAGAATCTAAATCTCCCAAGCAACTAAAATGGCAGATGATAGATAAGAAGAACCTGTTTGCAGAGATGATGGGCAGCGCCAAGACCAGCCCAGCCAGAACCAACAACTAGAACTTTCTGCTTCTTCTTGGTGGTCTGTTCTTGCGAATCGAAGCCAGTGATTTGAGGATTTTCAGCTCTACAAGAAAACCCTCTGTTGCTTGTTTTCTTGATGGGCCATGGAGGGAAACTCAAGCTGCTTGAGAACATTTCCTTGTCTCAATCTTAGTGTTTCTGGACAAACTAACCCTTAAATTCAATTCAATCAAAGGAGTGAGATCTTTGGTTTACTCCTAACCGTACACCATTTTCAATTTATCTCCTTCGTAGAGAACTGCTGTCCTCAACAAATGCATGATCATCAATCAACTAATTGTATTTAAAGATTGGGCCAAAAGCGGGCCCGGAGGATCACATGTTTGAGGATGTTTTAGATTAAAAAAATAAGGCTCTTGGCAAAATCTTAGCGGATGAGTAGTTGAAGCTCATGATTATTTGGGTTAAATACATAATATATATTAATAAGTTAGTATAATATTCGATAAACCTAATGGTTGAAGTAACTGATGAAAACTTGTAAATAGAAAATCATAAGCTCTGAAAAACTTCAGAGAGTAACGGTTGAAATACTCTAATTTTAAAAGCTAATTAAACTAATAATATCTTGTATTTATTTCATTTACAACTATAGAATACCAAAATCAAAAGATCCAATAAGCTTGTTGATGGAATTTTTTTTGCCAAACGGAGCCTAAATCGTCTTTTTAAATTAATAAAGTAGTAAAAAATTATATAATACGATAATAAATGATGTTCATTTATGGTAAAATGTGTTATTTTTTCATTAAAAAGAAGAAAAATAAATAAATAATAGACCCGAAGAAAAAAACTGACAAAATAAGGATATGAAAAACAATATAATAACATTGAGTTAATATTTAACTTGGTGTATTTCGAACATGTAATAGTGTATAACTGATGAAAGCAGTTTGAAAGGCACCACTATGGGGGCCCGGGATCAAGTCAAACGACTCCTACCAATTGACTTTGACTTACATGCGGCCTTGACCATAGACGATAGCTAACGCGGACATTCGTTACATGCGTGGCTGCGTGTGAGTATGTGGTTGGTAACGTTGTTCTTGTTTGCGGATATGTCGATTGGTAAGGATGATGCTTTTCCTTCTTCCCTTCGCTTTTCTTAATAGGCTCTTATCTGAATTTGTACGCGGATAATTGTTCCGATGGGTCTGCGATGCTTTAGTGTTTCTCACCAACTCTTGGTAATCTTGGCTTGCTCGCTGATGCAAATATACACACTATATTCTTTTCTCTCAATTCGTCAAAAGACCCCTATATATGTGCCTAGTGTTGCCTTATATACTATTTATCTTGTACGAACACCTATTGATAAGTGTCACGATAAGCATGCCAAGTGGTCATTGTGACTTCCCAAGTTAGAGGTGGGCATGTCTGCCACGTGGCTAGCCGAATGGTGTTTGCCTCTTAGCAGGTTTTTCCGTTGAGAATAATTGGTTCAGAGGATCTTCGGGGACGCGACAATATACTTGGATACTTATCAAAGTCTTTGGAATCCCAAGGGGATCTCGATCCACATCTAGTTCTGACGGGGTGTGTTAGATTCATCTCAATTGTAGATGATGTGTAATGGCCTCTTTAAGTCGGGCTTCTTCAGTAACTAAATTAAAAAAATTTAACTTATGTAACTTCTCATCTAATTGTCAAAATTAGTAATATAACTTCTTGTTTCGAGACTCTTTAGATGAATTATAATACGTGAATGACAGTCGAAATAAAATATAAAAATATTATAGTTTATCAAAATAATATTGATGATGTCCTTGAAAATAGGCATCACAAATCTTCTCACACATGCATCATAAATAGGTCACCCCGTAAAAATGGTCATTTACTCACGATCACCACCAAATAGGTGGAAAGTGGATGATGGGTCGGGTGGATGCTGGTGATGATATTTTCATCCACATCTGACCCATCATCCATCACCGTTACCACCCACTACCCATTTGTTTGTTTTATTATCATGATTTAGTAATAAAAACATATAAATTTGTTTATTTTTCTTTCCTAAATCCATAGTGGTACTTATAATCCGACATTGAAACTCAGGTGAAATAATATTTATAATATAATGTTATTTCATCTCATTTGTTTATAATGTTAAAAATATATTATATATATTCAAGTACTGATTTTTTTATATATGTTATAAGATATAATGTGTCGTGTATATGGATTATAGGTTTAAGGGTATTAGGGTGTGTTTTCTCAAAAAAAAAATTAAGGGGTGGGGGGACCTCCCCCTCCCAAGGTACAAAAAACACCCCTACCCCCACCCCCTTCCACCCCTTAAAAAAGGGTGAAGAAAACACACCCTTAGAGATTAGTATAAATACCCTATATCTTGTATTAGAGAGGGCATCCAATGAAGAATCAAATCCAATTATCCTTTTTCTCTCTCAACTCTTACTTTACTCTCACTCTCCCTTTACTCTCTCTAACTCTAATCTTCCTTAATCATTTTCTCTTTCCTTATCAATCTACATGAATCATGTTTGGTCATGACAAATTGGTACCAGAGCCTCGAGTCCTCCGACCTAGTCCGTGAATCAACCATGTTCCTGTCGACAGAGCTTGAAGGTCCATCAGCAATGGCGGGCGCAGATCGATCAGTTTCGATAGAAGCTGCAATTCAGCCATTGACGGTGGGAATTACACAACTGATTGACGATAACCAGTGACTCACAAATCAATGGAAACTGCGAAGGCAAGAATTGGATCGACGATTCTACAAGAATGTCAACGAAATAAGAGTTTATCTTGGGATGTCACCGATCGATTATTTGTGCCATTCAATCGGGAGTGAGAGCACTACAATCATCGATTAGGGCAAACGAGATACAGAGGAAAACGATTGCGGCCGACTTGCAGAAGTCGAAGCTCCAGTCTTTAAGGATTCACCAAGAATCATCGATCAGAAGTTCAATACACCCTCGGAAAGTGTTCTTGGTGACTCAAGAGACAAATTGACCGACGACGGGGTACACAAGATCGAAACCCCAAATCAGAAAATTCTTGAAGGCTTCTAAAAGGATGAGCGACGAACGCCGACACTAGATTTTGCAATTGTTGATGAATTGTGGGGCTGGCAGGTGGAGGTTGAGGTCCTAGTTGCATACACGAATCATGTTGGAGCCGCAATTGCAAATGTGAATCTATAAATCGATAAGCGAGCAAAAGATATTCAGATTCAGTTTGGGTCGATGGAGATGGATGATGTTAAGAAACCTTCCAACCCAGAGGTTCTCGAGCCATCAAAGGTAACGTCTGGTTCCTCCGAGACACCTCCTATTGATTACACTACTAAAAAAATGGGAGAATTGGTTGTGCTTTTGATCGAATTGATGGAAATTAGATTAACTAATTCCAAGGAGATAAGTCGAACTGATTTTAGATTGAAATCATTCGATTGTGCTCTTATGGCATATAAGGTGCTGGTGAAACTTCCTAAAAGAAAATTCACTTTGGGGACAGAGTTAGTAGTTGGGGATCACTATGCATATCCTGGCATTTGCAATTTGCCCTTTGATAGAGGGAAATGTGGTATTGAGTTAGTATGGATGGCAGTCATAGGTAGGCAGGGACTCCCGAAGAGGAGTCTGATTTTTGACCCAGGAATAGCTACATGGTGTTGTAAAGGGAGTCGGTATACTTCTCTGTAGAGCACTCTTGGGTCTTGTTTTTGGGAGTTTTTCATCCTGAGAAAGATTAAAGGCATGAGATTGATTTTCGACCCCGGTGGAATTCTTCTTGAGAATGATTAAAGGCATGAACTGTTGAACACCGTTGCAATTGAAGATCAAGTCAATGCAATTGCGGGTGTTGGGAAGCACTTAATTGGTGTAGTGGTTGAAGGGTTTAATTGGGGCAAGTTTAGAAGAGAAGCTACTGCTGGTATTGATTCGTATGTTTTTTTGTCATGAATTCAGCCTACAAATTGATATCAATTACTAGGAGCTGTCAAATTTAGGTTGCAGGTTGTGTTCTAAGAATGGATTGCAAGGTATTGTATTCAAGTTTGTTATGAGGCAGGTGTTGGGTCATTTGCAGGGTCATCTATTAGCTATTAGCTATAGCTATATACAAGTGGAGAGAAAGTGGTAACTACGGACCCTCTAAGTAGCTCTATAGAAGATAGCTTAACAAAGTGGAGAGAAAGTGTTATATTTGCTGGTGTTGGACAGCAAGTGCAGTTCAAAGGAAAAGAGAGCTTATTTTTTTAACATGCTTGCTTGCTTTTGTGAAACCCAATTGCCTTGTGAATACTTGTTGAGTATGTGCACTGAGTGATGGCCTAATGTGTAGTTGTTGAGTGGGGAGTGATTGCTTTATGTGGGCAAGCAAGTCAAGGAAAGCAAGAGGGTGTAGTACACAAATAGAAGTTTGTCACATTTTTACTCATACACTAATAGTCTAATATTGTTAGTTGACAATTAGTAGTTTTAGTTTTGTGAATTTTTAATGTAAGTGATGATGCGCAAAATAAATATTACTTATAATATAAATAAATGGGTTCCCGCTATATAAATTAAACCGTCATCTGTACGATAAACCCGCACCAAGGGATCATCGGCAAGCTACCAGCTCGATGTGGGAAAACCCACTCGCCCAATGTGACACTTGTCATACCTCATATGACATATGTCGACATTCACGAGACAAGTGTCAGGCTATTCGACAAGTGTCAAACGAGCAACTTGGTGAATCAACTATAAATAGGGCTCGAAGCCTCATTTATAGGGGTCGGTTTTTTAGGGCTGGAAGAGCCTTCCCGAGCGGAATTCATCTCGATCAGTGGGAGCCGACGTTTGATGAAGCCCTGGGAGGACGGTGGTCCGCGGATGGCTTGAGATCGGATCGGCACAGGTTATGGTACGCGGACGGTGGTCTCGTCGCGTACCTCAGGTAAGCCCGGAACCCGAGGAAACGGAATTCTAAAATTGGGTTTCATCACTGGCGCCGTCCGTGGGGACCCATTCACCCTAAGAGGTTATTCGTTAATGTAAAATATCCATCTATTTTACCTTAATTGGGTTTGATAATCTTGTTTTTCGATAGAGTAAGCAATTAGCTTCAAGAGCTGCATCATTAAGCTGTTGTTTTTTATTTTTCACCACAATATTCTAAATATATCCAATGCCAGTAGCTACAAAGGTGTTGATTTCATTCATACATACGAATATGAGATATATAGCACCATAGAAAGAAAGGAAGGGGCTCTCATTCACGTCTCCGGTTTGGAGGGATTCCTCTTTGTTTCTTTTTTGCTGATCAATGTCATTACATAAAGCTTGGTGAATGGATTAATTCTTATTAATCTATATTTCTTTAAAGAAATGTGAAATTTGGAACAGAATGAGCAAAAGTTAAGATAATATTTTAGGACTTTGTCTATCAGAGAATATATAAAGCTTGTTCCATGTTTTACTGTCATATATATACAAGTTGATCGGAGAGTATATATATACAAGGCTTCCAATATCTTACTGTCATATACATGTTTTAATGTCATATATATATATATATATATAAAGCTTCCAATGTCGAACGGAGAGTATATATATATACAAGTGGATTTGCTGTCAGAAGAAAAAACGAGAGGAATGAAGCGTGTGCATCCATGTTTTACTATCATAAGCATACAAGTGGTAAATGGGGTGAAACGTCTTCTTCCAAAAGCTTGTTCCAAGTATATTCATGACAGGGCTACTTTCGAAGCATGATGAAGTTAAAGGAAGCAATTCATAAACCTGGTCAAGAAGGATTGTTCGCGAACAACGACTGTCTGAGCCAAAGATCGCCTTCCAAGTACGCCTAAGGGTCAAGAGGGCAAGAATCCGATCGTGTTCGAAACAAATCGCTGATTTCGATCGTGAACAATGCTGCCCCGTATTCTAACAGACTTGTAAGGTCACCACTTTCGATCGCGTGGCTCGAAATTGGTAAGATATAGTTTACATATATATGATTTTAAATTGTTGGAAGATGCAAAGTAAGAGCTTAGGAGCTTCGTAGCCTGAGCCTCTCGGATCGCAGCCTAAGCCTCTCGGAGCACAAAAATAGCATAAGCCCCTAGACGCAGGAGCTATTCGCGTCGGACCTCCGATCGCAGCCTGAGCCTCTCGGAGCACAAAAATAACATAAAGCCCCTAGAGGCAGGAGCTATCCGCGCTGGGCCTCCGATCGTAGCCTGAGCCTCTCGGAGCACAAAAATAACATAAGCCCCTAGACGTAGGAGCTATCCGCGTCGGGCCTCCGATCGCAACCTGAGCCTCTCGAAGCACAAAAATAGCATAAGCCCCTCGGCGTTGGAGCTATGCTTACAGAGGGCCTCCTGCTCGTAGCTGGTAAGCTCGCGGAGATAAACTCTAAATGAGTATAAACCAAGCCCCTAGACGCTGGAGCTATGCTCGCGGAGGGCCTCCTGCTCGTAGCTTGTAAGCTCGCGGAGATAAACTCTAAATGAGTATAAACTAAGCCCCTCGGCGCTGGAGCTATGCTCGCGGAGGGCCTCCTGCTCGTAGCTGGTAAGCTCGCGGAGATAAACTCTAAATGAGTATAAACTAAGCCCCTCGGCGCTGGAGCTATACTCGCGGAGGGCCTCTTGCTCGTAGCTGGTAAGCTCGCGGAGATAAACTCTAAATGAGTATAAACTAAGCCCCTCGGCGCTGGAGCTATGCTCGCGGAGGGCCTCCTGCTCGTAGCTGGTAAGCTCGCGGAGATAAACTCTAAATGAGTATAAACTAAGCCCCTCGGTGCTGGAGCTATGCTTACAGAGGGCCTCCTGCTCGTAGCTGGTAAGCTCGCGGAGATAAACTCTAAATAAGTATAAACCAAGCCCCTCGACGCTAGAGCTATGCTCGCGGAGGGCCTCCTGCTCGTAGCTGGTAAGCTCGCGGAGATAGACTCTAAATGAGTATAAACCAAGCCCCTTGACGCTGGAGCTATGCTCGCGGAGGGTCTCCTGCTCGTAGCTTGTAAGCTCGCGGAGATAAACTCTAAATGAGTATAAACTAAGCCCCTCGGCGCTGGAGCTATACTCGCGGAGGGCCTCCTGCTCGTAACTGGTAAGCTTGCGGAGATAAACTCTAAATGAGTATAAACCAAGCCCCTAGACGCTGGAGCTATGCTCGCCGAGGGCCTCCTGCTCGTAGCTTGTAAGCTCGCGGAGATAAACTCTAAATGAGTATAAACTAAGCCCCTCGGCGCTGGAGCTATGCTCGCGGAGGGCCTCCTGCTCGTAGCTGGTAAGCTCGCGGAGATAGACTCTAAATGAGTATAAACCAAGCCCCTCGACGCTAGAGCTATGCTCGTGGAGGGCCTCCTGCTCGTAGCTGGTAAGCTCGCGGAGATAGACTCTAAATGAGTATAAACCAAGCCCCTTGACGCTGGAGGCTCGCGGAGGGCCTCCTGCTCGTAGCTGGTAAGCTCGCGGAGATAAACTCTAAATGAGTATAAACTAAGCCCCTCGGCGCTGGAGCTATACTCGCGGAGGGCCTCCTGCTCGTAACTGGTAAGCTCGCGGAGATAAACTCTAAATGAGTATAAACCAAGCCCCTCGGCGATGGAGCTATGCTCGCAGAGGGCCTCCTGCTCGTAGCTGGTAATCATGGAGATGAACTCTAAAAGAGCATAAACAAAGTCCCTCGACGCTCGTGCTATCGCTCGCGGAGGGCCTCTTGAATGAACTACAAAAGACTTGATTCTCTTCCCGAGAGATACGTAGGCAACCCACTAAAAGATGGGTGCAGCCCGGACCATACAAACATAAATTAAGACTTTACACCATAGGACAGATGTATTGATCAATCTTCCACAGGAAGACATGGTACTGTAGGTACATACGTTGCATCATTTGGATCGAATCCTAGTTAAGTCCCGACTTGACTAAGGTCCGAGGAGCTGTGATGATGCGCAAAATAAATATTACTTATAATATAAATAAACGGGTTCCCACTATGTAAATTAACCCGTCATCTGTACGATAAACCCGCACCAAGGGATGATCGGGGCAAACTACCAGCTTGATGTGGGAAAACCCACTCACCCAATGTGACACTTGTCATACCTCATATGACACATGTCGACATTCACGAGACACGTGTCAGGCTAGTCGACAAGTATCAAACGAGCAACTTGGTGAATCAACTATAAATAGGGCTCGAAGCCTCGTTTATAGGGGTCGATTTTTGAGGGCTGGAAGAGCCTTCCCGAGCGGGATTCGTCTCGATCAGCGGGAGCCGACGTTTGATGAAGCCCTGGGAGGACGGTAGTCCACGGATGGCTTGAGCTCGGATCGGCACAAGTTATGGTACGCGGACGGTGGTCTCGTCGCGTACCTCAGGTAAGCCCGATTGCCTGAGTTCGCCCGCGTCCAACTTGATCCCGGAACCCGAGGAAACGAAATTCTAAAATTGGGTTTCATCAGTAAGCTTTGAGGACAAAGCTTTTATGAGGGGTGGGTAATGTCATGTATATGGATTATAGGTTTAAGGGTATTAGAGATTAGTATAAATACCCTATATCTTGTATTAGAGAGGGCATCCAATGAAGAATCAAATCCAATTATCCCTTTTCTCTCTCAACTCTTACTTTACTCTCTCTAACCCTAAGCTTCCTTAATCATTTCTTCTTTCCTTATCAATCTACATGAATCATGTTTGGTTATGACATACTGTTATTTAAGACTTATATTTTTATAACATTTCTTACATTAAAATTTTATATTGTATATAACAGTTTATCTCTTAAATTATGTAAAAATATACGTACATAATTAAATTAGCAAAAACGATCGATATTTCACTCATCTCATCTACTAGACGGGCGGATGAAGTAAACAAGACGGGCGTCTTGTTTCTCGACCGACTTCTCTGCTGGTTGACGTCTTGTATGAGTTGATTGAGTTTTTCTTTCCTCTTTGATGGTTTGCATTATTGTGTACTATTTGTATTGCCGACTTGTTCAGTTATCGAGTTTCAGGTATGCATGAACTCGAATTCTTACCTAATTAAAAAAAAAATGAATGGAGTGAAATGGGTTTAATCCATCACCCCACTTATTGCCCTTCTTGGTTACTGAACCCGGTTTCCACATCCGAATTCGCGCAGTTCTCTTTCGTGCGCTTCTTCGCAAACGCCGTCGTCGCGTCGGGCCCTCCAAAACTTCAAAAAATCCTAATCGCGTCCCCGACTTCTTCATTTCACCCCTTCTTCTCTCCCTCACACTCCTCCCTCCTCCCAAGGAGCACACCCCAGGCAGAAGGTACGATTCCAAACCCCGTCTCTCCGTTGTTTTGATTCCCTCGCTGTCAATTTTGCACCTATTTTCTCGTCTTGCATTCACCGTTCGTTCGTAATTTATCAATTCCTCACCCCCAGCTTTTCGCTAGGGTTTTTACTTCTTCGTCTTCATACAGCTCACTTCGTGTTCTTGATGAACACTCATTCGCTCCGCTAGCCCCGTCCGTTGAATCTTTATTCGGCTTTTGAGTGTCAACATTAGGATTTGGTGTGTTTTAGGGTTTCATTCTTCTTACTTTGCTTTTGGTTTAATTTTGTTGCAGTGTATTTCTGGTCTTAGGGATTTAGTTCGGTATTAGCTTCTTGTTGATTGTTTCCGACTTTCTTGATGGATTTTGACGAGTACGAGTATTTGGAAAAGACTGTTGAGAATCCAGAGGCTGAGAAGTCTAAAGGGACTTCTAATGGTGCGGATGAATCTGTTAAATCTGGAGATAAGGATCGCCGCCGCAGTTCAAGGCACAAGAGTGATGTTCATGATGATTTGGAACACCGTGAGTCGAGGGGCTCTGATAGGCACAGAGACAGAGGTTCATCCAGGCATCGTTCACGGTCTCGAGATGTAGAAAGGAGTGAGAGAGATAAAGATCGACACAGAAGCAGCAGGGAAGGTAGGGATAGGGAAAAGGACAGAGATGAGCGAAATGGGAGGGATAGAGAGCGTGGCCGTGACAAGGACAGAGATAAGGATCATCGCGAACGTGATCGTGAAAAGAAAGAGCAGGACGTTGAAAAAGAGAAAGAGAGGGATAAAGATAGGGAGCGTGACCGTGATCGTGATCGCCGTAGTAGAAGTCATTCAGTGAAGCATCGAGATGATAGAGAGAAAAGTAGAGATAGAGAGCACGGAGAGAGGGAATTGAGAGACCGGGACAGAGAAAGCAGGTATGACTTCGTTTCTTTTTTCTCTATTTGTCTTTGTTTATTGAAAAAGATATTTGGTAGATATACATTTGTCACTGGTAGTTATTTATCCTTAACCTCCCTGATTTTATGTGGTACAATCCGGCGACATTTTAGCTCTTATTGAGTTTTTGGGTCCAAGTTGAAGGGCTCTCGGGGCTATTGTTTTATATTTAGTGTTGCTTGCTTGGTTTATGGACAGCTTTGTTTGTGTTTAAGTTAGTGATTTGTGTACCTTATTCTCGGGCAATTCCTTTCAAATTTCTCTCGGGCATCCTTTGAGATAGAGTGGTTTTTGGTCTTCTTTGTGAGCTTATGCAGCAGGGGTGGCCGGGTGGGGGTGGCTTCTTTAACAATTTAACTTAGTTGGAGCACTCGCTTTCTTGTGTGTGGTGTTGCCATGTTGGTAACTGTTTTATTTGTTTGTGCTGTTCTTTCTGGTAGAAGGATGTCGTATTCACCTACGAGTTTAATAAAAACATCCATTTTATCACAATGAATTTGAAGGAGAGATTGCTGTAGCGATGGCAATATGGTGGAAATTCCGGTCAAGAACAAGCTTTGTGCTATTTTTTTTAATGCTACATCACACAAAGGGAGATTGTGTAATTTTACAGATAAATGATATTATTATTGATGAGTACTTTGTTGCATTTTTTTTCCATCTTCTTTTCATTTTGCTAGTCTTATTGGGTACTGCCTGTGCTCCACTCTTGTTTCTTGTCCTTCACTTTCTTGCTACCTCCTTTCAGTCTTTCACATTTATATATGCTATTCTTTCCACACACCCCTTCCCTTTTTCTCTCTTTGCATTGATACATCCTCCTTTACCTTTAGAACTCATACTATACTTTCCCCAAGCAAAAAAGAGTTACAACTTGCTGACTAGGTTTTACACACGCATCATACTTGAATTTACTGCTGTGTATATTTTGAATGCTTATTTGCTATTTGATGATAGAAAATCCAATTATTGAATACTAGATTCTCGGAACTCGCAGATGTGCTAGGGCAAACTCCCGATGGACATTCTGGCATTTGAGCCAGACTCTGGGGCTCAGGTTCTGGGTTATAAATGTTCTACATAGGATCCTGGAAATCCATGCAAAAATTGCATCTAGGTTTGCATGTTGGAGAGTATTGGGATGTGATGTCCTCCTATGATTTTTCTGTTATCCATCAGAACTATGTAGCTTAATTATATTTGCTGTGTAACTTGTGTTGCAGAAATGCTGGTGAGGGTTTCAGGGCTTGAGAGAAGCACTTCATCTTCTGATGCTTTGTGGAAATATTTACTTTTTAACAAGATCTCCTAATGATTATGCAGGATCACTAAGCTGTTATAATTAGTGTGAGGATTCCTTTGGAGTTTTAGGTCATGGGTGTGCCATTCAAATTGTATTGTCCATTTTGTCCCGTGCTGAAGAGCCACTATTTTATTGGAACTTTTCTCTTGGGAGTTTAGATTAGGTTCTTCTGAGTTTTCACTTTCCAGCCTTTCAGATGTTCCTTTTGATATCAACGACAAATATTTTAGAAAAACCATACTCTATTGAAGTTCTGATTTATTTTACATCTTTTCGGGGAACAATCATTGGCTGTTTTCATCTTTTTCCTTGGATATTTTCGTCTCATTCTATGTTATATTATATTATATTATATTTTTTGAATATTAGTGGATGTGAAGTAACATCATGTTCAATCATGAGTTTTATTTTAGTTATCAGCAAAAGAAACTCTCAGCATGCCTTTTTGTCCCAATGAATGTTTTCGAGTTATTGTTTGCTTGGTACTACTGTGCAAAGTACATTTTTTCAGGTTTGTTATGTCATATCTAACTCAAGATGTATAATGCTTTGTACTCGTGTTTTTTTCTTGTATTATTCCAATGTTAACTTCATCTAGTTCCGTGCAGGACACGGTTCAACTTCTATGAACGTAGTGGAAGCTGAATTTGCTGCTTTTCCAGGATCTCAAAAATTTCCCTTTGTTTTGGAGATCTGCTTTTCTGATCTTTTATGAGAACTAGCAGACTCTATTAACATCTTTGTGCATGACTGTTTGAAGGGATAATTCACTTAAAATGATATTCTACTTCATTATGATAATTTATATACAGCTAAGATATTTTGGATTGATTGTTATCTAGGCGACACAAGGAGAAAAAAGACGAAGCTGCACAACCTGAGGTGGATCCTGAGCGAGACCAGAGGACAGTTTTTGCATATCAGGTATAAAATGGATGTACTTGGATTTACTCTCATATCACCCATGATAAATTTTTAATATTGTCGAAAATTGAATATCTGACCTACTTCAGATTAACTTTAGCTTGTTAGTAGCTCATATTTTTCTCAAATAAAAAATGTGGAAGTGTTAATAGATGCTTTTCTACTTATGTGTTTATAAATGTTTATACGCATTGCCACTGGTAAAGGTTGGGCTTCGTCACCAAGTGTTCATGATTCCTCTTATTGTTGTGGTATATGTTGAGATTTACCCCCTCCAAATTGTCGAGTGATAGGAGTTGTGGGGATCCAGCATCCATTAGTATAGGTTTTTAATGTTAGAATCATAGTAGACTTAGTAGTTGCTAACATGGATTTTGTTGGTTGTTTGAACAGATTGCGTTGAGGGCTGATGAAAAGGATGTTTATGAATTTTTTTCTAGAGCAGGAAAGGTAAGATTTTATTTTTGTGGTGCAGGTATTGATGCAAAGTGATGCTAATGACATAATATTTTCTGAAGAATACGATTGCTAAACTATCGTTGGACCCATTGCTCTCTCTAATGATCATCTAAACTCTTAAGACTGATCTAGTAGTCTTGACTCCTGTCTGCCTTAGTTAACAATTCTTTTGAGTACTTCTGTTCAAAATGAACTTGGTCCAGGGTATAAAATAGACTTCTGTTAATCAAATTTTGTGAATAGGCTATCATCTAATTGTGCGGGGTACTGTGTTATATTTCCATGCCAATTCAAAAGCTGTTTTTTTTTTTTTCCGGGTGTTCTTAGTTGTCTGCACTAGTTAGCAAATCTTTTAAGTACTTCTGTTCAAAATGAACTTGGTTCAGGTTATAAATTAGACTTCTGTTTTTCAAATTTTGTGAATAGGTTATCATCTAATTGCATGGACTACTGTGCTATATGTCCGTGCCAAATCAAAAGCTGTTTTGTTTCCGGGTGTTCTTATTATTCAAGAGCCCAACTGTTTATGCATATGGCTCTTTCTCAATGTGCGTTTGTTTGTACCATGGATTGCTTGCCATCTGGATTCCCAATGACCAACTCTGATAAAAATTAGTACATTTTTAGTGCCGACCTTGTGTAATGTGTTTATGATGCAACTGTAGGATTTCATTTTGATTTGTCTATTTAAGTGAAGAGATCAACAGATGGATCTATTTTATGACATTGTATTGCTCTAAATTCAGGTGCGGGATGTACGTCTCATCATGGATAGGAATTCAAGGCGCTCCAAGGGAGTTGGGTAAATTTCTATACCAGTTTAACTTCCTTACTCTATTAATGGGTCTATGATTTTGTATCACTTACCTGTGAAGTATTGAAGTACAATGAAGATACTTCGGAACCAGTTTTGTATCACTAGTTAGGTTAGTAAAGAAGAGTGGAAACAATTCCTCAATCCTAAAGAAGTAGCTCTCTTTTTGTTTGTTTTTGTTCTTTGCAGTCGTACTTTATAACGGAACGGTTAAAATAAGTTTAGTGGTCAATATAGGTGGTTTCCGTCAACTTATGAATGACTTTTATAGCCCTCTGATAGAAAGTTAGAAACCTGTGGAAGTGTAATTTTAGAAGGAAATAATATCAAATTATCGACTGTTTATAGCAGAACCTGAACAACTATCTCAGCAAGAAAGTATAAAAACAAACAGGCAAATTGAAAACAAGGATTTTGAACTCAGCAGATAGGCACTAGTGGCCAGAATGTCACTCTCAGAGCTGGGAAGAAGGGAAGCTCATGTTTTTCTGATATTTATTTTAAAGACAATACTAACGAACTCTAACGAGCTTATTTATATGGAAAACAACTACAAATCTGCTCCTATCACTGTGTTAACTGCTGATCATGCTGGAAGGGGGATGTTAATTTTTAAAAAAAAAATATATATAAGTGAGATAAAATCCATTGACTCTTCTGTTGCCCGACACTCCGCTGCACTTTCCCTTCGTTTTTTTTAAATGTGGGGTGGTGACTGGTTAATGATGTGTGGCGGCTGGCTAGCAAACTGTGGAGTGCCAGCTGATATTTGAAATCGGCCAATCTCTTCTATAGCCGCTTGCGAATGATGCAACATACCTCCTTTAGCCTCTTCTTCTGAATTGGATACCCTCTTATTAGTTATTACCGTCCACTTCCTTTTCCTTATCTCTGTTTACTACTGTTGCTATATTTCCAATGATCTGGATTGCTTGCTTGCTTGGTAATGTGGATCAACTGTTATGTTGTCTGAGTAGGGGGTTTAAGTGCGTTGTTGTCATTTTCTTGAGTCCTTGTAATGTCAATCAACTTTTAGCATAATGAAGTTCTATGACCCCTGCATTAGTAGTAGATTAGTATGTTTTCACATGGTCATTGATAAATGGCTAAATCCTCGAAGCACTGAATCTTGGGCAAACAGTTGGACAACTGGTATAGGATTTATTCATTGAACTTATTTTATGGGTAAATTGCATATTTGGCTCCCAAAACCTTTCATGATGGTTTCTAACCTTTATCTCACTCTATTAAAGTTTTTTTTTTTTGGAAACATTGCAATTTGGCACTTCTGTCAGTTTCCCTCTGACACACTATTATGCATATTTAGTCCTTAACCTTAGGGACCCTCAATCTTATAGGTGATGTTTCGTAATCATTGTCAACCTATAGGAATCATGTCATGATAGTCCTATAGTTGCTACTTTCTCCTAAGACATTGGCGACGTTTTCATGGCAAATTGATGGAAATGCCGATTATATATCATTTTCCATAGGTCCGACTGTATTAAAACAAAATAATGCTTAGGGGCCATCACAAAATGACCCCTAAAATGAAAAAGGATATACATGCAATCTACCCTTATTCTGTTATTTCAATACCCAAAATTTGATGTACAGGTTGGTAGATAAAAAAAAATTATAAATAGGAACAGGGCTGTAATGCAGCATTTTGGTTGCATAACCACTGCCATTTTTTTCCAGGTATATTGAGTTCTATGATGCAATGTCAGTGCCCATGGCTATAGCACTCTCGGGTCAGCCTCTCTTTGGTCAGCCTGTGATGGTTAAACCATCAGAAGCTGAGAAGAACCTTGCTCAGTCCACAACTACAGCAGCTGGAACTGGTAGTGCTGCAGGTCCTTTTGCTGTTGGTGGTAGGAAGTTGTACGTTGGAAATCTACATTATAATATTACAGAAATGCAACTTCGTCAGGTGAGAAATTTGTTTCTTGAGTTAATAACTCGTTTACATGATTAAATGGATGGTCTCTTTTATCAATCTTTGTAGTTTTGAGTACAACTTAGTTGGCTGAGAAGTTTGCTTTTGAGTTTATAAGTTGGTAACATGATTAATGGTTGGTCTAACTCTATTGTCAGTCATTTTAGTTTTCCGATCTTCACAATCTGCAGATATCAGATAAGATGTGATATGCATTTTTGAAATTCAATGATATTCTATTTTCTAGGGAACAATAAAAGAACACTGGTTTCTGGCTTTCTGCATGATTTTGCACTGATCTAATTCTGTCATTGATGACATTCTTGTTACAGTTGCATATTCTTCATCATTCTCTAGTGTTCACTCATCACGTTGCTTTTGAATGATATACATCAGCTATCTTCTTTTGTGATTTCCTCAATTTAATAGAGGATATACATCTACCTAGTTTTCGTAAGATTGATAAATATCATATTTAGTTTTCTGTTAACTTTTATACACAGGTGTTTGAAGCATTTGGTACTGTAGAGTTGGTGCAGATGCCTCTTGATGAGACCGGTCATTGCAAAGGTTTTGGATTTGTGCAGGTGAGATTCCACTTCCATTTAAAAAAAATGTTCTGATCTTGTTTCATCCTCACCTAGTCACTCTCCCTTTCTTAAAAGTTCCTCATCCCTTCGGCAAGTAAAAAGCCGAATTGAGTAAACAATGTCCTGGATTTTAATTGGTTCTTGCATAAGACCAGCAGGGAAGAAAGCTATGCAAGTAGAGTTTGAGCTTTTAGATTCTGAAAGTACAAGTAGAGTTTTATTAATTTTTTATTTTCATGTGTTCTTTGAACAGTTTGTTATACGTATGATTGTGAAAGGTTAACTAGGTTATTTGGTATTGAATTTTGATTTTTTTTTTGTTAGAAATTTGGAGTGATACTTTAATTGATGAAATGTAAGCTGCTCTGTTATTCTAATTCAAAGCAAAATCAGTAGTAGGATTCTCACAATCTCTGATGGATGTCCCTCCCTCAAACAAACCATTTTGTTTGATATGTTCACTAATAAATTTGTTGGAACCAGGTTGCAGTAAATGCGTGCCAAGTATTACCTGGGTACTTGGTTAATAGGTATTATACGAATTATTCTAACTGACTATTTGATGGCTGGGTCTGAAATGTCTAATGGGAATTATTATCTGCTCAGTCCTGTGCATTCGTTTTTTTGAATGTCTTTTATTAATATTCACTTGACTTGATGCAGTTTGCACGTCTTGAAGATGCTAAATCAGCCCAAACTTTGAATGGACAGTTGGAAATTGCCGGTCGAACAATTAAGGTGAGTGCCATTCTAGTCGCTACCTTCTGGTATGTGTATTTTATATTGCATTTGCAACTTCTCATCAGTTCTGAATTATATTGCAATCACAACTTCTCAGGTTTCTGCAGTTACTGACCAAATGGGGTTACAAGATGTTGGAAAGACTACTGGTGACTTGGATGACGATGAAGGCGGCGGCCTGGTTAGTACTGTACTGCCATTGAATTATGCGTTGATTTTTAGTAGTTTTACCTTTTTTTTAAACTTCCCCAAGTTAGGAGCGTACATCAACTTTTTAGGCCTGCTTTTATGTGTAATGTGTATTTCTGTACTGCTTGTGAAAGTTTTAATACAAAATTAAATCATTTGACTTGCACGCCCTTTATTGGTGAGTTTCCTTCATCATATGTGTAGGATTTTATTGAACAATGAGGTGTTTCTAACTTAAGCTATTTGATTTGATTTAGTCCTTGAATGCACAATCTCGGGCACTCCTCATGGCAAAATTGGATCGCAGTGGAACTGCCTCAAGGTTAGTATGTGTCTATTTATTATATTGGTCTGATATTAGTAAAATCTATGGATGTGAGTAGTAGGAGCATTTTTAGCTCATCACGAGCTCAACTTTCTTGTGGCCTTGAGGTGGTTGAGACAAGTTGTCTGTTACCTTTGCTTTGCAATGGGCATTTAACGAACATTTATTCTGGGTTAAGTATTGGTTGTTTCAGGGGACATTTATGTTTTTCCGACTTGCTCTAGTTCCATGATTTATTTGATGAGTTTGAATGTTTGATGAGCCCTCAAAATATTTTCTTCTTGGGTCTTATTGATGACCATTTTGCAGCATTACCAGCACTGGAACTGCAATGCCTGCACCAATTTTAGGTGTTCCACCAGGGGTTTCCCCCCTTGTTGCTCCTTATATGCAGGCTCCTATTGCAGGGCTTGGAGGATTGCCTGCTACTTCTCTGTCTACTCCAATTGCATTCCCGCCAGTTGAATCAATTGGTGTACCTAGTGAATGTTTATTGCTTAAGAATATGTTTGATCCAGCAGTAGAGGTTGGTTTCACAGATCTAAAAAGCTTTCTTCCCTTTCTTTTGCTTAGCTTTATGATGAGACTTCATCCATATTTCAGGAAGGTGACTTTGATCTGGAAATCAAGGACGACGTTGAGACTGAGTGTGCAAAGCATGGAACATTGATGCACATATTTGTCGACAAGTAAGAAGTCGCTGTCTTTTAAATACTTGAAAATGGTGCTTCATGTTATAATTTTCATGATTGCATGCACTTCCCTTGTGCACTAGTGTATAGATTTCAGCCTAAAAAATAAAAAAATAAAAAGGTTTGGCGCATCTTTTTACATGCAATCCTGGTAAAGATAGTTCATATGGCTTCAAGTGTGTTGCATTCTCGTTTCGGTAATTCATTGATTCAAAATCATTTTACCGCATGAGGCAAATAGCAATGTATGATTGGTATGTCATTATGTATAATGATAATAATTTGGTGTTCAGGGTCATGGGATATGCCAGGGTTAGGTTTTCCTTAAAATACCATTGGTAATTTGGCTAACTAGTACCTTCATTGTTTCAACTCCAGAAGCTCCCTATCATCAAATTACTGCTAATTATATATCATGGACCGAACTTGTTGCTTGTTTGAACGACTTTTTATTATATTTGCCTGAGTATTACTGGCGTGCTTTCGTCTGTTGCCAATATTGAGTTCTTGTCTTGTCTCTATAGAATTATCATATAGCTTTGGATTTGAGTTTGTGAGTAGGCGGTTTTTTCTGGATTATATATTTCCAGCCAGCACCTTACAGTTCGTCCCCCCAATGCAGGGAGAGCGCTGGGTTTGTATACTTGAGATTTCTTGATACCAAAGCTGCCATAAACGCGCAGCGTGCACTCCATGGGAGATATTTTGCAGGGAAGATGATAACAGCAACCTTCATGGTAAGTAACTTCATTTCACCAGAGAACGTCTCTGTTCCATTACAGTCAAATTCTCTCCATTTTTTTTCCCTTTTTTCTCAACAGAAATGCTGTGTCGCTGTTTTTTCAGGTGCCACAGGCTTACGAGGCTAAATTCCCCGAGAGCGCATAGGAGGTTGATGCCCTTTGGTAGTTTGGTCGTAGAGAGCTGTTTGTAGTGGCTGTAGAGGCCCGAAGGGTATTTGATCCGCGGGGTTGAGGTTGATAGGTCCGATTGTGTTGTAGTACTCCCTTCTTTGTATTTGTCTATTTTCTGAAAGCTTGTTAGTTTTTTTGTTTTGTACCAATTTAAGGTTACAGATTCGTTTGGGTTGTCACCAAAGCTGGTATTCTTTACGAGAATGATTTATATTGATACTTTTCCTGATTTGGACTTCCTTATTTGCATTTTAGCTTATCTTAGATTTTTCTTTTTTTTTTTTTATAGAAAAGGAAGATAGTTATGCATAATTGCCTTTTGTTTTGTGATTGACAGATGGTTATAAACCGTTATTCCAACTTGACCCAAACCTTAGTCATAGCCCGGTTGCTCCAACCCCAACCCCCCGAAAAAAAAAAAGAAAAGAATACAGTCGGTTATATTTAGCTCATTTAGAAAAAAGTCTAGCTTATCAAGTGTAGATTTAGACTTGAGTTAGGAAATGTCAATTCTTGATTCGTTTAGTAAATAGAAAAGCTCATGTTGAGCTATATTTGAGTTTAATCCGTCGGCCGGCGTAAGCTGATTTATCTAATACGTGGCTTTTGTTGGTTAAGTTACGTACTCGGGTTTATCACAAAGGTGGGTTACCTTGTTATAAAAAAAAAGGAGAAATTTTATAAATTCTACAATATTAAAGCTACTCTAGCCTAGTCGAAGCTCAATTTAAGTTGAAGTTAAAAATGTGTTTATACTCAACTTATTTAGCAAATTAATGAGCTTGAACCAAACTTTTTTTTTTTGAGACGATTTCAAGCCAAGCTCCATCTACTTGTCTTGTAAGGGTATAACAACCCTACCCCAAAACCCAAAATAAACCAACAATAACACAGTGACCACAATCGTCGGCCCCTCTCTCATCTTGTTTGAGTCCAAATCTAAAGTGTGCACAATTATTCACTTATTCCCTACTTATATACTCTCTCAAGTGTCCAAATCGTCGGCCCCTTTTCTCTTTCGTTCATTGCACCTTCTTTCACCCCGTGCACATTTTTCTCACTTTTTTTTTGTTGATAACGGAAGGGCAATCCTTTTATTTATGTGTTATTTTAACTTTTGGTGGTGTTATGCGTTATTTTAATTTGTATACTAATTAATACTATTCTATCGAAAGTCCATAGTTGATCAATTGGTTAAATCCACTTTTGAATAGTAATTTCGAATTTGGATGAAAACCATGACAATAGAAACAGATGAGATGCATAGTACAAAAACTAGTGTGCATAAAAAAAGGAGAGGAAAAATACCTAAAACTAAAAATGCAGTTCACATCAACAAAAAAAAAAGAGAGGAAAAATGCAGTATATCGTTTGAATAGATTAGGTTGGAGGGGGAAATAACACACCACTAACCCCATCATCAAAACGACACCGTATACCATACGGAGCCACAACCGCAAGCAGAGAAGCCACAGTAACAACCGCCCCGGATAGGAAGCCTATGAGCATCCCCCGCCAGTAGCCACCACGATCACCACCGCGGTCCCGAACACCGACTTTTTCCGGCTCAGCAAAACCCTCACAGCCCTCCTCTTCCACACAAACAGGCTCATGAATCACCGCACTCCTACCCTCATCCTCAACCTCCCAACAATGGTTGTCGTACACCTTGAACACGGCCGAGCCACTCTGATCAACTTCTTCGACACTGTCTTCAACTTCAACTTCGTCTTCCACTTCGCCTTCATCGTCGAGACAGGAATCAGTGCAGGAGCAGGCAGAGGGGTCGTCGAGATAATCGGAGCCGATGGGATGGTCATGGAGAAGGTCATCGCGGGCTCTGGTGAAGGCGGCGTGGAGGCCGTCGCAGCGGGCAGAGAGGTGGGATAGGTGGTGGTCGGTGTGCGGGGTGGAGAACTCCGCCGCGAATTGGTTCTTCAGGAATACGAATTTGTGCTCAATCTCGTCGGAAGAGGCGAAACATTTTAGGCGGCAGCGGTTTTCGTCGCTCTCAGATAAGATGGATCGGATCATAGATTCGATTTCGGCCAAGTTTCTCTGCAGAATCGGGTACTTCATCGTTCTTGAATAGTTGGTTTGAAGAGTGTTGAAATGGAGCGGTTTTTTCGAAAGATGGTTATAAATCAATCGGGAAAGAGGAGGGAGTGGAGGATTGGGTCGGCAGTTGTATGAATCTTGAATTGGGCCATGTTGTTGGGTGGGCATTGTTTTTAACATTGGCCCATTTGGGAATGTAACACTCAACAAGAACACTCACTTTTTTTTTAAAAAAAAAAGATGGATAAATACACAACTTATTTTTGTTTGATGCAAAACTTTATGTTTCCAGTTAGCATTTATCCGGAGTTAGATCGAATTAACAGATGCTTCTTCTGGAATAAGGACCCGACGTATAAGCCGCTAATCGGTTGGGACAAAGTGTGCAGACCGAAAAACGCAGGCGGCCTTGGCATTAACAAAATAAAAGACATGAACAAAGTCTTTCAGATTAAATTATTATGGAAAATTCTTGTTGAGCCGCATAATGGATGAGTGAAATTAATAAAAGAAAAATACCTACAAGATGATAACATTTGGGATTACAAAAGGAAGAAAAATACATTATGACAATGGGCAAAACTAATGAAATTAAAAGACGAATTCTGCCATGGGCTGATATGGCAAATTAGAAATGGGAAAACTATTAGATTTTGGAAGGACAAATGGCTAAACAATGAAGTTAATCTTCAAGCTATCTGACTACAAGACCAAATCGAAGAGAATGAAACGACTAACAAGTATATAAAACCAAATAAAACTTGGAATGTATAAAGTTTGAAACAAAACCTTCCGACGAATATTGTGGACGAGATCCTTACAATTCACATTCCCACAATAGAGATTGAAGATATATTATATTGGAAAGCTAGCAGAAATGGTTCGTTTTCTACGACAAGTGCTCTAGACCACATCAAAAGAGCAAGAACAACAAACTGCGATCCACTGAGGTGGATTTGGAAGATTGATTGCCCTCCAACAATTAATAGTTTCCTTTTGAAGAATATCTTAAATGGACCCCCACTAATTAAAATTAGATTGAGAAACAAATGAATAGATGTACCATTGGGATGATCTCTTTGTAACCATAGTGAAGAAGATACTACACATTTATTCACGGCATGCCAGACTTCACTGTCTCTTATTGGGAGAATGGACAAGAGAATTGAAAGAATAATTAGAAAAATTGACAAAACCAATACGACCTATAAGGCGATAATAATTGAAATCTTTTCCCAACTATCACTAAATCAGAAATCAGTACTAGCTTTTTCCTTATAGGGGATTTGGTCTATGAGGAACAAAATCCTTTTTGAAAACCAAGATGTCAGAAATATGGAACAATAGATAAAGTATATAATCCAATATATAGGATATCTTGGAAAAAGGCTAAAATTGATGATCCAGAGGACGACACCATCTCTATAACACAACACAATCCTCGAAACATCTTCCGACATAAAAAAAGTTAAATGGAATAAACCTACCGAAGGATTCATGAAACCTAATTTTGATGGTGCAAAGGTGGCCTCCGGGCAAGCAGGCTTTGGCTTTGTCATCCGTGATTGCCTTGGTAGAGTGGTTTCCTGTGGTGCACATGTCCTTGGGAATGTTTCTTCTCTCCACGCCGAGTGTCTCGGTCTTCATTCTGGTCTTCTAGAAGACGTGAGAAAGGCTTTTTCTCGCCTCGAGGTGGAAAGAGACTGCCTGACTGTCATTAATGCCCCCCGTGGGATTGGTACGTGCCCGTGGATTATTGAAATGATGATCACCGATGACCTCGTCCTCTGCAAAGCGTTCGAGGTTGTCTCCTTCTCCCAAACCTTATGGGAAGGTAACCATGCTTCAGACAGGTTAGCACATGTAGGTTTGTCCTCGTCCTTCACTTTTGCATGTTGCCCTGCCGAGCTCGAGGATTCCGTCCGCAAGGACGCCATTGGGCAGTGGTTCGACCGAGGTTGACCACACCAAATTTTTGCTTTGTATAAAAAAAATTGATACACCGCTAATTTTCGCAACTCGTTACGGAGTGAGTTCCGCCATAAGGTGCGGACTACCCTTATAGGAATTCAAAAAATATTCTGCAACGTATTGCGGACAAGACATTACGCAACACATGGCAGAGTATGTTGGATATGTCACCAAACGCGACCTTGGGGGAATTTGAAAGGACTACGCCACGCCTTGTGGACTAAATCTGCAAGAAGTTGTGAACCAACTTTACGCAATGACATGCGGAATATATGTCTATAAATACCCAATTTGACACAATTTCTAGGTACATTAGTTGAGTGTTATAACTCACCATGTACACATGTGTAGGTCAAATAAGTATCATATCTATAAAACACTATAACGATCATGGAAGCACTTTGATTGTAATTCGGCGGGATAGGCAGAACGGGGTGTTGGATCCATCCGTCCAGCCGATCTCCTTGATGTCCGCATATTTGACCATGTTTTGTGCTTACTTTTATTCTAAATTCTGCCTATATTTGATATTCTGGGTTGGGACTGTTAAGAATTTGTGTAGAATATCATTATTTGCAAGATATGGAGGTCTACACGAACTTTGGTTTAATTTCGTAGGATTTGGAGACAATTTGGAGCAATTGAAAGAAGAAGACCACGGAAAGGAAGAGATCGATGTCGACTGGACTTGCTCGACGTCGGCTGGAGATTTCAGAGGATGAAACTACTGGAATGAGAAGAAGAATGGTTGAAATTCAACTCTTGTGTCGACCACTGCTCGAGATCGACCGAAGCTGAGGAGTGCTCGACGTCGACCAAAGTGGTCGACGTCGACTGAAGATTTACGCGCAGCAGATGTGCGTCAGGCTGTATCTTTGGAAGACTTTAAGCCACAAGATTTTTATCTATTTTTTCATATTTTAGATAGACTTCTATAGTTAGATAGGATTTAGATATAAGATATATTTCTATTATTTTATTATTACTTTTGCTTAGAGAATAAGTTAGGTTTTATTATAAATAAAAGCATTAGGTCTAGGGTTTAAATCATCCAAGAAACATAAGCAATTGTGTGCCCTAGTTAGAGAGAGAGGACAACCGAGAGTGGAGGTAGATTGAAGAGATTGAGACTGATTTTCGGTTGTAAGTTTATTTTTTTAATTCAAGTTTTGTTTCCTATGTTTATGATGTCTTTCTTTGCGATCACGAGTGAGTAGTCGTCTTACTTATAGGGTCGGGGTGAACCCGACAATATCCATGTGTGTATGCTTGAATCTATGATGTTTATATGTGATTATCATCTTCTATCTTGTGCTTATCCCTTTGCGAAGGTTGAGGAAATTCTATGTTTGCAATTATGAAGCGAAAGTGCATTGATGTGAATTTGAATAGTAATTAGGATTAATTTACGAGAGTTTATTAACCCCTAATTAAGAAAAGGTAGAAACAAATAGGTTTTTATGCGAGAGCCTCTATAATCTATTTATTGAAGTATGCGAAAGTTACCTTTTGATGATAAAAACATCTTCTTTTCTATGATTCTTGTGTTTACATGCATGGTTGTTGTCGTGGTTATCCCCTACCTTGGAAGCTTTTATTATCTTGTTTAAACCCACAAAGTTGAGCCTTGTAGTTGTGCTTGAAACCCAATAAACCCCCATTGACATTTCTGATTATCACATCCTTCACCCATTCTCATATTCTTCGACCACCCTTGTTGGCAAAGTTACTATATTTCTGCGTTTTTGCTCGACGTTGACTGCCCTTAGTCGATATCGACTGCTCCTATACCGGTCTGTAGTTTTCTGAGTCGGTCTATTTTTGTGCTAACTCGACATCGACTACCCTTAGTCGACGATGACCACTTTGTTTGCTGGTGAGTTGTTTTGCAGGTTGTTACTCGACGTCGAGGTCTTTTGTTCGATATCGAGGACTAATGTGACCTGTTGCTGAGCTGAAGGATCGTCTATTCCCGTCGACATCGACTACTTCTAGTCAACGTCAATTCTGGTTGACAATAGAGAACGTTTTGAAGGCTACTTTGGAACCGCTGACACGTTTTCTCGTGGATCGATGTTGATTCCTCTATACTACAGCTTATAATTTATTTTTGCTTGACCGCGTTAGTTTGCTTGTGTGTGCTTATTATATACTCCGTATTTATTTATATAGCAAAACTCCCTCAACACTCCTTCCTCCCCACTCTCCACCGAATTCAGATCCTCTCCTTAGGAAAATCTTCCTAAGGAATTGATCTCCACCGTTCAATTAAATTGATGGCTAAGATTACATCTCCTTAATAGAGACCATTGGAAGCAATCTCAGGATTCTTGGCAGAAAAATGATTTTCATTGAACTCCATAGTAGAATTGAGAGCATCCATGTACTCGTCCCGAGGTGTGAATTTGACCGATTTGACAGCGTTGGCGAACAAAATCCCCTCCGGTGGCCTCCTTGAACAAATACTCGTCCGAATTTGGCTTCAAATTGAACGAAAACTGGATGATCTTGATCCTAACAGGCTTCGTAGAGCTCCACTTGAGGCTATCGTACTCTGACATCAAGTGCTCGAGGTCCTCATCGTTCATCACAAAGATCAACGCATCGAGCTCTTCACCTGTAAGCTGGTACTTGAAGTAGATCTCGGAGGCGAGAGTATCATAGATGGAGGAGAGTTTGGCGAGTAGGGTGGAGAAACTGGTGCTGCCCTCCACGAAGAGAATCATCTTGGTATAACGATTGCACTTCCCTTGTTCCCTCTCCAACAACGGTTGGCGATGCACAATGTCGGAATCCCCTCACTCTATCTGGTTTCTCTGAATCGGTCATCACTCAATAACAGCGTAAATTTGTTTTTTTTTGTGTTTAATTTATTTATATAGAATTAATCCTAGTCATTGGTTTATTTAAACGATTAAGATTTTATTAGGAACTTACTAGGAGAATTTTTATTAGGAGAGGACCAATTCTCCTCCACCCCACACTTACGTGTTTCTAATTCCATCACAAATTTCTCCCTCATCTGTTTTACTCATCTTGTCCGTTCATTATATCAATTTTATAGATTATAAATAATTTACTTATAAAAACTATTTCTTCGCAAATTGTTTCTTTTTTTTTTACTGATATGTTATTGTAGTCATCTAAATTATGTTATTTCATTCATTACCGTCGTTTGACAGAAAATATATTTTATATTATCAGCTTTTTTACAACACTTTCTACATATAGGATAATTTATAATTTATATTATAAGTATAGAATAATTTATATTATCACTTTTTACACAATATCCAAATTATATCATAACATGAATATCATACGTAATTTATCTGAAAAGCTAAGTTCACCGCAAATTTTTACTAGATGCACCACAAACCTATCGCTTCAAGATTCGGGGGGGTTTTGAAGCGGTGAGTTTAGTGAAAGTAATCAATTCCACCGCATCATATAGCGGTGACTTTGCACGTACTGCAAACCACCACATCTCATTGTGGTAGGGTTGAGAACAGGCTTTATTAAAGGCCGTTATGTGGGTTGAAGCCCACCGCTTAAATATGCGGTGGGTTTTGAGAAATCGAATGGCGGTTCACTACCCACCGCATCAACATGCGGTGGGTTTGAAATTCATAACAATAGTTCGCTACCCACCGCATGTTGATGCAGTGGCATTATAACGGTACGAAATGACGGTTCGCTACCCATGACAGTAGCCGATCTCGTCGGTAACCATGTATTCTGTTTAGTATTAGGGTATTATTAGATACACCGCAAAATTCGAATTATGGCAGTGCACGTCCGAATCGATATGGAAGTAGACATTGCAAATCGAAGACAAATCAGGGTTTAAGTCACCATGTTTATATCGACGTGGTGGCATAAATCCTGATTTACGGTAGATCTAGTATCCGCGTTAGTATTATATTGGACAAGATATCCAATCAAATATACGGTGCAGTGACATTTTCTACTATAACACACACTCAACTGCACGTTCATCTTCAAAACGTACGGTGAATAGAGAATCACTTCATAAATATCAATCACTAACTGTGTTTCATTTGCAATAGAATCCCACATCGGAAAGGAAGTGAGAAAAGCAAGTACATCAACATATAAAACAAGTCGGAGGACGAACATGCTACGTACTTACCTGGACGGGGTCTACGAGCGATCAACAAGGCTCGTGGCCTTGCTTGTCGGCTCACATTGCACCTCAGTGGGTGCGGCAGCCTAACATCTTCCCATTGTGGAAGAGTGTACGTCATAATTTGTGGTCGAGGGGGCCTGCGTACGCGCGGCCCCTGTCAATTTTAGTTCAAATGGTAACGTGTTCTTGGTTTCTGATTTCCCTTTTATGTTAACTGTTACGAGAATTAACCATACACATCCAGATTATATATATAAGCTCGCAATGAGTTGGATTGAATCAATTCAGCGTGGGGCATATATATTTAGATCGAGCCATTGTTGGGAACGAGTTATTATCGAATTGGATCATTTCGGTGTCCGATTTCTGATTGTGTCGAGTTTGGGTCATTTCGGGTTGGGTCGAAATTGTGTATCTGGATGTGTTCTAACAAGAAAACTGAACCTTCATCCCCAGAATGGATGCATCAATGTGGTCCTTAATTAATCAACCACTGAACCAAAGGAAATGTTTATTTAGTTTAAGCTCCGAGATGTGTTTGAGGGTGAAAAGTTGTTCTCTCGGATATCCCACATTGGTTAGCAGTACAAGACCACACATAAAGAAGCAGTACAAAAACGAGTGTGCTTCATGATGGCAAAACATCGCAGCCACGCAGTGAGCACAAAGCGAACTATTCTTTCGCCTTTTACTAAAGAATACCGTGAGCTTGCTGCATTTTAAGTGGCATACGCCTATTTTTGGAGGGATGCCTTCTTAGGGAGGCACCCTACAAATCCAGTTCTGAAATTTACAACTGCTTGAAATACTTTTCCCTCCCAACTGTTTCATTGCTTTTTGCTTGATTTCTGCTGTTTCTTCATATATTTGCTTTCAATAAAATCCCAGTCTTGTTATCGCAGGACCCACCACCACCTGCTGAATCATTAATGGCTGAAGGGGCAGTCAATTTGGGGAGCAAGGAATGAACTCGAAGAGCTCGGGAAGACTATCGAAACAGGCCAAGCCATTCTTGTTGACGAAGAGAAGTAACAAGAAAACTCGGTTGTAGTGAAGAGCTGCATGAAGAGAGTTCGGGGTGGTGTTATATGAGGCTGATGATCTGTTCGATGAGGTTGCCGTGAATGATAAGGTTATCAGACACATGAAGGGGAAAAAGGCACTGGAAAGAGGTACAAGGTTTTTTCTCTAAGCTAAATTGTGTCATTTCTAATGACTCTCATTGCTAAGAAAGTTAAGGCGATAAATACTGGTTTGCGTACCATCTGTGATGATATGGCTTTGTCTAGTTTCGCCAAATGTGTAAATGAGAAACCGGTAAGTGGTATGAGGAGAGACATTAACTGAGACCGGGGATTTTGTTGCTCCATAGGAAGTCATAGGCAGAGATGATGAGAAAGAAATCATCTTAAACTGATGAGTCATATGTTGAGCGGAACATTTCATTGATCGGAGGCATAGGAAAGTCTACTCTTGCTCAGCTAGTTTATAACGATGGAATGATTCGAAACAGTTTCAAAGGCAATGAAAGTGGCCTTGGTTGTCTTAGAAATATTAGTCTACATGCTTAATTTTACTTTTCTTTGCAGGAGGCAACTATAAATCCTAGCACATCTATCAACGACTACAATGACGACAATGCGGTGACAGTCTTTGGCGGCAAAAAGCCCATGAGTCATGGGTGTATCGAACATCAAGAATACTCTGCTCATTCCGAAGCACCAACAAGCTACAAAGCAGAAGCGCTCAAAGTCATGGAGTTGCAATGAGCAAACCAGCAAATAATTGGCCAAATCAAGATACAGCCCATGTTGAAATTAAGGTGTTCGAAGCTTACAACATTGCGCCAACTGAGCTCATCGGTAACCACTTCTCTTCATCATCTTTGGCTTCAAATTCAAGTAGCAATCATTCCGTGTAGTTGTATTTCTGACAAGATATCCAATCAAATATGTTGTGGTGATAATTTAACATTTTTTCCTCGATCTCAACTGATCAATTTTGTACTATAACCACAGTCAACTGCACATCTTCAACGACTGTGCATGTTTCATTTTAAATTAGAATCCCACATTGGAAGGGAAATGAGAGGAAGAGGAATCCGAAGATATAAAACTAGACGGTGGAACAACTTGCAACATACTTACCTGGACGGGGTCTACGAGTGATCAGCAAGACTCGTGGCCTTGGTTGTCGGCCCACATTGCACTTGAGTGGGTGCGGCAGCTAAACATCTTCCCACTGTGGAAGAGTGTACGTCATAATTTGTGGTCGAGGGGGCCTGCGTTCGCGCGGCCCCTACCTATTTTAGTTTAATTTGTTTATATGATCTCCAGATTCTGATCTGTACGTTCACTAATATTAGATAGCATCCAGATTATGTCATTGATTCTTATCGAATCGGATCATTTCGGTGTCGCATAAAAAATTAGTGTATAATTTCAAGGCAATCATTTTTTTTAAAATCAAATTTTATATATATCGCTTTCCGGTTGTATATCTGGATGTGTTTCTAACTAGAAAACTGAACCTTCATCCATCATCCCCATAATAGATGCATTCATGTGGTCCTTAATCAACCACTGTGAATCAAAGGAAAACGGACCACCAAACGATGATTGAGTTTGAACTCTCGATCTACTATTTGGAGAAATGTTTATTAATTAGTTTGAGCTCCAAGATGTGTTTGAGGGTTAAAAATGGTTCTCTCGGATATCCCACATTGGTTAGCGGTACAAGGGCATGCATAAAGAAGCAGTACAAAAAACTAGTGTGCTTCATGAGGCAAAACAACGCAGCCACTCAGTGAGCACAAAGCGAACTATTCTTTCGCCTTTTACTAAAGAATACCGTGTGCTCGCTGCATTTTAAGTGGCATACGCCTATTTTTGGAGGGCTGCCCTTCTTCTGAGGCACCCAACAAATCCAGTTTCTTTCAAAATTTTCAACTGCTCGAACTATTTTTCCCTCTCAAATGTTTCATTTTTGTTTTGTCTATGATGCAGTTGATGCCTTCTATTTCATCATATCTTCTTTTTTTTTTTTCTGTAAATCTGATTCAATCTTATTGAACTGGAGAGAAAGTATATGTATGTTGTATCGAAAATGAGACTGCTTGCAGGGGAGTTTGACAATTAATGTAGAACCGCAGCCTCGTGTTATCCTAGGACGCTGAAGGTGGAAAACAAAATTAAGCACCTTGGCATCACCATAACTTAACATACTTGATGATCTTCGAATACGATCTTTTGTTTTGTACGTACGTAGGACTACTAGCATATGTACGTAACATCTTCTTCATCTTCAGATCGAAGTTATGTTTTGAGCTTTGTATTGGAAATAGGAATTAACCAGGAAGATTGCAAAAAGGCATTATTGAGGTTGCCTTTTCAACTGTTTAAAGTGCTCATCAAAAGAATCTACAGTTTTGGATTAGTGAAACAATGCACCCAAGCCATATCTTAATCCTTTAAACTTTCGCTCAAATTACTTCAGCAAAATAAAAGTATATATATAGAAATTGAACCAAACTAGGCCAATGTAGCAGAAGTTGGTAATGTGCTTCTACCGATTGGAGTTGCATATATACCAATCACCAAGTGCTTGATATTTGGTGATAGAGCGATCGAAAACATTATTGTTTTCAAACTTTCTTGGTTTAATATAAATCTGCTAAACTGATCGATCAAGGGATTGATGACCTTGATACCAGAAATCACCAAGTCCTGTCATTTCTAATTACTCCATTGCTAAGAAAGTTAAGGCGATAAGGACCGGTTTGCGTACCATCTGCGATGATATGACTTTGTCTAGTTTCATGGAATGTGTAAACGAGAAACCGATATGAGGAGAGAAGCTAAGACTGGGGGTTTTGTTGCTTCATAGGAAGTCACAGGGAGAGATGATGAGAAAGAAATCATCATAAAGTTTCTATGTGATGAGTCATTTGTTGAGCGGAACATTTCATTGATTGCCATAGTCGGAATCCAAGGCATGATTAATGATTCTAAACGATTTTAAACATATGTGGTAGGCATGCATTTCCGATATATTTGATGAGAAACAAGTCATCGGCAAGATCTATCAAGCCATGACTTGTCACGCGGAGTATCATGGATTAAGCTTGCATCAGTTGCAGTCAAGGATTAGAGAATCAACAAGTCAGAACGGGAAGTTTCTCCTCGTACTAGACGACTTGTGGGACGAGGATAATGCTAGATGGAGCAATTTTTGGCCCTTGTTAAGTAGTGATATATGATGATAGCAAAAGGGAGTAAGATAATCATTACTGCAAGATAGTCTGTCATCAGTTTCAAAGGCAGTGAAAGTGGATCGATACCACTTTTGAGTTAAATGGTCGTGAGTGATGCATCGTGAGAGCTCTTTAGACCCTGGCTGGATTGCTCTTGGAGAGAAGATTCTGGACAAGTGTTCAAATGTTCCCTTAGTCGTAAAGAATATCGCTTGCCTTCCCTTAGCGACAATCTAATTATGTCTACACTAAGATTGAGCTATGATCACCTACCATCACACTTAAAGCAGTGCTTTGCTTATTACTTCTTATTCTCAAAGGGTTCTAGGCTACATTGAAACTACTTATCTAAATATATATTTAGCATATTCTTTGTAGATGCATGCTATTCTTCTTTTTTTGTGCATTTCTATTGGAGATGGATCCTTGTGATGAATAAGCAAACTCAGAAAGCTAGAAGCTGAAAGCAAAAGAAAAAGTATGGAGGATTAATTTTACTTCTCATTGCAGGAGGAAACTATAAATCCTAGCAAATCTACGGTCTACGAAAGACCACAACGATGTCAATGCGGTGACAGAGTCTCTGGCACAAATAGCTCATGGGTCGGGTGTATAGAACATCAAGAATACATTGTTGCTGCAACTGCTCATCCCGAAGTCGCAACGAGTCTTTGGCTTCAAACTCAATTATTCCGTGTACTTGTATTTCTGACAAGATATCCAATCAAATATGGTGCGGTGATAATTTAACATTTTTTCCTCTCGATAGTCAACTGCACATCTTCAAAACGTTGAAATGTTAATAGAATAGAATCAGTTTATATCAACAAGTGTGTTTCATTTAAGAGTAGAATCCCACATTGGAAGTGAAATGAGAGGAAGAGGAATCTGGAGATATAAAACTAGACGGTGGAACGACTTAGAACATACTTACCTGGACGGGGTCTACGAGCGATCAACAAGGCTCGTGGCCTTGGTTGTCGGCCCACATTGCACTTGAGTGGGTGCGGCAGCTAAACATCTTCCCACTGTGGAAGAGTGTACGTCATAATTTGTGGTTGAGGGGGCCTGCGTTCGCGCGGCTCCTACCATTTTTAGTTCAAATTATATGATTTCCGGCTTCTGATCTCCCATTTATGTACGTTCACTGTTACGAATCGATGATATTAGGCAACATCAAGATTATGTTATTTTTTTTTGCTGTGATTATATCACTCTGATCGAACTAGACTATTGCATATTTGGGTCGGGCCATTGTCGGGAATGCGTTATTATCGAATCGGATCATTTCGGTGTCGAGTTTGGGTAATTTTGGGTTTCTCAGTTTGGGTCGAAATTTTTTATCTGGAATCTGGATGTATTTCTAACTAGAAAACTGAACCTTCATCCCAAGAATAGATGAATTAATTTGGTCCTTAATCAACTACCGAATCAAAGGAAAACCGACCACTAAACGATGATTGAGTTTGAACCATCGATTTACAATTTGGAGAAATGTTTATTAATTAGTTTGAGCTCCAAGATGTGTTTGAGGGTTAAAAATGGTTCTCCCGGATATCCCACATTGTTTAGCGGTACAAGACCACGCATAAAGAAGCAGTACAAAAACGAGTGTGCTTCATGAAACAAAAGAACGCAGCCATTCAGTGAGCACAAAGCGAACTATTCTTTCGCCTTTTACTAAAGAATACCGTGTGCTCGCTGCTTTTAAGTGGCATACGCCTATTTTTGGAGAGCTGCCCTTCTTCTGAGGCACCCAACAAATCCAGTTTCTTTCAAAATTTTCCCCTGCTCGAACTATATATTTTTCCCTCTCAAATGTTTCATTGTTGTTTTGTCTGCTATTTCATCACATCTTCTTTTTGTAAATCTGATTCAATCTTATTGAACTGGAGAAAGTATATATATTTTGTATCGAGAAGGAGACTGCTTGCAGGGGAATTTGACTATGTAAAACCGCAGCCTCGTGTTATCGTAGGACGCTGAAGCTGGAAAACAAAATTAAGCACCTTGGCATCACCCCAAGTTAAAATTAAAGCAGGACAAAGTTACCTTTAATGGTGTTGTCAGATTGATCGAGGGAGTTTTGGCATTTCAGATTATGACAACTATAGGAGCTCACCAGTAGTGATAAGGCGAGAATGCTTAAAACCAACCACTTCAGGAGCAACATATATATGATTGATCAAGAATGTTTAGTCTTGGAGGACCCAACATCAAGTGCAGATAGTTTTACTATATATATTTATTTGCCTTGTAATCATGAACTTCGAATACAATCTTTTGTACTGTAGGACTTCTAGTTTGTAACATCTTCTTCATTTTCACATCGAAGTTATGTTTTGAGCTTTGTATTGGACATAGGAATTAATCAGGAAGATTGCAAAAGGGCAATATTGAGGTTGCCTTTTCAACTGTTTAAAGTGCTCATCAAATGAATCTACAGTTTTGGACTAGTGAAAGCAATGCACCCATGCCATTTTAATCCTTTTTAACTTTCGGGTATCAATGTTCTCATGCCAAGCGCTAGTAAGTTGCTTTTGGATGCTATCAATTTTGCAAGTTAAAAGGCGATTATTTCATATCTATTAGGAAAATCAAATTAATTCAAAAAAATGAAAGTAGAAACTGAACCAAACTAGGCCAAAGTAGCCAAAGTTGGTTTTAGTTTCGGGGAGCTCAGGGTTGAATGTGCCTTAACTCTTACCAAGTGGAGTTGCATACCAATCACCAAGTGCTTGATATTTGGTGCTAGAGAGAAAACATTACTGTTTTCTAACTTTCTTGGTATAAATTTGCTAAACTTATTGCGGGCTTGATGACCTTGATGTTTCCAGATCATGCAAAAAATGAGTCATGATCTTGATTCAAGAAATCATCAAACATTTTATATATATATATATATATATATATATATATATATAGAGGTTGGATCCCGTGTAAGCAATCTTTACGGTGTAATTTGTGAGCAGAGAAATTATTCGTAGGTACCAAGCGATTATTCGTGTATAATAATTTAATTTTTCGTATGTATGAACAAATGTAATTATTCGTATGCAACAAAGGATTATTCATATGTATGTACATACGAATAATCACTTGATACCTACGAATAATGTCACTGTTCACAAGTTACTTTTAATCTCATCCGTTTGATCTTCTTAATTCGACGCTCCAGATTTGCTCACAAATTACACAGTAACTCTTATCAAGTGCACATCTTCAAAACGTTGCAATATATGTTATAGAATTAGTGTTTCATTTTAGAGTAGAATATATCCCACATCTGAAAGAGAATCAGAAAAAGAAGGAACATGAGATATAAAACAAGACAGACGATGAACTTGCAACATACTTACCTGGACGGGGTCTACGAGTGATCAACAAGGCTCGTGGCCTTGGTTGTCGGCTCACATTGCACCTCAGTGGGTGCGGCAGCCTAACATCTTCCCATTGTGGAAGAGTGTATGTCATAATTTGTGCTAAGGGGGCCTGCGTTCGCGCGGCCCCTATCAATTTTAGTTCAATTTATAACATTTTCAGATTCTAACATCCAGCTTATGTTATTTATTCTTGTTGTGATCATACCACTCTGAACGACTGAACTATAGAATATTTGCATATAGAGCCCTTAATCGGTTGGGTCAATTCAAGCTGGGCATATTCAGTTCGAATCGGATCATTTCGGTGTCGAGTAAAATCTTAGTTTGGGTACATTTGTGTATCTTAGTTTCGCTTTCCGGTTGTATCGAGTTTGGGTACATTTGGGTTTCTCAGGTTGGGTCGGAATATATTGTATATCTGGATGTGTTTCTAACTTGAAAACTGAACATTCATCCCCAGAATAGATGCATTAATGCATTAATGTGGTCCTTAATCAACCACTGGAATCAAAGGAAAACCGACCACTAAACAATGATTGAGTTTAAGCTCCAAGATGTGTTGGAGGGTAAAAATTAAAATTGTTCTCCGGGATATCCCACATTGGTTAGCGGTACAAGACCATGCGTAAAGAAGCAGTACAAAACAAGTGTGCTTAATGAAGCAAATCAACGCAGCCACTTAGTGAGCACAAAGCGAACTATTCTTTCGCCTTTTACTAAAGAATACCGTGTGCCTCGCTCTGCTTTTATGTGGCGTACGCCTATTTTTGGAGGGGTTGCCTTCTTAGTGAGGAACCCAACATTTCATTTCAAAATTTGGTGACTGAAAATTGAAGAGGTTTCAGAAGCTAAAATTCCCTGAGTTACATCTTTTGGGATGTAACTTCAACAATGGACATAGCATATAAGGGGAGAATCCGTAAAAAACCTACTAACACGATTGATCAAGAATGTTTGGTCTTGGAGGACCCAACATCAAGTGCAGATATAGTTTTACTATATTTATTTACCTTGTAATCGTGATCTTCGAATATGATCTTTTGTATTGTAGCTAGGACTTCTAGCTTGTAACATCTTCTTCTTCATTTTCAAATGGAAGTTATGTTTTGAGCTTTGTATTGGACATATGAATTAGGTAACCAAGAAAATTGCAAAAAGGTATTGAGGTTGCCTTTTCAACTGTATAAAGTGCTCTTAATTATCAAATGAATCTAGTTTTGGACTAGTGAAAGCAATGCACTCAAGCCATATCTTAATCCTTTAAACTTTTGGCTATCAATATGTTCTCATGCCAAGCGCTATAGTAAGTTGCTATTGGATGTTATCAATTTTGTGAGTTAAACAAGTGATTATTTCATATCAAGTTAGGAAAATCAAATTACTTGAAAAAATTAAAGTAGATACTGAACCAAACTAGGCCAATGTACGTAGCCAAAGTTAGTTATTTATAGTTTCGGGGAGCTCAGGGTTGAATGTGCTTCGATGACTCTTACCGATTGGAGTTGCATACCAATCACCAAGTGCACGCTTGGTATTTGCCTATTTGGTGCTAGAGTGAAAACATTATCGTTTTCTAAGTTTCTTGGTATAAATCTGCTAAAACTGATCAAGGGATTGGTGACCTTGAATTTTTATCAGATCATGCAAAAAATGAATCATGATCTTGATACCATAAATCCTCAAATATGGTGTAGTATTATTTCATGTTTCCTCTCTCTGCTCGAATTTCTATTATAACAAAGTCGATCAACTGTAAATCTTCAAAACGTTGCAATGTTATAGAATCTGCAGTGTTTCATTTTAGAGTAGAATCCCACATTGGAAGGAGAATCCAAAAAAGAAGGAACATGAGATATAAAACAAGACAGACGAACAACTTGAAACATACTTACCTGGACGGGGTCTACGAGTGATCAAAAAGGCTCGTGGCCTTGGTTGTCGGCTCACATTGCACCTCAGTGGGTGCGGCAGCCTAACATCTTCCCACTGTGGAAGAGTGTACGTCAAAATTTGTGCTTGAGGGGGCCTGCGTTCGCGCGGCCCCTACCAATCTCAGTTATACTATCTCTCTAAGTTTACAGTACTCGTCAACTAAGTATGCTTTTGTCGAGATGCATTAGATCTGTCAAGGAACTCAGTGCCAACAGATTGAGAAATTCCGTCTGTAACCTGTCTACCAAATTCCTGAAGCTTAGGCTTTTTGGTTGCCATCTAAAACTTATAGCCCTTGACAAACTACAAATCAAGCAGTCTACCAAGTTACTAACTTCGAATTTCGATCCTACTTCTTTTCCTATTTTTGAGCAATATAGCACTTCTCATCGAAAATGTTTTCCTAGTTTGCTAATCTTTTTTCGATTCACTCTTATCGAATTTGGAGGTGAAGGGAATGAAAATGGCACAACATATTTACTGAAACCCCTCCTCTAATACAAGACCCAACTTAAGGTATTCGAAGCTCACAGTCACAGTACTCATGTGACAAATTTATCCAATCAAATATGATCCATTAGCAATTTAAAATGTTTCCTCTCTCACCATTTTTTTACAATAACACCGTCAATTGCACAGTGTGAGGCACGCTCTCAGTCACAGTACTCGTGACAAATTTCCCACAAATCATATACTTGCAAATGTATTTAGATACACGAAACTAGATGGTATCGTGCGTAGATGAGATTTTTGTGCAGCCAATACGAATTTCAGGGTCTCCTTACTACCTAGCTTAAATGACATATATGGTATATTTCATGTTATGCATTTCATCGGCAAGCTCAATTAGCTTTGACCATAACTTCTTATGTATTATTCCGCTATCTTAGGGTGCAACAGCTAGCAGGAATCATATCAATCTTTATTTTCGTTATTTATGTGATGTTGATTTCAATCTCTACATTGATCATCAAAAGAAGTATGCTTTTGTCGAGATGGGATCTGTCAAGGAAGCTAGCAACTCGATGCCAAGAGATTACGTACGATATCATCTTTGGGTCGAGTTTGTGAATATATTTGTCTGCGGATATGGAGAAATGCTTGTTAATTAGTTTAAGCTGAGGATAAAGTTGGTCTCATGGATATCCCACATTGGATAGCGGTACAAGACACCACATAAAGAAGCAGTACAAAAACGTGCGTTCTTGTTGATGTAAAACCACGCAGCCACTCAGTGAGCACAAAGCGAACTATTCTTTCGCCTTTTACTAAAGAATACCGTGCATTTAAGTGGCATACGCCTATTTTTGTAGGGTTGCTTTCTTTGTGAGGCACCCAAAATTTCATTTCAAAATTTGGTGATGACTGTCTGAAATTTGATTAGGTGCAAGGTATGTGAAGCTAAAATCACATGATGCATATTTTTCGCTAATTAACTTCTCAATACGATACCGATTGTAGCCATCGGATATTAGTGAATTCATTAATCTGAGGCATCTGAGAAGTAGTGTGTATTATAAGTTCTGAAAAATGCTACTTATTAGCTTAGTTGAATTGACGTATGTAATAATATCCAATCAAATAAGGTGCAGTGATAATTTACAATGTTCCTCTCTTTGCTCAATTTTCTACTTTTAAGCAAATGCTGGACGGATGTTATCCCATCCATAAACCAAACAAAAATTGGGCGTTGTGTTGCACTCATCCCACAAATGAGCAACTGATAAGGCGAGAAGATGGAAACCACAAAAAAAACTAATACATATAACTACACAATCAACTGCAGATCTTTATAACATTCCAGTGCAGAATATATCAGTTCATAAGTTTGGCAGATGAGTAAGATTGAGAGAGGGGTCTTTATTAGCCAGATAATTGAAATGCTTGAAATTTGGGTCTCCTCATCAATTATGTTTCTTGTCACATGTCAGTTTCATTTTAGAGTAGAATATTCCCACATTGGAAGGGCAGTGAGGAAAACAAGGAACATGAAGATATAAAACAAGTCGGAGGGTAACTTGCAACATACTTACCTGGACGGGGTCTACGAGTGATCAAAAAGGCTCGTGGCCTTGGTTGTCGGCCTGCATTGCACTTGAGTTGGTGCGGCAGCCTAACATCTTCCCATTGTGGAAGAGTGTACGTCATAATTTGTGGTCGAGGGGGCCTGCGTTCGCGCGGCCCCTATCAATCTCAGTTCAATATCCTATTTATATTCTCTTGCATTAAGGAAAGATCTGTATAGGGTGTTGCTATATACACCGCAAATCCGGATTAAGGATTAAGGTTTTTCATTTTATCCAGTTAACTATTTTTATGTATTTAAATATACGGATTTTTCGCATGGTGCCCTTGTGGTATAGGCAAATTCGCGTGGTGAACGAAAGTTTGACATATTTCGCCAAATGCCCATGAGGTTTTAAATTTTTTCGTCAAATACCCTTCCGTTAGCTTTTAACTTAAAAACGTTTACTTCCCGTTAAATAAAAAGTAATGGATGAAAAGAAAGAAAAAGAGACCTTTTTCCAGCATACAGACGAAGAGAGGCGAGGAGAGACTAGAGAGGAGGCCAATTGCCTGAAGATCTCACCACGTGGGAGGGACATATGCGAGGAGGAAGGTGGCCGGTGCCGACAACTGCCCTGAAGGTAAGTTATTCCTTCTGAATTTTGGATTTAGAGATTTAGGGTTTGAGATTACGGGTTTGGGGATTTCTAGGTTTCGGGATTTTGGGTGTGGGGATATGATAAAACAATTCAGGTTTGGAGTTGATAGCACCAACACATCTGATGATCACAAGAGATAGAACTGCAAGCATTTCAGCTCATGAAAAAAGGGGTCAGTTGTCATAAACTCAATCAGTACAGATAAGAAGAATACTAATGTGGCTCTAGTGGCAAATGAGGAGTTCATCGTTACGAGCAAGAAACGTGCAACAAAAAAAAAGGAAAGAGGTGAAATGTATACAAAGAAGTTTTTTTCCACTGCAGGATGAATTCAAGAGGGATGTTGGTGTGAATTTGAGTTACATCTAATCAGTCGTTGGTGCGCAGCCCCGGACTGTTGGATTGGAAATATCTATGACAGATTTAGGGCTGTGGTGGGGGGCTTTTGTTGTTCCTTGTATGAAAGTAGCACAATCAAATGGTGCTATCTGTGCTAGAGGTACGAGGACTGATGTGGGTGGTTTAGCCACCGATTTATCCCGTGAAAACAAAAGTAGGACAGCAAAGGGTGCGACAAGTTCAAATGAAGGGGGTGGACAACAACAAAGGAGGAAGGGTGGGGAGAAAGTTGGAGAAGCATATATAAGAGCGAGGATAGGCTTGATGCAGCAGGATAGAGAAATCAAAAGGAAAATATGTGAATATGTGCAGTAGGAGTATACAAATGATGAAAGCCAAGTGCGAGTACGGAAGGGTTTGGACGAGGATTGGTGCAGTCCGGGCCAACCTGTTGAAGAGGGTGGGGTTGGTTTGGCTGCTGAGCTTGGTTCTCCACCCTAATTGTCTCCAAAAATCTTAGCTACTGAAAAGAAGGTGTGATACTCAACGGAGGAAATGACACTATGGCCAGGAGTACATGTGATGTTAACTTAAGAAAATATTGGCTTTGTTTTTGTTTTTATTTATTTTGCTAGAGTGTTGGAAGTCTTGCTACTGCTATTAGGGGAGGATAGGTGGAGGAAGTCCAGACATATATTTTTTAGTGAGTTTGCTTAGAGAGTGGGGGTACTCATGTGATATTGTAGTGTCTAGCATGTTCTACGTGTCGTTATTGTTTTCTTGCAGTTAGACCCTTTGTTTGGTTTCAACTACCCTTTTTTAACTTTGTTACACATACAACACACACATATATATTTACCTCTTCAAAAGTTTATTTTTTGTTAGCCTATTAGCTCAAATGGTAGAGCACATATTGATGTGGGTTCGAATCTCACATAGGCTATAAATCGTACACCAAATATATCAAATCTTGTGGGTTTCTAGTGTTTGAATGGGCATATAGCATGCTCTTCATGTTGTCAATTGTCAATCTTATGGATTTCTAGTTGTAGTGTTTACTGATTCCTTGAAAGTCAATTCACTTGTTGGTAAATATTAGAAATTCCATGGTATCTTTTCAATCTTTCTTTCCTATATTTTGGGGCCTTGGGGGAGATGTTTTTGTAGACAGTGAGATTATATTTGATTCATCAATCACTGAGAAGGCAATGAAAATAGCTTATTGCTCTGCATACCTCAAACACTGAGATTGTGTCCATATATTGCACATGAACAATGCCTTTAATTGAAACTTAAAAATCTATTAATCCAAACTAAATCATGTATGTCACATATATAACGGATGCAGCTAAATATTGGAGGACCAAAAATAATCGAAAAAATGACCTAATCAGATCCTAACTAAACCAAAGAAAAAAGGTGAGAAAACAATAAAAAATGTGAATCTTCTACTACTCTATGTTCAAAAGGCAACTTCAAGAGGACTCCATTAACAATATAGTTTTCAAGCACATCCAGTGAAATGGAATAGCTATGCACTTTGACTCACAATTTTAGATAGCCTATGTGGGATTCGAACCCACATATTTGTGCATAAGCACATTGCTCTACCACTTGAGCTAAAAGGCTTAAAATTTCAAAGAAAAAATGAGTGGAGAAAAACTTGCAGGAGAAAAAATGATGTTCCCTAACACTAGTAATGATAGGTAAATGCTTGCATAAGTTTTATCACATGAAACAAATGGAAAAATACCAAGAAGGTTGAATATCCTTGCAAATAAGAAGAAATATAGGGAAAAAAAAAATTCAAGATTCAAGATTTATGAACAATTCAGGAGGGTACATGTCAGTAAGCATTACTTATATCCTTGTCATATATATCATGGAATAAACATATATCTTTGAGGTTCTAAGGAATAAACAGATGTTCTGTTACTTAATTCACCACCTGCCAGATCAACTCATACACATCACAATGTATAGTTTGGGTTATTTTCTATAGAAACAGAGATCGAAACTGATCACAAGAAGTTGTAGATAAAAAAATGGCCATAACAATAGGAAGTAAATGGCTTAGTTCTTCATGATGCAAGAAGGCCTAAATTCGAACCCCAAACCCTAAATTGCATTTAAATGCAAAAACTAAAGAATAAAAAAGCTCCAATTGTAAAGCTTGAACCTAAATTAGAGCATCACATACCTGTTACGGATGCATCTTCGACACTACATCATTGACTATGTCATTGAAAGTGCGGATGATTCCAGTTGTCGCCGGTCCTATTGTCAGCCTCCCATTTCTCAAAAGCTGCTACTCTTCCCTAATGGTAGCACACTCTCTGCTCATCTCCTTTGGTTCTTACTTATACTCTGCTTCTTTTTCCCTATCTATGGCAGATATAGAACCAGCGTCCGCATCACAAACAGACACATCAAGGCTGTTACAACTGTCGACAGTAGCAGCTCCATATTCTTTGTTGTCCTCCCTCTTCTATTTTGGCACCCAAATCATCTGATTGCTCTTGACTCAACCCTTTTCCCTTTGCTGCACTGCTTCTGTCCATGTCCAAAAGAAACACATGAACCACATATTCTAGGCAGCTATTCAAACACCACCTCCACCTTCGACACCCCTGACCCTTAAATCCCCTAACCCCTAACTCCTAAATCATCACCTCTAACTCCTAAATCCCAAAACCTAGATTAAACTGAGAAATACTCACCTCCACCATCCGTATCAACTGAGCTCCACTGGCGTCAATCTGGTCGACGTCATGTACCAAACCCCTCGCCTCGCTCTCTGCCTCTTCGCGACCTCCCTCTTCGCTCTTCACCCTTCACCTTCTCGCTCGTGACCTGCACTTTTCTTAAATTCATTTAATTTTATTTTTTAAAAACGAAAATGTTAACAGAATGGACGGAGGGGTACGGCGCGAAAAAATTATAAACCTCAGGGGTATTTCGCGAATTATGTAAAAATTTCGTACACCCGACGCATTTAGCCTTACCTTAGGGGCACCGGGCGAAAATTCCGTTTAATATATTTTAATGTTTTTATTGTCTTTAAATTAGAATTTATTTCTATGTAGTTTAATATATTTTAATATATTTTAATGTTTTTTTTATTTTAATGTCTTTTAATGTATTTTAATATATTTTAATATGTTTTAATATCTTGTAATATATATTAATCGTTTTTATTGTTTTTCCATGAAAACTATCAAAATTTACAAACTATATAATATCTATCAAACTATATACTAAAACTATATAATCTATTTTTTATTGTCTTTCAATTAGAATTTATTTGTATGTAGTTTAATATATTTTAATATATTTTAATGTTTTTATTTTAATTTATTTTAATGTTTTTTAATATATTTTAATATGTTTTAATATCTTGTAATATATATTAATCGTTTTTATTGTTTCTCTCTCTCTGTCTCGATCTCTTCTTCTCTCTCTCACTCCGGCGATCTCTCTCTCTCACTCCGGCAATCTCTCTCTCTCTCACACTCCGGCAATCTCTCTCACTCCGGCAATCTCTCTCTCTCTCGATTTCTCTCAGGCAAACACGAAGGGAAGACGAAGAGGCACGTCCTCTTCGTCTTTTGTAGACGGGCTTGCACGTCCTGGCTCGGGTGGCTGCAAACTCCGTTGCACGTCCTTAAGGACGTGGGGATTTGCGGTGTATATAGCCGGAACGATCTGTATATGCGCATCACTTCAGTTTGCTTGATAGACTGAGTTTACTATTTATATTTTGTTATTTTTAAGCCAATGTTATTTTACACCACAAAATTTACTATTTACCCCACATATCTCACTTTTTATATTTTTTTTAAAATACAACCTGCTCTTCTTGAGTCACACACCTGCCCCTCAAGAGGCGTGTAAAATACCCTGCGCCTCTTGAGGGGCAGGTGTGTGACTCAAGAGGAGCAGGGGTGTGATTCAAGAGGCGTAGGTGTGGTGCATATAGTAAAATTTATGGGTGTAAATATTATCACCCTATTTTTATCCTTGCCAAGATCACACCACACTCTGAACTTGACTTAAGCCATGAATTACCCTATGCTACTTGGTTGCATAGCATCGGGCACTTGAAGGAGCTAGAGATGAGCTTTGGCCGGCCAAGGCTAAACCTTACCCTTGATGTTGAAGAACTCAGCAGAGGGACAATTTCATAACTGGGGATTTTAAGCTTCCATCAGTTATACAGACGACAGTCGAGAATCGATGATTTGTGGGATGAAGATAGTGCTAGATGGGGGAGTTCGGGGAGGTAGCTGCAGTCGTTACTAAGAAGTGATCATGCTGCGAAATGGGGTCAGATCATAACCGCTACCAGCCTACAAGACATAAGTTGGTTTTAAGATTGATTGTTCATCCAACATTCCACACCAGCGTTATTAATTTTGTTGGAAGCCAACCAACTGCAGATATGATGCATATATGGAGAAATGGTTGTTAATTAGTTTAAGCTGAGGGTAAAATTGTTTTCATGGATATCCCACATTGGATAGAGGTACAAGACAACACATAAAGAAGCAGTACAAAAATGAGCATTCTTGGTGATGAAAAACCACGCAGCCATGCAGTGAGCACAAAGCGAACTATTCCTTCGCCTTTTACTAAAGAATACCGTGTGCTTGCTGCTTTTAAGTGGCATACGCCTATTTTTGTAGGGCTATCTTCTTGTGAGGTACCCAACATTTCATTTCAAAATTTGGTCACTCTGAAATGGTTTTGCAGACCCTCTGAAATAATAGTAAAAAATGGTAATTGTTGCTCATCATACATTTTGCACACCCGCGGTTTTCATTGTGATCAAAAGAAACTTACAAACTTCTCCCTTCCAATCTTTCTCCTTTGTTATGGCTGAAGCTCTCCTCCTTGATTTCACCAAGTTCTTTGGCGCCAAACTGAGCTCCACCGTCTTTGAGGAGGTCAAATCTGTTTTGGGAGTGGAAGATGAGCATGATAGGATCGAAAGCAATCTGTTGATCCAGCATCCAAGCAGTCCTTAAAGATGACGAGAAGCAGCAATCCACCAGCAACTCTATCAAAAACTGGCTCGGAAAGCTCCAGGATCTGATGTACGACATCGATGATTTGCTTGATGAGATCACCCCAACTTAAAATTAAAGTAGGACAAAGTTACCTTTAATGGTGTTGTCAGATTGATCGAGGGAGTTTTGGCATTTCAGATTATGACAACTATAGGAGCTCACCAGTAGTGATAAGGCGAGAATGCTTAAAACCAACCACTTCAGGAGCAACATATATATGATTGATCAATAGTGTTTAGTCTTGGAGGACCCAACATCAAGTGCAGATAGTTTTACTATATATATTTATTTGCCTTGTAATCATGAACTTCGAATACAATCTTTTGTACTGTAGGACTTCTAGTTTGTAACATCTTCTTCATTTTCACATCGAAGTTATGTTTTGAGCTTTGTATTGGACATAGGAATACAACTCTTACCAAGTGGAGTTGCCAGAGTTGCATAATAATCACTTAGGGCTGCAACAGCTAGCAGGAATCATATCAATCTTTATTTTCGTTATTTATGTGATGTTGATTTCAATCTCTACATTGATCATCAAAAGAAGTATGCTTTTGTCGAGATGGGATCTGTCAAGGAAGCTAGCAACTCGATGCCAAGAGATTACGTACGATATCATCTTTGGGTCGAGTTTGTGAATATATTTGTCTGCGGATATGGAGAAATGCTTGTTAATTAGTTTAAGCTGAGGATAAAGTTGGTCTCATGGATATCCCACATTGGATAGCGGTACAAGACACCACATAAAGAAGCAGTACAAAAACGTGCGTTCTTGTTGATGTAAAACCACGCAGCCACGCAGTGAGCACAAAGCGAACTATTCTTTCGCCTTTTACTAAAGAATACCGTGTGCTCGCCGCTTTTGAGTGGCATACGCTTATTTTTGTAGGGTTGCCTTCATGTGAGGCACCCAAAATTTCATTTCAACAATTGGTGAATGTCTGAAAATTGATGAGGTATTGGAAGCTAAAATAGCTTGATGCATATTTTTTTTGGGAATTAACTTCTCAATACGATACTGACGGTAGACATCGGATATTAGTGAATTCATTAATCTGAAACATCTGAACAATAGTGTTGTTACATTATAAGTTCTTTGAAAAATGCTACTTGGCTTAGTTGAACTGACGTATGTAATAACATCCAATCAAATATAAAGTGCCGTGATAATTTACAATGTTTCCTCTTTGCTCAATTTTTTTTTAGAATGGTAACCCACCTTTGGTGCTAAATCTCGGCATGTGATCCAACCGGCCACACGAGCCACACATCAGGTAAACTGGCTTGCGCCGACTGGCTAGATCTAATTGGTAAGAGAAAGGGTGGAGGCAAGGATCGAAATGGGACCTCCCATTGTGGATGTTATCCCATACATAAACGAAACAAAAATTGGGCGCTAAGTGTTACACTCATCCCACAAATGAGCAACTGATAAGGCGAGAAGGTGGAAACCTCAAAAAGAACTAACACATATAACTACACAATCAACTGCAGATCTTTATAACATTGCAATGTAGAATAAGTTCATAAATTGAGATAAGGCAGATTTAGAGAGGGATCTTGATTAGCCAGATAATTGAAATGCTTGAAATTTGGTCTCATCATCAATTATGTTTCTTGTCAGTTTCATTTTGAGGGCGTGTTCGGCACCCGGTTATCAAAGGTTGTGGGGTTAAAACAAACGACAACCGGTGAGAAAAACAAAGGAACATGAAGATATAAAACAAGTCGGAGGATTAACTTGTAACATACTTACCTGGACAGGGTCTACAAGTGATCAACAAGGCTCGTGGCCTTGGTTGTCGGCCTGCATTGCACTTGAGTGGGTGCGGCAGCCTAAGATTTTAGGCTGCCGCTCCCACTCAAGTGCAATGCTAGCTTTCTCGATCAGTTTGCTCTTCATTTGCAAGTTCATTCTTCATCACAAGGACCAGTTCCCAATAGAATGCACAAAAACAACGGTAATATGCACCGAATCAGAAGGAAATTGCTGTTGCAATAAACCAAATTGCTGAGACAAATTCATATTAAAACATGTTGAGAGATGTGAATGAGACCATAAAGAGTCCCACATCGAAAGTTGAACATAATGAGTCTTAATATATAAGTCTGTGAGCTACTCCTTCCAATGCCAATTTGTTTTAGTAAATATCTCTTTTGGATAAATACATTAGGTGATTATTGTACATATCTCAAATCTTAGGTGATTGTCTAATTTTGGCAATTTTACGCGTATTGAAAATATTAGGAGAAACATTGAAGTACCACTGAATGAAGTATGATTGTTATATGGATTGTTATATATGGTGGTTCATAAGAGTTGTGGTGTTATGTTGATTTTGAGAAGTATGATATTACTCATAAACGTACTAAAAAAAAAAAATAGAAGATGAGATTTAAATTTGAAGCTGCTAACCAGGTACGTCGCTTGATTTGCAGTTTGCCAAGATGTATAAATTGTTGAAGGAAATCAGGGAGACTCTTTGCTTTAGGAATTTCATCGGCAATTAGGAGATGGAGATTCGCAAGAGAATCCCATTCCACACTCTTTTCTTCCTCCTCTCGACGATCCCACAACTTCAGGTTTGGACAACCTTTTATGGTGAACACCTCAAGGACATTTGGTGCTAATTTTACATTCCTCAAGGATGGGCACATGTTAATTTCAAGCTCACGAAGAGAGGTTAAACCTTCGCCTGAGAAGCTCGCCAACTCACTGCAAGAATGAATTGTAATTTTTCGTAGAGAAGATGATGGAGAGGATGTTGACACTATTTGCTGTACCAAGTTTCTGCTAACTTCAACCAAATGCAGTTCTTGGAGACGAGGAGTTGGAGGCATGAACTCGAGATATGGACACTGGCCAATGTCTAGCCCTGCAAGAAGGGGAAACCATGTATGCTCCTTGTTTTTGACACGATGCTTCTCATTTGCAGTTGCAGTGCATGCTGCTGTTGCTTTTAGTCGCCGTGACCATCCCTTCAACTTCGGCAAATCCACCAATGTAAGTTTTTGGAGAAAAGGGAAAAACGGTGCAGTGGAGACAACTTCATCTTCTTCCATGTACTCCAATCCACGGAGACCAACCATTTCAAGAATCCTAAGACAAGGGAGACACCTTAGAGGTGGTAGTTGCTTTACATGTTTACAATATGCCAAAGCTAGCCATTCAAGTTTCGGCAGCCTGGAAGCGAGGTCTTCCCTCCACCAACTCGGTATCCTCATACTTGGATAGCTTTCTATACATAACACTTGTATAGTATTAGGAATTTGACCACATTCCAACATCAAATCCTCTCTACACCATCCGTCATTGTCCTCATAAATGATCCTCAACGATCCTTGCAGTTTCAATCCAGCTAGTGTATGAAGACCACAGCCTTTACCATCGCCGCCATTGCTGATCAACTTGAAATCACTCAAGTGCTGCAGAGATGTCAGCTGACCGAATCCAGACGGCATTTGCCTCAAGTTAAAGCACCTACTAATGTTCAAATGCCTTAGGCTAATCAATTCCCTCGTGTCTTTAGGCAATTCTACTAGACGCTCGCAACCATCTAGCATTATTATCATCCCACAAGTCGTCTAGTACGAGGAGAAACTTCCCATTCCGACTTATGGATTCTCTAATCCTTGACTGCAACTGATGCAAGCTTAATCCGTGATACTCCGTGTGACAAGTCATGGCTTGATAGATCTTGCCGATGACTTGTTTCTCATCAAATATATCAGAGATGCATGCCCACCACCTATGTTTAAAATCGTTTCGAATCATTCCATCGTTATAAACTAGCTGAGCAAGAGTAGACTTTCCCATGCCTCCGATTCCCACTATGGCAATCAATGAAATGTTCCGCTCAACATATGACTCGTCACATACAAACTTTATGATGAATTTTTTCTCATCATCTCTGCCTATGACTTCCTTCGGAGCAACAAAACCCCCGGTCTCAGCTTCTCTCCTCATACCACTTATCGGTTTCTCGTTTACACATTTCACGAAACTAGACAAAGCCATATCATCACAGATGGTAAGCAAACCGGTCCTTATCGCCTTAACTTTCTTAGCAATGGAGTTATTGGAAATGACAGGGTTAAGCTTAGAGAAAAAAGCTTGTACCTCTTTCCAGTGCCTTTTCTCCTTCATGTGTCTGATAATCTTGTCGTTCGTGGCAACCTCATCGAATAGGCTTTTGAAGGGTGAGAGTTGGTATTGACAGTTTCAGGCACACCCAGAATTAAGGCCAAAGAGGAAGTAGAAAGGGTGATCTGTTTTTGTTTCACCTGAGATGTGAGGGTGAGAACCCCCTTTTCTCGGTGTGCAGAGAGATTAACAAAAAACAGGTGAGTGAGGCGAGGATAAGCAATGGTGCCGGGGTTCAGAAGAGACCAAATATTTAGATTTTTTAGCAAATTGACACATGGGAGACCCATGGATTCTAGAAATTCTAGATCCACATGCTCACAAAAGGTTAGAGGTCGGTTTGAGAAGCCATCCTTCCACATACCGGCAGTAGTATGATTTTTAAACCAAGAGATGGGGGCTTCATAGATTCCCTCAAACTCAGCGGGAGGAGACCGGAGGCGAGGCTGGGACTTAGCCTTTTTTGGAGCAGGAGGGTTCACCTGCCGAGAATGGGTGTGATTCCCTTTTCTGGACTGCCGGTGAGCAAGCGGAACGTCTTTTTCTCCTTCAGAATCTATGTCCAATTGCCTGAGCGTAGCCTTGCCCCTGTATCCCTCTTCTATGGCTTTCCCTTTGTAGTCAGATGATCTGAGCCGCTTGGATGCCGACCCGGGGGAGGAGGTAGACGAGCGCTTGGGAGCCATGAGGATTTCGGGAAAAGAAGGGTTTGGGAAACGAAAAAACACAGAGAGGGAGAGCAATTGCAGAGAGAGTGAAGAGAGTAAAAGTGGTGATTTGACGGGGAGGGAGAGGACAATATAAATAGGAGAAGAAATCGTGTGACCCTTGATCTCCCCAAGAGAATCCCAGTCAAATCTCAACCGATTAAATCCCAAAATTTGAAAATAAAGGGATAAATACAATGTACCAAAATAGTGCGAAAAACAGTAAAATCTTCTAGTTGCTGATCTAAAGAGATCATAACTAAAAAGATTTGATCCGGGTATAATATTTTCAAAATAAAATTAACACCATACTATCAACTAGTAAGGTCTTGAAATTTATGTCAAGGTCTGGATGTAGGGAATAATAAAATATGATTGCTCCCCCTACATCGATGCTTCCTTGTTAAGCATTCCAAGTTCTAATCTTATGAAGTTGAATCTATCTCCGGGTAAAGGTTTTGTGAAGATATCCGCAAGTTGTAACTCAGTGGAGATGAATGTCAATGACACATCTCCTTTTTCTACATGATCTCGAATAAAGTGGTGTCTTACATCTATATGTTTCGTTCTTGAATGTTGTACATGATTTTTGGAGATAGAAATAACACTAGTGTTGTCGCATTTTATGGGTATGCCCTTATAGTTGATTCCAAGATCTTGGAGTTGTTGTGCAATCCATAGGACTTGCGAACAACAAGCTCCAGCAACAATATATTCAGCTTCGGCCATTGAAAGTGCCACTGAATTTTGCTTCTTGGAATGCCAACTTATAAGAGATGACCCAAGAAATTGACAACACCCAGAAGTACTTTTTCTATCAACTTTATATCCTGTAAAATCAGCATCGGAGTATCCAACAAGATTGAAACTAGATTGAGTAGGATACCATAATCCGAGATCTTTTGTACCATTTAGATATCTCAAAGTCCTTTTAACCGCGATAAGATGTGATTCCTTCAGATTAGCTTGGAATCTAGCACACATGCAAACACTGAACATAATGTCAGGTCTACTTGCAGTAAGATAAAGAAGAGAACCGATCATACCTCGATATTCTTTTTGATTTACCTGTTTTCTAGTAAGGTCTTGATCCAAAGAAAGAGTGGAGCTCATTGGGATTTTGGCCACTTTGGATTCACTCATCTTGTACTTTTTGAGAAGTTCTCGAGTATACTTTCCTTGATTAAGGAAGATACCTTTACAACTTTGATGAACGTGAAGACCAAGGAAGAAGTTTAATTCTCCCATCATACTCATCTCAAATTCCTTGCACATAATGTTTGAAAACTCCTTGCACAAAGATTCGTTAGTAGCTCCAAACAGAATATCATCCACATAAATTTGCACAACAAGAATATCATTCCCCTGAGTTTTGATGAATAAAGTTTTGTCAGTCAACCCCCTTTTGAAATTATTTTCTAAAAGATATTCTGAAAGTCGCTCATACCAAGCTCTTGGGGCTTGCTTTAAACCATAAAGAGCTTTGTCGAGCTTATAGACATGATTTGAAAATTCATTGTTTTCAAAACCAGGAGGTTGAGCGACATAAACTTCTTCATCTAAAAAACCATTCAAAAAGGCACATTTTACGTCCATTTGAAAAAGTTTTATGCTCATGAAAGATGCAAAGGCAAGAAGCATACGAATAGCTTCAAGTCTAGCTACGGGAGCAAAAGTCTCCTCGTAGTCAATACCTTCCTCCTGATTGTATCCTTGAGCAACAAGACGTGCCTTGTTTCGAATGATGTTTCCTCCTTCATCTAGCTTGTTCCGAAATACCCAACGAGTTCCAATAATGGATTTGCCCTTCGGCCTTGCCGTAAGGGTCCATGCTTTATTTCGTTCAAACTCGTTAAGCTCATTTTGCATAGCTATAATCCAGTCAGGTTCTTGAAGAGTTTCAGTGTATTTCTTGGGTTCTACAAGAGAAACAAATGCGTGAAAAGCACATAAATTTCTAAGTTTAGAACGAGTTTGAATGTCGGATGAAGGATCAGAAATGATATCTGAAGAAGAGTGGGATGAAGCATGTTTGAATTTTCTTCTTGCAGACCCTTGGCTAGGAGTTGGTTCACCAGAAATATGAGGATAAGGCTCTTGAGGTTCAGGAGGATTCGTAGGATAAGGACCTTGTGGTTCAGGAGGTGGTCCATCTTCAAGACTGACTTCATTTGTAAGGCCTTGAGACACAGTTTCAAGACCTTGTGATAGCTTAGTAAGATCTTGAAACGACTCCTGCATATTTCTGGATTTGCTCCTTTCTTGATTGTTGGCTTCTCCTTCTGATTCGTCTTCCTCGTGGGTATTCAGGTCAAGATCTGCAAAACCTTCACTCAAGGTACCGTTATCACTTTCATCAAATAATACATGGATACTTTCTTCGACTAATTTGGTACGTTTATTGTATACTCGATAAGCTTTGCTTTGAGTCGAGTATCCAAGAAATATACCTTCGTCACTACGCGCATCAAATTTTCCAAGATTATCTTTACCATTGTTATGTACGTAACATGTACATCCAAATGGTTTGAAATATGATATACTTGGTTTTCTTCCTTTAAAAAGCTCATAGGGAGTTTTCTTCAACGTTGATCGAATTAAACATCTATTGAGAATATAATTTGCTGTGTTAACAGCTTCTGCCCCGTATTACTTAGGCAGATTATTCTCTAATAGCATGGTCCTTGACGTTTCCTCTAGGGTGCGGTTCTTGCGTTCCACAACCCCATTTTGTTGAGGTGTCCTAGGAGCTGAAAAATTGTGTGAAATATCATATTTCGCACAAAACAAGTCAAAGTTTAATTGATCAAACTCTCTACCATGGTCACTTCTAATAGAAACGATAGGTAGGTTTTTCAAGGTTTGTAACTCCTTACAAATTGATGTATGCATTTTTAGTCATATTTTGCATCATGTTTTCATCTCATTTAAGTCATTTTATTTACTTTTGTGTTGGGAAATTGTGTCGTTTGTGTTAGTTTTCGTATTATTCAAGATATGGAGTCTACACAAGCTTTGGTGGTGTTTTTGTAGGTTTTGAAGCTGATTTGAAGGAGTTTGGATGCACTTTAGAGCTTAATGAAAAATCATGAAGGCAATGGAGATGCCAAGCAAAAGCAAAAAAGTGCTGCAGCTGGAGAAAAGCCTTATTTTCGTCATCCATCACTTCGATTCAAGTTCTGGAGCCTTCATGAGAGTTGTAGTCCTTGAAAAGAGCTTTCCAACGCATATTCATATGCGTCAATCAGATAAACGAGGACTCGGAAATGTGCGTTTGAAGTCAGAGTCGAAAAGCTGGAGAAAAACAGAAGTTACTGCATTCAAACAGACCCTCGGCGCCGACACCCACAGCCTCGGCGCCGAGGTATCTGCGAACATGAGAAGTTTTTGTGGGCTGATTTTATTACTTAATGGGCTTTTTAATTAGGATTTTCATCTGAATTTCTTTTAGGATCTTTTAGTTAGATAGACTTGGGATATTTTATCCTTCCTTAGATTGATTTTATTATTTTCCTAAGATAAAATCTCTTTTCCTTAGGGATTAAGTCTTAATTTTTATCTTTTAAATAAAGGCTATTAGGGGCTGATTTAAAAGAAGACGACACACAGCGCAGGGCTGCGCGCAGCAGCTGTAGGACGAGTTTTAGGGTTTTTGTTTGGCGTTTGGGCGAAAGCTTGGGCGTTTGTTGTTGCGATTGAACGCTTATTTCCAGGTTTTATATTATTGCAAGTTTGGTTTATGTTTTCTTCTCTTAAATTCATGTTTTCCATTGTCATGTTTGAGTAGTTATCTTCCTTCTAGGGTTGGGGTGTGCCCAACAATAGGCACGTGTGTGATGGATGAATCTATAATTGTGTGATGTTTTTATTGTCTTCTACCTATGTTCTTAACCTTTGATGAAAGTTTAAGGAATTCATAGTTGCAATTGAACTTGAAAGAGGAAATTGTTAACTTGATAGTAATTAGGGTTTTCTAATTAAAGTTAAAAGATCCTAATTAAGAGAAGGTAGAAACAAGTAGGTCTTTTATGCGAAAGTGAATGGATTTACTTGTTGATTGATGAAACTCAATTGTTGATGATAAAAGCATGACCTTTTATGTGATTCATTGATTTTCCCATGTGTTTGTTGTTGTGGCGATCCTTTGCCTTGAAAGTTTTCCCTTTTATTAATTAAAATTCATATTTTATTCTCTTATCACCACCCATCTCTCTTCCATCTCTTTTGTTAGTTTCAACCCGACAAAGCAACTAAATAAGAAACGCTGACTCTCTCCTGTGGACGATCCTGACTCCCTATGCTATAGCGGGGTCTTGACTACAAATTTATTTGGTCGAGAAACCCTCTCATCACAAATCTGTGAGAAATAAAACAGAGTTTCTGATTTATCTTTAAGAAAGAAACCCAAGTAAATTGAGAATAATCGTCAACAATTACAAAAATGTATTGCTTGCCTTTGGGAGATTTAACTCGCATAGGTCCACAAAGATCCATGTGAAGAAGCTCTAGAGGTCTAGTGGTACTAATGAACTGCTTCTTTTTGAAAGAGCTACGGGTATGTTTACCTGTTGAGCAGGCTTTGCAAAGATCATCTACCTTAAAATTTAAATCGGGAAGACCTCGAACAAGATCCTTGGATTTGAGTTTGCTAAGAGTGTGCATGTTGATATGTCCAAGACGCCTATGCCACACTCTTGACTCCTCTGATAAGGCCTTGAGACATTTCAGATTAGAACCTGAAATACGATCAGTTTGTACAACATATATGTTAGAATCTCTATAAGCAGTAAGCACAATACCTCCAGTCTCTTCATCTTGTACGACACACTTCTTCTTGTTGAAGCTAACAAGATTGCCTCTATCACAAAGCTGTGAAACACTGAGAAGATTATATTTCAAGCCATCAACAAGATACACATTTTTAATATAATTATTTGAATCAACACCAATGTTACCAATACCGACGATGTTGCATTTTGCTTTATCACCAAGAGTTATAGTTCCACCGGATTGCTTCTTTAGATTGTGAAAAAAAGATTCTTTTCCACTCATATGTCTTGAGCAACCACTATCCATAATCCACTTTTGATCTTTGGTCTTGGTGATATCCTGCAAAACACAAAATCAACCTTTCCGGCTAGACCAATAAACCGATTAGATCCATTGTGGGGGTAAACCATGTTTGGCAACCTTGTCCCTTTTGGTACCCAATCTGTCTTATCCGTTCATTTAACCGTACAGGAAAAGTGTTTCAGATAATGTAAGGATCCCTTCTCCTATAAGGACACGTTTCCTTTACATGACCCTTTTTACAACAAAAGAAACAAGTAGGAGATCGCCAACTTCCTTTTGCCTTAACGAACTTGGTAGGAGGCTTTGCAGGAAAATTCTTGTTGTATCCTATACCACTTCGATTTAAAGAAAGTTTTTGTTCTCCAAGCATCTTATCAAGAGTGGCTTTGGATCTAGTGAATTGAACCAGAGTTGTTTGTTTATCTTGACATTTTTTAGACAGCTTCACTTTTTCATTCTCAAGGTCATTATTATGAGCCTTAAGAGATGAGAGGTTTGTCTTAAGTTCGGAATTTTCCGATCGTAAGGCCTTACCCTGAGTGAGAAGCTCTGAATTTTGACTGTCAAGATCTTGCAGTTTCTGCGACAGCTTCCTTATGCATATTTCTTGATCCTTTACCTTCTCCTTCAAGATGCTTATTTCTTTGTTGTAATTTTCTTCATCTAAAATCATGTTTTTCAGAAATTCAGATAAAACATCTGTAGGACTAGAGATAAGATTTCTTACAACTCCATCTAAATGTCGATCCTTGGTCTCGTTAGATTTTGCCATTAGGCACAAGTTGGCATGCTCCTCTTCTGAATCTGAATCACTTGAGCAATCTGAGTCACTCCAAGCAGCCATGACTTTTTTGTTTGACTCTTTTTTCTTGGCCTTGTTCTTCTTCTTTAATGGACATTCCTTGACGAGGTGATTTGTTTCACCACATTCATAACACGTGAGAACTTGACTCTTTTTGGAAGGTTTAGAGGGCTTACCTTTGGAGAATTGGTTTTTCATTTTTAATATGCGGGCTAACTCTCGAGTAATGAGAGCAAAAGGATCTTCATTATCGTCGCTATCAGAATCTTCTGATGGTTCTTCTTTCTTAACCTTATGTGCAAGGTTTTTGAGATTGGCAGGAAGTTCCTCATCGTCCTCGTTGAGGATCATTTCATGGGTTATCAACTTTCCTAATAGATCATCAAGAGCCAGCGTGCTAAGGTCTTGTGCTTCTTCTATGGCCGTCACCTTAGGACCCCATTTAGCTTTGGGCAAGCACCTTAGTATCTTTCTAACTTTTTCTTCATTCAAAAAAGTTTTTCTCAACGATTCAAGGTTATTTACAATTTCTGTGAAACGGGTAAACATTGATTTAACCAACTCATCAGGATTCATCTTAAACAATTCATATTGTCTACGAAAGATACTGATTTTGGTCTCTTTGACCTGGATGGTTCCTTCATAAGTAACCACCAATTTATCCCAGGTCTCCTTTTCTGTTTTGCACGAAGAGATACGATTGAACTCATCCGTACTCAAACCACAGTACAACAAATTTATGGCTTTGAAATTCTTAGCCACACTTTCTAGATTGGTCTGAGTGTATTCTTCCTTTGACTTGTCCACTCTTGTTCCATTGGGACCTTCTTTCTTGGGGATATTGGGTCCTCGCATAATAATATGCCAGAGTTCCAAATCTTGATCAATAACAAACATTTGCATCAAAGATTTCCAATGCATGAAGTTATTCCCAACAAAGAGAGGTGGACGAGAGATAGATCTTCCTTGGCCGAAGCCTCCTTGACCTTCACCTGCCATGGTTAGACTCACAGATAATAATATCTAAGGGACGTGAGTTAGGCTCTAATATCAATTGAAGTGCGGAATAGGCAGGTAAATAGTAGACAAATACTCTAGAAGAGGGGATGAATAGAGTATGACAACTTTTCGCAATATGAAAAACTGTAAGACCTTACCACCAGAGATAAGACCTTATCTGAAACACAGAAACGAGTTAAGACAAGAACAGTGCATAGAAAGCAAGGCAAAGAATAGAAAATAAAGAACACGCGAATTGTTAACGAGGTTCGGCTCAATTTGCCTACGTCCCCGCCTAGGGTTGTCCAACCCGTAGGATTCAACACAACTTTATTTCACTTCTTCCTATGAGTTCTAGATACAACCTTTAGAAGACCTTCCCTCTTCTAAACTAACTTCCTATCTAGCAACCCAAACACACCAGTGAAACAAAGTTCTATGGATACCGAAGTACCCTATACGTTTGGGTAAAGAACCCTTAGTATAACCCTAATGAATTGTATTATAAAGCTCAAAAGAAACCTCACACACTCAAACAAATAACAACGCTTAAAGCAAAGAGAGATGTGAGATCGAATGTCGTAGGAGAACAAAGATTTGCAGAAGATGCTATGCACTGTGTTGAAGACTTATGTGGTCTGCAATTCTCCTCTTCTCCTTATAAAGTTGTTGAGAAACATTGCACCAAATCCGTCAAGAAAGAACGTTCCAGAAGCTTCACTCGGTTATGCTGGGATTTGATCAATTGAGACGTTGAAAGGGTTGAAGAATAGTTCAACCAAATCCCTGCAAAATCTCAACAACTATATATGTAATAGGATAAGATAGTAGATATTAAACTGACCGAATAAATAAATCTAGGCCCAATAGAATATTGATCCAGATTAAATTAGGATTACTCATTGACTCAAGCCCGTTTAAAACAAGTCAATAAAAGTAGGGTAAATTGCAGAAAACCACCCTTTAAATAGGGTGTTTTGTGTAAAACCACCCCTTAAAACGAAAATTGCAGAAAACCACCCTTTAAAACCGTTTTCTTTGCAAAGTCACACCCATCACCAAATTTCCGTTAATTGAATATTAAAGTGAGTGAAAAATAAATTATATCTGTTGTTTTTATTACTCCCTCCGTTCGACAAAACTTGTCATTTTAGGGTGTTATTTTTGTTCAAAAAAACTTGTCATTGTAGGTATTTTGCCCTTCACTTTACAAAAAATTTCTTGATATGATTGATGGTTTGTTAGTTGTAGTTTTAGATAAAGTAAAAAAGGAGGGTAATAATTGAGGGTAAATTAGCACATTTGTTAATTGTCTTAAAACTTGTGAAATAAGCTAAAATGACAAGTTTTGCCAAACGGAGGGAGTATTATTTTACTTTTTCCAATCGGTATTAATTAATTTTTACCTTTTAACATGTTTTTTCAAAAGTATTTTTTTTTATATAAAATATCATTTTTATATATAATTTCACACTTATTAGTAAAAACTAAAAACACTATAAAATAGATATAATTGATGTTTTATATATTTTAAAAAGTGTATATTACTAAAGGGATACTTGAAGAAAATAAAATTTTAAAAAATGATATTTCATATAGTTTTTATTATTCTAAAAATATGTTCACTATTCCACATACATTTTTAGAATAATAAAAACTATATGAAACATTATTTTTTAAAAATATTTATTTTCTTCAAGTAGCCATAGAGTATAAAACATAAATTACACATCAATTTTTTATAGGGTTTTTTTGTAAGTATGAAATTATTTTAAAAAAAAATATTTTTTTGATATTTTATAGTGTTTTTTGCTTTTGAAAAAACATCAAAAAGTTAAATATCAACTAATACCAATTGAATTGAGTAAACTAATAATAAAAATAAGGGGTATAATTGAATCTCCACACACTTTAACATTTAATTAACGAAAATTGGGTGATGGGTGTGACTTTGCAAAGAAAACTATTTTAACGGGTGGTTTTCTGCAATTTTCATTTTAAGGGGTGATTTTTCGCAAAACACCCTATTTAAAGGGTGGTTTTCTGCAATTTTGCCATAAAAGTAATTTAAGTCTTATTAAAAATAAGCTCATAAAAGTGTTGAACCCGAGTCACTCTCGTAAGGCCTTACCAAAACCTGGAAATCAGGGTTTTGGCTTTCATCAATCAGTAAGGCCTTATTATCCATCAATAAGATCTTATCATCAAGGTGGAGTTAACATTAATGTTATAATCTATCTATTAATATTACTAATTATGTTAGCATTTTGCTGACGTGTTGCTTGGTAAATTAAAGTTGAATTTTTTTAGTCAAAAGGCTCTTTTCTTATTGATCAATATTTTTTAATCAAAAGACTCTTTTTTCACATGTTAAACTTAAAAAATAGATGAAAAATATTATCCAAAATGAATATTTTAAATATATATTAACTCTAGACATTCTACATGACATCTATATTAATCTTTAAAACAATACTTTTTAAAGAGAAATCACATTTAATCTAAACATCTTAAATGACTATTGGGAATACAAAAAATAACATTTTAAAATCTACAAAAAAAAATTGAAGAATTTTGAGAAAAGAAATTTGCATATATTATCATTTACAAAAAAAAAACACTCTTTTATGACTAATTTTTGGGTGTTTGGCTTCAAATATTGAAGATGAAAAATTGTTTATCCCAAAATGAATATTTTAAATCTATATTTATTTTATACACCTTAGATGACCCTTATTATAGTTTCAACATTTTAAGAACTGCATTTTTTTTACGAAGTTAGTAAAAATAATCATTTTGTGAATATTTGCTTAAAAAATTAATTATAAAAATCAATTACAACCATTTTAAAAAAAAAATACTTATTTTAGACCTCTTAAATGACTATCTAGAAATAAATAATATTTTAGGACTTTTTAAACATTAGATTTTACCTTTGTTTTCACCATTTATTTCCCTCTCTATATAACCATCTTTCTCATAAAAATAATGAATAACTTATGTATATCTATATAGCTTCAAAAGTATATGCACAATCATATACTTATGATTTTTTATTCATTATGTGGAAGCTTATACTCCCTCCGTTAATTAAAACTTGACGTTTTACTATTCATGCACGCTTTTTGAGGTGTTAAAAACTATGTAAAATATTAACTTTTTTAATATATATTTTTAATAATTTCATACTTGTTACTATTAAGTATGAATTTATAAAAACAAATTTTTAAAAAAGTTAATATTTCATATAGTTTTTATCATTCTAAAAAAGCGTACATGAATAGTAAACGACAAGTTTTAATTAACAGAGGGAGTATTTTTTTTAGTTTTATCCTATTGATTATAATTATATATGTATTTTAATTTATATTAGGTGGTGTGTTTGAGTTTTATTACTATATTACTTTACCTTATTAAATCATTTTCAACAATTTTTATTGTATTGTATCTCTTTAATTTATAAATTTAGAAAAAAAATCACTTTATACTTTTTTTTATTAGGAAAAAATTCACTTTATACATATTTTGTTGTAACCAAGTATACTTTAATATAGTATCATATAGATATATAGAACGATGTTTAAATTGAAATGGATGAAAATCCCGTGCACTACACTAGTCTATACTAACTGAAAAAATGAATCAATCACACAAGAAAGTGCGGCACATGAGTGTTTTCGTCACATTTGCTGCAACAGTTAGCAGGAAACACTAAAATTCCAAGGTTTGTGAAACTTGCAGCCCCCACAGAAGCAATCATGGAAGCTAGCAACTTGATACCAAGATATTACATATGGTATCATCTTTGGATTGAGTTTGTGAATATATTTATCGGTGGATATGGAGAAATGCTTATTAATTAGTTTAAGCTGAGGGTAAAATAGGTCTCATGGATATCCCACATTGGATAGCGGTACAAGACACCACATAAAGAAGCAGTACAAAAACGAGCGTTCTTGTTTATGTAAAATCACGCAGCCACTCACTGAGCATAAAGCGAACTGTTCTTTCGCCTTTTACTAAAGAATACCGTGTGCTCGCTGCATTTGAGTGGCATATGCTTATTTTTGTAGGGTTTCCTTCTTATGAGGCTCCCAAAATTTCAATTTCCAAATTTGGGGAGTGTGAAAATTGATGAGGTATGGTAAAAGCTAAAATTGCTTGATGCATATTTTTTTTCGGAAATTAAATGCTACTTAGTTGAATTGACGTATGTAATAACTTCCAATCAAATAAGTTGCTGTCATAATTTACAATGTTTCCTCCTTTTGCTCAATTTTCTACTTTTAAGCAAATACTGGATGTTATCCCATCCATAACGAAACAAAAATTGAGCGCTAAGTGTTGCACTCATCCCACAAATGAGCAACTGATAAGACGACAAGGCGGAAACCACAAAAAAGAAGTAATATATATAACTACACAATCAAATGCAGATCTTTATAACATTCCAGTGCAGAATATATCAGTTCATAAGTTTGGCAGATGAGTAAGATTGAGAGAGGGGTCTTTATTAGCCAGATAATTGAAATGCTTGAAATTTGGGTCTCCTCATCAATTATGTTTCTTGTCACTTGTCAGTTTCATTTTAGAGTAGAATATTCCCACATTGGAAGGGCAGTGAGGAAAACAAGGAACATGAAGATATAAAACAAGTCGGAGGGTGAACTTTCAACATACTTACCTGGACGGGGTCTACGAGTGATCAAAAAGGCTCGTGGCCTTGGTTGTCGGCCTGCATTGCACTTGAGTGGGTGCGGCAGCCTAACATCTTCCCATTGTGGAAGAGTGTACGTCATAATTTGTGCTAAGGGGGGCCTGCGTTCGCGCGGCCCCTACCTATCTCAGTTCAATATCCTATTTATATTCTCTTTCATTAAGGAAAGATCTGTATATGCGCATCACCTCAGTTTGCTTGATAGACTGAGTTTACTAATTATATTTTGTTATTTATCCTTGCCAAGATCATACCACACTCTGAACTTGACATAAGCCATGAAATTACCCTTGGCTACTTGGTTGCATAGCATCGGGCACTTGAAGGAGCTAGAGATGACCTTTGGCCGGCAAAGGCTAAACCTTACCCTTGATGTTGAAGAACGCAAAAGAGGGATGAAGATAGTGCAACTGGGGGAGTTCGGGGAGGAAGCTGCAGTCGTTATCATGTTGCGAAATGAGGTCAGATCATAACCGCTACCAGCCTACAAGACATAAGTTGGTTTTAAGATTGATTGTTCATCCAACATTCCGCACCAGCTTTATTAATTTTGTTGGAAGCCAACCAACTGCAGATATGGAGTTTGTGAATACATATATCTGCATATATGGAGAAATGGATGTTAATTAGTTTAAGCTGAGGGTAAAATTGTTTTCATGGATATCCCACATTGGATAGGGGTACAAGACGATATATAAAGAAGCAGTACAAAAACGAGCATTCTTGGTGATGAAAAACCACGCAGCCACGCAGTGAGCACAAAGCGAACTATTCTTTCGCCTTTTACTAAAGAATACCGTGTGCTCGCTGCTTTTAAGTGGCTTACGCCTATTTTTGTAGGGCTACCTTCTTGTGAGGCACCCAACATTTCATTTCAAAATTTAATAAGTAACTTCAGCAATGGTTTTGCAGACCCTCTAAAATAATAGTAAAAAATGGTAATTGTTGCTCATCATACATTTTCCACACCGGCGGTTTTCATTGTCACCAAAAGAAACTTACAAAATTCTTCCTTCCAATCTTTCTCCTTTGTTATGGCTGAAGCTCTCCTCCTTGATTTCACCAAGTTCTTGGGCGCCAAATTGAGCTCCACCGTCTTTGAGGAGGTTAAATCTGTTGGGAGTGGAAGATGAGCTTGATAGGATCGAAAGCAATCTGTTGATCCAGCATCCAAGCAGTCCTTCAAGATGACGAGAAGCAGCAATCCACCAGCAACTCTATCAAAAACTGGCTCGGAAAGCTCCAGGATCTGATGTACGACATCGATGATTTGCTTGACGAGATCACCACTAAGGTCAATGAATCTGAAATTCTTGGAAGGGATCAGGACAGAGAGTTGATCATCGATCAACTCGATATTGAGCTGTGGCCTGTGGGGATTGTGAAAGAATCTCTATTTTGCAAGTTTTAGGATTGGGGAGGCAAATCGATCTTGCCAAATTGATATATAATGATAAGAGGGGTTGATGACTACTTAGATAGGAAGGCGTGGGTGTACGTCTTCGAGAGATTTAACATGAACAAAATACTGATGCAGATCATAAGTATATATGGTCACAGGCGAAAACTTGGTTTAGTCGAGGATCCGATTTAGCCAGGATATGAAAGATTTGAAGTATTTTCTCATGTTAGATGACGACTCGAATGAATGGAGACAGCTAAAGGAAGCATGTTGTGACCACATGTGACTTGCTTCCATGGTCAAGAAGAGTGTTGAGGAATACAAATTAAGTGAACTTTCTGATGAAACGTGCTCGAGGATATTCACACAGCTAGCCTTCAAAGATGGTGAAGAGATCAAACCGACATTGATGAATTTGGCAATGAAAATCGTTGAGATGTCAAGGGTTATTCCTTTTCTTGTAACAACTCTTGACAACCTACTTCTTGGAAAAACAGATGAGAGAGAGTGGCATCTCGCCATTAAGAAGTTAGAGGAAGGGCATCAAGATATCATGAATATGTTAAAGTTGAGCTATGATCAACTCCCTTCGTTTCTCAAGCAATGCTTTCGATTTTGCTCTATCTATGGAAATGGTACAAACATACCTGCATCGGAAGTATTATACTTATGGATGGCACTTGAATTTTTACCATTTGATAATCGAGGAGAACCACTCGAAAGTATAGAATTTATTGGATGGACGTGCATCAATGAGTTAGCATCAAAATCCCTATTCCAACAAAGGAGGTTTCAAAGAATACTAGATACATAAGGCTTGATGAAGATTACTTGTTTGAAAACCAATCTCCTCAAAGATTACTTGGCAAAAAAAGCTTGCCTTTTGATGCTCAATACTTCAGAACACCCCCTTAGCAGATCCTTTCTAGATCTTGGAAACTCTAAATTCGAGGAGCTACCGAGGACAATTGGCTATACGAAGCATGTAAGAGGTCTCTACCTATCAAGTAACTTGAGAATGAAATTGCTGCCAAATTCTATCTGTAGTCTCCTTAACCTGCAATTGTTGTCACTTGATGGGTGTGCCAATCTTATAGAACTCCCAACTGACATAGAGCGCTTGCAAAATCAAAGAGTTTTGATGGTGACAACTCGACATGAAGTTCTGCCATAAGGTATTGGATGCCTTACTGCCCTTGGAATTCTTTCTTTCAACGATTGCCCGGGGCTTGCATTCCTCCCTCCTAGCACCAAGCATCTGGAGAATCCTGATTCGTTAACGATAGTTAACTGCAAGGAGTTAAATTTGGTACATGAATCATGGTCACTGGAAGGAGTTAAATTTTAATCAAAGGACCGACTTCCGAAATTTCAAGTGTTGTCGTTGGGTGTAAGGGGCCTTCCATTCACCTCATTGTATCATCTGGCAATCAATGATTGTGAGGGTTTGACTGAAGTAGCAGATTGTGAAGGCTTGAAGAGAGTTGTTGTGGATGATGGTCTCTAATGTTATCCAACCAAACTGATCACTGGTGTTGGGTCCTCATTCCAACACCTTCTGATTAATCTCTATTATTTGTGATATTTGTCCAGCTTTCATGGTAATTGAATTACATGCTTGCTTGCAGAACCTGTTAACCATTTTTGTTTTTCCTCTGCGGATTGAAAGACCCCATGACGTTTTTCTTGTTTCTGTGGTTTCATTTTTCTTCTTGCATGTAAGTCGTTGTATGATCTCTAAATGAGAAACTACTCTCTATTTGTACCATGTATGTTTCTGTAAGTTTGATTGTACTCTCTATTTGTGCCATGCATTTTCCTTCTTGCTTGTTCATTTTAATTAGCCTGATGATTGAAATGCTTGAAATTTTGGGCACCTCGAGATCATTAATTTGGTTGTTTTGTCACTTTCATTTTAGAGTAGAACCCACATTGGAAGAAAAGTGAGAAAAACAATGAACATGAAGATATAAAACAAGACGGAGAATGAACTTGCAAAGTACTTACCTGGACGGGGTCTACGAGCGATCAACAAGGCTCGTGGCCTTGGTTGTCGGCTCACATTGCACCTCAGTGGGTGCGGCAGCCTAACATCTTCCCATTGTGGAAGAGTGTACGTCATAATTTGTGGTCGAGGGGGCCTGCGTTCGCGCGGCCCCTACCAATCCCAGTTCAATTTCCTGTTTATGATCTTGTGGGAGCATAAGCTAAGTCTTTTGTTAATGGAAAGTAAATTTACTTCATCATTTTGGTTGCTTTTATAGAACCTAGATTTTGTTATTTCTTGCCGAGATCATACTACATTTCACACTCTGCTGAACTTGCAAATAATCAATACAATTGAGCTGGGGAGGGAAATACTTCAATGGCTGAGGGGATGGATCTATCTCAAAAGAAATTTCCATCACCATTATTAGTGTTGCTGGAAGCCAACCAACTGCGTTCATATTTTGTTCATGTGTTGAATTCACATATCACAATTTGTTGATCAGCGGTTCAAAAGGTTAGAAGGTTCTTGCGAGCGCACGGATTGTACAGGTTTGAAAGGGGGGGCGGGCATTGAAAAAGTTCCATGTAAACTCAAAGGTATCTTAATCCTTCGGGTACTAATTTCTTGCATCTTACAAATTCTATCACAATGTTGGTGAACTTGCTGACAATGGACACATCATGTCAGCGGGGGTTATGATCAAGCGTATTGTCAATTGGCACCAGGATATAGACAAATGATCCAAGTTCAATATAACAGATAGAAGCATCAGGTAAGAAATCAACATAACTACATAAGAGGTAACTGTAAACCAACTTCAAGCTCAAGTGGTGCACTGGCGGGCAAGGCAGACACACGATCAAACACTTGAAACACGACTATGAGGATTATGCATGTCATGGAGGTCTGGGAGATAGAAAGGAAGCGGTACGAGGAGGTGAGGGATTCTGTCAAATCTAGGCTCAACATATCAAGGTAAGCAAAGTCACATAACCAAATTGAGACCAAAATTGGGGCAACAGAAAAATATGCAGTCAGGAGGCACAAATTTTGTGCATATTTACCTACCAAATGACTCAAGCCAATTGATGTCACAATGATAATGTGCACAAAGTGGGATAGGAAATGTAGGAAGGTAAGGGTTCAAAGCTATGGATATGGTAATATCAAAATTATGAATGGGAACGATCCAACTAAAAATCTAATCCATTCCCTCCATTTGAAACACAGGAGATATATGTCAATTTCAACCAATTGGAACAAAATAAAAGCAAAAATTAACTGATGATGTTCATCTGCAAGGACTATGGAAGTGGGGAAAATTAGCATCTGCTTTGAAGATTAAGAATGCAACTCAGAGTCAGACAGATAGATAGATGTTCATTCACATCACATATATAAAGCAAGAAAGAGGCTAAGCCTAAACCTATTTGGTTTGCATTGGCAGAGTGAATTGGGAACTGAAACCCAAACAGATAACAAAATCGAACTCCTAACAGAGTGAAAGGAGGTTAATTAGAATTAGACATGTCTCCTCCTCAACTTGCCTTTGCCCTTGCAGTTGCGCTTCGCAAGCTTCAATTTCTTTTTCATTTTCTTTCCCATTGGCTTCAAGTTTTCAGTCTTCTTCTGCTTCTGGTTGGCGTCTTCCATCTCCACATCTGAAAGTAATAAATCTCCTATTTACTCTTTAATCTTTAATAAGGATGAAATGACAGAGATCAATTTCAAATTGAAGATCCAAATTGAAACTTACCTAGTTCGTGGTCGGCAACGGCGGGTTCGACTTCGATGGGTGTTGTTTCAGGCGCCTTCTTCACCGGAAGCTTAGGGGCAGCAAGTGCAGCCTCCATGGCAGCCTGCTTAGCGGCATCCTTCTGGTCGTACAAAGGCTCCACCATCTCCCTCCTGATTGCTCGAAGCCTCTTCTCTCTCTTCGATCTCAACGACTTCGCCATGTCTGTTCTCTTCTTCTCCCTGCCGCCACTCTCCTTTCCTTACTCCCTAGGGTTTGGTTTTTTCTGTGTTATGTTATCTGTGTGTGTTAAGTTTTCGATATTTCTTTATGGATTTATACTCCGTAATACGCAACACGAATCCTACGGCTCAGATCATCCCTTCGCATCCTATTTTCTAGGGGTGGGCACAAATCCCGCAAATCTCGTCCCGTCCCGCATCTCGTCCCGATCCCGGTATGATTTAGAAAAAAAATTACGCGGGACGGGACGCAGAACAGAGAGTTTGCATCCCGCAAATCCCGTCTCGTCCCGCATATATATATATATATATATATATATATATATATATATATATATATATTTATATATTTATATATAATTAAAATTAATAAAAAATATTTAAGAATATATTTATATTATACATTAACATTTATTTAAACCTAAAATTAAAATAATAATAATAAAAGATTAAAAACATAAAAAAAATAAGAATTTTAGTAAAAACTTACTGTTATGTTACTGTATTTAGTTAATTGGATTATTTTGAGATTAACATTCTTAAATTTATGCTACTGTATGTATTTAGTTAATTTATGCTACTGTAGTACTGTATTTACGATACATTAATATTTATGCTACTGCATGTATTTCACTATTTTGAGATGTAAAACTTTAATTTTCTAGTGTATTTTGCAATGGGATTATTTAAGACTTTAATTTGCTACTTGCTAGTTTTTTAGTTAATTGGATTATTTTTAATTTTTTTTTACGAGGGACAAATCCCGTCCCGCGAGAGATAAGACCCAGTGGGATTTGAAAAAAAAAAAAGCAATCCCGTCCCGATCCCGTCCCGCAAAAAATACGTGAGACGGGACGCGGGATTGCCCCGATCCCGTCCCATGCCCACCCCTACTATTTTCTCATTCACACCCCTATATTATCATAAATTACCTTTTTTGGTTCAAAACTTGTTGTGCTACTAACGCAAAATTATTTTAACCTATATTTTATAGGGGTGGGCATGGGATGGGACGGGACGGGATTGGGGTAATCCCGCGTCCCGTCCCGCGTATTTTTTGTGGGACGGGATTGGAAAGGGATTGATTATTTTTTTACAAATTCCGCCGGGTCTTATCCCTCACGGGACGGGACGGGACGTGATTTGTCCCTCGTAAAAAATATTAAAAAATAATACAATGAACTTAAAAAATAACAAGTATAAAGGTGCAAATTAAAATCTTATATAATAATACTATTACAAAATAATGCCTATTAAAGTAATACATCTGCAATACAGTAGCTAGTATTACAAAATTCATACAAAATCCAGTAGCAATTTCATAATCCTATTACTAATCCTATTACAAATTAAAGTACAAATGGAGTAGCTAGTAATACATATGTGCTACAAAATACTGCATATTACAAAATCCTATGGAGTGTACATAATCCTATTAAAAATTAAAGTCTTACAAAGTAAAGTACAAATGCAATAGCAATTTCCCATGCTATTGCATATGTAATACTCCAGTGTAATACAGTAGCTAGTAAAGATAGAACATTGATATTTTAATAGTGTAATACATTAGCTAGTAAAAATAGAACATGGTATCACTCGCTTCACTTCATGGGAGTAGTTAACAAAAAATCATGGGCTTTTTCCCCTCTCCCCGCTTGCAGAATGTGTAACTAACTTGACGTTCAAAAACTTCAGCTCCTGCAACCTATAAAAGAGACGGTGCAAGCGGAGAAGAAAAATACTACTCGAGCATTCAATCTACAAGCAAAGCGTTCTCCATTGCATTCGATCATCCATTGATTCTCTCTTTCTCCATTGTTGTTCTTGCTTTATCTCTTGAGAGGTTGAGAGTTTTTAGAGCTTCATTGTACAAGTCTAAAGTGTTATACTAAGAGTACACATCTACTCAAACGTATTCACTAGGCTATTATTTCACGAGTGTTTTGGGTTGACTAGATAGTAGCGGGTGAGGCTACGAGTTGAGAGAAGGATTGTTCTTCTAAATTGTATCTAGGACTCTAAGGGATCTGAGTTGACTAGATAGAAGCGGGTGAGGCTTCGAGTGTTTAGAAGAAGGAAAGATCTTCTCGGTTGTATCTAGGATCCATAAGAAGTGAAATAATAGTGTTTTTGAATCCTACGGGTTGGAGAACCCTAGGCGGGGACGTAGGTCAAGTTGTGCTGAACCTCGTTAACAATTCTTGTGTTCTTTAAGTTTTACCTTTATATTTTTATTTCCGCATTATACTTTGATAAGTTTTATTTTCGTGCAGCTCTCCAAGTTTCTGGAATCATTTCAAGACCTTGATATCCGGTTCAAGACTTTGAATCCATTTCAAGACCTTGAAGTTTCTTTTGCAGAAAGTTTGCGAAAATTGCCTATACTCTATTCATCCCCCCTTTCTAGAGTATTGTTTATCACATTGTTTATTCTATTTATATCACCTTATGGACTCTTCAATTATTATGATTATGATTATATTATTATTTCACATAGAATAACGTTTTGAATGGTGTAAGGCCATTATGATCCATCATTCAATTGCTTTTTTGTTTCGGATGAGAGATAAAAACTCTAGGTAGGAAACAAGTGAATCCTAATCTAGTGAGGGAAGAAGATAAGTGTTGCTTTATCGATAATCTAATTGATCTCATAGAAAACATGATAGCAAGAAGCAAAAATATTGAAGTTATTCAACATACATCTTCACACATTTTTGCCCGAGCATTGTTTTTGCAAGCTTCATTTAGTGTAGATTATTTTCTTATAGACCAATTTGGTGTTGATGATATAGGCCTTATAAAGACATATGCAGGACCAATTTGCCCCAACCTTTTTCTACGTTGAATTGGTGCTGATGAACTATGTTGCACGGACATGGATATGGGAAAATGACATTTCAAAAAATATATGATACGATGCGTTAGGGACACAATAACATAAACAATATGTTATTTTAAAGGTCTAAATAAAACTAGTAGATGTGTCAACAATATACTCCCTCATGTGATTGGTCTCAATCACATGAGGGTCACGTGTCGTCTTCTCCCGTAGGTCAAAACAGAGTTCAAGCCTTAAAAGTGAGCAGCCATTTCATAGCGTTCTCAAAGACGTTTCACAACTGTTTTCAGCAGCTTTATGTATGTTTCTTCTCGATCTCTGAAACGTTGATTGTGATTGACACAAATCCACTATGTCGCAGGCGTTTCCAGTCATGTCGGTGTGTCGTTCCATGTCTGACACCAAAAACGGGAGGTGGGAACGTGTTCGTGCAATATAACTGAGGACATTGGTCTTTTTCAATGCCAGTCAACCATAGTAGGCTCATCTTTACTATCACAAAAAATGCCATATTCTTTGAGCATACACCAATTTTACTTGTTTATATACACTTTTCTTCCTGATAATGTAATATTCTATTTCTATTGAAACAATGCATGCCTAGGTTTCTTCTTACAACGTGTGATATGTGTCCATGAGCAAGATGGTGTTTGAACCATTCCGGAATGGTTCAATCGGAAATGATTTAACAATAGTATCTAGATGTCCTCGGTTTGAACCCCGGATGGTCGCTCTTTATTTACCAAATTCAAACAAGATGGTGTTTGAACACATAAATATGTCATTTTGTCACTTTAATGGCAGAATGAACATGCAACGTTTGTGATGTTGTTTGGATCTACCAAGAAATCATACTTCCAAAGTTCCAAGGTGGATCGGTTCTTCGCTCCACAATCAACATCCTTATCAACCATATCTCTCATGTAATTTAAAAACATCAAAATCATTTATTAAGTACTAATAATTAATAACATAGAAATTTTATAGTAGCTAGCAAGTATTTTTATAACTAAATAAATTAAACAAATTAAAAATTAATTAACTAATAGCACAAGTGCACGTACAACAAGTAATGATGTTACAAATCTCATTATTGAAGGTGACTCACTTATTATAATTAACTATTTTAAGAAAGGGGTAGCATGTCCATGAGAAATTGAGCTCCTATTCTCGGACATCAAATGTTTACTCAGATCTGTTAGGACGATCTCCTTTTCTCATATTTACCGTAGTGGTAATAGAGTGGCCGATAATGTAGCACACCTTTGTCACTCTCGCTCTAGTATGGGAGCCAACATTATCGACCCCGGTCTCATGGACTTTATCCGGAAGGATGCTTTCGGATAGTCCTCTTCTTGAGGGCACCCGAATTCTTACCTAATAAAAAAAGTAATGATGTTACAAAAGCAATTAAGGGAAAACAGTTATGAATGTTGTTGCATAGAAATTTTACCCTTTTTAGAAGGCAGAACCCGACAGCAACAACTCAACAGCACAACAACTCCACCAAAAAGGAAGAAGGACAAAGAAAGAAGGGAGAGAAGTAGAGGGAAGAAAGGGAGAATAGAAGAAAGAATTGAAAGCACATTATTTATGAAGAAAAAAAGATGCTAAAATCTTTTAAAAAATCAACAAAATATTTTTCAAATAAATGAAAAGATATGAAAAGATTTTATTAAAATTCAACTAAGATTTTCATTCTATGTTTTAACGGTTCGCCGTCTGCCGATTTTATCAGCCTCTCAAGGTGACATGCCTGTTTGACCCTCGAATTCTTACCTTATATATATATAAAGGTTAAAAAAGGCTCATCACCTTTAGCTTTTTAGCTCCTGGTGCGCTTTGGGTGGGCTTTTCCACCCTTGTGCCAAGACAGACACTAGACCTGGCATCCTGAACTTAAGCGGGCTTAAGCACGCCTTGGCTTGACTAGTTAAAACATTGAAGTAACAATTTTCATTCATACACCGCCCAATTTCCACCCCTAAATGTATATCTACTCGACTACGGGCAGGGCCGTTCCATTATATTTTGAGGCTCTGTGCAACTTATATGTTAAGGTTTTTTTTAACTAGTTCAAAGGAAAAAAATAATCTACCAAATCCACAAACAATTAAAAAGTGATCCCTGACGAGTATAAAAAGTGAAAACTAACAAAAAAATATAGTTAGAATTTGAGATTACCTATCAAAATCCTTGAGGTTGAAGGTATGGTTGCAATGGTTGAATAAGTTAAATGGATTTCCCTACATTAGGGTTTTTTTTTCTTTTTTCACTAGTACAAAAGGGGGGACCAGAGCACGCTTTTTTTATGCATGGGAGCACACTTCTCGTACTGTGCTTATAGTGGGTGCGCTCCCAAACAAGCACGCTTATTATTTAACCGTGATCCCATATTTTAAGCACGGTTTTGTGTTGAAGCGTTCTTAAAATTGTCATACACCCAATATCCGTTCTCGAATTATAAGAACGCTTCAATTGAAGTGGGCTAAAAAAATGTTTTAGCACACTTTTTTTCAAACCGTGCTTAATAATAAGCACACTTTAAATAAAAAGTGTGCTCTTTCATATATCTCTCAAACGGATATATCCATCTCAACACTGGTACAATGCAATACCTTACCTCTCGAACCAAGAGTCGAACCCACAACCTCTTGCACCCTCATACCGAATTCGTCCGCTTCACACGCCTGCCACCTGAGCTACGGAATTTTGTTGTAACTTTGTGCATTTACTTAATATAATTACTAAAAAAAACTCTAAATATAAAAAAATTTATTTTTTTCGAGAACGATTTATAAAAATAAATGAGAACGCTTTAAAAGAAAAATGTGTTCCCACTAGTTAAATTTGGTTTTGGGAAGACACTTTTCTTATAAAACCGTGTTCGTTTTAATTTTTTAAGCACGCTTTACATAAAAACCGAGCTAATTATTCCTTTAGAAACAAAAGAGAACGGTTCTATAGAAAAGTGTGTTGATTTTAGTTAAAGTTGGTTTTGGGAACACACTTGTAAAATGAAACCGTGCTCGTTTTAATTTATTTTTAAGTAAGCTTTACATAAAAACCGTGCTTAATAGTTTTTAGAAATAAACGAGAACGGTTTTATAGAAAAGCGTGTTCGTTTTAGTTAAATTTGGTTTTGGGAACACACTTTGAGAATTAAACCGTGTTCGTTGTAATTTTTTAAGCACGCTTTACATGAAAACCGGGTTAAATATTTTTTTACAAATAAACGAGAACGGTTTTATAGCAAAGCGTGTTTGTTTTAGTCAAATTTGGTTTTGGGAACACACTTTGAAAATTAAACCGTGTTCGTTTTAAGTTTTTTTAAGCACGCTTTACATGAAAACCGGTCTAAATAATTTTTTTAGAAATAAACGAGAACGGTTTTATGGTAAAGCGTGTTGCTTTTAGTTGAATTTGGGGTTGGGAACACACTTTTAATATATAATTGTGGTTAAAATAAAAAAATAAGCACGCTTGTCAAAAATCGTACCCAACTTACCGTGCTCCACCCCCTATATTTGTACTAGTGTTTAGAGGTGGAAGGGATTGTGTTGAATGTTTGTGACTGGTTGTGACGACAAAAAAAAAAATCCAAACTATAATTTTTTTAGGGAAAAAATCGGAATGGGCTATTGGGCTGCTGTAATTTCAATTGGAAAAAAGGGCTATTGGGTTGGGCTGCTGTACTTTTATTTGGAAAAAAAATGAAAGAAACAACGCTTTTGTTTTTATTTTGGAAAAAAATATTTGAACTGCTGCTAGGCAGATTTGAACCTCACACCAACCCGAAACTAGCAGATCCCCTTGCTAGTTGATCTACCGCAACAACTTGATACCCATTAAAATTTATATACACATATATATAGTATAACAGTATAACACCTATACGAGGCCCCCAAAATTCTGAGGCCTTGTGCGATTACACTTTTCGCACGGGCCTCGGGTCGGCCCTGACTACGGGTTGAATTTAGTTATTGAGAAAAACAACAAGAAGGCGGCAAGAATTGAAGTTGACGAATAAGGAATAGGAAGGATCGGATGGCAGGGTTAACTACAAAGGGTGAGAATGATAGTGATCAACTTGCTCATCTTGGATTCCTTGGCTTTTTGGATTGCTTGCTTCTTCCTGCTTAACGTTCAGCTCATCAAAGACTGTAATCGAGACGAGTGCGTTATGTGAATCGCATTCTCGATGTTCATGTTTATATATGTTTGTGTTTGGCAATCTCGTCGTTGCATACCTAGCAGTCTGTATGACTCCGAAGGATGCCACCGATGTGATTCCAAGGGAATCATGGGTCAATGCATGTCAACTGTCGTTCATGGTCCGTGTTACCATTGGCGGATCCAGGGGCCATAACCCGGAAAAAAAAGTGTAGGAAATTTTGTTATGGGATTTTTTTGGTAATCTATCTATATCTATCTATACTATCTATATCTATACTATCTATACTATATATATCTATACTTCTATACTATATATATAAAGTTGAGTTTTGCCCCATTAATTGCACCTATTAAGTGATTAAAAAATAACCTAATATATTTTAAATATTAGCATAAAAAATCAAAAGGTTGTTCTAGCCTAATGGTTAAGGAATAATTTATAATTTATATGTATAAGGTCAAAGGTTCAATTCTCCTTAACTACAATGTTTTTGTATTTTTTTAATTATACTCCAACACTTTTCAAGTTTATAATAAATTATTTTTATTTGTTTTAAACCTAAGCACATCCATTTCTAAAGCAATTATCATTTTTTCAAGTTTATAATAAATTATTTTTATTTGTTTTAAACCTAAGCACATCCATTTCTAAAGCAATTATCATTTTTTTTTACACTGTTTTTGTATTTTTTTAATTATATTAGTTTATGCCTTTAACTACAACACTTTTCAAGTTTATAATAAATTATTTTTATTTGTTTTAAACCTAAGCACATCCATTTCTAAAGCAATTATCATTTTTTTTGTTGAATTGCATGTAGAAGTGAGTAAGAAGATAAATAGAGTCAAATTAATATATTTGTCGAATTTCAAAGATAAATAAACATATTAAAACTTTTAGATATAAAACTTAGGGGTGGGCACAAATCCCGTCCCGTCCCGCATCCCGTCCCGATCCTGTCCCGATCCCGGTGGGATTTAGGAAAAAAATTTCAATTCCATCCCGATCCCGTCCCGCAAAAATTACGCGGGACGGGACGCGGGACGAAGAGTTCGCATCCCACAAATCCCGTCCTGTCCCGCATATATATATAATTATATATATATATATATATTCATACATATAATTAAAATTAACAAAAACATATAAGAATATATTTATATTATACCTTAACATTTATTTAGATCCAAAATTTAAATTTAAAATAATAATAAAACATTAAAAACATATAAGAAATAATAAAAGACTTACTGATTGGCTCGGAGGAACTCAGGTAGAAGCTACTGTATTATGTGGTAATTTAGTTTGTTGGGGGGTACTTGCTAGTGCATTTGTAAGGTCTTGCTGGTTCATTTGTTAGCTACTGTATTATGTGGTACTTTATTAATTTGCACCTTTCTTACTTAATTGGATTATTTTTTATTTTCTTTACGAGGGACAAATTCCGTCCCGTCCCGTGAGGGATAAGACCCGGCGGGATTTGAAAAAAAAATAATCGATCCCGTCCCGTAAAAAATACGCGGGACGGGACGCGGGATTACCCTAATCCCGTCTCGTCCCGTCTCATGCCCACCCCTAATAAAACTTATTAGTAGTAAAATTATAATGATAATATATTAATTAAAAATATATATTTAAAATAAGTCACGTGCGTAGCACGTGCATGCTCACTAGTTTTTACTATTTTTGAGATAAAAGAGTGTAAAATGAGTAATAAATAACTAAGACAGTTTACCTTAATTGGGAAGGAGGGATATTTATAAGCTTGGGGTCATGAGTTTAAATACCATTAGCCTCATTTTGTTTATAATTTTTTATTTTTTATGAATTTTTTCTATAAAAATGTCTATTTAATTAAATCACAAATTTAAAGTCTTTTCTAATATATTTAAATAAAAAAATTATTTTTTCATACATACATGCAAAAAAAAGGTTCTCAAAATTTTTTTTAGCCCTCCTCCTAAAAAAAATTATGACTGCATGCTACTCAATACCTCTATGTCGTTTTTTTAGCAAACAAGGATTTGGAAAGCGTCATACACAGGTGATACGCCAACCAATAGCGTCCATAAGGACGAGAGCTTAGAGCTCTGGATGAAGAGACAAGGAGCAGAAAGTGCCAACATGATGTAGATGAATAATATAATCTGCAGCAGAGTTGATTTCTCAGAAGCTATGCCTGAAGGACACCGTTTGAAAAGCTTGAGCTAGCATTTGGATGTCAAAGACGAGCATTTAAATCTCCTAAGGAAATTGTCAGGTGCCGTTGACAACAGTATATGAGGGCAAGATTATCCCCTTCTAACACCATATGTTGAAGATCGAGCTCTTTAGCAACTAGAACTTCCGCAAGAAGCTGCATGCTCTCCGCCTCTAGTACGGACTCCGTCTTGTAGAAAAAGGCTTTCTACACTAAAAGTGTACCAAGATGATCTCTGATCACAAAACCTGTAGTGGTATTTCCGAGCGGGATCTTCAACCCGTCAAAATTGATCTTGAAGATTCTCATCGGTGGTGGTTCACATTTGATGTTTTTCTTCCTTCTTGGTGTAGATGGATGCCTCGTATTTGACTGTACTATACCATAGTTGTTTGTGTTCTTGGTCTTCTCCCAAGTATGTACACGATGGGTAATCTTTTGTTCCCACTTCCCAACCACTCTCACTAATGACATTTGAGTCATTGAAAATAATCTTGTTTCGAATTGTCCAGATGCTCCACCATGAAGACGCCAATATAGTTTGCTCTGTGCAGTTTAGTTTCTCAAATATCTCATTCAACTTGTATTCTACTCATATTGATGCTAATTAATTGGTTGATCTCATTTATCTTGTTACCTACTCTTGTGTTAATTTTTTTAATAAGGTTGATGGATTTTGGGCATTCAATGAATACGTGTTGAACATCCTCTGTAGATTGGTTACACAAAATACAAGTTTGTGGAACCGCAATGCCATTGACTGTGAGACGTTGTTTTGTCGGAAGTCCATACATTTTTTTTAATCTTTGGGTTCATGTGTGTTTGTGTTCATCTACTTATGGATAGTAGGCTATGTTCTGATTCTATTCATCAATATTTTGGAGACTTTTTTTTTTATATTGGCAACTCGTTTGTTTCCTCGGTGCGCTCATGTTCACTTCTTACAAAGGATTTGGGGATGAAGATGAGAGCCAACACGAGCGTAAGCTAATCGTATGCTTGTTGTCTGTGGCTTTCATCTATCTTTGTGGCATGGCTTCATATCTTCGCACCGACACCGCTAAGAAAGAGGAAGCGAAAGAGGAACCCAAGCCTGAACCCAACCCGGCCAAAGGCCCAATGGTGTACGTGCGATATATAAGCATGATACTTCCTTAGATCTCCAATATTCACATCTCCATCGATGGAGAATTGGAGATGTGATTCCTTAAAATTTATCCATCTTCCATTACTTTGAAATTAATCCATCTTGGTAGATACGATATTCTTTAAAGGTTATCTCCAAATGCATTGGATGTTAATTTGTGGTTAGTAGCTTGCTAAGGCGGATCTCAGTTTAAGCAAACCCAGCTGCTGGGTAGAAAATTTTGGATAGAGTTAAAAAAATAATAATCTTGCTGGACATAAATAATTATAATATCAATTTATTTTTAACCAAAACCCAAAAGATGAACAAAAAAATATGATAGTGCAGTGAAGAGATTTGCGCTTTCTTTCCACATGTCGTTCTTTTGACTCCTATGAACTGCATTTATACTTTTTGTTTTCAAGATCCGGAAATTGTAGACTTTTTCATAATGTGCTAGATTAGGTTAATAAATTAAGAGTTATAAAAATCTCAAACGAGTTATTATCGTTTTGGGGGTATGGTTTTCTTAATTAATTGTATTTTGGCTTGTAAAATTTTGTCTTTATCATGAATATTTTCGCTCACCTAGCTTTGTAACATTAAATCCGCCACTAATGCTATTAAAAATTTTTTGTAGGGAGAAGCAAAAATATCACTCCGTGTGTCCCTAAATCCGTGGTAGAGCCAGTTCTAGAGATAATTCCAGGGACGCACGAGAGCTCCAGGGATCGTGCAGTTGGTACTTCATTCTGTTTAGTTAAAGTGATGATTTTGTAGATTGTGCTTCAAACCTCTTCTTGAATTCAAGGAGTAGGTTCAAGATCAGTTTAAGGGGAGAAGATGTATGGAGATCACACACAACCTAATAGAATGTGATTGTCTCAAAGTCGACTTATAATATCACTTCACTAGAAAAGGTTTTCAACTGTCCTCTTGACAACAATTACATGCAAACTCAGGATGTTTCCTTGTTTTAGAATTGGATCTAGTCCTTGATGAACATACTGCAAAGTGCATTTTACGGAATTGTTTCATAGGACTTGTCTTAGTGTTCAACAAACAAGCCAGAGAGAATTGAAATGCTCAAAGTTTTGGCATCCTCATTCATTAGGATTTAGATTCAATTCTATTTTAGCGTAGACTCCCACATCGGAAGGGAAATGAGCAAAACAACAAAAATGAAGATATAAAACAAGGCGGAGGAACAACTTACAACATACTTACCTGGACGGGGTCTACGAGTGATCAAAAAGGCTCGTGGCCTTGGTTGTCGGCCTACATTGCACTCCAGTGGGTGCGGCCGCCTAACATCTTCCCACTGTGGAAGAGTGTACGTCATAATTTGTGTTAGAGGGGCTTGCGTTCGCGCAGCCCCTACCTATCGAAGATCTCAAGTATTTCTCAATGGCTCATGGAAACTTTAACTAAAATTGGGATCGGGGTTCATCTACATTTAGAGGCAAGACGCTATCTACATAAATTTATCTATGTTTAATGTCTAGCACTGTAGCCTTAACAATAAAGGGGAAATCACATTTTAGACCATTGATTACTTGCCAGCCCTATAACGGGGATAAAGATTTGTCGAGGAAGCCATGGAAACAGATCGATATTTGAAGTTTGAGACATACAAAGTCAATGATTCATACTCATGGATAGATATGGACGTGTTTTTGACAGGAAAACTGAACCTGATAGATGCATCAATGTGATAGTTAACCGACCAGTAAATCAAAGGGAAACCTGAATAGATATGGAGAACGCTAGTTAATTAGTTTAAGCTCAAAGGTATGCACGTACTGTCAAGGGTTAAATTGCTCTCATAGATATCCCACATCGAGTAGCGGTAGAAGACGGCACATAAAGAAGCAGTACAAAAAAGAGCATTATAGAGAATGAAAGCCAACGCAGCCACGCAGTGAGCACAAAGCGAATTATTCTTTCGCCTTTTACTAAAGAATACCGTGTGCTCGCTGTTTTTAAGTGGCATACGCCTATTTTTGGAGGGCTGCCCTCTTCTGAGGCACCCAACACTTCAGTTCTAAAATTGTTTGATTAGATTGTTCTTCACTGGAATTTGATACCCCCCTGCACTTAAATTCATTGCACTTAAATTCCTTGATTTCAATGGCCCAATCTTCCAAACTTGTAAAAATAAGAATCAAGGAAAAAGTGCCTACGAATTTCGCTTACTTTCGAATGCAAAACAGGGGCAGAATGGCCTGTCGAACGACAATATTCTGCCCCTGTCGAACGACAATGATTGGCTGCATAGGGTCCTCATATTCGACAAATGTACGTTTTGCACATACGGCCTATTCCCGCAACAATCAAAGTGCTAAGAAAATTGATCAAGTTCGAGTCCCAGGTTGAGAGACCAAAGGATGATGAAGAAGGGACCGATGAATCAATGATGATACTTGGCTTACAATGTTAGATGAATTAGTCCAACACCAATATTGTATTACAGGATAAGTTATTCCGTACTCATTTCCGAGTTTTAATTTTGTCTGTGTTGCAACTCATAGTTGAATATTTATAATTTTCTTTCTAAGATGGTGAATCGTAAGAAGCAAAAACTTTCCTACAATTTTGGCCTAATGTTAATTCTTTCAATTTGATGTTACCCAAAACTTAGTGCAAGCATAATTAAGAAGATTCCTTCATCTTGAAGCCGGAGAAATCCAAAGAATCCCACTCAACTCATAACTGCAACGCATAAAAATCTTTACCACAGTGCAGAATCTCAATCTTAGGACTCTCAAACTGCATCAAAAATTAAAAACCATCAGTTCAGAGGAGGGAGCCTTGCAGTCAGAGCTAGCGTCGAACAATCTGATAAAGAAAACCATCAGTTCAGAGATTGCTCTTTGCCTACCAAACCTCCAAAATCTTCAGACTGAATACCATTAGTTCAGAGAAAATGTGTTCAACCTGTCAACATGCTGAGCCAAAACAACTTTTTAGTTTGATCAAGTTCAATCATCTATTCCATGGATTTCTTTATCAGTAGAGCTGCCAAAATGACAAACTAAACTCTTGTTTACAGCACCTCATTGCTGGCAATGGGTATTGTAATACGTATCCGGCCAATCTTAACCAGAAGGGTTGCCTTATGAGCTCCTGTTGTTATTGTTTCATGTTAGTGTCATACTGTCATTAACATTCACTTTCACATGTGGTGTGTTAGATTCCTTGTTTGTTTTTCATTTGCTGTTGGATCTGAAAAACACCAGTTGAGTTGGATAGCCTGACAATTCATCCCACATTGTCTGACAGAATCAAGAGAAAATTTAGAAGATCATATAAAAACCCCAAGAGAAATTATAGAAAAGCATACCTTTCTCGGCCTTTTGGCTAAGATCAAGTGTAGTATCTGTTCTTATCAGTTTAATATCTGATATGTGGTCTATCGGTCCACTTCGATATTAAATTTATTTTTTTAAGGGGAAGGTCTTTTTGAGATAGCTTGCTATCTTGGATCTTTTTGTGTTGTCCATGTGTTGCACTATTGCAAGGGCCTTGCACACCCCATCAATTCTAGTGTTAATGGAGTACAATATTGAAGGATGTAACTTTAACATAAAGTAGCAAGGGTTTTCGATCTATTAGTGTTTTTTTTTGAGCAAGATCTATTAGTGTTAGTTGTAAGCTTGTAATCCATGTTATCACTCTTGTCCGTTAGTTTTCTTCAAAGAATGTGAGAATTAAATCACTGCCACATTCTATTTGCAATCTTTTTGACCTGGAGTATAGGGTCCAAATGGCTTAATTAATGTTATCTAACCAACCTGATCACCTATGTTGTTCATCATTGCAACACCCTCTGATTAATGTTGAATTAAAATGGAAGTATGAGACAACTCTTCCTACCAGTATCATTGATCCGAATCCTTGAAATTTTGGCTTCCTCATTAATTTGACTGTTCTCTCATTTTCATTTTATAGAGTAGAATCCCATATCGGAAGGGAAGTTAGAAAAACAAGGAACATGAAGATATAAAACAAGATGGATGATGAAGTTGCAACATACTTACCTGGACGGGGTCTACAAGTGATCAATAAGGCTGTGGCCTTAGTTGGTGACCTACATTGCACCTTTGTGGGTCTGCCGGCTTAACATCTTCCCACTGTGGAGGAGTGTACGTCATAATTTATGTTAGAGGGGGCCTGCGTCCGCGCGGCCCCTACCAATACCAGTTGAACTATTACTGATCCAGTATAGATGCATCACAAAGGGTTCCTTAATCAACCTTACCGAGATCGAAATGATGTCCTAACTAATAGATGAAATCATCAGTACATAACAGATGAAACACTTAACAAACTAGCTAGAAATATAGCAATATATAAGCATAGGTATGTAAAACTGCAGCAATGCAGCAATTTTTCCCAATCTAAACAAACAACTCCTATAACATTCTCGAAAAATATGCTTGAACTAAACTATATATATCCAATCCTGAGTAATGAAGCTTTGCAAACGAGTCACTAGGCTATAGAGCGGATGGAAATCATCCGTCCCTTTCTGTAAAAAGGCAAGAACCAATTGTGAATCCATCTCAATGATAAGCCGATAGAAGTCCCTCTCCCGGTCTTTTGCTAATTATATATAGTTGAGTTAGCCCGGTTAGAGAAGCACGCTAGAAGCAACAGTCTACCAGGGAATCCATCAAAAATTTACTCAAAAAGCTCCAGGATGTGAAGTACGATATTGACGATTTGGTAGATGAGATAGCAACTGTCAGTTTGCAACTGACATCAACATTCACTGTAAGAACAAAGCCCATGTGTATAAACAATGTTGCTGTACCGTGTAAGAAGCATCAGAGGAAGAATTTTGTCTTGTTTAATTATAATCAAAATGTCAATCTTTATCTATTCATAGGACCTGTTTTAGTATTCATCTACCCAGAGAGAATTGAAATGCTCAAAGTTTTGGTATCTTCCTTAATTTTGATTGTTTTTTTCAGTTTCATTTTATTGTAAAATCCCACATTGGAAGGGAAGTGAGATCAACAAGGAACATGAAGATATAAAACAAGTCGGAGGATGAACTTGCAACATACTTACCTGGATGGGGTCTACGAGCGATCAACAAGGCTCGTGGCCTTGGTTGTCGGCCTGCATTGCACTTGAGTGGGTGCGGCAGCCTAACATCTTCCCATTGTGGAAGAGTGTACGTCATAATTTGTGCTTGAGGGGGCCTGCGTTCGCGCGGCCCCTACCAATCCCAATTCAACTGTTATGTAATGAAGGACTGTGTTCTTTAAAATATGCATCTATTTATAAGCTTTAAGAGCAATATTGCACCTTCAATATTTTAAATCATTGACAACTTGCAGGGCCATATAAATGGGGATAAGATTTGTTGAGGCAGTGTAAACAGATTACAGATGGTATCATGTTTGAAGTTTGTGATATACAAATTAAGTCTATGATTCACAACATTCACTAATCACTAAAGCGTCGAATGATTCATAGTTCTCTTTGCTACTGGTGGATCGATATCAAAGGGAAACCTGCATTAAATCAATGATTGATTCTACACTTTTGATCTTCCATATCGGTCTGAAGATACGGAGAGACTCTTGGTAATTAGTTTAAGCTCTAAGATGTGCACTGTCAAGTCTAAAATTGATCTCCCATATATCCCACATTGAGTAGCGGTAACAGAAGATGCATAAAGAAGCAATATAAAGACGATCATTCTGTTTTATGCAAAACCACGCAGCCACGCAGTGAGCACAAAGCGAACTATTCTTTCGCCTTTTACTAAAGAATACCGTGTGCTCGCTGCATTTGAGTGGCATACGCCTATTTTTGTAGGGTCGCCTTCTTGTGAGGCACCCAAAATTTCATTTCAAAATTTGTTTGATTAGATTGTTCTTCACTGGAATCATGGGAAATGCAACTTCATCGCATCTAGTCAGGTATTTGTTTCGGTGATGTTTTTGTTGGATTCGGAGCTTCAATCCAAAAGCCCTATTGAATACAGGGAATAGGTTAGAGATCAGTTGTTGGTTAAATGATCGAACAGATGCACATAAACATCTTTACCATAGTGCAGAATCTTAGGACTCTCAAGCTGCATAAAAAATTAAAAACCATCAGTTCAGAGGAGGGAGCGTTGCAGTCTGAGCTAGCGTCGAAAACCAGTTGATCAGGCGATCAACAGGTTGAGCCAAAACAGCTCTTTTGCTCAAGTTCAAATCGTCTATTTCATGGTTTTGCCAATTATAGGGCTTCGGGCCTGAGATAGATTGGGAAGGTTTTGGTGTAAGCAAGTTAAGCAACATACAACCGAAGCAGATCATAGGTATGGTCTTGCAAAAGCTATGTTCAAACTATGCTTAATTCGTTTTTCCTCTATATTTGGAAAAGGTACAAACATACCTACATCAAGTGTGTTACCCTTATGGATTGTATATGGATTTTTTTTACCATTTGATAGTCAAGGAGAACCACTTGAGAGTCTCGAATTCATTGGATGGGAGTGCTTTGACGAGTTATCATCAAAATCTCGATTCCAAAAAATAAAGTTGAATGAGACAACTCAGTTTGGAATTTCTAGTGCTGTGAGCTTTCATTTTGATTTACAACTTCAGCAGTTAAGTGCATAAATATGTTTATTCAACCCGACAAGAGGTATTCATATATCTGAATAGAGTGGAGTTGATTGAATTTTTAGCTTTGGCCTACTGAATTAATCTCAGCGGGAGCTAATAGCTTCTGTTACTAAATCAGTAAATCTGCTAGTTTCCAGTCACAACCGAGTTTTTGTTTGCTCGGCCATGGTGAATCGATTCCTTCTGCCTTTGTCTTTGCCTCCTCTTCCAATGTATATAGATGGTCAAATTTGACTTGCTCTCCCTAGTCAAAACCCAAAAACTAGCAACCATTCTCACTGAATTGGTGCATGAATGTGTACCAAATCAGTGAGCTTTGTCAAGTATAAGGTCCTCTTATTTCACCTCTTCATCGTCAACATTACGTACATCCTCTTGTTTATGATATGTTATCATTGAGTTATTGAAGGGTCTTATGTGCCCTTGCATTGTGATGGGCGACCTAAATGAAATTGAGCAAAGTACGGATAAATGGGGAGGAGTTGTCGCCCATCCCTCTCGATTCCATAGGATTAGCCAATTCAAGAATGACTGCTCTATGATCAGCATCCCTTCCTTTGGGAACCCGTTCACATGGCGGAAAAAGGTCGAGGGCTCTGGAAACATCATGGAAAAGCTTGATAGGGTGCTTGTTCATCATGAGATCATTGATAAAATCCCAACACTTATAACAAAAAATGGGGCGTTCTCCTCTTCCGACCACTGCCCCATAACAATCATGCTGACTCAAAAAATTGCTTTCAAAGCACCTCCATTCAAGTTCGAAAATACATGGTTACATAGGAGTGATTTCCGCAACATTGTTAAACAAGCCTGGCGTGCTACATGCTACGGCTCGATCATGTTCCAAATCCAACACAAGACTAGGACTCTAAAACAAAAGGCTAAGGACTGGAATAGGAAAACCTTTGGAAATATCTTCCGACAACTAAAGGAGCTTGAAGATGAGTTGCTACACATTCAATCAGCCCCAGATTACTACCAAAACACCAGAATAACATCTAAAGAACAGAACTTACTTATGAAAAAGGAAAAGCTCCTTCTATTCCAGAAATCTTTTTGGAATCAGAGAGCAAAATCTAAACAATTAAAATTAGCTGACACCAACTCCTCTTATTTTCACAGAATTGCCATAGGCAGAAGAAATAGAAAAATAATAAGAACAATTACCTCTTCTGAGGGCACGCTTATAATAGGAGATGAAAACATTAAGAATGAAATCAAAAGAGACTTTGAAAAAAGATTTACAAGACAACTAACTGATCAACCAGTGATTAATGAATATCTGGATCTTATCAACCCCTCCATCACTACAGAGGAAAACGAATTTCTTACCAAACCACCTTCTAATGGAGAGATCAGAAATGTTGTTTTTAACTTAGGCAATAATAAGTCCCCTGGGCCTGACGGAATGACAGCAGAATTCTATAAAAAATATTGGGACATTGTTGGGTGCAGCATCACCTGTGCTGTCAAAGCCTTCTTCCACTCCGGTAGGTTATTACGTCAAACGAACCATACTTTCATTTCACTAATACCTAAATGTGATAGCCCTGGTACAACAAATAATTATCGACCCATTAGTCTTTGCTCCACTATCTACAAAATAATATCTAAAATCCTCACGGAGAGACTTAAAAAAATCATTGGTAAATTAATTCACCCTCTACAAGGTGCGTTTGTTTCAGACAGGGCTATTCAAGACAACGTCTTGATAGCACATGAAATATTTCATTCATTCAAAACACGGAAAGGAAAACAAGGTTGGTTGGCTATTAAGCTTGATATGGAAAAAGCATACGACAGAGTAGATTGGAATTTTACCCAGCAAGTACTCAAAAAATTTGGTTTCGACCCCAAATTTATAAGCTTGATTATGGAATGTGTCACTACAGTCTCTTTCTCTGTATTAGTTAACAATGGCCCTACAGAACCATTTAAACCAACGCGAGGCCTGCGACAAGGGGATCCCTTGTCCCCTTTCTTATTCATTCTTGGTGCGGAAGTACTAGCAAGAAAGCTGGCTTGGGAAGCAACTTATGCTGACTCTGGGATTGGCTTCCGTTTTGGTTACAGTGGTCCCAAAGTCCCCTTCCTTGCGTTTGCTGATGACATTATTATTTTCACCAAAGGCAATGTTTCTGCTTGTAACAAGGTGCGAAAAATAATTGACGACTATTGCAGAATATCAGGCCAACAGGTTAACTACCACAAATCGGCTTTTCAGGCTACTTCTGGCATAGCCCGCTCTCGAATTGCTGAGATTGAAGGACATCTCAATATTTCAAATGAAACTAATTTAGAAAAATATTTAGGATGCCCGATTATAAATGGAAGAGTCACTAAACAAACTTTTGAAGAAATTATCTGTAAATCTAAAGACCAACTATGCAAGTGGCGTGCTAACTCTCTCTCTCAACAGGGGAGAGCAACGCTTATAACAACAAATTTATCGGCGAAACCTCTATATGTCATGCAGAGTTTCCTTCTTCCTGGAACTATACATAAACAATTAGACCAAATTAATCGATCTTTCTTCTGGAACAAGGACGCACAACATAGTCCTCTTATTTCATGGGACAAGATATCCAGACCTAAGAACCGTGGGGGTCTGGGCATACGAAAAACAAGAGATATGAACGAAGCGCTCCAAATGAAATTGTTATGGAAATTATTAGCTGAACCAGACAATGTTTGGGTTAGAGTAATTCAATACAAATATCTAAAAGACAATACTATACTTAATTACACTCACCATGGGAGCTCTTCTTGGCAATGGTCAAAATTATGCTCTCTCATACAAACTTTTAAAACAGGCCTGATATGGGCGGTTGGTAACGGAAAATCTATCAACTTTTGGGAAGACAACTGGATCACAACGACGCCTCTTATTAAAAGAGTTGACCACCCGACCTCTCTCAACCTAAAAGATACTGTCAGCGACTATATCCTGGGTGGTCAGTGGTGGAGCGAGAAACTTCTCTCCACCCTCCCTGAGGATATAGCCAAAGAAGTAATGGACATTCCCATCCCTTTAAATCCGTTTGAAGACAGACTTTATTGGTGGCCTGACAAAAAAGGTTGGTTTACTACATCTAGTGCTTTTAATCTTCTCTCCACCAATGTCGGGACAACTATAAGCAAAAACTCGTGGATCTGGAAAATCGATGCCCCACCAAAAATTAAAAACTTCATGTGGAAATTAAGCCAAAAAGGTTTGCCAACGGCTACTCGGCTAGAACCAAAAAGGGTCTATGTCCCATCTACATGTACTCTCTGTAATCAGTCTGTGGAAGATGAAGCTCATTTATTTTTGGAGTGCCAGATCAACAATTTCCAAAGACAGTTCACAAATGAAACTAAACGAATAATAGAAGATATGATATCAGATTCAAGAGAATTCACTGATATACTCCAATTCCTGGGTGAAAATCTTTCAAAACAGGAAAAACAAGTAATTGCGTTCAGATGGTGGACCATCTGGTTCATCCGAAATCAATATATCTTCAGAAATGAAGATCCCCCAGATGCTATCGGGATAAAACGATTACTTTCAAACCATCTGAAAAACTGGGAAAAAGCATGTAAACTTGACACCAATAATCTTGATGAAAAACATTCTCCATCTTTGCCTATTAATTGCATCTCTAAGCCACACAAACGAAAAAATTGCAAATGGAAAAGGCCACCCTTGGGGGTGTATAAACTAAATTTTGATGGCTCTACAATTTCTTCAACAAATAGCTCTATTGGCTACATCATTCGAGATTGGAATGAGAAACCTATTAGCATTGAAGGCAAATTGGTGGGGGGTCAGCAACCGATTGTGGCTGAGGCCCTAGCTCTGAGAAATGGGCTTTTGAAGGCCCTTGAGCTTAAAATTTCGAATCTCATGGTGGAAGGAGATTCAGAAATCATCATCAACTGCCTAAAATATAACACCAAATGCCCTTGGGAAATTGAACTGACTATGGCTGACATTAAAACTCTTCTGTTGGGTTTGCGGGAGACTTCATTCTCCCACATCTCCCGTCTCGGCAATCGAGTAGCGGATAAGGTTGCACACCTTAGCTACTCGGCCAGGGGACCCAACATTTCAAATGATTTAGGTCTTACTGACCTCATCCGAAAGGATGCTATCGGGTAGAGCTTGCTCTCCCGAATTTTTACCTAATAAAAAAAAAAACAGAAATAATGGAAGGATGAAAGAGACAACAACTCCTGTCAGTATCATCCAAATGCTTGAAATTTTGGTCACCTTGAGATCATTAATTTGGTAGTTTTATCACTTTTATTTTAGCCTAGAATCCCACATTGGAATAAAAGTGAGAAAAACAAGGAACATGAAGCTATAACACAAGATGGAGAATGAACTTGCAAAATACTTACCTGGACGGGGTCTACGAGTGATCAACAAGGCTCGTGGCCTTGGTTGTCGGCTCACATTGCACCTCAGTGGGTGCGGCAGCCTAACATCTTCCCATTGTGGAAGAGTGTACGTCATAATTTGTGATAGAGGGGGCCTGCGTTCGCGCGGCCCCTACCAATCCCAATTCAGCTATTTGTCAACATAATTGCTTTTGACACGGTGGCGATCACGGTTTCTCAAACCGTGAAAAATTGGCGGCCACGGTTTCAGAAACCGTGAAAATATGCATCTCTTCCATTGCCGGTAACGGTTTTAGAAACCGTGAAAATATTTATAGCGACGGTTTTCAAAACCGTCGCCATAAATCCCCATTTGCATCCCTTAGGGCAGGGTGCTTTCTCGGAACGCTCCCCACGGTTTTAGAAACCGTGACCGCTCAATGTAAAAGTGGTAAATATAAATTTATGGTGACAGTTTTTAAAACCGTCGCATAAACATTCTTGCGGTTTCTAAATCCGTGTCCGGTACCGTGTAAACGACGATATTTTCACCGTGTCAATATTTAATTTTCTCAAATTTTTTTACTTAAATTAGGATAAGGTTTAAAAATTTTCTTTTACAAGAAACGGAATCTGATGAAACAGTTAGCAAATTAACTAGCTAGAATCAAATAAATTGGAGCAATTTCGACTAAACTGCAGCAATTTTCCCTGATCGAACTAAAACAACTCCTACTGATTCTTGTATTGGCTCACAGAATCAAATAAATTCATAATCATTTTCAATCCAGCAGATTACATAGTCCGATAGGAATAGAGAATATGCGGAGAATAGAGAGACCATACTGATTCTGCCTCCACAGTTCCACCCTCTGTCCCTTGTCCTCTGGCGCGGCATGTGCCTCCCTGTTTCCGGAGTTTCATCCAGCTGAGCCAGTGTTGTCGATGTCCCGAGTCTTTGAGGGTTTCTCGGTTGGGTTGATGAAGGGTTTGTTTGTACTTTGCAGTGTTGGCGGAGTACTTGGGAAACTTGTATATCCCACATCGGGTGGCAGTAGAAGATGTCACATACAGAATCAGTACTAAAACGAGTGTGCTTGGTAATTAAAATTCACGCAGCCATGCATTGAGCACAAAGCGAACTATTCTTTCCCCTTTTACTAAAGAATACCGTGTGCGCATTGCATTCAAGTGGCATACACCGATTTTTGGAGGGCTGTCTTCATGTGAAGCACCCAACATTGCAGTTCTAAATTTGTAGTTTCATCCGTATTTCAACTTCATAAGAAAATTGAGTGAGAGTGTGGTGTGATTGTGGTTGAATAAGTGACTGATGCTGTCATCAATCAAAATGTTATATGAATCACTCCAACAACAATCTAATATGTTGACAAACTTAGTTATTTCCTACTCATTTCCGGGTTTCTGTTTGTGGTGTAACTCATAGGTGAATGTTTCTCATCTTCTTTTAATTTCATCGTAAGAAGGCAAATCTTAGTTTTTCAGAGAGTTTGTGTTGGGCGATTACTCACAAGACGGGGACAAGTTCGTCTTTGAGCTGATTGATGTAACCTCAAAGACCTTTACAGTTTTATTGGTGGTTGGTAACTGTAAGAAGCAATCATGGGAAGCCACTTCATCACATGAAGTCTATTTTTAGTGCATCACCTTGGAACTGAACTGAGTCTAAAGGAGTTTATGTATTCAGAGCTCGATCCAAAGCTCTTTCGAATTCAGTGATTGAGTAGGTTAGAGAAATCCTACTGGATATATGGTCAGAACATCCAATTCCATTAATGCAAAGTGAAATCCTTCCCTGTAGAATCAAAACCCAGCTGCAAAGTACACTTCTATATTGAAACACCATTTGGATAGCTTAACAATGCGTCCCACATTGAGTGTCGGAATCAAGAGCATACTTAGAAGATCATATATAATGCCCAAAGGAAAGCCTACAGAAGCATACCTTTCTCGGCCTTTTGGCTAAGATCAAGTGTAGTATATGTTCTTATCAGTTTAATATCTGATATGTGGTCTATTGGTCCACTTTGATATTAAATTTATTTTTTGAGGGGGAATGCTCATTTAAGGTAGCTTGCTACCTAGCGTCTTTGTGTGTCGCCCATGTGTTACACTATTGCATGGGCTTGGTGCACCCCATTAATCTTAGTGTTAACTTTTTGTAGTCGATCTTGGCAGCTTTTTTCTTTGTTCAGTGTGATTGGATAATTACTCTCCATCTATTATTGTTAAAATAAACCAGGAGAGCCAACATGTAGGAGGGGACTTAATGCCTAACTAGATAGATGAGCTAGGAAATTGCAAAACATGTAGTCCTACATTAAATGTAAAATAACTTTCACAAAATAATATCTCTAAAGAATAATCCATGCTATTCAAATTCCATGTCTTGGTCACCACAATTGCACTCTATTTTCTGTGTGTCTTTAACTATCAATACATTCAAGGGCTAAGGGACAGAAACGAAACTCTAATTTATGTGTATCTCTAACTATCTAATCAAATAACGTGCAGTGATAGTTTACATTAATTGTTTCCTCTCTTTAGCTCTTTGCTCAATTTTATATTTTATACTTATAAGAAAATGTTGGATGTTCCAAGATGCATCCATAAATGAGTGTGCAACTGATAAGGTTTATACATTGGAGTGTGCATTATTCAGTTCATAAATTAGGGGATGAGTTTAATTGGGAGAGGGGTCTTAATTAGCCATAAAAGTGAAATATTATTATCAAAACCGCATGGAATGAAATTCTTAGGTTATAATTAATTAATATTGGATCTAGTTTAGTAGCTAGTCGAATGTGTAGGTAAGAATTTGAATCCTAAAAATTTTTAAATTTCCATGTTGAAGATGTGAAGGAAAAAGAATCTCACGTCGAAAATATGATAAATCAATACTAAGTATATAACGTTGATGGATTATTTTTTCTGTTACTAAATACTTTTAGAATGAAATCTTGAAATATTACTAGAGCACATCAAACAAATATTACATAGTTCACCAAATCAAAAAGAAAACATGGAAATTATTCTATCTCATAAGAGATTCCATGTTTCATAACATAAGGAAATTTAAAACTTAATACATCGTTAAGATTAACAAAAAGAAATTAATAACTTTAATCATATATCGTATATCATTTGTAATATTGATCGGTCTCTATATACTCTTTTCATATCTTATACAATCGGTCTTGGCATAGACCTTACAATGAACTTGTCTCCATCTTCCTAGTATTGATCATAAACTGTACACGGCATTGAGGAAAGACAAACTTTTCAAATAATGTGTGGGGTAAAGCATCTCCTTGATATAAATCAATCTTCTCAATACATTCCCCATAACCCCTAAGAGAAACATTAACATACATGTATTGTTAAATTTACAGTGAAATTTAGAAGCACAGTTAATTTCTTTTTTAAAGTAAATGAAGCGAAATATAATTGACATGCGTATTACCTTATAAAAATCCAATAAATTTAGACTTCTCCGGGATTAGTATTCGTTCGTAGGATTCCTGCATGAAAGATTCAAAGCAAAGTGACTCCATTCATCTCTCTCATATCCATGTGTTGATGTGAATTAGTACTATTTGCAATTTGCAAAGGTTTTATGGATAAGAAATCAAAAAGTTTGGTAGATAATATTAAAATAAATCTAAAAAATCACAACAACCATAAAAAGAAGAGTAATAAGAATATTAGGAATAATGACTAATAATTAGCTAAGATATATAAAAATATTAACAATAATAAATAAACAAAAAAACAATTTACCATGCTTGGTAGATTGCTAATTCGATGTCATAATCTTTCATTGAATGACAAAGCTTCCACCGATCTCGATCACTATAATCGATCATTTTATTTTAATGGGCTACACATAAGCACTATGACCAAAGCCTTAAATAAAGAGAAAATTCATTATTTTCATATCGAGATCCGATGTGGGACTTATTTAAATTAAATACGTAGCAAATTATTTGGCAATGACACATGAAATTTTAAACTCATCCCTTTATTTTCAATCTGCAATAGATACATATCCTATCGACTTCATAAACACCTTTTTACACATGCAAGAACATTTGATTTAGTATAAATTAACACCAAATATTTTGGACCAAGCAAAATATACAATCAATACAAAGTCCATATCAACAAGCACAACAAACGGGACACTTAGCGCCCCGATGGATGATTCACCCGGAAGTACATATTACAATGGATCAAAAGCCGACAATGTAGAAAAAATAAGATCCTACCGAAACTAACTCCTTTAAGATTAGAAATATTCAATATGACGATCATACGTCGGCAGAACAAATTGAACCAACCCACATTCTCTACATAGAAAAGATAGTAAATAGAACGGAGTCTGGGCCCAATCACTTAAAACCGACCTATATGAAATGTTATAGGGTGAAATCTCTCCCATCACTCAAACTGCCTAAATTGAAACTGAATGAAAAAATCCTTAATTTAGATTTGTATGACTTGATAATCTACGGGAGACGGTTTTGGACTAATTGGAAAATGACCCTTTGCCTTGAAACTGACAAAGATAACCAAGGATACAATAACCTGATATGCAAAATCGATCTACAACCATTGAATTGGATACACGATAAAAAAACAACACAATAAAATCAAGTCAAAGCACAACAAAAAAACAAGAAAAGATAACGAAACGGAAATCCCAAAACCAAAAGATGTTAATACGAGATTATGCTCATGGAATATATGCGAAATAGGCCGCAAAAACCTATGACCCGAGATAAACTCGTTTTGTAAAATTGAGAAAATTCAAGTAATTGCCTTACTAGAAACGAAAACAGACAAACAACCACAAGAAACAGTATGGAAAAAGGCAGGGTTTGACCACATGATTTGGGCCCCCACAACCGGTAGGGCTAAAGGCATGTGCATAGTATGGAAAAGTCATAAACTCCACAATGAATCGCTCGAAATAGTACATACATGTCAAAGATTTATAGTTATCAAATATGAAAATAAACATCAAAATACTAGTATCAATAGTATCTTTGTCTACGGACTCCTATTGAGAATGATAAACCAAACTTCTGGTCAGGATTACAACAATACGTCCAAAACTTGGACTACCAATACATGATCATGGGTGATCTAAATGAAATCCAAAATAGCTCAGAAAAAGAAGGAGGGGTGGAATCACACCCGAACATATGTAAAATATTAACAAAATTCAATGATAGATGCTCCTTACAAGATGAACCTACGACTGGAAACATATTTACATGGAGGAAGAATAAATCCAATAATAATAACATCATGAAAAAACTAGATAGAACCCTAATACAAGACCAAATTCTCAGTTGGTTCCCCAACATCATAACGAAAAATCATGCATTTACATCATAAGATCATTGTTCTATTGTAACAAAATCATGGATTTTATATGGATTTTTTTACCATTTGATAGTCGATGAGAACTACTTGAAAGTCTTGAATTCATTGGATGGAAGTGCTTTAACGAGTTATATATCATCAAAATCTCGATTCCAAAAAATGAAGTTGAATGAGACAACTCAGTTTGGAATTTCTAGTGTTGTGAGCTTTCATTTTGATTTAAAACTTCAACAATTAAGTGCATAGACATGTTTATTCAACGCGACAAGAGGTATTCATATATCTGAATAGAGTGGAGTTGATTGAATTTTTAGCTTTGGTTTGCTGAATCTTAGCAAGAACTATAGCTTCTGTTACTAAATCTGCTAGTTGGTTCAGAAATTGCATTCCAGTCACAACCAAGTTTTTGATTGCTCAGTCATGGTGAATCGATTCCTTCTCCCTCTGTCTTTGCCTCCTCTTCCCATGTATATAGATAGTCAAATTTGACTTGCTTCTCATACCATAATATAAAGATGACTCCCCCTAGTCAAATTCCAAAAACTAGCAACCATTCTTACTGAATTGGCCGGTGCACGAATGTGTTATCATTGAGCTATTGAAGGGTCTTATGTGCCATTACACTCTAATCAAATTTAAAATGGAAGGATAAAAGAGACAACAACTCTTGTCAGTATCATCCAAATGCTTGAAATTTTGGTCACCTCGAGATCATTAATTTGGTAGTTTTATCACTTTCAATTTCATTTTATCCTAGAATCCCACATTGGAAGAAAAGTGAGAAAAACAAGGAACATGAAGATATAAAACAAGAAGGAGAATAAACTTGCAAAATACTTACCTGGACGGGGTCTACGAGCGATCAAGAAGGCTCGTGGCCTTGGTTGTCGGCTCACATTGCACCTCAGTGGGTGCGGTAGCCTAACATCTTCCCATTGTGGAAGAGTGTACGTCATAATTTGTGTTAGAGGGGGCCTGTGTACGCGCGGCCCCTACCAATCCCAATTCAACTATTAGCAAACTAGTTAGAAATAGAGCAATTTCTAAGCATAAAACTCCTTATTTTTGCATTGGTTCACAGAATCAAATAAATTCAGAATCATTTTCAATCCACCAGATTATACACAGTCTAGTAGGAATTATATGCCAGAGAATAGAGACTGTCCACCATACTAATTCCGCCTCCACTCTCCGTCCTTTGCTTGTGTTCTTGTTTTTTTACCCTTTGTCCTCTAGCATGTGCCTACTGCCTGTTTCCTGTGATTCATCCAGCTGAGCCCGTGTTGTCGATGTCCTACATCTTGGTTGGGTTGTGAAGGTTTTGCACTTTGCAGTGTTGGCGGATTAGTTTGGAAACTTGTGTAAATCAAATATCCCACATCGAGTGGCAGTAGAAGACGTCACATACAGAATTAGTACTAAAACGAGTGTGCTTGGTAACTAAAATTCACGAAGCCATGCAGTGAGCACAAAGTGAACTATTCTTTCACCTTTTACTAAAGAATACCGTGTGCGCATTGCATTCAAGTGGCATACACAAATTTTTGGAGGGCTGTCTTCATGTGAGGCACCCAACATTGCAGTTCTAAATTTGTAGTTTCATCCGTATTTCAAATTCATAAGAAAATCGAGTGAGTGTAATGTGATTGTGGTTGAACAAGTGACTGATGATGTCATCAATCAAAATGTTATATGAATCACTCCAACAACAATATGATATGTTGACAGGCTTAGTTATTTCCTACTCATTTCCGGGTTTTTGTTTGTGGTGTAACTCATAGTTGAATGTTTCTAATCTTCTTTAATTTCATTGTAAGAAGGAGAATCTTAGTTTTTGAGAGAGTTTGTGTTGGGAGATTAATCACAAGACGGGGACAAGTTCATCTTTGAGCTGATTGATGTAACCTCAAAGACCTGTATAGTTTATTGGTTGTTGCTTTTTGTAACAAGCAATCATGGGAAGCCACTTCATCACATGAAGTCTATTTTTTGTGCATCACCTTGGAACTGAACTGAGTCTAAAGGAGTTTATGTATTCAGAGCTTCAATCCAAAGCTCTTTCGAATTCAGTGATCGAGTAGGTTAGAGAGCTGTTTTGGAGGGTATGGAGATCACAACTTAATAGAATGTAATTGTTTGCTGCTCGACAAAATTTTTAAGATGACGGAGTCCTATTGGATGGTCAGAACATCCAATTCCATTGTGAAGTAAAATCCTTCCCTATAGAATCATCATCCAACTTCAAAGAAAACAAAAGAATGTTTATAAACAAAGAGGAATATAAAAGCCACCAAAAGGAAACCAGTAATTAAATTTGTCCTTGTCAAAATCCACATTAATAAAAGAGAATTAAGAGAATGTTTCATGTTATGGAGTGTGTCATCAAAGTACACTTCCATATTGAGTGTAACAAAGCACCATTAAGATATATAACCTAATAATGCATCCCACACTGAGTGTCGGAATAAAGAGCATACTTACAAAATCATGTACAATACCCAATGGAAAGCCTAGAGAAGCACGGTCTTTTGGCTAAGATCAAGTGTAGTATCTGTTCTTATCATTTTAATATCTGATACGTGGTCCATAGGTCCACTTTGATATTAAATTTATTTTTTGAGGGGGGAAGGCTCATTTAAGATAGCTTGCTACCTAGGTCTTTGTGTGTCGTCCGTGTATTGCACTATTGCATGAGCTTGGTGCACCCCATCAATCTTAGTGTTAACTTTTTGTAGTCTTGGTAGCTTTTTTTGTTTTTTTTTTGTTCTAGTGTGATCAGAGAATTACTCTTTGTCTATTATTGTTAAAAAATAAACCAGGAAAGCCATCATGTAGGAGGTGATTAATGCCTAACTAGATAGAGGAGGAAATTGCAAAATATGTAGTCCTAGATTAAATGTAAAATAACTTTCATAAAATAATATCTCTTAAGGAATAATCCATGCTATTCAAAGTCCATGTCTTGGTCCCGACAATTTGCACGGCTAAGGGACATAAATGAAACTCTAATTTATGTGTATCTCCAACTATCCAATCAAATAACGTGCAGTGATATACAGTTTACATATTAATTGTTTTCTCTCTTTGCTCAATTATATATTTTATATACTTTTAAGGAAATATTGGATGTTCCAAGATGCATCAATAAACGAGCGTGCGACTAATAAGGTTTATAACATTGCAGTGTGCATTATTCAGTTCATAAATTCGGGAAGGAGTTTAATTGGGAGAGGGGTACGTCTTAGTTAGCCATAGAAGTGAAATGCTCAAAGTTTGGTTTCTTTAATAACTTGGGCTTTTGTTAGTTTCATTTTGGAGTCAAATCCCACATTGGAAGGGGAGTGAGAGGAAGAAGAATAGGGAGATATAAAACAAGACAGAGAAGGAACTAGCAAACTACTTACCTGGACGGGGTCTACGAGCGATCAATAACGCTTGTGGCCTTGGTTGTTGGCTCACATTGCACCTTAATGGGCACGACAACCTAACATCTTCCCATTGTGATTTGTGCTCGAGGGGGCTTGCGTTCGCACAACCCCTACCAATACCAGTTTAAGTATTTCTCATTGGCCAATATGTATTTTTTTTATAATATCACTAAGTTCAGGTTCTTTAATAGATGCATCTATTTCTAAGTTCAGGTTCTTTAATAACGTGATATGCAAAATCGATCTACAACCATTGTATTGGATACACAATAAAAAGCAACAAAATAAAATCAAGTCAAAGCACAAAAATAAACAAGAAAAGATAACGAAACGGAAATCCCAAAACCAAAAGATGTTAATACGAGATTATGCTCATTGAATATATGCTGAATAGGCCACAAAAACCTATGGCTCGAGGTAGACTCATTTTGTAAAATTGAGAAAATTCAAGTAATTGTTTTACTAGAAACGAAAACAGAAAGACAACCACAGGAGACAGTATGGAAAAAGGCAAGGTTTGACCAGATGTTTTGGGCCCCCACAACCGGTAGGGCTGGAGGCATGTGCATATTATGGAAAAGTCACAAACTCCACAATGAACCATTGGAAATGGTATATACGGATCAAAGATTCATAGTTATCAAATCTGAAAATAAACATCGAAATATTATTATCAATATCATCTTTGTCTACGGACCCCTCATAAGAATGATAAACCAAATTTCTGGTCAGGATTACAACAATACGTCCAAAACTTGGACTACCCATACATGATCATGGATGATCTAAATGAAATCCAAAATAGCTCAGAAAAAGAAGGAGGGGTGGAATCACACCCGAACAGATGTAAAATATTAACAGAATTCAATGATAGATGCTCCTTACAAGATGTACCTACGATATTTGGAAACATATTAACATGGAGGAAGAATAAATCCAATGATAATAACATCATGGAAAAACTTGATAGAACCCTAATACAAGACCAAATTCTCACTTGGTTCCCCAACATCATAACGAAAAATCATGCATTTACTGATGGCGAATCTCACGCCTAAGGGTGCCCGATCGCTTCGAATAGGTAGTCGAATTGGATCTGTGAAAGAACTCGAATCTCACGAATTCTCCTTTAGACCAATGAGTTCTCAACTTGCTTGAATCTCACAAACAAATTAATCACTCAGCGTCGCTTCTCACGGTCCTTAGTTCTTCGAATCTCACGAAGAAGATGAACGCTTCTCGCGTCTATTAGGGTTTCTCAAAGAAACTTGGTTGGGGAAATAATAATTGAGCGTCCCCTTTTCATTAATCATAAAAGTACTTAAATAGCAACACATAAACATAATAATTATCTAAAGCTAAAAAATCCTAACAATTATCTCAAGATAGAAATCATAACACTTATCTAGTTATTAATCCATAACTCTAAAAATAAAAATAACAAGAAAATAAAACATAAATAATGTCTAGCACATTTTATTCAAAATAAAACAACTCAACATCCCGAGATTCGATGAACTACGGGTGTCACGAATCCTAGGTCTTCCATGACTTCCGACTCATATCATTTACATTATCAAATCATTGTCCTATTGTAACAAAATAAGTTAACCAAGAACAATACAAAACTCAACCATTTAAATTTGAAAAATGTGGCTATAAAGAAATGACTATTGGAATATAGTGCAACAAGCATAGAGACCCGGATATCCCATATGTTTAACTTGGTAATGAGAACACAATATAAAAAGAAAAATAAAAGAGTGGAATAAAAAAATCTTTGGAAATATCTTCAGACAATTAAAGGAGATAGATGAGCAACTCATAACAATTCAAAGGAAACAACATATAAATCAATCTCGAAATGAGACTCTTAAACAAATCAGAATAATGAACAAGAAAGAAAGCATTTTGAACTATCATAAATAATACTAGAGTCAAAGAGCGAAAACAAAACATTTAAAATTGTATGACACTTTATAATACTGGATATTTTCACCGAGTCACATCCGACAGACGAAATAAGAAAAGAATCAAGGAAATTCTAGACACAAATGGACAAACAATAATTGGAGAGGACAATATAAAATAAAAAATTCGAGAAAGCTTCATCAAAAAGTTTAGGAAAGAAACCATCAATGAGGAAAAGTTAAATTCCTACTTGAATCTGATTAGTATTAAGGTGAACGATGAGGACAATGACAAACTCACAAGAACTGTCGCAAACTGTGAAATAAAAAATGCCATATTCAATATAGGAAAAGATAAATCACCATGCCAAGACCAGATGGTATGACAAACGAGTTCTATCAGAATTACTGAGACATAGTAGGACCAACAATCACCAAAGCAATAAAGGGATTTTTCCAATCTAAGAAGAATCTTGAAATAAATAAATCAAACCTTCATAACACTAATCTCGAAAACGGATAACCCTAGAAACGTAAATGACTTCAGACCAATTAGTCTATGTACAACCATCTATAAGACAATTGCAAAAATCATTGCAGATAGATTAAGACCGGTCATTAAAAAATCGATTAATCCACTACAAGGAGCCTTTGTAACGGAAAAAGCAATACATGACAATATCCATATAGTGCATGAAATATTTCATTCATTCATTCAGAAGCAAAAAAAGGAAAGAATAGATGGATGACAATTAAAATAGACATGAAAAAGGCATATGACAGAGTGAAATGGACATTCCTGTTTAGAACCCTAGAAAAATTTGGCTTTTCCCCTAAATTCCAAAACTGGATTGAACAATGTATCAAAACAATCTCATTTTTAGTTCTCATTAATGAAGGACCTTCAGAACCCTTCATTTCGGAAAAAAGGACTAAGATAAGTTGACCCACTTTCAATCCTTCTTTTCATCCTAGGAACATATAATACTAGCAAGGAGATTACAAATGATGAGTAATAGCCCAGAAGATGAGATTGGATTCTATATCACAAGAACAGGGCCTAGAATCCCCTTTCTCTCTTTTGTGGATGACATGATGATATTTACTAGAGCAAATCAGAAGGCGGCTCAGTCAGTCAAGAAAATCATCTAAGAATACTATACGAAGCATCAGGACAAAGTAAATTTCCATAAATCAGTTTTCCAAACAACACCAAGAATAACAACTGAACAAAAACAACTCATAGAAAACACAATTATGATAACATACAACAATAGAATCGACAAATATCTAGGATGCCTTATTATCAATGGCAGAGTAAACAAATCTACGTTAGAAGAAACAATATGCAAAACTAAGAACCAACTAACAAAATGGCGAGCAAACGCCCTTTCACAAGAAGGAAGGGCAACAATATACTCATCAGATCGAACTTAGCAGCGAAACCAAACTGTATAATGCAAAATGTCATGCTACCAAATGAAATACATAAGGAATTAGATTAGATAAACATATCTTTCTTCTAGAACAAAGATAACTCTTATAAAACCACTCATTGTATAGGAAAAGGTATATAAAAGGAAAGAAGACGAGGGAGCAGGCATACACAAAACTAAAGACATGAACAAGTCTCTATAAATGAAATTGAAAGGGGACGCCTATATGGTCCCTTTTGACCCGAAAATTCCATGGAAAACTTTTCATGCAGAAAGCTCCCATTATGACTTATACACTATAAACTTGTTTGGGACACATGTGAGCAAAAATAACTCAATTTTGATCTATAAAGAAAAGTGACGCCGATATGGCCCTTTTTTATCCGAAAATTTCACGGAAAGCTTTTCGCGCATATGAAGCTCCCATTATGACCTATACACCTCATAAACATAAAATGGACATTTACTTAATTTATTTAAGAAGTGAATATTTATTTAATTATGATAATTTTTTTGGACATCTACTAAATTAAGCCTAAATAATATTATGGGGCACTAATCTCATGTTTGACCAAAAAAAATATCATCTATCAATGTCTATAAACAAAAATAATTGATGAAATCTTAATACACCAATTAATATGAATAGAGATAATTACTATGAAATGACACATAGAATATGTGACAAGAAGTTGTGCCAGATAGAATCAAATGTGTTACCAATTACCATGCATTTTATATTTATTATTATTAATCCATAGATTCGTTTAGTTAGTTTTAATTCCTACTCTATCTATCTCGTAATTTAAGTCGTTTTAGACTTTTATTCTTTTATCAAAATAGATGTCATTTTAGATTTTCTAGGTAGTGGATAGTAATAATTTGTGTATTGTTGACTTTTTTTAAAGATTTTGATTGGTTAAAAAAATATAATGGGTATTAAAAAACAATAAAATTTATGAAAAAGTCAAGTGAAATGATGATGATAATTGCAAGTTTTAAAACGATTTAAATTTTGTGCAAAATTTTAAAAGATTTAAATTTTGAGCGGAAGGGAGTATTTTTTAATAGAGCAAATTGGGTTGAGATCGCTGATCTGATCTCCGATCAAAACAGTAAATTGAATTACAGATCAGAGTCGTTTCATATTTGCATTGGTCAACTTACTCAACTTGGATGAACGATGGTCATTTTTTAAAATATACAGTATTAGTTTATTAATTTGCCTTTTCCTTTTCATCATATATACAACGAGCACCACCTATAATAAGTCTGTGACCAGTTTCCAGTATACATACCAACTAATTCCTCAGAAATCCAATCACACCAAGTTTACAAAAATCATTAAAAAATGTTATCAGCCAGATTGACAGCAAGCTCAATCAGGCCAAATCTGGCAACGCCACCGGGCCACCGGAGCTTCGCCGGAGGGAGAATCCCCGGCGGCGGTGGAGGAGGCCTGAAAGCAAAGAGCGGTAGGGGTGGGGTGAGGGCTGTGATCAGCGGCGGCCGCGGCAGAGCAGCGGAGTCCGCTGCACCCTCGGGCAAGCAGCCAACTGCAGTCAACGGCTATGTGGGCGGGGATAAGAGTGGCGGGCCCACATCGGCCGGGGTGAAGGTGACGGCAGCAATCATAATAAGAAACAAGCTTAGAGAGAGTCTGGTTGATAAGCTTGGAGGGCTGCAGAGGTGCTTTACCAATGGGATTGGACAAGGCATCGTGGTTCAGCTCATCAGTGAAGAGATCGACCCTGGTTTGTCTCTCTTTTTTTATTCCTAATTTCCTGTTTATTTTCCTACTAGTTCAGCACCCGCACCGTGTGCGGTTTTTTTAATTTAAATAAATTTAATAATAAAACTCGTTTATTCAATTAATTAATTTTTTCCATATTTCTGATTTCTCAAATCTGAATGAATTTATATTTAATTAGTATAAAAGCTAATTTCTCCTTACTCCGGTCTTACTGCATATTAGTGGAAATAATATATGAAAAACTATAATTTCTCAAATCTGAATGAATTTATACTTTATTGACAATATATAAAACAACATGTGAAAAGCTAGTAGATATTAGTGAAAACAACAAAATGACATACTTAACCAATCACCACATTATTTCAAAAAGCTTACCAAGGAAATCGTAAACAAAGTTGTAAATAACCTACAATAACAACACCAAAAAGAAGGGAAAAGACGTCAACCTTTGTGAAATAACATTAACAATCTAAACTATTTATAGATTAAAATCTAAAATCTATCCATAATTATATATGTATAAAATCCAGAAATACATCTCATAAATATATCAATACCTTTAAGATATATAAAAAAAATTATTTCTTATTGAATTCCATAAGTTGATAACTTTTACACGGCTAAGTATTATTTTTCAATTTACCCAAAACCTTTTATCTTCTTCATATTGATAAAGTTATTGATACATTTATTTAATTATTATGATCATGCTAAGTATTGTTTCAATTTCGTCAAAAATTTTTATCTTCTAAAAATATTTTCACAATGATAAAGTTATTGATAAAGTTATTTACTTAGTATGTCCATGTAATATATTGATAAAGTCATTATCTTCTAAAAATATGTTCATATATAGTGAAAATAGGTAAAATCTTATCTTATACTATAATAGTCTTTAAAATTAGTTAATATCTTCTAAAAATATATCCATATCTAATCAAATTGGGTCAAATTTTATCTTATGTATATATAGATATATTAATTAAATAGAGTTGGAATAAAAATTTATCTTATGCATATATTTTAAAATTATTTAATATCTTCTAAAAATATATCCACATCTAATGAAATTGGGTCAAATATATAGATATATTAATTAAATAGAATTGGAATAAAAAATTATCTTATGCATATATTTTAAAATTATTTAATATCTTCTAAAAATATATCCACATCTAATGAAATTGGGTCAAAATTTATCTTAAGCATATATAGATATATTGATTAAATAGAGTAAGAATAAAATTTTATCTTATGCATATATTGATTAATTCAAAATTTTGTGATTGGTTCATACGACTACGATTAAGGAGAAGCCGTCATGTGTCACAGACGACTTCTCCTTTATTATATATAATAATAGATTTTAGGTTTTGTTTTGTTTCCGTATTTTGTAGTTGGTCTGATCGGATTTAAAGTACTACGGTGAATACATTAATATATTAAATTAATATATTTATATAGATATAAATAAAATTAGTTCGACGAATTATAAAAAAAATCTAAATATATTTTATTTAGATCCTCTCAATATATTTATATAGATATTGTGGCTTAGATAACTTTCCATAAACTATGATAACATATTATTTTATTAATTTTTTCTCTAGAATCAACTACAATGCGCCACATAAGATTTTTTTCTTAGAATCAACCACAACACGCCACATAGGACACTATGCATCGGTTTTAGTATATGTATATAGATGTGTTTCTTTTTTTTTAGTAAAGATTCTTAGATTTGTAATATATCTATAGATTACTCTGGTCCGAAAAGATGTATTTGGGTAATGATTTATCATGATTTAGTTAGTTCAGTTGAAAGTGTTCAAACAATTGACACTAACATATTTGGTACACAGAAACAAAGGCGGGAAAGAGTGTGCAATCTTGTGTTAGGGAATGGGAGCCAACTCCAACAGAAATCCCTCACACAGTTGAGTACAAACTCAGCTTTGAAGTACCTAAGGACTTTGGAAAGCCTGGAGCAATCCTTGTCACAAACTACCACAGCAAAGAGTTCTACCTCGTCGAACTCGTCTTAGTAGGCCTTGACAAAGATCCCATTTATTTCCCCGCGAATTCATGGATCCAACCACGAGGTCTCAATCATGAAAGCCGGATCATCTTCAGGAACCAAGTAAGAGTTCCTTGCAATGAATTTAGGATCAGTAAAATTAAGTCTCATCCATATAACATGCTTGTGGTTTTTGATGTTGGAAAGGCATACTTACCATCACAAACGCCACTCGGTATCAAGGATCTTAGACACGAAGACTTAACCAGTGTTAGGGGAACCGGAAAGAGCGAGAGGAAGCTACACGAAAGGGTTTATGACTATGCTCCTTACAACGACTTGGGCAACCCTGACAAGGCCTTGGCCAGGCCTGTCTTGGCTGGTAAGGAAAGGCCTTATCCTAGGCGATGTTACACTGGAAGATCACCTATGAAGTCTGGTATGATCAATAAACAACCTTGAAAACTTGGTTCCTGTGATTAGAAGGCTTTTACTCAAATGGACTGATTTTTTATTTTCTGATTGGGACAGATCCAGATTGTGAGGGCAGAGTAGAGAACCCAGATCATGTTTACGTTCCTCGTGATGAAGCCTTTGAGGAGATCAAGGAGGCGACATTCTCCACTGGGAGGCTGAGAGGGGTGTTGCACAATCTGTTACCACAAATTGCAGCTGCTGTGTCAAATTCAGATATCCCCTTCACTTGTTTTTCGGATATAGACAAGCTGTATAATGACGGCCTTCTGTTGAGAGATGAATATCCAGTAGGAAAATCGAAGCTTCCTATTCTCCAAGGGATTATGGATAAACTTTTGAGCCTCCAAAACAAGCTGTTTAAGTATGACATCCCTGCTATTATTAAGAGTATGTGAAAACTCTTCTCTTTCAATATATAGGCCTAATGAAGTCTAAACACTCACAAAACACATTTTGAAATCCGAGTTACTAACATAAGTTCGCATGCCAGGGGATAGATTCGCGTGGCTGCGTGATAATGAGTTTGCTCGCCAAGCCTTAGCCGGTGTTAATCCAGTATCTATTGAGCTTCTAAAGGTATAAACGTGTGTGAGAGAGTGTATTCTCTCCTTCTGACAAAAAAAAACAAAATTCATTATATTCTCTTTTGCACAGGAGTTTCCCATTGCCAGCAAACTGGATCCTGAGGCGTATGGTCCTCCAAAATCGGCACTTACAAAAGAAGTACTCGAGCAAGAGATGCACGGAATGAGTGTCGAAGAGGTGAACCCTTTCGTTTACACGACCGATAAGTCAAACTCAAAATCAGATGATTTGTGTGGCGTTTCTGAGAGTCTGAGACTTCAATTTGGGGCATTTGTGACTGCAGGCTATTAAGAGAAAGAAGCTGCTCATGCTGGATTACCACGACTTGCTCCTTCCATTTGTGAACAAGATCAACTGCTTGGAGGGTAGGAAGGCCTATGCATCTAGGACTATCTTCTACCTCGCGGACTCAGGTGTACTTAAGCCGATTGCCATTGAACTTTCGCTCCCTCCCACTGAATCTTCACCCGGTTTCAATCGGGTTTACACCCATGGCCATGATGCCACGGAACACTGGTTATGGAACCTAGCCAAGGCTCATGTTTGTGCAGTTGATGGCTGTGTCCATCAACTCGTAAACCACTGGTTCGTAAAGCAAATAAAACCATGTTATTCGTTACTTCAAACCAAAGCTTAACTGCTATATCTATCTTGACTTCAGGCTGAGGACCCACGCGTGCATGGAGCCTTACATAATCGCATCTCATAGACAACTCAGTTCAATGCATCCGGTTTACAAGCTACTCCATCCGCATATGCGCTACACTTTGGAGATGAACGCACTTGCGAGACAGAGCTTGATCAATGGAGGTGGGATAATTGAGGATTGCTTCACCCCTGGGAGGTATGCCATGGAAATTAGCTCAGCTGCATACAAGAGCTCTTGGCGATTCGACATGGAGGCTCTTCCTGCAGATTTGCTCCGCAGGTTAGTCCAAATCATTTAGTGTAACATATTATGTCATGGCATCATGTACTAAAAGGATGTCGTCCTATGCAGGGGGATGGCTGAGGAAGACGCATCGTCGCCTTGTGGAATAAAGCTTGTGATTGAGGACTACCCTTATGCTGCAGATGGTCTACTCGTGTGGTCTGCCATCAAAGAATACGTTGGCTCGTATGTGGGCCACTTCTATTCGGAGCCTAACTCCGTAACCTCAGACTTTGAACTGCAGGAATGGTGGAGGGAGATCAAGAACAATGGCCACCCGGAGAAGAAACACGAGCCATGGTGGCCAAAACTCAAGACCAAGGAGGACTTAATTGGAATCATGACCACCATGATCTGGATTGCATCCGGGCAGCACGCAGCCATCAACTTCGGGCAGTACCCGTTCGGAGGCTATGTCCCCAACCGCCCTACCCTGATGAGGAAGTTGATCCCTCAAGAGGGTGAAACCGAGTATGAAAAGTTCATGCTGAATCCCCAGCAGACGTTCCTCTCAGCGTTGCCTACTCGGCTCCAGGCCACTAAGATCATGGCGGTACAGGAGACGCTCTCAACGCATTCAAGCGACGAAGAGTACTTGGGCCAGGACAACGTGTTTCATAGGCACTGGATAAATGACCAGCTAGCACAGGACATGTTCACAAAGTTCTCAGCCAACATCCAGGAGATTGAAAAGATAATCAATCAACGCAACCTGGATCACAAGAACAAGAATAGATGCGGAGCTGGTATTCCGCCCTATGAACTGCTCCTTCCTACATCCGATCATGGTGTTACAGGCCGTGGGATTCCAAACAGCATCTCCATCTAATCCGCCTGATTATCATCAGCTTCATTTTTTGTTGTAATTCTATTTTCAGAGTCATAAGATTGGCCTTAACTTCTCTATAAGATAGCACATTAATGTGATTGGGAAAGGTGAAAGGGAGATCATGTAGCAAAGACATGATGTGCTCATCGTTTATAATGAAATAATATGTATTTGGCAAACAAACCTAGGTTTGATCTATAGAGAGAGAGATCAATTGAACAAAAATCAGCTCTAATATAGGAAAAAAATATGCTTGAATAATCGAATAGATCAAAATTTATGCTAATATGAATCCGATTGATTTTTAAAACCCTAGAAATCAATTCTCTATAACTATGAATAATATGTATTTGCCAAGCAAACCTTAGGTTTGATCCATACAGAGAGAAATCAATTGAAAAAATGAGCTTGTACAATTGAATCGATCAGAATTTATGCTTATAAGAATCCAATTCTCTATGGCTAGGGGGGGGGGGGGGGAAAGATGTTGTCTTGCAATTTCTGCAATGCAACTACACAGAAGTCATGACAGATAAAATAGTTGTTGCCTCCCCTGTTTTGCCCCAAATCTTCTTACGAGGATAACCTGAACTCGAACCATCTAAGACTTCGTTACATCAACATTATCAGCGACAGATCCAGTACCTTCCTTGAAGATGATGAAGCCGAGATCACCATCGACAATCCGAAACCACCAACTTGAATTCTATCCCCGCCAACGAATTCGTTGCCCCGCACTATATCCTTCCAGCCTCCATTCAGAACACAAGACTGATGTCGATTGTGGGATTTATATATCAATCAGGGACGTGAGGTCCGAGATTGATTGACAGAAAACGTGGTTTGGTGGGTGTGTGAAGAAGAAAACCCCAAACGGAACAATTTTCCTGACAAATTTGTTACGCAGGTTTGCAGACAGATAAGGGAGAAAAAGGGAAGTAGGAGAAGGGAATCTTTTCTTGATTTGCTATTGAGATGAAACGTGACTTATAAAGCCTTACAATATTGGGCTACTAGAGCCAATTTGTGAAGTAAATGAAAGTGGGCCGAAATGGCCTTTTCCTACAATTGAAATTAGAAATAGAAATTAGAAATAACAGCTAATTGATAAAAGGCGGATCTGTTATTATAAGAGAAGCGATTCACCCTGCAACAAAGACCAGCTACCATGAGCAGCGGAGTTCTTGTAATTACACCGGGTCAGGGTCAGAGGCCGCACCCCGAGCGAATCGACGGCGGTCACATTGAGCCTCTTGAGGTCTCGGAGTTGGCCTCTTCTTGATCGGTCAAGAACGGGGTCAAGATTTGGCTGCGTGGGATTGTGAGGCGGTCGACTCCATTATCGACGTCGGATTTGAACAGGATCCGGGTGAAGATGTGGGTCGGGTTAAGACGCTTGGGAAGCGGCTTCGAAACTCGCCGTTTAGTTGCTTGTTGTTGATGAATTTTCTCATTACGACACCGTTTCGGCGCCCCTGAGCGATCCGCTGAATTGGCTCCGGCGGGTGAGCAGGGGGTCCCAGTTCGAGTGGGCCGGGCTCCGCTTGCGGTTCGGGCGCCTGTGGTTGAATAGGGGCAGGCAAGAAGAATCCGAACAACATAAGAGTGGATCGGGACACCCAGAGCCGATCCTTTCATTTTAAATGCCCGAGGCGAGAAAGACATAAAGGGCCCTTAATGTATCAAAAAATTCCTTAATAATAATAAAAAAAATATTATATTAGTTCAACACAAAACAAGGTCTTCATGTATCACAAAACCAATATAATATGACAGCAACAACAATATAATATAATCTAGATATTTTAGTTCTCACATAAACAAAATCAAATGAAGGACCTAATGAATCGCTCTATAAACGAGCAGACTTCAATAACGCCCATTATATCCCTTCTAATAGAACCAAAGGGGGAATTTGAATCCTAATTAAAAACTCAAAATTTACAGAATCAATCAAAGAATTAATGAAAACAGATAACTACATTATATACCTTGGCAACATTAACAACTTTAAATTCATAATCTGTTTCATTTATGCACCCTCCAATCAAACCGAAAAAAATATCTTCTGGACTGAACTAATAACAAATATTCAAAAACAAGCTTTATCATGTATGATAATGGGTGACTTCAATGAAATTGAATCTGCTCAAGAAAAAATAGGTGGAGCACCACCACATATTAAAAGATTTCAAAGAATAAAACAGATCTCAGAGGAATTAGATATCCATACAATTCCCTATACTGGAAGCCCAATCACATGGAGAAAAGGAGAAAACTGTATAAATAATACATATGAACGATTAGATAGAGTCATGATCCATACAGATATCTCAAATCAATTTCAAAATTTATCAGTCACACAACCACCCCTTTACAACCTCTAACCACTCTTTAATATCCATTTCTATTGGAACAAATAAATTAAAAGCTGGATCACCCTTCATATTCGAAATGTCCTGGACCAACAATGATAATTATAACAAACTAGTTAAATCATCTTGGGAAAATAAACTACACGGATCATTCATGTTCACATTACTACAAAAACTACTAAAAAAATACGAAAAATTTGGTGCAAATCACACCCTAATAACAGTTTTCGTCAAATAAAAGAAATTGAAGACCAACTCCTTCTTTTACAAACAAAACAGACCATCGGAACTTCAACTGACAATACAAATAACAAATATAACAGACTCTTAAACAAACGGGAAGCCCTTATGGAGTTTAATAACACTTTCTGGAAACAAAGAGCTAAATCAAACTTCCTAAAATTTGGAGACAGAAATACCAAATACTATCAATCCATATCAAAAATAAGAAATTCAAAAAACATTACTCGAAATTTTACAAATAAACACGGAACATTAATTGAAGACGAAGATCAAATAAGAGAAGAAATTACCAAAGAATTAGTTGAAAGATTCATCTTAAATAACCCGAGAAGCAATAACAACACATACTTTCCTAACTTAATAAATCACACCATCACTAATTATGAAAACCTTGCCTTAACTTTCTCAGATAAAGAAATCAAGGACACTTTATTCTCAATGACAGATGACAAAAGCCCAAGCCCTGGTGGCTTTCCACTAGAATTCTACAAAAAGTACTGGGACATTGTAGGTAATCTCTTATGTAAGGCAATCAAATCCTTTTTCCATTCTGGAATCCTCATGAAGGAAGTAAATACAACCTTCATTGCTCTTATTCCGAAAATAGATACACCTTCCAACATTAACCACTATCGACCAATCAGTCTGTGCAATACTATCTATAAAATCATCTCAAAATTACTAGCTAATCGTCTGAAACCGATCTTATCGCGTATCATAAATCCTTTTCAAGGAGCATTTATTCAAGGTAGAAATATCCAAGACAATATACTAATTGCTCATGAAATTTTCCATTCTTTCCACAACAAAAAAGGGAAATTAGGATGGATGACCCTAAAACTTGACATGGAAAAAGCCTATGATAAAATAAACTGGAACTTTATTGAAACAATTTAAATAAATTTGGTTTTGACCCTAAATGGATTAATTGTGTTATGACTTGTCTTACCAAAACAAGCTTTTCCGTCCTAGTCAACAACTTACCAGGACATACATTCCAAACGCAAAGAGGAATAAGACAAGGAGATCCCCTTGCACCTTATATTTTCGTAATAGTAATGGAACTTCTGGTAAGAATGCTACAACAAGAATCCCTAGAATGTGATCCTCTAATTGGTATTAAACTCACAAACAATAGCAGTCCTATCCCTTTCCTCTCCTTTGCTGATGATACAGTAATTTTTGGACGCGCCGATGAACTAAGTCTATACACAATTAAAAATATCATAAACAACTTTTCTAACTTATCTGGGTTAACCATCAATTACAATAAAATCTCCCTACAAGTCTCCAAAAATATACAACAAAATAAAGCACAATCACTCGCCCAACAACTAAATATTCCTATTACCAAAACAATGGAAAAATATCTTGGAATACCACTCATTAGTGGAAGAGTATGTAATGCTACCTTTGATGATGCTATACTAAGCCTAAAAAAACAGCTCTCAAAATGGAAATCAAACACTCTCTCACAAGCCGGCAGATCAGTACTAATTCAAGCTAACCTCAACTCTAAAACAAATTATTTAATGCAATCTTTCCTTCTTCCTAAAGGAATTCTAAATAAAATTGATCAAATAAACAAAAATTTCTTTTGGAACAAACTTCAATCTGATAATTATCACCCATTAATCAGCTGGGAACACCTATGCACCCCCAAAAAGGACGACGGATTAGGATTTAAATCAGCAGAAGAAATTAACATTGGAATGCAAATGAAACTCCTCTGGAGAATCATATCCAATCCTAATAATATCTTGTCTAAGGTAATCTCAGAAAAATACCTCTCAAAAGAATCGTTAATGAAAAGAGGAAAATTCAAAACCTCATGGCAATTTGGAAGACTTCTAAATATTAGAGACCTCTTTTCAAAAGGATTACTTTGGCTTGTAGACAATGGAAAAAGTATAAATGTATGGACTGATATATGGGTAAATGAACAAAATCTTGAAACATTCCGAAATAATCATAACCCTAATCTAAAAGTCTGTGACCTTTTCACTAAAAATAATTCGTGGGATATGAATAAATTGAATAATATCTTTCCCCCTAACATCGTCCAAATGATCAGCAACATACATATCCCAACAAGAAATATTCCTGACAAACTTATTTGGATCTATAGTAACAATGGAGAATTTACAATTAAATCCACTACTTCCCTCTTCAATACCAGAAACACAAATAAAATTAATGCAAACTGGATCTGGAAACTTAACGTCCTTCCAAATATAAAAAATTTTATCTGGAAGATTATTCTGGATATCTTACCCACCACTGCCCGATTAAATAAATATATAAATAGAATTCTCAACACTTGCTCTCTCTGCAACTCTGACATAGAAGACACAAACCATCTCTTATTTAACTGTCAGATCACCAAATCTCTTATAATAGATCTTGGCATCAAATTAAAAAAATCATTTATTATACCGGACCTAACAGACAACGCCTCTGAAAACATCATTAACACCAAAACACTTAATAAAGACTTCTCTGACCTTTGTTACTTATGACACAATATATGGGAACTCAGAAACAATATTATCTTCCGAAATAACAAAAACAAAAACATCATCAACACTCTATACCAAACAATTGTCAACATATTTTCCTGGAATAAAGAAAATAATAATTATATAAATCCTAAAATCAGTAGACCTCCACATAAATTATTTTGGAAACATCCACCTCCTAACACGATCAAAATTAATGTAGATGCCTCAGTTAAAATTAATCATGAAACTCAAATTGGTTGCATTTTGAGAAACAACTACGGTCAGGTTATTCATATATATATATATAAGTAACATTAGAAAATGCTCTATTATTTTAGCAGAAGCTATGGCTATATATGCGACAGACAAACGACTTGGAGATCAGAAGAATCATTATTGAAAGCGACAACGCAACCATCATCAATGTCATCAACCACATAATCAAAACCCCATGGGAGGTAGCACAATTAATTGAAGAAATCAAGTCTCTAAAAGAAGACTTCGAATCGATCAGTTTTCAGCATTGCTACAGAAAGGCAAATCAAGCAGTCGATTTCCTTGCAAAATCTCCTTTAAATTGTAATATCATCCTAGGTTCTTACTGTTACAAGTTCCAAAACATCATCTTTTTAGATGATCATGGATGTCTGTAGCACATCCACCTCTTTGCATACTGTAAAAAAAATATGACAGCAACAATTACAATTAAAACATAAAAGATTGTAGCTAAATTTTATAGCATAAAGGTAGACAACTTTAAAACAGGCCAAAATGACAACAATTATCAATAGCACCAGCAACAACTTCAGCTATAATAACAACAATAATAAATAAAAAATTATAAAAAAATAATAATCAAAATCCCCTGGTTGACGCCTCCCACTATTTTAGCTATAATAAATTGAACAACAAGAGGGTAAGGAAAAGAAAATAACATACAGAATAATCGAGATTTCTTATCACCATCAAAGCAAGATAGTTGAATTTTGAGAATTTGAAAATTGTAGGGAAGAATGTGGTGAGTTATTGCAACTCGGTGAATGTGAGAATTTACAACAAATTGGTTGATATATAGAAGAAATAATCATGTATCTCGACTGGCCTTCATTGTTTTGCCCGTTAATCTTCGTCTCTTAGAATTCTTCCATTTTTCAAAGGAAAATTGCACGCCACACCAAAAGAATTAAGAGGAAAGAGGGAGTAGTAATGAAGAGGAAAGAGAAAAGAGGAAAGTGTGGAAAGAGGATTTGCCGTATTGCATGCTACATCACAATGATCACATCTCCTTTTTTGTTGGGGCAAATACGGTCTTATTACTGGTCTTCAGGAAGCTTCGAAGCGGGGATTCGCTCGTCTTGTGGTTGAAGGCGACTACCTGACCGTCATCAATGTCTTGCGGGGCCTTTGGCAGTGCCCTTGGGAGATTGAGATGGCGATCTTGGATGCCCTTGGTCTTTGTCGATCTTTCCAGAGCGTCACCTTCGCGCACATCTTCAGGGAGGGTAACCGGGTGGCAGATCGGTTAGCGCATCTGGGCCTTTCCTCGGGTTTCGTCACTGATTGTGTTCCAGCTGAGATCGCAGATTTCGTCAGCTGGAACGCTATGGGTCGGTGGGTCAATCGTGATTGACCACCCCAAATCATTGCCTTGTAATAAAAAAAAATCTCCTTTTTTGTTTATTTATTTTATTTATTTATTGTTGGGGCAAATAATAGGTAGTAGGTCGTCAGATGGGCTGGACTTTTTTGGGCCTTTTTTTAATAAATTATTCAAAGAAGCAACATATATACGGAGAAATACATATATAAGTAAAATTGGTTTGGGCCCCCTTAACGAATTGGGCCCTGGGGGATCGCCCAGATTGTCCCTGTCCTTGGGCCGGGGCTGGGGACGCCTCAATCGGATCCATGAAAGAGGAAGTTTTGCAGCAATTGGGCGAAGGGGAAATCATTTTATAAAGGATGCGATACTTGGGAGGCAAGTAGTTTCAACTGATCAAATTTCCAAATACATAATTCTATCTACGTAAAGTCTATCAACAAGATAGTAAACATCTATGGACAAGAATAGTATAATTAAATTAGGGGTTGTTAAATTTGATGTACATATTTTTAGCCATTTTATATGCATACTTTGACTTCATATTCCATTCAATTCATATATTCTAGGTTGAGAATAATGAGAATCTGTGTAGAATGTGCTAACGTACAAAAAATAGATTCTGCACAAGTTTTGGTTTAAATGTGTAGGAATCGGAGCGAAATCGAAGTCAAAACAAGAAGCCAAGAATCGTTGAAAAGCAGTTGAGATCGACTAGAGTACTCGAGATCGACTAGACCATATGGCACAGAGACTAAGTACCCAGGGCCAAGAAAACATAACCTACTGGAGAAGCACTCGACACAACCCTAGATCGAGTGAACCACTCGATATCGACATGATTGCCCGAGCTCGAGTAGAATCAAGACAAGTCGAGCAGATACAAGGCACTCGACATCTACTGGTCAGGTCGATGTCGATTGGAGATTCCCGCGGTTCAGGCGCGGTTTGAAGAATCCGAATTGAAGAACTATCATAAAGCCACAGTCTATTTTAGAGTTTAGATAGATTACTTCCTAGGGGATCGGAACTTTCCTTTTTATCATAGAATTTTTATTAATTACCTAAATAAAGTTTTATCCTATTCATTGTTGGATAGAATTTAGATAGAGTAGTTTTACTAGTATTAGGACTCCTTTCCTTGGCTAGCAAGGATTGAGAGGCTATAAATAAAGCCCTTGGGGGGTGGTTTTATCATCCAAGCATCCAATCACAACAAGAAACACAATAGCAAGGAGGTAGTTTTAGGGTTTAGAGTTTTGAGAAGCTTTAGGGTTTAGGCATTTGCGAAAGCCGACGTTGGGATTGTAAAGACTTCGAGTTTCCTTCCAATGCAAGTTGTTTCCTTTTATTCAAAGATGTCTACTTCAACCATGAGCGAGTAGTCGCTTAAGCTCTTAGGGTCGAGGTGAGCCCGACGTTAGCCATGCGTGCTTGAGGTAAGTATTGATGTTGATATTCGTTGCGTCTTGATCATCTCCTACTCGTTTGTGTTTAGTCCTTATCGCAAGAAAAGGGATTCATGTTGACAACTTGAGTTATAAACATAAAATTGGTAGAGACAATTAGGTTTATTTGCAAGAGTATTCCTACTTGTTGGTGTATGGCGAAAGCTTGTCCCTCGGGTGAGAAAGCGTAATTATCCGTCTTATTTATCTTATGCATGTTTGCTTAACGTTGTGGTAAACCCTAGCCTTAGGAGTTCATTTTTACATTTATTTACATCACTTTAATCATTCAAACCCCTGTTTATTTCTATTCAAAGCTCCTTTCCCATCCTTATTTTCTTCGGTCTAATTTGGCGACGGTTACTAACGTTTCTGCAGGAGCACTCGCGATCGACCCCACTGGTCAATATCGACATACATTGCATCGGTCGACGTTTGCTGAGTCGCCACACATATATGCTTCTATTCTGAGCTCGAGATTGAGTACACTACTCGACATCGAGTGCCCTAGATCGACTGTCAATCTTCTGAGTCGGTCGACTTCTGTACTGATACTCGACATCGACACTTGAGGTCGACGTCGACTACTTGTTTTTGTCTCTACAGGTCTTCTTCAATCAAGATCGACAGCCACCTTTGACATCGACTACCTCTGTCGAGATCAAGTGACTTCTGGTCAACACAGAACATGAACTCGGACTATTCTCGGATCCCGCTGACCAGCGTCCTCGAGGATCGAACCTAATTCCCCTACCACTACAACGAGGAGTTTTGAATTTATTTGAAAGCTTGGATTGCTACTGGTTTTATATTATTTATATATTTTTAATTCAATTCTCCCTATGTCAAAATTCACCTCTAATTTTTGCTAGATCCACCTATAACCATCGTATGAAGATACGTTGGGTTTAAGGCGGATTAGGGACCCCACCATTGTATGCTGCGGTGGGGTGTCGTATGACAAGGATACCCACCGCAGTATTGTGCGGTGGGTACCTCGTTCCATTCGTACCCCACTGTGACCAGTTGTGGTGGCTCCACCGCAACTAGTCATGGTGGAATTGTAATGCTTGTATGGGAGGACCAGACAGGACCGACCCGGTCCCGAAGGGTTGTAATGAAGATTAAGTCACCATAAAATCCTACTGTTGTTAGTAGTGAACATAGTAAAAATGAGTGAAAACAAGGGAAAAAAGATACAAAAACACAACAATAATAGGGAAACCACATGAGGTAAATAAATTCCCAAGCCGTACCTGGGAAATTATGATGTAATGAGTACGTGAAATAATCAAACATCAACTTTGTAGTGGTAAAATGTGGTGCAACAATCCATGAATAAAACATACAAAGTTGCAAATGAAATATGCTTAAGAAAATGCTAATAGAAAATGCTAATAGCGCAGTTGACAACCACCATCCCGTCGGCGGTAAGCTCTGTATTGTGCAAATCCTTGCCGCGAACTGGTCATCCCATCCGTTGATTGTTGGATGGTGGTCTTGCATCCATGTAGTGTATAAGGATGGTAAAGGCGATCCAGGCAACAACCAAATCTGCGGACAACATATGAATATTGCAAGTAGAAGGGAACACTAAAAGTTTATGAACGGAATGTATATAAAATACGAAACATACTGGTACAAAGTGGTTGCTATTACCGACTAAAGCTATCCCATCTAAATCTTCGTATAAAGGTACTGACGGGCCATCGGTGGCATACAGTAGGAGGCACAACATCGGCATCATCTATGACAGTATCACCAACGGATGTTGGTGAAGCGTGGCAAACACTTTACCCATGATCGAAATCTCCATCCAATAAGTACCATCATGACACGTTTCGAAGTAATTGACCCTCATGATGAGATCATCTAAGTCGTAATAGTAATGGTAGCGATCTGTATAAACCTACAACTCAACGGTCAACTCTTGGCGAACTTGTGGCAATGCGTTTTGCCCCAAGTTCAAAAGACAAGCAAATGATCTATATCCACAATGACCATCACCTGTGACATTTGTGATAGCTCGGAAGAAAGTTATCATGAATTCGTCGATGTTGTCGATTCCCCAATTGAAACCAAGGCGTGTGAGACTGTCAGGTGGAAGTACATGCAATGGTGTAGAGGGAATGTCCCCCATAGGATCCGAAGATGATCGGCCTCACCCTTGCGCTTGGCCACGACCTCGAGCATGACCTCTTCCTCGTCCCCATCCATGACCACTTGCAGAGTCATCGAATTTAAGTGGGTTGGAACCTGTGACCTCTTCATTCCCTTCAGCTGCAGTTGCGACGTTTGATGAAGATTGACCTCGACCTCGACTTCGTCCTCTTCCTGAGCCACTAGTCCCCTCTCTATCGGCTTGACGTTAGGCCCGAGAACGCTCATGTTCCCACGACAGAGGGTTCGTTTGACAAGGGTGGCGAGTTCTCTGTCTCTCGATTTGCCGACGGTCCTCTGGGTCCGGTGGAGTCAATGGTGTATCAGATGTTCAATCCCCATCGTTGAATGCCGAGGCGATCCTACAACGAGTATCCTCGTCTATATCTTGACTCTGGAACAACGTGATTAAGCATGACATGCCGACATCAACTCTTTTGAGCGGAGTATTATCATCAGCACGCTCAACGTATGGACGATCCCAATCCAATTGCTTCCAAAAAATGTGAATATGTGACTGTCTTATTGGAATATGCAAATCCAGATAAGCTTGCATTTCATGTGTGCAGGGTAGACCGTAAATGTCCCTCCAACATCTATCTCTACATGGTTGTGATGGCGGATCTGTTTCCATCTTTGTTTATATATCGAACAACACGTTGAAACATTCCTTGGACACAATATGTTGAGCCCAATCAAATATCTGTAGGCCGTGTGAGTTTGTCAGCCATGTGTTGTATGCTCGACTCATTGTATTCTTCACTTCACTGATTTGGTGTTCCATCATCAGATCGATTGCTTTTAACACATGAGTAAAATCACCGATGGAGGAGTTTAAGGTTCTCTTTAGCACCAAATGGGCGGACTCAACCCTATAGGAAAATATTTCGCGCATGAAAGGACCATGTATACAATTGATTAGAAAAATGGCATGTGTAAAAAAAAAAGTCGAACGTACCTATTTGTCATGCTCGTTCCAAAATGATGTATAGTATCTATCCATGCACGAACAATATTCTCTGAGTAATCGCGCAATCACGTCGTCTCCAAATAAGGCATCAACCCTTCGATGTGGCCCCACTTGGCATTCATACCCCTTTTCGGGTGTTGAACGTCTCAGCTGATCTGGATTCAAAAAGGCCATGACATGCGCTCTAAAACCGACTTGCAATGTCTAGATTCTTCAACTTCTTGAAAGCAGCTTCTTTGCATTTTCGAAGGATGTGGACTTTGCACAACATATGTCTGACATTGGGAAGCACTTCTCCTAGTGCGGTGATGAGCCCCAACTCTCGAGCCGTGACAACTACCTTTGGCAGCTTACCTCGAAAGAGGTATAAGAGCTGTTGTAATGCCCAGTTGTACGTATTTGTATTCTCGTGTGAAATGAAGCAGAAGCCAATGACGAAATTCTTCCCCGTGCAAGTGAATCCAATAAACTCACATAATGGGATCTCGTACCTACATCATGACATATTGTAGTTTTAACATCCCACTTGGTAGCAGTAGAAGAGTTGTTAGAAATAGAAACATACGCGTCCGTCCTGTACGTGCTTTTGATTACAACGACGTATGGGAAGATGTGCAACATGTGCCGAGAGTGTGGATGCACGATGAATAGATTTTGAAGCCTATTCACATTGACATCAGCTCTCATTACAGCGTATAAGTAGCCCTTCTCTTGCAACAGGTGAAGTGATTCATGCGTGACTATTCGCTCTCCTCTATCTTCAGCTTTAAACTTTGCCCTAGCATTGTATACTTACCGCCGCGATATGACGAACAACTTCTTCCGTGCAACAGTTGTTTGATGTAACTTGTAAGCATCCTAAAATCAGTTTGGGTGGGGTACCGACTACGGTCAGGACCAATGTAGTCTCCAACTGCTCTCTGTCTAACCGACCGACGTATACGTGACCGTCCAACGAAGTTGAAAGGTCATGGTTGTGCCGTCCGTGAAGAACGTCCAACCCTCATTCTAAGAGCACCTAAAATGAACTACAAAAATGAAAGTTACTGCAAAACAATACCTATAGCTACGAAATAATATAATTATAGGTACGAAAATAAAATTAACTATATAATTACAGCAATCGACTCTAGTGACAATATTTATCAAAGTATGGTGTACAGATGTACCGTTTCAGGTGTATGCAGAGTTTCGTCGGCCATTGGATTGGTGTAGGGAGCATGATATGCCACTGGAGGGGTATGCATATACGAAGGTCTTTCTTATAGTGTGTTGAAGTCACCGCATGGCGTTGTGGTGGCAACAATTGACCGTTGGAGCCGTTAGTGGGGACGCTCCATCCCACCGCATCTTGTGGTGGTGGCATCCACCATATAGATCTACAGTGGGATCCACCATGCGCAGTTGTAGTGGGCCATCGCATCGACCCACGGTGGGTCCCCTATATATAATGCCCCCCCCCAGCCGGGTATCGATGAGTTTTATGAGCTATTACGCGCTCAACATGTCAAAGCCCCATAATAGTATACAATTGTTTCAATACTATCATGGGGCCTTTGACATGTTGACTGAGTGGTAGTTCAACTGAACAGATGTATGCACAAGAGTGATGTCCCGGCCAACATGTCATCACCTAAGGATTTCGAGTAAACCGCTAGAAATCCTGAGGGCGTTGACATGTTGAACGAGTCATCCCCTCGGTCGTTCTGTAAAATGAAAAAATGGATGGTTCAACACAACTAGTGCACTGAGGTTCATTACAAAATATAATATCAACGAGCTAAATAATACGAATTGGATTTGGAAAATGAAAGTGTCACCAAAGATTTTTAAAAAAACTTCATTTGGAAACTACACCTAGACGGAATCCCAACCAAGACTAGATTAGCAAGCAAAGTTATTGCAATCCCCACAAGTTGTGAACTGTGTGAACAAATGGATGAAACCCCAAATCACCTTTTCATAAGGTGTGACTGCACCCTCAATCTCATAAGAAAGATAGACCTAGAAATTGGAAAGATTCTACAAGACTTGAAGACTGATTCTGATAACATTAAGGAAAATATCAACCTCATATTTGGAAATTTGAACCAAAGAGAAAAATCGACATTAGCAACAACACCACCTAGGAAGAATTCTGTCTGTTTGTCTTGTGACTGGGAAAAAAAGCATGGAGAAGAGGAATCAGACAAGCACATGTGGAACCACACCACCTAGGAAGAAAAGAAATCTGAGATGGGAAAACCACCAACACGAACGTACAAAATTAACTTTGATGGATGCGAGAAGAACTCAAGCATATCCTCTACAGGTTTCATCATTTGTGATCACCACTTAGGTGATCATAGTTGGGTTGGAGGAGCACAGTTGGGTTCAAAGAATGCACTGGCATCGGAAGCTCTCATACTCAAGCTTGCGGTTGGAGGAGCACAGTTGGGTTCGAAGAATGCACTGGCATCGGAAGCTCTCATACTCAAGCTTGGACTCTTAAAGGTGAAGGAATTATGTCTCTCACGAATTCTGATTGAGGGGGTCGGGACAATTTGATGGTGATCAATGCCCTCAGAGGTTGTTGGGCGTGCCCATGGGAGATTGAAATCCTTATCACAGATATCCTCCTTATCGTCCATCAATTTGAGGTTGTTGGTCTCTCACATATTCCAAGAGATCAATGAGTGCGCGGACCGCATTGCTTGCCTCTTCCCGTCAGATGTCTCGACAATGCCTCTTCAGGATAGAGATATTTGTATCTACATCTATAAGGATGCCATTGGATGGTGGTACAGCAGGGTCTAACCCTATCAAATCATTACCTGTATTAAAAAAAAGTCCATATCAAAATTTACAACGATACTCATCTTCATCCAATCCTTATATTAGATCCCAAAGTATCATATATTTTACCTTAGAATTGGAAGAAGAATGAAGGGAAGATAAATATTTACAATATGTAAATCAAACATATATCTTAAGCTAAATTAACAAATTAACATTGAAGCAAGTAATTTAATTACTAAAATGAAGTGGTTTTTCTTGCTTGCAGAGGAAGTTAGGAAAATGATGAAAGAGTAGCATTGTAGATCGAATTGAAAGAGACTTATATATATGATAAGGTTTTTGTTTCTTACACAGGATTCTCAAAACACAAAATAAAAGAACATGCCTACCGAAATCACCTAATTGAAAGAAAATTTAACTTCAAAATAAAAGTCGGTCTGTTAGGATGCATACATCACTGCACTTCCACTTGGCACCTATAGTAATGATAAACGGCTAGTCTCGCCGTGTTATGTATCATACCTTCAATGATTAACCTATGCTATTCAAATTCCTTTGTCTTTGTCATCAGATTTCACACTATAATTTATGTGCATCTCCAAAAGCATATCTATATATTCAAGGTTTACGGGACATATGTGATAATAACATCCATCAATCAAATAACGTTGAATATTCCAAGATGCATGCATGAACGAAACATAAACTGGGCGTTTAGTGCATTCTTCATTCATTTCACAAATGATCAAACTATTAAGACCCAATCCTAGAATTACACAATCGACTATAGATGTTAAGAACATTGTAGTGTACCTAATTAGTTCATAAATTCAGCGGTTGAGTCTGATTGGGAGAGGGGTCTTATTAGCCATAGAACCAATTCACTGAAATGGTAAAAGTTTGGTCTTTTTATTAATTTTTTTTCGTCTGTTTTACTTTAGAGTAGAATCCCACATCGGAAGAGAAGTGAGAAAAACAAGGAACATGAGATATAAAACAAGATGGATGATGAATTTACATACTTACTTGGATGGGGTCTATGTGCAAACAACGTGGCTTGTGGCCTTGGTTGTCGGCTCACATTGCACCTTAATGGGTGCGGCAGCCAAACATCTTCTCACCATTGAGCCAAACATCTTCTCACCGTTGGAAGAGTGTGTATGTCATAATTTGTGATCGAGGCCGTGTTCGCGTGCCAGCCACACTTATCGATCAACTCTTAATTAGGTAGGAAGCCTTAGTAGAGAGCATTCAATTGTATGTGACCTTCAACTGAGCATGACGTTTCTGGTGCCAAAAATCATTTCCCGTTTTGTCTCCAACCAACCGACACACCCTTATCGATCAGCTCTTAATTAAATTACATACAATCATTTTTGTAAAAGAACAAAATGACATTATAAGTTATCACAAACGGTCTTTCTATTCACACGACCACATCTCGCCAAATGCACGATGAGGAGTGCTGACTTTGGAAGTCGGTGTCAATGGCTGGTGGCTTGGGCTTGGTAAGGGGTACTTGTGTGTTGCTGGCTGCTTGGTGGGAGTGTTGTGGTTAGTGCCGACTTTGGGAGTTGGTGTTGGCGGCTGGTGACTCGGGCTCGACAAGGGGTGCTCGTGTGTTGCTGGCTGGTTGGGTGGGAGTGTTGTGGGTTGTCGACTTTGAGAGTCGGTGCCGGTGGCTAGTGGCCATGCGTTTGGCAATATTTTCGCCGTGTAAATAATAGCCCCCTTTCATAAAATACCTCCAAGGAATAATCCATCCTATTTAAATTCGACATCTTGGTATTTTCTGTGTATCTCTAACTATCAATACATTCAAGGGCTAAGGGACATAAACGAAACTCTAATTTATGTGTATCTCTAACTATCCAGTCAAATAACGTGCAGTGATAGTTTACATTAATTGTTTCCTCTCTTTACTCAATTCTATATACTTTTAAGATTAAGAAAATGTTGGATGTTCCAAGATGCATCCATAAACGAATGAATCGGAATTTATAACATCACAGTGTGCATTATTAGGGTTGCCTAACCAGTCTGAACCGGATCGGAAATTTCGGTTCAGTCCTAGGCGAGTGAATCAGAATTTTGAAAACCTTGGATCGTAGATTACCCGGGTTTTCTGAGTCGTGGATTGGTTGGGCTGGTTTCAAAATTAAATAGATTAAAAAATAATTTATAATATTTTTTAAAGTGATTTATTAAATATAATAGATTTAATTAAATTAATCTTACTAATACATGAATAACAAATAATTAATAATATTTTTTACTTGATCACTTTATTTTTATTTTAAAAAATATTTTTATTTTAAAAAATACATACATATATAGAGAGAGTATATATACACACAAATATTCCGATCCATCGGGGTCCAAAACTGGAAATTTCGGCCTGGTCCCGATATTAAACCACAAACCACCGGAATTATGTTTTTTATGGAGGATGGATCGGATCGTAAGGGAAATACACAAAGTTTAGTTTCCGTCATAACTTGGTCTTTTATCAATTCCATTGTGTAGTCGAATCCCACATTGAAAGGGGAGTGAAAGGAAGAGTAATAGGGAGATATAAAACAAGACAAAGAAGGAACTAGTAAACTACTTACCTGGATGGGGTCTACGAGTGATCAACAACTCTTGTGGCCTTGGTTGGCGGCTCACATTGCACCTCAGTGGGTGCGGCAGCCTAACATCTTCCCATTGAGGAAGAGTGTACGTCATAATTTGTGCTTGAGGAAGAGTGTACGTCATAATTTGTGTTTGAGGGGGCTTGCATTCGCGCAGCCCCTACCAATACCAGTTTAAGTATTTCTCATTGGCCAATATTTATTTATAATGTCTGAGGCCAAGTTCTTTAATAGATGCATCTATTTCTAAATTTCATTAGAAGAAATTTTACATTATTGATTACTTGCAGGCCTATGTAATAGGAATGCTATGTCAATCTTCATAAATAATGAAACAAGTATGATTTTATGGGTGATAAGATTTATCGAGGGAGCGATGAAAACAGATGGATCGATATGGATTTGTTTCTAATTAAAAGGAAAACTGAACATGAATAGATGCATCAATGTGGTCCTTAATCAACCAGTAAATCAAAGGACAACCTACACTAAATCAATTATTGATTTTGCAATCTTCCATTAATAATGTCAAACATCATATATCATTTGTGATATTGATCGGTCTTTACATACTCCTTTCATATCCTATACATTCGATCTTGTTATGGACATCACCGAACTTGTCTCCATCTTCCGAGTATCGATCATTAACCGTACACGACGTTGAGGAAAGGCAAACTTTCAAAATAATGTATGGATGTAAACCATCTCCTTGGTATAAATTGTTCATCTTAGTAACCTCCCAAGAACCCCTAAGAAAAACATTAACACGCATGTTTTTGTTAAATCTACAATGAAATTTAAAAGCATATATAGTCTATTTCTTTGGTAAGTAGATGAAGCAAAATATACTTAACATGTGTGTTACGTTATAAAAAAACCAATAAATTTCTTCTTCTCTGGGAGGAGTATTGGTTTATATTGCCCTTGTACAAAAAATACATTGTACAGTCACTCAATTCATCTCTCCTATATCCATGTAAGAAAGTGAATCAATACGACTTGTACTCTATAAAAGTTTTGTGGATAACAATGCAAAAAGTTTGATAGATAGTATTAAAATAGATCTAAAAAATTAGAGCAGTTGCCATACAAAGAGTATGAAGGTCTCTTACTAATTTACAATCTAGCACTCATAAAAATAAAAGATTGCATCAATTGTATAAAAATAACTGTGAATAAAAAACTAGTTAATCAAATTATTTTGAGTTTTGACCTAAAAAAATTATTTGTATTCAAATGTCAACCTTAATTCCTCAACTCCCCATAGGACTTGAGGCTATTGACTTAAAATAATGCCTAAAAATTAGCTAACCTATAGAAAATAGAGAAGCAATAATAGATAAAAAACAAAAAAAAAACTTACCTTCTTTGGTAGATTACTAATTCGATGTTAGAATTCCTTTGAATGATAGCTTCCACCGATCTTGATCACTATAATCGATCATTTTGATGCACCACGTATAAGCACTTCGGCCATACCCTTAAATAATGAGAAACTTCATTATTGTCATACAGAGGTTCGATGTGGGACTTATTCACATTAAATACGTAGCAAATTGTTTAGCACGTGAAAATTTAAACTCATTCAATTATTTTCAATATGCAATAGATACCTATCATATTGACTCATTAAACACCTTTTTACATATGTAGGTACCTTTGATTTATAACATTAACACCTTCTATGAGTATTTCGAACCAAGTAAAACATACAATCAATACAAAGCCCATATCAAAATTTACAACAATACTCAACCTCGTTCATTCTCTATACTAGCTAGATTTTAATGTGGCATATATTTCACCTTAGAAATGTGAGAACTGAGAAGAATGAAGGGAAGACACATATTTAATATATATATATATATATATATATATATATCAAACATATTATAAGCTAAACTAACAAGTAATATCCAAACAAGTAATTTACAAAAATGATGTATTTTTTCTTTCTTACATATAGGGGTGATATTCGAGTCGAACGAGCCGAGTACCTAGGTGCTCATGTTCGGCTCGTTTTTTGTCGAGTTAAGTTCGAGCCGAGCCTGATTTTTTTTCGAGCCTAAAACCCTGCTCAAACTCGGCTCGCGAGCTGGAGAGGAAGCTCGAACTCGAGCTCGTTTGGCTCGTTTTTGTTCGAGCCGAGCTCGAGCTCGTGAACTCGTTTGAGCTCATCACAAGCTCGTTCGAGGTGGAAGCCACCACAAGCTAAGTCGTCTTTGGTTGTGAGGGTGGCCATCGAGGGCGCTTCAACGAGCTCGGTCTTGCAGCGAGGCCCGCAGTGGTGTTTGAGAGAGAGAGCATAAACGGGAGATTGAGATGGCGGGCGGACCTTCGATTTGGCCCTCAGATCTGAGCGAGAGGGAAAATTGAAAGTGAGAGAGGGATGCCATGGTTGGAAGAGAGCTCGGAGATCTGCAATGGTGGGCGACAAAGAGGGAGGCGAACAGGGAAGGTGGAATGGGTTTCCTCAGACCCGAATTGGAGGAGGGAGATGCAGAGAACGAGCGCGGAGGTGCAAGATAGAAGTCAAGAGGTGAGGGGCGAGAGCGCGAGAATGGAGGAGCGGCCATATAAGAAGGAGAAGAAGGTTATCATGGAGTTCGAGAGCTACAGGGTGACGGTCGAGTGATGGAGGACTGAAATTGGAGGTGGAGATTGAAGAATGAAGATGGTGGAGGCAGAGAATGAAAATGATGTCAACCCTTTAGGCCTGTGATGAGCACAAATTCTTGCGAAGAGAACCGCGCATGATGCCCCTGAAGGGAGTATCACGTCTCGTGCTTCTTCCGTGTCTTCAGCTGCCACAGCAGGCAAAATTGCACCAACTGTGCAGTGAACCTGTTCCTCGAGCCCATCTTGACTGTGCCCCTGAGTTGGCTTTTCGTGAGGGACCTATAATCGTCCCGGTCAATCACGCAGTCTAGGCCGTCCATCAGGTCAAAAGTCTCATGCGACACACACCGGCAGTTGAAGTGGTCATCTTCAGCAACCGCGAGGAAAACCTATAATACATGTAACAATGTGAGTTTCCAATTTTTTTAGTCAACCACAAGAGAATAACCATGTAACAATATGAGTTTCCTTACCCCCTGACTGTTGGGTGCTGTGTGGGCTTTCTTCTTGCCTGTCTTTTCCATTTTTTTTTGGTGATTAAACAGTGGGTACCTGCATCACAATCACCACCAACAAAGAGTTTCAGACATTCAAGTCACCTAAGCTGTCATACCAATTGTTTAAAACTATCCTACCAATTTTAGAGATCACTTACCTCCCTCTTCAACCGGCCTGAGTTCCTCATTAGACGAGATGAGAGTGGATGAAGTCTTCTTGTCCCTCGCTGCTTCCTTTTCTCCTCTGAGTTTTTTTGGTCTCTCTCCCGCTTCAAATCAACTGTGATAGCCCTTCCCCTCATCCATTTTGATTTTATAAACCCACTCCCATCATCTACAGTTACCTCCCCCTCTCTCGTCTATTGAAGCCGGTCATGAACAGTTAAGGAAACCGGCAATTTTTTTCGCCAAATTTGGGCTTGGTCTAGTTATGCAAATTTTGGGCCTCATGTGCTACTTTTGCCAATGGGCCAAAAAATTGGTCGATTTAGTGCACCTTCCTATTAAAAAAAATAATTAAAATTTAGGAAAATGGCAGAAAACCACCCTTTAAATATGGATCTTTGTAGAAAACCACCCCTTGAAATTGAAATTGCAGAAAACCACCCCTTAAATCCGTTCCGTATATAAATCTCCACCCACAACCTTTTTCCGTTAGCTTGCCGGTAAAATTTATTTATCCCTCCCTTGTTTGTGGGTTATTTTTAAAGGGGTTAAGGTTATTTTTTTAGGTTGTGGAGGTGGAGGTTAATTTTTTAGGTTGTAGAGGTGGAAAAGGTTGAGGTTATTTTTAAAAAATAACATTGCTGGTTGTTTGCTTGATGAAAGGTTATTTTTTTTGGTTTATATATAAAAGGACAAAATTGCCCTTGCTAAACATCAAACATTGACCAATTCAAGCATACAGAATACAGATGCATTGTGCATCATGAATCATGATTGCTCAAATGAGATCAGCAGTAGTTCCTTATTGATCCAAACTGCAAGTATGATTTCAAAAGCCTTATGGTTCTAGTTTTCCAGCACACTAGGACCCAGGGAAGAAACATTGTTGTTCAATAAATGTATGTGCAAAAGATACGCAGCACAGAACAAGTCTTGACTGAATGTTATATGTCCTTATCTTCGTATTTAGACATTCCACAACTCTCACCATATAGTGGTATTTCCCAAGAAAATGCCATTTTTTACGAGTTCCTTCTCCGAACATTTTTTTTCGTGAAATTTCAAGGTATAGTTGTTAAAAACATCCAAAGTCAAGAATCACCCTAACTGCAAATTTCTACATAGATTGTCTTGGAATCCAATGAAAAATCTATCTTAAACAAAACCCATTATCAATGAAATATGTCCGTGAAACTATCTTAAAACACTATATAGAAACTATAGACACTGTAAAGCTGTCCATGAGAAAATACAAATAATCTACTCCTATGTACGACTTTATTCTATTCGAGCTCGAATTCTTCGGTGTGATAAGAGGTTGACAAGAGGTCAAATGGCTTCCCCAGTGAATCTTTGAGGATTGTTATTTGACCTTCTTTAAGCAGCAAATCCTCTTCAAGTCCTTCCACTCTCTTCTTAAGTGACATCACCTCGGAATTCAGTAACATGTTCTTCTCGGTGTAATGCTTAACCTCCTTCCACATCCTGTCTCTTTCCTCTGTAACCTTTGGCAAAATTCCCCTCGCAACAGCCAGTTCTTTTGTGCATTCCTCAAGGTCGCCCTCTAGTCGGTTTATCTTCTCGTCGCACTTGAGCATCTACAATCAAGGCCGCCACATCCACAGGTAAAAGCTTAATAATCTTTGGAAAATTTTACCACAAAAACTAGAAGCAAACTTTATCAGCACCAATTAAGAGCCCTAGCCTATAGTCGTGCACACAATTTCAAATAAGTTCATGCATTGTAAATCAAAGTTCCCCCCGCTAAAACAGTAAGAAAGATAACAGAAGCACAAACACAAGAACAGAAAACTCGCGGATTAGACATTTAAAATACCCTCACCTGAAGTTCAAGGTCTTTCGTCTTGTAAGTCGTAGAGGAGACTGTATCAATCGCATTCTGGAGTTCACATCTAAGAACATCATTTCCTCGTGCTGCAGTAGCTAACTCAGCTTGCAATTGCTCAATTTCCATTTCTTTGGCATATAGCTTTTCTTGTAACATATTTGTCAATAACATTTATATTCTTAGCTTAGACCTTGTCGTCTCCTACAAAAGAGAGGAATAAAGGAATCCATTGTTTAATTAATTAAAGGAAAGGTTCTTAATAAATAACCATACCAGCACAGATTGTATCTTTGATTATGCTGTCAAGGTAGGAATGCTGACTGGCTTGCATAGAGAGTGCACTAGGTACTTTGGAAAGACCCGAACCTTTCAAACAAATGCGATCCAGGCATCCTATTGACAGACATTACTCATTCAACAAAATCCAAATGATTTGGCAAGCATGGAGTTGTACAGGAACAATTTAAACCGACAAACCTTTTCAAGAGGGTAATCGATCGATTTGGCCAAAGCAGCGGTAGAAATAGAAGGCAATTTCAGCCCCAACCTGAAACCCTAACCGGAGATTTGAAAAAATTCCGACATCTCGGATCCAGGATCAGAGAAAAAGAAGAGTGAGCATGGAATCGCTGAATCGAAGCCACTCGGTGAGGGTCGAAATCGCCTGAAGAAGAGAGGAGAGAGTGGAATGAGCTGCAGAGGAGTTGTGAAGAGGAAGGGCACGCCTGGAAAACCTCCGGTTGAAAACAAGACAACCTTCCATCCCCAGGGTTGTAGAACCGGCAGTTTTAACCACTCCAGAACCGCCCACAACCTCCACCGGCGTCCCCCACAACCGAGTGCCAAACAGCTCCAGTCACCGGTTTTCGTTTGTTTTAACCTCCACAACCTCCCACAACCGGGTGCCGAACACGCCTTAATGTTATGTTATTGAGAGAAAGGATATCAATTAGATAAAATATTAAAAAGATTTAAAAAATCAAAAGGGGCAACTTATCCCCAAATTAGAGCAACAGGAGAATGAGGGAGAAGAAGTCGATTGCAATGGCGATTTCATTGGTTTTCCTGTGAGAACGAAGGGAGAAGCACACAAGGACATCCATGGCCGCACCATACCTCCATCTAGCTGCACGAAGCGTCACCGCCGACAGGCCACCGTGGAGCACACAACAGCATTGTGCAACACCACCACCCCTTCTAGCGAGTCACTTTTTTTCTCTTTCTGAAATTTTTTTCCCACTGTCTCGATTCTTCGACAACCGATTTCATGACTTTCAAATCTTCGACCATCGTACTCGCAATCCAAGAAATTCTCCCAGAAAACGCGAGTGATAGGATATGTTTGTGGTTTCAGAAGCGTGAGGACGACAGGATTGACACTCGATTCAACATCGAGATGGATTTTGAGGCTTGAAACAGATTGAGACTTGCTGGATTTCACCATAGATTTAGGGATTTGAGGTTTTGTAACTCGAAATCGGGGGGCATGGACCGGAGACACGGCGCTTTCATTTGCCCAAAAAGGGGGTTTTCAATTTTTCATCTATTTTTTTCTTGAAATGCAACCCTAATTGAGACTAATTAACTTGAAAATTACGGAGTACAATTTTTTAATCTTTTTTACACTTTAATCCTAATTTATAATCCTTTTATTAATTTATTTCAATTCATACATTTTTCTCTCATTAAAATAACATTAAAACTTTTAAAATGGAGGGGTAAAAATGACTTTTCACTGAATTTTAATAGCAAGCTCATGGAAAAAAGGTTGTGGGTCGTGATTTATAGACGGAACGAGTTTGAGGGGTGGTTTTATGCAATTTCAAATTTAAAGGGTGGTTTTCTGCAAAGAGTCACATTTAAGGGGTGGTTTTCTGCCATTTTCCCTTAAAATTTTACTATTTTATATAGTTTTTACCCTCCTTAAAATAAGTGTTTGATTTAATAAAGTCACTTATTTGAAAACGAATGGAGTATGATATAATTAAGCTTATTTAATAAATCAACAGTGGTGGATCCTGACAGGCCCTAAATTTTTTTCCCGAAAAATCATCAATATTACGAATGCGTAACTAGAATAAAAACATAAATCATATATACTTTATTTCACGTTTTTCAAATATTTTAATACAGCATGCTAATATGAAGTTTTCGGGTTTAATCATAGTATTAAGCTACAATGTTTAACAAACGATAATTACGATAGAAGTATGCCAGTTAGGTAAATGATATACATGTTCAATCTTTAAACGTTTATAACTTTTTACTCGAGTGTCGGATTTGAGCTTATAATATATCAAATCGAAGCTCTCGACGAGAAGAAGATATATATTAAATTTTATTTTTGATCGGGGGGCGACTGCCACCCCTGACCCTTTAAAGGATCCGCCCATGTAAATCAAATACTCCGTACATGTTAGGCAATAAATAAAAAGCTAGCAATCTATTAGGTTAATACTATGAATTCAAGCAATGAATTTAATGACGTGTTCATGCACATGAAAATAAAGAAACAATCAATTGTATATCATATATTGGGACAATATTCTAAAATTACATCCCTATAAATTCAAGCAATGAATTTAATGACATGTTCATGAACATGGAAATACAGAAACGGGCAATTGTATATTATATATTGGGATAATATTTTTAAAATCATATCTATTATCGATTAAAAAAAACTTTTAAAATATGACAAAACAATAAATTGAACAATATGAGAATTAAACTAATAAAGATGAAAGTGTACATGAAATATAAATAAAAGTTAATCTCAATATAAATAATTGTAAATAAAACAATACCTATATATCAAATATTTACCTATTAATATTTAATATTTTTGATATATGGTTATCAAATAGTTATATTTTTTATAAATATGGTTATGAAATATTTTTATTTATATTTTTCTCAATTAACTAAAAAATATATACATATATATATATATATAGATTATGACTTATGATAACTTTATATAAATTATGACAATATCTTAGAATCAACCACGCGATGCCATATATGATACTCTGCATCAATTTTTTTTTGAGAATATGCATCGGTTTTAGTATCTAGATAATAAAGAAAAGAGTAACTGATCAATTGGTCTACATCTAATATACTTGAAAAAAGGAGAAAATACGTATAGAATTTGGGATGAATTGGAATTTTCAGTGTCAAATGAAATTCTTAGGTTTAATTAATTAGTATTGAAACTAGTTTAGTACATAACTAGTCGAATGTGTATATAATTAGGAATGAATTCAAATCCTGAAATTTTTTAAATCTCAATGTTAAAGATTTGAAGGAACAAGAATCCTAAGTCAAAAATATGATAAATCAATACTAATAATATAAGACTAATAATATAAGGTTGATTGACTATTCTTTCTATTACTAATTATTTCTATTACTAATTAGTTTTAGAGTGAAATCTTGAAATGAATTAGGATGTACACCCCATTAAATGGAGCCCAAATGACCTGTAGAACTTGTTGAGTAGTTTTGTTAGGATTTGGAACAAGACGTATAGAATATGGAACGAATTTGGATCATCAATTAATAAAGCAAATCAAACAAATATTATTACATAGTTCACCAAATAAAAAAGAAAACGTCGAAATTATTCTCTTATAAGAGATCCCGGCCATGATCTTTCATAGGGAAGTTTAAACATGTGCATTTAAAATAAGTACACCATAATTAAGATTAACAAGAGGAAATTAATAATTTCAAACATCATATATCATTTGTAATATTAATCGATCTCTATATACTCCTTTTATATCTTATACATTCGATCTTGTCATGGGTTTTAAGTACACCATACTTAAGATTAACAAGAGGAAATTAATAATTTCAAACATCATATATCATTTGTAATATTGATCGATCTCTATATACTCCTTTTATATCTTATATATTCGATCTTGTCATGGACCTCACTGAACTTTTCTCCGTCTTCATAGTATCGATCATCAACCGTGCACGACGTTGATGAAAGTCAAACTTTCCAGATAATGTATGGGCTCATACCGTCTCCACGGTACAAATCAATCATTTCAATACTCCCTGTAACCCCAAAAAGAAACATTGATATGCATGTTATGTTAAATCTACAATGAAATTTAGAAGCATAGTCAATTTATTTGGTAAGTAAATGAAGCAAAATATAATTGACATGTGTGTTACCTCGTGAAAAACCAATAAATTTCCTCTTCTTTAAGAGGAGTATTGAGTCATATTGCCCCTTATGTAAGATAAGAGTAAAGTCACCTATCTCTCCCATATCCATGTAAGGAAGTGAATTGGTATGACTTGTACTCTACAAAAGTTTAGTGGATAGCAAATCAAAAAGTTTGGTAGATAGTATTAAAATAGATCTAAAAAATCACAACACAACCACACAAAAAGTATTAACGTGTCTCTTACTGATTCAAAAACATTGTATAAAAATGGATATGAATAAAAAAACTAGTTAATCAAATTGTTTCTTCCAAGAAAAATATTTTTATTCACAATGCCAACCTCAATTCCTCAACTCCCTAGGGAGGGCAGACGAATTTAGGACTCGACTATTGATAAAATAATTCCTAACAATTAGCTAATCTATAGAAAACATATAGTAGCAATAAGAAATCAACAATAAAAAAAACTTACCTTGCTTGGTAAATTGCTAATTCGATGTTGAAATCTTCCATTAAATGATAGCTTCCACCGATCTCGATCATTATAATTGATCATTTTGATGCACCATGGATAAGCACTTCGATCATAGCCTTAAATAAAGAGAAAACTCATTATTTTCATATTGAGATTCGATGTGGGACATGTTCACATTAAATACGTAGAAAATTCTTTAACAAATGAAAATTTAAGCTCATCCATTTATTTTAAATCTTAATAGATACATATCCTATCGACTCATCAAACACGTTTTCACATATGTAGATACCTTTGATGTATTTCTATAAGTAATTTACAAAAATGATGTGTTTTTTCTTGCTTGCATAGTAACTTGGAAAAATGATAAAAATAAAAAATAAAACAAAAAATAAAAAAAGAATAAAAGAAACCGAGTGACGGGATGGTTTATGGAGGGGTATTTGATATAGAGGAACTTGGAAAAATGTGTTTTTTCTTGCTTAAAGGGAGGGGTATTTGATATAGGCATGAAAAATGTGTTTTTTCATGCCTCCAAGCCTGTAAATTTGTATCTGAGATTGTGAAATAGGTGCAACCAAACCCAGTGACGGGAAGCAGATAGCAATGAACTACTGACATAAATTTGGGGTAGGCATATTAGAGATATCAAAATCCAGACACCAATTGGGATGTCAACAATGAAGGGTTTGAACAGGGGCGGTGTAATTCAGTCGACGCTATCGCCGGAGTCCCAATCGCTCGTTCAGCCTCCGCCATAGTCTGATGCCGAATAGGAGCTAACCAAGCCAATCAGGGACCTCAAGGATCCGAAAAAGGCATACAAACCTCGAGGATTGGAAGATATGAGGTAGAAATCCCCAATCGAGCGAGAATTTGCTCAATTGACAGTGAATAGATTGTTTGGGGAAGAAGAAATTTCCTGTGTAAAACTGACTCCTTGAAAGAGACGGAGTAAGGCTTATATAGCCGTTACCCGAACCCGGTTCATCCGAACCGTTTACAACTAAACCGGAAGGTTCCAGGGAAAGAGTGAAACGCATTTCACTGGCAGAAAACGATGAGTTTAAGGTTTCTATTTATTACAATTTATAAGTAAGCAGCTATGGAGTAGAATTGGAGAATGCACTGCATCAGTACTCCCCGATTGAAGAGATCCTTGACCTCAAGGATTGAAAGAAGGGAAGCGAGCTTGGAGACGGTCCAAAAACTCCCAAGTAGCTTCATGGACAGGTTTATTCTTCCACTTGATCAACACTCTTGTAGCAGCGGCGTTGCCCCTCTTGACAAACTGGCGGTCCAAAATGGCCTCAGGTTCCTCGTCTAAACCCAAATCAGGGAGGTAAGGTGGCAAAGATGAGTGTGGGACTCTAGAGGGATCTGGACACAGTCTGAGCTGGCTAACGTGGAAGACATCATGGATTTTAGCATCCTGTGGAAGCTGCAATCTGTAAGCAACCAATCCCACCTTCTCAATCACTTGAAAGGGTCCAAAGTAGCGGGGGGAAAGCTTCTGGGAATGGTGAGATCTCAGGGTTTGTTGTCTATATGGCTGCAATTTTAGGAAGACCCAGTCCCCGATAGCGAACTGCCGATCACTTCTCCTATGATTGGCAAGTTGAACCATTCTATGTTGAGATCGTTGGAGGTGGAATTTCAACATTTTAATTACCTCCTCTCGTTTCCTCAAGCTATGATCCACTGACTGGACCTTGCTCTCTCCTGGTAAATATGGCAGATGGAATGGCGGGGGCTGGCCATAGATGATCTCAAAAGGAGATGAATTAATGGCTGTGTGGTGAGACGTATTGTACCAATACTCGGCCAATGGTAACCAGGAACTCCAAGTATGCGGGGCATCAGAGCACATACACCTGAGATAGGTCTCCAGTGTTCGATTTGTGACTTCAGTCTGGCCGTCACTCTGAAGATGATAAGCTGTAGAGAAGTGGAGATCAACACCCTGCAGCTTGAATAACTCTTGCCAGACATCACTCATGAAGATCGAGTCACGATCACTTACGATCGTTCTAGGGAACCCGTGAAGTTTGAACACATTGTCGAGGAAGGATTGGGCAACATCCAAGGCGGAGTATGGATGCTTCAGAGCCATGAAGTGAGCGTACTTACTCAGCCGGTCCACCACTACAAGCACTGTTTGCTTCCCCTTCGAAATAGGAAGGCCTTCCACAAAATCCAGGCTGATGTCTTCCCACACCCCGTTCGGAATGGGCAAGGGCTGCAACAAGCCTAGTGAAGCAGCGTTATCATACTTCTTTTGGAGACACACCACACAAGTTCTGACATAGGATTTTACATCCTTATGCATTCCCTTCCAATAGAAAAGGCCCCTGACTCGTTGCATTGTAGCATCGCGACCCGAGTGACCACCCATAGGGGAGTCATGCAACCATTTAAGGATCTTGGTGAGGAGGTTTTGGACAGCTCCCACCACGAGTTTAGTGCCCCTCCTGAGGTCCCCATTATTCCAGGAGAAATGTGGGTGAGACGATGGATTCTCCTGAAGATCTGTAATGATTTTTTTGCAAAAATCATCAGCTGCCCATGACTGCTTTATTTCATCCAAGAGGTGATCAGTGCCGACAGTAAGGTGAGTCTGCAGGAGCTCAGAGTGAGAAGCTCGTGAAAGTGCGTCAGCGGCGACATTCTCCCGACCTTGTTTGTACTGGATCTCATAATCGTATCCCAACAACTTAGCAATCCACATGTGTTGGAATGAGGTCGTAACAGACTGATCTAGCAGAAATTTGAGACTTTTCTGATCTGTGCGGATCACAAAATGCATATGCATAAGGTAGGAACTCCACTTCTGTACTGCAAAGACAACCGCCAGTAACTCTCGTTCGTAGACAGATAACCCTTGCAGTTTCGGACTAAATTTCCTGCTGATGAAAGCGATGGGGTGATGCTCCTGCATGAGCACGGCTCCCACACCCGTGCCTGAGGCATCTGTTTCCACAACGAATGGTTTGGAGAAGTCCGGGAGGGCCAAAACTGGAGCTGTAGACAGACTCTGTTTGAGAGCTTGAAATGCCTTTTCAGCGCTAACCGACCACCCGAATTGGTTTTGCTTTAGCAGCTCTGTAAGGGGACGAGAAATGGTCCCATAGACACGCACAAACCTCCTATAATAGTTGGCTAATCCCAAGAATCCGCGAAGTTGCTTCAAGGTTGTAGGAGGAGGCCAATCTAAAATAGCCTTTATCTTGGCCGGATCTGTACAAACACCTTCAGCTGATATAAAGTGCCCCAAATACTCAATTTTAGATGCCCCGAAGGTGCACTTAGAAGGCTTAAGATAAAGCTGCTGAGAATGTAGGATCCCCAACACGAGCTCAAGATGATGAAGGTGATCAGGCCAACTAGAGCTGTACACGAGTATGTCATCGAAGAAAACCAAAACAAATTTCCGAAGGTAGTCCCTAAAGACATGATTCATCAATCCTTGGAAAGTGCATGGTGCATTTGTCAGCCCGAAGGGCATCACGAGGAATTCATAGTGGCCCGAATGGGTCTTGAAAGCGGTTTTGGGAATGTCCGGTGGGTGCATCCGAATTTGATGGAAGCCAGATCGGAGGTCCAACTTGGAGTAGATGTTCGAGCCCCCTAATTCATCAAGCAGATCGTCGAGCAAAGGTATGGGATACTTATCTTTAACTGTCTGAGCATTAAGATCCCTATAGTCGACACACATCCGCCAAGTATTATCCTTCTTTTTCACCAAAACAACCGGTGATGCATAAGGACTAGAACTAGGTCTGATAACTCCCGAGGTTAACATCTCCTTGATCATTTCTTCAATAGCATTTTTTTGATCAACCGAATAACGATATGGCCGCTTACTAATAGGACTTGCACCACTGAGCAAAGGAATGCGATGATCAAACCCCTCTCTGAAAGGTGGGAGAGTTGATGGTTCCTCCAGAACGGGGCTGAAAAGCTGAAGCACTCGGGACAAATCCTCCCTGTGACCAAGGTCAGGACCCAAAGGTGTAATGTGACTGAGCTTGGGGTTAGGGGAGCATACCTGCAGCAGAGCAAGCTGTGGATCATCATGGAGGACACGGATCAAACTGCTACTACCAACCACCTTTTGGGTAGCATTCGGGCAGCCCCTCCAAACGTGCTTCTTTCCTTGACATTTAAAATCCATTCGTAGCTGGCTGAAATCCCACGAGATTGGCCCCAAAGAGGCAAGCCAATGGATGCCCAAAACTAAATCACAACCACCCAAAGGTAGGAGGATAACATATGTTGAAAAATCATGTCCCTTCACTTGCCAAGTGAAGTTCCTACAGGCCAACTCAGCCCCTAAACGTTGTCCATTAGCCACAGAGACGGAGAGAGGTAGGATGGGATCAAGTTTGCAACCGAACCCACGAGCCACCTCGTCATCGAGGAAGTTGTGGGTGCTCCCCGAATCTAAGAGAATACTCATAGGCCTGTTCCGGTAGTACCCGGTCACCTTCATGGTGTTAAATTGAGGAACACCTGTGAGAGCGTTCATGGAGATCTGACAAGGGGTATCGTGAGCCAATTCCTCAATTTGCACGGTGTTTTCCATCGGGGAATCATCCTCCTCACTCTCAGCTTCATCCCCTTCCATGACATGGATCTGAGCCTTCTTATGCTTGAGGTAATGTCCTGGTGTGTAAGGTTCATCACAGAACATACACAGCCCCTTTGATCTCCTATCATGCATTTCAGCAGAAGTAAAAGATCGGTGGGGTTTGTCAGTCAGCTGCTTTGGAGGGTTGAATTTGGGTAGGCTATTTTGTGGAGGTTTGGGTAGTAATGGAGGTTGTGTTTTGGATGGGGGATTAGGGAATTGGTAAGGGCGGGTAGGATTGAGCTTATGAATCCCCTCCTGCAACCTCACAAGTTTAGCAGCCTGGTGGATTGATGTGGGGTTGAATTGACGGACATGGAGTTGCATCTGAGGACTCAAGTTTGCTAGGAAGATGCTCAAGGAATGAGACTTAGGAAGGGAAATCTTGGTTAAGGCTCCCTCAAAAGCTTTGAGATAAGCGACTGCATCACCTGTGTATCTAATGCCAACCAATTCAGCAAGAGGATCATCTATCAGCTCACAAAACCGAGCAGAAATATCCACAACATATTCAGACCATGAAGGAAATTGATGACCCCTCTCACGGATATAATTATGATGCCACTCCAGGGCATCTCCAGTGAGGTGTAACGACGCCAATTTCACACGATATTCGGGTATAGTATTATCAAGAGCAAAAAATTGCTCACACTGATAGAGCCAAGGGCGTAACCCTGCACCGTCAAATTTCGGAAAATCGAATTTCGATAATCTGGACACTAACCCACCCGGAAGAGCAGATCCCCCATTCGAAGTAACTGCAGCGCCAACTGTCGTAAAGTTAGGGTTACCTGAATGAGAAGTTGATTGCGACGAACCAAATCCAGGCGGACCACCATCCCGAAAATCCGAACCAGGCGGTTCTGTGTCAACGGGGTGCTTCAGCAGGTACGTAAGAGCAAAAACCATATCCTTCAGTTCCGCGAATTCCCGATCGTGCTTAGACTGGAATGATTGCAGAGATTCTTGCATCCCGTCCATACGCTTAGCCATTTCCTGCACAACGGCTTGTCCGCGAGTACCATCCGCCATTAGCACCGAGAAGGTCGACTGCTCTGATACCAATGATGCCGAATAGGACCTAACCAAGCCAATCAGGGACCTCAAGGATCCGAAAAAGGCATACAAACCTCGAGGATTGGAAGATATGAGGTAGAAATCCCCAATCGAGCGAGAATTTGCTCAATTGACAGTGAATAGATTGTTTGGGGAAGAAGAAATTTCCTGTGTAAAACTGACTCCTTGAAAGAGACAGAGTAAGGCTTATATAGCCGTTACCCGAACCCGGTTCATCCGAACCGTTTACAACTAAACCGGAAGGTTCCAGGGAAAGAGTGAAGCGCAGTTCACTGGCAGAAAACGATGAGTTTAAGGTTTCTATTTATTACAATTTATAAGTAAGCAGCTATGGAGTAGAATTGGAGAATGCACTGCATCATAGTCCTCGATCGCCCGATCGTCTCTGGAGTCCTAATCGCTCGTCCAGCCTCTTGATGTATACATTTGCACCTTCTTTTATTGCATCTTTTGACTTCTTATTTCATTCGATCTCCAAAGAAAAGGTTCAAAAGAATATAAACTTGTGTAAAAATGAGCTAAAATGCAAGAAATAGGGTCTGCACAAGTTTTGAGCTAACCATGCAAGAATTCGAGCGAAATCAGAGTCAAAACAAAGACATCAAGTGAAGCTGAGAAGAGGTAGATATCGACCTTAGACCCAGATATCGACCCCCAGTGTCGATATCGACCCCCATATCGACCTCAACATAGAAATCGACCAGAGCTGAACAAGTCGAGCAGGAACAAAGACCTCGATATCGACCTCTGGTGTCGATATCGACCCCTTATCTCGACAGAAGATAGACTCGATTTCGAATGCGGATTGGCACTATATCTTCAAGGAGGCACGGGATTATCTCATATTTTCAAAGATAGAGGACATCTGAAGTTTTATTCATCCTTTACCTTTAAGTTATTTAAAGTTTTTATCAAAATAAAAGACCTATCCTAATTGTTCGGATAGAGTTATTAGTTTAGATAGGAGTTACAATCCTTGGATAGCGAGGATTAGTAGCCTATAAATAAAGCCTTAGGGGCTGATTTGTGAGGGGATCCAATCGAATCATAGAACAACCCAAGACAAAGACAATAGAGTTAGAGTTAGAAAGAAGTTTTAGGGTTTGACGTTTGCGAAAGTTGACGTTGAGTTGTAAAGCTTCGAAGTTTATTTTAATGCAAGTTTCTTCCTTTCGATTGACGATGAGTTCCATGATGAGAAGTGAGTAGTTCCCCAAAGCTCTTAGGGTCGGGGTGAGCCCGACGTTAGCCATGCGCGCTTGAGGTAAGTATTTGATGTTGATATCGTTGTGTCTATCTCTCCTCCTACAATTCTATGTTTAGTCCTAATCGAAAGAAAAGGGATTCATGCTAACAACTTGAGTTATAAACATAAAATTGGTAGAGACAATTAGGTTTATTTGAAAGAGTAATCCTAAGAGTTGGTGTACGGCGAAAGCTTGTCCCTCGGGAGAAATAGCGCAATTGTCCGTCTTATTTATCTCATCGCATGCATTGGTTAACGTTGTGGTAAACCCTAATCCTAAGAGTTGCCTTTTTACATAGTTTATACACACCAAAACCCACTGTTCTTTCTGTTCATTGCTTCTCTCTCCATCCTTAATTCTTCGGCCTTTCTTTGCCGACGAGAAACTAACAAACTGCAGGGAGACATCGATATCGACCACAGACATCGATATCGACCACTGAGTTCGTCGACAGTTTTCTGAGTCGACGACGAACATCGCTGCGGAGTTTGCTGAGCATCGATATCGACACCAGACATCGATATCGACCCTTCTATATCGACTGGCAGTCTTCTGAGCCAGTCGATTTCGTGGACTGACATCGATATCGACCCCACCAGTCGATATCGACCACTTGTTTTTGTCTCTGCAGGTCATCTGTTGCAGCGAACATCGACAGCCGAGGTCGACATCGAGGCCCAAGGTCGAAATCGAGGCTTCTGGTCGACACAGACGTGAGAATTCCAAAAGCTACTAGGATCCCGCTGACACGCCTCCTCGTGGATCGATCCTGACTACCCTTCCACTACAACGGGAGGAAGTCTTGTAATTATTTGCTTAGGCCAGGAGTTGGTTTACATTTATTTACATCTTTATATTTGTAATTACTCGACATATCAAACCTCCTGCAAACAACAAAATTGGCGCCGTTGCCGGGGAGGCAATCAATCGCACCCTAGTAGTCTATCTCACGTCTTTTTCTAGTTTGATCTTGCAGGTGTATGCGACGCGCTGATCGCCCACCTGAATTTGAAGGAGTAGACGACCCAGAGCGTTATTTCCATCTAAGGGCCCAAGCTCAAAGAATCATGGCGGAAAACGCGAACCAAGCAGAACTTATTGAACAACTAAGGAGGCAGGTTGAGGACCTAACGACTAGAGAGGCGGCACTTAAGGAGCGTGCGGATAGGGAGGAGGAAGGCCGAAGGCAAATAGAAGCCCAAATCAATGCCCTCCCCAGGAATGCCAAGCAATATATGCACCCCGCTCTCACAGTGCCTGAATCGGCAATTCTTATCCCTGCCTCTAATTTCGAAATTAAACCTAACTTCCTGACTGAAATAAGAAGGCATCAATATGAAGGAAAACCTAACGAGTGCCCTATGGCACATATATCAACCTTCTTAGATCTTTGTGATACTATTGCTGATGGACGAAGTCTTGAATATGTCCAACTAAAAGCCTTTCGATGGTCTCTTACAGGTAAAGCATTGCAGTGGTTGGAGAGCTTAGCCCCAAGATCGCTCCACACCTGGAATGAAGTCAAGGACGCGTTCCTCAACAAGTTCTTCCCTCCTTCTAAGACGGCGTTGATCCGACAGAAAATCACGGCTTTCAAACAAAAGCCTGGTGAAGCTCTGGCGACTGTTTGGGAAAGGTTCAAGGACCTTCTACGATCATGCCTGACGCATGGCCAACCACCATATGTAATTCAGGAGATAATTTACAATGTTCTTGACGCTGCAACGAAGGAGAGGATCAACACCTACACCTCCTATGGCTACCTTGAACTCGCTCCACAAGAGGCTTGGGAGACCATAGAGAGGTTGGTGGAGTTCGACAACACATATGGGACTCCTGAGGCTTCCGACGTACCATCATCGTCGAGGCCTGCCCCATCTATGCCCTTATATGAACCCTCCAACATAATCGATCCGGACGTGAAGGAGCAATTCCATAGAGATCAACTTAGAAAGCTCCAAAAGCAAGTGAGGTTCCTTTCAGCGAACCAAGATTGCATCGAATGCGGATCGCAGCGGCACACCACCATCGAATGCCCACATGCCGAACAAGTACACCTAGCGGAGACTCACCAAGAGGCGCGCTACATGAGGGGTCCCAACAACCAATATTGGCGAGAACAAAGGTTCCATCAACCACAAAGGAACCCGGTTAACCCTAGGGACCCTCCGCCTTATAGAGCTCCTGGGCACCCGGAGAGAGACCAAAAGAAGGATGATCTTCAACTTGTGTTGGACGAAATCAGGCGGAATCAGGCTAAGAATGATCAATCCAACAATGCTATCCATTCTCAACTCAATCACCTTACCACAAGGATTGGGGAGATGGATATTTGGAAGAAGAACGTAGAGACCCAACTGGGTCAATTGGCGGCACAAATCCCTAGGCCGTCCGGAACACTCCCTGGGCAACCCACTACAAATCCTAAGGGACAATCCGGGATGGGTCATGTCGCAGCCATACAATTAAGGAGTGGCACCAAAGTACAAAAGCCACGGACGGAAACAGAGGAGAAAGCAACAGACCCAGTCGACGTCGACAGACCAGTCGATGTCGACCCAGAGGTCGATATCGACCACCATGTCGACCCCCTGGTCGATGTCGGTGACACTGTAGAGCCATCAGAGCCTCAACAGAGGTCGAAATCGACCATCCCAGTCGATATCGACCACATTCCGGTCGATGTCGATGTTCAGCAGGCCCCTCCGACCACCGTTTTGGCCCCTCCACCAAAGAAGACGTTGCCATTCCCTTCCAAAGCATTGGAGGATCCCACCAAAGGTATGTTTAGGCGCTTCATAAAGATTCTTCAAGGAATCAACATCACTATCCCTCTAACAGAAGCCCTAAGCGAGATGCCCGCCTATGTGCGATTTCTCAAAGACATCCTGAGCAAGAAGAGATCCATGGCAGAGATCGCAGAGGAGTGCTCAAAGATGGACTTCCCTGAGAAGAAGAGTGATCCAGGGAAGTTTGCAATCACCGTGGGACTTGGCCAACATTGCTATAAAGCCCTATGTGACCTAGGGGCAAGTGTAAGTCTCATGCCTCTCTCTATTTGGCAAAAGGTGAACATTGGCGCACTTGAACCTGTGGACATGAAGCTCTATATGGCTGACAACTCATTCGTCAGGCCCATAGGTATAGTTGATGACGTTCCGGTAAAGGTAGGTAAGTTCTTTGTATCTACTGATTTCATTGTATTGGAGATGTCTGAAGATCCTGTAGTGCCTATTATACTTGGTAGGCCTTTCTTAGCTACTGCAGATGCCAATATCAATGTACGTCGAGGGTTACTAACCTTTACTATAGGGAACGAAGTGATAGAATTCTCTTGCAACCCAACCATGAGCGAAACAAAGCACCTGGAGCAAGTAGTCCTCTCGCCGGCTAAGGAAAAACTTAGAAAATTTTTGTTGGCGAGGACGGAAACAGCAAGCAGGGTCGACATCGACTGGAACCAGTCGATATCGACTAAAAACATCAAAATCGACCCCCCTGGGTCGAAATCGAGTATGCCAGATCACTGCCAGGAGCTTAAGTATGGGGTCACAGAGGTCGATATCGACCCCCACATATCGATATCGACCACAACACTTGAAATCGACCCACCTTGGCCGAAATCGACCACCCCTCAGCCCGAAGATTTCTGTTTTGGGCCCAAGCAGGTAAGCCCAGGTATGACTCCTAACCCTCCTCTATCCGTTATTGATAAGTCAATTAAGCCGATTATTGATAATTCTACTAAAGAGAGGGTCAAAGCTCCATGGTTTGCCTATATTGCTAAAGTTAGGTCAAGAAAGAGAAGAAAAGCACCCAAAGAAGAACCTAATGATGAAGAAGCCTTGGTCGCTGAACTTAGATGCTACCAAAAGGACCTAGATGATCCAGGAGAAGGCTCACGCTCGAAGGGTCCCTACATAAAAGGGTCATGAAGAATTGACGGAGAAGTCGGCCTAGCGACTCAAAAATCTAGAGCATGTACATAAAACATTTAAATTTCGCATGGATGGTTTTTAGGACTTAAGTTTTGGCTGTTTGAAACTTTTAAGACTGAGATAATTCGTGCTTTATCTATATTACTAACAAAGATTTCAGGTTATCAAGCAAAAGGAACGACGAAGAGGAAAAGAAGCTTCTGCAGAGGCAGTCGAAATCGACCAGGCCAATCGAAATCGATCCCCCCAGGGTCAAGCCACCTCCTGGAGTCGACATCGAGGACTCAGGAGCGAAAACCAGAGGTCGATATCGACCCTAATACTCGATATCGACCCCCATCAGGCAGCCCTCGTCTTCATTTTCTTCCTCGACTTCGACAGATGCAGTCGACATCGACCACTGACCTAGATATCGACTTCTGGCATCGACCTCACCTGAAATCGACCTGAATCCGCAGGTTGCACTGTAAGTCTCTCTCTACCCTTGTTTTTCTTTTTAATACAGTGAGGACACTGTATATTTTAAGTATGGGGTAGGGGAAAGACATGTCTTATGGTCATAACTTGGTTTCTTCTTCGCATTGCATTCATGTTTAAATTTTTGTTCTTAGTTTTACTTTCATAAAATATCAAAATCCAAAAAAATAGAAAAATGTCAAAAATACAAAAAAAATGCATGTTTATTTTTAACCCTACTTAGATGTCCTATGATGAAAACTCAATAGCTGACTTGATCATGTAAACCCTATGGTATATTTGGATGGTTTAGCCTAAGTCTTTAAAATTTTTATGTAGATTGTGAACTTGTGATGAAATTGAGCACATATGATCCTAGGCTAAAAAGCAAATCCAACAAAAATTGTCCTTGTGAGAATTTTGACCTATAGGGAGAACATCAAAAATCTCTCCGCTTTCTTGAGTAAATTTACTCTTCCTATGCATCTCTAAATGTTGTGATAGTTATTCAAAACCAATGCATATATATGATTATGTTTACGAGAATTAAATGATGGAGGCATCTTTTAAGCCATTTTTATCCTCTCTTTACCTACCCTGCATTATCCCTGCTTGAAGCCAGAACATTAGCCTGAGCCTGAATTGCAAACTCCACAAAATTATCCCTAGCCGAATTGAGCCTGACCCCCATTTGGGAATTAAGACTTAGATTGGGTGGACTAATGCCTTGTGGAAAGAAAAGAGCATAATGTCTAGTTTTGAGCAAGGAAATTGTAGGATGGTACATATTTACATTTTGTCATATTTTGTAAAAGGATTTTTTGGCTCACCATATAAATGCACATAGCTTTAGTATTATTTCCGAAAAAATATATATATATATATATATATATATATATATATATATATATATATATATATATATATATATATATATATAAAGTGCATGAGCCAAAATCCTTAAGTCTTCTATTCATACAAATGTTATATTTTTGAGAGGTATATTAGAACTTGGAAGAAGGGTTGATGGAATGCATCTTTAGAGCATTATTGTGAAGAGTTATGGTTTGGGTATTGCAAGTGTTGAGATTTAGGAGTCTTGATTCCCGAATTATAAAAGCACCACATAGCCAAATAATTCCATACCCTTTTATTTCATACCAAGCCCCATTACAACCCCGCCGAATGGAGTCTTCTATGAAGTCTTCCATTGAGCGAAAGTCCTCCTGATGATTCTTATTGCATTTTCATAATTGGTTGCGAAGTGGATTATTATAAATTGCAATGTTTATGAGATTGTATATGGTATTGAGTTGAGAGTTGATCTTCATAGCCTAAACACATGAGAGTTGAGTGCAAACACATTATCCCTGTGAGGTTGGATCAAAATTGCATATGCCTATGGATCGCCAAAATATGTGCTATGACGTTAAATTCACTTGCTTTACTTTGCTACTGCTTGTGATGTTGCTTTTGACAAGGGCGAAGACTTGAAGGGTGTGTTGTAGGTGTTGGTTATTGCTTGGTTATTGCTTGAGGACAAGCAAGTCTAAGTATGGGGTGTTTTGATGTATACATTTGCACCTTCTTTTATTGCATCTTTTGACTTCTTATTTCATTCGATCTCCAAAGAAAAGGTTCAAAAGAATATAAACTTGTGTAAGAATGGGCTAAAATGCAAGAAATAGGGTCTGCACAAGTTTTGAGCTAACCATGCAGGAATTCGAGCGAAATCAGAGTCAAAACAAAGACATCAAGTGAAGCTGAGAAGAGGTAGATATCGACCTTAGACCCAGATATCGACCCCCAGTGTCGATATCGACCCCCATATCGACCTCAACATAGAAATCGACCAGAGCTGAACAAGTCGAGCAGGAACAAAGACCTCGATATCGACCTCTGGTGTCGATATCGACCCCTTATCTCGACAGAAGATAGACTCGATTTCGAATGCGGATTGGCACTTTATCTTCAAGGAGGCACGGGATTATCTCATACTTTCAAAGATAGAGGACAGCTGAAGTTTTATTCATCCTTTACCTTTAAGTTATTTAAAGTTTTTATCAAAATAAAAGACCTATCCTAATTGTTCGGATAGAGTTATTAGTTTAGATAGGAGTTACAATCCTTGGATAGCGAGGATTAGTAGCCTATAAATAAAGCCTTAGGGGCTAATTTGTGAGGGGATCCAATCGAATCATAGAACAACCTAAGACAAAGACAATAGAGTTAGAGTTAGAGAGAAGTTTTAGGGTTTGACGTTTGCGAAAGTTGACGTTGAGTTGTAAAGCTTCGAAGTTTATTTTAATGCAAGTTTCTTCCTTTCAATTGACGATGAGTTCCATGATGAGAAGTGAGTAGTTCCCCAAAGCTCTTAGGGTCGGGGTGAGCCCGACGTTAGCCATGCGCGCTTGAGGTAAGTATTTGATGTTGATATCGTTGTGTCTATCTCTCCTCCTACAATTCTATGTTTAGTCCTAATCGAAAGAAAAGGGATTCATGCTAACAACTTGAGTTATAAACATAAAATTGGTAGAGACAATTAGGTTTATTTGAAAGAGTAATCCTAAGAGTTGGTGTACGGCGAAAGCTTGTCCCTCGGGAGAAATAGCGCAATTGTCCGTCTTATTTATCTCATCGCATGCATTGGTTAACGTTGTGGTAAACCCTAATCCTAAGAGTTGCCTTTTTACATAGTTTATACACACCAAAACCCACTGTTCTTTCTGTTCATTGCTTCTCTCTCCATCCTTAATTCTTCGGCCTTTCTTTGCCGACGAGAAACTAACAAACTGCAGGGAGACATCGATATCGACCACAGACGTCGATATCGACCACTGAGTTCGTCGACAGTTTTCTGAGTCGACGACGAACATCGCTGTGGAGTTTGCTGAGCATCGATATCGACACCAGACATTGATATCGACCCTTCTATATCGACTGGCAGTCTTCTGAGCCAGTCGATTTCGTGGACTGACATCGATATCGACCCCACCAGTCGATATCGACCACTTGTTTTTGTCTCTGCAGGTCATCTGTTGCAGCGAACATCGACAGCCGAGGTCGACATCGAGGCCCAAGGTCGAAATCGAGGCTTCTGGTCGACACAGACGTGAGAATTCCAAAAGCTACTAGGATCCCGCTGACACGCCTCCTCGTGGATCGATCCTGACTACCCTTCCACTACAACGGGAGGAAGTCTTGTAATTATTTGCTTAGGCTAGGAGTTGGTTTACATTTATTTACATCTTTATATTTGTAATTACTCGACATATCAAACCTCCTGCAAACAACACCTCTGCTCTAGTACATCCTCGCCCAATCGTCGCTGGAGTCCCAATCGCTCATCCAACTTCCGCCCTAGTCCTCGCCGGACTTGCCCTATCGCCTTCGCATATATACATATATACATATATATATATATATATTAGTTATGTACCCGCACTGTGTGCGATTTTTTTAATTTAAATAAATTTGATAATAAAACTCGTTTATTCAATTAATTAATTTCTTCTATACTTCTAATTTCTCAAATCTGAATGAATTTATACTTAATTATTATAAAAGCTATATATATAGGAGATGGATCATTTGTACACAAGCCTTAAGGTGTACCTTGTTCACAAATATTATTCCGTGAAATGTGAGACATTATTCGGTGAAACTTGAAACATTATTCGGTGAAATATGAGTATTGTTTAGGGGAATGAGAAATATTATTTGGTGAAATTTGAAGTATTTTTTGTATAAATTGTAAGTATTGTTTAGGAAATTGAGGTTTTTTTTATTTGAAATAGATGAATAAAAAAATTAAACATTATTCGGTAGAATGTTACAAATTATTCAATGGAATTGGGAAGTTTTCATCTGAACTGAACGGAAAAAGAAAACATAATATTATTCGGTAGAATGTTTCACATTTCACCGAATAATATTTGTGAACAAGGTACTGATGATGCACCAAATAAAATAATAAAATTTACGAAGTTATGTGTAAATAAGAGTACGAGATCGTAAAAAAGGTTCTCCGCTATACAAATAGAACCTTATAAACATGAAGAATGGGCAAATACGAATCGAAATACAAACTTAAGACGTTCGCGGACGATAAACCGCCCGCGGCTACAACACGTATGCCATGACACTTGGCATCCATGCCTCCCTCCCACATGTCATGAGGCATGTGACACTTGGCGACAAGTGGCTTTCATATAGAAATGCTTGCATACTATATATAGGAGGGAGGAGGGAAATGATGGGGGGTCGAAAACTGGAATCTCGGGAAGCTTAGGCCGGATTCCCTGGCCTTGAGCCCCCCTTCCAAGCGGGATTAGTCTCGGCTAGCAAAAACCGACACTTGATGGAGCCCTGGGAGGACGGTGGTCCGCGGATGGCTTGAGCTCGGATCGGCACAGGTTTTTCGTACGCCGACGGTAACCTCGTCGTGCGTCTCAAGTAAGCCCGATCGTCTGAGCTCGCCCGCGTCCAACTTGATCCCGGAACCCAGAGGAACAGGATTCTAAAATTGGGTTTCATCAGGTACACTTTAAGGGGTTTGTACACCCGAACCACACCCTATATATATATATATATATATATATATATATATATATAATATAACAAGAAAAGTTGTGTGCAACACTACTGGATTAATAGCAAATGCCCATGGTGATGAACGTTGGAAATTCCAATGAATTTAGGTAAAGCCTTGGAAATTCCAATAGTTTTTCCACCGTTGCTAAAATCGTCCTTGGAAATCTTTCCATGGGTTTTTAACGTGCTAATCTCCAAGGACTTCAAGTGTTGGATAGCCACAACCGTTGGAAAGATCAAACCCGCATCTTTTTACTTACCACCTCTTCATCCGGTAGAGGCCACTTACTTTCCAAGAGTCTTTCCAAGGGTTTAAAATTGTTGGAACTCAATATTGTTTTTTTTAAGATTTAAAATAAATTTACATTTACAATTAGTTATATATTTTAATTTTTTGGACAACCGCTTGAGTAAAATAAAAATTATAAATAATTATAATTATAATTAATAATAATAATATATAACAACAATATTAATAATAATAATATATTCATACCAATTATACTACCAAAAACACAATATTTCATTTTAATTATAAAAGTGTACCAATATGTTCAGATAATAACAAGAGTTCAACACAACGTAACCGATATACAATCCAAACGAACAAAGACTACAAACTACCAAAATCAAAATTTAATCTAATAATCTATATACGATCGGATGAAACCCCACGACCGGACACATCTGTTGTCTTGCCCACGGTTCTACCTCTATCAAGGCCACCAGTAGCATTGTCGAACCCAGTTGTAGCCCTCCCAAATGAGGTACCAGCTCCACTAAACCCACCTCCAAGCCCCTCGTGTGTAGTGGTAGGAACACCAATCCTAGCTGCAGTCCCTCCTAACACAACTCCAACATTGCCAAGCCCAGTTGCAGCCCCTCCGAATGTACTTCCAGCAGCACCAAACCCACTTGCAGCCCCTCCGAATGTACTTCCAGCAGCACCAAACCCGCCTGCATCCCCTCCGAATGTACTTCCAACAGCACCAAACCCACCTGCAGCCCCTCTGAATGCACTTACACCCGCACCAAACCCAGCTGTAGCCCCTCCGTATGCACCTCCACCAGCACCAATTCCCATAGTACCTAATCTCGAGGTTCCATCCATGATGGGGGAAGAGGAGTGCAATTGCATAGGAACTGAAGGAGAAGTAGATATCGGGTTCACAGAATTCAACAACCCAAGAAATGATCCATCTTGTTGTGGAGGCGGAGGAGGTGATGGTGGTACAGTTTGAGAGGCATGTAGTTGCATAATGACTTGTTGAAGCCTTAGATCATTCTGGTGTTGTTGTTGGGCAAGGAGGTCCTTGAAGTCTTCAATCATTGATTTGCGAACATCCTCTTCAATTGAATTACGAAGCTCTGCCACTTGATTAGTAGGAAGGTGATTAGTTGAAGAAGATGGCATTCCCTTCACAGCTGGGTTATGGAAGTTCTTTGCTGCAGTGTACAGAGATCCAAGGCCCCAACGTCGATCTCTGTATTGTCCACCTCCTGCAGCCTCTACCCAAATCTTCTCGAGTTCATGTTCAGGCACGCCTTCGGGGTGCAATTTGGCCATATTAGCTAACACTAATTCAGTATATTACAGTGGATTCCATAGTTGTACATTCAAAACTACTGGGACAAATTGAGCACAAAATTATATAGGCCTCTAAGTAGGTTTAAGGAAGTCCCAATGATCACATAAACTCACATACTACAACATTATATAAATTAGCTAATAGCAATTGTAGGTAAACCCTAAATTCATCAGTAGGTATAATTCGACAGATTCACAATCGAATTGAGCAGATAACATACTCAAATCATACAAATGCATAATTCTCCACTAACCATCACCTACAAAAAAGCATGGTTGAAGAGGAAGTTTATGGTTAATTACTTACGTATTTCCTAAAATCTCGATCCTCGGGTGACCCTTGTCATCCTTCGTTGTGTCGATCGATGTGTCAATGTCACCACCTAATCTTCGTATACCCTGATCTTCCTCCTCTTCCTTGTCTCCCTGGTCTTGCTCGTCTTGGTGATCTTCAGATGAATCGGGGTCGCTTGGTCGATTTGATGCAGTACCTAAGACATATCACTTGTTAATTACCATGACATTTCAAGTAATGACACATCAATTACACGGAAAAATAAAGTTACCAATTTCCTCCTCAATTGGAGATGTTGTTGGTAGGAGGCATCCAACTGAAGTACCATCATCCGAACGGGGTGCATCGTTTCCCATTGTGGAAGTCCCAACAAGAGGAAGTACATTTGGGCGAGCTACGGATGGCTCTCGGGCTTCCGAGCTTTCAACCGGTAGTTTCACATGAGCACCCCTGTTGACGTTGTGAATTGACGAAGAAGGAGCCCTCGCTTTATACGATCCCCATCTTGTGCGTGCCATTTTTTTCCCTACATTCATATATATTTGGATTTGATATGATTAGGCTATAGAAAAATAGTTGAGAGGCATAATCCGTCAGCTTAGCCTTAACATGAACATGTGCATTTTAAAATTTGGCTTTTGCTTTCTGTATTAACATTGACTTTGTTTTTACCTTAATTAAATATTATTCTTGGACTGGATGCTATTGTTTGCTCCTTTCCCTGACAATGACCCTACCTTACCATATATCCCAAAGCAATCTACTCATTCAATGACCCTACAAGACACCCGAAAGCAACTGCAAAATCGAATTGCATGCATTAAGAAACCGTATGACCAAGAGGTTACGGGTTACATGCTCAATTGAACAAGCTTGTTGTGTTGAAGCTTAATGGAGGGATGGGGACAACAATGGGTTGTACAGGCCCCAAGTACAGTCACTGTTTGCATATCACTCGATTAATACATGATTCCTTGCACATGTTTCTTTTTATTGAAAATTAAAGTTGTCAAAGATTGATTTAACTAATTACGTGGTACAGAGCAAATCGAAACCAAGAGGTTACCTGCTGAACAGTGTGTATTGTATAACCAAAACCAACAGCGAATTCTATCACGCCGGAGCTCGGGCAGCCATGGCGGAGGCCGGATCTGAAGAGGCGGTGGTGGTTGAGGCGATTGCGATGAGAAACCGTATGATTGTATGACCTATGAAGGTTGAAGAGGCCCGGAGCAATTCGTGAGTGGGGAATTAGCTAGGGATTGTGAATAGTCCGAAAACGGTTTAAGGGAACTCTCCTCAATGTGCTTTTTAATTTCTTTTTTTTTTTCAAGGGATCCTCAATTGTTTTATTTAGAACCGATCAGTAGTTGTCTTCTTTTTTTAATACTATAAAGTTATTGTTTACTTAAATACCATATAACTCCTTCAATACCCAAGGTATATATGTCATATATCTTAAAATAATAAGGACATATTTCCCCTTTAGATTTATCAAATCAATAAAATTATAATTTATAGATGAGTATATATTTACCATAATTATGAATGCATAAAATATACTCCCTTCGATCCAAAATAAGTGTCGTTTGAGTTTTTAGCACATATTTTAAGAAGCTAAAAACTATATAAACTATCAACTTTTTTATTAATTTTTTTAATAACTCAATATTTGTTAGTAATAAGTATTAAATTATATAAAAAAATAATAGAAAAGTTAATATATTATATAGTTTTTAGCTTCTTAAAATACGTGTTGAAAAGTCAAATCAGACATCATTTTTTGGATCGGATGAAGTATCTATTATTAATATTATATCCATTATATATTATTATGTCTCTTATAAGAGTTTACTCGATTACATTAAATATCGGTATAATTTACAAGACTTTGTCTAATTTCCTTAAAAATATATAGTAAAGATAAGATTTTCTCGAATTTTTATCCAACTCCAATTAATCACTATATAACATTATCCAATTTCATTCATTATCGATAATACCTAATGTACATACGGTGTGCTTGCACCTTCAACCAGCAATATGGCGTGAGTGAAGAAGAGTAATACCGCTTGTAAAGTTCTTCGTTGAGAGTCCCCTCTACCATCCATATATATACACAGGTCATATGCTTAATAAAAAAAATAATGAGAATATGTATAGAAAATGATTTAACCACATGACAACAACAACCTTCGGATGGCCAATTCTTCACCTGCAACTTCCGGAACTAATTAATGGATTATTTGTAAAATTCATATTAACATCATTTCCAACACTTAATACTATTGGAATAGTTTTCCAATAGTACAAACCCTTGGAAGTGTTCATCAAATTACCCCCCACGCTATTTACCCTTGGAAATAGATTTCCAACCCTTTTCACCCTTGAAAAATATTCCAAGGTATTCCACCCTTGGAACAGGACTGTTGGAATAACCTTCGTTTCTAGTAGTGCAAGCCTTCATAAATGTTTATTCAATTTGTTTCTTTTCTCACAAAATTAGTGGCATCACAATTAGTCATTTAGTGTGATTAGCCATTTAGTGGGATTAGGAGTTTCATCTTTGTGAAATAATTTCACAACACTTACGATGCCTTCTTTTTTATCCTAGCCGTTACTATATATCATCATAGCCTAGGTATCCAGCCGGTTACTAACATTTAGTTAATTCACAAAATTAATTATAGCCGTTTCACCCTCAAAAAATTAATTAGTTAATTATAGGCTTTTAACATCATTCATTTTGTTGACAAAATTATGGACGTTTATCTTTTACTCCTTGATATATATATATAGGGCAAATTGATGCAATCCCTACCCTGGCCAATACCCGTCATTTGCAAATTTTTCTTCTATTCAAAAACCATTATTTTCTTGCATATATATTGACTTATGGATCTGATAATCATCCATTATTTCTTGCAGGTTTGAGTACGTGGTTAAGTGTCCTCTGAAGGGTTTTTGAATTCAAATATACCCGTTTCTTTGCATTATGTCCATGGTCTTGAAGTACTGAAATGTGCTGAATTTTGAGCGTGTGGTGAATTTTCAGCTTCTATTATACCTGGACAATTTGTATGGTGAGACTCATCTATTTCAACATTTGCTATTTCTTTTTTTTTATCTCTTTACACATGCAGTGTATTAGATTAGTTTTCATATTGTTGAGAAAGTAAAACTTCTAGGTATATGATAATGTAAAGTTATTGGTCACTCGATTGTTATCCAAAACATATAGGCTTGATTGTCTATTCTAAATACTAAGGATTTAAATTTAACTATTCAATTAGTTGTTACTTGATATTTATTTTTTAAATAATTGGTGATTTTTAGATTTTAATTGAAATATTTATAATGTAGAGACCCTTAGTTGAGGCACAATAATTTTTTTCTACTATTGTAAATTATAAATTAAATTTCTACTTCTCAAAATATCAATACTCGATCATAAGTTTATACATACCAACAAACAACTACAAGAAAAATCATTATCAAATACATATATATAGTTAACATATTTAAAAGAAAGGTCTAAAATAATGATATTCAGTTTTAAAAATAATCAACCAAATCATGCAGATTATGACATTTAGGTTAAATCCTTCTAAAGTTTTCAATTTTTAGATTTTGAAATAATAAACTCCTTTAATTACCACGATTAAAAAAAATTATGTGCAATCAATCCCCTAATTAAATACAACGATAATACTCTGTAATTTGAAATTACAAACATATTAAGAAATATATTTAATCATATAATTTATTATGTAGCGGTTACTTTTCTCTTCAAATTACCGAGTAATAAATTAAAGGAGTTATGAGTTCTTATAAATAAAATTGACCATAAATATAATAATTGATGTTTGTAAGTAATTATCAATTTAAAACTGCACCAAAATTTCCCTTTGAATATATTTTCCATTTTTTACTGAATCTTTCACAATTTAAGCTACAGAGATTAGAGATCTTTTGTCTTATTTTATTATAATCTAAGTTAGTTTTATTATACTTTTTTCTTAGCATCCTTTTATTTGTTAGTTCATTTATATTTATTGTTTTTTGGTATTACAACACAACTATTTACTAAACAATTTTGTTTTACTTTATTGGAGTTTGATTATGCATTTTTTTATCATATCAATATACTTTTATTTATAATAATTACATGTTATTTACATAATTATAAAAATTAATCAGATTACAAGCTCCATCTAGCCCTTCGAAATAGCAAAATCAGTTGTTTTAATTTTCTTTTAAAAAATTTCATAGTTTAATCATCTAATATCTTTTTATTATTTTTGTTAGAGTTTAAGGTATGCTTCATTAAGAGTTTAATCATCTAATATATTTTTATTAGAGTCTAGGGTATATATGTTTCATTAAGCTGATCTTCTATTAAAAAATTTTTATGACTTAATTGATACTTATTTTTATTTTTGCTAGGTTTTGATACCATTTGGAGTAAGCAGATGAATACGAGAGAGTGTAACTAAGAGGCACATAACAAGAACATTAAATAGAATGTATATTTAATGTAATTTAATTTTATCGTTTTGTATTATTTTATTTTCAGTTATTTAATAACATTATTTTTTTAATTATATTCCATTTAATGTTTGACAATGATAGAGATTTATCAAGAATATGAATAATTTGAATAATTATATTAAAAACAAATGAAAAATAAACTTTATAAATTTTTTAATAATAATAATAATAATAATAATAATAATAATCGTTTTAGTGAAATGAATCTTTTAGTTTTATTGATTGTTTTTTTTTTAAATTCAATTCCATAATGTGATTGTTATTTACATATATATATATACATATAAAACTTAAACGCCGATCCTAACCCCTAACAATGACAACAAAAATACACACAAGCATTTGATCTTATTTTCATTAATAAGAACTAAGCATATAAAACTTTAATATATTAAGATTTAATTTTATTGAACCATGCCCCGTGCGTAGCACGGGTATGCTCACTAGTATATATATATAATTAAGCACTACATTCATTCCACAAATGAGCAAATGATCGATAAGAACCGGTACATAAAATTACACAATCCACTATAGATGTTTAGAACATAATCGGTTCATAAATTTGGTGGATGAGACTAACTAAGAAAGGAATCGTAATTAGCCATAGAACTGATTCACTGAAATGTTTGTCCAAAGTTTGGTCTCCTCATTAATTTTGTTTTTTTTTTTCTACATGAAAAAACAAAGGAACATGAGATATAAAACAAGATGGAGGATGAAATTGTCACATACTTACCTGGACAAGGTCTACCAGCAATCAATAAGGCTTGTGAACTTGGTTGTCTGCTCACATTGCATATATCTCTCTGGGGCCGCAACCTAACATCTTCCGTGTACGTTATAATTTTTGCTCGAGGGGGACTGTGTTCGCGCGACCCCTCCCAATTTCAATTTAATTTCTTTTCATGTTTAGTGTTACGGTGGCAAAGATAATATCTAGACTTTGGAGCACGAAATAAATCCTTTTTTTTATGTAATGTAAATTCGCTTTCTTTCCCTTTTTCTTACTAGTTTTGTTCTGATTTTCTTAGTAGAGATCATTCAAATGTATGTGGCCTTCAAATGAGTTTTTTTCCCTTTTTCTAGTTCCATATTGACAACTTCAAAACCTTTTTTAGCACTGAATATTTAAAAAAAAATCACGTGATTCACACAATAAACAAAAAAAAAAAGAATCGGAGAACAAATGAAAGAAAAAATGAGATCATCAAAGTATCCATATCCGTTAGAGTGAGAGTGATTGAGACAAGATCATTCAAGCGAAAAAAGAGCACTGAAAGAGCTCACAGAGAACATCATCAAGGAAGACGACGACGATGAGGAAAGCAGAATAAGCAACCTCCATGACGACGTCCTACACCGAATCCTATCCCTCCTCCCAATCAAGCACATTGCACAGAGCCGCAACCTATCGAAGCGATGACATCACCTATGAAAATCGATTCCTGATCTCAACTTCACCACGGTGGCTCCCTTTCGGGTGCCTCCATGGCCGTTGGAAGCCACGCCAACAACCACAAGAAGAAGCGCCTCCACGCCCCTCTACCCCACAACCACTCTCTAATGTATGTACTCACCCTCAGAGACAAGACCAACTCCGACGTTTGACTCCTCCAAGCAGGGTCGTGCCAATCTTTTGGAGGGTCATGTGCTAAAAAAATATTATTAGTCTTTATTTATAGTATCAATGAATTTAGATTTTTTATAGTTATACTTCATTAGTTAAGGGAAAAAAACATGTTGTTTATTGTTTACGCACATTTTTATGATAAAAAATTGTATAAAATATCAACTTAAATTATTTTTTTATAATCTCATACTTATTAGTAATAAGTAATAAATTATTAAAAAAAATATTCACAAGGTTGATATTTTAGACAAATTTTAGCCCCTAAAAATGTAATTGAATAATAAACGATATGTTTTAATTAACGAAGGGAGTACTAGATAAACGAACTATATAAACTATTTTTTAATTTAAAAAAACTGACCTTAACTTCGCTTATGCTCACAACATATATTATAGTACTATTCAATTATCAAATAAAAAATTTAGAAACAAGGTGGTAATTAAGTTAATTTTTCAATGGCTTTCGCAGTGCTAGCAGAGCATAGACAGTATAATGACCATACGAAGGCTCCACACAACAGGGAGGCCGAAGAAGTGGGCCATAGAGGGTGGTCCAAACCAATCGGGAGACTGACCAAGTTCAATTGTGATGCGGGTATTTCGACTGCGGGGAAGACCACCATTGGCTTTCTACAGCGAGACCAAGAAGGTAACTTCATAGCAGCTGGGCACCGAACAATACAGGCTACTATGGACATCGAAATTGCGGAGGCAGAAGCGATCAGATGGGCGGTTCAGTTCGCAAGGGAAAGGGGGATACGTTATGCTCAGTTCGAGACGGATTGCCTGCAGCTGGCGACAAAGCTCAAGAAGGGATACTCGGGACGAGGCGTGTTGGGGCTGATCTTGCAAGAGATCAGTACGGACAGCAGGACATTCAATGAGGTGAGCTGGTCGCACGTGAGACGAGAGGGGAATAGAGCTGCTCATGATATAGCGGCAATTAAGGACACAGAGTCCATACTATTTTATAATTTGTATTCATTGCCAGACATTGTGGTGTCAACTATCCTTAAGAAAATGGAATGAAGCAAGTTTGCTTTGATCTCAAAAAAAAAAAAAAAGAAGTTAATTTTTCAATCGATTTGGATTAAAAAAAAAGTTTCTATATCGTAACAAATTAGTAATTGATTAGTTGTGAGTTTATCAGAATGAAAAGAAGAAATGGTTGAAACCAAAATCTATATAACAACAACAACAATTAAATAATAAATTTCCCTTTAGAAGCTCTTTGGGGAAGGGGGAAGAAATATAAGAAGGGCTACATGAGAGCACAGGATTCTTTACCAAAAAAAAATATATATAGGGCACAGGTTTAGTTGGAAAAAAAAAATAACGATTTGAAGAAGCTCTCTCCTCTCTCTAGATTCTAAAGAGAGGGAGCTCAACACAAAGGGTGGGACAGAACCCCCGTTGAGCGGGGTTGAACCACCAACGCCTCCCCCGGACTCTTCCACGGAGTCACTGTCGCCACTCTCTTTCTCTTCCAACCTCCTCCACGGAGTAATCGTCGCCACTCTCTTTCTCTTCCAACCTCCTCCTCCGGCCTTTTCGATTGCCGTTTCAGGTGGTTTGGGATCCAATCCCTTCATCTCCCCTCCGATTTTCCCTAGTGGTCCTCTTGGAGGTCCGTCTTAGGAGATCGGCTCCAAAAAAAACCCCTTATTGGGCGGTGATCTCTATCTTGGCCTCTACCCTCCCTCATCATCTCATCCGATGCCACTCTGTTTTGCGAAGCAAAGTATACAACTGTTCTCTCCTCTCTCTTGAGTGACGGAGCTCTAATCCCGACTCCGGCCGCCATACCCTGGCTTCGGCCGCCTCCGATCTCGGCTCCAGACGCCTCCGACCCACTCAATCGCCACCATGGCCTATTTGGTTGGGATGAAGAACGTGACCTAGGCAAAACCTATTCCGACTTCCCTTGGTCGAAAATCTTTCAATGTCAAAATTATTTTGGGGCTTTTGTTGATCTTTGATTCTTGTCCCCAAATCCTTCTTCCTCCTTGGCCAATTGGTTCTCCGACCTGGAATCGGTGTTCCTCATGTCGTCGTTCTGCACCTCCGCTCTGCTTTCGTTATCTTCTCCCTTCGGCTTTGGCCGGGTGGTCGAGGCACGTCCGGTGCGGCTCGATCCTTCCTCCTTCTGGCTGCCTCTCGCTTCCGATAACCGTGCGCCGCTTGTACTGCCGGCGATTTCGGAGCTACCCTCTCCGGTCACGCTTCGCCGGAGTTCAATCGACTCTCAATCGCATCCTCCCTTCGCCTGGGTTGCCCGGAGCCACCATTGGCTTTGCTGATGACCTCTCTGGCGGTCTTTGCGGTGATTCTCCTCCGGTTGCCCTCGACCTTTTTCTTCCTTGCGCCACACGATCTGTCCGAGTTCTCCCATGTCCATGTGTGCGTTGCAAGTGGGTTGGGGGAGACTAATTACTTGATAATAATAATAATAATAATAATAATAATAATAATAATAATAATAATAATAATAATAATAATAATAATAATAATTTTATGGTTTATTATTATTTTGATAACATGTAAAATTTGCCATATCCCGAATGGAAAAATACGGGTTTATAGGGATCTATATATTTTTATATATTTATCCTTTTTCCCAATAGGCTCTGAATAACCACCCGTAAGGGTTATCTAATATCCTGAAAAGGTTCCCGAAAGGGTTTGATAAAATTCCGAAAGGGTTGTTTCAAAATTCAGAAAGGGTCTACGAAATAATTTGATATTAGTAGTTTAAATAATTTCTTCCCGGACTTCTAGTTTGGTACGGGAGTTCGCACACCTTTTTCGTCGGATGGTTAGTTCTTCCCCTTTTTGGTCTGTATTTGTTCCCTCTTTTGGTGACGAGTCGCTGCTTTGGCGTGGGTGCCTTTAGTTCCGAGTTGGGTTGCACTATCGGACTTCCTGTATGATCAAGAGGATCGTGGCTGTGTTCGTGGTCTTCGAAGATCCCTCATCTAGGTGCGGGCAACGTCGGTGATCCGCACTTCCTCAGGTTTCGCCCTTTCCGGTAGTGGGTTACTGTTCTCCGGCGTCGAGATGTCGTGTGAGTCGACGCGCTCTCCCGTGTTCTCGGCATTCGTGGCTCGCCTTGGACCTCCCTCGACTCCTCCGCTGGCTGACGACTTATATGGGTTCTTAGGGTTGTTTCTTTCATCTGTGTTTTTTGTGTGTCTATTATGTTGTACGGTTAGTTCGTCTGCTGATTCGTCGGCCTATCGAGTACCAGGCCTGTCTGAACTCGAAGAATTTTTACCGTATCAAAAAAAAATAACGATCTGAATGGGAATTGAACATGGGTAGAGGGGGGCTTTTAATATAAAGCATCAACTCCTTTCCAGTGTGCCAACTTGATTCAATTGATACTTATAAAAGGTATACATTATATATCTACCTTTGAAATGATATTGGGCCCTAAATTTTTTGGGGGCCCTATTCCGATGGTCCACTTGAACCGCCCCAAGCACAGGCCTGCCTCCAAGTCAGCGCTCACTTGAGCTTCACCCACCAGTCGCCTCATGAGGCTTGCCCTCAAAAGGAAGGTCAAAGAGCCCGACATTGAGGTGGCCACAACCGATTTGTTTCGACTGCCTAGACCAATCCTTTATAGCCAATCCCTTAGGGTCTTTGAGTTCAAGTCCTTCTTCCCTGGCTTTTCGCTACTGCCCTCATCGATAATCTATTAGGGATTTTGAACACTCCATACGTTGTCACAACATCCTTTCACATCACAACAAGATAAAATGGATCAATATAGATATATATATTGTTTGATATAATGATATGTTGATATTTTATTTGTCAATATTTGCTACGGGTTGAGTCAATCTAGTGGTGTACTAGCTTATATTACAAATTCATTAAAAAAAATTCTTCTCATTGTTTAAACATTTGTTGTTTGGTATAGAAAGGTAATAATTACCTTAACGAATTTAATTCATATTTAAATTAAAATTCATTGGTCATTATTATAACTATTACTTTTTCATCATTTTTGACATAAAATTTCTTACATTTCTCCACATTTCATTCTCTAATTTCAAAGAGGTCACGGTAACTATTTATCCTATGATGCTCTAATCATTTCTCCATCCCCTCCTCTAGACTTACAAAAAACGACGATCATTGATAATTCATAGTTTTACATACATAATAGCCTAGTTTTAGGTGCATTTGTATTGTATTATATCCCTCATATTAGTTAATTACATAGTTCATGCTTTATGTGGAAGAAGTAGGAATCTACGCTATTTCAATGTCTTGTGCAAATTATAGATCCGAGCTTCCAATGATGGAGGAATCATGGATCAAATGAAGCAAAGATAACTAGGACAAGTCATGAAAGAGCCAAAACAAGCTGAGGAGCAACGGAGTAAGGGATCAAAGTCTAAGAGTTGAAACGATAGCGAGCCACAAAAGTTGTCTGTGTGGCGAGCTGAACTCAAAATGCGATTTCCCAGGGCCTTAGATGTCCAATTGACTATTATGATCATGCGTTTGAAAGATCTTGACAAGCTATATGGCACCATGAAGTCAGAAATTATCAGCACACCGACCTTAGCGACGCCCGCGGATCTCTATGATTCTGCGCCGATTTGTTCCTTGATTCTCAAGCAAGAAATCTTATTCTTTAGTGGGCCAATTCTAAGGTTTTCTCATCCCATTAATCAATATAAATACCCCTCTATCCTAGGCTTTTCATTCATTTATTTAACACACAATTCATTCTTTAATTCTCGCTCGTTACATCTCTTAGAGAGGGTACCGCCTAGCGAGACCCCAAATTACTCTTTTTAGTTATGTTTTTTATGAAGACAGTCATGCTAGGCTAATCTTTCATTCATCCCGCGAGTCAAGACGTTGTTTTGGTTATTGCGAGATTGTTTCCAGGTTCTTTATATCTTATTATTTCCATTTTCTTTGTTTTATATCGTTATTATGTTGTTTCTTTGTCTTGAGTGATCACCTAGACTAAGTTGCACCTGGCTAGGATTTTGGCTACCTCCACTGTTGCGGGTCGAACATGTAGTAGCAATCACATCAGTGATAACAGGTTGGGAAGCTGGCTTGTCTAAGGAGATCGACAGGTGAAGACTATCTATTTTAGCGGAAGTGATAGCTGGGTTGACAACCAGGTGAGATATCGACGATGCGGGAGAGATAAGGATTTACATGCTGGGAGATTAGGACCTCCTGCTGCTCGAACCCCAAGCAAGAGTAAGAAGCATTCTATGCATACATAAACCAGTCACTAGAATAATAATAAGAAGTAGTTCAAAGAACAAGGTGACCAACCATGTTGCGATGAGCGGGTGAAACCTTTCTTACATTCATTGCATTACTCTCTTTACACTCACTCACTTGCTTTGTTCTTACCTTTATTCTGAACTGTTGACAAGAAGACATATTGAATACTCACTCACTGTGGGAACAACACCTGCACTTATTTGTTATACTAGTGCTTAAATATTAGGTATTTATTTTGGCGAGAACCAATTACTAGTTTCTCCACTCGTCAATCATATAAATTTTCTATGTAACATTTAATTCATTTTCATTCCATTCTCTCATCTAATAACAAAAGAGCGCTTAATTTATTGAGAATGGTGGGATAAAATCACATAAATATTGATAATCAAATACCATAGACATATATATATATATATATATATATATATATATATATATATATATATATGATTTACAAAGAATAAAAAGTATATGTAAACAACTATTATGGCGTGAACTTATAAATAGTCAAATTATTTATGTGTGACAACATAATTATTCATACACTAGTATAAGTCTCGTTCCTTATATGAAAATATGTTAATACAATTCTAAAATTATATATAGTATCTATAAAAACCTAGTAATAAATTACAATGAACCAAATAAATATGAATTATAATGTGAGAGTTAGACTAATAAATCTATCTAATGATATAGAATGAATGATCATATTTACTATTGATACTGATATTTTACTTACTATATGGTTAATACATATAGTAACATATTGTTTTTAAGCTTATACAATTAAATTAAAACTTTTTATATTAACATCCTTAATATATTAAATCCCTATGAATTTAAGCAAAGAATTTAATGACATGTTCATGCACATGAAAAAAAAATAAACAAGCAATTGTATATTATATATTGGTATAATATTTTAAAATTATATCTATTATCTATTAAAAAACTTTTAAAATATGACCAAAAAACTTTTAAGTGTCGAATGAAATTATTAGGTTGAATTCATTAGTATTGGAACTAGTTTAATACGTAACTAGTCAAATGTGTATAAAATTATGGATGAATTCAAATCCTAAAAGTTTTTAAATCTCACATCGAAAGTATGATAAATTAATACTAAAAATATAAGGTTGATTGACTACTCTTTCTATTACTAATTAATTTTAGACTGAAATCTTAAAATGAATTAGGATGTACACTCCTTTAAATGGAGTCCAAAATGAATTGTAGAACTTGTTGAGTAGTTTTGTTAGGATTTGGAATACATATAGAATTTGGAAGGACTTTGCAAAGAAAACATCGAAATTATTCTCTCATAAGAGATCTCATAAGAGATCCCATGGTCATAACATAAGGAAATTTAAAACATGTGCATTTAAATAAGTACACCATAATTAATATTAACAAGAGGAAATTAATAACTTCAAACATCATATATCATTTGTAATATTGATCTATCTCTATACACTCCTTTTATATCTTATACATTCGATCTTGTCATGGACCTCACTGAACATGTCTCCGTCTTCATAGTATCGATATCATCAACCGTACGCGACCTTGAGGAAAGACAAACTTTCCAAATAATGTAGGGCTTATACCGTCTCCACGATATAAATCAGTAATTTCAATACTCCCTGTGACCCCCAAAAGAAACATTGATATGCATGTTATGTTAAATCTACAATGAAATTTAGAAGCATAGTCAATTTATTTGGTAAGTAAAGGAAGCAAAATATAATTGACATGTGTTACCTCGTGAAAAAACAATAAATTTCCTCTTCTTTAAGAGGAGTATTGAGTCATATTGCCCCTTATGAAAGATAAGAGTAAAGTCACTCCACCTATCTCTCCCATATCCATGTAAGGAAGTGAATTGGTATGACTGGTACTCTACAAAAGTTTAGTGGATAGCAAATCAAAAAGTTTGGTAGATGGTATTAAAATAGATCTAAAAAATCACAACACAATCACACAAAAAGTATTAACGTGTCTCTTACTGATTCAAAAACATTGTATAAAAATGGATATGAATAAAAAACTAGTTAATCAAATTGTTTCTTCCAAGAAAAATATTTTTATACACAATGCCAACCTCAATTCCTCAACCCCCTAGGGAGGGCAGACGAATTTAGGACTTGACTATTGATAAAATAATTCCTAACAATTAGCTAATCTATAAAAAACATATAGTAGCAATAATAAATCAACAATAAAAAAAAAACTTACCTTGCTTGGTAGATTGCTAATTCGATGTTGAAATCTTCCATTAAATGATAGCTTCCACCGATCTCGATCACTATAATCGATCATTTTGATGCACCATGGATAAGCACTTCGACCATAGCCTTATATAAAGAGAAAACTCATTATTTTCATATTGAGATTCGATGTGGGACATGTTCACATTAAATACGTAGAAAATTCTTTAACAAATGAAAATTTAAACTCGTCCATTTATTTGAAATCTGTAATAGATACATATCCTATCGGCTCATTAAACACGTTTTCACATATGTAGATACCTTTGATTTATAACAACACCACCTTCTATAAGTATTTCAAACCAAGCAAAACATACCATCAATACAAAGCCCATATCAAAATTACCACAATATACTCATCCTCATACACTCCCGATACTAGATCGATCTCAATGTAGCATATATTTCACCTTAGAAATGGAAGAAGAATGAACGAAAGATACATATTTACAATATATAAATCAAACATATTCTTAAACTAAACTAACAAGTAATATTCAAACAAGTAATTTACAAAAATGATGGGTTTTTTCTTGCCTATAGAGGAAGTTAGGAAAATGATTTTAAAAAAAACATTCTAGAATTGAAAGAAACTGATATATATGAAGTGATTAATTTGCTTCCACATTATTCTCAAAATAAATAAATAAAAAGAAAAGAAAATGCCTACCGAAGTCACGTAATTGAAAGAAAATTTTGCTTCCAAATAAAAGTATGTCATAAAACTTGTATGATTTGGAAGCAAAATTTTGGTGTATTAATATATATATTTATATATATACATAAGAGGTTGGATCTCGTGTAAGCAACCCTTACGGTGTAATTTGTGAGCAGAGAAATTATTCGTAGGTACCAAGCGATTATTCGTGTATAATAATGTAATTATTCGTATGTATGAACAAATGTAATTATTCGTATGCAACAAAGGATTATTCATATGTATGTACATACGAATAATCACTTGGTACCTACGAATAATGTCACTGTTCACAAGTTACTTTTAATCTCATCCGTTTGATCTTCTTAATCCGACACTCCAGATTTGCTCACAAATTACACAGTAAGACTTGCTTACACAAGATCTATCCTCTATATATATGTATATATATATGTAACGGCCCGGATATAAATATCCGGGATACGTTTCGAAAGGCGGATACCTTCGTTCGGATGTTGCAATTCAGGTACGGGTCGAGGTTTCAAACCTCTAATCAGTTGAAGTCTCAGAATTTCAATTTAAATGAAAGTAAAGCGGAAATACGGTTTAGATACAAAAGCCACGACAAAGCCGGGTCAAAACCAAAACATAATTCTAAAGTCGTATGGCCAAATTAGCGGGGTTAGATAGATTTCTTTGCAATCGCCCGGGAGACTTTCCCACGCCATAGAGACAGGGAGCAATCATACCTAAAAACAATTGGTGCGAGCGTGATCAGACTGAGGCCCCAACACACCCTGTCCCACAAGCGAACATACACATACGCTAATAATAAAGATGATGCAGCTGCGGAATTGAAATCACACTAACATGATCCTAATTTACAATATGCGAGAAAGAACTGTAAAGGCGCCCAAAGAATGCCAAGTGGCATGTCCCTCTCCTACCTCTGCACCCCTTCCCGTTAGTGCAGAGACTGGCCAGTTCGGTGCTATAGCATAGCAATATCCTCGTAGTGGTGCACTCACCCACGGTATCATCATATCATATCATATCATATCATCTCATATCTTGCCCGATGGTGCTGGGCTATCATATCATGCTCATATCGACTCGATAGACTCAGGGCACCCGATGGGGCTGGGCTACCCTATGACCCTAACAGAGACTCTAGGACTATCACAGATAACGGCCGTTCTGTTTCATACGCATAAAGAAATAGAATGCTCAATCACAAGTACAATCCTAGCATGATACTACATGGCATGCTTTAATGCTTATGCAACACCTAGTATGTCATATATTCACAAGCAGGTAATCTCTTTCGAATCTGAGTAAGCCCATAAAGGAACTTACCTGAACAAGCTGAACAGCAGAGAGACAAGGTAGAAGCAGAATCCAAGCAATGAATCACCAATAGTAAGCAATGTCCAACAGATCACATATCACCTAATATAACATACAAATATGCATAAGTCTATCTAATTCACACAAGGCGCCCCTAACTATCATACATATCTTTGCATATCTCATTTTCAGGTCATTCCATCTTATCTCATCATAATTCAAATATCATTCCATGTTCATCTCATCTCATCATCTTATTTCCAAAACAATCTCTCAAGAACTCAACTTAGAAAATCAAACAATTCTTTTGAAATCGCTTATCCAAATCCCGACATTAAACACTTAAGCCTTAAAACCAATTTCCCAAAAATCATATTTAAATCCTCATAAATCCTCATATTTATAAATCATATTTATAAATCAAACCCAACAACTCACTTTAAAATTCCTAACTCACATAGTTAAATCCTCATAAAATGCATCATATATAAATAATCCAATTAATATTATTTTAAAACAAATAAACAATATATAAAGATTAATTTCCAGAATATTATAATTATAACCAAATCCCAAAATAATAATAATATTCAAATAATTCAACACTTACTATCCATAAAGTCTCAAATTAATAACCATAATTATAATTACAACCCAATATCAATAAATCTTACTTTTAAACCCATTTATAATATATATTAATATTTTCCGAAGATATATATATATATATATATTCAAGAAAAATCAGAAATTATATAATATAACATATATCTACATAAAGTATCATAACACATAATATATACAATAGTGCTTAAAATAACATAACATATTATAACCAATAATATTATCCTTTAAAATCGGACCCAAGGCCAGCCCCAAACCGAAATAGATGGCCCAACCCGGATAGGATGAGAAGGGAGCCCAACCAAGAAAAGAAGAGGAGACCCGACCCGGAAAGAAAGGAGAAAAAGAGGGTCTGGATCCAGATCCAAAGCCCACACCCGAGGAAAGGTCTGACCCGGAAAATTAGGCCCAAATATTAGGCCCATCCCACTCCCTTATCAGTCCGAACAGAAGAAAGAAAAGAAAAGGAGTGGGCCCCCCGCTGACTGGGGACGGGGCAAAGGGCCCACCTCACCTTCTACCTCTGGCAAAACAGAGCAGCAACAGAGGAACGACGGCAATGGAGGGAGGGACCTCAGGCTAGGGCTCCGTTCGGCTTCAGATTTCACCCAGGGAACCCTATTGAAATTACGAACCCAACCCACTCGGTGATAAGGAAACGAAAGCAAGGAGGGAAAGAGGAGGAGAGATTTACCGATTCGGAGTTCTCGCCGGAAGATCTTCGTCGGAGGCACGATTTGCTTCGATCGAGCTCGTATCAACACCGGGGTGGCCGCTTCTTAATCGGTGAACAGAGGGAGGGAGGAGGAAGCGGTGCCACTGGGTTGCTCAACGGTAACGGGAGAGGGGAGGTGTAGTGTGGTGCTGCTGGGTAATCTCCCTCGGCAAACAGAGCTCGAAGCTCGGGAGGAGGTAGTGATGGTGGTGGCTGCGATGAATGACAAGGAGGCCGGAGGATGTAAAGAGCTGCAATGGTGGCTGGAGATCGAACAGACGGGAATGGAGGTGAGTTTTCCTGAGAGTGAAAGAGGAGAGAGAAGATTTCCAGGAGGAGGTAGAGGTGAGCTGTGCGGGTTTGGTGCGACAGAGCAGTGGGAGGGTGGGTTTTATGGTGAAAGGGCACAAAACAACACAATGCAAGCTGGGTGAATTACAGGTTGTGAGGAGGGAGAGGGGACCGCAGGGAGAGAGAGGGGAGAGAGAGAGGAAAAGAAAAATAAAATAAAGTAGGAATGGTCCTCACAATAGAATTCAAAATAGCGGAAATAGACTCGAAACCCGCTCGCCCGATCGAATCCCGACTAAATCGAATTTAAATAAAATTTCAATTCAATCTCAAGATAACGGAATTAAATAAATTTCAATCAAAACTCGAAGCTTAAATAAATTTTTATTAATACCCGAACTCGAAGTCGAAAATCAAATCCCGTCAAAATCCTAATTTAAAACGATGCCGGAAGGATTTCAAAATTGGACTCGTGCTCGAGGACGACCTTTTTCTCCGCTTTTACAAATTGAAATAAATTCTAACATATTTAATTAAAATAATAATATAATATATATAAAATATATATTCAGTCTTTACAATATAGGCAAGAGTTCTAGGGAAACGGAAAATATGGTGTAACGGTGCAACGAATGAATATTGTGTAATATTAATATGAAGATGGAGTTATGTGGATATGCATATGTGAATATTATGGTGTATTAATATGAATATGTTGTTATTCATTTTATTTTATGTTAATATAAATAATATTATATTTATATACCCATATTTTCATCATATCATATTCACACAATATAATATTCATATGTTCATATTCATGTCATACAATATTCATATGAATATGATACAAAATTTATATATATATATACTTATTAGAAAAGACCAATAGGCAACAAAATAATAATGAAAATAGATAAAAATAAATAAAATGTAAAATGCAAGAAGTGATATGAAGGGGTTGTTCTTATTAGTTGCTCATTTGTGGAATGAATAATGTAGTGCCCAATTTAATTATTTTTCTTTCATGGACGTATCTTGGAATATTCAGCGTTGTTTGAAGTGCATCTAATTAATTAGTTCATAAATTTTGTGGATGAGACTAACTAGGAGAGGGATCGTACGTACTTAACCATAGAACTGATTCATGGCCAAAGTTTGGGCTCCTCATTAATTTTGTTTTTTGTCTCTTCATTTTAGAGTAGAACCTCACATATCGAAAAAAACAAAATGAAACAGAGGAACATGATATATAAAACAAGATGAAGGATGAAATTGTAACATACTTACCTGGACAGGGTTTACGAGCGATCAACAAGGCTTGTTACCTTAGTTGTCTGCTCACATTCAAAACTTCGGGTTATTATAAAAAGAAAAATAGTTATATATATATACATATATATATAGAGATTGGTTGCTCCAAAAAAATCATATATTTGGAATTAACTATATATATTTAAAAAAAATGGTTTTGAATTCATCCCATTGTTTAAAAAGTTAGATTGAAATGATATTGTGTAATTAATATAGAATGAAATAATATTTTATAGTTAATATTAACTTTATTTAAAAAAAAGTTTTGAATTAATCCCATTGGTTAAAAAAATAAAAAGGAATTAATGGATATGATATAAATGGACATAATATATAAGAAAAAAATAAAAAGAAATTACCTAAAATAACTTTGCGCAAGGAGATGACATGTGACGAAAAATATTTTGGTTTTAATATATATATATATATATATATATATATATATATATATATATATATATATATATATATATATATATATATATATATATATATATATATATTACTGTACTATTTAGCATGCTTTTGTAAGAGTAATATGTATTGATGTTATTTTGTTGTTTTGCTCTTTTTCCATGGTTGATTGAAAATTATAATCAATGAATTTGATGAGATGAGTCAAGAGCACCATTTAGATCATTCCATGGAAGATGTAGTGTACAAGTATGATGAGAATGTTTTGGATAAGGTTGGTAGGGATTACCCAGAGCTATTTGAGGATTCTGAGTTGGAAGAAGATTTAACATATGTTGTTGATGTTGATGCCAATAGTTCTGATAATTCTAGTGAGAAAGAAAGTAATATAAGTGGGGGTGAATCAAGTGAAGATGATGAAGAATGGCTTTTGAGTAGGCAAAAGATTATAGATCTTGAGAAAAACGAGGTTGAAAATTATACTCCTCGACAACATTGCTCATTGGACAATGACACTCTTCAACAATCAGCAGTGATGATGAATATCTTCTAATACTACCTAGAAGTATGCTATGAATAATGACTCGTGAGCATATGATGACTTATTAATGCATATATATATATATTGTGTGTGTGATAACTATTAATGCATTATTCATATATTGACAAAGATTAAGAAATACCATTGATAAACAAAGACAAAAATTATTTGGAGGGAAAGGAGATAGATTGAGAAGCTTCGATTGGGGCTTCAAAACCAAGAAAAATTGAACCCTAGCCAAGGCAAATCAACCAAAACAAGAACAATGAACACATACCTATATAGTTACAATCTTAAATGATTCCATCGGAAAACAAGCAATTAAAGAGTATATTAGCAACTGTTAGCTAGGCAGGGAGGTGGAAAATGACCATCTTGTAGAAAGCAAGAAAGGAGAAGAGATGAAAAAATGTAACAAATTCATAAACAAATTTAGATAAGAAATTACCTAAAGGGAAAGGAGATAGATTGAAAACCTCGATTGAGGGTTTTTTTTTTTTGGCGTGAGGGAGCCTAATTAAAAAAGAATTAAGAAAATCCATAGTTTAAAAAAATTATATTAATATTAATATGCTGATTTTAATTAGTTTAGCCTTTTTTTCTTCCTAGTTTGGTAGAGATCCTTAGTAAAGAGCTTGGCCTTCAAATGAGTTTTTTTTCCCTTTTTCTAGTTCTCTATTGACAACTTCAAAACCTTTTTTAGCGCTGAAGATTTTTTTTAAAAAAAAAACATCATGTGATTCACACAACAAACAAAAGAAAATCAAGGATCGGAGCACAAACGAAAGAAAAAATGGGATCATCAAAAGATCCATATCCCTTAGAGTGAGAGTGATGGAGACCAGATCATTCAAGCGCAAAAGGGCACTGAAAGAGCTCGCAGAGATCAACACCAAGGAAGACGACGACAACGACGACGACGTCGAGGAAGGCGGAATAAGCAACCTCCCTGACGACGTCCTCCACCGAATCCTATCCCTCCTCCCAATCAAGCACATCGCGCAGAGCAGCATCCTGTCGAAGCGATGGCGTCACCTATGGAAATCGATCCCCGACCTCGACTTCACCACGGTGGCTCCCCTTTCGAGTGCCTCCATGGCGGTGGGCAAGAAGCGCCTCCACGCCCCTCCACCCCACAACGACTCCGATTTCCTCTCCAACGTGCTCACCCTACGAGACAAGACCAACTCCGACGTCCGGCTCCTCCGAGTCAGCGCTCACTTGAGCTTCACCCACCTCAGCCGCCTCGTGAGGCTCGCCCTCAAGAGGAACGTCCAAGAGCTCGACATCGAGGTGGCCACCACCGACTTGTTCCGACTGCCTAGACCAATCCTTTGGAGCCAATCCCTCAGGGTCTTCAGGCTCAAGTCCTGCTTCCCTGGCTTTTCGCTACCGCCCTCGTCGGTCATGTCCTGCGGGTTTCGAACGCTCCATACGTTGTCGCTTTCGCTAGTGATCTTGTATGATCAGCCTAAATTGGTAGATATGTTTACGGACTCGTCGTTTCCCCTCTTGAGGAGGTTAAGCCTCGATGCTTGTTTCGGTCTAAGGTGTCTCAAGGTAGGCTGCCTAGGGCTTCATGAGCTTGTCTTGTCGAACTGCTTCCAGCTCGACGAGCTGGAAGTACATTGCCAGACGCTCACAAAGGTTCGGATTGTGAGCTGTTTCGATGCTTATAGCAACTACAGTCAGTTCAAGATTGCGGCTCCAAAGCTAAGGGCTATGAGTTGGGAGTACAATGCACTTATTGACAAATATGAGATAGAAGATTTCAACTCCTTGGAGGAGGCTTCTGTAGAGTTCATTGTGCCAGGTGACGAAGTTAGTACCGACAAGTTGTTAGGCGTTGGGGATCTCATCTCCGGGCTTTCTCACACAACCAGCTTGACCCTTCGAACACAGTGCGTTGAGGTACTATATATATGTGCTATGCACTTTGTATTGTTCAACATGAATTGCTTATCGATCATTGATATATATAGCAGGTACTATCGAGTAAAAAGCAGTTAGTAACCCCGGTTGCATTCACAAGGCTCAAATCATTGGAACTGCATACTGGCTTCGACAAGCGAAATGTGACAACACTCGCCCAGCTGCTCAAGGGATCCCCTTCATTGCAGATGCTTATTGTCTACATAACAACCAGTTACAAGACCGACAGGAACGTAAGAGCACATACATATATATATATATATGCAGACGTACGTGTGTTTCGTTTACTAAGTGTGTACCTATCTCCACCGATGCAGGATGATTGGAATAGGGAGTCATGGGAGACAGAAGCAACAGAAGGAAGGCGATTTTGGGAGTCACAAACTGAAGGGTTAAATCTCGTCCTAGGAAGTCTGAAGGTAGTGAAGATGCATGGAGTTTCGGTGTGTGGAAACGAGATTAGCCTAGCTAGGTTTCTGCTGACGCGTGGGAGGGAGTTAGAAGAGATGGTAATATGCTTTGCCAAACGCGGCCTTAAAAAAGACTCTCTAAGACTACAGAGGAACAAGATCAAGTCCCAGATGATGGGTTTCTCTTGGGCTTCTTCCAATGCTAAGATCATATTTATGTGAATTTGTAAGAGCTCCCTCATCTTTGTTTATGGGACTTTTGTTTCAAACTATTTACCTAACAACAGATAATTGAATACATTACAATGTTGATTAGTTTACTTCCAACAGGTTTCCAATAATGGAGGAAATCATTTGTTTCTTCTCTTTATTAAGGTGGATGCTAATTGTCAATGTCCTCATAAATCATCAAAGAAGTATGATTTTGTAGGGATAAGATTTGTCGAGGCTAGCGAGCAATGCAACAGATGGTATCATATTTGTTGTTTATGAGATTTAATGTCAGTGATTCATATTGATTTTGCACTTTCGATCTTCCATCTAGATGGGTAGAAGATCATATGGATCAGCAGATATAACGCTTATTAATTAAGTTTAAGCTTCAAGGTGTGTCGAGGGTAAAATTGTTCTCCCAGATATCCCACATCGAGTAGGGGTAGAAGATGGCACATACAAAAGCATTAGAAAAACTAGTGTGCTTTGTAATGCAAAACCAAGCAGCCACTCAGTGATCACAAAGCGAACTATTCTTTCGCCTTTTACTAAAGAATACCGTGTGCTCGTTGCATTTTAAGTGGCATACGCCTATTTTTGGAGGGCTGCCTTTTTCTGAGGCACCCAACATTGCAGTTCTAAATTTGTTTGTTCATCTGTATTTCAACTTCTTCAACAAATTTCTTGAGATTGTGGTTGTCCATATCATCACAAAACCATCGGTCCCGATTCGGTGGAGTTGTGGGAAAACTCTACCATGTAGAGTTAATTTTCCCTTCACAAATAATAATTGGAAAAAAAAAATTAAATTAGTGGGGCCCGGGTTGGTGGGGTTGGGGAAAAGAGGGGGCAAGATCTTATCCGTTAATTTTTATTTTAACGGTCAAGATCTTGTCAAATCTACCCATAGAGTTTTTTTAAAACTCTATTGGAACACAATCCGAATGCCTAGTGGTTTTGAGAGAGTTTCATAGCCAAAAATCATCTGGGAAGCAACTTCATCACATTCTCCATGGACATTCAAGCTGACTGCTAATAATAAGTATTCTGGAAGCAACTTCAAGCTGACTGCTAGTAAGCAACTTCATCATCTGGGGGAGTTTGTATTGTTGTTGGAAAGCAACTTCATCACTTTTTTTTTTTTTTTGTACACCTTGGAACTGAACTAGTTTCAGTAATAAGAACTGCTGATTTTGTGGATTCGGTGATGTCTTTGAATTCAGTGAGATGATTTGCTTGGTCCAACTAAACCTAATTTCATTGAATTCCAGTCAGTGAGATGATTTGCTTGGTCCAACTAAACCTAATTTCATTGAATTCCAGTCATTGTTCAATATAAAAGGTAAAGAGATTAACTCAAATTGGATGGAAGCTCAAAACCCATCACTTTTCATTGCTTATCACACTTCCATTCTTATGGTTCGTCCGAAAGCAGAGAGTAATAATCTTTCCCTAGATTATCACAATCGCAAGAAAACACAAAGGGATAATATTTCTAAGCAAAAAGGCTATAACAGCCAAAGCCACAACCAGCAAAAGATAGTAGATACACTACAGATGCAGGAGGATCACAGGATGTGTCCTTGGTTTAGAATCCTACAAGATGCACATACTGTAAGTGCATTTAAAGACATATGTTGTGATGTTCATTTTGAATTAAGGAGATTCCTTCATCTTGAAGCCAGAGAAATCCAAAGAATCCCACTCAATGCCGAACTCCAGTGCACCATCTTTACCCCGGTGCATCATAGGACTCTCAAGCTGCATAAAACAGATATATTCAAGTTCAGATTACAGCAAGCAACAGAAACCACGAACCTTTTCCAAACCAAGGAGATAGATAGGATATGAACTTGCCATGATGGGAGTTTGACAATGATCGAATCTAGGCCTTGTAATCGTAAGACTCTGAAGCTGGAAAACAAAATTAAGATCCTTAGGACCAGATCACCGCAGTTAACAACCAGACAAATGTAATCATAGTACACTCTGGATTTAGGATAATATAAAGTACTTGAAAGTGGCACAAAATTTACCTTTGAGGTTGTTTTCGGAGGAGGGAACTTTGCAGTCAGAGCTGGTGTTGAACAATCTGATCAAGAAAATCAAAAGATCACAAAAAATAAGTACCAATTGAATCAAACAGTTCATATTCATAGCTGACATTAATATTCATTCCTCACCCTTTGTAAGCCCAACAGTTTGCAGAAAATAATCCTTGTCCATGGTACACTTTTGAGCTTTCTCACATTCTTGATGGTCATGCAAGCATCCTTCCTCAGCTGGATCAGGTGCCACCTCGCCCTTTTCGACGAGGGAGGGTAGCTTCAGGCTGCTGTTTTTCCGAGTCGGCTCTTCTCTTTGCAGTAATTTGCTGGAGTTTGTGAGATCACCTAGCGCTCTCCGGCCTCCATTTTTCTTTACTTTCTCTGTCTTGGATCCTTGAGCTACAAAACCCTTTGTTCCCTCCAGGGCTTTGCTAGGACCCAGATTCTCCGAGTTCTTACTGTTTAACTCCTGAAGAGGTTTCCTAGGTTTCAGAGTACCTTCAATCTTCTTTCCCAGAACCTTTCCTCCAGCTGTATTAACATTAACAAATTCAGTATTTGAGGGATATAGAGGAAGAAATCAGATGAAATTGTACAGGTGATTGGAGAGTTAGAACAATACTGAAAGTAAAGCCAAAGCCATTTTCTTGGTTCATGCTTCGGGTTCGAGTTGCCATCTATTCAGATATACCTGTAACACACAACAGAATTATTCAGTTTAGAGATAATTAGGACTGGAATCAATCTAAAGGTAACTAAATTTGACATATTTTCGGTTTTACGAACATCCATTCGAAGAGTTTAAAACCAAGGTTAAGTAAGATCTGCTGGTTTCATAGCCAAACAATGGAACCAACCAAAACGAAGCCTCTTTTTGTCGGGAAACAAGAAAAAAGGAAACAATTCAAACTTTGCATCACATTCATGTACACGCTTTTTGGATATCTTTAAAATTGAACTAAAATCCGTCCTGAATTTCTACAGCCGCTGATAAACCGATTCCTATGTATAGGAAATTCGATGACAATTTAATTAAAAGAACGATAAGCTAAGCGATATGAAAAATCAAAAAGTGAAACCTAACCCTAATTCACCAGAGCTGTTCGGAGAAACGCTTCGATTGAACTGTAAAGCGAGGCAAAAAAAAAAAAAGATTCTTCTGAATCTACGGTGTCAAATTTCAAAGTTTCAAACAATCAGGAAATCTCATAACAAATTCATTGCGAACTTTCAATAATCCTCCATAACAGAATCGAAATTTCAAGATAGGGAAGCAAAACCTTAAAAGCCTTGAATCTGAAAGAAAACGAACTCACAGAGATCTAACGATCCACCACTGATTTTCCTTCGCAAAACTTTTCTTCTTGCAATTACCAAATACTCAAATCTTCCCCTTGAATGCAGAATCTCGTTCTTTGCTTCTTTTTTTTTTTTCTCTCAGTAAATTGTGAAAACTGTGAAAGTGGTTTCCAAAATTGTGACCGTTGGGGATTTTATACGGGGAGGTCAGAGAGACAGAGACTCGATCAACCCATGCTCCAACGGTAGTATTATTGATTTGAAAAAAGGCCCTTCATTCTATCAATAATTACAAGAATACCTGAACGCTCCGAGGCTCGTAAATTTGTGGACCCCACCATAGCAACAAGATGAACAAACTTGCAAAAATCTGGCTCGGCCCGTGTGGCTTGACCAAGCCTAGCCCTTATGCATACCTGATGAAGTTGGCCCTTATGGCCCATAAATGATTTACGGTTTTTAAAAAATAAATTTGATATTTTAATAATTGTTTTCAGTGGAAAAAAATTATTACAAAATGAGAATTTTTTATATGTATATATGAAAAAGGATTATGATTTTTGAATAAATATAATATACTATTTGTTTATTTTATTATTGTGATTTCTGAATAAAAACATATAATTATTTCCTTTTTCTAAGCCTAAATCTCTAATATTACATGGATTCAACATCGAAATTCGAGTAATAATAATTATAATATAATATTCTTCGAGTCTGTGTTTATAATGTTAAAGATATATTATGTATCTTTGAGTCCTTATCTTTTGCATTAGACGAAAATAGACAAAATCAAATGGGTGAAAAAACACTCATATTTCACTCATCTCACCCGTTCACCAATGAGTGGTGGGTGAAATGGATATGCATAATGGGTTGGACAGTGTGATGATCCACCCATGGTGAATCGGGTGAAATGAGGGTCAATTCACCCACCACCCGTCCCATTGTCATCTCTAAGAGTGGGTGTTGAGCTCTTCTCCGCAATTAGCGAGACATGCATCTCCTCGATTCTACTCATCCCTTTCTTGAGCTCAGCATCCCTTGTTGATGAGTTTCGTTAACCATGAGTTATTTTATAAATATTGTACCTTAAATAAAATTGTTTTATCTTTAGTCATTAAAATTGATTATTTTAGTTCATTATATCTAATGATAAGATTTCATTATTAATTAATTATGTATTGAACAATAAAATCTTATTATCAAAAAATTTATATTAATTTTCAACCTCATATCTTAAGTTGTTACAAAACCTATTATTTTTCACCACAATTAAAATTATTTTATTTTAAGTTATTTTGCATGATCTTTTTATACTTTAAATTAGTTTATGATTGCTTTAAAATTTTTGTTAAAAAATTTTAAATAAAAAATTTTAATCTTCACATAAAATTTAATAAACAATAATTTTAATATAATTAATATAATAAAATATAATTTATTAACAAAACGCACAAAAACGTGGTTAACAAATACCAGTGATAAAAAAGGGGGTGAACGGGGTATACCCATTTGGTATTTTTATTGTAATTTAGACCTTTTTAATTTTTAATGACATAAATACATTTAGTTTTGATATCCATTATAAAATTACTTTTGAAAAAAAAAATTTAAAAAGATATTGGAAGATCTCAACAACTTCCGTATCTTTTTGTAATTGGAAGTTGTCAGTAGGAATTAGGAAAGGTATTTTGCTAATAGCGTTTGATAACCATAGGCATCGGATTTCACAAATCGAAAACACGTCATTGAAGAGTGCAAAGTATGGAATTGCTCAATGGCATTTTTGCGATACGAATTTATTGCAGGAAACTTGTACTATAACAACACAAGAACTGTGAAAGCATGTTTCAAACAGAGATCACGAATTCGTTGAGATCGCGAATATCAATAAAAACGATATATGGGTATAACCAATTGTGACAAGAATGAAATTGGCCAATTCGAATTTTGGTTGTAACAAATTCTTGAATTTTGGTTGAAGAGAATAATGGGGGAGGTATGTTAGGAGAATTGAGGGTTGGGGCGATGACACGTTGTTACAATAAGTGTAAAATTTAGTGTAATGAAAAAGAAAGTTTTATGGTGACATGTTATTGCAATGCCGTATTGTGTTACAAGAAATATTATATTGTGATGTTATATTGTCGTGTAATGGAAAAGTTAGTATAATTGTTAATGTGTTACAATAAATAGTATTTATGGTAAACATAATGGAAAAACTATTATAAACATGTAGATAATTAGTGAAAATTTGAGTATAGTGATAATTAACATATAAAATTAACGTTTATAGTAACGTAAATATAATCGTTATTGTAACAATTTTCTTATTTAATATTTATTCTAATATCCTTTTCTTCAACAAAAATCAGTTAAGAACAATTAGGTAAAAACAACAATAAAAAAGACGACTTACTTAAAATATTAACCATGGGTCTATAAACTATTTTTTATATATAAGATGAGGATTTGGGGTGTGTCAACCACGATTGTAACATCACTCAAGGGTGTTCTTTCAGACGAGAGCCTAAAACTCTAAATCGGAACTTCACATAGAAGAACCGGAACCCAGAGCCAGATGAGCAAGACGATCGACCACCTTGTTGGCTTTCTTGAAGATGTGGGAAACGGTGGCCACCTCAAAGGATCCAAGCAGAAGAAGAGCATTTGTAGTAAGATCGAACTCCCAAGGGGTCATCCAGACTTCTTTGATTGCATTAATGAGTGCGAGACAATCCCCTTCCACTGCAAGTCTTCGAATCCTCCTTTTCCGGGCTTCCACCAAGCCGAGTTGTAGACCAACTGCCTCCGCTCCTAATGTCAACATCTTCCCACATGTTTTGGCATCACAAGCAATCATCCTCTCTTCATCGTCTCTAATAAAAAACCATCAAAAGCAAACCTAGAAGAAGTTTTCCCACCATCAAAATTGAGTTTGTAAAACCCTTCCTCGGGTTACCTCTAACGAATGGTGTTCCTTTGGCGAGGGTTACTCTTTGGTTTAATTAATCTTGTTTTTACATCTTCATCATCTAAGTCCTCCTGCTTGTTTTTTTTTTCCAGTTTTTCATGTGTTGGTTCATCAATGCTAGCAATTCGACTGTTGTTCTTATGCTTTGATTTTCAAAACTAATCTTGTTTTTCTTTGTCAAAATATTCCACCAAGTGAATGATAGAGTGGCTCTTTGTTTAGTTTTTAGCTGTTGGAAAACTTTTGTGATAATAGTCTGTATACTTTTATTGCTTTTATTAGTATTTCTAATTAGTCTCTCTATGGTTTTGTTCATATTTCTATGATACTTAAGGTTTCTGGACATTCCATCAGAAGGCGGATAACATCCCTCCATGGAGTTACATAAAGTGCAATCCATGAGAGTGTGTATTTCTTTGTTATTGAGTCTGGTTTTGGTCGGTAGTCCATCTTGCACCATTTTCCATAGGAAATTTTTCACATTGGTCGGACAATCAACTTTACATATCCGATTGAACAGATACGTTTCGTTACCGTTGGAGTTTGTGATAAAATCTGACGCACTAGATGTAGTAAACCACCTATTTAAGTTTAGTTTCCAGTAGAGTCTATCCTCAATTTTCTACGATGGCAGGGGGATATTTGTAATTGTTTCTATAATATTTGTAGGCAAGATTCTCGTAATTTTTCCAATTTCCATGTATTGTTTGGTTGTATGTAATTGTCTACTTTTTTCTTGGTCATTTATTCGAGTAATTAGTCGGTGGTCCTCAAGGTTTCTATCGTCGTCCAACTATTTGTCCTTTCAAAACTTTATCGTTTTTTCCGTTTCTTATTTGACAGATTAGTCCTGAATAGAATTCATCCTTCAATTCTATTAATTTTGCCCATTACCACGACATGTTTTATTTTTCTTGTAATTCCAAATTTGGTCACCTTTCAAGTATTTTTCTCTTACTATCCTAACTCATTGGTTATAAGGTTCCGCTAAAATTTTTAATAATAGTTTCATTTAAAGAGCTTTTTTATCTACAAATTTTGTCCCATCATAATAATGATTTGTATTTGTGATCTTTATTCCAGAAGAAACATCTTTTTAGTCTATCTAGTTTATTGTGTACATTTGTCCGGAGCATAAACAGTCTATAAACTAAATTTATTGAAGGGTCTTAATCCTCTAATTCCCTTAAAAAATGATGATCCGTGCTCGATACGGAATTCTATAGCGGTCGATTAGACCTGAGCATGGCTGGGTCGGGCGGGCTTGGGTCGGGCCTTGACCAAATTTCAGCACATTACACTGAGCCGGGTTTGGGCCATGCCCGATATTTGGTCCTATTGCCTTGTCCAAGCCCGCCCTCGTTGCCGGGCTAGCCACCCAATGGGCCAGTGTCTCAAATTCATTTTCTATCCCAAATCGAACTAAAAAAAATTAAAAAAGAGGCAAATCACAACATTGTATTCATACTTTAAAATGTGAGGCAAATCTGGACAATATTAGCTTACTAACAAATGCAAATCAATGTTATATTGTACAAATACTTTCAGGCGATCCTCAGGCTATGCGAGAGAGAGCATTTAGGGTTCTTATTTCTCAAATGGATTTGATTTTGAAGATGAGAGAGAGAGAGTTATACCAATACATATAATTATAAAAATTACGTATAAATTTTGAGGATGAGAGCGTTTAAGATTGAGAAAAGTGAGCACTTAAGAGTAGTATGACACCCGTAATATAGCTATAAATTATATTATGTGTATATTTTTTATTATGTTAACAATATAATATAACTTATATAATTATAATATTAATATAAAATCGGATCGAGCCTGTCAACCTGCTTGAGCTTCACCCTTTGTCTAAGCGCGTGTTTGGCTGGAGGTTAAGGTGGGGGTGGGTTTTGGGGTTATGGAGTTTAAAAAAAATAAGCTCTAAAACTCCATGTTTGGAAGCAGCTTTGACTTGAGGTTATGGAGTTGGATGTGGAACTTATTTTTTCTGATTTTGGAAGCTATGAGGAGTAGCTTTGGGAGGTTATTTAATCAGGTTATGGAAATTTGTATACTTTTGCCACTGCTCCTTTTTTCCCTTTTCGTATCTGAAAGATATTTTTGACTTTTCATCCACAATACCCACTATGGGTGGAAATGGGTCGGGTGATGGATGAGTGGACCCATTTTTTCACCCGACCCATCACAAAAAAAAAATTCACCCGACCCACCACCCACCCGTCTAATGTTTCATCCATCACCCGGCCTGTTGGGTGAATCGGGTGGGTCGGGTGGTTAATCGGGTGAAAGAAATTTAAAGAAAATGAGTCACAAGACATACCAAAAAATCATTCATATTTATAAACCATGTCAACGTATAAATCTTACTAAATGAATAAAAGACTTATTCATACATTATATCACTATCCTTAACTTACAAAATTAGTATTAGAAGTTTAATATATCAAACTAAATGAGATGAATTTAACTCGGTTACTAGATTTAAAATAAATTAAAAAAGTATAGAGAAACTATGTCCTTAGAAATCAGACTTAGGTGCCATTTCTTTAATATCTTTGCATAAAGAGGATTATTGTTATAAATCTCATGACAAATTGGAAAAATACGATTTGGTTAATCATAGATTAATACAGTAAATGCTAACAAAGTCGTTGGAAAGAGTCAAATTGCTTACACTCTATCGGTATATGCAATACAAATAAAAGAAATTTTAATAAGACATGGAGTTAAATAATGCAAATTCGTATATTTTTTTAGACCTTTTTGAACAAGAACACTTGAAAAATGGAGAAAATAGAGGTAGAAAATGAGAAATATATTAGTTAGGTTAAATTATATTATTTATACACTAGCCTCTTTTTTTATAATAATCGGGTGGACTAACAGGTGGTTAAGCGGGTCGGGTAATGGGTGGAAACTACATCACCCATCACCCATTTCACCCGACCCATCACCCATCCATCACCCGGTTTTTTTCGGGTTTTCACCTTAATAATCGAGTCGGCTGAGCCTTAATACCCACCTACAAACCTTATACTCACCAAACATCCATCATCTTTTTTACAAGATTATTTTAAAAAAAAATCTTCAGCCTCCCACACCTCTATAATACACAAAATAAACTTCACCTCCTAAAAAATACCACCCCTAAAAAACCCTAAATTGCCCGACACCTTTGTTCACGTTTGCTCAGGTCCACGGTCGATGTTGTATTCCCGTCGGAAGGTACTTTTTCGTATCATATCCCGTAATCGCGTCGGTATCAGCACACCCTAGACAGATCCGGCGAGTCGGCGCTTCTCCACCCTCTTTCAAACTCTCTCTCTCTCTCTCTCTCTCTCTCTCTCTCTCTCAATTTGGCTATTCGACTCAATTCGGCGATCCTCTCTCCATGGTAAGTCTTCTTCTACAGCAAAATTTTGCAGATTGGAAAACGAAATTGGTTGAGAATATGAATTAGTTTTGACAATTGAAAAATGAATATTTCTTTTGTTGATTGGAAAATTTCTCCGTCACTTGTGATTTGGCTTGCAATGGTGAAACGGGGCACTAGTGATCGACAAATTAGGCTTATTTTTTTACTGGATTGTTTGGAAATGCTCACATGGGATGGAATTAGCTGTTGTCTTAGCGCTACTGGAGTACTGCTCTTTACCTTCTCGGCAGGAGCTCCAAGAGGTCATTCCCTTTTTCCCTTTCTTTCTGTAATTTGTTTACAGGGATGCGAGTTTGCTGGGATCTGTCATCTGTCACTCGAGTTAATCAGTCAAGGGATTTGGATGAGTGGGTTGCTGTAGTTGACTCAGATTCTTTTTCGAATTAGTTAGCAATAAAACAGATTTATTTTTATGAGATTTCTTGTTCATAGAGATGCTGTTGGCATCAATAATACAGTAGTATTTTTGTTTATTGGTTGGGTAATGTTTTTTAGAGTTGATGAGATTCTCTTCGCCGGCCTCAGCTTCCCTTGCTTCTCCTGCAGATCCACCGACTGCCTCTTGAACTATCACCTCTGCCCCCACTTCCTTTGTTATTTTTATGTATTTCCCAATTTATCTTTCAGAATCTAAAAGATGAAATTTATTCATCCGGTGCTGTTATGATTTTGAACAATTTTGAGTTTTTTGCACTGTTACATTGGTTAATTAATTGGAATTATTTTCTTAAGATTTTTCTTGAATTTGGGTATTTTGGTTTTCATTTTAGAATTTCTAGATTTCATTCAATTTGGGTGTTTTGGTTTTCATTGATTTTGTCATTTTGAGATGGGAGGAACTGGTGCATTGTTGCAACGTGGGTGATGGGTTTGGGGAGGGCGACTGGGTGAGGGTTTTGGAAGAGGGTATTTTGTGCAATTTTGAAAGTTTTGTGCATTTTGGAATTTAAATTAAGGAGTGAAAGTGAGATGTATTATTTTTGGTATATAGAATGATAGTTGGGATATTAGTTTTTTATTTTTAAAGTTTGGATTATTTTGAAAGGTTGAATGTTGATAGCTGGGAGCCTGGGAATAGTTTTTTATTATTTTTCCTTAAAATAATTAAGTATTTAATTATTTTTAAGATACAATAAAAATAATTATAATTTATGTAATTTTTATCATTGGTCATATAGAACAAATGGAAGAGCTGAAGAAACTCGAACAACTTCAGAGGATGATGACGATAATGGAATCCAGGGGTGTTATTGAACCCCCCAGCAATCGTGACAACTCCAATGAACTTGATTCCCACCGCTTCCTTTCTAAATTCGCCCTCTTTCTGGTAAATTTCCTCTTCAACCTTCACTCAGGCTCCTTTCTTCATCTTCTTTTCAGTGTAATGATTCAGTGGTCTAATAAAAAAAAAAGTGTAATGATTCAGTGGGATACTTATATAGATGGAACCCTGTGGAGAACTCAGCCTTGACGATAAGTCCCGCTTGATTTCCAACCACTTGCCCAAGGTGAGCTTCAATCTCCTCAAATCCCTTCCAAAGACTCTAATGTGAGTTCGTGTATTCGATTTGGACAATATTTAAACCCCATTCTCCTTTTTTGGACAGATATCTGCCACCTTTGTAGATGCAGAATTGAAGCTTCCCTGTGGTCGAAATGGTATTTTTCTTTCCTGACAATATTGTTTTCAGATTATTGAGCCTTAAAAACCAAGCTGTTCTCTTCAGGTTATGATATGAACAATTTCCTTCTGGCTGATCAAGTTGACAGGAAAAATGACTGTTTTCCATCTCCTTTGGAATCTGATGGCGCGTGTTTCATTGGTTTGGATGCAATGCAACGGGCTAATTCAACCCTTGAAGATTTTGTAAGCAACCCTCACATGGTCTACATTACTGATTGACATTTTCTGTTTGCCCTAATGTTGCATCATTGTAGTTTTTAAATTGCACTTGTTTGATCAAGCCTATTTTATATTTTTATATGGCATTTCCTTTTTTCTGCAAGTTGAAGTTATTGGTTTAACTTGGGACAATTTACAAAACTTGGCCAATTTAAAATCTCATTTGCTCAATTGCACACAGTGTTTGTTTAACTAAATTGTTATGGTTTTTGTATATATTGTACTCAATCTAAATAACCCAAATAGGTTATGAGTGATTACAACTGTATACTGATTTGCTTTGTAATATCAAGAATTATAGTGTAAATTTATACTAATGAAATTGAAATTAGGATGTGATGCTCATGTGTTTGATTTTGCAGTGTAGATCTTACTTTATGTTTCATGGAATGGATCCAAACAGCGCTAAAGCAATATTCAGATATCTCCCAGTGCTTTCATTCACTGAAAGCTACATATATCAGGTAATCCAAATCATATTTTATCAATCAGAAAAAATAAGATCTTGAAATGGCCTCCCACTAAGGGTCCACCAAATTTACGATACTTGAAAGCTAGTGGAAGCACATAAAATGGACTTCCTTTCAATTGGAGGCCATTTCCATCTTCATTTCATACCTTATTATTGGCCAAATTCATCCCTCAGACAGACCATGGAAACACTAAACTCGACTATTGCAATGCTGTGAACATAATTTTCAGAAAACAGCCATATGAAACTGCTGAGGTTGTGCTTCAGACATCCATTCACTCTGAACCTATAATACTGAAATGTTAGAACCCCTGTGTTACATTTACTTGTAATATTAACTTCATGTGTTTTGTGTTGAAGTTTTAAAAGGATTATATCAGTCATTTATTTGTTTATAGTTGTTGCATGCTTGATCAAAGAATCATTGGGATTTATATTTGGTGAATCAGCTGGATACTTTAAATGAGAGGATGTTGGATACAAGTAATGGAGGAGGTGCAGGTCATGATGAAAGTTCTAATATGGTGAGCTGAGAAACAATACTAGAAGGATTTTAATTTTCAAAAAATGTTACCTTTATTTTAGTGCATGAAACTTTTGTTCACAAGTGATATTAGTGCATCCATCTAGCAGGAATTGACTGGGAGATATGCAGCAAAGTCTGGGAAGGTGTTTGAATCAGATCCATTTAGACCACTTCTTCATTTACTTGAGCAGCACGGACTGCTAACAGAACGGTGCTCCTCCTTGTGCCTTTCTGCCATGTAGTTTGTACTTGTGGACGGGAAAATAAAATCCAAGTTCCAGGCCATCTTTTTATTTTGTTCAGCTCATTACAATCAACTCTTCTTTTGCTTGAACCTTGTAGCATAAGGGAAGAGCTAAGATGTGGTGAAGAGTATTGGGCTTTAGAGAGGAAGCTTTGTGGTGGACCAGGAAACAAAATACAGGTATGCATATTTTGCTATGCCAGTTGGTTTTATGCCAGGTCGAATGGCAGTTTTCCTACTTTTCTCACAAGATTCACAAGTTAATCAGCTGAAGTTGGTCAGACTGTTTGAATAGGTGGACATGAAAGAATTAATCCTTTTTTTAGGATGTTTCTTAAATTGCTTTGAGATTTTATAAATGTCCGTAAGTTTCACTAATACGGAGTAAATATTTGATGTGCATAATATCGTTGTCATTTGTTGTATTAGACATTGAAAGAGAGTATTTTATATTTGGAAATGGCTATATCATCTATTTGTGTAGGAAATTGTTTTAAATACAATGAGCAGAGCTGTAACTTGTGAGCATTGAATTTGTACAGATTTCAGTATTAGTTGAAGATGTAACAAGGGCAATCCATCTGAAATCCTTTGATTACCGAGTGCTGAACCTTCTGTTGTATGCACTGAGAAGAGAAGAGGTACTACTAATTATATATTCTTGTCAGATGTTATTTTTTCATTTTAAATTCTTGTCTTTCTGGCTGTTTAGATAATTTGTTCAAAACTGACTAATATTTGATGACTCAACTCAGTTTTGCGCAACGAGTATATTTTGACCATCTCATTTAGTGATTGATGGTTATGTATTTTGGTCTGGCTGAGTGTTAAACTGACTTGCTTTTAATGATAGGTTGATGAACTGCACATGGATTTCCTCTCAGTCTCTGAATTGCTTGTGGAGATATCAGATGATCTGTGAGCATCTTCACTTGCACTTATGTTCCTGGCTTACATTGAGCCATCTTCTTTGATGCTAATTCAACCATTTTTGCTTTGTATATTTCACCTTGCTTATTATGAGCACGACCCATTCATATTGTCGTTATATATGGTGAAACAGATTTGATTATGAGGTAAGCTGGTCTGGTTTTGTGTTGTTATCTCATTTAATAAAATGTTTTGGTGCAATCCATTTAATGTTGTTATCTTTAACCTCTACAGGAAGACGTGTTGGAGAATAACTTCAATGTTTTGCGGATGTTTGTTTGTTTATACGGAACTTCAAACGCCTCAACCATGTTGGTTAGTGTCCATGTTTCAATTTGTTTTTGATGGATTGGTGCATCGAAGTCATCTGATTATCGCTGTTTCAACTGATTTACTCTTTAAAGACATGATTGAAGATTGAGGGCTCTTTCATTTCTCAGTTTGGTATCATCTGTTTCCAGGCAAAATACATAGCTGAAGTTGAAGAGGAGTATGATAATTTGCTAAAAGCTTTGGATCCTCGGCTGTCACAAAACTATCAGAGAAGGTGCGAAGAAGCCACTAGTGAAGGTGAGATGTTTACGCGCCAAGTCCTTGAATCGTCTAAGATGTTCTACATTTCTCGTCCAATAAGGAAGTTAACAGGCATTATTACTATCAGGAGGGAGCGTGTCAGGGCATCCACTAGGGTCGTGGACCATACCGCCACTTATTGCTAATGAAGAACTATATAGATTATCCTACGGCCATCAAGCCACCAGTTGACCATCTTCCACACTGATAAAGATCTTCAATCCGCACATCAAAGGTCTTTCAATTTGGAGTGGCTACGAGAGATGACTCCAATTTGCCAAAGGGGTTTTAGTAGGTGTTCTTGGATGGGAAGAGAGGTTTTGTTGTTGGGTTCTACCATATTATCAGACCAAAGGTAATGTGGAGAATCCTCCCGACGACAACAGAGGGCAGTATTCTACCATATTGCCGATTGCCCGAGTGCCTCCATCAGACCATTTAGGTAAGTTCATGTGCCTCTATTCCTCGTGAATCAAAAGAAGTTTTAGGGCTTGATTGAGGTTCAGTTGCAGTTACAATTTTTAAAACCAACTACTCTACTTGAAGTGATATGCAATGTTCAAATGGTGAAAAAAATCTCTTGGAACACAAATTCAATATAAAAATTTCAATCTATGATAATTTCAATTGACATTTCTTAACTAAATTTTGAATTATATATCTTATACAAGTATTTACCTAATCATTTGATAATTTCAATATAAAAATTATGAAATTTGTTTATGAACAAAAATTCAAGTGGTGAAAAAATCTCTCAGAACAATTTATGATAATGTATGAATTTGAGGATATTATTTTTGTTGGATTAAATTTTTTTTAAGGAAATTTATCATGGTCACTAGGATCGGGGTCGTGTCCACAAGTGCGCACATGCGCTAATCGCTTAGCATATAAGTCGAGTGGGGTCCATCCTAAATCCAATTGGCAATAGGAGTAATTCACTAGGTTGTATACTAAGACTTGTTTGCTCATATTATCAATGTGGGACCCTTTTTGGTCCCTTCACCTTCTTTATTCTCTCAACAAATCTGTATAAAAAAAATATATTTACTTTTGATATGGTAATTGATTGTGAGAAGAATAGATCAATTTAATAGTTTGATTTGAAATCGTTATAGTTATAAAATACGGAGTATGTATTTAATTTCCTTTGCTTCTTCATGTAATATTTTCTTTAATTTAAAAGGCTTGAGTGACACATGAATCGATGAATGAATTATCTTTATCTTTAGTTTAATAGGTATGTTTCTTGTTTTTTATGAGATTATTTTTCAAATTTTAAATGAGTGAGTAATCAAATCACTTTGAATAAGCTATGATCATGTACGTTAGCAAGTCGTTAAGTTATCATTTTTGTTGGATTAAATTTATAATTTATAATAAAGTTAATCTTGATCACTAATTAGTAATTTAACCAATTTTTTTATTGTTTAAGAAGAAAAATATTATATTGATAAAAATCACTTTGATAGGGTGGTTGTGATATCAATCTTCAAATTTTCTTTTGTTAATCAATTGAAGCACTTTTTTTATATCATGAGAAATAATGCTCTTATATTTACTTTACAAATGATATTTGGATAGAACAACATAATAGATGAATTAAATAGATTGATTTGAAGTTATTGTAGTTATAAAAGTATGTATGTCCTTTTGTTACTTTATTTCATGTTTTTAGAATGGATGAGTGAGACACATGAATTGTCATGTGAAATAACTAATTGTGATCTTGGTTGATTTTTCATGAGATTAATTTTGAAAAATTTAAATGAGTTTGTATTAAATTTTGGGAAATTTCGTCTGGTAGCCACAAGGTTTGACTCTTTCCGCATGGTGTCCAAACTTTTCAAAAATGTCGCATGGTAACCACGAGGTTTCGACCAATTTTGTGTGGTAGCCACGAGGTTTGGACAAATTTCTTATGTTAATCAAATTAGTTAAAAATCTTTTAGAATATAGGTAAAATTACAAAATGATCATAAAATATATTTTTTCACACAACAACCCAATTTTGGTTTTTTATTTTTAAAAAATTAACTAAAACCATTTAAAAATTTTATAGTGCTACACATTAATTGCATGATAAATGAATAAATTATACAAAAATAATAATGGTAGTTTTAAAAAAAAAAACATTTAAATTTGAAAAAGTATACATAATTACCCAATGTAGTTGGTTGTTTTCAAAGAGTCATTAATAACTTTTCTAATGTTTTAAAAAGATTACATATTTGATATATAATACAAAGTTTATTTTATCCGAAATATTTTATTTAGTTTAAACAAATATGAATGAATGGTAATTAAAATATGTACTTAATTTATGGATTTGTAAATAAATTAAGTACATATTTTAAATTTTACTCATTTTTTATGTACTTTTTTTTTAATTTTAGGTGATTTTTTTATAATTTACTCATTCTTTGGGTAAATAATTTAATCTCCTTAAATATTAAAAGGGTTGTTGACGGTTTTTAAAAAGTAAAAGACCAAAAATGAGTGATTAAGTAAGTGAATTATAATATATTTATCATTTTATATAATTTCTATATGATTTTTAATAAGTTTGGTTATCACACGAAATTTTTCAAAACCTCATGGTTACCATGCGAAATTCTTGAAATGTTTGGGTACCATGCGAAAAAAACCAAACCTTGTCGCTACCAAGCGAAATTTCCCTTAAATTTTTTTTGAGACAAGTTAAATTATGAAACTTTTCCTGATAAAATATTGGGCTAGATTGTGGTAGTTGTTGACCTAAGTAGATATGACATTGACGAGTTAATTGGGTAGGTTTTTATCAAGTTAAATTATGAAACTTTTCCCGATAAAATGGTAGTAGATAGCAAAGAAAAAAAAGTTTGCAAATCTAGCACTACCCCTTCAAATTTTGTACAACTACCACATTTTGCCCAAAATTTGCACAAAAGTACAGGTCAAAAACTCCCCCCTTAACCTGATTTTGCCCTTATTTACACAAAAAAAAAAAGAAAATAAGAGGAGGGAGTGGAGGCATAATTCAACCGCCGGGGGGAAGGACAAAAAAAGGGGAGTTATTAAATGCCCATCCAATCACACTTCTCTTTTCCATTTTGGTGGTTTCAAAATCTGAAAAGCAAAGAGAGAGAGACGACAGAGAGCAGTTACAGAGCGAGCAAGAGAGACGAAAAGCAAAGGAGAGAGAGCACCCACGTCCACCATTGCCGGATTTGGAAGAGGAGAGGCCGGAGATTACACAGCACCCAAGAACACCGACGACAGAGTACACAGGTACGCCCCTCGGTCTTCCTCTTCTCCCTTTGCCGGTACTGTGCGCGGGTGTGGGTCAGGGAAGCAGTTGATAAAGGGGTTAGGGCAATGTTGTCAATATGGTGGCCTGAATGGTGGGTCGTGGTGGCATGGGTGGTTTTCGGGTAAGGAGAGTGGTGGGTCGTGGTGGCATGGGTGGTTTTCGGGTATGGAGAATGGTGGGTCGTGGTGGCATGGGTGGTTTTCGGGTATGGAGAATGGTAGGTCGTGGTGGCATTGGTGGTTTTCGGGTATGGAAAGGGGAAATCGGTGGTTAGAGTTTCGAATTGGGTGACAGGGGTTTCGAATTGGGTGAAAGAGTTTTCCAATTAGGAGAGAAGGGGTTAGAGCAATGGTCGGGGAACTATGGAAAGGGGAAATCGGTGGTTCGGGTTTCGAATTGGGTGACAGGGGTTTCCAATTCGGAGAGAAGGGTTTCGAATTTTGTTGTGGTAGTAGGTGGAAAAGGGAAAATGACGAAATGTGAAAATTGAGATATGTGGATGTCGTAGGTGGGCGATTGAAGGAGGATTGAGGTATTGATTGTGTTTGATTTCAAATTTGATAGTATGAAATTCATAAGGGGTGACATGAGTTTCGATTTGAGTGACAGGGGTAATCAATTGAATGAGAAGGGATTAAATATTTGTTTTTGTACTTCGATAAGGGGAAGTTTTTGGTGGTTGATTTAAGAAGGATAGGGGAAATTGACATGGAATTTGAATTAAGGTATTGCTTGTGTTTGATTTGGAAATTGTTTAGTGACAGGGGTGTAGTGACATGGGTTTGTCTGTCTGTTGACTGAGGATCTAGCATTATGTGACAAGGGGAGATGAATATAAGTGGAAAACTTATTTTGTTTGTCTGACCGAAATTGCAGGAAACAAATGGTGAGGACAAGGAATATGAGGCCCAATAAGCGGGAGCCCCAATACTTAGTCCTGGAAGAGAAGCACTTCCGGGCACGGGTGAACCAGGGATCAAGATTGTCGATGCTAACCAACATCGACGAATATGTCGACCCCGTTGACTGGGAGAAGCTCCTTGACACGGCTGGCTGTCAAGGAGCTTCTATCACTAAACAATTTCCAAATCAAACACAGACAATGCTAGACTCTCAATCAACAGACAGACAAACACATGTCACTACACCCCTATCACTAAACAATTTCCAAATCAAACACAGACAATACCTTAATTCAAATCCCATATCAATTTCCCATATCCTTCTTAAATCGACCACCAAAAACTTCCCCTTATCGAAGTACAAAAACAAATATTTAATCCATTCTCATTCAATTGGATACCCATGTCACTCAAATCGAAACCCATGTCACCCCTTATGAATTTCATACTATCGAATTTGAAATCAAACACAACCAATACCTCAATCCTCCTTCAATCGCCCACCTACGACATCCACATATCCCAATTTCCACATTTCGTCATTTCCCCTTTTCCACCTACTACCGCAACAAAATTCCAAACCCTTCTCTCCGAATTGGAAACCCTTGTCACCCAATTCAAAACCCCTGTCACCCAATTCGAAACCCTAACCACCGATTTTCCTTTATCGCCTTAAAAACATGTTAAAAAGTCAAATAACATATTTTTTAACAGATGGAATACAAAATAATACTTAATATACTATATGCATGATAATATTAAATTATATTATTAAGTAACCAAATATTTAGGTTTTTTGGGGGTTAGATACTCTGTAAGATATTTTAGGGGAAATGCTAAGTGGGTTTCGGATATAGTCAGATTCGGGTTGTTTCGAGTGTTGGGAATCAGGTTTGGGTGAATTTAGGTTTTGAATACGTTCGGGTTGTGCAATTTTTGGTTTCAAGTTGATATCGGGTCGATCCATTCGGATATAATTGAGTTCGGATATAATTGAGTTTGGGTTGTTATTGGTTCGAATTGCTTTTGAGTCTGGGTTCAAATTTGATCGGTCGATCGGTCTCATATCCAAACATTTTTTCATTTATTCGTGTGTCAGTCGGGTTTGATGTCAGATTGATTTTCTCATGTTTGATCGGGTATTGCCAACTCTAAATCATCATCAATTGGAGGAATAGCGATATATACTCCAAAATGATCTCTCATTTGCAAATGTGCGTTATCTTTTGTATTTATTATACTTATTAATAAGTATGGAGTATAAGTAGAACCGATCTCCTTCCAAAATCTTTCCTCTGTCAAATAAAAAAAAATTGCTTCATTTTAAAAAAAAAAGTATTGTTTAAAAACTTGTCACAAACAAATTGTTCACGATTTAGCCCAAAACTGAACCAATGGACAACGTCAACTAATATACCATTTCTTTGCTTTCCCCTGTGTGTATGAAATTAAAAGCATATACCATTTCTTTGCTTCAATCAACGATCAACCTATTCTAATTCTAACTCCTACCTGACTTTATATATTACTATTTCCCCAACCCTACATTTGTTTTGTTTATTGGCGAATATTTGTCATCCCTCCCACCCGTATATGCCTTGCCAACTTAGCCAAATTGTAATAAAAACTCAATTTTAGGGCTCGTTTGGTATACAAATACAAGGTAAATGGAATGGAAACAAATTTTGTATAGGAAAATATATCTAGATAAGAGAAGAATGCTATTTTTTGTATGAAAAATAAGATAGGAGAGTAATGGTTAGAGGAGTATAGGGGATATGGTTACTCCTTGTCCAAATGAGGGATTGAAATAAGGAGGAACAAAACCAATTTTGTAAGAAAAGTTGGGATGAGAGGGTAATGATTAAATTTTTTAACAATGTATTTATAACTATAAATGGACTACATTCATTTCCTTTCCGTTTACCTTTCCAAAATTTAAACCAAACGAGCCCTTAATGTATTAGCTTCCTAGGGGGAAGTGGCATGAATGTCCAAATTTGTGATATATCTTTCATCTGTCGTGAATGATAAATACACCACTAATTTTTATTAGATACACTATTAAACTTTGCAATTTGTTATAAAATTAATTTTGTAACAAGCTGTGAAACTATTGTTGTATGTGCTAAAAATTTAAGACAAAACTGCACCGCAACATCTTACATACTGCTTTCTTGCTTTTTTATTTAAAAAAAGGCATTCTCATATTTAATTTTCTTTTTTTTTTCCTCCGAATTTTCAACACCTCTGACAATGTATTCCACAACAAATTTTAGAGTAACAAGTTGCAGATATTTACGGTATATCCGATAAAAATTAACGGTATATTTAACTTTTGCATTTTTATATTTATGTTTGGAAAATAAACTATCAAATAAGGGAAAAAGCATTTCAAACCTCATCCATGCCACCTTATTTGCAATTTTTTCGTGAAGTCGGCCAAGTGGCAAATAAGATGGCTTAACTACGACATGCAATAGATCACGATGCAATCTTGTTTTAGGGCACTTTTATCAACTATTTTCTAGTATCGGTACTTGCATTTAAATGAATAAAATATAAAGAAAATGGGTTAAGCGATACTTCAATGATACTTACCAAAGGTGGAGAGAAGGGTTGTGTCAGGCGTTATTTTTTTTCCCGAAAAAGCTATGTCTAAATGACGGCATTTAAGGAGAATGTATAGCAAAACACAACGTATAGAATTGAACAATTGTGCTAAAAATCAAATTGGAGGGACATGTGTCGCGTTGCAATTGGTGGAAGGGAGGAGTGCTATGATGGCGCCATTTGTAGGGCAAAGATCTGATTTGGGTAGAATCAAATTATATATTGTAAATGTAATTTTCGGTATTAAAAATATAAAATAAAAAAAATACCACAATACTACATTCATTTTTCTCTACATATAGACATCAATTTTGAATATGTTTGACCATATTTTTAAAAAAAATATTTTTTTGAATACAATTATGTGTAATAGTACCTAAAAAAATATTTTTAATTATCTTTCAGTAGTAATAATGAAAATTTTGATGAAGATGTTAGGTGTTCTTTCATTTCGGAACATGTTGGCAAAGTTTCAATTTAAGTTTATGTGTTATCGTTGGTGTAATGACGTTTTAATTAATCAATAAAATTTGGCTTCTTAAAAAAATGAAGTATTGGGTTATATATATTTAGCCTTATTTAGTTTATAAAAATATTAATTTAATAATAATATTTTAATAATAAAAAATGAATATAATAATATATTGGAGAATAAAAATAATTATTAGAGAGGGGTATATTTGTAAATTGAATTGGTAGAAAATGATGAGTTTTGGAATGTTAGGGATGTTAATAATAAAATGAAAAAAGTGAAAATGGGATACTAAGATGACGCGGTGGAAAGAGAATAATAGAATATTAGTATTCCTATGATCTCTAGCATCCTTTGATAAATATGGTCTTATGCTCACAACTCATTTTCCTTGTTCACAAAAATGACATTTTATAGTGGGTTAATAGGGTTTGACACCTCTCAAAATCTTATATTATATCAAAAAAAAATTAAAAGCATTGCAATTTTACAATAGTAATTCTTTCAAACTATATAATAGAGATACAATTAAAAGCTAGATCATTTATCTTTTTTTTTTTATTAAAAGGCGAAAATTTTGGGGTGTGTCAACCACGGTTGTACCGCCACCCAAGAGCGTCCTTGCGGACGAGAGTTTGGAACTCAAGGTCGGAACTCCAAGGGGAAGAGACGGAATCTAAGGCCAGGTGAGAAAGACGATCGGCAACCCTGTTAGCCTCCCTAAAGACGTGGGAAACGGAGATCGTCTCAAAGGAATTAGGCAGAAGCAGAGTATCCGAAATAAGCATCTCGATTTCCCAAGGCGTCCGCCAGGCCTCCTTGATCGCATTCACGATTGTGAGACAATCGCCCTCCACATCAAGTCTTCTAATCCCCCTCTTTCGGGCTTCCCTTAGCCCGAGTTGCAATCCAATTGTTTTGGCTTGTAGTGTCAACACCTTCCCACACCTTTTGGCATCGCAGGCGATCAATCTTCCTTCGTCATCTCTAATAAGGAAACCTGCAGAAGCGCAACCAGAAGTGTAAAGGCTCGGATTTTAAAATCCTAATTTTTTCGGAAAATGAGAATTAAAAATGAATTTAAATTGGATTTAAAACTCATTTAGCGGATTCCGACCGGAATATAAAATTTGATGAACAATTTCCGTCTTTTTACCTCGAAAAATTCAAAATAATTATCGGATAGCGATATCCTTTTCGATTATAAAAATCTAATTGATCGAGTAAGCGAGAGTCGGGGAAACTAACATTCGGGGACTAATTATGGGATTCGAAATTCGCGTATTTGGGATTTATTTCCGGGTATTTGTTTACCTAATTCCACACACAATGCTCACCCACTCTCTCCTACCTTACCCTGCAGCTGGAGACCATCCCTCCATCTCCTAATCTTTCATGTCAAAACCTCACCATACCCTTCAAATTCACCCCCACTCCCTGTCATTTATTCATTCACCAACTCCTTCCTTCACCATACTCTTCACCATCATCTCCCGCTCTCTCGGTTCAGCATCACCGACCACCACATCTCCATCGCCGAACACCTCCCGAGCACCCCTATTTTCGAGCTCAAGAGGCTGAGCATCTCCAACGCCCACCTCCTCTCCCTCACTTCTTCGAACGAGCAGAAGCAGCAGCCCGGAGTCCCAGTGCCGACGCCAAACCTCCACGTCCTTCCCCGTCCCCTGTTTCGAGCCCAAACCAAAGCTCCGAGCTCCGTTCCTCCTCCTTCCTCAGACCCAGCAGCTGCAGCACCATCCCGCCACCTCCTCCGACGTCCACCGCCACCCCAACGCCACCCAGGAGCCTCCAAGCGCCGCCGACGAGCCACCAACGGCCCTTTTGCTCTGTTTCGTGAAGCCCCGTTCCGGTCCGACAAGCCATCGCGAGCCACCGACGAAGCCCAGAACTCCGATCGAGAGCTCCGAAGTTGCGAAAAATCCATCTCGGTGAGCTCCTAATTTGTCCTCGTTCGATTCGATTTCTTGTCGGCTGTGGGTGTGTGTCGAGGGTGTGTGAGGTGAGTGAGGGCTGTGTACGAGGGTCGGGTGAGGCTCGAGAGCTTCGTCGAGCTCCGACAAGCTCGAGAGCGGCGAGGTCGAGCGTGAAGGCCGTGAGCGTGAGAGGCAAGCGTGAGAGCGAGGGGGTGAGTGAGAGAGTGCGAGCGAAGGCGAGCGAGCTGGTGAGGACGAGCTGGCTAGCGCCGATGAGCTGGGCTCGATCTCCGTCGATCAGCGCGGGTGACGTCGAGCTCCGTCGATCAGCGCGAGGAAGGAGATGGCTAGGCGGCGGGAGTTTCTTTTGAAATTGGAGGAAGAGGACCCTTAGGCCCCACCTTTATATATATATATATATATATATTATTTGTTTTAACATTAAACCGGTTTGGGGTTAATGAGTATGGGTTTGGTTCGATCCGGTTCGGTTCGGTTGGGTTTAAATGGGTTTGGTTCGGTTCGGGTTTATTCGTTTAATTATTTAATTATTTAATAATATTTTAAAATATTATAATATTGTGTGAGGATTAAAATATAAAATATTATTTCGGATATTTTATAAAGGCTCGGTTTTACTAAATAAAAATAATTGGGACTTTAAAAGATTTGAATATATTTTTCAAAGTAATTAACAAGTGGTATTTAAATATTATATAATAGTAAAAGGGAATTTTATGAACATTTTCAAGGGTCAGAACCCTTAACTATTTAACTGGGATTTTAAACGGTTTTGAAACAAACTTGGGAATAAGACTTATTCGATGACTAACTAGCATGATAATAAAATCGTTTGACTAACGGTATGATATGTATGACTAATAGCATGATATTGTGGTGATTTTTTTTAGAAGAGACTAAATGATCGATACTTGTGATGATAATGATATATGTCCTTATGGAGAGTATGAGTATGGAATAGTAATATGCGAATTTGGCTAAGAATGATATAGAGGTTATCTTGAGCCGATGAGATGACGGATTATATATGTTGAACGGTATGAGATGGGAGATGATTGATCAGGATGAACTGGAAGTATGATGGATACGAACTTGTTTATTTATCTGTTTGTATGAGTGTGTGATATATGTGTTCAGAGAGACTATAGAAGTTTACTCAGTAAATTCTCGTTATGTAATTAGGTGATATTCTGTGATCGTGACTACTGTGTGCTGGATTCTTCTTTTGCTGATCTTCTAGCCAGGTAAGTACCTCCGGGGCTTACTCAGTAACCAAGACCTCTTGCCTGATGTGCCATATAATATGTAGGTGTTGCATATGCATAAAAGCATGTCATGTAGTATCATGCTTAAGAATTGCACTTACGAATGAGCATTCTTATTCTGTATGCGTTTGAATGCAGAACGGCCGTTATATGTGAGTCCTAGAGTCGTTGTTAGGGTCATAGGACAACCCAGCTTCATTGGGTGTTGTCCTCCTCGAGTCATTTATATATATATATATATATATATATCATGAGATACGAGATGAGCACGAGATACGATATGATGATGAGATGTGATATGCTATAGCATCGAACTGGCCAGTCTCCACCCTATCTGGAAGGGGGTGGTGGTAGAAGAGGGATATACCACTTGGTATTCTTTGTTAAGACCTTACTTCATATTCTGCATATATGAATTAGGAGCATGATAATGTGGTTAATATTTCAGTACTGCATAAAGGCATCCTTTATTCTAGGTATAGGCGTATTATATGTCCTCAGCGCGGTCAGAGGACCCGCAGGCGAACTCTTGGCCTGACTTTGTGGTATAGTTTCAGGTACCCGATCCACTGCTTGATTTTGTGCTGTTATGACGGGGTCCATTCATATGGCGGAGAGTGAGTGTTTTAACCCTGACTTCACCAGATTCATACTTTTGGGATTTCTTCCTACTTATACTCTATTTTGATCCGGCTCTGCCGCGACACTGGTTGTATTGTTTCAGAACTTATGTCCTTTGCATGATAAAAGGTTTTGCGCATTGTAGACTTAGGACAGGTACAGGGGTTTACCCCGGGGTCTCCAGCTGACCTTCCGGATTTGGGTGCGAAATCCCGCTTTAAACTACAAATCCTTGATTTCAAACCTTCAACCTGTACTCGGGGCGCAAGATCCTAACGAGGGGTTTTATCTCTCGAAACGTAACTCGGGAATCATAATCCCGGGCCGTTACAAGAAGAGCTTTTAACACCATCAAAATTGAGCTTGTAACTACCTTCCTCGGGTTTAAGCCATCTTTTTTTTTCGATCAGTGTGTTTAAGCCATCTAATGACGTTTCTTTGGCGGGAGTCATTCTTTGGTTTGAGTGTTCTTGTTATTACGTCTTCTTCATCTGGGTTTTCCTGTTTGGATTTTTTCCAGTTTTTCATGTGATGATAGATTGTTTCAATCACTTCGACTATTGTTCTTATGCTTTGATTTTGCTAGATCATTTATCTTGTTCTTAGAGGTTTTCAAATAAATATGTTTGAAATGATAATTTAATATACCATTTTATCTTTTCAGTAATTTTTTTAATCTTGATCAAATAAAAAAAATTCATTATCATTTTTCGATATAGTTATTTTTATAATCATTTAAAACAATATAATGGTATATCTATTTATTTTTATGTCACAAAATTAGAATTTATAGACGAAATAATATTATATTGTAGGAAAAATCATTTTTATATATGATTTTATTTATTAATACCTATTCATCAATGGAGTAAATGAATCATTCGATTATCTCTCTACTGGTCTTATTTGCTAAAATCTCTTGTATTTGTTTTTTTTTTGTTTTTTTGTTGTATTTCTGGTTGTATGATGATGATTAGCCCGTTTGTCGATTTACTTTGGCCTCTCGATTTCCCTTATTTTGTTGTCCTCTGGGATTTCAAATTATTTCTTGTTAAAAAAATGAATCCGATCAAATCTCGATATACCTTGCCGCTGACATTTGCACCGGGCAACAACTACCATGGCCTCCATCTTCATCGCTCTTCGCCTGTTACGGACTACACCGCCATAGCCTAGCAGCCTGCACGTAGGCGCCACCGCCTTGCTCACAACCGCCACCGCTTTCCACTAAGGTGTAGGGGCTACTGTCGTCGTCCTCCTAGGCTCGCCGCCGTCGTCCTCTGTGCCTCACTAGCTTAATTAGCCTACCTTGGCCCGCGTTTGCTACGGGTACGCCTCCTGTCCGCCTTCGTCGTCCTTCACCTCTCCTTGGCCACCATCTCGTGGTTTCGGTGCACCATTTGAACCACTACAACCAATTCGGCCCTTGAGTTGTACATTGCGGACCCCTTTGACTCCGAGTTCGAGGTGGTCCTTTTGGATTACTCCCGCTCCAATATTTGTCACACCCCGGTTCGCTCTAGGATCCTACAAATCGATCCTCGGGTGCATCATTGTATCACCTATATCTGCTGATCTTATGGGTTTGTTTTTCAACCGCTTGATCAATCGCTTTTCGTGTTCATTGTTGTTCATTCTCGTTTCTCGGTTCCGTCTTATTCGCCTCTATTTTGACTTACCCTTGTGGTAGCCTATTTACAATCTTGTTATCATCCTTGAGGGTTTGAGATGAATGTTTAGAGGGATTGAATGGGCAATGGTGTGGCTTGAGTTTGGGTTTGCGGGTTAGTGTGTTGTGATGTTCTTGTTGTATCACAGGCTTCATGTGAGCGATGGTTGATTTGCCATGCCCGAAGACTGATTTGTCAGGCTTTATGTGAGTGATCGTCAGAGTTCTCTGTGTGCGTCCTTTTGACCGATCGATTCGTTTGTCCTGTTGACTTGTGGTTTATAGTGTAGGATAGCTTGTACGTTTCATTTTACAATTTTTTGTATGTCATTTATTTGTGTAATTTATTTTTTGTCATTTGCTTCTGATTGTACATGATTATTATTCTATCTACCAACTTGTCTGGTCTCTTAATTTCTCTAGACATGTCTACATAATCGAATTTTTTTTCCTAATATCAACAACAAGTATAAAATATCAGTTCATATCTAAGAAAATGAATTCGATCAAATCAAACCAAGAAACAAAAATCAGTTTGACATTTCGCCCCTTATTATGCTGTCATATATCATATAACTTAATGTTTTTTTATAAGGTAAGAATTTAAGGGCCAGACATGCCTGACACCTCAATGGGCCGATAAAGTCGGCACACGATAGACCGTCAAAACATACAATCAAAATAACAAAAGGTGCAAACCGGACAGAAACAAGCAAACCATTTCGGACGACTTAACAAACCTAATCCTAACAAGTTGGGGACAACATAGACTACGAACCGAAGCCAAACATCACCAATTAGCGACATCGCTGGCCAGCGGTACAGCAGGAGTCCTTGTGGGCAGTGAAGACGAACCTCCAAGGAAATTTCCGAATCACGAGACGCCTCGATACACACCGCCTCGACCCCAGCCAGACCCGACTCCGAGACGCCATAGCCCCAACTAAGAAAAGGACTGCAGAGATCAACCAAAAGAGCAGCCGAGATCTGCCCTAGGACAAAGCACCTGAAAACCCATACGGGATTTAATTGGAGCCCTTTCGGGATTTAATCAAGCCCTTTCGGGATTTAATTTCAACCCTTTTGGGCGGGTTTACACAATATAAATATATAAGTAAAAAGGGCTACCCACTTTAATTGTATATTAAAATATTATTTTTATATTCCGACAGCTTTGGGCCCAAGGAATTGCCTTGGGCCCAAAGCACCATCTTTGGGCTTCCTTGGGCCCAAGCAAAGACCATTGGGCCCAAGGAAAGGTATGCAATGAAGTCGTATGACACACGATTGAGAACTCAGGTAGCACTAATGGAGGTACGGCCGACCCAACCGAGGGCAGATGACGAGGTCAGCACCACCACCAGACCACCACGACAGCAAGAGGAGGGCCATATCACCGGCGGAGAGAGAACCGAAGCCGAGGATAGGGTAAGCGGATGGAGAAAGGGGATCGACGATGTGGAACCTGCAGAGGGGCTCGCCACCGACAACAAGTTCAACTGCAGTGACGCGATGAAAAGCCACCAACACGGATGCGAAGATGTGCAGGCGAAAGAAGAGAAGAGAAGGAAAGGAAGGAGACAACCGCCCACACACAATCGACGACAACCGTCGGCGACATCATCCCATGCCACCAACAATGAATAACCGACCAATCGAAACGAGAAGCCAGTGACCCACCCCGGAGAACGAAAACTGACGAAGAAGAGAGGCCAAATGACAATCAGATCCACAAAACCACAAATTCTAGGTTAATTTCGCAAAAGAAGGTGATCAAGAGTAAAAGCCCTAATTTGATTTCAACAACAATTATACAAAAGAGGGGATTCAAGAAGGGTAAGACCCCAGATACACAAGCGGATGTTGAGATTCTAGAGAGAGGGGCTCTCTCTAGAACTTTCCGTAAGCGTATGTATCCCAATCTTTAATAACTCAATGTTTTTTTTTCTTCTAGAAAAAAACTCAAATGTTTTTTCATTATCATTTTTTTCGGTCTATTATTCATCTATTATTATCACTATTTCATTACTCTATTTTTTTATAGTACTCAATTCGTACAAAATAATTGATAACCTCGATTCCTCGACAGGCTATCCAATTTTTTTTTTTCATTTTCTCTAAATTCACCCCAAATACTTATACGAGAAAGTTAAATACACCGGTAATCACCGCTAATAGGTCCCACTAATGGTGTTTTTTTAAAAAAAAAAAATTTGAACATGGGTGAACCCTGCTAATGGGTACTCAACAAGTTGCAGATCCATTAGCTGTGTATCCTATCGGTGTATTTAACAATCTCCTACTTATAAAATGTGAACTAACCTCTTCACAAAAAAATGCATTACATGGTGTTAGACCATCCACAATGGTTGTGTGCGAATGTGTATTTTTTAGACTTTTTTAACTCCATTGGTTGTTTTGAGTGTGTGCAAATATACACATTTGAGCATGTAATGTGCAAATTTGAGCACACTACCTCCTCTATATGCAAAAACTTTTACAAAAAACAAGACGATTTCATTGGTTGATTTTCTTATGATTTTATTTTCCTTTTTATTTTAAATGAATTGTAGTTGAATGGTGTATAAAAATGCACATTTTTCCATTTGAGCAAATTGTTAAAAATTGATGTGTATTTTTATACATCTTGTATAAATGTGTACATTTTACCCAAAACCATTGTGGATGGTCTTATAAGAGCAAAGGTATGACTGAGGGTAAAATTGATAATCCACTTTAATTTTTATTCCCTTCATTTTACATAACCATACACTATCTACCCCTTTATCCCATGCATATTTTCTTAATAAATAAATTATAATATCTAAATAAATTTTAATATAAAATATTTGATGGAAAATATTATACTTTAAATTCTGTATTATTATAATTTCATGAAATATAAATGTGTCATATATATAAAAGTTAAGACCATCATTTAATTTTATTATGTATTTACATGTCTAATATATACATTTTATTTATCACAACAGATAAAAGCTATATATGTCTAGCTATGTGATTTATTTGCAAGCACACACGTATTTATGTATATTTTATATTGATTGATAATATATATTTTGTGTTTATAATAGTTTTCCATAAATCATGTTTTTATAGTATTATAATATTAAAATATAATTTTATATATAATTTTTTTTTTGATTAGGAAAGAATTCGGGTGAGCAAGCTCTACCCGGCAGCATCCTTACGGATGAGGTAAAAAAGACCAGAATTGTTGTATATATCGACTCCCCTGGCAGAGTGGCAAAGGTGTGCAACCTTATCAGCCACTCTATTGCCAGTTCGGGGAACATGAAAGAAAGAAACTTCTTTCAAGGTCGATAGTAGAGTTTGGACATCAGATAAAATAAGTTCAACTTCCCAGGGGCATTTAGTGCACTTTCTAAAATGATTTATGATTATACTGGAGTCACCCTCGATATGAAGTTTGTCAACTCGGAGTCTCATAGCGTGTTGGATCCCTAAGGCTAGCGCTTCAGCTTTGATGGCGCTCTGCTTTCCCAGTTTTTGATAGCATATGGTGATAGGTCTACCTTCCCAATCCCTAATGATAGCTCCCGCAGAGCTATTTGAATTAGACAAGGTAGAGCCATCGAAATTTAATTTTAAGGTTCCTGTTGGTGGTTTTCGCCAATCTGTTTCCCGGTTTATGTGTTTCTTTTTTGGGTACGTAATATGTTGTGAGCGAGGTGCAATTTCCTCATCAAAAACACACTCCAGCTTAAAAGTTTTGCTCCAATTAAGAATGTGTGTTTTAATCAAGTGAATTGTGGCATCCCTACTTGGGATTGGTACTTGTCTAAATACATATTGGTTTCGGATGTACCAGGTTGTCCACCAAGCGAAGGCCAGCTCCGCCTTAGCCGTGGGAGTAAGATTATTCCCAAGGAAAGCAATGATCGGTTTTATGTCCCGAGATTGTTGTATTATATTTGAAATGGTTGAGCCAACTCGAGGAGCGAATTGAAGAATAGAGCGTACGTATGGGCATTCAACCAAAAGGTGAATATCATCTTCTGTAGACCCATCACAGAGGCTACAAATGGGTGGAATAGGAAATCCACGCGAGGCAATCCTATAGGCAGTGGGGAGCCCGTCATGGCAGATTTTCCATAAAAAAATTTTAATCTTAGGAGGAATATTAATCTTCCAAATCCAATTGTTGATGTCAACGTTGGACGATGTGCGTGATGTGATTAGCCTATAGGCACTCGAAGTCATAAACCAACCAGCCCTGTCGGGCCACCAATACAGCCGATCCTCAATCGAGGATATTGGCAGTGGAATGTCCATAATTTCAGTGACTAAGGAGGAGGGGAGAACCTTGTGGAGTTTTCCCCCCCACCAACACCCGCCTAAAATATAGTCACTGACAGACTCCTCAATGTTGCCATCTGGGGGGCAGATGCCCCTAGAGCGTAGAGAAGACGTTGAAATCCAGTTATCTGTCCAGAATTTGATAGACTTTCCATTCCCTACGGACCAAATGAGACCAGACTTAAATTTATCAATTAGGGGAATCATTTTTGCCCATTGCCAGGACGTGTCTCCACGTTTTTTGTACTCAAGGATGTTAGAAGACCGTAGGTACTTGTAGTTAATTAGTGAAACCCAAATATTATCAGGTTCAGCCAGGATTTTCCATAACAGTTTCATTTGAAGCGCTTCATTCATTTCTTTTGATTTCCTAAGTCCTAGTCCTCCACATTTTTTCGGTCTACAAATCCTATCCCAACTGATAAGCGGACGATGTTGAAGATCTTTGTTCCAGAAGAAAGTTCTGTTAATTTGATCGAGCTCTTTATGTATTGAATTAGGAAGCATGAAGCTCTGCATTGTGTATAGTGGTTTAGCTGACAGGTTTGAATTAATAAGAGTAGCCCGACCCTGCTGAGATAGAGCGTGGGCACGCCATTTGCTTAGTTGTTCTTTAGATTGACAAATCATATCTTGAAAAGTTTGTTTGTTAACTTTACCATTAATAATAGGGCAACCGAGATATTTTTCCAACGAAATTTTGTTTGTAATGTTCAAGCAACTGCGGAGCTCAGCAATCCTGGAGCTAGAGACTCCCTTAGTTGCTTGGAAACTTGACTTATGATAATTCACCTTTTGACCAGAAACTTTACAGTAAGAGTCAACTATTGTTTTGACTTTGTGAGCAGCCTCCAAGCTGCCTTTTGTGAAAATGATAGTGTCATTAGCAAAGGAAAGAAAAGGGACGCTGGGACCGTTCCTTCCGAAACGGAACCCAATGGGGCTACTATCCATAGTTGTCTCGGCTGAGAGTTTCCGAGCTAAGATTTCCGCCCCTAGAATAAATAGAAACGGGGAAAGGGGATCTCCTTGCCTGAGGCCACGGGAGGGAAAGAACATGTCCGTGGGGCCATTGTTTACAAGAACTGAAAAGGACACCGTTGAAACACATTCCATAACCCAAGCGATGAAAGTGTTGTGAAATCCAAATTTTTCTAGGACCCTCTTAGTAAAATTCCAGTCCACTCTGTCATATGCTTTTTCCATATCGAGTTTAATCGCAAGCCACCCCTCGCAACCCCTCCGAGATCTAAAGGAATGGAAGATTTCATGCGCTATCAACACATTATCTTGGATGGCTCCATCCGACACAAACGCGCCTTGCAGAGGGTGAATAAGCTTGACAATGACAGTTTTGAGTCTCTCTGTCAAGATTTTTGAGATTACTTTGTACAGATTAGAACAAAGACTAATTAGACAGTAATGACCAGTAGTGGTCGGGTTGTCTCGTTTAGGAAGGAGGGAGATAAAAGTATGGTTTATTTGTTTCAGGAGTTTGCCAGAGTGGAAGAAACTTTTTACAACTCTAGTGATGGATATACCTACAATATCCCAGTATTTCTTATAGAATTCCGCTGTGAAGCCATCGGGTCCTGGGGACTTGTTATTCCCAAGACTGAACACAGCAGCTTTAATTTCACTATTCGAAGGGAGTCGAGTAAGAAAGGCATTTTCCTCAGGGGTAATAGAAGGATGGATTAGGTTTATCATTTCATATAGGAGTCTATCATCAATTGCTTCCTTTTTGAATCTTTTTTCGAAATCATTTTTAATTTCATTTCTGACATTTTCATCTCCTACTATTAGAGTGCCTTCAAAGGATGTAATATTACGGATTTGTTTCCTGTGCCTCCTCCCAGAAGCGACCCGGTGGAAATATGTTGTGTTCGTATATGAAAGAATAAGATGTTTTGTTTTGGCTCGTTGATTCCAGAACGTTTTTTGGAAGAGGAGAAGCTTTTCCTTTTTCATAATGAGGCACTTTTCTCTATTGATTGTCGGACTGGTGTTGGCTCCTGGAATGGAGGTTTGAATATTAAGAAGTTCAGTCTCTATCTCATTTAACTGCCGAAAAATATTTCCAAAGGTACATTTATTCCATTCTTTAGCTTTTTTCTTCAAAATTTTCTGTTTAAACATCAGTTGATACATAGTCGAGCCGAGACAATTTGCTCGCCAAGATTGTTTAACTATATTCCGGAAATCCTTCCGTTGAAGCCAAGCATTCTCAAACTTAAACGGAGGAGCTTTGACGATCGAGCCACTTTCGAGAGTTATTGATATGGGGCAGTGATCAGATGAGGAAAATGCACCGTTGCAAGTGGTTAGGCCCAGGAATTTTTGGATGATCTGGTGATGAACCATCACCCGGTCAAGTTTTTCACGAATGTTGTCTTCTTCATCTTGGTTTTTTCTCCATGTGAAGGGGTTCCCGAAAGTAGGGAGATCCTCAAGAGCACACTCATTTTTAAATTGTAGAAGTCGTGTAAATCGAGCAGAGCGAGGGTTAGCCCCACCCAGCTTGTCGTCGCTACATAAAATTTCGTTCAAGTCACCTATGACAATACAAGGAGTAGGCGAGTTGTTCACTATGTATGTCAAGGTTTCCCAGAATGAATCTTTCTCTTGAGGGGTCGGAGGCGCATATACAAATAGTAGGAGAATAATAAACTCATCATTGATATTTTCGTATCGGAGCCCAATGATCTGGGGTAGATGGATTTCCACCGAAATGATTTCGTTTGTTAATTGATATGATTTCCAAAGAATGCCCAGGCCACCAGAACGTCCGGAAGCTGGGGACCAGATAGCTTCGTCAAAGCCCGCTGATTTCCAAATCTTTTCATCAGGAACAGATTCTGATTTCGTTTCTGCAAGAGCCATTAATTGAATGTGCTCGTTTTTGCACTTGCTATCTATTTCTGTCCAAATTGTTTTTTTCCCAATCCCCCTACAATTCCAATATGTGATTTTCATTTGATAACATCCGGGATGTGAGGCCAAGATTTAAGGGACCTCACACCAAAAAGCTTTTGTACTAATAAGTTGGATCCGATTTGAAGATATAAATTTTCTGTGAAAGGTTTTTCCAATACATTATTGGGGCCATTTGAATTTTTATGAAGCCATAACTTAGCATTATTTTTGTAAAACCAATGACACAAGATAACACTCTCCCAAGCTTGAGAGGAATGTTGATACGCAGTTGATTTAGTGGGGCGTGAACCCCAAGTGTGTTTCCATTCAATTTTAATCAAAGGATGGACACAAAGCCATGAATCCAATAGGTTATAATCAGTAGATGTAGAAGGAGATTCATTTAAATGAGTTGTAGAAATAAATGGGAAAATAACAGTGTGAATCATAAAGATCAAATGGGTGCCCTTCATGCAGGGGGAACACATACACATCAATCTTAATACTTGTATGCAATGAGAGCTCATATTTTGAAGCCGCTGAACATCTGCATCAATTAACCATTGCCTTAACTTACTAATTAAGGTACACTTTTGAGCGTAAAGCTTTGAGAAAACACATGTAGAGAGTCCCAAGCCACCGTTCAAAGGTTGAATAGACAGGAGTTTCGCAGCTGAATACACAAAGTACCCGAAAACTACCGAAGAGACCAAAGCCTCCCAAGCCAGTAGCAAACGAATGATAAGGGAAGAAGCCAACTCAGCAGACCGGCTGGGGATCAACAAAAGAAAGACCAGTCGAGTTCCCACTTTAACCATGAGCTCGAGGACCAAATCACAACACAAGATAAACACACTGTAAGTGCCCAGATGAAGAAAGCATTCATATTTCAAACCATTAGCTAGAAAAACAAGGAACAACACTAGTGATGAACTCCTAATCACAAAATTCATGAATTTAGTTTCTTCTTTGAAATGTTTACAAAGAAATTGAATCCCCATAAGATTATTTGCACTTGTCAAGAGAGATTGGCTGCGAAGACATGGGAAGCCACCATGTCTACCGAACAAGATTACATAGAACATATAAGTATAACAGGTATTACACATAAAAGTTAAAGCAAACAAAAATTTCCAGCCATCCAATATGCAATGGACTGAGATGTCAACAAAAAAGAGTACAATGCACATTCCCTTCAGCAGGGATGAAGTTAAGCACTCATGGGAAGCAGAATTGCAGAACCTGGGAGTGGAAGGACAAAAGGCATATTTACCTAGCTGCTCAAACCCAAGAGGAGCAACAGTAGACAAAGAATGCGAATCAGCAAGATTAGTTTTGACGAGTTTATGTAAACTTCCATAGGAAATTTTATCAAGTGGTTTCACAGACCTATTGGTCATTTGTCCTGCATCACATTCAGCCCTTTTTCCAAGCATTCCAGAATTGCAAAAAAAGGACATCATGAGTCTTAACGACATAAGCCCCTGATATGCATCATAAGGGAAATAATCCCGGTAAGGGAGAGTTCTAACTAAAAACCAGATGCAAGTAACAAAGATTTTTGACATAATAACCACAGACGAGGCCAAGAATAGACTTGCAGAACCAAATTCCATGAGAACCAATTCTTCTTTCTAAATGAGGAACGGAGCCATAACAGCCCCAGAAACCTCAGACTTTTTAAGGCCCGAAAATCGGGGGGTAGGGAGTGAAGAAGCATAAGCTTCTAGCACCGGGTTTTCCAACCACCGAGAGGCGGTGAGTTTCCTGGACTTGATAAAGCAATTAAATAAAACCAATTTAGAGATGAAGTAGATTGACCTGTACAAGTGCGATAGAGCCACATACTTGAAGTAGGAAGAAGACATCCCCACCAGATCAACACAATGGGAGCCGGGAAGGTGACAAAGCAACCACCCTCCCAACCCGGACAGAGAAAAGACGACCCCGAAGCCCACCTCGACACAGAGCCGATGAGCAATAGCGAAGATGGCGCACCCCCACAGAACAGAGACCGGACAGGTGCGGCACAACCCCCACCAGCAGGCATATTTCCATCTTTTTTTGAAGTTTTTCATCATCCTCTCTTCACTTTGACACAAGGGCGCGTACAGTCGAGGGAGCAACATCAACATCGGTGATCCCCCAGCCCAACGCAACCCTGGTAAACGCTTATATTGAACCTCCATTGACACCATATGTAAACAATCGGGGATGACGATGCCCAGAACGACCTCAGAGTCCACCCCTAGCGGACGACAAACCGCCGTAAAAAAGGGACGGGAACCAGCGAGAGGCCGGGGAAGGAAATAAACAGCAATAGATAAGCCGATAAGGCAGAGGAAGGACCCTTGATTGGGGAGGATGATGAAGAAATTGTGCGAATTAGGGATTGAGATCGGAGGATTGAAGGCAAATTGGGGGCGCGTGGCTCGCGCGTACTTCAGGCCCGGGAAGGGGGGTTTTAACTTAATTTTCGATTTTTGTTTTATGCTTATCATAATTTTATATATAATGGTAAACATACATCTTTATATAAAATATTTTAATTGATAAATTTCGTGCCATGCACCGAGTATTAACCTAGTTTTTTTTTAATACAAGATGAGGGTTTAGGGTGTATCAACCACGGTTGTACCACCACCCAAAAGCGTCCCTTTGGACAAAAGCCCGAAGCTCTTATATCGGAACTCCAAGAAGGAAAGATGGATCCCACAGCCAGATGAGCTACACAATCAGGGTTGGCTTCCCTGGAAATTAGGGGTATTATGTGAACACAAGTAGCTCGAATTCGACTCGTACTCGCTCGATAAACTCGGCTAGAACTCGTTCATTTTCTAAACGAGCCGAGTATGAGCACATTTTTAAGCATGATCCAAAGCTCAGCTCGTTCGAATTAAACTCGAATAGCTCGAATTTTATGGAATTATAAAATTTCCTTTAAGTTACTGTTTAAAGCTCGAAAAAAGCTCGACTCGTACTCGTTCATTTCCTAAACGGACCGAGTATGATCACATTTTTAAGCTCGAGTCAAAATTTAGGCTCGGCTTGAGCTCGTTCATATCCTAAATGAACTGAATATGAATAAGCAATACTCAACTCGTTCGGCTCGAATAACAGCCTTACTGAAAATAATTAACGGGTCGGGTGATGATATTTCCACCGCTAATTTTTACTATCTCCACCGCTAATCACCGCAACATGTTACGGTGAGTTAATTACGGATAAATGAAACCACCGTTGTATAGTGTGGTAAGGAGAATTATTGTTTTTTTTTTAAAAAAAAAATGCCCACCGCAACTTGTTACGGTGGGTGAAATTACGGTGGGTTAATTAAATTAATTTTATTAAAAATTAATTTAATTTTTAACAAAAAAAATTTGAAAAACATACACTTGTCGGGCCTATGTACCGATAGGCAAAAAATATTTTTAAAAAAAATTGGGGAAAAAAATAAATTTAATTTAATTTTAAAGAAAGTTTTTTTAATTACAGGCCCGACAGGCAAAATTTTTTTTTGAAAAAACTTTAAATTAATTTAAAAAAACTTTAAATTAATTTTTTTTAAAAAAATGGTCCGACAGGCAAAAACTTTTTTTGAAAAAAATTAAATTGAATTTTAAATTTTTTTAGGCCCGACAGGCAAAAAAGTTTTTTCCAAAAAAATTTAATTTAATTTTTTTAAATTAAATTAAAAATAAATAAAATTAGTTGTAATTAAATTATAATAAATTCATTGTAATTAAATTCACTATAGTTTTAAATTAAATTAAAATAAATAAATTTTAATTTCATTTATTTTTAAAAAAAATGTTTGAAATATTTTTTTTTAAAAAAAAATAAATTTTAATTTAATTTTTTCAATTCATTGTAATATATTTAATGAAAATTAAAGTTGTCTAATAAAAAAAAGGAAAATTAAAGTTGTAATTTATTTTATGAAAATTAAAGCTGTAATTTTTTAAATTAAGTTGTAATTATTTTTTTAAAAAAGGCAAGTTGTAATAGAAAAAACTCGTTTACGAATGAGTGATAACAAGAAAAAACACTTCTGAAAACGAGTTATAACTGGAAAAATAGACATGCAATTTGACAAAGTACAAAACTATAAACACATCTACTGGCGAGAAAACCGAAGATGCTGACTTGGGCCGTAGTATTCATTTTGGGTGGCCCTCCATTTTTGGTGCACTTGTTGCAAGGCTTTCTTACCGACTAGGTTCTGAAGAAGCACACGGAATTCCTCTTTGGTTGGAGCACCTACACTATTATATCGGTCATATAACTCTAACGTCATAGCACCAACATGTCGAGCGCGCTGCATGTTAAAATCGTTAATTTATAAAAAGTCATCACAAGTCACATTCTATTCTATCTATGTATATTTTAGTTGATTAAATATAATATATATATATATATATATTATTTTGGTAATTTCTATCCAACTAAAAACATTTCTTGAGAAAAATATATAATAGATATAGATTTTATTCAATTAAATTTTAACAAGGAAGGCAATTAATTATTTTTGGTAAGTATATATGGCCTCGAAACAGATAGATAGATAGATTGTTAGATAAAAAAAAGATACACTCCATATTTTATATGATACAAGCAAAGCACGTTGATTTGGGAAAGATTTTGATTAATATACTATTTTATTTAATTTTTAAATATGTTTTATATAGGGTTTATCAATTTTCATTTAGTACATTATTCGTAGATTAATTTGTGTGACTAATAAATTGGATTAAACTAACTTATTTAGGAAACTATTCCCTAAAATAAAACAACTACATCTTTAAAGAATATTTTCTAAAAAAATCATATCTTAGCAAATCCATATGATAGATTAACTTTCTATTTATAAGATTTATTTTATGTTTAAAATTAATTAATCTATCTAATTGATACATTATAAAAGGGGATATATGATACATTCTCTATTTGTATGTGATATGCCATTCATTAATACGTACAAACGCAGCGCCAATTAAACACAGGAGAAGGTCTAGCCTCGCCATGGTGGTGCGGATGGTGGTGGCGGATTTGCTCGTTTGCGGTAGGCACGTAATGCCCTTCCCTACCGGACTCTTGCAAAAATAGCCGCCACCATCCCCACTCTCATGGCAGGGCTTAGCCTTCGAAAGTAGGATTTAGTTCATCGATCACTGGCCACTTCGCCTTTGGGCCTTTCAATCTCTCTGTGAGTTGGTGATCACGTAAGTGGTAAAAAGAGGTTACCAATCTTATTTCAGTACTTCTCTATATATTTGAAATGAAGATTTTATTATTTATTTAAAGATTTTTTTTACTCATAATTGACTCTATGTTTCTAATGATTAAGATTCAAACTGATCAAGATTTAGTATGTGATATAGTATATATCACAATATTGCGTACTCCACCTTGTAATTGGTTAATCTTTCAAATTTCATTAGTGGCATTATTTTGTTAATATTAATGTGACTTGTGATGACTTTTTATAAATTAACGATTTTAACATATTATTTTAATAATTTTTTGTGGGAGAATCTTTGATTTCAAGTTGAATTGATTATTATAAGTTTTTCAAATTTCATTAACGATTTTAACATATTATTTTAATAATTTTTTGTGGGAGAATCTTTGATTTCAAGTTGAATCGACTGTACAATAATAGATCTTTCAAATTTCAATAGTCCACTATAGACTTCAATTACATTGATTTAGAAAAGGATGGATAGCAAAAAAAAACTCAAACATACAATAGATCTTTGTTCAAATTCCCTTGAATTTGTTGAATTAAGTGTGGTGCTTAGTTGTTCCAATGTGAATGAGAACATTAGATTAGTAAACTCGCGATAAAAATAGAAGAAGGATAACCACACAATTTTTCTAAGACCTAATTACGTTAAAAAATCAAATTAGTTTATGGATTCTAATTTTTATCATCATCAGAAATGGTAGTATGTAATTCACCGATTGACGAAATGGTGATCGATGATTTTTGGTCTCGAGCAAATTCATAATTATTTTCTAGATTCAAAAGGGTTTTTTTATGCAATTTACTTACTCAAATTAATTATAGATATTTGGCATCTTACCAATAAACTCACTCAAAATGAATACTAGGGCCCAACTCAACATCGTTGATTTTATCGCCAATAGATCTGTTTTTTCTATGACTCATTCGTATCTTTGTAGTTTTGTACATTGTCAGATTGCATGTCTATTTTTCCAGTTGTAACTCGTTTCATAAGTGTTTTTTCTTGTTATCACTCATTAGTAAACGAGTTTTTTCTATTACAACATGTTTTTTTAAAAAACAATTACAACTTAATTTAAAAAAATTACAACTTTAATTTTCATAAAATAAATTACAACTTTAATTTTCATTAACTAAATTACAATGAATTGAAAACACTAAATTAAAATTTATTTTTAAAATAAATTTAATTACAATGAATTTTTTAAAATAAGTTAAATTAAAATTTATTTATTATAATTTAATTTAAAACTACAATGAATTTAACTTATTTATTTTTTAATTTAATTACAACTAATTTTATTTATTTTTAATAAATAAAATTTAATTTATTTTTAATAAATAAAATTTAATTTATTTTTAAAATAAATTAAAATAAATTTTTGTCCCAAAAATAAATTTTGTCTTTCGGGCCTTGTTTTTCCAAAATTTTTTAAGATTAAATTATATATATATTTTTAAAATTTTTGCCTCTTGGGCCGACCAGGTATATGTGTTTTTCCAAAAAAATTTTAAAAAATTAAATTAAATTTTTTTAAAACAACTTTTTGCCTATGTCCCGACAAGTGTATTTTTGTTTTCCAAATTTTTTTTAAAAATTATTTTAAAAAAACAATTAAATTAATTAGGCCACCGTCTGCTTTTTTTTCCAATTTTTTTAAAAATAAATTAATAAACAGTTCACAAACCGGATCACATCCACCGTTGTACACTGCGGTGGCCACCGTCGTACGCTGCGGTGGCCTGGGAAACGCAATTAAGGCCACCGCTAACATCTACGGTGATTAGCGGTGGACATAGTAAAAATTAGCGGTATAGATATCCGGTTCGATAATTAACCTAGTTTGTGAAAAACTAGTAAATCGGCATATGGAATATAATCTCTTGAAGGGAGAAAAAAAACTAAACTAATTTCTCCACAACACAAAAGGCAGCGAAAAGACGGATTTGTCCTCATACCTCATTTTCCCTTTTCTCTCTGGGGGAGCTCACGAAGAAAGGTTTCAATTTGATATTCGTCTTTCCATGTTTTGCAATCCAGCAACAGAAATCGGAAGACCAAAAGAGCCGTTCGTTTAACTCTCAAAATCTCTTCTCTCTTCCCAGGAGGATCTCCGATTCATCCAAGGTACGTTTTCCTCTCCTCCTCCCGGTGGCGGCGGAGATTTTGATGCGCTCCATTGTTTCGAGTTTGATGTATCACAAAAAAAGCTCAAACCATCTTTTGTTTTGTTTTGATTTCTTTATTGACGCGCTCCATTGTTTCGCTCTATTCCTAATATGATTTGATCTTTTGAGTCTTTCGTTCGATGAGAGCCTTACAAAATGCGTTTCTGCTCGTTTGATGCCTTCCTTGGCATTTGTTCTATTGTGAGCTGGTTTAGGGTTTTAATTTGTGTTAGGTTTTCACAATCTGCGGGGATACTGATTGATTTGTATCTTGCTTTTTCTTCTGTTTTGCGTTTAAATCTAAAAGACTTTGGTCAACATCTTATTGTTCTTGATATTTGCGTTTCAGGATCTGGATAGTCTATTGATCAAATCCAATTGAGTATTATTTGTGTTTGTTGTGATCCCCAGATGGGGTGGTTCTTTGTTTTGACTTTTATCATCCTGAGCTAAGATTTTGACGATCAAGAACTGATTTTGCTTATGTCTTTGATTTGTGCAGCGGACTGTGAGTGGCGTCCTGTTGATAATTATTTGCTCTTTTGATGGATAATAATCTGCAAGATAGTATCTTGAATGCTTCTGATGCAACTGCAACTGTACATGAAAATGCTAATGCAAGTGTGGAAGGTTTGACATCAAACCTAACTAACAATAATTATATCTATAGGGATGATGTTGTTAAGCTTAATGATGGAAACAAGGTTGGGATGGTGACTGAAGTTGCTGGGGAATTGGACTCAGAAAGTGATATTACAGATGATGATGAAGATGATGATGATGATGATGATGCTGAGGAGGAAGAGGAAGATGAGGAAGACGAGGAGGAAGAGGGAGAGAGGGAGGTGGAAGGTGAGAGGGAGGAGGAGGCTGGAGAGGAGGATGGAGGGGAAAAGGAAAGAGGTGATGCTGAAAACAAGGGAGGTGATATCAGAAACAGTGATGCAAATGAGAGTGCAGATGAAAACAGAAACAATGGTTCCTTACTACCTGATCAGGTGCGGGTGCTCTGGCTAGATGATTCCGAGTCTTCACACAATATCAATGAGTTAGCTCTTGTTGATAGAGGTTTTCTACATGGAGATTATGTAGCTTCTGCATCAAACCCAACTGGGCAAGTGGGTCTTGTGGTGGATGTTAATATCTATGTTGATCTGTTAACCCCTGATGGTTCTATTATAAAAGATGTGTGCACAAGGGATTTGAAACGTGTGAGAGATATAACCCTAGGTGATTTTGTAATCTTTGGTCCTTGGCTTGGTAGAGTTGATGATGTTCTTGATAATGTGACAGTGTTATTTGATGATGGTTCAGTATGTAAAGTCATAAGGGCTGATCCACTGCGACTTGTACCAACTAACAAAAGCTCAATTGAGGATGGTCATTGTCCATATCATCCTGGACAACGAGTAAGGGCAAGTTCCTCTTCTATTTTCAAGAATTCTCTGTGGTCAACAGGTTCATGGAAAGCTAATAAACGGGAAGGGACCGTTATGAAAATATCAGTTGGATCGGTCTATTGTCACTGGATAGCATCTGCTGGCTATGGACCAGAATCTTCTAGCACTCCAGCAGAAGAGCAGAGTCCTAAGAACTTAAAATTATTATCGTGCTTTACTCATGCTAACTGGCAGTTGGGTGACTGGTGTCTTCTTCCTTCGTCAGCGCACTCATCCTCCATTCCGCTGGACAAGGGTTCGTCAAAGCTTGAGCTTCAGGAAGATTCTGGTCCTGCTCAAGCTGGATCTGTTTCAGATGATGCTACACCCGAGGAATCAACTGGGACCAGTGAACCCATGGATCTTGACCGGCTTGTTTCAAATGATGGAACTGGCCATTGCAATGTTTCATCCAAATCAGGTTCTTCTGTCAGTTCTTTGTCAGTGTCAAAGGGATCTGCCCATGAAACATGGCCTATTCATAGGAAGAAGCTTCGTAAAGTTGTGATCAAGAGAGAGAAGAAGATACGGAAAAAGGAGGAAACATTTGAGAAAGCACTTCAAATAGTCAATACCAAGACTAGAGTTAGTGTGGCATGGCAGGATGGAGTCATAGAGAATCAACTAGAGACTACATCTCTAATTCCAGTTGAGAGTCCTGGTGATCATGACTTTGTTGCAGAACAATATGTGGTGGAGAGAGGCAATGATGACGCCGAAGATGTGTCTGAAATTAGACGAGTTGGAGTTGTGAAAAGTGTTAATTCAAAGGAGAAAACAGCTTGTGTTAAGTGGTTAAAGCCAGTTGCAAGACCAGAAGATCTTCGGGAGTTTGATAAAGAGGAAATCGTGAGTGTTTATGAGCTTGAAGGGCATCCAGACTATGATTATTGTTATGGGGATGTTGTTGTTCGCTTGTCACCAATTTCTCTCCCAGATGAAACAAATTATCTGGGGTCTGGGGAGGAAACGCAAGAGCAAAGTGGCTCAGATGTGCTTGAATATGATACAAAGAAGCAGCCTTCAGTCAGCGAAGTAGATAATCCTGCTGCAGAGGATGTTTCAACAGAGTTTTCTGATCTTTCATGGGTTGGTAATATTACTGGTCTTAAAGATGGCGACATTGAGGTTACCTGGGCTGATGGCATGATTTCTACGGTATGTGTTTTGTTTGATTATCCCCATATTGTTGCTTTTCATGACATAAATCCCCTACTATATGGGCTCAGATTGTTTTGCTAAATTTACAGTCTCGTATTTGTGATAATCAAGACCTTGTTCTTGGTTGATTTGCAACCATTCTTCACTAACTTCATTTAGTTTGTTTCAGGTTGGACCACAAGCCATCTATGTTGTGGGACGGGATGACGATGATGCATCTGTTGCCGCAGGCAGTGAAATTAGTGATGCTGCTAGCTGGGAAACAGTTGAAGATGATGATGAAATGGATGCTCATGGGAGTGAACAGAAGGTTTTGGTGTTTCCTTTCTACTATATGATTTGAATGATGTGGCTATTGTTATTCCTGGATTTCTGGGTATTTTACACTGCTATTTATTTGAGCCGTGTCAAACTATCTTCTGTAATAATTTAAACTGGCAAAAAATGTTGAAGAAATTTTTTAGAGGTTCAATTATATTATTTAGAATAAAGCAGGACTAGAAATTTCAATTTTTTTTTACCCAAAAAGTAAGACCTAAGCCTGATTTAGTTGAACTTCTCATATGATTCAGCAGAGACACATGAAAATGAAAATTAAGAATAGGAAAGAGGGTAGTTCAGCGGAAAGTGTAAAACTGTAAACTAATCAAGTGCAGAATGTGGAATAGATAAACTAATAGATCTACCCAACTAAATAGTAAAACAGATACTGGCACATTGGCACATAAATCAGGTCATGGAAACGAGAATCCTAAACCCAAACCCTTAGCAAAGCCTGTTCTTAAACTCCAATTATAAATAAATGCTACTCAACAAATGCAGATTCAGTAAAACAGCATTTAGAAAAGTATCCTAGAAATGTTTCTGCCAGACACTTAAGTCAGTCTATTGTTCTGCATAAACTGGCATGTGACTTGAAGCATGGCAAGGCATGCTTTCAGTTGCTTCATGTGTTCATTTTGAATTGCTCGTGCTTTCATGTAAAACCTTTTGTTGCCTCATGTAGAAAATAGAATTGCTTCAATGAAGGGAAAAAAAAAACGAAAGGATGGAATTCTGGTGGATGGGTAGTCTTAAAAAGGAAATAATAAATACACAAGCTTTTTTTACTTATGGTATATACTTACATTTCTTTATTTTAACTATTTCGGGATTAAAAGATCATAGTATTGCTAAATCTTCTCATTGCATGATAATAAAGTGCAATTCATTTTTGTATCTAGTGATAAGTAATCTATTTCATCATAGCATTGTTTTCTTGGTAACCTGATGCTATTAGTTTGTGATTGAAGGAACCTGTATCTGCAAGTGATACTGACATTAATACTGGCATGGAGGAAATCATTGTGGATGGAGAAAATAATGCTGGAAGGAATGGACCATTATCTATACCTCTAGCTGCCATTGGATTTGTTACCAGACTGGCTAGTGGAATATTCTCCCGAGGAAGAAAAGATGAGGACGTGTTAAGAACAGATGCTGCAGATGAAAACGAAGATTTCCCGTTACGGGATACAAGTAATGCTGCTGAGGGACCTTACTATGGATCTACCTCTCAAGATTGTAGTTCTAATGACGTGCAAGTTATTGGTGATAAAGATGATGAAGATTCAAAAAATTTTCCGAATGAAAAAACAAATGTTCCACCAATTGATGCAGGCAGTCTGCCGTATGACAGTCCTTCAACTGACAATTACAGTTTCAAACACTTTGATACAGCTAAGGATCCACTGGATCATTTTTTCCTTGATGTAGATATGTCGGTAAGATTTGAACTTTCTATCTTGAATAGTGTGTTTTTTAATGTGAAAAAAGGTTTTGCAACTTTCCTTAGTAACATCAAAGATGGGTTTGCAGTTTCAAAACTTCCAAAACTGCAGCTTTGTATAAATAGAACTTTCTTGTTGGGCTTATCATTGCTGAGAATTTCATTAAGATATTTACTGTTCTTTTTCCCATTTATTTCCTTCCCGTGGGCTCTAAAATTCTTCAGCCCCCCCCCCCCCCCCCAAATAATAAATGATTCAAGTAAAGAACAAGACTTAAGGCTCCGTTTGCATATCCATGTATTATAAATCATAATACATGAAATTTTTAGGCTCAAAGCTGCTGTGCTTTGCCCACTGAGTTGTTGCTAATGTTTTATTAATTTTTGTAGAGAAATAGCAGTAGGAAGTGGCTTAAGAAAGTTCAACAAGACTGGAACATTCTTCAGAACAATCTACCAGGTTGGTGGAATCTTCTTTGTGTTTGTGAATATATTTCTTCCTAGGGTACCGCTGTTCTGATCTTTATTTGTTATATTATACTAGATAGTATCTATGTGCGAGTTTATGAAGATCGCATGGATTTGTTGAGGGCAGTTATTGTTGGGGCATATGGGACACCCTATCAAGATGGAATGTTTTTCTTTGATTTTCATCTTCCAGCTGAGTACCCTGATGTTCCGCCGGTAATAATGCTCATCGAGTTCTATTTCAGGAGTATATGCTGTTGAATGAGATGTAGATACATTCTTATTTTGATCCAGCATGATCATGTTTCTATTTGTCTTAAAGCCCTACTGTCATTTTGCAGTCAGCTCACTATCATTCTGGTGGGTGGCGGTTAAATCCAAATCTGTATGAGGAAGGCAAGGTGTGTCTGAGCCTACTGAACACCTGGACTGGCAGAGGAAATGAAGTATGGGATCCAAAATGTTCTAGTATCCTGCAAGTTCTGGTTTCACTCCAAGGACTTGTGCTAAATTCTAAGCCATATTTTAATGAAGCTGGATATGATAAGCAAGTTGGGACAGTTGAAGGAGAGAAAAACTCATTGTCATACAATGAGAATACCTTTCTGTTGAACTGCAAAACAATTATGTACCTTATCCGGAAACCTCCAAAGGTAACAGAAGATCCTCTCACTTTGGTGTATTAACTTTTCCTTGGACTGCTATCAATGATGAATTTTGTGTTACACTGGTCTTATGTTGCACTTCGCTCTATATAGTATTTCAAGTGTATTTGCAACAACAGTTAAAAATTCTTGGATGTGGAAATTTTCCAGATCTTTTACATTAGATCTCTACATTAGTCTAACAAGTAACATCTGCTTTCATTGTAAAGGAGGAGCTAGCAATGTGTTTTGTCCATATTCTATCCTGACATCCCTTATGTCAACACTTAGCCACACTGTTGACTTGTGAAATGTCCTAGCCTATGTGCTCTGCAAGTTTTCATTTATCTTTTACCTTTTTTTTTACCTTTTTTTACCTAATATTGATAGCGATTATGATATAAAATAACGATAACAATGAAATGATGCAATAAGAGAATCTGTCTATGTTCTTTTACTGGTTATTTGGTGCCGGTTGTGCTACAACTTCCTATCAATAAACTCACTCACTCAGTGAATTAATCCTGCCTAGGTAGAGCTTAGGGGGTTGGGGGAGGGACAACATAAGCAGTCTGACCTGTGATTGCAAATGTTCGTTTCTGTAGGAGTTTGATGCTGTTCTACATAATTTTTATCCCATGTCTTTTTAGATCTGGCTTATTTGGCCTTTGTTCAGTTGATTTTGTAATGATTAGACCCAAGATAATTATAATAAAATGGTGTAGAGTTCTGTTTGGCTGTTATGCAAATATGCATATGATTGTCCATACTAGTTATATTATCTGTGCCTGCTTCACTTGGGTGTTCTGTAGTCTTTAGCCTCAAAATTAAAATTCTACATGCAGCTGAGCAATTTTTTTTTTTTCAGTAGCTATTATTATTATTATTATTGTTATTCTTAGCTTGGTTTTTGCTAATGCGTCATAAACTGTTATATGCAAAACGACTTACAGTTTCGTTTAGGAACTGAAGAGTTAATTCAATAGAGTGATGTTTTTTAGAATCCCAATTGACAACTAACTGGAACTTGTTTGCTCCATTTTTGTGCCATTATATTTGTTTTTAAGACATTGTGGCTTAGCTGTGGGTCATTTTATTATAAATTGCATTTTCTGTTTGTTAGACTGTATAAACTGCATTCTGGTCTATCATTTCAATATTTGGGCAAAAGTAAACTCGCTTGAAAATTTTGTTATTATATTTGTCCCTCAATTGACCAAGAAAATTCCGGAAGTAACTTGACTTTATTTGATGAACATCTAGGATTTTGATGTCCTTGTCAAGGATCACTTCAAGCACCGTGGATATTATATTCTCAAGGCCTGTGATGCATATATGAAGGGCTACTTGATTGGAACTCTTACCGAAGATGCTTCTGTTAATGAAAAGAGTGAGCCAAACTCTACGTCTGTTGGTTTCAAGCTGATGCTGGCTAAGCTTTTGCCAAAGCTTTATACAGCTTTAAGCGAGCTTGGAGCCGATTGCTCTGAATTCAAACATCTTCAGCAGTCATAGTCAACTTTGCAAGGGCTTGGTTTTTGAACTCAACTGTCTCAAACAGGTCAGCAGCTTTCACAGTACATCCAAAATTAAAGTGCTGTTTCTGGATCTTTTCTTCACCTCCTGAAGCAATACCTGATCTGATGGCCAAAGTTTACACCTCCTGAAGTTTAATTCACTGATTAGTGGCTTGCACTTTGCCCTTTGTTTTTCCTGGACAGAAGTGACTTGGGTTCTAATATACGATGATAAAATCTACAGCTTATTAACTCCATTTGATTGATTCTATTGTTAAAAAGATGTGCTAGGGATATTTCCCCAGATTTTATCCTGGTGAACCTGAACTATAGAAGCACCATCTCCATATCATTTCTTCATCCTGTCAATCTGAATGTACTTCAGTTTGTACATGCTGCCATTATTTGTTTTATGGGACTCTGAAAAAGGGTAAAACCCGTAAAAAGTCCCTTGCTTTTACACTAATTCATCTTGAATTTGATGCTTGGTGTCTCTTGAAAGTCCAATGTTGTATTGTTAACTGCTGTTGTTAGGAGTAGCAAAAGGATAAATTATATTCCTTTCCTAGTATTAAATTTGCTTTTGATTTAAACATATTTACCTTGTGAACAAAAAAAGTTGTCACCTATATCTATTTTCTTTGCAAGAATTATTTCTTGTTTGGTCATTTTGGTGTGAGAGAAAAATGTTATTGAAGTGGAATGATATATGAACTATTTTTTTCCTTGGTTCATCCACTACATGGAGCAAATCCGTGTTTCATGTTACGTTGGGACAGAGCTGGCAATTTAGTCATGCGGGTCGGGTTTGGGTCAATATTGGATTGGTCATGATCGGATTTGATCATGTGTGGACCGGCTAGGTCGGGTCATTATCGGGTTGTGCTAGTTTTAGGTTTCGGCCACTATCAAGTTTATGTCAATATAGCATCTCCAATCATATAAGTATAAATGCTTAAATATTTCAATATTTTGATTAAAAAAATATGTTTTTTCTTTTTAAAGTGGGGGCAAACATTAGGAAAGTTTTACATGATCTGTAAAATACCTACTTGATCATCTTGAAAGACGATGGAATACAAGTCTCTATTGACTTCTCTAAAACAATGTTTGAATTCTATATATTTAAAACTAGTAGCCAACGATTGAATCTTCTTCACTTGATGCATGATTTCCCATTTGATGTTGCCTTCCTCCTTTATTGCTTTGAATTGATTAACCATTAGTTGTCGCCTTCTATAATAACTTTTCGAAGACTTTTCATCGTAGCCTGCTGCAGACCTAGATAGATTACAACAACCTCTATTCGTAACACATAACCTTTGCTAATTTCTGATAGAAGATATCTATAACATTTAACTGAGCCATCTACATTAATTTTGTAGAGAGCTCCCTTCGATCTAATCGACTTGATTTTACTGCGCTTTATTTTTGATTTGTTTTGTATAGACTCATTCTCGTCGTTTGCAAAAAATATGCTCTATTGGTTGTTTTTAAAATGTGAAATGGTTTCTAGATGAAAAACACGGCCTCGTCCTCGGCAATTAACATGTACGAATAGGACTTCGTTTGTGATGATAAGTAGGAGCTTAAGCCTGTTGCGCTAAGTGAGTTTGAAGTCTCGATTGACATAGTAAGTGGATAAGGTTCTTAATTAATGTTGTCACACCACCCCATTCATATACTCCCTCCGTTTCACAAATAATGTCTTTAACTATTTATGCACGTTTTCTTAAGAAGCTAAAAAATATATAAAATATCAACATTTTATTAAATATTTTTAAATAATATCATACATATTACTAATAAAGTAATAAGTATAGAATTATTTTAAAAAATTAATTAAAAAATGGATATTTTATATAGTTTTTAACTCCTTAAAAAGCGTGCATAAATAGTCCAAAGACAATTATTGTGGGACGGAGGGAGTATCAATCTAGAGGAATTAATATGGTTGTTGAGAAATCGAGATCATCTCGTAGGTGGTATGGTTTTGTCATTTTCAACAAGAATGGACCGAACAACCTCTTTGAGAAATTTATATATAACTAGGTTGAGCCGCGTGCGCATATACGCGTGGTCTATTCATATTTGGATTGTGCATGTTACCTTTTATATGTGTAAAAATTCATATGTGCAAATAGTTGTAATTGATATTTGTATTTAAATTGTACATATTACTTTTTATATGTGTAAATATATTCATATGTGCAAATATATTCATATGTGCAAATAGTTGTAATTGAGTTTATAAATTTTTATAGTAATAAAAATAATAATTGTATTGTTATGAGAAAATGTAAGAATAGTCTTTTTAAATTTTCATTAAGGTATTTCAATTAAAAAAACGAAGGACATCCTTAATTTTTAAAAATTTATTAATCAAAACGAAAAATATAAAGTCGGTTTGATTTGAGAAAACTTAAGATTACAACCTGGGTAGTTCAATTAAAAACACAAATTATGGTTGATTTGTGACAATCTTGTAACTGTAATTTGGATAGTTTAATTAAAAACATAAAGTAGAGTTGATTTGAGAAAACTTTCCAGCTGTAATTTGGGTATTTTAAGAAAAATATAAATTTGGGTGAAATTGATGAAATATGACAATTTATAATTTTGAAAAGGCATAAAAGGACATTGAAATAAGAAAAATCATATTTTTAAATTCGGAATTTTTGCCAAATGTCCCAGAGGTTAAGCCTAATTCGCGTGGTGTACAAAAGTTTGACATATTTCGCCAGGTGCCCCTGAGGTTTTTATTTTTTTTTCGCCAAATACCCCTGAGGTTTTCATTTTTTTTGCCAAATGCAATTTTTTTTTAATTTGTTAACATTTTGGTGGAAAACTAGTACAATCCTCGCGCCATAGTGCGTAGTTTTCTTTTTAGACAATAAAAATAATATTTTATAAGTATAAAAAATTACTATGATAAATTTAAATAAAATATTATCAAACATTAACATAAAATAGAAAAAAATAGATTGATGATTAAGTAAAAAATAATTAAAATATTTATGAAAAATGTGTAAAAATTACATGAGTTTAAGATTTAAGTAGAATAGGTTGATTGGGTTAAAATTCTAAAATAAATGTGGTTATAACATCTAATAAAAATATATACTTATGATGTAATAGTTTGATATAGCTAGATTGATTAAAAAAAGTGTACAAATTTCATTAGTTTGCTATTTTTTTCTAGATTTAGTTGATTGGGAGGAAATTGTAAAATTAAAATGATTATGTCATCTAAGCAAAAATATTTCTCATTTAATAGTTACAATAGGTAAATCTCATTTGTTAAAAAATATTTAAAAATTTTATTATTTAAAAATTTATGTAGATAATGTTGATTGGGTGAAAATCCAAAAATTAAGATTATTATATATAAAAAATAGTTTTCATTATATATACACACATAGCTAGAGAGAGAGAGAGAGATTGGTTGCTTCGGAAAAAAAAGAATTCGTATATTTGGAACTATGTATTTTTTTAAAAAAAAAGTTTTGAATTAATCTCATGGTTTAAAAAAATAGCATGAAATGATATCATGTAATAATGCAAAATGAAATAATATTGTAGAGTTAATATTAACTTTATTACATAAAAGTTTTGAATTAATCCCATTGGTTAAAAATGTAGTATAAAATGATATTGTGTAAATAAAATTAGATAATTTAGTTACTGTAATTAAATGATATTGTGCAAATAATACCTTACAAAAATAATAATGAAATAATATTTTTTTTCTTTTTATTTTCATCCAAAATGTTAACAAATTCGACATAGGGGTATCTGGCGAAAAAAATGAAAACCTCATAGGCATTTGGCGAAAATAATAAAAACCTCAGGGGCACCTGACGAAATATGTCAAATTTTCGTACACCACACGAAATAGCCTTAACCTCAGGGGTATTTGACGAAAATTCCGTTTTAAATTCAAACTTTTAAGGATAAAAAATACATTTTATAAAAGAAAGATGAAAATTACATAAAAGGACATAATTCATATAAGATGAGAATATAATTTGTGAGGGCAAAATAGATATTTTCACCCAAAAAAATTAAAAATTAAAAGTGGAAATTACTATTCATTTGAAACTTCATGCTATTATAAGTTAAGGTGTATGATATAGACTTGAAGTCGTGCAATTTGTCTATGTGTCGTTTTCTATTACAATCTAACCCAGATGCTTTGACACGTCAATAAATGATTATATAATATATTCAAGTCATATGAGTTAATAACTCACTTATTTTTATTTAGGTGTTATCCTATGTGATGACTAATTAATTACTTTTAATATAAATAATACTCGATCACTAGGAAACCAACTCTGAGACCCCTTTTGCACACCTAGCTTTTAGTTCCACATTGAAAGTATAACTATAAACTAACAAAATCTTTAATATATAAGTCGTTGAGTTAGTTTTTATTTTGCCAATTGATTTTAAAATAAAACATAAATGGACTTATATTTCGGTACACACTAAAAGAGTTTATTCAAAGTCAATATCTCGGTACACATTAAAAATTTCGCCCCATCTTTTAGAATATCATGCGGCCGCGACTACACACAATAACCATGCACTTCTTCTATAAGAATCATATATGTACATATAGTTTGAACATGTAAAGAGAGTATTAGTTCCACCCTAAACAGCATGAAAGCTACCTGATTTGAATACCACTGGTAGATAATCAGTTCAATTACAGGCATATTATACCAAGGATAAAGAGACTATTACTTTAGAAGGCAAATATATAAATGGATAGATATATATGGATTCTTAAAGAGAACTGCAAATTAACAAAGGCCACTAATAAAGTAAAAAAAGGTGCAATAATACACATAGAGGGGCCAAGAAGGGCTAATCAGGAATTTACACAAACAAGAAAATGAAAAGTAACCAAAAAAAAAAAAAAAGCTTAAAACATTCACAATCCACACCATGAGTACACCAAGCAATAAGAAAAGCAAATAAAGTGATAAATGATTCACACAACAATATATCATCTTTCCACAATCCATAAGTAGTTAAATATATGCAGGCCCTTCTTGTTCCTTAATTGATTCATGCTGTTTTAATTTAGTTGGTGGGGTTGCTCCTGAATGAACCCAAAGCCTTGATTGCAGCTGCTCTCAAGATGTACTGGTGGTATGCTGCTGCTGCCATTGCTCCCACAAATGGCCCTACCCAGAATATCCACTGCTCATTTCGACAACGCAGATATTATCGTTAGTATTCGTTATATGTACGTAGTTTCGTCGGGTCTATTTACTAGTTCACTTGTTTGTTATACAACATAGTCTTAATTAGTGTTCTAAAAAGCGCTAGACAGATTCTAGTTGGTGAGGGGTCGCCTAGCGCTTAGGCGGTGCCTAGGTGGTCAAGGCGGTCACCTAGACGTGCATAGGCACGGTACCGCCTAACTCTAGACGGAGGGGGTTACCTAGCATCTAGGCGAGATTTTTAGAACAGTGGTCAGCTTAAGACTTGAAAAGTAAGAAAGATTGGAGGTTATAGGAGTTTTGAATTACATGGTCATCCCACACTTTCTTGTTGTTGAAGATGACAGCAGCTCCGAAGCTCCTGGCTGGGTTGATACCTGTCCCGGTGATCGGGATGGTGGCCAAGTGAACCATGAACACCGCAAACCCGATTGGCAGAGGTGCCAAAACCTATTCACAATTACAAACACACAACAAAATTCATCATTTTAAAACCAATTAGAATTAGGAGAAGTAGCCCACCAACTTATATGTAAGGCTTGAATTAATTCACATATATCTCATGGGAGGGAGGGGGGCTTACAGGCACGTGAGAGTCGCGTGCACTTCTCTTAGGGTCAGTGGCGGAGAAGACGGTGTAGACGAGGAGGAAGGTGCCAATGATCTCAGCACCGAGGGCGGTGCCCTTGTTGTAGCCATGGTTGACGAAGTTGGCACCGCCGCCAAGGGAGTTGTAGGAGTGCTTCATGAAGGCCTTGACCAAACCCACGCCACAGATGGCTCCAAGGCACTGAGCCACCATGTAGCCCACTGCCCTCACCAGCGACAGCTTCCTCGCCAGGAATAGCCCAAACGTCACCGCTGGGTTTATGTGTCCTCCTGTTTGCATTGGATTCCATTTTTTTTTTTTTTTACCAAACATGATTAGATTAATTAACCCACCCAAATGACTCAAAAAGAACAAAGCCTAGCTCCCGATTTAATCAAATCTTAGGTAGTTGCGATAAGAAAAATAGCACTAACTATGTGGTGAGTGGTGACTTACAATAATAGACATATGGTCACCTTTAACGAGTTCTTTATTCATAAAAAAATGGTAATGTTGTGAAAAAAAATAACATTATCATTCAACATTCTCAAAAATAGCATAAACTTACAATGTCTCACCAATTATGTAACAAGTTGTTAATAATATCTCAGTAATGATCACTCTCAACGAGTTTTTTCCATTAAAACTCATACAGTATTAATTGTTATGAGTGTTGAACTATATGTGATCGGTCTTTTTAAAACACAAATAACAAGTTGCACGAGTTGTAATGATCGAGTAGAATTCAAAGCGGTATTTGCAACTTATATATCTCACAATTGCTGTTATTTTTTAAAATATTGATATTATTTTCTACTAGTTCAAAGCGGTATTTGCCCCCATTAAAAAAAGGGAATTGGTGAAATGTCTAAAAAAGTTGTCCTAATTAGTGAAATGTCCACATTTTGGGACAAATTGGTGGAGTGTCCATCTTGTCCATAACAATTTTATCATCTTGCCAATAACAATTTTATCATCTTGCCTTTAGCCTATTTTTTTTTAACATTTTGTCGTGCAAAAATAAGAGTATGTTGAGCATGTGCAAAAATAACCGCATGTTGAGCAAATTAGACCCAAGTCTAGTTTTTTTTTTTTTTACATTTTGTCGTGCAAAAATAAGAGTATGTTGTGCATGTGCAAAAATAACCGTATGTTGTCTAGTTTTTTTGTTTTTTTTTTTTAAATATTTTATCGTGCAAAAATAAGAGTATGTTGTGCATGTGCAAATATAGCCGTATGTTGAGCAAATAAGACTCAAGGCTAGGTTTTTTTTACATTTTGTCGTGCAAAAATAAGAGTATGTTGTGCATGTGCAAAAATAACCGTATGTTCAGCAAATATGACCCAAGTCTAGTTTTTTTTTAAACATTTTGTCGTGCAAATATAAGAGTACGTTGTGCAAATATAACTGTAAGTTGTGCAAATATGACCCAAGTCTAGTTTTTTTTAATTTTTTTTCATTTTGTCGTGCAAATATAAGAGTACGATGTGCAAATATAACCGCAAGTTGTGCAAATATGACTCAAGTCTAGTTTTTTTTCACATTTTGTTGTGCAAAAATAAGAGTACGATGTGCAAATATAACCGTAAGTTGTGCAAATATGATCCAAGTCTAGTTTTTTTTTTATTTTTTTATTTTTTTACATTTTGTCGTGCAAATATAAGAGTACGCTGTGCAAATATAACTCTAAGTTGTACAAATATGACCCAAATCTATTTTTTTATTTTTTTTTTACATTTTTTAGTGCAAATATAACTGTAAGTTGTGCAAATATGACCCAAGTCTAGTTTTTATTTTATTTTTATTTTATTTTTTTTACATTTTGTCGTGCAAATATAACTTTATATTGTGCAAATGTAAAAATAAAAATATAGTAGATGTGGATCGCATAATAAAATATAGATAGTTTTTTTAATTATCATATTAATGGGGTAATTTTTGTAATTTAACAAAAATTCCTTCTTCTACCTTTCTCCCTCCCTCTGTAACATCGATAACACTTTCCCGAGAGATCTCGCTCCGCCGGCCGCTCCATCGACCTCGCTCGCTCGCTCCGGCCGCTCCTTCAACCTCGCTCGCTCTCTTCGGCCGCTCCCTCGACCTCGCTCGCTCCGCTCTCTCGCTCGACGTCGCTCGACCTCGCTCCGGCTGCTCGACATTGCCAACGGAGTTCTCCCTCCTTGACGGCTCCACCAGCCGCTGGAATCGCCTCGCCCGCTCCGCCTCGCTCCGACCGATTGCAATAGACGATTCGCTCGCTCGCTCCGCCTCGCTTCGACCGATTGCAATTGTCGATTGAACCACCGATTGAACCACCACGTCGATCTGAGCACAGATCTGACAATCATTAACAATTCGGAGACCGGCGATCTGAGCACAGATCTGAGCATGGATCCGGCGAGAGAGAGCGAGGCAAGCCGGCGAGAGAGAGCGAGGCAAGCCGGAGACCTGGTGGCATCGAAGACAATCGGGGGTCGGAGACAATCGAAGGATGATGAACAGAGGAATGAGAGGAATAAAAGATGGACATTTTGCTAATTTGTCCAAAAAGATGGACAATTCCCCAATTTGTCCAAATAAAGTGCCTATTTTACAAATTTTTTCTTTAAAAAAATGGAGTTATAAGCACACAAATAGAAAGTTCAAGCTTTTGTAACAAAATTTATGTTAAATGGTACATGTATAATTAATTAAGCTTCACCCTTTCTCATATATTATTGGGTAATTTTGAATTTTTTTAAATAAAAAAATTCATATTGGATAATTTAGAGTGTATATACCATCTTACAAAAAAAAAAAGTGTGTACCATATATACCACCTACTATGTACAATAATCCACCCGTCTCAAAATAGTTATTATTTTTGACATATTTTTTAAGAATGATAAAAACTATATAAAATATCAATGATTTATTAATTGAAAAAATAATTTCATACTTAATATAATTATCTATAAAATTATAAAAAAATTAATAATTTGATGTGGCAACAATTTTTTTTGAGACAAGGGAGTAATAAAAAAAGCCTTTTTTTTTTGTTTTATAGAACAAAAACAAAGTAGAATGGTTAATTAGGACGGGAAAATACGTACCAGAGATACCGGCAGTGCAGTAAACAAGGACGAAGATCATGCCACCGAAGGCCCAAGCGATGCCGAGAAGACCGACGCCTTCGCAGGGGCCCTTCGGCTGCGACTTCTTGTGGCCGATGACGGTTGCGATGGAGACGTACAGGAAGAGCAGCGTCGCTATGAACTCCGCTATAAGGGCCCTGTAGAAGGACCACTCCTTGAGCTCGGCTATGTCCAGCAACGGCGCCGGGGGAGGGTCCACGTAGTCCTTCCCATGGGGGTGCACCTGCCTCTCCCCCTCCTCCATCACTTCCTTCGACATCGATCTATCCCTCTCGATCCTCTTCTGGAACGTACTTTAGCAGTGATCCTAAAATTGTGGATATCGATCAACTTACAGAGGAGTTTTGGATGGGAGAGAGATCAAGGTACTTAAGGAGGGTGGGGTTAAATAAGGGGGACTGCACAAATGGATAAGCACAGGGTAAAGTTTCTTAATTTCTTTCACAAAAGTCATAATTTAATATATCAAGGGTCCTACTAGAAAACTTAAAGTAGTTAATAATGCTAAGCATATACTTAGGATTCCACTCTAAAAGTAAAATTGTGTTTAGCAATTGTTTCTTTGTAAAGATATGTTATGAGTTTGTTTGATGAAATTGATATGAATTTGTAAGCCATTTTAAAGCTATATCAAACAAACTCATAACATATCTTTACAAAGAAGCATATATGTGGTTATAAATATATATGTTCATATCAATTTCATCAATGGTTCTTCATCGCCATCCCGCTTATTAGCTAATAGGCGGGATGGCGATGAAGAATATATATTAGGGGTGGGCACAAATCCCGCAAATTCCGGTCCCGTCCCGGTCCCGTCCCGGTCCCGGTGGGATTTGGAAAAAAAAATGTGAATCCCGTCCCGGTCCCGTCCCACAAAAATTTCGCGGGACGGGACGCGGGACGAGGTTTTCAAATCCCGCAAATCCCGTCCCGTCCCGCATATATATTAAAAATAATATATATATATTATTTTTAATATATATACGGTCGGAAATTTATCATTGATAACATTAATATAAACTATTAATACTTATATTTATATTTATTTCTATTAATATTATTTCTATTAATATTATTTCACAGTTATTACTTATCACATTTATAGGATTTAAAGTTTTAAACAACTTGCTGTTACTTGCCCAACCCTCGTGTGCCAAACATTACAGCCATCCCCCATCATCAAAAATCAAAATTAAAAAAAACTAGGGTTTGCCTTCTTTCACCGTTTCACGTTTCAACTTTCAAGAACGGCGCTCAAGCAAGAACAAAGCCAAATTCTCCCAGGTTTGCCCTCTTCTTCTCTAATCTGAGTTCGATCAAAGCTATTTGGTTCATTGTGTTCGATTTCCTCTTCAAATTTGTGTTACCCTCTTTTGTTCAATTTATTGATGGTGCGATTTTTTGCAGCTTCAAGCCTTCAATGTCGAACACTAAAGAGAACGAATCGGTGGCTCCAATCGCCAGCTCTGCTTCGGGTCCTCATCTTGGGTCAACAGAAACATCGTTTGCATCACCATCTCCTCCGACTGCATCACTCTCTGCTGCACACACGAGTGTTCAGACTCCAGTTGCATCTGTGGATGAGAGTGGTAAGAAAACTTCTGAAACTTCATCATCTTTGAAACGTTCTAGCTCCGTTTGGGATCATTTTGTAGCATATGACAAAATTGAGAAAGTTAAAAATAAAGAGGGAAAATTTGTGGAGGTCACTCGTAAAAGGGCTTATTGCAAATATTGTCCAAGGGGAAAGGTTGGGGATTTTGGAGTTGCATATAGGAGTGGTACTTCAGGTATGCTTAGACATATTCATCAAACTTGTAGGTATTTTCCGCGTGCAATTGATAAGTCACAAAAGCTCTTAGGTGGAGATAAGTATAACTCTAAGACAAACAAGCTAACAGCGGTTTCTTATAGCCAAGCTGATTATTTGGCCGCTTGTGTGGAGATGATTGTTATTGATGAGTTGCCTTTTAGCTTTGTGGAAAAGAAAGGGTTTGGTAGATTTTGCTCAAAAGCGTGTCCTTTATTTAATATCCCAAGTAGACGAAAGCTCTGTAGAACCTTTCTAAGTATGTATGAGACGCAGAAAGTAGAGTTGAAGAAGATGCTTAAGAAGTATAGGTTGAGTCTTACAACCGACACTTGGACAAGTGTTCAAAATGTTAATTACATGGTGATTACTGCCCATTTTATTGATGAGGATTGGAAAATGCACAAGAGGATCATTAGTTTTTCTGTTATTCAAAATCACCAAGGGTCATCTATAGGGAAGCTTATTGAGTCTTGCTTGGTGCAATGGGGGATTGACAAGGTGATGTGTATCACGGTTGATAATGCTGGTGCAAATAAATCGGCTATAGAGTGGCTTGTTGCGAAGATGAATAAGTCCGCATTCTATCAACAAGTGTTGGCTGGAAAATATATGCATGTTAGATGCACGGCTCATATCACCAATTTAATTGTGGGGCATGGATTGAAAAGGCTACAAAAATCAGTATTAGCAATCAGGAATTGTGTGAAGTTTGTGAGATCGTCTCCAAAAAGATTAGATCTATTTAAGAAGGTTGTAGAGCGAGAGAAACTTGAATGCAAGGGACTTGTTTGTATGGATGTCCCAACAAGGTGGAATAGCACCTTTTTGATGTTGGAAGCTGCCTTAAGGTTCAAGCAACCATTCTTAGTGATGGCTGAAGATGACGAGTCAAATTTCGAAAATTACTTTAAAGAGCCGGAAGAAGAATTTAATGACGATGGAGTGTTAGTACCTGGCAGCGGTAGGAGAGTAAGGGTTGGTCCTCCCGATGAAGATGATTGGTTGAAGGCTAAGATATTTGTGGACTTTTTACGTGTTTTCTATGAAGTGACTCTAAGGAATAGTGCATCATTGCATCCTACCGTGCATACTGTGTTTGCTGATGTTATTGATATGGAAAATAACATCAAAAACTTGTTTATGGCACCGGATTTGGCAACTTCAGAAGAAACGCAAAAGACTTTGCAAGAGATGGCGAGCAATATGAGAAATAGGTGGATGAAGTATTTTGGGTGTTTTGGAGATCTTAACAACATGTTGGTGATTGGACTAATGCTTGATGCAAGATTTAAATTGAAGAATGTTACTCACTTGTACATAGAAGAGAAGTTGAGCGGTGAGGAGGTGACAAGGAGAACTAATGCAATCAAAAGCCTTCTTAAGGCTTTATATGATGAGGTACCTACTAATTTCTAAGATTTCTTATTTAGTTCAATCTCTTTTCATTTCACTTAGATTCCAGTGACTTGTCTGTTTTTTTATGTTTTCGTTCAGTTTAAACTTGCTATATTATTTATCTTTGCTCTATGCGTTGGGTTTTTATTTAGTTGCTGTTTTTGTTTAGGTTTCTTTTTAGTTTCATTTTCTGTTCATTTTAGTATCTGTTCATTTAAGTTTTTGTAGAGGGGCTGTTTAAGTATCTGTTCATTTTAGTTTCTGTTTAAGTTTTTGTTCATTCCAGCTTGTTTAAATTTTTGTTTGGTTTCATTTTCTATTTAAGTTGCTGATTTTTTAGTTGTTTTTGTTAGTATGTTGTTCATGTAGATGGAGGTGTGCACATGGAAAATTCACAAGGGGTGAACTCTTCTTCCCCCCTCACAACTCGAAGCACTACAACTAGATCCAACAGATTAAGTAACTGGAAGAAGATTGTGCAAGAAAATGACGAAGCGGTTGTAGCTCATGAAGTTGATCAATACTTGGATGCTCCCTTAGATCCAACCGAAGAAGAAGATCACTTTGACATCTTGTGTTGGTGGAAGATCAATGGGTGCAAATATCCTGTCTTGGCAGCAATAGCAAGGGATGTTCTTGCCATTCAGACTTCAACCGTGGCTTCCGAGTCATGTTTTTCAACCGGGGGCAGAGTTATCAGTGCATTTAGGAGTTCATTGACTCCTAAATCAGTAGAGGGGCTTATTTGCTTGCAGAATTGGATGCTAGGAGATGATATTGCAAACATGTTGGTAGAAGTGGACGAGCCAACAATTGAAAACACGGAGTTTTATTATTCAGTTGAGCGAGGTATAATCCTCTAATTCATGTGTTACTGTTTTTTTTATAACTTGGAATCATATAAGTAAATATTGTATTGTCATTAACCTTTTGTCCTTATGTTTTTCGAATGCAGAGCATGAGACAACTGCATCAAGTAAGAACATCCCTAAAGCTACACCCGTGGCGGGGAAAGGAAAATCAGCTGCTCCCGAAGTCATTAACCTTTAAGTTTGAAGTTATATGAAGTATGACCTACTGTTTTTTGACATGTATGCCTTTGAATTAAATGAACTATTTAGTATGAACATTAAGTATGAAACTCTGGTCTTGTATGAATGAATATGAGCTTTCAGCAGGTACTGTATTTTTTTTGTCATGTATGTCTTTGGATTTTATGAACTATTTAGTATGAATTTTAAGTATGAAACTTTAGTCTTGTGTAAATGAATTTTACAGCAGGTGGATAAAGGTTGATTTTATTCAACTTTTTAATAATATATTTTATTTGAGGGACAGGGCCCGTCCCGTCCCGGGCCCGTCCCGTCCCGTGAGGGACAAGGCCCGCGCGGGATTGAAAAAAAATATGTGAATCCCGTCCCGGGCCCGTCCCGCAAAAATTACGCGGGACGGGACGCGGGACGACCCCCGTCCCGTCCCGTCCCGTCCCGCGCCCACCCCTAAAAAAAACAGTAACACATGAATTGGAGGATTATACCTCGCTCAACTGAATAATAAAACTCCGTGTTTTCAATTGTTGGCTCGTCCACTTCTACCAACATGTTTGCAATATCATCTCCTAGCATCCAATTCTGCAAGCAAATAAGCCCCTCTACTGATTTAGGAGTCAATGAACTCCTAAATGCACTGATAACTCTGCCCCCGGTTGAAAAACATGACTCGGAAGCCACGGTTGAAGTCTGAATGGCAAGAACATCCCTTGCTATTGCTGCCAAGACAGGATATTTGCACCCATTGATCTTCCACCAACACAAGATGTCAAAGTGATCTTCTTCTTCGGTTGGATCTAAGGGAGCATCCAAGTATTGATCAACTTCATGAGCTACAACCGCTTCGTCATTTTCTTGCACAATCTTCTTCCAGTTACTTAATCTGTTGGATCTAGTTGTAGTGCTTCGAGTTGTGAGGGGGGAAGAAGAGTTCACCCCTTGTGAATTTTCCATGTGCACACCTCCATCTACATGAACAACATACTAACAAAAACAACTAAAAAATCAGCAACTTAAATAGAAAATGAAACCAAACAAAAATTTAAACAAGCTGGAATGAACAAAAACTTAAACAGAAACTAAAATGAACAGATACTTAAACAGCCCCTCTACAAAAACTTAAATGAACAGATACTAAAATGAACAGAAAATGAAACTAAAAAGAAACCTAAACAAAAACAGCAACTAAATAAAAACCCAACGCATAGAGCAAAGATAAATAATATAGCAAGTTTAAACTGAACGAAAACATAAAAAAACAGACAAGTCACTGGAATCTAAGTGAAATGAAAAGAGATTGAACTAAATAAGAAATCTTAGAAATTAGTAGGTACCTCATCATATAAAGCCTTAAGAAGGCTTTTGATTGCATTAGTTCTCCTTGTCACCTCCTCACCGCTCAACTTCTCTTCTATGTACAAGTGAGTAACATTCTTCAATTTAAATCTTGCATCAAGCACTAGTCCAATCACCAACATGTTGTTAAGATCTCCAAAACACCCAAAATACTTCATCCACCTATTTCTCATATTGCTCGCCATCTCTTGCAAAGTCTTTTGCGTTTCTTCTGAAGTTGCCAAATCCGGTGCCATAAACAAGTTTTTGATGTTATTTTCCATATCAATAACATCAGCAAACACAGTATGCACGGTAGGATGCAATGATGCACTATTCCTTAGAGTCACTTCATAGAAAACACGTAAAAAGTCCACAAATATCTTAGCCTTCAACCAATCATCTTCATCGGGAGGACCAACCCTTACTCTCCTACCGCTGCCAGGTACTAACACTCCATCGTCATTAAATTCTTCTTCCGGCTCTTTAAAGTAATTTTCGAAATTTGACTCGTCATCTTCAGCCATCACTAAGAATGGTTGCTTGAACCTTAAGGCAACTTCCAACATCAAAAAGGTGCTATTCCACCTTGTTGGGACATCCATACAAACAAGTCCCTTGCATTCAAGTTTCTCTCGCTCTACAACCTTCTTAAATAGATCTAATCTTTTTGGAGACGATCTCACAAACTTCACACAATTCCTGATTGCTAATACTGATTTTTGTAGCCTTTTCAATCCATGCCCCACAATTAAATTGGTGATATGAGCCGTGCATCTAACATGCATATATTTTCCAGCCAACACTTGTTGATAGAATGCGGACTTATTCATCTTCGCAACAAGCCACTCTATAGCCGATTTATTTGCACCAGCATTATCAACCGTGATACACATCACCTTGTCAATCCCCCATTGCACCAAGCAAGACTCAATAAGCTTCCCTATAGATGACCCTTGGTGATTTTGAATAACAGAAAAACTAATGATCCTCTTGTGCATTTTCCAATCCTCATCAATAAAATGGGCAGTAATCACCATGTAATTAACATTTTGAACACTTGTCCAAGTGTCGGTTGTAAGACTCAACCTATACTTCTTAAGCATCTTCTTCAACTCTACTTTCTGCGTCTCATACATACTTAGAAAGGTTCTACAGAGCTTTCGTCTACTTGGGATATTAAATAAAGGACACGCTTTTGAGCAAAATCTACCAAACCCTTTCTTTTCCACAAAGCTAAAAGGCAACTCATCAATAACAATCATCTCCACACAAGCGGCCAAATAATCAGCTTGGCTATAAGAAACCGCTGTTAGCTTGTTTGTCTTAGAGTTATACTTATCTCCACCTAAGAGCTTTTGTGACTTATCAATTGCACGCGGAAAATACCTACAAGTTTGATGAATATGTCTAAGCATACCTGAAGTACCACTCCTATATGCAACTCCAAAATCCCCAACCTTTCCCCTTGGACAGTATTTGCAATAAGCCCTTTTACGAGTGACCTCCACAAATTTTCCCTCTTTATTTTTAACTTTCTCAATTTTGTCATATGCTACAAAATGATCCCAAACGGAGCTAGAACGTTTCAAAGATGATGAAGTTTCAGAAGTTTTCTTACCACTCTCATCCACAGATGCAACTGGAGTCTGAACACTCGTGTGTGCAGCAGAGAGTGATGCAGTCGGAGGAGATGGTGATGCAAACGATGTTTCTGTTGACCCAAGATGAGGACCCGAAGCAGAGCTGGCGATTGGAGCCACCGATTCGTTCTCTTTAGTGTTCGACATTGAAGGCTTGAAGCTGCAAAAAATCGCACCATCAATAAATTGAACAAAAGAGGGTAACACAAATTTGAAGAGGAAATCGAACACAATGAACCAAATAGCTTTGATCGAACTCAGATTAGAGAAGAAGAGGGCAAACCTGGGAGAATTTGGCTTTGTTCTTGCTTGAGCGCCGTTCTTGAAAGTTGAAACGTGAAACGGTGAAAGAAGGCAAACCCTAGTTTTTTTTAATTTTGATTTTTGATGATGGGGGATGGCTGTAATGTTTGGCACACGAGGGTTGGGCAAGTAACAACAAGTTGTTTAAAACTTTAAATCCTATAAATGTGATAAGTAATAACTGTGAAATAATATTAATAGAAATAATATTAATAGAAATAAATATAAATATAAGTATTAATAGTTTATATTAATGTTATCAATGATAAATTTCCGACCGTATATATATTAAAAATAATATATATATATTATTTTTAATATATATGCGGGACGGGACGGGATTTGCGGGATTTGAAAACCTCGTCCCGCGTCCCGTCCCGCGAAATTTTTGTGGGACGGGACCGGGACGGGATTCACATTTTTTTTTCCAAATCCCACCGGGACCGGGACGGGACCGGGACGGGACCGGGATTTGCGGGATTTGTGCCCACCCCTAGTTTTTTTTATAACTTGGAATCATATAAGTAAATATTGTATTGTCATTAACCTTTTGTCCTTATGTTTTTCGAATGCAGAGCATGAGACAACTGCATCAAGTAAGAACATCCCTAAAGCTACACCCGTGGCGGGGAAAGGAAAATCAGCTGCTCCCGAAGTCATTAACCTTTAAGTTTGAAGTTATATGAAGTATGACCTACTGTTTTTTGACATGTATGCCTTTGAATTAAATGAACTATTTAGTATGAACATTAAGTATGAAACTCTGGTCTTGTATGAATGAATATGAGCTTTCAGCAGGTACTGTATTTTTTTTGTCATGTATGTCTTTGGATTTTATGAACTATTTAGTATGAATTTTAAGTATGAAACTTTAGTCTTGTGTAAATGAATTTTACAGCAGGTGGATAAAGGTTGATTTTATTCAACTTTTTAATAATATATTTTATTTGAGGGACAGGGCCCGTCCCGTCCCGGGCCCGTCCCGTCCCGTGAGGGACAAGGCCCGCGCGGGATTGAAAAAAAATATGTGAATCCCGTCCCGGGCCCGTCCCGCAAAAATTACGCGGGACGGGACGCGGGACGACCCCCGTCCCGTCCCGTCCCGTCCCGCGCCCACCCCTAATATATATATATATATATATGGTTATAAATATTTTACAGTAATCAAATATTTTCAAGTGAGAAAATCTTTAATATATTAAATTATTTTAAACTTAATTTTGACGGTTTTCACTTTTCAATTAGGAAATCTTCGTTTGGATATATTATTGAAATCATGTCATTAATAAAATGAATATGAACCCCCTTGATGCTCCATGTCTTTGGTCCCAATGACAGAAGTGTACGTACATTTTTATGAATGGATTAAAAGAGACACTTAATCAAATTAAAATTCAACCTATCGAAGTCGGATGAGAAAACTTGTGTACACTTAGAGGAGATATATGAAAATACCTCTAGGATATATATAGAGAGAGAGACAGAGAGGAGATCTTGGGTTGTTTAGCCGCGCATGGGATGTAGAATCACTATCCCAGTCATTCGTGTGCAGATTAAATTTGCTTGCTTGAGCCCATGTTTATTTGACAGTAAAAAGAAGTATTTTAATACTATTGAGAGTGACTTGGTCTGTATAGCAAAAACCAAGTTGTTCCTATGTGACCATACGACCCACCAAACCCATGCCACATTTCTCATTGCCTTTGAACCAACAACATTACAAATATTATTGAGGGCAGAATCATTATTGTTATCGTTATAATTATAGTGGTTAGTTTTAGGGATATGCTCCTTTAGTAAGGCTAAAGTTTGTTTTGTCATGTTACATTCTAGAAGAATATGATTCGTCGTTTTGTGTGGGCAATCACAGAACATGCAACTCACACTAGTACAAAAGGAGGGATCGGAGTACGCTTTTTTTATGCATGGGAGTACGCTTCTCTTTCTGTACTTATAGCGGCCGCACTCCCAAATGAGCACACTTCTTATTAAACCGTTCTCATAAATTTTAAGTACGATTTTTTGATGTGAAAGCGTTCCTAAAATTGGCGTGTGGTTTTATTAGTACGGTTTTTAAGTACGGTTGCTCTGAAAGCGTTCTTAAAAATTTAGTATGGTTTTGATGTGAAAGCGCTCTTATTAACCGTACTTAATAATGAAAATAAAATCCTCTTTTTATGCTTTCATATATCTAAGACTCGAATTTGCGACCTCTTGCACCCTCAAACCGAATCAGTCTACTTCACACGCCTACCACTTGAGCTACGAAATTTAGTTGTACCTTTGTTCATTTACTTAATCTTATTACAAAAAATCTCTAATTTTGGTTTTCGAAAGACACTTTTCTTATAAAACTATACTCATTTTCATTTTTTTAAGCACGGTTTTTCTAAAACCGAGTTAAATATTTTGTTAGAAATAAATGAGAACGGTTTTAAAAAAACGTGTTCCCAACAAGAACACTTTTTTATGTAAAACCGTACTCATAATTTTTCAAAACCTCATCAAGAACACTTTTCTTATCAAACCGTACTTAAAACAAAAAAATAAGTATGCTTGTTAAAAACCGTGTTCCTAATTGTCAAATTTAACACGGTTGTAATTTGAAGTGTACTAAATTTTATTTTTTTAACCACGCTTTACTTAATAACCGTACTAATTTATTTTTTTTAAAGAAAAAGAAAAATGGTTTTTTACTAAGAAATGTACTTATATTTGGTTGTGAGAAGTATACTTTTCCTAAGTACTTAAAACAAAAAACAAGAACACTTGTTAATAAGCGTACCCAATTTAGTGTACTATGGTCCCCCCTTTTGTACTACTGTCATGGGAACCGCAATATGGGATCGTTGCTACCTATCCTTAGAAGGAAGGCCATCCCGGACAATTTTCCAAATAAAATGCTTAATCTTGGGAGGAATATCAAGCTTCTAAATTCAAGGGCATTTTGGAACAAGTGAGGTAGATGATTTGGTGGTAAACCAACCATTTGAACTAGAGCCCAGCAGAGACGATCTATAAATTTTGTTACATGTAAAAGAATCTTACCAATATGATTACGGGTTTTCTATCCTATGCCCCAAGGGCATAGGATAACAAGCTCAATCGGGAAAGATTTTTCAAATTTAAATTATTTTTAGCTTTTCTTAAAATTGATTTCCTAGGGTCGCTTATTTTTTTGGTAGGGAAACTTTCCCGATTAAGGTTCTTATCCTATGCCCTAAGGGCATAGTATAGAAAGACCGATATGATTAAGCACCTTAATAGAAATGATTCCACTAAGGTCAGTTACCATACGTGGGTGATCCCACTCGTTATTTGGTGCAAGGAAAGGATTGACTTTCCAGGACAGTTTGTTAGTAGCTAAAGGTATTAAAACTTGATCAGAAATCTTGGAATTATAAGCCCAATTATCCGACCAAAAACTAACAGTGGTGCAATCACCCACACACCATCGAAGGCCGGTTTCAAACAAAGGTCGGATTGGAAACAACTTGGACCATTGCCAAGAAGAAGAGCCTTTCCTTTCATATTTTAGCATGTTTGACCCTTTAAAGTATTTTTTTGTTATACACAAACCCAAACATTATTCGGTTCCGTAATAATTTTCCAAATCAACTTCATTTGCAAGGCTATATTTGTAGTTTTGGCTTTATAAAGACACCTCCTACTAATGTATTTGTGCAGATTTTATCCCAACTAATCAGTAGTGTATATGAAATATGTTTGTTCCAGAAAAATTGACGATAGATTCTATCTAATTCATGAACTATAGAAGCATGTAGCATAAAAGATTGAATCAAAAAAAGAGGTTGGGCATTCAAATTAGATTTGATAAGAACTTTCCGACCTTCTGCAGACAAAGTAGAAGCTTTCCAAAAACGCTCTCTTTGTAAACCTAACCTAAAGTCTCCGCTGCCACTCGACTTGTGTGTTGCCTCCGCCTCCAACTACCTCCATTCGGATCACCACTCCCCACCACCATATAGGGTCCTCCGCTGTCATGGCCTCTGCCTCCATGCCTTCATCACCACGCCACCAACAACCTCGCCAACCGTATTCCTCGGCTCCACTGGTTGCCTTGGCTCCACCGCCATGGACCTGTTCTATTTGTAGCAAATAGATTGTTGTTGGGTCCGTTGAGATTTGGAGAGTGTTTGCTCTTCGCTTTCCTCTTGACCTCGCTAGGTTGCAACCACTTTGCTCCGCTGCCTTCCTCTTTGGCTCACCGCCTATTATGGCTTGCCACCACCACCCACCATGGTCCCATCGCCTTATTCGTCTCCGCCTCCACTTGGCTCTGGCCTTCTCATAACTGCAAGCCTCCGCACCTTCTGTGGACTGGTGCCGTCTTTCGTCGTTGCTCTGGGGAAACCTCCTGCTTCACCGCCACCAGCTCCTCCGCTTGGAGCTCCGCCGCTAACGTTTTATGCTCCAGTCGTGTCCTTGCTCTTCGGTTGCCGCTCCCCTACCACGTTCCCCTCCCGCCGTTAGCATACCGCTCCTCCGCGTCATATTGAAAGCAAAGCGTTACCACAAACTGTTTGGAATCATCTTTGCTCCCCATCGCCTAATTTGTTCACCTTTTTCACAAACACACTCTAAACAATCATACACGTTCATTGGGGCATTTCATCGAAAATTTGGCACGCAAAAACAAAAAACCCAGCACAACATCAATCAGCCTCTTAATCACGCACCCAACGGAATCATACGACTAGGGATTTCGAACCTTGAGCAAAAAATCATTTAAATTAAATAGACTCCAAGGAAAACACCCATAGGTCATAGTTCAATTGTGGGAAAATCCAGAAGTACACCAAACCATAAACAAAATAAACGAAAAAAAAAAAGATAAAAGCTAATGGCACCTCAGAGTATTTAGCAATGGCTGGCGGGTGGAGGAGTCCGATTGTTCAGAGTTGATACGACAGAAACACCAATTGTTACAGACTGGTCATTGCCTTCAATGAGAACCTCAACGATCAATCAAAAGTCAAAACCCTCTCTATCAAATCCCTACAGAGGAGCAAGTCCGTATCTTCGCTGAGAACCTCGACGCTCGTGAGCTCAAGGTAGACGATTTTGGGATCGGCGTTCATGGAATCGACGAGAGACATGAGGAAGATCTTGCGGAGAATGATGTCCTCGACCTCCATCGGTGTCCTTTGGGGCTTTGCGGTCGCCATGGCTGGGGGAATCAAGGAGGAGTGCAGATCAAAGTGATTGAGGAATAAGGTTTTGAATCAATATGAGATTTTTGGGTTTGAAGAAGAAGAAAAGGATTGAAGGAGACCTCAGGGAACAGGAAAACTAATTTGGAGGTCTGACTTCACAACTCTGCGGGAGCGATCTGATGGGTCATTGCGACCATTCAAATATAGGTTGTTGCGACCATGCTTCGTTTGGTCATTGTGACCATGTGTATTTTATTGGTCGTTGCGACCATGTGGTCATGCGCTAAACGTAAATTTAACTCTGCGCTAACAGAAATCATGTATATAATTCAGTATTTGTAATTAAAACATGGATCGGTGGGCTTTTTAATTTTAATTTAGATTAGTGTTGCAAGTTGTAGAGTTGGGACTCTTGCTAGGGTGGAGGCGGTGAATATCGAGTGTAGTATGTACTAACCAAGCTCATACAAAATCGATGGGTTTCATCCTAAAACCACCTTAGATTATAAAGAGTAGTCCACCGGGTTATACACTTATACACAAGACTTGGATTCATCATATTATCAATGTGGGATATATTCATGTCACATATTCCACAACACCTATGAATATACATCATACAAAAAAAAAGAGACAATATTTAAGCACACAATTAATAACACGTCGAATACTTTTACTGACAGAGATCCCTTCATTTGGAAATACTTTTACGTGGAGAAAGAAACTGTCTGGACCAGATAACATTTTAGAAAAATTGGACAGGGTTCTAGTCCACCATGAAATAATTGACGTTTTCCCTGATCTGGCAACAAAAAACGGGGCCTTCGATTCCTCGGATCACTGTCCCATCACAATTAATTTGACCAAAAATTCAAATTTCAAACCACCCCCTTTCAAGTTTGAAAACATGTGGCTACAGAGAAAAGATTTCCGGAACATAGTTAAGCAAGCCTGGAGAGCTTCGTGTGCTGGCTCAGCGCTATTTAAAATCACACATAAAACAAAGATCCTAAAACAAAAGGCAAAAATGTGGAACAAGAAAACTTTCGGAAATATCTTCCGTCAAATCCAAGAGATTGATGACGCCCTTATTATACTACAATCAAATCCACCAACCAATACAAGCCCAGACCAAATTACAAAGGAAAGAAACCTCATATCTAAAAAGGAAAATCTCCTCCTTTTCCATAAAACATTTTGGAATCAAAGAGCCAAGGTAAAACACATAAAACTAGTAGACACTAACTTCGCCTACTTCCATAGAGTCGCCACCGGCAGGAGAAATCGGAAAATAATTAGATCTATAACATCGGCGGAAGGAACTCATATAATGGGCGATGAAAATGTTAAAAAGGAAATCCAAAGAGACTTTGAAAAATGTTTCACCCAAGAGCACTTATATACGAACAATCAATTAGATAACTACCTCTCAGAAATCAACCCAATAATTTCAGATGAGGAAAACAAATTTCTTACACAGCCACCAACCAACAGTGAAATTAAAAAAGCAGTTTTCTCTATGGGCAAAAACAAATCTCCCGGCCCAGATGGGATGACAGCGGAGTTTTATAAAAAATATTGGGATATTGTCGGGACTGATATCACCAAAGGGGTAAAGGCCTTTTTCCATTCCGGGAAACTTCTAAAACAAATAAACCACACATTCATCTCACTAATACCAAAGAATGACAACCCCTCCATGACGACACATTACCGACCCATCAGCCTATGCTCCACCCTATATAAAATTATTTAAAAAATAATAACAGAAAGACTAAAATCAATAATTGGCAAGGTCATACACCCCCTTCAAGGTGCCTTTGTGTCTGACAGAGCTATCCAGGATAACATACTAATAGCGCATGAAATTTTTCACTCATTCCGAACCAGAAAAGGCATCAACGGATGGACGGCCATAAAACTTGATATGGAAAAAGCCTACGATAGAGTAGACTGGCAATTTACGAAAACAGTTCTCCAGCGGTTTGGTTTCCATCAAAAATTTGTGAATATCATCATGGAATGCGTGACCACGGTTTCTTTCTCTGTTCTAGTCAACAACGGCCCTACGAATCTGTTCACTCCAACACGCGGCCTGCGACAGGGGGACCCACTTTCCCCCTTTCTTTTCCTACTTGGCGCTGAAATTTTTGCTCGAAAACTCTCTCGAGAAGCAGATTTGCATAATCCCAGCGTCGAATTCAAATTTGGTCACTCAGGCCCCTGCGTTCCCTTTCTGGCCTTTGCGGACGACATAATTATTTTTACCAAGGGAAGCAACTCAGCATGTATCAAAATCAAACAAATAATTGAAGAATATTGCAAATTCTCAGGCCAAAAGGTTAATTACCAAAAATCTTCCTTTCAAACTACCCCAGGGATACCAAGGAACAGAGCACATGACCTCGAAGGAATTCTCAACATTCCTCTAGAACGAAATCTGGAGAAATATCTGGGGTGCCCTATTATAAATGGTAGGGTCTCAAAGGATACTTTCAGCGACATAATTTGCAAATCTAAAGACCAATTAAGCAAATGGAGGGCAAATGCCCTATCTCAGCAGGGAAGAGCAACTCTAATTACCTCTAATCTAGCTTCAAAACCCCTCTATACCATGCAGAGCTTCATGCTCCCTGCAGCGGTCCATAAAGAATTAGATCAAATCAACCGAACTTTCCTCTGGAACAAAGACGCCCAACATCGCCCCCTAATTAGTTGGGATAAAATATGCAAATCTAAGTCAAATGGAGGATTGGGAATACGTAAGGCAAAGGACATGAATGAGGCACTCCAACTAAAACTACTGTGGAAATTTCTAGCTGATCCTGCAAACATCTGGGTCCAAATCATACAATATAAATACCTAAAAGATAAACACATATTAAACTACTCAAAAAAGGGTACGGCATCATGGCAATGGTCCAAACTCGGAGCACTGATTCCCAAATTTAAAAAAGGTCTCATCTGGCGGGTGGGAGACGGAAAATCAATCAAATTCTGGGATGACAAGTGGACAGAATCATCCCCCCTTAGCAGCAAGCTTCATCATCATCAAAATTCAAACCGAGAAGATCTAGTGAGTGACTACATCATTGGCCGTCAATGGTGGAAGGAGAAACTTCTCTCAGTGCTCCCAACGGATATCACGGACGAAATTCTGAGAATTCCCCTACCTATAACCCCATTCACAGACAGACTTTATTGGTGGCCTGACAAAAAAGGATGGTTTACCACATCCAGTGCCTTTAAATTTATTACTTCCACTCCACACTCTACACAAGAAGACTTTTTGTGGATTTGGAAAAATGATGTAGCCCCCAAAGTTAAAAATTTCTTATGGAAAATAAAACAAAAGGGACTGTCTTCTGCGAAGCGTCTGTCACAAAAAGGTGTGTCTGTTCCCTCCACCTGCATTTTTTGTAACCAGTGTGAGGAAGATGATATACACCTGTTCTTAGAATGTCCTGTAAATAACTTCGAGCAACAATTCCCTCTAGATATATCCCAGGATATTATCAACATCATACAAGAGGATAGAGACATGGACCACATCCTATATACAATAGGCACCACTCTTTCGAAAGAAATGAGAAAATATATTGCTATTAGATGGTGGACGATTTGGTTCGTTAGAAACCAAACTATCTTCAGAAATAAAAACATTCCATCCCAGCAGGGATTTCGGAAAATGATCAGGGATAACATAGACGAATGGAATAGGGCCAAAAGATGGAACGACAGTGTTACAGAGGATCCCGAACCACAGACAAAGAAACTAGGTCATATAAAATCTAAAAACCAAACACCCCACTGGAAGAAGCCCCCGCCGGGTACATACAAGCTAAACTTCGATGGTTCCTTCATATCAAATTCCAGAAGCTCTATTGGATACATTATTAGGAATTGGTGCGGCGAACCCATCAGTATTAGGGGTAATGCCAACGGTGGACAATCTCCTCTCATGGCGGAAGCCCTTGCCCTGAGACTGGGGTTGGAAAAGGCCAGAGAACTACGCATCAAAGACCTACTCATTGAGGGAGATTCAAAAATCATTACGGACTTCCTTAACTCCAAAACCAGTTGCCCTTGGGAAGCAGAAATGATTATGTCAGATGTCCAGGTACTACTCCAACAACTTAATCCAATCAAGATATCACATATACCCCGTATTGGTAACCGAGTAGCAGATAAGGTTGCACACCTTAGCTACTCGACCAGGGGGTCAGATTTATATCTTCACTCCGACCTTCTTGGCCTCATCCGACAGGATGCCTTCGGATAAGGATACGCTCCTATCCGAATTCTTACCTAATCAAAAAAAAAAAAAATAACACGTCGAATATTAGTCTCAATAGGTTAAGCTCTGCATGCGTCCACACACGGTCTAGTCATGCTAGTATAGCATTTGTGAATTTTTATTGTGTGCGCTTTGTTAAATAATATGAGTATATTTAGGGACAAACTGGATTTAGTTCAATCATTTTAAGAAGAGAATGATTGTAAAGTACTCATTTTTTTTAATTCTATTTTGAGCCAAGCTAAAAAAAAAATTATAGTTTATGATTGTCCTAATTCACAAAATATTGTTGAGTATTGTTAGAAGTTAGGTAGCAGAGTTGTTAGAAATTGGACTTAAATGTGTATTGAGTCTTGTCTATAAAATGACCCTGATTGTAAAAAACTCTGCTCGATTGAATCGTTACAAAGCTAAAACAATAAGCTCCAGCAATGGGGCTCTCCAAGCTCTTTATTTCTCCATGATTCATCTTTTTTTTTCTCTCTCTCTTCTTCTCTATGTTTTTCACCATTCCACAAAATCACAAATATACAATATAACATGGTATCGGTTTAGGTTCGATCTGCATCATCTTCCGCTTCAATTTCCGTTTTTCTTTGTTTTTGGATCTCACATATCTCGTTCCTAGTTTCTACTCATTCATGGCTTTCGATCGTGCTCAAGATCCTCATCGCTTCTTGGATCGGATCGATACTTCTGATGAGTTGTACTTACCTCATTCCGTTCATCCGAGCAATATTCTTGCTACGAACAAGCTCAACGACCGGAATTATCACCACTGACGTCGATCAGTGGAAGTTTGGCTTCTCGCCAAGAACAAGCTTGGCTTTGTTACAATTGAGTACTCTTGATCTGCTCCTGGATCTCAACTTGCATATTAATGGGAGCACTGCAACAACATGGTTATATCTTAGCTTCTTCATTCGATTGAAAAATAAATTGCAGAGTATATTCTTTATTATCGGACTACTAAACTGATTTTGAAGTAAACTCAGATTTCTCTGATTGCACTGTATTTCTAACAAACTTGTCATCACTCTTCTTTCCTTTACCTTTGTCGTATGTGTAGCTCGGAGGGAAACTGATAAAAAAGAAGCACCTATCCACTGTATGATTCGTTTTCTTGCAATTTGTGCAGAAAAGTGGTTTGCGATCACCATTCCTTCGTCTTGCACCTACTGAACTAGTAGGTCCTCCCTTTGAAGGTGCAGATCTAGGAGAGCTTAGCGCGCATCGAGGCTACATCCGAGCGGAGACATTACCAGATCCAAACTTCTTATCTCGTTGTTCTTCTTCCTGAACCAAAAGCAAGTACACTCGATCTAGATCCGAAAACAGATCCATTGTCAAAATCGAACCTCTAGTATTAGTAAAATTATCATTCAGTTCCATGAGCAATTGAACTACATGATGGTGTTGTTCATATTTCATAATTTCTCTCAGATTACCACAAGTACATGTAGGCACATTCCGTATCTCATCTAATTCATCCCATAGAGATTTCATTCGAGTGAAATAAGCTCGGAAAGGAGTCGCACCTAGCTCATTAGTAGTAAGCTCCTTCTAAACAAAATAAATGTGTGGGGCTCCCAATTTTCTGAACCTTCCTTCAAGTTCTTTCAGATCGTGCTAGCAATGTTAATGAAGATCACAGATCTACGAATATCCATGCTCAAGCTATTGATTATCCATGAGATAACCATGTCATTACAACGTTGCCATGCACCAAGCTTTGGAGAACTCGAATCTGGCTTTTGAATCTCTCCTGTAAGAAATTCTATTTTGTTTGTAGTGGAAATTAAAGAGCAATCCTCACCGATCTCTTCCACTCGCTAAAGTTTTTCCCATCGAACGTCAGCGTTACCAAAACGAGGCCGGGATGATCGCTCGGATGCAAATAGAATGGATCGCTCGGATCCGGTCGGGGATCGTCGCCAGACATCGTCGTAACGAGCTGAAGTAACAAAGCAGGAAATTTTGTGAAAAATATTATGGAACAAGAACAGAACACTAAAACAACACTTTTTAGACTCGATCTACCAACTCTCGCTCTGATAACATGTTGGAATCAACTTGGATTGGGAGATCGAGTTAAAGCTCAAGCTCTCGAAGGTACATGAAGAAGAAGAAAATGGAGGGAACTTCTCTTTCTATATTTTCTCACTCAAAATCAATCTCTTACAATTAGAAACGGGATTAGGCACACATATGGGCTAGGCCCAATAAACAGAACAAACCCAAAACAAAATATAAAGTGCATTTGTATTCTAACAAACATTCTAACACTGTTAAACATCAACATTTCTTGAGGACACGACATGGACTTCAGAGAAAGTATAGGAGTACTATACCTAATAGCAAGGTTATAAATATCGCGTATCGGGGTCGTATCGGTTAGAAGTAAAAATAATATATCGGGGATGTATCGAGATATATCGGTTTCACTAATTTTTAACTATAAGTACTATATTTATACTTCAAAATGTAAAAATATACATGAAAAAATAATATTTAAATTGCAAAATTACCAAATAAACTTGATAAAATAAAAACAACATCATTCATAAAGACTAAAGTTACCTTATCAAAGTTGGTAATTATAAATATCTCCGATATATCGCCGATATTAGCCCGATATATCGGCATTGGCCCGATATATCGGCGTTGGCCCGATATATCGGCGTTGACCCGATATATCGTCGATATTAACCCGATATATCGACGTTGACTCAATATATGGTGTTGACCGATATTTTTCACCCGATATGCCTATATCATAGCGGATTCTAAATATCCCCGATATTTAGAACACTGCCTAATGAGAAAATATCTAATAAGAAGTGACAATTAGAATGAGAAATAAGAAGTGTGATTATCCTCCGTTGGATTTAATCTAATGGTTAAAAATGATATTCCTTCATTTAATGAAGTATTTGTCTCACGTGCTACTCTCTACTTTGAAGAAACTGAAACGTCAAATTGTAATAGTAGTCTTACCATAGAAAAAAACACTAACCCACCAGCAGCTCTAACACTTTTACGCACCAACACTAGAGGACACCATAAAAAAATGAATCAGTTGTTGAAGTCGATCGATCGAGAAGACTTGTAAAGAAGACCCACCACAATAATCGTAAGATCAATAACATCTCTTTACATCGCGTTTCGGACATCATCGTTGATTTCATCTTTGATTCATTTTTGTTTTTTATGTTTGGTGTCTCAGACTTGTGAGAATCAAAATATGGAAGGGCAAATGAATTTTGAAATGTCAAGAGATTCAACAGAGGAAGGTAATTTTTCTTCTATAATTACATTGTGTTGTAATTTTTTTAATCTACTTAATACAATTATAATTATAATTTCTTTTATTTCTATGATGCAGTGGCAAAGCACAACAAATCCATGCTTGTTACACCTAAAAAATCAAGTGATTCTTCAATGACATGCAATGAAATCTATCCATACTGTGAAGAGGAGCTAAGGCCTCAACAAGGTATGACCTTTGATTCTTTGGAGGAAGGGGTGGAATTCTATAAACAATATGCACATTATGTTGGATTTAGTGTGCGTTTGTCATCGGAAACTAAAAAAGATGATGGATTCATCTATTGGAAATATCTCGTTTGCTCAAAAGAAGGTTGGCATAAGGAAAAGGGGATTGAGTTAGTTGAACTACAAATGCCTATCAATGATGATGAAAAAAAGCTTAAAAGGAAAAGAAGAAGAAGCCTAACTAGAGAGGGTTGTCTAGCAATGTGTTCTTTTAGAAGGACATTAGAAGGAAAATATCAGATTTTCAAGGCTCATGAAGGTCATACACATGCCCTTGCAACCCCTTCGAAGAAATCAATGTTAAGATCAGCAAGAAAGGTGAATCCATTGCTTAAGAGCATGTTGCGCGCATGTCATAGAACTAATATTGGGACATCGTCAACCTTTAATGTAGTTAAAGAGCAAGTTGGTGGGATAAACAATGTTGGTTGTACAAGAAGGGATTTGCAAAATTATCACCGTGATTTAAAAGCTTTGATTCAGGATTCTGATGCGCACATGTTTGTAGAAAATTTTAAGAGAATGAAACAGAAGAATGCTTCTTTTTACTTTGCTTATGAGCTAGATGATCAAAATCGGTTGAAACATGTATTCTGGGCTGATGGAATTGCTAGGAAAAATTATGCATTGTTTGGTGATGCCATTTCATTTGATACCACATACAGCACCAATAAGTATTCCTTGATTTTTGCTCCATTCACAGGGGTCAATCACCATAGGCAATCAGTTACATTTGGGGCTGCATTTTTAGCGAATGAACAAGTTGAAAGTTTTGTATGGTTGTTTGAGAGATTTTTAGAAGCTATGGGGGGTCATGGACCTAAATGCATTATAACCGATCAGGATCATGCAATGAAAAATGCTATAGAGAGGGTTTTTAACACTTCAACCCACAGATTTTGCATTTGGCATATAATGAGAAAAGTTTCTGAGAAGGTTGGTGGTGCACTAAATAGTGATGCTGATTTTTACCGTAGACTGAAAGCTTGTGTTTGGCAATCAGAGACACCTGAGGAATTTGAATTAGCTTGGTTGTCTGTTGTTTCTGATTTTGGGTTACAGAAGAATGATTGGTTTACTCTTATGTATGATTTGAGAGAGATGTGGATTCCTGCTTACTTCAGGGATGTATTCTTGGTCGGGCTATTTAGGACAACTTCAAGATCAGAAAGTCAAAATGCTGTTTTTAGCCGCTTTTCAAACAAACAACTTAGTTTGGTTGAATTTTGGATGCGATTTGAGTGTGTTGTTGAGATACAAAGAGACAATGAAAGAGAATTTGACAATGCTAATGCATCTTCCGTGCCCCAAATGAAGACTAGTATTGATCTTGAGAAGCATGGAAGAGAGATTTACACTCACAAAAACTTCTATATTTTTCAAAATGAGTTGTGGGCTTCTTGTGTTCATTGTGTTGTTACAAAGATACATGAAGAAGATGAAGGTTCAAGAGTGCTTACTGTACAGGATAGTGACAAGGAGGCGTTTAGACCGACAAGGAATGTTCTATATTTTGTGTCAACTCAAGAGGCAAAATGCACTTGTAAGATGTATGAACTTCAGGGTATTCCTTGTCGTCATATTCTTTTAGTGCTAAGGGGAGATATGTTGAAGAAAATACCAACCTCGCTCATTGCAAATAGATGGACTAAAACAGCGACTATTTATCCCATCTTTGATGATAATGGCATATTATTGGTGGGTTCTGAAAAGGATACAAAGAAAGATCAATTGATTTCGAAAGTGTGGGAAGCTATTTTTGAGGTTATGCATGTTGCCAATAAAAGTGAGGATGATCTCAAAATTGTATTGGAAGGATGCAGTAGCATTAAAAACCTTTTGTCAAGCAAGGGTGAAAAAGAGCTCAGTAAAGTTCAAGAACTGCAATCTTTTGCTGATTGTGGAGAGCCTCCCGAACAAGCAGATATCCGCCTACCAAATCCATCAAACACAAAAGGAAGAAGTAAGAGAATTAAAAGTGGAAAGGAGTTGGCTATGGAGCAAAAGCTGAAAAAACCAAGACTTTGTAAAGCTTGCGGAAAATATGGCACTCATAATAGTCGAACATGTCCTACTAACGAGAAGGATGTTTGAATGCAAGTATTAGTAAGTTTTTAAGAATATTTTACTTACGCTTAAATCAATTTATGATTTTTCACTTCTAATGTGCTTGTTTGTTTGATATTTGGTCTTTATTTTTATTTTTTTTGTTATTTTCAGATGACATTTTTGGACCATCCATCTAAATGACCCTCTCCAGGCAACATCAGGGGATAATGCTTATTTAGTGATAATTTAACTATAATTGTAACTTTTTATGAGTTGTTATATTAATTTTGTGAAGTGCCTACTTGGGTTGATTTATGTTAGTTATGGAAAGAGGTTGACAAACCATATACATTGTATTTTGTTTTTGACAGAGCACTTGTTTGCTCTTAAGATGCTTTTGAATTTCATGTATTTTGTTTTTGACAGAGCACTTGCTTGCTCTTAAGATGCTTTTGAATTTCATGTCTTTTGACAGAGCACTTAATTGCAAAGTTGATTGCAGGGGTACAAATGCAATGTACATAAGAATTGCATGCAAGGTGAAAGTTTGTTTTCCTAACATAATAAGCAAAGGCAAATACAAAAGATGTTATTGAGATAATTTATATTTTATATTCAGTTCGTTTGATAAAAGTCTATATGGGATTTGAACCCACATCTCCGTGGGTTAGCACAATGCTCTGCCAATTGAGCTAATAGACTAGAAGTAAAAACAGGTGAATAGAAATGCATGAGTCTCAAGCTTTGATTTCAGAGAACATACTACCAATAGATGCGCGACTAAACTAGTTGCAACCATAGCTCCAAGTAGGAAGTATAAAAATGGCAAAGTGAATAGATGCAGAACTAAAATAGCTGCAACTATACCTTAACAAAGTCACACAAAGCAGCAAGATTGACAAGCAGTAAGTATGTATTTGACAAATACTGTATTTTTTAATGCCCATCCAAATCACATATAAGCTTTGAGCAAGTAAGAGGAATTTTCTAATAGTAAGAGGAATTTTCTAATACTCATCCAAATATGATCTAATTTATTCTTGTTCCCAGGTTCCTCTAAATTTTAAAACCCACATTCCCTCTTCATCCATATATACCCATTTTATGAAATCCCTAACTAAATTAGTGAAATTGAAAAAATCAACATCTTCGGTATAAACTATGGCAAAATTGCCTTCTTTTTCCTCCTCATACCCATTCTCTTATGGTTCTTGAGTTTCGATTTTAGGTTTGAAAACCCTAAAAATTGTATTTGTAAGATTTCACAAATTATCAATGATTTCATTTTTGCAAATAAATTCGAGAACTAAAAATAATCTAGGATGAGAGAGGAGATGAGATGAAAAATGAAACGAGTCTCACCTACGAACGCCATTGAAGGTCTGGTTGAGGTATGGAGTCTATGAAAATGAGCGAAGGGTAGAGAGAGGATATGAGATGAAAAATTCAATCTCTGAAGTCCATCCAAAATTTCTATCATAGTAACAACTAGATTAGAGTTAAAAAAAAAAAGTAAATAAATTAAAGTAAATTCAGAAGCAATTAATGCTCACGTGACTTCATTTTCTCTTAAATACCTTACTCTTCTTTACAACCGTCCGATTCAATCCAATGGATACAAATTCTAATTCTCACCTCGTATTCTAATTTCCAATTCGCATAAGATATTCTCTCCTGCCTAATACCCCCTTGAATTAAAAAAGTGGAGTAGTTTTTAAACAAGCTTAGAAAAGTAGACGTGGTGGGAGATTGGCTACGTGTAAGGAAATCATTGTCAGAACATTAAAGAAGATTGGATTTGATTATTCCCGGTGGGATTTCGATTAATTAATTGGTGGACTTTTTAACCTATATCGGTTAATGATTATTTTTAGTAATTATTACTCTCGTCGGTTATAAATATATGATATAAGATAATTTTTTTATCAACAATATAGTACTCCGTATAATTTAGATTTTTTATGCAATGAATTTAAATAATTTGTATTGATTTATTTATTTTTTACCTTTTAAATACTTTTGATTAGTTACAGAATATAGTGAGAGTTTAAAAAAATAATAAAACTTGTGGCAAAAGTTAGTGTAATTAGGAATTTAGAGGAATAATCTTATATTATTGATTAAGGGAAGCACTAGATTTGAAAAAGTATTAATCAAATAGAATTGGATTAATCAATTCCGATGAAATAGTATCTAAAAATATACTGTAATGCAATAATTTTAAATGTTTAAAATTATGTTCCAGTTGGATGACATATGTGGAAAAACTTTAGGAATTTAGATGTTTAAACCGAAATTTCATAAAATTATTTTTTAACATCTAATTAAAGATCTCAAGTATGAATTAATACAAACAATATTGAAGGAATAAGTCGTATCTTTCTTGTGTGGAAACTTGACTCGAATTCACATTTGGAGAACAAAGCCCTCAAACGCGACTCATCTATCTACTTGGTTCACGCGAGCACGAGATTGGATCTCCTTGAGTTCGTTTGCTAGAATGAATAAACAAAAGATTGCAACTCACACCCTACTTGTGTTAGGATTAGCAGATTTTTGGTGGGAGAAGAAGAGACACAATTCCAAAACTAAGTTAAAATTTATTCCCAATAAGTCTACTTATATAGTGTATAAATTAGGTCAAACTTATTCTCAATAAATTACCTTTTATTCACAATATCTTTTCATAAAGACATTATATCAACAACAATAACTTATTATTATCAAATTTTTAATATTTTTTTTATCTTAGTCCAATTCGATCAGCTCAGCCACTTTACATCTGCATCGGGTACTGTGTGACCCATTTAAGAGGTTGACCCTCCACTCACAAGTGACTCCATATTTTCAAGGGGATTCGAACTTCGAACCTCTTGGCATGGGGTGTAACTAGACCTGTCAAAACACAACCCGACCCGGTCGACCCGACCCGAACGCCCGAAAAAATTTCGACCCGAACCCGGGAATTTCGACCCGGAAATTTTTTCCGACCCGAACCCGAAAACCCAAAAATTTTCTGGGTAATCTGGGTTTCGACCCGGTGACCCGATTGACCCGGTAATTTTGACCCGATTTACCCATTTGACCCGGTGACCCGATTGACCCGATTGATTTATAATTATATATGATTAAATTTTTTATGGAGATTCTAATTTATTACATTTTATAATTACAATCACTTGATATTTCATTTTTTTAAGAAGATAAAAATTCTAAAAAATATTAAAACATTAAAACAATTCTATGCTTATTACTAATTGCATGAAATTATTTTTAAAAAATTATATGAAAATTTGATATTTTATATATTATTACATTTTATTAAAAATTACGAGAAATAATAAAAATCAAATATTTTAGATCAAATATAGTATATAATTACAAGCACCAGAACTTATGAACAACATCTTTAACTTTAGAATTTTAAATTTATTGCAAAATTATCAAATCATGATTTTTTTAAATTTAAAAAAGAAAAAATTGACCAACCCGAAATCGACCCGAAATGACCCGAAAACCCGGTCAAACCCGTATTACCCGGGACCCGAAGTGACCCGACCCGAACCCGACCCGAATGACCCGTTTGACAGGTCTAGGTGTAACCCACAATCACTACACTAACTTGTGATTGATTCAAATTCCTAATACTTAAATACTTTTTTTAATGTAACCTTATATGACTTAAATAAAATAGTAATGGATTAAATCTAGCTAATTTATACATGTCATAATTGACTTTTAGCAAAAACTATCTAAATTATTCGAATTATAATTATCCAAATTAATCTCGTTATATTATTAGTATTTTACCCTTTGAATAACACAAAACTTTTCAAAACTTAATCAAAAAATTTTGATTTTTGCAATTAATTTATTTATATAGAAATGGTCAAATTTTGACTTGGTATTTGTAGGCAACTGATCGAGTTAATTACTTATTATGAAGGGGGCCGACCTAAATAACTACAAGCTATACCCATTCCATGATACATCATGTGATTCTCTACAAAGAATTGAATAACTTGATTTTTAGTAGTGGCTTATATTGTTGAAGATATATGTTAACCTATTAATTAATATATATTCTCATTTTGGGATAGGAAATTTTATACTTAAGGTTGATATATGTTGATATATCATTTGGAATGTTGAAGCAATACACTGAAAAATTGAAAATCCTAACACCATTAATTAAAAATAGAAATCAATCACAAGTTGGTTTAGTAGTTGTGGGGCTATATATCATGTCAATAGGTTCGAAGTTCGAATCCCCTTCGAAACATGGAGTCGATTGTAAGTGGAAGGGTCAACCCTTTAAATGGGTCACACCGTACCCGATCCAGATGTATAACGACTGAGTCGATCGAACTGGATTAAGATAAAAAAAAAAATTTAAAATTGAAGGAAAAAAAATAGAGAAATGGTTTAGGTGCGATAATAAAATGATAGTCGGAAAAAACCAGTTTAGAGTCAAGAATATATCTTAATGTCCCGATAAATGTAACGGAGCTAGATATTATAATCTTTATGTATTACTCTATTAATGTTTTGAGGCGAAACTAATTAAAATAACTCAACCTTTAAGGGGGTGTTAAAAATATATCCCTACCTTTCAAATGTAAGATAAATATCCCGACCTTTTTGAGGGATGGTAATGTAATATTCCAAAATTTTCTCCCCCACAAAAATGCTTACATGGCACATATGTGGCAAAAAATAATGATCATATTCACAAGCGTGCCCTTGGATGTTAATGCTCGAATTATACAGAGTATAGTCTAGATTGTCATGATAATTTTTAAAAAAAATAAAAGTCTCTTTTGTAATCGAAAAAATCATTCAATTTAATACGTTTTTATAGATTATAATTAAATTTAATCAAAGCAAATATAATAAAACAAGTAAATATTTAAAATATAATTTTCAATATCTTGATTGTGTAAAATATCATTCAAGTTTATTAGATTAAATTAGATTATTTTTTAAGTTCATCTTAATTTTTTTTATTTTGGATTTAAGAAAAAATAAAAAATTACATACTTTTATATATTTTTTAATAATAATAATTTACTTCTTATATGTAAATGAACACCATTGAATAATCTAAATAATTAAATTTTCATTTCAATTTCGTAGTAACATAAAGTTTATAATTGGCAAAATATTCTTCAGTTTTGATGAGTTAAATTACTAGCTAATCATTTACTAATTGAAAATATGTTATTTTGCTTTACATTTTTTTATTTGGCTTGTTATAGATATTGATTTAAAAAAAGATATAAAATGTTAGGTACAAATTAAATCTAAAACTACGAAAATTTATTAAATAAACTTTTAAACTCATCTAATTTAATTTTATACAGTATGTTTTATTTGAATTGAAAATACATGAGTAATACAATACAAAAAATAAGAATTTTATTGGAGAGAAATCATTGGGATATTATATTACCATCACTTATAAAAGTCGGGATATTTATCTTACATTTGAAAGATTGAGATATATTTTTAACACTCCCTTAAAGGTTGAGTTATTTTAATTAGTTTCGTCATGTTTTGAAAATGAACAAATTCCGTTAAATTATTCAAAGGTTTGCCTTGTACTGTATAACAAGGCTAGTCAATAAATGAGATGGTATAATCTTTTATGTCGAAATAATAACAAAAATATAGATACAAAACACTTGAAAAATTCAAGTGTTTAGGATCTCTAATGTTTAGGGTTCCGGAAATAATAACAAAAATTCAATAGAAACAAAACACTTGAAAATCAAGTGAAATTATCAATTGTCTTACTAATATGGTCGAATATATGGTAGATGACTTTTTTCTTTAATACTGGCTCTATTCAAATATTTAGGTTTCGTTAGTTTACTTAGCTTTTGAAATTTAAGCTTTTCCACAATTACTTATCAAAACTTTTCGCAACTTATAGTTTTCTATTCACAAATTTTCATCAAACTACACTAACAGTCTATAAAACACATATCTAACATAAATAATTTAACAATTTTACCTACCCATCCACTACCATTATACTACTAAACAGTAAACACAACCATTATCTAGGGTGTGTTTGGATTCCCATGTATTATGTATTATAATTATAAACACTTGAATAGTACGTATTTGATTACACATTTTATAATGTGTTTAAAATAACGTAAATTTTAAATGAAATATCTTATAAATTATGTGAATCAAACACTCACTATTACCTAAAGTTTATAATTACATTCTAAAATTAATATAATTAATTAATACAATTTATATAATACTCCTATTTTATTTAGAATTTACATTATTTTAAACAATAATCAAATGAAGTACTGCACAACACATCCGTACTCTGACTACCTACCCTCGCGTAAAAAAGGGCGAAAAATCAAAGGAGCAGAGAAACGGATGCCTCCAACTTTTACATTTGACCAAAAAATAAAAAAGTCTAAATTTCACATTATTATTATTATATTATTATTATAAATTCACAATTCGAAAATCAGCAAATCCAGTCGGAGTTGTTATTTGGCAACTGCTTTATCCTAAACCCAACCCATTACCCACCCACCTTCGTCGTCTTCACACCTCCACCATTTCCCAACCTCTCCCCACCCTCTCTCTCTCTCTCTCTGAAGACCTCTTTCACAGGGAGAGGGAGCGGTTGAATTTGCAGACGAGCTAGGAGGGTCCGATCAATATCAATATGCAGAGGCTAATATACCCATCCAAGCTCCACCTGAAGCCCTACCCTCATCTCCCCCAATTGGGTTGCCTTCATCCTCCCTCTGTCCGCTCTTTCTTCCCCCAATCTGCCTCCGTCCGGCTCAACCTGCTCTCCTCTCGCCGTCACTGCCTCCGATTGGACTGCTTGTCCAAGTCCGGAGATCTCCCGCCTTCTTCCATTTCCTCTCCTGAAGCTCAATCAGCTCCGCAAAATGACGAATCTCCGTCTCATTTGCACAAGGTACTTATTTCCGATCCTTGATTTTTCTCTGGGTTTGGAGTTTTAATTTTAGGTCAATTTGTGTTCTTGGGCTCAAGTTGTTTGAAATTCAAACTTGATTGGCTGTCTTGATCCTTTTGACTTTGCTGAGAGTGAATTTTCTGCCGGTTTATTGTGTTTTGTTTAGGAAATAATCGATTTAATCTCACTCGAATTTTGTCTTGTTGATTACTCTGAAGCTGATTTGAAATAACTTTGTGTTCAGAGATCTTGTGTTTCATCATTGGAATCATCGCAGTAGCAGAATTTGCAGGTCCATGGAAATCCCAAAATTTCGCTGAACATTATAGGATAACTACTTAAAAGGATTATTTGGATCATTTCAACCCTCATATATCAAACACAAAATAAATACTTGTTCTGAATAATTCATTTAGTTTGAAATGACATGATAATAATGTAGGAAACTGTAGTGATTGTTCGTTGGAGTTTGAATTCAATGAAGTAATCCGGGTTAGACCTGAAAGGGATTGTGTCCGAGTTGTAAAATTTTGAGGGCTGAGTGGAGTCGAGTTGGAGCTTAGGTGTTTAGGGACCAAACATGTATCGATATTCAAAATGATTGAATCCATGGAAGTATTCCTTTGGACTTTACTTTGATATTAGAGACATCTAGAAAATCCTAGATTTATTATTGTCTTAATGCAAATTTAGATGTTAAGACAGACAAATTTCTGGTAATCTACAGTTTCTTCCTCAAAATGAATTTTTTTTCTCGCTTTTATCTCTTCATTTTCTGTCCATGTTTTAGTTTTGGGTCAATAATCCTCTTGTAAGACTGCAACTTGAAAAGAGGCTACAGCACTTATGCATCTCGTGGGCGTATTTTTCACCTTTCTGTTCCATTCTCTCCATTTGCAGCATTTAGAAAGTGAGGATATCAATTTAGATGGCAAGATGTAGGATAAGTTATCTATGCTAATGTATGCAGGTAAACTTGATTTCCTTGTGAATGCTAAATTATCTAAATGTGGCTTTAACTTCTGGAGATGGATATCAATTTTTGTTGGATTCACTTGTTTCTACAAGATATTGCATTCATTTTTACTCTGCAGCAATCATGTCTCCTTCCATGATTATTTTGCCAATGTTGTACATGCTACATTGAATCAAGGAGAACATAAATTTGCTGAAAGACTGTTTCTCTTTCACATTATCTTATTTTCTTCGTTCCCCACCTTTTTTTTCTTTCTAGTACACTCACAATTGGTAATGAGTTTTTTGGTATAGGCATGTTGTATGTTAAATCCATATCACTTGAAATAATAGGTGATCTATTCGGAATTTGTTCTTAAGCATGCTGCTATGTGTAAATATTCATTTACTTCTTGTTTATGTCATTACTCTATCCGGTATAGCTGATGCATACCCTTCCTTTTGATCTCTCAGTCCTCTCAGTGAAGTAAGCAGAAATTTGGCATTTTATATTTTTCACTTCAACTTCGTGAAGCTACAATTGAATAAAAACTGAATTCAGTGTGATCTGAAGTTGGAGATCTTAACCGACTGATTATCACAATCAACTTCTATTATGAGAAGAAAAACATTTCCATCAGTGATACAAGACTTTTTATTATTCAGAAGAACCTAGGAAATCACCATTTAAGTTCCACTGTTATGTGAGGATTTTGTAACTGCTTTCGTTTTCTTTTGTGCAGAAAGCATGTAATGATGTATTGCTTTCATGTTTTTATTTGTTCCTAGTTTATAATGCATGATGAAGTAACGCTTATTATCTTCTTCCAGGGAATTGCAGCAGGGAAAATTATTCTACTCTCAGCCCTTACCATGATTTTAATCCATCCAGTATTGACGTCCCCTGCCTTTGCAAGCTTCCCAGCAGCAGCTGCTGTGACTGGAAGAACGGTAGGAAGAGGTCTACTCCGCACAGAAGTACTTACCAGTGCTTGGGCCGGCTTTTTGGCTGGTTGCTTACACACGCTTTCAGGGCCTGACCACCTCGCTGCCTTGGCCCCACTTTCAATCGGGCGGAGCCCGATGGAGAGTGCTGCCGTAGGAGCCCTCTGGGGCTGCGGCCACGATGCTGGGCAGGTGATTTTTGGGCTATTATTTCTAGTCCTCAAGGACCGGCTTCACATTGAAGTGCTCAAGATATGGGGAACTAGAGTCGTCGGTTTAACCCTTCTCATTATTGGTGCCATGGGGATCAAGGAAGTCTCAGAGGTCCCTGAACCTTGTGTCGCACTGGAAACCGGAGAGTGCGACGTGAGCATGTATGAGCCACTCGAAAATCGTAACATGGGAAAAAAGAAGATTGGTTTTGCCACATTCGCGACAGGGATTGTCCATGGACTCCAACCCGATGCCCTAATGATGGTTTTGCCGGCACTTGCCTTACCCTCTCGGGTGGCTGGTGCAGCTTTCTTGGGCATGTTCTTGGTCGGAACAGTGGTTTCAATGGGAGGGTACACCGTGTTCATCGGTTCGTGTAGTGAGGCATTGAAAGATCGGATCCCTAGAATAACCGAAAAGCTAACCTGGGCGGCTTCTCTTGTGGCTATCGGACTTGGGTTGGCTATTCTGTTGAGCCAATTTTTCGGGTACAGCCTCTACTGATCGGAACCGTTATGTCCTGAAAATTTTCTCATTTTGTATACGATTCTGACTCGGGACTAGGTGGACTCGGAGAGTAGTAATGTCTTCAAAAGCAAAGATTCTTGATTTCATTTCATGTTAAATGGCTTTGTAATATTTTCTTTTTAAAGTCCAGATTTTATGTTTCTTATAGTGAAAAAGACCCTGTAGTTGATGAAGCTACTCTGCATGAAATCATTTGTTTTTTTATGAATACAAAAAGTATTAATCTTACAAATTTTACCGCCAAGTATGTAAGAAGATTTAAAGGTTGAATTTTTTTTTTATGGAAAAAATTCGATTGACCCGTTATGGATAAATACTAGGTCTTTTGAGTTAAGACTTGGGTGGTTCTAGATGTGATCATTATTGGCATAATAACTAAGATGTGTAACCTTATTTGTTATCAAGTTGCCATTGTGTTTAATATATCGGGGTGGTTGAGCCGAAAAGGATATTAGGGTAGTACCCACATGTCCCTAGTTAGACTCTCAGATATGGTCGCTCTCTCTATTTACCAAAATCAAGAAACACAACAAAAGTTTCTAAGGGGGAATAGAGCGTCCAATATGATCGATCATCTCAATTTCTCATGGGCATACCCAAGAACTATTCGAGGATTATTTCGGAAGCGGTATAAAGATTAGAAAGGATGTCCAAAGGCAGTCATCCTTCCTAGCGCATCCTTACGGATGAGAACCCGAAGTTCTGGATCATCTTCCAAGTAGATGTCGGCAGGGATACTTTAAGTGAGACGAGCGAGCCTATCTGCTACAACATTAGATTCCCTGAAAATATGACGAATAGCAACATTAGAAAATGACGAAAGATCTAACATAATATTTGACTGTAGGAGCTCAATATTTCAGGGATATTTCCAGTCACCCAAGAGAGCTTTAACAACCACAAGATTATCTCCTTCAATGAGCAGATTGGTGAGATGAAGTTGTTTAGCATGCAAAACACCCATCTTCAGGCCAACCACTTCTGCGTACAAAATCGAAGTGTTATGGCACAACCCATGGCCAAGAGAGACAATGTTTCCCAAGGATTCATGTAAGACAAACATGTAAGAAGCACTCCCATTGCTACGCATAGAGCCATCGAAATTTAACTTTACAAAATTATCAGGAGGCTTATCCCAAACTCCGTTTCTTTTTGGATTCTGTCCCCAGTTTGGTTAGGACTAAACAATGCAGTACCCACCCTTCTGCTTGACTTTGCCACCTTTGTATCATCTGTGTTGAAATACTTAGCCTCAGCCCAAGATTGGGAATTTGTTAGGTAAAAAACTTTCAGATTGGTGATAGATACCGAGTTGATGTGGCCGAAAGTTAGTTGATTCCTAAAGAACAATATAGCCCACCAACAGGTTGCTAATTTACACATACTCGTTTTCCCAACAATTTCCTTGATAACGTTGAGGGGGATAGTTACATTAGGTAGATGATTAGTGTGGTGCTCGTGTGTGTGTGAATCCTAAGTTCCTGCCTTAGCTGAACTGCAGTATTGCAATCGATATAAAAAGGCGTTAGGTTGTTTCATCGTATTACTGCAAAAAACACAACTTGAAAGGACCGAGACATGAGATTTCTATAGTCGGTCTTTTGTGGGTAGGCCATCCTGAGCAATTTTTCACATAAAATGTCGTATCTTGTGAGGCTTATCAAGGTCCCAGATCCACTCACAGTCGAAACGGGCATTCCCAACACTTTTTGTTATAATGGTTGTTGCCTAGTTGGTAGAGAAGCAGCCATCCCTAGTAGGGCCCCAATACAAAGAGTCAGAAAGGTCATTAGTTGGTAGGAAAACATTAGAAATATGTTTGATATCGGTTGGTTAAAGCAAGTTCTTAAGAACAGAATGCAGTAGGTTATAATTCCATTTATTATTTGTTGAAATAAAATGACTTACCGTTAGAGAGCTAACATAGTCTCTTCATGGGGCAATAACCCTGTCAGCCAAAGGAGAGTCAAAAGTAGGCGTGGCCACGGGTCCGACCCGGCGGGTCGACGGGTTCGACCCGCCGGGTCAAGGGTCGGGGAAGGGTGAACCGAACCCTAACCCGGGAATCCCACGGGTTGGCGGGTTCCAAGGTCGACGGGTCAACCCGGCGGGTCGAAACCCGTCGGGTATCTGGCGTGTCGACCCGTCAGGTATTATTTTTATAAAACGTAAATAAACGCAGAAAAAAAAATCAAAATCAAGTGTTAACTTACTAATGTCCATATTTTCACCGAGAAAGAACACTAAATAATAAAGTTACAAATATTTGACCAAAGCTTGTTTCTCTGGATGCTTTAATTAGATATGACGACTGAAGTTCCCATATCCTCCTTCATTCGGGTGCCTGAAGACCATCCCGCAGAAGTTACAACTGACGTTGCAACTGTTTTCATCCCTCGGGTGCTTTGTAAACCAGCATGTGAAAATAGCAGCCCGAACTTGGGCCACACTCAACTGACTCAAGAGCCTGTGCGTTTCTTGTCGCGGGACTTGGACACTGGATTCGCCCTCCTCATCATCGTGTCGCGGGCCTGAAACTCTGGATTCGCAATCGCTTGTCCTGCTGCTCATCACGTCGCGGGGCTTAATACAGAGCGTTTTCAGAGTTTGAGATGAGGTGTGAGTAAAATGGGAGGGAGGTGAGGCTTATTTATAGCCAAAATCGGGAGGCAAAATAAGAAAGTAGACCGTTGGACAATGTTCGACCCGACGGGTCCAACGTTCGACTCGGCGGGTCCAACGGTCGACCCGCCGGGTTAGCGGGTTTTAAAAACCCCGACCCTAACCCTAACCCGCTACCCGGCTATACCCGTCAACCCGCCAACCCGGACCCGGCGGGTCACGGGTTGACCCGTAACATGTGGCCACGCCTAGTCAAAAGCCCAGTTGTCAGACCAAAAGTTAAAGGAATCCCTATTCCCAATACTCCATCGAAGGCCTGGTTTAAACAAGTGTTTGATGGATATTAGTCTAGACCACTACTAAGAAGTATTACTCTTTTTCTTGTATAACAGAAGATTCGAATCTTTAAAGTATTTTTTAAATATATGAAGAGAATATCTTAAATTGGTAAGAAAAACTATTATCATTTGATTGTAAAATATCAAATAAATTATAAGAATTTTAAAATAATGAAAAATGGATTGAGGGAAAAGTAAATAAAAATACGTGCCTACTGGAATTTGAACAAGAATTAATTGTATTCTATTTAAAATGCAACGAGGATCCACTATCACAAATCTCCCCATGTCTCCCTTATGGGACAGGTGATTCCATCCGTTTAAAATGGGGTGGGCTTAACCACACTAAGCAACTAAAGATACTTGTAATTTACCTTTTAATTTTTTTATATTACATATATTCTTGTATTTTTTTTTTATCAGGGTAGACGACGACCCACCCTTGAATCCGCCACTAACATCAACTCAGAAAAGGGTTTGGATGATGGTCTACTAGTAGAAACTTACCCCATTCAAATTTTTGCTGCATAAAAAAATTACAAAAATTGGCAGTTGAAGTGATAGAAATTAAATGGAGAAAATTAAAGGACCAATGACCCCTTCTCTAGTGGTAAGGGAGAGATACCCTTTGCAAGAGCTCAACGGTTCAAATCCCACGCGTCCTTTGCAAGCTAGAGCTCGGACCCGTTGGGGATTAGTCGACAACCTCGAAACCCCCACGTTACCAAAAAAAATGGAGACAATTAAAGGATCGATGTGGTCAGGTACTGTCTATGGGAGACTCATACTAGTTAAACGAGCAGCTGAATGGTGAAAGATATAATCGATCTCCTCGAAGCAAATCACGCAGTCACAACTCGACTCATCAATCATCGTCACGATCATTCCTCGGCTTGAAAGTCGAGCAAGGCTCGCATCTTCAAGCGCTACGACTACATCTTGAATGGAACTCAGGGTTGGAATTTGATTTGAGAAAGTTGAAGTTAGAAGATTGTCATTTGTTGAACTTGAAGGATTGGAGAACTTCAACAACTCCACGAGCTTAACTTGCGTAGATTGGAGAACTTGAAGGATTGGAGGATTGAAAGAGGTGCACTTCCCCAACTCCGAAGGTTGTATATCGAGGGATATGATTAACTAGGAAGGCTTCCTGAAGGAATAAATTTTGCGACGAATCTTAGTTCCTTTGAAGCGAGTGATATGCCCGAGAGCCTCTGTAAAAGACTTGAACCGCCAACAACAATGGCGCCGATGGCTGGTGGTGCTCGAGGAGGATCAGAAGACTTCCATCTTATTCAGAACATATCCTCGATCCGAATTAACACATCCTCTAAACAAGGTATCTACCTTTTGTTGAACACACAATCTATATACATATCATCTAACAATCTTTGATCAATATTGTTAATTTCTCTACCTTGCAGTTTGTTGTTATGGTCAGCAACAACTTTTAGGATCCGGATGTCAATGTCTTGGGTTGCTCGGTTTATGAGCTAGAAACTAAATATAATGATACAGGTGATTATACAAACTTTGAATAAAAACTAATGGCAAATAGATTCAAGTTTGTAAAATTAATAATGTTGCATAAGCAAAAAGAAATTAGTGTTTAGTTGTTTTTGAATAGAGGTGCAGGAAAAAGGCTACACATCCTCCTTCTGCTGTGGTCCTTTGAGGCAGAGGCAATGAGTTTCTCATATATCTAGCTTTCGGGAAATTAACAAGTGTACGTTGACAATGTCTCGCGCCTATTCCAAGCAAATTCCTCACCATACATCAACCGGGGTGGCGGATTTAGAAATTTTTTCGGGGTGAGAACAATTTTTTATGAATAATTTTTATATTATTTTTATTAGAAATAATTTTTTTTTAAATATATTTATTAGAAATAGTTTTTTTAATATATGAAGAGAATATCTTAAATTGGTAAGAAAATTTATTATCATTTGATTGTGAAATATCAAATAAATTATAAGAATTTTAAAATGATGAAAAATGGATTGAGGGAAAAGTTAATAAAAATACGTGTCTAGTGGAATTTGAACAAGGATAATTGAACTCTATTTAAAATGCAGTGAGGATCCACTGTCACAAATCTCCCCTATTTCCCTATCCCTTTTCACAAATCTCTCCCCTTTACCATTTTTCTTTTTTCTTTTCCACAATTTTTTTAGGGAGACCAATTCAGGGAGCCTTCTCCCTGGGACAGGTGATCACATCCGTTTAAAATGGGGTGGGTTAACAACTAAAGATACTTGAAATTTACCTTTTAATTTTTTTATATAATATATATTCGTGTATTTTTTTTTCGGATTAGGGTAGACGATGACCCGGTGTCGCCCACCATAGAATCTGCCATTAACATCAACTCAGACAAGGGTTTGGATGATCCAATTCAAAAAAAAAAAAAAAGGGTTTGGATGATGGTGTACTAGTAGAAAGTACCTCATTCAAATTTTTACCTGCATAATAAAAAAAAATTACAAAAATTGGCAGCTGAAGTGAGAGAAATTAAATGGAGACAATTAAAGAATCGATGTGGTCAGGTACTGTCTATGGGAGACTCATACAAGTTAAACGAGCAGCTGAACGGTGAAAGGTATCATCGATCTCCTCGAAGCAAATCACGCACTCACAACTCGACTCATCAATCATCATCATGATCATTCCTCGCCTTGAAAGTCGAGCAAGGCTCGGACGTCGGGCAGTGGGCGCATCTGGATGTGGACTGCAACATAGATGGTGGCAAACGAGTCGATACGGCGGCGGCGGCGGAGGAGGCTGGGGCGGGGGCATCTGTGGGAGGCGTGGGCGGACTCGACGATCTTCCTGAAGGTCTTAGCGACATTGGCAGCGCAGCAGCCCGGGACGGAGGAGGGGAAGTGGGAGCGGAGGTTGGCGATCAACTGCTGTTCGCAGGTTCGGAAGTAGTCGTCGGGGGATCCGCAGCCGGAGCAACCAAAGCAAGGAAAGCTCAATCGAAACTCGACGTGGTCGTGGTCGTGGTCGGGGATGGCCACCTCCAGAAGCGGCCACCGGCAGCAACGCAGTACTGGTTCGCCGGGATTGGGGGTTGTTTCGCGTAACTCCTCACTGCTGCAGATTGTGTAGTCGATGGCGTGGGTCGGGTACGACCTCCATCTGCGGATCGTTGCCATTGCTGATTGCTGATTTCGATTTCAGACAAGGGGAATTTGATGGTTTTTGGAGATTTAATTTGATTTCTGCTCGAATCGAATAGACAACAACTGGATCGGAGGAGAGTTAGATGATTCAATTCAAGGGTTTATCTGATCTATATATATACATTGTGTGGACCGACGTACTTTAGAATTTCGTATATCTTCGAACCAAAAAAAAAAAAGGGAATTTCGTATATCTTTCCTAAATCATCTCTCCATCTATTTGATTTTTACTTCTTTCTTAAGTACGAAGTCTCATTCATGATCAATTATCATAATCCATAATATTTTCGGAGATCCAATCTATATGAAATAGTAATCTCCTAAAACCTCTCTCCTCGATCGTAATCTTCTTTTATTTGTTTTTTTTTTATCATGTGTAGCTTTAATGGTAATTATATCTTGTCTAATGGCAGATTAAATTTTTAATATATAAAGTTAAAGTGTAATTTTTAGTTAAAACGTACATTATAAATCAATGGTAATAGAAAACTTCAAATTTCAGTGAATTGATGCGTATCAAAATTATGAAACCTCACTGAGCAAGTCAGATGTGAACTTGGATTGTATCATAGCAATCCCAGGGTACGGTCAAGATAAAACACCTCAATATATCAAAAAATAGTCCAGATCATTAATACCAGTGGCGGATCCGTGGGGGACTCGGGGTGGCTGAAGCCCCCCCTTAGCTCGAAAGAAATTATTTTGGATTTTTTTTCGTAATTTTTACTTATTTTATGGATAAAATTGTGTAAAAGGAGTAAAAAATCACAAAGACAATGTAGCTTAGTTGGTAAGGAAGTGTATTTATTACCTTGAGGTCATGGGTTCAAACCCCTCTAGCCTTGTTTTTTTAAAATAACTTTTGTTTCTCTTAGTTTTCTTCTACTATAAATGTCTGATTAAATAATAAATTTAATATTTTCTCTAATACATTTAAATAAAAACATTATGTCCTATATATAAATATAAAAAAATCTATTTTTTTTTATAATTTTTGTTCTTCCTACAAAAATTGACTATTTAAATCACATATTTAAGATTTTTTCTAATATATTTATAAAAAATATTTTTCATATATACATATATGATATATGTGAGAAAAATTTTCTAAAATTTTTTTTAGCCCCCCTTTAAGAAAATTCCTAGATCCGCCACTGCTTAATACTGAACGAGTTGTCAAGAAACTCCTTTAGAACATGAATCTTTGTGCTATTAGTCCTAGTAATGAGAATGTCGTCAATGTAGACTGCATGAATGATTATTATACCTTAACATCTGTTAACGAATAACGGGTAATTATCCTTGGATTGAACAAATTACAAAGATGACAGTGTAGAAGTCAACTTGTGAAACCATTGCCTGGAGGCTTTTTTTAAGGCCATATAAGGATCGATTTCTTGAGCATGCAAGGATTCAGAATCCCTTTGGGCAAACCATGTACACATTTTCATGAAGGTCAGCATGTCATGAAGAAAAGCGTTGTTCACATCTAACTGGTGAAGATCCCATTGTAGCAACAACAATTACAATTCTAATTATTGTCATTTTGACAACAAGAGAGAATGTATCATGGAAATCAATGCTCTATTTCTGTGTGAATCCCTTAGCCACAAGTCTAGCTTTGTATCTTTCCAGGCTCCCATCAGATTTCAGCTTGATTTTGAACACCCAACGACACCTACTAGTGTTTTTCCTAGTGGCAATAGAACAACATATATCCCAAGTGCCATTGGCTTGTAAGGCCTCTACTTTTTTCTTCATAGTAGTAACCCAGTGAGGATCAAGTGATGCTTCTTTATAGGAAGATGGTTCAAGGTGAGAAAAAATATGGCTCACAAAAGCAAAGTGAGAGTTAGGCAAAGAAATAGAAGAAACCACATTGTTTAAAGTAGAGGTCTCAAAACTAAATGTACAAATATAATCATCCAAGTAAGTTGGTGCACGATGTGATCTTGTGACCCCCTCACATTGTCAGAAGATAAAGAGAAGGATGATTCAATGGGAGTGGGTGAAACAGGATCAGTTGGGAAGGGATCAGGAGTACTAATGGGAAAAAAATAAAGCCAAATCCATGATCATGTAAGTGTGTAAGATAGGTAAAGTAGGTGAAGAAGAAGGAGGTTTAAGTTGAAAAGGGAAATGGGACTCATGGAAACAATGTTTCTGGTCTGATAAAGATCCAATGCTTTATAACCCTTCTAACCAAAAGAATAACCAATGAAGATGCAAGGAGTGGCTCTAGGATTAAATTTGTCAGGACCATGAGGGTGAGTAGAAACAAAGCACAAGCATCCAAAGGCTTTTAGAAAAATGCATAAAATAATATCAACTATCATATATAAACAAAAAATAATACGAAAAGTCTCAAAATAATACAAACTATCAACCTATAAACCAAAAATAATACAAAATTTAAAATCAAACAAAAATAATACAAACTATGATCTTTCAACTTAAAATAATCCAAACTTTTAAATTTGGATTATGGGAATATTCAAAACAAAAATTTATTTATCAAAACTACAAAAACAATTCATAATTAGTCATACATTGCACAAATTCATCCTTTATATTTTAAATAGATCAAAATCACTATGTGTTTGTCCAACTTTATGCAATACAATCATATTTTTTAAATTAAACAAAATTAAATGAATTCTTGGTTATGGATAAACTGGGTGTGGTTTTATGTAATTTCAAAGTAAAAAGTGGTTTTTTAATCAAGTTGGACAAATAAATAGTGATTTTTGTGTATTTAAAAATAAAAAGGGGTAGATTTGTGTGAAGTGTGACTATTTATGAATGTTTTTAGTAATTTTGGTAAATGAAGTTTTGTTTTGATTCTTCTCCTAATTGAATTCAAAAGTTTGTATTATTTTAAGTTGAGAAATCTTACTTTATAAGTATTATAATATGTAACAAAATTAATTTAAAAATCAAATATTTTATATAGTTTTTAGCTCCTTAAACTATGTACACAAAAGTCAAATGTCTTATATTTACAATCGGATGCAATATTATTTTCAGTTTATTTTAAAATATTTGGTATTATTTTGAGTCATTTTTCCTAAATAATTAGCGATATAATGTAACACGAAACGATACAAGTGATGCCGATTGGAGTAGGTTATGATCAAAAGGGAAAAAGGGGGTCAAAATAGGAAGGATGAATCAATGATAAATGGAAGCCCTTAGCATATGGAATAGGGTGAAACACGGAAATGACAGTAAATAATCTCCAATCAAGGAGTTAAAAACAGAAGTGAGAAATGAAAATCCGCCACCTAAAGCAAAGATACCCTTTTTCACCCAACCCTCCCATGACCCATCCGGCCATCCCATGGCCAAATACCCTTTTTCACCCAACCCTCCCATGACCCATCCGGCTATCCCATGGCCAAATCCCTCCAGATGCAATTTCCTCTTCCCCTTTCAATCTTTCATTATTTTCTTTACAACAATACCATGGTCCATTACTCCATGCCTCAATTTTCTTCTGTTCCTTGATTTTGTCCCTTCAAAACTCATCTTAGGAACCCCCCCTAAAAAAAAATTCTTAAAGTGTATGCAATATGATTAGTTCTAATGCTATTAAAAATACTTATAATGTATATTTACATTACATTCGAGAAAAGGATCTACAAAGAAAACCTAAAACAAAAAACAAGAACATCAAGGTTTGTTTACGTAGTTCAGACAATATCCTACATCAGAGGAATCCCAAGAGAGGGAAGACGTCAACCTGATCCACTAGGCAAAATTGAATCAGCGACAACCAGTTACAAGTATACAGATCGTGAAAGGTGGAACCAGAGAATCAACCAAGAATAAGCGAAGAATATACAAGAACAAGCTAGCAGATCAAACAAGTAAAGATCCTAAAACGTCGAGGAGCAGCCAATTAAGGTTGATTTGGCTCTAATCCTAACTATAGATGCTTTCTCAATCTTAAGTGTACAAGTTATTCCATGGTTACACAATATACACACAAAACCGATCATATTGTTATATAGACCCGGGGCAAACAAAAATTTTGGGCCCTAATAATTTAAAATTGAATTAACTATTAAAAATAAAAACTACATTCGAGAAATCAATAATATATTTCAATCACTAAAAATCAATAATATATTTCAATCACTTATTCAAGCAAGGATCAAACATGGTAGAATCAGGGTAAAGATCGAAGAGCAAGAGATATAGAGGTGATGAAGCAAAAAGTTTAATTTCATACCACACCAATAACATCTCAATGGGGCTTCAAAGTGAAGTTTCAAAGGTTTCCTATAAGACCATCTGCAACCATAAGGTTACATCTTCTTCATTTTTTTCCTCTCTTTATAATATTTTGACACCTCGTTTATTTTTCTTTTAAATAATTTTTCACTTTATCAACCTCTTTCTTTAAGATTTTCATATTTTTACAATTTTACACCATAACCATGGGTTTATCTCATCCTTCTCTTTTTTTTCTCATTTATCCATCATATAGTTCCACCAATCATAATATTATTAGTTAAATAAAAAAACATAAAAATAAATAAAGCATCATGTTTTTTCACATGGTCCAATGCACTCTCTACCTACCTTAAGATTTTGCCTACGACCATCGTCATCGGGTTACCTTATAATTACCTTAAGGTAATAAAAACCCTTGGTTATGGATGCTCTAATTCCATTCGTGCAAGTCGATCAGGATGTTGAAGGATTATGGCGAATGTGACAATACTGAAGTCGGTATCGACGATAGAAGAGGCTCTGCTTGTTCCACCATTTCTTTCTTTTTTCCTAAAAAAAAAATTTAAAGAACGCTTCAGCATGGTTCTTAGAACCAAGCTAAAAAGTGAGGTATTACCATATATAAACAAAAAAGTTGTCCACAACGAACCTATTACTCAATGTCCGCTACAATCATATTCATTGTGGATACATGCATCTTGTCAGTTGTGAACGGTCTATGAGACATCCATTGTTCCCAACGAATATACTCAATATATCCATTATATGAGATTTGAACCTAAATTTGTAGATTGAAATACTTCTCACTTATCAACTAAACTAGATAAATCAGTTGTTAAAATGAACTTTAACTACTAAATATAATAACAAAAATTTTACATGTAACATTATTTTTTTTTGTCTTGGTCATAACCACCTCCTATCCCCAAGAGTTCCACCACTGATTCAAGCATCAAACACGGTAGAATCAGTGTAGAGAAGAACAAGAGATATTGAGGTGATGAAGAAAAAGTTTAATTCCATTCTAGACTAGTAACATCTAAGTGGGGCTTCAAAGTGAAGTTCCAAAGGTTCGGTATAATCCCATTCGTGCAAGTCGATCAGGTTGTTGAAGGATTCTGGCGAAGGCGACAATACTGAAGTCGACATTGGCTGTGGAAGAGGTTCTGCTTGTTCCACCATTTCTTTCTTTTTTTTCCTAAAAAAATATTTAAAGAACGCTTCAGCTTGGTTCTTAGAACAGAGCTAAAAAGTGAGGTATTACCATATATAAATAATAATAATAAATTGTCCACAACCAACCTATTACTCAATGTCCGCTACAATCATATTCATTGTAGATACATGCATCTTGTCAGTTGTGAACGGTCTATGAGACATCCATTGTTCCCAACGAATATACTCAATATATCCATTATATGAGATTTGAACCCTTAATTTGTAGATTAAAATACTTCTCACTTACCAACTAAACTAGATAAATCAGTCGTTAAAATAAACTGTAACTACTAAAAATAATAACAATTTTTTTTACATATAACATTTTTTTGTTTCTGTCTGCATGGGTCATGACCACCTCCTACCCCCAAAGAGTTCCACCACTGATTCAAGCATCAAACACGGTAGAGAAGAGCAAGAGATATTGAGGTGATGAAGAAAAAATTTAATTCCATTCTGGACCAGTAACATATAAGCGGGGCTTCAAAGTGAAGTTCCAAAGGTTCACTATAATTCCATTCGTGCAAGTCGATCAGGATGTTGAAGAATTCTGGCGAATGCGACAATATTGAAGTCGACATCGGCTATAGAAGAGGTTATGCTTGTTCCACCATTTCTTTCCCTTTTTTCCTTAAAAAAAATAAAGAACGTTTTCGCTTGGTTCTTAGAACCAAGCTAAAAATTGATGTATATATTACCATCTACAAACAAAAAAGTTGTCCACAACAAACCTATTACTCAATATCCGCTACAATCATATTCATTGTGGACACATGTATCTTGTCAACGGTGAACGGTCTATGAGACGTTCGTTATTCCCAACGAATACTCAATATATCCATTATAGGATTTTATCCTTGTGCTAAATAAAATTTCCTTAATTTTAATTATATAATAATATAGCATTAAAATAAAGTCAAAACCAAAAAAAAAAAAAAGAGTTAAAATTCAAGAAAAGAGGGCTTGAATGGTGGCTTTCTTGGGTGAATTACAAACAGGGCAGGAGTCAAGAAAAGCATCACAAGAAGTGCAGCAGCAGAGATGCCTGCAAGGAAGAAACAGGACGCTCGATTTCCGACGCCCGCAAACCCTACACTCCTTCCCCATCCTCCCTCCTTCTTCCCCTTCGCCTCCATTGCAGCACGACTCTGCGTCGTCCACCGCGCCTTTCGACATCGGTTCCTGCAACTTCCTCTGCTCCTGTTGCTTTACAGAGATGGTCCTGTTGAGATCGATTATCATGGACTCGTTCTCACCTGCCAACTTCTTCCACGACTGGTTCTCCATTTCTAGCCTCTTCATCAAGCCTTCGAGCTCCATCGCTCTCCTCTTCGCCTGCGCTATCTCTTCGTCTTTTTGACGGAGGAGGATCCCTGCTTTCGCCTCTAGTTTCCTGATCAACGCCGACAGCCCCTGTTTCCTCTGTTCTTGCAGCACTGATTTCAGCCTCTGGCTCTGTTTTTTCAAAAAAAAACAGGGGATCGGAAAATTAGGGTTTCAAACTTTCAAATTGGGGAATTTTTAGCTAATTACCTGTAGATTGATGAATCTGTCAATCTCCTGGCTCTGTTTCTCAATCTCGGAAGTGATGCTATGAGTCGATCCCGGGGCCGGGAACAAGAAACTGTTGCCGGAAGGTAGTTGCTGCTGCGAGTGTTGCTGGTGTTTCAGATCGAAACCCAAGGCGTCGGCGGTCATCAATCCGCCGCCGCTACCACCACCACCACCACCCCAACCCTGCGAACCGGAGAAACGCATGATCCCGAGATTCTCCGGATGCATCTGCGCTTGAACCGCCATTGATCTTCTGAAAATATACCAAAAACACTGGAAAAAAAAAAAAACAAATCCGTAGTTTCCGCCCTTGGAAGGTTTGAATTAAAAGAATATGTTGGGGTTATGATTTTATGAGCAGGAGAAAAGGAAGTATGGAGAGTGATTTTGATTTCACGGGCCAAAGAACGTGAACAAATGCTTCACTCCCCAGTAGTTGCGCCCTGCATTTATATGTATAGGATTTTTATTTATTTTTTCAAAAAAAAAAAATTGGTGATGGAAATCAGTTGTATATAATTTATTTGACATCGAATAAATTTAATTTAAAAAAAAAATGAAAATGACTCAAACTCTACTTTAGTTGCTTTTGTCAAATTAATTGTATAGGTTCGTTTGGGATTTTTTTTTATCACATTTTGATGTCTCATAAAATTACTTTGGATACAAATTAATTAAGGGTAACATAATTATATTAAAAAGAATTACGAAAAGTTATTAAGAAAATTATTTTAAAAAATTATGATTAAAAGTATAAAACAATTTTTGAAGTTATAATTATTTTTCAAATTGTAATTTTTCTTTATAGAATGTATGTGAATAAACTATCTACATAAGATTACTAGTATTTGTACAATTTTTTTAAGGGACACATAATTGGGACAGTGAACCACCTATGGAGGATCAGTCCGGATGCTCCGCTCCCCTTGGTGCTCTCTACGGTGCATTAGAAAATTATTTTGGCTATAAATAAACATTAAAAAAATATTTTTAGATTCTATACCCTTATATTATTTTGTTTATAAAATTTTATTATGAAAATTAATGTTTTCAAAATATAGATAATTAAAATATCAATTATTTTTAAAAATAACTTTTATTATTTTTTAAAACATGAATTTTCATAATAAAATTTTATAAACATATCAATATAAGATTATAGAATCTAAAAATATTTTTTAAAGTTTTTTCAATGTTTATTTATACCTAATACGAGTACATCGGAAAGAGCGTCGAATGAGAGTAGGGGATCCGGACTGGTTTTCAATTTTGTAATACGGTAGGATATGTATTTGTTAATTGTAGAAAGATTACCCCCATAAACAAATTACTTTGAATTATATCCATACCTACAAGCCATAATATCCCAATAATGATTTCCAATTAATAGGTCTGAATATATTAAATACATACATTAAGATATATACACGCCCTCTTAATCCGAAATAGGAATTTGAAAGGGTGGATGGACTGAGTTGAGTGTGTAAATATTGTCTAAAGTCAAAACATGGTTGCATTATAAATTCTTCACCAAAAATTCAAAATGACCAAAACCTAATTTAGGAGGATAGTTAAGACATTGAGCACAGTTTCTTTGACTGGATTATTTTATACTGGAACAGGTAATATTAAGTAGGGGTACTATTTACATGGTGAAATTGTCCCTTTACGGAGGTGAACGTGAATTACGAATTCACGGGTTTTTTTCGTAAACACACGCACACGTGTTTTTTTTTTTAAAAAAAATTGTGATGTGCAGTAAAATGCAATTGCAACGTGCAAATTCGCGGTTATTGTTCACCTATCTTTGAATTTGACCTCCAGAAGGTGCGTTCAAAATCAGCTTATCGGACAAACAATTTTTTGCTAACTCATTATTCGTTTCGACTCTCTTTTTCTTCCCGGACCTCCACTCTTGTTTTATCTTGGACTCTTCTTGACCATTCATTCATTTATTAGCCTCATTGATGCACAATATGTAATATAACTAAGCTGAATATAACGTAATATTATCATCTAAATGCATCCTATTAGGACGACAACCCATCGGTATCAATAATTTCTTCAAATCAATAGTTATAGGGTTATCTTAACTTTAATTTCTTCAAATCAATAGTTATAGGGTTATCTTAACTTCAACATGAATTCCATCTCTCACCACTAAATTGATGACAACTTACCAATAAAATCAATTTATCCACCTAAATTAAAGTATCGTCTAAAACCCAAATACCCAATATACGTTTTCTTCTTGTTTTTTAATTCCATAAAAAAATTCCATTTTTTGTTCACTTTCAGTTTCGTGACTAATCAATAGAGAGGAGAGAGAAGAGATGGAGAATGCTATCAATTTCAAAATCTACACATTTTTATTGGTGATTTCAGGTACAAGTAGATTCGAGTTGGACGATGAGGCTAATGAACAAAGGAAAGGTCAAGAAGAGTTCAAAATGATACAAAAGTGGAGGCTCGAGAAGATGAAGAGAGCTGAAAGGAAGAATAAGTCAACAAGAGTTGCATGCTCAACAAGTTGATCTTGTAATGCACTTTCTGGAGGTCTTGGTGGTCCGATCGACTATTATTAGTATGCGTTGGAAAGCTCTTTTCGAGATCTATAAATCTATGTTGATATTGGAACCAAATGCGAAGAAAAGGTAAACAATAAAGTGTGAATTCACGCTTCGCGATTGCACATTTCAAATATTAAAAAAAAGTATGAACTCACAGATTTCGCGAATTCGCAAGGCGCATTTACAGTTCTTTTTTTACTTAATTTTTTTTCGCAAACTCACACTTCACATTCGCACCCTCTCACCGTATATTTAACGAGATTTTCAATGTGTATATATAAAATAAGGTACCAAAAAACGAATATGTCTTATAGCTCATTTGGTTAAATATAAGAAGCACAATTTCTAATAAGTTACTCCCTCCGTTCGGTAAAACATGTCACTTTACTATTCACGCACCCTTTTTTAGGATAAAAACTATATAAAATATCTAGTTTTTGATAGTTTTTTTTTAACAATTTTGTAGTTATTATTAGTAAGTACAAACTTGTTAAAAAAATTTATAAAAAAATAAATATTTTATATAGTTTTTATCATGCTAAAAAAGCGTGCCTAAATAATAAACGACATGTTTTGCCGAACGAAGGGAGTACTTTCTGAGAATTAATATTTCAGCAATTTCACTTGGTGAGAATTTAAAAAAAAAGTGTTTGCTTGTATTTTAGTGTTTAAAAATATATTTATGTGACTTGATAAAAATTTATACGTGTTGGATTTGTTTTGTTTGTCAAGTAAAACAAGGCCTCATTCTAGACAAATAATATATATAATTTTTTTATAAAGTAATATGGGGAAATCCGCCGAGTAATAAATGGAGGGGAGGTGCATGAGGGAGGGAGGGGTGTGGTAACTGGTAAAGAGAAAAAACAACGTACAACGCCACAGCCCACATGCATGCAGATTTTGTGACTAAACTATCGACACACTCATACGTCTCTGTTCTCTGTTTTTATGTGGGATACCGGTATCCCAAAATTTAAATTATACACCCCCCTTAATTTATTGCAAATTCATCTTCCTTTTCTTTTCTTTTTTCACATTTTACCATTTCTATCCCTTTCCTCTCCTTTACAGACGACATTATGATCTTTACAAAAGCGACTTTGGAAGCATATCAAACTGTTAAAACTATACTTGATGAGCATTGCCAAATTTCGGGACAAAAAGTAAATTATCAAAATTCAGCATTCCAAACGACAAAAGGAATAACTGATGACCAGAAGATTCGAATCCAGACGTACCTTCAAATAACCAACCAAACCATCTTGAAAAATATCTCGGATGTCCGATCATCAACGACAGAGTAAATAAGAACACATTTAAAGAAATTCTCGGCAAATCAAGAAAACAATTGACAAAATGGAGGGCTAATGAACTAACCCAGCAGGGACGAGCCATCCTTGTAAAAACAAATCTTGTAGTAAAACCAAGTTATATTATGCAGAACTTTATGCTTTCGGCTAGCATTCATAATGATCTTGACAAAATAAACAGAAACTTTCTCTGGAACAAAGATGCGAAGCATAAGCCCCTCGTCGCTCGGGACAGAATCTACAGACCAAAGAGGGAGGGTGGACTTGGAATAGTAAAGACCAAAGACATGAATTCAGCACTCCAAATGAAGCTCCTTTGGAAGATTATTGCGGAGCCCACAAATGAATGGGTTAGGATTGTGAGAGGAAAATATCTTCACAATGACAACATCTGGGACTATAAAAGGAAAAAGAACAAATCATGGCAATGGACAAAAATGATGGAATTAAGGGAGGAATTATGTGCTGCACTAATCTGGCATATTGGAAATGGGAAAACCATTAGATTTTGGAAGGACAAGTGGATACCCGATATTGACCTAGGAGGAAAAAACCTGATTAGTCAAATTGACGAATAAGAAACAATAGACAAATTCATTAAGCCAGACAAAACTTGGAATATAGATAGATTGAAAGAAGTCCTACCCCTAGATATTGTTCAAAAAATCCATGTCTATATCCCAATAAATGACTTAGAAGACCGACTGTATTGGATGCCTAGTAAAAATGGTTGGTTTACTACATCTAGTGCAGTGGAGCACATCACGAGAAACAGAAGAACTAATGCAGACCCATTAGAATGGATTTGGAAAATAGACTGTCGGCCTAAAATAAAAAAACTTCCTTTGGAAAAATCTCCTCAACGGAACCCTGGAGAAGGTTAGACTTCAAAGTAAAGGTGTCCATGTTAGAATGTCCGCTTTGTAATTATAATGGTGAAGATGCGACCCACCTCTTCATCGATTGTCGTCTATCTTTATCCTTGATCGGATGCATGGATAGACAAATTGAACAAATAATCTGAAACACTGACAAAACAGATAAACGATATAAGGACATCATAACGAATATCTTTGCAAATCTTTCGACAAACCAGAAGTCTATCCTGGCCTTTTCCCTTTGGGGCATTTGAACAATGAGAAACAAAATCCTATTCGATAACAACGATCTTAAAAATCTGGATGGCTGGATCAAATATATTAAACAATATAGGATAAGCTAGAAGAAGGCTAAGAAACATGAGATTGAGGAAGAGGTATCCACTTCGAGGAAAGAGACAAACCAATCTAGAACAATAACAAAACCGAAAATTGTAAAATGGACGAAACTTGTTGAGGGTGCTATCAAACTCAACTTTGATAGTGCAAGGTTGGGCTCTGGCTCTGCTGCTGCTGGCTTCGTTATAAGAGATTGTCTGGGGTCCGTGCTCGCCTGTGGTGCCCGGAATCTCGGTGGGGTTTCCGTTGCACATGCGGAATGCTTCGGCCTTATTTTTGGTCTCCAGGTGGCGTCGACGTCCGGCTTCTCTCGGGTCGAGGTGGAGGGGGATTGCCTTTTGTTGATCAATGTTTTGAAGGGCCTTTGGTGTTGTCCTTGGGAGATTGAGATGGCGGTCTCCGATGTACTCGGCATATGTCACTCCTTTGAGGCTGCCAGGAAATCAGGTCGCTGATAGACTAGCTCTTAGGCTTTTCGTCTTCCTTTGTCGTCGAGCAGGCCCCTTTTGATATCGACGACCTCGTCCATCTAGACACTCTTAGGCGATGATTTAACCGCGGTTAATCATCCCCAAATTCTTGCTTTGTATCAAAAAAAATTATTATATCCATGTGTACTCCTTTTATTTTCTAAACATAAATATAGATCATTTAATATTTTTACCAATTTTTAAATAATTTAAAATCTCATAAAATATTGATTTTTAAAAATATATTCATACTTATTAGCAATGAGTATAATTTATTTTAAAAATTAATTTAAAATTTTGATATTTTATAGATATTTTAGCTTTAAAAAAATGTGTTAAAAAGTCAAATGACCTATATTTTGAAAACACTGGGAGCATCATGTTAGCTTATTTTACCATTTTTACAGAAATTAATAAATATATTATATTTTCATTTATTACACTACTTAATTGTAGTCTCTTAAAAAATTACAACTAACCATCAATTAATAATTACAAGAATATTTTCATAAAATAAAAACTAAAATACAAAAATCATAACCTTTATCTTAGCAAAAAAAAAAAGCACTACAGACATACCCCGGAGTATATTAAAGTATAATAAATCATTCTCGAGATATAAAACCTATTATTGCTTTCATCGGGAACAACCTTAATGCAGCGGTCAAGGTGGAGCTTGTTTTTGTTTGGTGGTCTGTTTGGTACATTTGAAACCAACACGTGTTTAGGTAGGTCCCCATCTCGCTTAGATATACGTCGCTACGAATTATTAAAACGCACAAGGAGAATTGGTGTAAAACAGTTTAGATAGAGCATAGCTTAGATGAGGACTTCCTCTTACACTCTCAAAACTCTAATCACCCAAAGAAGAAAAATAAGTATGGTAAGGTTACGTGGAGTCAACCCCCGAGGGGAATTCTTAAGCTAAATTTTGATGGATCCACAAAAACAAACAATGATAGCTCGGTGGAGCTATAATTCGAGACTGGGAAGGACGACCATTCGACTAATTTGAATATGTTACTAAAAACTCGGTACACAAAGCCTTTGAAAGCGGAAGTTCTTGCTTTAAAACTGGGAATCCAACACGCTACTCAACTCCGTATTGACAAAATCCACATTGAAGGCGATTCTAGTATAATCATAAACCACCTCAACCAAAAATCTAAATGTACGTCCATGGGAAATCGAACTGATCTTGTCAAATGTTAAACTTCTTCTATCGACTTTGAAAGAAGTTTCATTCTTTCATGTGCCCCTTTAGGCAATAGAGTGACTGATAAGGTTGCACACATTTACCACTCTACCTGGGGTGTCGATATTCACAACGATTTTGGTCTTTTAGACCTCATCCGAAAGGATGCCGTCGGGTACAACTCGCTCGCCCGAATTCTTTCCTAATAAAAAAAATCAATCATTGTATCAAATATTACTATTTTCTAGAATAATACTCCGTATTAATTAAAATTATGTTTCAACAAAGAAATAAAAATAACTTGCACGTGATATGGAAATGATAATAGTTACTATTAAAATACGACTAAAAATTATGAAATATTTAAACATTTATATTCTCGTTGGGTTATTGTTAAATATGTTGAACGTTTTATATGTTCTTTTTTAAATTTTTTTTATGTAAAGTGTCATGATCGGAGTTGGTGGAGATGGTCGAGTTTTTTTTTTTATTAAGTAAGAAATCGAGATTAAGCAAACCTGATTCTCGAGAGGCCGACTAATTGGCAGACGAGAATCACTTAAACATACAATATTAAATAACACTACAACAAAAACGACTAATTCTTTTTTAGCTAAATGTAATAATTCAAAATATTAGATAGGACGTTATTGAGTTTATGTATATGGATACGGCTGAGCTTGAGTTATAAAAGTTGTAAAGATGAACATTGGGCTTGACTCATTTCTATATTTAGGCCGGCCCACTCTAGCCCACACCATGACAACACCCTCTCTTTACAAAGACTTGACCCCAAATTCAGGGAATTGGTGCTGTAGTTGTAGGCACTAGTGTTTTTTTTATTTATTTTTATTATTTACAGTAGACAACCATTAGAATGTCTTTGGAATAAAGATCATTTTTGATCATCCTGTTGGATGATGTTACATAGATCCATATTCAAAGGGAAGATAATATTACTACAATTGACACTACACTTAGCTATATAATCAGCAGCATAGTTGGCTTCTCTGTAGCAATGCTGGATGCGAGCAGAAGTAAATCCTTTCTGAAGCATCTTGATTTTCTCTGTTACTCTTAAGATCTCCCATGGAACTGACATCTGATCTTCAATTGCCTTGACAACTCCCAAACTATCTCCTTCAACAATGATACTTATAGGCACTGGTTGCTACAAGTAATTATTACAAATAGTGTAAAATAGGGATTATAAATGGAAGCTTGGTCCCACTGTCACTTTTGGAAGTAACTAGTTGAATTACAATTGGCAAAACAAATAGCAATATGAAAGAAGTTAAAATTAGTTTTCATTAAATGTTTTTATATATACTGAGTAGGATTATTATTATACAATATTGAGATCTATATAAACTTAGTTATTGAAATGTGTCAATTTGATAAAGTATAATTTAATATGAAAATACTAAAGAAATTATGTCATTAGAAATAAGGGAAGAACAAATTATAAATAGTTTAAAATCTTAGTGTAATCAACAAAAGAAATGTAGCTACTTTATTTAAATATAGGGATGTAGCTCCCTTTATTTGTTGGTAATTTTTTTTAAATTAATTAAGAGCTAAAAAGACACTTATACTATATTTCTTACATAAAGAATAAAAATAATTTATTGAAATTATATTTGTTTGGGATAGGAATATCATATCCTTTCAATAGCAAGAATTAAAAAGATGTGTTTTTTTTTGTAAATTTCATAGATTTAAGGCTTTTTATAATTTAACGTGAATATGAGGTGAGATATTGTATTCATATGATATAATTTTATAATGAGTATTATAATCATTCTTATAAAATGAGGATATTTTGTAGAATTTGTTTTAAAATATTCAAAGAAAAATAAAAATTTACAGAAAAATTAACACCTTCAAAATATTTACAAAAATATTTAAAATTTGCATAGAGGTTAGAAAATGCGGTCTCAAACCGCATTTTATTCATAAGATGTAAAATCTGAAGCTGGGAAAAAAAACAAACGAAAGAAACGCGATTTGAAACTGCGTTTTATAATTAATTTTGTCTAAAATGTGATTTCAAACCACGTTTATTCCAATTCTTATTTTTAAAGTGTGTATATATATATATATATAGGTAATGAATCAAATTTAAAATGTTTTTAAGGTGTAAAATTATCTAAATTGGTTTAATTATAAGTAAATAGACCTAATTTTTATGGATAAATGGACCTGATTTATAAGTAAATGGGCCTAATTTAATTAGCAAAATGTCAACCCCCATATGCACCTTGCCCCATTGTTGTTGGGCAAGGCGGAATTTGGCGAAGTGAAGTTGAAAAATAAAAAAATCATCCATCGGCGGCATATCTTCCTCCAGAAGCAAGTACTCCCCAAACGAAGCCGTCAAATCACTGCTCTCCTCCCACAGAAACGGCGTAGCAGTACATAATCTAATTCAAATACGAATTCAATCAATCTCTGGATTTGAAGAACATGATAATCCAACAACGCACGAAATTGAAATTGAGATTTAAATTGGAAAAAAAATTACCTACTGTCTGCTGAGAGAGGCTGTTGATGGAAAATACTTGGATGACCCAAATTTAGGTGACCCAATGGGTATTTATGTAAAATCTATAAAAAAATCAAATGAAGAAAAGGAAAATAAAATCTGAAAAGTATGTAATGAGTACCCTACTTCTAGCCTAGGGTAATGATGATGTTTTTAATTTTACTTTTCCTATCAAAGATTTGAATTACAAATTTACAATTTATTCAATTACAAATGAACAAGTTATTTTAAATAAGATTAATCAACAAAATTATATTTTATATTCTCACAAGAAAAAATAGTATAACTCTCAGCAACTTCTAGCTTAGGTTAATAATTATGTTTTTACCTTTATTGTTCATATCAAAATGACACACATGCCACCTAAATCTCAATTTTAAAAAATTAATGGAACAAATCTCAATTTAAAAAAATTAATGGAACAAAATTGTCATAACCGCCCAAGATGGATAAAAACCATGTCCTAACTCAAATATCATAAAATAATCTAATTGTATATGGAATTCACTATAATACAAATAATATATGCTTCATTTTATATGATAGATTAAATATCATAAAATAATGTTATAAACCATGTCCTAACTCAAACTATGTGAACTCGATATTTAAAGTAAATTTTATATGGAACGTGTCAGGTTGGATTTTACATCAACAATTGTAATATCGATTAGTGTTCCTATAAATAAAATTTCAATAATATAACAAATGAATATTTTAAAAACATAAAAGAAAATATACTTTATGTCCAACTTACATGCATATAATATAAAGTTGGGAATATATATTGAAAATGGATTTATTTACTACAATATTAATTATATTTATTGGGAATCAATTAAATCAATAAACATTTCGTACAATTTATTTTATAAAGCATATTTTGGTAAGCCATTGTCTTATTTTCCAGTAATTTTTTTTTCAAATGTTATTGCTATGGCTTTGGACCAATGCACGAAGGCTGATCGGCAAGCCGCTGCCAGTTATTTTATCCAATTGAAAAATGGCTCTTTAAAAAAAACTACATAAATTGGTATTGGTGGAGAGTAGTTCACATGGATTCCAAGTGTGGACCGTTAGATCAATGTAAACGGACGATCAAGATCTCTTCACATTCAAGCATACTCTACACATCAAATTTAGTTGGATGAGTAACCACGGGATGCACATATCCCAATGGTCACAACGTCTCTTATGCACTACATCAACCCGATTTTGAATCCTGACAGCAGTATTAATCCCCACTTTTTTTCTCTATTTTTCTTTCCTTCATTCATTTTATTTTTTTCTACACTCTTCAATATTCATTGCAAAAAAAAATGAATGTGCTTAAGTCATTGTATAATTAACAATATTTATAATCATGTCATATTGATTATATATATATATATATAACACATGTAATTTATGTAAAGACATGCAAGATAAGGCATTTATTTCTCTTCGTAAGATATATAGTACTTAGATTGATCGAGGTAGGTAGTTTAATTTGATCGACGTAGTTTTGTTTCAATTGTTTTAACTAGCTAAAATGTGAATCTTATATGTCTTTTTGCAATTATTAATCATATATTGTTTTTAAAATAAAATGTGAATTTTATTAAATATATTTTCTCGATTCATCGAGATAGTACTTTGATTGAAGTATATAACAATATGTATATATATATCCATCAAAAGCATTTATATTTCTATATAATAATAAGTTTATAATTTAGGTTTCTAAATGTTAGGTTCCTACACATATAAAAGTATTCTAAATGTTAGGTTTCTATTTATTAATATTTATTACTCCATAAGATATAATAACAAGTTTATAATTTATAATATAAATCGAATTAATCTTTTTTTTAAATGAATTATAATAATACATTTAAAATTTATATTACTATATTCCCCGTATCTAACGGTAGAAAAGGGTGATTCGTGTGCTCTTCTTTTACACACACACACACACACACACACTGATGTACACATTTGCACCTTCTTTTATTGCATCTTTTAACTTCGTATTTCGTTCGATCTCCAAAGAAAAGGTTCAAAAGAATATAAACTTGAGTAAGAATGGGCTAAAATGCAAGAAATAGAGTCTACACAAGTTTTGAGCTAACCATGCAGGAATTCGAGCGAAAACGAAGTCAAAACGAAGAAGCCAAGTGAAGCTGAGCAGAGGTAGATATCGACCCTAGACCCAGATATCGACCCCCAGTGTCGATATCGACCCCCATATCGACCTCAACATAGAAATCGACCAGAGCTGAACAAGTCGAGCAGGAACAGAGACCTCGATATCGACCTCTGGTGTCGATATCGACCCCTTATCTCGACAGAAGATAGACTCGATTTCGAATGCGGATTGGAACTATATCTTCAAGGAGGCACGAAATTATCTCATACTTTCAAGATAGATGGCAGCTGAAGTTTATTTATCTTTTACCTTTAAGTTATTTAAGTTTTACCAAAATAAAAGACCTATCCTAATTGTTCGGATAGAGTTATTAGTTTAGATAGGAGTTACAATCCTTGGATAGCGAGGATTAGTAGCCTATAAATAAAGCCCTAGGGGCTGATTTGTTAGATCATCCAATAATCGAATCACCCAAGACAAAGACAATAGAGATAGAGTTAGAGAGAAGTTTTAGGGTTTGACGTTTGCGAAAGTTGACGTTGATTTGTAAAGCTTCGAAGTTTAGTTTAATGCAAGTTTCTTCCTTTCAATTGATGATAAATCCCATGATGAGAAGCGAGTAGTTCCCCGAAGCTCTTAGGGTCGGGGTGAGCCCGACGTTAGCCATGCGCGTTTGAGGTAAGTATTTGATGTTGATATCGTTGTGTCTATCTCCCCTCCTACGATTCTATGTTTAGTCCTAATCGAAAGAAAAGGGATTCATGCTAACAACTTGAGTTATAAACATAAAAATTGGTAGAGACAATTAGGTTTATTTGAAAGAGTAATCCTAAGAGTTGGTGTACGGCGAAAGCTTGTCCCTCGGGTGAAATAGCGCAATTGTCCGTCTTATTTATCTCATTTGCATGCATTGGTTAACGTTGTGGTAAACCCTAATCCTAGGAGTTGCCTTTTTACATATTTTATACACTCAAAAACCTCTTGTTATTTCTGTTCATTGCTTCTCTCTCCATTCTCAAGTCTTCGGCCTTTCTTTGCCGACGAAGAACTAACACACTGCAGGGAGACATCGATATCGACCCTAGACGTCGATATCGACCACTGAGTTCGTCGACAGTTTTCTGAGTCGACGACGAACATCGCTGCGGAGTTTGCTGAGCATCGATATCGACACCAGACATCGATATCGACCCTTCTGTATCGACTGGCAGTCTTCTGAGCCAGTCGATTTGGTGGACTGACATCGATATCGACCCCCACCAGTCGATATCGACCACTTGTTTTTTTCTTTGCAGGTCTTCTGTTGCAGAGAACATCGACAGCCGAGGTCGACATCGAGGCCCAAGGTCGAAATCGAGGCTTCTGGTCGACGCAGACGTGAAATTTCCGAAGCTACTAGGATCCCGCTGACACGCCTCCTCGTGGATCGATCCTGACTACCCTTCCACTACAACGGGAGGAGGTCTTGTAATTATTTGCTTAGGCCAGGAGTGGTTTACATTTATTTACATCTTTATATTTGTAATTACTAGACATATCAAACCTCCTGCAACAACAAATTGGCGCCGTTGCCGGGGAGGCAATCAATCGCGCCCTAGTAGTCTATCTCACGTCTTTTTCTAGTTTGGTCTTGCAGGTGTATGCGACGCGCTGATCGCCCACCTGAATTTGAAGGAGTAGACGACCCTGAGCGTTATTTCCATCTAAGGGCCCAAGCTCAAAGAATCATGGCGGAAAACGCGAACCAAGCAGAACTTATTGAACAACTAAGAAGGCAGGTTGAGGACCTAACGACTAGAGAGGCGGCACTTAAGGAGCGTGCAGATAGGGAGGAGGAAGGCCGGAGGCAAATAGAAGCCCAAATCAATGCCCTCCCTAGGAATGCCAAGCAATATATGCACCCCGCTCTCACAGTGCCTGAATCGGCAATTCTTATCCCTGCCTCTAATTTTGAAATAAAACCTAACTTCTTAACTGAGATTAGAAGGCACCAATATGAAGGAAAACCTAACGAATGCCCTATGGCACATATTTCTACCTTCTTAGACCTTTGTGATACTATTGCTGATGGACGAAGTCTTGAGTATGTCCAACTAAAAGCCTTTCGATGGTCTCTTACAGGTAAAGCATTGCAGTGGTTGGAAAGCTTAGCCCCAAGATCACTCCGCACATGGAATGAAGTCAAGGACGCGTTTCTCAACAAGTTCTTTCCTCCTTCTAAGACGGCGTTGATCCGACAGAAAATCACGGCTTTCAAACAAAAGCCTGGTGAAGCTCTGGCGACTGTTTGGGAAAGGTTCAAGGACCTCCTACGATCATGCCCGACGCATGGCCAACCACCATATGTAATTCAGGAGATCATATACAATGCTCTTGACGCTGCGACAAAGGAGAGGATCAACACCTACACCGCCTATGGCTACCTTGAACTCGCCCCACAAGAGGCTTGGGAGACCATAGAGAGGTTGGTGGAGTTCGACAACACATATGGGACTCCTGAGGCTTCCGACACATCATCATCATCGAGGCCTGCCCCATCTATGCCCTTATATGAACCCTCCAATGTAATCGATCCGGACGTGAAGGAGCAATTCCATAGAGATCAACTTAGAAAGCTCCAAAAGCAAGTGAGGTTCCTTTCAGCGAACCAAGATTGCATCGAATGCGGATCGCAGCGGCACACCACCATCGAATGCCCACATGCCGAACAAGTACACCTAGCGGAGACTCACCAAGAGGCGCGCTACATGAGGGGTCCCAACAACCAATATTGGGGAGACCAAAGGTTCCATCAACCACAAAGGAACCCGGTTAACCCTAGGGACCCTCCGCCTTATAGAGCTCCTGGGCACCCGGAGAGAGACCAAAAGAAGGATGATCTTCAACTTGTGTTGGATGAAATCAGGCGGAACCAAGCTAAGAATGATCAATCCAACAATGCAATCCACTCTCAACTCAATCACCTTACCACAAGGATTGGGGAGATGGATATTTGGAAGAAGAACGTAGAGACCCAACTGGGTCAATTGGCGGCACAAATCCCTAGGCCGTCCGGAACACTCCCTGGGCAACCCACCACAAATCCTAAGGGACAATCCGGGACGGGCCATGTCGCAGCCATACAATTAAGGAGTGGCACCAAAGTACAAAAGCCACGGACGGAGACGGAGGAGAAAGCAGCAGACCCAGTCGACGTCGACAGACCAGTCGATGTCGACCCAGAGGTCGATATCGACCACCATTTCGACACCCTGGTCGATGTCGGTGACACTGCAGAGCCATCAGTGCCTCAACAGAGGTCGAAATCGACCATTCCAGTCGATATCGACCACATTCCAGTCGATGTCGATGTCCAACAGGCCCCTTCGACCACCGTTTTGGCCCCTCCACCAAAGAAGACGTTGCCATTCCCTTCCAAAGTATTGGAGGATCCCACTCAAAGCAAGTTTAGGCGCTTCATAAAGATACTTCAAGGACTCAACGTTACTATCCCTCTTACAGAAGCCCTAAGCGAGATGCCCGCCTATGTGCGATTCCTCAAAGACATCCTGAGCAAGAAGAGGTCCATGGCAGAGATCGCAGAGGAGTGCTCAAAGATGGACTTCCCTGAGAAGAAGAGTGATCCAGGGAAGTTTGCAATCACCGTGGGACTTGGCCAACATCGCTATAAAGCCCTATGTGACCTAGGGGCAAGTGTAAGTCTCATGCCTCTCTCTATTTGGCAAAAGGTGAACATTGGTGCCCTTGAACCTGTGGACATGAAGCTTTATATGGCTGATAACTCATTCGTCAGACCCACAGGTATAGTTGATGACGTTCCGGTAAAGGTAGGTAAGTTCTTTGTGCCTACTGATTTCATTGTATTGGAGATGCCTGAAGATCCTGTAGTGCCTATTATACTTGGTAGGCCATTCTTAGCTACTGCAGATGCCAATATCAATGTACGTCGAGGATTACTAACCTTTACTATAGGGAACGAAGTGATAGAATTCTCTTTCAACCCAACCATGAGCGAAACAAAGCACCTGGAGCAAGTAGTCCTCTCGCCGGCCAAAGAAAAGCTTAGAAAATTTTTGTTGGCAAGGACGGAAACAGCAAGCAGGGTCGACATCGACGTGAACCAGTCGATATCGACTAAAAGCATCGAACTCGACCCCCCTTGGTCAAAATCGAGTATGCCAGATCACTGCCAGGAGCTTAAGTATGGGGTCACAGAGGTCGATATCGACCCCCACATATCGATATCGACCCCAGCACTCGAAATCGACCTTTCTTGGTCGAAATCGACCACCCCTCAGCCCGAAGATTTCTGTTTCGGGCCCAAACAGGTAAGCCCAGGTATGACTCCTAACCCTCCTCCGTCCATTATTGATAAATCAAATAAGCTGGTTATTGATAATTCTACTAAAGAGAGGGTCAAAGCTCCATGGTTTGCCTATATTGCTAAAGTTAGGTCAAGAAAGAGAAGAAAAGCGCCCAAAGAAGAACCTAACATCAAAGAAGCCTTGGTCACCGAACTTCGCTACTACCAAAAGGACCTAGATGATCCGGGAGAATGCTCACGCTCGAAGGATCCCTACATAAAAGGGTCATGAAGAATTGACGGAGAAGTCGGCCTAGCGACTCAAAAATCTAGAGCATGTACATAAAACATTTAAATTTCGCATAGATGGTTTTTAGGATTTAATTTTTGGCTGTTTTAAACTTTCAAAACTGAGATAATTCGTGCTTTATCTATATTACTAACCAAGATTTCAGGTTGTCAAGCAAAAGGAACGACGAAGAAGAAAAGAAGCTTCTGCAGAGGCAATCGAAATCGACCAGGCCAGTCGAAATCGACCCCCCCAGGGTCAAGCCATCTCCTGGAGTCGACATCGAGGACTCAGGAGCGAAAAGCAGAGGTCGATATCGACTCTAATACTCGATATCGACCCCAATCAGGCAGCCCTCGTCTTCATTTTCTTCCTCGACTTCGACAGATGCAGTCGACATCGACCACTGACCTAGACATCGACTTCTGGCATCGACCTCACCTGAAATCAACCTGAATCCGCAGGTTGCACTGTAAGTCTCTCTCTACCCTTGTTTTTTTTTTTTATACAGTGAGGACACTGTATATTTTAAGTATGGGGTGGGGGAAAGACATGTCTTATGGTCATAACTTGGTTTCTTCTTCGCATTGCATTCATGTTTAAATTTTTGTTCTTAGTTTTACTTTTATAAAATGTCAAAAATCCAAAAAAAATAGAAAAATGTCAAAAATCCAAAAAAATAGAAAAATGTCAAAAATACAAAAAAAATGCATGTTTATTTTTAAGTTTATTTTTTTTAATCCCTACTTTGATGTCCTATGATGAAAAATCAATAGCTGACTTGATCATGTAAACCCTATGGCATATTTGGATGGTTTAGCCTAAGTCTTTAAAATTTTTATGTAGATTGTGAACTTGTGATGAAATTGAGCACATATGATCCTAGGCTAAAAAGCAAATCCAACAAAAATTGTCCTTGTGAGAATTTTGACCCATAGGGAGAACATCAAAAATCCCTCCGCTTTCTTGAGTGAATTTACTCTTCCTATGAATCTCTAAATGTTGTGATAGTTATTCAAAACCAATGCATATATATGTTTGTGTTTACGAGAATTAAATGATGGAGGCATCTTTTAAGCCAATTTTATCCTCTCTTTACCTACCCTGCATTATCCCTGCTTGAAGCCAGAACATTAGCCTGAGCCTGAATTGCAAACTCCACAAAATTATCCCTAGCCGAATTGAGCCTGACCCCCATTTGGGAATTGAGACTTAGATTGGTTGGACTAATGCCTTGTGGAAAGAATAGAGCATAATGTCTAGTTGTAAGCAAGGAAATTATAGGATGGTACATATTTACATTTTGTCATATTTTGTAAAAGGTGTTTTGGCTCACCATATAAATGCACATAGTTTAGTATTATGTTCGAAAAAAAAAAATCCGAAAAAAATATATATGTATATATATATAAAGTGCATGAGCCAAAATCCTTAAGTTTTTTTTATTCATACGAATGTTATATTTTTGAGAGGTGTATTAGAATTTGGAAGAAGGGTTGATGGAATGCATCTTTAAGAGCATTATATTGAAGAGTTATGGTTTGGGTAATGCAAGTGTTGAGATTTAGGAGTCTTGATTCCCGAATTTGAAAAGCACCACATAGCCAAATAATTCCATACCCTTTATTTCATACCAGGCCCCATTACAACCCCGCCGAATGGAGTCTTCTATGAAGTCTTCCATTGAGCGAAAGTCCTCCTGATGATTCTTATTGCATTTTCATAATTGGTTGCGAAGTGGATTATTATAAATTGCAATGTTTATGAGATTGTATATGGAATTGAGTTGAGAGTGATCTTCATAGCCTAAACACATGAGAGTTGAGTGCAAACACATTATCCTTGTGAGGTTGGATCAAAATTGCATATGCCTATGGATCGCCAAAATATGTGCTATGACGTTAAATTCACTTGCTTTACTTTGCTACCGCTTATGATGTTGCTTTTGACAAAGGCAAAGACTTGAAGGGTGTGTTGTAGGTGTTGGTTATTGCTTGGTTATTGCTTGAGGACAAGCAAGTCTAAGTATGGGGTGTTTTGATGTACACATTTGCACCTTCTTTTATTGCATCTTTTAACTTCGTATTTCGTTCGATCTCCAAAGAAAAGGTTCAAAAGAATATAAACTTGAGTAAGAATGGGCTAAAATGCAAGAAAAAGAGTCTACACAAGTTTTGAGCTAACCATGCAGGAATTCGAGCGAAAACGGAGTCAAAACGAAGAAGCCAAGTGAAGCTGAGCAGAGGTAGATATCGACCCTAGACCCAGATATCGACCCCCAGTGTCGATATCGACCCCCATATCGACCTCAACATAGAAATCGACCAGAGCTGAACAAGTCGAGCAGGAACAGAGACCTCGATATCGACCTCTGGTGTCGATATCGACCCCTTATCTCGACAGAAGATAGACTCGATTTTGAATGCGGATTGGAACTATATCTTCAAGGAGGCACGAAATTATCTCATACTTTCAAGATAGATGGCAGCTGAAGTTTATTTATCTTTTACCTTTAAGTTATTTAAGTTTTACCAAAATAAAAGACCTATCCTAATTGTTCGGATAGAGTTATTAGTTTAGATAGGAGTTACAATCCTTGGATAGCGAGGATTAGTAGCCTATAAATAAAGCCCTAGGGGCTGATTTGTTAGATCATCCAATAATCGAATCACCCAAGACAAAGACAATAGAGATAGAGTTAGAGAGAAGTTTTAGGGTTTGACGTTTGCGAAAGTTGACGTTGAGTTGTAAAGCTTCGAAGTTTAGTTTAATGCAAGTTTCTTCCTTTCAATTGATGATAAATCCCATGATGAGAAGCGAGTAGTTCCCCGAAGCTCTTAGGGTCGGGGTGAGCCCGGCGTTAGCCATGCGCGTTTGAGGTAAGTATTTGATGTTGATATCGTTGTGTCTATCTCCCCTCCTACGATTCTATGTTTAGTCCTAATCGAAAGAAAATGGATTCATGCTAACAACTTGAGTTATAAACATAAAAATTGGTAGAGACAATTAGGTTTATTTGAAAGAGTAATCCTAAGAGTTGGTGTACGGCGAAAGCTTGTCCCTCGGGTGAAATAGCGCAATTGTCCATCTTATTTATCTCATTTGCATGCATTGGTTAACGCTGACACGCCTCCTCGTGGATCGATCCTGACTACCCTTCCACTACAACGGGAGGAGGTCTTGTAATTATTTGCTTAGGCCAGGAGTGGTTTACATTTATTTACATCTTTATATTTGTAATTACTAGACATATCAAACCTCCTGCAACAACACACACACACACACACACACACACACACATATATATATATATATATATATATATATAAAACTGGTATGCTATATAAATTTAAAAAAAATCATACAATCTTGAAACTATGTTATTTATATATTTTTAAATTTGTCATTGATTAATATACGAGACCAAATCCATTAATAAAATGATCAAGTTGGTTTAAATATGTACTATAAAATTAAAAATTATTGAATAGAGTAGTAAAATAAATAAATAGTTATAACTAAAAATATATTACATAAAATTTGTTTTTTTCAAAATATATAAATAAATTATTAATCTGAATAATAGTTAATTGTAATTTGGTGTAATAATCAATCCCTTTTTGGTAATTGTAAACTGTAATAATCAATCTTAATGTAAATGAAACTAATTCCTTGGACGGTTCCCGCTTGTTATTTTTTTTAGGGTGCATTGTGAAAAATTGGCGGTATAATTCCCGCTTCTTAATTTTTTTGGGCGGTATAGTTTCAACATTGAAAATTTTGGGCGGTATAATTCCCACTAACCTAGAACCACAATCTCTCTCTTCCTCTTGTGTGGAACGTAGCCGCCTCTCCTGTCTTCATCGTCGCCTCCCCTGCTCAGATTCCTCCCGAGCATCTCCGAGCTCCATGGCTGCCTTCTTCCACTTACAACAGCCTCCTTCCCCTTCCTTGAACCTCGTCTCTCTCCACAACTCCTGGACCCCTCTCGATCTGGCCTCTTTCTCCCGATCTCCCCGTCCCTGATCTCGCGCCTCCCTCCCCGTCAGCTCCCTCGTGCTTCTCCCTCCGCCAGGAGCTCTCTAGCCTCGACTGCTATGGCGTTTTCTGAGCATCACCTCTCTCTCTCTCGCGCGCTGCAACCACCACTCTCTCTCTCGACTGCCATGACCACTCTATGCCGACGCCTCCCGATAATTTAATTAATTTTTGATTAAAATTTGCTAAATCTTTCATGTGTGAATGCTTGCTAGCTTTTGCTAGCTTTTATTGTATTGATTTATACCGTATGAATAATCAATTCATTAGAAATTGTATATATACACACACAAATTTGTAAATCGATCCGGTAAAGGATTCGGACCAATGCCCGCAGGTCTATTGGCAGGCTGCTGCCCGTTATTCTATTTTTTTGTGAGAATATAAATACATGTTTGTTTGTTAAATGTTTTCTTATTAAAAATAAATATATAATATATATATTCATGGGAATTTTTTTAGTAAGTTTAGCTATTAAAAAAATTGATCAGTAATATATTAAGGCTTGGTTCTATTCCTATTAGTATTAATTTTGTAGAATTTATAAAATGGGTAATTATATGGAAAAAGGATTCTCGGGATATTTGTTCCACTCTCTGATTTTATAGGAACTCGATACCCATTAACGAGAGTTTAAATTATTATTTTTAGGCGAACTCGGGATTTTACGATAATTCGACCCCATTTAAATAAAGGTGAAATAACTTACATTATGTTAAAAAACGTGAATATATGACCAACTTTTATAATATAAGTGGAATAAACAGAATTAAAAAAAACGTGAATTATAAATTATGTTCATTAACTATACTAAGTTAAAAAAATAAAGAATTATAAAAAAAATAAAGTTGAATTATAATTTAGGTCTTAGCCGAAAAGAAAAAAAAAATTATATAGGGAAGCCTATCCCTAGAGTGTAGGGTTTAGGGTTTGGGGTTTGGGGTTTGGGGTTTGGGGTTTAGGGTTTAGGGTTTAGGGTTTAGGGTTTGGGGTTTAGGGTTTTGGGGTTTAGGGTTTTGGTTTAGGGTTTAGGGTTTAAGGTTTAGGGTATATAGTTTAGGGTATTTTGATCGATAGAGGTAGTTTAATTTGATCAAATATTTTTTTCAAACATTTAAACTAAAATGCAAAGTTTATTAAATATATTTTCTCGATTCATCAAATGAGTAGTTTGATTGATCGATGAAGTTTAATTTGATCAACGTAGTTTTGAGATTTGTCATTGAGATTTGAAATCAAGATTAAGATCAAGATCGACAATTTGATTTTGAGATTTTATATTTGAGAATTTAGAGTGAGGTTTGATATTTGAGATTAAGTTTGAGATCGATAAGAAGATTTGAGATTGAGATCGCGATTTGAGCTTTTTCACTGAGATTTGAAATCAAGATTAAGATTAAGATCGACTTTTGATATTGAGATTTTATATTTGTGAATTGAGAGTGAGAGTTGATATTTGAGATCGAGATTTGAGATTGAGATCGCGATTTGAGATTTTGTCATTGAGATTTGAAATCAAGATTAAGATCAAGATCGACTTTTGATATTGAGATTTTATATTTTAGAATTGAGAGTAAGATTTGATATTTGAGATCGAGTTAATGGTTGAGATCGAGATTTGAGATTGAGAACAAGACATATAAGTTCATAAGTTCTAGTTGAATAAATTTATACAAGTCTCTACATATATAACACTATATATACTAATATAAGTTCACAATTAACTAAACTCGTATTAATAAGATCTATATTGCATAAACTCATAGTTTTCGGTTGAACTAATTTATACAAGTTCCTACACATATAAAAGTATTCTAAATGTTAGGTTTCTATTTATTAATATTTATTACTCCATAAGCTATAATAATAAATTTATAATTTATAATATAAATCAAAATAATCATTTTTTAAATGAATTATAATAATATATTTAAAATTTATATTGCTATATATACACTATTTTAAATATAAAAATGATATAAATTAGAATCGATCTGTACCAACCATTTTTCCGTATCTAACGGTAGAAAAGGGTGATCCGTTTGCTTTCCTTATCAACCAATAATTATCTTCTATACTAGCATGAGAACCGTTGATTAACTTTAATCTAATGGTCGAGACTTTAATTTCAACCAGCACATAGATCTCCCTCCTTGCGGCTCCATCTCGTTGTTCATCCTTCAGATCACCTCTTTGCGCCTCCTTCCTCGGTTACTCCTCCACAAATCTTCTTCAGCTGGGCTTCGAGTTCACAAATCTTGTGGCCTTGAATGCGATGTAATCCCAGATCTACTTCTCTTCTTCAATGATCGACGTCGAGTCGCTCGAGTTTCACCTCTCTCCATCTTCGCTCGATCTCAAAGGGCCATATCTTCCTCTCTAATTCGCATCTCGCCTTCTCCTTGCCTCATCTTCCTCCCCGAATCTGATGCCCTCACCCCTTCTTCCATAGCCTCTCAATCCCAAATCCGAAGCCCTAGCCACATCAGACCCTCTTAAATATAAAAATATGAAGGCAAGTCAGATATCTTTGAAATATGAAAATCCTAGGTATCTCTAAAACATGAAATCTGAAGCAAGTTTAGACATCTCTAAAATCCTAGCTATCTCTAAAACATGAAATCTCTGAAATTTGAAAAATACTAAGACAAGTTAGATATCTTCAAAATATAAAAATCCTAGCTACTTTAAAATCTGAAATCTGAAGGAAAGTTAGCCATCTTTGAAATCTAAAATATGAAAATCTTAGCTATCTTTGAAATATGAAAGCAAGTTAGCCATTTATGAAATCTAAATATGATATTCCTAGCTATCTTTGAATTTCTGAAATGGGATTTTCTGAATTTATGATATATTTTTTTTCTAAAGATGAGGGTGAGTAAGTACATACCTGCTAATTTCAGAAAATCAGATTTAAGGAGATTGTTATTGATTTATTATAGACAAAAGTTGCTAGAAACAAATGTTTAAGGAGTAGATTTTTCACAAGATAGTATCTTGAATTTCATTAATCTATTTTTTTCTTAAATCAATATTTATTTAGGACTCAAGGAAAAGGTACCTAGAATGTTATACTCTGTTCAAGGTATCTATTTTTTTTTCTTCAACGCAATACTTGATTTTCTGAAATCCGTACTCTATTCAAATGCTTGATACTTTATTGTTTTTGTTAAAATCAGCACCCTAAGTATTTAATAATTGTCCATACTTTTCTTTTTATTCCAAATCAGCACCCTACACATAATACATTTCTCAGCAAAATTCGTAAACTTAAAAAGCAAATATAATTCAAATTCATAAAATATATATGAATGAATAAAATCTAATTAATATCATAAATCTTACTCATGTAAAAGTTGAACTCAAAAACTTTAATGGTGAAATTAATAACAACATGAAACAAAAAACAAGAAGGAATCAAAATTGTACAATTGGTACTTTTAAACTCAAATTAATAATTTTGATATTATATATGTATTTTTATTATATAAACTCAAATTAATAAAAAAGACAAGAAGGTAAAATTATTTTTGTGATAACATATGTATTTTTTTATTATATAAACTTATACAAATGAACTTATATGATCAAATCAAAACCAATTTTATAAGTATTACCTATATAAATCCAAATTCATAAGAAATATCCAAATTGTACAATTGATTATATAAACTGAAATTAGTAAAAAAAAAATTATACGCTCTAAGTGTATGACTATATGAATTTTGTTTTATAAGATTATAGTTGAACGTATATCTTACTTATTTGAACTCATATTTATATAAATTCACATCTTAACTTATAAAAATATAACTTATATGATCATTAGGACTTTTTAGAATTAGTACTTTTTAGAATTACACTTTTTTTGGATAGAGTGAAGATGTTACTCCTTAAAAATATATCTCACATTCTTCACATTGAAGTTTATTCTGTGTGAAGCATATTGTTCAAATGCTTTTGATTTCTCTTATATTTTCTAATAAGTATGCTCGTGAAATAGGACATTGCCTACATATGCTAATGAAGAAACTGAAGCAGCTGATCTAGTATTTTTACCTGAATTATTCTGTGATCAGGCCGTATTGGAGGTGCTATTTTCCAATACAAAGCCATAATCTATTATCTATGTTGTTGATTCAAGCAATATCGACCGGCTTGCAATAGCTAAGGATGATTTTCATGCAATTTTGGAGCCTTTGGAGGTAAATGTGTTGTTTTATCTCATTACAATGTCTTGAGACGAGTTTGCTTTGTAAATCACTAAATCAACCCTTGAGTATGTTTTGGGACATAGGTTACTGACCGCCGCATCTCGCTCTCTCGCTGTCTATCGCCATTGAAGGCATCCTTCGAGCTCCCATGGCTACCTTTCCCCCTCCATCCACTGCGCCAAGGTCGAGGTCGCCGGCACTGTTTTTCGACGACGGGGGAGCTAGTGAAGCTGCCCCCGAGGTCGAGGACCTTGTCTTTCCTCCCGAGCATTAACCCACACCTCTTTTCTTCCATTGGGACCAAGGGTAAATTTCTGGGTTTAGATCTTGTAGTGGTTTTGGATTAAATTGTGATTTTGGATGTTGATTTATGAATACTTGAATGCGGCAACTTATATTTGAAAGGTGGACATATATTTTTAATACCTTTTTAAAGGTTGAGTAATGAGAGTTCGAAATAATTTTATTTGCCTGAATCTATGATTTAGGTTACCTCAATCTCGTTTAAGGAGAGTTTGAACTAATTTTATTTTTCCCAACTTTCTTTATCACACACAAAAAAAAAAACACAAAGTGAAAATTGTAGACTTTAGGATATAGGGGAGCCTAGTAAATAGTAACAAAGTGGAAATTATATGCCTGCAGGCTTATCGGCAAGCTGCTGCTTGTTATTTTCATATTAAAAATAAATATATAATATACATTTGTTCAAAAAATAATTTGTTTTTCCCAAAACTGAGAGTCGAACACATGATCTGAGAGTAGTGTGGATGAGAATAATACCAATGGGCCGGATAGTGCTATTGCTTTATTCTTCAGTTTTTTATTTTCAAATCATATTGTTATGGCTTTAGAATAATGCCCGCAGGCCTATCGGCAAGCCGTTGCCAGACATATAAAAAAATCTTTTAAATAGAAATACATGTTTGTTTCTTAAATGTTTTCTTATTTAAAAGAAATATATATAATATGCATTTGTGGAAAAACGAGATTTGTGTATTTATTAATTTATTAAAAAAAGGTAAATAATTGTTAAAGAACATCTTTTTAAAAACGATATTTTTAAAGAATTCATTGTAAACTTTATATTTATATACAAACAAATGCCCGCAGTCCTATCGGCAAGCCGATGCCTGTTATTTTATTTTTGTTAAATGTTTTCGTATTAAAACTAAAAATATATAATATACATTTGTGGAAAAAACTTTTTAGTAAGTTTAGTTATTAAAAAAAGCTGATCATTAACGAGAGGTTAAATTATTATTTTTAGGCGAACTCGGGATTGTACGATAATTCGATCCCGTTTAAATAAAGGTTAAATAAATATTTGACTTACACTGTTAAAAAACGTGAATTATATGACCGACTTTTATAATATAAGTGAAATAAACATAATTATAAAAAACCGTAAATTATAAAAAAAACGTGAATTATACTTATGTTCATTAATTACACTAAGTTATAAAATAAAGAATTATAAAAAAAATAGAGTTGAATTATAACTTGGTATTACCCGAAAAGAAAAAAATAAATAAATTAGAAGGGGGAGTCTAGACCGAGCCTTTTTATAGGTAATGAAAAAAGCTGCCATACTTTTATTTATTTCTCTTTTTTCTTTTATTATATTTTCAAAATGACCATAAAATACCCCTTGATCACCTAAAATTGGGTCATCCAATCAGCCTCCCTGTTGATTTTGACAGGTGTCATGAAATCGGAGACCTCGAAATCGATAACGACGTTCTGGCCATGGAGTTTTGTGTGATTGAGCCGCTGGATTTTCTTCTCCCATTCCTCCGACACCTTCGCTATCCTCTTCTTCCGAATGCAATTTCTGGACTCGATCAGCTTCATCTTCTCCTCCTCGGAAAGCAAAGCAAGCTTCTCCTCCCATTCGAGATGCTTCCTCACGCCCCACCTTGTCGAATAAACCAGTTGTCGATGATTTCAAACTCTTGAGGAATTCAATTTTAAAATACCGACTAAAAGGATATGAAACTCATGCTAATCTGTATCTCTTTCTACTTGATTAATTACAATAGTTTAGTGAATTCCCCGATTTTCTGCCATCTCTTTATGGCAGGTAGGTTAGAGCGCCAATCTCATCGTCGAGACGTGGCAACAGAGAGGAGCGACTGCCACTAGCATTGGCCTCACCGTCGCCAGCCGCCACATCTGCATAGTCCCCGATGTCGCCTCCAGATCCGAATACCTCCGATCGGTCGGCAAAGCCATGGAAGGAGAATCGCCAGAAATGATTGTCGAAGAGGCGGAGGAGGCGATGGGGGATCTAGCGCTGGAAGGAGTGGACTCTAGATCCGATGTGATTATCGGGGAGGTTACTTCCGTGCTCCCAGAGGAGAGAGAAGATGATAGAAATGCGTGCGGTTCAGCTTTTTTAACAAATCCTCGATTCAGTTTTTTTTTAAAAAATAGGACAGGCGTTCCGGTTTTCACTAAATGACAAAATTTTACACCTTAAAGGTCATTTTACATTTTAACCTATATATATATATATATATATATATATATATATATATATATTAGGGGTGTTATGTGAGAAAAGCTACTCGTGATCGACTCGTATAAAACTCGGCTCGGGATCGATCATATTCAAATACGAGCGAGTATGAGCAGAATTTCAAGCTCGCCACGAGCTCAAGCCGAGCTCGAGCTTTATACGAGCCTGCTCGTATAGCTCGTATTAAATGCGAAATTACAAAAATGCCCTTATGTTATTTAACCTCTTTAGGGTTTATCTTTGCCTTATGGCCCTTATGCCGCCACTCAGACCCACTCTCCATTCACTGATTTCACTCATTCTGTCATTCAATCGTCCTCGTCCATTCTCTGCGTGAGACTGCGTCCTCAAGCCTCACCCTATCGGAGCTCGTCTCGCCGCCGGCGGTTCTTCCTCCGATCTCACACCTCGACACCACCTCCTTTCGAAGCTCAGATCTGTTCTCACCCTTCTCAGTCTCGCCCTTCTCGACACCACAGTAAGGTCGCTCAGATCTGTTTTGATTTCTCGATTGGAAGTTCTGTCCCTTCTCAGTTCTCACCCTTCTTTATTATTGTCTAGCAGACCTACCTCCTGGCTCGTCACCACCTCCTGGCTCGTCGGAAGTCGGAACTGCTGTCTCGAGCCTTCATTCTCCGCTAGAGTCATCGAAACAGGTATATATGAATCCCGTCTTCCTTCCGCTCTCGTCTTGCTTCTCACTCTTTCCTTCTTCTGATTCAAGTCGTTGCAGACGAGGGTATTTGCTTTTCTGATCTGTCAAGCAACAAATTCAACAATGCAATTTCAAAATGAAATTGATGCCTCTTGAGAATCAATTTCAAAACGAAATTGGTTGTGGTGCTATTAAAAATGTTTTTAATAATCTGATTTGGAGCTTGGAAGTATGTTTCAGTTTCATTTAGACCGTATTGAATATGTGCTCATGGAATTAGGGTTTCGTTTTACTAGCATCTGTGTTGTGGTCTCATGAGTTCTGATCATTGGTGAATGATTGTTTGGGGAAGAGATTGATGAGATATTGTTATTTTTTTAATTGTTATCTGCTTATGTGTTATCTGATTCATGATGAACTGATGTTTTCAGATTATCTGCTGCTTGTTATCTGTGGCTTGTTATCTGATTCATGATGAACTGATGTTTGTTATCTGCTGCTTTGTTATCTGATTTGCAATATTAAATATGAAACTGATGTTTTCAGATTATGTCGACTCCAAATCCAACTAAATCGGTTGATGTGGTGGCGGAAGCCGCGGAAGTGGTGGCTTCCACCACAGCTCCAAGTGTTGATGAGGAAATTGATCAAGTTCCTGAGGTGCCAGTAGCTAGTGATACCCCTGATCAGGTTGCTAAAAAGAGACAAAAAAGAAAGACCTCGTCAGTTTGGGAAGATGTTACTGAAATTGTGGAAAAGGGGGTAAGAATTGTGGTATGCAACCATTGTAATGCTAAGTTGGCCATTAGCAAGGGAGCCCCAACGACTACTTACAAAAGGCATATTGACAATTGCGTTGTTCGTCAAGCTAAAATCTCGGGGAAAGGTATTTGTACTCAGCTAGTGTGTAATGCACTACACTGAAGGTAATTTTCATCTTCGGATTTGTATGTTGCACGAGCTTAAAACGAGCTCAATTCGAGCTTCCAATAAAAATGATCTTCAAACGAGTTTGTATGATTCACGAGCTCAAATCGAGTTCGAACGAGCTCACGAGCTCGAGCTCGGCTCGAACAAAAACGAGCTAAACGAGCTCGAGCTCGAGCTCCTTACACAGCTCGCGAGCCGAATACAAACAAGGTTTTAAGCTCGTAAAAAAATCAGGCTCGGCTGGAGCTCAGCTCGATAAAAAACGAGCCGAACATGAGCACCTTGGTACTCCGCTCGTTCGACTCGAATAACACCCCTAATATATATATATATGTATATATATTGGATCAAATGTAAAATGTTCTTAAGGTGTAAAATTCCTGAAGGTGTAAAATTCTCTAAATGAGTCTAATTATAAGTAAATGGACCTAATTTAATTACCAAAATGTCAACTCTCATGTGCCCCCTTGCCCCTATCTGTGTGCCCCCCGCCCCTGTGCCCCCTGCCCGGTTGATTTTTTTTTTTCGCGCTAGCACTTTTTTTTGTGTGTTAGAACTTTTTGTTGTGTAAATATAACTTGATGTTGTGCACATATAACATTATGTTATGCAAATATAACTTTATGTTGTGCGAACATGATAATTTCTTTTTTTTTTTCTCGCCAACACTATTTTTTTCCGTTTTGAGCACTTTTTGTTGTGCAAATATAACTTTATTTTGTGTATAAATAATAATATGAAGTGCATGAATAAGATTATGAAGTGCACAATTAAGATTATAAAGTGCATAAATAAAATGATAAAGTGCAAGAATAAAATGACGATGTGTATGAATAATAATATGAAGTGCACATTTAAGATTATAAAGTGTATAAATAAAATGATAAAGTGCAAATATAAGATCATGAAGTGCATGGATGAGACACATGATGGGCTTTTGAAATCGATTTGTTAATTTTTCTCTTTTATTTTTGAGAGAACTCTGGCACAATTTATGCAGAAAGATGTTATAACGGCCCGGATATAAATATCCGGGATACGTTTCGAAGGTCGGATACCTTCGTTCGGATGTTGCAATTTAGGTACGGGTCGAGGTTTCAAACCGCTAATCAGTCGAAGTTTCATAAATTCAGTTTAACGAAAGTAAAGCGGAAATATGATTTAGATACAAAAGTCACGGCAGAGCCGGATCAAAACCAAACCAAAGTGGGTGATTTGCCATTTGTCAAGTTAGAATATATTAGCCGGATTCTTCGATTCACCAAAAGATTTCCCCGTCAAAGAAGCATGGAGCAACAAGAGCGGTACCTAACACTGTCCACGAAGTCAGGCCTGGTGATCGCCTGCGGGTCCTCTGACCGCGCCGAGGCCACATAACATGCCTATGCCTAAATAAAAGATGACTAATGCGGTACAAGATTTAATTCACACTATCATGCCCCTAGTATATATAATATGCGGAAAAGAACTGTAAAGGGCCCAAGACAATGCCAAGTGACATATCCCTCTCCTACCTCTGCACCCCTTCCCGTTACTGTAGAGACTGACCAGTTCGTTGCTATAGCATAGCATATCCTCGTGGTGGTGCACTCACCCACGGTATCATCATATCATATAAAACAAATACGTAAATCTTGCCCGATGGTGCTGGGCTATCATATCATGCTCATATCGACTCGATAGACTCAGGGCACCCGATGGGGCTAGGCTACCCTATGACCCTAGCAAAGACTCTAGGACTATCACAGATAACGACCGTTCTATTTCAAACACACGAAGTAAACACATGCTCAGTTCAATGCAATCCTAGCATGATACTACATGGCATGCTTTAAGATGCAACAAAACTACACATTACATGACACATCAGGCATGAGGTCCAGGTTACTGAGTAAGTCCCGTAGGATACTTACCTGTTGATGCAGAACAACAAGATAAGACAAGCAAGGGCCCAAATGCAAGTCCAAAGCAATCCAAAAGCAATACACACCTATCATCAAGCCATTTCCATAAGCTACCAGACCAACATTCATACATACGAACCCAAGTTCTCAACATCCTCAAAACCGACCGATAGTAAAACCGTTTTCCAAAATCTTAAATCCAAAATTACGTCAACTCATATTCAAAATAATTCTCAAATCATACTTGGCCAAATTCCGACATTAAACATTTAACTTTAAAACCAACTCTCTCCAAATCACATTATAGAAATCATTCCGGCAAAACTTACTTTAAAATCCTCATAAAATGCATCAACCAAATAATCCAATTAACACTGTTTTAAAACGAATAAACAATTCATAACGATTAAATTCCAGGATATATAATTTATAACTAAATCCCAAAATAATAATAATATCCAAATAATATCACTTTTATAACCTTTTTAAATATAAATATTAATAATTTCAGAAGATATAAATATATATTTTCATCTTCCTAAAATCAGAAACAATAACAAAATATAACATATATGTATTCTTAATTAAACTTAGCACAACAACAACACACATGTAAATATAACCCAAAGAAACAACCCAGCCAAACCCAAACCCGACCCAGAAGGAAAGATAAGGACCCGGATTTGTTTTATAAAAATTTAGGCCCAAGTCTCCCTCCTCTAACCCAGATCTTCGGCCCAACAAATAGGCCCAAAAAGCCTCTTACTCTTCCCGAAATCACAAAGAAAAGAAGGGCCCCATGGCCTATGTGGCAGGTGAGGTGGAAGGGGGCCCACAACTAAAGAAATGGGGGAGACGGGAGGCCACTGTTCATCTCCTCCCCTACGTTCCTTCTGCTCGAAAAGCCAGGAAAGGGAAGAGGAAGAGGGGCCTCGCCGGCGACGCCTCTGAGCTCCGACCACCCAGATAGACACCCAGGACCATAAATTGAACGAGAAAGGGAAGAAGAAGAGGAAGAAGGAGCTCACCAAGATCCTCTGCCCGGAACGCTCGAAAAGGCTCGGTGCACCTCGTCGGAAACGGATTCCTGCCGGATACAACCTAGAAAGAGTGGGAGGGGATTCAAGTTCTACCTTTGTGTCGTCCGAAGGTGAAAGGAAGTGAAAGAAACGGGAGGAGGTTCCTTACCGTTTAAATCGGAAAACAAGGGAGGGGTGGAGGAGGGCGTCGGTGGCGGCGGTCCTGGGCTGCCACTTGGCTGCGTCGGACGTCGGAGGTGGAGCTGTTTGGCTGCTGCTTGCTCGATGGAAGGAGAGGAAGGAAGTAGCTGTAGTTGCTCAGCCTGGGCTCGGCCTTGCTCACAAAATAGGGGAGGGTGTGGTGGTTGCGGCTTCGAATGGAAGAGAAGGTGAACGACGACATGGCGGCGGCTCACTAGGGGAGGTGGTGGTAGTGGCTGGTGCTTCGGCGGCTTCTCTGGAAGGAGAGGATGGGGTGTTGCTTTAGGTGAACTCGGTTATGGGGCTCCAAAAACAGGGGCATAGAAGGGGCTTGGGGCGGTGCTTGGGTTCTGAAATCAAATGGAGAAGGGGAGTGTAAATGGGCGTCAGTGGGGGCCAAGCAAGGCCAATTTGGCACTTTGCTATTTTTGGGGAAGCAAGAGGGTGAAGGAGGGAGATGGTGGGGAGTTGTTCAACCAAAAGTGGTGTGAGGAAGGTGTGAGGAAGGTGATGGTGTTGCTAGTGCCGAGTGAGAGGAGGGAGAATCAGATTTTGCAGTAATGTGGGTGGAGAATGGGGAAGAAGACAAGATCAAGTGGTCCCCAAGGATCCCAATTCAAAAATTACCCGAATTTAAATCCCGAAACCCGCTATCTCGACCTTATCCCGACTCTAAAATTAACATGAATTTCTAATCCGAATTTAATAATGAAATCCGAATATTATTTCACAACTCTCGACATATGAAGCAGAAGAAAATTTATTTAAAATTCCATTAAATAATGCCAGAACCCGCTCCAAAAAAATTAAAATAAAATTATTCTGCTCGAGGATGGAAATTTCAAAATTTCTAGAATCTTAATTTTAAAGTCGAACATAATTTAATATTGTAAGAAAATAATATTTTAACTTTTCCGGTCTTTACATTTATCCACCTCTAAAAACAAGTCTCGTCCCCAAGACAAAAATCATTTTAAAGAAAAGGGGATGAAGTTTTAAAATCGGTGAGTCCGAGAACCATGTCCAAGGATCTTGTAATCATCTCGGTTGCGTCTTCCGAGATTCTCACAACATCCTAGTCACGGTCGTGACACCTCCAATTGGTCTTGTCGAGTGTGTAATAAGCGCCCCTATCACATCCTCGCTTCGACCTTTCGGGAGTATCACAACTCTAAAAGCATTATAACGTCCCGACTAGGTCTTAGCAAGCAATCTATAAGCGCCCCTATAAAATGCTTGTATCCACTTCGTGAGACGTCTATAATGTAAATCCAGTTCGTAAATTCTCAAAGCGTTTTGTAAATGGAAAGATTGTCATCCAAATCATTGAAATTCTCAACTCCTTTAAAACCCCAAGTTGGCCATTTCTAAAACCGCTCAACATCTTCAAATCCGATGTTTAATCAAGCAACTTTACACCAAAACAAGTCAATTCCTTTCAAATCAAGATTTCGTCAAAATCTCCCAAAACCAAATCAAATTCAGAATGTAGGAGGTGAAATCATCCACCTCTAAGGGCTAATCCTGTATTCTCTTCCTAGTTTCCAGAATCGAATCAATCTATCAGTCTCAATTCAAGCAAGATGCATAAGCCATAAGAAATGCATAACTGTATAACCATCCAATCTCCAATCCACACATCACACAACAAGTCTCAACATATACCAGAGTAGTGCCACAAGGTCACATCAACATCTCTAGATCATGCCAAAGGTCATAATATGCATCTCAATGACATAACAAAATCATCACAACGTCTCAACATCACACCAGAAGTCATAAAAGTATCCCTCATCACCGAATCAATGAACCAAAATCCATTGTCAACACATCAACACAACCAGGTCAAGCTATTAAGGTTCAGCATAGGGGAAGTTCAATCAATATATATCAATCACCAAAATATCCGCATACTCACAAACATCATCTCAACTCATACAATGTCATATAACGATCACTTAGCAATCACGCACCACTATCTCATATATATATACAAGTCATATTCAGGCTTCAAGTCATATTCATTACTTACCTATTCAGAATCATGCTTATCAACCATGTAGCATAACATCAGGTTTTCACATAATCAACATATCACCATCTCATGATTCATACAACACATCATAACATGCTTCTAGAACAACATAGTAGGATAGCAATGTATCATTATCAGGATTATAGTTGTCACTACCAATTATGATTCAGTATTGTATATCAACATGTAATATCATGCCACAACAGGTTTATCATGGTCGCTATTTAATATCATGCCAGGTCATTTTAATAAATCACATAATCAAGAAAGCTTTCACATCACCACCAGGAAAAATAAACGCAAACCCCGCTCGCTCGATTTCAATTCCTACATCAAAACCAGCCTCATCTAGATTCACCAACATCAGCTCAGGTAGCATCCTCAAAAGAAGTCCTAACTCGTTTCAATACCCTAATCTCGCCCCTCATTCCACCAAGAACTCTCACTAGCAATCCACCTCTAAGAATCCACTACTATCTCTAACCTCACACTCGAGGGCCCTCTCATACTATATCCTTCATACTCTTAAAAGCCATTTCTTACACTTCCACACTTCCCAAGATTTCACAAGCATCATGCCCTGCTAACCGCACATTCTCTAGTAAAATTCCTCGATCACTGCCTATCCGACCTATTCCTAACCATACTCTCACCCAAGATTCACCTAGGAGCTCATCGAAAATCATCAAGCATCACCTCTTAAAATTTTCGAACCCACTCGGTCCAACCTAAGTCAACACCTCTCTTCGGCAACTTCCCCTTACCACTGTCGATCATTCTAATCACTCAAAACCTTTCTCCACTCTCTGACCGTTCAACCAAAAGGACCTCACTCACATGTTCAAAGAAGAAGCAATCATGGACATTATTGCACATAAGGACTACATCATATCAACTAGCATCATTAAGCATTGCAACAAGTATCAAAAGTCTCAATTTACCGTCATGCTCGAAATTATCACATAACACCATATATGAATAAAGTCAATTCAAACTAGCAAGTTTCATCATAATCTTAGCTAATAAACAGTTCAGATTCTCGGCATTTGCAGTTCATACTATATAGGAAAGGAATTTAGATCATGCTTAGCAACTCAGAATAGCATCACATCAAGTCATCATGGCACATTAGGACTGTAAGGCATCGAATTATATCATCACATCAACAAGCATCTTTCAACATCAAGTCAGTGCAATATCATCATCAACAAGCTCAGAAAGGGTTAGCAATTCGAATAGAGGACGCTCCCACCTGCAAGTCATATCGTGCTCAACAATCGTAATCCTCAAAGCGAGCTTGTTCCGTCGACATTATCGATCCTGAGGCCCGTGGGTTATGGGCCCACGCTTTCGCTGCGCTGCTCTATCGCTATTCGTCTTCCCGATCCCTTTTTCCATGCGGTCGCTAATCCAAGGTAATGCGTAGGAGTTTAAGTTAGCGGAGATAGGGGAGTGACAAGAGCGGACGACCCAATGTTTCTTTCGGAGAAGGAATAGGCCAAGGCTAAAGACGACATGACTAGAGACAAGACTCCGACTCGGGAATAGTAACGATGTCTTTATGGAAGTCCATTAGGGTACAATTGTGACAAACAAGCATGAATTCACTATGGAGCATATCCATCACAACAATCCATACTAACATGTACCTATCTCGGGGGAAACATTCGTATTCATATCAAAGACACAATGAAGTCCTACGCTGATGTATGTGAAACAAGCTAACATTCTAGTATTCCATGGAAACAGATCTGCCCAGTAACTTCGAGCAATATAGGCGGAACCAACAATGATCATATATGATTCGAAGTCAAGCGGAATTTAGTGAAGATAACGATCATCATGCATATGAACAATGTAAAATTATGGTATACAAATCAACAAATGAGTCAAAATATATCATGGCAAGGTATATTATAACAATCGGATGACGCGTCATACAAGGACACATAAGAGCAGCATAGTAACTATCACATCTAACAACAATGATCACATATTAGGTCAAGCATGGCACATAATCCTATGACGAGATCCATTTAGAGAGCATAGATCCTACATGATACTAGCGATACATAATGCGATACAAGCATAGTCAAGATTCATTAAGAGGAGTTCAACATAATGTTCACGAAACATGAGGCATCATCAAAAGTAACAAGATGGACATCATGGATGCTAGGTTATAATCATGCTAAGAAAGAACCATCATAGAGTACATATATGGTACGATAGTTGTCACATTATAGAACAAGCATGATATGAAATCATGTAGCAGGTCATATTGGAAGTCATAAGCTCCACATGATACTAATAGCACACATCGAACATGAGTACAACTAGAGTAATTCAACTAGGTTCATTCCGATATTCATGCGTCATGCAGATGCAAAATCATGATATAGGGTGGTGCGTGATCATGCGAGGTGTCAAGTCATAGGTTCATGCAAGCACGAGGAGCCATCATAGAGTAATAGACATCTTTACCATGTAAGCATGCTAGGTTTGATCATCACGGAAAGCTAGTCAATCATCGGATTCAACATTAAACTCATCAGGACGAGTGAAACATGTTAAGAGAACAGAAAGAGGAAAGAGCCACACTATCAGGTACCTAGTTCAAGAGTGAATCAACAACAACGTAGGCAAAGTAGAATTCGCACAAGTCACAACCAAGGGCCCAACATGTTACTAGTGGTTCAATATAACATATGGTACATACATGCACTTGACTGGTTAATACGACGGTATGCAAGAGTTCATTCAATCACATCTCAACGACATAGTGGCACGAGAGGAAAAAGCAATGAGGTATAGAGCAAGTCTAAGCAACATGGCGACATGACTAGAATATGGGGACATGAGCTCGAATCAACACATAATATGACAAAACATGCATTCCTCAAGGTTCACATATTCTCCGTTCAACACAACTAACACACAATATTAACTTGCAAAATAATCAACAATAGTTAATCTGACGAATTCGGAATAGATGGGCATGCTATAGATTCTTGTCACAAAATGAACGATAAGCATCGAGGCATCATCGGCTAGCATGCTAAAGAGCACATCTTATGAGACATTCATATAAGGAAGAGTCGATCACACTATCATGAACCTATTCACAGAGAGGGCATCAATTATACAACTTCATAGCATATGACATGTTTATTCGTGCCCTAGTATGACAATGTAATATACTAAGTAGATCATGTCAGGATGATATGGATACGATAAATATAGCTCAAACCTATACAATAGTCATTATGAACATTAAAGCACACAAGCATAATTCCACACTAAGGATCAATTGTAGGTCAAGGAGTAGTACCATATAGTATCACGCATTAATGGACAAAGTAATCAAGATAACCCGATAGAGATCCATAAGGGCAACATTGACTCTCCCTAGCTGACTCATCACCCATCTTTCCCGTGAGACTCGGATACGACTTTTCGTGCCAAGAGGACATTGATGGATTGTCATAAGAATCGATAAGGACAACCTCGTAAACATCTCACTCTCTAACTCGGAATTTCATCAAGGGCCGTCTTTCAATACTCTCACAGACAACCTTTATATTCAATCATGATTCCCGACACCATGTGTTTACCAACCCAATTCCCGTGGAAGACCGATATTCGAAGGGAGGACTCGATTGAATTGTCAAAAGGGTTCATAAGGAAAGAGGCGGTTCCACAAAACTGAGCTTAACCATATAAGAAGAAGAAGGATACTCCCGCTATCCCGTTCGCACAGATCGTTCAATATTCATTCAATAAATAGGTCATACCAATCAAATCTTTAACATATCAAGCACTCAACATAGAATCAGTTAATGGCAATTATAACGACCTCCTTGGAGTCTTCCCGACCCATCTGTAAAGAACAAGCTAGTATTTCGCCTACCCATTTCCAACTACATCCAAAAGGGATGATCTAACGCCGTTTCTACCCACTCGATCCCTTATTAGTTGGTTCTCCTCTTTTATCATAAGCCAAGTTCATATTTAGTCCAATTGAGTTAAACATATTAAGTTCATTTTGCCCCTTTAAAACGCTTTCAAATCTTCGAAATCCGTGGGTGGTTTTCCAAAACATACACCCGACCCTTGCGTACCCGAATTGCACAACCTGGCTCTGATACCAACTTTGTAACGGCCCGGATATAAATATCCGGGATACGTTTCGAAGGTCGGATACCTTCGTTCGGATGTTGCAATTCAGGTACGGGTCGAGGTTTCAAACCGCTAATCAGTCGAAGTTTCATAAATTCAGTTTAACGAAAGTAAAGCGGAAATATGATTTAGATACAAAAGCCACGGCAGAGCCGGGTCAAAACCAAACCAAAGTGGGTGATTTGCCATTTGTCAAGTTAGAATATATTAGCCGGATTCTTCGATTCGCCAAAAGATTTCCCCGTCACATAAGCATGGAGCAACAAGAGCGGTACCTAACACTATCCACGAAGTCAGGCCTGGTGATCGCCTGCGGGTCCTCTGACCGCGCTGAGTTCACATAACATGCCTATGCCTAAATAAAAGATGATTAATGCGGTACAAGATTTAATTCACACTATCATGCCCCTAGTATATATAATATGCGGAAAAGAACTGTAAAGGGCCTAAGACAATGCCAAGTGGCATATCCCTCTCCTACCTCTGCACCCCTTCCCGTTAGTGTAGAGACTGGCCAGTTCGTTGCTATAGCATAGCATATCCTCGTGGTGGTGCACTCACCCACGATATCATCATATCATATAAAAAAATACGTAAATCTTGCCCGATGGTGCTGGGCTATCATATCATGCTCATATCGACTCGATAGACTCAGGGCACCCGATGGGGCTAGGCTACCCTATGACCCTAGCAAAGACTCTAGGACTATCACAGATAACGACCGTTCTGTTTCAAACACACGAAGTAAACACATGCTCAGTTCAATGCAATCCTATCATGATACTACATGGCATGCTTTAAGATGCAACAAAACTACACATTACATGACACATCAGGCATGAGGTCCAGGTTACTGAGTAAGTCCCGTAGGATACTTACCTGTTGATACAGAACAACAAGATAAGACAAGCAAGGGCCCAAATGCAAGTCCAAAGCAATCCAAAAGCAATACACACCTATCATCAAGCCATTTCCATAAGCTACCAGACCAACATTCATACATACGAACCCAAGTTCTCAACATCCTCAAAACCGACCGATAGTAAAACCGTTTTCCAAAATCTTAAATCCAAAATTACGTCAACTCATATTCAAAATAATTCTCAAATCATACTTGGCCAAATTCCGACATTAAACATTTAACTTTAAAACCAACTCTCTCCAAATCACATTATAGAAATCATTCCGGCAAAACTTACTTTAAAATCCTCATAAAATGCATCAACCAAATAATCCAATTAACACTGTTTTAAAACGAATAAACAATTCATAACGATTAAATTCCAGGATATATAATTTATAACTAAATCCCAAAATAATAATAATATCCAAATAATATCACTTTTATAAATATAAATATTAATAATTTCAGAAGATATAAATATATATTTTCATCTTCCTAAAATCAGAAACAATAACAAAATATAACATATATGTATTCTTAATTAAACTTAGCACAACAACAACACACATGTAAATATAACCCAAAGAAACAACCCAACCAAACCCAAACCCGGCCCAGAAGGAAAGATAAGGACCCGGATTTGTTTTATAAAAATTTAGGCCCAAGTCTCCCTCCTCTAACCCAGATCTTCGGCCCAACAAATAGGCCCAAAAAGCCTCTTATTCTTCCCGAAATCAGAAAGAAAAGAAGGGCCCCATGGCCTATGTGGCAGGTGAGGTGGAAGGGGGCCCACAACTAAAGAAATGGGGGAGACGGGAGGCCACTGTTCATCTCCTCCCCTACGTTCCTTCTGCTCGAAAAGCCAGGAAAGGGAAGAGGAAGAGGGGCCTCGCCGGCCACGCCTCTGAGCTCCGACCACCCAGTTAGACACCCAGGACCATAAATTGAACGAGAAAGGGAAGAAGAAGAGGAAGAAGGAGCTCACCAAGATCCTTTGCCCGGAACGCTCGAAAAGGCTCGGTGCACCTCGTCGGAAGCGGATTCCTGCCGGATACATCCTAGGAAGAGTGGGAGGGGATTCAAGTTCTACCTTTGTGTCGTCCGAAGGTGAAAGGAAGTGAAAGAAACGGGAGGAGGTTCCTTACCGTTTAAATCGGAAAACAGGGGAGGGGTGGAGGAGGGCGTCGGCGGCGGCGGTCCTGGGCTGCCGCTTGGCTGCTTCGGACATCGGAGGTGGAGCTGTTTGGCTGCTGCTTGCTCGATGGAAGGAGAGGAAGGAAGTATCTGTAGTTGCTGAGCATGGGCTCGGCCTTGCTCACAAAATAGGGGAGGGTGTGGTGGTTGCGGCTTCGAATGGAAGAGAAGGTGAACGACGACATGGCGGCGGCTCACTAGGGGAGGTGGTGGTGGTGGCTGGTGCTTCGGCGGCTTCTCTGGAAGGAGAGGATGGGGTGTTGCTTTAGGTGAACTCGGTTATGGGGCTCCAAAAACAGGGGCATAGAAGGGGCTTGGGGCGGTGCTTGGGTTCTGAAATCAAATAGAGAAGGGGGGTGTAAATGGGCGTCAGTGGGGGCAAAGCAAGGCCAATTTGGCACTTTGCTATTTTTGGGGAAGCAAGAGGGTGAAGGAGGGAGATGGTGGGGAGTTGTTCAACCGAAAGTGGTGTGAGGAAGGTGTGAGGAAGGTGATGGTGTTGCTAGTGCCGAGTGAGAGGAGGGAGAATCAGATTTTGCAGTAATGTGGGTGGAGAATGGGGAAGAAGACAAGATCAAGTGGTCCCCAAGGATCCCAATTCAAAAATTACCCGAATTTAAATCCCGAAACCCGCTATCTCGACCTTATCCCGACTCTAAAATTAACATGAATTTCTAATCCGAATTTAATAATGAAATCCGAATATTATTTCACAACTCTCGACATATGAAGCAGAACAAAATTTATTTAAAATTCCATTAAATAATGCCGGAACCCGCTCCAAAAAAATTAAAATAACATTATTCTGCTCGAGGATGGAAATTTCAAAATTTCTAGAATCTTAATTTTAAAGTCGAAAATAATTTAATATTGTAAGAAAATAATATTTTAACTTTTCCGGTCTTTACAGATGTGAGTTTGAAATCGATTTTTTTACGTATAACAATTTCAAATTAAAGTGCATAATTAAGATTAAAAAGTGTCTGATTAAGATTAAAAAGTACATGACTATCAGGATTGAATTTATCGGGATTTTCTAGCTCCCATGCTGATAAGCCTTGCTTCGTGCTCTTTGATATTCTTTTTCCTCCTCAGCGGGAGTTTGGTTTTTTTTTTTTAGTTTGTCATATTAGGATTTTCTTCCTCATCAAGGGTTTTTGTAATTTTCTATAGGATTAATTGGTATCTAGTAATTAAACGTGTAATTGTTTTCGCATTTATTTTATCGTTGGAGAAGAAGGATTTGTTTCTAAAGTACTAGATATACCTCAAGTCATTGAGAAAACAAAAATTTCTTTCATGTTGATAGTATGTTTGATCTTGTTATGGATTTCGATTCATTTGTGGTACTTTGATTGTTCTTTATATTGAGTATTTGTACGTCTGCTCTAACACTAATATTGCAGTAACTGCAATAGGGCGACTAAATAGATAGCGGAATGTTTTCTCAAATGTGTGATTGAGAAGGTGCATTTAAGTGGAACTCCACTTATTCTTTCCTTAAATGTGTGATTATAGAAGGTGCGTATGACATTTTGACTTGTTGATAATAATGATTGCAAATTTGGTAGAATATATATCGACCATCCTTTTCTTGAATTTATCAAGTAGATTTGCTAGTTTTACTCATTGTCAAGGCAATCTTTCTTTCCAAATATAGTGTAGGAGATGTTGATTTTTAAGACATTTTTCCAAAATAATTTTCACCCATTGGTTTTCAAGTTCTGTTAGCATTTTTTAAAATAGTTTCATTTATAGTATGATATTCATATCTTTTGCATTTTTTTTTATCCCAAGTCCTCTGTTGTCACGTGATTTAAATACTTCATATCAGTTAATGAGTTGTTTTTATTCAAGTTCTTTTAGGAACTCCTTATCAACTTTGTTGAGTTCTTTATGTATTTTAGCTAGTAGCATAAAACATTACTTAGTGTGTAATGGTTTTGCACTTTGATATGTTCTGATTAGTTTGCATCTATCTTTCTATTATAATGAGTTTGCTTTTCATTTTGATAGTTGTTGCTTGGATTTTTGTATTGCATCTATGTTATTTACCTTGCCTTTTATGATCAGACATCAGAGTTAATTTTTTAGTTTGGTTGTGATGGGTAACCTTATTTGATTTTGTAGCATATTCTTTGCATGGTTATTGGTATTGTTAGTTGTTGCTTTCGAAAATGTTGCGTTTTTTATTTCTTGGTTTGAGATCTGATTATATCACGTGCTGCTTATAATATGGGAGTAGTAAAAAAATTAATATAAAAATGTTACGTAATCGTCCCTCGTCGAATAATTTTACAATTTTGATATAATCAAATCTTATATTAGGTGGGTGTGTTTGAATTCCAATGTATAATGCATTTTAATTATAAACATTTGAATAATATTTGACTATACATTTTATAATGTGTTTAAAATAACGTAAATTTTAAATAAAATACCTTATAAATTGTGTCAATTAAACACTCACTATTGCGTAAAGTTTATAATTACATTGTAAACTTAATATAATTAATTGACACAATTTATAAGAAATTTTATTTAAAATTTATGGTGTTTTAAACACATTATAAAATGAGTAAACAAACACTATTTAGGGGGATTTGCTAAACTAACCCACTTTAGGGGTAATGTTTGCATGGCTAGCACCGTGCCAAAAAAAATTGCTACCTAGCACACCTCCCCCAAACCGGCTGGGCAATTTGTAGGTTAATGGGGGGAGATTGTACTGTCTTCAGAAGAAATAAAAAGGAGAGAGAGAGAGAGGGAGGACTGAAGGAGTGTCAAAAAAATAAAAAGTAAAGTGTATGTCACGTCATATCAAGTACAAGAAAAAAGTAAGGGAGAAGAATAAGTAAGGAGAGAGAAAAGTACTTTTGAGAGATAGTGTGTGCTGAAAGGGAGAGAGATTGAAAAGTCAAAGAGATAATTAATGAGGGGAGAGAGAGAAAGCAAGAGAGATAAATGGGCACAAGGAAAGGTAATGACAACTCAGACTTATACTCTTGTCATCCAGTAGGATATACATGACGCTTATTCGATTGTACATGACAACCCAGTAGGATATACATTACATTGGTATCTACTCCATAATCCACATGTTCAAATTGAATTCAAACAACGCACATTAATGGTGATAAGATTTAAGAAACGGGGAGCAAGTAAAAAACAACGCACATAGATGAGAAATATATTATATGGAAATTAGGTCAATCTCACACGAATTACTTTCTCACATGCCACTTGTAGATTTTTACATATCATTAGGTGTCATGTAAAATATATTATGTATCTTGTAAAATACATTGTGTCATGTAAAATACCTATGAAGTTGGTGACAATTCAACACAATACGAGCTCCTCCTTTCTCTCCTACTTTCCCTCTCTCCTCCTTACCCTCTCACCTTTTTCCTGGCGTCACTGACAACCTTTAATCTATAATTCTATTTTTTTTACTTTTCTCTCTCTCTCTCTCCTAATTAATTCTCTCTTTCCTCCTTTCTCTCTCCTAATTAATTTGTGCTCTCTCTCATCTTTTCACTCTCTCCTTTTTTTCCCTCTCTCTCCTAATTAAATCTCTTTTTCACTTGAAATTTTCACCTTTTTCCTCTATCTCCTCCTCTCGCATGTACTTAATTTGTTTTTTTTTTTTGCAATTTTTTTATTCCCCTCTCTCTGATTTTTTTTACACGGTACATTGTAGCTCATTCGGGGTCGGGGATGACGATGACATTGATTTACTTGGTTTGAAGGTTTTCAACTGTTCATTCATCCTTCACCTCTCAATCTTCTTCTCAAATAGAAAATAAAAATTGGTAAAGGAGATCTTTCTTTTGCCCTTCACATATATTAAGTTTTTTCCTTATAACAATGACTTTTTTCTGGCGCCAATTTGAGGTTTCAAACCATGACATATGGACGGTCGACGTTGGTATCTACGTTATAATCCATATGTTCAAATTGAATTCAAAACAAACCCAAAATGTGATCGCAACTCCGAATGATTTTTTTTCTTCAAATTATATATAAAAAAAGGCAAAAGGAACCCTTGATACGCTCATTTTCACATCTTTTGATTGATTATATATATAAAATGACAAAAGGCGTTAGGGATAACTCGATTAGAGCTTTTGATGACTACCAAGTCTAATGGCCTTTTTTTCTAAATGTTACAAGATCCTCCTTTCTCTCCTACTTTCCCTCTCTCCTCCTTTCCCTCTCACCTTTATGTGTCATGTAAAAATAAACTAATGGTATGTAATAATCTATAGGCGTTTTGTCATCAACTGTATTTTACATGCCACCATATAATCCTTAACACGTCACATAATGTATTTTACATGCCGCCTAAACGATTTTACATGTTACGTGAATTGTTTTACCTGACGGACCTCATGAAGTGTGTTGTTGGATCACTTGATTGTTTTGCAACCGAGTTTCTCATCGACGGAAATATACTCAGCCTTGTTGTTTCAGACGAACTACAAGGAAAAGGTAAGAAGGGGGAAAAAGACGAATTAGACACATAACAGTTGTCAATAGTTAAAATCAAATGTCCACTCTATGATTTCGTACTGAACACCTTATGGTTGTCTACTTGACATATAGTCCGTTAACGGATTTGCGAATTTAAATGTGAAGTTTCGTTGGGTTAGAGAAGTCTCTTGTTTAGAATAAAATAGGAGAAGAGGTGAGATTCCATATACTTCCTTCTTTATCCTCAAAATTTATTCACTTAGGCTTTAAAATGTTTAATTGTTAGTTGTGAGATAAAATGGACACTTGATCAATGCCTTGATTGTTTTTTTTGGTAATGTGATCAAAGCCTTGTTATATAACATTTGAGTAACACTAAAAAATTCAGAAAAGAGCTTGTACATTATTTCTTCCCTAACTCTTGATTTGTTTACAATTGCTCTTTTATTTATAAGAAGAAACAACATTAGTATTATAACAAACTTCAGTCGATGCGATAGAAAGGCACAAATACACCACACACACATGCACAAGGAAAGGTAATGACAACTCACACTTATACTCTTGTCACCCAATAGGATATACATGACGCATATTCCATTATACATGACAACCAGTACGATTTACATGACGCATGTTCGTTTGTACATGTCATAAGTAAATATTGAGTACAATTTAAGGATTTCACCTTGCCTTGTTTTATTACCACCATCATCTAGACATCTACTCCATTGGTAGAAACAGACCAAGCAGTGTCTGAATTCCCAGTCAATTTGAGTAAGCTTGCAATTGCATACTCTTTTCCATTCACATTCCCCAATTCCAAAACCCTAACCAATGAGGCAACAATTCCAGCGCCTACCAAGAAGCTCTAGTAGGAACTGAATCCACAAATCACAGAGGTTACCTTTGGTGATTCCTCACAGATTTCAATCTTGGGAGAATAGGGGAATCGTGGTAAAAGCCCCAAAATATCATCACACTCAACCGCGATTTTCACTCACCTCTTGTTGTCGACGATTGTCTGATTGAGCGCGGCAAGTGCTTGTCTTTTCATCTTCGAATCTTCGATCTTCATCCTAGTTGCGAGGTCTTGGACATAAAAATCAAGTCATCGCAAGAGGCGCCCGCCTCGAGCCTCGACGATATGGCGATGGAGAATCTGTTGGAGAGAACATCGGCGGTGTAGACGACGGAGATGCTCCTGATGTGTGCGTCGAGCTTCACCCAATTGATTCACCTTCTCCGTCTACTCCTAGCACCCGCCGGAGCCATCGCCACCTCTCCAACGTCGTTGGCCTCGCCTGGCTGCACTCGCCGAAGCAATCGCCGCATTGCATCCTTTTCCTCTAGCTTCACCGATCTGATGCCCTTTCTCTATCTTCTCTCCTTTTCTCTTTCTTCTGCCTTCTCTGTGTTCTTTTTTTTTTCCAGATCCCCTCCTTTCCTCTCCCTCTCTCTTTCTCTCTCCTAGTCAACCGGTTAGCCTGTTTTAATTTAATCGGCTAAACTACAATTTTTTTTAAAGGGGTGTTAACCTTTACAAATTATTAGCCAGCCTGCTAGTTTAGCAAAGATATTTGGATAGGGTGCTAGTTACTATAATTCCCTCCACTATTTAAGTGTTTATAATTATAACTGCATTGTAAACATAATGCATCGGAATCCAAACACGATATTTCTTATAATACCGGATGAGTTCTATTTGGGGTCATGTATTGACAATACTAATACTAATTAGGCTGCGGACAAATGCATTTGAAAGTAAAAAAAATCACCCCGGCTGATATAAATCCTAATCACGATCACGATAGACATATGAAGGGACCTAATTAATGTGTATTGATTGCTACTTCAATTCTTTGCTAATCTCATCTCGATCGTTTGTCATCACATTGAAAATACCTTGTTCTATGAAGCGACTTGAACCCTAATAAATTAAAGGGGGAATGGTGCTATAGGCCATAATTAGGGCCTTAATTAGAAAAATATCCACCCTTCCCCCCAAATTGGCAAAATGTCCACCTTCCTTCCCTTGCCCCCTTTGCCCCCCACGCGTGCCCCCTGTGCCCCCCCTCCTGTTTCAGCACATTTGGTTTCAACAAACCCTATTTCAGCGTTTTTTTTTTTCGCGTTGCTGAAACCAAAGTTGCTGAAACCGAAATTGCTGAAATTGTTGAAATTAGATTTTTTTTTCGCGTTGCTGAAACCTAAGTTGCTGAAATCGGAGTTGCTGAAACCAGGGTTGCTGAAACCGGAGTTGCTTAAATTGTTGTTGCAATTGCTGAAATTAGTTTTTTTATTTTTTCGCGTCAGCGCTTCGACATCGGAGTTGCTGAAACCGGAATTGCGTTTTTTTTTTCTTCTTTTTTTCTTTTTTTTTTCACGCGTTGTTGAAACCGAAGTTGCTGAAATCGGAGTTGCTGAAACCAGGGATGCTAAAACCGGAGTTTCTTTTTTTTTTCTTTTTTTTTCGCGTCACGACTTTGACACCGGAGTTGCTGAAATTGTGTTGCTGAAAACGATTTTTTTTTCTTTTTTTTTTCGCGTCAGCGCTTCGACACCGGAGTTGTTGACGCCGAGATTGCTGAAACCGACCACACCAATTTCAGCAATTACAACAACAATTTCAGCACTAATATAAAATTTAGCCTATGCGGGATTCGAACCCACGTATTTGCGCATAAGCACATCGCTCTACCATTGAGCTAAGAGGCTTTTAAAGGAGATTTAAAACAACGAACATAAAAATTCATTGCTGTCCGCAAACTAACCACAAATTCTATTTTTCCAATATATAATTGTTTTTAATTATAAAAATTGCTGAAATTATATTTTTCCAATAGCAACAAGCATGACATCAATTTGAGTACCCAAGCATGACAACAAAAACCAATGATACATGTATACATCTAATATACCACTGATGAAATCAGTATTACAATACCACTGATCAATCATTGCACAGATGATATCATAAACATACAAACTATAAGGGAGATGAATTGAAAAAAGGGAGATGAAACTAAAAAGGGATATGAAATCAGTATGTGAATTCCATTGCTTCAGTGATCAAAAGTCAACAATTTGTTTCATCGTTGGGCATCAAACATGCAAATGACCTTTAATCAAATGTAACCAAATCAAAATCATATGTAGGTAAGTATGAAATTCCTCCCTGCATTATGATAAACAGATGAACCACTTCTTTAATTATGCTCACCGGCAAACTAAGAAAGCACTTATCTCTTGCCTATAACTTGAGACACTTTCTTACATACAGACAACTCTTTCCTTTCTTTTTTTTTTCACAAAACCAACGCAGAACGCCTGTTTAATAGCCTCGAAACGAAATTCAAGTAAGCACCATTAACATCATTACAAATATTTAAATAGGAACTATGAGGAATGATTCCAGAACTATTAGGTAAAGCAAATGTTTTGAAAATGATAAACTGGAGCCTGATGAAACTGCATACATAATCAATTCCAAACTTACATAATCAATTCCAAACTATGTTGAACCATAGATCGGAGAGATCGGAGGGAGGAGGCAGTGTCGGAGCGGTCATCTAGAGTTCCGGTATGGAGGAGCGCGATCGGAGGGAGGCGGTGGTGTCGGAGCTCGGTGGATTACAGTAGTGCGCAGATCTCTCCCTCATCTCTCTCTCACTCTCCCATGGAATGTTTCAGAGCGTCATCAAAAATCTCAGATGGAAGTCGACGGGAAGGGGGGAAAAAGTGGAGGTGCACATAAGGGTTAAAAAAGAATGGACTTTTCCCCAATTTAGATTCATAGGTGGACAATTGTTTAATTTGGGCCCAAAAAATGGCCTGTTTGACAAATTAATTCTAAATTAAAGTAACACACAAAATATGACTTTTATTTGTTCATATTTCCCTCCCTATTATGGTACCCTTTTTAGTTGAGAAAAAAAAAGGTGTCCAATTTGGTCGACTTTTTTTTAAGGAGCCTAGGTATTTGTTTTTAAGGACTTTTTTTAAGGAGCCTAGGTATCTCCCCTAGAGAGAGAGAGAGGGGGAGACACAACCCCGGCTCCGCCGGTCTCATCCGGCCTCGGCCATCACGTGCTACGGTGGCTCCGCCACAACAAAGCTTCGGTGTCTCGATCACCGGTTCAATCTTGTTAGCTTTAACCTAACCAAACTCCTCCTGGAAGTCTCGAGGGAGCCTTCGACCCAGCTTCGACTGTTTTACTTCGGTTTCGATCGCTTCAATCCGGCTCCGACCCCCTCAATCCCAGCTTCGGCCGCCCCCGTACCGCTGTGACGCCACCACACCATTCCTCTGTCGACGGTTAAGTTCCGTACAAGTGAAACCCTATGTCCGAGCATCCCTTCTCGGTCTAATCGAAAACCAAAATCATGTTGGGGCTTGTGTTGTTTTTGGGTTTTTGTACCCGATTCTGCACTAGCCATGGTCAAATTTGTAAGAAATCTTCCCAGATCTGATTCCGGGGTGTGTTAGACCGTGTTGATCTCGCGATCTGCAGCCCAAACCCACCGGCCTGGCTGGTCCGCATCCACTTCGACGGAGTTGGTTGGAGCTCGCCTCTGCTTCTCGGTCGTCACCAGCCGTCGGCGCTCGGTGGTGGTGCCACCGCTTCCTGCTGCTCCGGCCTGGATGCGGTGGTTCTCCATTGCTGCTCGCATTCTTGCGTGGTCAGTGGATTCTCAGCCCTCTTCTTGGGCTTTCGTGGGTCGCCGACGGAGCTGTCTGCCGTCTTCCCCTGTTATCCTGGGCAGTGCCTCAAATCTCAATTGCAATTTTGGTGTACAGTCCATGCCTGGCTGTCCATCATTTATATGAATATATCTATATATATTTATTTCATATAGGAATGTATAATTAGGATTATATTGGTTGTTCCATTACCACGTTAAAATGGAGTTCGGTTTATATAGAAAAAAACGATTCTTACAAGCTCTCTTCGGAGAGTCTCTGATTCCTCCTTCGGGAGCCATCCCTCCTCCTTCGGGAGTCTAAACCTCCTTCGGGAGTCTAAATCTCCTTCGGGAGCCCAAATCTCCTTCGGGAGCCACCACTTCCTCCTCCGGAAGCCATCACATAGTCTCCAATCCGCTCCCAATCTCTTTGTTTGGGGTTGCAATCGTTCCTCTCGGTTCTGATTTGAGGTCCGTTCTTCTCGATTTCGGTTGGCTGACCTCCTTTTTTGGCGATTGGTCTTTTCCTCCCCGCGGTCTTCGTCGCCAGGGCTGGATTGGTTTTCCCCTGGTTACTCCCCTACCGTCACCGACTCTCTCAATCAGGTTGGGGTTTTTAATTTGTTGCCCTCCTTCTCCCCAAAGTTGCTCCTAATTGAGCATGAACTGAACTCCCGTGAGTGTTGATTGAATCCCCTTTCCTTTCTTCTTTGGTGGATTGGGGTTGCGAATCTGGTGCGGGTTGGTCTCCTCTCCCCTTCCATCCTCTTCCACACCGTTCCTTTCAGCCTTGCTTCGGCTTGGTCTGTCGGCTTCCATGTGGTTCCGACGGGGTGGCCACTGCTGCCGGTTCTTGCCATTTGCGTCGTTGCTGCCTTCGTCTTGGGCTACCATCATACCCCCTTCCTTTCTTCTGGTGGGTTGCGGTTCCGGCGACCTTCTCTTCCGGCGGGCTCGCCTGCGCCGTCGCCGGTCGACGCGGTTGTCGTTCCCCTGACTGCTCTTTCCTTTTGGTGGCTGGTTGGTGGGTGGTTGTCATGGAGATCTCCCCCTGTACCTTCTTTGGGTTTCCTTTGCTTTGGGTCTGCTTTGGGCCCTAAGGTGGCCCAGATTTGGTCATTCCAGCCTGTTTTGAATGGATTAAATTAAAATTAAAATAAAAATAGGAATAATGTTATATAACTATAATAAATAAATCCGGTTTAAATCTGGATTAGAGTCCATTTAATCCGGATTCTTCCCGCGCTCTTCGTCCTCCTAGCGGTTGTGCTCCCTTTGCTCGTGAGGTTTGGTGTCCGTTTTTGGTTCGTGGTTAGTTTCGGTTGTGGAGTAGTTCTGCGGCCCTGGTTGATCGACGTGATCGTGTTGGTGGTGTTTGTGGTCTCCGAAGATCCCTCATCCAGGTGGGGGGAACGTCGTGTGATCCACACTTCCCCAGGTGTCGCCTTTGCCTTACGAGGATTTCTGCTTTCCGTCTTTCCGGCGGCGAGACATCGTGTCAGCTAGTGCTATCCCATGCGCTCGCTATCCACTTCTCCGTGACGACTTCCTTCCTCTCGTTGTTGTGTCCGCTAGCTTGCTTAGGTCTTGGGTTCTTTTCGGGTTTCTTTGGGTGCTCTTTTGATGTATTTTATGTTGTATTTTCTATTTCGCTGTTGTATGTCTAGACGGCTTGCCGTCTGCCGACTTTGTCGGCCTCTCGAGGTCCGGGTCTGTCCGGCCTCGAATTATTTCCTTATAAAAAAAAAGGCCGCCTTTAGGTCGGTCGTGAAATTTTAATGGTTCATTACCAAACAAATACCTAGGCTCCTTAAAAAAAAGTCCATAAAATTTAATGTTATTGAAAATTAGTCGAAAGTAGTAGTAGTAGTAAATCGATAATTTTACTATTCTGTCATTTGTTTTTCCTAGTGAGTTAATTCCTATTTTCTCAAACGATTTGATTAAATGCACAATGAAATAATGTTGAGCTTTTATACAAAAGAAAATGATATGAAACTAACACGTGAAGCTTGTTGAGGATGATGCACCAAAAAAGGGCAGTTTCAAGTATTTAGGATATCAAGCATCAATTCAAACGGGATTAGAAAAAATGAAGGGTTGCTCCAGGGATCTTATGTGATAACAAAAAGGGCCTCTAAAGTTCGAGGGTAAGTTTACAAATTGGTAGTGAGACCCGTCTTGCTATATAGCCCGGAGTGTTTGACAATCACAAAAACACAAGAGTATACTTACGGTGATAGAGATGAGGATGATCAGGTGGAAGATAGCATCTAGCTTTGTATATTTTTCATGTTCATTTAGGTTAGTTTTATGCATCATTTTAGAGTAAGTAGTCTAATTGTAGTGTGGTTTATGTATTATTTACGATTAAGAGGTATACACGAGTTTTGTTCTTATTTTGTAGGTAAGTGTCTGTGATTCGAGCTAAATTTCGTTCGCAGAAGGGGTCAAGAGACAAGCAAAAAGACAAGCTAAGAAGCAAGCATGTCGAGTCGGCCCTAGGAGCTCAAAGTGATGTACCACGACTCGCGGGATGGCCATCATGAGTCGTGAAAGGAGGATTCGAGCTACCTTTAGCTGTTGTAAGTTGCCACGACTCATGGGAGGTCCATCACAAGTCGTGATAGCGCTCGATGTGAACCAGATTCTATAACTTTCCATTTTTTTAGTGGGTTGTTGGGTTTGTTTGTTTTGGATTTATTTTGCCTTATATAAATATTGAAAATGTCCCAACTTATGGCCTTTACGCTAATACTACTGTGATGTGAGCGGTTCCAATTAAGGACTTTAGGGGTTACCTTTTGGCTATGGGAGGCTGGAAGGTCAGATTTAGGGATTTGGGAAAAAACTAGGAGAACCCTAGGTTAGTTGGAAGACAAAGATTGCAAATTTGGTGCTTTGAGACGATTTTCGTTGTAGAAGACAAAATATTTCTCTTACTCTTCTTGGTTATGTCGTCTTATATTTTGCTTTTGATTTGTTCTCTTTCGTCATGTTTGGCTAATTCTATCGTTCTAGGGTTGGGGTGATCCTGATTATATTGAGATATACCATTGCTTAATATTGCTTCAATGTGATTTGATTCTTGTTTGATTTAATCTTATTGAGCATAGCCTAATCGATATTCGATTAGTTCTTATTTAGGAGTTGAGACCGAGAAAAGATAACCCTAATTGGAAGATATGTGATTGCATGAGACCGAGAGGTGATTGTTGTCATTGGAACTATAGGATTGGAATTGAGATGTTAATGTTTGCTTATGAGCGACATAATAGCAATATTTAAGATCTCTTGAGGATTCTGCAACTAATTCAGCTTTCGCATTTGGAAGAAATAAGTTGTCGTAGAAATTCTAGGTTATGTTTGTTCTCATTGAGAACGAGATGAGATATTTGAATAAGCGTATTTAGATTCTAAGAACTTGATGGGCTAACTTTAGTTTCACTTTGCATGAGAGTGACTATTAACCGGTTAGATACAATTTATATTACTATGAGAACGAAATGAGATTAGTAATGAGCTTAGATAATCTACCTTCATACCGAATTAGATTCGTTCAAGTGATAAAACTATTATTCTATCGATGACGCATGTTGCAAGGTTGTTAAATCCCCAACTCTAGGTTTGTCTCATATCTGTTGAGTCAAGACTACTTTTGTATAGTTATTTTATCTTGCGTTTGTTAATTCCTGTCTGTTGTATCAAGACCACTTTTGTATAGTTATTTTATCTTGCGTTTGTTAATTCCTCATTCCATATAAATATTTTCCAGTTATTTTCTTGACTTAGTTTAAATCAGTCATAAGTGACAACTAATACTCCTTTAGTCCCTAAGTTCGACACCTTGATATACTACAACTAATCTCATACATTTGTGGGAGTAGGTAATTTTTAGCCTATCAATGGATGTGGGAGTGTAGTAGACTCGACATGATAAAAAAAATGAGGCTATTTGCAATAAAATAGGAGTGAATAATATCATTGATAATCTACGTGAGATGAGGCATCACTAGTTTAGGCAAGTGTAGGGGAAGAATTTGAGTGGGTTAGTGCATAGATGCGACAATTTGATAATTGATAATGCTCGAAATAATAAAGGGCGACTTAAAAAAAAGTTGAAATAGGGTGATTAGATAGGAATTTCACTTCTTGAACCTTAATAAGAATATGGTGTGAGACAAAACACAATGAAATAGCGTTATTCATGTCGATAAGGATTGGTGTATGTGAAAGAGGAGTGCTTCAATGCATATCCTTTATCCTTCTTATTTTCATGCGTGATATCTCTTGCTACTTCTTTGTCGCTATTCATACCCAAGTCACTAAAAAACTTCTCTTAACATAGTCGGAAAAATAATGCGTATACTTCTCATACCTTTATTTGAGCAAAGAACTCCCAAAGGGAGTGGAAACCCACTTGGGCCAAAAATTATTTACAACAATGAATCAGTCCAATGGGCTTAACTTTCGGCCCATTCCCTTATTTTTTTGGCGGGAACAATTCCCCACTCTCTTCTATAACGAGGCACAAGTCACACACATTCGCCGTATTCCGGCGGGAAAGATCGAGCGAGCGAGCGAGCGAGAGGGAGTGAGATGGGAGGAGAAGGAATGGCGGCGGTGGAAGCGGCGCAGGTGGAAGAGGACTTCTCCGTGTGGAAGAAGAACTCTCCTTTTCTCTACGATCTCGTTATTTCCCACGCTCTCGAATGGCCTTCTCTCACCGTCCAATGGATACCTTCTCCGCCCACCCAGCCCGACTCGGAAGCTGACCCAGATCTCGCTGTTCACCGGCTCGTCCTCGGTACCTACACCTCGGATGGCAGCCCCAATTTCCTCATGGTTGCGAATGCTTATCTCCCTCTAAATTGTGGTCCTTGCTCTTCGGTGCCCAAGGTATTCGTTTGTTTTAGGTTGTGTTTGTGTTGCCCGTCAGGTGTTCGATGAAATGCCCAAGTGAAAGACCAAGTGATCTGCCTTGTTTTTGTTGCTTGGTTATCGGCCTAGGGTTTTTGTTTCATGCTTTCTATTGTTTTTAGGGTTTTGTTGTCCTCGTTACTGCATCTGCAATTTGCCCCAGATTTGGTTTCTACTTGTGCTCTTTTCATTTTCTGTGCGGATTGAAAATGATTCGCTGATTCATTTCCCTTGCTCCCACGATAATGTCTATGATATTCTGCAGTCCACATATGATTCCTACATATGCAACTGCAATACATGAGAATGTTCTGTTCGGCTTTGATAGAAGATTTTCACAAATCAATATTATTGTTTCTTTTTTCTAATTGACGTCATATTTGTTTAGGTGGAGATTGTCAAGAGGGTGCCTGTGGATGGAGAAGTGAATAGAACGAGGTGTATGCCTCAAAATGCCAATCTCATTGCTGCAAAAACAAATGGGCTGGAGGTGTATGTTTTTGATATTACGAAACAGGCTGATGTAGAGGAAGGGAAAGAGGGAATTTGTGCTCCCGATTCTAGATTGAAAGGCCATGAGAAAGAAGGGTTTGGATTATCATGGAGTCCTTTTAAGGAAGGGTATTTGTTAAGCGGTTCGAATGATTGCAAGATATGCTTGTGGGATGTGTCCTTGATGCCTCAAAATACGGTTCTTGATGCAATGCGTGTTTATCAGGTACTCTTTGTTCTAGTGAATCTAGTGCATCCGAGCTTTTTGCAACTTGGTATTGTTGACTTGTCTCGTTCATTAATTTGGTTGTTTACGCCCATGATAGGGCCATGAAACTGTGGTTGGAGATGTTTCTTGGCATTTGAAGAATGAGAATCTGTTTGGATCTGTGGGGGATGATGGACGCTTGATGATTTGGGATCTGCGTTTGGACAAGCCTCAGCAGTCTGTCATAGCTCATGAAAAAGAGGTGCGGGGCCAAATTGATTTTCTTGTTACTATCACTCTGCAAATTTGATTCATTCATCCTAGGCATTCTTTTAATATTTGTTGATTACTTCAAGTCTCATGAATGTAAATCTTGGCTGCATGTACATCCTTTCTGCGCTGCATAAAGACAGTGTAACTCAACTGACGATTTGCATGAAAGCTATCGCACTGAGAGGAAAATCAGATTTTTCTTAATTGAACTGTTTTTTATACCTCATGGTCCTTGCCTAATGTATAGTAACTATGTAACCTGTGCAGTTTCACGATTTATGTTAATGTATTTGGATAAATTGCAATGAACTGGATAAACAAAATATAAGGTTTGAGTGATGTTAAAATTCTAAATTTGTACTGATTGTACAAACATACATTCATTTATGTCAATGCAAGGTGTTAGTGGCAGCATTATTTGTTATCTGAGGGTTATATTAGTAGTTTGATAGATAAAGAATTTCTTGCCTAAGCAATTATATAGGAAACAACTATCATGAATTGAAATTTATAGGAGCAAGATTTGGTGATGGGGGCCATGGCATGCTCGAGTGTCTTTGGGGACACATCTCTTGGTGAAAGAAGGACTCTGCCTAAAGTGAAACTGTTTTTTCTCCATGCAGGTTAACTATCTGTCATTCAATTCATTCAATGAATGGATTCTCGCCACAGCTTCATCGGACACTACTGTTGGGCTGTTTGACATGCGGAAGTTGACCTCCCCAGTTCATGCTTTGTCTAGCCACACGTATGCTCAATAAAAAAAGAAACTTCTATCTGTGCTGTTTGAATTATCTCTAGAATTGTGTCCCTTGAAATTAGTTCTTTCATGTTTGCAACTTGAAGCCTTTGTTTGTAGCTGTTGCACTTCAATTTCTTCTAGAATTATTGGGAAAAAAACTTTCAGTTGCAATTTCCTTGGAATCTAGGATATTGTTTTGATGATATGTTACTTCATTTCTTTTCTAAAGGGTTTCTTACGGTGTTTTTCTTTGCAGAGAGCAAGTGTTTCAGGTTGAATGGGATCCTAATCATGAAACAATTCTAGCTTCTTCTGGCGAAGATAGACGATTGATGCTTTGGGACCTTAACAGGTAACAATTTTGTTGTATCATATTTAAAAATTTCAAGCCCTCTAACATGAGCTCTCTCTTCTGTAAAGCCTGCATGCATATAAATTATACTCCGTATAATGCAAGGCTTTTACAGAATACTTTTGCCTCGTGAAAGCGTGTTTGGAGTCAGCTTTCCCTTTAGCTGGTCCATTGACGGGTTCTTTTTGGCTCCTTTTTTATGGTTTTGGTTTGTGTTATGGAAGTCAAGAGGATAATTCTCATAAATTTTGATTAGCTGTAGAGAACCTTACATAATTTAACTGGTTTAACTGCGATCAGGGTTGGTGATGAGCAGCAGGAAGGTGAGGCCGAAGATGGTCCTGCAGAACTCTTTTTCTCGCATAGTGGTCACAAGGATAAGATATCAGACTTCTCTTGGAACAAATACGAGCCACGGGTCATATCTAGTGTGGCTGAAGATAACTCCCTTCAGGTCTGGCAAGTGGCTGAAAGTGTTTACCATGATGAAGATTAACATTGAGCTAGTCTGGTTTGGTGTGCTTCTTACCAAATTTCCAAGTCAATTAATCCTTGGATTTATCTTCCTTATAAGTTCTTACCAGAACTTTGGGATCTCCAGAGGTCTTGTTAAAATTGTTTGAAACATACCATATTGCAATGCCAACGGTGCGTAGTCCTGGTTGTGTTTTTCGTCTTGGTTGTATATAGGAGGCTTTCTCCTGCACCCTGGAACCAATTAAGGCTGTGTTGTGATGCAAAATGTAGGTTTTATGTGGTATTGATGATGTTGTTGATGAAATTGAGGAGTGCTTGATCAAGTATGAACGAGTATTAACCCTAATGTATGATCAAGTTGAGTCCTTTTGATCATCACAGCTCTGTGTAAGCACATCGAATTCCAGAAAGCTTTCTACATTACATGAATTTGAAGCAGTTCCTACCCGCATGTGAAGAAATCAAACCTGTCAGATCACAGATTGCAAGACCACTGAAGCAGTAAACGACACGACATGTTATACCAAGCGGATGAGATATAGTATAAAATATTAATATTTTATTAACATGTTTGGTCCACATCTAGTTTGGTTTAGGTCTGTTTGGTTTCGTTTTTTTTTGTAGCCTGTGTTTGTTTGGGTTTGCACAATTGCACCGTTATGTATTGTTGTATGTTATGGTTTTTAGACGGTTATCTCATCTGTCGGCTTGGCTGATATTTGAGTTTCAGATTTGTCAGAAATCAAAATTTTATCTAATAAAAAAAATTAAACAAATCTTCTCTTTAGGATTTATGCAATTAAACCGCCCTAGCTTACAAAACCAATTTAATGAAAGCTTGGATACCCAACTCTCATAAAAGCATGTCTTACAACTTCTCCATTACATTCTCCAAAATAGAAAATTATAAATCATATATTCTGATTTTTTTTTGCTAAATTCCAATAGCTTTCCCATTATGGAGTTTATCTCAAAATATATAGAGTTTTCTTCTAATTTAAGGAACGATCTCCATTTTTTCTTCTAATTTTCTATTTTGGAGAATGTAATGGAGAAGCTATTGGACAAAAACAATTCTAATATTCTAAAAAAACTCAAGATAGAGAATATGTTGAGGTTGTTCTAATAATTAGAAGACGTTGTATGTGAACCATTAAACTTGTCATTTTTTCCTTGTTAGTGTTCACTGTAACAACCATTGGTTAGAGTTTTCTTTCTTTTTGGGTTTAATTAGGGTTTTATGTGTACTTGTAGACATACATTTAAAAAAAATTAATTACTAAAAACAATTTATCTTTTTAATTAACACGCACAAAGGAAAGAAGTGACAAAATATAAAGTTTCAAATGACAATGGTCTCAATTCGACCAAAAAAAATGACACTGCTGTCAATGAATCATGGTCCGAAAGAAATTTAGACGGGCTATAGAGGTCCATCAAATGATCCAAATGATATAAAAAAATGCACATTGCACATAACACAGATGGATGGACTAAAGATGGTTCTCCGATTTCCAAATGAACTTGGTTAAGTATCTCGTTCATTGTCTTATTTGAATCGGAATCATATCCCCTTTTAGAATAAATGTCAAGATCTTGGATCCAATCACACATTTTATTTTTTTCATGTTAAAAGGGTCAATTATTTTGGTAGAGATCTATAATGTCTATTTAATCTAAGTATTAGTTATAAGAACATTGGATAACCTTAGACTAAGTTAAATGGTAGAACAAGACAACAAATTATTATATACATACATATGCTATATACTTATATACACCTAAACATATATTAGAAATGTAGGATATATTCCTATGCTCATATATGTTCAAGGATATAATATAAGTATGTAATACATGTGTATAAACTGCTTTCTATTGCACTTTGTAATTTATGGATGGACATGACCCATACAGAAGCTCAATCTAGTTGATCCTCTACTTTTCACTTAAGCTTTTCTAGAAGCGTCTTATGTCGGAACGCATCGTTTTGTCTAATGCTCGCATATATAAGGAAAGATGGATCTAGCTAGGGTTGCTATCTTTGGCTCTCATTTTTCCGAGTTCACAAGAAAGAGAGAGAAGCTCAGGGCAAGAGAGAGAGAAAGCTAAGGTTTCATCTCCTACCTCTGGCGAAACTCTTGGTGGTCCGATCTAGAGCGAATCTATTACAGAGCCTCTAGATCCATCATTGGAAAGGAAGAAGAAGGTGTATCATCCTCAATTCCAGTGAAGATCCTCTTCTCTGGTGTTCTCCGATGATGATCTAGCTCTGTTCTCCAGATCTAGGGATTTTCTTCCTTTATCTTGCTTCTGCTTTACTTCTCTTGTAAATGTATGCATAGATCTGTGTTTCTTGTCTTGTTTTGCCTTGACGAACGTTTAAGGCAAACTGTTATGTAACCATTTTTACCTCTTAGTGGATTTATGACCTTGAGCCGTTTGGCTGAGGCTCCATGGACGTAGGCTCTGGCTAAACCACGTAAATCGCTTGTGTTTGGTTTCTGGTTTTCACTTTCGTCACTTTCGAACCCTGATATTGATTTCCGATTTGTGAAGCCAAGAGTTACTTAGAATTAAAATATCCATACATTCTTGTCATGCCCCCTTAGAATCTTTGTCAAGCACTGGTGCATACTTATGTCACGGGCTAGCACACATGAAGCACATGCGACGCCCTTATCCCCTAGGGGCCAGCCTTACGTGATCGACACTAGTTTCGCTCCGCTTTAGACTCATTAGGTGAGCAACTTCAACCCTCAGCCAGTTGTGTAGCGGGATGACCAACATTCTCTTTATCACCGTCAAGTCCTCGACTATCGACAAACACCCCGACATTAACCGGGTCGACATACTTGAACATCTGAAAGGTTGTCACCTTAACTCCCCACACATCGTCGTTGAAGCATCTACTGCCTTTATAACGAGCGTTTGCCGGTAAGTATCCAAACACGAGGTCGCAGACCGTGTCAATCTCCCCCACCCATCAGAGCGACGCCCTTGTCACTACCTCTACCGAGACACGATGTCCAACTGCCCCTTCCTCGGCAGCAAGACATGGACTCCCCCACATGCATCTAGAGGCATTGGGTGGCCTTACGAATCGTCCGTCAGGCTTCAGGCTTCTGTGTCCTTGTAGAGTCGGTTGGTTACGAATGAAAGCAGAGTTGAACCTGCTTTGATACCATATGTCATGGACCGGCCACACGAAGCCCGTGCAACACTCCTATCCTCGAGGGGCCAACCTTACGCGACCGACACTACTTGTTTTGCCATGCTTTAGACTCAATAGGAGAGTGGCTTCTGTCCCGAACCAATTGTGTAGCGGGATGACCAAGATTCCCTTCATCACCGTCAAGTCCTCGACTAGCGACAAGCTTCCCGAACTTAACCGGGTCAACATGCCTCAACATCCGAAGGATCATCACGTTAACCCCCCACACTGCCTTTATAACGAGTGTCCGCCAATATGTGTCCGAACATGAGGTCGTAGACCATGTCACTTACATATGCATACAAGACAACTAAAGCAAATAAGTGGGTAGGTAGGCTTGTCGCCAAATTATAAGTGAAAGCAAGAGAACAAGAGAGGTGTATATCATCTAAATTAAGCAATAATGTTGAAAGGGAAGAGCTGGCAGAGAATTGCACCTCACATTAATCTGAAGAAAAATACAAGGAGCTTCATCTACAATGAATGATCCTGGCATCTCGCTAACATACAAGGATAGCTACACAATGAACTCTGTTCAAAAGCATTCATTCACTGAGACTACGAACAACTTAAGCCAACCCAGATAATTATCAGCAGGCAGCAAAATTTAGCCATTTTTCAAGCATAATTGTGTTCTTAGGGGGGATCTGATTCAACTCTAGAAAGCCAAATCAAAATAGACATAATTAGCCAATGATTGTGAAACACAAGATGGCCTGTGGAGATTGGCAGTTCGGCGAAGGCATGTTGCGGAACTGCTAAATCGTTGATCAAAGATTTTTGTGAGAAGAATAGATCCAATTGCCTCCTTAAACTTTGTGTTGTTAACCAGTAGTTGCTTCACCGTTTGCGCCTAAATCAGTAGAAACATAGCCCCACAATAAGAGGTTGCCACAGTTTAGAAAGTAGAAATTTGACAAGAAATAAACTAGACTAACTATTCAAATGAAAATTTCAATACATATGGTTCATACTTATAAAATCCTCCTATAACAAATTAAGGAGGCGGTTTTTATATAGTAGTTTGACAATATTTTGATGTGTGAAGAACACAACCAGATTCTCTTTTAATTTTTTTTAACTGTGTTTAATATTGTTACAAGCAGCACTTAATATGAAAACCAGTACCATCCCAACAGAGACGTGTTTTGTTAGGCCAATTACTGGAGTAGAGCAAGACTAAAAATACTGTCCGGTAAAGAACATGATAGGTTGTAGAAATGATCATAGTCAGGGGAGGCTAAAACTGTAACTTTCGGATCTAACTGAAAGTCTGAAACAGTGCAGGAATAAAATCAGCAAAACCTAACTCTAGTCTAAGTTCCAATTCAAAGTTGACGTAGATTCATACCACCGTTTATTATCCATTAGGGGAAAATGTTTTCAGCTGTGTTCTTTCTCAGTATATTGTAATACGACAGACTAGTGATATCCCAAACTACTATATAATAATCTTCATTTCCTTATCGAAATATTGAGACTATCTTAGATCAACACTTTGTGCCCTAATTTCAGAGAGTAAAGAGCATTTGTTCCTTTTCCTTTGCTTTATGCTTTAGGCAATTACACACATATGACTATACATCAACTCTAGATTAAGTATCCATCCAATCAGTGTTAGTGAATATATAAGAGGTAGAAGAAAATGCAGAGTTGTAAATTGGGATGTGAATTAGGTAAGAAAAGCAGGAGTAGAACTACAAAATCAATTTAAAAGTTGGCATAAGATGAAATAAAACCTCTCTTTGTTGATATTGCAATCTTTTGAAGGGGCTCTAGATCTATACATGTTTTTTTTTATATATAAAAAAAGGTACTATCAGAAATTCCTTGACCATATGACAAGTACACCAAAATTGAGGGAAATTACTTGAACAATGATTCATGATATGTGAAACTACTGACATTAGGCCATGCAAAATTTACGTGTAGTAACTCTTATCACAACATTTAGAAAGAAACAAGCCATGATTATAAAAAGGAGAAAAATTGTACCTTTTCTTCTACAATCATCAGACGAATTGGCCCTTGGTATCAGATTCCCAATATCACAAGGTCCACAACCAGCCAACTCTTTTGATCCATTTCCTAAATTTGAAAAGCAACTCAAATTCTCAAAGTCGCAACTAGTAAAACCTTGACTTAGTGAAGTTTGATCATTTCTGCCATCTACACCAGAGCGAAGGCAATATATCTCATCACCACATTGCACATTACAAGGATTCTTCACATAGGATCCAGACAAGCTAGGATTGGCCATAGTCTGAAAGACATCGGCGCCCTTCACAGCTTTTTGATAAGGAAAAGAACCAATTTCCCCTTCAATTCTACCTCGTATGTCTACAAGAAGACACTTTAGCCTAGCAGCCTCAGCTTCTAACGCAGCCTGACCTTGTAATCTCTTCAAGAGCTGCTGATTCAGAGCCCTCAGTTTAACAACCTCATCTTCCAGTGAAGCAGTCCGCGCCTTCTTCTTCTCTCGATATTTCCGAACTGCTTCCCGGTTACCCAGTGATCGCTTTTTAGTGTTCTTTCCTGCAGATTCCACAAAGTCATCATCGTCATTATTATTGCCATCCTTCTCATCCGTAGGAGCAGACACTATTTTTGTATGAACATGGAGACAGGTGTGCGTGTGAGATAAATCAGGGCCCGGAGGATTGCAAGTGTGGGTGTGAGTGCAGGCATGTGTATCCTTCATCAGCTCTTCAAAGAAACTGTCCATAGAGCCACTGCTTGGAAGATCACCAAGCGAACTTGAAAGCATTTCCTGGTTGGAAAAATCCACCTCTCCGTTGTCCATCGGAATAATAGCAAGCAACACAAATCCTAAGCCAGGGATGATTATGAAATTCCTTACCCTGAACTACTCCCAGATCAAATTATTCTGCCACTAACGAAACCTAAACCAACTGAAACAACATTTCTTCATCTACACTGCCTCTCCAACAGGACCTCCTACTTCCAATAACCTACATTCATAATCGTCATGGGAGCATTAGCTAGAGCTCGAACTTACAATAATCAAAACATCCCTCCAAGATTAAAATCAGGTCGAATTTTGAAAATCAAAAGAACTATTGAAGCAAACTTCACAGTGAAACACTAGAATTAAAAGTCGCCTCTCCATGATTAAAATAAGATAATCATCCTAAACTAAAAAACAATCCAGAAAGTAAAGCATTGCAACTGAGAGCGTAACAAAACAACCGAATGGGAAATTCGTACCTGTAGAAGATACTTATAGCAAGGATCGAAAACAACCTTCAAAGAGAAGATAGGAACACCGGAGAAGAATATAATAGGAATGAGATCGGCGAGCAGGGATGGCGGGGGAGAGGGATTCAGTTTTGGCAGAAAACCCTAGGAGAGAGAGAATGAATCTGGATAGTGGCAAGAGAACAAGTCGCTTCAATGATTGTGAGCCATAGCCTCAAATCGACAGAAACACTAATAGGCCTCAAATCTTTCTCCTTTTTTTTTTTTGCCAAGGATTTTTTAGGTAAAAATTCGAAGTCATACAACCTCAACCTCGAATGCTGACACGTCGGTAGACGGAAAACCATTTAGACAAACACACAATAGAAAGATGGTGCAAGATACAAACAAAACACTCTACAAAAGCGAAACTGAAACAACCAGACTAAACAAGAACATGACGTAGACTACGGTCGAAGCCAAGCACTACCCGGAAGCAACACCGCAGGCCAGCAGCACATCAGGAGACGCATATGGGCAGTGAAGACAAACCTCCAAGGAAACAATCTTCTGAAGAAAGGAGACGCCTCGATACGCACCACCATGACCCCAGCTTGTCCCTACTCCAACTGCCAGAACCTTATCACTCGAAATTTTGAGTCTTCTGTCGCTTTTGTAAACTCTTATTTAAAATAAAAGTAAATTTAATTAAAATTAAATAGTAAAAGAAAATAAAAAAGAGGGACAAGATGCAACCAACCTAGAGAGAGCCTCAACCCTGACTTCGATCGTTTCTCCGACGAAAAATTTCTCATCTCTCTAGAAAATCTAAGAGGGAGCCTCAACCCCGACTTCGATCATCTGACTCCGGCTTCAACCACCTTACTCGGCTTCGGCCGCCCTAACCCCCCTCCGACCGCATTCATTCTGCGGTGGCATAGTCATACCGTGCTCTGGAGAGACAACCAATTCTATTGTAATTTCATTAGTTATTTGTTCATTGTCATCTATAATCAAGCCATCCTTATTTTGGAAGATATTAGTTCTATTTCTAAAATTCCTAATTTGACCATAGTTTGGTAGTATTTTGTGTTTTGTCTTCGAGATGGAGATTCTTTAGTCTCGCTCTATGTTTCAAGAAATTATGGTTAAATATCAGCATGTGGGTTCTTTTATTTTCTAAATTTCAGAGTTTGGTTAGATGAAATGTATTTAGAGTTCCTCGACATTGTCGTTTTTATAGTTCTACCAAATCTTTTTTTTGAAAGGGAAATAATTCAAAATCACAAATGCAACATAAAACAGGGAAAACGAGAGGTCGAGTGAACACCAGATGGACTAATCGTTATGATACAACCAAGAAAAAGTAAAATACAAAATATCTCGACAAAGAAGACAAGCATAGAGACAATCGAAGGACACCAAGTGAAGGCTGCGAATGTCGAGAACATGGGAAAGTTAAAGGAGTGACACGACATCTCGACGCCGAGGGGGCAGAGGCAGAAACCCATCAGTGAAAAAGGCGTCTCCTGGGGAAGTATGCGCGACGTTCCCCCACCTAGATGAGAGATCTTCGAGGATCACGAATACTGCAATGATCAATTTGAACAATAGGACGCCTGAGACTGCAACTTCATCCGGTATTAAACGAAGCCGCACCCAAGAAACAGATCCAGTCAAATGGACAACCAAAACAAGATAAAAGGAAACGAGTAATAGGGTTAGAAGCAAGTGAACCAGAAGAGGCTTAAGTGATAAGAATATATATATATATATATATATATAGGGTGGTTTAAGAGTGCACACCCCTTATAGTATACCTTGTGCACAAATCTAGACCGTTAATTGATAGAAGATGGAAGGCTAGAAGGGATTTTTGGTTTTTTCTTTTTTAATATAGTGGGACTACATGGTAAAACAAAAACCACCCCCTTTCACTTGGTGCGTGTCTCCACCCTCCAATTCCATCATTGCTTTTTTTTTCTTTTTTTTTAATATCTAAAATATTTGTGACAAAAATGCTTTTTTTTTGTTTTTTTTTTCGGTAGGAAATAAATGCTTTATTTAATTCATTTTAAAATTTTGGTAATTTCACCAAATAATGTTTCACCTACTATCGAATAATGTTTAGTTATCTTTTTTCATTTAGTTCATATAAAAAATTACCAATTCCATTGAATAATTTGTCTTATGCTACCGAATAATAAAAGAAACCTCAAATCTCTAAACAATACTTACAATTAATACGAATAATGTTACATGTTTCACCGAATAATGTCTCACATTTCACCGAATAATGTTTTGTTTTATGTTGTTTGCCAAACCGAATACTGATCCATATTCAGGCGAATTATGAATTAGATTCACCGAATAATCTAACAAAAAACAATGAATAATCTAACAAACTCTGAAAAAATACCCTTATATATCCGAATAATCTAACAAAAAACAATGAATAATCTTTAAAACAGAAAGGAGTAATGAGCAAATTAGTTGAATAATATTCTAAATCCCAAAAATAAAACTCAAATTGAAGACGGGTGAACAGGGAGTCGGAGCATCGCCTCCATCATCCTCCATCGCCACCACCGACCAGACCAGCCGCCGTGCTCGGATTCGAATTGAAGGGAAGGGAGAATGAACAGGGGAGTCAGAGTCAGCCTCGCCTCCATCGACCAGATGAAGGCGCCTAAGGCGGCGAAATCGTCGTTGCCGCCGCTTCACATTGTCGTCGCCTCTTTCGAAATCGCCGTCGAGACTTTCAACTGGACTGGACGGGATTCCTTCTCCGATCGGTCGACCATGGCTGCATCCCCATCTCCCTCGTCCTCGGCCTAATCAATCGCAACAGTGGGATCAATCGCAACAAGATTCCGGCGAGACTGGGCTCGCCTCCGCCTCCGCTTTGCCTCGATTCCGGCTAGACTGGGCTCGCCTCCGCCTCTGCCTTGCCTCAATCGATGAAGAAGACTATATGAACTCGAGTCCGGCTAGACTGGGCTCGCCTCCGCCTTGACTCCTCGCCGAGTCGAGATCCCCTTCCTTGCTCCACAAGATGAAGAAGATGACGGTGATTTAATTCTCAAACCCTCCACGCGCCAGTTACCCTGTTTTCGTGCGGGACCCACTTGATTTGTATTTAAAAAAAAAAAGAAAATCCTTTTTATTCTGGGCCATTGATTACAACATGATCAATGGTTCACAATTGTGCACAAATTTGGGCCCTTGATCTAAATAGAATGGATGACTATGATTTAAGTGATTTTTTAACGCGGAAACTATATACACCGCAAATCTCCACGTTAATTACGGCGTGGATGCACGTAGAAAGAGATGTAAACACACATAAAAAAAAATGTGCAAGTTGGATGTGGACACAACACAGATACGTGCAGGCACGTCTTGGTTACCGTGCCTGCACGTAGAAATTGACGTGCAAAAGTGCACGTCCAAAACGAGGTGTAAAGTGCACGTCCAAAACGAGGTGCAAAGTGCACGTCCAAAACGACGTGCAACCCCGTCTTTAAAAAAGCCAAAAAACGTGGGCCTTCATCTCCCATTCCACTTCGACGACGACGACGACGAGAGCCCAGCCAGAGAGATTCCGAGAGAGAGAGAAAGAGAGAGAGATGGAGAGAGAGACGGAGAGAGAGACTGAGATGGAGATGGAGACGGAGACGAAGGTGGTGGTGCTGACGGCGAAGCTTGAGCCGTATGGGGCAGCGAGGTAGGGGGTTCCCTGGTGGGAGACGACGGTGGTGGGGCGGCCGTGGAGGTGGTGGTGGAGGGTGGAGGTGGTGGGGCGGTTGTGGACCAGGTGGTGGAGGGTGGAGGTGGTGGGGCGGTGGAGGAGGGGGTTGCTCCGGCGGTGGAGGAGGTGGTGTCGCCGGCGGTGGTGACAGCGACTGATGAGGTGGTGGAGAAGGAGCACGAGGCGGAGGTTGTGACACGGACACTATTACCGCCGCGGAAGCGGCGTATGGAGGTGTTGCCCGTCCCCCCCCCCCCCCCCCCCCCAACCGGTATTTGAGTTATTTAAATATTTTATTTTATGTAATTTTTATTTTATATAGTTTTTATTTGAGTTATTATATAGTTTTTATTTTATTTTATGTTACACGTTATATAATATAGTTTTTATTTTTAATATAGTTTTTATTTTTAATATAGTTTTTATTTTTAATATAGTTTTTATTTTATAATATAGTTTTATAATATAGTTTTTATTTGATAATATAGTTTTATAATATAGTTTTTATTTTATAATATAGTTTTTATTTTATAATATATTTTCTATTTTATAATATAGTTTTATAATATAGTTTTTATTTTATAATATAGTTTTATTATATGTTTATAGTTTGTAGTATATAGTTGATAGATGTTATAGTTTTTAGTTTTTAGTTTTTATGTTATTATTTGTTTATAGTTTTATGAGTATATAGTTTAAGTTGTTATGTTATTATGTTATTTTATGCTTATAGTTTTATAATATAGTTTGTAAAAGACATTAGAAGACATTAAAAGCATATTAAAAGACAAAAAACATTACAAGCATAATCGACTCATACAGTAGATTAGCATAAGTCATACAAGAAGTAACATAATCTTAAACATTTCCCAATAACAGGCGACGAGACTCTTGAGGACCGACGGTACCCTTCGAGTTGTTCGGGTGGGAGACCGGGCAGCTGCCAGTCAGCGTAGGATAGAGAGTGGGGGTGATGATATTGTTGAGGGAGGCGGTGAGGGGGAGACGGTACCTATTATTAGGGAGGAGACGTCGACTCATACAGTAGATGAGCTACTGCTATCTACAGAGGGCGCCCAGCCGATCTCGGAGAGTTCCCAGTACGACGAGGACGACAGCTTCTGGCATGGTCTGCCTGATTTCCGTTCATCTAGTGATCTGTTGTCTGGGCAGCAGCTGTGGATGCCATCTCAGGATGTACTCGGGAAGTTCATCACTGATTTTCGTGCGGGTAGACAGGCGGAGCAGGTGCCTCCCGCCATCCATGAGGCTTCTACTTCCGTCGTCCCTGAGGATTCGACTTTTGCCATCCATCACGCTTCTACTTCCGCCATCCATGAGGCTTCGACCTCCAGCACACCGGCATCGATATCGTTGGGTTCTGCGGATGCCACGATCCCCGACGTGACAAAGGAGAGGTAGGAGGGGCATCAGGAGCAGAGGCAGGAGGGGCCGGAGGAGGTAGGTGGTGCGGGTGATGCACCCATCCCTGCGCAGCCTGTTGGACCGGCTGCGCAGGAGGCAGACGTTTTACCTCCGGGCACTCTGCTGGTCTCTTACAAGCACCACCGAGCATATAGGGTTTGGAGGGATGGGACTGTGAATCTTCCGCTGCTGAAGATCCACCATCGGGCGAGTCATCTGGAGGCTTTTGACCCGTATGTGTACGAGGGCCCGATGACCTGGTGGTAGGAGCTCATTCCCACGGGCATTCCGCTGCTGTTGTCCCTGCATTGGGAGGGTGTGGACGCGCAACTGGTCACAACATTTGTGGAGCACTGGCATCCATAGACCAGCTCCTTCCATTTCCCATGGGGAGAGATGACCATCAGGCTGCACGACGTAGCCTGCTTGCTAGGGCTGCGGATTGACGGACTGGCTTGCTTGTCAGCCCTAGCCGATGTAGAGTTGATACCCACGATCGCCGAGTACTATCAACTGCCTGCCGAGACGCTGAGGGCGTACAAACGAGCTGGAGGCTACCCCGTTGGGCTGCTGACGGACCGATGGATCGAGCGACACGGTCTGATGGACGGGGGGTTTGTGGGAGGTGGGTTGCTAGGAGATGACCCTGACCAACATCGAGATTTGGCCCTGGCGTACCTATCCATCGCTCTTGCCGCGACTCTGTTCGTTGATAAGTCGCAGAGCCGGATCGGATTCCGGATATTCGGCCTCGTTTGGGACGTCCCCCGAGCGGCCGACATCGCATGGGGAGTAGGTGCTCTTGCCTGTCTGTACAGGGGCCTAGGAGAGGCTACCCGAGCAGAGGCAAAGGGTTTAGATGGATGCACGTCTTTACTGTAGGTACGAGTCCACGATTTTCGTTTTACAGGTTATTATTATTTTAGTCTCAATCTTACTTAATTGTTTTTTCTGTCAAGGCTTGGATCTGGGCATACTTCCCGCGCTTCCATGGGCCTCTGTCCAGCGATCCGGTTAGGATTACGGATCGACGATGGTACGCCAAGTTCGAGCCTCCGAAGGCTCCTACCCGCAAGGATGATGAGGGCAAGCTCGAGCGGGTTCGGCATATGCGGGAGGAGGCCGATCGGCTTACCGTCGATGATGTAAGTCACCGATACTATACATATATTTAATATTTTTCGTAGATATGACTTACATCTGAATATTTTATTTGTAGGTTCGTTGGATGCCATTTGGGCGTGATTTGGACTTCGACGGCGAGTACCGAACGTCCACCTACCGCGGCCCGCTCACATTCTGCGGTGAGGAGGAGTCATATATGCCCGATCGGTGTCTGCGGCAGTTTGGTCGAGTCCAGGGGGTCCCGCAGCCCGTCATACCGCCGAGGCAGGTCACCCGCGATGCCAGCTTGAGGAGGAGGTACGTCGCCACGTTTGCCACCCAGCACAACAGGGGGCATAGCCAGGACGACGATCGCTTCTACCCGCTCGGTGAGCACCGGTGGACTAGCGATGATTGTCAGGCCGGTGTCACTGCTGACTACATGGCGTGGTACGCATCTGAGAGCCGGCTGTATGTGTTGACCACCACGCCACGCCATCCAGACCCTCCAGCGCCCCTCCACCCGATCACGATGGATCCATGGGTGGACTGCCTCAGCCTGCGGTTATCCCTCCTGATCGAGAGGAGCGGATTCATGAGATCCATGGGCATCTACGGGCCTTGTCATCGAGTCCTCGGTTCCACGAGCTGTGCGACGAGGTGATGGACATATTGGCTGATGCTGTACGGTCCACTCGATCACCATGACCTAGTTTGTATATATTATTTTCACTGTTACGGTTTGTGTATATCATAACTATTATATATTATGGATTCACTGTTCTGTTCGGATCTTGTATATTATAACTATTATATATTATAACTATTATAATTTGTCATGCAACATTCTTATCGATCTTGTTTGAATCTTCAATTCTCACGAATTCATCGAACGAGTAGATTAGGGTTCGAGTTTGTAGGGCTAGGGTTTGGAGGGTTTAGGGTTTGGTAGTGTTGGGGGTAGGGTTAGGGGTTGGGTAGGGTTTTGGAGGGTTCGGGGCTAGGGTTTGCATGTGGTCAACAACGTGCAAGTCTGCACGTCGTTGACCACGTGCACTATTGCACGTCATTGACCACGTGCACTGTTAGCGCAGTTTTGACGCAAAACTGCCTATTTGATGCGGAGAGGCGGATATCCAGAATCCACATCCTCCAAAACAAATTTTGACATAGTTCGATATAAGAGTTAGTTTGTGTCGCTATGGACATTCCGCAAGAAGATCATCGTCTCCAAGTTTGCCCGACCGATCAGGTACAAATACGTTCCGCATAGTTCACTATATACCTTATGTTGAACGTTCTATTTGATATGGTTACTCTTGTGATTATAGATACCAGATTTTACAACTGAGTTCTCGGACCCAAGGGTTTGGAATGACCGGAACGAAATGGTTACGTATTTCAAGGATTTGGGACTGAAACACTGCATGATTTTAGTAATCAAGCGGTCATGGACGGGGGCGTCAAACCGTCCAGGCGGGGTTCTCCTTGTTTGCGAGCAATACGGGGAGTACCGACCACACGGGAGAAAGCTCTGAAGCACGCAATCAAAGATAAACGGATGTCCCTTCTCTCTCCACGTGGGAAACATCTTGTGGGGTCCACATAAAACAATCACACACTCTCCCTCTTGCCCTGTACGTGCAACTCACCCTCCCCCCACATTTTTTTAAACCTAATTTTCTTGAAAATGTAGAGAATATTAATGATTTTGTAAAAAAATAAATTATTATGGGTGATTTATTTGCGTAACTCACCTAATTTCATTTTTTTTAATTTGACGATTCTACCGAATAATGTTTCACATCGTACCGAATAATGTTATGTTATCTTTTTCCATCCAATTCAGATCAAAATTTATCAATTCCACTGAATAATTTATCACATGTTATCGAATAATGATTAGTTTTTTTATTCATCAATTTCAGATAAAAGAAACCTTAAACCCCTACACAATACTTACAATTTATATGAATAATACTTCCTATTTCACCGAATGATTTTTCACATTTCATTGAATAATGTTTTTTTATGTTGTTAGTCAAACCGAATACTCAATATACTGACGAATAATGAATCAGATTTCACTGAATAATTGACCAACTCATTACCACTAGTAATAAAAAATCGACATATATCTCTGTATAATCGACAAATAATAAATATGCATCTCGAAACTAAATTCGACACCCCTACCCCCACCCCCGACCCCGACCCCACCAACACACCCACCGTCTCTGCAATTAGTTAATTTGCTAATCAATTGTGCCTTGGTAGGTGCCACCGATGGAATTGGAGGCATTAAGAACCTCATTCCCATGGATGCGAAAGAGGAGGAGGAATAGGGAGTCTCTTCGCCAGCCATCGCCAACTATCGACCATGAATAACCTGCCTCCACCGCCACCGCCTCTGTTCGCAAGCATTCTTCTTCGCCCTTGTCCACACCACCTCCGGCACCACATCGCCACCACCATCCCTACACATCACATAGCCCGGAAATCGAACCAAGCACCGAAATATAACATGAAAACAATTGAAAAACAGAAGCACCATAATTGTGTTCTTCCTCACAGCCTCCTTCGAGTGATACGACTTACTTATCGAAAATTAGGCACAAGATGAGAAATCGAAGCAGGAGACCGCCGATGAAACATATGAAGCACCATAATTGCCTTCTTCCTCACAGCCCCATTCGAGTGCCAGACGAGATGAGACACGAGCCGACGAGGGCGAGCATTTTGATGTACAGGGGTGGATGATGAACTCCTTCAACATGCGCTCCTTCATCGTGCGCTTGGGGATATCAGGATCGGCGATTCGGCGCTGGTGACGATCTTAGAGAGGATGACCCGATCCTCCTCGGCCTAGGATCTGGCCTCTCCAATCGATTTCACCGGATCCGAGAACTCCTTGGAGTGGTCGAATACGAACTGAGAGGTCGCCATGGCGAGCAGTATCCCGAATTTTTTCAACTGCTCCAGCGTTTTTGAGGGGGTGATCAGGCGACTCTCTTATTTGGGAGGATATAAAAAGATATAGATTAGGGCTAATTGAGGAGAATGTTTCACAAGTAGAATTTTGGTGAGAGTGATTTATTTTTGAGATGGATCCCATTTTTTTAAAAAAAAAATCTGAAATTAAGATTAAATCTACACCATTGATTTGATTGTATTCAAAGGCTCAGATTTGTGTACAAAGTATACCTTAAGGCTTGTGTACAAAAGATACATACTATATATATATATATATGAAAAACAATTAGTCCAAGATTAATTTTATTGAAAGGTTTTTTGATTTTGTTATTTTTTGAAAATAGATGAAATACTTTTACTTATAAACCATAAGGTTTAAGGTTGTAAAAGAGTATTAAAATCTAGAATTTGGGCCTAACAAGCCCAGACCATAGAATTCAACCCAATTAATAGAAAACATTCCTTAATAGAAGATATAATATCAGTTAAACATAACCACTATCATTTTGATGACCTATGCTTTATATGACATACAATATGGGAAATTATAAACAAAATTATTTTCAATAATGTTGAATTAGGACCAATTGAAACCATTGTACAACAATAAATAGTTCACAACATCAAGGAATGGAATCAATCTTGTATCGAAGGAAAAAAAATAATGGGAAGAATACAGGAAGAAACTCGACGTCACTAACATCCATCTAAAAAATTTATGTAGATGGCTCGGTTAGGGCCCTTGATGATTGCCAAATCAGGGGCATCATTAGGGACTGTGTGGGTCAGGTGATAGATATCTTCCAGCATAAAAGACGGGCGGGATCCGTCCTTCAAACAGAAGCAGTAGCTTTCTGTCTAGGGGTTCAGCACGCCATGGATAAAAGGATGAGGAATGTTATCATCGACGGTGATAGTTTGAAGGTTGTCAAAGCTATTAATGAAGACACCAGAGTAGATTGGAAAATCTACAAAGTAATCGAAAAGATCAAGTTGATAAAGATAAACTTTGATATAATTGAATTTGGACATTACTTCAGAGAATCAAACGCAGCAGCATACTACATTGCAAAGTATCAAGGTGTCTGTAATGTGTCGAATCTCCCCTTGCATGGGGATTTATATAACACCATTCTTCGGGATGATCAAGGGTGAACCTTGTTTGTTCGTGTTGGTATATATATACACACACTCTGATTTAGGGTTTTTTGGGGGGGAGGGGGGTTAACCTTGGCGAAAGTAACCCTTGTACGCCAAGTGATGTATAGTAATTGGCTAGGCGGGCCAATTGCTAAAAGAAATGCTCGATCGTGTGCTGATTCCCCCAGGAGGATCTTGATGAAGCCGGATCTTGAACTTTTTGAGAGATCTTGCTCGATTCTTGATTGATCTTTGTAATAAAAACTTGAATTGGTTGTTGAATGGTGATGAACGTGAGAAAGGAAGAAGGTAGAAGATGAAGAGCGATTAGGGTTGACGAAGAGAAAGCACTTAGCCAAGTGCTTCTCTTTTAATTTCAACCTGTGTTTCTAAATGACAAATTACAACTTACATAGAGCAAGGATGCTTAGATGAGTTGGCCTCCTATGCAAAGGAGGAAACCCTAATCCAACTCATCTTTATCTATCTAATAATAAAACATAATAATAGATATTCCTAAGATAATTCCTACCCTAATTTATCTATTTGAAATAAATAAAGATAAAGGTAGATAATGTCTTACTTGATGAGGAAGGAGATAAATATCTCCTCACCTTTTATTTATCTAACTAATACTATAAATAGATAAGATAGATAAAAATAGAAAGTCTAGTAAATGAGGCAAAACCGGCCAGCCCTAGAGAACTCTCGGTGTCGATCCCAGGACCCTTGACGTAGACCCCTTCAACAAGATTGAATCCATGGTGGCGCCTTCTTCTTTCTCGGGATGATCGGGTCCTCGAACCGCCCTGGCCCACAGAGTGCCAATCTTGATGGCATCACCAAGGGGTGTCAAGACGAACCCGGAAGAACCATAGTTCTCTAAGAAGCCCAAGGAAGTTGAATGACCGTCGGCGGAGAGTGCTCTGATAGGGAATGTTAGCGAAAACCAAAGAAAGGTCGAATCAACCGTCAATGAAGACAGATCCGTCATGGATTCGGGGGAGACGTTGGAGAAGGATCTCAACCCCAAGTCCGATTTCTGAGCTGGGGATTTGGGTTATTGGGGGGAGGGGACATGGCGAGGCTGATCAGAGCGGTTTGAATAGCAAGTTCATCCCGTTGATAGATCATAGGAGTGAGTTTTCGAATCGATTGTTGCTCAAATTGATAACCCTAGGTCTTTGCAAATCTCTAATAAGACCTCAAATTTACAAGGGATTGAAACCAGGGGAACACACAAGCCACCTATGGAGGACCACCGAAAACCAAGGAAAGGTAGGGGACCGCTGACGGAGGACCACTAGGGAGGATGGTGATGGTAGAGTGTAACCATTGCCAGGTATGACTCCCTCTAAACGATCCCGCTAGGGCGGTATATAGCCAAAAGGGTGTTTGTCCTCGAACTTAGTGGTTGAAGGGGAGGCAGAGTTGAGAATTCCGGTGGAAGAGAGGCCCATCAAAGACGACAGAGGGCGATCAAGGGTTTTAAGAGGAGAGAGACAAAGATGAAGAGGATTTGGAGGATACACAGGGCGTTGAGGCCCTCCGATTTGAGTATTCGTTTGATTTTGATTTTGATTTCGATCTGAGTATGAGTTTGAGACACATAAACATTGGGTTCCACTTGGAGATGAAACGGGTTGCACCGTTGGTAGAGGCGGGTTATGCCATTTAAGTTAGAGGTGTTGGTGTCCAAGAATGGGTTGAGAATAATTCTCGGTTGTTCCCCAATAATTTATGTTTATTAATGTTATTGGTAGTAGTGATCATGATATTGATGGTGGGGATGTTGTGATAGTTATGATATTAATGGTGGTGATATGTTGGTGGGGTGATATGAGTGAAAGTGATTTGGGGTGAGGGTGTCTCCCTCTCTCTAGAAAAACTAGAGAGAGGCGAGAGCGTCCGTCAGCTCATAGTTCCACCAAATCTTTGTCCACCTTTAATAACTGCTTGTTAATATTGTTTGAATTTCTTGTGCATCACTGTTTTGTATTTTTAAGGAGTTTTTGTTTTTGGACAAGTTTGTAGACCATAGAGCCATGTAGCTTATTGTTCCATATTCTTTGAACGAGTTGTTTGTATTCGGGTCTAGCAGCCCATGTCATCTCAAAGCGAAAAAGGTAACTTTTTTTTTTATTCATTTTCCTAACCAATTTCATTGTGATGGGGCAATGATCTGAAGACGTAAAAGGATGATGTTGGACATATAAATTTTGATACTTTGATATTATATCTTGATGAACCAAAATCCGACCAACCGTTGTCCACCTTTGATAAGTGCTTGATAATATTGTCTGAATTTCTTTTGCACCATTGTTTTGTATTTTTTAAGGAGTTTTTGTTTTTGGACGAGAATTCGATTGAGATGCTTGTAGAGATTATTGTTTGTATTATTATTTTTCCTGCAGGTAAATGATGGTCATTTAAAAGGAACTAGTAAAATTCCCGCGCCATGACGCGTTTGCGAGACAAAAATAAAATAAACATAAAATATTTATTAAAAGAAAAAACCAAATAACAATATAAAAAATATTCAAAAATTAACCAAAATTAATAAAGAAATGTAAGGTAACGTTTTCTAAACTTTTATAAAGCAAGTTACAACGATTGAATTTTGGATGTCGGATTTTAATTGATGTTATCAATTGCTCAACAATTCAACTTAATTGTATCTAAAATGTGATACAATGATTCAAGATAAAAAAAAAAACATCCAGTGTTATTCTCTAAATCAAGATTGTTAATCAAATGATAACAACCAAAATCCAAAGGATGAAATAAACCAACGGAAATGAGTTCCAAGAAGCAACGAAACAAACATCTAGGCGTGAGCATGCAATTAGGTATTTTGATTGGAAAGTGGAAAAAAAATTAGAAAATATCATTTGATTGGTTAATTGGAAAAAAAAAATTTAAAAGAAAAAAAGGGGAGATTGGTCGAAAAGGAGTGAAACATGGGGAGGATGCCAGATAAACGAAAGGTATTCTGAATTAAGTAATTATATAGATTATTTGAAGGTTCAATTCTCCTTAATTATCCTTTAATTTACGGAATCTAGCTAGGGAAGGAGTAAATCCCCCAAGTTTTTCTATGTAACTTTCTACTCTTACTATTAATGCACGCTTTTTTAGAATGATAAAAACTATATAAAATTTGAATATTTTTTTAAATTTGTTTTTATAAATTCATAATTAATAGTAACAAGTATGAAATTATTTAAAAAACCATCCGTTAATTAAAACTTGACGTTTTACTATTCACGCACGCTTTTTGAGGTGTTAAAAACTATATAAAATATTAACTTTTTTAACATATTTTTTAAATAATTTCATACTTGTTACTATTAATTATAAATTTATAAAAACAAATTTAAAAAAATGTTAATATTTCATATAGTTTTTATCATTCTAGAAAAGCGTGCATGAATAGTAAACGACAAGTTTTAATTAACAGAGGGAGTATGTTAAAAAAGTTAATATTTTATATAGTTTTTAACACCTCAAAAAGCGTGCGTGAATAGTAAAACGTCAAGTTTTAATTAACGGAGGGAGTATTTCATTTAGATAACACATCAAAATGATGAGAAGCAAGTGGTTGTTGACAATTCTGAAAATATCGTTCCAGAATATTGTCTTGTTTTGTTCAATTGTGGGTGCATAAATTTTAATCAAAAATTTTTTTATGGGTGCATAAATAAATAAGATGGCCATACTATTGTTTTCGATCTGAACTTTAATCATGATCTATTTTATCCGATTGTTCTAGAATGGTCAATTTGTCCGTAACTTTAGTTTGCTTTGTTAAGATCCAGATCCCGCCTTTAAATCCATTTGATGGAATAAAATGCTACTCTATTTGTCAAATCCCGCTTTCTTAATTTCCATGTGATGGGGTGGTTCGATCACTTTAGAAGTCTAGAATGTCAAGATGGTTTTCATATCTAAGTGAACAGGGGTTGTTTCGACCTCCTAAGGGTATGTTTATCAGTTGGGGTCTTGGGGGATAATAGGGGTTTTCATTAATAAAAAATTGGCTGGACTTCAAGATCCGTCCATAGCGATACCAGCTCTAATATTCTTCCAAGTATCCTTGCAATGATGTGCAACAATGATGTGTTAGATGCAATTTTTTTCCGGAAAAAAGAGCTTAAAACGACGTCGTTCGGATTTGTCAAATGCCAAAACGCTTCGTTGCAACTAGACCTGTCAAACGGGTCATTCGGATCGGGTTCGGATCCCGGGTAAAACGGGTCTCGGGTAAAACGGGTTCCGGGTATATCCGGGTTGACTCGAACCCGGGTTTGACCGGGTTTCGGGTCGATTTCGGGTTTGTCAATTTTTTCTTTTTTAAATTAAAAAAAATCACGATTTGATAATTTTGCGATAATTTTAAAATTCTAAAATTAAAGACGCGGTTCATAAGTTCTAGTGATTGTAATTATATATATACTATATCTGATCCAAAATATTTGATTTTTTTTTATTATTTCTCATAATTTTTAACAAAATGTAATAATCTATAAAATATCAAAGTTTTAAATAATTTTTAAAAATAATTTCATACAATTAGTAAAAAGCATAGATTTCTTTTAATATTTTTTAGAGTTTTTATCTTTTTAAAAAAATGTGTTGAAAAATAAAAAATCAAATACTATCGATCGGACGAAGTATTACACAATACAAATAAATATAGGGTGATAATATTTACACCCATAAATTTTACTATAATACGCCTCTTGAATCACACCCCTGCTCCTCTTGAGTCACACACCTGCCCCTCAAGAGGCGCAGGGTATTTTAATGTAAAATACCCTGCGCCTCTTGAGGGGCAGGTGTGTGACTCAAGAGGAGCAGGGTGTATTTTAAAAAATATATAAAAAGTGAGATATGTGGTGTAAATAGTAAATTTTGTGGTGTAAATAACATTGGCTTAAATATAAAGTTGATTTGAAAATGAAAGATCAAGTGATTGTAATTATAAAATGTAATAAATTGGAATCTCCATAAAAAAATTTAATCACATATAATTATAAATCAACTGGTTCAATTGGGTAATCGGATCAATCGGGTAAATTGGGTCAAAATACCGGGTCAATCGGGTCACCTGGTCGAAACCTAGATTACCCGGAAAATTTTCGGGTTTTCGGGTTTGGGTCAGAAAAAATTTCCAGGTCAAAATTTTCAGGTTCGGGTCGGAAAATTTTTGGGCGTTTGGGTCGGATCGACCGGGTCGGGTTGTGTTTTGACATGTCTAGTTGCAACACATACTCACCAATGAGCTGTAGTGATGGTAGGGATACATGTCGCTTCAGGATAGGAGGACGAGTGGATGGCTGGGATCGTTTGAACTTGGACGGTTGAGATTTAAGTTGTCGGTTTATTTTTAACAATTACAAAATATAATTTTCGACAATGAAAATATTAAAAAAAAACAAAAAAATATATCAAAATACTAGATTCATTTTTCTCTACAAATCGACATCAATTTTGAATATGTTTCATTAAATTTCTAAAAAAAATATTTTTGTTTGAATACTATTATATGTAATAATACCTAAAAAAATTATTTTGAATTATATTTTATTAACTTTGAATATTAGTAATAATTATCATTTGAAGAATTTATAATATTTGTGGTGTAATAATATCTTTTGAAGTAATCAATGTATTTCGACTTATTTTACTGAAATTTATATATTAGGTTATATATAGTCACCGATTTAGTTCATAAATGATATTAATTTATGAATACTATTTTTTTAACGGAAACTGAATATTATAAATTAATCTAGACTGGAGAAAGTGAGTCGAGAGGGGTATAACCGTAAATTGATTTGATAGAAAAGGATGAAAATAATTATGAGAGAGGGGTATAATTATAAACTGAATTGATAAAAAAAAAGCTTTGGGATGCTATTGATAAAGTGGCGGAAAAATAAGAATAAAATATTACTCCCTCTGTTAATTAAAACTTGTCGTTTACTATTCATGTACGCTTTTTTAAAATGATAAAAACTATATGAAATATTAACATTTTTTTAAATTTGTTTTTATAAATTCATAATTAATAGTAACAAGTATGAAATTATTTAAAAAATATGTTAAAAAAGTTAATATTTTATATAGTTTTTAACACCTCAAAAAGCGTGCGTAAATAGTAAAACGTCAAGTTTTAATTAACGGAGGGAGTATTAATTTTAGTTTTTTTTTTGGTAGGCAAAGATGAGAGGCTAGCTCTCAAATTATATCATAATGAACTAGGCTACACAGGCACAACCCGGGGAGTAGCCCTTCCCCTAATATCCTCATCAATGAGTGAACCGACATCTAACGAAGGAACAAGCAAAACATGAAAACCAATCGAAAAAGATAAAGCTAGCGACGCGAGGGAGTCTGCAACAAAGTTTGCTTCCCTGAAGACATGTCGTAACTGGACTTCCCAGTCACGGGATAAAAAGCTCTGACACTGTCGTACCAGGCTAGACAGAGGGGTGAGGACCTTCAACCCCTCTCGTAACAAGGGAGGTGACAAGCTCGGAGTCGGACTCAATAATCACCTTCTTATAACCTCTCTCCCAGGCCAGGCGCAACCCATCCAACAGCCCCCACAACTCCGCAGAGGGCACGGTGCAGCAGCCTATCCGCCGGACATAGCCGACAATCCATTGCCCTCTGTGATCCCGAATGACACCACCCGCTCCAGCAGCCCCGTCCCTGGAAACCGACCCATCGGAGTTGATTTTAACCCACCCCTCAGGCGGCTTGTCCCAAATCACTACCACTTGGCCCCTCTCCTTCGTGATACAATTGCTACCAGCCGAACTCCAGGCCTTAGCATACTCTACAGCCCTCGCCCGGATAAACCGAGCTTGATCCACCGTACAATCCCTCTTATTGAAAACCCGATCGTTACGCCACCTCCAAATCCACCAAAGAGCCATCGCAAAAGCACTTGCCCAGTCCACCCCATCAGCGTGCCCAGCCGTGGTGAGCAGATTGAGCCGGACCCAAGCAGCAAAGGGAGCAGTGGAGAACTCAGTGCCTCCGATGGCACCCATGGACTTCCACAGTCCCCCGATCATTCTGCAGTTCCTGAAAAGATGTATGAGATCTTCCGGTTGTCCCGGACATTCCCCACAACAAGGGTCAGTGGCAATGTGGCGCCGGAATCTCTCCGCATTGGTGAGGATAGCCCCTCGGGTAACAAGCCACATAAAACATCGAACTCTTTCGGGTACCTTCAAACTCCAAATCCTTTTGAAAATTTGGGAATCATTAAAGCACACCTCCCGCGTACCACGAAGGAGCTCATAAGCAGACTTAGTAGAGTAGTTTCCGTCGGTAGTTGGATGCCAACTTAATCTGTCCTCCTCGGTATCAGACTCATCCACCCCAATGGATGCTAATCTGAGCAGCATCTCAGCCGGGAGGAGGGCCTGAAGAGCCTCCCAATCCCAGCCCCTGTGCTCTATCCAATAAGACCGAACAGTACGAGCTAGCGAGTCCTCATCCAGGGCCACTCTCGCAAGTTCCCGCAAAGGATTCACCCCAAGCCAACGGTCCGTCCAAAAGCGAACTAAGTTCCCATCTCCAATGATCCATCTCACCCCGTTTGCAACCACTGTAGTCGAGCTTTGAAGCGTACTGGACCACACGTGGGAAGTCCCATTCACTCCACTTGCCATGGAGCGGGTGTATTTCTCCCGAAGAATGTCGCTCCAAATCTGACCCTCATTACTAGTGAGGAATCTCCACATCAACTTCCCGGTAGTACCCAAGTTGAGGTCCTTCATAGTGCGAACGCCCAGCCCGCCCAACTCCTTCGGGGCGCAAACCGTTTCCCAGCTCACAAGGTGCACGCGTCTCCCATCCTCACAGCTCCCCCATATGAAATTCCTGCAGATTTTGTCAATTTTATTACACGTATCAGCCGGAAGAATAACCGAAGCCATGGAATACACGGGGATAGAGGATAAAACAGTTTTAGTGAGCGTAATCCTCCCTGCTAGACTAAGGTATTTTCCCTTCCAGCATGCAAGTCTAGATCCAATCTTGTCGATCAGCGGGGCGAAGGTGTCCTTATTGATGCGCTTGTGAAGGATCGGCATCCCAAGGTAGCTCCCGAGATTGTCCGTCACCTCAAATCCGCACTCCTTTCTAAGTTCCGCCACCACCTCACTCCCCACGTTCGGAGAGATGAACAATTTGGACTTGGCAACGTTCACCCTTTGTCCCGAGGACGCACAAAACCTATCCAATATGCCTTGTATCACTCGGAGTTGGCCGATAGAGGCCTCGGCAACTAGAACGATGTCATCTGCAAACAGAACATGGGAAATATTAGGCCCGTTCCTAGTTATCCGAGCTGGGATCCACTCCCCGTTTTCAACCGCCATAAAAATGGCTTGGCTAAGGCGCTCAAGGCAAAGGATAAATAAATATGGGGAAATAGGGTCTCCCTGACGCAAGCCCCTCGATGGCTTGAACTCCTCGGTCATCTCACCGTTCACAAGGACCCTGGTGGTAACCGTGGTGATGCACGCCTCAATCCAGTGTAGCCAACACGCCGGGAAGCCTGCGTCACGCATCGTCTCTAGCACAAAGTCCCACCGAAGACGGTCGTAAGCCTTCTCGAGATCGATCTTGAGGATCATCCAGCCTTTCCTCCCCTTCTTCTTCCGCATCGAGTGAACGATTTCCTGCATAACAACAATATTATCAGTTATGAGACTCCCCGGAATAAAGCTACCTTGCATAGGGCTAATGAGGGAAGAGAGAAGGGGTCTCATCCTGTTCACAAGAACTTTCGTAATGGTTTTGTATAACACATTACAAAGGCTAATGGGTCGGAATTGCGTTATGGCTTCTGGCTTCGCCACCTTCGCCAACAAAACCATGAGTGTGTTATTCAGACCCTCCGGCATCGTCGACGAAGCAAAGAACTCCCGAACACATCCTCTCACCGATGTGCTAACCACCTCCCAGCATTTGTGAAAAAAGATCGCTGGAAAGCCATCCAAACCTGGGGCTTTGAGGGCCCCCATCTCCTGGATTGCCTTGTTGATCTCTACATCAGTGGCCGGCTCGGCTATACCCCTCCACTCTCTATCCGTAAGCGATGAAAAATTGCTCGGAGTTAAGGAGCAAGGCGTCACCTCCTCCCTAGGGATGTGGTAAAGATTGCGATAGAACTCCGTGACAACCCCTTCAATGACTTTGCTATCCCTGATCTCCTCACCGTTACCACCCCTTAGGATCTCAATCCTATTTCTTTGCCTCCGAACCACAGTAGAGAGGTGGAAGAAGGTGGTGTTTCGATCGCCCGCATACAACCATTGCTCCCTCGACTTTTGTAACCAGAGAATCTCCTCCTGCTCGAGAGTCCTAGCTAGCTCGACCTGAGTCTCCTCCTCGCTTTTCAGCAACTCGACCGTCACCTGAGTGGCCAAGCTACGCTGAATCATGCTAAGTTGCGACTCCAGCCGAGCCTTCCTCTCAAAAATGTTACCGAATTCCTCCTTGTTCCATCTTAGCAAGTGATTCCGAAGCTTTAGAAGAGCTACCGGAGCCGAGTTATCCTTATCCCAAGCCCCTCGATCAATGTCCTGAAAGCGCTGGTGGGTAAACCAGGCGGCTTCAAAGCGGAACGACCGTCTCTTCTTGTTCACCTTTCTCCCTGGATTAAGCTCGAGCAGAATCGGACAGTGATCCGAGCTAAACTTGGGAAGATGTCTAACCGCTGCATCCGGCCAGCCCAGCCTCCCATGGACATTAGTGAAGACACGATCAATCCTACTCGCCTGGTAGGTGCTCGGCGTCCTACCCCTACTCCAGGTGAAGGTTTGCCCCGAGAAGCCCATGTCTATCAGCTCAGCTCCCTCCGTCCAGGCCCGGAAACGATCCGAATCAGGGGATAAGCTCCCATTATCCACGTTCCTTTCCCAGCCATGAAGCACACAATTGAAGTCTCCCCCGACGAACAACGGACTCACGACATCCTTCGTAGCTTCCTCCATATCAGCCTAGAATTGTCTCTGATCACGCTCATTCGGATGAGCGTAGGCGACCACCAAGGTAATAATACGGGGCCCTACGGTAACTTCAGCAACAATGAACCTTTCGTTAGTCCGAATGACCGACAGCTCCACTCTATCTCTTTTCCACAAGAGCCAAACACCTCCTCGGAAACCCACTGCCTCGACGATCTCCTTATCCGAGTACCCCAGCCGTTCCCAAACCTTTTTAGCAGTCTCCCCCGAGATTTTGGGTTCAAGAATGCCCATAACATCAATCTTATGGCGACGACTCATGTACTTAACAGCCCTGCGGAACCCGTCGCTACCTGCCCCACAGCAGTTCCATATGATGCAATTCATTAGGACGACGTAAGGGGGTTTGTCGAGTCAGGATCGACACCTATAGCCCCAATAGATCCTCCCATAATCAAATTCTCACTCACGGCTAGATCCCTTCCAATAGTATCAACACCAGTTTGATCCATGGGTTCGGTTCCAAAGTTCGACTGCCCGACGCCATCACTGTCTTGGGGAAGATGGACCGTAGTATCTGCAGGAGAGTTAGTCTTCTCTCCATCCTTAGTAGACCCCCCTTCATGCGTAGCCGCAACCGTGGACTTCTCCTTCCAAATTTGAATGGGTTCCTCACACCTCCTTCTCTTCATTGGGCCTAAGGCCCTATTCCCATTAGCTCCACTCCCACTTCTCGGCCCACCCATTTTAGGCCCAACATTCCTATTGATTTTCTTAGTCACCTTCTTGGCCCCATTAGCATAATTATCTGCTACTCCGGCCTTGAAAGTAACCGAAGCCCCAAGAGTCAGAATATCCACCTTGTCTTTCGGGATTCCATCCCCACGAACCGAATCCGCCGGCTCCTTTCCTTTATCCACTTTCATGGCCACGTCATTCTCAGCGATCTCCCCGCCGTCAACCCCGGGCTCCACCTCCAAAACATGGAAACTGTATCCACCGTTATCTTTTGACTTTCCATAGCCGTCCCCTTCTCCGATGTTCCAATATCCATGTGCCAAGTTTTAATTGACTTATAATTTGAATTAATGTGATGGTGTTGTAGCCTTGACTGAAAATTTAGTTCAACGTGCTCACGTGCTCCCATTTTTTTTTGAAGACTTTCTGCTCTGTAGTGTGATGCAAGAGTAGCCAACTGTTTTTCCGCCATGCTCAGAGCATTCCCAACAGCTTCTCTAAAACAATCTCCAAAATAGAGAATTGTAAATCAGATATTCTAATTTTTTTTTGCCTCATTCCAACAGATTCCCTGTTATAGAGTTCGCCCCAAAATATATAGAGTTTTCTCCAAATTTAGGGAATGATCTCTGTATTTTCTCACCATTCTCTATTTTGGAGATTATAATGGGGAAGCTCTTGGACCAAAAAGCACCTCAATGTTCTCCAAAAAACCAAGATGGGGAATCTCTTGGGCATGCTCTCACGTGCTCTCTATGGAGAAATCTAATAGGGCTTTAAATAAATTTCGAAAGAGCTTGAATTAACAACTCCACAAATCCCGTAAAGGTTTGAAATCCGCTCGAAATAACTTGTACTAAAGCTCGATAGGGCTTAACCGGTTAGTTTCGACCGGTCCTTTGTGGTGCGGTTTGCTCGGACGGCGTGCGACTTTGCTTTGGCGAGTCTAGGCGTTCTTTGTTAGGGTTCTGACAGTTGGAATCGGGACTGGTTGGGGTCGAGGTGGTGCGTATGGGCCTACGGGGCGACTCCGTGATCGGAAAGAAGCTTCATGGAGATTCGTCTTCACTACCCACATGGATTTCTGATGTATTGCTGGTCAGTGGTGTTGTTTCATGATAGTGATTGACTTCGTCCGTAGTCTACGTCCCCAACTTGATAGATTTAGTTTTGCGTAGATTCATCTTTATAGAGTGTGTTCCCGCTTGTTATATACTTATATTGCACCTTTTCTATTTTATGTATGTTTTGACGATTTTTCGTCTGTCGACTTGTCGGACATCGAAATTAAGATATATTTGATTTTTAATTCTTACTTAAACAAAAAAAATATTTGATTACATTTTTCATTTCCTATTTTTTATTTAAGCAACTGATTTGCGCCAAAAAAAAAAGAAGCAAGCCATGCACACAGTATGACAGTAATGTGAGATGTTCGCTCGGCTCCGGCCGCCCAGCACAGGTCCCCAGCCTCCCCATTTCGACTTTAGCTGCTTAAATCCGTTTTAGCCACCACTCCGCCCCCTCGCCCATCTTCTCTGCGGTTCAACCCTAATCTGAATATCCTCTTTCGAATTTCAATAGAGTCTGAAATTGAGATGGGGCTTTTGGTTTTTCATGGTTCCTTTCCCCATTTCTTCAAGTTCACTGGCTAAATCGTGTAATAAAACCTCTGAAGTCAAAACTTGGTTTCGTTTGGTCGCGTAGATCTCGAGCCTACAACCCATCTTCGTGTTCAATCCTTCTATCGAGGAATCCAACCCGCCTTTGATCGCTCCCCTCTCCCTTCGTTCGCCATCTCGGCCGTGGTTTCAGTAGCCGACGGTTTGTCGTGCCCAGATACCCCCATTTTTGCAAACCTCCGTTCGATCCCAACCCATTGCCTCTTCTCGTCTGGCTACTTGGCTCAGGCCAGTCTGATTCACGCCGGTTTCACTCTGAGTCGCCGACGCCTCCTACTCCGCCTCCGATTGTCATCGAGCTTAATGTTGGCTATCTCCCTAGCTGCGCGTGAGAGCCTGCCTCCTTGGGTCCAAGGCAACCCAAAGGAAAAAATAAATTACAAAAATTAAAAAAAATACCACAAGGGTTGAAATATATATATATATATATATATATATATATATATATATATATATTTGTTGAATATATTTTTATATACATACTTTGAGTAAACTTATCCGAAAGGGTTAAAACCAAATACAGAAATGGCTTAATAAAAATCCCGAAAGGGCCCAATAAGATCCCGAAAGGGCTTTCAGGTGCGTCGGACTAGGGAGTTCTAGGTTGTGATTCTGGTTGTTATTGGTGATCATCTTTTGAGTTGGGGCTCTAGCGTTTGGAGTCGGGTTTGGCTGGGGTTGATGCAGCATGAATCGAGGCGACTCCGTGATCCGGATATTTTTTTGGAGGATCGTCTTAACTGCCCACAGAGACTCCTGATGTACCGTTGTCCAACGATGCACTGTTTGGTGGCACTTGGCTTCGGTTCTTAGTCCATGTTGTCCCCAACGTGTTAGAATTAGCTTTGCTTGTTTGCCCGGATTATTTGTCTGTCACTGTTTGTTTTGCACCTTCTTATTGTACGTTGTATGTTTGACGGTTCGACCTCTGTTTGACTGTTGCACTTTCTTGCCGAAAAAAACTTCTCAAGGCATATTTATTATCTTTTGTCACAACAGATTACAGTGTCTTACACATACAAAGAACTCCAAAGGAGTTCTTCTTGACCAGCTTCTGAATGGTAATTTAACTCACATTCTTAGCTCCTCTGAGCTTAAATGCCATTGATGCATTTATCACACATCGATTCGACGGCGGTCGTCGATCCAAGCCAACCCACCTCACAAACAGAGGGTGCAATATACTTGCTTTCCTACAACTATACAAGTAAAGATCCCCAAAAAAGTGTACCTGGAGAAATGATTTCATTTCCATCCAAGGAAAAACAGATTGAACTGAATGCAGGTGGAATTGAAGCTTCAGTCGAAACTCGATGAACGGCTCCACCGTCCCCTCAAGTAGTCTTCTAAAGAGGTGCTGCTGTTCTGCTCCACACTACTGATTGATGTAAAGTCATCTTCTACATCAATAAGCGCAAGGCTTAGGTGTGATTTCCGGCTCGTGTCTACATAAACTTCGTCGTCATTCACATCCCCGCCCTCTTTTTCCTCTTGCTGGTATGAGTTTGTCCACTTCTCTATGGTTTCCTGCCCTTTTAGGAGCTTTAATACCTGGTTAAAAACGCGAAAAAATTGATTATTTGGCACGAAATGGCGGGTTTTTTGGAAGGCCATGCTGAAAGCCGGGTCATTCTTTAGATTACCTGGCTCATATGTGGACGAAGGCGAGCAGATCTTGTCAAGCAGAGGGTAGCTGCAAGGATCATTCTCTGCATTTGGCTCTCATCAACATTTCCATCCAAAGCCGGATCCAGAATTCCTCTCAGCTTTCCGCGTTCCAGTATTGGTTTTGCCTGGATGGGATTGTGTTGTCAATTAAGCGCCGAAAATAACGAAAAAGTATGATCCGCGACAGATAATAGTGGTAGGAAGCATGAGGTTCTTACCCACATGACCAAGCTTTCTTGCCCCTTGGACGAATCAATCGGCTTCCTTCCTGACAAAAGCTCAAGAAGTACCACTCCGAATGAGTAGACATCAATCTTGCTGCTGACCTTACCATACATGAAGTATTCAGGGGCAAGGTAACCGAAGGTTCCTACTACATCATGGTATGTTTCGAAAGATGAATTCGTAGGACCCCACACAGCAAGGCCATAATCGGATAACTGCAGGCGATGATTGAAACAGTGAAGCACACATCAGAAATAATTCGAATGGATCATACTGCAGTCAAGCATATGTAGGAAGTTGTCGGTGTACCTTAGGTTCAAATCCTTCAGAAAGCAGAATGTTGGAGGATTTCACATCTCTATGGATCACAGACCTCGAGCACCCTGTGTGTAAATAATTCAAGGCATCAGCGATCCTGACAGCTACCTTGAACCGTGCTTCCCATGGCAAAACCTCTTTCACATTTCCGTCACCTGCGTTGCAGTAAAATAACATCAATCAAAAAAGCCTGATAAAGGATAAAAAAAAAGAGATTGATTCATAATATGAAGCAAGTATTTACTGTGCAAGTAATCCTCTAAGCTCCCTTTGGACATGAATTCGTGAACGGATATTAGCTCGCTGTTCTCTATACATACTCCAAGCAACGATGTAATATGCTTGTGTTTCAATGACGAGATAATATCTATCTCCAGTGAAAAATCTGTCCATGCCGCCCTTGATGATTTCGTGACCTTGACTGCCACAGGCCTGCCATCTGGGAACCGACCCTTGTAAACCCTGCTACAACCTCCTTTTCCGATCAAGTTTTCTGCATCGGAAAATCAGTATCGTATGAGATCAACAAAGAGAAATGATATAATACAGAGAGTGTATAGTTTCAAAGGGTTGGAAAGGCCAGGACCTGAAGAGAACTGCGAGGTTGAGCTCTTGAGAACTTCATAACTGAACCAGGTGAAATTGGACGGGCTTATTTCACATGGGAAACCCGGGTCCTCAGGTATCTCGCCCCAAAATGAATGGCTAGTTCTCCGACTATCTGGACTAGCACTGCAATTTCCTCTTCCAAGAGGGCTCTCTAAAACACTAAATGAAAAATCAGAGCTATCGCTTTGTGGAGTTTCGGGTGGAGATCGGCTAGGCAAGTTCATCACCCATTGAACAACTGACATCTTTCTTGCTTCCAAGGCAGTATGGGTTGGTAAGCTGGGTTTTCGTAGCAAAGGCCACCCGGGCTTCTTCTCCAAAGTGCCGTCCATGGAGAAACTACCAAATCTTGAACGAGTTTTCTTACCATGGAATAAGCCATGTTTTTCTTCTGTTGAATCTCCAACATCTTCAGGGTACTGAACCGCCTCTGACATCTCAGAATAAGCAAATTCAGACTGATTCTCAATTGAAAGGTAACGTCGAAATGTGAGGAAGCTCGGCTTAGGATCTCTTCCTAGAGTCACTAGAGTTGAAATCGAAGGTTAGTTACTCTTGATGAATCAAACTAAAGCCAAAAAGGATGTGATGAGTAGTAAGCAAGCCATCAAACCTGCTACTTGGTCATTGGAGCTCCTTCTGAAGACAGCTTTGCCATTGTGGATGCTGAGTACCTCAATGCTAGACGGCAAATGCTTCGTACAGTACTTCGCCACCGACAACCAACCTCTACAACAAGAACCCAATTCTGGTAACAGTAAATCAGAAAGAACCACAAGAAGCAATCCCAAAAATAACAAAAAAATCATCTCTTGAATGAGATTAAAGGATTATTCAGGTTACCCAAGAGCGGTTTGCTTGCTTGTTCCCACAACCAGTGCTGAAGCATGGGATGATTTAGCCTCTTTCACCAGGCTCTTACGGATCGAATTCCCTTTCAATACAATCCCATGGAGATTAACCTGAAAAGATTAATTCACGAGTCAATTTTCCCATTCTTTCTCTTCTTTAAGGTATCCACAAAAAAAAAAAAAAGAGTAACGGAAAACCGACCTTCTTAATGTCACAAAGCCCTCTATAACACTCCAAGAAACAATCCAAGATCACCTTCTCCTTTGCAACATCATCTATACATACCATGGGAAACCAATTCAGATAAAGCTCAATCAAAAAACATAATCACAGGGGACTGAAATGAAGAACAAATCACAGCTAAATCGGTGTTTACCTGATTTTCTACACACATGTACAGCAACCACTTGGTCACCTGGCTCAGCAACCTTAAAAATTGCCCAGCTGATGAGCTCTCTCCCTTGACAATCAAATGTGATCCCAACCAAAACATTCCTCCCCTGACCAATCTTATCCTCCTTGTCAGCTATCATCTCTATGATTCTGTACTGTTTGAAAAAAAATAAAACCTTGACCTGGAACGAGGGCAATTCATCAAACACCTGGTGATCACCAACCAAAGGGTCTATTAAGGAGGAACAAAAGAAGCCCCCGAGCTCAAATCCCCATGGAATTCTTCATTCATGCTTTGAATTGAGTGACATAAAGGGAGGGTCTAAACATTATCGGCCAAAAAAAATAAGGATTTAAAAAGATTTAATTGAAGGTGGGTCACTCAAGAACAAAGCAGGAGAAGACAATGACAGCAACAGGAGCAACCCCAACCAAAAGTAAAAATTCCACTTGTATTTTTATTGGGCACTTCTCTATATATCGTTCAAAATAATCAACACATTCAAAGTTCAACTCCAGCAGTCCAGCCCCCACCCTAAACGAGGCTAAAAAAAATAATATATTTTTTTAAAAAATTGAGTATTGAAATCGTGGATTTAAAAATAGGGCTCTAAATGTAGCGCCAAGAATCTCACCACCTACAAACCAACCACCACAACCACTAAAGGGCACGCAGGATCAAGACCTAGATTCCCAAATCAGCTTAAAGATTACAGGAAAACTGTACATCTTTATGTTTAATTTGATATGAGTTCTTCTGATCACTGCTAAATTGGGGAATTTGAAAGGCAATCGAAAAAATTGTCGGCAAGAGATGGGAAGAGGAAATGGGAGAAAAAAAATGAAGAAATTGATGGAAACTATGGGAGAAGGGTATAAATTAGTAGAGCGGGATAAGCAAAATATCCTCCGGTCACCGCCATTGGAGCGGCAAATGGGGCTGGAAATCCTCACCGGCTATCCAGGGTTTACGCCCACCCGTTTTTTTTCTTTTTTAGTTCTTTTTATTTTTTTGGCAACCAATTTTAGTAATTGCTGTTTTGGATGGAATATTTTTTAAAAAAATTTAGAAATTCATTGATGCCGTTACCAAATCTGTTGATTCTGCAAATGTGTATGAAGTTACTCCAGTGGCCTTGTTTGTACTACTGGTGAATGGTGATAATTTTGGGAATGATACATTGACAACACGGAATCTGCATCATTTTTATTGGGTTTGGTATTAAGTAAATTTCCTAATTTGTCTCAATGTTTATTAAATAGGTTTATAATTCACTAACCACTTTTTCATTTAATAAAAGATTTGTCCATTTAAACACCATTAATAATATAAAAAATAATTTTATTAATTTATTTCATTAATTGTATTTGATTTTCAAGATACTCTATTAATACTCTAAAAATTTTCATTGGTCCATATTTTTCATATTACTTATTTGTTAACATTTTTAGCTATTTTTCCATTTTTAAATTTATTAAAAAAAAATGAGAACTTGGTAAAATGGTCAATTATATGGATACATTGGGGGTATCAAATAAGTTGATCATCCACGTTTTTTATATTTCAACTCGAGTTTATTTATAACTAGTTATATTGCCCGCACTCTTGCGCGGTTACTTTATGCTTATATTTACTATGTATTTTTATTCTATTAAATATGCTTATTTTTTAATTGAATAGTGAAAAGTAAAATAGAAGTTATATGAAAATAGTGAAAACTAAATTAAGTTGATTTTTTGCTTTTGAATAGAAGATCGGATTTTCCTATATCATCGGTGCGGATTTAACTATCAAATTTTATCTTTGCTTGACTACCTAATTGGATATATAACGTTAATCTAATAATATATTTGATTACAAAATTTAAATTAAGCTGGACAAGTTAAATTTTAAAAAATTATCAATATGATCTTTTTGCATGTAGTTGGTTATCATAAAATAATATTTTTTGTACGTAACTAATTAATATATTAGGTCAAATATTTATAGTAAAATGTTAGTTTTTTCGTAAATAATTAAGATATATGGTGAAATATTTATAATATTAAAAATGATAGATTATGCAACTAATTAAAATATGAAATTGAATATTTATATTAAAAATTAATTGTATTCAACAATTATGTTAGACACGTAGGATGACACGTGGTTAAATAGATTGGATTGTTAGGTGATATGGATTAAATTTATTAGATCGTCATTAATTGACGTGGCAAATAAACCGGGTGAGATTGCACCACAGAATGACACGTATGTGAATTGCATCAAAACCTGTTTCAGACCTCTGTTTTAGTATATTATATAGATTCTTCTATTAAATATTCCATCAATCAACCTGTTAAAAATCTCATTTTAGAGAAAAAAATATTTTTAAGAAAAAAAATGTCATTTTATATATTTTTGTGTGTACTTATTAAAATTGTCCTTATATTTATTAGAGATCGATATGTTAATTATAGCTTTTAATAAAGTAAAAAGGTAGTAAGGGCATCTCCGCCGTATTCCATAATGGTCAAGGAAAATAGTCTACCAAAAAATATTAACAAGAACAATACTTCTTGGCAATTTGGACGACTCCTCCATCTCAGGGATCGTTTCAGCAAAGGCCACTTTTGGATTCTTGGTGACGGTCATACTATCAATGTGTGGTCGGATAGCTGGATTAATGATATTTTACTTAAAGATTTTCAAGGAAATCATGATCCTAATCTAAAAGTGTCAGATCTTCTAATTAACCAACAACATTGGAATATACCTCTTTTATGTCAAATGTTTCCACCCCAAATTGTTGATAAAATCATCCAAATCCCAATTCCATCTTGGAACTCACCGGATAAATTAATTTGGAAATTCACAAAGAATGGTGAATTCACGACTAGATCTACACATAAAATAGGGAATCCCTCCTCCCCACATTCTAATAATTTCAATTGGATATGGAAACTTAATCTACCCCCCAAAATCCAGACTTTCATCTGGAAGATAATGATTGAAGGTTTACCAACAAAAACTAGACTTAATAAGCATTTTAATAGAGTTCCAAACCAGTGTGTTCTTTGTGAAGATGCTGATGAAGATATCCACCACCTTCTCTTAGATTGCACTATAACTAAATCTATCATCTCATCATATGAATATTTAACTGGCAAGTACTTTATTAATATAAAAAAGGAGCGATCTATACAAGATGACATCATAGAGATCAAGCACAATAATTCAAACTTCGAAGACCTCTGTTTTATTTGGCACACAATTTGGGAATTGAGAAACAACATCATTTTTAATAACCTCAAAATGAACTCTTATATACCCATCAGTCATAGTATCGATCAAAGAATTAGGAATTGGAACCAAACTAAAGAAAATAAAGAACAAAAAGGGAGCAAAGGAAAACGGAAGTTTGCTAGGTGGACTAAACCACCAAATGCCATCTATAAAGTTAATGTAGATGGCTCTGTTAGGGCTTCTAATGATTGCCACGTTGGGGGAATCATTCGGGACAGTTCGGGCCGGGTGATCGATATCTTTCATCAGAGAGGAAGAGCTGGTTCTATTATTCAAACTGAAGCTGAGGCGTTCTGCCTGGGAGTACATTGTGCTCGCAACAAAGGAATTAAGAAGGTGATCATTGAAGGAGACAATGCTAAAGTTATCGACGCGCTAAATGACAAGACCAAAGCAGATTGGGAAATTTACAGAATCATTGAGGAGATCAAATATCTAAGGGGTCACTTTGAAACAATTGAGTTTCGACATTGCTACAGAGAAGCAAATGTTGTTGCTGATTAAATTGCTAAGAACAGAGTTGGTTGTAACTTTTATAATCTCCCCTTGCATGGGGATCTTATTAACATCATCCTTACAGATGATCAAGAATGATCCTTGCTTCGGCTGGACATTCTATTCCTTGCCTACTATAAAAAAAATATATTCTCTTTTAACCTATTATCTGATTTTGTAGATCCCATGTAGGTCAATCTTGGCAGGTTAAAAACTATCTATGAATATTTATTTTTGATGTATAATTTTATACTTGTTTTTTATTTTATGATTTTTTTCTTTGCTAGTAGTTTACGCAACTCAATAATTAATTTTAATGTATAATTTTAATGAATCTATAATTAAAAAAAAAAAGATGAATGTTATTTTTTTAAAAATATTATTTATGCAATGATAATTCCAACATGTCAAATATTTAGTCATATCGAAGAACTCGTGAATACTTTTAAAGTGCTATAACTTGTATTTTTAAATAAAAATCATAATTACAAATTTTATAAAACTAATTTTATTGTTTATAGATTTATATAAATATTAAACAATTAAAAATAAATAATAATAATAATAAAAGATATTAACATTTGACCTTCCAAAATAATTAACAAGCCAAATTTAGCATTTCATTTACAAATAGGTCAAAAAACAAAATTGCTACAACCTAATTTTTGGCCTAGGATGGGAGATGCTCTAATGATTAGGGTTGTAAGTATTTTTATTGGTTTTACTCAAAAACATGTAAATTTCTAAAATAATATATTTTAATTAATGAATAGAATATTCAGTCATTTTTATTTGAAATGATCCCTGTTAATCCTACTTTGCCTAAATCATGTTAGGGGAAAAAAAGAGTTTAGGTAAGTTCAAAAACGATAAAATGAAAATAATGTTAAAAGTAAACTTTCCGGTTGGTTATAATAGAGAATCAAGCAGAAAATTTTCATTTAAAAAATTTTGGTGATGGATAATTAGTGCAAGAGAGCATTAATTTTTATTTTATTTTTAATTGATGACAAGGGTTTTTTTTTTTTTTTTTTTGTTTTTGGTTGTACGTTGTTGTTGAATGTGTATAAAGAGAGAAAGGATTGGTTTACACTACCAAATTTCGAAGACATTTTCGCCACGTCGTTTTTATGATGCGTGAGAGAGATGTATTAGTGTTTTATATAATGTATTTATCTTATTAATTAATTAATTTTTTCTTGATTCGTTATTAGTTAATTAATAATTAATATATGGTTATAATTTTGCTTCTATTTGTTAACTTATTGGTCATATGACGTTATAAATACTTTCGGGTGTTACTATTTGCACCATTAATTTTTACTATTTACCCTCTAAAATCAATACTACATCCGTTCGGCAAAACTTGTCGTTTACTATTCACGCACGCTTTTTTAGAATGATAAAAACTATATAAAATATTCATTTTTAAAAAAAAAATTTAACAAGTTTGTACTTATTAATAATAACTACGAAATTGTTAAAAAAATGATTAAAAAAGCTAGATATTTTATATAGTTTTTATCTTCTAAAAAGCGTGCGTGAATAGTAAAACGTCAAGTTTTGCCGAACGGAGGTAGTATTTTTTATTAAGAAAAGAAATTCTACATCTCTTGAGTCGCGCGGACCTATATATGACTCAAAAAGTGCATGATATTTTGTTTTAAAAAAATAAAAATATTAATTTTGAAATATAAATAGTAAAAAGTGAGGGTGCAAATAGCAAATTCCCGTTTTTCACGCTTGTTATAAATATTAAGTTATGCAAATGTAATTTTATTTTAACAATATGTGAAAAGCATTTTCATTCTTCATCATTTCGTATGCCCACTTCATTTCACACGTAGTGCATGCTCACGTGTACGGAGTATATGATTACGACGTACGTAATTTTTTAAATACATATTATAGGCAAAACTTATCCTCGGTATATTCTTTATATGTAGAAAGATCAACTTAATTTACTCCTTCATACGACCACAACAATAATAACATTAGTCCCCGTCTATTTTATTTTTATTTAGAGTACGATCTAGGGAGTAGGGAGTTTGAGATGTATGCACCATTTCCCTAATTATATCGAAATAGTATTTTCGAATAATCCAAAGTAAGAAATAGATTACAATAACGAAACAGAAACACTCAAAGACCAAACAGAAAATAAGAGGTATAGGCAGGAAGTATGAAAAGATAGAACAAAGGAAAAACAAAAATGGAGCTAGCTAGAATGATAACGATGGAAACACAGTATATGTGCACAGGGACAGAGTCAGAAATTTATTGAAGGGGCGGGGAGGTTTTGTACAAATTGTTGATTCACTCTTCAATAGATTTTTCTACAGTTTAGCGAACCAAAATTATGATATTTTATATTAAACGATGATATTTTAGTTTTAGGCAAAAAAAAAAGTTAAAAACACATTTTTTTTTGTTAAAACACTGATGTTTTATTTTGAAACTATGTCATTAGTTGTTATATACTCCATATTTTTTCTCTTTAAATGAAAAAAATAATGTCGTTTTAATCTATAACAACATTCTTTTCGTCTAGAAATATATCGTTTGAAACCTACAAAGTCAATATGTAACTAGTTGTTCTCTTAGCATGCAATAACATGTAACAAGATATACCAACTTTAAACTTGCATAATTTCTTATATAATTATCGAATTTAGTAATATAACCTCTTGTTTTGAAGTCTTTGGGTTGATTGTATTACCAAAATATCAAATTCAGTAAAATATAAAAGCATCGTGATTTATTAAAAGGGATTTGAAATAATTAATGTGTGTTTAACTTTCAAACGTTCATAACTTTTTACTCGGTCATCAGATTGAACCTTATAATATATCAAAACAAAGCTATCGACAAGTAAACAAATATAGGTGATTCGTCGAATGAAAAAGGGGGGTAAATGCTCCCCCTTGTCCCCCCTAAATCCCCCTTTGGATGTGCATGTACTACATGGGTTAACCCCTTCTCTGCACTAATAACACTCCTCCACTATACCATGTTTCTAGTCACACACTCAGTTAGGTCCAATATATAATAAGTTCTTGTTTTATCTTCTCTCTCCAACTTTTCTTATGGCTCCCTCTGCCACGTCGTATATTATCAATTGAGATATTATCTCACATATGAACTGGCTCACTTTGAGTCTCTTCTTTACACATGCCCAAACCAACAAAGTCTAGACTTATGCATATTGACCACTAGCTCCTACCTTCTCATGAAAAACTTCATTTCTAATCCTATCAAGCCTAAGTATGTCCATACATCCATCTAATCATTCTCATTTCTACTACGATCAATCTTTGTTCGTATGCCTTAGTGTGATCACCCACATTCTACCTCAGCCCATTAATTTCATGTAGTATTGCAGCCCGCTCATGCACACAAAGTGACACCAATCATATTCAACCCCTCCACATATCAATATTGAAGGGTCTCAAATCTCTTGGTACGTCGACGTATGCTCTTCAGAAGTTTATCGCGTTGCATTAGGACAATATGTAACAAGTACAACTTATATAAATGGAAGAACCAGCCTCAACAACCACATACCGAAACATATGAAAGACAAAATATAGAAATCACATGGACGTGCCAAAGGGATCGACCCCTATGTATCTTATACACCTTCAACGACTCATCAAATCAAAGTCTAATATCATCAAAGTCATCATCAACCATTGCATGCATGATTAGGTCATGATCCTGCCTAAGATCCTCGGCTGCCTCTTGTTGATAAAAGGCTTATCCCTCTTGGAAGCTAGCTAAGACCATACACGGGATCAAGAGCAACACCGTATGTTCCAATTGGTGACCTACCTTCTATTGGAGTATGCGACAACGGTGCATTGAGTGATCTCTCCCAAGATACACCCTCTAGGAGATATCCAACCCTAAGCAACCAGTTGGCAGTGCAAGCAACTCCTCGAATGGATCACGATTCACCCTGGCTGGATACTAGCGCCCCTCATAGAGCCAACATCCCCTTCTGTATCTAAGTCAAAGAGAGGTTGTGTCTCACCAACTTTGAGTTATGACATACTAGCACGAGCAATCGAAACTGTGGTATTAGCACCTATTGTACCCAATGTAGAGGTGCCGAGCTGGGTAGGTTGAACCTCCTTCTATGTATCTCTTTCTCCCCTATGCATGGAAGCAGTTAGTCACACCTTGTCCCGCTGATCAGAAAGGGTGGGTCTCAATGCTTGTTAAGAGTTCAAAGTTTATTCAACACAAGAGTTCAAAGTAAGCGTCACCATGAAGTCATTGCAATAGTACTTAAATGGTAATTTGAACACGATGTAAGTTTGTAAAAATAAGAAAGACTATAATTCAATTTTCCTTATATAACCTATTCGGAACCTATTTAAACATAAAACATCATATTTTAAATTTTATATATTTATATAAGTAGTCGTAAAATTAGGAATTGTTTTTGGAAGTAGGATAAAAATTAGGGCAGACGACTGGCCGAGGCGTCCTTGAGGACGAGAACCCCAATTTCTGAATCCATCTCCATGCTATTGTTGGCAGGGGTATTGTAAATAAGATGAGCGATCCTGTCTGCAACAATATTAGATTTTCCTGAAAATATGACGAAAAGCAACATTAGAGAACTGACATGTATCAAAATTAGGAATTTTTTTATACAAATAACAAGAACTACATTTCAAATGTTATTTTTAATTTTTTTTCATAGCTCTAGACTCTCTAGTTATTAAAAAATGTCAATAAAAAGACATCTATAATTTAGTTATAGATGGGAACACAATGATCTTATGAGCTCCCTCTTCTCTCTAGTTTCTAGAGAGAGGGAGTCGTTACCCATGGCGGTTTCTTCTATCGGGGCCTCCGTCCGACCTTCAACTGGTTTGAGAATTCCTCTTCGGATCCTCATTTGTACCCAATTCCTCAATCCCTTGCCTCGTGAGTGCTTGCGATCCTCAGGTCTCTTCGCGCTCGCCGCATCTAAATCCAAATCCGGGGCTGTGGAAAGCGTCATCTCGTTCCTCGCTTCTCTTGTCAGATGCTTTGGTGGTGGCGCTCCGGCATCTTGGCTGCTCCGGCCTGGTTTTTGGTTCCGCTGCCTCCACCAGTCTCCCTCCCGCCGATCTGTACCCTCGGTCTTCCCCTCGCTCTTCCGTCCGGTGTCCCCCTTCCGCTGGCTTTGGCGATGCTGGCCGGTTGTTGCTCGTCCTCGGGCGATGGCGCCGGTGTCAGATATGTGTTCTGCCTGGCGGTGCAGTTATCGCTGAGTTCTCATCCTCTTCCTGTGCTCTGTCCGTTTTTCCCTAACTCATGTGGGCCCGAATTCCGTCCTTTGGGCCCAAGGCAATTCCTTGGGCCCAAAGCTGGCCTGAATGCTTAAAGCAATAAACAAATAAATTTATTTATATATATAACTTGTAAATCTATATTTTTCTTGTTATATATATATATATTATAAATACCGAAAGGGCTTCAATTAAATCCCGAGAGGATCTATTGGTGCGTCGTACTAGCGCGGTTCTAGGCAGCGAGTCTGGTTGTTCGTGGCGTTCTTCGTCTGAGTTGGAGCTCTGACGTCCGATGTCGGGTCTGGCTGGGGTCGTGGCAGTGTGTATCGAGGCGACTCCGCGTTACGGAAATTTCCTTGGAGGTTCGTCTTCACTGCCCACAGGGACTCCTGATGTACCGCTGGCCAGCGGTGTCACTGCTTGTGGTGCTTGGCGCTGGCTTTTGTCTACGTTGTCTCTAGCTTGGTTGGGCTTGGTTCACTTGTTCGACTGCATTTGTGTGTCTCCCTTCGTTTGTACTGCACATTTTCTTCTGTTTTTATGTTGTATTTTTCTGCGTCGATTTTGTATGATTAGACGGCTAGCCGTCTGCCGACTTTGTCAGCCTATCGAGGTACCGGGTCTGTCCGGCCTCAAATTATTTCCTAATAAAAAAAAAAATAAACAATGCCAATAACGACGCTACTTCTACAGTCCTAAGGAGGGCCTAATCGCATGGTCAAAAGTTTTCTTTTCATAAGAATATATTATCTATACTAATATGAAAATATTACTTACATAATACGAAATCAATATACAAGTTTCAATATTCATATTATCAACAATAATACCAATAACAATACTATGTATATAGTCTTAAAATCAATATACTAGCGTGTAAGGATGAAGCAAACTCTCTCAGGGTTTTCAAAACCGTGACCGACTGAGGGTTTTGTCAATTTGATCGGAATCTTTTAGGGGTAGGGGCAGGGCTAGGACATTGGGAAAGAGGAATCTTCTATACATTAGATTGAACTTTTTTTTTTACAGTGTTTGAAAATTTAACCGATTAGTTTTCTATAGTTTTCAAAACTATAACCAACTATTTTTTCACAGTTTAGAAAACCGAAAACACTTATATTCCTACTGTTTTCAAAATCATAGCCGACTTTGTGTATATGGTGAGATTTTAGCTGCGCGATAAGACCTTCCTATATTCTAATTAATGTTAAACTTTTGCAAGGAATCAGATCGTTGCCCCTACGTCGTGTAGTAGTATCACACTCCGAAGTGTGATTTTGATAGTATTGGGTCAACAAGTAACGTGTAGTGTCCAAACCAACACTACTTTTCATGCTAGTGGTAATAATGAAATGTCAAAAAAATTGAAAATCTAATTCCTTGTTCCTAAAGCCATGCATGTCTAGCTATGCATTCAGTCAAAATATATTAACCTTCCTTGTCCTAATTATTTAGGCCCTATTGGACTCATACTATGTTTTTTATTTGGAAATTTTGAGTTATATAAATACTAAAACCTTCAATTAAAAGGTTTTGTTGGAATTTTCAGAAAATCTCTGTATAAATTATTTTTATGGCAGTCGGCAGTAGCTGGTAATAAGTGGTAACTTTGCATCACCTCTACTCTAAACTCTAAAAGAAGCAACCGACGGTCGCTTTTGTCGTCCTTGACTTTTGGACAATAAAAAATAAACAATAAATATTAATTGTACACACATGAATACATCCTCAAGCCAAAAGTGCAGGTACATTATAGTTACTCTATCTACTGATTTGTCCAGTTTTTCGATTTATCTAGACTTGTCTAGAGGACTAAATTCTTATCTTAGTTCAAAAAAAAACTATAGAACAAGTAAAACTGAAACAGTTTTCCTAAAATAAATAATGATAATAAAATAAAATAATAAACAGATGAATTTTCAGAAAATGCCAATTAAGTTTTTTTATTAGGTAAAAATTCGAGTTCAGACAAACCTGAAACTCGATTGTCGACTAGGTCGGCAGACAAAATATCGTCAATACAAACAATACACAATAACACAAATCACCCCACCAAAAAAAACAATAACACAAATCGACATAGAAAAAGAAAAACCCAATCAACTCATATACAAGTCATCAACCAACAGAGAAGTCGATGGAGGTCCAAGACGCGCTACAAGTGCCAAGAATGTAGGATAATGCGAAGACTCACGACAGTACCCCAACCAGAAAGGGTGACTTCTGAGGATGTGTGGATCGCCGACGTCGCCCCCACCTAAATAGAGGATCTTCGAAGACCACAAACACAAACACGATCCGTTGTCGATCAAACAAGACACCCGATACTGCAACCCAACACAGAGCAAAAACAACCACACCAAATCAACGACCTGACACCAGAAGACAAGGTAAATACGGGCTAACAAAGGGAAGATCGATCAACCGTCGGAAATGTGAGCGGAACTCCCGGAACCAAACGAGACATTCGTGGAGCATAATTATTTCTTATTTATATAATAATTTCTAGATCCTATCGGGATTTAGTGCACGCCCTTTCAAACAGGGTTTAGAGCCCTTACGGGATTTTTATTAATTATATATATACATATATATATATATATACACATATATATATACATATACATATATATATAGAGAGAGAGAGAGAGAGAGTAAATTGTGTAGAAAGACTTCGGGGTGGCTATATGCACCCATGACAGGTGCTATATACACTCCTTAGGACGGATCTATGATCCGTCTGTTATAAATTTTTTTAAAAATAGACGGACGAATCTAGGATCCGTCCGTCATAAAAAAAATGAAAAAATTACATAGGACATATCCTACATCCGTCCTATGTAAAGTAAAAAAAAAAAGAGGGAGAGGGAGATAGAAAAAGATGCAAAAGCAGCTTTTTCTTTTAGTTGAAGTATTAACATCAAGGGCAGATGGGAGATCCGCCCTTGTTCCCTTCTTTTTTTTTTAAAAAAAAAGCTGCATGTGCAGCTTTCCTTTTTGCTTTTTTTTTTAAAAAAAAAATACAAGGGCGGATTTGTAATTTTTAACTTTTTTTTATAACGGATGGATCTAACGGACGGATCATAAATCCGTCCTATGGAGTGCATATAGCACCTGTCTCGAGTGTATATAGCACAATCTAAAGACTTCTGCACTACCAAGGGCGACACATACCCCAACATGAACCCTGACAACCTCGAAGAGAGGGCGAATGAGGAGAGGCAGGCAGAGGCCGATGGACGGTGGCTGACGGGTTCAAACTATAGAGGAAGAAGCAAGGCTTGGAGGACGAGAGAAGGAGATTGGCGAGCAAAAACCCAAACCCGACCTATACCAAGTCGAAAGGAGCCAAGAGGAGATGATTTGAGGAAGAGAGGACCGAATTGGGGCTAGAGAGCACAAGCCCCAGATCTTAAAATCGAGGCACAGATTCTCAAATTGATGAGAAAAAAGAACGGATATGGGAACATCAACCATAATAAGATAGTACAAGCCCTAAAGAAATTGAACTGATGCAACCATGAAAGAGCCAAATGGTGCAAATCGGGGTTTTTTTTGGATCCGAACTACGGGTTGAAAAAAGAAGGAGAGAGAGAGAGAGAGAGTTTTGAGGCTCCCTCAAGAGAGAGGGGGTTTTGGCAAACTTCGAATTCTGGGCGGTGGTGCTGCAGAGGAGTGTTGGTGGTGGTCTGCAGCCGCAGGGCGGAGGTGAAGTCCCATACAAGGGGTTGGGGCTCCCTCAAGAAAGAGTTTTTTTCCAAAGATGAACCCTTGATCTAAAACCCAATTTGATTATTGATCAAAGTCCAACGTTTTTTAATTAATATTTAACATAATTAAATGTTTCTACCCTCAAAGAAAAGGGGTTTTAGCTCCCCAAAAGGAGAGTTTTATATCTATTTTCGATTTTAAGAAAATGTCAATTAAGTTGACTATGAGAGTATTCATCCTAACACTAGCACTTGATTCAATCCAAAGAATAAATTCGGCCCAATTTCCTTCCCTAATTAATCCAATGTCCACCGGGCAGTCCAAATTAGTTAAATGACCAACATCCGATCAGTTACTTTGTACGGTTCATCGTCTCCCTTTTTTCCTCTCTTTGTTTTTCAACGACTTGTTTCTTGCTCTCTACCTTCGTCTTCACTCAGTTGATCATTGTTCTCCTATTTGCTCTCGATCAATGTCTTCGTTTGAAGCTAGCAATGTCTAAATCAAGCACAGAACGCAAAGGTTAGTGTACTTTCATGGCGCTTCCATATCTTTTTTAGGGTTTGTCCGTTTTAGTAACTGGTTTGTTTGTATTGTTGAATTCGATTTTAACATATTTTTCATCATTTGTAATGTCTTCTAATATATGTAGTTGCGGGCCGATCTAATTGATTCTTTTCTATATCCATTATTTAGACCTGGAATCTTACAAATCTCAATTCAATGTGAGTATCTGTTTTTTTTTTTGTCCGCTGTTTTTATATTACTCGATTTTATTCTGTGTTTATGTGTGCATGTCCATATTTTGTAGAAAGTAGTAAGTAGATAACTGGATACATGTGGATGAAAATTTTCATGCTTATGCTAATACCTATTTCTACCTTAAAGTATGCTTATTTGATCTAGAGCTCCTTATCTCAATCAGAAACTTATACCCAATAAATTTTTTCTTTGTAACATCCACCTCCCTCCCAAGTCACAAATTGTTTGCATTAACATCCTTCGTTTCAATTAAACCAAAGGGAAATCTCAAAAACATCAATTACAAAATTGAAAAGGATTGCTAAACTTGCTAAATGATTCTTGGATTGCTAAACTGAAAAGGATTTCAGTTTTACAATTACAGCTCATGAAAAGGATTGAAAAACTGAAAAGAATTGCACAACTAAAAAGGATTTCAGTTTTATAATTAAACTGTACATTTAGCAAGTTTGAGGAGATTGTCCCGTTACATCTCATAGAAGATAGAATGGGACACAATTCAAAATCACACAATCCAAATTCAAAAATCCCCAATTCGAAAAAGGCATCAAAAGAAGACAATATCCAAATTCTTAAATAAAAAATATATATCCAAAATCCCAAATTCGAAACCCTTATTCATAACATACCTTCTTTGTGTTGGGTTCAAATGGATCTGTGTCCAACTTCTCCCTCCAGGTTGTAGGCATAGTCGGAATTCCTATGGAGCCCTCTTTTTGTGGTGTCGAGCGGATCTGTCTTCCCCTTTATCCCTCAGTTGAGCTTCGCAGGAGTTTTCTCTTTATCGCAGGAATCGCCTCTTCAATCTGTAAGCATCTGTATGTTTCTTCGTTCTTCTCCTTTTTTTATTATTAATGAAAACCTAACGGAGAAAGCAAAAACCGTTAGTTTTAACTTTTAAAGGGCGTGAGGTGAAATATTATAATACTTCAGGGGTACCACGCGAAAATTGTCCAATATTTGTACACCCCATGAAAAAGATATATCTCAAGCGTACATGGCGAAATTTCCTGACGAAATTTCCGTTAATTTTTTTTATTAAGATTTTAGTGTAAAAAACCGCGCAATGGCACTGCCATTGTACTAGTTTTATATAATTTTTGTATTATGTGGCTAATTTTTTCTTTAGTTATTTCATTTATTTATTTATATTTTTTATAATAGGAAAAAACAACGTTAATTTATCATAAACTAATAATATTTTAGCTTAAAAGTATTTTATACCTTTGTAATTCAAAAAAACAATCCTGCACATAACATTCAACTAGATAAATTAATACCTTTTGTGTTTCCGTCTTGACAAAACATTCAACTAAAAAGACATTAATTTATCTATAAAAGAAACTTACATTTTTGTACATTTTTCAATTCACATAAAGATAATGTAGAGAATCTAATAATTTGAGTAAGGGGAAGAGTCATATTCCAACAAAACTCCAAGTTGTTTCACCCACCATCCATCATGGATGGCTAGAAGGATACAATTTGTGAATGTGATGACGATGGAAAATATAAATTAGGTAACACAAATTGAAATTTTTCTAAAATGGGTCCAAAATGAATAGTAGCCATAACCACTAAAGATGAAATAAATTACGTCAAATCATAACAATTTAAATTAGATATAAAAATATATAAAAATACACACACATTAACACATGTGATTATGAGATATGGCTATGCCCACTCAATTTCCAATTCAAAGACGACAACCCACCTTAAGAGTGGTTTTTATCATTTCTTCCAAAGATGAACGTCGCCGTCGTTAGTTTCTTTGTCAATTCAACTTACACGGCGGGCCCTGCCCCTGCCTTGCCGTCCAACCTTAAGAGTGCTTTTAGTTTTACTTTCTCATACTTGCCTATTTTGATCATTTGACTTACGATTGTTTTTTTTTTATTACGATGAAGAGGAACAGAAGGGTAGTAAATCCCGAACACGTGACCCAGTCGATAAGAGTGTTAGCACGTATATATGATTTAGATAGAGTTGTACATATTTACGATTGTACCTTCAAGGTTTTCACCCAATGATATATATACAGGAGTAGGCTTCTCTGAGATCCTTCAAAGACTCAGTTATCTAAACACTTACATGGTATCATAGCCTCTTTGTGAAACCCTAAAATTTTTTTTTTCTTCCGTTTCACAAATTAATTCGATCCAGCCGCCGCCGCTCTCAAAGCCGCCGCCGCCCATAGCCTGCCGCCGCCGCCGCTCCAAGCCGCCGCCGCCGCCCCCACCCGCTGCCCTTACCCGCCGCGGCCGCCGCTCCTTGCCGCTGCCGCCGCATACCTCTAGCCGCCGCCGCCCCTCACTTGCCGCCGCCGCTACCTATCTATCCCAATGGGTGACGTTGTCAACCCCCAACCGCAGCCACAAAATCCTTTCCATTCCGCCCAATCCGTTACCAACATCAAGAACCAAATCCCCCTAACCCTAGACCTCAAGAAGGTTCAATACCACACATGGGCGGAACTCTTCACCACCGCTTGTCGGGGCCATGATGTCCTCACCCACATCGACGGTTCCGACCGCCCCAATGATGTCCCTGAGCCTATTTGGAACCGCATCGACTCCATCGTACTCGGATGGATCTATGCTACCATCTCCGAAGATGTGTTGATTACCGTCCTCCAACCCGGATCAATCGCTCGTGAAGTTTGGCTTCGCATCAAGGGCCTCTTTCATGACAATCAATCCGCTAGGGCTGCGGATCTTGAAGGGAAATTCATCAACACCCGTCAGGAAAGTTTCTCCAACGTCTCCGACTATTGCCTTGCCATAAAGGCTATCGCCGATCAACTAGGCGATGTCGGACACAAAGTCAGCGAAGAGCGCCTTGTCCTTCAACTTATCAATGGCCTCTCCACCAAATTTGACATCGTCGGCGGGATGATAAGCAACACTTCCCCGCTGTCGACATTCATGGTGGCTCGCAGCATGCTTTCCAAGGAGGAAAGCCGTCAGGGCCGCCCTCAAGCCCCTTCCCATGTCCTAGTGTCCTCCAAGGACTTCCTACCCACGGATCCTTACACCCGAAACGCTCAAACAACCCAATCCAAGCCACCCAACCAGCGCGGCGGACGAGAGAAAGGGAGGAACTCGCGACGGGGCCGCGGCGGCGGCCGCAGCAACATGTCGCGGCCGCAGCATTACCCGCCGCAGCCCCCGCCGCAATTCCCGCCGCAGCCTTGGTACCCCTCCCCGCCTCCCTGCCCCTATCCGTCGTGGGCCGGCTACCCACCGCCTTCGATGCTTCGCCCCTACCGCCCTCCACCCTCTGCGGCTCCTTCCCCGGCGCTATACGCATCCCAGCCGCAACACACCGATCTCTCCGCCGCTTTCTCCACCATGGGACTTCAGCAGCCGAATGACAACTGGTATATGGATACCGAGGCCTCTTCCCACATGATGAACGCACTAGGTAACCTACAAACTGTTTTTAATTCTAGCACTTTACCATCAATTTATGTCGGTAACGGCGCCCCACTATCCATTGTCGGTTCAGGTCAAGCAACCCTCCCCACTGGCCCACCCCTCCACCTTAATAACGTCCTACTTGCCCCTGACATAGTCAAAAACCTCATCTCTGTTCGTCAATTTATCACTGATAATCACGTGGCTGTCCAATTTGACCCTTTTGGTTTTCTTGTGAAGGACCTTCGTACGGGGACCCCAATCATGCGGTGCAATAGTTCCGGCGACCTATATCCACTTGCTCCAGCCCGCAAGTCCGCCCCCACCGCCCTCATCACCCTTAGTTCCGACTTGTGGCATGCTCGTCTTGGTCACCCTGGCAATCACGTGCTTCAAAGTCTCCGCTCTAGCAATTTTATTTCATGTAATAAAGCCTCGGGCATCTGCACTTCATGTGCGATCGCCAAGAGCAAAAGACTTCCTTTTAGCATTTCCCTTTCACATACTTTTGCACCTTTTGACATTGTTCATTGCGATTTGTGGACATCACCCATTCCTAGTGCTAGTGGTTTTTGTTATTATTTGGTTATACTTTATGATTACACCAATTTTGTTTGGGTATTTCCACTACGCCATAAATCGGAAACACAGGGCCACATTATTAGCTTCCACAAGTTTGTCCAGACCCAGTTTAGTTTGCCTATCAAGGCCATACAATGTGACATGGGAGGCGAGTTCGACAACAACATTGTCCGCTCCTTTTGTCAACAACAAGGGATAGCCCTCCGCTTCTCTTGTCCACAAATATCACCTCAGAATGGCAAAGCGGAACGCATTCTCCGCACGCTGAATGACAAGACACGAACCCTACTTGAACATGCTTCTCTACCCCCTTCTTTTTGGGTTGAAGCTCTTCATATGGCCACCTACCTCCACAATATACTACCTTCAAAGGTCATTGGCAACTCCAACCCAACCTTGGCACTCTACCACCGCCACCCGTCCTACAATCATCTTCGAGTGTTTGGATGCCTTTGCTTTCCCAATATGAGTGCCACTAATCCCCATAAGCTCTCCCCACGGTCCACAAAATGTGTCTTCTTGGGTTTTTCCCCACACCATCGAGGCTACCGTTGTCTTCGCTTGGATACCAATTGGGTAGTGACATCTCGCCACATGATTTTCGACGAACATACCTTCCCTTTTGCCCCCACCATCAACCCACAGTCCCCACACCCCAAGAATCCAGCCCCTCGGCCTCATTCCCACCCCTCCTACGCCTTCTTCTTGGCAGTAAACCACCTATGCCGCGGCCGCCGCCTCATGCTGCGGCCGCTGCCCAACCCGCAGCAGCAGTGCAACATGCAGCGGCCGCCGCCAACATGCCGCGGCCGCCGCATCATGCCGCGCCCGCCGCACCAGCCCCCGCAGCACCTGCCCCTGCTGCGGCCGCCGCCCCAGTGCCGCGGCCGCTGCCTCCCACAGCCCCCGCCCCCACCATGACCACGCGATCTCAAGTTGGGATCGTCAAACCCAACCCCAAATACAACCTCTTCACCCCTTCCACTCCCATATCACCTATACCTAAGTCACCACAAAAGGCCTTACAGGACCCAAACTAGCATGCCGCCATGGTCGATGAGTTTAGTGCTTTAATTAAAAATGGCACGTGGGACCTCGTTCCTAGGCCTCGAGACTCTAATATCATTAATTGCATGTGGTTGTTCAAACATAAGTACAGGTCTGATGGGTCACTTGAACGACACAAGGCTCGCCTCGTTGTCAATGGCAAGTCTCAGGAGGTTGGTGTGGACTGCGACGAAACCTTTAGCCCGGTCGTCAAACCCGCTACCATACGCACTGTGTTGAGCATCGCTCTCACTAAGGACTGGCCTATTCACCAGCTGGACGTCAAGAACGCCTTTTTGCACGATAACCTTCAGGAAACTGTGTATATGCAACAGCCTCCAGGCTTCTATGATCGTTCGCGCCCCTCTCATGTCTGCCTTCTCCGGAAGTCTCTCTATGGATTGAAACAGGCGCCCCGCGCCTGGTATCAGCGCTTCGCCACGTACCTCGGTGCGATTGGTTTTCAGAGCAGTCAGTCAGATCACTCCCTCTTTGTCTTCCATTCAAGGTCCGACACGGCTTATCTATTGTTGTATGTTGATGACATTGTGCTTACTGCATCTTCTCCATCATTATTGTCACGCCTGATGGGACTGTTGCGTTCAGAGTTCGCCATGACGGATCTTGGTCCCCTGAGCTATTTTCTCGGCATATCTGTGACTCGCACTCGGGATACATTGTTTCTTCATCAGAAGAAATATGCCCTTGAGATTGTCGACAAGGCTAGAATGACATCCTGCAAGCCTGCTACCACGCCTGTCGACTGCAAGTCCAAGCTTGATGCTGCCTCTAGTCCCAAGGTTGATGACCCTACCACCTACCGCAGTCTGGCAGGTGCCCTCCAGTATCTGACATTCACTCGGCCAGACATTGCTTTTGCCGTTCAGCAGGTTTGCTTATACATGCATGATCCCCGTGAGCATCATCTACAGGCGCTCAAACGGATCATCCGGTACATCAAGGGCACCTGTGACTTGGGATTGCACCTCTTTCGTGGCCGTTTCGACACACTCACATCTTACTCAGACGCAGACTGGGCGGGTTGTCCAGAAACTCGCCGTTCCACCTCTGGGTTCGCTATCTACCTTGGTGACAATCTGGTATCATGGTCCTCCAAGCATCAGGCTACCATATCTCGCTCCAGTGTCGAGGCTGAGTATAAAGGTGTCGCCAACGCTGTGGCGGAAACTTGCTGGCTCCGCAACCTCCTCTGTGAGCTTCGAGTTCCACTTCGTGCCGCTACATTGGTCTACTGCGACAATGTCTCCGCAGTCTACCTCGCCTCGAACCCGGTTCAGCACCAGCGTACCAAGCACATCGAGATTGACATACATTTCGTCAGAGAAAAGGTCGCTCTAGGCCAGGTTCGAGTGTTACATGTCCCTTCTGCCCATCAGTATGCGGACATCTTCACAAAAGGATTACCTACTCCTCTTTTTACTTCTTTTCGTTCCAGTCTTGCTATTCGCTCACCTCTAGCTGCGACTGAGGGAGGATGTTAGCACGTATATATGATTTAGATAGAGTTGTACATATTTACGATTGTACCCTCAGGGTTTTCACCCAATGATATATATACAGGAGTAGGCTCCTCTGAGATCCTTCAAGGACTCAGTTATCTAAACACTTACAAAGAGTACATGTAAATCGGCTTGTATCAATCGACTCGATCCAGTAATAGGAAGTAGGATAAACCTTATATTTTCATCCAAAAAAAGGGTGGAGACGGAGATTGAACTCGTACATTTGACTTACGATTTGATCCATTCGGAGGAGGTTGTTTCTTACTGCAGTATCTACACAACGGTAATGATTGATCTCATCACAGTGAATGTCATTACATATATAAGGAGTATATATCAACATTTGGGTATCATTTCACTCGCTTTTGATCGAGGAATATACGAAGTTTATACAATGTTCCAATATTTTTGTAACTAGTACTTGGAGTAGTAACTTAATTATGTCATGAGTAAATTTTTTAAGGCAAAGTCCATTCCTTCTTTAGGTAAGTTTTCAATTTTTTGGTAATAAAGTGATGTTAAAATTAGAAAATGAGGGGATTCGACATTGATTTTGTCAGTGGCGGATCGTGAAACGGTTAGTTGATGAGACCGAAAAATTAAACCCTAACTTTTTTTTTAAAAAAAATCATCAATATTGTAAATGTGTAATTAGAATAAAAACATTAATCGTACATATTAGATTTCCATGAAAGGAAAACCAATAAGCTATGAAAACTAAAGAACTTGATTCACAAAACTGGAAAAGTTTAGTTACAACAAACTCAACTAATTACGGTGCTCAGCTCACGAGTTCCTTTTATACAATGATCAAATGAGGAACAACGTCGTATAACTACAACTTCATCTTATTTACAAAATATTGCCTATAGTTCTATCTATGCTCACAGCGCCCCCTCAAGCTTGGCATGAGCTACAAAAACAAGACCAAACTTGAAGGAGAGAAACTGATGTTGTTGAGCACCCAAAGGTGTAGTGAGAATGTTTGCGAGCTGCAAATGGGATTGAATGTGATGGGTACAAAGAAATTGAGCCTGCACCATTTCACGAATGAAGTGACAATCAATTATAATGTGCTTCGTTTGCTCATGGAAAACCGGATTGGCAACAAGACTTTTGGCAACTTTATTGTCACAGTGCAACGAAATGGGAAGGGAGACATCAACCTTAAGATCCCTGAGTAAGCCTTCAAGCCAAACGACCGCACTTGCTGCAGCTGGCATAACTATGTATTCACTTTGATCAACAGAGGATTTGCTAACTGTCTTTTGCTTATTTGTCTTCCAAGAGGCAAGAGCATTACCAAGAAACATGTAATAACCAGTAAGGGATCGACAAGTGAATGGACAAGTTCCCCAGTCAGCGTCACTAAATGAATGAAGAGACAGATCGGAATTCCGAGGGTAGAACAAAGCCTGATTAAATGTGCCTTTGAGGCAGGGAAGAAGAAAGTAAGCAACCTGTAAGTGAGGGACCTTAGGTGACGAAAGAATTTGGTTGAGCTGTTAGATGGTGTATGAAATATCTGGACGACTAAGAGTGAGATATAAAAGATGCCCAATAAGCATGCGATATTGCTCAGGAGAATCGAGAGGATCACCCTCCGAAGGTGACAATTTCATATTCTTCTATATAGGAAATGTAGTAGGCCTACAATCTGTCATACCAACATCAACTAAAATTTTTAAAATTTATTTCCTCTGATTCAAAAGAATCCCAGAGGAAGATCGAGCAATTTCCATCCCAAGAAAGTAGCGAGTTAGACCCAAGTCTTTGATAGTAAATGCAGAGTCAGGAGCAGTTTTAGTGGCTAATATGTCACATGTAGAATCACCCGTGAGGAGAAGATCATCTACATAAACCAAGGCCACAGTAAATAGACCCTTAGAGGTCTTAAAAAAGAGCGAGTGATCCTGAGAAGACTGACAGAAACCCAAATTGATAAGCAAACAGTTGAGTTCAATGTTCCATTGTCTGCTTGTCTGTTCCAGACCATAGAGAGAGCGAAGTAATCGACAAACTTGACCCTTATGATGAATATGGAAGCAGGAGGAGGGAGCATGTAAACTTCTTCATCCAAATGGCCATGAAGAAATGCATTATTAATGCCAAGTTGATGCAAAGGCCAATCTCTAGCAGCAACTAGAGCAAGAATCACACGAAAAGTTATAAACTTGGCAACTGGAGAGAACATGTGTTTGTAGTCTTTGACTTTAACTTGATTAAAGCTCTTAGCAACTAAACGAGCTTTGTAATGATCAACTGTGCCATCAACCTTATATTTTTCCCTGTAAACCCGCTTGCAACCAATAGCTTCTTTGCCTGGAGGAAGATTAGTCAGTGTCCAGGTCTGATTAGCATCAAGGGCATGGAGCTCCTGTTTCATAGCCTTAATCCAATGATGATTGTTCTTAGCTTGAGAATGACAAATTGGTTCAGAAACCGAGAAAACATTGAACAAAGAAGCTCTATAATATGGAGAAAGATGATCAAAAGTAGAGAGGCAAAAAAACTGAAAGGCAAAGGAGGAATCAGAAGATGGAGAATGATGTTTGGAAGGGATGTTGCTACAAATGAAATCTTGCAGTTTAGAGGGCAAGTGTGTTTGGCGAGTGGAATGGCGAGGGACAATATATGAGGTTGGAGGAGGATGGGAATCAATGGAAGGGATGTATGTAGAGGGAGAGGTATTGGTAATATCAGTGTGTTGAAGTGGTTGAGGAAGCAGCTAAATCTCTTGAAGCACCCGAGAGATTTCCCGTTGAGGACTGAAGATGGAAACTTGTTGATGATGTAAGTAGCAGCCGGGACACATTCTCCCCAAAATTTAATTAGAAGATTGGCATGGAGTCTTAAAGCTCTAGTAGTCTCAACTAGGTGATGATGTTTACATTCTACCCTGCCATTTTGTGGAGGTACCCTTGGGACATAGGTTTGGTGTATAATGTCATGTTTAGCAAATAGATCATGACATTTAGAAGAAACAAATTCAGTGCCATTGTCTGATCTAATACACTTAATCACATAAGCAATGAAATGCTCAAGAATCATGAACACTTGCAGTTTATTCTGTAACAAGAAGTCCAAGTACTCCTAGAGTAGTCATCAACAATGGTAAGGAAATAACAAGAAACGCAGATAGCTTGAACACGATAGGGTCCCCACAAATCAATGTGTATTAAAGCAAACACAAAAGAGACAGAAGATAAGTTCTTTTTGAAAGACAATATGTGATGTTTTGCCAAGATACAGGTTTCACAGAAATAAGTGTCTAAAGTAGAACAATTACTGAAATGCAAATGTTTCATCTTTGAGAGAGATGAATGACCCAACCTAGCATGTAAAACATGAAAATTATTTGAATCAACAGCAACCTCATTACAAAGACAAGGAGAATTCCTGAAACCAACAACAACTCTTTTCTCAGGAAAATCAGAAGATCCAGCTCTCAACACATAAAGGCTTTTGCTCTCAAGTGCAGTAATCAACAAATTCTTAGTGAAACGATCCTCGAAGACACATAAGTTTTCAAAGAAACTTATGAATAGTTGTTTATCCTTCGACAACTTAGAGACAGACATCAGATTATGCTGAAATTCAGGCACAAAGAGAACATTATCCAAAACAAAATTAGATGTGATCATAACACTCCTAAAATGAGAGACTAATACTGCACAACCATTAAGTAAGCCTAAGAGCACAACCTTAGAAAGCTTGAACATTTTTAAGAAAAGGCAATATGATCGGTTGCCCCTGAATTCACTATCCATTGTAAACAATCAGAAGGTCGAATGCTTTTATTAGACAAAAATTCCATTTTACCTGCAAAGCTGATAAAGCTAGTGTCAAGTGAGGTATTGGTGGTGGATAACTGTCCTTTGCCCTTCATGAGCTTCACTACCTCATTATACACAACATTGACCATTGAAGGATCTGCTCTAGCATCTCCTGATGCATAAAATTGAGAAGAACCTTCCTTAGTAGATTGCTTATCATCATGATCATCAATAGGACTATCATAATCTGCAGTATCTTGCCCATTAGCAGCTATCTTTCCTTAATATTTATCACGAGGACCAGTAAACCAGTCAAGATAGCCAATAAGTTTAAAATAACTCTCCTTAAGATGACCCATTTTGTTACAATAGATACAATATCTCTCAAAATGTGCCTTCTTGAAATCCCTTTTTCCAAGCAAATTAGGCCTAGAAGATTGAGACTTAGATTGACTGTTAGAACAATAATGATTGACAACAAACACAGATGTATCATCATTGTCTGAATCGAGCTTGAACCTTTCAAGTCTTTTTCAACCTGAACTGTCATCTGATATGCCTTGTTAAGAGTCGGCAATGGATCCATTGCCAAGATAATACTTCTGACTCCATCAAAACCATCATTCAAGTCAGCAAGAAACTGCACTAGTTTGAGTTTAGCTTTCTTATCAACTATCTTCTTCAGTAAGCTACAACCACAATGACTCAAGGCGCCACAAGTACAAGTTGGCATACCTTCAAGAGTCTGGATTTCATTCGATACATAACCTATTCATTTTGCTAACATAGGTCAAAATTGACAAATTCTCATGCTGAAAGATACTAACTTCTCTCTGAAGTTGATAAATGGGAGGCACATTTGTCTCCCCAAAACATTCACAAACATCCTCCCAAAGTTCCCTCGCAGAACCAGAGTACATGAAATTTTCTGCGATCTCGTTGTTCATAGAGTTGACAATCCAACTCATTACCATAAAATTGCACCTCATCTCTCATACGAATCCCTCCGACGGTTTCACACAAGAGCCAATTATGAAACCTAATTTCAATTTCGCACATAATGTCACACGAATCCCTCTACTCCAGCTTGAGAAATTTGAATCGGTAAGAGCATTTGAAACGAGTGTCATACCTGGATGATCGAAATTGGATAAGAACAACGGATCATTAGTGTTTGCTGATGATCCATCATGCTCGGAATTCCTGTGATTGAAGAACTGAGTTCCCTCCATAGCAATCAGATAGTGACCAGCAAAACAGAGTAAAAAAATACCTGAAAACGTCCTTGAATCGCTTCAAGGCTCTGATACCATGTAGAATATTAGGTTTCCATGAAAGGAAAACCAAGAAGCTATGAAAAATGAAGAACTTGATTAACAAAACTGAAAAGGTTTAGTTACAACAAACTCAACTAATTAAGGTGCTCAGCTCATGAGTTCACCTTTTATACAATGATCAAATGAGGAACGACGTCGTATCACTACAACTTCCTTTTATTTATAAAATATTGCCCATAGTTCTTTCTATTATCACATTACATACTTTATTTCACGGTTTTTAAATATTTTAATATAACATACTAATTTAAAGTTTTCAGGAATTACAAAGTTTAAAAAATGATAATTACGATAGAAGTATATCAATTGGTAAATGATATGAAAAATAATTTATATCGGTTCAATCTTGAAACATTTATAACTTTTTACTCAGGTGTTGGATTAGAGCTTATAATATATCAAAACGAAGCTATCAACGAGAGAAATATGTATAATATATTTTATTTTTTTTATTAGGGGTGTCACTACCACTGTTGACGCCAAAAAGGATCCATCCCTGGTTTTGTTGCTAGGGATGCAATGGACAAAGTCTAGTTTGTTGAATCAAAATGAGCAGTTACCGACATTGAGTTGGTAAAGGAAGAGGCAGTCCTTTGGTCTATCCATGTTTCATGATCGGGGATCTACATGTTGTTACAATTTAAAATGTAGGATCTTTAGAAACCAATGGAAAAAAGGGCAAAAAAACTATAAGGTTGAAAACTTGAAGGTTGTGGCGTGGTATATACTCTAAGGTGATATATATCTGAACCCACTGCCTTGAAAGCAATTTCGCCTCAACTGCAGATGGAAGTCGGTAGTTGGCGTCGCCCTCAAGTTATATTGGATACCCGAAATGTGCACTCGAAGCAAGGATTTGGAATCACGAAGAAAGAATTTATATTGCTCAAAATGATCAGGTTGTTGCGCATTAATTTTCTCGCGCACATTTTGAACTCGTGGAGCGTTTTCTTCCTCCTTAAGTTGGCTTGACAAGTTGTGTTGTGAATGTTTTGTCTTTCATACGTTTGGATATTGTGTTGTTCCAACACTTGTCCTTCAAAACTTCATGCCCTCAGGACCTTTTGGCATGTTTTGATATATTTTTCCTAAATTTGCTATGTGTGCTCATATCAGTCATTTTTATATCATGATGAATTAACTTTATGCCATGATGTTGCTTCTGTTTTATGCTTGTCACTAGGAGTTGTTTGTAGATGTCAAACATTTGTAGAGTTGTATTGCAAAAATGGAAAATGTATCTTTTGAAGATCATAGATACTTGACAGAGGAAAGTGTGTCCATATACTGTACGGGAAGAGAAGATATATCGATTGAATTGTAAGAAAATCTTAGTTTAAAAATAATATTGGTTTAGGGAATATTATTTTATCTAAGAAAGCGTGTTTATTTACTTCCCTTTTCCCTAATTTTCTCGTAAAATGTGGTAGGTTTATAACACGTGGGAAGGTAACCTAGATGTAAGAGAGCTTGTGTGTGTTGTGAAGTTGTGCTTGTGATTCGTGTGCTCGCCATTGTGAAGGTTAGTACGTTTGAATAGGTTTACTTAGTGGGGTTTATTGGATATAATGCCTATAGTATGAGGTTTTAGGGTATCTTTTGAACTTCCCCATTCCACGTTGGAAGTTTAAGGGTATTCTAAATGTGTTTTTAAGGAGACTCTTCACCTACCTACATTGAGGGGTAGAGGAGAAGATGGGGCACTCACACGCGCCCCTGCCGCCGTCCATTTGGCTCCAAAATTGGAGTTGAATTTGATTTTTGCGGAAAACATCTTTTCTGGAGGCCGAAGATATTACGATTAAGCTTGTTAGTGTTTATCCGCGAATATCTATTTTCATTAAAAACTTATTTTTCGGTTTTGGATAGCCACGATCTTTTTTTTGGATTAGGAAACAAGGAGCAAACACTCCCCCTAACTACAATACCATAAAAACAAAAACAAGAACACAACAATGTTTACACATAGCATAATCGAGCCTTCAACATCCCCCGTGCATCATTCAACAACAGTAAGGCCGCACCAGCCGGCGGTTCATCAATAAAATGAAAGCTTAGTGGTAAGGAGAAAGCAAAAGAAGCGACCTCGTCCACAAACGAGTTTGCCTCACGGTATATATGACGAAATTGGATATTCCAATCTCTACGTAGGAAGCCATGACAACGGTCCACTAGGCTGAACAATGGGTGTGAGGGCTTGACCCTCCTCTCGATAAGATTAATGAAGACCTCGGAGTCAGTTTCCAGCAACACCTTCTTGAATCCCATTCCCCAACACCAACAAAATCGAGCACGAACCAATGTTGTAAGTGAAGCCACCCAACCACTTTACATTCACATCCTGAATCACACCACCTGCTAACGCCCGAGTGCCCTCTCTAAGAGCACCATCTGTATTCACCTTGACCCAATCCTCCATGGGCCTTTCCCAGTAGACTTCCCTGACTCTCCTTTTTTTGGCTTCACTTTCAGTACCCATCCTCTTCATAGCATCTTTGTAATCTCGCATCACTCTAGCACAATCCAAAATGGTCATCGATTGTCCATCCCTTTCTTGGAAAATGATAAAATTTCTTCTCTTCCACAGTTTCCACACCTCAAACGCAAAAAATGCACTCTATTCCCCCCCAATCCTCGAGATGCTCCCAAGACACGTTTGCCTTTATCCAAGACGCGAAAGGAAGACTCAAGGAATCTCGTATTCGACTCGCGCCCAAAGCCTGTATCCAAAAAAATATTAGCAGCACCACATTCCCTAAATAGATGTTCAAGAGATTCATCACAAAGTTTACAGATAGGACAGAGTGAAGAGGAACCGAAACCTCTTCTCACACATTCCATGTTTGTTAGGACTCTGCATATGCTCATAAGCCAGATGAAAGCCCAAACACTTTCATTGACTCAAAGTTTCCACACAACCTTAAAGAAGCCCATATCATTGCCCTGCCAGCTTCCTCACTTCCAAATAGCTAAGTAGCCCGACCGCGTCGAGTACTCCCCATCCTTGGTGAAATCCCAGCAGGGCAGATCCTCCCCGTCAGAAACCGTCACCACCATCGGCTTAAGGAGCACACTAGCAGGAAGAGCAAGACTGAGACTTTCCCAACACCCTCCCTTTTCATTAGACCACATCTCCTCAACCATCCTACTTGGTTCAGCCTCCGTTGTACCTATCCTCAAATTTTGTAGCGGTTCCTCGCTAATCCAACTATCATTCAAGAAGTCTATGCTTTTACCATCCCGGAGATTCCAACGAAGCCCATGATTAATAACCTCACAAAGACCCTTCCTAATCCCTTTCCAAACATGAGATGCTCCTGGAGAAGATCCAAGAGTCGTTCCAATGTATTTTCCATTGAGTATATCCCTCCAAAGACCCTCCTTGTCCATCAAGAAACGCCAACTTAGTTTAGCTAAGAGGGCTATATTTAGCTTCTCCATAGACTTAACGCCTAATCCCCCGAGGTCCTTAGGTTTGATCACCTCTTCCCAGGCTACCTTGTGAACTCTTCTCTTAGTTTCCGTTGATCCCCAAAAAAAATTCCTGCAGATTTTTTCAATTTTCTTGCACACCTCCGAAGGGATTCACATAGCTCCTATGCAGTAAACCTAAGGAGATGATTTTTTCAAAATTTTCAATTTTCTTGCCACAATCTTCTGAAGATAGAGAGAAATCTTCTCTCGCAGATCTTTTCTTGCGGTCGAAAGAGATCGACGATTTCAACATCTATAAAAGAGGATCGCAGACTATAGGTTTAAACGCACTTAAAACATTCACCTCCCTCCCTCTCCCTCTCTGGTTTTCTCCTATCCTTTTTCCGTTTTGAGCGTCTGTTCCAATTTCATCTTCTTTCCCTCGAGTGCACCTATGAGCGGTGAAATCATTGGGGGACGTTGCTTCACATACGATCTACACCACTGTTGGGGAAAATACGTGTCTCATTGGGTGGCTCTCATACCACGATTCATCGTAGTCTACAATCCCTTCATATAAACGAGTTCGTCCTACATCCATTAAAGATTTACAACACCAGTTTGTTGTGTGTTTCAGGTTCCAGCAGAGTCATTGTCCAATAAGGGTATTGTAAATGTATGGTTAGATAAAATAGTTCATCTATACTAGTCGCGTCTTATGTACTCTTATAATAACAAGAAGTAGAACAATTCGAAAACCCTATCTAAAATAAAGAGATGGGGCGATTTTTACTCAAACTACATGTTCATAATTAAAGGGGATTTTCATAGAAAATACTTGCCTTTTAACACTTTTTTCCACCTATAATTTTTTTTGTCATAGGTAGGCAATAAGTCCATTATAATATGGGAGAAGGTTTTTTTTTTGGTTTAGAGGTAAGCATTAGGCCCATTACAATATGGGGGAGGGAGAATTCGAACTCATGAGATACTGATTACTATGTGTTATCCTTACAAACTAGGTTAGTAAGACTTGATTACCTATAATTCTTCGGGGTGGCTATATGCCTATATGCACCCATCGCAGGTGCTATATACACTCCTTAAGACGGATCATAGATCCGTACGTTATCAATTTTTTAAAAATTATACGGACGGATTTATGATTCGTCCGTTGTAAAAAAAAATAAAAAAATTACATAGGACGGATCCTTGATCCGTCCTATGTAAACTAAAAAAAAAGATGGGTCAAAAAGCTACAGCACTGCTGCAGCAACTACTTTTCCAATTCACAATATCCCCCACGGATGAATGATCCGTCCCTCTCTCTCTTTTTTTTTGTTTTTTATTTGTTTACATAGGACGGATATGATCCGTCCGCATATCCGTCCTATGTAATTTTTTATTTTTATTTATAACGAACGGATCCTAGATCCGCCCGTATATTTTTATTAAAATTACAACGGACGGATCTATGATCCGTCCTAAGGAGTGCATATAGCACCTGTCTCCTGTGTATATAACACAATCCTAATTCTTTAATAACACTACCTACTATAATTTCGAATGAAGTCCAACAAGATCATATGGGTAAACGTAGAATTCACCCTTTGATTATATACAAGTGTGAAATTAAATGAACGTAGATGGATGCACATGCCCTATCTGCCGCTAAGATAGCAGTATACGTACCAATGGTACCCCATGTGCAGGTCACACTCATCTTAAATTATAGAGGATGCACCATCTCTCTCTCTCCCTCCACTGCTGATAGTAATCGGTATATAATGCGTATTTCACATGGTTTAAATCGATTTTTTTGGACCGAATTGAGTCAATCGAACTGGATCCAAATCAAATTAAATAGATTAGATTCGGTTTTCGATTTACAATTTCTAAAATTCAGTTGTAGGTTTGGTTCGATTCGATTTAGGTTTGATTCAGCTCAAACCTAACTTTTACTAAATTAAATAAAAATATTATATGACACTAGTTTAGGTGAATCACTTCTCATATAAAAAATAGTTTATCGCACTATAAGATATTGTGCATTTTTAAGAAATTTGGTATGGCATAATTTTTAAATGGATATTTCATGAGGTAACCCTGTGGTATATTGTAATTCGGGTGGTAGACAATAGTGTGAAGCTAGTTTTCCATCGAGTGATCCTAGGGTTTCAAAACTTTTTGTGTTGCACCCAAAACTTTTGTTTTGGTTGAGAAACGAGAGTTTCAACTTTGATATATAGGTTGGTATTTTGAAATATTCAAAAATTATTGAGTTTTTTCAAGAATAAAATCATATTATTTTCTAACTTATTGGTGGTTAGATGCGATTTACAAAAGAAGAGAACTACGAAGATTAGATGCGATTTACAAAAGAAGAGAACTACGAAGAAGACGAAAACGTGACAAACGCGAAGAAGGTGAGATTGCCGGTGGCTTTGGACATGAGCACAAGTCTCGGACTTGCCGGCGGCGGTGGACAACAGGCAAAACTCACCGTCAATTGTTGTTTGAATGGTTCAAACCCGAATCATACTTATAATTATATGTAAATTCGGTTTGATTCAACTCGGTTTTGAACCGATAAACAACCTTAATTTTCACATTAATTTGAAAAAACCTTTTTATGTTTCCCGCAATCTTTTTTTCACTAGCCCCACCGCCACCGCCACCGCCACCCATATGCACGCTTATTGGCTTATATTTTCCAAATTAGAAGGTGGGCATATATATGTCCGTCGAGATATTTGGAGAGCCAAACCGACCGACGCTAAACAATAACAAGGTAGGTAAGTAAGGTTCGTGCGTCCCCTAATAATTGGCAATACAGGATTTTGGGTGTCGGTGCTACCTTCCCACTTAATTACGGTGGGGCCATCCTGGCGCGCCAAAAAAATCGATCTTGCAGATCCAATTGCGTGGGGTGAGGTATGATATCTTATGTGGATACTGTAGATGAATAATCCCTCAAGAAAATATCAGTTACCAAAAACATATAAATTCATAAAATAAGCAACACTAAGCATAACACGATGTAAAGCAGTAAAGAAAAGTAAGGTCATGTTTATTAAGGGATATTAGAGATACTAAGAATAGGAATACTAATATTTTATTTTTCTCTTTCTGCCACGTCATTCTAACATCTTATTCTTATTTTTCTCACTTTATCAGTAGCATCCCTAGTATCCCAAAACACATCTTTTCATACCAATTCAATTTACAAATATACCTCTATCTAACAATTATTTTCATTATCAATTATATTATTATATTTTTTTATTATTATTATTATTAAAATAATATACTTTATAAACTAAATAGTGCGAACTATAGATAACCAAAAAAGCGACATTAATTAAATTAACAAAATGACGTTGCAACAAAAATAATGCATAAACTTCATAATTGTTTCAATAACATAACATAATTCGGAAAGCGAAAAATACTAATTGCCTCCACATATTGACAAATAATGTTTTAATAATTATTTATTTCATTTCTTACATTATTTATTATTTCAAATTCTTCCATAATTATAATCCAATTTTTCGGATAATATTTTGCATATTTATAATCAAAGAGAAATAATCTTTTTAAATATAGTCAAACATATTCAAAATTTATGTCTACATGTAGATAAAAATGAATCTAGTATTGTGGTGATTTTTTTTATTATTTTTTTTTACATTTATTTTTCAAAAAATTAATTTTTATAGTTAAAATCACTTTCTTCCAGCACAACATCACAACCACCCATCATCGAAACGTGGCGGCATCATGGCTTCCTCTTGACAAGAGGAAAACCTGTCGTTGTTCCTGCCAAAGAATTACTCAAACCTACAACTAGTATAGTTGGTAAGAAAGAGGTCGATCCATAGGGAAATCTAGTAAGTTCTAGTGCTAATCTAATCGCAAGTAAACAAAAAGAGAGTTTTTATGGGAAAAAGATCCGCCTTTTGTCAAAGCGGAAACAAGTAAACAAGGCAATGAAAGTTTTAGAATGCAATAGAGAGAAATAGGTTCACCTACAATTTGTCACTTTAATTGATGAATTTGATCCTTGTTTCAGCCTCTAGTTCTCTTCTTTTCCTATCAATGTCCTTGTCCAGATCTTAGGTAAATTACTAGTCCTACGAGTCCTAGCAATCCTTATCTCTAAATAACCCTAACACGGTTAAGATTTAACCTAGAGATAGCATTAAGACTATGAATTAACCAAGGTATATGCAATATCAAGCTACGAGTCGATATTTAACATATATTCAACTTCCTACACATCCAATTAGTCCTACGAGTCCTAAAGGGATATGATTGCCACTTGGGTTAAGGTTCGCTACGAGGAATCTACAAAACCCTAGCAATTGAATGAATCTACTCTAACTAGTTGATCAGGCCAGAGAGAATAAAACACATTCAAGGAATTAAGCGCAAAGAAGTCAAAACATTCAAATAGGAATAAGAACTAGATTAAGAAACTCACAATTCAACAATCAAGATCCAAACTGTAGGCGAAACCTTCGAGAGTTTAGTTGCTCATGCTCAACGTGCTCTCAACAATTCTCAAAAGTGCATAAGGTTATTAGTTAGGTGCCTAAGAAAATAACCCTAATAGTCCTTAAATAAACCTAAGAAAGTCGGCCAAAACAATTCTAAAGAAACCCTAATTAATGAATCGGCGGTTCTGATGAGGCCGCGGGGCGGCTACCTCAGGCGACGGGGCGGCCAGGCGATCAGCGAAATCCTTCGGTAAGTCTTCGGGCCGCGGGGCGGCTAGCTCGGCCGCGGGGCGGCCATTCTGTTCACATCGATTTTTCCTCTTCGAATTTGGTCTCGATGTCAACATGAAAGTTGTAGATCTCGGAAAGAGCTTTCCAAAGCATGCTTATAATAGGCATTCCGACCACCGAGGCCTCCAGAAAATGCAAAACAAGTTCAGCTTGTCTGACGACAACTTCTACTGACTTGTTTATCACTTAGGCTCTCGAAATTCGACTCCACTCCCGTGCTCTTCACTTTTCTTCCTCAACTTGAATCCTCCTTCATCCAAGAGCTCCTCATTCCTCGTCGGATCCACATCTACCTGAAATTAAACATAAAATTGCATAGATTCTGACTCTTCCAATACCACTGGTAAACATGTAATTGTAACTAAAATATGCACTATTTACAACCAAACTATGCTAAATGAATCCTAATATGTATATCTAATCATGCTCTATCACCTCTCCTGCGCGCAAATGGACTGGCGACATGTGTCTTCTTTTTGTGCATGCTGCGTCAGTGCTTCTCCCGCATGCAAAGCAGCGTTTCATCCTTCACATGCCAAAAGCGACGTCGTTTTGTGTCCCAATTTCTAAAACGTCACAGAGCTTTCCAGCTCACCCTATTTTCAGCTTTTTTTTTTCACCCGCCTAGTATCGATACTAGCTGAGTATCGTTATAGTATCGATCAAGCCACTATTATAATATTTTAATATTATTTCTCCTAATATCTTCTACAGTATAAGACCCGATAAAAATGCTCCAAGGAACGAAGAAATAACGAGTATCATATAAAATAATGGATCCAATATCTTTGTGAATGAAAATATCTATTAATCAGTCATACTGATTCAAATTCATATAAAGCAATTGAGATTGATCATCCTTGTCGAAAATATGACATACGAGTTCTTTTCAATTCTAACACCACTATGTAGACAAAAAAAAATTCATGTATCTGGTGGGATGAAAAAATATTGTAATCCCATATTGATTGTGTGTGGTATAACAATATAAAATATAAGGAGAGTGGAAGACCCTACACAATATCTTAATCTTTTGTGTTTTGCTCGAATGGTGGATCTCGACTTTATAACCAAAAACAAACTAGATATTTATATCACACTATTAATCCAATATTTTATCTTGTATAAAAAAACACAAAATATTCTTTTGACAGAAAAAAGTTCACCAGTGTAATTAATTTATGATTCTACGACCACTTATTGTATTTTTAATTAGTACTCCCTCCGTTCGGCAAAACTTGTCATTTTAGCTTCTTTAGCAAGTTTTAAGGTAATTAACAAATGTACTAATTTACCCTTAATTATTACCCTCCTTTTTTACTTTATTGAAAACTACAACTAACAAATCATCAATCATATCAACGCCATTTTTGTAAAGTGAATGGCAAAATACCTACAATGACAAGTTTTTTTGAACAAAAATAACACACTAAAATAAAAAGTTTTACCGAACAGAGGGAGTATACAATAAGCATAAAATTTAGTATGTGTGTAATGTGTGGGGCTTGAAAGTTAGAATTCGGTAGTTAAGTTTCATTAACTATTACAACAATATATATCACACTCTTTGTTTGTGAATGATGTCTAACTTAATTAGCCTACTTAGAGCAGCTACATTGGGGTTGTTAAACCCAATAGCTAAACAACATAATAATAAAAAAAGGGTTCCCTGCAAAAAAAATTACAAACAACGAAAGGACAGGTTATTTGCTAAACAACCCATAAAATACAAAGGAAATACAAAAGAAGTGGGGTCCATGTGCCACAGACTGCAGGAGGATTGAAGGAGGGGTCACATGGCAATGGGAATTCCTTTGCAAATATCAAGTACGCATTGATTTTTTTTTTATGATCAATTTTGTTTTTTTTGTGATATGTTATTTATTTAGTGTAATTTAGCCATATAATTTTTTTTAAAGTATATATATTTTGCAAGTTCATATTTTTTTAATATGTAAAAAAACATGAATATAGTTAATTAATGAAAAAAAAAATTAAATTAATTGGGTTGAAACTTGAAAGTAGATTTTTAAAAATAAACAATTCTAATGAAACAATTAAGGAACCCTTATGAGTTGTAGGGATGTGAGTGAAAAAGTATAATGGGTTGTTAAAAGGATAAAGGGAAGAGAGAGTGATAAAAATTGAAAATAAGGAATCCTGTTGGGTTGCAGGGATGCGGGTGCTCTTATCAGGGAACCTTTTAAAGACAGAGATTTTCTTTTGCTACAATTTCGTGGGTGCAATTAAACAACACATAACGTTCAGTTATTATGAGAATTAAAAACTTCTCTTTACTTATAATGACAAATTCCTACCAAAAAAAAAACTTATAATGACAAATCTTAATAACAGAGACGTATTTAAATCAGTGTGACATATAAATTTAAAATGTCGATTATAAAAAAGTTTTAAACTATTACTAATAAAAAGAGGTGGTGATCAACAATAAGCAAATAACGTCAGCTCGCCGGGTGTGGTTATAAGAGACTGGAATGGAAGCCCAATACATATAGGGTATCAAAAGCTCGGCAGAAAAAGCGCACTCAAAGCGGAGGCCCTTGCCCTCAAACTTGGGGTTGAACACGCTCTTGAACTCCAGATTCCAGCATCATCATAAACTACTTAAACAACAAATTCACATGTCCTTGGGAAATCGAAATTATCTTGTCTGATGTACAACGTTTACTATCGTCTTTGAAAGAAGTCTCCTTCTTTCATGTACCCCGTCTTGGCAATAGAGTGACTGATAAGGTTGCACACCTTTGCCACTCTGCCTGAGGTGCCGATATTTATAACAATTCTGGTCTCTTAGACCTCATCCGAAAGGATGCCTTCGGGTAGTGCTTGTCCACCCGAATTTTTTCCTAATAAAAAAAATAAAAAAAATAAAAAGAGATGGGCCCACTACAATGACCACATCAGCTTACCTTTGCAATTTGGGACACGTGTAATTGGATTTTTTCCATTGCTGAGCAACGCAAAAGGTAGTCTTTATCGATTGGTACCCAATTCAATCAGGGAGTATTATATCTTACATTTTTTTCTTATCACTTTATTTTAAAATACTTAATAGACAATCATGATACTCACAAAGTTATCTTAACATATACTCCATATTTCATTTTATTTTTAAATCTTTGTGGGTGTAGAAAAAAAAAGTAGTCCACATATGTTATTGTTCATTGGATAAAACTAATGACATTAGGTAAGAGTAAGAGTGAATATTATCTAATGGTACTCACTCAGTCACTTGTAATGATTGCCTTGATTCTCATCTCAACTCTTATATTTATTTTTATTTTTTATTTAAAAATAGGGTTATGGTACTCCAAGTACCAACATTAAAGATGGTCTTACTGTTTGGCAGTTCTACTTCAGTGTGGGACTTGGCTTCGTCCGTCGTCTTCGGCCACATCCTGCTTGGTTTAGGTCTTCTGGGTTCGCTTTTTTGTAGGGTCGTTTGTCTATGTTTGCATCGGTATGTTTTATTGTATGTTAGGGTTGTTTGACGGTTTTTTCGTCTGCCGGCTTATCCGCCCCTCAAGTTTCAGATATGTCTGAATTCGAATTTTTACCTAATAAAAAAAAGATGGTCTTACTAAGTTACGTGCAAATGTGCAATGAACCTTGAGTGCCTTGAGTGCATTGTTGGTGTAACACTTAATTATTTCATATATAGTTTAATATTAAATTTAAAAACAAATCATTTATATTTCACACACTTATATTTACATATTTATAAATTTTTATCTAATTAACAAAATATAAAAATTATTTTCTACTATAATTGATCTATAATTTTTAAATAATGATTTTTATGATAAAATTCATAAATATAGAAATATGAAATATGAATATAATTAATTTTTTAATTTTTTTTTAAACTTAAATTATATACGAAATAATTAAGTGACATATCGAGTGTTATTGAGTGATACTGGGGATCTCCATTGAAGTATATAAGCCGAACATTCCCCCCTCCCCCCCCCCCCCAAAAAAAAAAAAAATTAGTAGGACAACCTGAGCGAAAAAAAAGACATATTAGCAGGACAACTGTTTGAAGGTGATCAACGCCTTAAAGGGGATTTGGCGATGTCCTTGGGATATCGAGCTTGCAATCTCTGATGCTCTTGGTCTCTGTCGGGCATTCGATTGTGTCTCCTTCTCTCACACCTTTCGCAAGGGAAACCGTATGGCTGACAAGCTTGCTCATGTAGGTTTTTCCTCGCAATTCGTCGACGTTTGGGTTCTAACTGAGTGTGCAGACGCCGTTCGACAGGACACTCTTAAGCGGTGGTTTAACCGTAGTTGACCACCCCCAAATCATCGCCTTGTATAAAAAAAGATCTGGAGTAACAAAAAAAAACATGTTCATTTGTCCTGGTAGTAAGAAAAAAACATGTTCATTTGTCCTGGTTCGGATCCCTTATTATACTTTTCGTGTTACATCTCTTAAATTAATATGAATTATAAAAAAAAAAATTTGAGAAAAACATACTCTAGATTGAAATCTATAACCCCTAGAAGCTAAAGTATTAAAAAAAATTGATGTTCAATGTATATTTTTATAACGTTTTAACTTCTTATAAAAAGATACCCTAGGATTAGATACATAAACCCTAAGAAGCTAAAACATTAAATTATACACATAATTTATACTTTTTTATGGCTTTACCACTTATGATTTAATTTATATATCAATTTAAACCTAAGGTGTCATATCATAATTTAGATCAATTTAAGAAGTGTAATAGAGAGTGTAACAGGTAATCCGTATTGCATTTGTCCATATTGGGCAAAATAAATTACACTGTAACCCTAGCTAATGATCAATGAGATTTGAGAAATATCATGCACCAAAATGGAGTCGAAATTCGATGGAGTTTCTCAATGTAAATTGACAAATAAGTTGATTAATGGAAATCAAAATAAATATACATACTCACTGTGAATGCCAGTACAACAACATCCAACCAACATTACATGTGGACATCCGCCAAACCACAAACAACATGATCACAATTCAAAAAGAAATGAAGCTTATCTTAGCATTTATGGGCAACAAATTAACAAAAATAGAAAAGGAAAAATTAGCTTTCACATTGTGGACAACATCGTATGTTAGAAACCAAATGGTATTTCGGCAGGATCCGACACCATCCCAAGAAATGATCAAACAAATAACCAATATGCACATGGAAAACTGGCTGAAAACTGCCACTTATGAACAAAATATCAACATAGACATAAATTACGTGAAAGCAACCAACCAGAGACCAAGAAAAATACTAAACGAAAAACAACCAGTTGGAAAAAACCTCCACTAGGCGCGTTCAAACTTAACTTTGATGGATCCACTCTTCCGAATAATAACAGCTCGATTGGTTTTATTATTAGAGACTGGGAAGGACGGCCTATTCATATTGGCTACAATATGATAGGTAACCAGACCCCTCTAAGGGCAGAAACCATTTCTCTAAGACAAGGCATTACCCAATCATTGCAGTTGGGTATAAACATCATTTACATGATCTACATGATCACCTTCATGTCTTGTAAGACTGAGGAACAAAAGTTTCCCAATAGACATCTATAGGCTTCAACATCATCTACATGATCACCTTTGTGTGGATAACCCGAGTCCTCGAGGAAGAGGAAACTTTGTAGCTTTGAAGTCTAGTATATGAGCATCTCTAAGAATTTCACTAACGTACTTCCGTTGATGAATCAACCTTGATTCACTCTGATACTATGAAAAGACTTGGAATGAAACCAAAATTGCCATTGCAATCTCAGAGAAAGAAAGCGGAAGAGGAAAAAGTTTATAGTGTCTGTTATAAGTGGTATTAGAATAGAACAATGTGGTATTTATATACCAGCTAGCTACTTTTCCTTATTTATAAAAAGATATCCTTTATTTTATAAGTTTCTTGATCATACCCATACCCCTATTCCTATACATCTCATCACCATAAGACAATATTAAACCATAACTTATGATACTCAAATAAATAGAATAAAGCCTATTATATATATATATATATATTTCATTTTGTATAATTTTTATTTTCTTAATATGTCATTCTACTTCCTTATTATTGTAGAAAAAATGAGTTTTTTAATCTATTTCTTAAAAGTCATGTGTTAGAGCATCCCCAACAGCTTTCCTATCTTAGGGATTTTGAAGAATTTCAAGCATTTTTTATATAACAAATTATCTATCTCATTCTCCAAAATGGGAAGATAACAAAAAAAATATTTTCCTAAATTTGCAGCATTCTCTAAAACTAAGTGATTATCCAAATCATCAAAATGGAGAAACTATTGGAGATTGAACAAAAATAATTTGAATAAATATATTTTATTTTTTTATTATGGAGAAATTTCAGAGAAGCGGTTGAAAATAGTCTTGGTACTCAAATTTGAAAAGATAATTTCATAGTTTATTATTACAACTAAAAGTATAAAACAATAGGTTATTAATTTTTATTCAATGTAATAAACAATTTCCAAATCAACAATGTTTTACATATATGCAATATTATATTATAGAGAACCGGTAAATAAAGCCTTAAAAGTTATTGGCTTAAAAAGTATAATGACTTCATAAATTCATGTGGAAAACTGAAAAACTTTACCAAGTACTACCACCAAATATAATACAAATGATCCAAAATATCAAGATACTAATAACATAAATTGATCGAGGACCATCTTTATTGGCAAGCCAGGAGGCATGCACGGATGGTTCACGACATCATCATCTTTAGGCAAGATTACTGAAAACTAAAGAAATCAAGTAAGTGACATCGCTTAGATTTGGGAGCTTGAGTGTCTCTCAAAAGTTAAAAATTTCCTCTGGATTTGGTTATGAATGGAACCCCAACGAAAATAAGACTAGTACAAAAAGGAGTAGCAGTCTCGCTACCTTGTACTTTTTGTAACCAGACTAACGAAGACGACACCCATTTATTCACCATCTGCACGCACACATTACAACTGCTTGCAAATAGTGACAAACGAAATAACATATGTAATCAAAGTAACAAACAAAACTGATCGATCAATCAGACAAATAACAAATGACATCTTCACCCGACTAAATAAACCACAAAAAACGACCCTAGCGACCTTGTTGTGGAGTATTTGGACGATTAGAAACAAAATGACTTTTAATGATTACAACTTCACATATAAAAGGAAACAAGAAACCTAGATAGCTTCTTAAGTAACTATGCGATTACAAGACCACCCAAGGGGAAACCAGGAAAAAGAAAAATATAAGGTGGAAAAAGTCGATGATGGGACACTTTAAAATAAAATTTGATGGATCCAGACTTCAAACCGGCCTTGCCACATCTAGTTTCATCATTCGGGATGTGGTTGGCTCGATGATCTCTTTAGGCAGTTTTCGGTGTGGCTCCACCTTCTTTTCACAAGCGGAAACTCTTGCACTCTAATCTAGTCTAGTAGCTACAAAGGACCTTGGCCTGCAATGCATCATCATCGAGGGAGACTGTTTGACGATCATCAACTCCATCACTGGTAAGTGGAGATGCCCTTGAGATATTGAGATAATCATTACAGACATTGTTCAGCTACTTCGTCATTTTGAGTGGTCGTCTAGCACACATGTCTTATGTGAACTCAACCAGGTGGCAAACAAGGTGGCACATCTACGAAATATGATGGAGCACGGGGCAATCATGTCGCATCCGGGGCTTCTTTTCCTTGTTAGTAGGGATGCTATTGGATGGTAGGTTAGTAGGGTCGGAAAGTGTTTCAAAACCTTACCTTGTATAAAAAAAATGTAAAAATTCCACTCACTTAACAAAAATCCATCAGCAAAATCCATCAACAACCATCTAAACTAAATTCATTGTGGATAGGACAGGACAAGCACTTTGAGTCTTTTATGATGATAACGCAAAGGAAAAATTTGCAATATTTGAATTATTCAGAGAGGCGATGTCCACCTCCATATATAAAATATAAAGATAAAAAGAAAATATGGATGTAAAAAAAGGGACTTGCACTTATCAATTTTGGTGGACGTAGTAAACATCAAGACTCGTTAGTTGAAACTTGAAAGTGGCCGCTGAAAACTCCACGGCTGCGCCCCACCTTCACCTCTCGACTAGTCAATAAGTCAAGTCTCGTCTCTCATAGAGCTTACAACTAGATGGATCAGGTCAGATTTAGGTAATATTTATTCGAGTTCGATCAATGTCAGTTATATTATTTACACGAATCAGACCGAATAAGTTCAGTTAAAATGAATTTTAGGGCTGTTCATGTTTCGGGTTGAATTGGGATGGGTCAGATCACATTCAGTTTTATTAAATAGTAATTTTTTTTCAATATCTTTTTGTTGACTATTAATCTCTATTTATTTAGTTATATTAGGTTTCATTATATGAATGCTATTGGTGTGTTTCAAATAAGAAAATTATATGGACAAGTCGGGTCTTGTTCGGGATGAATCAGGTTTAGGTTTTTTGTGATTGGATCAATTTGGGTATCGAGTCAAAATGAATCGGATCAGTTCAGGGTTTGGGTTACACATAGATTTTCAAGTGTGAATCAGGTTTAGCTCTAATATTCATATGAAATAAATCAAGAGAGTTGCAATGTGCGCCTAATTGGGCCATTTGTCTTTACTAGTTTGAGCCTTTTAAACCCATACTTTATTGGGCCCAGAAATTGGGCTGAACTAACATTTCTTTTCGGCATTTTTTGAATCAAAACAGATTTCCTTTCAAAAAGGTATGAAACAATTGCTGAGGGTTATGGTGAAAGTATTTGATCAAGTCAGGCAAGTTGAGTTGGTCAGCTTTTGTGGTACAATAATTGGGTCAATTGAAAATACCCTCTCGAAGTAGTCGGAAAAGAGGTGCGTACACCTGGACCACCCAAACCTTGCTCTAAGCAGGATATGCAAAATTTTAACGATCTCAAAGTAGTCATGTACGATTCCGATTCTACATAAAATTCTAACGATCCAACAAAAGGTATATTATAAGAAATTTAAAATATTGCCACCTTAAATATATGAAATTTTCAATATATTTGACTAGTCTATATTATATTTAGTTTATTTTTAAATTTTACAAACGTTTATTTTTTGTGAATTAGCATAATATTTAACTAATACAAAACATAATACCTTATTTCTTTAAAATTCATCCATGCGGCGGGATCTTACAATCCTACAATTTGATTCTACAATCCAACCCAAAGACCTTTCAATTTGATTCTACAACATTGGTTTCAACCCAAAACAATTGACAATGGGTGTGGTAGACCGTCGACTCAAAGCATCTGTAACAGCTCAAAATTCTTGAAATTCTTTATTTTGGAGAAGATTTTAGGTGTTTTGCTCAAACAAAGTCCCTAAACTTTCTCCAAAATAGAGATCGTGATGAAAAAAAAAAGTCAAATTCCCCAAATCTGCAGCATTCTCCATATTTTCTATTAGTATTCGAGGAACCACTTTGAAATCTCCAAATTAGAAAATCTATTGGAGTTATTAGAAGAAAAATTACTTGGAATATTGGCTTTTACTTTCCTATAATAGAAAAACCGTGGAGAAACTATTGGAGATGATATTGTAATCTAGTTTGGAATTTTCTCACTTTATGTATTTCAACGTGGATCACATAAAATCTAACCCTAACTTGAAAATTGGTCCCAATATATATATACTTTGAAGGTGTAGATCGAAAAAATTAAGCACAAACTACAATATCATGAGAGGATATAGATTTGTGAAATGAGATATATTGCATCTGCAGTTGGATAAAAGATACGAATAGGAGTGATGGAATTTTATTAGTAAGTTAGAACTGAAATCACCAGTTCACAGGTGATGCTACAGCATTTTGTAGTTGCAATAGCTGATTATGGGATCCAAATGAGGTTCTCAATATCACAATTAATTCACAGACTGATGGATCAGTCTTGAGTATATTTGGGTCTAACCCATGGCGTACTTCTGGGTCCAGCTGCGAGCAGTCGTCTCATACTTGGCTCGGTCAATCTTGCATACACGGGCAATCTCCGGGACCAAGGGGTCATCTGGGTTCGGATCCGTAAGCAGTGAGCATATTGATAGTAACACCTATACATATGGCAACAACTCATTGTTTCAATTATATATATTTGAAGAGGGTTAATTAATTGGGAATTAAGGCATGAATAATTTGCAATTTTAAGATACCTTAGAAATGGTAAGTGCAGGGCTCCATTGCTCCTTGAGTATGTCCAAGCAAATGCTTCCATTGCTATTGATGTTCGGATGGAAAACCTTCGTCTTAAACGCAACCTTTCGGTTCACCAAAATCAACACAAATTGCGCAACACCGTTAAACATATATGGTTATTGATAGCTAAGTGGAATATATGTTGCTTAGTTGATTGAACTAACATATATACCTTAGGAGGTTTGAAGGGATAATCAGGAGGAAAATGGATGTTCACCAAGAAAACTCCTCCAGCATATGGACTATCATTCGGACCGTAGATCGTTGCTTGCCAATGGAACATGTCATCTGCTACCGGACCTATATGAATCCCATATTTAATCAAACAAAGATGAAGAGACTATTGTCAATATATAATTAAGAGGTCGAGTTTCGACAAGTTTGAATACCTGCACTGCAGGAAGAAGGAGGGTCTCTTTCAAGCTCCTTGAGCTCCTTCAAGATCCTCCTGGATGCCATTCTGGAGCTCGGTTGAGCTGATCGATTGCCGGGTATTCGATCAAAGATTAGAAAGAGACAGAAAAGGCTTCAAATGGAGAGATATGAGGGTTGGATATATATGAAGAAGGTCTAGCTTGTAAGAAACCCTAGCTAGCTCCAAATGCAGCAAATCAAAAGGAGGATAGGTGGGGAATGTTTATAATGGAAGCTATGAAATGGATGGCGAAATTCGGATGCTTTTATCAATGGTGGAAATGGAATGCCAATCACAGAACAAATTCCAGGATAAATATGCCAAAATGGGGCAAGCAAAGAATCTCTTAAAAGATAGCAACTCCCACCTTTCTTTTTTTATGATTGAGAAAGATTATGTATCAAGACTTGAACGAATAACAACTTTATGTTATTTTGTTGCATGTTTCAAACTAGACCAATTTTTTTTATGCAACTTTGTGTATGGTTTTGAGAAGTTTTCTTTATTTTCATAATGGTAGTTAAGTTGTCGAATTCGAGATCTCTCCCATGATGGATATACTTCCTCGATCGGAGTTTTGATTTCTGAGCTGCCTAAGGCGGAATCCTAAAAGAGGAAGAAGATCAGGCCATATCTTATTAAGATTCACACAACAAAACCCATAAAACACTCAAACAGCCACCGTTGAAGTTGTTTATTGATTAGCCAGAATTGGGATTGATGTAATGTCCGGCCACCAACAGAGTCTATCTTCAAATTGATTAGCCGGAATTGGGATTGATGTAATGTCATCAACAATCGATTTTGGTAGAGTGGACTGTAATTTCTCGATCCACCATTTCCCACTCATGATGTACTCACTTGCAACTATGTTACATGGTTAGATATTTGTCAACACTGCTGATTCGAAACATCTGTGTGGAGACGGACCCAAGGAGTTCTGCAGTGTGCTTCTAGGTGAACTGTCGCCCTCCCACACTGACTTCCTCGATCCTATTACAACAATGACGTCGTTAACGAATCATGGATCCGACTTGGTCGGACTATATAGTTGGAACTGATAGATTACATAGGCATATATTATAGTGGACCCAAAAGCCCAATACCTTTGTAACCTATATATATATGATTATCAATGAATGGAAACCCTCAAGGAGGATTCTATGATCAGTCTCGTGATCTCACATGGTATCACAGCCTAAGATCCCTCAACCCTAATCTTTTTCAACAAAAAAAAAACAAACACAAACCCTAGCCGCAAAACCCTAATCCCTACCCTTCCCCACCGCCGCCACCCCCTAGCGGCGCCCCCCCCCCCCCCCCCCCCCTCCCCCTTCTCGGCAACCCTAGCGGCGCCCCCCCTCTCTCCCTCACTTTTGATATTTGAGATGATGCCGCCTCCCGCAGCCCACCCCCCACCCTCGCCCCAACTCGCTGCCGCGGCCCCTGCCGCGGCCGCAGCCTAGTGCTGCGCCCGCCGCCGCTCCTCCCTGATTCCGTCATCCCATCCTGCAGTTGTGACGCCGCCTATGTTCCGCCTGCTCCTGCTACGCATCACGCCTTCTCCTCTATGCAACCGACATCTCTCGACTCGTCTTGGTATATGGACACTGGTGCCACCTCCCACATGACGAACTCCTCAGGTCACCTCTCATCTATTTCCTTTAAGGGTCCTGCACACTCTATTATCGTCGGCAATGGTGGTCGTCTTGCTACTTCAGGAATTGGCCACGCCAAATTACAGACCCCAACCCACCCACTACACCTTAACAATGTCCTCATTGCCCCAAAGATTGTCAAAAACCTTATCTCTGTCCGTCGGTTCACTACTGACAATAACGTTTCCCTTACGTTTGATCCCTTTGGTTTCTCTGTGAACGATCTTACTACGGGGGTTACTCGCATGAGATGTAACAGCACCGGGGAGCTCTACCCTATCACACCACCTCCTGTGTCCAGTCAGTCGTGCCCGGTCGCCCTCTCGGCATCGTCGTCCAGCCTCTGGCATGCACGCCTGGGTCATCCCAGTCCTACCGTTCTAGATGTCCTCCGTTCTCAGAGTCTTGTCACCTGTACTAAACACCTACGCTCTGGTTTATGCTCTTCCTGCCAACTAGGCAAACATGCCAGACTGCCGTTCCAACGGTCTTTGACCTCTACCCTTGCTCCCTTTGATATCATTCATAGTGATATTTGGACCTCTCCTGTGCCTAGCAATGAGGGTCACAAGTACTACCTCTTGTTTCTGGATGATTACACACATTTTTTATGGGTCTTCCCGTTACATTTCAAGTCCCAAGTGTTTCCCATCTTTGCCAAATTCCATGCCTATATCAAAACACAGTTCCACAAATCCATCAAGTGTTTCCAATGTGACAATGGTCGTGAATTTGACAACAAAGATTTTCACTCTTTCTTTGCCACAAATGGGATCTCCTATCGCTTGTCTTGCCCCTATACCTCCCAGCAGAATGGCAAGGCCGAACGAATCATCCGAACCATCACCAACATGATGCGCTCTCTCCTCTTCCACGCATCTATTCCCCTTCCCTATTGGCCTCACGCCTTAGCCATCACTTGCTACCTCCTAAACATTCTCCCATCTACCACCCTCCACCATCGCTCGCCAGGACAGACCCTCTATTGCACATTGCCTAGGTATGATCACCTTCGTACCTTTGGGTGCCTGTGCTTCCCCAATCAGTCATCCACCGCCCCGCACAAGCTTCACCCGCGCTCCACTCCTTGTGTCTTTCTTGGCTATCCATCTGATCATCGCGGTTACCTCTGCCTCGATATCAAGACCCATAAGCTCATTGTGTCTCGACATGTCACCTTCGATGAGTCTCGCTTCCCCTTTGTTTCTCCTACCCCTCTTGTGTCTCATTCTGATTCAGAGTCCTCATTCCCACATTTTCTTATTCCCTAGAGCTCTCCCGGTGCTCCGGTCTCTCCCCCTCCTCCCACACCACCACCCCCTACCACCAGACCACACACCCGCAGCGTCTTCGGTGTCTTCCGACCCCGTCAGATCGTCTCCATGACCACCACACATAGCCCCGCCTCGCATCCACACCCACAGCCCCCCCGCCGCCAGATGTCGCGGCCGCAGCAATGCCCCCTCCCACACCCGCAGCATACCCCGCGGCCGCGGCCGCCGCCCCCCTGCCGCGGCCGCAGCCTAGTGCTGCGCCCGCCGCCGCTCCTCCCTCCATCTCCCCTATCCCCACCTCCCACAAAACAGCCCTCCTAGATCCGAATTGGCAGGCGGCTATGCTCGACGAATACAGGGCCCTTATAAAGAATGGTACTTGGGTTCTGGTTCCTCGCCCTCCTGATGCGAATGTCGTCCGATGTATGTGGCTCTTCCGTCACAAGTTCCGCTCCGACGGGACATTGGAGCGCTACAAAGCCCGTCTTGTGGTCAACGGTCGTTCTCAGCAGGTAGGTATTGACTGTGATGAGACATTCAGCCCCGTCGTCAAGCCTGCCACTATCCGAGTGGTGTTGAGTTTAGCTTTGTCACGCAACTGGGCCATTCATCAGCTGGATGTCAAGAATGCCTTTCTTCATGGTCATCTGAATGAGACAGTCTACATGTTTCAGCCACCGGGGTTTGCTGATACTAACCGTCCCAAGCACGTCTGCCTCCTGAAGCGATCTCTGTATGGGCTGAAACAGGCTCCGAGAGCTTGGTTCCAGCGCTTTGATTCTCATCTGCTACGCCTAGGCTTCATTGGCAGCCGCTCAGATTCGTCTCTGTTCATTTATCGCAGAGGCTCAGACACGGCTTTTCTCTTACTTTATGTCGATGACATCATTATCACCGCCTCTTCTGATGCTCTTCGGATGTCGATTATTTCGCAGTTGAGTGCCGAATTCGCCATGTCTGATCTGGGTCAGTTATCCTACTTCTTGGGAGTTGCTGTTCAGCGTCATGCATCTGGTCTGTTTCTTTCGCAGAGTAAGTATGTTGCTGAGATTGTCGCTCGGACTAAGATGGTTAACTGTAATCCTGTAGCCACCCCTGTCGATACATCCACCAAGCTCAGTGCTCATTCTGGTCCTTTGGTTGATGATCCGACATTATACAGGAGCCTGGCTGGTGCACTTCAGTATCTCACCTTCACCAGGCCTGATATCAGTTACGTCGTTCAGCAGATCTGTTTGTTTATGCATGCACCTAGGGAACCACACCTTCAGGCCTTGAAGCGGATCATTCGGTACATCAGCGGCACCCTCGAGCTAGGCACCACGATCACTTCTTCCGCTAAGCTTGACCTTGTTGCTTACACTGATGCGGATTGGGGTGGTTGTCCTGACACACGTCGCTCCACGTCTGGTTACCGTGTCTTCCTCAACGACACACTTGTGTCATGGTCAGCAAAGCGTCAGTCTGTCGTGTCTCGCTCCAGCGCTGAGGCAGAATACAGAGGTGTTGCCAACGTTGTCTCCGAGTGCTCTTGGCTCTGCAATCTCCTGCTTGAGCTTCGTTGCCCTCTTCAGAAGGCCACTCTGGTCTACACTGACAACGTCTCCGCCGTCTATCTAGCTAGTAACCCAGTCCAGCATCAACGCACGAAGCACATTGAGCTTGATCTCCACTTCGTCAGGGACAAGGTTGCCATTGGACATGTCCGTGTTTTACATGTCCCGTCCTCCTATCAGTACGCTGATATATTCACCAAGGGTTTACCCAGACAGTTATTCATTGATTTTCGCTCCAGTCTCACTGTACGGCCCCCTCCAGTTTCGACTGCGGGGGTTTGATAGATTACATAGGCATATATTATAGTGGGCCCAAAAGCCCAATACCTTTGTAACCTATATATATATATATATATATATATATATATATATATATATATATATATGATTATTAATGAATGGAAACCCTCAAGGAGGATTATATGATCAATCTCGTGATCTCACATGAACACATCAATATATAAAGGCAAATTCGGATGCGGAGACAATCATCAATTAATAGAGTTGGAACACATCCATGGCCGTACTATAGATCGAGTTGAAACACATCCATCACAAGACCATCAATATCTTTCCACCGGCCTCCTCCTCCAGCAAATCAATCATCAATCAATATATAATACTCCATCCCTTAATTAAAACTTGACATTTTACTATTCACGAACGCTTTTTGAGGTATTAAAAACTATATAAAATATTAACTTTTTTAATAAATTTTTTTAATAATTTCATACTTATTACAATTAAGTATTAATTTATAAAAAAAAATGTAAAAAAAAATGTTAATATTTTATATAGTTTTTATCATTCTAAGAAATTGTGCATGAATAGTAAATGACAAGTTTTAATTAACAGAGGGAGTACTAAAACAAAGACATGGTTTCCTATGTGTCACGTTCCGGTCGAATTTACCTATATGTCGTTCTTTGATGCAATTTGATCCGTCTATTTTTGACACGTCAATTAATGATGATCCAATATATTTAAACCACGTCAAACAATGAATTTGTCTATTTTATCCACATGTCATCCTATGTGTATACATTAATTGATAACTTCAATTAATTTTTAATATAAATATCCAACCACATATCTTAGGTAGTTACAAAAACTATCAATTTACCTTTAGTTATTTTATAAATATTTTACCTTAAGTTATTTTATCTTTAGTTATTAAGGTTGGTTATAATAGATGATAATTAAATAAAATGATATGATTTTATTATTTAATACATATTTAACTTATTTTGCTACAATTAAATATTTTAAAATAAACAAATTTTATAACAATAAAAAAAACTACATACAGAAAATGAATCAAATCATAAGTTTAATGTTATATTTAGTTTAATTATTTATAATGCATACCATAACCACTAAAGAGATTTGTAATTTATCTATTACCAATTTAACCTAATCTTTTATCTATCCATGGTTATAGTTTAATTGGAAGAAAAATTAACCTAATCTTTTATCTACCTATGGTACGTTATAATTTAATTAATCGGATGAAAAAAATGGAATAAGTGTTGCATTTATTTTATTTTATCTATCCTACGATAATCGAAATTATATTGATTATATTTTTTACCCTCATGTCTAAGATGTACTAAAATACATATGATGGAACCCTAAGCGGACAAAAGTTTCGACGTGTCACCTAACAATGCAAACTTGGTAAGAATCCCTAAGAAAGACTTAGGATGGCTTCGACTATTAGCGGAAGAGGCATAAAAAGACGGGGAGAAACTCGTTCACGGACACAAAAGTTCATTAGTAGATTGTCAGCTCAAAAGAGTCATGTGTCACACATACCGTCGTCCCATGGGTCTAAAGGAACCCACCACATGGTGATAACCTTAAGACATTTGTCACACCAACGTCTGTACAACTATGATAGTATATATATAAAACCCAAACTCGAGCCAATTGATCAAGGCTTTTCTTTAGGAGTTTGATGGAAAGAGAGAGAGAAAGAAGAGAGAGAAGTTACTAGAGGAAACAAGTAGAGTAGTTTGATCTTCTTGTCAAGTCTCCTTGGTCATTCCCAGATCAGACATCCAAAGTCCGCGGAACCTCCATACCTACTGTCCACGTCTCGCCACTGAAAGAAGTCCCTAATAGCAACATTTCGAGTTAGGTAACCCTCGTCCCGAGCTATTTGCCTCCCTAGTGCGCAACACAGGTAAGTTACACCTATACGATATTCGTAACAGACGAAACCCCTAAGGAGGAGGGAAAAGCCAAGCCCGCTTAGTGATGTTGGCTCAGGTTGTGGTACGTGGTTTATCATCCTGCCACGTGACTCACGTAAGCCCGAGAAGTCACAACGGGTTGACTCAAACCGATCTTGGGTCCTATTAAAAATGGGATTGGGGAATCGTCATTGGCATGTGGCTTCTCATCCTGTCACGTGTCTTAGGTAAGCCCGATAAGTCACAGCGGAATTGACTTAAACCGATCCTTGGTCCCATTAAAAAAACAGGACTTTAATGGGGAGAATCGTCAATATATTTCTACTAGTGAGCAGGCCTGTGCTACGCACGGGACTTATTTTAAATATATATATATATATTTTTAATTAATATATTATCATTATAATTTTACTACTAATAATTTCTATCTCTAAAAGTTTTAATATGTTTATTTATCTTTGAAATTCGACAAATATATTAACTTGACTCTATTTATCTTCTTACTCACTTCTACATGGAATTCAACTATATAAGCAAAAAAAAATGATAATTGCTTTAGAAATGGATGTGTTTAGGTTGAAAACAAATAAAAATAATATATTATAAACTTGAAAAATATTGTAGTTAAAGGTATAAACTAATATAATTAAAAAAAATACAAAAATAGTGTAGTTAAGGAGAATTGAACCTTTGACCTTATGCATATAAATTATTCCTTAACCATTAGGCTAGAACAACCTTTTGATTTTTTATGCTAATATTTAAAATATATTAGGTTATTTTTTAATCATTTAATAGGTGCAATTAATGGGGCAAAACTCAACTTTATATATATAGTATAGATAATCATTTAATAGGTGCAATTAATGGGGCAAAACTAAACTTTATATATATAGTATAGATAAGGAGAATTGAACCTTTGACCTTATGCATATAAATTATTCCTTAACCATTAGGCTAGAACAACCTTTTGATTTTTTATGCTAATATTTAAAATATATTAGGTTATTTTTTAATCATTTAATAGGTGCAATTAATGGGGCAAAACTCAACTTTATATACAGTATATAGTATAGATAGTATAGATTCAACTATATAAGCAAAAGAAATGATAATTGTTTTAGAAATGGATGTGTTTAGGTTGAAAACAAATAAAAATAATATATTATAAACTTGTAAAATGTTGTAGTTAAAGGCATAAACTAATATAATTAAAAAAAATACAAAAATAGTGTAGTTAAGGAGAATTAAACCTTTGACCTTATGCATATAAATTATTCCTTAACCATCAGGCTAGAACAACCTTTTGATTTTTTATGCTAATATTTAAAATATATTAGGTTATTTTTTAATCATTTAATAGGTGCAATTAATGGGGCAAAACTCAACTTTATATATATAGTATAGATTATAAACTTGAAAAATGTTGTAGTTAATTAAGGAGAATTGAACCTTTGGCCTTATGCATATAAATTATTCCTTAACCATTAGGCTAGAACAACCTTTTGATTTTTTATGCTAATATTTAAAATATATTAGGTTATTTTTTAATCATTTAATAGGTGCAATTAATAGGGCAAAACTCAACTTTATATATATAGTATAGATATAGATTATAGATAATGTTTTGAAATTCGTTTACACTTCGCATTGAATACTCGAATCGACTAATATATATTTATTCAAAAATATCTGTTAATATTAAATTGTATTATACATTTTGTTGGAGTTTGTAAAAAATCAATAGATCCCCTTAATTAATGTACAAATATATAATTAAAGCAAATAATATATTTTAAACTCTATTTTACATATTTTTTTAATAAAATTATTTTATAATAACACAACTAAGTATTTATTTATATAAAAAAGACTTGTAATCTATTTATTATTGATTTAACATAATCTATATATTGAATCAAATTGTATCTTTTCTTTATTTGCAATGGCTTAAATAAAAAATTTATTTAATAAGTATTAAATTTTGAAAAAAAATAAAGAAAGTAATATTTATATATTTTTTACCCCTTAAAATACGGATAAAAATTAAAACATTTTATATTGTTGATTCGAGAGAGTATTATTTAAAAGGGTTTTAGTTTTTAGATTTTGTAATGTACCATGCCAGAGCACATGTAGTATAGATAATTAATTTTATCGCAAATACATGAGTTCTATCTTTATATCAACTACTAAAATCAAATATAATTTATCAGTATATATGACAAATTGATTTATATCTACTAGAATTTTTATACATAATTTGACTTTTAATAAGTTAGGCTATCTTTGTTCATAACTTTCATATTATCAATTGAACATTTTTATTTTATTTTTGAAAAAGAAAATATAAATTTTCCATTATCTAAAAAAATGATTTTAATAATTTACTTTTATTTTTTCATCCATCTGATTTCCTATTTCTAATATCTAATTACTTGATCACTAGAATTATTTTGCTGTTAATAATTTACACTTTTAAAATTTTATTCATCGAATTTATGGAATTTTTTTAGCAGCAAATTTTTTGCTTTTTTTAAACGAAATGTTTTATAGTAATATTTAAATTAAGGGCTTTCTTTTCAAATGAACATCAACAAATCGGTCCCGTATCAATGTTTAAATTTTAAAATAAGTGATACAACGAATTCAATAAGATATCGTCCGTATCAATGTTTAAATTTTAAAATAAGTGATACAACGAATTGAATAAGATAACGTGCAGAGTGCAGATAGTAAAGCTAGATTATAGTATTTAAATGAGACAATTGAAATTTAAAATGAGCCAAAACAAACCTCTAGAAATCTATTTTAAAACTCCACATTTATCTTTCTTCAATCCTATGCTCACCAAGAGCTTGTCCATCCTCCTCCCAATGGACCTTTTAGCCCTCTCCTTCGCCTTCTTGGCCTCTTCCTCCCTCTCCTTCTCCTTGGCCGCCCTCTCAACCGCCAGCTCTGCGACGAAATCCTCCACCAACTCCCCATACCGAGCAAACAAGGCATCGACGAGGGACGCGTACACGTCCTCAACGAAGCCCTTGTACCTCCCCGAGACCCCGATGTTTAAGCCATCGAAGATTTCCACAGAGCTGCCAATGCTAGCCAGACGGTATTTGTTGCAGGCAGTCAGAATCTCGACTGCACGCTCCCGGAAGTGAGCGGCCACCAGCGGCTCGAAGCCCATCGGCGGGTGCTGGAGAAGGCACACCGTCGACTTGCAGCACCGCACGTACACTTTCTCGTTGTACTTGTACGCATTCATCTCGTAGAGAGCATTCCCCCTATTGCCTGAAAATGCTGGATTCAGGAAGTACGGCTTCACCTCGTCAACAAGGGTGTGTATTGCCAACAATACCTGCAGAAAGAAGGAATTCAAAATCCCACTTTATATATGTTCATAGCATTACCATCAAAAATATCATCCCGAACTAGTCGAGGGGATGTTTTCGAATGACCCAGTGCCAGTGTAACCACATGTGAAAATCGAATATGAGTAAAATTAACAAAATAGTTGTAAAACAACACTAGAGGAAATGAGAAAAGCAATCAAAGGTAACCCTTTAAGACCATCTCCAATAACTTCTCTAAAATTTTCCAAAAAATGTGGAAACAAAATATATGTTTTTCAAATTATTTTTGTTTTAACTCCAACAGTTCCCCATTTCGAAGATTTTAAAGAATGTGATGGAGACTCTGTTAGACTAAAAAATACCTCAAAATTCTCTAAAAACTCCAAAATCTTCAAAATGGAGAAACTGTTGCCCAACAAATTCTCCATTTTGGAGAATTTGGAGAATTTTGGGCTTTGCAGAATATTGAGATCATTTTCAATCCAACAGGTTTCTAACTCATTCTTCAAAATGGAGATTGAAAAAATTAAAAATAGGGTGTCGCGTAAATCCAAACCTTAGACTCTCTACCCAAGCTCGACACTCTATCCTCTATCCTTCGACTAGACTTCCTCCACCCGAATTCTCCTCTTCGGTGATCCTGATCTTTCACCATGTCTTCTATAGCCATAAGTTAAGTTAAGTTTTTGTCTGTACCGCCTAGCACCCGCCTAGCCCAGCGCCTATGCATAAATTTTTAGAACAATGGTGCCCCTCAACTTACCCCAATACTAGCCACTCCCAACTACAATTATATTTATTAAAAAAAAAAACTATGTACCTGTATAAGGTAGATAGAGCGGTTCCATCTGTAGGAAAGACCCGTATTGATAAGGCTAAGACTGACCCTCCCCGAATCGATAAGCCTCGGGTTGACGAGCATGTTGAAACTATGGTAGTGTACTTTGGGCGGGTATTTCGGGTATGACCACGGCAATAATATGTCGAAGAAGAAGAGGAAGTTATGGTAGGGGGTGCCCGGAGCACCGACCATACCCGCCCGGAGGAGCCAGCTTCGGGTCTTGTAGCCCCGGACGAAGATCGGTGCCGGTAGTTCGCTCTCAAGGCGTCTCTATTCCTCCTTGGCCCTGATCGGTTCGTTTGAGCCCACAGCGGCGAAAGGGTGCTTCAAGTAGTGATGGTCCGATGGGGCGTCGTCGACGACCTTGAATCTTGGGAAGTCGGCGTCGGAGATGACGATGTCGCCGACGGGATTAGCCATTGGAGACCGCCGTTGTAATGGCCGGTGTATGTTGTAAAAGATCGAACTTGGGAAATATGTGCTGCGATATCTATGTAATTCTAACTTTACAATACCAAATCTATGGATTTATCTATCCACCTATTATATCTATATCTCTTTATATTTTTTTTTGGTAGAAATCTATATCTATTTGCATATCTTATTACTAAAGATTTTTTTTTTTATCATTATCAGATTTTGATCAACAATCAAGAGTAAACTCAACCCCTTAATTTAATTTAGATACGTTTACCACATTTTATTAACTATCACTTATATATGTGGTTTCTAAATCTCATTTTTCCTATAAAGTTTATTTTTCAATTCTGTTTAGAGTTCAGGAATATTATATCACTCAATCAAGATTAATTTAATTTTTTTTAAAAAAAAAATAGGGTTGATATTATTTTTGAGATAACAGTATTGTGGAGTTTGTCCCTAAAAAAATGATAAGGTGAAATTTCCAAGTTTGTACTTAAATCGTTTTTCTTTTTTACTCAAAAATCATGATCTAAGAAATTCAATTTAATATCATGTTCGATTATTTTTTCCTTGGAAGAATTTTGGCATATCTATCATAAAGGATTTTATAAATTGATTTCTCATAATCAATCACAAGGCGCTATATAAGATGCTATGCATCGACTTTTATGGCATAAATTAAAATTCTGAGCAGAGGTTTTATCTTTTCAAATATAAATAGGGTAATAGTTTTTTTTTGTAAGAGAATCCAGTTTCTCCAAGTTCATATAATCAAAACAAGAGGGAAGATCACCTAGTGCACTAGATGTGACACTTGAGCTATATTTGGTAAATATTAATAGCTTTATGAAACTTTTAGTTTTGATAGTATTTGTGTTTTATTCCTTGTATAAATTAAAATTAATATCTTATGAAAAGGAAGATAAAAAAATACAAAAATGGAAAAAAAAAAAAAAAAAAAGGAAACTCTCGGCAAGTCTCTGCAAACTCTCTCCAACCATCTCTCTGCCACAGAGGAAAATCACTCCAACATAAATAAGAATTTTACCCTAAAGGAATACTTCAAATTCAAAAGATTTCAAGTCAATGCTAAAGATGAGATCAAGAAAGCACACAACTACTGACCGAATGACAATTATCCACGATTATGATCAGTGAAGTCAGGACATGAATTTATCTTAGCATTATTAATAAAACTACAATCCTGTTAAACCTAAGTCAACAATTCCATTTAAGGAGGCTTGATTCATAGTCTTGCTTATCATCTTGATCAAAGAAACAAGCAATTAGGCTAAGACTATATTGGTTTATCCTCTTGAAAGTTGAAGAAAAGGGGGAATATCAGATGAAATAGAGTCGGGTCATCAAAACACAACAATATGACAATACAACAAAATATTATCAATTTCAAACAAACTCTCTTATTTTCCAGTTCAGGACCTGGGAGCTTGTATCAGGTAATGAGCAATGGATCCATCATGAAATAAATGAGGAAGTAGTGAAGAACAGAAAACTCATGTTGTCATCAAATGAAAAAATGGCATGCACCATATAGTTCATGTAATAGCGCCTGGTCTGTATTAACTGAATTTCCAACGAACTAGGTATATACTTCACTTCATGCTATATGTTTAACTAAAGTGCAGTAGCCAGTAATCATGCTATAGTGAATTTTCAAGTGGATGCCAAGGCAGATACTGTCTATACTCTAAAAGTTGGACCTAGTCATCATAGGCGGGGACGGGCTCAGGTCTGTCCGGACTTCGACGAAAGTATTTCAATTCCAGTGATGGTTTGGATCTGGCAGATGGATAACACTCCATTCGGGCGCCCCACAAACCCAGCCTATTCATATGTAACAACCTTCCCACCACACCAAATTCCTGTGGGCATGATGGATGAGGTAGAATTACCCATCGAGTTAAGGCAGAATTCTACTGGATCTCATTCCTTTCAGTACTACCAAAAAAAAATATAGGAATGGTAGGCCTTGGAGGTTTTCGTTCTGATTTTCTACCAACTATGGCTAATTTTTACACATAAAACCTTCTTCTGTTATGATATTTAAATACTGTCATTACAAAAGCCAGTTTATGACTGACTGTTAAACAGGACTGTAAAAATCCATAATATTATTGACGCCTATAACTGGATATATTATTATCAGTCTTCTAGTTTTTTTTTCTGTTCATTATCTCCCTATCTTGTTCCCCTTAAAAGAAAAGGCCGCAGCAAGCAAATAGAAGATCAAGATGAAAACAGATTTCACAAGGTACTGAATCTTCGGCACCTGGGAATGATTGTACATGCCTTCTGAGATTTCAATGCTGCTTTTTATTGTGCATTGAACCCTTCAATATAACTTGAATGCCGCGCCACAATCAGCTCAATAAGTGGAGATTCCACATCACTCCCAGCTTTGTTCTTATCACGTTGGATGCGAGTGTTTCCATCACAGGAGACAACCGTAACCTCCTCTTTACGAGTAGAGAGTTCATTAGCTACTACTGCGTGCATTTTGTTCCTGTTAAGGGCCATTCTAGCCTTCTCTAAAAGAATTTCAGAATTCGTCTCCAGCTGCCATTTGATTAAAACACGAAATAAGAGGCAATGAAACAATTACAAACCAACAGCTTTGCAAAAGCTTTGTTGTATCAATTTAATACTCCATACTAAATAAAGCCTCAGGAGAAAAAAGTATGACCGAGTAAAATCACATAATATAAAATTGACCACCTAACGCTCTACAAATTCTGCCATTCATCAGTAATCAGCCAATTTCAAATTTATTCCTCTCATTTCACAAAATTACAGACTTCAACACCAGCTTTCAGAAATAAGAATAGAGGAAGTAGGAGCCGAACCTTGAATGAAATGCAGAAAGCTGAGGATGCCCAATCATGTCTAAGCAAGGAAAGCATCTTAGGCACTTGAGCAAGACTCATATCCAGAGGACCAGACCCTGATTGAATTTTATGTTCCGCCTGCATAATTACATCTCAGAGAGTAAAGTAGGATTTGAATAAGTAAATTATGGATACAAGCTTCTTTACTACAAGAACTATATAGATTTCAAAATAGACAAACTATTTGTAAATGAGTGCTTGTAAGAAGAGGGTAGTTTCAGCTAGAGTAGTTCTAGATAAGCATTTTCAGCTTTGGACATTCCCTTAAAACTTGTATGCATCTTAACACATTTTTATAACCAAAGCAGTAGATAAAGATATCAAATGAAATTGGAACAATCATGCCAACATTATGGATAGTACAGTAATGAAGTTCACATACCATGCTCTCCCAAGGAACATAAAAGTCGGACACAGCTGCAGCAAGATAAAACATTGCACGCGCGCCAAGGCTTTGCATAGAAAATGCAACCATTTGCAAAAGCTGCACTAAAAAAATGAATAGCTTAGGTAGCCAGCTAGAGATACAAAACCAGCCAATAATATGAATCATGAAGAAAGATGTTGGGCCCTTAGTGGAATTGGTAAATGGGGATCACTACCTCCTAGGATCAGGAAGATAACAATATCCCTGATGTAGTATTTTTCCCGTCATGGAACAAAAGGATTATTGTGCAACTATTTGATCAAATTAGAGTTTTCATTTTAAGTCACTTGAAATTAGTCAATATCGCCTGCCTATCAATTCAAGAATACAAAAGAAAAAAAAAACATAGAGCTATATATACAATATATAGTGTAAAGCTTAAGTAAAACCTCACAATGAACAAGGCACTAAGTATTAGATCCTACAATATTGACTTCATAGATGAGCTGCAAATTAATTCCTCATGGTAAGGAAAACGTAACCAATAATTGATTGTTCTGCCCCTGCTTCTGGTGTTAATTCAAGAAGTTCCACATAAGAGCCTCTTCAAACAAGCTTATTGCTATTTATTATTGAATTCTTAAAACAAAACGAATATGAAAACTAAGTTGAAGTGGCAATTATCACTTCAGAATATAAATGGCTATATTACATAGGAAAGTTGACCTGGAGATATTCGAATATTGTTTGAAAGGGAAGTTTCAATAGCATCCCTGCTTTTACTGCCTGCGATACATAAAATTGCTCACCAATTAAACTATATCAAGTACCAACCCATTGCTATGTAGATTTGAATAGAGCAAGAAAAGTATAAATTAAACTTTTGGAAACCTACAGCATGATGATTGCTGACAGCTGCATTTACAGCCACAGAATAAGACTGCACCACTGCAAAATTATGCCAATTCAAGTCAGCCAACAGATCAAAAGAAGCAGTCGACGTATACAAATAAATAAACTCTCAAAATGAAGAGTTTTAATGCATGACATTCTTGAGTTATGGTGAACTCGAATTTCCAGGTATACTATTTAGCTATCAAGATTCAAGACCTTCGCTATTCACAACATAAAAGAGACAGCGAACCTTCAATATCAGAGTTCTTCACAGATTCAAAACATTCAAGTAGAGGATCATCAGGAAGTGCCCTACAGTAAGGCTGACATGTCCCTCTGCATTAAACCACATCATAAATTCAATTCAACAGGAAACCTAAGTAAAACAATAATCATAAAAACATTATGTCAGATGTAACTGATACTAAATTGGAGCAGACAGACAATGAAGGGTATGAAAATGACCTCCGATATAAGAACACAACTGCATATCCAGCTTGTAGAAAATACCTGTAATAGTCAAATCCAATTTATTTCCCTACATGCCCGCATAAAATGCTAAATGCATCATGTTATTCCATTAGAAGGTTGAGGTGAATACTCTGTTGATGCTGCCCCTCTGTGACCTGAGCTAAAGTTATCAATATATCGAACACATCGTTGCTCCAGAGGCACAGTAGTCCCACCCGATGTAACACATACAATTCTTCGGCTAGCTAAGATCAGAGTGAGACAAAAATAATCTAAACGTCAAAAAAAAAAAAATGGTAGTTTGAACCTACTCAAGTGCTACTTATGACTATATTTTCAGTTTTTAAGTACTTAAGTGACAATTGTTTGGAACGGACAAGAACCATCACGGTAATAAAGAATGCATAGACTTTAAACAAAGTTAACAGGCTTGCCTGATGATGAAGAATTTTGCTCAATGAATCGGTTCAACTGCTGACTAACATAAGTACGATCTTTCAAAACAGGCGCAGAAGCAAAGAACATTTGAGCTTGCAAGTCCAAGTTCTCTTGAGAAGCATCAGATTTGGCACTTGAATCCATCCAGTTACTATTCTTCTGTATGTTAAAAAATCATCAATAAATCTGATTCTCTAAAAGATACAAATCACCCAGTTTGTTTGGGTTACTAAAAGTGAAGTAATTAAGTTTCGAACATGAAATTATCAGTAAAAAAATTGGCCGTCAATAGTAGGACTAGGACAGACATGCCTCATATGACAAATCCTACTGTCTCACAAATGGTTACCTCGTACACAACCAGGGAAAAAATAAACAGCATATTGGCTCTCAACCTACTTACCTTCTGAGAGCCGAACCAACTCCCTATCGCCTTCAAGAGGCCACTAAGAATTTTGCCATAATTCTTGAGCAAATCCTGAAGCAGCTTTGTTGAGCTATCTATTTAATGACTAATGTTTGGGAAATAGCTTAAACGAGTAAATGATTTTTTTCCGCTGATTCCGGCATCAACTTTAACTATATGAATTCATAAGATTATTCAAAAAGAAGGAATTACTGCATTTATTGTTCACCATTTTGTAAATATTTCAAGAAATTCATAATCAGCAAAGCAAATAATCACCTATGTAATTAGTTTTTTTTTAATAATTAGGAAAAGTAGTTTTAGTAAAAATACCATTGTACAGACATGAGACATGTTATGAGTTTTGAGACGAAATTTTCTCCTCACTCATCTGTTCTTCCCGTTTCTCGATTGTAATCAAAATTTCACTGTTTTCTAGATAGTTCGATCCAGTAGTCCAGATTCGGTGGATTCTTTTTCTAATTTTTATCAGATTGCGATTCATAATCTGGTGTAATCGTTCCTCTTTTCACCTCCTACACCTCAACAATCAACTTAAAAGCAGGCGGATAAAGTAAACAAAGGATTGAAGAACAACATACCTTAAAATCGGGATTCGAATGAGGAGGAGTTGAGGTAGGTGGCGATGCGGTGATTGACGGGGTTTATTAGAATTCCAGATAGGAAGAGAGAGGGAGTAACGAAGACGACGGAGGAAGTACTATACTACCTCCATTTCAAAATAAATGTTGCTTGACTTTTTGCATGTTTTTAAGAAGGTTAAATCTTTATGTATTAATTTATAAAAAAAATTGATTAAAAAATAATATTTTATAAAGTTTTTAACTTCTTAAAAAATGTGTAAAAAATCAAACGACGTTTATTTTGAAACGGATGGAGTAGTAGACTTTAGAAATCTAACCAAAGAGCATCCAAAAGTATGAGCTCTCGGAGACCTGAATTAGAGTAGAGTACATGAGAAGATGATACTTAACTCACTCTTAACACATACAGTAATAAGTTATCTTTGAAGGGCATTTGTCTTTTGTTTTCGGTTTTTTTATAATGATCAGCGAATCTCCTTCAATTTGTAATTTATGTATCCTTAGTTCTATTGTTTTAAGAATACCTTGACGTAGTGCTAGGGTCTTGGCCTTAAGAGAAGTTTGTTTTCCCACTGCTTTGTATCCAATATGAACTAGTACAATCCCCGCGCCATGACGCGTATTTTAAAAAAAATCAAAATAAAATTTTGTAAGTATAAAATTAAATAATCTATTACCAAACGTTAACATAAAACAAAAAAAATAGATTTGAAAAAGTAAGTAAAAAATAATAAAAATAATTATAAAAAATGTATAAAAATTATATGAGTTTAAGATTTAAATAGAATAGGTTGATTGAATGAAAATCCTAAAATAAATGTGGTTATAATAGCTAATAAAAAATGTTTATGATTTAGTAGTTAGATATAGCCTGCTTTATTAGAGAAATGTGTACAAATTTCATTAGTTAGTTTTTTTTCTAGATTTAGTTGATTGGGAGAAAATAGTAAAACTAAAGTGATTATAACATATAAGCAAAAACATTTCTCATTTAATAGTTATAATAGATAAATCCCATTGGTTAATTTTTTTTAAAATTTATTATTTGAAAATTTATGTAGATTAGGTGAAAATCCAAAAATTAAGGTTATTATATAAAAAAAAATACTCCATCCGATCGGTAATATTTGATGCTTTAGGAGATTAAATTTAATTTGATCAACAATATTTGATGTTTTAGAAGTAATAATTAAACTCTTTTTTACTTTTGCACTAATACCAATATAATTTGTACTTTTTTCTTTAACCAATTACATTTGTGCATTATAAATGTGATGCGAGAGTAAAAATTACTACGTATTTGATGGAGTATTTAGAGGGGGAAATGACATTTCTAAATTCTTGTGCATATCCTTAAAATATCAATATAATTTGTTGCTTAAAAAAAGACTTCATATATTTAAAACTATGTATTTTTTAAAAAAATTAATTGAATTAATCCCATTGTTTTAAAAAAGTTGTATGAAATAATATCATGTAATTAATATATAATGAAATAATACTATATAGTTAATATTACCTTTATTAAAAAAGTTTTAAATTAATCTCATTGGTTAAAAATATATTAAGAAATGATTTTATGTAAATAATATTAGATAGTTTAATAATTACCATAATTAAATGATATTGTGTAAATAATACCTTACAAAAATAACTTTGTTTGAGGGGACGACACGTGGCGTAGGGGCTTTGCTTTTAATTAATATATAGATGTTTTAAAAAAGTTGTATGAAATAATATCATGTAATTAATATATAATGAAATAATACTATATAGTTAATATTACCTTTATTAAAAAAAGTTTTAAATTAATCACATTGGTTAAAAGTATATTAAGAAATGATGTTATGTAGATAATATTAGATAGTTTAATAATTACCATAATTAAATGATATTGTGTAAATAATATCTTACAAAAATAACTTTGTTTGAGGGGACGACATGTGGCATAGGGGCTTTGCTTTTAATTAATATATATAGATTGGCTGACCATTCCAATCTCTTATAATATATCCAATGGTACTATTCCCGTCAGATAATGTTGAGCCATCGAAGTTGAGTTTGAAAGTACCAAGGGGTCTTCCACTTTTCTTCCCCCTGTCCCCTGAGCCTCCCTGTGGAGGCCCCGATCTGTGTTGTTGTGATTTTATGGGGCATGGGTCTGGTTTATTTTCGTCGTTGCATGCTTTAATCCACATATCCAAATGACTTTTGGCTATACTATCTATATCTCTACTGATTGAGGCACTTTTCGTATTGAAAGTTAATTGGTATCTTAAGTACCGGGTTCTCCACCATGTGAATGCGAGTTTCTACTTTTCAAATTTGCCTAGTTTTCTTCCCAAAAGGGCAAGGATTGGTTTGATATCTCTTGTGTTGTTTGAAATGTTTTTTATGTCCCGACGAATGTTTGGATTTAGCATGGTTGACGGCTTCCGCCTGCGCATTCAAGAAAAAGTTGTATTTCATCTTTCGTCTGTTGGTTACATAGAATACACATTAAGGGGATTGGCGTGCCCCTTTGTGTCAATCTAGTTTTAGTGGGTAACCAATCCTCCATAAAAAAAAAATATAATGGTTATAGACCATTTTTTTAGTTGTATTTAATAGCTCTATAGTCTATACCATTAAAAATCTCTTTTCAAGGCAGTGTACTTGTATACCAATCAAAACATTAAAATTGGGCTCCTAATGGAGTAACTCAATGGTAATGAGTGATGGGTTAATGGGAGGTCCGGATTCGATTCCTGCCTCCGCCCTTCTGTTGGGTGAAAAATTAAGGTACCTTACTCGTGTGTGACTCTTACCGACTGGATCACGTGCCCAGATTTACCACCAAGATTTACCACCAAATGTGAGTTAGTGGGTTACCCTAGTTAAAAAAAAACATTAAAATTGGAATTGAGGTATAATCAAAGCCAAAACCGGGCAGGTTTGCAAGCTACAAAGATCCTTATATGGGCTGATACATGAGTCTAGAATTGGATAGTACGTTGAGATATCCAAGATTTTGATCACAGGAGCTGATAACTATAACTGTGTTTGAAGAAAGAGCTCAGTCGAGTTCTGAGGAGCTGAGCGTGATATGTGAAAGACAACCGTAACTTTTTCATACCAGTTTCGAAACAAGCACATGCTTTGAGAGGCTATATAACAAAATCCCGGAGGCCTTTCACATATTTCAAAACAAGACAAATTGATCGCTTTATAAATTCAAGACCATGGTACAAAGTACAGCAAGACATCAATACCTAACTACATTGATACACCAAGCACTCCCCCTATTGAGATCCTTAAAAGGCGGGGTCGCAACATTTTACAAGATATATATCAAGCGAGATTGAAACTCTTGCTAAAGAAGAGCCTTGGTATCCAGGAAAAAAAAAAAAGGAAACCCTTGGCAAGTCTCTAGACTCTCTACTGTACCAAAGAAAAATCAATAGGTAACATCTCAATGGACCCAATAAGATTGGACATGGGTAATAAATAATACAGTAAAAGTTTACAAATTCATGCACTATGCACATACTCACCGCTCCCGCTTCTGTCTTACTGAGGGGCAAGGGTGTGCAAGCTATGCAAGCGCTGCTGCATCAGATTTTCAATCATCTTAGAGAATCAATCGTCTTCGAATCATTCTTTTTACGGCGTCCTCTGTAATGCATCTTCTGCTCTGCAAATGTACTCTCTCCAACCATCTCAGTCTTAGGATCTGACACAGAGGAAAATCATTCCAACATAAATCAGAATTTTACCCTAAAGGAATACTTCAAATTGAAAAGATTTCAAGTCAAAATGCTAAAGATGAGATCAAGAAAGCACACAACAACTACTGAACAAATGGCAATGATCCACAATTATGATCAGTGAAGTCAGGACATGAATTTAACTCGGCATTATTAAAACCAAATTCTATTAAACCAAATTCCACAATTCCATTTAAGGAGGCTTGGTATCATACAGTCTTGCTTATCATCTTGATCAAAGAAACAAGGAATCGGGCTAAAGACTATATTGGTTTATCCTCTTGAAAGTTGATGAAAAGGGGGAATATCAGGTGAAATAGAGTTGGGTCATCAAAACACAACAATATGACAATACAACAAAATATTATCAATTTCTAACAAGGTTATGCCAAACAAACTCTCTTATTTTCCATTTTAGCCCTGAATCAGAACAGGACCTGGGAGCTTGTATCAGGCATTATGAGCAATGGATCCAACATGAAATAAACAAGGTAGTAGTGAAGAACAGGAAGCTCATGTTGTCATCAAATGAAAAAATGGCATGCACCATACAGTTCATGTAATAATGCATGGTCTGAACCTCCAAAAAAAATAATCAATCCATTCCTGACTACGAATCTACTTCTGCAGCGGCAGAAGTTCATTTCGGATAGATAATCAGGAGTTTAAAAATTACCATATCATCAAACTCAAAAAAAAAAAAAAAACATTTCTCTGTTCCGATTTGCATTTGATTTGCTGTTTAGAAATGTCAAGTACTAGAAAAACAAATTCTTGGCTGTGACACTGAAAGTTTTGATAGATTGATTAAAATGAACTATTGGCTGGAGTGAAGGTGCATTATGCATTTCAACTGGCCTTTTCTTCCAAGTAGCAAGGGAATACACATAAGAGATGGTGTCACAATATTAAAGGCGAGAGGCAAACCTAAGCACTAGGGTGCACCTAGTTAAAGGCACCTTGCCTTGGGAGGACCCTTTCACGACTCACCTAAGCGCACCACTTAGAAGTAGAACACTGGTCTCACAACAACAAAATACCTAAGAAAATGCCTAATTGCTATTATCCATCGCTACCAAATTCCATCCATAATCAAGTTTACATTGTCCATCCATAATCAATTTTCATAAACAACCATGTATACGAACTTGTATTGTAAAAGCATCTTAAAACCAGTTTTTTATGTCCCCAATTTCAAACTCAAAAAGAACTAGCTCAAATTATGCACCTATTCCCTAATCTGGTGTTAGCATTATCAATATCTACAATTTCTAACAGTGATTTACATACATCCAGTAGTTTTGCCGAAAAATTAAGGCAGTAATGTACCTCCAAATCTCTCGCCCCATAGCAGAAATCTGGAATCATCCTCCTCCTCATCCAACTCATCTCCATACCCAAACTCGGCATCGCCTCGGTACCCTGGCTCGCTCCCATACCCAGATTCGCTACATTGCGCATCGAACCCTGATCCAGATCCATGATTCTCCCTCTCCCCAATCCCAATCCCATGTCCATCTACCCTCTCTCTCCTCGAATTCCTGGCATCGCTCATATCCGAGCTCCAATTCCCCTCCCCTCCACTGATCCCAATCCCATTCCCATTCACAAACAGCTCGCCACTAGAATCCGTTCCTCCCGCGGCCACCATGAAATCAGAGCAAGTCGCGGTAGCACCAACGGAGCAGCAGAGGCCGTTGCGGGTGCCGCTACGGTCGCTGCTCCTCCCGGAGACAGAGCGGGATCCCCGGCGGCGCCTCTTCCGCGCGATCCAGCGGAACCGATCCTTCTTGTGGGCAGAGGAGGAGTAGGGCTTGTCTTCTTCGAAGAGGCTGAGCTTCGACATGTCGAGGGCGTCGATGATGGAGAGGGAGAACGAAGTCGCCCGATCGGACAAGCAAGGGCGCTTGGTGTTATGGCAGTGCTTGAGGCTGGAGTTGTAGGAGTCAGGATCTAGGGCTTTGGGGCTGGGACTGCTGGAATTGGGGCTGAACGGCTTCCATGAATGCAACTGGAAGGCGCAGGAATCGATCCAGCGGCGAGGAGCTAGGGTTTTGGGTGACATATCCTCCCTCTACTGTGAAAGAAAGCTACAAAACTGGCATGTATTTCGATCAAATCTACAATCTAACAAGGCACCAAAATTAGGGGGTTTTTTCAGAAGTGATTTAAGATTTGGCTTTTGAACTGAGAGCGGGGAAGAGAATCAAGAAAGATACCTGCGAATCTGCGATCTCAAGTAGTATAAAGTCAGAGGTGAATCAGATAGAGAGAGAGAGAGGAGAAGCTTCTGGAGATTTTGACAAGAGGAGGAACAAAGGGGAGAGAGAGTAGATAGTGTTCCAAAATTAGTTATGATTGCGTGACGACTTGTTTTATTCGCTTGTCATTTTGAAAATATTATAAAAAAAATGATAAATAAGGAAAAGTAGGTCAACTTTTATGTCTACCGATAGAAAATGCCAAGACCAAGTTAAAATTTGACTTTATTTTTTTTATAATTCCTTATATTTTAACTTAATGTAATTAATGAAGATAAGTTATAATTAACATTTTTTTTATAATTCACGTTTTTTATAATTATGTTTATTTCACTTATATTATAAAAGTCGGTCGTATAATTCACGTTTTTTAACACAGTATAAGTTATTTATTTGACTTTTATTTAAACGGGATCGAATTATCGTAAAATCTCGAGTTCGCCTAAAAATAATAATTTAAACTCTCGTTAATGGTCAACTTTTTTTAATAACTGAACTTACTAAAAAGATTTTTCCAGAAATGTATATTATATATTTTTAGTTTTAATACGAAAACATTTAACAAAAATAAAATAACAGGCATCGGCTTGCCGATAGGCCTGCGGGCATTTGTTTGTATATAAATATAAAGTTTCTAATGAATTATTTAAAAATATCGTTTTTAAAAAGATGTTCTTTAACAATTATTTACCTTTTTTTAATAAATTAATAACTACACAAATCTCGTTTTTTCACAAATGCATATTATATATATTTCTTTTAAATAAGAAAACATTTAAGAAACAAACATGTATTTCTATTTAAAAGATTTTTTATATGTCTAGTAGCGGCTTGCCGATAGGCCTGCGGGCATTGTTCCAAAGTCATAACAATATGATTTGAAAATAAAAAAACTGAAGAATAAAGCAATAGCACTATCCGGCCCATTGGTATTATTCTCATCCACACTACTCTCAGATCATGTGTTCGACTCTCAGTTTCGAAAAAAACAAATTATTTTTTGAACAAATGTATATTATATATTTATTTTTAATATGAAAATAACAAGCAGCGTCTTGCCGATAAGCCTGCGAGCATATAATTTCCACTTTGTTACTCTATTTACTAGGCTCCCCTATATCCTAAAGTCTATAATTTTCATTTTTGTGTTTTTTTTTCTGTGTGTGATAAAGAAAGTTGGAAAAAATAAAATTAGTTCGATCTCTCCTTAAACGAGATTGAGGTAACCTAAATCATAGATTCGGGCAAATAAAATTATTTCGAGCTCTCAATACTCAAACCTTTAAAGAGGTGTTAAAAATATATGTCCACCTTTCAAATATAAGATAAATATTCCAACTTTTATAGGTAATGCTAAAATAATATCATTAGTTTTGATGATAATTAACAAGTTCCAAGTACTCACTGATGATGGCATTGAGCAACTGCAGTTCCTCTCATTAGTAATGTACAGTAGTTGATAAGAGAAAGGAAACAAGTATACACGAAAATGGTTCTCAAACTAACAAAAGAAGAGTAATTCAGTCTATAAAGACAACAGAGCAAAAACGTGAGAAAACTAATACTCAACCTTTAAGGTATAATGTAAATATATTCTTAAATATTCTTAATAATTTTAATTAAATATATAAAATATATAAAATTTTATATATATGCGGGATGTGACGAGATTTGCGGGATTCGAACTCTCCGTCCCGCGTAATTTTTGTGGGACGGGATTGAATTTTTTTTTCTAAATCCCACCGGGATTGGGACGGGATTGAATTTTTTTTCTCTAATTTTATATATATAATTTTTTTCTAATTGTATAATTCAAACCCTTTGATAGGAAAAGTAAAAGTAAAAACATCATTATTAACCTAGTCTAGAAGTAGGGTAATCATTACTTACTTTTCAGATTTTATTTCCCTTTTCTTCATTTTATTTTTTTTTATGGATTTTACACAAATACCCCTGGGTAACCCAAAATTTGGGTAAGCCAAGTATTTTTCAAATCTACACATAGTGTATATGTAGAATCATACACTCCCAATTAGAAAGTGCCATCTGTTAATAGGAGAAAATTTAATTAATAATTTTAAAACGGTTTAAAAATTGAAATTTCAAATCATTTTATTTTATTAACTGTATTTTAAGGATTGTAATGGACAGTTTTCGCGTCAAGGGGAGTTAGGGTTTCGGATTTTACAAGAGACAATTCGAGTGATTGAGAGCGGATGAGAATGAATTGCTAGAGGGGTTTTGGTCGAAATCGGAGGAGCAATAAGTGGAAAAAGGTAGGATATTGAGGGGCTGAGGGCTGGATTTGGAAGGACATCTATGGTTCATGATCGGAGGAAGAAGAAAGGGAATTTGTGTTGCAAAAAGTAGAACAAGGTAGGGCATTTAACCAATTGCCCCATTTGGCTCACTGGTTACTTGTATGCCCTCAAATCCATAAAACCTGGGTTCGAATTCCATCATCGGCTTCCATCAAGCTTTTTTACTTTTTTATTTTGATAAATTAGATTATGCAATTTCATGCCCTCCACTTTCAACAACAAGTGAATTGAAATTCTTCTTTATAGGGATCCCTGCTGCATCATTGTTCAAAATCCTCCTCTTATGATACTCAATCATGTACTTATAATTAATCATGAACAGACTATTGGATGGATCCATTGGATGATTGTGTTCTAAATGCATGACCGTTATTGTCATCATACCTTTTTGCATTCGCGCATCCACGTATGCTTTGCAACCGGTCAATTGGGATTTTGATGTTTCTTCCACTTTATTATTGCCCCCTCTCACACACGCTAATCTCAATCTCTTCACCATATGATACTGCGGTTCCTTGTTGGACTTCCTCCGTCCATTTCCCTTTCCTTTGAACTCATCAAGTAACTCACATGTGCGTGTGAAGAAATGAAATCCGCTGCAAAATGCATAAATATGACAAAAATCTGCATATTCTTTTCCACTCTCAAAGCACATACCCACAACAGGTTGTGTGGCATTGTCACTCTCATGGTTGCTTGCACAATTTGCATCTTCATTTAGGTCAAAATTCATTTAACGCGAAGCTGTCGTGTAAAAAAATGAAACAAGATAATTACAAAATAATCATTTATGTTTCATGGATGGATGATGATCAAGCTCAGAAAGATAAAACATCAGTTACAGGTAGAAAATAGAAACTGGAAGGAAGAGAAGTTTGTTATGAATCAATTTTACTCTATTTATTTTTCTTAATCTGATTTCTCTATAGAAGCTCTGTATTTATACTACAATTATCATCTCAATCAAGTACCTTATTGCCCATCCTTACACTTCATATCTTCCTATAGGTATTTGACAAATAAACATGTACTTACTCCCTTCATATACCAAACACACACAAAAAACAGATTTTCTTTCTTATGGAGGACCAAATGTTTCTTTCAAGAAATTCTAGTTTTGCTCCAAAATTCTCATGTATGAAATATTAAATTATATAATTATGACCAACACTTCTTTTTACATTGCTAACATTCATTTATATACATCCAACAGAGCCTAAATACCAAGTTTAAGTATATGTTGTGACATAAAACTCATTTAGGCATTTCATCAATTGATAACAATGATAACAATCACTCATGTAGATTCAATTCATTACAAAGCAATTGATAACAAGGATATGCAAATAGGAATTGCATTCTATAAGGAGCATGGGCAGAACAGTAGAGTACCCGGGTAGGCTGTCGAGCAAGCCTTGTCATTCGGTTGCCGGAGAACAGCTAGGGAGGTCGATGGACGCCGGGGAATTTGAGTTGATCGGGTGGATGGGTTATTATTGTGAATCGGTTGCCGTCAAGGTGAATTGGCGCCACCATTCTCCTAGAGTTGCAAATTGCAGCAACCGTTGCCGCCCGAGTGATTGCAGAGCAGGAGAGAAGAAAAACAAAATTATTTTTATTGGACAAGTGTTTTAATTCTATTGGTGGTGTATGAAACGGGGGGATACACCGGGTGTATGTGTCTCACCCTCCCACACGTGATGATGTTTACTCCTCCTCCTTATTACCCGGAGTACAACACTCCGTATTAAACTACTCCGTATCTCCTAACAGTTTCTCCAAAATGGATAAACAAAATAATGGCGAGAAAATAATGGCGAGGAGTCTCTAGTTCACAATTATGGTCTCTTATGCGATCCATATCTTATGCGTTTCATATCGCTTGATTGGATGTATTGAATTATTAAATTATTTCTCTTAATAAATTGGGTGGTTTTATAATTGTTTTCAACCAATAAGAGAAGATGGACCGCATAAGGGAACATGATAGCAGACTAGAGTATCCTCACCGATTTTAGGTGGTAGTTTTTGTTTCAAAATAGATGGTCTTTTATGTGTCCTAAGTAGAAGATTGTAATGATTTGTATTGATTTGTGTGTTGTTGATTTTTTAAAAGATTTTGATTAATTAAAATGTGTAGTGGGTTTTGAAAAATAATACTTACTCCCTTCGCAAAAACACGTCGTTTTAGAGTTTTGATTTTGTTCAAAAAAAACATGTCACTTCAGATATTTTGCCCTTATCTTTCCCAATTTACACTCATTTATTTAAAATTTGAATTACCTTGAAAAATGTGATTGTACATTACTTTGAGATAATTAAGACAAAAGTAGGGACAATTTAGGTAGTTTAAATATTTCTTAAATATTGTGTCAAAAACTAAAATGACGTGTTTTTGCAAACGGATGGAGTAAAATTTATGAAAAAGTTAGTATAATTATGATTTTTTTAAAGTGAAGAGTTTTACTAAAAGTTGTATAAGAGCACCCACATCGGTGTTTTTAAAGAGTTTTTAAGGGGAAAATCAGAAAAAGTAAGAGAGAAGGGGGGAGGTGCAATAAAAATCATTGGGTTGTTTCTATCTTCCAACTCACTTAAAACCCCAATAAATGAGCTCCATCAATATAAATTGCAGCCTTTTGCATGTGTAGGAGTGGGTGGGTGGCCAAATATTTTTTACTTGTTCAAGATCAAAACACAAAGAGAGGCATGCTAGATCGTGACACTTGTCCCACATGCAAGGATATGATGATAAAATTAAATTCTTGTATACTTTTATATTCACTTTAGCTCGTTTTTAGCCATTAAATGTAAAAAAACAAATAATCTTTTACTAAAATTCATAATTTATTTTAAACTATTAACAGACACCAATATTGTATATGTTGAATAAAATATAATACATACATAAATAATGTACAACATAATATTTTTATGCATATTTTTACGTTGTGGAATTTTTTTTATAAAAATATTATATACTATTATTATATTAATTAATGCAAAATATAATACATATATAAATAATGTACAACAACATATGAATGTGGATGAAAAAGAAAGTTGGGGTTTTAAAGGAGAGAAAGTGATAAAGTGGTATTAAGAAACTCTAGAAACGCACATTAATGCGGATGGTCTAAATCGTTAAATGACAATGTATTTTGGAACGGAGGTAGTATGTAACAGTTGAGTTTCAATTAATAGCCGGTCAAAGCAAACTACTGATCACCCAAACAATTTGCTCTAGTGACAATTAATTAGCCAAAACCATAAAAACCTCAAAAAGTCATTAAAATGTAAACGAAAGGAGTATGGATTTTGTTGGTGTGGATCCGCTATCATGGTCCCTTATGCGGTCCACCTTCTATTATTGGCTGAAAATAATTATAAAATCACCCAATTTATTAAGAAAAATAATAAAATAATTTGGTACATCCAATCAATCGATATAGACCGCATAAGAGACCATGATTGCGGACTAGATGATCATCGACACCTAAAAAACCATATACTAGTATTTTGGAACAAAGGAAAGAGTACAGATTATATTGAAAGTTGTGTTAGAGACAAAATTTAATTTGTTTTAAATGAAAAAAAAAAATGAAAGTACGGGGTTAGTATTAATTTGAAAGGAGTTGTAGAGTTAGCTAAGTACGGGTATTGGGGTATGGATTAGTTTGCATTTTTTTAATTTATGTGCTTTAACTTAAAACGACATTAAAAAGGAAACGAAGGGAGTATTTTTTTAAATTATTTTTGCTTCAACTCCAACAGCTAGGGTTGTGCATAACCGGGTATCCGACACGACACGGTATATCAGATACACGAAACTGATAACACTGAAAAGTTCAATCCGAATATGACACGATAAGTACCGGGTATCCGGCATGAAAACACGAAACAGATCCGTGTTGGATAACCGTATAACACGACACGAACCGTTTATATAAAAAAAATCTTCAGAATTTATTGGGTTCAATGGCCGCCCATGAAGTCTAGTCATGTATTGTAGCATCTGTTGGAGCCTCTCTCACCAGAGAAACTTGCAACGCCTCCTCCATGACGTCCTATAGATCCTCCAGCGCCTCTCTCACCGGAGAAACGATAAATCTGAACAGGGAGAGAGGGCGAGCGACAGGAGAAGAGCAAGCGTGAGCATTAAGCAGGAGAGGTCAAGTCGGCAAGATGCAGGATTGAGCTTTAGTGATAACGAGAGAGAGAGAGAGAGAGAGAGAGAGAGAGAGAGAGAGAGGAGATGCCGAAACGATGAATGACTGAGCGTGAAAGAATCCAGGACTGAGCGTGAGAGAGAGGAGAGGCCAAGACACGAAGACAATGAGGGTTTCTTTAGGCGATATGTCGCAGTAGCATCGATCTATTAAAGACTCTCTCACCGGAGAAACTTGCAGTGCCTCCTCCATGACGTCCTATGGATCCTCAGCCCAACGCCTCTCCCACCGGAGAAACGAAGGATCTGAACAGGAAGAGAGGGAGAGAGGGCGAGCGACAGGATAAGAGCAAGCATGAGCACTCAGCAGGAGAGGTCGAGTTGGCAAGATGCATGATTGAGCTTGAGCGATAGTGCGAGAGAGAGGAGATGCTGAAACGATGCAGGACTGAGTGTGTGAGAGAGAAGAGGCCAAGACGCGGAGACGGCGAGGGTTTCTTTGGGTGATATGACATAAAACCAATAAAGGTAAAGGGTTTAAAAAAAAAGGGAGAGAGGTCTAGAATCGAACCCTAGAACTTGGGGCAAGGCCCAAACCCAAATAATCCCCTTAACCAACTGGGCCAATTTAAAAAAAAATTAATGTGTCGTGTTAGATACCCGACAAGGGAAATATGCCGATCCGAATACGATACGTTTATTGTCGTGTTATACCGTTTCGTGTCGTATCTATATCGTTTCGTGTTTTTTCGTATCATTTTGTTGCGGTTTCGTGTCGTGTCAACTGTATCGTATTTTTTGCACAACTTCTCCATTTTTAAGATTTGGAGAATAATATGCTTTTTGAGAATGATTTGTTCTTGGAGAATGCTGTAGATTTAAGGAAACCTCTCTATTTTTTCTGTTGCTTCCCATTTTGGAGAATGAGATGGGAAATCTGTTGGAGATGCTTTTACGGTTCAGGGCCTCTTCTTCCAAGCTTTTTTTTCCATATATCACATAAAGTGATTATTTTGTGTAAAGATGACCATTGAAAAAAAAATTAAAATGTATTTCTAGATTTTATACTCTTATATTAATATATTTATAAAATTTTATTATGAAAATTCATATTTAAAAAATATATATAACTAGTATTGTTCTTATGCCATGAGGCGATTTTTTAAAATAAAATCTTCATAATTAATATTATAAATCTAAATAAAGGATTAGTAAAAGTTAATATAAAATAAGAAATATAGAGTTGATAAAGTAAAAATTTTAGAAAGTTTTATCATTAGAGTATCTTAAAAATATTTATCAAACTCATAATATCATTAAAAATATTATTCTCAATTAGAGTAGTATATAGATATATTGATTAGAAAATAAAGAGTATATTAAGAAAATAATTTAAAATGGATTAAAAAACTAATATAATTTGATAGTGAATATGTAGATATACGAAATAACAATGGGTCAGGTGGTGGGTGGATGGACCCTCATTTCACCCGACCCACCATGGATGACCATTCACCCCACCTGACCCACCACCCATATCCACTTCACCCATATCTATCGAGTGATCGGGTGAAATGGGTGAAATATGGATAACATATGGGTGATTTTTGTATTAAATTCCAATAAAACATGTAGACAAAACAATGGCTAAAATAACATCATCTTACATATTAAGTCTTAAATAAGTCACCATAAGTTTAAATAGTATTGTCTTAAACACATGACCATAAGTCTTAAAGACAAATGGGAGTTTAAATAGCATTGTCTTAAGGAAAATAAGTCGTCCAGCAACAACAAGACAAGAGTAGTGGAGGACGAAGAGGGCAAGATGTTTGCAAAACGAAGTGCCAATTTGGAAGTTAGGGTTTAGGAAATTAGAAAGTTTATATATTTTTTATATAAAATATATAAATAGTATTTTATAATGTAGATGAATGGTGGATTGGGGGAGGTGGTGGATGATGGATCGGATGCGGGTGGAAAAAATATCACCCCACCCGACCCACCACCCATATCCACTTTCCACCTACTTTTTTTAGGTTTTCACCCACTTTTTCGGGTCGGGTGATTCGAGTTCGAGTCGGGTGCGGGTGAAATTGGCATCCCTACGACCTACCCAATTTTTTATATATAAAAGTACCTCTAGTTTTACCAAATTCTAAGGGATGTCGATTTGGCGTATTTGAAATAAAATTATTGTGATTTTAAGAAATTTTTAATTGAAACAAATATATTAACATTCAATATTTTTGAAAATAAAAAATGGGAATTTGTTTACAAAAATTAAAAAATAAAGAAACAAAATTATAAAAGAAGAAAAATTGGCAATAAATAAGAAAGAAAATTTGTATAAGATTTTTTTTAAAAGAAGGAAAATATGTGTGTAAAACTCCCTTCAAATCAGCCCTCCAACCTAAAAAATACTAATAACTTTTTCTCTGCAAAATATGATAAGATCTTTTAAAATCATTTAACCTATCTAATAAAAGATGAATGTTTTACCGTTATCATCATTGTCTTCTGCCATTTACGTTCATATCCTCACAACTTTATGGCTTATATCTTGACATGTTAAGAATAACAACCTGTCAACCTTTGTTTTCTTTCCTATCCAATGTGAAAAAGTACCTTTGATGATGAGCCGCTTATGTTATACAACTTGGTCAACTAGTATAATAACTACAAATTGTTACTCCGTAGTGTTTTTTGATCCATTATGGAACTATTAATATCGAGCTAATATTGTTTAGTATTAACTCCAAACTTTGACAGTTTTATGGTTTATCTCTTGACATTGTGACAATTATATCCTGTCAGTGTCTTTTTTCTTCCGATCAATTTGAAAAACTAGCTTCGATAATGAGCCACTTGAGTTATACAAATTGCTCAAATGTCTCGGTATAACAATTACAATCTTAATAATACTAAAAGAGAACTCGCCTAAGCCATGTAGCGGCTTCTCCTTTAAAGTAGGATTTTAAGTTATAAAACTAATTTAAATTAGGATTTTTTAATTGTTTGGATATGCCAATTACAACAAATTTAAACTAATCTTATCGGTTTATAAAAAAATCTAAACTAATAATTGTTTGGATATGCCAATTAAAAAAAATCTAAACTAATCTTATCGGTTTATAAAAAAAATCTAAACTAATCTAATCTAAACTAATCTTCTAACAATAATTAATCAAGTAGCTTATCTAATTGTCGTATGTATCCTAATTGCCAATATATCTTAATTGTCATATATATCCTAATTGTCGTATATATCCAGATTAATTGCAGATATATTCTAAAGAACTAAAAAGATATGTCATATATCTCTTATCTATATATTGAGTTAGTGATCCTATGGTATGCCGTGTGAAAAGTTTTTTTCAGCCGAGCTAGATCAAATTGCCCACGATGATAAATAATAAAGGTAAGGCGCCGAAGAATAATAGGAAGGTTCAAAAGAGAGGTTCGTTAAATATTTAATTTATGCATCATATGACAGTTTGATTGTAGTTCAAACATTTTTACCGAGCAAAATTTAACATAATCGGTTAAAATCTTTAATTTTGAATAGGTTATTATTATTATTATTATTATTATTGTTGTTGTTGTTGTTGTTGTTGTTGTTATTATTGTTCTTGTTGTTGTTGTTCAAATATGGAATACCTAATAAGACATTGACCTAATCCTAACAATATCTTAAGATTGTAATTTTTTTCAAATTTACAATCTTAATCATGATCATCCTAACCATATATGTGATATTAATATCTAGATTTGAAAAAAAAAGGATCAATTTTATTTTCTCATAATAAACACTCGTACAATATATCTATTTGTCATTTTAACGACAAACTAACTCATTTCACACAAATGAAAAAGAGATAAAGCAAAGAACTGAAACAATTTAACCTACTATAGCCAGTGACAGAGAGTTAAAAAAATATTTTTATTTAAGGTCATCCCGCACAAGGTGCGGGTTACTATACTAGTTAGATAGTAGTTTTCGATCCATTATGAAACTATTTGACCTAATATTATTTAGGATTAACCTCAAACTTTGACAATTTTATGGTTTATATCCAGGCCCGACCCAGAGGCAAGGGCAGGCTGGGCGATGGCCCAGGACCCAAATAAATTTGGGGCCCAATAATAAAAAAAAAATCTGTGTATATATGTTACATTTAACCTATCATTTTTAGGCCCAAATATCCCTTTAGTCCATTTCTCTTTTAGAGAATAGGCCTAAACAATTTAATAGGCCCATAACTCCTTCTTCTACTTTTTTTTTAAAAAAAAAAATCAAAATAGGCCCATAACTTAATTAGTAGTGATATATCAACATTGCTATACTAAGTAAGTAACAATAGACAACGTGCAGTAAGAAATTAAGAGCAACTCACCTGTCATCCATTTTCAAATGTATAGAAACAAGATGCCTGGGTTGGGTTCATATAATTTATACTCCCTCCGTTCGGCAAAACTTGTCATTTTAGGGTGTTATTTTTGTTCAAAAAAACTTGTCATTGTAGGTATTTTGCCCTTCACTTTACAAAAATGCCCTTGATATGATTGATGGTTTGTTAGTTGTAGTTTTCGATAAAGTAAAAAAGGAGGATAATAATTAAGGGTAAATTAGTACATTTGTTAATTACCTTAAAACTTGTGAAAGAAGCTAAAATGACAAGTTTTGCCGAACGGAGGGAGTAACATTTAATAAAACTATTTAAAAATTATTCCAAAATTAAACCCATTATTGTGAAGATATGTTTCATTTTTAATTTTTTATTTCCTTACCCCTTTTCTTATTAACTAAATATAAATTATAGTCTTTGGGCATGTAGTATTATTACTGTCAATTAGTTTTGTTGTTGTCGTGTTTATGGACTTGCTTATTGTATCGATCCTTTTTTATTGTGTTTTTTTATAAAAAAAAATATATTTTATATATTAAGTAGTTTCAATTTTCTTGAAAAAAATATGTGTGACTCGTAAATGACATATTTTTGTTAATGGATGAAAGTTAGTATTCTATTGTAGAAAATAAATGGATTTTTAGTGATTGAAATATATTTTTGTTTGCTAGAATGTAGCTTTTATTTTTTTTATTATTAATTCAATTTTAAATTATTAGGGCCCAAAAATTTTGTTTGCTCCGGGCCTAGATAACAGTAGGACCGGCCCTGTTTATATCCCGACATGGTAATCATTACATCATGTGTATCTTAGGATTGACCTCAAACTTTGACAATTTTATGGTTTATATCCCGACAATCCGACATAGTAACCATTACATCATGTCAGTATCTATTTCCCTTCCTTTAAATGTGAAAAACTAGTTTCGATAATGAGTCGTTCGATTGGAAGGAGCGTCGTAGGCTTACTCCGACAACTAGGCTTACGATCGATGGCCGACACAGGATTTCTTATTCATGATTCCAAGATGATCTCCTCATTCGAGATTTAAACCTGACACTTGGAATCATCATACCAAACAACAAAATGCTTAAGTCATAAATACCATATCAGCACTAAAGCGCACCACGGCAACATGCCTACATGTATGTTTCTGAAGTCTCGAAGGTTTTAGCTTTTACTCAATAAAAACACACCCTTCCCCAAAATTGCACGCAAGTATGGAACCGAAAGGGAAGAGGGGTAAACTCTTACATGAGACTCTCAGAGAGAAAATATTGCTTTCTTTCAAGTCACTTCTGTACAAAACTTGGGACGCCCGCTTCGCTGTTTTTCACTGCTGGGTTCCGAGCGCATTTCTAAGGACATCATTGTAATTCCCGAACTGCAAGACGGAAGGCGGATGCAGACTGAAGACATACGAGACAGCAATGGATGACACCATCGATTTTTTCATGTTGAGCCCGTCTCGCACCTCTCCGAAGGTTGCTTCATCGAATGGAAAGGACTCTTCGAGAAAGAAGAAGCATTCCCTTCCCACCTTCTCCACCTGCAGATGTGACCATATATAAAAATACTCTGTCATCATCCTTTGGGTTTTTCTTTATAATTACACTACAGGTGTTTTTTCTGCACATTCTCAATTTAAATTATGCAAAATACCAAAGCAAAAATAGCTAGTAGTTAGTTCAAGTATTCAAATCCTCTCCTCACTATATGGAAAAAGCCAAGGTAAACCAGTGGGATGACTAAGCAATATATCATTCATGGGGACGTGGAATGAAAAAATTGGAGCTTTCAAGCTTTGTACCTGGAGTTGGGAGAATCTGATATTTTTCATGACGAGGATAACCTGCATTTCATACAAGGCGTTGGACAGTATCAAGACACCCAAATGCTCGAAAAATTTGCGGACGACTCGCTTTTGCCCATCTATATCATCACCATAATCCTGGAAATCACAAAACCACAACACACACTTCACCTCATCCCACGGGATAGCCTCCTTATCTTCACTGGGACTAAATATCCGACTAAGATCATGGAAGTCCCACATGATCTTCACACCAGACAGTGATGGATTGAATATAGTGGTCTCTGATAGACTGCTGGTTGCTATAATTTTCGAAGCACTGTAATGCTTGGAAATATTTTCACAAAAATGTAGATCATCGTCGTTTACCAACAATAAACATCCTTCTGCAGGTTCAGGGAACCATTTGAGAAGTTCACCCCGTCTAGGATCCTCATCTTCCTTGACGTATTCGTTGACCACCGATGATAACTTAGCTGCAGGACGACCCAGGTTATGAGAGAATAAGCAAGAATCTCCATTTCGACAACCCTGAATATCAATTACCAAAGCCATATATGAAGAATGGGTTAAACAACAGAATAGCATAAGCTGGCTTAAAGTGAACTTCAGAAATCTGCATAATGGACCTCCAATCCAAAGTTAAGCTCCTATCGATAGATACAAAACAAGTATTGGAATCATAAGGTAGGAAAGAACAAGAAATACCGTATAGGATCCAAAGAACTTGCATACAGGTGGCTTGGCTAGGAGAGAATGTGCATATGCACAATCATAACCCATGTTACACGACCCTTTTACAAAGAATCTGCACTGTAAAGCTGCTCCTTCAACATATGAGCTAGTTTCAGCAACATGTTCATGTTGGTCCCCAGTTAGGTATTCCGAATTTTGGAGTCTAATCTGCAATCAATAGATTGGCAAGAATTATAAAAAAATAAACGTGAAGAAAAAGAAAATGATTTTTTTACCTCTTTAATAATATCTGCAAATTTAAGTGCAACCGTTCTAGTCTGAAAGTCGTGTGAGGCAACAAATGGCATCAAAATACATTTTTTCATTTGGTTATGTTCAAGATCTTCAGCAAAAGCAATGGCTTCTTCACTTGGTTCATAATCTAGCAGGCATGTGTGTGTAAACTCATAAGGTTCATAATAGGATGGTGAAGCTGAACATGACGCGAGAAATTTAGGCCGGAGCAGGTGCAGTGTGCTTAAAATCTCATCATCTGCAAAAAAAAAAAGCTGTTTACTTACCAAGAAACCATAAAAAATTATAAGATTAGATGAGATGACGTACATATTTCAGATATTTGATTCAGTGAAGGCCGTAGAAGATTATGATAGGAGCACCATTCTTCTTCAAGTTTGGAAAGCAATACTCGATTAGTTGTCGCCTCACTGACACCTAAAAGCTCTTTCAAGTTCTCAAGTCGAAACATATCCTATTCATATGAAAAGGAATTAAGGTCAATAAAATTACATATAGAGAAAACTCAATCATAATGCCATACAAAATAAGTTTATGTTACAAAAGTTTGGACATTAGAAATTACCTTGAACACACACTGCCAAAATTTATATGAACAAAGGTTGCTCATGAGAACTACTTCCTTTCGACTAGTCAGTGCAGCATTCTCATCATCAATAGAATAATAACAGCTTGTGTACGCTCTAAACTGAGACACAACAATATATAGATAATTATCAGAACATTTATCATGGGAACATGCGGCAAATCATACTCCTACTTTACTTGAACCTACCAAATTGTCGTCGCCAAAGGGACGAACAATGGGATGAGGTTGTGTGTCCATTAATATGCCAAGCAAAATGCCTTCACGTAGCATTCCAAGAGCACCAAACTTAACAATAAGAACAGAAGCATCGAATGACAATGAAAAACTGGAAAGGAGACGCCCATAAAATGTAGGCTCGTATCGACCCCTTGGCTGTATCTTATTAATGGCTTTCATGTTAACAAGTAAACGTAGTGCATCCTCTACAACATCTGGATCAGGTGGGTCCAGGGCCTTCTGCAACAGAGCTGGCATCCAACAAAAAATATTAGAATTCAATTCCCATGAGAATGCATCACGTCATCGCATGCCAGGATAATCATGTCAAGATTGCATATAAAGAACAAACTAGTTATATTGGTCTTCTCAAGCCAATTCTGAGATGAATGACTAGAAAAGGGTGCAGGAAAATAACCATTTATTAAACTCCCAGGAAAAGAGAGGTCAGGACAGTAGCAAATAAATCAACTGGATAAAATAACACAGAATTCATAGTTCCTTGGCTCTTAGCCACCTATTATACAAGAGAAGACAAAAGGAACATGCATAGTATTTCAGTTTTCAATGCAAGTGAAACTATGTTAGAACCTTGCCTCATGTAGAAACTGCCTCTTATGAAGCACAAATATGGTGTTAATACAAGAATCTTTCAGAAAGTGAGTAAAGGAGTAAAATAATATTCTGAAAAGAGGAAGAGGGACTTCCATTATACTCATACTTAATTGCGCAGTGGAGTAAACTAAAGCCGTGGTAACATAAAAACATAATATAATTCACTATCTGTACCTTTTGGATCATTAATGGATTTAGCTTCAGCGCAGCATATAAGAAGCACTTGAAGCCTCAATGACAGTTTCAAAATAGCAGGAAACTCAAACTCTTCAAGCTTGCTGAAAAATGATCTCGTCACCATTCGATATATATTGCCATCACAGGTACGTCCTGTTCTTCCTTTTCGCTGATCAGCCTACGTAAATTGTGACCCTTAGATCAAGCAATGCTTTAAATTATGGATTGGAGCTGCATCAAATACACAAGTAATTCTCCAATACCTGGGACTTAGAAACCCAGACAAGCTTCGCAGCGTCTATCTTCTTGTTGCCATCCCAATAAACTTGTAAAGATCGGCAGGAATCTATTACATAGGCAACTTCGGGTATTGTTACTGACGATTCAGCAATGTTTGTTGCCAATATTACCTGCATGAATCCTATTCGTCAGGAAACAACCAGGGAAATGATCCTAGGTATGAAACATTGAAACAAATTGACAAAATAAAAAGTGTATTATCATGGAGATAAGAACTGGGCTTTCCCTGAAATGGTAAATTTGTATAATTGCGTAACATAGTACAAAAGGTGAGATCCAAACTACTGGCTCTCACATAAAAGGGCCATGCAGGACCGATAACCCAAAGGCACCAGCAGAAAATTAAATTTGAGGCAAAAGAAACAACAAAGACATCACCAGTGTGTTCTATCAGAATATTGGGCATTAATGGCTTATTCAATACGCATGGCACTTTAAGGTAACTACAAGACAATACATAAGAATTCTGTAATAATCAGCTTGCAACAAGTATCAGCTGCTTGCACCAAATAAAATCCAATTCTGAAGTCCACCAAATTCTTGTCAGAGGTAATTTCACTTCATGCTATCAGAGATAAATTCTATCGGCAAACAGGAGCAGTAATATGTCGAAAGACAGAGGAATATGAAACTCAAATACACCTTACGATGAGACTTTAATATCTTCATAGCTGCCAAAGCCTGCACTGTGTCAACGCTGCTATGCAAGATGTGGACTTTGAAACATGAACTGAAAGGTTTCAAAAGCGACCATTGCTGCTCAAGAGAATAGTATGTAGGAAGGAAAACCAAGATGCTTTTTGTAATATCTTGTTCATTCTTATGTATGTACAACACCAAATCATGCATTACTTTGTGCAGCTCCGGTTTGATTTCAGAAGAAGCCATGAAGGGAGTAGGCCCTGAACAATATTGGGTTGACAATGATTCAGAAGAATATGAGCCCATTTCAAGAAGCCCGGTCACCTAATATGGAAGATCACATGTTAAATGACAGCTAAAAGATATTATCCATGGAAAAAACCCAAAAGAAACCATAAATTTAGAAACGAGAAGCAGTTGAATGAAAGCTTTGTGATGGAATAGCTATGTGTGTACATTTTCTCATAGCACTTAATAGTTACACCTTCAACAGCAATATTTTAGAGCGCATTATCTTTTCCTTCTTTCCTTTTCTTCAAGCAAGCAACATGAAATTTAAACAATGTCATTCTCTCATTCAAAGAACAATCCTTAAATTTCTAATGTAAAGAGCAAACTAAGATTTTCTTTGAGTAACAACATATTGCTGTGAATTAAGCTCCCAAACCATTCTTTTTCATACCACATCAAAATAAGTTCATCTACTAATGTGCGTGCGTGCATGCGTGTGTGTGTTTTGGGGGAGGGAGTTAGAATTATGCAAAATGCCCATGTAAAAAGCGAATGTAATCTGAACAGAGAAATCAAATAATATAAAATGTCCCCAGGATCAGCATTCACATTTAGGAAACAGGCGTATAAGGAGACCTTGTGAAATTTATCACCTGTTCAAGATACAGAACTTTCCGTTGGAAGATAGAGTGCTGGCTTGAACTAGGAATAGCTAGAACTTCCACTCTCTCACCCCTACCAAGATCCTTGAAGTACTCCTTATATCTTGTAATATCTGCAGTCGCTGACATCAAAACTAACCTGCAAGAGCATAAAAAAAGGTCTTTAGTCTCAAATAAGAACAAGCACCTTGCATATGTTACCAGACCTCCTTAAAATATCCAGTATTCATACAAGCAAAGCAGTCCGGCCAAGCAATTGAAAACTGACCATTATGCAAGCTTTTGTGTTGAAGTCTACGAAGCTCACTTAAGTAATATAGATGATAGACATGAAAACAATGGATATGTACTTGCAACAAACAATACTAATTCACTCAAAAGCAGGTATAAGAACAACCAACCTTATATCCATCTTTTTTAGCAGAAACTGCTTGAGACAGACAAGTGCAAGATCTGATTCAACAGATCTTTCATGCACTTCATCAAGAATGATCACTTTGTACTTCAAAGCATTGAACCCATTTTGGCGCATCTCCTCCAGCAATACACCAGCAGTTTTATAAACAATTTTGGTCCTAGAATACAAAGTATGGAGGTTTTTTAGAACAATTACAAGCACAAAGATTGATTTCTTAAAAGAACAACTAAAATCAAGACAGCTAAAGTTGCACTCAAATTCTTTGGCGTTGTTTCTTTTGTTTTGTACAAGGATATCAAGAAAGGCATTGAAGAAAAAAAAAAAGGATACCAAAAAAGGCATAGCATATACAAAGAAGAAGAAATAAACAAACAAAGCATTTACAAGGACATGCAATGTTGGTCAATTTTCCAAAAATCAAAAATTGTGATAAAGAAACATATTCCCTAGTATAAGAACCCTGAAGTATTCTTTTAAAAGAGAAGAAGAAGAAGAAAGCGAGTTAATAATATCAAGTTTAAGTCCATATTTAACTAGGGAATGCCAGCCATCTACTATTTAAACAGCTGAACCATTTTTTCCTTTCTCCCATCCCCAGTTTAAAATAAATTACTACATCAATGAGAAAAAACTGAACAGGAAATACAACAGCTAAATCCTTAAGATCGATAAAGGGAAACTTGAACCATCAGGAGGAGGAGTGATTGACACATTTGTGTTTCAAGATTTCAGTTTTCCTACATTTTTAATATATCTGAAGGTCCTGTAACCGATGAAAAGTCAAAATACAGAAGCATAACTTTATCCACAAAGAACCATGAACAAACAAAAAAAATGTCTTCATCAAAACTTTGATACTATTGATAATTGCGGGGGGGAAATCACAGGCTGAAATAAAGGGTTCCAATCAGAGAGAATTAGGTGCTATTTGAACACAAGAAAAAACATGACAAGGGATAAAATTCATGGAGGGTAATAAGGTGATGAAAACATTGAAAAGAACATCATTATTGTGCTGGCTTTATTTTAAATAATACCTAGCAGGCTAGCACCTATATGCTGAAATACTAGAATGAGATAATTTAAACATGAGGGGACATGAGGGGTCTTCAAAATGGCTTTATGCAGAGGGATATGGAAGACAATGCATAGCATAAAAGTTGCACCTTACACACGAATTTGTGAATACAAACTGCACAGATTATTAATGTCCTTACTCCTTAGGAGGCTGCACATACACACTTGTTCCCTTTCAATTTTACAACCAATCATGAAATTCCAAGCAATTAACAAAGGATAGGAAGATTTAAGGTTTAGTGTTTTGAACCGGAAGCATAACTGCTATCACCTCATCTCATCTTTTCTACTTTGACAACCGAACAGAGAAACATAAATATGGTAAAATACTTCATTCATTTGGAGTGTCAAGCACCATAAATCAAAACAGATGTTCTTGATTAGAGAAGAACGAGGTTTGCCACAAAAGCGAAAAGTTCTTGATTCATAAATTTCACCTCAGCCCTCGAGTTACCCAAAAGCAAAAGGTTTAATAAATGCAGGCTAAAAATCTAAACAAAAGGTGGCTTCCCTATATCACTGGAATAGAAATGTGATTTGCAACAAGTTAAAAACAACATAAAACTATGGCCAGATTCCAGAATACTTTCTTCCCTGGACTTGCAGCTCATACACAGACTTGTGAGAAAGGGGATAGAGCATATGTATGTATTATTCAAAAGAAAGTCAACAAAATAATCACGTTCTCTTTCCATATCAGAGAGGAAAAGTGCGTTTACGTAACACGGGCTCCTTTAGCACCATTATAAGTTGCTAGTGCAGTCGTGCTTCGTAAGCAATCATTCACCTATTTTCAATACTAGAGAAAACCAAATAGAAGGCTCCGTTCTCAGGAACTTAACCAGAGATAACATTTAAAAGATGAAACTCTTGCAAGAACATAATGGCAACAATAGGGATTTTGAGATTTTGATTCAAACCAATGCTGGTGAACCACTAGTTACAAAGCTAGCGTATTGGGAATGATACATATGTAAAGAAAATTGACTTAGAGTCAGTTTAACAGATTCTATTATTAGTAACCCATTTCATCCACATGCTGTTGTCGTTCTTTCAATGAAACTTCAGTTGACTTTCAAACAGAAAGAAAATTTACATTTATAGCATTACCTGACAGAAACATAATTTATAGAAGTATTTGCTTTTTGTTTTTTGTGTAAAAACATTTTGTAAGAACTTTGTCAAATTTCTCAATGTCAACTCCCAGACATTAATTTTCAACTTAAATACGCATCAATTGAGGATTACATTAAAATAATTGTTTCAAAACTCCCTTGGGTTCAAGCACTCATGACTCTTAAATTCAATAAGGCGATACGATACCTCGGTGATGTAACTCTAGAATGACCAATGTGGTATCCCACCTCATCACCCACGTCACATTCAAGAGCTTTCGCAACTGTTTTGGCGACAGCTACTACAGCAAATCGCCGAGGTTGTGTACAGATTATAGGTACCATACCTTCCTCCTTAAGGAACAGCGGAACTTGTGAGGTTTTTCCTTCAGAATCAGAGATCAAATTTTGGTAGTTAGCAAGAAGGAAAATGTACAAAATAGCTTTAACAAGTAAAGGCAACACAATATAACAAAGAAAGCCTGTGGATATTCTTCATTTCCTACCATGATACAGCATTCATGAAATATGATAGGGCAACTATCAACTTTCAGGATATTCTCAACACCATTTGATCCAACATTCTTCCCACTATATATTTGCTTCAATGGCAAAAAATGTAACGTTGTGTCTAGGTGAAGCTTTTTTGGGCTACTTATCTTTGATCTGCCTTGTTCACATATGTGGAAAGAGCAAGGGCTTCAACAACACAGACCCCCCAACACAGACCCAGCCACTCCTAATTTCTAAAAACTGTGAAATTCCCAATGGAATAAAGAGTAGAGACAAGGTAGAGATGCAACGAAAAGCATTCCAACAAAGCCAAGCAAGAGAATCACCATGAAAACCATCTCTGATCAATCAATCCGGACGAAATCGAAAGGGGAAAAAAGTCATTTAGCCGGAAACAGGGTACTCATTCGGTCATTCCAGTGTTACAAGTCACAACCCCAACCGCACGCCCCAACTGAATAGAAAGGAATGACGAAAAAGGAACAGCAGTAAATGCTTAAGCCCCGTGCACCGGCAGTAGCAGCGGTAGAGCAATCGACGAGAAATGTTCCTTCCAAACTTGGAATTGGACATCCAAACCCCCCAGCATTTACAAACATCCAACAAAATCAACCACGGACAACCAAAATTCGCGCAGTTCATAGTAAACGAGTATCCAGAGAGCGTAAACAAAGAACATTCACAGAGAAATAGGGAGTACCACATCCGGTTTCGCCGACGATCAACGTCACTCTATTCTCCGTGATCTTCTCGACAATCTTGTCCCTCAGCGCCATTATCGGAAGGGACTGGAACTTCGACTGCGTGAACGGAGTCGAAGAAGACGATGCTTGTGACGAAGTCGGTGACGACGCCATTGTCGAGGGATTCGAGGACCTTCGCCCTCTCTCTCTCGCCCGCTCTGCGTAATCGTATGAGCGCAGCGCACTAGACTTTGCTGAGAAGTAAACCCCTCACTGGATTCTTACTCGCCGTCTTCTTAATCAGCGGCGATGCAGGTCCATCCCATATTGGCTACGTGGCTGTCTTTTATTTGTTCAAGAAGTTCGACGGGTGTGATTTTGCGATATCTCTGGCTTGGATCGAACGAGAGAAGAGAGTGCAGGATATTCGGTGGTCCGTCGTAGCAGGTGATTATAAATCAAAAGAGATTACAGTGACCCGGGTGATTATCATGGATTCGTGTTCTTCCTTTCTTGTTCTGTACGAGTCAAGATGTCAACTTTTTTTTCCTTTCGGAAGGGAAAAAGAAATGAGAGAATGGAGAACCGGCCAACTTTGCACAACTATATCTAACCCTTAAAAATTTGCAAAACTGATTCGGATTTTAAAATATTTGCACAAAAGTGCACGTCATCTCACCTGTTGTAGGAGATAAGTGGGACTAAGAGCATCCCCAAGAGCTTCTCCAAATTTTAAGAAATATGGAGAATGACAACCCATCTTCTCTAAAAAAATTTTAATCCAATCCCAACAAATTCTCCATTTTAGAGAATTGTAATTTAGTTTTTTAATGATAAATTAAATTTAAATATAAATTTAATGTATCTTAATCTAAATGTGAAAACAAACTTTGCACCTTGTCTTCGTATATATGCTAGCTAGCTAATCAATGCCTATATATATACCACACAATGTATATAATATAGTGGTATATGTTCACCAAAAAATAAAATACAGTGGTATATGTATATATAAATACAGTACGACGTACGTACATGCTACTGTATACAGTAGCAATTTTCAATTTTTTTGAAGCATACATGCATACAGTATTATATATGTATGTGTATATTGTTTAGTGTATATATATATATATATATATATATATATATATATATATATATATATATTGTGTGTAAATTATATATTGTGTGTGTATACAATAATATATGTGTGTGTATATATATTGTTTAGTCTATATATATTGTGTGTAAATTATAATGTGTCCATATATAAGGAATATCGTAAAATCTAAAAAATATTATAAATTTATATATGTTACGCTTTGAAAACCGTAAAATATATAGAATGGGGTCGTCTCGTGTCAAAAATTACAGGAGTTGTCCCGCAAAATATATAGAATGAGATTATGTTTGGACTACCCTTTCGCAATCAGATTTAAAGTGAACTCAACAGAACTTTTTTGATGCCTATTCCTACTCCTAATAGCTAGGTAATAACGTTTTCCCGATTTCTAGGTAAAAGGGTGAGTTGTTGCGCACCTATTCTTACGTACTCCTAATTTTGCTAAGATGACTAAGTTTTTAGTTTTTATTTTAGGAAAAAAATGACTAAGTTTTTATGGGTATTTATATACATACATTACAAGACTAATTCTCATTACTTCAATCATCAAATTGTCATCTTCTTTAATCAATTTCTTCTCAAGTTTCAATCAAGACGTACTAATTCTCATTACTTCACTCATAAAATTTTCATCTTTTTTAATCAATTTCTTCTCTAGTTTCAATCCCTATTTGATGGCTTCTCGTTCGTTGGTTAGTCGTTATCTAATTAATCACTTTATGGATGACGATGACAGTATTGATGATGAATATGAAGAAATGTTACTTGTTCAGGACGAAGAACAAATCCGCGCTGATCGGAGTTCAGGAAGAGCTTATCGTTTTTCTATTCTTGGTCACCGTGTGGTTCATCGTGATCTACGCGAGGGTCATGAACGACTTTTCCGTGACTACTTTGATGATCCTCCGAAATATGGAAGTACTTTATTTCGAAGGAGATTCAGAATGAAGCAATCTCTTTTCATGCACATTCATGATGCCGTCGTCGCGCATGATTCGTATTTTATTCAAAAGAGGAATGCCGCTGGACGTCTTGGCTTGTCATTGCTCTAGAAGGTAACAGCTGCTTTTCGACAACTAGCATACGGTGTTACAGCCGATTATGTTGATGAGTATGTGCAAATTGGGGAAAGCACTGCTATTGAAAGTCTAAAAAAGTTTGTCCTAGCAGTCGTTGAAGTTTTTGGTGAAGAGTACTTACGGGCACCAAATAGCAATGACCTTAACAGATTGCTAGCAATAGGGGAAAAACGTGGATTCCATGGGATGCTTGGAAGCATCGATTGTATGCATTGGACATGGAAGAATTGCCCCACAGCTTGGCATGGTATGTTTACTGGCCATATTTTTGAACCTACTATTATTTTAGAAGCGGTAGCTTCATATGATTTGTGGATATGGCATGCTTTCTTTGGATTGCCCGGGTCTCTTAATGACATCAATGTGTTAGAGCGATCTTATGTATTTAGTGGATTGGATGAAGGTCGTGTCCCTCCTATTAGCTATAAGGTGAATGGGAGACCCTATAAGATGGGATATTATCTTGCCGACGGTATTTATCCATCATGGGCAACATTAGTGAAGACTATTTCAGCTCCACAGGGAAATAAGCATAAACATTTTGCTAAAGAGCAAGAAGGCGCAAGGAAAGATGTTGAACGTGCATTTGGAGTGTTGCAAGCACGTTTTGCTATTGTTCGAAACCCGGCACGACTTTGGGATAAGGAAAATCTTAAAAATATAATGATGGCATGCATAATTATGCACAATATGATTGTCGAAGATGAGCGTGATGACAATGATCGTATTCGTAGACTCACCTCCAAGATGACCGATATTGAAAAAGAATTCGATCACGTTGATGACATTCCACATATATCATTGTCGACTGATCGTACACCGACAATAATGGAGTTCATTGCAAATCGACATCGAGTTAGAGATAGGCAAATGCACATTCAGCTCCAAGAAGATCTTATCGAGCACTTGTGGAAAAAACATGGAGCCAATTAGTCTATTTATTTCTTATATGAACCAATAATATTATGTTGTTTCTACGTTGATGTAATGACTTCACATTTATGATTAATAATAAATCTACTTTTATGTTGCATATTTTAAGGAAAAAATCTGTTAACATTTTGTAAAAAAATTATTTCTTTTAGTTTATTCCTACACGTGTAGTATGTTCAAGTTGACTCTACATATATGACTATCATTTCATAGTCTTTATGCTTACTGAAGTTTATATATCAAGTGCACTGTGTTTTATTTATGTATTTATTTAAGGGTGAAGTATAGTAAGGAAGAAGTTTATATATCATTTCATTCCATTTTGACATTGACACGGTACGAGGACAGGCAGGTAACTTTTTTGTCCTTCTTTCCCTGTTTTAACACAAAATTCAAGGATTATCATCCTCATTTCCCACCTGCATAATCAGATTTAGATAGTACCATATAATACATGAGCCAAGGAAGACCACAGTTTGACCGTATAGGATTTATCATCCACTGAATAAACCAATAAATCACTGCTGCAGAATCAAGTGAAATCAAGTCTTAAAACATGAAAAATCAATTGCAAGAATTCAAACACATAATCAAGTGTAATCATAAAAAAAATAAAAGGAATTCAAGTGTAAAAACCAAAAGATGTACCTACAATCGACACCCTAACATGTAGCCAAATTAAAAACCATTAGATGTACCTAAAGTCGAAACTATTCATGGAGGAAATCAAGTGCAATCATGTAGAATGCTGATTTCCGTTGACGCTGGCTCTTTTTGCTAAAATCTCTCTTTGGAGGCTGAGTATATATTCTGCTTGAAGAGGTTGCATCAAACTAGTATCCATAGACATTATTTTAGTCTCCTCACTTCGAGCTTGAATTTCAATTTCCTTTTCTTTAAGAGCAACCTGCTTTTGCTCGATATCAATGAGCAACTTTAGTTGGTCAGCCTTCATGCGATCAGTTTCTAGTCTCCTTGCCCGAAACTCTTCCAACTCAGACTGGATTTTTGGAGATGCCTTCTCATTGTCATCCCCTTGGCCATTGGATCTTGGTTTTTTGTTCCCTTCTTTTGCAGCCTTTCTCCCCATAGGCCTCTTCAAGGGTGCAGGTTCAGGAGCATTTGAATGATCATCATCTTCCAAGTTAATTGAAAATTGATTTTTAGTAGCACATGCCTTGGCGCTTCTACTTGCTTCAAATTTTTTTTGTTCACCCATCCATTTTTGTTGAAACCTCAAGAGAGTCCAGCAATGATCTAAAACAAATGAATGACCTTCCTTCTCTTTGTACAGCGTTTTCGCATCTTGTATCTGCCACACCAAATAAAAAACCAGACTTCACATAATCCTCAAACGATCTTAAGATGCAACCAGACATTCATATGCTTGCAACTGAAAAATAATCCTTCCTTTCATCCTACTGTATTTTTGGCTGAAAAATAATCCTTCACTGAAAAATAAAAACTGCAGTACACATTTCTGGTTTGGAGTATGCTGAAAAGTTTGAGTAAATTAAAAAGTTTTAGCCTACTGTAGTACACATTTCAGCCTATTATATTTCTGGTTTGGAGTATCCTTCATTTCAGCCTATTACAGTACACATTTCAACCTCCTGTATTTTTAAATTAAAAAGTTTGATTTTTGGTCAATATACAAACCTGCTGAATTTTCGACACAAGTAACAAAAGTAACAAGAAAGAAGGAAGGAAGCTCTAAGATAATTGGGTACCTTATCTGCCTCCGTGTGTCCACTTTTCCGTAAGTGTTCAACTGCAGCATAATGTCCGCTAAACTTACCCACACTGAAGCTTATCTTTGACCAGCGATTTGTTAGTGATTTTTCAGTTCGCTCTTCAGTCCAACTCTGATTATCTTGAAAGTATTTGGTAATTCTTTTCCAGAATTGGTTCTTCTTTTGATCTGATCCTTTGATTGGATCCAAGCTTGTATTCAGCCATGCAGATATGAGTAGCTCATCTTCTTGGCGGGAAAAATTGTTTGATCTTTGAGCGTGTTTTTGTGACTTGCTGCTGCTAGGTGGACATTCAGTCTCTTGATCCTTAGTGTGAGCTTCAGTATTATGTGTCCCTTCCAAATTAGAACAATTGGAAGGATACTGACTGACTTCGGAGTCATATGTTATAGGTGGTTCATTAAGATCATCAAGGGGCGATCCATTGTTAAGGAGATCGATGAAATTCATCTGTAGGGTACAACAATATGAGAGAGATGAGTATTGCAACAAGTGTACGATACATGCCATGGAATCAAAATAAAGAAAGAAATCAGATGACATGTTGTAAATCAGTGCTCATGCAGTTCTCAGTACTATAGCAAAGCCTTTACAAGCAGTAATTTTTTAATTCAGTGTGGCATGGGAATAAGGACAAGTACACAGTAAAACCCAGCTTACAAAGTAGACTAGGAAATCCTCGCAATGACAGTCTCTCTTTCATCCAAGCAATAACTAATAGCATTGTGAATAATTCAAGTCCTTGCAAAACTCTGCTACATGTTCAAACATCCAGAGACACTGGTCAAACATGTACCACTATCAAACATGGCTACTGCAGTGTATTTTGACAAATGGACTAGAGCTACAGGGCTACTGCAGTGTATTTTGACACATGGACCAGAGCTACATGGCTACTGCAGTGTATTTTGACAGATGGACCAGAGCTACAGGGCTACTGCAGTGTCATAGACAAACATGTACCTCTGTTCCTTTTCTCCTAACCCTGCTGCCCCAGGATCTACCACTATCAACCCCCAACTAAAACTTCTTAGGTTGCTGGTGGTACGAGGACCAATGTTACTAGATTTCCCCTAGTACCAACAACAAACAAAAGAAACAAATTTTGGAGATCTTGCACAAAATGGTCAGGCCTAAGAATAAGATTCCATGTAGCAATCATACACAGACACAAAAACATCCAGCCTTGCAACAAAATTTTGCAAATTATTTCCTTATCTAATGCTATGGAATATAAAATTCAGTCACTGATACTCTAACAAGCTATGCTCTTTTTCTCTGTTGACATTTTGAATTATAAAATTCACTTAGCCAGTCAATCAATATAGATTGATCCGAAATCTGATTCAAATTCAATATAGCACTTATGTGTACATAAGAAATGTATTGAATCGATTCTTTTTAAAAAATAGATAACCAAAGGCCAAAACTAGGCATGTCTTCAAATGTCCAAGGACCTGATAAGTGACAGCTGATGTTTTTCCTATTACAAGGAATGTGCTGAAGTTTACAGAGACAGATATCGAGCAGGACAAGACTATGAAGGCCTGAAATGTAAAGATTAAAGGAATGAAGATTATGACAAACTGGAGGATACAATTAAGATGTATCACAAATCACATAGCAGCATTTAATATATGTTCTTGTGAGTTCTTCTGTTTCCATATCAGCATTTAAATTAAGATGTATCACAAATCACATAAAAGATAATAGATAGATACAAGAATGAAGATTATGACAAACTGGAGGATACAATTTGAGCAACACAGGTAGTAACAACAGCAAGTAATGACAAGATAGAGCCCAACATATTGAGCTGAAAATCGGTCACTGTTGTAATCCCATGCTTAATTGCTTGTAATGTCTAATTTTCAAATCTAAAATGCACTTAGCCTACTGACTTGTTTAATCGGTTAAAATTCACTTAGCCTACTGACATCTATGCTCTTGTTCATGCATTCCTAAATATTTAGTTTACCTTTTCTTCATAAATATTTAGCTTAAATATTTAGTCTCGCATGATGTCAAAATTTGTGAATACAGGATGCACAGGAAGAGTCTGTGGCTGTTACCAAGGCTTCTGCAATAAAAGGTAATATATGTTCTGCTTTTCCCATTAATTTTGATGTTATTCAATGCAAATTACAAATATAAAAGGGTGTATTTTCACTTGGCTTTTATATCCTTTTACAAAATGATTAGTGCCCACATGTCCTAAGGACCTAAAGTGTCACTTGATGTTTGCACCTATCTTTAAAATGGTTGATAACTACTACTTGAATAAACTTTGTTGATAAAGTTTAATGACTTGGTTTTGCATTTCCTCAAAACAAAAATGTAAATCAATTTTATCTTCTGTTTTATATATGACATAATATTTTTCTATAGAATCTCTTTTTATGAAATGTATTCAAAATCAAGACTAACTATGTTGTTTGAACTAATAGAAAATATCCAATGTGTTTGATATGTTGTTTATTTATCCGAAGGTAACTTTTGCGAGGAAAAAAAATCTTCATGAGCTAAAATTCATGTTTGCTTAGTAGAGGATTCTCTTTATGTATTCCATGATGATCTATGTGATACTAAAATTCACTTAGCCTACTGCCATGGCTCAGAATGTAAGCTCTCAAAACAACACAATTCAAAACAACATCACAAGACAGGAAGCGATCAATAAATCAACTCAGTGGACGAAAGGAGAACTTCAAAGCTAAGCGATCTGCACGGGCCCGGCGAGAAATCGTTCCCAACCACCCCGCCACAAACAACAAAACCTCAGATCTCTCCCTACATAAGCTTCAACTAACGCATCCCGAAATATCAGTCCCACCAAACACAGAAACTACCGAAGCTCGCCAGATCGATGGTCAAATTTAGCAACTGAGAAACGCACAATCGAAGCAGGAGATCGCAATTGAGAAAGCTGAATTCGAGAACAGTGGAAACTGAATCAAAACAATCAAGCAAGTGGAATGGAAATTGCGCAGAGTTCGTAGAAATCTAACCTGAACGAGCGTCGTTAAGATCGAGAAAAGGTAATGCGAATCCAAATCCAGAAGCAAACAACTCTTTCCTCCAAAATCAGACCTGAACTCACCAAAACTTCGGCCGGAGGTGAAGCGAGGACACCAAAATCAGACCTCTGGTGTGAAATATTGCAGTTTTTTTCTACAGAACGTGGGAAAAGTAGAAATACAGAGCCGCCAAATAAATTTGGGGTTGCTGCAAATATGGGGAAAGCCCTTGTATTTCCTTGCCAGATCTCTATTTTAGAGATTGGATTGGGGAAACTGTTGGGCCAAATTTAAGCCCAATATTCCCCAATTATCCAATTTTCTCCAAAATAGAGCATCTGTTGGGAATGCTCTAAAAAAAAGGAAAAGAAAAGGAAAAAGGGAGAAAGAATAGGGGAAATGCAAATGCATTAAATGTAGCATTAAATGCTAGTCAAATCAAAAGTAAAAAGGAGATGATGGAAATGGGTTTTAAAAAAAGAGAAGTCAAATGTATCAAATCTTATTCACACGTAAAAATTCCCGCCAAAGAAAAAAAATTCCCGCCTAAAAAATCAAGCATAAATAATACAATTTCGTTTTGGGTGACATGGTGGTTAAGGTTAGGTGACATGGTGTTTAAGTTTGGATGACACGGGGAATCTAGGTTCCATTTTAAAGACTGATTTTTTTTTACAGGTCGGTAATGCTGAGGTGGTTAGTGAGAGTAACTCAAGGCGGGGAGAAGCTCCCATAAGGAGAAGCAGTGAAGGTAAGATCCTCCGTCTCCTATGAATTGAAACATTTGCTATTACTTGAGATTTTTCATTCCCGACGTAGTTAGTGCATTTGTAGTGGATTTTGATTTGGTTTTAAATTTTAAATAGAGATCGTTAAGAGGATGTCTTACTAGTGTAAAACCCTAGCTGCAACACATGGAATAGTCATGCTATCTTCTGCGTAAATAGATCACGAAGAGGGGCAACGAGGTTGGACGTCGGGTTGTCGTTATGGACACCTTTTGGGCTTCATTACTTGAGAGGGGCTGTCAAGGAGGGGGCAAGCTGAGAATGATGCGGACAAGGATGTAGAGGTGGTAGGTTTTCTATTAAGTAACATGGTATTTATGGTCAAGTGACACGAGATAAAAAATTATGGGAATGTAGATTATGAATCTATTTGCTATTAATTGTTGTGACAAGGTTAACGTAGTTTGGTGATAGAGTTTATTTAGTTTGGTGACACGGGATAATAAAATCTAGAAATGTTGATTACATGAATTTGTTTGATATTAATTGATGTGACAGGGTTATTACAGTTGGGTGACAGGAATCAAATAGTTGGGTGACACGGGATGGAGGTGATGGAGAACACACGCCTCCCACTACGAAGAAAACATCGGGTCAAAAAGGGAAAGACGATGTCGTCAACGCGGAAGCCACTTAATTGCGACTTGTATCCGTTTTCGACAACGATTGAGCTTTCGTGGACAGGGGTGGACAGGGCGTACTTTTCCTTGCACTAGGTTGTTATGAACTTTGTTGAGGTTGTATTTTATGAACTTTGTTGCTCAAAATTTGTATGATGTTATGATCTCCGTTGGTCAGTAGTTATAGTATTTTATGACATTGATTGGTCAATAGATGACATGTTAGTCGTTTATGAACATCTTATGCACTTGGAGGTTCTCTTTATGATATCCGTTTGTGAGTAGTTGTAGAATTTTATGACATTAGTTAGTCAGTAAATGTTAGTCTTTTATGCTTAAAACTTTGTTTATAAACTTACTTGGTTTTCAAATATTTTGGTGGAAATGCGGACACGTTAAGTCCTTCAAGTGACACGACTATACAAACAGGTGACATGATTCATTTCAAAAACAAATTGAATATGAATCTCCGAACTATGACACGGTAATTCTTTCAGGTGACAAAGTCATACAAACAGGTGACATGGGTGATTTCTTAAACAAATTGGCAGACACACTAAAAAATGTGAAACTTCAAAATCAAACAAGTGACACGGTAAATCCTTCAGGTGACACGACCATATAAACAGGTGGCATGCACAATTCATATTGCTGACATATACGATTTACATATTAAGAAACGTAAGATAACACCACCTCTTCACATACAACACCGTCGGCGACCTTGATCATATCAGGTTTTTTAGAGATGCAAAGTTGACACTCTCTTGTATCACTACATTAATCTTGTGCGCGTTTCGACCCGCAAACATCCCATCTGCCTCCCTCAAACACCCAACAACCATCGAAAGTGAGAGTGATGCAAACCAAGTCTTTCCCACCTGAAAATAAAATGGTGGATGAGAAAAAAGGTTATTGGAATTGTATTTTTCACCATAGATGAGAAGTACTACGGAAAATACACTTACCAATTTCATCTGAGAAGAAAGGTTTCTGGGAAAGCAAAGTGACACGGAAGATTATGATCACTGACAGGGACACGGATTAAAGGCGACAAGTGTTCTGCAACTGGAACTTCAGGTCGAGAACTTGTCTTCCATGGTGGTCATTTTCTCCATCTCTTTTGTCTTAGATTATGCAGGGGAGGAAGAAAGTGAGTAGCAAACACCCATCCGCCTTCCTCGAACACCCAACAACCTTCGAAGATGAGGGTGACGCATACCAAAGCGTTTTCACCTGTAAATGAAATGATGGATGAGGAGAAAGGTTCGTGGGTATCTAGTTGTCGTCATAGATGAGAAGTTCTTTGTCAAAAACACTTACCCATTGCGGCTGAGAACATAGGTTTCTGGGAAACCAGGGTGACACGGAGATTTTGAACACTGACAGGAGCACAGAATGAAGGCGACAAGTGCTTTGCATCTGAAACTGCAAGCTCTCGGCTTCTATTCCATGGTGGAACCTTCTCCATCTCTTTCTCCATGACTTTATTTTTCAGAAAATCTAAGAGAAGAGAGAAAATGAAAAGCTTCTTCCATTCTCCCCTTTATACCATCCACATGGTAAAAACTATTACAACATCACATCACCCCATCATTTCACCCATTTGGCGCCAAAACCCAATCCCACAAAACCCCTTCCCTCCCTCACATGCACCCTCCCCCATTGCAACTTGCAACCGGCAAGCCAAGTCACATTTTTGGTTTTGCAAAAGTAACTCATGGTCTACTTTTGTCATTTTCACAAAAGTGGGACATTTTTGCAAAGTTGTGGGAAAAGTGGGTTAGTTATGCAAAACACCCAAAAGAAATCTTGCTCCGTCATTGCAAATTATATATATATATATATATATATGTAAGGAAAGAAATTCGATTATCTAGACAAGTCCAGAGAACCGAGAGCCCGAACAAGCCGGGAGATGGACCGACCATCATGTACAACCAAAAACGAATAACAGAATCAAATGACTGAATGGAAATAACAAGAAGCAAATGACGGAAACAAAAATACAGAAATAAAGTACATATCACCCTACACTATAAGTAGAACCAACAAACCGACCAACCAACCGGAAGACGCTCACGGAAAACTTTGGGAACTAGCGGACACCATAATTTGGACTCTAAACAGAATCAACAGGCATCGATCGCATTTCCACGGCGTCTACTAGGTTGACAAATCAGCCACTGTTCACGTGAAACCTGTACCACAACAAGAAAAGCAAATTACACCAACCCGCATCTCAAAACTCTAACCAAATCATTGTCAAAACAAATCCCCGAAACCCATCTCATACCCTCAAGGACGATAACAAGATCGTAAGAGGCTACCACAAGGGTAAACCAAAATAGAGGAAATGTATAAGATGGGACAGGAATAAATAAACAAGGCTAAGAGGTCAGAAAGCGGTTAGAAAATGAACCCATAAGGCTCACATACCATTTTTTTTAATGTGGGTCTAACCCACCAAGAAAGCGGAGGTGGCCTCCGAAGGCAAACGCCAGCGAGGGCGTAGTTCAGTTGTAGAATGGAAGAACCAGGACGGAGCCGAGGTGGCTGGAACCAAGGGCGGAAGTGTTGCCGGAGTTGTTGTAGGGCGAGTAGGACGACGGTGGGAGTCGGAGGACCCAGGTATTTGGTGGAGCACCAGAGGGAGGCAGCGAAGCGGAGGCAGAGGCTAAGGCTAAGGCGGTGGTTAGTGCGGCGGCAAGCCGAGGTGGCCAACAAAACGCAGCAGAGGCGTAGCCAACAGCGGAACCAAGGAGGGCACCGGTAGGAGGTTGTGGAAGCCGGTGGGTGGAGTGATATGAAGACGATGGCCGGGGGACACCAAAGAAAGCGGTGGCCTTCAGCGGCGGCTCGCTAAATGGTCGATGAACCCGAAGGTAGCCGGTGCAGGTGCGTGGCGGAGGAGGTTGGACTGGTGGGAGGCTGGGTTGGAGATGTCGAAGGCGGTGGGCACTCGAGTTGCCATTGGAGCCGATTGAAGGTCGGCGAGCGGCAGCATACGGAGATGGTGACCAATTTCATAATTAATTCAAATATGTGATGAATCATCATTTTCTTCAATTCGTAGGTTTGCAACGAACCCCAACAGCGATGTAGAAACTTTCGGTGACTTTCTCGACGATCTTATGCACAATGGAAGGTAAGTGATGCGGCGAAGCGTAGGGCTGATAACCGAGCAAACGAGCTCGAGTAGTTGGTGCTCAAGCTCGAGCTCAACTTGGAAACGAGCCCAAGACGATGCTCAAGCTCGGCTCGCGAGCTGGAAGGGATGCTCGAGCTCGTGAGCTTGCATATGCTCGAGCCGAGCTCGAGCTCGTATTTGAGCTCATTTGCTCTATTTTTAACTTTATTTTTTAATCTATCTAAGCTCGTTTTGCTCACTTTGAGAGCTCGTTTTTTATTCAGACTTGATCTCATTTTGGCAGTTCAAAGTAATATATGATAACATTCAAAATACAACCCGAAATTACAAATATAAATACATAAGTCCTAATTCCTAAAACGCAATATGAACATTACAATTAAAGCTCGGAAATAGGCAACAAATGAAAATGCATAAATGAGGATGTGAGCAGCATGAATGCAGCAACACAATAGCAACTCGAATGCAGCAGATCAGCAGGTCAGCAACATCACGAACGCAGCAGCATGGTAGCAACCCGGGAAGCAAATAAGGATCACATAATCTAAAACAACAACTCACCAATTAGTGTATCATCACATAATCTGATATGATTCTGAATACAAAATAAACTTGGAATGTCTTAGTAACAAACTTTTCAGTGTATCATCACATAATCTGGAACACAACTCACTAATCAGACTAAGAATCATACAGAATCTGGCACAATTAGACTCTAGAATCAAATGCAATTCAATGCAAGTTTATATGCACAAAGCTCTCGAATCAACAGAATCAACTCAACAAAAGAGAGAATCCTAAAACGATCAGTAGAAATGAGGAATTTATACAATTGCTCAAAATTGTTTATCTGAAAATGATCAGTAGTAATGACGAATATATAGAACAACACGGGAATTCCATGAAGCTAAAAGAGCATACCTTCATCAACAACTGTGGAGCAGTCGCTAACTTAAAAGCTTATACTTCAAGCTCCTCCAATCGAGTACCTTCATCAACAACAGTCGAGTACCTTCATCAGCAACTCTCGAGCAGTACTAAAAACATAATAAATTCTATGAAGAGGGGGCAGGAAACCCTAAATCGTAACCTGTGGTGTCAACAGAGGACGAGAATCAGAAGATCGACTGATTGAGAACAAAAAGAGAGAGACGGGTGCCAGAATCGCAACCAACCACAATATACTCGCCGACAAAGGAAAGTAGAGAAAGAGAAAGAGGCTTACTCGTGCGATGACAAGATTATAGTCGCCGGAGAACGAAGAGGGGCACCAGATCTGAAGAGGAGGCAGAGCGACGAGGGAGACCAGACAAACAAGGAGGGGCAATGGGCGAAGAGCGACGAGGGGGACCAGATCTGGTGTAGAGGCGGCAATTGGGCTCGATCTGAGTGTGGAGGCGGCGACTGGGAAAGGGGACTCGATCTGACTGTGGAGCGACGCCGACGCCGACTAGATCTGAGTGTGGATCGACGCCGAGCAGATCCAGCAGCTGGGGAGAGACGGCGAGACGCAGGAGCAGAGAGAGGAGAATAGAGATTGAGAGGGAGTGGAGGCCGGGCTGTCGCTGGATAGAAATGGGAAGGGTTGGGAAAGGTTAGGGTAAAAATAAAACCTAGGGGTAGAAATGTAATTACAATTTAAAAACGAGCAAAACGAGCAAGCTTGAGTTCGGCTCGAGCTCGGCTCGGGCTCGTCACGAGCTCGACTTTAAGCTCGAACTCGGTTCGTTTTTTAATTCGAACGAGCTCGAGCCGAGCTTTTTCCGAGCCGAACCCGAGCCGAGCCCGAGCTACTGGGCTTGGATATCAGCCCTAGCGGAGCGTGGCTTGAAAAGTGTTAACAGTTGCGAGGTCAACGATTGCGAAGGCACTTCTAATTGATGGCAAATACATTGCCTCGTTTCTCTATGGCCAATACAACCAATCATGAAATTCCATGTATGGACAATACATTGCCTCTTTTATTTATGTTAATTGATGGCCACTCTGCACCATCACATTGAAAGCCAACTCATATGCAAAGATTCCACTTTTAACTATTTTATATTTTATTAAAACATTTAATGTCTCCAACTACATAAAAGAATGAGATTTGAACCCATGTATCTTCGTCTTTAATTTATGTTGTAGTACTACGTAATTCCATTATCATTAATTAATGTTAGTTTTTATGGTTATTTAATTTAATAAAATTCATAATATAAAAATAATAATAATTACTTACTAAATCAATTATTAACTAATATTAAAACAATACTGACCTATTGAACAACAAACATGCCAAATTAGAGAGAAATGCTCTGACCTCTCTCTAGTTTTATAGAGAGAGGGTCATGTCGGAAAAACCATGGGTTCTCCCTTCTTTAACATTTGGGGAAACCCCTCGACACACCACCCTCTTGCTGCAGATCTATGGATTGAGAAACCTCCCTTCGGGGACCTGAAAGCCTCCCTTCGGGGCTTGAGAAACCTCCCTTCGGGGCTTGAAAAACTCCCTTCGGGGTTAAAAACTGTTGCTAGCAGTCCCAAATCACCCTTTATTGGGTGCTTTTTTGTTCGATTGGAGCCTTAAACTCCCCCTCCCCACTTTTCTTGGGTTGTTTTGGGTTTCGCTCGGGAATCCTGCACCATCGTCCAATTTCACGGGCGTTTTCTCGCCCTTTGCAATTGGTTCTCACCTCCGTTCGCTTGCCCCGCCGCCTCTTGGTCCGGGCTTCGCCTTTCCGGTGCACCGGAACGTGGAGCGTTGTCCCTTGGGTGTGCGGGCTGAGCGTGCTTACAACCGACGGGGGTGGTTCCAGGGGCTTTGCGCTGAGTCGCTTCCCTGCACCGCTTTCTCCGCCACCACCTGGGTACCGCCGTCGCTCCCTCGGTCGTCGGTTCTTGTTCAAAATTTGACCAAAAACCAAATTGAGAAAGGGCTTTTGTAGATCCGTGTTTCTTGTCCCCTTTTCTTCAAATTTCAGATCTGGATTCGGGCTTCAACACCCCTAATTTCAAATCAAGTAGTTAACAATCCTGTTTCTGCACCGCTTTCCTCTCTCTAAAATTATTACCCAGGGCTGCTCCAAGACGTTTCGTCGGGATTCCGACTGGGTCTTGGTCGTCCACTCGTCCCCGTCCTTCCGGTCGCTGCTTTCCTCTTGCGCGCCGCCGTTGTCTCCCAGTTTCCTCTCCACGCCGTGTACGGTTGTGTTTCTTCGATTTCGGTGTGTATGATGAAGTTGCTCACGTGCTTTGCAAGGTCTCCTCTTTTCCTTCCTTTGCAAGCACGCGGACCCCCACCTGCAAATTTTCTTCGGGAAGCAATTTCTTCCTTGGCAAGCACGCGGGCCCCCATTGATGCAAAATTTGATACGGGGTTAGCCGCAGGATGCCCGATCTTCGACAATCAAACAAGAAATAAGAAAGACTCAACAAGGACTAATGACGCAGCAGCGGATTTAAACAAAAGACTCGAAATTTAGATGCAATAATGGAAAGACACGATCGATAAGGACTGAGTCGATCTATATAGAACAAGATAAAGACCCCAGGCCTCCTTAGAGGATAGGAACCAATACCAATGACTATATAACCCGCCTCTACAACCCTACACAACCAAGCGGACAACTTGGAGGCACAAGGAGGGGGCTTGTGGATACTAGGATCACCAAGTCTTGCGAAGTTGACGAACACAAAGCAAACCAAGCTGAGACAATAGACCAATTTGCAATCGATGAGCAATGCTTCGAATCGATTGACTTTCACTCAATGTGTTTCAACACAAATCTGATTTTTCTTAAGAGAATTGAACGTGTTCTTTACAAAGGCTGAAATCAGCATTATATAACCCTAATATGGGCTTATGGGCCGGTTTTGACCTAACTAAAGAAGATAAAGAAGATAAAATAACAACTTAAAGGAATTAATAAAATTAACCCTAAAGTTTCCTAAAATAACTTAAGTAAAAATAATACTAAAAATAGGCTAAATTCGTCTAAACATGTGACAGCCTCAAAGAAGTTGAATTTCGGCCAATCTCTAGGTCGAATCTGGAAAAACCTTCAACAACAAAGTTGTAGATCTCGTCATCCTCGTTCCAACAAGGTATGGCACGATCCAATCCGATTAATATTGAATCCGTGCAACTCATTTTACTGAGACGTCGAAAAGTTGTCAAACTGCTGAACGAATCTAAAAACGAACGACCCATCAAACTTGCACCTTTGGACCTTCTCCCATGGTGGAGCCTTCTTCTTCCTCTTGAGGATGACAACATTCTCACGAGCTCGAATCATAGGTCCATCCCCAAGTATAGGCGTGTCCGAAGGTGTCTTGGATGGTCCCGCATCACCCACCTGCTTTTTTGCTTCGGGAGTATACAATATAGTACGGTGTACAATATATATATATATATATATATATATATATATATATATATATATGAAATGGTTGATCAGCCCGTGGAAAAAATAAAAAAATAGCTCGATAGGGCGAAAATCATATCCCGAAAAAAGGGATTAATGTATTTTAATTTTAGCCCGTTGATGGTTTTGGGTACAATTTTTGGGTCCGAGAATGTCAATGGGTTATTAAAATTTTCCTATTAAAATCTTAATTTATATTTATGAAAAATTTTCAGTTTCATTTATATAGATTATATGTTTAATAGCCCGAAAGGGCTTGACTAAATCCTGTTTGGGCTTAAACTAAATTATGTAAGGGTTTGTTTGAATCCTGTACGGGCTGGATTAATTTCCGGTTGGCTAAATTATTTTGACGCGTTTGCATGAGCATTGTCCGGTGGGCGTTGCAACTCCGTCTTCGATTTCAGGTCTCCATTTTCATCCCTTCCTTAACCTTCCTTCCTTCAATTTGAGGATCTTGAGTCCCTTTGGTCCTTTCGAGGTTTGAGTTCAAAATTGGGGTTTTTTGTGTTTCTTCTTTCGATTTCCCGCCTCCTTTTCCTCATTATCGGCCATTATTACGACATCTTGATTGATGAGAAATATTTTTTATAGGGGTGGGCACAAATCCCGGTCTCGATCCCGGTGGAATATGGAAAAAAAAACAATAGTGAATCCCGTCCCGGTCCCGTCTCGCAAAACTTATGAGGACGGGACGCGGGACGAGGATTCCTTATCCCGTATATATATATAGAGAGAGAGAGTATGGATCGAATGTAAACATCTCTTAGGGTGTAAACTAGGAACATATCTAAGCCGTCCAATAGGTTGGAATTAAGGGCTGAGATCAAACCCCAATTTCTGAATTTATTTTTAAAAAAAATTGGAGGCCCACCACAAAAAGTTGTCAAATCTCATGGGAGTGTACGTGTGTTTCACCTCTACATACCCTAATTTTCATCCTTCTAATTTTTCATGAGAAACTGTCGTAAGGTTTTCATGAGTGAAAACACTTAATCGGTTGTGCAATTCAAGGTGGAGCATATCGATTGATGTGTTGGGTCTGCAAATTAATCGATCGGTGCCTGTATTGTTTTTATTTTTCGAATACATCTACTTCATTTAATTAGCTATTCGATGTACCAAGTTGTTGCTTTGATTAGGTGTATTGTATGCAAGTTAATTAGATGTATTCGGTGTACACAGTTGGTATTTTGAGTCGATCGGTGTATTTGAAAAGTTGTTTTGAGTTGATCGGTATATACATTGTGTACCCAGTTGTTGGTACTCCATAATATTAAGATTTCTAATTTAAGTAAATAATCTCTAAAATTTTATCTAATAATCACTCTTTAAATTCGAATAATCTTTCTAATTTAACCGAATAATTTAATTTCGACCAAATTATCTTGATAACCGAATAATCTAAGCATGTAAACAATCGTCCTCTTATATACGAATACTCTAATATAATTTAACCGAATAAGCTCTTAACCTCCCAAAACTAATAAATGTGTAAACAATCGTCATTTTACATACAAATAATATTTATAATTTAACCGAATAATCTCTCAAAGTTAACCAAATAATATTACTAGTACAATCATTATCTTGCATGTGAATAATATTTATAATTTAACTGAAATCTTTCAAATTTAACCGAATAATATATCACATTTAACCGAATAATCTTTCTAATCTAACCGAATAATATAATTTTAACCGAATAATATAACTATTACAATGGTCATCTTACATACGAATAATATATAAAAAATATTATTAGTATTTATGGGGACAATTATTTGATTAAATTTAATATAAAAAAATAAGAAAACAAATATATATAAAAAAAGAAAAAAAAAGGGGAAAAAGTACCACTGCGGCACTGCGTACAAAAGAAAACAAAATTGTTTGTTTGTCTCTGCCTGAGTTACACCTTTTGTTATTTTTATTGTATGTTTGACGGTTCACTGTTTGCCGACTTTGTCGGCCACTCGAGGTGCCAAACCTGTCTAGTCCTCGAATTCTTACCTTATCAAAAAAAAAAAAGTGGGGAGGGGGTTTGATTTACTTCTGTGTGCGTGAGTGTGTGAGTTATGTGGGGTCAATAATTTTCCTTTTTAAAAAACTAAAAATCAAGATTTAATGTAGGCCTTTGATTTTTTTTATTGTGTGGTCAAGATCTGTTCCTAGTTTACATCTTAAGGAGTGTTTACATAGGAACTAACCCCTATATATATAAACACACACATTGTATACAAATTAAAGTATACATGTAGTGTCTCCGTGTATATACATTTGTATATACACGGACACATTGAGTGTATATATATATATATATTATATGTATATATTTTGTACGAAGTATAATTTATGTATAATCTGTGTTTAGTGTGTATATATATATATAAGAAAAATCGTAAAACATAAAAAATATTATAAATTTATATATGTTACGTCTTTTAAAACTGCAAAATATATTAAGAATTTTAGATTTTTTTTAGATTGTTTTTATTTGAGAGACAAGGCCCGTCCCGTCCCGTGAGGGAGAAAACCCACACGGAATTGAAAAAGAGTAAATTCTGTCCCGATCTTGTCCCGCAAAAATTACGCTGGATGATCCCCGTCCCGTCCCGCACCCACCCCTAATTTTTTCCTTACAAAAAAAAAAGAGAATATTTTATCCGATATTGGAATTCTTGTCGTTTAAAAAAAACGAAAAAAAAGGAAAAGAAAATGAAGAGAAATGCATATCTCAAAACGCTGCGTTTTGTAAGGCATCTATATTTGGTTTGGATTGCCCCCAATTTTGCCCATAGTCGCGAAAGCACGAGATTTGTGCTCTCTCCTCCTCGCTTGCCAAAACCCTAGCCAAGGTATCATTCTCTCGCCTACTTCGCCGAGGCTTGCGTTCGTTTCCCAATCTCGCAATTCCCGAACCCTAGCAAATTTTCAATTACTCATGTTGTTGTCTTCTCCTTGTTTCACTGTTCTACTGCCTAGATCTCCGTAAATTTCTTCTTCGGTCTCTTGTGTAAACAGTTTTTGATTTGAATTGTATTGGCAGTAGAGGAAGAGGATGAGCAGTCGACCCAGCAGGACTGTTTACGTCGGAAACCTCCCCGGTGATATTCGGGAGCGCGAGGTTGAAGATTTGTTTTACAAGGTGATAAATTAGGTTTATATCTTGTTGCTTCTTGTGTTTATTATTATTTTCTTTTGTTGATAGTTTGTTTGTTGTTGGTTTTAAAATTGATGATATCAGGCCATTGCAAATGATTCCTTTTTTGTTTTTAGGGTAATTTGAGGAATTGTTTTTGATTTCAACTGTCATTGAAGCAATGTTTAGTTTTCATGTTCACTTTGCACTGGCTCATTGGTGACCAAGATTACTAAATTTACATGCTTACGGGCTGCGGTTACACGCTTTCTTGAACTTTCATCATTGCAGTATGGACCGATAGCTCACATTGAATTGAAGATCCCGCCAAGGCCTCCTGGTTACGCCTTTGTTGAGGTAAAAGTCTTTCTATAGAGTTTTGGATTTTGCCTGCTTCTGTGAATGTTCTTGTTTTGCCCCACTTGCTGTGTTGGTTGTTATGTTTTGCTTTTGTTTTATTAATGGAATGAAACCAAGGCTTGAGTTGATATTACTCACATTTAAGTGAAGCAAAAACAGTTAGCAGAGGGAAACTTCTAGTTTATTTGTTTGTCTCTTTAATACTTCCCACAAAAAGAAATAATGCCCTTGATCTCTACAACATGTTCTGTGGTGTGCATAGTTCGAAGAGGGTCGTGATGCTGAAAGTGCTATCCGTGGCCGTGATGGCTATGACTTTGATGGGCATCGTCTCCGGGTTAGTGATTCTCATAAACTTGTAGATTGTCGGACACATTTTTGTTTAAATTCTGCCCTCAGATTGAGGGACTTCAATGCCATTTTCCTCTTCAAAGGTGGAGCTTGCACATGGTGGTCGTGGTCGTTCTTCATCAAGTAGTCGCCATGGTGGTGGTGGTAGCTATGATAGTCGAGGACGTGGAGGGGTCTCCAGGCGTTCGGATTATCGCGGTATGTATGGCATTTGATATGTTTGTAGGTTTGTATATGAACATGCTTCCTATGTTGATTGAACTTCTTGTGCACTATGCAGTGTTGGTTAGTGGGTTGCCATCTTCTGCGTCTTGGCAAGATCTAAAGGTGTGGATTTAATCTTATATTTATCATTATTTAGATTTTCACCATCTTCTCTATTTGGCAGTTTTTTTTTGGCTAGTCGTAACATGATATGAAAATTGTTTTTTGTTTAAACTTACTCAGGATCACATGCGTAAAGCTGGTGATGTGTGCTTTTCTGATGTTTATCGCGATAGAGATGGTAAGGAGTTTGACCTTATATACACATGCTCTATTTGCTGTTTGAGGTCATTCAGGGCACTATGCCTCTTATTTCACATTTTGAACTTATAATAGTAATTCCCGATCATCCTTGTATGTTTAGATGTTCCAGCTCTCTTTGTTTGGTTTTATTTTTCCTTTTATAATTTGACGTACTAAGAAGTTTGAATTTCTAGAATATGTATCTTGTACTCATCTCATCTTTTTAACTCAGTTATGTCTAATGGTGGTTACATTTAGTAGAGTAAATTAAGAGCCTTTTGCCATCAACAAAAAAACACAATTTTAGTTTTTGTCTTCTGGTTTTGTTAAGCGTAGAAGATTAAATCAAACGACTCTGTAATGAACTTTAATGTTGTTTCTAGGTTAATACTTCATTAGGTCATGTATGGAACATGAGAGAAAGTGAACATTTTGTTCTCCGAAAATGTTCCCATGTGATTCGTGATTTGATTAATTTTCCGTTTTGTTACTTCTGAAGTGTACTACTGAACATTTTACCTTGATTGATGTACTTTAGAGAATTTCAGAAATCTTTTAACATTTCATTCTTTTCTTCTTGGCGGCTGATTCTAGAACCCGATCAATGCCTTGTTGATTGATGATGAATGCATGCGATTTTTGGTGGCCATTTTTATCCTCTTGTTTCTTGAAATGTTATTTTGTATCTCTGATTAGTGCCATGTAAGTCTGTTATTGACCAATTGTGCATGTGATGGTTCATCCACTATTTGGATTTGATGGTGCATATAATAATTTAGTCTGCAATATACAGATAATCATGCTGCTTGTCGCTGAACTTTTGATTAAATATATATCACAATTTTTCTTCTCTGCTTGATGACATTTTTTCATGTAGGGACAACTGGAGTTGTTGATTACACCAATTATGAAGACATGAAGCATGCTGTGAGTTTCATGTGTTAATTATTATTTATTATTTTCTTCATGATTTCTTTTTGGTCTATGCTAATTGAAGTATGGTGCTTCTTAGTTGAATCAAACTACAGTACAAATAATTTATTTTGACTAATCTACAGATAAAAAAACTTGATGGTACTGAGTTCCGGAATGCATTCTCCCGGAAACATATTCGTGTAAGATTTTTGTTATCCGATGATTCTTTGTGCCACCATATTTTACTTATCATGCAGATCTGTGTTGAACCTATTCTCCTTCATGGCTATCTTTATGCAACTTTGATATTCATTTACAGGTGAAAGAATATAGTAAGGGCTCCTCAAGGAGTGTCAGTCGCAGTCCTTCATACTCAAGAGGTAGAAGCCGCAGTCGTGGACGCAGTTCTACCCGGAGCAGGAGCAGGAGCAGAAGGTTTGCTTATACACTTGCATGTTACGGTCCTATAATGATAAAGCTTTCCTTGGTCGCATTGATTTTTTGTTTTTTTGATCCATGTGTCTGAATTGCAGTGAGTCACCAAGGGCTAAATCACCTAAGCGCTCTTCTGCTAGGCGCCTGTCCAGATCCCTATCAAAATCTCCTTCTTTGTCAAGGTATAGCTTGTTGACTTGTCATATGCTTTCCCAGTCGGTAGGCTCTTTCCTCCATCCTAGTAAATAATTCCCTCTTAGCCTTGCAATATTAGAACCTTTTTCTTTTTTCTTTTCTTTTTAAAAATTTTCTACTATACGCATTAAGTGTTTATATAAAGAGGAAATCTGAGAAGAGTGTTTGTCATGAGAAGCAAATGTTCTCTGTAATTGTTTTTCTCCAGGAGAACATTCAAATGGGGTAAAAGTTATGCCATGATAGAATGAAAACACGGTCTATAACATTCCAATTTTATTATTTAAAATACCATTGGCTTTTCTTCTTCTTCTTGAGATAGTTTTCATACTTGTTTATGGCTTTCCTTTGAAGTGCAACCTTTGCATCTCTTATTCATTTTTTAAAATAGAAATATGCATTCTGATACCTCAATATTTTTTTGTTGTCATTTCATTCTACATTCAGTTTTATAAGTTTTCATTGCATCATCTAAACCTTTTAAATTTACAAGGAATTGGATAAAATTGAATAAAAAAAGCCTATTTATAAAACGGAAAATGCACTTTTAAAATATTAGACCATAAAAGAGTTTTCAATGATGGAATTTTAAATAATGTAAGTATACTACTAAAATTTCTGTTATGAAAAAATAGTTTCAATTTTATGTTTTTAAATTTCTACTCAGGTTACTTGGAAGGGAGATTTTTTTTTATTCTTTTAATAGAAGTTGGTGAGAAAAGTTCTTTCTCAACATCTGCAGCACTTTCTGGGATGTAGGCCCCACCCATGCCTTGTATGATCATGGAAATACTCATGCAAGGTTTATTTGCTTCATCATCCCTAAATTTGGTCTAGGGGGCTATTATCAGTTGAAGGCTGTTAAATGAAGGAGCTTTCATGTTAGTATACTTCCGTGGGAAAAAATATAATTGAATTACATACTTAGTAAGAGTTTTTGTTTTTCTTCTCTTGCTTTCTCCTCTTTTTTCCTATTGTCAAATCCTGGGGTGGGATATTTGATTTTACCTGCAGTTTCAGGGTTCCTATTTCATTATTGTTCCTGCAGATAGGATGAGTTTGGGACTAGTCCGGGGTCACTATATCCCCAGTTTCTTCATGTCAAAGTTAATTTTGTTTGTTTAGATAAGGATTTATGCGGCAATATGGGGATTTCAACTTAGGATCTGGATGGGAAATGCTTGCAGCTCTTTTGGTTGGAAGAGGTATGCAGCTTTCCTAAGTGGTAGCTTTGGAATGCTTGATGCTGTCTGTTCTAATGCGTTCAGCATGGGTGCTAGATTGGGAACACTCACAATCATGGATTGCCATGATAGAGCTGGATTATTGTCAACTAATTGCTAATGGGAATTTGGAGCTATCTGGATTCTATGGATTTGCTCGCACAATCTGGAAGGATCCTCTTTCATGTCCATTGATGTGTTAAGAAGTATATCTTACTATGCCTTTACCCCTTTTATTTCCATGTGTTCGAAATTCTGGTGGGTTTTACATATTTGGGTGCTATAATTTACCCTTCTGTTGCTGATTTTTTGTTGTTGCCACTCACTATATCCTGTTTCGGGTGATTCACTTGAAAGAAACAATTAAGGATTTTGGTCAAGTTTGTGAAAGGAACATGGGGGTTTTAAACTACGTTCTTTTTTGGAACTTTTGCAGATCTCGGTCAAGGTCCAGATCACCTATTGCATCTGTAAGTTTGTACTTGATTCTGTACTGTTGTGTTGATACATATATTTAATTAAGGTAGAGTTTGTTTTTCTTTCATCTTGCTATGGTTTTTAGTGGTACATTAGACTTGGATGCAATTGTTCTAGTGAGATTTTGTAATGTACATTACAGGATAATGGTTACATCAGATTAGCAAACTAGGTTACCTTGGTTGTTAATGTTAAAAGATTCGATGAACCTTGGACACACGCACAAAAATCTATTTTTACACATGCTGATCGAGTTTTGCTATCGTTTCACCTGTGCTTGCAGCGTAAGAAAGATGTGAGCAAAAGCCCCAAAAAGCGTAGCCCAAGCAGGAGTGTGAGCCGAAGCAAGAGCCCTAGTCAGAGCCCAAGGAAGAGCAAGTCTCCATGAAAGGTATTTTTACTAAAAAATATTCCTTGTTTACTGGATACAAATTAAGATGGGTACTAAAAAACGTAGTTACATTGTTGACACATAGGTGAACCTGACTTGCTGATGAGCTTGTTCCCTTGAATGATGGAGTTTATCGAGCAGCTACTGTGCTGGATGGCAGATCTTTTGCTATATCATGTTTTTAGCATGGTTATTGTACTGATTAAGATGCTTGATTTTACTATATTTGTTTCTGCCATCTCAATTGTTATGTTTGATGCAAAACATAAATGTTGTCATTTTGAAGAACCTTTAGATTTACCTTGTCTTTGATTGTTTTTGCAATTATATGTGTAAGGATTTAGCTATAAAACTTGGATGATTTGTTAAGAATTTGTTGGAGGAGGTTCTCAGGCCCCCAACGAATGCGAGGATGCATCTCTACTATGTTGTGCCCACACATCTGTTGCAATTGCATGTTCTCTAGTAATTTGGCTTTTCAAAGGCGATATCGGGTTCTTTAGCCTGTTGGTCTCAAGAGAGAACTGAGGAATGTTCAAGAATATGTTGTAATCAACTAATCAAGAATCAAGAGTATGTGTATGTATAGAAGGACACAATCAATTGCGGGGATATGAAATTCCCGGTGTAAATCCCATAGGATTTACAATAAACCAGGTAGACTGGACAAAACTTTCACAAAACAAAATCTGATGTGATAAAAAGTAAAAACATTTTGGGGATTTGTTTGGGATGTGGTGATGGAGTCAAACATGTTAATCGTCAGTATAAAGGTATTTTTGGATTAGTTTTTATCAACTCTCTAAATAGAGTTTATTGTAAACTCTACGCATACACATGTTTTGAAGTTTGTTTTAGACGGGTTTTTTATTTTATGACTTGGGGTAAAACACCTTGTTTGAAAGAGATCAGAAGGAATTTTAGGAAGGGATGGACAGATTGAGAACATATATTTACAAAATGTAGTCATTCATTTGACTTAATAAAGAGAATGGACGGAGATGTGGGAAATATTATACAAAGTATGGACAAATAAAACCATGAAGATCGGGATCATTGAAAGCCTTTCGCCTCTTGACAAAACGGAGAGAAATTTCGCCAACTCCTTGAAAAAGCATTTTAATATCCGACACGAGAAGTTTGATCTCCCACGGGCAGCGTAAGTGTGAGATCATTATAAAGTCTCCTTTAATATCTACATTGACATGAGAAGTTGAATCTTCCACGGTGATTATGAACAAAACCATAAAAAGTTTTCAAAATTATACTAACACAAAAAACAAAAACAAAAGGTTTTTCTTATAGAAGGTTGGTTCATTGTGTACGTGGGAAAAGCCCATAGAAGACTCTTTCAAATTAAATTTCAACTAATCAAAGCTTTCAACAGAGAAAAACAACAAATTTTGTGATTCGCGACCACAACGGGCTTGTCAAAACTTGCAATGAATCGCAATGTAGGCAAGTTTCAGGTTTAATGACATAGGCATTGACTCTCCACTCAACCAATCCCAGCTAGAGAGTTGGGGCTAGAAGGGGTCGAGGTAAAAGGCGATTGGGTGGTAGATCATACCATTCAAACTTTACCTTGAAAAAAATAAGAAAAACCAAACCAACTCATTCAAAATTGTATTCAAGGGATAAAAATTCATGCCCAATGACTTCCTTAAAAGCCTGAAAAAACCAGCAGCTCTCTCACAGATCAGGTAATGAAAAATTAAGAAGGGTTGTGTATTGCTTGTATTGACGGTTCTACGTCTGCCGACTATGCCTAAACTCGAATTTTTACCTAATAAAAAAAAAGTAATAAAAAGGGTTAAAATCACATGATTCGTGACTTGTAAAGCCATCATAGATGGCATGAACAGATTGAGGACGAGACTTTAATGTATATGCACATTTAGAATCACAATATAAAGATAAATGAAAGTAGGCAAACCAAGGACTTCAGAGACAAACATAAGCACCTAATAAAAATACATTCTGCAACCCTTTCAGTGGTTGCCTTAATCATTCACACATGCACAAGTCATGGAAGAAAACGGGTGTTTTTAGGTTTGATATTTATTACTTCAGTGCTTGATTTTTGGCTTCTTCACGATCATGACAGAGCAGTGAGCATGATGAGCACAGTAGTCGCTGACACTGCCCAACACGGCCCTGCATTTACATGAAACTTAAACAATCAGCAAACATGGATAAAAGATATAAATTGTAAAAGTTGAAGACACAAGAATCCGCAGATATGATATGGTAAATGAATGATCTGACAATGATGTAAAGAAGAGTAAGCAATGAAGAAACACCAGAGTCACAGGGATACCTCTTAATAGCTCCATATCCATGGCTCCCAACCACCAAAACAGAAGCATGGTGCTTTTCCACAGCTTCACATAGTACGTTGCGAGCATCACCCTCCCACACTTCCACTAAGGCATCATTTACCTAGAAACATGAAGCCAGTTGATAAGGAAAGGGCTAATTGTTCACTGAAGTTCACTCCTTGTGACTACTAATCAAGTCATCATTCACTCTTTCAATAAGTGACCTCCGGTATTTTAAAACTTGAAAATCAAAATCTTTAAACTGCTACAAGGCTCGATCTCATTCCACAAAGATCAGCAGTCAATATAATCGCAAAAACAAACAAACAAAAACCAATATTAGGCTCACTTTTGTCAAATACTGAAATCTCCTGGTCCAAAACATGTAGAAGTCAAAGATCCTTGATATTCTTTGTGTTTGACATCATGAATATTTCAAGAAAATAAATGAAGGCAGGCAAACAATACAAATTTAAATTTCATTATGCTCGAAGTATAACAATACAATGAAGGATTCATCAGTCACACAAGCAATATGACCGCAATTGAGTAAAAGTTGAAAGAGAGTCGTGCTTACTGATTTAGAGATGCAAAGCTCCTTAGCCTTTTCTGAAACCCTTGCAGCAATCCTTCTCAGATCTGCGTCCACATAAGTTATAACCTCAGCAGCTCCTGTCAAATCAATCAAACGAGACTTCAATCGGTAAAGGAGTTTCGGAAAACGCAAGAATTGGAGGCAAGATTGCTTCTAGATTCTACGAATTCGTAAGCATACAACAGGCTAGGAAGAACACAGACGTTCGATTCCTTGAGTATATGATAAAACCAGGTCATCGCTTTGAGGAAATCAAGAAAACAGTAAATGAAGTTTCGCGAATCCAATTATCGATTAATTGAAATCAAAGGTGCAGCAAATGATCAGATCAGACGTTCCACCAACTGAAATCAACGGAAAACAAATAAGAGGAAAGTTACCAGGACCGGCGAGGCCGACGGTGGAGGCAGCGGTGGCCTTGGCGTGGATGACGACGAGCTTGAAGGGGAAATTGGGAGCGTGAGGGACTAAGAAGTGTTCCAGTGCCCAAGCGAGGGCGTAGAAGCTGTGCTCGCTGTCGTCGATGCCAACAACCATCACCGGCTTCTCCTTCACCACCGTTGAAGACTCCGTCGCCATTTTCGCAACTGAACAATCTCCGAGGAAGGGAATTTTCGGATGAGAAGTTTTTTTTTTTTGGATCAGAAGTTGAGTGCAGCAATGTAATTAATCTACAACCACCGTTGTTCAACTTGTTCGGTCCTGCAGAAGATTCAAGAAACGCCTAGAATAAATAGTAGTATGGATGCGACGTCGTTTTAGCTATCGTATTGACGTATTTTGGCTTTATTGGGTTTTCCCCGGTTTTTTAATAAATTATATTTCACCATATACCTTGAATTATATAGGTGGAAATTTTAAATGAAGAATTTATTTTCTTTTAATTTTGTTAAATGTTTACAAAAGTTTATAAAAATTTATAAACATTATATATTAAACATACATATTGGATTAAAATGTTGAGGCGCACAATATTATTAGAATTTTTATTCTCTTCCCGAAAATTTTACTACTCCCTTTGATCAAGAATGTAATATGTTTGATTTTTTACACATATTTTAAGGTGCTATGGTCGAATGAATTAATTTGTCGTACAGACCATTTTTAGGTTCTAATTAAAAAAGTGTCTACCATGCCCTATAAATTAGCTAAAATTTCATGATTTATTTTATACCTAAATTCTAACTCCCCCCGCCCTAAACTAATCTTCAAGAGCGATCGTAAAGGCGATGGAGAGGCGGAGTTGCTCCTCTCCCATGACCGCTTCCATGGCTGCTCATTCCAGATCTTCTCTACCGCTCTATCTCCTACGCGATATCTCTCGCTCGGCTGTGCGCCTCGACTGTCGCAATTCACAAGCAAGATAACGCGGGTGAAGGAAAGAGAAAGTGCCAATGGGAGCTACTGGGTGTCGGGGAGCAAGATAACACAACGAGTCCAAATCTGGAACCGAAGAAGACGAAGGCCAGGAAATCACCCTCTAATCCTCCCTCCACGAACAAAAATCCATGGCGATCGATCCAGCCGAACTCAACAATGACGAGGTTGGTTCTTCCTTCATCTCTTCACTTTCCCCAACAATTGTTGTTAATTCCTCTCCTCCTCTCTCTTTTCATGTGCACTAATCATTTTTTATGTAACTGCTTGAAAGATTCGTTATTTGCGCAAAATTCCAGTTTAATAGATTGGTTAATTTCGTGTCTTTGTTCATGATTATGTTCAATTCTTCGCCATGTGGGATCTGGAATTCACGAAATAGCTTATTTGTTGTGTCTAATCGTAGATCCATTGTGGTGTTTGGAGAAAGTACCCATGGTCTTTGAATTTATGATATATCTTGTGTGAATCATACGGAGTGGTGTTCGATTAGCTTCTAGTTGATTAGAGGGTGATTTGCGAGTTGAAGGAATCGAAGAAGATGAAGGCCAGGAAGAGTACACTCAAAATATATCATAAATTCATCTCTGCCAACACTCCCCCGTTGCCTTGTTTGCCGTCGAAATCCATCTCTCCTACAGGAATTTGGTGCCTCAGCAGACTAGGATCAGTAACTCCGGTTTCAGCAACTCCGGCTTCAGCAACGTCGGCGTCAGTAACTCAGAATAGAAACGCCACTTTGACACAAACCAGCCCGACACTGGACGCCAGAGCCCTAACTCATAATAGAAACGCCCAGAACAACCAGAATCACAGTTGAGAATCATCCTAAGAAGACGCACCTAGAATCCCTTTCGCGATTTTATTTAGGCCCTTCGGGATTTCGAACAAATTCTCACGAGGTTTTATTTAGGCCATTTCGGGAATTCGAAAGGATTTCATCAAAAATCCTTTCGATCAAATCCATCCAGGATTTTATTCAACCCCTTTCGAGCATTTCAACAAATTTGTTTATTTAAACCCTTTCGGGATTTTTGTCAAGTCCTTGCGGGATTTAGACCCTTTCGGGGTTTTTCATGATCAATCTCTTGAAATTCGAGAGACTAACATGACGTCTCAACATCGGGGAGACAGAGGCAGAAACCCATCAGCGGAAAAGGCGTCTCCTGGGGAAGTGTGGATCAACGACGTTCCCCCCACCTGGATGGGGGATCTTCGAGAATCACGAATATTGCCACGCTCAAATCGAATAGCAGGGCGCCCGAGACTGTAATTTCATCCGAAACTAAACGAAGCCGAACCCAAGAAACGACTCCACTCAAATGGACTAATTAAACCAAGATTAGTGGAAACGAGTTAAAAGGTTAAAGGAAATAAGTTATTTCACATGAATTAAGTCATATACATATAGGTTCATTTTTTATTTTTAATTTACAAAAAAGTAAAGTTATTTACCAAAAAACCGGATATCGGTTAATGTTGTGGATTATGATAGATTTTAATTCGGGCCCATCATCAAATTAGTTAGGCTGCGGTTATGCTAGTGCGTTAGATTTTTTATTTTTTTATTTTTGTTTATTTTTTTTGCTTCTCTTCTTCAACCTACTGGAAGTACACATGCCGAAAGAAAAAGAAACGGGCGAGAGGAGGCGCAACCGAAGGTTGGAGGTAGGCGATGGAGATTTGGTGGCCAGATCTGGATTGATAGGCGAGTAACGCCGTTAATAGCCTACTCATTGGAGGAGATGAGGTTGGGGGTGGATCGGGGAGTGCCGATAGGCTGGCGGAAGCTGGCGATGCACTGATGGGCCGCCACAAAGCAGGAGTGACACAACCAGGGTAGGGACAACGCCGGCGAGGCCAAATCAAACCCAGACGAGACGAAGGAAGGGGACGATGGAAAGCAGTTAGAGGATTACAATTTTGGGGAAATAGGTGTACAATCAGCCCATAGCAAGGGCAGGGAGGGACGACGACGAACCAACGCCGAAGCCGCCCGAGCACTTGGCAGCTGCCACAAGCCCAACGTCCCTGCTACACAAGAGAGGAGATGTGATGGTGGGGGAGCCACATGATGCGGGACAAGGAGATCTATTGGTGGGGGCGAGGAACCGGGGAGGAGGGGAGGCCACCGCCAGAGATAGCCCGGAGATGAGCCCAAACTCCCAAACGGTGAACAAATCAATTAATCTAAAAGGGGTTGATGAACAAGTCAAATCCCTAATTTCGGTTGTTTTTGAGGAGGTAGGAAATTGATGGGTATAAGAGATAGGAGTTGGGTGTGGGGTGGTGTGAAGTGGAGTCTCATTGAGAACCCAGACGAGAACGGTGGAGCCAATCGGCACAACTAGAGGGTTGGCGGAGATCGAGGTTTCGGGGTGGTGATGCGGGGGGTCTCCCCTTTTGCTGGTGGTTTGGCAAAAGCCATGGGGGGTCGCCCCTTAGTTCTTCATCGCTCGTATTGATTGGAGGTTGTCCAAGTTGGTGATTTTTGGTTTTGGGGTTGAGAGATTAACCTCTCGATTGTTCCTTAATTTTGTCCAAATTGGTGATTTTTGGTTTTTGGGTTGAGAGATTAGCTTCTCGATTGTTCCCCGATTTTTGTTATTGTTGTGATGGTGGTTGGCGGTGGTGGTGGTGATGGCGGCGGCGACACAGTTGCGGTGGTGGATTGAGTTCAGGACAATACGAGGGGTGTGGGGTGTGGTGTTGGAGTTGTTGAGTTAGGTGATTTTGGGTTTTTAGAGAGAAGGGCTCTCACTTCTCTCTAAGATTCTCTACCATTTTTATAATAGTTAAAGGAGGAGAAATCAACCAATTGATATTATTATAATAAAAAGAAAATTAAAGGAAAATAAAATTCTAAAGCAAACCAAAGCCATTATAAAAACATTTTGTATAACTTATTAATTAGGTGAAATTGGAAGTAAGATGAATTGATAATAGATGAATTTGATAAAATTCTATACCCTTGAGATATAGGATAAAATTATCATTTTAGAAAAATAATACATCGTTAATTAAAATGTATTAGCCAAATTTTAACCAAAAAAATTAGATTCTCATATCGTTTATTTTTGTTAGGGTATCTTTCCCAATTTAGGGTCTTATCCTATGCCCTTAGGGCATATGATAGAAAGACCGAATTATCAATAGTTAATTGAATTAAGGGGGTGTTTGGTATGGTATTACTCCGTACTAGTAATCAAAAGGGAGAATGATCATGAATGATTCCCACTTTTATTGATTGGTATTTTAAAAGTTGGAATCAAAGTGATTAGGGGAAACCCTTTATCCCTCAATTTACCCAGTGAGGATCCACTGTCATATTTATCTCCCTTTATTTCTATCTTCCTTCATTAAAAACCCACCTTTTATCATTCCCCCCCTTTTTTAAATTTTAATCATTTTTTAATTATGAGGATGGGGGACTGCGGAGACCAATTCTAGGGGTTGTGCTGTGCCATTTGGGACAACGGATTTCGTTTGCAATTTACCCCAAATTTCATTACCTTGAAAATATCACATGATCTCCCCATTCCGATCTTACAAACCGGTGAGTATTCACTGTCTCTTTCTCCTCCCTATCTCTCTATCCCTTCTCACAAAATTACCCCTTTACTATATTTCTTTTATTTTAATTTTTTTTTAAATTTTCGGGGATGTGGAGGGTACATCACGGAGCCTGTCTACTGAAGTCCGTTGGGACTCGGGATCGGGGGTCGTGTGCACACGTGCACCCATACGCTAATAGCCTAGTACATAAGCCGAGCGGGGTTCCATCCTAAAACCAATTGGCATTAGGTGGGGTAACCCACTAGGTTATATACTAAGGCTTGTTTGTTCATATTATCAATGTGGGACTCTTTTGGTCTCTTCACATTTGTTCATTCTCTCAACACTGTCCCTTTGAGACAGGTGATCCCATTCGCTCACAAACCCTCTCTCCACTCATCGTCCAACAACAAAGGCGTTGCATTTCCAGCTTACCAATTTTCACCCTCTTCATTGATTGTCCAAGATTTTGTTCGTCTCTGCACTAATAGTGCTGATTTCGGAATCTCCGGCTGAACTTTGCTTGTGAAACCCGCCGGACTAGGTGGTTACTGAACGTGCCTAGCTAGATTGGTTCTGTCACAGACTCATTGGTGACCATTTCACATTCTGGAGCTTCTGTTTCCGTGTCTATGCAGCTATCAATTGCTTTAGCATCACTGCATTGAATCCTTCCAACAGTTGAAAACTTGAAATCTCCCAATTTGGCATATATTTCGACCAACATTATTTCATTGCTGTTTTCAGTGTCAGTATGATTTTCAGTCACAGTGCCAGCCATCAGAGGGTCTGCCTCGACTGATTCATTGTTGACAAAGTTCTGCGAATACAAGATGAGGTTTGATGCACTCATTCGATAATGATGTCCATGTGAGATCTTAGAGCTAGGGAGAATAAGTTCTACTGTCTGAACGCAAAAGATCATAAACAGACCTGAAAATCAACCAACTGATTCAATCTCGACACCGAAATTGTGTTTACAAAGACGAAAATGTGTATCATACAGTTGTCATGATTCATGACTCTTACTACCAGTCCTCACATATAAGAGGAACCAAGGAAGCAATTTTATGTATATGCACAATAGGGATTGAAGTATCTGAATATACCGAATGGAAGTAATACAAATACAAGCACCTAATAAGAATGTACTATGGCGAACAGAGTCTGCATCCCTTTCAATGGTCGCCTTTTTATTCACACATTGATGAATCATGAAAAAAAACAGGTGTTTTTGTGTCTGATATTACTTCAAATGCTTGATTTTTGGCTTCTTCACGATCATCACAGAGCAGTGAGCATGGTGAGCACAATAATCGCTTACACTGCCCAGCACGGCCCTGCATTTACACAAAATGCATGCAATTAGGAAACAAGAATCTAAGATGTAATGCTCCAAGACACAAGGAGAGTACTCATCCTACTATCCTATATGTTTGAGGCAGTGCTTCATCAAAATACATAATTATTGATAGATTGTGATCATGATGTAAAGCATTAGAAGAGGCTCTATACTGAAAAAAAGAGAGGAGCATCACAGTCATAAGCATACCTCTTGATAGCTCCATAGCCATGGCTACCAACCACCAAAATAGAAGCGTTGTGCTTTTCCACAGCTTCACATAGTATATTGCGAGCATCACCTTCCCATACTTCAATCAAGGCATCAATCACCTAGAAACATGAACAAGCGACCCATATGAGCAAGAAAGGGAAAACAACAGCAAGCACTCTCTTTCATTCTTTAAGTCATCATTCACTCTTTCAACAAGTGACCTCCTGTATTTCTGAACTTGAAACTCATAGAAGTATTACAACACTAGATCTCAGTAAAGAACAGCGATCAATCAATTCCAAAAGCAAACAAACAGAAACCAACAATGTGGCCAAATTTGACAAATACTGAAATCTCATGGTCTAATGAATCAAATTAGAAGTTCAAGATACTTTACTAAATTGAAGAAACTATGGTGATCTTCATGAACCAAGAGTTTGACACTTCACCTAGAACACATTAGGAATAAAATATCGACAAAATTTCCTGATAAAGCAATGATAAGCTCAGCAAAGGAAAGCAGACAATACAGTTTAGTAAGACCGTGTCTTTATGAGTTTATGTGCATTCAGAAGTACAGCCTATTATGAAGAATTCCTCAATTCACATCTGACAGTTACACAAGCCGAGTTCACCTAATTTAAGTACAAGTGAATGAGAGTTGCCCTTACTGATTTAGAGATGCACATCTCCTTGGCCTTTTCAGAAACCACGGAAGCGATCTTTTTCAGGTCTGCATCCACATATGGTAGAATCTCTGCACCACCTGCAAATCAATTGCAATATCCAAGCTACATTTTAATATATGAAAACTAACAATTTAAAGTGCTGAATTAAGAAGAGAATAAATTATCAGATTCACAAAGAACTACTTGGTTAGTACAAGAGAATTGGATAATCCAAGAATTGGTCAATTATAAGCAAAGTTGCTTCTTCATTTCAATGAATTCCTCGTGTAATTGGCACCATTACAGCCAGCTTGCCTGCTTACTAGTCGTTCAACACCTAGAAAATCTATCATTTTCCATTGAAAAAATCAAATTATTAATAGAATAGTAAGAGTCAAAGATCGAGCAATATAACATCCAACTCCAACACTCGGGAGTCAGGATCGTCAAACTCTCTAATCCACAAAATCAAGACAAAATGGACAACAGAAGAAAGCGAGTCCGAAACATGGGAAAGAGGCAAATCAACGGAAATCATCTACATCTTAATCAAACCGATTTGCAATTTGCAATTTGCAATTTGCAGCAATTAACAAACTGATTCCACAAAATATTTCCAGTTTACTAGTGATTGATGTACGAATAGTCCAAACTAAAAGAACAAATGAATCCAAAAAAGCAGATCTTCTGAGAAACAACTCAAACAAGTTCCAGACAACCAGAAAGAACCGATCCAGGATGCAGTTGTGAAACAGGTAAATCAAAAGCACAAATAATCGGCTGAGATGATCGACCACCAGTCAAAATCAACGAAAAGCAAATCAGAGGAAGATGAGGGAGGTGGAAGTTACCAGGACCGGCGAGGCCGATGGCGGAGGCGGCGGAAGGTTTGGAATGGACGACAACGAGCTTGAAGGGGAAGTTGGGAGCATGAGGGACAAAGAAGTGTTCAAGAGCCCAAGCGAGGGCGTAGAAGCTGTGCTCGCTGTCGTCGATGCCGACAACCATCACCGGCTTCTCAGCCACCACCGTAGCACCCTCCGCCGGCACCGTAGTCCCTTCCGTCGCCATTTTCGCCGCTGATCACTGCAAATCTCAGATGTGGAAATGAGAAAAGGAGAAGAACACAGGAAGCAAGTGGTATACCGTTGGGTTGGTTCTGCAGAAGATTTTGGGCAACACTGACTTTAAATTATGGACAGCTGGAATTGGTCGATGAGATAGATATGGACGGATCGTGGTTTATATGCGACGTCGTTTTCGTTATCGCAATCACCCCTCGAAGAATTTTTTTTAAGGCGAAAATTTGGAGTGTGTCAACCACACTTATATCACCACTCAAGAGCGTTCTTGCGGACAGGGTATAGAAGTCAAGGTCGGAACTCCAAGAGGAAGAAGCGGAATCCAAGGTCAGGTGAGCAAGACGATCGGTTGTCCTGTTGGCCTCTCTGAAGATGTGTGAAACAGAGACCGTCTCAATTGAACCGAGCAAAAGAAGAGCATCCGAAATAAGCATTTCGATCTCCCAGAGCGTTGAATAGGCTCCCTTGATCGTATTCACGATTGCGAGACAATCGTCTTCCACAACAAGTTTTTGAATCTCCCTCTTCCAAGCTTCTAGCAGTCCGAGCTGCAATCAGGGGGGAAGGCAGGGGGGCATGCGGTGGCTCGAGCCCCCCCGGAAATTTTTTTTTTTAAAAATATATATATATATATATATATATATATATATGTGTGTGTCTATATATTAAAAGAAGTATTAAGTAGATACAAGTACATTGTAGTACATTGTAGCACAACTGGTAGGGGATCTGTATAGGGAGACTAAAGATCCTGGGTTCGATTCACATTCAGCCCTCTTTAATCACTTTTTTTAACCTCCTTCTAACCATTGAGCCCCCTCTGGACTGAGCCCTGGCTGCAATCCAACCGCCTCGTCTTGTAATGCCGACACCTTTCCACATCTTTTGGCACCGTAAGCGATCAATCTTCCTTCATCATCTCTAATCAAGAAACCTGCAGAAGCGCAACCAGAAGATATTTTAGCACCATCAAAATTGAGCTTGAAACTACATTTCTTAGGTTTACGCCATCTAATGGTGTTTCTTTGCCGAACGAGGGATATTCTTTGATTTGATTGTTCTTGTGATTACGTCTTCTTCATCTGGGTTGTCTTGTTTAGATTTTTTCTAGTTTTTCATGTGATGAAGGATTGTTTAAATCACTTCGTCTATTGTTCTTATGCTTTGATTTTCAAATATGATCTTGTTTATCTTACTCCAAATACTCCACCAAAAGAAGAAAAGAGTGGCTTTTTGTTCAGAGTTAAGTTATCGGAAAAGTTCGCTGGTGATAGTCTTTATACTTTTGTTGCTTTTGTCGGTATTTTTAATTAGTCGCTCAATATTCTTGTCCAATGAGCCTATCATTCTTAAATGTTGCCGGACACTCCATTAGAAGGTGAATAGTGCCTTCATCCATGGAGTTACAAAGGGCACACAATCCATGAGAGTGTGTATAGTTGTATACCTTTGTTTCTTAGTCTTTTTTTGGTTGTGAGTCCATCTAGCACCATTTTCTATAGGAAATTTCTCACATTGGGCGGACAATCAATTTTCCAAATCCCATTGAACAGGTCTATTTCATTTCCATTGGAGTTCGTGATAAAGTTTAATGCGTTACTTCCTCCGTCTATTATTATTTATCCTTTTATTTTTTTAAAGTTAAAAATATAAAATATCATTTTTTATTTATATTTATTTAATTTACATTTATTACTATTAAATATGAAATTATAAAATAATAATAATAATTGATATTATGACACCTGCTCTCCATCTTTCCGACGTCGCGATGCCGCTTGAGTTTCTTACATTTTATCATGTTCTCGACATTCATAGTCATTGATGGATCTTCCTGAATTTCCACGTTGGTTGAGGATTATATTGTGATTGTTAAGTCGTGAGTCTTTTCTCGCTTAGTTTGCATTTGTTTTTGTTTTGTATCATGACGGTATGTCCGTCTGTCGATACATTGGTCTCTCGATTTATCAGATTTTATTTTTTTTTAATTTCTCAAACTCTTTCATTTATATAAAAAAATGTAGATAAAAAATCACAATATTATGAGACGGACTAATACACAGCCGTTTTGTATTCGCAGTCTAAATTCTTATCTTAAAAAAAAAAAAAAGAGGGTGGGGGATTTGTTTAGCGGACTTGTACTCATCTCGGACAGGAGCTATCGTTAATGGATATGATTGAATTTCATATTTTTGGGACACCACTCTTCCAATTCTATGAAAGAGATTGGCTGGATGGATTAGTAATAATTTTTTCCAAAAAAATTGAAATATAATAAATTTTATTTGCTGTCCTGATTATTAGAGGTTAAATATTCAAATTGTCAAAACACCTCTTCATTGATTTAGATTTTTGATAAAACACCTCTTCATTGATTAAGAACTACTCCAGTAAATCATCCCACACAATAGAAGACTGACATAAAATAATTTTCATTCGATAAATAAAACATGTCATTTTGAATTATAATTCTTATTAAGTAAAAGATGTCATTTTAGGTCTTTTGATGCTAACTTTCTAAAATTAACCTTTTAATTATTATTAAATGATTAGTTATAGTTTTTTAAAAAGTAAAAAAGTAGAGTAATAGATGAACATTAATGAGAACATAGTAAGAGATATTTAGGATGCAGTGGAGGAGCGGATATGAACTCTATTATTTATTTATTTATTTGTGTCCACATATGAGATTTAAGTTTTCCAGTGTGTCGGAGTTTAGGGAAGTGAAACATCCATATCCATACTATAATATTATAACACCCTTCTTGGATGTGCACCTCTTAGTTTATCTAGTGCCTCATTAAAATGCTTTTTTGAAAAAACCCCAAGTAACAAAAAGTACGATTGTTGTTCTTTATCATTGGTAGTACCGCTCATTAAAAACTTTATTAGAAAAAATTCAATGAGATAAAAACCCAATCGGAGGAAAAAAATTGTAGCGCGTATAAGTCTATCTCCCTTGAAATCAACATTCTTGTAGTCGCAACATTCCAATCATGTATATAATCTCCTTGAATTTCTCGATATTACCACATCATCGAGTCTCAACATTGTCTTCAATATACACAAGTCGAATTATCTTTATATATCGCATTTCATTTTAGCAAGCTTGACTTTCATGTCTTGGTAATGAGCTCTATTTTCAATGCACAAATATAAAGAGGTGTAAGGAATACATATGTGAAAAGGAATATATAAATGACTATCCACCTTTTGATATTCCGACATGTGAGAGTTTAGGGAATTTGAAGTCATGTATAATTATGTTTGTATCAATATATATGTTAATAGTATTTTCAGATTAAAAAAAACTCATTTATTGTGTGAAGTTATAATTTACAAATAAAATTTTGAATATATGCGCAAAATCTTAAAATATCATAAATTATACTCTAATACAAGGGTTTGTATTAAAATAACAAATAAAAATAATTAATAAGAAGGGCAATAAGAATAACTAGTTTTTCATTTGGAAAGGGCAATAAGAAAATGTTTAAAAGACTAAAGAAAATAGATGATAAAAAAATCAACTATATTGATATTTGAACCTACATCATAATGGAACTGATGATATATAGTTGGGTTAGATACCACTAGATCAAGAAAACTATGCTTTCTTCTTCTTGCCGCAACCATGAAATCACAAGCCGTACCAGAAAGCAAAGAACAACCAGAAAGAGTATCCTTGAACATTGCCCACCTCTACTCCATTTCCCTTGACACTCTTGGTGATTTGGAGGTCTCTGTTGGCCTTGTTGTCTACTCAAGTGAGTTTTTTTCCTCTTCTTTGTGTTCCTCGTTGGTACTTCTTGTTATGTTGGATGGTGTTTAGACTACCCTCAATTGTCCAAACGCCCGAACTCACTGATTTTACTTCGAAATCATAAGAGTTGGAACCAAGAACCCATAGTTCTCAATGTGAGATCACGAGATTGATCATAAAATCCTCCTTGAGGGTTTCCATTCATTGATAATCATATATATAGGTTACAAAGGTATTGGGCTTTTGGGCTCACTATACAATATATGCCTATGTAATCTATCAAACCCCCGCAGTCGAAACTGGAGGGAGCCGTACAGTGAGACTGGAGCGAAAATCAATGAATAACTGTCTGGGTAAACCCTTGGTGAATATATCAGCGTACTGATAGGAGGACGGGACATGTAAAACACGGACATGTCCAATGGCAACCTTGTCCCTGACGAAGTGGAGATCAAGCTCAATGTGCTTCGTGCGTTGATGCTGGACTGGGTTGCTAGCTAGATAGACGGCGGAGATGTTGTCAGTGTAGACCAGAGTGGCCTTCTGAAGAGGGCAACGAAGCTCAAGCAGGAGATTGCGGAGCCAAGAGCACTCGGAGACAACGTTGGCAACACCTCTGTATTCTGCCTCAGCGCTGGAGCGAGACACGACAGACTGACGCTTTGCTGACCATGACACAAGTGTGTCGTTGAGGAAGACACAGTAACCAGACGTGGAGCGACGTGTGTCAGGACAACCACCCCAATCCGCATCAGTGTAAGCAACAAGGTCAAGCTTAGCGGAAGGGGTGATCGTGGTGCCTAGCTCGAGGGTGCCGCTGATGTACCGAATGATCCGCTTCAAGGCCTGAAGGTGTGGTTCCCTAGGTGCATGCATAAACAAATAGATCTGCTGAACGGCGTAACTGATATCAGGCCTGGTGAAGGTGAGATACTGAAGTGCACCAGCCAGGCTCCTGTATAATGTCGGATCATCAACCAAAGGACCAGAATGAGCACTGAGCTTGGTGGATGTATCGACAGGGGTGGCTACAGGATTACAGTTAACCATCTTAGCCCGAGCGACAATCTCAGCAGCATACTTACTCTGCGAAAGAGACCAGATGCATGACGCTGAACAGCAACTCCCAAGAAGTAGGATAACTGACCCAGATCAGACATGACGAATTCGGCACTCAACTGCGAAATAATCGACGTCCGAAGAGCATCAGAAGAGGCGGTGATAATGATGTCATCGACATAAAGTAAGAGAAAAGCCGTGTCTGAGCCTCTGCGATAAATGAACAGAGACGAATCTGAGCGGCTGCCAATGAAGCCTAGGCGTAGCAGATGAGAAGCAAAGCGCTGGAACCAAGCTCTCGGAGCCTGTTTCAGCCCATACAGAGATCGCTTCAGGAGACAGACGTGCTTGGGACGGTTAGTATCAGCAAACCCCGGTGGCTGAAACATGTAGACTGTCTCATTCAGATGACCATGAAGAAAGGCATTCTTGACATCCAGCTGATGAATGGCCCAGTTGCGTGACAAAGCTAAACTCAACACCACTCGGATAGTGGCAGGCTTGACGACGGGGCTGAATGTCTCATCACAGTCAATACCTACCTGCTGAGAACGACCGTTGACCACAAGACGGGCTTTGTAGCGCTCCAATGTCCCGTCGGAGCGGAACTTGTGACGGAAGAGCCACATACATCGGACGACATTCGCATCAGGAGGGCGAGGAACCAGAACCCAAGTACCATTCTTTATAAGGGCCCTGTATTCGTCGAGCATAGCCGCCTGCCAATTCGGATCTAGGAGGGCTGTTTTGTGGGAGGTGGGGATAGGGGAGATGGAGGGAGGAGCGGCGGCGGGCGCAGCACTAGGCTGCGGCCGCGGCAGGGGGGCGGCGGCCGCGGCCGCGGGGTATGCTGCGGGTGTGGGAGGGGGCATTGCTGCGGCCGCGACATCTGGCGGCGGGGGGGCTGTGGGTGTGGATACGAGGCGGGGCTATGTGTGGTGGTCATGGAGAAGGCGTGATGCGTAGCAGGAGCAGGCGGAACATAGGCGGCGTTCGAAGGACGAGGGCCGTGCAGCGACGAGGGGCGCGGCCGCTGCGTAGAGCCGCGGTCGCTGCATATGCCGCGGCCATGGCCGCGGCCGCGGCTAAAATCGGAGGTACACATCAGGGGCCGCGGGGCGGCAAGTGGAGGCGACGGGGCGGCCGGGCCGCGGGGCGGCAAGAGTAGGTGACGGGGCGGCCGGGCCGCGGGGCGGCAAGAGTAGGCGACGGGGCGGCCGGGCCGCGGGGCGGCAAGTGTAGGCGACGGGGCGGCCGGCGATTGCGAAGAGATTTCGCTCGCTGTCGACCGTGGGGGCGGCGTCGAACAGGGGGGGAGGTTGCGGAGATCGAGAGCAAGAGGGAGGCGGAAAGTGGGGAGGGGGGGGGCGCCGCTAGGGGGTGCGGCAGTGGGGAGGGGTGGTGGCGCCGCAAAGGGGGGGGGGGGGCGCCGAGAGGGAGGGGGTGGCTAGGGTTGCCGAAAGGGGAGGAGGGGGGGCGCCGCTAGGAGGGGCGGCTAGGGTTTTGCTAGGGGTGGCGGGTAGGGCGGCTAGGGTTTTTTTTTTTGGAAAAAGATTAGGGTTGAGGGATCTTAGGCTGTGATACCATGTCAAAGTCTGACTCGGACCGATGACTGGGGGTCGTGTGCACAGGCGCACATGCGCTAGTAGCCTAGCACACGAGTCGAGTGAGGTTCCATTCTAAAACCAATTGGCAGTAGAAGGAGTAGCCCACCGACTCATATACTAGGACTCATATACTAGGCCCCCACAAGTCCAACTAGGAATGACCATCTAGTTGAGACTTGGACAACTGGGTCACCCAGATCAGGATCGACACGGGCCGTTAGGCTAACCGCTCTGATACCATGTGAGATCACGAGATTGATCATAAAATCCTCCTTGAGGGTTTCCATTCATTGATAATCATATATATAGGTTACAAAGGTATTGGGCTTTTGGGCCCACTATACAATGTATGCCTATGTAATCTATCACTCAAGCATTGTGTCCAATATTCCTTGAAATTTGAATATTTCTCCCTCCTAAGCTCTATTGATTTTGTTTGCCTTGTGCTGAGTTTTTGGTTCCTCTGCATGAGTCTTACAGAAAAATTCTGGCAACATAAGAACAACTATACATCAATCAATTTGCTTCCAATTATATCAAGAACAAATTATAAGAAATATATTGACATGGATGAATTTACGGATGATGGTTTCAAGAACCATGGGAACCTAGCTACACAGCTCAAATTTATTGATCCAAGATCCATTGAAATCCGATTATTATAGTTTAGTCGTGCCTTTACTGTTTTGAACAAATTGAAAAAGTGAAAAGAAGATATATGATTGGCATAGACCTGGGCAAACGTGGGTGGGCCCGCTCGGCCCGACCCGTCCGCCCGCATTTGCGAGCTGGCTTAGACATAGGTCGAAGTGCTAGGCACGGGCGTGGACAGAGCAATGAACCCGTTGCGGGCGGCTAGGCCCGCAACTGGTACCCTCTTTTTTTTTTATTAAAATTAATATATAATTATATGTAGATGTAATAAATAATATTAATATTCATCACAGTCACTCAATTATTCATCAAAGCTTTTGTTAAAATTAATCAAATATTCATCACAGTCACTCAAATATTCATCACAGTCACTCAATTATTCACAATTCCCCAAATATTCATCAATATTCGGCAACATTTAAGAAATATTCATCACAGTAACACAATTACGGGATCGGGGGTGGATACACGCGCAAGGGTTTGAGTTTTTTGGGTGATAATTTTTTTTAATTGGCAATAATTATTAATTGAAATGAATCTCTTAAATGTTGTCGAAAAGTTTTGATGAATAATTGAGTGACTGTGATAAATATTTGATAAATTTTGCCGAATATTGATTTGTTAACATTTAACACCGTAAGAGTTGTTAACATTTGATCCGTATTCTATATATATATAATGTTAAGTTAAAATGAATGCATTATTATCCGACACAAGTTTATTTAATTTTTATTTTACATTTTATTGATTATTATTATTTAGTTTTATTATTTTTATATGATTTTGTATAAGATTTTGCATAAGATTTGATATGATTTTGCATAAGGGTTCCCTGATGAGATGACTCTTCACATTCTCTTTAAAAGAGCATTTGATATGATTTTGTATAAGATTTTGCATAGGATAATTGAGTGAAGCTATCTAATATACTCCGTTTTGCCTGCCTTTGCAAAAAAAAAATGAAGGTCTCGATAAGAGGATTTTTTTTAGTCAGAGGAAAGGGCATCTTGCGAGGTTACGGATTCAATCCTTCTCTTCCAATATAATGGCATACGACCACTTATTCAATACATTACAAAGTATATTACAATATGTTCATTTGATGATACTTTTGAATTTATGGTTCATTTTAGGATATGAAATTGTTTTAGCTATTCCGTAGTTCATCATATTATAATATAAAAAAAATCACACTACTGGCAAATTTAATCTTAACTATAATCAAGATATTGCATATTGAGTGGTATTATTCAATTGTGTTGTAACATATATCTTATATACTGATATTTAAAAAAAAATGGAGTCAAGATGTGATTATAATAAAATTAATATTTTGGTATTATATAATAGAAACAATCACATAATTAGTAATTACATTCCTCATATATATCATTTTTTTACATTATGATTTGATGAGAAGATTTCTGTTTATAAACAATTGTGACATTCTCACTGATTTTATATTTCTCTCATAGGGTTTAATATTGTTCATATATAATTTATTAATAGTATTATTTTCATTGACAATTATCTTAAGATTTTCTCAATAGAAATATTAATTATTGGATTTAAAGTAACAAATTGATGATGATGATAATAATTATAATAATAATAATAATAATAATAATTAGAACTCATATAATGTCATAAACATACATATTATATTATAATTTTTAAATTATAATAGGCTGCTACAAGACATTGTAGTACACCCAAGAGTTGCCTTGATGATGACAATAACATCTACTATAAGACATTATGTATGTTCATACTTCATTAATTAGTAACTACACTTTAATGTCAAGTGAGTTTTTTTGTGATCTATAATTACAAACACTTAGTAAGGAAAAATAAAGATATGCATGACAATCATAAATGGAAAACAAAATTAATAAAAAAAGGAAATGAACTAATACATAATCCTTTCTATCCATAAAGATTGCTCGAAAAAACCTTTGGACTGATAGACCATTATTTTTGTTTGTATTATTCCATCAGTTCCCTACATTATTAAAAAAATTTGCACATTTTTAACATATCAGTATCACTTAACTTTTAACAATACTTATATTAGAATGTAACTCAAAATTTTAAATAAATACTCGTATCTAAGATACAGGACTCACATTGGTTATCATAATTTTCACTAAACTTTTTATTGCATTGCATTAGAATTTGCATTTCAGTTGATCAATCCATAGAACCAAGACATTTTTTACTTTCAAATGCGTCGAATAAGTGAAAACATTTCATAAACACATAATTCTACAGTGCCAAATAAGATTAGAATAAACCAGTTGAAATGATATTTCCTAGAGGTCAATTATAGTTTATATAGTTTTAACTCTAAAAAAGTCAAAGGAAATATAAACGGAGGGAATATTAACTAGAGGCCAAGATTTTCACTAAAAACTTTGTATTTACTAGAGGTCAAGAGAACAAAAAAAGCAAAAAGGCAAAGAACAGTCGTATGAATACATTACATTTCCTAATTGAGCAAAATTAACAAGAAAACACTCGGACAAAACATTCATGACTTGTTTGAAACCGCATATTACTTCAACCTCGTCATTAGCAATTCCTACAGATATGTCTTGAATCATGCCTGTGCCAGGGACCGCTTGTAGTAGTATCTGCGGATAAAACGTAAGGTGAAATAAGAATTGGAAGATGTACATTGTACAATATAAACAAGAGGTCAAGACTCAAGAGACAATGTTATTGGAACAACAAACGTACACAACAATCTTTACGCCATATATGGAGGCATATTTTCGTAGAAGGCGCTCTGTGGAATACCAAACCGCTCTGTCTGATCCATCTTGATAGCCAACTCTTGGCATGTGGATTGAAGCTTTTCGATGAATCAATCCATGCAAGGGAAAAGGTAGAATCATGAGTATCGAAAAATATACGCTCCTTATTTCTATATATAATTGCACATAACAGATGAAACATTTTTCTGTCATGCATAATCTGTAATATTGACAGCTAATGGAATAAAGAAGTATCAAACAAAAAGCGTGTAAAGTGAAGCAGATGATAAGTGTTTCCTCATGGGGGATTCAATTACCAGATTTTTGAGCAGCTGAAAATGACGCTTTGGCTATACAGCTTTCCAAATCAGGGATAGAGATGGCACTACGAGGGACTTTGCGCTTGGGATTGTATGACTGCACAATGGCCAAAGCAACCCATTTAGGAGGACTACCATCCTTGTCCGCGTCATCTGCAGGCCATTCACAAGTTAGATGTGTACCATATCCTTGTATTAGGAGCAATACACTGAATTCATTCAGGTTTTAAACTGCAATTCCAACTTCTTCTCACCTATACCGTTTTGTGTAGATGCTTCACATAGTGGCAACTCACGAGCTATAGTTGACATGAATGTATAGAAGATTTATAGAGCTACCGAAATCTTAAGTATGTTTTTAGTAGGAATTTAAATGAGCAGCACATTCACCAGATGTCACAGGAGATAACGAAGAGGCTAAAGAGTTCCCTTTTGGAAGGATAAGTTGATGAGCAAGGCAATTAGCAATCAGATAACAGAAGTCACATTCAGGAGGTTGAAATGTTCACTTTTGAAAGGATACTGGTTGATGAACAAGATAAAAAGACATGGGATAAAGAACAATGGTGTGGCCATATCAAAGATTAAACGAATGGAAGAAAACCTACCGTTAAGTTCTATAAGATGGAGATCACCAAGATGAAGGTCTCCAAATTCCGACGCTCGTTCATATGCCTCGGGAACTCTTGTGGAAAGCTTGGCCAATGAATCAAACATTCCCCCACGGCCCCAATTACCAGAGTCATCGCAACAACTGCGCAAAAACCAAGGGTAAAAATGACTCTGTTGATTATCCCAAAAGGAGCCGCAGCACAATTGCATACATGCAAGGACTTGCTGAGCTGCTTGAGCTAGTTTAAATCAACTTCTGATCAATTACGTTCACGAAGACCAAGAAAAAAAAATCTCTGTTCCTGGAGTTCAGCTCATTACATGACATATCAAAACAATAAAAGAGAGATTTGTTGGTGAAAACTAATTATAGTAAAAATAGAAAGCAACGTACTACTCCATCCAGAAAAAAGATGGGATGAGGTTTGCAATTAATTATTGGTGAGTTATGAGGTTTGCAATTAATATGTGGCAAAATTATATCCTTTGGTGAAGAGGTAATATTAAGTATGATAATAATGTCAAATTGGACTTTAAATGAATTCTCAATACAAGAAAATATATTCACGTCAAAATTAAGAGCAAGAGCATCCTCCTAAGCAGTAATATACTAATGATATACTGGAAACTAGAAGCTAGACTGTTATCCTGTGACAGAGAGACAACACACAGCTTAACACGCCATGCAACATTAGTGCATTCCAATATAAATATGAACTCACAAATCTTTACGTGTGTTTAACAAGCCTAATAAAGTAGTTGCTAATGCCTGATAATGTCATTGATAAGGTCCTGGATGAGGTGAAAACATACTGATAAGCTGACTTTTTGGCAATGCCAAACACACCCAAAGAGGAAAATGACGATTTCCCAGTTTGCAAAGCAAATTCTATAAATTAAACGATGATTCACGTCTTCACATAAAGAAAAATTAACCATGACGATCTAGAGTCATTCAAAATAAAATAAAGAACTACCTGAAGATTATAATAGGTTCTGTGGTTGATGGACGCGTACAATCTCCCAAAACAAATTGGACAGCACCACTGTCTGACATCATATCATCACCCTGGGGGAGGATTGGATCCCCTATAGACAGTGATTGGTATCCAAGGGACTGCCACTTGGACAATTTTTTCTCTTCGGCTTTCTTTTTAGCAGCCTCGATATGTTGTTTCTTCTCCTCATCGGATCTCTTCCTGTAGCCTGGTTCCAAGGCTGAATCATCAACTCTTTGCGACATCTCCTTAAAATTTTCAACCCACGAAAGGTATGAAGATTCATCAACATCTAAGCTTTCAGCTGCAGTATTTGCTTCCAATTTTCTTCCATCTAGATCCATTGGACTGATTTCAAGTTTACCATTATCCTCTTCTTGTAACATAGAGCGCTTAGAAATCACCTTGTCAGCTATGGCACTTAATACTGACATATTTGGCTCACCCAGTTTTTCCTCACTGGCCTCTGTCAGATCAAACTTATGTAATCCATATATGATTGTCCGTAAATCACCAGGCTCAGCTCCTGAGAGTCCTTTCTCGTGAATAATTACATTCTCACCAATGACGTTGTCGCTAAGCTGCAACTTCCTTTGTGCTCTCCGCATAATAACCTGTGCAGTAAATTTACTAAATAAGATCTTTCACTTATTAGATTGTTAGTGCCTATAGATCGATATTAAGACTCTTACCTCCTCAATAGTGTTTCCAGCAACTAGGCTTATAGATAAGACATGGTTCATTTGACCTATCCGGTGTGCACGTTGCAATGCTTGACGATCCACCTGGGGATTCCAATCTTGCTCATAGAATATAACCTAACAAAATCACGGTTCATTTATTTTTAATGGGACTACTGAATTAAAAAGAAAAAAAACACATAGTTAAAGGAACAAACAAGTAAATAAGCTTAGCAAATTAAAAAATAAGTTAAACAGGTCAAAGGAGCAGAATCTGGCTATCACTCACTGAATGTGGCTATCACTCACTGAATGAACTCCGCAAAAAAAAAAAAAACTTCAACTATACTGTCAAAGTAACAACCTCGGCTTACAGGTCCCATCTAACCTTCTTGTTGTGAATCTATGCCCCCTAATTCTCTCTACACTCAACTAAGGATTTTCTGGATACTGTATTCAATTTTAACTAGCTTTTGGACCATTAGCTTTAAGAACATTAAACTAGACACAAATCAACAAAGAAAGTTGAACCTAATTCATAATAGATCCGCCAGCTAACCATTATGCATTCCTCATTACTCTTCCCTCCAAATCATTCCATCCATTGCTGACCAAAACAAAAAAAGCATTCTATCCAAATGTAGCACATGCCTCAATCTTCTCCTCTCTAGTATAAGAACAATGCTCAGATACATAAGGCAGTTCAAAGATGATAACGATCATATTACTAGGAATGCCAATCAGGGATCAAGACATGTATTTTGCAGAGGGTCTATTCAGCAGATAAAAAAAAGTACAACGTTACAGAACTCACTGTGTCAGCAGCTACAAGATTCAGACCGACTCCACCAGCTCTTGTCGATATCATGAAGACAAATGCACTACTTTCATCAGATTTGGAACTAGACTGTCCATGCGATGGTGGCAGGCTGAAGTTTCTAATGGCAGCAAATCGTTCCTCTGCTCGAATTGATCCATCAAGTCTCTCATAAGAATATTTCCTCAACTCGAAATAATCCTACATTACTGTTACATTAGCATTGTAAAACAGTAGTGCAATAAAGCAGTTCAAAGATGTGAACATCAATGTGAAAATGAGTATAGAGGGAGTTAGCATAATATAATGAAGAAACCTGCAATATATCTAGTGTGTGGGTCATTTGAGCAAATAAGAGAACCCGGTGTCCAGAACTATGCAGCCTTTGAAGAAGATGGTCCAAGATAATTAATTTACCGCTAGCCTGAGAATGAAATAGTAAAGGAAAGCCAAAGCTGAAAGCTGTTACTTGGACAGGAATCTTCAAGAACAAATATGCAGCAAAACAAAAACAGGCTAAATATGGTGCTGCAATTGTCAAGACTGAAAGCATAGACTTGGTTTTTAGCTTTTAGTCTGCAGATTTACCTGCTTCTTTTAGTATACGTAGCAATACAAGCATTTGAAAATAATATATATTTTTAAAAACATCACAAGAAAGTTGGAGTACCAAGACAAGGTGTTCTCCCTCTTCATAAGGTTCAGGCTCAATACCAGGAAAGAGATAAGGATGGCTACAAGCTTTCCGCAAGTGGATTACCTGCATGGATGTGCCAGAGAAGAAAAACACACACTTTTAACTCACTTTCAGAGACAACCTTATAGAGTATGAAATTACACAAGTGAGAGGAACTATTCTGAATTCTCAGTTGCAAATCAACCAAAGGTTAGCAACAATGTGTTTCATATACAGTGTTATCATCGAAAGTCTTACACATGACATGGCTAATTGTTGGAAATATAGTAGTCTTACTTTTCTTGTAAGTGTTGTTAGGCAGAGTACAAGCATTCCTAGTTTACTTTTAGACATAATTATTATGTTTTCTAGGTATTAAATGCAATCACTCCTTGCATTTTCAGATTGTAACCCTTAGACTTCTATCCTTTCTTGTATTTATTCTGGGTTTCTCCCTTTGTAATGCATTCAGAAGTATTCTCTTTCAGTAAAACTAACACTAATAGCTTGACACACATTTTGTTCAGGACTATACTGGACCTCAAATTAGTCCCTAGCCTTCTGAGATCGTTGGTGCCTAACTTTATGTGTGCTCAAATTAGTCCCTAGCCTTTGGTGATGTGCTCGTTAAGGAGCTAACCTCAAAGTTGAAGTGTTTACTATTATGCATACTTGTAAAAAGGTGAACCAAGGGGAAAAGAGAGGAGGAAAAAAAAGAAGTTGTTAAGTAATTCATTGCCTCTTCTTAAAGAAAATTCCTATAATGACGTTTGGTTGCTTTTTAATATTCCTGGGTTCACATCCATGAAAGGAATGCATAATAATGTAACTATTAACTGCAACATAAGCTCCTTATCGGGTACTTGAGAGACGGTTACACGGACAGAGAGACCAAAAAAAAAAATATTACAGTGTTAGATTTCTAAACTGAAATTATAGCAGCGGAAGCAACAAATCTGAGAATCTTGAGGAAGAACACAGAGAAGTTTAAGATCTTCTTCATATTGTCTTATCATATTATTCAAGGAGAAAACAACTATTTAAAGACAAGAGATGACCTTTGAAGCTTACAAGAGAAGCTACAAAGACTGAAAACTTTTGGAGCACAAAAGACATAAATAACTATTTTTCTAACAGCCTAGGAAATATAAACCTACAGCTAGAAAATTAAAAACTAAAGCAACACATTAAATGCAACAACCAGTTAAACTTGTGACATACAAGTAAAACCAATTTATCCAACACTCCCCCTCACGCTGAGTTTGTAGAGCTCGAAATCCAACACATAGTTCACCAAAGTTGGGATTAAAATTAGCACTTGTAAAGGTTAGGGACCAACGACGAACAACCTCAAAAGATCCACAATTGGAATAAACCCACACATAAAAGGCAATTCAGTTTGGCCTATCAAGATGGAAATTCTATAAGAAATGGAACTCGTAATTTTTTTATTTGACCAAAAAAGGAACAGACGTTGGTATCTAATTAGGTGCATATGATCCATTCTAAGTTTGAATAAATAGTTGTTTTGGTCCCACATTCCCGTCCCCAAGTAGGCATGAACAAAAAGATCTTGGATCATATTCTACATAATGCTCGTTCAAACTTGCTAAATTTAAATTAATACGATTAGAAGTGTTTATATCAACTGCATTTAATAAAATTTCTTACTCATCTTACCTATACAGTACATAAAAATAAATATGGCAGTCAACTGCAATTCAGCATGCTAGTAGCAAGCTGGCAATCATCAAGTTAGAGAAACTTTGAATATGAAGGTGAGAAATTCACATACAATATTTTGTAGTGATTGCACACCAGACGTTCCTGAGGCAAATGCAAGAAGTTTGGGAAGCTCTTTTCTCAATATGGATAAATAGACCTTTTTCTGCAAAGCTACAAGTGGTACCATCCTATTAAGAAGAAATCAAAGATAGTTACACTCTTCTAGCTCATATAGTTCTCTCAGTGTGTTAAACAAACCAGTGAAATCAATATCAGAGTAAGTCAAATAGCATAAATAAAGGCAATGGAAGAGCAATAGAAAACCAACACAGTGATCTCAGTAAGAGGTGGCAAACTGAGTGTTCCACACTGAATAAGCTTGGACTTTATTCTACGGAGCATGAAAGCCCTCAATATGCTTCTTAAAGCCTTAAGTTGCTCATTGACCTTGTCATTGTCACGAACTGTTGGAAAAGGGAGTTACGTAATTAAATTCGGATCTTCAGCTTGCTTCATTTTTTAAAGCCAGATATACTTTTGTACTATAGACCAAAAAGCATACAGCCAACAAGCGATCAATGAAATCTTTCGAAATGAAATGAGTAAACTAAGCAAATCATAACCTGATGAAGGATCTCCAGCTTCCTTAAATGCACTTAGGAACTGCTCTAGTGTCCCAAAAATAGAAGGCATACAGAAATGTAATAATGCCCATAGTTCAGTAAGATTATTTTGAATGGGGGTGCCAGTCATAAGCAAGCATCTTGGGATGACAAACCGCTGCTTGAGAACATTGTACAAGACCTATGGATGACATGAAGTTCAATATTAAATAATATAGAATGAGAACAAAAAGAAGAAAGGAAGACTCCCCAAGTGCAATGCATAGTAATCTGGGAATTAGAAGAGTGGCCTTGTCAAAAATAAAATAAAATTAGAAGAGTGGGCCGAAGAATAGGGCAGTCAAACCATGGACAGAAGAATGTAACTTGCAAAAGATAAAAGTGCCATGCACCCCATGGCAGCACTGCAGTCTATACTAACTTTGAATAAGAAGAGTAGTAGTGACCTTGTAGGACAACCCTTATGATAAGCGCAGTCATCTCAGTGGCGCTTTAACTCTACATTTTGCATCATAGCAACTATTGAGAAGGTAATTTCCTGAAATAAACTTACACTTGAAGGATTTTTTAGTCTCTGAGCTTCATCAATTACAGCAAAGTGCCAAGGAAATTGGGAGAGAAAATCCTGGTCCAACAGTGCTATATCATATGTTGTTAACAGTACATCAAAAGGAAATTCTAGTACCTGTGAAGCAGAAAATCTGGAGAATTAGAATGTATAACCTTCAAGTGGATAAATAATATCTAATCCACCTTTATCCCCAAGACTCCAGGTACCAAAAGGAAAGCAAAAAAATATTCACTTTAAATACCATCAGCATTAATATATTAAAATGCAGCACTTACAGTAGATGTCAAATGTGACTGCACGTGATCATATATTTTCCTGCGGAAAGTTTTTCGGTGTTCTTTCTCTCCAATGTACCTAAGAGGTCTCAATTTCAAAGCAAATTTTTCGATTTCTGACACCCAGCTATCTGTAACACTTAAAGGGCATAGAACCACTGCCAACAGTAAGTGTACAAAGAAGATTAACAACCACTTCAGTTATAATGTTGTGAACTTAGGCATACTGGCATACACAATTCATTGATCAGTTAACTTACAGAATGGTCCAGGTGATTTTTGGCAACACTTCAAATAGCTCAGAAAAGCAATAGCTTGTAAGGTCTTCCCCAGCCCCATCTACAAAGAATTCACCCAAAGCATACAAAAAGGCAGCCAGTAACCCATTCAAACACATCTTAAGTTCTGCGTAATTGCATAAACACAAAGCAATCCCAAATATCTATCCCTTATTCAGCCTAGACCTTAGAATATCCCTTCTAATAGATTTCAATGCCAGAAAGGTAAATATGAATATAATTTGCATATGAAGCCATTCTTGCAAAATATACAACACCTTTGAACATCTAGCCATCCATTAAATATTCAAGTACCACAAGATGATTAGCATACCTCATCTCCTGCATAAATAATAAAATTATGTTCAGAATACAAGCATGTAAGTATGCAACATCTCAAGGTACAAAAGTAGTAAGTAAAACCCTTAGGCTAATAGTGCATTCCTATATCTCATTATCACATAGAAAAGTGCTAGAGCATACAATTATGGAAAGTAGATGGACTTCACAGCACCAGTTCTGCAAAATCAAACTATTCTAGAAATGAAAATTGAAGTACTATGGTATCATATATGTTTGATTCATCTTCTAGGGGATTCGTAACATTAATTTCATGCTTTCAACCGATATTTTTGAAATCTCAAAAATATTTCATGAAAACTACAATCTAGAAACAGAATTTGAACGAGAGAACATCAAATCAGACCGCAGCTCAAAATGTCGTGAGAAGAAACTACCTACTCTGACTCGCAAACTAGACATGTTAAGAGTAAGGCAAGGAGCTTCCATGACCATCTTAAAAGCAAACCAATCAATTAGGTCAAAATTTAGGGAATCCAATTCACATACATGATGCATGATAAGCTGGAACAGAGATAGACCTAATTAGTTTAGGGGAAGAGAAGGTGGAGTACCAAGGATGACATTGACGCCGAGAGTGTAGCGGCGAATAAGCCAGGAGGCTCCTTCCAACTGGTGGGGCTTCAGAGTGGCTGTTATTCCAATCTCTTCAAAGTTCAACTGCGCGTCGCCGGCGCCGGAATCGCTGTGGAGTACTATCTTCGCCGCCGCACTAAGCCTCTGCTGATAACTCATCTCTCTCTATCTCAGATACACAGACTTGATCGTCAATGGCTTCTCGAAGAAGTTCTCCTGATCCCAATCCTTACACCGAATGGCGGGAGTGTGACTTATCTCCCTTGCTTTAAACCCAACCTTTTCTAGACTCTGTCAAACGGATCATTCAAATGGGGTAACTTCGGGTCCGAGTAAAACGGATCCCATATAAAATAGGTTCCGGGTATATCCGGATTGACTTGAACCCGAGTTTGACCGGATTTCGGGTCGATTTCGGATTTGTCAATTTTTTCTTTTTTAAATTAAAAAAATCATGATTTGATAATTTTACGATAATTTTAAAATTCTAAAATTAAGGATGTGGTTCATAATATTTGTTTTTTATTATTTCTCGTAATTTTTAATAAAATGTAATAATATATCAAATATCAAATTTTTAAATAATTTTTTAAAAATGATTTCATGCAATTAGTAATAAGCATAGATTTTTTTTAAATATTTTTTAGAATTTTTATCTTTTTAAAAAAATGTGTTGAAAAATAAAAAATCAAATACTATCGATCGGACGGAGTATTACACAATACAAATAAATATAAAAGTTGATTTGAAAAATGAAAGATCAAGTGATTGTAATTATAAAATGTAATAAATTGGAATCTCCATAAAAAAATTTAATCATATATAATTATAAATCAACCGGGTTAATGGGGTCACCGGGTCAATCGGGTAAATCGAGTCAAAATTATAGGGTCAATCGGGTCACCGAGTCGAAACCCAGATTACCCAGAAAATTTTCGGGTTTTCGGGTCAGAAAAAATTTCCAGGTCAAAATTTCCGGGTTTGGGTTGGAAAATTTCTGGGCGTTCGGGTCGGGTCGACCGGATCGGGTTGTGTTTTGACAGGTCCACTTATCATGCTCTCACGTGGCAGCCTAAAAAAAAATTTCTACCCCTTTTTACCCCTTCTTTCTTGAACCGAACCAACTTTTTTTCTCTATCTCCTTCCCTACTCCCTCCCACGTTCTCTGTCTTTACTGTCAAAGGTTTCGGCGAATCATCCTCGTCGCCACCGACGTCCCCCTCCTCTGTCGCCGCTTCTGGTGGTCGTAGATCGGTAATTGCAGCTAACCCTTCTCCCTCTTCTTCGTCATTTCCATTGACAAACCAAATCGCACGGGCTAGGGGTCGGTGTGGGCAATTCAAACCTCAAGGTGAAATTTGGGGTGCTGTGTTTGGGGGTTCGAAGGTGCCAACTACGCCTACGCCGACAACCCCTTCAAATTCTCGCATTTCTCTACTTCTTCCGCCCCAGCGACGCTTTCGTCCAATGTGCCCCTTCCGACGTCTTAGATTCCGGCAGAATCGTCGGAGGAATAACCACCCCAAAAGCCTCGTAACGATAACCCTAGGACGACTTCCGTCGAGTTTGACCCTGAAGCATTGGTGAGAGTCGCCCACATCCTCTGAGAGGTTTGGCAACCCGAACAACAATCAGGTTTGTCCGTTTTTCCACTATGTTATTTGCCTTCAGTTTGATTCGATTTGGCTTCGGAACAAAAAAATTAGGGTTGAGTTTGTTGATTCGTGACTTGGGATATTTTTGTTTGTACCTTTTGATTTGGGTAGTCTGAGCTGGGAGGCAAGGGAGGCTTGCAGCTCCAGTTTGGAGAAGATGAAGAAGACTCAACTGAATAAATGGTTGTTCCCGATGCTTCATTAGGTACGATGCTTCGTTGTTCCTAATGCTTCATTAGGAGCTGCATTAGGTACATGCAACTTGCTTTGAACTGCAATTACGAGCCTATTGATACATAGAAGGAAAACTATAAATTCTTGATTGTTCTTCATTTGACATTTTTTGCAGGGATTCATGATATGATGGATTACCTAGATGCATGTAATTATCACCAAGCATCACAACCTTGCATTATCTTTGAATATGATTAGATCAAGTCTCAATCGGCCAGTGGGACAGAATACATTAAGCTGGCGGGTTTCTCCAACTGGGTCCGGGCTTTCTATCCCGCTAATCGGTTTAACATCACCACCACAAACCATGCCGAGTGCTTGAACTCAGTCTTCCTTAAACCCCGGAACCTACCTGTAACCGCCTTAATCGACTTCATACTCAAGACTGTGGCCGGGTGGTTCATCGAGTGACGGGAGCTCAGTTCTAAGTCTGACAAGGTTGTCACAAACCACGTGGACACCATTATCAGGGAGAACACCATGCAATCTATACGTCTTCAGGTGACAACTTTGAGCGAACACGAGTTTGATGTCCGCAAAGGGCTCTCCTCCTGGCTGGTCAACTTGTCCGCATTGAGCTCCACTTGTAAGCAATTCGATATTGACCAAATCTCATGTGCACATCCCATCGCGGCAGCCAAGGTCCGGCGGATTGACGTCTACTCCCTCGTCCATCATCTGTACAAGGTTGAGGCTTGGCGCGCGTGCTACAAAATGTCATCTACCCAGTGCCAGCTCATGACACCTGGAAGGTGCCTCCAAAAATTGTTGCGAAGCATTGCTTGCCCCCCGTGGTGAAGCGTATGCCAGGAAGGTCGAAGTCCAAGCGGTATCCATCAAGGGGCGAGGTGAGGGGGTCAAAGCGCAGTCGAAATTAGTGTGATTTGGTGGACGTTTATGTCAGCTGTTAGATATATTTTGGGGAGTCCTTGATATTGGCTATAATATTTTGCAGTAAGTGTCATATATATTATGGGAAAACTTGTAATTGCTACAATATTTTGTGTCAAGTGTCGGATAGATTATGGGCAAACTTGTAATGGCTAAAGTAATTTGTCTCGGGTGTCGGATATATTATGGGGAAAATTGTAATGGCTACAATATTTTATCTCAAGTGTCTTCAAGTGTCGAATATATTATGCATTTACACCTTCCCAACAGTATAAATATATCTTACCATTAGACTGCATCTATTCTACCATTAATGTGACGTTGAACACGGGAATTACTGGTTTCCATCATCATCCTACCAATAACGTATTTTTATCTTACCATTAGTCTTAAACTATTCTACCAATATCATCCTATCATCCTACCATTATCATCCAACCATTAGGGCGACACTTGGTAATTTTTGTGATTACATCAGCAAAACACCAATAGCGTATTAGAAAGACAACATTCTAGACTAACATAAAAACCAGTTCAAACCATTACAAGCACAACACCTTACAGTTCACACAAGACATTGCAACCAATAATAAAACAAGTTCTACAATAATAAACCATCACCTTGGCGAATACAGGTTCCAAACTTCCAATTAGTTCACAAATTAACAAAACAACAATAAAAGAAGTTCATAATGTCAATTCACTCTTACTACCTTCCACCAAATCAGCCTGGGGAGTGCCTAGAAACTGTTGCGATGTATGACGACCCCCAAGAATTGGCGGTACGACGCGATAAAAGAGTCATTGATGGTGTCGAATATGGATACTCCCTCGTCCAGCAGCTGCAACGCCTTGACAACATAGGCTCCACAGTCACCCCTACACAATAACACGTATGTCTGTTGGAAAGTTCAGTTTCCCAGACGCGATACATTAAGGATGAGATAAGAAGAGGCGTAAAGAACTTACAATTGTTCGTTTCAGGGAATCTCGGCAGTGCGGCTAATATAAAAAAATGCGAGATATTGATGGTATGCATAGCACGTAGTTCCACGTTGAACTGTATCACCCACGGGATGACCTCGATGATGGGCTAGAGGCTTTTCTGAAGCTTCTTATCCTTGATTTAGTACCAGTCGCAGTCCAGGACTTCGATTGTCCACCTGACGAGGTCGATTAAGAGATTGATCTAGTGCTTGTTCTTGTAATTCCACAGCGCTAGGATTTTGCAGTTTCTTGCATCCCAGCACCGTCCGTTGTCCTGTGGAAGTCTCCCCGCAAAATAATGCAACAACGGCCCCACAAAGTTGTCCTTGGTGATGCGCTCCCGGTCCCCCCCCACAAGCAGACCATTGTTTACCAACTTGCTCTTGTCAGTAGGGGTTCAGGACAACCACACCGGACTCGTTTTCACCCTCCCTAGCGACCAAGGCCTTGCATACGAGAACCAGGGTCTGCTGGATGTGCTACATTTTGTCGTCAGTTGAAAAACTCCATTAGTTTTGATGGCCGGGAAAGAAGTGAAGATGTACATATGCCGAGTGAGATCCCTACCTCGGTTGTCGTCCATATGTCGGGTGATATGAGGGTGTTGAAGAACTTCTTCCCCGAAAGGGTCCCATCAGGGCCCTTTTGGGGAAGAAGTTCAATCAGGAGTGCGAGGTGAACATTTTGACCTCTTATAGGTAATTTTAAAAAACTATCAATGCATCAATGTGTTAGAGTAAATATTCTCAATATCTTGTATATTATCTTGTTAGGATCATTATATGATTTGGTGTGTAAAAGGATAGACCCAAATCTTTACTCTCTGTATTATTTATACTCATACCTAATGAGAAGAAATCACAACCTTCAATCATTAATCTTATAGCATTTACATGGTATCAGCCCAATCCTAACGGTCCTCTCGATCATCAATGACTACCAATCCTAATCCTACCTCTCCTACTCAACTCCTCTTCTCCTCTTCGTCTAATGGCACCAATCCAAACTTCCATCTTCTGAACTTTTCCATTTGCCTTGACTGGAGTAACTACTCCCTTTGGCACAACACTGTTTGATCGGCCCTAGAAGCCTTCGATCTGGACTCCTTCCTCACCCCTACGGCGCCACCTCCATCCACTCTCCTTGCGCCTACCACTCCCACCTCTTCCCCTCTAACGCTGGAGGCTGCACTCGATGCCTTCACCAGCCAATCCATCCATGCTGCCGATTCCTCACCCGTTCCTAATCCGATGTACCATGCATGGGTTCACAAGGATCGACTTGTTCTTCTTTGGATACGGTCGACCCTCACCACACCTCTTCTCGGCCATGTGGCTAGGGCCACCACCGTTGCTGAAGTGTGGCAGATTTTGGCTCAAATGTTCCATGCTCAGTCTAGCGCCCGCCAGATGCATCTCTGCCATCAACTTCAAACACTTACCAAGGGCTCCATGTCTATTCTTGAGTATGTCGAGAAGAAGAGGGTCATCACTGATGAAGTTGCAGAGTGTCTGTGCATTGTCTCGGACGCCGACCTCGTCTCCTATATCCTGTTCGGCTTGGGGACTCAATTTACATCCTTCCGCTTTGCCTTTGCACTCAAATCGGAAGTTGTCTCCTCCGATCAACTCCTCGACTATCTTCTACAGAGGAACAAAGCCTCGTTAAGGACACCAAGTTCCTCTCCGAAATTAATCAACTGACGGCCAACTTCGCCTCCACTTGGGGTCGCGGTCGTGGCCGGGGGCGCGACAGATCCTCTTCTGATCGCCAATCCCTCACCGACATTGGCTCTGGCTCCTCGTCTGCTACTGATAGGCCTTCTCGCCCCACCTAACAGATTTGTGGCAAGACTGTGCATGAGGCTTTTAACTGCTTTGGGCACCTCAACCTTACTGAGTACCCGGTCACAAACTGTCATGTTGTTGCGACGCTAGGCCACTCTGATTCAACTTCTCCCTCAAACCACTAGGCATACTCAGTCAGCTGCCAATCGGAGATCGCAGATCCATGGGTGGTCGACACCGGTGCTAATGCTCACGTCACAAGTGTTCTCTTTGGTCTCCAATCCCACACGCCCTATGTTGGTACCGATAACCTAGTTGTCGGGAATGGTATGTCTTTTCCCATATCTCATTTTGGTCATTCTATTCTATCTACTAAGCACGATTGCACTTCCCCTTTGACCCTATCTAATGTTTTATGTGTTCCTACAATATCCATTTTTTAAGTGTATCTCAATTGAGAAAAGATAACCCTGTTTACCTTGAATTTCACAAAGATGCTTGTCTTGTTAAGAATCTGCAGGGGTAAGTGCTTCTAAGAGGAATCGTTTAAGGTGGCCTTTATCGTCTTCCTCGTCCACCACACTCCCATCAGTCACGTCCTAGTCCATCCGTTGCCTTTGTGGGCGAGCGTGCTTCCCTTGATTGTTGGCATCATTGTCTTGCCCACCCTCATGAGTTTGTCTTGCGTCGTCTCCTTTCTAGTCATCACCTTCCAGTGTCGTCAAATAAATTAAGCACCGTCTACGGTGCCTGTCAGCTTGGCAAGAGTCATCATGTTCACCCCCTGCTCGTTCGGCTACTGCAACAAAACCCTTTGATCTTGTCCATTATGATGTTTAGGGTCCCTCCCAACTTTTATCTACCAATGGAAACACTTATTACATTAGTTTTATTGATGATTACTCAAAATTTATTTGGATCTATTTCATCACTACCAAATCTGAGGTTTACTCCATTTTTCAGATGTTTCTCAAATTAATTCAAACACAATTTTCTACTGCTATCAAGGCCTTTCAGATAGATGGGGTGGAGAGTACCAAAATGTCTCTACCATGCTCCACACCCTTGGCATTAATCATCTAGTCTCCTGCCCATACACTCCTCAACAAAATGACTCTTCTGAACGATAGAATCGGGTCATAGTCGAAAGGGGACTCGCTCTATTAGCTTATGCACATCTACCTCAACAGTTCCGGGAACAGGCTTTTCACACTTCTGTGTACCTTTCCAACCAAACCATCACTCCTAACTTGGGTCACAAATCCCCCTTTCAAACACTCTATGGCAAAACCCCTGCCTACACTTTTCTGAAGTCCTTTGGGTGTCATTGTTATCCCTTCTTGTGTCCCTACAATCGCTCTAAACTAGAGTTTCGATCACTCCCTTGTTTATTCTTGGGGTATACTCTGAAGCACAAGGGGTATCTATGCTATCATGTCCCCATGAGTCGGTGTTACATTTCCCGTTCGGTTGTCTTTAATGAGACTCTATTCCCATATGTCTTTGACTCCTCGCCCCCCGAGTCCTGTCCTTCCCCTCAATCTCCTTCACCACGCCTCCTCCATGACCCCGTCAGCCTCGGCACCTCCTCAGCCTCCTCCCTCCCCCCGCCTTCGTCTCCGACCCATTCACCCTCTGTTTCCCCTCACGTGTCCCCACCTCCGTCTCCTGCATCGATCTCTCCATCACCTTCAACGCCCTTTAAAGCCACGAGTTCCGCAGGCTCTGCCCATGATGAAGACAGCCCATCGTTAACCTCCACCTCTCCTGACACCTCTCCTCACCCGCCAGCACCTTCATGGTTTCAGCAATCCGACGTCTCTACCCATCCCATGGCCACTCGAGCGGCCACAAAATCCCTCAAACCCAAATCTTTTTACTCCACTAAATACCCTCTCCTCACTGCACTCACGGCAACAATCGGACCCAAATTCTTCCATTAAGCCGCTAAAAGCCCGCCCTGACAACATGCTATGCAGATAGAATATGACGCCTTAATGAAAAATGGGACCTGGGACTTAGTTCCTCGGCCTCCCGGTGCTAACATTGTTGGTTGTAAGTAAGTTTACAGGGTTAAGCAGAAATCTGATGGATCTATTGATCGCTACAAGGCTCGCTTAGTTACCAAAGGGTTCAATCAGGAAGCAGGTGTTGACTTCTTTGAGACCTTCAATCCGGTCATCAAACCCACTACTATCCATCTTGTTTTGAGTCTGGCGCTCTCTCGGTCATGGCCGCTTCGCCAAGTTGACGTCAACAATGCCTTCCTTAATGGTGATCTCACTGAAACCGTTTATATGACTCAGCCGTAAGGGTCTGTCGCCTCTGATCGCCCCACTCATGTATGTCGTCTGCGCAAGGCCTTATATAGTCTCAAGCAGGCCCCTAGAGCTTGGTTTTAGAAGCTCAAGGATGCTCTTGTTCATCAGGGTTTCAGAGGTTGTGTTTCTGACTCTTCTCTCTTCATCAAAACTCATAGTCATGTTGTTGTCTACGTCCTTATCTATGTTGACGACTTGATTATTACCGGTTCTCATGGTACATTCATTGATGAATTTGTTCTTAGCTTGAATCAGGCCTTCTCTCTGAAGGATCTTGGTTCTCTGGCTATTTTTTTAGGCATTGATGTCACTCGCACACCCTTTATTATTCACCTTAGTCAGCAAAAGTACATCGTTGATATTCTAGACTGGTGTGGCATGATTGGGGCAAAGCCAATTGCTACTCCTGTCGAACCAGGCTCTCGGCCGCCCCGCTCTGGTGACCCCTGTTCTGACCCTCATCTCTATCGCAGTATTGTCGATGCTCTCCAGTATGTCACCATTACCAGATCAGAAATCTCTTATGTTGTCAATCGTGTCTGTCAGTTCATGCATGATCCCTCGGAGCATCATTGGATAACGGTCAAGAGGATTCTCCGTTATCTCAAAGGCTCCATTTCCGCCGCCTCGTCACCTATTCTGATGCCGCTGGGCCTCTGATCTAGATGATTGTCGATCACAACACGAGTTTTCCATTTACTTTGGTGGCAATCTAATCAGCTGGTCGTCTAGAAAGCATAATGTTGTTGCTCGTTCCAACATTGAGGCCGAATACAGGGCCATCGCCTTTGCTTTAGCTGAGGTTAGGCAGTCGGCCATCGCCTTTGCTTTAGCTGAGGTTAGGCAGTCGGCAGTCGGCCGAATACAGGGCCATCGCCTTTCCAACATTGAGGCCAACTTTGTTCAGGAACAGGTTGCCTCTGGCGATCTCATTGTCTGACATGTTTGTTCGCACGATCAAATCGCTGATATTTTCACCAAGGCAGTCGGCAATCATCACTTTCATTCTCTATGTCTCAAGCTTCATGTTCGCCCTCGCCCATGAGCTTGTGAGGACCTGTTAGAGCAAATATTCTCAATATCTTGTATATTCTCTTGTTAGGATCTTCATATGATTTGGTGTGTAAAAGGATAGACCCAAATCTTTACTCTGTATTATTTATACTCATACATAATGAGAAGAATTCACAACCTTCAATCTTCAATCATTAATATTAGTATTATATAGTGTTTATACAATGTTTCATTGGTTGTCGACCTCCTTCAATTTCAATAGTTTGGTTACTTTTGTTGATTGTTTATTGGCAAAATTACAGAAAATCACCCTTTAAATATGAGTGTTTTCACTTAATCACCCCTTAAATTTAAAATTACAGAAAACCACCCTTTAAATGGTATTTGTTTACAACTCACTACCCATTCAACTATTTTCTTTAATTTATCATTAAATATATTATATTTTAATATTTTAAAACTCAAATTTGATTGTAAATATATTCATATTTTGAATTTAAGGGCTCGATCATATTTTAGGGATTATTTTATTTATTTCAAAATAATAATAATAAATATAGCCTAGAATTATTATCTTAATTTATGGTTGAAAATGTTTATAAAATTTTAAAATATTATGGAAATTACTCTTATTTATTTATATTTTAAATAAGATTAATTTACATAATGTTTTAAAAATTTATAAACATTTTCAAACATAAATTAAGATAATAATTCTAGGCTTTATTGATTATTATTTTTAAAAATAAAGACAATGAACCCTAAAATATAATTGGGCCCTTAAATTCAAAATTTGAATATATTTACAATCAAATTTGAGTTTAAAAATATTTAAATATAATATATTTAATGATAAAGTTACGAAAATAGTTGAATGGGTGGTGAGTTGTAAACAAATACCATTTAAAGGGTGATTTTCTATAATTTTGAATTTAAGGGGTGGTTAAGTGAAAATACCCATATTTAAAGGGTGGTTTTCTGTAATTTTCCCTTGTTTATTTGACACCCACATACACTATCAAGGTCTGTCAATATATCTCAACAACAATTATCCTTTTCAGCTTTTCAGCTTTTCAGCTTTTATATATATGATGTATGCATCATGTTCTCTTATAATATATCATGTTTTTTTTTTACAGTAGGCAAGGTTTAGGATACTATTAAGTATCCATGATCATCAAGCATGATGATGTTTTGGAAAATACAGCTATAGTTAAGGATAGAGTTACAACTAAGTTGAGATTTTGCGATAAAATCTGCTGCACTATTCGCTTCTCTGTAGCAGTGTTGGAATTCAACGAGTTCAAAGTCTTTGCTTAGAGTTTGAATCTCTTCTACTAGTTGTGTAATTTCCCAAGGAGAACTGATTTTCCGGTTGATGGCATTGATGATGGTTGCACAGTTACCTTCAATGATTGCTCTCTTTAAACCTAGTTCTGCTGCCAGTCTTATACCTGCAAGTATTGCAAAACACTCTGTTTGGATAACTGAGAAAGTTTTACCATTGCATTTGTAAATTTTAATTATTTATCCCAGATTGTTTCTCGCTATACAACCAATCTGAGTCTGTATTCCATTTTTAACAGAGGCATCAACGTTTATTTCAACAACGTTTTTAGGTGGATAATTCCACCTTAGTTTTTGCCCAGCCCTAGTTTGCCTAGGAGGTTTAATTTTTGAGTTCTCTTTTTTCCAACAGATGATTTTATCAATAGTTTGAGTGAGAGTGTATGATATGTTTATGTTAGAGTCTTTTTTAAAGATGATTTTATTTCGGAGTTCCCAAATTGAATGCCATAGATGGAAGAGGTATGTGAAGTCTATATTTTGGCTCTTGGTATTTAGAATGTTTTCAGATATATTGTCAGTTATGTTGGGGATGGTGAAAGTTTTATTTAATTTAATACCCAGATTTTGGATTAGTGATCTGGTGATTTGACAGTTAAAGAGTAAGTGATTTGAGTCCTCCGGTTGACAGTCACATAGAGAGCAGGTACTGGGTACCCTATTTATGTATCTATTAAGGCGTTCAGCAGTGGGTAGGATATCAAATGTAGTTTTCCAAATGAAGTTCTTGATATTTGGGGCCACATTTAGTTTCCAAATCCAGTCTCCAGAATTATTATAGTTGTTTCTTGTGTTGAAGAGGGAAGAGGTAGATTTAACCGAAAAAATGCCATTTTTATTATAGATCCAAATTAATCTGTCTTCGATATCAATTCTGGGGATGTAAATGTTAGAGATCATTTCAGTAATGTGTGGTGGGAAAATGTCATTTAGTTTTTTAATATCCCAGTTGTTTGAGTTTGTGAATAATTCACAGACTTTGAGATTAGGGTTCTGATTGTTTCTAAAAATTTCAAGTTTTTGGGCGTTTACCCAGATGTCTGACCAGACATTAATTGTTTTACCATTGCCAACTAGCCAGATTAAGCCTTTGGAGAAGGTATCTCTAATGTTTAAAAGTCGTCCGAATTGCCATGAGGTTTTTGTTTTTGTTTTTTCCATTAATGGTTCTTTTGATAGGTATTTTTCTGAAATAACCTTTGACCAGATATTGTCCGGATTTGCTATTATCCTCCAAAGAAGTTTCATTTGCATACCTAGGTTGATCTGTTCGGCTGTTTTAAACCCTAGTCCACCATCCTTTTTTGGTAAGCATAATCGATCCCAGCTAATTAATGGGTGATAATTGTCAGATTGAATTTTATTCCAAAAGAAGTTTTTGTTGATCTGGTCAATTTTGTTAAGAATTTCTTTTGGAAGAAGGAAGGATTGCATAAGATAATTGGTTCTAGAGTTGAGGTTGGCTTGAATGAGAACAGATCTTCCTGCTTGAGACAGGGTGTTGGATTTCCATTTTGATAGTTGCTTTTTGAGGTTTGTGATGGCTTCATCAAAGACATTATTATTAACTCTGCCATTAATAAGAGGTATTCCTAAATATTTTTCTAGTGTTTTGGTTATGGGGATATTTAGTTGTTGAGCAAGAGATTGTGCTTTTTGAATGGGGATGTTTTTAGAGACCTGTAAGGAACTTTTATTGTAGTTTATGGATAGGCCTGATATGTTGCAAAAATTATTTAAAAGGTTTTTTATTGTGTGGAGACTTAGGTCATTTGCTTTTCCAAAAATGATTGTGTCATCTGCAAAGGAGAGAAAAGGGATGAGATTGCTATTATTTGTCAGTTTGATTCCAATTAGCGGGTCAATTTCTAATGATTCTTGTTGGATCATCCTGGCTAAAAGTTCCATAACTATGACAAAGATATATGGTGCGAGGGGGTCTCCTTGTCGTATTCCTTGAGATGTTTGAAATGTTTTCCCAGGTAAATTATTAACTAGGACAGAAAAGCTAGTTTTAGTTAGACATGTCATAGTCCAGTTGATCCATTTTTTGATGGAATCCAAATTTGGTTAAAACGATGCGTATGTAGTCCCAATTAATTTTATCATATGCTTTTTCCATGTCTAGTTTGATTGCCATCCATCCATTTTTACCTTTTTTGTTATGAAAGGAGTGGAAGACTTCATGGGCTATTAGGATGTTATCCTGAATGTTTCTGCCTTGAACAAAGGCTCCTTGAAAAGTGTTAATTATTCGAGGTAAAATCGGTTTTAAACGGTTAGCTAAGAGTTTCGATATGATTTTATAGATGGTGTTGCAGAGGCTAATGGGACGGTAGTGGTTGATATTGGTGGGATTATCGGTTTTTGGTATGAGTGCAATAAATGTTGTGTTAACTTCATTAAGGAGGATGCCAGAATGGAAGAATGATTTAATAGCTTTACAGAGTAGGCTTCCTACAATGTTCCAGTATTTTTTATAGAATTCTGGTGGGAATCCATCAGGTCCAGGGGATTTATCTTCTTTCATTGAGAATAGAGTGTCCTTGATTTCCTTATCTGTGAATGGTTGGGTTAGAGTTAGGTTTTCTGAGTCGGTTATTGTGTGTTTTATTAAGTCTGGGAAGAATTTGTTATTTGTTTGTTTATTTGAGATAAATCTTTCAGCCAATTCAGTTGTTATTTCATGTCTGATTTGATTTTCATCTGTAATGATTAATCCGTGTTTATTTGTGAAGTTTCGGGTAATGTTTTTAGAATTTCTAATTTTAGAGATTGTTTGATAATATTTGGTATTCCTATCTCCAAATTTAAGGAAATTAGATTTGGCTCTTTGTTTCCAGAAGGTATTGTTAAAGTTCATAAGTGTTTCGCGTTTATTTAAAAGTCTTATTCTTTTGTTTGTTATAGTATCATCGTAATTGCCATTAATTTGTTGGGTTTGTAAGAGTAAGAGTTGATCTTCTATGTTTTTTAGTTGTCTTAAATTATTATTTGGATGTGATTTACACCAAATTTTTGTATTTTTCTTAAGTAACTTCTGTTTTTGTAGTAGTGTAAACATGAAAGATCCATTTAATTTGTTTTCCCAGGTTGATTTGATTAATTTGTTATAATTTCATTGTTTGTCCAAGCCATTTCAAATTTAAAAGGTGATCCTGTTCTAGGTAATTTTGTTCCTATTGAGGTAGTTATTAGGGAATGGTCTGAGCTTGTGAAGGGGTGATTATGTACATTTAGGTTAGGAAATTGTTTAGAGATATCTGTATGGATCATAACTCTATCTAGGCGCTCATAGATATTGTCAATAGGGGATTGTCCTTTTCTCCAAGTAACTGCACTGCCAGTATAGGGTACAGTATGAATGTCTAGTTCTTCATTAATTTGATGAATGCGGGCGAATCTATTATTTTGTGGGTTTGTTCCTCCTATTTTATCAATTGTTGATTCTATTTCATTAAAGTCTCCCATTACAAAGGAGGGATATGGGAGTCGTCGTGTTATTGTGATTATCTTATCCCAAAAGTTGTTTTTGTCAGTTTGATTTGATGGTGCATAGATAAAGTTAATGACAAATCTGAAGTTGTTAATATTGGCAAGGTACATTATATAGTTATCTGATCTATTTAGTTCTTCTAGATTGTCTGTAAATTCAGAGGTCTTGAAAAGGATCCACATTCCACCTTTTGATCCAATTGATGCGATGTGGTCAGCTTTATTAAATCCTGCTTTTTTATAAGGATTTTCCATAGGTGGGTTCATTGTTTTAGTTTCAGATAGGGCAAGGATGTCTAGGTTATTTTTCTTTTGGATATAGGCTAAGTCTTCCCAAATATTAGGCTTTCTGATGCCTCTAATATTCCAATATCCTATGTTTGTCATTTGAACAAATTTAAAGTTTCTAGCCGCCTTTTGGCCAATTTTAATATTTTATGGCATATCTTTTTAGTATAAGAGTACTTATTGATTTGTGCAAGTTGTTTTGTTGTTTCTAGCCAATATAATTTTTGATAATGGATATATGTTTTCTGATGGTTGTTTGATGGGTCATGTTTATTGTAGGAGTAAATCGATTTTGATTTATTATAGTTTTTCCCAGAATTTGTGTTTTTGTGGTATTTTTTATTTAGTGGGTAGGCATGATTGTTTAAACTTAAATTTATAGAGTATTTATTATTTAATTTAATAATATGGTTTGGTAATTCTAGCATGTGTAATATTATTGGTTTGGTATGGTTACAATTTTTTGATAGATTATATTTGTTTAGAGGGTTGTATGATTTTTTATAATTTTGTCCGGATTTGGTGAAGGCTGTATATTTTGTTTTATGTGGTAGGTAAGTAGGGTTGTTATAATTATTATAATTCTTAATACTGAATTTTGTGAGGATATTGTGAGTATTTGTATAGATATTTGCTAGGTCCGGAGTTTTGTTGAAAATATTCAGTATATTTTGGTATTTAGTGTTATGAAAAAGTTTTAATAGTAGGTATGTGTAAGTTGTATTTATATTTGTATACGATAATGTTTTAGATAATAATAGTTTTTTTTTTGTAACATGTTATGGGCATGAGTGTTGTTTAAAGAGTAACTGTGGCTAATTTTAAGGAGAGTTTTTAGATATGGTTTTATAATAAATCTTTGAGATATGTGATTGTAAATATTTAGTTTGTAGTTTAGGTTATATTTTATTTGATTTGATTTAGGAATACGTATATTTTTTTCGAATTTTTTGTTTTGAATGGGTGTTGACCCAGTTTTAATGCTGTTAGGCATTGGGTTTAGCTTTTTGGGCCAGAAAGACTGGTGGGCCAAAAACAGATTTAAGGGCTTAGCCCATTCTTTTTTTCTGATGTTACAGTTATGGAAACAGAGTTTTCTTGAGGTGTTCTCTGTCGATTTCCTTTTTCCTTGTCTGCATCTATCTGGAGCTGGAAGAGAAACATAAGACATGATAATAAGAAGGAAATCCCTTTTACAACCAAAATTAGGGAGATCTTGTAGATGTTTAGTACAGTAGAGGGAATAAGTGATATCCAAAACCCTTAGTGGTCTAACAGAGAAAGTAAGATAGAAAACTAAAGTAGCTGTCTTATTATTACAATACCAAAGTCTGAGGGTGAGAGAATTGTTATTGCCAGTGGACTGAGTGGCCTTCCTTGTGGTTGTAACTGTCATAAAGATTTAGGGGGACTGTCTTTGCTTCTTGTTGATGTGATCATGTGAATCAACTTCATATTCTTCTGCAATGTCTTTACCTTTGTAATGTGTCATCCTGTTGTCTTGGTCCTGGTCTTGTGGAGTGATATGGATCCCTGACAAGTTTCTGATCATGGAGGTATTGGAGTTCATTGATTGATAGGAGGAGTGTGCTTGATCACCATTGTATGCCTGACTGATGAGGGGATTAATTTGGTTGCAGAGGCTGTGTGGTTGCTGCTCAGGAGCAACTGATGAAGAGGCATGGTCTTGCTCATTGCTGAAAATGGTATGCAGCATTGATGGTGAGATTTGAAAGGCTGGTATATTGGTTTCTGCTGTGATCATTGATGCATGGGCATTATTGAGAAGGATAAGGTTGTTGATCAAGTCTTGAGATAGGTAAGGGGTGATCATGTGAGTGGTATTTGTTAAGTTTGGTTGGGTGATAGGGATGAAGTTGGGAAGGTTTGAGAGAATGGGTAGGTTACCATAGTCTCCTTTAATAGGCTGGATAATACCACTGGTATTTGTAACAGAAATGTTTCCCATCATCAAGGACTCTTCTGTAGGAGGTGTAATGAGGTCTTCAGCAGGATATATTTCTCTGTCATGTTGATTTTTTTCCTCAAGGAGATTGATACCTGGTCTCTCCTGAATTCTTAATTGAAATTGTCTAGGTTTAGGAGTGTTGGTAGGGCAATCTGGATATAGATGGTCCTCCTTCCCACAACAACCACAGCCTATAGAAAAATCCTCATACCACACTCTAAGACAGATTTTGTTTCCTGTTGGCATCTTCCACTTGATGTATGATATTAGCATTTGTTGAAAGGAAACATGGATGCAAAGGCGCACAAATCTAAATTGACTCTTATAATAAGCTTCTTTGTCAACTTTAAAAAGGGTTCCAACATGGCAAGTTTTAACTATATCAGCTAGAATGTCATTAGTATTGAGCTGAGGAGGGAGATTGATTATACGTATCCAAAGTTCCCCGGTGAGGGTATCAACAATGGATGGATCAAAAGTTGGAGTCCAAGGGTATAAAGCTAAGAGGGCTCCTGCAACATGATAAGGTCTATTGTTCCAAACCTTGATTCTATCCTCATTTGTAGCAAATCTAAAGAGAAGCCAGTCATAACCAATGAGATCAACAAACCACCGACCTTTAAGGTATCTCCATTCCCCTCTCATTTTTGTCAAAACATGTTTGAATTCAACCTCTCTGTTCACAAAGCGCCCTACCAAGGCTGTGTCCTTGAGTTTGTTGTAGACCTCATTGATGATAGGGATTTCTGTCTCCTCTGTGTTGAATCTGTCATCTGGGATCTGTTCTTGAGGTGTGTTCTGTTGGGAGCTATCTGTTTGAACAGGTTGGGTGGGGATGTTAATATTAGGATTATTTGGGGGGAGGATGTTTGAGAAGCCAAGAGGGGTAGAACTAATGTCCATGTCAGCTTGAGAAGCTCCATGAACAACAGCAGACAGATAAGGGGAAGTCATGCTCTTCTGTTTAGTGAAGTAGTTGGTTATGACAGTAAGGGCTTTAGGATTGTTATAAAGAATGTAATTTCTGTAATTCTCATTAATTTGAAAAGAGTATTTGCTGTTAATTTGTAAAGCATGAGCTTTCCTAGGCTTGACAGTTGTTGTTAAGTTATAGTCGTGGCAAGTATAGGAAATTTCTAAGTAAGTAAAGTTGTTGTTAAACTTGGTCTTATCTTTACTGTAATGATTACAGTCGCATTCTTTATTGTTAAGTAAACTTCTGTCATAAGGGTTATTATTAAATCTGTGGGTGATTTTATACAGATAGATTTTAGGGGATATATTTTTGTAATAGTGAGTAATATGTGTGTTAATTAGTAAAAAACATAAGGTGAGGGTAGAGTATCTAATTTTATATGTATGATTAAGATTGTTCTTCGTTTGTGAAGAATGGAACTGACTGAGTGAAGTACCTGAGCAGTGACACCAGTGAACAATATTTTGATTAAAATGAGTATAACAGAAAGGCTTTTGGGAGTAAGTAATTTTGATTCCTAATGAAAGAGTGTAGGTATTTGTATAATCACAGAGAAGGAGATGGTAGTTTAAAGAGGGTATTTGATAGTGAATGACTTTTGTAATATGGATACAGTAAGGAGATTTGAGCCTTTGTATCTGGTTGTTAAGATTATACATGTCGATATTGGAAGGTATCTTTAGATAGATGTTTTCATCTTTTTCATCTTTTTTATGATGAGGTTCAGTATTACAGTTGAGATTGATATGGCCAATTTTCCAATTTGGATAGATGAGTAATTGTTGGTTGTTAGGATTATAGTAGATAATTTCTTTATGTTTGCTGTTAGTATGATCAGATTTGAGAGCTATTTGAGTTTTATTAGGTTCTGTTTTAGCAGAGGGTTTGTAATTATGTCCAGTATCATGTCTTTTAGTATTAGTAATTTGTTGGTGATCAGTTTTTGAAGCTAATTGAGAATTAAAAGCTTCTGTTTTAGTTGGAATATTGCAGTTTTTAGTAGCATTAATTATATAATCTCTGTAAGATGATGAAATACAGGATTGAAGGTGATTACTCACTATGCTGATGATCAAGATTGTTATGTAACGAAACTGGCTGTTAAGCCATGAAGGTAACGTGTTAAGAGGGCTGTTAAGCCATAGTTGTGAACTGAAAGTGTGATAAAAAATTCTGTAGTTCTTAGAGCTGGATTCCTCCGAAGAGAAAGAACAGTCTAAGAAAAAGAGCAGCAAGAGAAGAGGAAAAAAAGAGAGTGTTTCCGTCCCAAATTTCAACTATGGTCCCCTTTTTTACATTCATTACCTTATAATATATCATGTTGAATTTCTTCCAACTCCAACATAGATCAGTCAAAGTTTAAGATGCAATATGATTGTTAAAGTTTTCTCATTTGATATTTTTCATTTTAAGAGCCATTATTGGTTTTTTGGAGTGTTCAAATTAAAAGATAACTACTAAATAATTTAGTGAATGATTCATTTTCCAACGTCAGTTTATTTGATTTAATATATATTTCCCTTGGTTTTTGTCAATGTTTCTTTGCTTGTTGATTTGTAAAAGCTAAACAAAAGTTAAATACGATTCCTGAAAATGTGCGGCCACTGTCCCATAATGTTAAATTTATAGGCTAGAATGCTAGATTTTTTTTAATTATTAGATAAAAATTCGATGTTAGACAACCCTGAACCTCGAAGGCGTCCCTGAACCTCGAAGGCGCACAAGTCGGCAGACGAAAAACTGACCAGAATGTTAGATGCATATACGCTTCGTTCTCTCTTTTTTAAAAAAAAAATTAATGTAGAGATTAAATAGTAAAGGTACTGTATAATTCAACACTCAAAAAATCGAACTCGACATATATATATATATATATATATATATATATATATATATATATATATATATATATATATATATATAGGCAAGAGTTCCAATGAAACAAAGAATACAGTATAACGGTGAAACGAATGAATATTGTGTTATATTAATATGAATATGTGAATACACCACATATTGTGGTGTGTGGATATGAATATGGTGTTATTCACTTTATATTATTTGAATATAAATAATAACATATTCATATACCCATATTTAAATCATATTCATATTCACACAACATCATATTCATATTTATATATTCGTATAACATAATATTCATATGAATATGACCCAATATTCATTCGTTTCACCGTTACACCGTATTATCTGTTTCATTAGAACCTTTCCCTACCTCTATATATATATATATATATATATACATTTCAGCAAGTTTGATTCAACTTCTCTTCCCAAATCGAATCACTACACAAAGCAATTAAGCAAAATGGATTCAAACAATGAAAACTCATCAATTGATGCAATTATCAATCACATGCCCCATGTGATGATTCTCCCGTTCCCGGTACTCGGACGAACCAACCCGATGCTCCAATTCGCGAAGCGCCTCTCCTCCAAAGGCCTCCAAGTCACCCTCGCAACCACCCCCGCCTTCGCCACCGCCGCCGCCGCCTCTCACAACCACCTCACCCGATCCCTCCCCTCTCTCACCATCGCAACCATCTCCGACGACCTCGATCAATTAGAGACCGCCTTCTCCAACAACACCATCACCGTTGACGCCTTCATCGAGGGCTTCGAAAGGATAGCACCGCGGGGGCTCGCCAGGCTGATCAAGGAGAAGTCGCTAGCCAATCCGGTTCGATGCCTCGTGTACGACTCGTCTCTCCCGTGGGCCTTAGGGATTGCTAGGGAGAACGGCGTTTATGGCGCTTCATTTTCCCCGCAATCTTGTGCAGTGTCACTCATCTTTTGCCATGTTTATAAAGGGTTTCTTGATGCTCCGCCGCTTGTGGAGGGCGGCGGAGGCGGTGTTTTGGCTCCCGGGTTGCCGGAGATGGAGGTTGCGGAGTTGCCGACTTTTGTGCGGGAGGTGGGAAGACATCCTGTATTGGAGAAGCTTGCTTTGAGGCAATTCGAGAATTTTGATGAGGCGGATTGGCAGTTCTTCAACACGGTTGATATTCTTGAGGATGAGGTAAATATTAGAATTTCATGTTATCCCTTTTTTTTTTTAAATCTTAACTCAATTCGATCTACTCAGTCGCTTTACATCTGAATCGTGTGCTGTGTGATCCATTTAAGGATTGATCTTATAAATACCTATTTAACATAATGGAAGGGTCAACGTTAGTGATAATAATACATGAATTTGAATGATAAAAATATCTCAACCTCGATAATGTTTGGTCTATTATTCACGACTCAATTAATTATATGTAGAAACTAAATACACTGTAAATCAGGGTTTAGGCACCACGTCGATATGAACGTGGTACCTAAATCATGATTTGCCTTCAATTTCCATTGTTCATCTGCACGTCAATAAGAACATGGCACCACATCAATAAGAACGTGCATTTGCTTAATCTGGATTTGCGGTGTATCTAACAATACCCTTAGTTAGAACATATGCTATTTTTCTTAAACTCTAAAAAATTTCAAATATTTTTCACAACTATCAGCTCAAGGTTAATTAGACTAGCTACTTTCCACAATTTATCATCATAATTTTTTTTATTATGTTAAAATTCGAGCTCAGATAAGTCTGAAACTCGAGAAGCCGACAAGTTGGTAGACGACACACCATGAAACAAATAACATAAATACAACAAAAGTGCAAAAGACTAGACAATACAAACAACGAAAAATAATTAAATAGACCTAAACCTATCATGTTGGGGACGTAGATTACGGTCGAAGTCAAGCACCATTGTGGAATAGCACCGTTGGCCAGCGATACTTCAAACATACATATGGACAGTGAAGACAAACCTCCAAGGAATCTTTCCGTAGACAGAGTCGTCCCGTACACACTACTACGATTCCAACCAATCCCGACTCCGAATGCCAAAACTCCAATAAAGCAATAGATCGTCAAGACACACCACGCGAAGCCGTACACATCCTGAGCAAAACGCACCCAGAAATTATTATTAATCTAATATTGTTTATTCAAGCTCTAGCGGGTTTTAGGACCAGAAGGAGCTTTACTCTGACCTTTACGGAAATTTGATTGACCAAATGAGGTTTAAATTAAACCCTGTCGGGAAGTCATTGAGATTTTGAGGTTTTTACCGTTGGGCAAGTCTAGAGAGAACCTTCTATCTAGAACGGATTAGACTTTCTCATTATAGGATTAGACTTTCTCATCATATTATCATAATAATATGATAGGTGTAAGTAAGAGGGCGCAGTTGTAATAATAAATTCAAAGTAAAATTGAATATCCAACTACTAGCTAGTATATAAAACTTATGAACAATGTTGGGAAATAAAGAGCTTTCCCCAATATGTTAAGAGTCTTATTAAGTGGTAGATTTCCCCAATATGTTAAGAATGTTGTTTCATACTATTACGTATTTGTCTAAACATTTATCAGAAAAGTGAAAAAGAGAGAGACAACACTTCAGTAAGGGAGTGGGTGAATGATGATGATATGCACTTGTGGAAGATCTAATTATTGTAGATTTACTGGTTTTGAAAGCAATAAAGCATACATTAAACAACCCACAATTTCAGTCAAGATTATCCGTTTTTTTTAAATGTTACGGAGTATTGGACAAAGCAAACTTAAATGAAAAATGTACTGTACATTGCAGATGTCATTATTATCTTCACAAAAGGTAGCATGGATGTATGACAGAAAGTTAAAATAATAATTGATGCGTACTGCAAAGTTTATGGACAAAAAGTTAATTATCATAAGTCGTGTTTTCAACCCACCAAAGGAATCTCCAGCACTAGAATTGCTAAGCTAAGAAATTGCTTGAACATTACAAATGAAAACTCCTTGGAAAAATACCTCGGATGCCCTATTATTAATGGCAAAGTTAACAAACAAACATTTGAAGATATTATCTGTAAGTCTAAAGAACAACTTAGTAAGTGGCGTGTGAGCGCCTTATCTCAACAAGGTCGTGCAGTCCTAATCAGTTCAAACCTTTCTGCGAAACCACAATACATTATGCAAAACTTTATGCTCCCAAACTCAGTACATAAAGAGTTACATCAAATTAATAGGAAATTTTTCTGGAATAAAGATCTTCAGTTCCGGTCTCTCATTAGTTGGGACCAGATTTGTAGACCAAAAAAGTGCGGTGGTTTAGGCCTTAGGAAAGCTAAAGAAATGAATGAAGCCCTCCAAATGAAGTTACTTTGGAAGATTCTGGCTGAACCAAATAATGTGTGGGTTTCGCTGATTAACATAAGTACTTACGATCTGCTTCAATTTTCAAATACAAGAAAGGTGGGGATATGTCCTGGCAATGGGCAAAACTAATCTCTCTCGTTGACAGATTTAAAACCGGACTTATTTGGTCAGTCAGAAATGGGAGATCTATCAAATTCTGGACTGATAATTGGATTACAATGTCTGCACTGCAGTCTAGGGTAGACTGCCCCCAAATAGATAACATAGAGGAAACGATCATCGATTACATTTTGGGAGGTAAGTGGTGGTCGGAGAAACTTCGCAATGTGTTACCCACAAACATCGTCATTGAAATTATGGACATCCCCCTGCCCATATTCTCCTTTGAGGACCGTTTATACTAGTGGCCTGATAGAACGTGTTGTTTTACAACATCAAGTGTGTATAAGCTTATTACTTCACACTGTTCCAATTATGTTGACATAAATGTCTGGATTTGGCAAATTGACGCTCCACCAAAGATACAAAACTTTTTATGGAAACTATGTCAGGATGGTCTCCCTACTGCTACAAGGCTTGCTTCTAGGGGTGTTTCCGTGCCCTCTTCTTGCAGTCTTTGTAACGGTGCGGCCGAGGACGAGGTTCACCTCCTGATCGAATGTCCTTTTGCCTGTTCCCTTTACCAATTTACTCAATGAATTGACTCAACCTTAGCTAACATGATCTATCTAGCTCGGGATATAAAACATATTATCTCCTTCTTAGGACGCAACCTCAGTTCCGAGGCTAAAGTAGAGCTCGCCTTTGCTTGGTGGAATACCTGGTATACTAGAACCAACTCATCTTTAGACAGATTACCCGAACACACACTCCGTTTCTAAATAAGTGACTTTTTATTTTTAATGTGATAAAAATAATATAAAATATTAATTTTTTTAATATTTTTTTTTGATAAACTCATACTTATTAATAATAAGTATATTAATATTAAAAAAATTAACTAAAATTTTAATATTTTGTATAGTTTTTACTCTTATAAAAATATGTGTTTAACTTGAAAAAGTCACTCATTTGAAAACGGATGGAGTACTTAATTTTTTTAAATCACCTAATGCAATTCAGGTTTATCCCGATCATGACCAATTACTCTGGCTGTAATTATTACAATAAAATAACACATAAACCTATCAGTAACCTAACACTGATGAACATAAGTAAGAACAACTTCACAACAAAATAATTAAACTGCACAAAAAAAAAGTCGGTGTAAACTCTCTCGATCCTCTCTATAGATTTTCTAGAGAGAAGAAGCCACACCCAAACTAGATAGCCCCGTTTCCGACCCATTTCTCACCACCCGTCCGACCACCACCATCATCACCTTCATTGGTTGCCGAAGCCATCTCAGCCCCTTTCCCTCCTCTGTCGGGGGTCTCACCCAATTTCTCCCCTCCCTAACTGGGTTTTTTTAGGGACTACTCACCCCCTTCCCTACCTCCCCGCGACGTTGTTGACCACCTCCTTCCACCTATTCGGCGATGGTCGTTGCCCTCCATCTTCCCCCACCCGCCTGGCATTACCGCCCCGTTTCCCTCCTTTCAACTTCTCCAACCCAATTTGGGGGGTTTGAGGGGGCTGCTAATCCTGCTATCCACGTCGCCTTGCCCCATCTAACTGGCATTACCGTCCCACCGACTGAAGGCTCACCAGCCTGCCCTCCATTCTGGTCCGGTGCCGATGGTCTCCCTTGCCCTTTCTCGTGCGTCGCTTCTCTATTGTCCACCCTCTCCCTTGCATCATACGACATTTTTAGGATTTTGGGTGCCTTGCACGACAAGGTGCTTAGGGGGGAATGAAAAAATAGAAAATAAATAGTTGTGCTAGCACAATAAGAAAAGGAAAAAAAATCGTTGAAACACACGACGAATCCCATAAGGGTGTAAATATCGAAAGGGCTTGACTAAACCTTTTAGATTTTCTTGGTGCTTTTGCTCGAGCGGTGTGCGTCTTGGCTTCCGATGTGTTAAGGCGATCTTCTTCCTTGGTTGGGATTCTGAAGTCTAGAGTCGGTACTGGTTGGGGTCGTGGTGGTGTGTTTCAAGGCGACTTTGTATCCGGAAAGGAGCTAGCTTCCCTAGAGTTTTGTCTGCACTATCCACAAAAGATAGAGTCTTGTTGTAGCACTGGCCCGCGGTACTACTTCTTGGTAGTGCCTGGATTCGTTCTTTGCACGCGACTTCAACTTGCTAGGTTTATAGGTTTGCTTTGATTTGTCCTGTTGTTGTGTTCAGTTCTGCTTTTTTTGTTGCACCTGTATTTTGTCTTTCTAGTAACTGGTTATGAATTTCAGGTGCTAAAGTGGATGTTAAGGCAGTGGCCAAGAGTGACGACCATAGGTCCAACTATACCCTCATTGTACTTGGACAAATGCTTGGAAGATGACAAGGAATATGGCCTTAATCTCTTTACTCCGGAATTTGATACTTGCATACAATGGTTAGACACTAAAGAAGATGGCTCTACCATCTTCGTTTCATTTGGAAGCATAGCGGCTTTAGGAGAACAACAGATGGAAGAGTTGGCATCCGGCCTCAAGAACTCAAACAAGCCCTTCTTATGGGTTGTTAGAGCCTCAGAGCATAATAAGCTTCCACCAAACTTCAAACATGAGCTGGTTTCATCAAAGAATGGTTTGATTGTGAATTGGTGTCCGCAATTGGCGGTGTTGGCACATAGAGCAGTGGGGTGCTTCTTCAGTCATTGTGGTTGGAACTCGACATTGGAGGCTATAAGCTTAGGGGTGCCCATAGTGGCGATGCCTCAATGGGGTGATCAACCTACAAATGCCAAGTTCGTGGAGGATGTTTGGAGAGTTGGGGTACGAGTTAAGGCTAGTTTTAAGGGTATTGTGGAGAAAGAGGAGATCGAGTCGAGTATTAGAAAGATCATGGAAGGAATGGAGGGGGTAGAGATGAGATCGAATGCATCCAAGTGGAAGATACAAGCTAATGCAGCAATGCAAGAAGGTGGTAGCTCAGATAGGAACATTGATGACTTTGTAGCAAAAATAAAAATTGAATCTTATAATTAATTTTCTTAAATTGATGTATCTGTTTAAATTTTGATGTGCAAGCTCAGATAGGAACATATTGAAGACTTTGCCTTTCTGATGGTGTGCAAGTAATTGTACCGTGTTAGATTAAATGTACGTATATTCACAACAACCAGGATGAGATTCAGTAGATCTTTATAAGATGTTTGTGCATGCCCGCTAACAAACTAGATAAGGTGTGCAATCTTATCAGCTACTTTGTTACCCTCATGGGAAAATCCTTTTAATGTCACCCGATAAGAATTGAATTTCCCTAAGGCATTTACTGTATGATTTTATATTTTTTATAATGATTTATGAATCCTCTTTAATCTCTAATTTCTAATGCATATCTGACACGCGTACGCTAGTTCCTAGAGCGTTGGTCTTATGAGTCAAAGATTGCGGGTTTGAGTCCCGCCTGGACCAAATTTTATGTTTTATTCTTTTGCTCTTTTTTTTTACAAAGAGGGCTTGTGATTATAAAAAACCTAAACTTTTTTTTATTAGGAAAGAATTCGAGGTTAGACATACCTGAACTTCGAGGGCCAACAAGTCGGCAGACGGGGAACCGTCTAAACAAACATCAAAGTACAAAGTGGTGCAAAATACAGGCCAGAACTCTACAAAGGCGAAATAAAACACAACTAAACCGAACAAGACGAGGACGAGACGAAAGACGAAGCCAAGCACAACCATAAAGCAGCACCTTAGGTCAGCGACACATCAGGATTCACCTGTGGGCAGTGAAGACGAGCCTTCAAGGAACCATTCTTCCGGAGAAAGGAGACGCCACCTCCTACCCGCGATACCTACGGCGGCGGCAGTCTCAATCTCGTCGCCGTTGGCATCAACAGTGGCCTTCCTGGTCTGATTTTGGCCATAGCTTGCCCCGATTGGGAGGTGACGCTCATAAAGTCCGTGAGCAAGCGCTGCTCATTTCTGTAAGTGATTCATCATTAATTCATATGAATTTCAAGTGATTATTGTGTACTTCTCTGCCTTGTAAGTTACATCATAAGAAATATTTTTTATGATCAAAATGTGACATCTCTTCATTTTGAACATGAATATGACGATATAAGTAAAAATCCTTTCTCCGTATGGTTTGTGTGTAGATTAGAGCAATTGTCCAATAGTTTTAGTTTTAGTTTTTTTATCATTCATTCATATGGCTAAATCATGTTCAAATTGCACAGTTAAAGCGAGTATTTAGTAGTAGGTGTATAGTTTTTGATCGAAGTGATGGTGTCGGTTTTCATAGGACTTTGCAAGACGATTTATAAGTTTTAATGGCTTTGCTGCTGAGGAATCCAATGGTATCGGTTTTCATAGACTTTGCAAGACGATGTTTCAAATTCTTTCTCAAGGTTCGTTGATCAATTTATGCAATTTGTTTAATGCATTCATTCTGTGCGCCCAATTTGGTTGAGATTATTAGATTATTTGGATTTATTCATTCGAAAAGAGATTAGTTTGATCTTTTTTCCCTTTCTGATAAAAGCCTTTCACAAGATTTGTGTATCTGATGCCTTCCATTGTATTAACTAGGTGCTTAAAAGGGACATCCCATGGGAAACGTACATGACGACTAAGTTGATAACTGGTACATCCCTTCAACTAATGAGACGCTACGATAAAAAGGAAGAAAGCTCAAAAACAGTCTTGCTGGATGATGTAAAGCTTATGACATTTCTTGTTTTATGTTTTCTTAGTTATTGGTTTTTATTTCATAAAATGTCCTTTTTAATGTGATATTAATTGGATTCTATGATGTAATAGGATGGAGCAGCCTATCTTTGAGTATTTTTTATTATACTAGAAAGGTTTCTAGGCTATCTTACTTATGCTTCTGATTTCATTAAAGATTTAGCTAAATTAAGAAAACCTTTACAAGTAAAGTCAAAGAAAGATCAGGTTTGGAGTTGGACTCATTTAAACACCAAAATAGTCCAGGAGTTAAAAAGAAGATGAGAAAAACTTCCAATATTGACTTTACCTAATGAAGATGATGAGTTAGTTCTTGAAACAGATGCTAGTGATTATCATTGGGGAGCTGTTTTGAAACTAAAGAAAGATAACAAGCTTTGCAGGTACAGTAGTGGCAATTTCAACAAATCCGAATATAATTACACTGTCATGGAAAAGGAGATTCTTGCGATTTATCGTGGAATCCAGAAGTTCATAATCTTCTTAGCCCCTAAACCTTTTACAGCCAGAACAGATTGTAAAGGAATATTGGGTTTTATAAATAATAATCTTGATAATATGAAAGCCCATGGGAGGCTTCTGCGTTGGCAATTAGCCCTTATCCAATTCACCTTTATTGTCGAACATGTGCAGGGTTCAAAAAAATTCTCTAGCAGACAGTCTAACTAGAGAACTAGCTGATGGACCAAAGAAATCAGATTCAATGGGAAGACCCTCGCTAGGCAACCAACAAGTTGGATCATGAATTCTTAGGCGACATTAGAGAGTATCAAGGATGGGTGTCCCCTCCAAGTTATTATATTTCTGTTAATTTTGGAATATTTACTCAAAATAGATACCGTCGTGGACTCTTAGAAACGAGACACAGAGCGGTTGAAAGATTCCTAACCTTGGAGATAATAATAAAAGTTCTCCAGCTACCTGCTGAACTTCAAGAAGAAATCCGTAGAAGATGGAGGATGAGAGATTTCAGACACTTCTACTGGAAAGTAACCCTGAGGTTTCGAGGAGCACCAACAATGTTCACCAAGTGGTATAACAAATTTTGTATAAACAACCAAGTCGGAATAGGAGGAATTGCATTACCACTCGTGCCATACGAAGATGCAGATTACTTAAAAGTCTGGAAATATGGAATGGCTAATGGACTCTACAAATACAAGCAAAGATGGCCAAAAGAAGAAGATTAGAGCATTATGTACAAATACTTCACTAGATTCCAGAAGGAGATCTTCCTCAAAGGAGCAAAGCTCAAGAAGATGGAGGAGATAAATGGATGTGAGTTATCAATGCTTGTATGGATGTTGACCCGAGAAAAACACGGTTACCACATTACTAAATCTTCTTGTTATTTACAGAAGAATATTGGTACGTAGTGGATCCAGTAGTAGGAAGACACAATAATACAATAAGACATCCATCGAAAGCAAGAGCGAAAGAGTTCTTTTACATCTGCTACTACATCACCAAATACAGGCACACTGACTGTGGGATATTCAAAGTTGGGAACACAACCTTCATCATAACCCCACAACTCAAGCCATTGATGCAGCAAGCAATAGACAGGTCCGAGTCCATTGAGCTCTATTTAGCATAAATAGAAGCTGGTCACTTTTTTAGATAAGGAAGGCCATAAAAGGATGATTGATATGCTAATCACATGGGATCGAGAGTACACTGAGGGTTTAATGATGGATCTCGATTTGGACAATGATCAAGATCTAGAGATTGATAATACTCTAGATTTAGTGCAAGATTATGATGATGGTGACCTGGAAGCCAGTATGGGAGAAGAGGGAGTCAGAAATATGGATGAATGCAGCTGAATTATTGAAGAATCTCGTCAGCCTTTACATGCTTTTTCTTTTTTCTTTTTTCTTTATTCTACTGTTTGGCATGCGGACTCAATAATGTGTGATTTGAGTAGGCCAACTTGTCGGCCATTTGCTTTTAGCCGTTGGAGAGGCATCCAATGCCCTTCGACTAGCTCTATAAATAGAGCATTCCTTCGGAATTCAGAGGCACCGAATTCCAGAGAGGAAAAGCTCATACGAGAAGAGAGAAAACTTGTAATACAGAAAAAGAAAGAGAAGCATTGTTGAGTTCTGAGTAGACTGGTTTCCCATCACTCAAAAACTCAAGAATCCTTCGATGGATCTTTTTGGTGTGAGAATCTAGTATGTTTGTGTGTTTTTAAGTTTTAAATTAGGAGTGCTTGTGTGTTGTAATATTTTCCAGATTCAATAAAAGTTTGTTTTCAAGAAAGGGAAAACTACTTAATCGAACTCTATATTCTGAATAATTAGTTTTCTTGATTCCAATCCTTTCACCCTCTCAAAATCAAAACCAAAAGCTAGAGACTACGGTCTGAGGTAGGAAACAAAACAGATATGTGCTTTGCCTGAACTAAGGGAGGCCTGGTTGAAGGTTAGCCACCTCTAGAAAGCCGGAAGCTACAGGAACGTCGGTGGTCCAGTGTAACTACGTTCAGGTATCGGTCAAACCTCTCTATCTTTAAGTTTTAATTGCAGAGCGTGGTGGGCTTAAAACCATAGAAAAATTATTATTCATAATATAGTTAGTAGATTATGGTAGTTAGTACCACCAAAAGTAATTTATAAGTAATTGGTATTAAGCTTACGGTAATATTTTAAAATATAAGAAATTTCGGATAATATTCGTAAATTAGCGTAAATATAGATAGCTTTGTATAATTAAAAAGTCAAAAAGTCAACATTTTGGCTATTTTTCTAAATAGTTTCAAATTTTGACTATTTTCATAAATAGTTTTAAAATTTTGGCTTTTCAGCTAATTATTTCCCACCAACAAGACTGATCCACTGGTTTCAGATTATACAAAGGGTAATCAAACCCGAAGATTTTTCTGAATAGGGTAATCAGACCCATTGATTTCAGGAGAAGTGTTTTATTCGATTTTGAACTATTTTTCAACAATTTGGATAATGTTCATAAGAACCAACCCATAAGGCTACCATACCAAATTAGATAAGATTAAATAATCGAAAAAACTTTGGCATTTAGATTAAGTTCCTCTTTGCCAAACTGGCTCTTGTTGCTTGTTGCCTGACATGGAGGTGTCTTTGGACCCTGCATTGGATCAACATTACAAGAGAAAAGGAAGTATGATATTTTTTAAATTAATTTTTTAAATAATATTATATTTTTTACTGTGATATTATTTTTTAAAATTAAAAATTAATATTTAATATAATTTTTTTTAAGTAATTATGAGGGAAAAGGAAGTTGAATAGGCAGTAGGTAATAATCAGGGGAAAGAGGTAGCTGAAGAGTTTGTAAGAGAATGAGCCAATGAATTTTTTTTGCTTTCTTGGAATTTTAGATATTCGGTACTCATTATTTTACTTTTTAGAATCTTGTTCACACTTGTTCTAATTTGATTGGAAGTGTAAAATAAGATACTTTATACCTAGTGTAAATGTATCATTGTCCTTACAGTAAATCACACGTTAAATGCCTACAAGTAATAAAAGATCACCCAAATAGAATATTCTGTCTAGATTTTTTTTAAGGTCAAGTTAAAGTGACTATTATTTTTTAAAGGGAAAACTAATTAAAATACCTTCACTTTTGGAGGTATGGTGAAAATAAATCCTCAACTTTCAAATGTAATAAAAATATCCCAACCTTTTAGGGTATTGGTAATATATTACCACGTGTTTTCTCATGGATTAAAAATGTTAACAAGACATCCTACGTGGGTTTTTTTGCAAGGGTTTTTTTAAACGGTTTCCTTAGGAAAAAATAAATAAAGAGTTGGACCGGGTTCATACCCAACGCCTTTTCCTCCCTCCTCTCTCCTTCCGTGGTCGTCTCTTGAACTGTCTTCTAGGTAGCTCATAGTTCCTCTTCAATGGTAGTCTTTCTCCCACGTGGTCGCCTATCTTGAGTTGTCTCTCTCACATCTTCTTCTTCCTCTTTGATTCATTCACAGACTTGGCTGAGTAAGTTTTATTTTTTCCCTTCTTTGTTGTTGTTGTTGTTGTCGATTTGGTGTTAGGAATAGTCGTGTTGTGTTAATTTAAGGTAATTTTGACCTAATTAGTTGCTTGGTTGAATCAATTTCGTTTTTTGAGTATAATTTTGTTGTCGGTTTATTTTTTTCCTTAGGAAATCGTTTAAGAAAACCCAATTTTAGTGCTAATTTGTAAAAAGGCTTCCATATATACATGCTACCTTGTTAAAAAAAATCCACGTAGGCTGCCTTATCAACATTTTTTACCCGTGAAAAAACCCGGGGTAATATATTACCACTACCCTCAAAGGTCGGGATATTTTTATTACATTTGAAAGTTGATAATATATTTTTATCATACCCCAAAAGGTGGGGGTATTTTAATTAATATTTTATTCCATATCTTTCCTTTCTTCTTCCTTCTGTATGGGTTCTTTAGTGAAGCAAAAGTTTAGACCTCTATCTACATCAAATTTCTAAATTAATAGTAATATATCTACATCAAAAGTCTAGGCCTCTATTTTTATGTTATGAATATTTTTGAGATTTGGAGTTCGATAAGTTTGAAATTGAAGGTACAATTTAGAAATTTGGTGTAGTTTTTCCCTAATTTCTTAGCTTTGTAATATACTACTATTATACCTAAGCAAACATAGGCTAACCCGCTTGGCCCGCCCAACCCGCCCTGTTAAATATGTGGGCTTAGGTAAAGCAATTGGCCCAAGCGGACCGATAGGCCCGGTCCGGTTGACCCATAGGGCTGGGCTTGGGCTAAGGGTTAAGCCCAAGCGGACCGATAGGCCCGGCCCGCCTATATATATTTCTTATATTAATTTTTATATATTTGTATTAAAATACTACGGGGGATACATACTGATTATATAATATCTACTTTTACATCTATTACTTTATAAATACTAATAGTACATCACATATAAATTAAGTAATACAATAGCACTAAATAAATTATTTTCAAGATTTTTTCATTGAAATGAACCTACATAAAGACTGTAGTGTGTAATTTCACATTTGTGTCACTTGTATACCTTTGTTTTGTATAAAATTTCAATCTTTTGGGACACTTAACATATTTGTATAGTTTGAGATATGCAAAAATAATAAAATAAAAATAATATGTTTTGTATAAAATTTCAATCTTTTAGGACACTTAGCATTTAATTAATAATATTCATTCATATAAGAATTCAAGTGCTCTTGTGTACATATAAAATAATATTCATTTTTTTAAATAAATATAATATCATAGGCCCTCATTTGAATAATCGTACAGTGACTCCAAAATTGATTGGACGACCCTAGCCTTTATATAGTGATCTAATAGAAAAAATCAGTAAGGGGGTTCAAGTATGGTAGAAGAAAGAGTAAGCAAGCTCTTGCTTGACCCATTGGCATTTCTCCTCTTGTTCTTCTTCTTCTTGTTCCTCCTCTACAAATGGTCGTCATTTACGACACCTTCCTCTCGGAAAAACCTACCTCCATCTCCTCCGAAACTCCCAATCATCGGAAACCTCCACCAAATAGGCGTACATCCTCAACGCTCCTACAAAACCTTGTCCGAAAAACACGGTGAGATCATGCTTCTCCATGTTGGAAGGAGGCCAACCCTAATCATATCCTCAAAAGAAATGGCCGCTCAGGTTATGAAAACCTACGACGCTGCGTTTAGCGGGAAGTCAATGATGGCGGTTACGAAACCTTTCTTCTACAATGGCAATGATATAGTCTTCGGTGCCTATGCGGATCAGTGGAGGCAGCTGAGAAGTATGTGCATGATTCACCTCTTATCCACCCAAAGGGTGAAGTCGTTCCGTAGATTGAGAGAAGAAGAGGTGGCGCTCATGATCGAGAAGATCAAGGAATCGTCGTCGAGAGTCGTCGTAGATCTCACCAAGATGTTCTTTTTTCTATCAAATCACATCTTATGCAGGGCTGCATTCGGAAAGAAGTACGATGGCGAAGGAGGAAGTCGTGATTTCGACAAGTTGATTAAAGTCACGGCGAAGGTATTAGGAGTTAATAACATTGAAGATGATCTTCCTTGGATGGGCTGGATTAACCGCTTCAACGGAGTTCGTGCTATGTACAATAAGATGAGCAAGTATCTCGACGACACCATGGAAGAAATTGTCGAAGAGCATTCGAATCGTCTCATGGAAGAACATGAACAAGACTTGGAGAAGAATTTGGTGGACGCTTTGATTCATGCTCAAAGAAACAACCCTTCCAGCAGTGTGCATTTGAGCAAAGAAGCTATCAAAGATGTTTTATATGTAAGTACATGAGCATAAATTTCAGTTAATTAATTATACATAATATCCCTATCATCTTTATTCTTTAAGATAGAGAATATAGTACTTAAATTTGAAGAGGTGATGATCTCAGTTAATAAAATTTCAGCAACTTTAATTATACAAGGTTAATGCAAAGAAAAAATTTGGTAGAATATCCATTTAGGATTTGTAATTAAGTAAATGTCCATTTTTATTTTGCAATTAAGTAAATGTCCATAATTTTATCTTAATACCTAAACTACCCCTCTTTTAATTTAACCTACTTCTTCACTACAATCTTTCCTCCTTTGTTGATTCCAGCGCCTTCTCCGACCGGTGTACCAACGAGCCAATTCCAACGCCACCCAGCAGATCCATCTTCAACACCTTCCACCGTCTCCTCCTCGGCTCCTCCTTCTGGCCGCGCCGATGCCACCTACAACTACCACCGCCTCTACAATCTCCTCGCTCCTCCTCCTCCTCCTCCTCCTCCCTCCATCTGCGCCGACGCCAACAGCAGATCTCCACAATCTCTCCTCCTCGGCTCCAACTCCTCCTCCTCCTTCCATCCGCTCTGACGCCAACAAAAACTTCCTCCGTACTGACAACGCCTTATTCGTTGTGCAAATCGCCAGATCTACAAGATTGAGATCCATCTTCAACAACAACGCACAAATTCGTCTTCGATACCGCATCCTTCTTCCTCTTCCCTACTTACCAGGACGCCAGATTCTTACTCATCCGGGCCGCTCTCACTCTCCATTTCCTCAAGTGCCTCCTCGAGGTTTTCAGTTCATCCATTCATCTCCTTTTCGATTATTTTTTAATTTTTTATTTGTACTTCAAGAAATTAAAGAATGAAATCAAAAAAATTTGACTAAATTTGGTAGGTATTGATTGCAGGAGACACATTTACAATAGTGAATGGATTCACATTTTTTAATGTTCATGTTATCTATGAATGAGTTCCAAGGTTAAGAAAGATTTTTGTTTGGTGACAATTGATGATAGTGTTCTATTTTCATTGGCAAGAATTGGTTATAGTGTTTTGTATATGGGACAATTGGTGGAGACAATTGGTTTGGTCAAATTGTTCCAGTTGTTGACAATTTTTTATTTTTGGTGACAAATAGTTGATTATTTTTCCGCATTTGGTGACAATTGTTTTGGTGACATTGTTCCAATTGACAACAATTTTTTGTAGTTGGTGACATTGTTATATAGTTAGTGAGATTATGTTGGTGAGATTGTGTTGTAGATGGTCACAATAATTGATGAGATTGTACTGTCACCAATTTCATACCATGTTCTAAATTATATTCAAGTTATTCAACAATATTGTCACCAATTAATTATCACACTTGTATTTATACCGTCATAAATGTTACCAAATTTACATGGAAAATTTACATTAACACATGTCACCAATTACATATTAATCAAGTTTTCAACGATGAAAATCATTAAAAGGTTACAATATCGCGGTGACAATATTTTTGCAGTGTTTCATAGTTATTGACAATAGTTTGGTGACAATATTTTGCAGTTGGTGATAGTATGTAGTTAGTGAAAATTAGCGGTGACAATATTTTATAGTAGGTGACAATGTTATGTAATTGATGACAATAGGTTGGTGACAGTGTTTACTAGTACGAGAAAAAAATTCTGTTAAATGTCACTAGAAAAAAAATAAAATGTCACCAAAAAAGTCAGTTGTCACCAAAAAACTGTCACCAAATGCAGGCGTTGACCGAAATGGTCAATGTTAACCAGTCAATGTTAAAATTAAAAATGGTCAAGGGGGAAGGAGGAAGAGTTAGGGATGGGAAGGAGGGGTATTTTTGGAAAAAATGGACATTTACTTAATTTTGTAAAAAAATGGACATTCACTTAATATTCACATCTAAAATGGACATTCACCAAATTGAACCTTTGGGAAATTCAATTGCTCTTCAATTTTTCATGAAGAAAGAGACGTATAAAAAATGAAAAAAAAAGGTTAATTAATAGATTTGAAAGGTGTATGAGGTTATATGTAACTTAACATTAATTTATAGCTTTAACTGTTTAATGGGTTGATTAAATTAAATATTTTCATTTCAACTTTAATCTAGACATTTATAGGTCCATCGGGTTCATCTATATATAGATTAATTTTATAATATTGACCTTAATGTTTAAAAGGCATAATAATAATAACAGTTATATGATATTTTATTATATGATTAGTTTTCAATAGTTTTTCTCAACATATAAATATAGCTCGACTTGAATTGCAAGACATAATTACATTTGCTAAACTAACCCAAAAACCCGGTCCCCTTTGCACCCCCTATCCACTATCCATACAAATTGCAAAAACTAGCCCCCTTCCTCAAAACCTCTCGGTTCCTCACCTGCTGCACCCAGTGGAGAGAGAGAGAAAAGCAATAGGGCATTAAATGCCCATCACTGTCACCCATCCAAAGCTCTTTCTCTCTATGTCTCTCTCCACCTCTCTCCATTGAAGAGCTCCATAGGAGCTCGAATTCAGCCTGTGCTGCTGGTGTGAATCGCCGCCGGAGCACTGCTTTGATGCCTTCGTCCTTCACCTTTGTTCTGATGGCTTTTTCATGTCAATTCGAGGTGAGTGGAGGCCGAATTTGGAGTAGAGGAGGTGGAATCGAAGTGGAGGAGCCCTCGCAGAGGCTTGGTGAACCTCTTTGTTTTTTTATTGATGAATGAACAATATATCAACTTTTCACTCTATGGTTTCTTACTGGACACCCTTTGACACTCTACTGGACACCCAATGATTTCCTACTGGACACCCAAAGCAAAACGACATGCCACCTATTGGAACCGACTAGACAAGAGTTATCGGAGAAACAGATTCACCACCGACTTCGGATAGAAAATGGGTAAGTTTGCTTTCAATAAAAAATCAGAGAGAGAGAGAGAGCAAGAGAAAGTCTGCAGAGGGGAGAGAAAGTCTGTAGAGGAGAGAGAGGACAAGAGAGAGAGGAGTGAAAAAGAAAAGTAAAGTTACAGAGGAGAGAGAGAGATTAGTGAGGATAGGACAACGAGATATGGAAAAGTGACAGTGAGGAGGCATTAATATAATTTGAATTAGATCTTACGTTTCAAATAAAAACCATCGAAGAAGAAGCAATTGGGCGAGGGTTTATTTGTAGGTTGACATGTAAGCAGTTAGTTTTAACCGGACACCCAAAGCAAACCGACATGACACATATTGGAATCGACTGGACAAGAGTTATCGGAGAAACAGATTTACCATCGACTTCAGATAGAAAAGGGGTAAATTTGCTTCAGATTTGAGGGAGACATCTCTCGCATAACCTTTATCGAAAGCAAACTTGCTCATTTTCTATCCGAAGTCAATGGTGAATCTGTTTCTCCGATAACTCTTGTCCAGTCGATTCCAATATGTGTCATGTTGTTTTGCTTTGGGTGTCCAGTTAAAACTAACTTCTTACACGTCAACCTGTAAATAAACCCCCACCCAATTGCTTCTTCTTCGAAGTGAAAAAGCAACAGTAAAGTCGCAGAGAAGAGAGGACTCTTCCATCTCTCTCTGTCCTATCCTCACTGTTTTCTCTCTCTCTCCTCTACAACTTTACTTTTCTTTTTCACTTCTCTCTCTCCTGTCCTCTCTCCCCTCTGCAGATTTTCTCTCTCCTCTGCAGACTCTCTCTCTCTTTCTGATTTTGGCCAGGTGTCGACCAGTGGAACCCCAACCCCTCCCCCTACTTACCTGCTACCGGAGGAACCATTTACCCCATATCCGGTTTTGTCCAATTTCAAACCGGATTGGATTAACCTTGCAAAGAAACTAGATAAGTGGGTTACTTTGTGCAAATCCCTCTAATTAAATTTAGTTTATTAAAAAAGATGGCATTAATTTATATATGTTCATTGACCTAGAACATAAATGTTAATAACAAAATAATTATGTATTTGTGTTAGGAAAGAGTTGTCAATATGTAAGCTAATCTTTTGTTATATATAAAAATTAACGGAGGTATTATATATAAGGGTTGGAGCTCTTCTATTTTCATATCTATGATATAGGTTTTAGGCTCGGATTAAAAGTTCAAAAAGTTTAAGAATGTGGGTTAGCTATTTGCTACTAATACCTCTCATTATTATTAAACAAATTAATTAATATTGTGTTATATTGTATGAATATTGTGTTATATTAACATGGTTACTCGCACTTATTCGTGTGAGTTATGTAATCATATTGTTTCAGACATATAATTTTTCTCTTTAAATTTTCCTTTAAATCTCAGTCGTTGAACTTCTTAATTAATCTAGCGCTCCAGATTTGTTCACAAATTACATCGTACAAGGTGTTCACAAATGATCTATTGTCAGTATATATATTGACATCGAGTTTGAATATAATTTGTATTTTCACACAACGTCACGTAGGACATGTTTGCAGCTGGGACTCATACAAGCGCCGTGTCATTGGAATGGACATTCACGGAGCTCATAAGGCATCCTAGAGTCATGAACCGACTCCAAGATGAAGTAAGAAGCATCGTAGGTGAAACGGGAGTTGTAGTCGAGGAGGATATCGAGAAGATGTCGTACTTGAATGCATTCACCGAGTATGTCCTCTCATCTTATATGATTGCAGGAAGATGCGATGAGTTCAATATATGGCTCGACGTATATAATAAGGTTAAGTACATACGTACTATATAGTACGTATACAATAAAGAATTGATTGTATTGCCGGCCGGTTGATTCTGTGTGGTGTGTTCAATCTATATCTATATCTATATCTATATATCTATATATATATATTCTTAATTTAAAAGACTTTACTATTATGTGTCAATTTTACCTTCATTTTAGGAATTTTCACCAATTACATTTTAATTTTCATTTCAAATTTTTGTACTCATTTTTTCTTTTCTTTTTATTTATTTCAATTATCCCATCTATCTCTTTAAATCAATCACATTTATTTTCTTTTATTTTTAACACATTTACTAACTATTGGGCTTATTTTAAAATATTCAATCCAATCTAATGTCTACTATTAATCTATAGGTAATTTTTTTTAACACATTTACTAACTATTGAGCTTACTTCAAAACATTAAATCCAATATAATGTCTACCAAAGTTGCAATGATATTGTCAATTTTTTACCCTCCAACAATATTTTATAATATTGTTGGAGGGTAAAATTTTATGAATTTTTTTTACCTTGCTCTTCTCCCGTCAGTTTAAAGTTGCATCAATCAAGTTGTGTTAGGTTCTATGACCTGATACATTTTGGTGTTGTAGCGGGCTTTATTTGATAATAAAATTAAAGAGGGATCTTGATGTTTAATCCTTGTGTTAGGTTCTATGACCTGATACATTTCAGGAAATTCCATTTTGTGGCACTCTCCAACGATCTCGACAATGGGCCTCTTCTTGACAAGGATGTCTTTAAAGAATCTCATGTATGTCAGCATCGCATTAAGGGCCTCCGTGAGTGGGATCGTGATGTTTAATCCTTATAACACCTTCATGAAATGCCTAAACTTGTTGTTGGCCGAGTCTTTCAACACCTTGGAGGGAAAAGGGAGCTTTTTTGTTGGTTTTGGAACCAAAACAACGCTGGAGGTGTAGTAGAGAGGTCGACGTCGATTGGGGTGTTGTCGACATCAGCTGGCACAGTCGATTTAGTCTTGGGTGCCTGGGTGTTATCGATGTCGACTGGTGGTGTCTCGACATTGACTGCAGGCTGGTCGACGTCGACCTGAGGGTGGTTGATATCGACTAGCTCTCCATTGTCATGGCTTTCTTCTCCGTCCTTTGGTTCTTGCAATGTTCGCCCACTACTTAGGTTGATAGCAGCGATGTGGCTGGATTGCCCCTTGAGATTTGCTTGTGGTTGCCCGGGGAGCGTTCGGAATGGCCTTGGGATTTGCTCCACTAGTTTACCCAATTGGGTCTCCACATTTTTTCTCCAAATATCCATTTCTCCAAATCGGGCACTAAGCCCGTGCAATTGTGTTTGGATGGTGTTGTTGGCTTGTTTCATCTTCACTTGATTCCTTCTCATCTCATCGAGGATGAGTTGAAGATGATCCTTTCTTGGTTCTCTCTCCGGGTGGCCTGGAGCCTGGTGTGGTGGAGGGTCCCTAGTGTTGTATTGGGGTTGTGAATTGCCTCAATTTTGTTGATATTCTCCATAATTGGGAGCTCTCATGAATCATACCTCTTGGTGAGTCTCTGCAATATCCACTTGCTTTGTGTAGGGACAAGCGGTTGTAATATGCTTCTCATATCCACATTCGGCACAGGGTTGGTTGGCGGAGAGGAATTTGACTTGCTTTTTGAGCCTCCGTAGTTGATCCTTCCTGAATTGTTCTTTAACATCGGGATCGACTTCCTGGGATGGATTATATAAGGGCATGGATGGGGTAGGCCTTGATTCGAAGGCCGTAGGAGTCCCATAGGTGTTATCAAATTCCATCAACCTCTCTATGGTATCCCAAGTATGTTGTGGTGGGAGATCTAGATACACATAGGAGGTGTAGGTGTTGATTCTCTCCTTTGTTGCCATGTCAAGAGCGTTGTAGATGATCTCTTGAATGACATATGATGGCTACCTATGCGTAGGGCAAGACCTTAGTAGCTCCTTGGACCGCTCCCACACTTGCGCCAAAGTCTCATTAGGCTTTTGCTTGAAAGTCATGATCTTCTGTCGTATAACCATCGTCTTGGATAGAGGGAAGAATTTGTTGAGAAACACATCCTTGACTTCATTCCACATGCGGAGTGATCGTGGGGTTAGGCTCTCCAACCATTGTGGTGCTTTCCCTGTGAGAGACCAATGGAATGCCTTTAGTTTTACATATTCTAAATTTGGTCCATCGACAATTGTATCGCAAAGGTCAAGAAAAGTAGTAGTATGTGCCAAAGAGCACTCATTAGGTTTCCCTTCAAAAGTATGTCTCCTAATTTCAATAAGGAAACTAGTTTTTATTTCAAAATTCGAAGCAGGGATAAGAATAGCCGATTCGGGCATGGTTAATGTGGGATGTATTGCTTTGCCGTCTGAGGAAGTTGGTTAAGCTGAGCCTCAAATTGCCTTTGAGCTTGTTCCTCTTGATTGGTGCCTGCCCTTTGTCCCGCTTCTCTTTTGGCATGATCCTCAATTTTCTTTTTGAGACGCTCGATCTCCTGAGCCTGGGTCTCTTGGTTAGCCATAGCTCTTTGGATCCTCGATTGTAGATGGAGAAAGCGCTCTGGTTCGTCTAAACCTGCAAATTTAGGTGTGAGATCAACGCGTCGCATACACCTATAAGACAACAATAAAAAAGAATGTGAGATCAACTTCTAAGGGCGCGAATGATAGCTTCCCCGACAACAGCGCCAAAATTTGATAGTAGGAGATAATTGATTATAAAAATATATAAAATATGAACCAATTAATCAACCCTAGCCTCTCAAATAAATACAAGACTTCCTCTTCGTAGTAATAAAGGAATCGGGTTCGATCCACGAGGAAGCTTGTCAGCAGATCCAAAGTAGTTTATGAACACGTTCTGTAGAAGTTGAACAGAAGCTCTCGATGTCGACTAGAACAGTCGATGTCGATCGGGGCTATCGATCTCGAGTGATGTCCCTCATCATGTGCTCTCGATGTTAATTAGAAGATCTCAACATCGAGTGGTTTCATGCACACACACAAACAAGCAAGTCGATGTCGACTGGGGGTAGTCAATGTTGATATCAGTAGCAACCGTCGATCGACACAGAAGACCGTCGATCGACACATGGCACTCAACGTCGACCTGGTCAATCGATATCAAGCACTCTTACAGAAACAGAAAACGTCAGCAAAGGTGGCCGAAGAATAAAAAGGTGAAAATAGAAGATGTGAATAGAAAAGCAAGGGTTTTGATAACAATTAAAAAGGGTGTAAAATATAATAAAAGAAACTCCTAAGGCTAGGGTTCACCACAACGTTAACCACACATGCACAAGATAGAATCAGACGGACAATTATGCTATCACATCAAAGGACCAAGCTTTCACATTTTCCAACAAATAAATATATCGGCTTTCGTAAATAAGGGTTTTGATAACAATTAAAAAGGGTGTAAAATATAATAAAAGAAACTCCTAATGCTAGGGTTCACCACAACGTTAATCACACATGCACTAGATAGAATAAGACGGACAATTATGCTATCACATAAAAGGACCAAGCTTTCGCCTTTTCCAACAAATAAATATATCGGCTTTCGCAAATAAACCTAATTGTCTCTACCGATTTTATATTTATGATCCAAGTTGTTCGCATGAATTCATTTTCTTTCGATAAGGGCTAAACACAAAAAGGTAGGAGATGATCAAGACATAAGAAATATCAACATCAAACTCAATCAAGCATGCATGGCTAACGTCGGGCTCACCCCGATCCTAAGAGAAAAGTGACTACCCTCTCATGATAGAAAGGAACATGACTGAATTAAACAAAAAATTAACTTGCATTGAATAAACAAATGAAGACTTCACAATCCCGACGCCGGCTCTCGCAAGCACCAAAACCCTAAAGCTTCCTAAACCCTAAAAACCCTAAACTGAATTGTGTGTAATTGGATTGATAATTGAATTTGAATGATCCTAAACTCAGCCCCCAGGGGCTTTATTTATAGGCTACCAATCCTCACTAGCCAAGAAAAGGTAATTCTATCTATTTAAAAGATAAAACTAAATAAAGGAAGATAAAATCTAAATAGGAAAATAAAATATCCCTAGGATAGATAGGAAAATACCCATAAGGAATAGTCTATCTAAATAAAAGATGGAAAATCGTGGCTTAGCAAGTCTCCTTCCACTCGGATTGCTCAAAATGCATCACAACTCCAGATTGGCTCAGTTGACGTCGACTAGAGCAATCGACGTCGAGTGCTCTGTCTTCACTCGACTCCGGGCACAGATGTATCTCAGTTGATGTCGAGTGCTCGGGTCGACCTCAGTGCATGTCGACTTCTCCTCTAGTAACTAGTCCTTCTTCACTTCTTCTGTACTTAGTTTCCTGAGCATTTATCTCAGTCGATGTCGAGTGCTTAGGTCGATGTCGACTGCTCTGCATTGATTCTTAGCTTCCCGTTTCGGCTTCGATCCCGCTCCAATTTCTGCACAATTAAACCAAAACTTGTGTAGACCTCTATTTCTTACAAATAAGCACATACTACACAAATTCAAGGCATTCCCAAACCTTAATGCAAAATATAAGATAGAAGTTGAAGTAAAAGTAGGCATAAAACATGGTCACTTTAGCGCATATCAGATGCCTAAAAGCAAAAAGAAAACAAAAGAAGACAAACAGACCTCACTCTCTACGGAATTGACAAAAAAAAAAAAAGCAAAACAGTAAAGATGGTTGAGTCTAAATTTGATGCTGAATGACAATATACAAGAACACAACAGTACAACAGTTGCAAAAAAATGCATTTGGATTCCAATTGATCCAGGCCAAATTCAACTAAAGAACACATTCTATCCAAGAACAGTTGATGAAACTTAATGAATGAGTTTTGTCATGAAATCCGGATTGAAGCAAGTAAAATGTGTATGTAAGGTTTAGCTAAGTTCGAACATACCTGGACCATCCGCCATTTGGCCTTGATCCTCCACAACTCCTCAAGAACTCTCTTCCTGCTCCCGGTTGGTCTACAGGAAGGTCGACGAGCCAAATTTGCAAGTCGGAAGCTCCATCCACGCCGCTGGTTGCAATCTGAAGCAGAAGTCATTGTCCCTTTCTATGTCCTTGTCAGGATTGTGATCCTGGGCATAGAAACTGCCATCATATTCAATCATTTCAAACATGTCAATCTTGACCCAAATCAAATGAAATCAAACACAAAGTGCTCTCAGAAAAAGGGTGTGTTTCAATGAAGTACTAAATCCCCTGGTAAAAGAAAAAATCGACAGATTCAAATAAATTGAATCTCACATCCAAATTTGAATACAAATTTGGAATGTTCAGAGGGGATGAAGAGTGATTTCGACTAGTGAGTTCAAGAGAAAAGCAAGCCCTAAATTGGGTAAAGCCAAAAACGAAATCAACAAGTTTTTGTAAAACAAAAATGGGACATTAAATTCACTGCCTAATTGACTCAAAGGCTTACCTACTCCCATTTCCTTGACTGAGGACCAAAACCTTCAATTCAGCCTCGAAAAACCCCCAAATAGCTCCTAGCATAGTTGAAGATTGGAGGCCACTACCTCTTTATTGTCTCTTGAACCGGTAAATATATAAACTCCCCAAAGTGAGATGATAAAGGAGACCATACAGAGAGTCTCCTGTAAAATACAAAATAGCAAACCATATTAAGGGTTTGTTGCAAGATACAAAATTCGGGTCTAAAGCTCTAGTTTACCTTTCCATACCCGGTTCGCCACCTTAGTGGCCTTCCCTTTAATTCTAATCCTATCTTTGCACTACTGCATAATCATATAGGCACACTCCTCTATACTCACATTTCGCACTCTCCATATATATAGTAGACAAGCCCATTAATCACAAGGATTTTTGTTTGAGTCTCAAGCTCGGATCTTGTGCTATCTCCCACTAATAATCACAAGGATTTTTGTTTGAGTCTCAAGCTCGGATCTTGTGCTATCTCCCACTAAACATCCCATCCACTCCTCCAATGTTTCCACAATCATGCTCATGTGCGTCTGATGTCCGCTTATTTGACTATGTTTTATGCCTATTTTTACTTCCGATTTATGTCATTTATGTATATTCTGGGTTCGAAATGCTATGAATTTGTGTAGAATAGGGTTATTTACAAGATATAGAGGTATACACAAGTTTTGGTTTAATTTTACATAAATTGGAGCTGAATTGAAGCTAAGACAAGAGGAGGACAACCACCGGAGAGCACTCGATATTGAATGGAGGCTCTCGACATCAACCGCAAAGTATGAAAATATTCTAAGTGTTGGAAAGGCAAGCTACTGGAATCGCAACAAGAATGGTCGATATTTTTCCCTGACCTCGACCACCACTCAACACCGACTTGCCTAGAGGAGCACTCGACGTCGACTGACTATACTCAACGTCGACTGAAATTCCCTAACAGTAGACGAGGATAATTCTGAATCTTTAGAGGATTACTTATCCACGTTTTTATTATATCTTTTCCTTCTTAGATAGTTATTTCCTTATGGGTAATTTCCTATGAACCAATGGATTTTATAGTTGAATATTATTTTAGATAGAAGATTTACTTTCCTAATTAGATAGAATTTATTTTCCTTAGGGAGCAAGTTGTTAGTTTTGTTATAAATTAAGTCACTAGGGTTTTCCTGCAATTCATTATCATCCACCATTAGAGAGGAGAACCGCTAGCAGTAGATTAGGAGTTTTAGGAGCTTTTCGGTGTTTGTGTTCGAAGCGAGAGTTAGAGCACGAAGGTTGAAAGACTCCGGGGTTATTTCATAGTTTATTTCAATTATGTTTCCTTTAATCTCGTGTGTTTATTCTTGCATAATGAGCGAGTAGTCGCTTTTCTCTTAGGGTCAGGGTGAGCCTGACGTTAGTCATGCTTGTTTGATGCAAATTTGATGTTTTTATCATGTCTTCATCATCTCCTACCTTTTTGTGTTTAGCCCTTGCAGGAAAGTAAAAGGAATTCATGCTACCTACTTGGATCATAATCTCTAAAATGGTATAGACAAATTAGGTTTATTTGCTAGCGCTGATATATCTATTTGTTGGAATATGTGAAAGCTTGTTCCTTGATGATAAAGCATGATTTATTTATCTTATTCTATCTTATGCTTGCATGATTAACGTTGTGGTAAACCCTATCCTTGAGAGATCTTTTTATCATATTGTTTAAACCATTTTACGTGTGTTTGCATGATACAAAAACCCCTTTGATTTTCTGTCCATTACGTCCCCAACCATCCTTATATTCTTCGACAACTCTTGTCGATAGTTTGTTACGTTATGTGCTTGATATCGACTGCCACTGGTCGATATCGACTGCTGTTGTTGCTCTGATATTTGGTCGACGGTTTTCTGTGTCAACTGCTTGTTGGACTTACTCGACATCGACTGCTCTAGTCGATGTCGATTACTTGTTTTTGTTATTCCAGGTTGTACTCGACGTCGAGGACTTCTGTTCGACATCGAGGGCTTCTGTAACCTGCTATTGTTGAGCTCGAGATCGACTGTACCTAGTCGACATCGAGAGCTTTCTAGTCGACATCGGGGGCACTTCTGGTTGACAACAGAACATGAATTGAAAGCTACTTTGGATTTGCTGGCATGCTTCCTCGTGGATCGAATCTGATTCCTCTACACTGCAGTGGAGGAGTCTTGAATTTATTTGATAGACTAGAGTGATTGCTTGTGTTTATATTTATATATTTTCATATTCAATTCTCCTCTACATCAACGCCCAACCGAACACTCTCGCAACAACGCTCCAGCTATAAGGGCAATCAAACCATAGATGATTGACATCCTCTTCATGATAACCACACAAAACAAACTGATCAGATGTGTTTGTGACCCCCCGTCGCATCAACTACTCCTCGTGTAGAGTCTGTTGTGTAAAGCTAGCCAGGAGATAAGGCTCCACCTCTTTGCTATCTCTTCAGGCCATAAACCCCATCTTCGAAGTGCTCTTGCTCCACCCTAGCTCGCCTTGCTCCGCCCTTGCTTTGCACCCTTTCTGTTTCAACTTTCAAATGCCCAAAGCCAGCATCTCAAGTGTTGGTGTTGCAGCTGCTCTGAACAACCATTGGGGCGTTCTTTTGTCGTCAAGAAGAGGATGAACAAAAAAACGTGTCTCTATTGGAAAAAAAGGAGGTTGAGCTTGGTTTGATTTGTTAATGAATTGGGCTGGCTTGGATGAAATCCAAATTTAGGTTGTGATTAGATAACTAAAAGCAAGGAGGCACATACATATTTGTAATATGTATACGGTTTAAGGATTTTCAAAAGGTTCTACTTTTTTTTTGGTGGGCAAAGGGTTCTACTTTTCAGAACAACCTATTTTTACTTTTTAGAGCACAATAACTTTACCTTTAAAATTTCCAAAAATTACCATCTTTCTCTCTCCCTCATCCTCTGCACTCCTATGTCTCTCTCAAAGAAGACGTTCTTTAAGATCTTTTGACCTCAACCTCCAACAGTCCCTCTCTCGTAATCAATTTTTCCAAACACCCTCCTCACCGGCTCCAGCCACCACTAACACCGGCTCGTATCCAATCCCAACGTCTCCGAGCCTACACCAATCGTTGAATTTGAGTTTTTTTAGGGTTTCATCAATTTCAGTTGAAATTCAATGTAGATTTGACAATAAACTATTAATTGATGTTTTTTTGAATTTGAAGTGTTGAAATTCATTCAAACTTGTCAAAGATCGAGCGAATTGTAAAAATAAATGGAATCCACCATTAATGGAAAATGGGTCTGTGCGGCATGTGGTGGAGAAGAAGCCTATTTCTTTTCTTTTTGCAATATCAAGGGACTTTTTAGCCCGGTTACTAAAAGAACTGAGCTAAAAAGTCCCTTTTTTATTCACATGACCTTTTTTTTAGCTCGGTTTAGTTTACAGCCGAGCTAAAAACCCTTGGTCATTGTGATCAACCTTTGTTCTGGTCGTTGCGACCATAGTAGCGCATGTCCTATACTGCCTGGCAACGTTGCGACCCATTTCATCCATGGTCGTTGCGACCAACCTTTATTCTGGTCGTTGCGATTACAGTAGCACATGCCCTATACTGCGTGGTCGTTTGCGGCCCATTTCATCCACGGTCGTTGCGACCATGCGCTAAAGGGAAAAAATATCTTGCGCTTAACGGAATTCGTGTTAAAAAAATATAAATTGCTAAACCAATATAAATAATTATTAAAAAAATATAAACCCATAATCAGTCTCACAAACAAAATAAATCCTGAATAGAATGGCCAAAGAAATAAATATTTATAATTATAGGTTTTAAATAAATTTTATTTATAAAATATGTAACTAAAAATTTTGTCCCATGGGTTAGAAATAATTACTAGTATCTAGAATTTCAAGAGAGTTACACTATTTCAGAGAGTAAGGTCTTCCCTGGTTTTGACTTGATCTTGAAAGAAAAACTTTTCAGTAGGCAAGTTGGACATGATTAGACCTGTCAAAACGTGATCCGATCCGAGGATCCGGTCCAACCCGACTAGTAAAACGTGGGTTTTGGTGCAAATATTTTAACCCAAAACTCGAAGCAACCAGAACTTGTTCAACCCGTAAATTTCTGGGTTGGGTTGGGACAACCCGTAGGTCACCCATTGGGGTAAGCTCTAGGATAATAAAAATATAAATAAATTACATTTTAACCCAATATTGAAATTTATTAGTAATAATAATTAGGATTTAATATTATCTTACAAATTGTTATGTATATAAAAATACATACTACTATTGTAGCAACATTAATTACTTCTTTTCAATAATATAACTATTATTAAGGTAATATAACAATTTTAGGTTTAAAAACTATGTAAATAGTCATTAAAAATACTCCATCTGTTTACTTTTAAATGTCGTTTACTATTCATATACGATTTTAAGGATATAAAAATTATATAAAATATTAATTTATATATTATATATAATCTCATACACTAAAAAGAATGAAATTATAACAAATAATAAAAAAAATTAATATTTTACATATTTTTATCATCTTTAAATAATGTGTAGGAATAGTAACTGATCTTTAAAAAATTCTGCACTCCAATTCCTCAAATTGTGGCTACCTAGATGGATCGATCACCAATGATGTAATTAGCTATCGGATCGACTCCTTCCGACAACTGAGATTCGAAACAAATAGAGGCATATCGGACCTTGGCCCTGCGATCGTCCTATAAACATAGAGGTTCTCCACGCTACACTCATCTGATATACAAAGCAGAGGACCTCTCTCGTTAATAACCTCCACATTCAATCTCGGAAGCATCTCGGCGAGCTGCTTACATGCTCGGTAGCTCACCTGACAACGGGACATCCAAAGGAATCGCATCGTCTCCAACTTACCGGCATTACTCAGCAACGCTCGGTCACCGAAGGGGCAATCCCTAATCTCCAGCTTCATAAGATTACCGCATCCGGAGAGAATGTGATGAAGCCCAACATCACTATCCCCGGCAAAACTAAGGAGAAGCGCCTTCAGTTTCACGCCATGGATCCCAATGTGTTCTAATAACTTGTCGGTGACAAGGCCGGTAACCGAGAGTCGTTTTAATTCCTTGCAGTGCTCAACGACGGCGGCATAGCCTTCGTCCAGTGGCTCGTGGGTGAGGTGGTCGGGGAGCTGGGGCTCGAGAATTCCCAGCCTGAAGTGGGTAAGGTTTGGCCTGTTTTTTGCAACGGTAATCAAGGCTTCATTCGTCATCTGGTGGCACAAGTACAGGATATAGTGAAGCTTAGGACAACCCTTGGAGACCGAGACGAGGCCTTTCTCGGTTAGATTGATGTTCGAGTCTGCTTCGAGTGGATCAGAAAGAATCAACCTTAATTCTTGGAGGTCCTTACATGATGCAGCTAGCTCCTCGAGGCCATGATCTTCGATATGTTCTAATACCTGCATTGAGTTTCAGTATTGGTTTTGCATCAAATCCATACAAACCACTCAAAAAGAAGCAACGAAACTTACCCAAAGGCGTTGTAGATTCGAACAATGTCGCAGCAATTCGACTAGATCAGGGCAACGCAAGGTACGAGCGTAACTCAAGTTCAAAGAAGTGATCCCGAAACAAACAGGATAGAAAGCGGAGAAGTAATCGGAATGGACATCCCATAGCCCGGAGAGGGTCTTGAGTCCCCTGCATCCTCGAAGAGCCTCGACAAGCTTTGAATAGGAGGCTTTGTGGGAAGAGATCATCGAAGACGAGCCGATCCCGAGATCAACTAACCGAGGAGCGTTGGGGAGAAGGCTTAGAAGCTTCTCAATGGGGAAGGAATGGTTGAGGCGAAGTACATGAAGGTTAGGACATCGGGCCACCAGGCGCTCCAGGCTCGACAAGCTCACATCGGCCTTGAGGTGATCCACATTGAGGAATTGAAGTGAGGTGCATGACTCCGGAAATTGGGATATCCAATTTCCGCCAACATCTTCTGCTTCACTCTCAAACAAGTCTAGTCTTCTCAAGTTCCTGCACGTAAAATACATTAATATATAAATAATCAACATAGATTCCAATAATTATAAATAATAAATAATAATCTCATTATAAATTATTTTTTTACCAAAAAATAATTTAAATATAAATTAAATTAGTTCAATAAATTATGTAGTATATAATCTAAATATCCCTATTTATATTTTTGGTAAGAATGACTATGAAATTTTTTTTATATATATATTTTGTCAATTAACTAAAATATATATAGATAGATTGTGTCTTATATAACTTTGTATAAATTATGACAACATATTATTGTATTATTTTTTTTCCTAGAATCAACTACAATGCGCCTATTTATAGAATCAAGTACAATGTGTCAGACGTTATGCATCGGTTTTAGTATATGTGTATATATACGTAGAGATAGTTTTCTTTTGTTTCTCGAATAGATGTCTTTTATAGGATTGTTGGCATTTAATTACAAATTTATCTTTATAAAATTATTAGTGAGACTTTTCAATAAAGTAAAATAGTAATTAGAGGTAAAAGACAAATTAATAATGTGAAAGGAAGACAGTCTAATTTGGAGCAACGAACAATGAAGGGAAAATGACAGTGGAAAATTCAACATTTATCAGTTCCCACTAGCTAGATATTTTTACACAATCATTTTTCATTGTTTGCTACAAAGAAAGAAAGATTTCTATGTCCAATACAAAGAAAGAAAGAACACAAGTTAAAACTGAAATATTTATATATATATATATATAAAGGAATCTTTCTAAATGGTTTCGTTAGGAAATATTTCTTTAACCTTATTCGTTTACTAAATAAGTTGATTGAGTATGAGTAAAATTCTAAGACTTAGTTCAAATTCATTCTCGACTCATTTCTAAACGAGCGGAATATTAACAGTCACTGTGCATATGGGTTGATCGAATAACAAGTAGTAGAAGGTAGGTTTGCAAGAGACCTGGAATAGGAAGCGAGGGAGGCGAGGCCAAGAGTTGAAAAGCCTTCACATCGACGCAAAACCACAGCGGTGAGATTGGGGAAGGCCTTCCCCATCAACTCCAAACCCGCATCCGTCACCACCATCCTCTTCAACGTGATCTCCTCCAGCGCGGCGGGGTAGGCAGCTGCCAGCTCAGCAATCCACGGGAGAGCGTGGGCCCCCCACCCTTCCGGGAATTCGTCATAATCAGCTAGGTGGAGTTTGGCCTTGATGGTGATGGACCCGACGTTCCTGAAGCGTCGGGTCAACATGGGAGGGCTGACGGCGTAGCAGTTGCCAATGAAGACGCGGCGTCGGCACCACCGTTCGATCTCGTACCACGACTTGCAGACCAGAGAGACCGAGTTGCGGTCTGCGTGGGAGTCGATGAAGGACAGCACGTGCTGCAAACCCTCCTCTGGGAAACAGCGGCTGCTGCTGCTCTTTTCCATTTCTTTAATGGATTGAGGAAGGAGTAAACGGGTCGGATCGGATCGGATCGGATCGGATGAATGAAAACCAGTGAATTGGAGAACTATATATAATGATTCTTCTCTTCATGTGGTTCAAACTCCATATTAATTAGGCTATGCGTCAACAAGGTAGACTAACTGACTTGTTCATGACAAGTGGTCTTCTAGACAAGTGTATTTGGGGAGATGTCATAGTTTTCACATTACGAATAACTCCAACAAGAAGGTGTCTCTCCAATGAATTAGGGTTGGTTTGACAATAACACAACAAACACCTTTTCCCATTGTTCTCTTCCAGGTCTTTGAATCAGAGGATAAGCAGTGTTGATGTGGTCCCTAATCCTTTGAAAAGTTACCAAAAAAAAAATCTAGGGGATGTTACGGGTCTAAATCCTCTGTCTCCAATCCCGTCTTTTTTATTATTGTTATTAAGTAAATTAAAGATTCAAGATCTGACAAGCCTTATTCTCGAGAGGTCGGCAAGCCAACACACGGAAGACTGTCAGAACGTACCATCAGAAAACATAAAGGGTGTCGTTAAACAAGCAAAAACGAACCCTATAAAGCACAAAAGCTAGGCAAGAACTAAATCTAGAAAGTTGGAGATGTATACTACGGACGAAGCCAATCATCATCCAGAAAATAGCACAGCTGGCTAGCTATACATCAGGAATTCTATGGGTTGTGAAGACGAACTTCCAGGAAACTCCTTTTCGATCACGGAGTTACCCCGTACACACCACCTCGACTCCAGCCAGTCTCGACTTCGACTGATAGAACCCCAACGAAGAAGAAGAGCGTTAATCGCACCAAGTAAAGCCGAACTCTGCCCAAGCACAACGCACCACAAAGGACCGGTCATAAGGACCGGTCAAGCCCTAACGGGATTTAATGTAAGCTCTAACGAGCGGGATATCAATGACATAAGGTATTTGTGCTTTTGGGGAGATGTCATATTGTTCACATTACGAATAACTCCACAAGAAGTTGTCTCTCCAATTAATTAGGGTTGACAATAACACTAAAAATCTATAGAAAGTGCCGTAAGAGAAGGGATAGGTAAATATCCTCAAATATCAACAAGTGTTGTATTGTGTCGACCGAGTGTTAGACACAAATATGTTATCTCCTTAGAATAATAATGTCCATATATACTCGTTGTATGAGTAATTTAGAATGGTGTCTTAATTCTACCAATAATAATGTTCACTTCACCAAAGACACATTAAAATTAAATCATTGATTATATATATAAGGGACGAGAAGCTCGAAAAATGTCAAGTATGCCATGGAGTGGAGTAAACAAGTCATTCAAAGAAAAAAAAATCAAAGCATATAATCCAATTTTGTATCTAATTCAAAGGATAATCCCCCAGGCGTATAACATCAACAAAACAGAGGTCTTTGCTCCAGGGTCTACTTTTTAAAATAAGGTAAAATTTCTTTTCAAAAGGACGAAAATACTCTCATAATTAAATTAAATTACACCCATACCCACCCTACCCCACCCCACCCATCTCAGTTCATTCTCTCCCTCCCACATGCCAAAACCGAAAACTCTAGCCCCCCAAATCCAACAAATCCTCATCCCACAAATCCTCACTTTCATCTCCGATTCTTCAAGTTAACGCATCCAAATCGAAAAATCTCTCATCGTTAAGGTACGTTTTTCTCAATGTCATGGTGATTTCGAGCTTAATATTGTGGTTTTAGGGGATTTTGGTGTTTTGATATTTGGATTTGAAATTTGGGGAGAAAAGTAGGGTGATTTTGTGTATTTGTGGTAAAAACAATATGTAGTTTGAAGATGTCTAATAGTCAGATCTACGATTTCAAAGGTCGAAATTCAAGATTTCGTTCGGTTTTACGAGATTGTGTTTCGCAGGGGACGAAGGTAAAAGATGACATGGTTGCTGCGACCATGTGTTGCTCTGGTCGTTGCGACCAGTGCTTTTTTTTTGCCAAATTCTGTCAACTATGGTTTGATGTTTCGGTTTTTTTCGATTGGAAAGTGCATTTGCTGATGTTTTCTTTGCTAAATCAATCTATTCCTCGTTATCCGAATTTCTACCGTAATTTCTCTCAATTGCGGTGATTTGATGTTTTGTGTATTTGTGCTGTCAATTTTATCATTGTGACCATGTATGCTAATTGAATGTACCATGTATCATGTATGTTAATTGGATGTGGTCACTGCGACCACAGCATGACAGTAATTCATTTTTTTGGTGGAGATTTACAATTCTATTGATTTGTCGTTTTGGTTTATGTCGATTGGAAAGTGCATTTGTTGTTGTTTTAGTGATGTCTTTGTTTGATGGAAGAACTTTTTATTTTTTTGTGATTTATTTCGAAATAGATTTGGGGTTAAATAATTTATGAAAGGAAATCTGACATGTTTAGATATGGACATTATGATATATATTTTCTACAATTGTATCTTATATATTCATATTAAAAAATTTATACCTTGTCATTTGTAATTTTGAATCACAATACTAATGAGATGTAAGTTCACAAGTCTTGGCTATTGGATACAATTCATTTTCTTGCGTTTTGTAATCAAACTGTAGAATTTCAAGATTCTATTTAGCTTAGAATTCCAAACCAAACGTTTTTGTTTGATTTATGGTTAGCTTTACTGGTTTTCTTGAATTATGCAATTTATTGTCCTTTTGAAGCTTTTTGTAATAATCACATGAATCTATCAAGCTCATTCTTGTTGATTAGTTGCAACTAATGTAAAAAGGATCATTCTTGTTGATTGGATGCGTGGAATAATAATACCATGTATGTTGATTGGTTGTTTTCATTACAGATGGATAGAAGATCAGTTTTACATGCATCTGCACGGCGTCAACGCGCCAATGCTCGGTCTGTACACGCGACTGATCAGGCCGAAGACAATTTGGGAGACGCTATGTTGCTTGAGCACACGACAACGGCGACTAAGGATGCACCCGAAGGTTCTCGCTGACGTCCTAAGACCTCGAGAATTAGGCAGCAACAACGTGTATCACCATTATTGACGTGCCCAGCTCTAGGAGGGCCTCGTATCCCGGATCTTATTTTGGGGTTTGAGGGACACATAGCTCATGCCACTTGGGCTGGCATGGTCAGTATAATCATATTTTTGTTATTTACTGCATATGTGTAGCTTATAATTTTTCTGATTGATGTATGTGTCGATAGGAGAAGGAACCATTGAAGCTACATGTACTTCATACGACACAACTTTCCAAGTGGGTGTTGGATGAGAATGTTGCCATGGGTAGATATTGTGTACAACAGTGGATTGACACATCTTCAGATGTCCGTGTACAACAAGCACAATGGAGGTCTTATGGATACGCTTGTTGAGCGTTGGCATTCAAAAATGAACTCCTTTCATATGCCGTTTGGAGAGATGAGTATCACGTTGTATGACGTATACTTCCTGTTGATTGTAATACCCCCGTCCCACATTGGATATCATAAGGATGTTGGGAGTAATTTATAAGTGATTTAAGTCATACCTATGTCACAAGAGCTCTTCCTTTTTCAGGCTCCAAGTGAAGACAACGAACTTGAGAGGGCTAGGTGGCATGGGATGGCGCCTCTTAAGACCCCGGGTCTTACAGATGGTATCAGAGCCGACTCTAGGCTCGAAGGTACTCCAACAGTATGCTCGGGTACGCTCTTCCCGGAGGGCAGTCCCTTGGGCCTGACGGGGTCGTTAGTGCTTTAAGTGAGGGAGATTGTAACACCCCCGTCCCACATCGGATATCATAAGGATGTTGGAAGTGATTTATAAGTGATTCAAGCCCTACCTATGTCACAAGAGCTCTTTATTTTCAGGCTCCAAGTGAGGACAACGGACCTTAGAGGGCTAGGTGGCATGGGCTGACGCCTCTTAAGACCCCGGCTCTTACAGAGGAATGCTGGAGATGTAGTCTCATGTGGCATGGACTCGAAGGTCGTATTGTGACACCGACGTAAGGGAAGCTGACGCCGACGTCGAGGATGCTTTTTTCGTGTCAGCACTTTATTTTTCATATCAGCACTTTTTTTTCGTGTCAGCACTGACACTGACTTTGTTGACACCGACGTCAGGGATGTTGATGCTGCTGACGCCGACGTCGGAGATGTTTTTTTCGTGCCAGCACTTTCTTTTCGTTTCAACACTTTTGTTGTGCAAATATAACTTTTTGTTGTGCACATATAACATTATGTTGGTCTTCGTGTTCTTTGTAAATTGGTTACACCATAGGGTTGTTCAGAATGCGGCCCGAAAACCATAGGGTTGTTCAAGTTGTGATTGGTCTTCGTATTCTGTATAATTTATAAAATGTCCATATTAGTTGCCTTAATTAGCAAAGTATCCACACTTTTGAAGAAATTGGCAAAATGTCCATCAACTTTGCCCCCATCTTGCCCCCTCGCGTGTCCATTTTTTTTTTTTCGCGATTAGCACTTTTTTTCATGTCAACAGTGTCAACACTTTCGTGTCAGCGCTTTTTGTGTCAGCACTTTCGTGCCAGAACTTTCATTTCAGCCCTTTTTTGTTGTGCAAATATAACTCGATGTTGTGCACATATAACATTATGTTGTACAAATATAACTTTTTGTTGTGTAAATATAATAATTTCTTTTTTTTCGCACCAACACTTTTTTTTTCATTTTCAGCACTTTTTGTTGTGCAAATATAACTTTATGTTGCGCATATATAACATTATGCTGTGTAAATATAGTATTTTTAAATTTTTTTTTCGTGTCAGCACTTTTTGTTGTGCAAATATAACTTTATGTTGTGCAGATATAATATTATGTTGTGCAAATATAACTTTATGTTGTGCAAATATAATATTTATATTATATTTGCTTAAACAACCTTATGGAAAGGATATGCACATGCATTTATATTTTAAAATTGCACTAATATATCTTATTATTGAACATTTATTAAAAAAAAATTGCAAATTACTAGAATTATTATAAAGTTTAGCCTATGCGGGATTCGAACTCATGTATTTGTGCATAAGCACATCGCTCTACCATTGAGCTAAGAGGCTTTTAAACAACCAATCACACCAATATTATTACTTCAGTTTCGAGAAACTATTGCAAGTTCACCATGAACATCAGTTCAAGCAAAGAAACAAAATTCAAATTCGGTTTACATATGAACAACAATAGCAAAGATCTATTGCCATATATCAAAATTGTAATTTTCAATTATGCAATATGAATTGGACTGGAAGGATGCAAACGAAATTTAAAACTAACCTAAACATGCATGGAGGCTGATTTCTCTTTGATTCCACGAAGTGTTAAGAAGCAGCGAAACAAGATCGAGCAAGTCCCGAGAGCAAAAGTCATATCTTGGAAGTAAACTACCAAAACCAAGGTCCAAATTCAATAGCATTGACTCCGGCCCTTAGCTTGCTCATTTCCTTTCTTTTTGTTGCTAACTAATTTTATGTGCCATCAATAGCCTGTCAGCGTCATAAAAAGCACCATTCTTCAATTTTTTTTATTTCTTCCACATCAAATTTGAGTGATATAAATATAAAAAAATGTTAACCTACATGATATGAAAGAAAATTTAACACTTTGCAGACTAAATTAAATTCACAAAAATCACTGGACATGTATCTGTTGTAACAAAAATTTAACAATTTGCCGTCTAAATTCAATTAAATGTTTCAGGCCAGACTACTCGTATATATTACATCTTACAGTAACACTATGGCTTTAGCGACAATTTTTTGAGCTTAATTCCAGTGACATTACCTTTGCCACCCATCCCAGTGTGGCTGATATGTCTCTCTCATCAGGGAATGCATATGAAAAGCAGGAAGCTCCTTTACAATCTGTTGTACGATACTGGTTTGCGTAACTCAAGTCCCTTACCATCAGTATCATTGATGGATCATCCTGAGTAAGATGATCAATGGTTGTTGAAGAGTTGCTTAGTAGTCCCAAATCTCCAACCACTGCTATTCGTCGTGGGTAACTACTAGGGCCAGGCAAAGGTAAGGTTTCAAAAACAAGTTCTTTGCTCATGGCTGGAATCGAGACTATTAAAAACGATAACAATTTGAGTAAATTTCAAAGGCCAACTAATTCCTAGCAAAGGCAATTTTATTCAACTCAACAAAACATTATATTATTAATTTTACAGTAGCTTACAAATGAGTAGATACCTAATTCTAAGAACATGTTGCTTATAAACAAGCAAACATCAACTTTTTAACTTGTTTATCTACTAATAATATCAAATATCTTGAACACTAAGGAAGGGTGAGTTTAACTCTTTGCTAAAATCCGTAACTATAGAGGTAGTTAGTTATTACCTAGTCCAAGTGACAAAAAATTAATAATTTTTAAAAACCTGGCATGACAGATATCGCTCTAAATCAGGCAGCATGGACTAGTTGATAACAACAAAAATCGGTAGTAAGGACTCCAGATCTTTTTCTTTTGCTAAAAAGGAAGATTTCTAACCTGTAAGCCTCGCAAAACAACAACAAATAACTAAGACAATAAGCAATAATGTTTGATTTTTCCTATGTCCCAACACAATCGATATCCCAAATAAGCCATAATTTATTTCCGACATTTCATCAAACATCTGGTGGGCGCTAGAAGTTCTCAAGTCACACGATGAATTCAGCATGAGATTACCCCACCTACTTTCTAGGGATTCAATCTCGATCGAGGCATTTGAACCATCAGACAATATGAAATCACCTCCACCAATCCACCACCATGTCGGTGCCGACTCCATCACCACCCTCTCTGGTGTCCGCCGATGCCTCCACTGTCGTTTATGCCACCGTCGTCTTTTGGCTTCCTCTTTCCCCAATCTCATTTGTCCTCTCATTTATCCCCAAATTGATTCGGGGATTTATGGGGTGCTGTCTTCCACAACTTCCCACCACCCCTTCTCATGCCCACCTCCACCAGCTCCACCGGCCGCTTTTTTTTGCCCTGGCCATTCCCGTTCCACCATCCGAACGAACCCGACCATAGCCCAACCACCCTCCAGCAACCCTCCACTCTCGCCACCACCAGGCCTTCTCTAGTCCTTTCATCTTCCGATGGCGGAAACCCTTTCCCTCTGTCGTCACTTTTGTATCGGCACCATATCCTCCCTCTTGCGCCGCAAGGCTTTGTCGAGATTTTCAGGATCTCCGGATCTCTCGTCCGTCCTTTGCTAGTATTGTACAGGGAAACATTATAAAATTCAAACACTATGCTTGCATAAAAAAATTGGAAAAAAAATAGAGAGAGAATGAATATCCTTTTATGAGATCTAATCCTCATCAATATCTTTTTACTTTGATTATTAACATCCGGTATTATTAAAATTAAAAATCAATATTTCTAATTAACTATGTTTTTTCTTACCATATAATTAAATTTAATCAAACCATTAAAATTAATTTTTATATAAATTTTCTACGACTTCACAAAGCTTTTTGCCCCAACTTTTTCTGGAGAGCTTGTTTGTTTGATTCTAACGGTGGTATTTATTTGAGCTATGGTCTTTCTTTTGCCGTCGTGCGAGAGGTCGTGGATGTGATCGAGATCTGACGACTCGCTGACGTTCGAGTCCAAATCTGAGGTCTCCACATTTTTTCCCCCGGGATGCCCTGCGTTGCCTCTACCAACTGTCAGAAGATCGGCTCACATTGTCCCGATTCCAACATCATTCACCTTTGCTAGTTTCGGCCTTCGTTCTCTAGTTTGTTCGTAGTGTATTTGTCTTTGTTGATTTGACTTGTATTTTTCATTTCTTTTTTAATAACGGTTTGTCCGTTGTCGACTACTTGATATGATAGTCGAATTTTTTCCGGTTAAAAAAAATTACAACGGCACAAATTTTCTCATTGAATAAAACGGGGATTGCCGTTCAGATCCAGGCGTTCTCCGTAATGGTCAACTACACTTCTCCGTCCTAAAAAATCTCTCTCTCTCTCTCAATCCACCGAACAGAAATCCAGAGTGACCAGCTCACTTGAAATTACTCTTTTACCCTCATTGTATCTCTCCCCCTTCCTCTTCCGGCAACTGTCACTGCTCAGATGGAAGGCAGGACGGAGGCGGAGGCCGCCGCCGCAGCTGCTGATCCGGAATTTCGCGGCGACTCCAGCGCCGGAGCTGCTGCGAGGTACAAGCTCATGTCTCCGACCAAGCTCCCGATCTCGAGGTCGCCCTGCCTCACCATCCCACCGGGCCTCAGTCCGTCCTCTTTCCTCGAGTCTCCCGTTTTCCTCTCCAATTCGAAGGTCCGTTGATTTCGTCTTCACTCTCCCCCCCACGTTTCTTTTTAGCTTTAAAGAGTTTTCCATTTTTTGTGTTGCTACGGGTGTCGCAGCTCAGAACGTGATGGAAGACACTCCGGATCTGTTTCTGTGATTAGCTGTAATTTCTATGGTAGCTACGCTTGTGGAGTGTGCGGAATTGTGCGTTTTAGGTCTCGGAATTGAGTGCTCAACATTGATTTGTGATTACCTCCGTACTTTTCCATCAGTTTTCTTGATGAGCATTATTCTAGACCAAAAAAGTTTGTCGACAGTCGACACCGGATATCGGTGATTAATCGTGTATTTGGCGAAAATCTGACTGTGTGAACAGTAACTCCCTCAGAAAAATGACAGTACTTGTTTTCTACTTTTTCTTTTCTTAATGCGCTTCTTGGTTAAAGGTGCCGACGAATCCCGATACCAATTCGCCATTACGTAATGAAAGTGAAATTATGTTCATCATACACAATTCTATATCCTTCGTTTAACTGTGGAGAATATGCTCCTGTTTTACAACTTGGTGTTGAAACTCATCCACTTTCGCAAATCACAGTGTTGTTTTTGCACAGAGTGCCTCATGCTTTTTGCTTTGATTCCTTTGCTTTGGATTTGTCTTCTTCTGCGTGTATCTAGCGATTGGGTTAGCAAGCACCATTGCCCAAGTTGACTGTGCCTGATAGCATCTGGGTGAAGGAATCATGTTCTCTTTATATTAGTTGAGTTGACTTGCTCACATTCAGCCCCACGCTAGTTGGGTTCAATGAACTTGTCCTGGTTTATGTGTGTGTATATGTTCTACACTTTTGCTTGCATCCTTTCTCTTCTGCTTCCCTACGTATTTGTATCTATACATATTGCTTGCTGACCTTGGCACTCAACATTCTTTATGTTTTGTAATAAACAAGATTTGATCCTTAATTGGCACTTATCCTCCAGGCAGAGCCATCGCCCACCACTGGATCTTTCTTTAAGCCTCAAATGGTGCACGGATATGGAGGCTCAACCACGTTTGGCATGAATGCAAATAAATCAACCTGCTTTGAATTCCCACCCACTTCAAGTTTGGGATCAAGTTCCGTGGCTGGCTTCTCTGTGGAAGGGCCTATGGTACTGTCCTAGTTAGATCATTTTGTTGTTATTGAAAGTTTCTAAGTTGAATATCTATTGTTTAACTATTTAGTGTGCATCAAATCAATGCTGCAAAAGCTTGTTCTTCTGATTGTCAAGGTTCCTAGTGACATGTGATATTTGCATTTGAAATCTATATATATTGCATTTAACCTGATATCTGTAAGGGAGAGTAGCACCTGAAGATGCCATTATAGATATAAAGTTTGATGACTCATCCATCCAAAACTTGTGAAAGACTCACCAAACAGACCAAGTGGCATATTCCTGACATAAATACTTAGATTTACGCATGTGTTTATCAGAGTAATGTTGTTTCTTAACATTCCTGTTGTCATCAAGACTTCTGCAGATTTGAATAATAAGAAAAGTGAGCAAGGGTTGCAGGTTCAAGCTCAATGCTTATCTTCAGTTCAGGAGGCTTCCCGTATGACTGCCCTAGGTATGGAAGATGATTTGGACAAACCAAATCAAAATTCGCAACCACAGTCCAGTTGTGCTGTGATAACCCCAGTTATGAATGAGCGTGTAACTGAAGATGGGTACAGTTGGCGCAAATATGGGCAGAAGCTTGTTAAAGGAAGTGAATACCCTAGAAGCTATTATAAATGTGCACATCCTAATTGTGAAGTCAAAAAGTTATTTGAGTGTGCTCCAGATGGACAGATTATAGAGATTATCTACAAGGGAACACATGATCATCCTAAGTCTCAACCTTATAGCCGAACATCTGCTGGGTCTATGCTCATCCAAGAAGAGCAATATCAGAAATTCTCTTCAGTTGCCGGTCAAGAAGGTAACTTGAGCTATTTCATTATAATTTACCTTTTGTGGAGGTTCGGAAACTAAAATGTTTAATTTGTCTTAAAGACAAGCCTTCAATCATATCTGGGCAACTGGCTCAAAACACAGATCGTATCATCGTCCCTGAGTTACCTCCTTGTACAGCTAATGAAGTGATCATAGAAGATGGAGTATCACAGTTGAACAGAATCCCCGTCAATACGGAAGCTGATGATGACCAATTGGCAAAAAGGAGGTATTATATACTTTTATCTCCCTATTTCTGAGCCTCAGTTTCAAGCTTGGATAGACTACTGATCATGGACAATTAGCAGGAAAATTGAGAGCGATGGGGTGGATATGAACTCTTTGATCAAGCCTATTCGCGAGCCTCGTGTTGTTGTACAAACCTTGAGTGAAGTTGATATTCTTGATGATGGGTATCGCTGGCGAAAGTATGGACAGAAGGTGGTGAGAGGGAATCCTAATCCAAGGTATTGCATTGCTGTTTTCTTTTGGCTGGCAATAAATGAGATTAATTTGGTAACTAAGTAGAATTTGTGGCAAGTTTGTGCACGTAAAAAAAATTAGTTACATTGGCTTAATAGGACTTTTTTCCTTGTTGACATGGTATGTGAAATGGGATTTTGATTCAGTTGTGATTTGTTTAAGTTTGGTTGATTTCGCATGTTCTGATCTTCGAGGGAAAATAAGATGCCTAAACTTTAATCCTGGCATGTTTCGACTGCTTTTCAACTATGTAAACTTCCTTTGTGCTTTCCATTATTTCAAGGAGTTACTACAAGTGCACAAGTGCTGGGTGCCCAGTTAGGAAACATGTAGAGAGAGCACCACACGATCCCAAAGCTGTCATAACAACATACGAGGGAAAACACAATCATGAGGTGCCCACTGCTAAGACCAATGTCCATGACTCAACTTCAAACCCAGCATCCAGGGTCAGACCTCAGGATGGTGAAACAGTGAGCCTTGATCTCGGTGTTGGGATTAGCTCCTCTACTGAGAATGCACCTGTTCAGCACCAGCGAGTAGGCACTGAGCCGGCACTCACTCAAGATCAGATACGTTCCTCAAACCTTCTGTTTCTTCAAACTGCCCCGAGCTCTACATATTCTGGCTATATGAATGGCGCTATGATGATGTATGGATCAATGGAAAGGCATAGGGAGGGGCTTGAGGTTAAAAACCTGCCCTTGAATCATTCTACACATGCTTACCCACCAAATATAGCTAGGTTATTGATGGGTCCTTGAGAGATGAAGGATCTAGTGTCCTCGTAAAGACGTGGAAGTAGGAAGGGGATGATCCGTTATGCTGTGCATTCCCCCTTTATGTTGAGTATATAGAATACGAAGCTAATGAAGGAAGGGGAACCACTTTGTTTTTACTAGTTTATTTGTGAAACATAACAAAGTTGAGTTGAGAAATTTTCTGAGCTCATGCCTGGTTTTGTCCAACTTCATGGAATGTATATATGGAAATTATTGTTATTATGTGGAACATAATCACTGACTGAATGCATCCAAAAGTGCATACACAAAAGTGTGTTCCTTGTATTGCTTGTAGTGCATGTATTAAGAGGTATCATTCAGAACTGTGTAGAGGACGACGGACTTGAAGAGACATGGTAGGTAGGGAGTATTAAGGTTCTTTTTTTATATTATTAGCTATAGATGACCTGCATTCAGATTCAGGTAGGGTGTATTTCAGAACCAAATCCAAATAGACAAGGAAACTCCCCAGATAGAGACTGAGCCAAATCCAAATAGAAGCTCATCCGGAGAAGAACCTCTTCCAAGACTGCCATGGCAGAAATCCTCCTATTTTAGTCGGGGAGAAGGAAAAGGTGAATTAAGTTGAAGGGCAGATCAAAGATAAGGAAGTAAAAGAAATGGGGGGTGACAAGCAATTACCACAGCCAGGACAACGGAAATAGTACTTGTTGTCCCGAAGAACAAGCCCTGATCCTTTGCAGATGCTGCAATTTCTCTGTTCTACCTGTGTGATTCCAATTCCACACCAGCAAGAGTGACTTTTTGGATTAATTTTCCAAATTCATATTTGAACAAGGATGGTTAGCACTTTAAGTAGTTGATGGATTGGAGACTCACTATTCTTTTGCTGAATTCAATCCCAGCGACGATGAAAGGCACGACACCAGCTGCACAGGTCGACAAGCAAGCACATCCAAAAATCAAACAAACAGCAATGCCGGTATTTGTGGGTACGGGGGATTGAGAAGACTGACAGTCACACACCTAGAGAGCCAGCAACAATTTGCCAAGTGAGGACAGCTTGAGATGGGTCAGTAGTAGTAGTAGTAGTAGCAGCTGCAACGACGTTGTTTAAGGCTTTCAAATGGGGCAGCTTCAGCTTCCCATGCCCTGTTCCGTGATCATCGATGATTGTGATCATTCTTCTGTGGTGGAGTTTGCATTGTGAAGTCTGCTGGCTGGTGATGATGAAGCTTCTTCTTCTATGGAGATTGGGAGGAAAAGAGAGAAACAAAGCTCCCATTTTGGCTCCTCCTCCTCCAAAGGAGTAGCAGCAGAAAGGGTGTTGGTTAGACAACAACAAGGAGGATACATTCTTTGAGTGGTTGTGGTTCTTCTTAAGCTTATTCAAAAAAATTTGTGGCTTGCATTCGCATCCAAGCTTTGTTCAAGTTGTAGGCCCCTCGGGGAGGCAGTGGCTGATCCCAAAATTTATTTAAGGGGGCTAAAAAAAATGTGTATATATATAGGGACAGGGCCGGACCTGAGATTTCGGATGTACGAGGCAAGATATAAAAATTGGTGATTTCCACTTAACCTCCTCAATCAATCCCAAATAATCAAAGATATCTCCAAGTAAACGGTATGTGTGTTGTTTATTTTCGAATAGGGTTGAAACTAGACCTGTCAAATGGGTCATTTGGGTTCGGGTCGGGTCACTTCTGGTCCCGAGTAATACGGGTTTTGGGTATTTCCGGGTTGAATTGAACCCGGGTTTGACCGGGTTTCGGGTCATTTCGGGTCGATTTCGGGTTGGTCAATTTTTCTTTTTTAAATTAAAAAAATCATAATTTGATAATTTTGTGATAAATTTAAAAATCTAAAATTAAAGACATTGTTCATAAGTTCTAGTTCTTGTAATTATATACTATATCTGATCTAAAATATTTGATTTTTATTATTTCTCATAATTTTTAATAAAATGTAATAATATATAAATATCAAAATTTTAAATAATTTTTAAAAATAATTTTATTAAAAATTTGATATTCTATATATTATTACATTTTATTAAAAAAAACATTTGATTTTTTCTTATTTCTCATAATTTTTAATAAAATATAATAATATATAAAATATTAAATTTTCAAATAATTTTTTAAAAATAATTTCATGCAATTAGTAATGAGCATAGAATTTTTTTAATATTTTAATATTTTTTAGAATTTTTATCTTCTTAAACAAGTCCGTTGAAAAACAAAAAATCAAATACTATCGATCGGACGGAGTATTACACAATACAAATAAATATAAAAGTTGATTTGAAAATGAAAGATCAAGTGATTGTAATTATAAAATGTAATAAATTGGAATCTTCGTAAAAAAATTTAATCATATATAATTATAAATCAACCGGGTCAATCGGGTAAATCGGGTCAAAATTACCGGGTCAATCGGGTCACCGGGTCGAAACCCAGATTACCCAGAAAATTTTCGGGTTTTCGGGTTCGGGTCAGAAAAAATTTTCGGGTCAAAATTTCCGGGTTCGGGTCGGAAATTTTCCGGGCGTTCGGGTCGGGTCAACCGGGTCGGGTTGTGTTTTGACAGGTTTAGTTGAAACTATTTGGTGATTTTTTTTAATGAAATAGTTGAGAAAACCCAAAAATATAGAAATAAATAATAAAAGGATTCTTTTTAAAACAATATTGAGAGAAAACATTAAATAGCATTTTTAATTGATTCTCCTTCTTTCTTTTACCACTTGAGTTAAACAATACTTTTATTTCTAATATCATTTAAAGATATTATATTACCTTAAAATACTAAATATATGCAAAAAAAAATATTTTATTTCGTTTTTCAATCAAGGGGTGCTCTAACACTCCCGACCACCACCCAGCTCCACCACTAATTTTATCCTTTAATTCTTAGATCTATAACTAGTTGAACAAAATGGGTTTTAATCTATCTTCAAACTTTGATTTTGATTTTTGATCTCCAATTAGTTAGTTTTTTTTTAATTGGCCAGTTTTTAGATCTTTGTTGAGAAGAATTGGGCTAAAAAAACATCACTTTTTAGCTCAGTTCATGAGAAAACTGAGCTATAAAACCATAATTTTAAAGAAATGGTCACAACGACCTAAACATGATTTGGTCGTTGTGACCACTATATGCGTTTGGTCGTTGCGACCAATTGAGTATGTGGTTGTTGCGATTAAATATGCACTAAACGGTAAATCTATCATTTGTTAAACAGAATTCTCTCGTGTGTGTATATATAGAGAGAGGTTGGGTCAGGTGTACACACCCCTTATGGTGTTAAATATTAACAAATATAGCCCATTGATTGAATAAGATGAGTGACTGAGATTATTTGGGGTGTCCCTACATACACCACAAATCCGCGGATTAGAGCTGCTAATCAACGTCGGATTCGACGTTGTAGCGTTAATTATATTACAACGTCGGATCCAACGTTGTAATATGCGAAGTGACGGGCCGAACCGGGCTTACAACGTCGGATCGGACGTTGCTAGGGTAACGAATTTACACACACCCACCAAAAAAAAACGTCCTTTTGGACGTTGCTCATCAAATTTTTTTTTGTTTTTTTAATATATTGTATTAGGCCCGATCTTGACCCGTATTAGCAACATTCAATTTGACGTAGTAACAACGTCTAATTCAACGTTGTTACAACGTCCGAATTTTTTAAGTGAAATTACAACGTTGGATTCGACGTTGTTACAACGTCGGATTGGACGTTAATTTGCGGTGTATATAGGGAACGCGATTATTTGACAATTTTGTTTTTTTTAATTGAAAATCAGTGGGACCCACATCATTTCTTGCTCACTTGTTGAATTAGGGGAGCGTGTGATGTACTGCTTGTAGTATTGTGGGGCACGAATTTTTTTCCTGTAAATTAGTCGATGGTATCACTAAAAAATATTCGATTGTATTGCTTGATTATTCGATGATATATCGTGATTATTAGATGGTATCGATGCATTTTTCATTCATATGACCGCCAACATAAAAAAAAACTCATCTCATGAGGCACAAAGTATTCGATTGTATTGCTTGATTATTCGATTGCATAGCGTGATTATTCAATGCTATCGATCCATTTTTCATTCGTCATGAGGCACAAACTATTCGATGGTATTGTTTGATTATGCAGTAAGATTTGGACAATTATTCGATAAATTCATGAACAATTTGTGTGAATTTCAAGAAACCCACATCTAATTACCCAGATGCATATGAATAATTCCTTATTATCAACGAATATTGACTCTAAACTTGTCGAATATTAGATAAATTCTTACCCAGATACATATGAATAATTCCTTATTATCAACGAATATTGACTCTAAACTTGCCGAATATTAGATAAATTCATAAACAATTTTACACGGTATTTGAATTTCAACTAAACTACATCTAATTGTCCAGATACATATGAATAATTCCTTATTATCAACGAATATTGACTCTAGCCGAATATTAGATAAATTCTTACCCAGATACATATGAATAATTCTTTATTATCAACGAATATTGACTCTAAACTTGCCGAATATTAGATAAATTCATAAACAATTTTACACGGTGTTTGAATTTCAACAAACCTATATCTAAATACCCCCAGACATATGAATAATTTCTAATAATCAACTAATAGTTACTCTAAAATTGCCGAATAGTCGAGGTCGGGTTTTGTTTAGGTTTCGATGGGGGGTGGAGACGTGGAGTTGGTTGTTGCTGCTTTGGGGTCTTCTTGCTGCTTTGTCCGTCATTTTAAGAGCCTTGAAAGGCTGATCAACAACTTCGGGAGGAGGAGGAGCTGATGACAGTTAGAGATTATTGGGTGAATGGTGAAGGTTGGAGGTGGTGTGCGATTGGGGGCGCCGTTCTTGAGGAAGTGTTGATGAAGCTGGTTGCGGTGGTGGTCGATGAGGACGATGAGGTTCCGGATAGGCTGAGTTGGGTTGCCACAATGGATGGGAATTACTCGATCAAGTCGGCGTATGACCGATTAACTAATGCTAATATGTTTGCTTGTGTTGATGGTGTGGTTTTTAATAGAATACGGAAGCTCCATGTGACGAGAGAGTAAGAACCTTCCTCTGGTTAGTTATTCGGGGAGTCGTTCTTACCAACGAGGAGAGGTGTAGAAGGCACTTGGCAACGATGCCGTGGTGCGAGGAATGAAAGGATCAACCGGAAACGATGATCCACATATTCAGGGACTGCCCACACATTGCTGAAATTTGGAGTAATTGGTTACATCCGAGTGGGAATTCTAATTTTTTTTGAATTACCTTGTGCAGATTGGCTAAGATCAAACATCATGACAGAGAGGAAGATGAGCAATGGCCTGCAGTGGGCGTGTATGTTTGCTAACACCCTTTGGTGGGCTTGGCGTTGGTGGAACGACCGTGTCTTCAAAAATGGAGGTAGGGGATATAACAAGGCGAGGTTCATTGAGCAAACAACCAAGGAGTATGAGAGGCGTGGAGTAGGAGGACCGGCTGTCAAGCTACTGCTGAGAAGAGGACAACTCATATTGCGTGGTCGAGGTCGGATTCGGGGTGGTTCAAGGAAAACGCTGATGGAGCGGTTAACAAAGACGGAGTGGCAGCTGCGGGTGGGGTGATCAGGAACGCAGATGGTGATTGGGAGGGAGGCTTTGGGCACCGGTTAGGCTCATGCCCGATTGTGATGGCTGAGTTATGGGGCATTATCGACTGTCTTCGGTTGGCTTGGGGTATTGGTCACCGTCGGATTGAGGTGGAGACGGATTCGCTGAGGGCCTACTCGATGGTGGTCCAAGGCGTGGCTGAGTGTCATCCATCGTCTAGCCTGGTCAAAACTTGCCAAGGCTTATTAAAGAGGAACTGGGAGGTTAAGTTCCAGCATGTCTTTAGGGAAGCGAACATGGTCGCCAACTCCCTCACTAAGGCTAGCATTTCGTTTCCGAGAGGCTACCACATCTTGACGGATCCACCGGGTGAGGTTGAGCTGCTGATGGAGGATGATCGAATGGGAAGGGCTACTCCCCGTCTAGTTGTTGTGTAGCCCATTTGTTGTTTGCTCGGGAGGGTTTTCCCCCTCTCGTTTTGTTTACCAAAAAAAAGATATTAATAAGAAGTGGATAAATAAGTATAAAGAGACAATTCAATCTCATGCCTTGAAGAAATTTGTGAATAAGAATTATATGCATCCCTGAAGTGGATAAGTAAGAGAATATATCAGTTTCTCTTCTCCTTTTTCTGCCTCTCTATTCTCTTATATTCTTCCTCCTATTATAACACATTATTAATACAATCGACTAATGTTTATTTGAAAAAAAAAACAAATCTTAGGGTCATATTCCCTATCATATACAGTATGTTGTACTATCTCATGGCGGCATTGCTTCTGAATGAATTTTTTTAATCAACATGATTTAATCGTACAAATAATGTGTTATGATATAGACATGCTTGTCCAATGGGGAGTACCAAGAATCCGATGGGAAAAGGCCCTCAAATCTTCTATGGCTCTAATTTATAATTTATTACTAGTACTTATATTTTTTTATCTTTCAAACATTATACAGTTGTCTTGGCCTAGTAGTATCCGATCCAACTAAATGTCATCATTTCTATTATGTTGTAGGTTTGAATCTCAATATATTTGATTTTTTTATCATCTATTTTCTTTAGTCTTTTAAACAAATTTGGATTCGATCCCACTTTCATTAAGTGGATTAAAGAATGTATCACCACGGTCTCTTACTCAGTTCTAGTAAACGATGGCCCCTCAGAACAATTCTTTCCTAAAAGGGGCCTTAGGCAAGGAGACCCCTTCTCCCCGTTTCTCTTTATCTTGGGAGCGGAAATACTTTCTAGAATGCTACAACAAGAAAGCAATAACTCCAATAGTAACATAGGGATTAAAGTATGTCGCCAAGGTGATATCATCCCATTCCTTACCTTTGCATATGACATTATCATTTTTGCAAATGCAAATGAATCAGCATGCTCACGGATCAAAGAAATCTTGAATGACTATTGTCAAACATTAGGCCAAGCCGTTAACTATCACAAATCAGCGTTTTAAACCACAGCTAATATGTCCAACCAAGACAAACATAGAATACAAAACAATCTGCAGATCACCTCTACGATGGCTTTAGACAAATATCTAGGGTGTTCGATTGTCAACGGTAGGGTGAACAAGCAAACCTTTGAGGAGATTGTAACTAATTAAAAAAAACAATTACAAAAATGGAAAGCAAATTCTTTGTCCCAAGAAAGAAGAAGTTTACTCATAAAGACTAACCTAAGCGCAAAACCTATATATATCATGCAAATTTTCTTCCTACCAAAAAACTTGACAAAATAAATAAAAACTTTTATTGGAATAAAGAAAGAAAGTATCACCCTCTAATTATATGGGATCAAGTTTGCAAATCTAAACAAAATGGAGGAACAAGTATTAGGAAAGCCGAGGAAATCAACATTGCACTACAATTTAAGCTACTATGGAAAATCATCTCAGAACCGGATAATATATGGCCATATGGGTCAAAATTGTCAAACAAAAATACCTTAAAGACTGCAATCTAATACAATACAAAAAGAAATACTTCACATATTGGCAATGGGCTAAACTCATGTCCCTAACGGAGCTCTTTGCCTTGGGCCTTAAGTGGCAAGTAGGGGACGGGAACACCATCAATTTCTGGCTCGATGATTGGGTCTTGGACACTCCTCTTATTGAAGTAGCCAAAAATAAAAACTCGATAAATGAAATGACCAGAGTTAACGACTTCATTACCAATAATAAAACATGGAATAAGGAAAAGACTATGAGAGAACTTGGAAATCATTTAAACCAAGACACACTTGACAAAATAACAAACATTCCAATCCCAAGTAATAATATCACGGATAGACTTTATTGGGGACCAAGCCTAGATGGGTGGTTTTCAACAAAATCATCTATCAATCTTCTTCAGAATAAAAAAGGTCATTGTAAATCCGACCTAAACTGGATATGGGACTTAGATTGCACCCCTAGAATTAAACACTTATTGTGGAAGGCATCCTAAGGAGGAACACCAACAAAAGGAAAATTGGAAGAACGCGGAATCGCAGTTCCTATGCAATGTGAATTATGTAATCACCATAGAGAATATTTCTTCCATTTATTCATGGATGACAATTTCGTCAAAAATATCATCCAAAAAGTAGATGCTAAAAATTTTAAAGTTATCGACAAATGGAATAGAAATGTGAGAGATGAGTACTCCATTATAAAAACTATGAGACAAACAGTCGGCATTGAGAAAACAGGTATAATGGCAATCATCTGGTGGAGTATCTGGTACTTCAGAAATCAAATAGTTTTCAAAAACGAGGCTAATACTGCCAACAATATTATCAAATTTATCAAACACCAAACTCTCAATTGGAATATAGCTAAAATTGATGAGGAAGAGACAAACGCAATGTCTACGTCTATTTATCCTAACAACTCAACTGGCTATGAAAACAGAAGGAAAAAAAGCATTAAGTGGGAAAAACCAAAAGGCTCAAGTTTCAAGCTAAATTTTGACGGGTCCTACCGAGATAACGGGAACTCTGCAATTGGCTTTGTGATCCGGGATCACGAAGCCAATTGGGTCGCGATGAAGGGTGCCAACATCCCATCTTGCTCGGTTATCAGAGCTGAGGCTACAACATTGAGAGAGGGAATCCGTAAAGCATTAGATCTTAATATACAAAATATCGAAATAGAAGGGGATAACCTTTGCATAATCAATGCACTTAAAAGTATTTGGAAATGCCCTTGGGAAGTCGAAATGATCATTTCCGATTCCCTCATAGACCTCTGTTGGTTTCAGACAGTTCACATTCATCACGAGTTTAGGGAAATTAATAGCGTAACGGACAGACTGACCCTTTTAGGTCATTCAACCCTTATCACCAATCATAACACAGATTTAGAACTGCAAGCTCTCATCCATAAGGATGCTCTAGGATAGACTACGAATCGTTTATAGTCCTTCCTAATCTCTTTCCGTTTTCAAAAAAAAAACATTTTCTCATTTTCTTGTCCAAATGAAAAACTATTTTAGTTATGGGCATTCTTATTAATTATTTTTTATTCTTTATTTTAATACAAACCTTTGTATTGGAGTATAATTTATGATATTTTAGGATTTTCCCCATATATTCAAAATTGTATTTGTAAATTATAACTTCAATGAGTTTTTTTAATCTGAAAATACTATAACATATATATATATTGATACAAACATAAAGAGATAAAATACATGACTTAAAATCTAATAGGAAGAAGTCCTATATTAAATTTATTTGGTTTATTTTTTTATTATCTTATTTTTTAAAAAAATATTTATTTTACACTAATTTACGTGCTGACATGTTTTTGATTTTTGAAAGATTGTTAAATGTAATAAATATTCTATCCGTATCAAAATAGTTGATGTTTAGTTTGCTGACACATATTTTAACAAGTGAAAAACTATATAAAATATCGATTTTTTAAATAATTATCATGTTGAAAAAAAATCAAGTATTTTAAAATTGAGGTAAAATATTGAACACAGCCCAACTATTTCTATATGTATAAAAAAAAAGAGCATGGCCCGAAAATGACGACCCTCGACATATGATAGAACCCTTAATATCGAAGGGAGTTGTTAAATTAACTCTATATAAAATTCGTAAAATCTTAACCACTCAATTTTTAATAAGTGATTTAGATTTAAATTAATTTAGACCTTTTTTAATTTATTTTTTTAGGGTCAATAGGTTTTTATCAGGTAATCCTATCAACTTCATGGAGTTCAACTCCACGGGATATATTTAAAACAGATATGATATGAAGCTAAATTGGAAAATATTTTCTTTATATACACCCAGTTTAACTATTTTTAAATTAGATCATGAGGTTCACCTATTTCCTTTTTAGAATTTTATTTCTTAATTAATAAAATATTATTATCATATACCTTTTAGGACACACCATCAACAAACCGTTTTAAAAAATGATGTAAAGTGATTAATGGGTGGTTTTTATTTTAAGCAGAGCATCTATTCGATTAGATTACACCAAAAAAAAAAGGAAGATTAGACGTCAAAATGTAATAATGGTAAAAAATCTTTAGAAATAAATAACAGGTGGGACCCAGTTTCCACCCACAGAGACACACAGGAACCCTGCCCCGGCGCTCACCTTTTTAAGTACTCCTCCTTCGCCATTGCCATTGCCGACGAAGACGCCTACTTTTCCCTGTAAATCTTCCTCCTTCCTTTTATATCGCTTCTTCGTCTTTGACGTTTTCTTCCTCATCCCCCTCAACTGATCCTAATCCTAATCCCAATCCACTCTCATCCCCCCTTTTATAAACCAGCCAATTAAGCCACACATCAACCATTTATTTTTAATTTTTAATTTAATTAATTTCCCCGGCCCTTGGATTTCTCTGTCTGTCGATCTTGAATTTTCTTGAAAGATGAAGTTCTGCAAGACGTACCAGGAGTACATGCAAGGCCAACAGAAGAAGGAGCTGCCCGCCGTTGGTTTCAAGAATCTCAAGAAGATCCTTAAACGGTGTCGTCGAGACGTTTCTAATAATTCCCGCCATTGCAATCCCTCTTCTTCTTCCCTCGCCCTTGCAACCTCCTCTAATTGCCCTCTTCAATGCCCAGGTTTCTTTTTCTTTTTCTTTTTTCATTTCTCTTTGGATTTTGATTTGATTTTTTTTTTTTTTTGTATTTGTATTTGTAGATGAGTTGATTTATGATTGAATCATAGGTATGAGGGAAATCCAGTTAGGATGAACTTCATTATCAAATTTTTAGATCAAATTATATATTGTTCTACAAAAATCATTTCTTAAAATTTTAATTAGATCGAACATGTTACATTTCATGTATGTTTGCAATTCATTATTTTCCATAAAATATATAGGTCATTTGATTTCTTATAGATCTGTTGGTTGTTTTGAAGGGAGTCTATATTGATGTTACTCAATTCCTTTATGTGTTCATATCATTTCATCATATATTTTGCTAGCATATATAATTTACATGATGCATTTTTGTCCATGTGAATGAAGTTTTAGTCCAGAACTAAGGAATTTATGGATATGGTGGGCGCCATTCGAATCTTGAGGCGACACGAGTTCTTGCTAGGTTGGCGTTGCGGCCTATATGCCTCAAAATCGATCTTTTTCGACGTGGTCCTCTTTTATTTCCCTACAAGTTTCTTGTCAAATTTGTGTTGCATCATATCTCTCCGAAAACGACTGCTCTCTTTGTCATCTTGTTTGATTTCATACTGCTTTTAACTCCTTCCAGGAAATTGTATGTTGCTGACTCTTGTTTTTGTTGGCTCCTTTGATTTTCCATGTTTCTGTCTACCTTGATTTATTTGTGCTAGTTCATATAGTTTAGTGGCTTGGCCTTCGAAGGCTGCGGTTAGCATGAGACTACGAGTAAACTGATGATGGTATAAGCTAGATTTTCTCGATCTCTATATACGTGTCTTTAATCGGACTGCGTTGCCAGTTTTTGTCTTGGGCTGTATCAAATGTTGATGGTGTAAGGATTGACTGTGCAGTGTGTGATGGAACCTTTTTCCCTTCACTTCTCAAGGAAATGTCGGCCGTAGTAGGCTGCTTCAACGAGCGTGCAGAGAAGCTACTAGATCTACACCTAGCAACGGGTGTTAAGAAGTACTTCGTGTGGTGCAGAAGGAAGACTGAAAAGAATCATAATTCCTTGATCGAGGAAGGCCGGGATCTGGTTACTTATGCAATGATCAATGCAGTCGCAGTCCGCAAAATTCTAAAGAAGTATGATAAGGTAAAGGTGAAACTGTTTCAAGGCATTTCGACGCATTTTATGGACATGTCGTTTAAATTTAGTCATTCCGACTCGAACGTACAGGTTCATTACTCTAAGCAAGGGCAAGCATTCAAGTCACAGGCTCAAAAAATGCACATTGAGATCCTTCAATCTCCGTGGCTTTGTGAGCTCATGGCTTTCCACATCAATATCCGAGACAAGAATGTTGATAAGAAGAAATTCGCTTCGCTATTTGAAGGGTGTGCTCTTACTTTTACCGATGGGAAACCGGCTCTCACCTGCGAGCTCTTCAATTCCATCAAGCTTGATAATGATTTATCATGCTCCATTTGCTTGGTGAGTCTAAATCTACGATGCATAAACAGATTTCTTATTCTTATGTTTTGTAAAATATCATATTAAGGATTTTATCTTCTCAATAGGATACGGTATTCGATCCTGTGGCTCTTACATGTGGCCACATCTTCTGCTATATATGCGCATGTTCGTCTGCTTCAGTAACCATTGTGAACGGACTGAAAGAAGCATCCCCAAAAGAGAAGTGCCCCCTTTGTCGAGAAGTAAGTTCTGATATATATGGCTACTCACACGGAAAGGTTTACATTCATAACGCTTAACTGCTTCAATGGAATTTTTCTAGGCTGGAGTATACACGGGCGCTGTGCACTTGGAAGAGCTTAACATTTTGTTAAGCAGAAAGTGTCCGGAGTACTGGGAGCAACGTCTGCTGGCAGAGAGAGCGGACAGGGTGAAGCAGGCGAAGCAGCATTGGGAGACTCAGTGTCGAGCCTTCATAGGTGTGTGATTCACAAATAAACTTCCTATCATCTCCGTTTACATACATACCATAGCCTAAATTCCAGTGTGTAACGAAATTCCTCACCATAATCCTTAATGTGCTTGCGACAAATATTACTGTCGAAAGTGTTCTTGTGTAAAAGCAATAAGCATTCAGCTGTGTATCAAACTGTAATTATCGTCCGTTTACAATAAATGCATCATCGCATCGACGTGCAGTGCACGAAGAAAGACAGTATTGCTTGTGGCTTTCTCTGGTGAATCCGATAGAGAGACATGTATTTGAATGGCTAGCTGCAGCTACCAGGAGGAATCTGGTGCCGATTTTGATTGAAGCTTGCAAAGTTACAGCGACAATGCCCATCCGTTTGTCGCCTTGCAAGTGATTCGGAGAGTAGTGTGATGATGTGTTGCCGTTGGTCGCGACAGCTCTTGTCAAATTCTTTTGCCAATCCTGTCAAGTTAACAACTAGATCGATTGAGAGATGTTTAAACCTCTCAAAATCCTTGGATTCGTCAAGTTAACTGACCCAAACTGATCCACAATCTTCTGATGAGTGATAACAGATATGACTTGAATCCAAAATCTACTTGATTTGTAGTCTTCCTTAACCCATATGAAATGTATTCAAGACTTGAAGAAGTTGATGTACTTTAATTCAAGACTTGAAGCCTACATGCTTGATTTGTAGTCTACCTTAAACCCAAATGGAGCCTACATGCATATATTCATACATGAGAGGCGTTTCAAATTGACCCAATTCAGGGATCCTTCCTTTTAGCTTAATTATTCAAGATTTAACCACTTTATAGCTTTGATTGGTTTGAGCTCCTCTTAACTTGAAATTCAAACTGACCCAATTCTGGGATCATGTAAGAGGCGTTTCTTGTACCCTAAATAGGAGGATCCATGAATCATCTCATGCTCTCTTCCTTCCCCATGTTAGTTTGGTCTATTTTGGAACTGATCTCTTCATATTCCTCCATTTTCGGCGCATTTTCCTGAGAGATGATTCCTGAAGATTGACAGACACCCTATATTTTCTCCATCACCATATAAACCAAACTGAAAAGCCAGGGAGGCAGTTTTATTCAACTCGATTAGCAATGGAGGTGATCGAATCATGCATCATTAGCCTGAGGAAGTTGCTTGTTCTCTCAGTACCATTCAGCTTCCATACTGCATCCCATTCTTACATATTTGATGTCATCTTTCAAGGGCGGACTTCTGAAATTTGCCTGAAGATGTTCAGTTCGAAATTCTTCTTGTAAGATTGGAGCTGTCTTATCTATGCCTTTGGATGATCCAAATTTCTTTTGAACATATCAGTCACACCTTCCATGAGTAATGACAATACTTGTTACACTTAATCCTCCAGCCTGCCTGCCTCGTACAGTGGACTCCCAATCCAGCTTCTTCGGGTCTCGTTACTTCCTTTTAGTTCATGAGATGAATCCTCCTCTCTTCTGTTGAACCCCAAACAAAACCTCCAGTTTCCTTGTCAGATCACATACTACATGTGGGAGTGGAGCTGTTTGAATATTAGAGGGCAAAGGTATCGTAGAGAGTATTGGAAACACGTGTGATATGTACTATGATGCAAGTCTCAATTCGAAGATCCAAAAGCAAAAGCTCTTCTAAACAAATCTGCCTGTAAAGAGATGTTAAGGTCATGTACAACTTCCAACGAAGAAAGAACAAAAAGGAAACAAAAATTAGGGTTACGCCTCTTTTCAGAATAACGTACTCCAAGATCCTTGCCCTAAACCGTATAAGCTAGGGGTGTGGTGTATTTGGGATATCCAAATCTGAAGGCGACTGCAATACCAACATCAAACCAAACAGATCATGTTCAACTTCAAAGATGGATGTGACAATGCCACCACCCGCTCTTGCCTGCATGTTGTTAAATCATGGAAAATGAGAAAGCAAGACTGTAAATTTATGATGATGGTTGTGTATTTACCAGACTCTATAGTCAACTGACAAGCACCGAAGCACGGTGGTTGCATATGGAATGAATAGGAAACAGGATGAGAGATCTCACTCACTTGTGACAATCAGGAAATAATGCTGTTTGTTTCAGTCTTCGTGGTGACGAAAACGCACTAGTTTTGTGATGAATGACTTCTCACGTTGATATCTGAAAAAATAAACAGGGAGCAAACTATGACTTAGCGTTAGCAAGTAAAGATCAGAGCTTAGAATGTAAAAGCAAAATTCAAATGGTTTTAAATAACGGCACACATGAAAAATGATATGTTTGACTGGGAGCTCCGATCTTAGGAAACACATCATTCTTATTTTCCTTTCTTCTAACTATTTTAGCTCAGTGCCCTCTAGTGAGAGGGTATGCACATGTTATACAAAAGGATGAAACAACATTCTCTTTGTTTGAAATTCATAGAGGGCCTTGAACTCATATACTTAGATTTAGAACTATATAGTATATATACTCCCTCCTATCATAATTCATAACGTTTTAGGATTTTGTACACTTAATAAGATAAAATAAATTGTATTGTTTTTCCAATTCTAAATTGTTGATTGAGGAATAGAGGATGGGAATAGGTGTTTTCTATTATTGAGAACGAAATTGTGCATTGAAATTTAACATAATTAATGAGGATTAAAGGACTTCAAAAAATTATAAAAGGACATAAATTGTGATACGGAGCGAGTATTATGGTACACTAAATAGAGCAAAACACAATGAAATTTTGGAGAAGTTGCCTTGTTTTAAAGAGAAAAGTTGCACTGCCTACAATGTCGCACAGAATTTTTTTTTTAATGCATATTTCAGTGATATAGATCACAAAAGTATTTGAAAGTATCATTACTTACATGAAGAAGGTTGAGAAGCAAAAACAGAAGAACCCTATTGTGACATGGATTAGAAATGTAGGCCAGAAGTTCTCGTGGTCCAGAATTATTTTCTCAGAACAAAATGCAGTCAGCCCTGAAAACAACAGTACCATCCAGCCAGAAGGCAAGCACCTTCTGAAGGAGAAGGATGATGAACCCTGGAAGAGATTACAAATAACAGGATGAAAGTACATATGACACGAGAGAGGGAAAAAACTATACTCCGTATGAAATTAGACTGTAATTAATAGAGATAAACCTTGAAATATTGCTTGATAAATACTGCAGAGTAAATTATTCTGAGAACCATATCTTTGTCAGCGTCAAGGAAAAAACAAAGCATGGTAATCGCTTGTAAATTACTCATTAAAAAAGGGAATAAAGGTATTGAACCTTTTCTATGGCCAATCATAAGGTTTCAGTGCATCTCCTATATAATGCAACCTGAGAGTTTTTGAAAGATTATGTATACAAAGGTACTGTAGTTTTAAGTTCAAACTTCAAATCACTAAATTCAAAGGGCACTAGTTCCAGATGAGACATGCCTAGTAAAGTAGTAACATTTTTTTGGGCAAGTGCATGCCTGCCACATTTGATTTTGGTTAAAATTTATCTCTTGATGAACCCACATTTTTTCCCCTGCGATTAAATGATTCCCAGTGCAATATCTCATTTATCTCTCCTACTATCTCTCTGATAAATTACACTTCTATACATGCTTCAACATATTATATCAAATGCGGATGTAATATAAATAAGTAAAATAACAATAATGCAACAATAATTATGTATGTATTATAATTATTTTGTCATCATAATAATATATCAATCAGACAGTATTGAAAGGATACTTGTAGAATTGGCAATTATTAAGCCAATAGCACCAGATGACTTCACAAGCAGAACATTCAGCCCAATATAGATTATTGAGAACAATATTAATGCAACATTGGACCGCTTCAATTGTTTCTCATGTGCAACAGAATGAACAAAAGCTTCAGATGTACCTGATTCATGATCCAATTCTGAACAATTCAGACACATATTACGAGGCTATATGATCGATAATATCCACAGTACATAAGAAAACACAACATGTAGATATAGGCAGCCAAACAAAGAGAAGCCCATAAATTTTTTATAAAAGGAAGAGATTAGGATCAACAACTAACCAAGGAACAGTTAGTGTCCAGCCTAGAGGATCCTTAAGTTCTTGATTTTGCGATATACCAACGGCAGGGACTGTATGGCTTAAGGAAGCAACTTTATCAGCCTCAAAGTTAAACTTCCCTGAAAATATGCCAGTTTTCAATCTCTGAAAAGTCTAGATCTACTTTTGTATCCAAAAGGATAATTTCAATTTCCCAAGAGCAAGTATGTGTTTTTTAATGCATTGATAACACAGAGGTTATCTCCTACAACTTCAAGTTTTTTAAGGCATACTTAGTTCGATGTTAGTAGACCAAATCTGAGTCCCAGTGCTTTTGACCCTTAGTATGAAGGATTTTTCGCACTAGTGAGTGTTAAGAGAGATAACCTCACCTTATTGATCACGAATTATATATCCGTAAGTCTCTTTTCCATAATTAAGTTTCGATCCAGCAAAATTTAATTTGAAAAGCAGCCTTATTTTGGCCTTGACCAAAATACTATCTGAGCAAATAAATTCATGTGCCTATTCTCCACTTCTTTTCTATTTCCAATATATTCCAATCAGTCTGTTCCCTGTGCTCTTCCCTTCATCGTTTATATTTCATTTATGGCATTCTACTCTGTTTACTTCAAACAATTGCATCTTATTTTATTGTTTTCTAAACATAGTTTGTGCAACATGCTAGAAGAAAATATCCATTTTTATAGCATTATGCTCTGTTTACTTCAAACAATTGCATCTTATTTGATTGTTTTCCAAACATAGTTTTGTGCGACATGCTAGAAGAAAATATCTATTTTTGTGCACCAGACTAGAAGCAATCTCCTTTCACCCTAGCCATCAACAATATGAATAAAACTATATAAGAATTTTCTTGCCGACAAAAACATGAAACTCCATTAGTGAAGAATACAATATAAAGAATCAATAATAAGGACTCAATAGACAAGAACAGCAAAAGTGACTTATTTTCATTTAGGGAGGAGTCGTCCACTTGGTTAGCAAGGTAACAATATTCTGATAACATAAACATTCTTAAATATAGGTCATTCCTAGGAACATAAAAGTTAAATGGACATCCTAGTTAAAGTAACGACACCAATTAAAATTTCTTTTAACATTCAAACTTCTTTGCTATTCGATTCAACTTGAACTGACCACAAGCATTTCCTATGATGCATAGGGGATCAATATGGCTATGAATTTAGCCTAACATCCAAAACATTTGAAATCTTCATAGGAGAAATCATTCAACTATTGCAATTTACAACTAAGAGGCACATATTGTCACTCAAGAAGAATAATTACTAACCATTGACGGCCAAGAGTATGACATACAAGCAATAGTATTTAAGAGCAGTTGAAGCTTCTCCATCACTCCATTTACTACCATAGAGTAATCTGATTAGTGCATAAGAATAGCTTGGCCCAAATGCCAGAACAATAAGACCTGTAAAATGGAGTAATTGGCAAACAAGAGTAAAAATCAGTACAATTCTAGAACCTCACATGACATTGTAAGAGAATCTAATTCCAAAACACACCAGTGATGAAATGTCAATGTTACAAAAATGAGGAAACAATTAGACGAAAGCAAGAATGTACGGAACCTCCTGCTAACCAATCATACATGTCTTCTTACAAGTAGTTAATAAACAGTTACCATTCTTATGCAATCTTATCACAACAAAAATTTATTTTAGATAGTTCATATAAATTTTATCATTCTAAAGCATACCCAGTGTTTCAATATCAACCAAAAGAGACTGATATATACTTTTATGTTTATAGTGCCAGATATATTTATGTTCAAATTTCAATGATAAATGTAGAAAACATAAATGTAAGAATCGTCTGGTAAAGGATATTATATCAAGTATCCGTTGTCGTTTTTGTTTTTCTTATGTTCGTCTATAAGCTATCCTATCTTGTTTCTTTTGAGGCAAACTTAAGCGGTGAAAACCCATCTACCTTTTGAAAAGAAAGCCAGACTTCATAGAAATGGTTAGCAATCATTTATTGGTACTTGATTAAACAACACATGAATTAGGTCAAAAGACTTACCAATTAATGAAATTAGCTTCAAAGCCTCTGTTAGACAATATCCTAACTTCTTGCTTCTATCTTTGCTATCTTCTTCTGCAAATGGAGATGTAAGAATTTCATTGTCTAGTAATGCATTCAACCAAGAAGAATGGAAGCACATAGATAAATCTGAGGAGCTGTTAAACAAAAATTAGCCATTAGATTCTACAATTTCCTCAATTATCTGAGCACAGATAGAGTCTAAAGCATTTTACCACAAAAGAAGCCTGTAATGATTACTCGAATGAGCAGTTTCCTTGTCCCCATTCATAAGATTGCATCAGTTTCACTTTCTGGTGAAAAAGAGATGCAGTCTCATTTTTCAGGATTACATTAAATTTTGCCAGGAAAAGAAAATCATCAAAATATTCATCAAAGCGAATAGGAGGGCAAGTAAAAGGCAAGTTCTCTGTTTAGTTACAAATGAGAATAACACATAAGCAGAGGGAAGGAAACAAACCTGAAGCAAATCTGGCAAATGTGGTATATGAGCTTTCTTCAAAAGGAAGAAAGACCAATCTGACCACTAAGCTCCCTGAAACATGTACAAATAATCAAGCATAGGACAAAAATAAAATTATAATGAAAAAAAGATTGGATTAATATTTACTCATTTTCTGAATGCATTAAATTAGGTAATGCAAAAGTGTATTTCTAAGTTACCTAGTTTATCTACAAGACCATATACAGCTTGGTTATAGGGTGTGTCCAACCATACAAGCACCAATTTCTCTCCTTCTTGAAGTATAAACTTTTGGAAGGATTGGAATGTAAACAACATACACATCTTTGATAGCTGCCTATCATAATCCACTAGACCACGAACGCTGAGGCTGCATTGGTAGTATGTCAAGAAAAAACTACCCAGCAAGTATATAAATTGATGTGATCCAGACCATAAATATATAAATGAAGTCATCACGAAAATCCAGTAACAAACATAAGTTATTAAAATCCATTTCCTGTCCAAATATGTCCAATATTTTTTAAGAGAACAAGAGATGCCATAAAAAAAAGGCTGCCCAAACAGTTTGAGGCATCAATAGGGAAAATGACTACACATTAGCATTTATAGCACTTTGAAGTATATGTTTCACATCTTGCCATATTAAGAGATAAACATCAAGCAAAAAACCTATTATAACACACAGCCCTCATCCAGGGATCACTGAAATTTTCAAGCATAACTTGCATGCATTTGTAGTTTATCTATAACAAAAAAATATACCTGAAAGGGAAAAGTATTGAACTTCGAAATTCAGAACAATAAAGAAAATAGCCCCAATAACCAAGGAAAATGCAGCCTCCAAATGATATTTGTGAAAATCCGAACACAACTGCTTTTTCCTGTAAGTAATCACAGCCAATTGGTTTAATGAATAACTGAATATCATATCATATATAAGTGCATCAAGTAAAAGCATATGCTGACATACTAAAATTGCAAATACTCATCTCTCTGTAAATCCCAATTTTAATATTTGATCACACTGAGGAAAATCTTACATATATTACTCCATCCAGTAAATCCAAAATTGTTAAACACCATAAAAATATTACCAGTTACAGATTTGGCAACTGAATATAAGATATGAAAAGCCATAAGCACCTTCATCAAGAATGTTTAAGAAATAGTAAACCCTACGACAAGTCAAACCAGCTGTTCATTGCACAAGTGTCCCTGAATCAACTGGCCGGCCATCTATTGTTTATCACAGGGCCAAAGTTCCAACAAATTAAGCCTGATCCATTTATGGATGTTGCAGAACTTTCCCCAACATGATGTTCTACTTAAGGATATTTCCAAACAAGAAGTACATTCCCTAAACCTAAATCCCTAGTATCTGTACCCATGAAAGAGTATCTTGTGAAATGAAAACCTTGAGAGGGGTTAGAAATCAAAATTTATATGCTTTGAAAGGTAGAACCTCAAAGCTCCCCATTAGAGTGTACCAAAATTAAATCCAAGAAAAAAAGTGTCGTTAAGTCGGCTATAAAACTAAAAGAACAAAATCAATTGAAGAGATGATATCAAACTTCATTTGCTATAGGTGAATCAATCTATTTCAATATTGGTGTAGTAACATGATACAAAATGGTCCAAATATGAGTATATATAAAACCCTATTACAAAAAAAATTAAACATCATTGGTGAAGTAACATGATAAAGACCAACGAGAGTAATCAATCAACAAAGAAAAGTCATCTTCTTTTCATGTGTTACGGGGGTAGGTGATTCTGCAAAATTTTCACACGAGACAACCCCATTTCCAATAAATAGTGACAGTGATTAATCTGATGCCATTTTGTCCACCCACTGGACAGCTCATTATCAAAGAGATATAAGTCCGTCTGCAAAACAAGAAATAATCTACTAGACAAGTGGAATGCAGTACAAACTGATAGCCTAATAATTATGCTATTCGACGCAAGTTTCATACAAGGTGTATATAAAAGCCTATGACAAATTTCAACATCTTATCTCACCATTTTACAGCTTCCAACTATAAAAAAGTATGTTGTCAGGCAACGGAAAAGTGTAGCAGTAGTTTCAATCATCAGCCGCAGTTTGAGAAGAGATAAGTTCTGAGAAAGAATATAAAAAGGTTCCGCCAACAGCTCAAGCAAGCATGCAACACCTGCATCTCAAACTTAAGGTCATAGTAGGGCGTCATATCATACAATACATCACGTGTATTAAACAGACCAAGCATGAACAGGCAATTGTGTATCTCACTATCTTCCAAGTTATAGCCTTATAGGATGTATCCATGGAAGTAACTATTTAACCTTCAAGTGAATAGTAAAAGACCTTACTACCTTACTATACACTCTTCAACGTTTACAAGAGTTTAGACAATCCTCATAAGGCTCTGTTTATTGTATACTGAGGTTCCAATATAAGCTATGCTTTTCTCAAACATTGCACTTGATAGAAAGAGCTTCTCTTTTATTTGTCAAAAAATTCTGTGATTTTAAAGGATGACATTAAAAATCAAACCGAGATGAATAATCTCTTGAACCAATTACACTTTGGAAGGCTCAACATAGTAGCAGAAATTTTGGGTTTGCAAAGTATAACATGTTAGATAACCAAATGATGGCTAAATCTAACAGGAATAAGCAGAGCATATTACCATTTAATAGTATAGCTTGCCCGTAGGGGTCAGAAGAACTTAATGATTGCCACCAAAAGACGAAAACACATGCTGTAAGTGTGATAAGCAATCCAAATGGAAAAGACAGCCAGGCCACTTTCAACAGATTCGCCACATTCTTTCCCATGGAAGAATCATCACTGTTTCAAAAAATTAAAAAGCTCTCTGAAATCCAAAACTTTCACGAGTTAATGAGATTAGAGAAGCATGCTATATATTAACATTCACAATCCTGACTCCTGAGTAGTGAGTAGTGAGTAGTCGTTATTGAAAAGGACATATTCCTCAAATTGTAGAATCCAAAATCCATAATTGAGAAAGTAGCTTGTAAAGTATGATGAGATTTAGATTTATATACTGGCTAATGAAATCAAAATTCTTCGTTCACCTAAGGTCCTGCCTTCCTTTCTTAGAGTAAATGTTTTCAGTCAAGTTTTATTAAGAGAACTTTAATCCATATTTCAATAATCTAGGGCATGATAGTTTTCATATAATTTCTTGGCTAATGAAATCAAAATTCTTCGTTCACCTAAGGTCCTGCCTTCCTTTCTTAGAGTAAATGTTTTCAGTCAAGTTTTATTAAGAGAACTTTAATCCATATTTCAATAATCTAGGGCATGATAGTTTTCATATAATTTCTTGTAATTATTACCCTTTCTAACATATTCACTCTACTGTAAGTTTCTGTATGAAGCTAACTTGAAAGGTAGGACTCATCCAAGGTAAGGAACTTGGCATTAATGAGCATCAATTTCACTCTGAAAATCCGATAATCTAGAGCATTAATGAGCATCACTAACCTAGGGCATGATAGTTTCCAAATGAGCATCAATGTCACTCTGAAAATCCAATAATCTAGAGCATTAATGAGCATCAATAATCTAGGGCATGACAGTTTTCATATAATTTCTTGTAATTTTTACCCTATCTAACATATTCACTCTCGACTGTAAGATTATGTATATAGCTAACTTGAAAGATAGGACTCATCCAAAGTAAGGAATTTGGCATTAATGAGCATCAATGTGACTCTGGAAATCCAATATGATCGCATATAAAAGGCACAAACAGATCGACTGCAATACTGAGCTCACTCTACTAGTCTACTAGCATGAATAGACATTGTTTGTATCTTAGTCCGCTCTACATTTCCCCATGAAAAAAATAGAGTGCAGCATCAGGATGGATAAAATTTACGAATACCCACATTTCCTCTAATAACAAGGCTCAGTTTGTTTGTGATGTTTGGATTGCACAAGTTTTGCAATATAGGGCTAAAACTAATCCAAAACTACACAGTTCTCAATGATAAACCATCCTAAGTAGAAGCCCTCATCTAGTCCTTCTGTACAGAAAGAGTCCCTTCTAGAAATAATAGAGAAGAAAAGGTAAATCTACTCATTCCTATAGACACGGGCAAAACTATAAGTAAGTTCTCCTCAATAAGCAGTTTGGGACCCTTGTCTGTAAAAGGACAATCTATTGCTGACGGGATCAAGAAAGAAGGAAAAAAGGTCATTGTATAGGAAAGATAAACATATTGGATAAAAGAACTAAGACGCACCACTTAATCTCAGCCCTCATGGATGCTCGTCGAAATCCCTCACGGCTGAGAAATAAAATGCATGTGACAAACAAATGGAACTGTACAGCATAAACCTGCAGAATGCAATGGAAAGAGTTGTGGGAAAATTAATAAAAACGTTATCTATGAGAGAATGAGTGCACAAACTACATCATAATACCCAACATACCATTCAAAGATTTCAACACTCCCTCACAACAAGCTCGAATTATTTCTGAAGAAATTGAACCCTCCCAATCATAAATAACAAACGCACAACACATGATGGGCTGGCCCGCTGGGTAGAATTCAGATTTCAAAACCATACAAAATAATAATGAATAAATAGATAAATCTGAATATCTGATTATTGTGCTACTGTTCCCCAAACATAAAATTCCAATTCAAAATCAAATGAAGAAGATATTATGATATTGAACAGTGTCACTAAGAGCCGATGCCTTACCTTACATGAACATCTATATTGACTAATCTCCGGTAAACATGTCCAATTTTTACAACCATCTTATTCAATATATTGCCACTAGGCACATGATCAATCGACATTCTTCTCGTATTTTATAGCATAAGCTAACCCTTAGGATTCACAAAACATGAGCTAAACCACTCAGGTGGATTGTCAAACAATTAAACCCTCAAATACACATTTCCAGAGAGGAGGAACATAAAAGTGCATTTGCAAATCAAGCAATGCAATGAAAAAAGCTATATCTGTTTCATTCACTTCTAATCAATCACCAATTATGCTTCATATACAAAGAAAAAGTTAACAACATGTTATACATAAACTGAAAGCCCTTCATTTGATCAATTAATATAACACCTCCCCAAAACAATTGAAAATTATAAATCCAAAGCATATTTATTTACAACAATAGAAGGAATATGTGACATTACCGCATAATCATCCTGTGTAAGATGCCTCACCATCCATGTATTTAAGATGAATGGAATCCCTCTCGACAGGAACTGTGTAGCTGGGGATAATAGAGAAAGAAAGCATTATATTTAGTTTAAAGTAAACAACTTCTTCGTCAATAAGAATGAAACAAGTCCTAACCCATCAAATACTTGAAAGTCCGAGAGAGATTGGCACGACCACCATTATCACCCATTCTAAACACTTCTTTGTTGTTCCCCGATTGCTGCAACGGCCCTAACAACTGCAATTCAAAAGACATCCATAATTTACAAATTTACAGTCAATAAATAAACATTAGCAACAAGATCAAGAACAAACTGAATATGGAGGTTGCGTCACAAGTACAACCATAATCATTTCTAGTGGTGGACCCAGGATTTTTGCCAGGGGGCTGAAAATTATACAGAACGATAGTAAAATTCATCTTGGATCTGTATATCATCCTCATGTTCATTGCACATCACCCACCTATAAGGATTCATGCCTATATTTTATAGAAACCATCTGATATCTTGTCATCATAAGACGAACACCCATTAACATGTAATTTAACAAACTTTTCTTAGTCAATACACAATGTCTGGCTAAGGGCCAAAAAATGCAGTACCTAGTCAACTTGTTTCTTCCTTTGATCAAAATGCTTCAAACACCTTCAATTAAGTGGAATAGAAAGCAACAAATTCGCAAAGTACATCTTCAGGCATAAAAGTTGAACAATCCTTACGAATAACATGGAAAATAATTAAGGTGCTTGGGTCACACCAACTTGCGGCATCACATTCCACATATTAGAGGCATTAAATATTAACAAGAAACAGATCTCGTCAGATAGTCCACAAAAGACTTCCTCAAATCACAAATTCAATTCAGAAACCCCAAATTCAATTCACAAATTCATAAACTTCATTCTCAAAGTCACATATACAATAACTAAATGACAAAATTGATTCCCAAAATCACAAACCCTAACCAAAATTTCACAAAATTGATTCTCATAATCAAATCCTAATTTCACCAGTTGGTTTCCAAAATCAAAACCCTAAACGAATTCTCATATCCTACTTATAAATCGAATCTCAACAATCAAAAGATATAGCACAAATTCACAAAGTATGAAACACAAACACTAACCTTTTCAATTCGGATTTGGGATTTGAGGAAGAACAACTTGTCACACGGCCAGGAAGTTTCGGCCTTTGGTGCAATGGTGCAGCCGCTCTCTGTAGTGACAGCCCGGAGCCGACAGCAGCGTGGGAGGGAGGACTCGCGGCGTGGCGGAGCTGGTGAGACGGCGGGGAGGACTCGCCGGCGGAGCCAACACAGTGGTCGCGTACTCGCGTCGGTTTTCGATCCGCGGCCTTCGACGGTTCGACTGTTTGAAGTCTGAAAAGAAAAAAAAAATCGCAACTGTCTCAGTCTGTCTGTGTACATGTTATAAAAAAAAAGGAACTTCATCGGATTCGAACCGTGAATCACTTTCACTTCCCTTCCCTTCCCAAATGAGCCGAATAGAATCCATGTCATATGGCCCCCTGTGCTTTTTTCTCCTCGTAGTAAAAGGTGTGATTTTGTGAGAAGAGATATGGAAACAGGGAGGATATCGTGACAATGGATCTTATAGTTTACCTTCTAGTTTTATTAACGGTAAATTACAGAAAACCATCCTTAATATATGGTCATTTGTCTTGAACCATCTCTTATATATGTATTTACCGAAAACCACATATTAAAACCTTTTTGTTTGCAAAGTCAAACTCAACCCAATATTCTTTTTTTATACAATGCAAGAATTTGGGTGTGGTTAACAACGGTTAACCCACCGCCCAAGAGTGTCATGTCGGACGGCGTCGACGATCTCTGCTGGAGCACAATCGTCAACGAACTGCGAGGAAAAGTCAAGATGAGTAAGCTTATCAGTCACACGGTTCCCCTCTCTGAAGGTATGCAAGAAAGAGACACTCTCAAAAACCCGGCACATCCCAAGGGCATCCGAGACCGCCAGTTCGATCTCCCAACGAGCATCGTCAAATCCCCTTCAAGGCGTTGATCACCGCCAAGCAATTGCTCTCCACCTCAAGACGAGAGAAACCCCTCTTCCCAGCTTCCTGGAGTCCTGCCAATAGACCAAAACACTCAGCATGATCAACGAAAACCATCACATGGCGACGGGCACCACGGGAAAGGACTTCCCCTAATCCCCTCGTCAATCCCGGATAACAAACCCGGAGGTAGCATGTTCTGAAACCACCTTAGAACCATCAAAATTAAGTTTCACAAAACCGCTATTTGGTTTTCTCCATTTTACTACTTTTTGTCTTTTCGTTTTTATTTGATCGGTATTTGGTCTTGTAGTGTCCATGTCATGTTCTTGTTCCTCAGTTTTTGCTTTCCTCCAGGTTATCCTATATTGTTTAATATGTTTTATCCAGTTTTCCATATTGTCGATGTCGTTGTTATCGAAAAGGATTCTATTTCGCATAGTGCATACTCCCCAAAGGGAGAAAGCCAGGATCATTTTTTGCTCCGAAGAAAGATTAGTGAAGATCTCCATGATTATATTCTTATATGGTTTATTATCTTTGTTATTGTTTCTGATTATGCGTGCGATCTGTCTTACTGTCTATCCATTCTTCCAACGAATGATAGCGTAGTTTGACATTTGATGAAAATATGAGTGGGATCTTCTGCATTATGGTCGCAAAGGGGACAATCCATCGGAACATGGACACCTTTGCTTTGTAGGCTAGCTTTTGTCGGGGTGTCGTTTAGAAGGTTCTTCCAAAGGAAATTCTTTACTTTTGGTGGGCAGTCAATTTTCCATATTCATTCGAGTATGGAAAACGACACAGTTTGAATACATTCTTTAATCCAGCCACAAAAACGCGGGTAGAATCCGAATTTAGACTGAACAACCATCAAAAAATCTCAATTTACTCTATCATATGCTTTCTCCATATCAAGTTTGATAGTTATCCATCCATCACGACCCTTCCTAGAGTGAAAGGAGTGGAATATTTCGTGTGCTATATAAGAGAACATTATCCTGAATTGCTATTGCTATATCTGTTATAAAAGCCCCTTGCAATGGGTGAATTATTTTCACTAGTAGAGTTTTCAATCTGTCCGCAATAATTTTTGCAATTGTCTTATATAGAGTCGAGCAGAGGCTGATTGGTCTGTAATTGTTTGTTTTTCGTGAGTTGTCACATTTTGGGATTAGGGTGATAAAAGTTTGGTTTATTTGCTTTAACATTTTTCCCGAATGAAAAAACCCCTTGATAGCCTTAATAATTGAAGGTCCCACAATGTCTCTCATAGGGACTTATCTTTTTCGATGGAAAAGAAAGCCTTTTTTACCTCGTTATTAGTACTCCCTTCGTTTGGAAATATAGGTCCATTTAGGATCTAATTTTTGTTCGTTAATATAAGTCCATTTAGGTATTTGGACCAATTTTCCCAAATTTGCCCTTACACTTAATTAAGGCATTAAGGGTGTGAAGTACATAATAGTTTAATTTGATGTGATGCTAAATCAATTCCACATTTTCATGTAATTATTTTTGCTTGCCCACTTTTTTTTTTCCCACTTGGGCATAAAAGGAGATTAGATTAGCACAGTACATTGCTCCAATTTTGTTGATGTATTGTTCAAATTTAAGAAATTTCATGAATAACAAAGGAGATACTCCGTATGAATATTTGTTGTAACAAAAGAGCGTTCATCTATCATCGTCAAAATACTAATGGTACTACACTCATTCATTTCATTCATTCATTATCATGATCAAAAGACTTGCAATGTTTCATTCATTATCATCAAAATACCAGTACTGCTAATAACAGTTCAACAAAAAACAACTAATTTAGTTTTACATCATATGCTAATTAAGGCTACCATGCTCAATAAGTCTCTTGGTATTTTCTACTAAGACACTGTCGAGAGTAATTTGGTTAGGAAGATGACCATTTCTTTCCAACCTCGCTTTACTTATATGGGGAATTTTATATCCATTCGCCCCTTTAGCTATCATCATTTCTCGCACGCACAATTGCAAAGACAAGAAAACGCGATTGATCTTATCTGTCGGATACTCTTTGAATGCCCTTTGAACCGCAACAATGAGTTCATCCACTGATTTTGCACACTCCTTTTGTTGAAGTGATTGAACTGCATTAAAAAACCCAAGATCTAAAACATTCAAGTCCGGGGAATTGGCGGGTTGACAAAGCAACTGAATGTCGAACCCGTTTTGTGAAGCGGCTCTTTGAAACTCCTCATCGTTTGGTTACACATGTGTACGAGCGTTGTCTTGCTGTATAAAAATTGTTCTTTCTACTTCCTCTTGTGGCCATTTAGCTTGAATCGCCAGAATGAACTTTTCGATTAAGAAGACTCGTATGATTTCTTTTGTAACTGATGTAATCGGTTTTGATTCTAAAGTTCCGGCTTCTCTATTTTAGTTGCGCCTTATAGATGGTTGCGTTGTCGTAAAGGGAAACAACCCTATTTTTCCTGAAAATACTTCAGTTCCTTCTTCGTTGAATCTAGGCCTTGCAATGGCGACAAGAAACATAACCTTTCTAATGAAATTTTGCTTTAGCATGAACGCATCGGTTCTTCCTCGTTTTGGAGCAAGTAGTATGATGTCGACTTCTTAGTCATATAGAACCATTTCTCATCGATATGAACAAAATCGAGCATACCTTTGAATCGTGGCTCTTGATTTTGAGTGTTTGTGTCCAACATAGATATGCACCAACGAAGTTGGGCTAACTTGTTCTCCTCCTTCAAAAAAGGCTTAATTGCATTCGAGTGGCGACGAAGGAAACCTTTCTTGAAACGTGCATAAATAGTAGTAAGGCTGATTCCCAAAGCTTCAAGAAGTGCCCTTAGTGTTGTTCTTCGATTTAAAGGTATCAAAGCGATAGAATCAGGGTCAATTGTAACTCGCTTCCGACCGCAATTTCTTGATTTTTTATGAGACACGTTGACAATTGAGCCGTTCGGCGTATCCTTTGATCGCTTTCAAATCCGCTGAACTGTTTTATATGGCACTGAAAACAAAGACGAAACCTCCTTCGTTGTGTTGCGCTTCAGTTTTCCGCTTACATTTTTCTGTAGTAAAGCTTCGTAGATTGTCCGTCTTTCTTCATTTGACAAAAAACTCCTTTTTTGTTGATCATTAGTTTAGTCAATAAAATTACATGTAAAAAGATGAAGGATGAGGATAAGAATAGCAAACCATTACTAGGTCCTATGAATTTATCAGTACATAGAAGAAAATTCTAGCCAACTAAGATGATTTCAAAAAAGAACTTACGAGGAGGATTGGGTGAAAAATGATCTTCGTTGTATCCATCCAGTTCCTCAAGATTTATTTCGACATTCTACGAGTCTTCTTGATTCAGTCATATGGTAAGATCAATCACTAGGACACCATTTGAAGCTAGATGATCTAATGACCAATAGGAAGTTAGCTGTTGCAGCCTCTTGATCGTATTGAGTTCCTGGATTCTCAAAGGTGTTGATTGTAGCTCCTTCAACATCCCCATAACCATAATGCTTGGAATTGGATGATTCAATTTTGTAAAAACATAACGCGTTAACAACCTAATCGAGTTCAAATCAAGATAAACTAAACATAAACCATAAGAACACGAGGATTTGTTAACGCGGTTCGGTTTTCCTACTCCGCGGGGCCTCAAGAGGGGAGACCCGGTCTCGAGAATACCACTAACTTGAACAAGGATACAGATCTGGTTACAAGTTTGGATATCGGACGAGAAACACCTAAGGAACTGGCACACAAATCACAAATAAATAAAAGAGATAAGGTTCAGAGATTTGAGAGGAGAAGAGTTCCCTTTCACGGCTCTTCAATCCGGATGAAGACAATGAAGACTCCAAGGAACAGGAATCGAGTCTATGGATGAGCTGGCGCTCTTCCTTCTTCTTTCTCTCCTCACTCTCAATCTGGATTAGGGTTTGTGCCGCTGGAGCGTCTCTCTCATCTCTCTCTAGTGAACAGGAGAGCATATATAATGAAGGGTGTTGCCTTAGGGTTTCCAACGTCTCTGAAGGGTTCAAGTAGAGAAAGCAAGCCTTGGACTGGATCTCATTCTCACAAGAGAATGTTATCCATGCATTGGGCCGACCCATCATACAAGAGCTCTCAGGTTTGTAATAACCACATTTAGCGCGCACACACATTGTAGGTTGGTCTTCAAGGAAACTTGGTGCACCTAGAGTCCGAACCAAGGTATCCTTGGGGTCCCTTAGGTGTGTCCAAAGTCCCGAGACCATTCCCATGAACCTAGCTAGGTGTTTCTTCAAGTCCTTGCATCCAAACTTATCATCCTAGATCTATATGTGTACAAAAGCAAAACTTAATATTACATTTTATAGCAATTTTGTCCTTCAAGCTCTGAAAGTTGTGTTTCATTCAAATCAACTAAAGGTTCTTCACGAGGGAGAGAATTTAAAGGAAGAGGATTGAATGAATCTATGTTTATAGTGTATGTATATCCTCAATTAGATTGTCATGCATATCATCAATTATATATAATAAAGGAGAAGTCGCATGAGACACATGGCGGCTTCTCCTTAATCGTAGTCGTATGAACCAATCACAAATTTTTGAATTAATCAATATATGCATAAGATACAATTTTATTCTTACTCTATTTAATCAATATATCTATATATGCCTAAGATAAAATTTGATCAAATTTGATTAAATATGGATATATTTTTAGAAGATATTAACTAATTTTAAAATATATGCATAAGATAAATTTTTATTCTAACTCTATTTAATCAATATATCTATATATGCATAAGATAAAATTTGACCCAATTTGATTAGATATGGATATATTTTTAGAAGATACTCCGTATTAACTAATTTTAAAGACTATTATATAAGATAAGATTTTACCTATTTTCACTATATATGAACATATTTTTAGAAGATAATGACTTTATCAATATATTACATGGACATACTAATTAAATAACTTTATCAATAACTTCATCAACATGAAAATATTTTTAGAAGATAAAAAGTTTTGACGAAATTGAAATAATACTTAGTATGATCATAATAATTAAATAAATTTATCAATAACTTTATCAATATGAAGAAGATAAAAGGTTTTGGGTAAATTGAAAAAATAATACTCAGTCGTGTAAAATTTATCAATTTATGGAATTTAATAAGAAATAAAATTATCCTATATATCTTGAACGTATTGATATATTTATGAGATATATTTTTGGATTTTATACATATATAATTATGGATGGATTTTTAGATTTTGACCTATATAGTTTAGATTGTTAATGTTATTTCACAAACGTTGACGTCTTTTCCCTTCTTTTTGGTGTTGTTATTGTAGGTTATGCATGACTTTGTTTACGATTTCCTTTGTAAGCTTTTCGAAATAATGTGTTGATTGGTTACAAGGTATGTTATTTTGTTGTTTCTACTAATATTTACTAGCTTTTCACATGTTATTTCATATATTGTCAATAAAGTATAAATTCATTCAGATTTGAGAAATTATAGTTTTTCATATGTTGTTTTCACTAATATGCACTAACTAGCAAGGATTAAGAAGTAAGACCGGAGGAAGGAGAAATTAGCTTTTATACTAATTAAGTATAAATTCATTCAGATTTGAGAAATCATAAGTATGGGGGAAATTAATTAATTAAATAAACATGTTTTATTATTAAATTATTTAAATTAAAAAACTCACACACAGTACTGAACTAGTATATAATGATTAATGACTCTTTTACTCAAAGATAACAGCAAAAATGGCTCCAATTTTGATTTTGTTGAAATATTTGAAAAAAATGCGCGTCACCACTAAAAAAAATTAGGGGGTAAAATTTTGGCTCCAATGAATTAAGTACTCCGTATTTTCAAATATTTTATGGAGTATTGTAGGGTTGGGCACAAATCCCGCAAATCCCGGACCCGTCCCGGTCCCGGTGGGATTTAAAAAAAAATTAATGAATCCCGTCCCGCAAAAATTATGCGGGACGGGACGCGGGACGAGGATTCCTTATCCCGCAAATCCCGTCCCGTCCCGCATATATATATATATATATATATATATATATATATTCTTATGTCTATATCTTACTGTTTTTTATTTTTAAAAAAAATCAGCCTTATATTTACATATACAAACACACTGTATATACATAGTATGTATGTATATAGTGTATGCTTGGTATATATACACTGTATATGTATATATTCACAGGGTATATTTGTGTGTATATAGTTATATGTATTACATGTCCAGTGTACATATATATATATATATATATATATATAAGAAAAACTGTAAAATATAAAAATTATTATAAAGCTATATATATTTTACGTCTTTAAAAACCGCAAAATATATTGGAATTTTAGATTTTTTTATAATGTTTTTTATTTGAGGGACAAGGCCCGTCCCGTCCCGTGAGGGACAAGGCCCGCGCGGGATTGAAAAAAAAATAGTGAATCCCGTCCCGGTCCCGTCCCGCGCCCACCCCTATAAAATCCCCATTTTTATTTAGATCTTACATAAGTTTAAAAAAAATTTCTTTCATTTTTACACTTTTACCTTATAATTTACATTTATGAGATATTATATGTAATATTTATATCATATTTTTTTACATAACTTAAATAATATCTTATAGTTTTCTATTAGATGGGGGAAAACCATGAGTTTTAAATGGGGAACCCGACGGGGAAACCCGCGGGGAATGCAAATGGAGAAAATTAAGCGGGGACGGGGATTCCCCGATGGGGACGGGGGACATTTTTTATCCCCGAACCGGGATGGGGACGGGGACAGGGGGACTTTTTGAAAACGGGGATGGGGACGGGGAGGGTACTTCCCACCCCGAACCCGCCCCGTTGCCATCCCTACCATCAAGCATCCAAGATTCCAATTGCACTTGAGCACCATTTCACATATGATTCTATTTAGACCTAACAATCAGGTCATTCGGGTCGGGTCATTTCGGATTTCGGGTAAACGAGTCTTGGGTAGATCCGGATTAACTCGAACCCGGGTTTGACCTGATTTCGGGTCAAATCGGATCAATTTCGAGTTTGTTAATTTTTTCATTTTTTAATAAAAAATCGTATTTTGATGACTTTATGATAACTTCAAAACGTAAATTTAAGGATGTGATTGATAAGTTGTTCTTTTTGGGCTCTATACTTATTAGAAGATGTCATCTAAAGCTTGAGTGCTTGTAATTTTATACCACCTCCGATATAAAGTATTTGATTTTTACCATTACTCATTATTTTTAATAAAATTTAAAACTCTATAAAATATCAAAGTTTTAATTAAATTTTTTAAAATTATTTCATACGGATTAGTAATGACTAATGAGTATAAGAATTTAATTAAAAATTTTAATATTTTATAGAGTTATTTTATCTTTTTAAAAACATGTTGAAAAATAAAAAATCAAATATTATCGATCAAAGGGAGTAAATACAATACAAATAAATATAAAAGTTAATTTGAAAAAGAAATATCAAGTGTTTGTAATTATAAAATGTAATAAATTGGAATCTCCATGAATAATTTTTAATAATATATAATTATAAATAATTAATTTTAGTAATATATTAATTACTAAACTACACTAATATGACTTTGAGATTTTCTTGGCTTTTTATTAATTAGTCAAAGTTTTGTTTTAACAAATCGGACGGGACAGTCGGGCCACTTGGTCGAAATCCATTTGACCCAGAAAAATACCGATTTTTCGGGCTCGTGTCCAAAAAAAATTTCGGGTCAAAATTTTTGGGTTTTTGACCCAAAAAATTCCGAGTGTTCGAGTCGGATTACGTTTTGACATGTCTAATTCTATTCAATTTGGAGTTTTAATTTGCGAAATTTGAAACTCCCAATTGAATAAAATTAGATCTGGAAGTTTCAAGTTGGAGTTCTAGAATTAATCGAATTGGTTCTCATTAGAATATGAAGCAACGAGACCCAATCTACACTCCTCGTACAAATCCCTAATCTTTAAATTTGAAAGCATGATAACTAAAAAATGAAAACAAACTAATTAAAGTGTTTTATTTTTTACTTTTACATTAATTAAAAAAGTAGGGTGGTGGACTACCTCCCTCGTATACTAAGAGTTTTTTGTCCACTTTGTCCAATGCCATTAATGCATTGTCAAATGGAGTAGAAAATTTTCCTTTTTAAAGAAAATTACAATACTCCATAATACGTCAACAGAAGAGATATTGGGGCAAAATGGTACATTTTTTCATTTCCTTAAAATATGTGTCCATGTCTAAATGAGCTTATATTCTCAAACTCTATAATATGTCAACAGAAGAGATATTAGGGGCAAACTTCACGCTCCCGACGAGTTTTTTTTAATGAAATTAGTAAAAATAATCAATTTGTGAATATTCGATTCCAAAATTTAATTATAAAAATCAACTAGTTTTATTTTACCCGCCCGTTGTGCGGCTTCTTAATAAACAAAATGATATTTAATTTATATTTTCTTTTTGAAATTTAAAGGTTATAATAGTATAAAAAGATTATACAAAATAACTTAAGATAAAATATTCTATCGATAATAGGTTTTGTAACAATTTAAGATATGAGATTTCATATTTATATTAAAATTTAATATAACATTGTAATCAAGATAACTAACACCAACAACTTCATCATGATATTAAAAAAAGGATTAATTGGAATAGTCTATCTTAAAACCCATAATTACTTATCTATTATGTGTGTATATATATAAATATACAAACATTACGCCTAAATTTTTTTAAAAAATCAACGTGGATATCGATACCCTTCTACCCTTACATTTATTCATCTTCATATTCATCCAACATAGTATTTTCTTAGAATATGATATCTTGAATAAATAATTGGAAATACATTTAAAAAAATAAATTAATGTTTTATACAAATAAGATGACACTTATATAAATAGATTGGGTCGTTCTATTGATATGTTCATATATTGACGATTGATTGGCTATATCCTATAGATAAAAACTTTCAAAAATTGAAATTGAAACCGTTAATTTTCAAAAGCCCAATTTTCAAATTTCAAATTCGGCCAACAAATAATATTAATTAAATTATCAAAGTATTTTTTTATAACTATATTTATTACTTAAACAAATTCATTTATTTGCATGCAATATTTAATACTAAAATTTATTTATCGGTTTGAATTACGATCATTTATAAAGATGAATCAAGTTGTCAATATTTTATAAGTGATGATCCATATATATAAACTGATTCTATATATATATATATATATATAATTTAATCAATTTCGGTTAGTGAAAAAACAAATCTATCCTTTTTTCATATAAATTAATCTAATCTAATTTTTTTTTCTAGATAAAATATTTATAAAATAATTTAAGGTAAAATGATAAGATTTGTAAGATATGAGGTTGAATATTTATAATATAAATTAATTTAATCATCAATTAAAATGGACACATAGGATGACACATGTATAAATAAATGAGGTTATCGTCTAACGTGACTTAAATTTATTGGTTCATCATTAATTGACGTGTCAAAAAAAACCCGGTCCAGATTGCACCAGAGAACGACACGTAAGCAAATTCGACCAGAACCCGCCACGTAGGATTTTCACGTCTCTGTTTTAGTATTATATATTGATTGATGATTAGAGCAAAAATAAAAGATTTTTTACAATTTACTTATTTTAGAGATCTTAAATAACTATCGAAAGATAAATAATATTTTAAGACTTACCAGCATTACTAATGCTTATTTACATATTAGACTAGTGTTTAGGCCCGTGCTACGCACGGGTCTATGTTTTTATTTAAAGAGATTATATTAAATATTTTCAATTCATCATTTATTGGAAAAAGATTTAATTAAATAATATAATACTTCATTCGATCCAAAATAGGTGTCGCTTGACTTTTCAATACGTATTTTAATGAGTTAAAAACTATATAATATATTAACTTTTTATTATTCCTTTTTTTACAATTTAATACTTCTCACCAACAAATATTAAGTTGCAAAAAAATAATTAAAAAAATTTGATATTTTATATAGTTTTTAGCTTCTTAAACTACATACTTAAAAGTCAAACGATGTGTATTTTGAATCGGATGGAGTATTTAATATTTGGTGAAATAAATTAATTATTGTAAGCCCAAATATTAGGGATTTATTTTTAAAAAATATTGATACTATATAAAGCAACATATGTTTTGAAATCATTATACTCCATTTTTTAAGTGAATACTTGTATGATTATAATAATATTCTACTAATATTTATTTTTAAATGTCTGTGTAAGAGCAAACATGAATTTTATTACTCCGGTATTGCAATTATGAATTTAATAGTGCTTTCGTATTTATTTTCAAATGTAAGTGAATACTTGTATGAAACTAATGATTTGATGCATCCGAACAGTCCAAAGAGACACGTGTACTGAATAGTATGAGATTTCAGTCCATTTTTTTGTGTGAAAACAACACCTGGACTCTATTTATTTTGTTGTTTTTTTAAATCAGATTGGACTCCCTCTAGATAAGGCTATAAATCCAGTCAATATCTTAATGTCTGATTATCGAGTATGTGACTACTGGATCCCAAACCAAGGTTGGAACTGGGAAGCCTTTGCTCAAAACCTACCGTCCTCCATTCTACTAAGTCTAGCATCCTTGACCCCAAACCACACTATTACAGATGTCCGAGCATGGGCATTATCCCCTAATAGAGAATACACATCTTCATCAGCCTATTGGATGCTACAACAAGTCTCCACCAGTCCAGGGTCTCATCTCTTTCGTCTTCTATGGCGATTACACATCCCGGAGAGGATCTGTTTCTTCATTTGGTTGGCCGTGCGTGACTGTGTTTTTACAAATGAAGCACGATTCCACCGACATCTAACAATGGATCCTGGTTGCTCATCTTGCGGCCATTGCTCAGAAACTCTCAATCATATTCTCCGTGAGTGTGTTTTCGCTGAACAAATTTGGACTTTATTTATACCGTCACATTTGTGGACTTCCTTTTGTGCCTCCTCAATCCAAGATTGGTTCTCTACCAATCTATCTACCGAGGTTTTTGTGGATGGTAATGTGCAGTGGAACATCCTCTTTACCACTACTCTTTGGTGGCTATGGAAATGGCGTAATGCACGAGTTTTTAATGAGCCCCTACCAATGGTTAACAAGCGTTCCTTCCTTCTTTCTCAAGCTTCAGATTTTTGCAAGGCATGGGATTCTCTTCTACAACCTTCCTGTAAGCAGGTGACTCAAGAGGTGTTAGTTGGTTGGTCTCCACCACCGAATGGTTGGGTTAAATTGAACTCAGATGGCTCAGTTCAAGGACCTCAACAATCAGCTTCCGCAGGAGGAGTTGTGAGAAACTGTCAAGGCCAATGGTTATTCGGCTATGGGTGTAATTTGGGTGCTTGCACAGTTCCCGCAGCAGAACTCCAGGGTCTTCTCCATGGTTTGAAATTAGCATGGTATGCAGGATTTCGTCGTGTAGAGATCGAGGTGGATTCAAAAGTGTTATTTTCTCTTCTTCAGAAACAGCTGTGGATACCCATCCACTCTATAGCATGGTAAGTGACTGCCAAGGCTTGTTGCGTAGAAACTGGCAAGTCCAGCTTCGACATATATATCGCGAGGCCAACCGTGTTGCGGATTCGATGGCTAATTTGGCCTCCTCCCTTTCACTAGGAATGCATATCTTTGACAAACCCCCTCCTACATGTTCAATTTTGATTTTTGATGACCTTTTGGGAACTAAGTTTCCCCGTAAAATTATGCTGTAATTTCGCTTTTGTTTCTTTAATATAGGGTGGTAACCCAACGTTTAAGAGCAAAAAAAGATTGGACTCCCTCTTTCCCCTTTCCCCTTTCCCTTGGTACCCCTTTCTGTAAATCGATATGCAAAGGCGCAAAGCTGAAAATAGAGAATCGGTACTGGTAAATTAAGCATATTGTTGGTCATAGGCACAACCCTCTGGTCTCGCCATTTCAATTGAGCATGTCGTGTCGAAGCAGGGCTACAAACTCCTCGGAAGCGGTAGGCCACACTCGGTACTGATAAATTAAGCACAGAGTTGGTCATGGGAAAGCTTTTAGGTGACGAAATCTATGTCGGCGCTCTTGACTGCATCCTCCTACTTGGACTTGATGCTCCTCCTTCTATGCACCACCAACCGTTTCCTGATCATAATCGAGGAGTTTGACAGGTACATACGGATCTAGAAAGTCAGCCTTAGAGTTCAAAGCTATTCGTTTAATTGAAGCATTCAAAGTTCAAATTGCAGCATGAATTTCAGACAGTGAGGTTGCATGGTCAGAGTTTTAACGGATGGAGGTCCACTTTATGGACGGTGACTGGAAAATGTTGAATTGCTGTACTGGGGTGTGCAAGATTTTGTTGAAGATGGTAGGTATGTATTTCATTCTTTCGTTGGTTTTTTGTGTTCGTAGATTCGGTACTTATTTTTTGTCATTTGACTGGTTAATTTTTAGATGAAATGCAAATATACCCGAATGTTTTTTTTAGGTGGTTAGTTTTTGAGATCAAACGAAAATATACCCAGACGAAGTCTAAATAAATCTAATGAATTTTAATTATTTTATTAAAAAAGGTTCATTTAAATTGTTTTTGTCAATGAATTGACTATGCAGAAAATAAAACTGGACCTTGATTGTGGTCCATATATTTGAAACTCGCAAGTGTAGTGTTACCACGGGAGGATCCAGAAGTGGCATGGTTAGGATTATTCCGGTGCTTCCCTTTCCTGAACAAATAAGAACGGTGTCGCGTAAGGAATTAGTATAGTTCAAAAAAAAAAATGAAAACAATGGCATATGTTTTATATTTGTAGTATTTGTGTTACTTGGTCTTGTGTTGTGAGGTTGTTGAAAGCTTCCTTGAACACAATATTCCTTGTATGGTTGCGTAGCTTTTCATCTTATTCGGACCAGACAATTTTCAGTCCAGTAGGATTTGTCACTCTAGACATTGCTACGTATAGTTGTCACTCTAGACATCGTGAGAAGAGTAGCAGAATAGTTGTAATTTATATTGCCATATGATGATAACAGTTATGTGTAATTTCTGATAGCAACCATTCTGATGGACTTCCTTTGGCATTTAATAGACATTTCAATTATCAGTCGTTCCAGTTATGTGTAATTTCTGATAGTTGTTGGACTTCCTTTGACATTTAATAACAACCTTTGACAATTCAAATATGAGTTACAACTTTTGACATTTCAACTATTAGTTATGATTGGGTGTTAGTGCACAACCTTTCACATTTCATACGTTGTGTGATATAGCACAAAATATAATCACACTTCCTTCGACATTTATGAGGTTTGATTAGTTGATTATCAGACAACTTATTAAGATTACAAGTAAAGGCATTTATGGGGGCAAAAAGCTTCTTTTATATAGTTATATAGATATAGATATAGATAAATATAGATGAGGCTTCTTAAATCACTTCATGAAAATAATGAATAAGTTAGACATATCTACATAACTTTAAAAGTATTCACATGATGTGCTTATGATTTTTTTAATCATATATGGTAGCTAATATTTTCCTTTTTTTATTTTATCCTAATGACAATAATTATATATTTATTTCAAATTATATTAGGTGGTGTATTTAAGTTTTATTACTACTTTACCTTATTAAATCATTTTCAAAATTTGTATTGTATCTCTTTCCAACTAATTTATAAATTACCAAAAAAAAGTCATAAATATTTTTGTTGTAAACAAGTATATGTTAATATAGTATTATATAGATATATAAAATGATGTTCAAATTAAAATGAATCAAAATTTTATTGTATCTCGTGCCTTGAGGGCACATGTATTACACTAGTATAATACTAAAACAGAGACGTGAATTCCTATGTGGCGGTCACTGGTACGGTTGAATTCGTTTATGTGTCATTCTCTGGTGTAACTGGCCTAAGTTATTTGACATGTCAATTAATGGTGATCCAATAAATTTAAACCATGTCATATAACTACTCAATCTAATTATCCATAGGTCATCCCATGTGTCTATCTTAATTGATAACTGTAATTAATTTTTATCATTTAAAAAATAAAATTTTATCATAAAATATATATTCATTTTTAATAAAAATAATAACCATATATATTAATTGGAGGGAAAAATATTATTAAGAAGATTGTGAGCCGGTTTGATTTTTTAAATATATCTTGATTCAAAGCAGATTATCTTTTAGAATATCAAAATAAATATCAGGATGGATTTTGTATTTTTAATGTTATCACTATTTTTTTTTCTCCAAAATAATTCATGCCTACAATCCTTTTTTTGGTTATCTTATCATCTATTAATTTTTTCCTCCAAAATAATTCACTTATGCCTACAATCCTTTTTTGGTTATCTTATCATTTATTTTCAAACAATATATTTTATGAAATTTTAATTGGATAATATGATTTTTTAAAAAAAAAACATTCTCGAGGTATATAGTCATTCTGAGTTTCTGACGTCTTGTCAATAACCTCACTCGTATTTATTTTGTTAGCAAACGTTTGTACATCTTGTCAATAGCCCTTATGGCCTTATGATAAATAATCGATGTTAGTTGGACAAATTTTAAAATTTGGGCTGCATTTTCACATAATTAAACCAAAAGTTTAGGCAATTTAGGCAATTTTGTGCTAGAATTTGACCCACTTATTATTTCCCTTGGCCTTTGCCAACTTCTCCCGCCTTTCGAAATTAACCCATCGCCTTCTGAACTTCAATGACTGAAAATCCCCGTCGCCGATCTTCTAGGGTTTTTCTCCGCGATAACTCTAGTTACTAGCTTGCTCTCTCTCTCTCCTCAGTTGCGTATCCAGACATTTGTAGATCATCTCAAGGTGAGTTCCTATCACTGGGTTCTGTTATTGAATTTCATTTTGGCTAGAAATTTAGGGTTTATTTTCGAGTGTTGGAAATTGGAATTCCTGTATGAGATGCTAAATTCACAATCGAATTGCTTGCTCGTTTGAAGTTTCTGTTTGATCGCCAGTCTCGATGATAGTTTCATCGCCTCTTCTCTCCTCAATCTGTTGAGTATTTTTTTTTGTAGAATTTCGTGGTTACATTTTTTTCCAATGCTGGACATAATTCTGATTTTGATGCCTTCTGTTGGACGGAATTATGATTTTGATGCATTCAAAAGAGTGAAATTGGTTTTAGTATTGAGTGGTTATTGAACATTGAAGGTCCTGTACTGTACTGGTTTTTGTATCTATGCTAGATCATCGCGAGGAGCTTGGCTGACTGTAACATCCTTTTGAGAGGTGAGATGCAGATCTTCGTGAAAACCCTCACGGGAAGGACCATTGCCCTTGAGGTGTACAGCTCCGACACAGTTGGATCTGTAAAGATCATAATTCAGGACAAGGAGTGCTTTCCTTCTGACCACCAGAGGCTAATTTTCAGTAACATGCAGTTGGAAGATGACAAAACTCTTGCTGAATACAACATCCAGAAGGAATCTATCATCCATCTAGTGGTCCATCTAAAGGGCAGTATGCACATCTTCGTGAAGACTGTCAGCGGCAAGATGATAACCCTCTATGTTGAGGAATCGGACATTATAAAAGATGTCAAGACACTGATTTGGGACAAGGAAGGGACACCCCCTGACCAGCAGTGGCTAGTTCTCGGTCGCACACCCTTGGATGATGGCAGGACCCTTGCTAGCTATGCCATCCAGAAGGGATCAACCGTCCACCAATTGCTTTGTTTCCGGGGCGTTATGCAGATCTTTGTGAAGACCCTCACTGGTAAGACCATGAGTTTTGAGTTGAAACGCTCCGACACAGTTGAAAAGATCAAGACTAAAATTCAGGACAAAGAGGGCATTCCGCCTCACCACCAGAGGCTAATTTTTGGTATTACGCAATTGGAAGATGGAAAGACTCTAGCTCACTATGACATCCAGGAGGAGTCAACAATCCACCTTGAGGTCTGTCTTAGGAGTATCATGCAGATCTTCGTAAAGGTTGACACTCACAAGACGATTAGTCTTGATGTTGAGAGTTTAGATACTATCGAAAATGTCAAGACCATGATTTGGGACAAGGAGTGGATCCCAACTGACCAACAAAATCTCACTTTTGACAGCTCACCGTTGGAAGATGGTAGGACCTTGGGTTACTATAACATCAAGGAGGAATCCACCATCAACCTAGTGCAAGATCACAAGGTCATGATGGAGATCTTTGTGAAAACTCTCATGGGCAAGACAATCACCCTTAAGGTGAAAAACTCTGACACAGTTGCAAATGTCAAGACCAAAATTGAGGATAGAGAGGGCATTCCACCTGACCTCCAGAGGCTAATTTTTGGTAGTGTGCAGTTGGAAGATGGCAGGACCCTGTCTGATTATAAAATCCAGTCGGAATCCACCATCCTCCTTATGGTCTGTCTTTGGGGCATTATACAGATCTTTGTGAAGACCCCCACAGGCAAGACCATCACCCTTGATTTGATTGGCTCCAATACAATTGAAAACATCAAGTCCAAAATTCAAGACAAAGAGGGCATTCCTCTTGAGGAGCAGAGGCTAGTTTTCGGTCTCAAAACATTGGCAAATGACAGGACCCTAGCTGAATATAACATCCAGAAGGGATCTACCATTCACCTAATGTACCGGGTCAGGGTTGGTATGCAGATCTTTGTAAAGAGTCGCATTGGCAAGACCACTGTTGAGGTGCAATGCTCAGACACGATTAAAAGTGTCAAGGCCAAACTTCAGAACAAGCTATTGGGCATTTCTGTTGATGAGCGGAGACTGTTTTTTGGTGGTAAGCTGTTGGAGGGTGACAAGACCTTGGCTGAGTATGACATCCTCAGCAAATCCACTCTCAACCTTGTGTAAGTTGAGTTCCATCTCCAAAGCAAGAAATCCAGATTACTTAACAGTTGGGAGCTGAACCCCTCTTTAGAATTGTTAAATAGCCTAAACTTTTATTACCATTTTCTAAGTAACTCTTCAATCTGGGTTAGGATAGATTATAAATATGGAGGTGTTTTTCTGGATGTTTTTGAGGCAAGAGATAACCTCTTGTGGAAACAATTTCTGAATTTTGCTCTCTTATTTTACACTGAATCATACTCCACTATTTGCTCTTTTTTTTTCTTCTTTTTTTTGTTAACCTTAATACGCCGAGTTCTATCAGAGGTAGTTTCCAGATCTTCTTGAAGACGGAGGCCTCGAGTTTAGACATTACTGAAAACGCCGATCAAGACCAAAATTTGGGACATGGGACACCAGCAAGGAGCACGATGGTTATTGAAAACGAGTACTGTACCCCTTGATTATTAATTGCATACTCATTGAACCACTGAGATTTAATGCATCGACATTAGGCAATGTTTCAACATTCATAGAAAATTTCAGAAAATTATGAGTTTAATAAACACTTCAATTGACCATGGAAAGCTCAAATTCAAACTCAATTGGAGTTTAAATTTAGGCGTTCAAACTCATATTGGAGTCCAAATATACCATCAATTAAACTAAAAGCTATGTTATGTTGGAATTAATTACATAATCAATATATAATCATAGATCTAACACACAACACCACTTCGATCTTTTACGAGTTTGTGAAAAGGAATTAATAATCTACTCCTCAAAAGGAAGCCTATAAATACGTGATCGTGTCCTTGTTGAGCTGGAACAACATTCACTACTTCATTTTGATGCTTCCAATCAAACTCAAATTCAAAATAGCAACACACAAAATTTCAGTTGGGGAAAATGAAATTAGAGTTTGATGCATCCAAGGCAATCAGATTGGCATGTTCATTTTTTTTGGTTACATGCTGAACGAGCCCTCGACACATGTGATCATCGTTCACGCGCGTCCTCCTCGCTCACTGTTGCGGGAGGACGGCGGCAGTGGGCCTCCGATGGACTGAGGATGTATGTCAGCTCCTATGGGGTGAACGACTAAGGGAATGGTAATCAAGGATGTGTTATCGTGTTAAAAGAAAGATGGAGATTGAAAAGATTATGGATAATTAAGATTAATTTAGGGAGAGATAATTAACCATTGTTTTATTTTAATGGTGGAGTCTGCTGAGATTGATATATTAGAAAAACATTAGGTAAAAGATATTAGGAGTGAATATTATTCAACGTATAAGTTAGTGCTATATTGAGCACATTTAGACTCGTTTACGATGGGAGAGAGTCCAAACCTTAAGTTAGTGATATATTTTGTTTGGCGGCTATGGCCGGCACTATCGACCACCGCCTTTACCTATTCACAGCGGCGGAGTCAGAAAATACGTTGGAGTGGACTTGAGCCCATAAAAGCCCACACATGTATCCGCCAACGCCTATTCACCATCGCCAACAACACTGGACCATCTTCGACCCTCCTCTTTCGCAATGGTCGACTTTTGGCTCCTGACTCTCCTACTCGTTCTTGGCCATTGCCTGCATCTTCTATGGATCTCCGATCAATTACAGTCATTTTTCGATGCCCTTCGCCTCCTCCTTCATCACAACTTTCACAATCTCGTAGCCATATATTGATTTATGTATCCTTCTTTTTTGGAAATAAAACGTTCTCGTCACCCTCCTTGGCCCACAGGTGTCCATCGCTGTCAACCTCCAACGACAACCACAAGTCTACCACCCTCCCACCGAGCTCTGTCGGCCTAGTCTCGACCCTCCCACCGAGCTCCGCTCCTCTTCGGCCTCTAATCTCCTCACTCAAGAACTACTCCGTGTGCTTGACCAGACTCCAACTCACCGTGTACGAGTCCAAATGGCAGTCCAAAAGGCGGTTCGCTTGCCACGTATCAGTCGATTGAGGTCTGATTCCAACTGCTCTTATTTATCTATGCCTTTTCATTATTACCCATTTTTCTGCTCTGTCCCGACTCATACGCCTCTATTTTGACTAGTGATCATCAGAGTTATCTGTGTGCGTCTTCTCTTTGGCTGGTCGATTCATCCTGTTAATTATATTGAAATTGGAGTGATTGAAAAACGAGAAAGCTAAATACACTGGTAATTTTTACTGGATACATCGCTAAGCTACGCAACTCCGTGCGGACCGAGCTACGCTACGAGATGCCGACCTCCCCGGGCATCTTGCCAAACACTCCCTAAAAGACCCTCGACAAAACGTCTGCAAAATACATTTTCTCCAAATTATTTTTCGCTTAAAATCCAACTAATTCTCTATTATAAAGATTTACAGAATTATTTAATTTGAAAGAATGTTGAAAATTTAGTAAACTTATCTATTTTGGAGAATGAGATTGAGAATCGGTTGAAAAAAAATAAAAAATTATAAAATCTCCAAAATAGGGGGACATTTGAGATAGTGATACATATTTGCTGATTCCATTTCTATTACTCTTGAGAGCAGTGTCACTTTCAAACCCCCGCCTTTTAAGTTTGAAAATGTCTGGCTTCAGCGAAAGGATTTTCGTAATATCGTTAAACAGTCTTGGAGAGCGACTTGCCCTGGATCGACTATGTTCCAATTAATGTTCAAACAAAAAATTCTTAAACAAAAAGCAAAAGTGTGGAATAAGCATTCTTTTGGAAACATATTCCGTCAGCTTAGCGAGGTAGAAAATGAGTTGCTTAAAATCCAATCGTCCGGGTTAGTGGTAAATCCAAATAAAACCAACAGAAAAGAATCTTGCCTTCTTAAGAAAAGGGAAAATCTTCTTCTCTTCCAGAAAACGTTTTGGAATCAAAGAGCAAAAACAAAACACCTCAAACTGTCACATTCTAACACATCTTATTTTCACCGTGTGGCTTCGGGGCAAAGACATAGGAAACAAATCCGTAACATTCTCACTGCCGAAGGCACTTTGATTGTCAGGGAAGAAAATGTTAAACACGAAATTAAAAATGATTTTGAAAAAGGTTTTAAGAAGGATCCAACTGACGAAAGTCTACTTAATGAAATGCTTGATCTAATTCAACCCTCCATTACTACTGCTGAGAATGAATTCCTCATTCGGCATCCTTCCAATAATGAAATAAAATTTGCGGTGTTTAGCTTAGGTAATAATAAATCTCCAGGTCCTGATGGGTTCACATCCGAGTTCTATAAGAAATGTTGGGATATTGTCGGAATTTCTATCATTAGAGCTGTAAAGAGATTTTTTCATTCTGGAAAAATTCTTAAACAAATAAACCACACATTCATTTCATTATTACCAAAGCGTGATAACCTTTCTACTACTAGTCACTACCCCCAATCAGTTTATGTTCTACAATATATAAAATCCTTTCAAAAATTCTGACAAAAAGGATTAAAACAATTATCGGTAAACTTATTCACCCTCTACAGGGTGCGTTTGTGTCAGATAGAGCCATTCAAGATAACGTTCTAATAGCTCATGAAATCTTCCACTCTTTCAGATCGCGTACGGGTCGTGAGGGATGGTTGGCAATAAAACTATACATGGAGAAAGCATATAATAGAGTCGATTGGAACTTCACAAAAAAGATTTTAGATAAATTCGATTTTCACCCTACTTTCATCACTTGGGTCATGGAATGCGTAACGACTGTTTCTTTTTCAGTATTAGTTAACAACGGAGCTATAGAAATGTTTCTTCCCACTCGTGGTCTTCGCCAAGGGGATCCTCTATCCCCATTCCTGTTTATCCTAGGAGCTGAAATCCTAGCTAGAAAACTCTCAGTTGAAACAAATATGGATAATAGTCCAATTGGATTTGCGTTTGGTAGAAACGGCCCTCGGGTTCCTTTCCTATCTTTTGCCGATGACATCATTATTTTTACAAGAGGTAGTATTGATGCTGGGCAAAGAGTTAGAACAATAATTGATACATACTGCAAAGTTTCTGGACAAAAAGTTAATTACCATAAATCTAGCTTCCAAGCTATAAAAGGCATTCTGAACGCTAGGATTTCAGAACTTAGCAACTGTTTAAATATTACGAATGAAAACTCATTGGAAAAATACCTCGGATGTCCGATTATCAATGGTAGAGTAAATAAACATACCTTTGAAGACATCATCTGTAAATCTAAAGAACAACTCACGAAATGGAGAGCCAATGCTTTATCACAACAGGGACGTGCAATCCTAATTAATGCAAATTTAGCAGCAAAACCGTTGTATACAATGCAAAACTTTTTGTTACCCTCATCGATACATAAAGAACTAGATCAGATCAACAGATTGTTCTTTTGGAACAAAGATCTTCAACACCACCCGCTTATTAGCTTGGATCGGATCTGCAGACCGAAAAAACATGGGGGAATAGGCCTTAGGAAATCAAAAGAGATGAATGAAGCCCTTTAAATGAAACTACTATGGAAAATATTGACTGAACCAGATAATGTCTGGGTTACTCTAATCAAACATAAGTATGTTCGCTCAGCTAATATCCTTGAATATGAAAAAAGAGAAGATTTATCTTGGCAATGGGCCAAACTGACAACTCTTATTGATAAATTTAAGTTAGGGCTAATTTGGTCAGTTGGAAATGGGAATTCGATCAAATTTTGGACAGATAATTGGATAACAACTTCTTCTCTACAGGCGAGGGAAGACTGCCCCCGAATTAATAACATAGAGGAGACTGTTAGTGATTACATTTTGGGTGGGAAATGGTGGATTGAAAAACTTAATAAGGTGCTGCCAAATGACATAGTCAAAGAAATCCTAGACATTCCTCTTCCTGTTTCTCCCTTTGTGGATAGATTGTATTGGTGGCCTGACAGAGAAGACCGGTTCACAACTTCGAGCGCATACAAATTAATCACTTCCCAATCTTCGTTAAACCTAGACAATAACGCCTGGATTTGGAATTTGGATGTTCCGCCGAAGATAAAAAATTTCTTATGGAAAGTCTGCCAGAACGGTCTCCCGACGACCTCTAGGCTTGCCCAACGTGGGGCCTCTGTTCCCCCCTCTTGCTGCTTATGCAACGGCATGGTTGAAGATGACGTTCACTTTCTGCTGGAATGTCAATATGTTCGCCCCCTCCTCCGTCTCCCTACACACATAAACTCAACAATATTCAGACTCATAAATCAATCACGAGATATAAGACCTATCATTTCCTTCTTGGGAAACAAACTTACGTCTGGGGATAAGGTGGAACTTGCTTTCTCGTGGTGGACGACTTGGTACATTCAGAACCAACATGTGTTTAGGCAGGTACCTATCCCTCACAAAGATTGTTCTTTACGCATTATTAAAACTCGTAAAGAAAATTGGAAAAAAACCTCTCTCTTTGAGGATAGTCTAGATATGAACCCTCTCTCGTACAAACAAAACCCACAACAGCCAAAGAGGAAAAAGAAGAAAGGTGAGGTTACATGGCGCAAACCCCCTAGGGGTTTCCTCAAGTTAAATTTTGATGGATCAACAATCGCAAACAATGACAGCTCAGCGGGAGCCATTATTCGAGACTGGGAAGGAAGGCCGATACAAATATGTTATCAAAAACTTGGAAAACAAAGCCCCTTGAAAGCGGAAACTCTTGCTCTTAAGTTGGGAATCCAACATGCACTACAACTCCGAATCGACAAAATCCATATTGAAGGTGATTCCAGTATAGTCATAAATCACTTGAACAAAAAAATGAAATGTCCCTGGGAAATTGAGCTGATCTTGTCAGATGTCGCACTCTTACTATCGACTTTGAAAGAAGTCTCTTTCTTTCATGTTTCCCGGTTAGGCAATAGAGTGGTAGATAAGGTTGCACACCTTTGCCACTCTGCCTTGAGTGTCGATATTTATAATGATTCCGGTCTTATTGACCTCGTCCGAAAGGATGCTGTCGGGTAGAGCTCGCTCGCCCGAATTCTTTCCTAATCCCCAAAAAAAAATATTTGCTGATTCCTTGTTTAAAAGTGGTTGAAAATGGAGAAAACAGTAACTTTCGTAGTAGTCCTAGCCCTATTTTGCAAATATGAAGCTAGGTAGGACTCGCTGTGTAATTTTAGAACCGAACCCTAAACTCCTCCAGAGTTCAGCCGCTTCAGAGGAAACACTCCACCCAGTTCCCTCTGAACGCGCGCGAGAGAGATGGAAGGTACAGCAATGGAGGTAGAGGACGAATCGCCGCCTCAATCTTCCGCCTCTTCCAAACGCTTCGGTCTCAAGAACGCTATCCAGACCAACTTCGGCGACGATTATGTCTTCCAAATCTCTCCCAAGTACTTTTCTCTGCCTACCGCAATTGCTTCTTCTCGTTCTCTGTCGCGCGCCGTGTCTTCCGTTTTTTTGCCGGCTCTCAATTAATGGCGTTTTGATTGTTTGAATTGAAGGGAAGATTGGTCGGCCATGGCGGTGTCCTTGTCGTCCAACCTTGTCAAGCTCTACTCTCCGGCCACCGGGCAGTTCCTTGGCGAGTGTAGAGGCCATGCCGCTCCTATCAACCATATCGCCTTTTCTACACCGGATTTGCTGCATTCTTGCTCTTCTGATGGCACTGTCCGAGCTTGGGACACCAGGACCTTCCAACAGGTCTTGTATCTCTTCAAAATATTTTTTTTCTTTTTCATTTGATATTCCGTCTTAGCTGATTAGAATTTCAGTTAAATTCAGGAAAACAGTATTTGTTTATTCATACTTGAATTTATACTATTTTTTTTAGGTGATTGTATATGAATTGTGTGAATTGGTATCCTTTTATTGCAGGTATCGATAATTAATGCAGGTCCTTCACAAGAGGTTTTCAGTTTCTCATTTGGCAGTGAAGGCAACCTTCTTGCTGGCGGATGTAAATCTCAGGTAAGGATGATGATCTCGTAGTGCAATTTTGATGAATGCCAGTTGAAGTTTCCTAATTTCCTTGAACTGCATGCTTAAAAAGAAAGATGAAAATTAAGCAGTGATTTACAAAATTTGGTGGATAGGTTTTATATTGAATTGTAGTAGCTGAATGCTTGAGTATAAAGCATATATACTAGGAAAATCATACAAAAATCATAAATTGGTGTACAATCAATTTTCATTACTGGTAGACAATGAAATCTAGATTCTTATGGGTTCAGGTGGCATTGTGCTACAAAAAAGAGAGACGTTTTTTAGTTATAGCAGTCATTTGGAAATTTGTTTAGTTTTCCGTTTTAAAAAAAAAACTAAAATTGGTTTGCCTTTGAGTGACCAATAAGCAGATAGATTTGGAGACACAAATCATGTTGTGGTTGAGGCTTTAAATTTTTTATTTTGTTATTTCTGTTCTTTGCATATTCATCTTCTAAAATTGTAGAGCATTTTGAAAAGATTTTATTTTGTTTAAATATTAAAAAAAAAAGAACTTCGCTAGCTTGAAAAGGAGAGAGGTGGTGACTGGTGCAAAGTGTCATGAACTGTAGTGAATATCCCATAAAAAAAATTAATCCGAACAATAGTTTGTAGCCAAAATATGAGGCTTTTTTGTGGTTTGAAATTTTAATAATTTACTCCTCTTCAAAGAGAAATCGTTGATATCATAAGGAGACTGAACATAAGGAAACATAGCAATAGCATGAACAGAAGGCTTAATTCGATATTACTACGAGATTATCATGAACCTTGATAGAAAGCTTAAATTGAGTTTACAATTTTTGGATCATCTGTTTGTACCCTTCAATTCCATAAAACATTGGTCTTATTATACTCTCAAAGATTATTTTCTACTCTTTATGTTCTAAAATTTTATGACCTATTTCAGCAGTATAACTCCTGGTTCGGTGTAAAGTTAATTGAAGTCTATTTATCCATAGCTTGGTTGCTTTAAACTTGCTTAGCGAATCCATGTTGTCCAATAGTATCTTACACTTGTTGGGTAAAATTGTCTTTGGCAGAACAGATTGTGAAAATGCCCTTGAAGAGTAAGTTCATGGTTCTCAATGACTTCTCATATTGTTGCTTTTGCTCAGGTACTTCTTTGGGATTGGAGAAACAGAAAGCAAGTCGCATGCTTAGAGGATTCTCATGTGGAAGATGTTACTCAGGTGCATTTATGTACCCTTGGATTTTAACCTAGGGGGATTAACTTCTTACTCTTAATTGATATACATGTAAATATTGATGTAGCTTTTTGAGTACCCCTGTGTTTCTAACATTATCCCCTTTCTGCCATGCTGTTGTTAATCTGCTAATCCTCTTAATTATTTTACAGGTTCATTTTATTCCAGGCACTCAGAACAAACTTCTCTCTGCATCTGTTGATGGTTTGATGTGCATCTTTGATACCACTGGAGATGTAAATGACGATGACCATCTGGAATCTGTAAGTTCTACTTCAACCTGATTCCAAAGTTACCATTCTCGTTTCCCGTTTGTTTAGTGTTCCATCAAAAATTTAAATTATGGAACTGAGAGAATTATTGATATTATTTGTAGGTGATGAATGTGGGAACTTCAATTGGAAGAATTGGGTTCTTTGGGAATGGAAGTCAAAAGCTCTGGTGTTTATCTCATATCGAATCCTTGAGGTACATTATACCATTTTTTACCGTTCTTTTTCCTTTTTCACTTCTTTCATATAAACCTAGTGTCTGGATGTTTTCCATCAGTGTCTGGGACTGGAAAGAGGCAAAGGTTGAAGTTGACATGCTAGAAGCTCGTTCTTTAGCATCTGACAGCTGGAATAGGGACCATGTATGTCAAAACAAATATCCATTTTCTTGTTGGCAATCACCTGAAACCAATTATTAATATCTATTTAGCCAAATATTTGCATTGCAGGTTGATTACTTTGTTGATTGCCACTCAGGGGAGAATGATCGTCTATGGGTAATTGGTGGCACAAATGCGGGCAGCCTTGGCTACTTTCCCGTTAGCTACAGCAATGGAAGAGGAGTAATAGGCCCTCCAGAAGCCATCCTCGAGGGAGGACATACTGGTCTAGTCAGGAGCGTGCTGCCCATGTCTAATAGGGCAAGCCATCCTCATATTCACCAGAGCATTTTCGGATGGACAGGTGGTGAAGATGGGAAGTTATGTTGCTGGCTCTCGGATGAGACGTCTGACCTGAACCGTGCCTGGATATCAAGCGATCTAGTTATTAAGCCGCTGAAAAATCGTCGGAAAAGCAGGCATCATCATCCCTATTAGCAATATTGCAGTTTCTTTTTTTTTGGGTTGGGTTTATGGTATGCCTCCCAAGTCTAAGGTGTTTCCTCACTCTTTTTCTCATTGTCTTACATCTCTTATTATGTTTTTTCCTTCCAAAGTTCATTTTGAGGTGCATAAATCTAAATTAAGGAGTTCAAAATTCACCTCTTCTGTTGTAAACGAAAACCACTTCGGCTTGTATCGTGCCGCTTGTGTGTTTATGTTGAGCAAAAGTATTTTACTCTCTATTTTGTTCTCTCTTTTTTTTTTTCTCTCTCAAGAAACTTCCTGTTAAATAAGTGAGCTTTAATAAAAGAAATGATCGTATGAATATAGTGTTACGGAAATTGTAGCAAATGAACGTATGAATAAGTGAGCTTTAATAAAAGAAATGTTAAATAAGTGAGCTTTCATTTTTTGCACGTTTTTTAAAAAGTTAAAAATTATATAAAATATTTAATTAATTTTTTTATATAATTTTATACTTATTAGTTTAAAATTATTTTTAAAAATAATTAAATAATTAATATTTTATATAGTTTTTAATTCCTATAAAACGTGTCGAAAAGTCAAGTGACACTTATTTTGTTACTTATTTCTGAACGAATGAAGTATTATTTTTCTTAATAAATAGGGTTATTTTTTTATGTTTACTACCAATAAAGATAATTGAATCACAAAATGAATCGTAGCTGTGGACCAGATGATTTTTGCCGCAAAATAACCTATACTAACCTAAACTTAGGTCGTGTTTGGTACGGGATGGACGAGATTTCAAAAGTTGCCTCGTGGTACGGTTCATGGTGTTTGGGGAAAGGTGGACCGGTGTGATGGAGATTGGAGATGGACATGAGGAATTATGTGGATAATCCCCATTCCCGGGAGACAGTGTGGGCGAAATTTCGTTTCTCCATTGCCTCCGCTCACCTTCGTTCATTCCCTTCGGCTGCTCTGCACTTTCTTCATCCCTTGTTGTTGCTCTGCCCTCCTAGGGGCAGCCCTAGGGTGTGGTGTGCATAGGTGACTGCCACACCCTTCGATCAGGAATAATATATGTAATATACGTGTATTTATATACACCTTATTCAGCCGATACACTTGGTAAAGAGGTACAAGGGGAGTACAGGAGGTCTATGTTCGAACCCCCCCTACCCACAACTATCAATTTCAATTTTTTTTATTTTCTATATATCATTCTTCATTTTTTTTTCTCCCTCTCCCTCTTCATTTTTTTCCATCGACGCGCACTTGTGTGGTCTGGCGAGGCTTATTTGTCTTATTCTTTTTTTTTTAAATAGTTGACTTTTTTTTGTAACTTAAAGGATCTTTGATAAATAAACATTTTTCATCTTCGTTTTTTTAAATAGTTGAGTAATTAATCCATAAAACATAAACATTTTTTCATCTTTGGTTTTTTTAAATAGTTAAGTAATTAATCCATAAAACATAAAATATCTTTGATAAGTAATTAACTCTATGATTGCTAATTTAAATATAGATAAAAAATCATGTCTATTTTTTCACTCAATAGATATTAGATATATATAGTGATAATCAGGAAAAACAAATAATGTGCAAATCCAGCCTAATCAATTGCATAAGCATTTGTACTTTGGGTTGACTCTAAACCTATTGTGGAGGGATTCCAAGCAAACATTTCAAATGATTAATAACACAAAACAAATCGATTGAAACAAAGCCTCTCTAGATGATTAGTTTCTCATCAATGTTTCAATTTTCTTTTCAATGAAATAGAAGTAAAGATGAGTTGAGAAGGAGAAATAAGTGTAATTAACGGATACAACTTCACTTACCCCATGGGTAGAGTTATCCATGGATAAATCTTTTTTTTTTTTTTGAAAAGTAGCCATATTAGGACTCGGTAAAAGTGAGTAATCATTAATTACAATGATCACTGAGTTTATGGAGGAGATTAAATTAGAAAGGGGATTAATTGTTGCCATTAATGAGTAAAAATTATGAAAATTGTTGGAATGTTCATACTAATTGTTAATATAAAATATGATCACCCATTCTCGGAATTTTCATATAAATTGTTAATATAAAACAGATGAAGAAAGTCGTTCTAATGAATCTTCCCTTGTGGATACATCTACAACTTCAACATCAATCCAAAAAGCTACAAAATAAACAAGATAAATAAAGTAAGCCCGTGATGATGAAGGATGAAGGAGATGAGATGAAGAAAGTCATTCACGGACTGCCGCAACAGGCTCTGGGATTCCTGTGCAAAATTAAGTGATGATGAAGAAGAAGAGGACGGGGGGAGGGGGGGGGGGGGAGTTAATGGAACGATCAGTAGCCATTTTTCATAGATGTGCTTCCTCCCCATATTTCCCCATTAAAACCTACTCTACGCCATCACCATACTACAACAATATATCCATTAAATACACCAGCCTCCCTCATATAGTGTAGGCCTCATCGAACCACTTTATCAATCCTCTAACAAACAATGGCACTTGCCAAAAAGCCTTACCCATGGAGCCTTTGGACGAACGAGGAGACGATGAAGTGGGAGTTATGCACTAGCTATAGGAGCAACGCCGGCAACACCAACTCCATCGAATGGGGTGTCATCCAGCAACGACTTCGCGACGAACACATAAGTAGATGTCACGGTGTGACTTTCTCGAAAAGTTCGAGACACACTAGTACACCGGTCATACGAAACAAGTTCGAGACAGTTCGAAAAGATTTCACGGTGTGACTTTCTCTTTTGGAAAATACACAAGTAGATTTCAAACTCACACAATTGTGAGGTTACGACATAGGACTGGTGTGGGAGTCCAAAGCAAGGGTTAGTGACAACAAATATATTGGTAGTATTTCGCACAAATATTCTTTTTCCCTGCGTATTTTGTACATGGACATTTTAAGTAACGTGTCTTGATTTTTTTTTTTATCAAAACCCATCATACAAGTTGATTAAGAATGGTGGCATGACGGTCTACATTGTAGACCTTTACACTGCCTTGTTCTCTAAACGTGAAGTGTTGGATGAACAATATCAAATAAACACAACAGAATTGTCCAGTGGAGGGTGCCACATTAGAGGACAAGTTGATGACCCTAAACTCCTACAGGCTCGGTGCATGGGGGGGGGGGGCTCGATCAATTATTTCACATGCGGTGATTCATATGTCAAGCTCATTATTTCTTATAATATAAAAAACTACCTCGATCAATTGATTAAAAAACTATCTCGATGAATTTAGGGTTCAAGGTGCTCGTTGAAACAAAAACTATATCTAGTCAATGTTAATTACAAATATAAATTATAATATCCATATCACGAATAGTAAAATGTAAAATTAACATTTGAAAAAAAATCTCATGATAAAAGGATATATTCATATACAAAATGACATATATATTCATATAAAAAAATTAGTACAATTCTCGCGTCATGTTTATATAAAAATAAATAAAAAAATTGAAAATAATAATCAAACCCCTGTTATAGTAAATACGATATAGTTGTACGAATTGACAAAGGCAACAAGCCAACAACCATAAAAAAAAAAACATATATACCCTTAAAGTCCATCTTTGAAGGTGGCAACATAATGCACTTATTTTCAACATGTTGGAATGTCTTAGGAACCTAAGTAACTTAACTTTTCGAAGGATTCGAATCGCATCAAAAGTATGCTAAAATTTTTCTTTATTGTATTGATGGCTACTTTTTTTGTCATATGCAGAAAAAAAAGAAAAAGGTAATTGGTTGAAAAGGAAGAAAAAATAATTAAAGAAAAGAAAGAATAAAAAAATAACGATGAAAAATTTACAGTTGGTTGAAAGACCTAAAAAAATCTAAGAAGGACATGTAAGTATTAACTCTTTTGTTTTAAAAGTTTATATAGATCTTGTGTGTTTAGTCCATTTGATGATTGATTTGAAACAACAAACCTACAATAGATTAGTCCGTTAAATTCACATTTGAAATTAAATTATATTTCTCATGATATACAAAATGACATATTGATAATCTCGATCAATTACACCATCCATATTCAGCTCTTTGTGAGCTCCAGGAAGTTTAGGTGGGTTGTGCAAGTTGATGGATTGTGCATAGTGATGGCCTACGGTGGGGCTGGTTGGGTCTGCCCGTGGCCTTTTGGTGTGGTCTTGGGAGGGTTTGTGGGTCTTGGCTCGTGCTATCTTTAGCCCATCCTATGATCTTGGTCTTTTAGTGCTTGTGGTAGTGTCGATAGGTCTATGTTCTCTTTCGAGTCTTTGTTGCTTGTGCTGCGGGTAGTAACGGATGTTCATTGGAGTATTGGATGCTCCTTCTGGTAGTGTTGCTAGTGATGCGAGCTGTTGTGAGTCGTTGCTTGTGTTGCCCACTTGATCTCTCTTCCATTATGATTTGGGGATTTGATTGGTTGTCATTTTCGTGGTGCTTTCACTTTCCCACATCAGCAAGCTACTCTAGATTATCTGTTGAAAGCTATATATGTTTGCCCTGGTGTGGATTAGGATATGGGTGTGTTGTGAATTCGATCAAGCGATCTCCCTCTGCATCTGCTTGGTTAGGAGTTTGGTGTGAACTCTTGCGGTAGGATTATGTGAGGGAGAATGCATGAGTTCTGTAGTGTGGTTCCGTGTGGTAGGACTTTTGTGGGTGGATTTCGAGATGAGTAACACTTTTGTGGATATGATTTGTGAATAGTTTTATCTTTTTATGGTATGGTTTTACTTGTAATTTCATGGCTTCATTCACTATCTATATACTCCATCCGTTCATGAAAACTTGTCATTTTAGAGTTTAGATTTTGTTCGAAAAAATATGTCGTTTTAGACATTATATCCAATTATTTACTAAATTACCCTTGCTTATTTTGTCTCATTCAATGTGAGGGAAACGAGGGACAGTGGTTGTCTACACAAGTGGTACACAATGACCTCTCATCTTCCCTCGCCAAAAACAATTTGAATCCTAATTGTTCTATTTACATTGAATTTGCTAAATTAAACCTCTACTAGCTCTCCTCCTCATTAACTACGTACTGTCAAAGGCAACAAGAATACTCCATTTAGGGACAAAGGTAAGTAGGTCCTCATATGTATACGATTCTATTTATTATTTCGATCTTTATCTTTTTGTGTTGGTATGTGATATTTCAATTCTCTCATATCGACATTTTTTTTGGCTTTGTTAAATTTTCTTTTAGCCCCAAATACATATTCATCGGGTAAGGATCATGGATTTATCAACTAACCAAGTTGACGGTGCTCTCGATTTCAACTTCTCACCATTCGATGAAGAGCGGGATTCCATTCTCAACTTCAGTTGAACGAGGATGTTGAGTTAAATGTCAAGCATGATTCAAGTATGAACTTTCCATTGAACGAGGGTGTTGAATCGAACTTTCCATTGACTGTCGATAAAGCTGTAGCACATCACGACCTTGATTTGGTGAACAAAATCTCCATGGAAATAGAAGGTACCGATGAAGATCAAGTGGCCAATGAAGTGCTTGTGATCATGCTGAATATTTTAATCTCAGTAGTCCACTAGAGTCTCTCAAAGTCTGGCAAGATATAAAACTATTCATCATATTTCTAGATGATGAACTACTAAGGTCATGTGTGGGTAGTCATTATTTCTCATCAATGTGCACAATATTGTACATCCCAACAAATCTTGGCTCGTGTGGCAAACTACTCCTCTCCAACATAGATATGAAAAACCGAAGTTGGGCTATCTTGTTCTCCTCTTTTAAATGTGGCTTGATCGCATTCGAGTGACGTCGAAGCAAGCCTTCCTTCACACGTGAATGCAGACAGCCTTGACTGATTTTCAAAGCATGAGATAGTGACCTTAATGTTGTTCTATGCCTCAACGGTATATCCTTAATGGCATTACAATCAACTTCGAGTCTCGTTCGACCGCTGTTTCTTTGCTATCTATGGGACATATCAACTACAACACCTTCCGGGGTAGGTTTTCCCAATTTCCAAATCCGTTGAACCGTTCTTATTGGTACTGAGAACAAATTAAGAAGCAACCTCTTTTTGTTGAATTTCGTTTCAACATTCCGTTTGAACTTTTGGCTAGTAAAGCAACATATATAAGCTTTCTTTCTTCATTTGATGTCGTTCGATAGCTTCTAGTTGCTCTTCCACCCTCTTCACATCATCATTTTCATTTTCAAGTTAAAAAAATAAAGTAGGTGGTATAACAGAGAAGCTACAACATTAGTATAACATACGTGCAAATTCAGTAAACTATATCAATGTCAACAACTCATATGAAATACTTTAGATTTACACAAACTCATGATCAATTGATGTACATAGACTCACCAGAACCCCCTCTACCCCCCCCCCCCCCCCCCTTCCCCCCAAAAAATGATGTATGAATATAGATTCATCATAATAAGAAAACATTCGAAACAAAAGCAATTGAAAGTAGTGGCATACCATTATGAGTTGGTTGATTTTCTTCCTTATTATATGATTTGGCTAGAATAGGAATGCTTCATTCTTCCTCTTGATTGGATTCAAAAACACAATTCTCATCATTTGGTCGTATATTCAAATAAATTGATTGGTTACCATCACTCAAAGATGATCTACTTGTAATCTAGATGTCTCCTTCGACCAATTCACTTGAGTGGATTCATGCTGAAAAATCTCAATGTTGTTGTTGCCTTCAAGTACACCGTCTTCTTCCCAATGCTCAGAAATAGGTGGTTTATTGAAATCGATAACATCATTTTCATGTTGAAGAAAATTTAAATCAAAGTAATATAGGGGATTCATGATTTAATGGGTAGAATTTGCAGCAACTTTCCATTGGTGATACAATGACAATTGTAAAATTTGGCTCCACCATATATTGGGATTTAGCATTTGAATTGGTCTTAACTAATTTAAATTTTGGTTCCAATTTTAGTTTTATAATTGTACTTTGTGTTTGGGATGTGTAAGAATGCAAAGAGTCGGAGTAGTTGTTTGCAATAATTTCAAATGTACATACTCACACATTAACAAAGTACTCACAATTCAGTTGATCTTATCTAAGGTTGTGGTTTGGCAGTAGATTAATTTTTGGAGATTATTTGGGGAGATGGAGATTTTTAGGAGATGGAGATTATTTTTGTAGATTATGGAGATTTTGTAGATTGATATTTTTTTTGTTGATAATCTCTGATAGATGTTTGGTGGATATAATATTGTAGTGTATTATTTTTGCTGTAAAAGACAAAAATGCCCTTCCGCATGCCACAAAGAAAATCCCCTCTCACTCCAGCAGGTTAATTTTTTGTTTTTGAAGCTTGATTTTGTTTTGTAAATTGAGCATGGCAACACCGGAATATTAACGATAAATGTACGCAACCATATATTAACGATAAATGTATGCAAAAGGCATAGCGAGGTGCTCGATACGCACCCAATAGTATCAGTTGTTCAACGACCCTTACCCTCGTGCCGCCACTCGATACAAAATACAAAATGAGGCGAACACGAATCATAGGAGGTCAGACTGTTGTTTGTTGTTCCAAACCGCAAAAACGAACCAAAAGGAAAGTGTACTTAACACATGAACCCAGACGTGCCTAGTTGGAGCATGCAAGCTTGACAATGATACCCAGGAGAACAATCACCCAACGGGTGAGGGCTCTCTCACGAACGAGCTGGTTGATCCGCAGTGTTGCCGCAACGTAGTGAACCCAGATCTCGCAAAGGGAGGTGCAGAGGTCGGTCACCCTCTTAGTGAGCTCCTGGTTGAAAGTGTGGGCATAGGCTAGCTCTTTAGTGGCACCCTGTAGGCCGGCCTGGTCAGGTGCAAGCGCGCCTCACGGCCCAGATCGCGCTCCTTAAGGGTGGCAATCTGAGCGCGGAGATCCCTCATCTCGGCCTCCATGTCGTGAAGTATGTCGCGGTACTCCTCTACATCTCCTTCTACCACAGGTCTGCCGTTGGGTTGGGAGTGCACGTCGGAGTCGTCGTCGTCTTTATCGACTGCCCATGGATCGCCATATGGGAAACCACCCATCAACCACCAAGCGTTGTCAGGGTCGGCTGATCGACGGGTGGCGTCGGAGTCGGAGTCGGAATACGGCCACATTCTATTATTGCAAAACAAAACCAGACTCAAATTTCATTTCACTTCCAAGATGCCTCTACATATAAAATACTCCTATGGTTGTACCAAAGTGTTAAAATGGCAAATTTCATGCTCGAATAATTTACAGTTGCAAGAGTCCTAACTTGTGCAATCGTATACCAAAATGATGCTCCCACCAAAGTGCTAACATGGCAATTTTGATGACAAAATGAAGAAAGAATAACAGTTGTATACCAACAAATAATGCTCCCACCAAAAGCTTTCTATGTATCACAACAACCAGAAAATGAGACACCGACTATATAATCCTAACCAAATTACCAAACATTCATGCGATTGAAATTCATGACCATCACAACAATCATAGTCATGCACCTTTTCCTAACCCAATTTAAACCTACACCTTTGATTGCTAAAAAATGAATGCAAAGTCAACAGTCGAACTCATTCAATAGTCGAACCCATTCAACAAATTTCAACGGATTTCATCAACAGCCGGCATCCATGTGTCCCATCCCCAAGTTCCCCCAAAAATTAAAAGTATTGGTATTCACCAGTCGAACCACAATGTTCATCAAAATCAACACCAAAGATGAAGAACGTTCATAGAGAGGGGAGGAGAACCATTAATGGAGGTGGATGGTGTCGGAGGGCAAAAATAGGGCATGGAGAAGAAGGTGAAAAGAGGAGTGGTGAATGAGAGAAGAGTAATGGAGGAGACATCGAGATTGAGAGGCGGAGGCGTACTTTCACAGAGTTCTTACACCGATGACGAGGAGAATGGAGGATGACGATCAATGGTTACCCAGATGAAGCGACTTTGTAATCCCAGATGATAAGAGGAAGAGAACCGACGATGGCAGTACGGGAAATCTGAGGGGATTATGTGAGGAGATTATTAATAATCTTGCTCCCCAAGATTGTGAAAATTGTGCAAAATAATCCCTCACAATCTCATTCCCCCTTCCACCATAATCCCCCACCAAACACACTAGATGCAGATTATTTTTTTTCATAATCCCCCTTATTCTACCATAATACACTACCAAACACAGCCTAACTAAAACCAAAAAACTCGGCACTCGCGCCTCCTCGGGCGCTTTAAATACCAAGGCCGTCTTCTAGCTCTCTCGATCGGTGAATGTGAGTGTGGCCGGTGGGTACTACTAACAGTCTAACAACAGCATTACTACCAGATTGCTCTTCCATTATCCATGGGAGTCGAAGAAGAGGCTTGTAATGGTTCTCCCACAATCAAGCCCATCAACAAGGGCGTCGTCCACAAAATCTGCGCCGGCCAGGTGATTTTGGACCTTTCCTCCGCCGTCAAGGAGCTCGTTGAGAACAGCTTGGACGCTGGCGCCACCAGCGTCGAGATCTCCCTCAAAGACTACGGCGAAGACTCCTTCCAGGTCGTCGATAATGGCTGCGGCATTTCTCCTTCCAATTTCAAGGTCTGCCCTATATATTCCCATGTTTCACGGTGCTCTTTCGTCGCTGTGCTCTGTTCATGTGCGTATTTCCTGGTTCGGTCCCCACTCTAGGTTAACTCAGCATTGGATTGGATTTCGTCAATGAAAGATGGAACTACCTGTTAGGGTTCTGTCTGGCCCAAAGGGTCATATTTTGAAGTTGGCCTGGATTGTCTAAGTTGATATCTTGCAAGTCTTTGATGTCGTTTTTACTTGTGATTTAGATCTATGCTTACCCTAATTTGGGATTAATTACAGTTAGTTGTCAGCAACGGGGCTGACAGTAGCAACTAGCAATTTTTTTTTTGGTCAGAAGTTAAGGGTAATGTCATTTATCCAAAATAGTAAGACAGAGCAATAGTATTGTCTGTATGATTGCACCAAGGCAAACTCATAAAATGTGAATCTGCATGTGTGATACTGGATGAGTGTTCTTATGATTACGCAGATTGTGTTTCTTATCATGAGAGCGTTTTAGATGAACTTATGTTGGGTGTGTGGACTATTAAGATCTTCATCTGTATGTCCCTTGGTTAATTTCAGGTTCTTGCTCTCAAGCATCATACTTCCAAATTAGCAGGTTTCCTCGATCTCCAATCGATAGCAACATTTGGATTTCGGGGAGAGGCGCTGAGCTCCCTCTGTGCCCTTGGTAACTTAACTGTGGAAACAAGAACTAAAAATGAGGCAGTTGCTACGCATTTGACTTTTGACCATTCTGGCCATTTGGTGGCTGAAACGAAAACAGCTCGCCAAATTGGCACAACTGTCACTGTGAAGAAGTTATTTTCGAGTTTGCCTGTCCGGAGCAAAGAATTCAGTCGGAATATCCGCAAGGAATATGGAAAGCTTATTTCACTTTTGAATGTGAGCAAATATTTTGCTTCCTATTGTTTCTAGACTCAGAATGTACTTGAAATTTTCATCAATAGCATCCCTTTTTCTCCATCTAATATGACTGATTAGTGATTACTGTATATCTTCTCAGGCCTATGCACTTATAGCGAAAGGAGTCCGGTTAGTCTGTACGAATACAGCTGGAAGGAATGCAAGATCTGTGTTTCTAAAGACCCAGGGAAGTCAGTCGCTTAAAGATAACATCATCACAGTGTTTGGCACGAGTACCTTCTCCTGCTTGGAACCGCTGAATATTTCTTTAACAGACAGTTGCAGAGTGGAGGGCTTCGTCTCCAAGTCCGGGAATGGGAGTGGACGTAACTTGGGAGACAGGCAATTCTTTTTTGTGAATGGCCGACCAGTTGATATGCCAAAAGTTAGCAAGCTAGTGAATGAATTATATAGAAGTGCAAATTCCCGCCAGTATCCCATTGCTGTCCTGAACTTCACAATTCCTGGTACAACTTGTGATGTTAATGTTACACCTGATAAAAGGAAAATATTTTTCTCAGACGAAGGTTCTATTATGCAATCTTTGAGAGAAGGTTTAGAAAAGATCTATTCTGCTGGTCTTGTTAGTTTCAGTGTTAACAAATTGGATGAAACTGATCCCGACGAGACTAAGTCTTCCCACCTACCTGGTAGATTGAGCAATTTAACTGTGAAGCCAGGCCTAAATAGAGTTCAAACAGAAGAAGAATCATCTTATCATGAACAAGCCTTAGACGGCACAACCACTGAAATAGTTCACACTGACGATAAGCAACAGCATGCTGCTAAATCTACCCATGGTGGCTCTGAAATTTCACTTGGAAAGGGCTTCATTCTTAAAGCCCATGCCATTAGGAAGGAGTATAGTCAGTCCGACTGCTCTAATGGTGAACCAACAATTGGCGTTGAAACTGAGAAGGAGAAGGCATCAGATAAGGATACTTCACTCTCATTTTGTAGACCAAGCAACATTCAATCATCACTCACCAAGTTCATTTCCATACAGAAGAGAAAGCATGAAAATACTTGCAGTGTTTTATCTGAAATGCCTATCTTAAGAAAGGGTTCTCTTCATTCTGAATCAGAAAATAATAAACCTGAATCGTGCAGTGCTGCTAGCAAAACAGCCAATAAATTTAACATTTTTGATGCTTGTTCTAAGCTCAATGAGAATAGTTTGTCAAAGCGCTTAAAAACAGAAGAAGATTATTCCAGAAGACAGACCTCCTTTGTGCATGGTGGCAATACATGCATGGAAGTATCAACAGAGGTATGTTTTATGAATTTTAGTTGTTTTCTTATGCAGTTTATAGTAATGCATGTAACTTAAAACTAAATTCTTCCTTATTTATGTATGTAGAGTCATTGAAAATGTAGTAGGATTCCTAGCTATACAAGGGATGTGAATTTCCTCTTAAACATATTTTAATACGTGACTTGTGTAAATGTGCTCTGTACACAAGGGATTGACCAAACTTTCGGTTGGAGCTATAGCAATGGTGGTCTCTTTTTTGGTTGCGGCTGTTGTAGTTACCGAATGGCTGAAAAAACAGAGTTATATATATAGTCAACCTATGTTTTTGGTAACGAGTAATCTTATCAAAGTGCAGTTGTCTGATGATATATGTTGACATATTTTATTGATATTGGTGTCTGATTTCAAGCACTCTGATCTTTATCTGATTAAATTCAGAATTTAGTGGAAGAGAATGCTTTTCCTCGTTCTCAGGTGAGTGCAGAAAATGCTTCCAGAGGTAATTCAGTGCATGTATTAGAGATTCCGAATGCAAGTCTCCAATCACAAAATGCTCAAGTTGCACCTTCAGTGGATTTAGAACATGGTTTAGAAGATATTTCAGATGCAGCTGTTCCAGATACTCCCCCTATATCTTCTACTGTTAAGCCATGCTCAACTTTGCAATTTACCATGGAAAATCTATTGACAAGGCGGCAAAAGAGGATGCCAAGATTACCTTTCAGCTCCCATGGTAGAAGAGCAGTAATTAAGAGGTCTTGAACTTTAGACTCACTGAGATATATTGTTGTTGTGTAGTTTTGGAGTTGAATTTAATCATTGTGTTGGCAGGCGCTATGCTGCAGCTACATTGGATATTTTTGAAGCTGAAAATGATGAGCGGAAAACCAGGGCACTGCATGCAGCAACAACTGAGTTGGAGAGGTTATTTCAAAAGAGAGATTTTAGCAAAATGAAGGTTTTTCTTTTACAATCTTAAGACTTTTTGTATTTTATACGCTGTATATTTTAGTTGCATTCAAGTATGTGCTTGTTTTCAAAATTTTATGTGAAGCAGAAACTACTTTTATTTGTGTATTTTTTGTATACTCGTGCATTTGGATTTATGTTGCTTCGCTTTTAAATGCTTCAAATGTTAAATGTGGATACTTTGGCTTCTGTAGCCCATGGAAGCAGGCTTACAAGTAAGGGTTTTCTGAAGAGGTTTTCTTTGGGCCAAGTTTTCCCTATTGCAAGTTGATGAGTTTATATTAGAATTTTGATGTGATTTTCATACACTTGCTGTAACGATTTTACTGAAAGTTGAAGGATGGTTTCCAAATTCCTAGGCATGCTTGTTGTGCATTGGTACAAATCAAGTAAAAAGTTGGACGTAGCTAAACATCACACAATTCAAATGTGAGTTGATGTTTGATGATTCCTTAAATAGAGGATACATATGTGTTTTATTCTTAGCATATGTGAATCAGTGTAGAGATTTTTTTTTTGGTGGGAGAATCAGTGTAGAGATTAATGCAAGACTGCTTTTATTTGCACAGAAAGCTTCTCAGGATGACAATTTTTTAACTAAAAAACTTGTCGTTCTTGTAACTGGAATAAGAAAGTAAAGGTCAGGTTCAGGGAGGAGAGTGAAAATTTTGATAATAGTGTAACAAGTAAATTTTTGTGGCAAACCATGATAAATAAGAGCGACACTTGCCAGCATGTTGATCTTATTTGTTCCTGTGTTTTCTAATCTTTTGGTCTGTTCTTTGGTACGCATGGCCAGAGTGGTCAAAGAGATATGAAATTCTTATTGTAAAGAGGAAGATAAGGGAATTTATTTTTTCAGTTTGATCTGATTGTACAGAGACAAGGTTTCTTTTTTTCCCCCCCCTGACTGGATTCTACCAAGTGGCTATCTATGATCATCAAAGGATCTTTAATGATAATTTTAGATGTCTCAAAGAAGATTGGATGATAAAGTGCATGTCATCTTGCATTGTAGAGATGCCGCATTTTTGTGGCATTATTTAGTGAGATGGGTAGCCATCAGTTAAACCTTCACGAATAACCGGTTTTATGCAAAACACGTCATGATACATATGGATGTAAAATAAATTAAGGTAGAAGACAATAGGCCGAAGTCTGATTGTTTTACGTTTTTTGTCTCCTGTAATGAGTAGGTTATAAATCTCTTCTGATTGAATGATTCTGTAACCCTCCTCGGATGTGCATTGCCATAGTCTTACTTCTAACTCTTGAACCTTTGGTGTGCGTAGGTGATTGGACAGTTCAATCTTGGATTCATCATTGGAAAGCTAGATCAAGATCTCTTCATTGTTGATCAGGTAATTGTCTTTTTAATGATTTGGTTTTGCTCTTGATCATCCAGATGTTACACTTACTATGAAACAACAAGTTCTTGAGTATCAGTTTATAAATGTCACAATGATGCATCTTTTAATATTTAACTAATTTGCTAACTTGTTGATGTGTCTGAAGTCGAGAGGAAAATGATAGATCTCTTTTTTCTACTATTAGCATGCTGCAGATGAGAAGTACAACTATGAGCGCCTATCACAATCAACTATCTTGAACCAACAACCCTTACTGAAGTAAGAAACCTATCCTTTTAACTGTGTTGATTTGGTATCTGTTTGCCTGACGATCAATGTTGTAGGTCCATGTTAGCTTGAAAATGCAAAGCAAGAATGTTATCATGTACTGTATTATTTTCAGCTTCTCCCTCCTTCCACTCTTTCTCTTGCTTGGTGATATTCAAGTTCCGACTTACATCTTCTGTTCTCTTTCCCTATACATCAATTACGAATATTGAAAGTTACTGTATCAATGAAAACATTCCCCTATTATTGTTAAATTTCAAGCCTGGATGCAACCTTACATTTTCCTCCAAATGATAAAGACCATCACTTATCTTAAGCAACGTCATGAAAGAATGATGAAACTTTCAAACATTTTAATGGCACTTAAGACTGGGTTTACAGGTTCACCATGGGCTATTATTGTAGCATTAACTGCAATTCCGCCATAAGTAGAAGTTGGTAAGGGTCTTTTACTTCTTTTCATGTGACAATAAAATGTATGGTATCTTATGCCTTTGTTGATAGAAGAAGAGATGGTGTGGGTGTGGTGCCTTTATGCTTTGGAATTGACTCACTTATAATGGCCTTAGATCTCCTTCTTCTAGTAAGAGTTGATAGATGAGGAGAAACATAAGCTTTATGTCTATCATCCATTTTCTTTCTAGCTTTTCTCTATATGTTTAGTCCTCATAAGTGAAGAACCTGGGTATATATGTTCATATTTAGCATGATGTATTTTATACTTTTATGGCATCACGTAGCAGTTACAACACATTTTTAATGATGTTATGAATTTGGTATAAAGTTTGGCGGGACAAATTTGCTGTTGCGAGGGTTGTGTGCTTCTTCCATCTGGTTTGTGCTTAATTTAGTGGAACTGTGCTGACCTTTGTTTTCCTAAAATATTCAATCAGGGCACAGATACTGGAGTTATCCCCCGAAGAGGAAGAAGTAGCTTCAATGCATATGGATATAATCAGGTGGCTTGCAATTTTATGCGAATCAGATATTTTTGGAGTTGATTTCTATAGAAAACCATATATTCAGTTTCTAGTATAAGATATGTTGTGTGCTTCTGCTACACTTTAAACCCAAGAGAGGCGTGCAAAAGGGTGCAGTCAGAGGGCTGAAAGAAACCCCTTTATAAAACGGGAGAAAATTATGTTGTCAACAAATAGTCGAGATTCTCACTTACCTGTGTATAGAGAAACATATATACGCCAAATATGATTAATAAATTGTGAAGAAACCTTTATGAGAAGCTTAGCGGTTCTTATCACTTGATAAATGATTGTCTATTTTATTTTTTAAAGCTTCTACTCCTCAGAAGCTAGGTCTTTCTGGGTTATGAGATGGCATTTGCTGATTCAGTTCTTTTGATGCTTGAAAAATTATTGGTTTTGTCATGAAGAGCCATTGTCCTGTTTTGCCTCATTGCATTTTCTCTCTTGCTGTTAGTTTCTTTAAGACACTTTACTCATGCTATCTGAACTATTCATCCCACTCTCTATTTGCATCTTTTATAATCTTCGATATCTTTGCCATAGTATCCCTTCTTATGTGCAACTTGTGATTGATACCTGACTTTCACTTTACTATTTCTTGTCATCCAGGAAAAATGGATTTTCTCTAGAAGAGGACATGAATGCTCCTCCCGGGCACCGTTTCAAATTGAAAGCTGTTCCATTTAGCCAAAATATAACATTTGGAGTTGACGGTAACTATTAAACTCAAATTCTCTCAAGTGCCATTGAATATGTTGTGCTAACTTTTTATTGGTCTTCCTATGCATGTTCCTGACCTATTTATGTATTATGTCTACAAATGCTTTTTTGGTTCTCAAAATATTGCGCTGGCGACCAGCTTTGACTGTTGGGAAAGATATGCTCTGTTGACTGCTGGATATGCCAATCAAGGGATGTTTTTTATATGTTTAACTGATAAATAGGTCATTTGTTGTCACCAAAGTAGAAATAGGAGTTCCACACCCACTATTATTGTTGCCAGAATAGTGCTTCTGAGCACTACTAATAATTTGTTTCTTTTCTTGCACTTCCGTGTTTATAGCAATGTTAAGACAGAAGCTAGTATACATCACGCATCAGAAATAAAGTGTTGAATACTATCACACCCTTGGCTATGCTTGTGTCTCCAATCTTCTTAATGAGTTGCAGACTTGACATGTTTAAAATAATGTAAAAATCCATGCATACAGCAATCCAGATGTAGCTCTGGCTGTGAGTAATACGAATCAAGGTCCTTAACATGGGGGCAGTCACATATGATGCTAATAGGACTGACTTTGAGTTTTTTATTTGTCATGAATTTTGTACAAGGCCTAGATTTGTAACAAACTTCCATAATTTAAGGCGTGTGAAGCAAACCCACTAGTCACGTGCAGTGCTTCCTTGGAGTTCTTTTTTATATGTGACTGCTTTGCTTAGTACAAGTAACAACTAGAGAGCAAGCAACGAGAAGAGGAGAGAGATGGTATCCTGAGCTACTGTAATCTTTATGCTTATAACTTCCTCTGGTGTTACATTTTTCCAGATGTGAAGGAGCTGATTTCTGCGCTTAGTGATGGTCAAGGGGAATGCTCAGTGATGAGTTACTACAAGATGAATACTTCCAATTCAATATGCCCTTCTAGAGTGCGTGCAATGCTTGCATCACGTGCCTGCAGAACGTCAGTTATGATTGGAGATGCACTTGGAAGAAGCGAGATGAAGAAGGTAGCAAAGTTGTATATGAAATTAATGAACAACACCAGGAACCCTGTTATGTTTCCTTGAATAAAATGTATTAAGACAAACTTGCTGGTTTTGTGCTGTCAGATTCTAGAGCACTTGGCAGAGCTCAATTCCCCTTGGAATTGCCCACACGGAAGACCCACGATGCGCCATCTCGTGGACTTGTCTACAATCCATGACAGTACGAGTGCAGATACCCTAACTCTCGATGAATGAAAGTCCAGTGAGTCGGCCTTTCACTTGTAATATCACTTCTAACTTATCCTGTACAGTTTGCAACTCTCTTCAGCCACCTACTTCCCCAGACGTTACATTTTGCAAGGACATGCTGGTTCGAGTACCTTTTATGGAAGAGGTTTTATGGGTAGCAAAGTATTTGTACATAAGATTTCTATTTCATAGCCCTTAAAACGCATCAACCCGTCTCCACTTTTTTCTAATCTTGAGGCGAAATGTTTTGAGCTGAACCCATTATCAGTAAAAGCCTCTGCTTTTGTTGTTTAGAAGTCTCAATGTTGATGAATGTCATCCAGAAACTCGCATCAGTGCAACACCTATAACCAAAAGAAGATGAAATTTTTTTAGTAGGTTTTCTTATTCTCAGCTCTTGATTTGGCAAATTTTGTTCTAAATCTTGGAACAGGCTCCCAAAATGAATCTCTACAAAAAGACAAAACCTAGACCAACATTGGCCAAAGGTTGTGAGATGTGGCGATTTCCTTGTCATAACAAACTTAGTACTCCGTAATAAACAATGAAATTCCAGAAAATCACCCCTTAAATTAAAAATTCTAAGAAAGCACCTTAAAAACTAGATGCTTGCAAAAGACCATCCATCTCGTATTTTCCGTCAAGATTACTTTTATGTGAGAAATATTGAACCCAAATTTGTTTAAATTTGAAATACTTAAAAAGGCCGTCTTTGGCAGTGGATTAAAATTTTGAGTATGAAGATTATTTTAGAAGATTATTGGGAAGAAGATTATTTTTGTGGATTAGGAAGACGGGAAATGGAGATTATTTTATACCTTAGATGTTTCTGTTATTCTGTTATTGTGCCCCCATCAAAATAACCCAACCAGGGCACCAACCTCCTCTCTCCTTCCTCGGTTCCCAGCACTCCTCAGCCAACCTCTCTTCTTTCTCAACCCACCTCCACTCCTCCATATCCACTCGGTGGTAGGTAGACCTGTCAAAGTACAACCCGACCCGGAAAACCCGACCCGTACGCCCGGTAAATTCTAGGTCAAGACCCGGTTCTTTTGACCTGGAAATTTTTTTGGACCCGAACCCGAAGTACTCGGTAATTTTCCGGGTCATCTGGGTTTAGACCCGGTTGACCCGGTAATTTTGACCCGATTGATTTATAATTACATATGCTTAAATTTTTTTTATGGAGATTCTAATTTATTACATTTTATAAATATAATCACTTGATATTTCATTTTCAAATCAACTTTTATATTTATTTGTATTGTGTAATACTCTATCCGATCAATAGTATTTGATTTAAGATTTTTTATCACATTTTTAAGAAGATAAAAATTCTAAAAAATATTAAAACAATTCTATGCTTATTACCAATCGCATGAAATTGTTTTTAAAGAATTATTTCAAATTTTAATATTTTTTATATTTTTAAATTTTATTTAAAAAGTTAAAATTGACGAACCCGAAATCGACCCGAAATGACCCGAAACCCGGGTTCGAGTCAACTCGGATATACCCGGAACCCGTTTTACCCGGAACCCGATCTGAACCCGACCCGAATGACCCGATTGACAGGTTAGTGCTAGGCAAGGCAACCCATCCTCTCTCCTTCACTACGTTGACACCGAGGGATGGCGCAGCGACGGTGAGCAGAGGATGAAGAGACCAGCCAATGGCAATGGCAAGCAGAGAGAATAGCAGTCGGTGACAGCAGGGAATGAAGGTGCTGGGCATGGGCTTTCTCTTTCTTTCTCAGTTCTCAGTTTCTCACCCTAGCATAATTTTTTTTGGAGCTGCTGGATAAAGAAAGTGCAGAGCGGGAGGGCAAGAGATGAACGAGGGCAATCGTCAATCAAGGTGATGTGTCTATTAATCGCATTTGAAGGGATGAGAGTGAGTTTGTACGCGAGGGCTCAAGTGTTCCATCAATAACTGTGAATCCCCATCTCATAATTTGCCGCCTTGTTTCTTTGAACTCGATCGATGACGGATTGTTCTGTCCATCGAGATCACAGAAATTCTGAGCCAAATTCAATCAATTGGGCTTGGCCGAATAGTCAAATCAACAAGCGGTAACACTGGATTGGAATTGAGGATGAGCCGAAGATAGGTAGGATTTGGGGCCATGTCCAAGGGCACTAATCTGACTGTGTTGAGCAGAGGCGGTAGGATGGTGGTGGTTGCAGAGTTTCAGAAAGAGATCAGGAAGAGTGGTTCTAGGGCATGGGGTTGAATTTCCCAATTTGAAACATTTGTCAATCAAGCTGATCCGGAAAAAAGATTTGTGGTGAAATGCAAATACAGACAAAAGGGACAACACCCTCCACAAAAACAAAGAGATGGAAGGAGCCACATCAAACCCAACAAGCACAGATATTAATCTGTGGTGGTGAAACACACAACACACACACACCCCAAAAACACACACAGCAAAGGAGATGGAAGGCATCCTTTCCACCACCAACGCCACCACAAGAACCACCGCCGCCCTTCTTCCCACCTCCCTCCTCCACTCCTCCAAACCCTCCTCCTCCTCCTCCTCACTTGCACTCTCCTCCAAGTCTCCCAAAACCACCCTCATTGCCACCAAGGCCCCACCCCTCTCCTTCTCCAAGGTGTGCGCAGCTGCAGCCTCTCAAACAGCCTCAGCCTCAGCCTCAGTGGAGGTCCCCACAGAGATGAAGGCATGGATGTATGATGAGTATGGAGGAGTTGATGTCCTCAAGTTTGACCCCATCTTTCCAGTTCCTCAACTCAAAGATGACCAGGTCTTGATCAAGGTTATGGCTGCAGCTCTCAACCCTGTTGATTTCAAGAGGAGGCTTGGCAAGTTCAAGGCCTCTGATTCCCCTCTTCCTGTCAGTTTTCCTCCTCTCCCTTTCTTTTCCTTTTTTTTTTGGAGTTCATTTTGATTGGCATTTTCACCTATGCAATGAACTACATTTGTCTCTGCAGACTGTCCCGGGATATGATGTAGCTGGTGTGGTGGTCAAGGTAGGAAGCCAGGTGAAAGAGCTCAAGGTTGGGGATGAAGTCTATGGCGACATCAGCGAGAAAGCCTTGGATGGACCTAAACAGTTTGGGTCTCTTGCTCAGTACACCGCTGTCGAAGAAAAACTATTGGCCCTTAAGCCGAAAAGCTTGGATTTCGCTCAAGCTGCTGGCCTTCCTTTGGCCATTGAGACTGCCAATGAAGGCCTTGAAAGGGCTGGTTTTTCCGCCGGTAAATCTCTTCTTGTGTTGGGTGGTGCTGGCGGTGTTGGTTCCTTGGTCATTCAGGTACTTTGAAACACCCTTTTGTGCTTTTGATTGTGCAGCAGATCAGTTCAACATCTGATCATTTTCATGTTTTTGCAACTGCAGCTAGCAAAGCATGTGTTTGGGGCTTCAAAGGTTGCAGCTACTGCAAGCACCGGGAAAATAGAGTTCATAAGGAGTTTGGGTGCTGATCTTGCTATTGACTACACCAAAGAGAAGTATGAAGATCTCCCGGAGAAATTCGACGTAGTATATGATGCAGTAGGTAAAGATCATTCCTAGAAATGAGGCTTAGGCTTTCACTGATTCGGGCAACAAATCAAATTGACAGTCCTTTCTTAACAAATTGACAGGAGAAGGTGAAAGGGCGGCGAAGGCAGTGAAAGAAGGGGGCAGCGTGGTGTTTTTGACAGGCGCAGTGGTGCCACCGGGCTTCAGATTCGTGGTAACCTCCAATGGAGAAGTGCTGAAGAAACTAAACCCGTATCTGGAGAGCGGAAAGGTGAAGCCGATAGTTGATCCAAAGGGTCCCTTCCCGTTTGATCAGGTGGTTGAAGCCTTCTCCTACCTCGAAACCAACCGAGCAACTGGGAAGGTAGTCATTCATCCTATCCTGTGAAAGAAAGTATCTACTACTTGAATGTAGAGAGCCCTCTATACAAATCATGCGGGAGCGGATGTATTTTTACCATTGAACTGTGTCAATGGCTGGATCACTACTTGCCTTCTTGCATCTTTTGCTTTGCTTAATGAAGTAACCTGATGAACTCTGAACAAACCTTAACCACAGCTTTAGGATTTGGTGTCTTTCCACTTTGCCCACAAATAATTGAAAACATAGACCATATATGGATTGTAGTCATGCTACAAAGGAATTCTGTAGCGAAGGATAACGAGCAAACGAGTACATGAGGTGCTTACCTTGGGCAGCTGGGAAAGAACAGATAAGGAAGCCACATACTGACCGAATCTGATCAACCAAGGCCAAATCCTAACCATTATTCAGCCATTGAAAATCAAACTCAAATCTGATTATGAAAAAAAATTTCAAACTGTAACTGGCTCCATTCAGTGTTTGAGATGTTCAAACATGAAACACTAAAAACAATGAACTATCCTCCTATTGTGAATCATAGTTCAGAAGGTTCCTTTTCTTCAACGCCAAGCCCTAGATGGATCGGTCTTTGCATGTGTCAAAACAAGAACCAGCCAAAGTGTACTTATTCGAAGGAGACAAAAAGACTCAACTGTATCCCTCCTCTCTGTTAAATAGATCCCTGATGTAGGGCATGCAACTTTATCATGCAATTTTCAGGAGGTTGCGGCAGTCACGTTCTCACTGAATGTAAAGGGAATTGGCTTGGTAGGAGCTGGCAAGCGTCCAATGCCGTCCACCTTGTCGGCTAGTTTTGGAGGAGGGCGAGCAGGCCTTGGAAGTAATCTTCCCTTCTTCTCAAACCACTCAGGCTTCAAAAGCGCCTTAAAGCCCAGCTTGTTATAGTGGACTCTCCTGACAGACCCACCCGCAGCTTCAACTGCTGCCTTCGCCCTGACAGTCACCCTTGATACCTGGTTATAAAAAGGGTAGAATTAACTAACATGAATAACACAAGTAACTAGAGGAATCTGGACTCCTAAATTATTTTTGTAAACTCCATGTACTTGGGTCTTTACTTACATTGATACATACAGGAATGATTACCTAATTTGGGTATAGATACGAATATCTGAGCCTCATAATATTAGACTGTACAGTACGGAGGATTATTTGGATTCAATTTTATTTTGCCTTTCCAACCATAGAGCACTTGATTCACAAAATCTAATATGATTACCAGCCAAAAAAAAACTAAAAGATTAATCATATATGACTATGAGTTGATTTATGCAATTTCTTCATCATTTAAAACTCATAAAATGCTAATAGTGGATCACCGCTAATTAAATTTGTCTAATACATGCAGAGGGAATAGTAACACAACACTGAAAGTTTTAGTATGGTGGGAGTCACTCTTTTCTGGACTTCAGGTGTGTCATCAGCTAAGTTTAGGGGTTCATTAGGGCAGTGGATTTCCCATCGTCATCCAAAAGAACAAAATTTCAGCTATCGTGCCAAAACGAGGATGCACGTAAAGTCAGAATAGCCAACCCAAATGCACATGCTAGCTACACATTATATGCTTCTGAATAACCAATGATGCTTGTGGCTAGGCCCTGGCACCAAAGAATGGTATTTTACAAATATAACCAACAAATCATGAATTAAGATGGTCCCAAGAAAAAGATGATCACCTCAAGATGAATGGGCCATTGAATCTGTTCAGCACCACGTCCCATAAGTCTTACTCCATCTTCTATCTGCTTCCCTATTGCTCCTGCATCCTATTACGTAATAAACATGAACATAATGCAATGAAGATCGTAAAACAGGAATGCTATATAAGATTATCACATATCAAACCTTGAGAGTTTTCATTGTAATCAACTCTGAAGAGTCTATTTGCCCAGCGTTAATAAGCTTCGCGATCTTCCCTAATCCTACCGGCTGCATAAATGATGAAACAAGAAATTGGCATTAGAAATGCCGTTTGTGAGGTAAAAAAGGAATACACAGTCAGCAAAATGCAAACTATTGAGGTGCTATTTAAAATTCTGTAGGAGATAACTTGAAGATATTATGCCATCAGTATAAAACATGTCATACACCAACCAAATAACATCATAATTGAATGTGAACAAGCATTATTCATTAGTCCATAGAATTTCAATAAATGGTCATAGTTGTAGTTACTCAGTGATTACTCCTCTCATAAGTTTCAATCAAACCTAGGATTAGCTTATGCACTACTTTTAAGTGGAATCAATGGAAAAATGTGATCCAAACTCCATGCATATCAACTTGATAATCAGAAATGATAAAAGCACCATTTCTTCATGAAAGACCATATAAATCAATCAATGAAAAAGACTAACAAAAACCAATATTTGGGTTTTCACAGCAAATCCATCATCCAGTCCTTACATTATCTAATACCAAAGCTTACATCTGAAAGAACCTGCTTCACAACTCTTGAATTTGTAACTGGCTCTAGGCCGAAAATTTAAGATCCAACGGTTATTTAAGAAGCAAGCATCTCAAATACATCTGAAAGAACCTACTTCACAACTCTTGAATTTGTTCTAGGTCCAAAATTTAAGATCAATCTTATCTTCAAGATCTAAAAATGTGATCATATGAATGCGTGGAGTATAGAGCTCAAATCTACAGCATTACCAAATCTATCAATTGGTAGCAAATATAGGAATAGTTTCTCTCCCCCAACTATACACAACAAAATAATGCCCCAAAATAGCTTCACAGGATTTCAAGCCACACAACCCGAACACACATGTATGTAGTGATTTCTGCCTCATTCAAAAACAATGCAACACCAGCAAGGCTTGTTTACTCACATCAATGCAAAGATAACCTACAACAAATTGGCATTACCTGGAACTTCCAAACATAATATACCCAACTAAGTATCATATGAATAGATTCCTTATCAATTAGGATCATGCATGGCATGAGCGATGGAGATAGTGTTTAAAGTTTGGTACCATTTAGCATTTCTACAAGCCCTAAGTTCACCCGGAATAATCTTGCAAAACCAGAAGTTTAGAACCGCAATCCACATCATCCCCCTACATATGAATATGATTGGAAGTAAAAAAAAAAATGCTTCTTTTTCCTTTTGAAAGTAGGAATCACCTGAAAAGTAAGGCTGAAAGGGTTGGTGAAGCCACGCTTGGGAAGACGACGTCGGAGAGGGGTCTGTCCACCTTCGAAACCAAACTTGTAGGTGCCCCGTGCTTTCTGGCCCTTGTGGCCTCTCCCGGCGGTTTTCCCCTTCCCAGATCCGATACCGCGCCCCTTCCTCGTCTTCTGCTTCGTAGCTCCTGGATTATCCCTCAGATCGTTTAAGCTCAACAGGCTAAAACTCCTCGCAATCAAGCTCGAATGGACATTGCTCGCAAAATTAGGGTTCTGGGGATGAAGGTGAAAGACCGCAGAGTTACGGAGAAGTGAAGACGAAGAAGAAGAAGCAATGACAGGATTGAATGGGGCTCGAGTGGAAGCAATTGAAGTAGCCAGGAGAGACGAAAAACGCCTTCGAAGCATTGTACGGAAAGGGTTTTGAATTGGAGGAATGGAGTTGAGTTAGGGGTTGTGATTTCAGGGAATTGGGGATTGGGTAAACCCTAATCAGACATGGGAAGCTTCCGACGCCGGAGTGTGGAGCAGTGAATGATAGTGGAGGTGAGGCGTCCGTGAGAGAGGAGACCGGAGAAATGCGAGGGTTTTAGACAGACCAACTCTTTTTTCCCCAATGGTATATTTGAATGGCCAATTATTATAGTAAATTTTACATTATAATAGTATATATTATAATGCACAATTTTATATTATATCATATATATTATAATACAATATTGTGCATTATAAATTATAATAGTTGGTCATCCAACCGTAACAAAATACTTAAAATTTGTAAATTAATCTTTCTATTTTATTTTTATAAAGTAATTAAGAAGTTGAGATAGAAACCCAAAACCCTAAAAATCATCCGAACAATGACAAATCCTAAATTCGAATCTTCAAATCATATGACTTTAGATTCCAAAAAAAACACAATATACAATTTTTTTTATATTATAGATTCATCACTACTTGCAATTTCACAATCACAATCAAGAACAATGAGTTGAATCATTTTTTGAGCCATTGTTTAATTGGTAAAACTCAACCCTAAAATCTCTTGCATTTCCATATTATTGGTTAAGAAATTAATTACTTTAATTTACAAAAACTAAAGATCCAGATAACTAAAAATGAAACATTGTCGAGTGAGAAATAAGAGAAAGAAATCGCAAAATCACTGATCATAGTTGGCATGACAAGAAAGAACGAAGTCAGTAAAACAAACATGATAGATGTCATCCTCGGGCGGTGTCTCCTTATAAGAAATGGTGATGGCAACCTCCATTTCTCCTCTTTCTCGAAGCTTATGACTTATACGTTAAGTTTATTCTATCTAGATCGGAATGACTCCATTAGACTATCATTAGTTAAATTATTTAAATCTATCTCCAAGTTCAACGAAATGATGATGGTTAGATTTGAGCCCCCATTGTTCGGAATTTTGGAGAAATTTGGATTTCGAGATTCACAAACAAGTGTCGGTATCTCCTACGGTCCTACCTCTCAATCTTCACTAACACCAACCTCATTCACCATGCCAACGTTGACACCTTCATTCTCTCAAACCAGTTGTGAAAAAAACTAGTGTATAAGTTCATTCTCTTGAAGCAATTGGGAAAAATGACTCTTTTTTTCCGAAAACTCTACCAGATGTTGCTGAGATTTGGGCAAATGGGTCGGGTTATGGATGGGTGGACCCATTTTTTCACTCGACCCATCACCCATATTTCACCCATTACCCGATCCATCAGGTGAAAGAAATTAAAAAGAAATGAGTCACAAGACATACTTCAAAATTATTCATATTCGATAATTTTATAAATTAAACCATGTCAAATATGAATCTTACTAAATGAATAAAAGATGTATTCATACATTATATCTCTATTCTTAACTAGTATTAGAAGTTTAATACTCCGTATAAAATAGATGAGATGAATTTAACTTGATTACTAAACTCACGATAAAAACAATATAGAAAAACTATGTCTTTATAAAACAGACTCATGTGTCATTTCTTTAATCCCTTCACATGAAGAAGATTATTGTTACAAATCTCTTAATAAATTGGGAAAATATATATGATTTGGTTTATCAAGCATTAATACACTAAATACTAACAAAGTCATTGGAAAAAAGCCAAATTGCTTACACTATCGATATATGTAAAACAAATAAAAGAAATTTTAAAAAGACATGGAGTTAAATAATACAAGTTCATATTTTTTTAGATATTTTTGAACAAGAATAATTTGAGAATGGGAAACTAGAGGAAGAAAAAGAGAAATATGTTAGTTATGTTAAATTATATTATTTATATACTAGCTTTTTTTTTAAATAATCGGGTGGGCAGTGGGCTCATTAACGGGTGGTTAAGCCGGCCGGGTGGTGGGTCGGGTAACGGATGAAAAATATATCACCCATCACCCGTTTCACCCGACCCATCACCCATCCGTCACCCATTTTTTTCGGGTTTTCACCTTATAATCGGGTCGGGTGGATCGGATGAGTCGGTCACCCACAGGTGATTTTCAGCTCTAGGGTAATTCTAGTTGTTGTCCCACTGGGCCACTGCACGATAAAAAAAAATTGTTTGGATGATGTTTGTGAGTTTTGTCAAAAGTTTGACTACTATCCAAAACTCATACATAAAAGTCTATTAACACGATACAAAATATCTATTGACAAGATAAAGTACAAGTAAATTGCACTCAAATCACTTTTTCCTTTTAAATATTTACAAATCAGATTGAGACATAAAAAAAAAAGATAAAACTACCCAAACTTAAACCATACTCAAACTTGAATCTAACTCACGCTTAAACACACAAACATACATTGTATCCCATAAAAAAAACAATCGAGGATCATGCTATCTAATTCAATGAAATTGAAATAGATGACAAGGATACAATTCGATTGTATACTCAAACATCTCACTTCTCGAGTATTTACCTTTTATCGTCTAAGATTACGTTACCTCTCAAGTAACTCTTGAGAGTGGTGTGGAGTAAGGGGTGGAGGTCGTGGACAATGTTTTAAAAGGCGCTAGGCGGCCGCTAGGCGGCGGGTGACCGCCTAGCACCTAGGCGGCTAGGCGGGTGCCTAGGCGGTGTCTAGGCGGACTTAGAACAAACTTGATTATTTTCTTATCTTTAATGTATAACACATGACAATAATTCATATAATGTAATAATAATCCAATATATCACTCATAAACCCAAATTTGCGGTGCTTAACTAACATTAAAGTAAATAAATACAAAAGTACGCGTTCGACTAACGACTCTAAACCTCCTAAAATCCAAAACCATAGTTTCAACTAAAAAAAACAAATATATCTCGATCGAGGATAAAAAAACTCTAAGTTGACTAATCACATGCATAAAAGCTAAAATTGAATAATCGTCGGGCTAGTTGGGGTCTAGGCGGCGCCTAGGCGGGACTAGTTGGGGTCTAGGCGGCGCCTAGGCGAGTCCAGGCGGCGCCCAAGCAGTGCCTAGGCGGATTTCCGCCTAGAGGGCCGCCTAGGCTTAAAAATTCCTAAGTCTCCTCCCGCCTAGCGCCTAGGCACGATTTTTAGAACACTGGCCGTGGAGCAAGGGGGAGTAAGGAGGTCTCGGGACATAGATGTTTAGTCGCTTTATTAACGCTCTTGATTTGGAGAATTTTATAGTCACCAAAAGAGTCTTAACTTTTGGTCGCGAGTTGGAATATTTTGGTGAGCCCTTCAATTATAGCATCAACATCATCAATCAAGACCATAATGAAGATGAGTGATTTGCAAGCTTCATAATAAGAGATATCTACCATGGAGATCGATAGTGGGCAAAGTCTATATAGCACTCTTTGACTTAATTTGTGCATATCACAATATTATGCTTGAAGTAGTTATAGTCACACTCTAGAAGGCTACGTTTATCTCCCCATGTCCGTGGTAGTAATGGCTAATAGAAAAGTAGAGCAAGAACTTGGATCCATAGCTTCTTTTTTTTATAAGGTAATAATTCGGGTGGAATTAGATCCATAACTAACATCCTTCTCTCTAAAAACATCAAATATTTCAAATTTGCAACTCATAGGATTTCTTTTCTCATTTCTCACCCACAACGACTTTTTTTTTGGATAAACATAGCAATACCTTATTGTACAAAAAATACTCAAGTTTGATATAATTTTAAGAATAAATGAAGCGATACTATTTTTTTTTTGCACTATCCAAATACCTAATTTCCACAATTCAAATACCATCTATAGCTAACATCACTCATTTCATAATCATCAATATTTCAACTCGTCTATAAAGGGGATTTATTTACTCATTTCTCAATTTTCAATTCATCCACATCTTTCTTTGATAAGCATATCAACAAACAACTTATTGTAAGGACAAAAAAAAACATTATTTTCCAAACTTTTTTTAGATGTATTTTTTTTAATCTTTACATGATCAAAGTGTTAACAATTATGAGAAAAAAAAAAGAGCAACAAAAGATTTAATTGAATGGAATCGCAAAACATAATAAATTGACAACGAAAACTTTTGCAAATTGTATCTCTCTACCATTTCAAAAATGGCAAAAGGTTGACACTAACTCTTCCTGTTGAACACCTTAGCAATCCTCTCAATGGGAACAACAGGCATATACCTAGCCCCTATATACCCCCTCCGCCTCGCCTTCCTCACCGTCCAATTGTAGACCTTCAACCCGTACCTGACCATCGGCACCGCCACCTGCACCATCTGTCGAACCACCGGTATCCATTGTGTCACCTGCCATGCCACCACCGCGTACTGAATTGCCACGGGCTCGTATTTCATGTACAACTCCTTCGCCGTCAGCTCGTACCTCGCCGCCTCACTAGTTGCAGCTCGAGTTGTCGTTGGTGTCTTCTTCATCGTCCTCTCCAATCGTTGGATTGCCTCATCTACCTTGTGATCGAGGAGTTGGAGGAGGCTGAAAGGAGTGCCATGGAACTTGCGATAGATTGGTCCAATGACCAAATTGATGGATCCTTCTAAGGCTTGGACTCCGGGTTTCAGTGGACCAGAGTTCTCCCTCGCATACTCATACAGCCTCGCGAGATAGACTACAATGTATAAGATCGCCGCCTTGACGAAATCCAGGTACTTGAGATCCTTCCCTTTTCGATCTTCGTCGGGCTGAATATAATCAAGAAGAAAAAAAACATATATCAATCTTATTGTTGAATTTGGTAAAGAGATAAACAGATGATTAATCAATTGTGTAGGCAAATTGAAGATATGTATAAATAATGTACAATGGGATTGCGGTTGCGTTGCCTGGTTTCATCCTCGGCCATGGCGAATTGATGAGAGAGAACTATGTTGTTGAGAAAATGAAGAATAGAAACAAAGAGAGAGATGGTAGGAGGAGGAGGACATGGATTTCGGGGAGGCGAAGTGATCGGAGCTAAGACTACTATTTATAGAAGGAGATCGATGAGTGAGATTAATTAGTCGGAGACCCACCCTTTTCAAATTGTAATGGAAAAGTTCTAAAAGAAATAAAGGCATAAACTTAGTGTTCATGGATGTCACATGTGTTCACTTTTTTTACCATTGAATATAAACAACTTGGAAATTTTTACGTTTAGAAAAATACTTTGAAGTATTTGGATGGAAATAATTTAAATCATTAGCAACAAAATCCTTGTAGTTTTTTTTAGTACCCCCGTAGTTTCTAATATCATTAAGTTTTCAATAATATAAGCAACTATGTTGGAATAAAATGTTACATTAACTACAAATTTAATTATGAATATCAAGAATATTGTTAAAAACTTATACAATAATGTTAATGACTTAAAAACTAATTATAATTTTAATTAAAACTTAATTTATATAATATTTTTAAAGTTTATAAATATTTTTAGTAATAAAATATTAGAATTAATCCCTAATAATACGAACATCAAGTTTTATAAGAACTAGTTGGTGTTGCACGCTACGCGTGCGGACACCCACTTCCAGTACATTTGGTTCATAATTGACAATTCTGATATCTATATTGACAATTTTGATCCTATAAAATTTAGATATCTCTTCTAATTGTCTAATTAGCTAAAGAAAAAATATAGACATTACTTGCATCAAATTAAGAAATTAATTAAATATTGTAATGAAATTTAGATATCTATCCTAAGGACGTAGTGTAACTCTTATATACTAATGGTCGATAAAAATAATATTTATATATTATTAAGAAGAGTTATTGCAGAGTTCTTATTTAGAATAACATTTTTTTTGCAAATTTTATAAGTTTGGGATCGTTTTATAATTTCCTTAATTAGACTGACATTTTTTGTTGCATTTATATAGAATAGGGATAGTTTTAAATTTATGAATACTTTCGTTGAAGTATATCTCATAATTAGAAATTCGACCAAATTTAACCACTTTTTGGGTATTCCATAAGCAATTGTCTCACAACTTTAATTTCATCGCTTATTTGGTATTGTAAGTCTTGTTAATTAACTTTAATTCTACTATCAATTCAACCTACATTGTCCTCCACTAAAGTGTTGAACTTCACTTTTGTCATCTCTAAAACCACTTATCCTTAACCACACGTGATAAATTACCTATTTAAAATAGAAGTGAGAAGAATGTGATATTACCGGATATAGAGAGCCATCTTATAAATTATATAAATTTTGGGTCGGTGTATAAATTTATTTTAAAGTGAGGATTGATGAGTAAGATCTTGTTACTTTCTATAAAAAGTTGATCCGTGTTACTTGTCTAGAATCTAAGTTTGTAATTTCTTTAGATTGGCTATTATATATAGAATGGGGGTAACTATGTCAATTATGGATAAAATAGGGGCAACATTAATATAAAATAGAATTAGTGTTGTAAATTTTACTACTCTAAAATGGGATTTTTTTGAAAAAAAATGTAATAAAGGTATTATAATTTTGTTTGCGACAAAACAGTGGTACTTTTATAGTATTTTCTTAAATAAGGGGTAAAAGTATTTTCTTAAATGAGGTATTATAGTCTTTCACTCTGATCTGCATGACTTTCTGCTAGTTTTTATAGGCTTTGAGTTGGTTTGCTATGTCTGGTGTGTTTTTGGTTTGGTGCGTTGTATTTTGACGGTTTGTCCATCTGGCGTTTTTTCGCCCTGTCGTTTTATCAGACTTTATTTGTTTGATATTTCGCATTCTCATTTGTTAAAACAAATTGGGATTTTAATGATTTTATAAATTCTTTAGATTTGGTAGTTTTATGATGATTTGTATCACATAGACACATTTTATAATTTTTCTACATTAAGGGTAAAAATTCATATGGATATTTTTGTAAATCTTATTTAATGAGGATGGGAATACAATAATATTCAATGATAAGGATGGTGCTTTTTTTATTTTTGTAAAGGATTTTTTTTCCTAAAAATTAAATCTTATTTAATGAGGATGGGAATACAATAATATTCAATGATAAAGATGGTAATTTTATGATTTTTGTAAAGGTTTTTTTCCTAAAAATCACCTTATATAATAGAGTTTTTTGAAATTATATTTTAATATGTTTTAACAAAAATATCATTTATAATATATTCCACTGAAAGGAACCATCAGTCTATAATATTCGATTACATTATGCATTAGCAAAAATGCCCTTGTTTAGTTTGTTTTAGGTCTTTCCCCAAAAGCCATTATATATAATAGAGTTTTTTTTTGAAAAAAAAACTGCCTTTTAGAAATATTTGTAAGCAAAAATACCTTATATATGTAATACATTAAAACGAACCATAAATCTCAAATTTTCAATGATATTATTTATCAATTGAATTAAGATTTTTCTTTTTAGTTGGATAAGTGAATATAAATTAAATCTTGTTAATAATTATTTCTTATTTAAATTTCTCCACTACAAAATAGCTTTAAAATAAACTTTAATGTATAAATAAATAATAAATAATTTTAAAAATAGATTAGTAAGTGAAGTAAAATAAAGGTATTTTTCTTCAAATGATACCTAAAGAACTAATGAATTTTTTTTTCCAAATGATGCCTAATATTTGAATTAAGGTTTTTTTATCTTTTCCAAATGATGCCTAATACATTTTGGTCTATATATATAATATCACATGAAATTCGAGATTAATGGTAACTTTTAATAGATTCTATTATATAAGGAGTTTTTATTGGTGGAAAAATGAAATATTATTTCTATGTGTACACATGCTCTTTAGAGCTAGAGTTAAAATGATGCGGTTTATATATATATATATATAATATAAGTTAAATTGATTATTTATTCAATTAATTAAGGACCTTTGTGATCATTTTTAAGAAATAATAATAGTTTTGTAATTTATGTAAAATAGGGAATAGAATAAAAATGGAAGTTTAGTGTGTTGGTGAAAGTGTGAAACCAACAATCAAATTTAAATAAACGAAGGATAGTGCTGGTATTGCATTAAAATAGTAAGGGTAAAAAAGTCACGTCACTATTCATACGAAGAACTCACACTTTTATTATAGATATAGATATATATTTTCAAAAAAATTCTAAATATATTTTTTTTGAAGTAGGATAAGGATTAGGAAAGCCGCCGACGATCGGGCTTCTTTCCTAGCGCATCCAAATGGACGAGAACATGAAGTTCTGGATCAGCAGCGAGGCTATCATCGGCAGGGACGCTATGGGCCAAACGAGCAATCCTATCAGCCACAGCGTTCGAATCCCTGAAAATATGACGAATAGCAACATTAGCAATAGAACAGAGAAGCAAAGAAGTATCAACCATCAACAGCTCGATATTCCAGGGGCAAGACCAATCCCCCAGCAGAGCCTTTATGACGACCAAACAATCGCCTTCGATTAGAAGGTTATTTAGGCCCAATTCTGCGGCCCTTGTAACACCCATGTGTAAACCCAACGCCTCGGCAAAGACAGCAGAAGTGTTGTTAAAGTGACCCGACCCGATGGAAACAACCAACCCCCGAGAGTCCCGAATGACGAATCCATAGGTATCAGCCTCAGAATGTACGTATGAACCGTCAAAATTAAGTTTGTAGTAGCCTATAGGAGGAGGTTTCCATGCCTCAGATCTGATAGGGTTTGTAACCTTAAAAAAATTATAAATATGTTTTTATATCTATTGAGTTTTAAATTAAATATAAATATAAATATAAATATTGAAATATTATGATATCGTATGTAATGAGCGTTTTCCGCCTCCCAGATACTCTTATGATGAGATACATAGTATGTTGGCCAGGTTTTGGTGGGGAGCAAAGGAATAGGAAAGGAAGATACATTGGAAGAGTTGGGAAGCTTTATGCAAACCTAAATGTCAAGGTGGGATGGGGCTTTGAGATCTCCGGGCCTTCAATCAAGCTTTGTTGGCTAAGCAGGGCTGGAGAATTATGCACAACAAAGATTCCCTAGTTGCAAAGGTCCTTAAAGAGAGATATTTCTGTCGGGCGGGGTTTATCCGATCACTAAGGGGTTATAACCCGAGCTACGTCTGGTTGAGGATTTGGGGGGCAAACACTATTCTTCTTAACAACATTGGGTGGTGCGTTGGAGTCCGCGATAACATTTATGTGCGGGAGGACCCTTGGCTTCCGGTGAAGGGGGGTTGGGTGTCCGACAAGGCATCTAAATGTCAATCCTTCGCGTCTTGTGGCTTCCCTGATTAACTAGGATACATGAATTTGGAACTTGGATTTGATTTCAGCCCTTTTCCAAGGGGAGGAGGTTGAAAAAATTATAAAGATCCCACTCAGTCCCCGACCAGAGAGCGATGTGAGAGTATGGTCGTTTGCTCGAAACAGGGTTTACTCGGTTAAATCAGGCTATTGGTTCGACTTGCTAGGGGCGACAAGATTGGAGAGGGGTATCACAATAGCTGGGAAGAGCCTCTAGAAGGTGTTGTGGACGCTCCCTATTCCACCAAAAGTTTGAAACTTCGGATGGCACTTGTTGAATACATCTCTTAGTGTTAAGGTGGATTTGGTTATGTGGAAGATCATGTTGTCGACCCTATGTGATAGATGTGGTCTTGCGGAGGAAACCTGCTGGCATGCCCTTTTCTCCTGTCCGCGTGCTAAGGCCGTGTGGGATGAATCCTCTTTATTACCGACGATCCTGGGGTCTAGTGCTCAATCAATTGTTGGGTTGGCGGAGGAAGTATGCTCTGGAATGAACGGAGGGACTGACAATGTTCTTCGTCTTGTCTTGGGTGGCTTGGATATTGTAAGGAATCGTCAGGTTTTCAGGGATGGAGGCGGTTCACTGGCTACACGTGAGGAGGTGGTTGCTTTCAGAATTTGCTTGGTGAGGATGTATGCGGACTATCGCTATTTTGCACAAGACACGACTATGTCATTGGTAAGGAAGGGGTTGAAATCTGATTGGACTTCCCCATACATGAGGGTGAACACTGATGCGGCGTTTTTGGGACCTATTGCAATTCGCTTAGGTGTGGTGGTCCTTGATTCCTATGATTTTGTCACGCTAGTTGTTGTTGAACGCCACATGGGTGTATGGTGTCCTAAGGAGGCTGAAGCAATGGCCATCATTGTTGGACTTAGGAGGGTCATTGCATTGGTTGTTACTGCTATTGAGGTGGAGTCCGACTCTCTCGTGGTGGTCTCCGGTGTCTAGTTCAATGCAAAAGATTTATCTTATTTAGGGAGTATGTTATCTTATATTCGTAGTCTAGCTAGCTTCTTCGTTTGCGTCATAACAGTTTTCTCATGTGCGTAGAACGGGTAATGTCGTAGCACACTTTGTAGCTCTCATCTGACCGGGTTTGAGAATAACCAAATACTTATAACTGACGTTCCGGCCAAAGTTCTCTCCTGGTTGGAATTGGATCTGGAATGATAACTAGTTTGATTTCAACCAAAAAAAAATCAACGGAACCCTAACAAAAATAGGCAGCTAGTGGTTGATAAGGTTGCACACATTTGCCACTCTGTCTCGGGTGTCGATATTTACAACGGTTCTGATATTTTAGACCTCATTCATAACAATACCATCGGATAAAGCTTGCTCGCCCGAATTCTTTCCTTAAAAAAAAAAAAAAAAGCAGGTAGTGAGGTTTTGTTGACAAAGACTATTAAACATTTAAACGAGTGGTTTTATGTAATTTCGTCACTTATCCGATCACTCACCGTTAACGTTGTCCAATTCAGAGTCTGTTCAGACTTGCCTCCGGACTTATCGAATCAACACAGTTGGACTTGGACGGCGTCCGTTTCAGCCGGAGGATTCCCAAAACCCCAATCCATGGAGGCGATGCACCACTCCACCGCCTTCCTCCTCTCCCCGCCGCCGATTTCACCGTCTCCTGACAATCTCGCTTCTCCCGCTTCCTACGCCCTCGTCGTCCTCAACCAGAGCCTCCCCCGTTTCACTCCTCTCCTGTGGGAGCACGGTATTTATCGCGCCGACTCTCTCTCTCTCTCTTCTCATGTTTGTCTTTCTCGGATTTCGGTGTTTGAATGGTCGCGGTTTTTTTTTAGAGCAGCACATTTGAGAGTTTGTGCTGATGGAGGTGCTAACAGACTGTTCGACGAAATGCCTCTTTTGTTTCCAGAAGAAGACGTTCTCTCCGTTCGCCTCAGGTTCGTTTTTGCTTGCTTTGGATTGTGATTTTTTAGCATCTTGTCTGGAATTCGTTGTTGCTAGGTCTGATGTAGTGTAGGTCCGTATATTTTGTTTTGTATTTCTCTGATATACTTGACTTCGATTAATTTTTTGTTTTGAAAGGAAAATGGCATGTTCTTTATGTTCTATTGTTAATGGTAATTTGCACATAGATTATGCAAATGTTGGATTTTAGGCCCCTCTTGCTGAATGATACCTGAGCTGGCTTAACACCCTATGCTTTTATCTGCCATGGCTTAGCTCAGGACCCCACTAGTCGTTGTATTTGGTTGCTCTACAAAGCTTAGGTAGGTTGTGATGAATTCAAGGACTATATGGCCACAAATAATTTACTTCTGTGCTTTGTGATGAATTCAAGGACTATATGAAAATTCTTAGTCTTTAATAAGACACCGTCTAGGCGATTGTGTTTGTATTTATTCAAACTTTTTTCGGAAGTAATAGTTTTCGATGCTGCTGGAGCAGATATTAGCATTCTATTTGAAGAATGTTATTTACTACTTTACTAGCATTTCTTGTTCTGATTTGAATTGTAATGTAATATCTTAATTTTTTCTTTTTAATGTAGAATCTTAATATTTTAGTAGTCCATTGTCTATTTCTTTTTCTTTTTCTTCCCCCAAATGCAACTTACATAAACTTAAAACTGCCATGCACCCTGCTTTCCTTTATAAGTAATCATACTTCTTTATGGCTTATATTACTAACTACTTATCAATTATCATGATGCGTCAAGATGCTGCGTTTGAATCCTTTAGCCTGTGCCCCTGTAAATGAAGTTTTAACTATTATATTAACCTAAGTGATTTCTACAGGTACAAACCAGATGTTATCAAAGGAGATATGGATTCGATTAGATCAGATGTTATGGCTTTCTTTAGTACTGAGGTATATATCATTTACTGTTGTTACTTTAGTAACTTCCCGTGATCTCTCCCAAATCTTTTATTTTTTTGGTTCTTGATATTTATACACTTTCATTAGCCTAACTTGATTAGATGAGAAACTGAGATATTCTGGATTTCATTGGTACGGTGGTAAGTTGAGTGTTTTTGCTACTTGCAACTTCCCATAATCTTTGGGGGACCTGTTATTCTTTGGGTTGGATTTTGAAAATTTCATGTAGTTGCATTATTTTAAGTCTAGCCGTCCTTATCCAGTTCTTACCTTTTGAGCCTTGAGCTATGTTAAAATTTGACAAGTGGCATGATATGCTCCAACTTCGGCAAATTTCTCCCCCTAATATATAATAAAGACACAAATCGACATATCAGATTAGCTCTCCTCGAAATGGCATCTAATTGAGGTCATAACCGTCAATCCGTTAGACAGTATTCCTTGGTTTCTTGTTTGTAAAGGTTGAACCTTGTAGTATCGTAATCCCAGCCTGATTTTAATTGGTTCCTACTTTCTGCATTAGTTTTGTTTATAACTATATATAAATTTCTTTTTCTTCTTCTTTTTCTTTTTCTTTTTTATTAACTTCTGATGAAATGAAATATGGGTTTTTCTGCTCCATGCAAATTTAAAGGCCTGTGTAAGTAATAACGTTTTATGTGCTTTCCAAGAGCAGGGATCCAAAGTAGTCAACGAATCTTATGATCAAGATACCACTGACTTGCATAAATGTGTGTCATATATACAAGACTGTACACCTGAAATAAAGCGTTGCAACGTAAGTTCTCTTAACTGCCACCTGAAAAGCCTATGAAAAAAGAGTAATCATTATTGAAAGTTGACACTTTTCATTAAATTGATCCATTAATCATGCTATCATGTATGCTTTGCAGCTACACATCATTGTCACTGGTGCACTTGGTGGTCGGTTTGACCATGAGGCAGGAAACATCAATGTTTTGTATCGGTTCTCTACCATGCGTGTAATTCTTGTGTCTGACGATTGCTTAATCCATCTCCTCCCTAAAACTCACCATCATGAGATTCATCTTGATCCTTCCATTGTTGGTCCACATTGTGGTCTCATACCAATTGGGACGCCATCTGGTTGTACTACGACTACTGGGCTCGAATGGAATCTCTGTAAGTGAACTACTGCTGTCTTTGATTGCATTTGTGTTAGCTCTTTTGGGCCAATTATTAGCTTGAAAAGTATCAGAGCATGTGATATCAGGGTGAAAAACAAAGAAAGAAATGCATGGATAACATGAAAGGAACAATGATCCCTAATAATCCTACGAGCACGTTTTTCTTGTGAAGAAAATAAAAAGGAGTAGTAGGTCCTAGCAACTAAAATGAGACTTTTAAAAGCATTTTAAGCTTTTTTCTTTTCCTTTTCTTTTGTTTCTTTCCTATTAATTCTCATGGTCATTGTTTCCATGACATGTATGAACATCCATGTATGTCAAGACAGATAGTTTTTGTTCTTAAAACTTGTATTTGATTGCTGTAAGCATTGATAAAGGGTGGACTAATCTTGTTGAGAAATTACCTTACTACATTTTTATTTTAACTTGGCCATTTTTCATCATTTGGAAGGATTTTTATAAACCCGTGAATCACAAAAGGATTACTGCAGTTCTCAGAAATGCTGCATAAAGAACCGTTGATGACCATATTGTTAAACCTTGTTCTCTTTTGCTGTATATCCAATTCCAATCTGACAGTTCCCATTTCTTTGAAATTTCAGCAAACACAGAACTGATGTTTGGCGGTCTTGTAAGCACCTCCAACTTAGTGAAAGGCGACACAGTAACTGTGCAATCGGATTCAGATCTTATATGGACAGTATCCATCAAAAGGACAGTACAGAAGGAATGAACCCAATGCTCTTTGAACGTTCGTATCTTGACACAGCGGATTCCAAAGTACTGTCCTTGTCCTCCTTGATTCTTTCAATTACAAAGAGTTGATCAGCTACCCTGTTCGCCATGGTATAAACCAGCCTTCAGATCATACTATAGATGATCCACATTCAATTGCTGTCTAAAATATTCGCAGAACATTATTGGTCACTTTTTAGGTAGTTGCTCTTCTAGACTGCAACATTTCTATTGTTTGCATGATGGATCTGTGTGATGTATAACCCGTGTTTCAAAACAGTAGGGGAATCAAATTTGTTCTTGTTTTGCCTGGATTGTGTTACAAATGTTAACATTGTTTGCATATGGTTGTAAATGTAAGCAAATATTTTCACTGAAACATTTATTTTCTTCTTCGCTTCTTCTCCACCTTTTCCCTCTCTGAGTTGTGTTCTAGTCCCAATGAAAAAATAAAGATGATTCAAATCTAGAACTTTTCCCTTCGACGACATTCCTTGTCGACACCATCCCCTTTTTTTTCTCTTCGCGCTGCCTCTGCCTGTTCCTTTGTATTTTTTTTCTTCTTCTTCTTCATTCTCAAACCAGCCCAAAGTTAATAAGTTGCATGAGTGCATAGAAAGAGAAGGTTAGTTAAAGATTGTGTAAAATGTAAATCACTGTTTGATGTCCAAAAATTAAGGTGATGATGATGATGATCACCGTAATTATAGTAGAGTTAGCTTGGGTACCATGTATGCCCAATTTGTAGACTTCCATGTGAATACATTTTTCATGAAGAAGCTGCTAGCAAGCAGTAAAGGTGGCCACTGGCCAGTCATGGGTCATTTTTCTTCATCTTCCTCGATTATTTCCCTCTTCTAAGTCGGTGGAAGAATGCCAAGCTGAGGTCTTGATTGCAATTTCTGTCCAGCTTTTGGACAATGAGAGTTGTCCGATTTCATGGAGCAGATTGAAGGAGGATATCAGCACTCCCTCGAGTTTTAACAATCGTGGTGCTACTGCTAGAAATCTCATGGTGATTCAGTCTTCCAAGGTCCCAGCTAGGAGCTAAAATGTTAGGCACGGGGATGCCAATTTCGAGCATTCAAACCATTTAGGGGAGATTGGTCTAAGGATTGCCTAACAAGGCTTGCATTTGCATTGTGGAGAGCAATGAACCAAAGACGAATAGGGTGGAGGGTGATGTCAGATCTCAACGGGACGGGATGGTAATAGATCATCAAACAAGGCGTCAGGAAGCCCGGATGAATCGATCTCATCCTCCTATTGGTGATACTGGCAGCTTGATCAGTCCACATATGAGAATATGAGATTATCAGCAAATTTGCTACAAGTCAGTAGAAGTGGTATCAGCGACGCAAGAGCACAAGGAACAAGAAGGTGACCAAAAACATGGTATGGGCGATTATCTCATACCATGTCCCTGTCCTCCAAGCTAGCAAAATTGATGAGCAACTTGGGTAATTAATTGGGGGATTACAAGACTAGCAATGATGTTAGTAGGGAGCAATCTTGGGAAAAATAATGACAGTATGATTTCCAACCAAATATCAGCACAACTTCTTTCGTTGTCGATCAGTGTTTTACTGTTCTTGTTTAAGCATCACGTAGCAAGTTTAGCGAAGGCCAGTCCTTCCTCCTCTTTGGCCTCCTCTGCAAATTCAAAGGATACATGATACTTAACAGGCGGATCTTCCTATCTCTATCCAGCCAATATGATAGCATAGTACTGTGCTCCCAGCCCTTTTTCAACCTTCGGCATTTTTATTGCTAATCTATTATATGTTGTTGTAATCCCGAAACACCAATGATCATAATGCTTGTTGGATGATAAAATTCAATGCTTAATGGAAGGCACCATAACGTATATCTTCCAGAATCACAATAGACTGACATACTTACATATAGATTGTTCACTCAAATTTGTGGAAGGATCTATCAGTATATGAAATAAATAGACATGTAGACTGTAGAGTGTTAAGTAAGCCAAAATTTCTTCACCATTCTCAGAGATATACAACACCAGCCTTTTGCTAAGAGGACTACAAAATAAAATACTTGGAAAAAAAAAAAGAGAAAAGAATGGTGAAGTAGAAAGACAACATAGGAACTCACAAATTATGATGCAATGCATCGCAGCAAAAGATCGAAACTCTAGATTTCTTGAGTCCATTCCTGGGATGCTGAAATAGCTTGAATCTTGATCGGTGACCGAGAGGATGCATTATTGTCCTCAAAAGGAAGTAGCTTTCCATTGTAGATGCTGTTTATGATCCAGCTGGTTGACTGCAAGAAAACCAGGTCATTCATGCCATGGGAAAGCAAAGAAAGCAAAGGGAGCAGTCTAAGAATAAGTATGTAGGAAACTAGGTAAACAAGACAATATCATTGACCTAACCTTTACAGACCCTAAAAACTAGGGGGAAGGTACCATACATATTATATGCAGTTTCTTCCCTTCATAATCCTTCCTCTACCTCCTCACGGACCTAACCCCTTTACTTCCATTCCCTTCCCTTCCCCCACACCCCCCCCCCCCCCCCCAAAATAAGGCTGTAACGTGACTAAACAAGTCAAAATTGTAAGAATTGATGAATGTGTACTAACCATCATGGGTATTCTCTGCTCAGAAGCACACTTCCTGAGATGGCGTGCTGCATAGGACTCATTTTCGGCAATAATGATGCCAATAGAAATGTATTTGTTTTTTAGGCTCTGAACCAGCCCCTGAAGGGTTTTGTATACACGTCCCTGGCCATGCTAAAAAATGAGCAGAAAAAATTAGAATCCTCGCATTATTCATTTTGATGAGCTAATTGATTTACAAATATCAGATATCGTGGAGGAAAAACATGTTTTTCTCCATTATCTGACATAGAAAGTAAAAATGAATGAGATGCGGGCATGTCAAACTTATGACCAGTTGATGACTCGTGCATTATTTATTTGGTGCATGCATCTTCAGAGGCATCTTATATCAATATATTGATGTTGGACACAACTTTAATATTGCTGTTTCTCTACTTTAGAACACATGGATGTGCAGCTATGGGGATGCATACGGGCAGGGCATGTATGTTCAGTCCTCCATGAGCAGTGCCTTAATAACAAAAACAAAAAGAAAGAATAAGGCAGTATGCCTTACCTTTATAACTTCTGCCAGGTCAAAGCAGAAACCATGTTCCCCATGAAGCATAATTCCAACTTTGCAAAAGATGTGGTCAACAGTTCTCTGTTGGATTGGTTTCTGAATTCTGCTTCCCCATCTATTTTGCTGATTAGGCAATATCATGTACCTGCAAGAAGGAAAAGATCCAACTGATTTTTTCCTTTTTAGTTGAAACCGATGACAATGCTTCAATATTAAGTTAGAAAATTAGATCGATTCTTAATCTAACTCAGGTGCCCTAAATACTACTGTAGCATATTAAAGAGATTGGGGTTAAATGATGGAAGATGCAGTGCCCTTAGAAATCCTTTCATATTGTCTTTTAAAAAACTAAAGTGACACATATTGAATGAGTTTCATAGGAAAGACAACAAATGCAACAGTTTATGACTATTGTAAACACCTAAATTACCAATGTGCAGCAGAAAGGAAAATGGCTTCAACAAATTTAACAATAGTGTTCAGGAAAATGAAAAGAAACGTTAAGCTTACTTCTCGGGTAGAAGCACATATCCTGCTTCAATTGAATCAGTGACCCAGTCAACCTGAAGCAAGAAGGCGTTCACTGCACATCCATACAAGAACTTTCTGGTCTGGAGCTGCTTCAAACACAAGTTGGTACTTCAAAATCAGAAACTAAAAATAACTAAATAACTAAAAAGAAAATACATAAAATGATACACAAAAATGTCAAGTATCAAAATGTTTTGCAGGAAAGTAGGCTGTGTGCAAATGTATAAAATGAGACAGACCTTCTTCGTACATATAACAACAGGAAGCTGCACGGAGTTAGATCTTATATTTCTTCCCCCCTTTTTTCGGGGAGAAGGAATATCAGCAAGAACTGCTCCACCATATCTCCTTAATATTCGATCAACCTCTTTCTCTTTCTTGCATGCAAATCCAGTGAGCAAAAAGTCTAATCCTTGAAATATCGGTTTCTTCTTATCCTTCATTTCGAAATTTGTAAGATGTTCTTTGACTTCCTGAGAAGTCAAGCAGTTCTGCTGATCACATGACCACTTCCTCTTTCTGGAGCTGGAACATTTCCCTAGTGAAGGTTAAACGGGAATCTGTTAGACAGAGTACAATGTTACAAATTAGCAAAAATTTAGAAATTCAACCAACCAAATACTTACGAGATCTATATTTTGAAGTTATCTTAGGGGAATCCTGTTTCTTCTGATATTCAACATTGTCAAAAGTGAAACGAACTCGTTTGATTTTTGGAATGCAGGTATCAGGAAACTTCCCATGTTGTACAAAAGGATTTTGAAGGATCCCACTTGGGTCAAATTTGCGTAAAGATTCGTGGACTGGAACTTGGTTTTCATTTTCAGTTGAGTTGGGATGCTTATGAGCCTGAACACGGTGCCGTGCCCCATGGCATAGAATACGAGGCACTTCTTCATTTTGCAGGCTAATAAGCAATTCTGCTCCATTTGTTGCTGCTCCATCATGTCCATTCTGAAAAAAATTGACAGAGCTAGTCTTTTGTTTGCATGATACAGACCCTGCAACCATCTCACCCTCTGACTGTTGAGCATGACTGCGATTGGAATCATTCTGAATAAGAGAGGGTTGCCACCCAAGTGACTGCATGTTGTGAGCACCTAGAGAATCTTTATGCCCCTGATTAAGCCAAGAATCAAGAGAATTAGCACCTGCGTTGTCTTGCTTTTCTCTACAGACAATTTCATCTTTCAGGCATGCAGTATGCATATTTTCAGGATCAGGATCAAAGTCAGCCGTCACAACTTTATCAACATGTCTTCCATCATCATAACTACGAGCAGGTAAGCAATCATGGGTTCTTGTGGAAATACTACAAGGAATAACTGAGCACTCCAAGGACAAACTCAAGTCTTTTGCTATATCTTGAGAGAGCGAAGGCACATTGTTCTCCGTTCGGCATAATATGCTTGATTGTGAAATTTTGAAAGATCCATCATGTTTATGCACACAGGAACTCGCATCAGGAGCAATATCTGCAGACTCTGAAAGATAGCTGGTCTCAGACAAATTTTGTCCAATGTACTTAATCTTCCTGCGTTTTGCTCCTTTAAAAGCATCTTCCTGCTACAAAATAGTTTTAAATTTCAAACAGAAAATAGTCGGATTGTGACAAATACATCAATTCTTGGTATGATTTATTCCTTCTCCATCGCCAACAGGAAAAAAAATATTCCTGCTTCTAATTGCTCCACCACTCTCCCATCCTTTTCTCTTTTCGGAGAATCTTGTAATGCATTACACGCAAATCTCAAGAGTATAATTAAACATTTATACTACAGCCAAAAAGGAGAAACATGGCAGATTTTCATCCATTCAGCTTGAATATAGGTGAAAATCTTCAGATGTTTCCTTCTTAGGTTTTACCATCATGAAAGGAGAAGTCGGAATTCAATATTTGAAAGAACAAACTGTTTTGATCATCTAAAAGTTGAAACTGCTTTGGCTTTTTTGCTTAGCTGGGCAAATTTAAGCCATGTATCAGACATTGTTTTGTTGATTGGAAAAATGACTTCAATACTAAGTATCAATTTTGAACCAAAACTAATACAAACTTTAAATGTTTTAAATTCGTATACAAACTATGCTCATATTAACCAAAAATAATATCGTTTAAAATTCCACATAAACACTCACGTGGCAACAGGAAAATTATTTGGGGCTCATATTCGACCACAAGGATCAACAAAAGAATAATCAATGATATACAAACAAGCAAATCCAAGCCTCAATTGATTTGAACTTTGGCCAGATTTTGAGCCCAAAATAATTCTCCGGTTGCCACTTATTCACTTGAGCATTTTGGCCAAAATTTTGACCAGATTTTAAGGTTAATATGAGCATAGTTTGCAAATGAATTTACAATTACTAAATTTCGTATTATTTTTTGGTTCAAAGTTAATAATCCATATTATTTAAAGTCATTTTTCTTTCTTTTTTCTTTCAAAAAAAGAGTATATTGTAGAGACAGTTACACTAAAATGAATCACATGGATTCAGAAAATAAAAGTACAAAATATGATGAAATGCTTCTTGAAGAAGTGTATCTACGAAATTAGAAATACTTTATATAAGTTCTTGAATAGAAACAAAATTGATTCAGTTAATCAACCTAAGATTTCATGGGAAAAGACCAATTGTTTGGTTAATCAAGAATTACAAAGATTTCAAGCCATCTAATCTAAGAACAAGCTACTATATTACTAAAGTAAAGAATTTCAAGGAAACATACAGAATATACCAAATAAAATAGATGAGAAAGACACATACATATGTTTTACCTGTTGCGATATAGTATCATCTGAATTTCTTGGGTGCAGTTGCTGCATCATCAGATTATCACCACAGGCTATACTAGGGATAAGATCTAACCCTTCATTATTCATTACGAGGTTTTTTCCCTCTACATCAGCAATATCAACTACCAAGTCCGTCTGTAGCATCTCTATCTGTTTTTCAGGACTGCTGTGATACAGATTGTTATACTCACATTCATGCTTACTGCAAGCTGTTCCATCCTCACCAAAATGTTGCTTTGAATTTGGAGTATCTTCAACATGAGATACGGAGGTGCCTTTAGTATTTATATTAGCAGAAGTAGTAAGAGATATACCTACATCTTCATATGCATCTTCCATTTCAGAGTCATCCAGCTCTAACAGCAAATCAGAACTGTTAGTGCTATTATTTGAATTTGAGGAAGTAAAAACATCATTAAGCCACTGTAGTCGAGTTTGCTTCACCAGGAGAGATATTTCAAGGGCAGCTGTAGTCGACAATTTGTCTGAAGATGATTCACTTTTTATTAGCTCATATATAACAAGCGCCTCAGAAGCAGCAGTGGAAAGTTCTACAGCACCACTAATTTCAAAATCCTCCAAGTTTATGCTATTTGGTTTTGGTTGAGCCTGTTTTCTTGCATCCTGATGACTAAATTGGGTTTGACTAGAAGGGCCAGTAGATTGACTTTGGTTACAAGTTGAAGAAACCAACTTCATGTTACAAAGATTACTTTCTCTGTTGGATTGTTTGGCTTCCTTGGTGCCTCTTGGATCCTTAAGCAACTGCATATGTCTAGGCTCAACTGATTTGAGCCGATCATCTTGAGAAATTTCCAATGTTGGAAGGTAACGGCTTCCTGAACTTCCATCTGTTGACAGATGCAAAGTAAATAGAACCTGCTAGAAAAGTGAACAGATTAACACAACGTCAACTAGCAATAAACTGGAGGTGCAAAATAGAAGGCACATAAAAAAAGAACAACTTTATCCTTCCATCACCTAAAGCATTAAATTTTTCACAACATAAACCAAATGACCAATATAGTGATCAGTGAGAAAGTACCAACATAAACATGGATCCTGACGTGGTGAAATTTTGAGAGGGTGTGAAACATCAATGTACAAAAATAATAGGGAAAATAATCAAGAGCAGGCCAGGAATAGCATCTATACTTTTATAGGATTCTTATTACTGGATAAAACTATTACATCAAAAAAGCCCACATTGCAATAAGCTTAGTTTTGGAATTTAATAAAGAACTATTCCATTGAACAAACTCCTAACTTGATAGATTTCCATAAAAAAAATATTCTATTAATTCAGGTGAATGGGTCCCATGCAACATAACCTTCACAATCTATAAGCAGGTAGCATTAACCAGGAAGGACATTGAAGAAATTTTAAAATGGAACCATGGGATTTTAAAGGACAGTGTCTCCTGCACAGCATGACAAGGGTGCACCTTTTCGTGACATGGAGTACAAGTCACTGGCGAATCGTCATCTCCAGACAAGTGTAAACGCAGGCCTTCTTTCCCGATATCTTTGACCAATAAGCCATCCAGATCTTTGTATTGACACTTGTTTCCTCTGGATTGGCTCACATCCTATGATTATTTAAAAAAAAAAAAGTGCTGGTTAACAACTGACTAAGTAAGTGACCTGTTAAAATCAGCAATGCGATTGAAAGGAAGTGGTGAAGAAGCATGAGTAAAATCGTGCAACAATCCTTTTAATTAATCTAACTCGAAGAACAAAACTACAAAGATTCAGTGCCTAACGTTAACTTCCTAAGCAGAGACAGCCAGAAACAATTAGGATATGAATAAAGTCTACCTTGACAGAGCATCCACCGTGCTTTTGAGGATCTTTTTCCTCCTCATCGCCATCCAGTGCTGTCGTTGCTACATGTGGTTGAATCCAGGCCGGGAGCCAAGCTGCATCCTACAATTACCTTCAAAATCAGAAATCCCTCGGATAAAACTATCCAATCCCAAAGCCCTTTTAAGCATTTGAGTGGAAAAATCATACACACTTCAAATCGAAAATACGAGCACAAAACTTCTTAAATATTAGGGCTAAGAATCGGAATGAGCAATACTACTTGGTCGGTTGATTGATTGCAGAGAGAGAGCGAGAGAGAGGGAGAGAGAGTACATCGGAAAACCGGGGAGGGCGAAACCCTAAGCTTTCGGAGGAGGCAGATTGGGGAAGCATTGTTCGCAAAGTGCAGGCGGGACTCGGGAGTGACATTGTTAGCGCCAAATCCCAAACCAACGCATTTTACTATTTTAGACCCAGCAATTTTTTATTATTATTATTTTTTAACATAGCATCCCATTGGTGGATCTTAGGTGGCTGTAGAAGGTGGTTCTCGGCTGCGTTTTCGATTATTTCTTGGTGGTCCTAGTCTAAGTTGGGATTCTAGCGTCTAGTGTTGGGTCTGGCCGGGGTCGTCGTGGCGGTGTGCATCGAGACGACTCCGTGTTCCGAAAAATTTTTTGCATGTTTGTCTTCATCGCCCACAAGGACTCTTGATGTATCGCTGGTCAGCGGTGTCATCGCTTGGTGGTGCTTGGCTCCGAGTTTAGTCTACGTTGTCCCCTATTGTGTTGAGTTAGGCTCGTTTGTTCGACTGGGCAGTTTTGGTTGCCGCTTTTTGTATTGCACCATTTTATTTTACGTTGTATATTTGACGATTTATCGTCTACCAATTTTATCAACCTCTCGAGGAGCCAGATTTGTCTGGTCCTCGAATTATTACCTAATAAAAAAGATTAGGTAGCAATTTTGTCTGAAAATTAATCACATATATGCTCTTAGGCAAGAACTAGTGCAAATCCATTTGTGTCACACACGAGTTTATAAATTATTATATTATAATAAAAATTATATATGATTTTTTAATTTATAAAGTTCAAAGGGGTTGTTGATGGGATCACGAATGACATTAATAAAAATATAGTTTTGATTCGATATATGGTTATATATCTACAAGATAGTATGTCATGTCGTACTCATGTTTGTTGACAACGAAATTTGCTTCAGAAACTCTACCATTTAAAACATCATTAAATACAAGAGAACAATAAAGAATATTGATATTACTGCATGTACATGAACTCCTGGAAAAAATATGTCAGATCCAAAAGGTCTTACGATACAACCGTTTCTAGTACAATGGACAATTTTTCCATTACCAGTGCATGCAATCAATACTTCCAACCATTTTAGGCCAACCTTGTTTGATGCGGGACCATCTTCTACACCTCCGGACACGCCGATCATCTTAGGAGACGGACCTATGACTCGAGCCCGAGCCAAGAAGTTGCAGAGAGACTCATTCATGTTTGTGAGTCACGCTTTATTCTCGAGCGCGGTTCAACTCCCCGAGCCTACATTGAAGACCTACATGTGCATTGGGGTCAAGAGTCTCGAACCACCTTAGACACATGTATAGGCCGAAAGTTCCATTACCCTATTTCCTATTTTAGTACTTTTTCTACTTAAGTTATTTTAGGAAACTCTAGGGGTATTTTTTTTTAATTTCTTTTAAGTCTTTCTTTTTATTAATTTCAGCCCACCAAGCCCATATTAGGGTTTAATATAGGCGGCTGATCTCCTTGTTCAGATTTACACGTTCAATTTGATAAAAATCTCAGCCTTTGTGTGAAACACAAGTGTGAGGAAGTCAATCGATTCGAAGCATTGCTCATCGATTGCAATTGGTTATAGATCCTGCTTGGTTTGCTTTGAGTTCGTCAACCTCGCGAGAGCTTGGTGATCCAGGTAATCACAAGTCCCCTCCTTGTGCCTCCAAGTTGTCCGCTTGGTTGTGTAAGGTTGTAGAGGCGGGCTTTGTAGTCGTTGGTATTTGGTTCCTACCCTCTTAGGAGGCCTGGGGTCTTTGCCTCGTTCTATTTTAGTTTGAATCACCCAAACTATCGGTCTTTGTTCATTAATTGTCGAGTCTTTCATTACTGCGTTTTGTTTGTTCTTGTTCTATTCTTGAGTCTTTGCTTCCGTTCTTGTCTTTGAGTCTTGATTGTCGAAGATCGGGCCACCCTACGGCTAACCCCGTATCATTGTTGCTCCCCTGTGTATTGGAGTCTCTGCATGCATATCTGTATCTTGTTGTGCATGCAACAATACGAAGATAGTCGTCGACGACATCAACAATGCCAATCACTCTATAAGCCAACATGTGCATCGTCGCGATGCATTTCAGTAAAGGTGATAGGCTCGGCCTACCAAATGGCATCTGATCATTAGTAGAAGTATTAAAACGTGTTACATAACGAATTTGTAATGCGAAGGAATACATGTCACTTCATTAGGAACTGACTTTGGAATAGGGCTTCATTGTACGTCAGGTTCTCAGTGAAGTAGTCTTGAATAGTCATTCATGACCACCCTCACCACCCCTTTTTATGAAACACCATTGTCGATGAGACCTAAAGTTGGACCCTCTCCTTGATTGTGATAGTCGAATTATGTACTCGTCCATAATCTGGCCGATTTAATCATCTACTTTAGTGTTTTTGACTTCGAGAGGAGGTGGGAAGAATATGTTATTAAGTGAAAAACTAAAAGAGGGCGACGAGGTAGAAGATAATATAGGGAAGTTGATATGAAATTTCTTTGGTAAAAAAAAAAGATAGAAATGGGAGAGATGTTAACGGGTGTGTATGGTTGCAATTTTAGTAGTTAAAAAATAGTAAAATTAAGAGGTTAATGTTATAATACTAGCTAGTTATTACTATGTGATATTATACCTCTCTATAACGAGTGCAGATGTGATCTGCACTCCTCTATAACCCCCACATAGTGAAATACCAAAGGTTGTAACTCCCACATGGGGAAATATCAAAGGTCACAATTTATGGTTTATTCTTCGTAACTCCCTCCATCTATGCCTATATAAGGCCTTGTATATTCTCATTTGTGACACACAACAATACAATAGAATCCACTTTCTCTACTTGTTTCTTATCTTGTTATATCACGTTATCAGCACAATCGCTCGGTAAAAATTCGTCGATATATATATACACTGCGCACCCATGCACTTATATACATATACATGTAGTTTGTTTCTTAATGATCTCTCACGGCACTGGCCTTACATATGCATGCGGTTTGTTGATTAATTAGCAACATGTGAATGCAGTAGTATATTTAGCTTGTTTATATATCATGATCATGTGCTTGCACTAGCTTTATGTGATTATTATTAATCTTCAATATATAATATTTTTCATGCTATACACCACATATATGATCATGTGCTTGCATACCAACTACACTATATTGTTTACTTATTTTTTATCCCACATATATTCTGATCATATGAGAATTTCTTGCTCATGGATATTACACTCACTCATTGACATACGGAGCATACATGTGTTTGATCAATTTTTTTTATACCTCATGCCTGATTGGTATACCTAACCATTGATTGTGTAGTATTCAATATTGCTACATCGTTTACTTAATTGTTTCATTCGTTTTTTTTATATCTCTTGAAGAGATTAATTAGTATTGAGTTATCCCCCGAAGAGGATATACTAAATATATTTGAAGAAAATTGTCCTTGAAGAGAAAAAAAATATTTATCATCCCCCGAAGTGGATATACATGTCGATTTCCTCCCCCGAAGTGGATGGTTGATAAAAATTACAGTATAATCTATTTTAGTGATGACTAATCCCTAGAAGCGGATGGTTCATCTCGTTATTATCTCCCGAAGTAGATAAATAATATTTTTTTTCTTATTACATATAATGCATGGAAATTAATTTATGACTCTTCAAAACTTTCTCAATGCAAATTTAATTTCTACCGTTTTTTTTTCTTTCCACAAATGATTAATAAATGTTCTATATTTATGCATGCATGGTACGGTTATATGACCACCTTAATTACCATTTTTTTTGTCACATTAATCCATTTTTCAAAACCGTTCATGAGATTAATTAAAAATCATGGTGTTGATTTCACTTTACATTTTTTTTAGAAATGTCAAACTTTTCACGGTTGAAGTTCACCACCCTTGATGTTTCCGGAAGAAACTATCTCACATGGGTGCTCGATGCTGAACTTTACTTTATTAACCAGAATTCAGGAGAAACTACCAAGCCAGATAATAGCGCATCTCAGCAGGATTGTGCTAAGGCGATGATCATGTTGTGTCATCAACTTCACGATGATATATCCCCGGAAGTGGATTCGATAAAATTATTCTCTTGAATGAAAAATTATATAATCCCTAGAAGTGGGATATATATATGAGATGTATATCGTCCTCGAAGAGACAATTTCTAACATTTTCATAGCGATTGAAGGGGATATATACACACATAGAAATATATTTGTCCCGGTAGAGACAAATTAATATCATGATCCCCTGAAGAGGATGCACTTATAAGAATTATACATATCTTCGCAGAGATAAATCAATCCCATCCCCCGAAGTGGATGAAAGTAAAGAAATTAATATTATAAATCATTTGATGTGATCGATAAAATTTCATCCCCGTAGTGATGAAACGATAAAAGTCATCCTTATAGCGATGAAAAATAATTATTATTTTATTTTATTTATTTGTCTATTATATTTTTCAATTCTTCATCTCCCGGAGTAGATGAAGTAGATAAAAATTGTTAAATTTATCATCCTAGACGATAACTTTATCTCCCGAAATATATAAAATAATTTAAATATATAAATATCAAATTTATCTCCTGAAGTAGATGAAATTATAAAGTTTATAATCATCCTTGATGTGATGATTCGTATAGCTAGAGAAACAAATCAAATCATCATTGTTTCTCCATCAGTCTCCCGAAGTAGACGATAAAATTGCTATAAGAATACCACCTCCTAGGTGATGAAAAGGTCTCGAAGATCTATACCCAACTTCCTTGTCACCCAGAAGTTGACATTGATTTTTTTATTTTAAGATTATTGTTTATGTTTCTTAACATATTTTACTATTTTATGTTATCTTTTACATAGCTTTATTGTTTTGTTCATACAACAAAAGGAATTGTATAGTCATCCCTTGAAGTGGATAGACTTGTAAACATAAATCATTCTTTAAGTGACGATAATCATCTCTCGAAGAGGATGTATATTAAAGGATTCATAAAATGTCAGTCTCAAGTTGTTAACAATAATAATTTGTCCCTGCAGTGACAATAATCATTCTCTGAAGTGAATGAGCGATAAGTTTGTATGCTCTAATAAAGATGAAAAATCATGTTTTGAAATGCATGAATTTAGTGTAATGTTACACAATATAACCCTTGAAGTGGTTGTATACAAGTTGTCTAAATTATCTTCCCCGAAGTGAATTGATATTCAAAGTCTAAAATGTTATCCCTCGAAGTATATGGATATATACTCAAATTTATTCTCCTTGAAGTGAGTAATAATTGAATATATACCATTTCCTGAAGAATATGGTAAAAGTTCTATGCCAACTTATCATCTTTTAAGCACACGAATAAAGTATAATAGAGACTAATTGTCACTTGAAGTTGACAAAATGAAACCTTTTTGTAAAACAAAAAAAATATCATTTCTTGAAGGAAATGATAAATTGGTATGTACTATCCACTTGAAGTGGACAAATCAAATTTGCTTACATTTTAATCGTTTTTATTTTTATTCCTTAGTTTATATTCCATATTTTATTGAATTAAAATAGTATTACCTTAATCCACTAGATTGTGAGTTTTTATCAAAATCTACACCAGAGCTTGAAGACTCTAGTTTCAGATTCTTATAAACTCTAGAAGAGTATATAGATCTTATTTTTATTATTTGTACTCCCGCAGAAGTACACGGAATATGGGTTATTCAGAACTATTTTTTTTATGGTTATAGCAACAACAAAGCACGATCTAGTGAAAAAAGCCACTTCCTGACAACCCTCTAAGCATGGCCTGAAGCATGCCCCTTCAGTAGAGGATGTTAAAGAGGTTATGATCGAGCGCACAACCAAGGCATTGTTGTGGTTTATCACTAGCTCATTGTTGTGTGAGTTAATTCTAATGTCTTGAAGAACATTATGAATAGGGATAAAGTGTATCTTATAAATACACATAGTTGGTCATTAGTTTCATACATATAGTATGACACCAACTAGAGTTCTGAAAATACCCGGTTAATGGCATCTAATTAAATAAATGGATCACCATGTACAAAGTTCAATGGTTAGAATATTTAATATATGTGTCATGCCATTTTGACACATATTCAACCCATTGAAAGTTATGGTGTCACTAACCAGAAGTTAGTTGATAAAACATTTTTTTCTTTGTGGCATTTGGTTACTCAAGTAACAAGTAAAATGATGATTTGCAAGATCATTAAAATTCACATGAATATCCACCAAAAGGACCAGAAGATCCTAGGACCTGAATATCCTCAATAAGGGTGACCATACATGTACGGCTTGTTCTCTTAGCAAAATAATAACAAGACCGTATATAATAAAGAGTAAATGCAAAGTCTCTTCTGTCTCTTGATCGAGTTCAATGAGACAACTACGAACACAAAACAATGTCATATGGACCAATGTTATTCCAGTATAGATGCCTTAACACATTGGTCATATGAAAAGGTAGAGAATGTTATTAATCACATTATTGAGCATAAAGTAGCTCATAACGACCTAGAAGAGTCGTCAGTCAAAAGGGCCCATGCAATTCTGCATTTCGAATTTGACACAATAACTTCTCCCAAATTATCTCTAGAAGAGAGTATATGTTCCGAGAACTCCTCCGTAGAGACCACAAAGAAGTTGAATGATACATGGGGTTTGAGTCCCTAATGATATCAAATACCTCGAGCTTCATAAAGGTGATCAAATGCTCGATATTTAGGGGGAGATGAAATGAGACTATATTACGAAAGATATTGCATGAAAGCAACTTCTTTATCATTTGGTATCCGCGGATAAATGAAAGGGAACCAGAAGTTCAGTACATATGTACACCAAATGAAAATTACATGGTTTAGCAAAAGGCTATCAAATGCATTTACTAAAGCCAAGAAAGTGACAAAGTCACATAAATTGCACTAGCTCATTTGGAAGTTCCAGAAGTAACTCCAACTCAGTGAATATCAAGTGATTCTCAAATAAGTCGGAAGTGATGAAGATCACTAGACTCTTAGTATATCATTTCACGAGAAGTGGAAAGAGCTCATGAGAATATGATGATCATCAAACAAAGAAAAGATGTCGACATTGAAATGATGATTAAAGGCTAGAAAGAAACAACTTCATATAAATATGAATTCTTCAAGCATGATAATATTGGACCCGTAGTTCCAATATTGAAAGTGTAATATCAATTGGTTTTAAGTGGGTGTTCGTACAAGAGAAAATATAAAGCCAAGTTGATTACACAAAAGTCTATTAAAGATTATATGAAAATTTATTCACCAATAGTGGATATAATCTTTGGTTGTCGATGAACTGACTCCATGTGTAATTGACGAACATAGATGAAAATGATTGAAGTGTCTGAAACATCAATATAAAAAGTCTCGTCATATGTAAGCGATTAAGCCCAAAGGTGCTTATAGTACTTGAAAGATCATGTATTTGTGAAAATGGTGACATTGTGTATTGAGTCCTGAAGTACCATTCACAAGTTGTACTCTTTTCCTTAATCTTGGTTTTTATCTCACTGGATTTTCCCAAGGTAAGGTTTTTAACGAGACAACTTACACACCATTTAATACAATAGATCCCCCTGATCAAATAATGAAGTGCACGTTAGGTCCTGAAGTACCTTATGATTGTGCATTGAAAGCAGCTTAACACCAAGACATATAAGTCAAGCGCATCGATGTCAACTGCGATATATGAAGACATTTCGGCTTGTACACATTTTGGCTTAACACCAAGACATATAAGTCAAGCACGTTAGGTCCTGAAGTACCTCATGAAGTTAGAATTATCAAGAAATTCGATGAGCATATCGAAATGAGAAAGCTGCAAGAAGAATGTTGAATTCAGGGGGAGAATATACGCACTGCACTCTTTTTCCCTTCAATCAGGTTTTGTCCCACTGGGTTTTCCTGACAAGGTTTTTAACGAGGCAGTATCAACAAAGCGTATCGAACAACATATGTACTCTTTTTCCCTTAGCCATAGTTTTTATCCCACTGGGTTTTTCTAGGCGAGGTTTTTAACGAGGCAATACGCAAACTACGAGGTGCACATCAAGGGGGAGTGTTATAATACTAGCTAGTAATTACTATGTGATGTTACACCTCTCTATAACCCCCACATGGTGAAATACAAAAGGTTGCAACCCCCAAATGGGGAAATACCAAAGGTCACAATTTATGGCTTATTCTTTGTAACCTCCTCCATCTATGCCTATATAAGGCCTTGTATATTCTCATTTGTGACACACAACAATACAATAGAATTCACTTTCTCTACTTGTTTCTTATCTTGTTATATCAGTTAAATTATTAGATGTGTATGGGGTAATTTAAAAGTGAGCTTTTAGATAAAAATGGGAGTTTTAAAAAAAAACTTGTTTTGATAGCTTTTTTTTGTTTTTGGTGTTTATTTGATTTGAAAATACAAGTATACCCCTAATAGCAACCAAATAAACTCCACTTTTTACAAATAAACTGTTTTTCACCCCATACAGAGTTTATATTTCACACAAATTTTTAATCTTATTTCAAACAAATTTTAAACTTTAACCTATTTATAAATTTTAGGTATTTTTTAGCCCCACCCCATACGAACCCATTGTAAATTTTTGAATGAATTGAATACTATTTATAATGATTTTGAATTCAAATTCAAAAGTGAGAAAGAAGAAAAGGTGAACAGATTGGAAAATAGAAAAGTGATGGGAGATGAGGAGAAGGAAAAGTTAAAATAAGAAGAGTAATTATGATAAGATACAAGAAATAGAAAAAAGGTTAAAAAATTGGAAAGAGGAATTGCTACGGGCAAGTAGAAAAAGTATATGAGAAAGAGGAAAAGTGGTTTGGTAGATAGAGGAAAAGTGGTTTAGATGAGAAAGAAGGAAAAGTGATGAGATATGAAATGACATTGATACATTTACACTAAGGGTGTGTTTGGTAAAACGGAGGTTTTTCAGGGGTTGAGTATTTTTTAGGAGGTGAAGTTTATTTTGTGTATTATGGAGGTGTGAGAGGTGAAGATTTTTTTAAAAAAATAACCTTATTGGGTGTTTGGTGATGATAAGGTTTGTAAATGGGTATTGAGGTAAAAATGTCTAAAATACCCTTTCACTTACCCTTTCCCCTTCTCCTTTCTTGCCCCAATATTCTCTGCTATTGTCGTTTCCAATGGCCTGAAGTGGGCAGCCATCACCAAATCAAATCGCCCCCTCCGCCTCCGCCTAGTCCACCATTGGAGGTCTGAAATCGCCCCCTCCTCCTCCCTAGTCCACCCGACTCCAGTCCACCATCACCAACTCAAATCGACCCCTGTCTTGCTCCATTGAATTTGGCGTCGCTCTCGCTCCCGTCCGACATGTCCCTCTCCCTCAGACCCTTCGTCTCCCCTCCCTCTTTTTCTTTCACTTCTCGCGGCCGCCATTGGAGGCCTGAAACCAAGCTCTCATAACCTTGCTCCCTTGCGGTCGAAAGAGAAGGACTCGATCCTCGCTGATGCCTTCGCCGGCGCCTCCTCCTCCTCCTCTCACTCCGCATCGCCATCCTCCTCCGACCCTTGTTTTAGAGCCTCTGAAGGGGCAAAATTGAATAAATTTTCCAAACCCCACAAATAACCTCCATAAGCTCCCCTCCCCCAGCTTTGGAAATAAGAGAATTTAACCTCCATCTGCAACTCCATAAGCTGCTCCCAAAGCTGCATCCAAACAAGTGGGGAAATAGCTTAATTTTTTTTGTCAACCTCCATAACCTCCACAACCTTCTCCTAAAGCTGCATCCAAACACACGCTAAGTGTAAAAATGTGATTTTACACTTCTAATAATATTTTGCCACCTATAACATATTTTTAGTAGTTTATTTAATAATTTTTTTTCAGAAAAAGAGAAGGAAGTTGAAGAGATAGCAATGGCTGAAAAAGTTGCAGGACCAAGTGAACCCACCGGGCCACCACCCCCCACATTCCATCATCACCAAGCTCTGCCACACCATCTCTCCCCATCGAACCAGACCCGTCAAGAACCACTTCTCTCCCTCAAGATCGAGTTGCACCCAACAACCACCATACTTCCCACTCTCTCATCGCACCGAGTCCAGTCGCACCATCTCATCGAACCCGACCAGATGCCTAGGAATCCCTCACGCCCACCACCTCTCCCTAAAGGTTGAGCCACCCGCAACCACCACCATTAAATTCCGAGCCCATATCACCGTTTCAATTGAAATTGTCGCACCTAACCAAAAACCCTAACTCCCCCAACAATCGCCATCTATCGAGGAGAATAGTAATTAAGTTCACTGCGGCTTCGTATGGCCAAATTAGCTCTGGTTCAATTTATTCAAATAGAATGAAAGGTATGAGGAGGATGAACCAGATGGGAAGAAGGCAAGAGGAGATGAAAAGGCTATGGTAATTAATTAGTACTCTGTACTCCCCTTTTACTTTCCCAATTAATCAATTTTGTATTAATTTAAGTATATACATGGCCGTTTTTAACTGGAAGTGTAAAAATTGGTGTTTTATACTGGGTGTAAATGTGAACTTTTCCGATATGAAAAGTGGATGAGAAAGAAGGAAAATTGATGAGATATGAAAAGTGAAAAAGTAAATGCACGAGGATTGAGAAAAAAGTAGTTAAAATGGGAAAGTAGGAAAGTGATGGGATACGTAGAATTAGGAAAAGTGTAAACATTATATAGCGAGAAAAACATACAAGCATTACATTAATTTAGAACCATGCATAGTATCTTATATGAGAAACATTTTGGAAACGAAAAACATATAACACTAATTCAACTTCCACTACGACACTAGAGACACACATCACTGCTTGCGAAACAAATCTTGAGCAAGTTGCTTCCTTATAAACTTTTTTTTAACAGACAATGATCCCATGATCCCATTCGAGTCATTAGATATTCAAAGTTAAGATGGCAAACTTGTGAGTCATCTCCTTTACTTTCATCTTCTTTACTTCTACCCTAAAAATTCTTTTACTCCGTAGATGTGCCCTATAAATTTCTTTGACTCCGTAGATGTGACTTTTATATGCATAAAACACTACCTTTGTTCGTAATCTCGTTGCTTTATATACATTTATTCCTTCTTCATCTCTAGAAGCTTAGCAAGTATCTTCTCATGTCTATCAAAGTTGAATTTCATCTCATTATCCATTGATCTAGAAGCTCACTTTCTGTACTTTCTTAGATGCTCGAGCACCAAGAGGGTGTAGTGAAGAACCGACTAACATTCCTTAACTTGTAGGAGTCTCGGTGTTAGAGCTTGAAGTATATGCACTTTACTCATTCATCTTTGCTCTCTTCAACTGAAGCCCCCTGTAACAGTTGAGGGTTGCACTTAATTGGGTATTACTGTTCATTTTGAAGCAATCGTCATACATGTTAATTTTTGAACTCTTTATCCTTATTGTTCTCCACATATAAATGACGAGTGTAGTTGATGACATTATTTTCAAAGTCACCACTAGCTCGTGACCTTTGTGCAACAAGGTAACAACCTACAAATTTAGAAATAATAACATAATTCTTCAGTAGTATGACTTATATTGATTTGTCATCTTATGCACTAGTCTCCCCTGCTCATATTGTAGTACTTTGAAACCCTTTCCTGGAATTTGGCCATGGCATGGCCCCTTTTCTTGCCAACATTCTTGCTTGTGTTCAACAATGCATTGATTAGCAAATGATCTTCCTCCTTTATTTGTCTCTTTCGCTCTTATTTTGCGTCAAAGCCCCATCGACATCTTGCTCTTCATCTTCCTCCCCATCACCCATCCTCCATTTGTTTCTTTCACTTCATTTGATTTTTTATGTGTAATCGGGGTATATTTTGTCAAAGAATGGCAAGATTGACGATTGGTGGACAATCACCTCAACCTATTAATTTTTCCCTGGAGACACATGGAAGTGGAATGCAACCACCAACTACTCATTTGCCTACTATTCACGTGGAGGAGACAATGATAACGTCTATTTTAGTCATATTTTAGGTTTGCATTTGCATATTAGTTTAGGTCATTTTCATGCATATTTATCATATTTTATGCTTTATTTATTTATTTTGCATTTTCGGAGTCTACACCTGGTTTTAATTTGTTTCAGGCATTTTGAGGCTAATATTGAGGAAAAGCAAGCTGAATACGGAGCAGCAAGCAATATTGGATTGAACCGAGGAGCTAATTTCGGAAGTTGTGGAATTTGGGGTTGTTTTGCGTAGTTAAATCTATAATTGGGTGTTGGGCTAGTTTTTAATTATTTAAGTTTGTGGATCAAAATTGTAATTTCCTAAAAATAAATATATATACTCCTGAACGATTGCTAGAAAGGGGGTCGGAGTTCTTTAGTTTTGTTGTACATGGCTTCGGCCTAGGTTTTTAGTTTTGGTTTTGTTTTGACGGTATACACTTTGGATCGAAGACGAAATCCTGGTTTGCATTCTATTTTATTTCAACGATTTAATTTTGTCTATGATTTATTTCGTTGTTTATCATATTATGCTTGCTTGAATTTTCGGTCTAGGGTTTGGGAGATTCCGACGATGATTTAGTTAGTGTTGAGATTGATATTCGTTGTCTGATAATTTGTTAGATTTAATCCTATTGTGCCAGCCCTAATTGATGAAAATTGGTTAGAACTGATTTAGGGTTTGAAATCGAAAGACTAAAACCCTAAATTAGAATTTAGATGGTGAATTTAGGCCGAAAAGCTATTTGATCCATCGGAACCATAGGATTAAACTTGAAGTTTGATTTATCGAAAGAGAATCGAATTTCTTGAGGATTTATTGATTGTCATAGAGATTTTAGATGATTTTGATATTGATCGAGACCGAAAGGCGACGTTAATATGACTATCATCTAGAATTCTACGAGCTTAAAGGGTCTAAATTGGTTCCTTGATACCGAAAGGAGATTGTTAACCAATTTAGACACAATTGCTTTGAAACCGAGAGGAGATTTGCAATTACTTTAGACAATCTACCTTCAACAAACTCAGACAAGGCGACACAAATATTAATTTTAATCTACTAAAGCGTCGTTGTGGTGATCCTTTACCCTAGATTTGCCTCGTATCCATTGTTTACTACCAATTTGTATAGTTGTTTCTTTTTACTTTGTTGCTTCCTCCATTCCATATAAACATTTCTTCCCTCGTATTTTATTAGCTTAGTTAAATCTGTTTGAATTGGCAATCAATACCACATAGTCCTTGTGGATACGACACTCGATATACTACAACTGAACCCGTACACTTGCGGTGTAGATTTTAACCTATCAGACAACTTGTGATGATTTTGCCAAATGCCCTCTTCATGAAAGTCCGAGTGTACCTCTACGTAAGACTCGACAGTTGACATCGACTACGTGGGAGCACTTTAAGAAGTTAAACATTGGAGGTCTATAAAAAGCCGAATATTTGCACTATGATAAGCAGTTCACTACAAAAAGGTAAGAATGGTACCTCACACCTTAAGGATCACATGACTCTCGGGTGTCCTAAAAAGAATGTAAAGGTTGATGCTCAACAGTAGTTGTTAAACTACAATAACAGATCGAATGTCACAGATGTTAGAAAATCACAACTTGATGTGATCCTAATTGTCAATAAGTTCAACTCCTTTATCTTATAAAGTTTTGTTGCTGGAGCCTAACATTAACCCTCGTTTAAGAAAACTACGTGGCGACGGAGTAACATTTTGGCTCTTTTGGGCTGCATAAAATTCCGATTAAAGTCAATGAACACTTGTTGGAAAGCTATTTTAAGTGGCTACAACTTTCATTGAAGTACACTTCTCCTAAATCAGCCTCGAAGATACTCGAATTTGATCTTATTTTCAACATTCTAAATCTGGATGAATTTTTCATTCTTTTTTTTTTTATCAAAATAAGTCCCACATCTCTTATAGATGCTTGGTGGCTATATTTTCAACCCATATATTGCATGTAAGAACTTCATTTTAAATCAGGCCAAGTTTAATCGAGTTAAAAAAATTCGTCCAGATTTAGAATGCTGAAAAGAACATTAAATTTGAGCATCTTCGAGGCTAGTTTATGAGAAGTGTCTTTTATGGAAGTTGTAGCCACTTAAAATAGCGTTCCAACAAGTACTCGTCGATTTTAATCATAATTTTATACAACTCAAAAGAGCCAAAAATACCGCGGTGTTGCCATACAGTTTTCTCAAATAAGAGTTGATATTCGACTCCGGTGACAAAGCTATGTAAGATAAGGAAGTCGAGCTCATTGATGACGACTAGGATCACATAATAAATGGAAGCGACTTAGGATCTTGACCATGTAATTAAATGATGAAATTAGTTGAGGGTTTTGGTAAATAGATGATTTCAAGTCTCCAACTGTAAAGCCATATATCTATTATCGAATTAGATTTGGTTTCTAATTAATTGTTCATTCATACAAAAACCTACCCTTTTTCTAGAACTATTTTAACTTCAATCCTGGCCTCAAATTGGTGGTTAGGAGAAGTCCCAGGAGTAGACTTGTCAAAACACGACCCGACTCGATTGACCCGACCCGAACGCTCGAAAAATTTTGGGTCAAGACCCGGAAATTTTGACCAGGAAATTTTTTCTGACTCAAACCCGAAAACCTGGTAATTTTCCGGGTCATCTGGGTTTAGACCCGGTGACCCGATAGTTTTGACCCGATTGACCCGATTGATTTATAATACATTTTATAAGTACAATCACTTGATCTATTATTTTTAAATCAAATTTTATATTTATTTATATTGTGTAATACTCCATTCGATCGATAGTATTTGATTTTTGATTTTTCATCACATTTTTTAAGAAGATAAAAACTCTAAAAAAAATTAAAATATCAAAACAATTCTATGTTTATCACTAATTGCATGAAATTATTTTTTTTAAAAAAGTATTCAAATTTTGATATTTTATATATTTTTAATTTTATTAAAAATTACGAAAAATAATAAAAATCAAATATTTTAGATCAGATATAGTTAGACGTGGCCACGGGTTTGACCCGCCGGGTCGAGAACCCGGGGTACATGACCCGAACCCTAACCCGGAAATTCAACGGGTCGACAGGTTCGGGTCACCCGGCGGGTCGACGGGTCGACGGGTTGACCCGCCGGGTCGGGACACGTGGCAAGGAATCGGGTACCCGCCGGATTTGGCGGGTCAACCCGCCGGGTCAACCATTTTTTAAATGGAAATTTGGTTTTGAAAAAAAAAACTCAACCCATCTAGTACTTTTAACTTTCACCACACTTTCGAAATGGAAAGATTTAAGGTGGACAAAACATGGTATGTGGGATATATATATATATCTTTATTCCACTCCATCATTTCATCACACTTTAGATGTGGGAAAGAAAAAGTTGAATTGTGGGAATGACAAGTAGGGATATGAGAAGATATATATAGAGAAAATAGAGACAGATAGCACACTTTCGATGTGGGACAGAAATATGGGATATGAAAGAAATTGTAGAAATTGAGGTTTCGACAAATCGAATTATATGATGTAAAATGTAATGTAATTAAATTATTTGGATTATATGGTGGAATATATAATGTAATTTAAGTCTTTGGATTATATGATGTAACATATAATATAATTAAAGTCTTTACCTCTTAGGATTTAACGAAATGAATAACACATGCTGATGGAACATGATGATACATTATATCAAATTTGTTGGATTAATCTTTCTATTTAATTCAATTGATAGTTGTGTTGATCCATTGATTAATCATAAGTGTTTTATTTTACTTGCATTATGTTAATTTCTTGGTTGTTGATTTCAAATCTAGGCTCATCTTCATATAGATATATGATAATCTTTCTCGTTTAAAGTTGAATTAGTCACATTTTGTGTATACACATAATGATGATGTTATTGGATTACCTATTTGTGTTGCATGTTATAAAATGAAAAGACACATTTGAAAAGTATTACGCAATAATATATTTCATTATTGTGCTTGAAAATCCGAAGTTCTATAACATTTTCAAAATAAGTGAAAATCGACATTAAGGATATCATACATATGTAACAACTTTATCAACAACAATATTTGTATTCTTTGAAATTATATCATAAAGACTCCTAACTTAGTATCATATATCATGATTTCATAGTGGAACTACCAAATAACACAAATGTTTAAGGTATTGTGTTGAACTTCACACTTTCTTGTTACCCGTTCGTTATTTTAATCTTTCATAATTGATAGGTAAAATATTTTTCAAAAAAATAATATTTATATAAAGTGTAGTACTAGTGTTTGTATATGATAAAAATTTATAAGTATGGATTGTCATGAAAAAACCGAATGATCGAAATTGAAGATATGATTTAGTTTCTACTTATTTTTATCCCACATCCCATCCCACATTGAAAACTAGAGGAAAGGGGAGGGGGAGGGTGCTAAGTCTATAAAAGAACCAAAGGGTGGGTAGGATTTTCATAACATGCAATGCATGAGAATTTATATATTATGAATAAATAAAATTCATAATATTTATAAATATAAATTCTATTTTTTTTTATAATTTTTTTTTAAAAAAATTTTTGACCCATTGGGTCAACCCGACGGGTCGACCCGCCGGGTCATAGTCGGGTCGACCAGCCGGGTTGACCCGCCGGGTCACGGGTTCACTTTCTTCCGACCCTAACCCTTAACCCGAGATGACCCTTCAACCCGTTGACCCGGACCCGGCGGGTCACGGATCGACCCGCCCGACCCGTGACCCGTGGCCATGTCTAGATATAGTATATAATTACAAACACTAGAATATATTAACCACATCTTTAATTTTAACATTTTAAAATTATCGCAAAATTACCAAATCATGATTTTTTTAGTTTAAAAAAGAAAAAATCGGCAAACCCGAAATCTACCCGATTTGACCCGAATATGGGTCAAACCCGAGTTCAACGTAATCCCGGATCTATCCGGCACCTGTTTTACCCAAAATCCAAGATAACTCAATCAAAATGACCCGATTGACAGATCTACCTAGAAGGTTGATGGTGGAGTGGTTAAATCGAGTAACCCACCTTGTTGGCGGAGACCAGATAATATGGCAGATGCGGCTCAAACTTGAAAGGAAGGGGATGGAATGGTGAAAAAGACATGAACACTATATTTACACATTAGTTTTACATTTTCTTACCAAACTTTTTTTTTTGTTAATTACATTTAGAGTCCAAATTAATTTTATATTTGTGAGTTTTGCCCATTATATTATTGTTAGTTTAATTTGGAATAGTTTGTGTAGAAATTTGCAAAATTTAGAGTTCATTTATATTTTATTACCGTTAATAATTCATATTCGTATTATTTTAAGTAATTTTTTCAAAACATGATCTAGTTTGTTGAAATGACAACAAAAATAAAATAAAAAAAGGAAAAGGAAAAGGAAAAGGGGGCAACTGGCAGTCTCCCTGCCGACCACACTTTCCCTTGGCTGGCCCTTCCCCTCCTCCCTCCTCCCTCCACCGATCCTTCCCCCATCCCCAAATCTCCCCACGCGAACCCTAATTCCGGCTCAGCATCCCAAATTCCTCGTTTTCCAGCTCCCATGGCGGAATCCGTTCCCTAAATCCTCATCCTCCTTTTCATCCTTAACGCCCGCCATGCAAATGGGACCTTAAACATTCTTCAACCCAAGCAGTGAGATTTGAAAACGGTCAAACATGATAGAGAGCCTCTTAGGAGCTCGCAAAGCTCGGAGGATCTACAGATTCGTCCGCCATTGCAAGGTCACCGTCCTTTGCTTGCTGCTCACCGTCGTCGTCCTCCGCGGCACCATTGGCGCCGGCAAATTCGGCACCCCTGAGCAGGACTTCGTCGAAATCCGGAACATGTACTCCAGGAAGCATGGCGAGCCCCACCGCCTTCTCGAGGAGGTAAGCTCCTTTGCTTCTTCTTCTTATCTTCGCGGAACCACCGACGGTGCCTACAGTAAGAATTATGTTACCTTTAATTACGCCAAGCTGTTCTCTGATATTGGTGGTAGTGTAGGAGGAGACGGGGTTAGTGGTGATAAGGTTTATGATGGCGATCACCAGTATAGTCTTGGCTCTAAGATTTCGAATTGGGACCAGCAGAGGATGAAATGGTTGAAAGAAAACCCTGGACATCCCAATTTTCTGCCGGGGAGTAACAAACCTAGGGTTTTGTTAGTCACTGGATCGTCCCCAAAGCCGTGTGAGAGTCCAGTGGGGGATCATTACTTACTAAGGTCTGTCAAGAATAAGATGGATTATTGTAGATTGCATGGGATTGATGTATTCTATAACATGGCGTTGCTTGATGCTGAGATGTCGGGGTTTTGGGCGAAGCTGCCATTGATCCGGAGGCTGCTTTTGGCACACCCGGGGGTTGAGTTCTTCTGGTGGATGGACAGTGATGCGATGTTCACTGACATGAGTTTCGAACTGCCATGGGAGAGGTATAGGGATTATAATTTGGTCATGCACGGCTGGAAGGATATGGTTTACAAAAAGAAGGATTGGATTGGATTGAATACTGGGAGCTTCTTGATTAGGAATTGTCAGTGGTCATTGGACCTCCTTGATGCTTGGGCTCCAATGGGGCCTAAGGGGAAGGTTAGGGATGAGGCTGGGATAATTCTCAGTCAGGAGCTGAAGAACAGGCCTCCTTTTGAAGCTGATGACCAGTCAGCTATGGTTTATTTGTTGCTCAAGGAGAGAGAGAAATGGAGCGATAAGGTTTACCTGGAGAATGCTTATTATCTGCACGGCTATTGGGGGATTTTAGTTGACAGGTATGAGGAGATGATAGAAAAATACCATCCGGGATTGGGAGATCATCGGTGGCCGTTAGTGACTCACTTCGTTGGCTGCAAGCCTTGCGGGAAGGTTGCAGATTACCCTGTTGAAAGATGTCTGCAGCAGATGGACAGAGCTTTCAATTTCGCAGACAACCAGATACTGAAGATATATGGATTTACTCACGACTCTCTGAGTAGCCGGAGAGTGAAGAGAATACAGGATCAGATAAGCGCTGTGCATGAGGTGAATGATGAGATTGAACTTGTTCATCAATCTATCAAGGAAGCCTAGTTGTTCATGATTCTACCTGGTACATTTGTTCCTTGATCTGGTTGCACTTAGCTCTGTAGAAAGTGACCAAAATGCTATTCTGCGTGTATCTTTGTATTTGTGTGATTCGATTACTGAAGGTATTCTTTTGTTCCTTACTCGTGAAGATATGAAGATCAAGTTTCATCTCTTTCATTCGTTCCTGTGTCTGGTGCACAGGAAAGAAACGTGCCTCTTTCTGGAGGCGTCGCTGTACAAATAAATCACTTTTGTTGGTAAATACATGTTCCGTCTGCTGGTGTAGAAGAGAAGCTAACATTTGGCATGTTTCCATTGATATGTATATACCGCGACTTGACATTCTAGTGTATGTTCAAGTGTGGTGCTGTCTACCATGTGATGTAGCTTTGCATTTTTCAATAGTTACAGTTTCTTACAAGTCTCTGGTGTTGGTTTCTGGAAGTTCTCTTATTATGTAGAAGATGGGAAATGATAAGGCAGGCACATCCATTTGCCCGTCTTTTTTATTGCTGGGTTGCATCTCTGTTGCTTTGCTGACTTTAGATTTTGAGAGGTAATCACCAAATGTGGCTCAGTGGAGCAGGGGACATTTGTTTCCTATAAAGGGCCGAAGGCTTAAGTCGAGTACTGTAGTGAAGCAACTTTCGTGAATTTTGCGGCCCATCGTGGAAAATTCAAGTTGTCTGATATGTGTGAAAATGTGGATAGATGATGATCAAACCAACAAATAGCAGCTGCAGTAACAGAACAAAATGAGCTACAACAAGAGAAAATGAAGAAACAGATTCACTGTTTCATTAATGGAAGCAACAAAGGAGTATCCGGTGGGCGGCAGCCTCGTTCATTGTGGAACAGATCCCCAAAACCCTACAAATCCGGAAAGAAATGAAAGTTTGTCTTATATACTACATAGCTGAGCTCATCACGTGAGTGTGACACAGCCATTTATTACAAACACAGATAGAGAAACATAGAAATTGCATAATAACACCCACATTCTCCATACCCCTTCAAGTTGGGCGTAGAGGAAAACCGATCGGACCCAACTTGGAAGAGAGGAAGAGATGGTGTTTCTCTCCCAGAGATTTGGTTAAGATATCAGCAACTTAAACCCCTGTCTTCACATTCTGATGATGCACAAACCCAGCTTGTAATCTTTCACGAACAAAATGACAATGAATCTTCATATGCTTCGTTCTTTCGTGAAATACTGGGTTTTCTGCCATATGGATGGCAACTTTGTTATCACAGTATAAGGGAATAGGGAGAGGAATGGTCAAATGCAGAGCCTGAAGTAGCCCTTCAACCCAAACGAGCTCACTAGTGATATTGGACATACTCCTATATTATGATGACTTGGTAGGCTCCCTAATCAGCATCACATAATTTAGTAATCTCCATAGGAGAAGAAGCTGAGTAAAACAAACCAAACAGATACAGTACCTTTGAGTTACCTGGCAACATGAAGAGCAACATCATAATGTAGTTGCTTAGGATCAGACATGAATGTCTGAGATGTTGTACAACATAGGAAATGTTAGGTCTGGTGAGATTCAAGAATAGCAATCTCCCAACAAGTCGCATGTACTTCTCAGGATCTTGCGAGGACTCTCCTACATCAGTGGATAATTTCAAACCACGAGGCAAAGGAAAAATAGTTGCTTTGCAACCCAACATTAAGCAATATTGAAGTATGTCATATACTCATATACATACTTTTTCTGATGTAAATAAGTGCCTGTAGAATTCCTCTCAATCTTATGGCCAAAGAAGTAACTTGCTAATCCAAGATCTTTAGTGGTAAAGGCCTGATGAAGAGTATTCTTAGTAAGTTGTATAGCAAAAACATTATCTCAAGTGAGGAGCAAATGATCTACCTGGACTAGAGCTATCACTAGGGTGTCACTCTCGGCCTCTCACTAAAGGATTTGCTCTTATCCTCTCACCAAGAGCTTGATCCTTAACCCGGAATCATAGGAAGCTATTAGTGACTTAACTTTTAACTCAACTCAATCTGACTTGATTTAAAATGGAGTTCTTACAAGCAATATATAGGTTGAAAATATAGCCCCCAAGCATCTCTAATTGATGTGAAATGTTCAGTTTTGATTTGAACTTTTCGAAAGAACGTCCAATTCGAGCATCTTCTAGGATGATTTAGGAGAAGTCTCCTTCACGAAAGTTGTCAAAATACTATGGTGTCGTCATGCAGTTTTCTCAAACGAGGCTTGATGTTCGGCTTCAGCGACGAAGCTTTGTAAGACAAAGGAGTCGTGCTCGTTGACGATTAGGATCATATCAATTGGAAAGAGGGAAGGGGTTTGAGCCATCGACGAAGCCGATAAGCTCTTGAGATGTGAGGTAGGGGTGACTTGAGCTTTCCATAAAATGAAATTGGTCTGGGTAAGTTTAACGCGTTCCCTATATACACCGCAAATTAACGTTCAATTCGACGTTGTAACAACGTCGGATTAGACGTTGTTACAACGTCGGATCCAACGCTGATCATGTATTAGTAATTTGCTTTGGAAAAAAAATTCGGACGTTGTTAAAACGTCGGATTGGATGTTGCATTTTGAAAGCATAGTTTACAACATCGGATCGGATGTTGTTACAACATCGGATTGGATTTTGTTACAACATCGGATTGGATGTTGCATTTGAAAGCACAGTTTACAACATCAGGTTGGATGTTGTATTTTGAAAGGCCACTTTACAACGTCCAATTGGACGTTGCAATCTACCCAACCCACCCCGTCCTAGCCTTAGATTCACAATGTTGCATACGACATATTACAACGTTGGATTCAACGTTGTACTATAATTAACGTTACAACGTCAAATCCGACGTTGATTAGCAGCTTTTAATCCGCAGATTTGTGGTGTATACAAGGACACCCTAAGTTTAATGGTGATAAAATTGGTAAAAGCCGGAAGAGATGTAGATGGGGAGGGTTGTGTTTGAATCTGAAGGTCGGCCATTTTTGGATTTCAGAGGAAGCTCTGATTTTTATTTGATTTTGATTTTTTTTTTGTGGGACGTTAGTCCTTAGCAAGCTTTGATACCATAGTAGAGAGTAGCGGTGGAAGATGATATATACTGGAATATTTAGCACTAGATTGGGCCTCAATGGACTATTACAATAGCATCAGTATTAGAGAGGTATTAGCCCATACCTATTTTGTGGTTTTAGCACTAGAAGCTCTCAGATCTGATGGGTTTTTTTTTTTTGTGGTTTTAGTTACATTACAATTCGATCTATCAACACAAAAGTTCATGAATCAAATTCCAACATTATACCGATTGAAATGAAATGGAGTTGTTTATACTCTAATTACCAAAAACTTATATAGGGCAAACAATTAAGCAATCAAACAGTTGAGATTTTTTTATAACTAGAACCCTAGAGTGTATATTGATGACAAGATCGGAAACACGATCGGAATCGAATCCCGATCAAGCTCGATATTACTCTTACCGTTCTTGTAAGATTGCCCTTTGATTCCTTGAATTAATGAATTTGCCATCAACTAATTAACTTCAATTTTCCAATCACAATTGAAGGATCGGAATTGGCAGAGCAATTCATGGTTCACGGCCGCACCGTGCGTTTTATCGTGGTTGACTTTCAATCAATTCTCCAAGACCTTCGACCAGTGATATTCGAGTACTGGTCGAACCATGAAGATCCGGGTTTGATTAATCGACTAGGAGCAATTAATGATTGACGTGTCAGACATTGTACGATTTCTATGATGAAATCTATAACATATATGATCTAGGCTTTATATAAATCAACATGTGATAATCTGCAAGAAGACATAGACAAAACTATTTGAATCCATTGGACTAAAATTTGATGCGGAAACTTTGAATATAAATCAATTGTATTTTCTCTCCTTGCCTTTTCTTTATATCTCCTTTGATGGATAAAGATTTAAACTCACTCGCAGCCTTTTTATAATCTTGAAAATAAGTTTGAACATCTCAAGAAATTACTTGCACTTCTTTTACTCTTCTTAAATGAATAACTTGTTCTTCTTTAGTTTGTACACTTTAATAAGAAGAAACTCATTCCTTAACTTGAGCATATACATCGTATTTGATTCAGGCTCTAATTAACTTAACGAGGGAGAGTGAGTGTCCTAGTCCCCTGAATGATTCTCATTAAAGACATTCTCATTTCTTAATCCTTTTCTTTTCCTTTAATTTGATTGATATTATAATTTTTTTTGTTTTGGTAAGATGATGTTATAATTTTATAATTGTTACCACTTAGTCATTTATTAATGTATTCATAAATGTTTTATTATTCTAACTAACTTATGAAAATTGAATTATATTTTCCTAAATTTCTATGCTTAATAATGACCTCATTCACATCATTTTGAACCCCAATATATTTATGAAATTCATATCATCGATCCGAATAACATATTTTTTTATAAAAATCAATTAATCCTTAATCTTTTATATCTATACATATCAAAACATCTTTACGATCCCAATTTATGGATTTTTTTTGTTGAAACTGAATAATAAAAGTTTATTTTATCGATATATTTTGTTAGTTTTAGAATCCTTAATGGATTATAACTTAATTAATAAATTAATTTTAATTTTCACCTAACAATTTCTAAAATGTAATTATATAAGTAATAAAATATATTATTTAATCCAAATTTAGCATTGGATAATAATTTATTACTTTTTATGTCACTTTTTTATACTTCGTATTTCTAATCTCCTAATTAAAACGTGATGAAAATTAATAAAAAAAAATATTTTACTTTTGGTACCAATATATAAATTATTATTCGTCCTAAATTCAAGAATCCAATGACCACTAATTTGGACACTTTGAAGAGACATGAAATGGAAGAGAAAACAAACGATTAATTAACTACAATTTTATTGAATTGATTGTCATAAATTCATTGACCATCGTTACAAGCTCATTAGCTATTCAATATCTTTTTATATATATGATCAATGGAAAAGGGTATGATTCGAGTCTTCTAAATCAAGATTGGAGTGAGTTGATATTCGGTATGTATATATACTAAAAAAACAGGGAGGTAGGAATGGAAAAAGTCAAAGATCTTCTTTGTTTTTTGGAGTCTACGTACTTATTTATCTATACTTAATCAATATTGAAGTAGGTCGATACTCGGTACGTACGTATATACTCTCTTTTTCGATGAAAGTGACAAGTATAATTGTGGGCTTGTGAATTGATATATGAACCACTTTCTAAAAGCCTAAAGCTATGGAACCATCGTTTGGTACGAATTAGTTTACTCATCATCACATCATCTTCCTATACATATTATTAGTTCAAAAATCATCATTATTATTATTATCATGATTAGATTTAGATGTATTTTGATTTGGAAGAGTGGAAGACAATAATATATATAAGAGATTCCAACTTATCCACATGAACCACTATTGGAAGTATGTACTTTTGCACCTTACATATGCCAAAAAGTACTTGCATGCGATTATTGTTGCATTTCTCAACTCCTCTTGTGTTGATTCAATTCAAGGGCCAAATCATTTCTCCCACTACCTATGAATTACCTCAGGCAATGAACATAAATGACTCCGCCGCTTGAAAGTACATAGGCGACGAACATACTAAAACGCGTGGCCTCGTGTTGGGGATGTACTTAAGTGACCAACTTAGAACAATATTGGTCGCTTAAAATAATTTAGGTGATTGAGTAGTGTGCATATGTTGGTCGCGAGTTACAAAAGTGGGTCATCACTTGAGGTCATGCAGGTGACGGAGTAGTTAATGTTAGTCATCTAAATGAGTGTCAAAAAAATATATAGCAATCATTCAGGTGATGACCGGTAAGGGCTACAGGATGGCGGAGCCGAGAGAACCATTGCGGAGGCCGGAAACCAGGGCGGAGCATAGGTAGGAGGCAAGAGCGGAGCTGCGGGGACCAAAGCATGGGAGGCGGACGTCGAGGGGGCTGAAGGCTAGTGGGCGGGATGATGTGGTGTCCATGGTGGCCAGGGGAAATGGTGGCCTAGGAAGGTGGGTGGTGGCTGGCTAGCAGCGGCCATGGTGGCGGCCCAAGAGATAAAGGTCGGTGACCTAGGTATGCGGCGGCACTCGTTCTAAAAAGAGAGCTTTTCTGAAAAATTATTATTATTTAATTATAAAATACCAAATAAATTATAAGAATTTTAAAAGAATGGAAAATGGATTGAGGAAAAAGTAATTAAAATATATGCCAAGTGGGATTCGAACAAGGGTTAATTGACCCGTGTAAAAGCGCACCCAACACACACGCATCCAGGATGTGTGTATGTTATGTTTTGTGAAAAATTAATTGGCTATATAAGAGATCCGAGATGCGTGTACCAAACACAACATACACGCACCCGGGATGCGTGTGACCTGGGTACGCCATAAAGGCACGCATCCAGGATGCGTTTTGGGTGCGCAACTTACCACCCATTTAAAATGAGGTGGGCTTAACCACTAAGCCACTAAAGATATTTGTATTTCACCCTTTAATTTTTTACGTAACACATATATTCTTGTATTTTTTTCCCGATCGGGGTGAACGACAGCCCGGTCGCCCACTCTTGGATCCGCCATTGGTCACAACTCTCTGAAAGTTTAAATTATTTACATTCAGAAAACAAAAAAGGAGTTTAAATGATAAAAGACATACAAGTGGAGATAAAACAATAGCAATATTCATCATGTGACGTCGCGGATACATGCATACAACCAGGCATGTAACTAAAGGCGGGTTAAGGTCCACTTCTGCCCGCCCCATTTAAAAAATAGGTAAAAAAAATAAAAAAAAATTAATAAAAAAATATATTTTGTTTATTAGACTAAGAGTTTTGTTAATGAAAATTTTAGTCTATTCAGCTCACCCAAATTTTATTTTCTGGTTCATACAGCTATAGGAACCATGTACGTCTGCACCTCAAAGGTCTTACTTTGAAATTAGCATCAACAACTTTTCCAAGATGCCCTTAGAACAAGGAAGTTTGTCAACAACCTTTACACACAATCTATCTACTGTGGCATTGCTTTGTTTTCACCAAGAGAAAAAAGCAAGCTTGAATCAATGTAACGGATGCAATATGTCATCAAAATTTGACTTAACAACGTACATAATAGGATGATCGATCGATGCCCTCATCTGTTTTATGCATTTTCGACGATTAGACGTAGCAAAGAAGCAAATCTTGGATCATGAATGCATCTCAGATCCCAGATTTTATTCACTAAAACATACCAGAAATCCATAAACATATATATTATAATTCATAGAGAGGATTAACAACCTAGCTCAACTTGTTACCGGCATCATATTTCATATCCTAGATAGGCCAAAGACTTGTATTATTTCCTCCATCTTGCAGGCATAAATGCCATTCGAAGGACTACGTCGAACTCACATAACATCATCTTGACTGCTTAAGGGTACTCTAAGGCATCACCAGCTGACACATTTGAAGCCAACAAGCTAGCTTGACATCAAGGGACCCATGTCGGATCCCTCGAGCTGAAGTAGCGATCCTCCACATTAGCATTCAGCAGCTTGAGAGCGGCGGTAGAGGTTACACACCTTGGGGTCTTGTACTGGTTAATTGACCCTCCTCCTCTTATGTAGAAATCCATGAGTGCCTCAAAAGTCCCAGCCTTAACGAGGCGTATCTCGAGAGGCCCCACGCTCTTGTCGTGGGATCGACACCTTCGGTAGTTGTAATCAAGCCTCCCCTCAACTGCAAAGCAGCATTCTGTGAGGACATCCTGAGGCAAGGCCCATGACCCATTGCTGGTGTTGTGCTTGATCTCCCAGAACAAGACATAGTGTCCAGGCATTGTCGAAGTATCGGGATAGCTAGTGTACTCCACCAACATGGCATTGTGAGGCTCTAGTAGCTTCTTCGCCTCGCTGACACTCTTGTGGAGGTCCTCCTCGTTGGTCTTGTCGTTGTCGATGCTTAGAATCACATTCTTCCTGCAGATAAACCGGAACTGAGGGGCCTTGTTATGGAATCCGGTGACTTTGAGCACGTCACCAATTCGGTATCTATATAGCCCTGCATCAACACAAATGATGCAATCAAAAATTGTGCAATGTAACCTCATGTTATGTAAGGTAAGGTGTATTGACATATGTGTATATACCAGCAAATGTGGTGACGACGAGTTCATAGTAACAGCCAACCTTGACATGAACAAGATCAATCACCTTATCCGATGGAACCTCGTCGTCTACATTGGAATTGAGCGTCCATTTACCATGATCTCCTAGGGGGATGAACTCAAAGTAGCACATATTAGGCAAAAGGGTGAAGGACACATCTTTAGGCTTAGACAAAGGCTTCAAGTTCAACCCGAAGTAGCTTTCGGAAGAAGCATACATAGGACAAACCAAGGGCAACTTCCCACCAGCATAGTACTCCAAAGACGGAACATACTGCGCCATTGAACCGGTGACAACCGCCTCAATAAACTTGGCGTTGGGCCAAAGACGGCAGAGTATCCCCTCCCAAGAATCACAGCTGCAAACACTCTCAATCTCATCAGCAGTTGTTGGATCAGCTAGTGAGAGTATGGTTGACATAGCGAATCTACAACCGAGATCTGTGATGGACTGGTCCAGTTTGCCTGTCCTGATATCATAGCACAGCTTGGTCCAGTTTTTCTGGAGGTATGAGATGACCCGGAGAAACGCCGAGGAAAACACAGCTCCAAGGCGGACAACCTTGGATCGGTGGACAAGCCCAGCCAGCAACTGACAGTACATGCTTTGGTTACTGTCTTCACAAAATATGACCTCATCAGGGCTGGTGTAGTCATTGTAAGGGTCCCTTGACCTGTTCTTGAAGTGCTCGCTTTTATAGTAGCTAGTGAGTACTGTCCTTGCTGGTAAGCCGCAAGGCGTTGTTGTCTCTGCCTTGACAAAGTAGAGGTGCATTGCTTTGCCTTCGCCCAAACCCGCAATATCCCTTCAATCATACAAAAGAGTTTGAAGTGTTTCTATGTGATCATGAACAAGCTTTAGCAATGCCATTTAAGAAGAAGGTGAATGAAAACTTTGTACCATACCGGCTTATAATAGGCATGGTGAGGTTATAAAAGAAGGTCCTCCTGTCAAGATCTTCGGCGATAGATGGTATCAACTTTGGAGCTCCATTGGATGTCCCAGAACTGAGAATGTAGACAAGAAAATACGCGGTATTGTCAAACAACGTACGTACGACTCAAACCAATAACAAGTAAGGTAGAGCAGGAAAATATGTATATATAGACCTGATTAACATCTCAGTCACAGGGTGGCCTGTAAGGAGAGATGAATCTTCACCATTTGCAATCCTTTCGATGTAAGGTAAGACGGCATTGTAGCTGATTACAGGAACCCGACTCTTGAATGTTAAGACATCGGTTGACCCCTTCATATACTTGCAAAGGTATTCAGTGTCCTTGTTTCTTGTGATTACATCCTTCAAAAGGCTCTCCTGAACCTCATGAGGGTTCGTCGTTAGCCTCTCTAGCTCCTTCAATGCCTCGTCGCCTTTGTACTCCAGCCTCTTCCCATCCATTTAGATGATCGATGGATCACGTTGATGATACTGTTGGCTGAGATGAATTCACAACAGAAACATGAAAAAAAAAAAAAAGGAAGAACACTCAGAATATTGAAGGTGAGGTTGTTTTGATAAGGGAAAGCCACATAGATGCATATATATAGGCAAGGCAAGCTCAGCCCCCACCCCTCCAATGTGTGATTTTTAAATTTATTATGTGATTACTTATTTTTGTCATATTCAAGTACTATTTGGTGCCCAAGGGGATGGTACAAGATGACCCCTACATCAAACAATTTACATAACAAAATGTTGATGCCAACATCAAACAAATCAACATTGCTGTGTTCTAAAAAGCATTGAATTTGTAAGTCATTTCATAGGAAACATGGCATCAGATTCCCCACTTAGGGTCCAGTACTTTATCTTCGTATCATGAAAAAAAAAGCGGCGATTTTTCCTAGTTACTACAGTGAAACTAATGAAATATACACCTATAGTCAGCCAAGTTGTTCATATCATTGTTGCCTGCACCAAAAAATATGTCACAATCACATGTTACATTAGGTGGTAACTTCACCAACCATGGATACTGCAGATTTTCCCGGGTCCTTCAAGATGCTACACCTTCTCGAGTTAACACACTCCATGATCATCTTCGGATGAAAAACTCTATAGATCATTTAGTTCAGTTTCGTAGGGTCTACATACACTCTCAAGACCATGGTTTCATATAAGATTATAACAAAAAAAGATGAACACATTTTTTCCTAGAGGTATCTTATCTTTCCATCTCGTACGGGTCATGAAATGTGGTTGTGACAAATGAAAACACAGGAGAGTAAAGTTGTCAATAATATGGCTTATGGCTAGCAATTAAACCCTAGTGGTTAACAAAGCTGGGGTTTAAGGTATTACCTAAAAGCTTTACAAAAACCTTCTTTTTTTTCCATCTTTTGAAGAGCATCAAAAGGGATTCAAAGATCATTCAAATCAATTACCAACCTAAATATACTAAACATGGTAACTGAGGTGCACCTAAAAGCCTTTTTGCCTTAATGATATGGTTTAAAATAAGTAGAAATTACCAATGTGAAAGCAAGACTTGTAGCCTGATTAAGTCCCATGATCTAAAACTCTCAACCAACTTCTTTTTTTTTTTGTGATGAGTATGAATCAGCATCTTTGTTAGCACATGTACTGTCCAAATTAAGAGGTTGGTGCTCACCGTGTCTACCCGACCTCAATGTCCATCCTTTCTTTCTCCGAAACTTATCAAGTATCGTGGAGTTGCCTGCCTACTGTCTACCTTAGTTTCGCAAAATGCTAATCAAGGCCAAACACCGGTTGTACTTGTTAGAAGCTGCTCTACCATAACTAGAAAGCTTGACATGGTTGGCAAACAAGTGAGAAAGAAGAGAATACTTGATTACCAGCACGTTTGATTTTCTTCGGTTCCTTGACTAAGTTTGAGTGTGGAACATGCTAGCTATGACTCAACTCACAATGTCCTCTATACACCATCCATTCTAAAGTATCCATCTAATTCCAATGTTGAGTCAGCAAGTGAAGCCTTTTGTCCTTGTGTCTGTACTTTCAAAGTGCTCGTTGATCTTCACCGGCCATATATATTTTCTTCATCAATATCTTTTGCGAATAAAAAGAAAAACTGCATAATGATGATCAACTATATGTTAGATATTAGATGGACGACGATTCACAAATCACAACATCACTTGTGATATATATATAGTGCTTTTAGATGTCATCTGCACAATATCAATGTGTGTTGCATTGCAACATTGAGCAGTGGGTCAGGAAACAGATTTCCTGAAAATGACAGATGAGTTAATCTGTGAGAATTCAAACAACAACATGATTGTTTTCGAACCTAGCTCTCAACAACGAACAAACGCAAAGATTTACAAATTCAACATGTCCATAATGTGAGTAACTACTAACATCACAAATCATATGGACTAAAATTGATTTAATTCCATTATGAAACTGCACCAGATCAACTAATCAAGATTTATAGAGGCTGTAATATAACAAATAACAATCCACTCAACAGGCAATAGTCAATACCATCAATTATATGCCCTCATGCCTTCTTGGCCTAAGCCTATGGTCCCCAACTTTTACAAATAGCTTTAAGGGGCAAAGGAAAACAGAAGGAGGGGGAAAAATGCCCCAAAGGCACATGGCTCAGTTGAAAAAAATGAGCTCTCTCAGCAATTGTTCATGGGTTGATTGTTGCTGCCTATATACGATGACGCGTCATCCCAAAAAAATGAAAAAAAAAACACTAAAAAGAACAAGTTTTCAATTTTTTTTTCCATGAAGCAAAAAGTAGTCTCATGATGCCCAACAAAACTTTCACTAATTCCACAACCTACTAGTGTGAACTGTGAAGCTTCCTATTCAATCATATACCAGGTACAACATTTTTTTCGGCGCGAAAAAATGATATTAACCACCGGTACTTAGGAGTTCAATATAATGGAAGCAAGTATCTTTGAAAGCATTAAATAAAGAATTTCATTTTCCTATACTAGACATGTCTAGCTTAGCTCTCTTAGATGCCCTAGAAGGTTTTTATTTTCTCTCTAAAGCTAATATGAACGCGCTTTAGGCGGAAATTCCTCAACAGGGTAAATACCCCGACTATTTATAAACTAGTTGAAGTTGAAAAGCAGCTATCTAGCTACTTTCTTTCTCGGGAATATAACTAAATTCAAAAAACAAAACTCCGAGTTTTGAGAGCCAAACACACCCTAAACCACTAGAGTTGTAAGTGATTGTTGATGGTTTTCTTCTCATTAATACAATAGGTAATAATACCATTTCAGAAGGAACAACACACTTCCCAAGTCATGTTTATCTAACCATAACCTAAAAAATTTCTTCTCACAGGACATTTTAGGATGAACAAATTAAGGACCACTTCCATGTGTCTATCTTCCAAGATCAGTAAGCTTCATTTCACCACTTAATTTTGAACCTACAACATCTTTAATTCGGTTGGACCTCTTTTTCTTATACTTAAAAATAAGATTTCCATTTCAGGATTTGCAATTTTTTTTTTAAAAAAAAAAAATGAAGCATTGCATGGTGCCATGGTGGTTTATGAGTAATGTAGGTAAAGCTGTAAAAGAGGTTTTGCTTTTCAGAGGAGTGTTTTCTGTGGATTAAATCACTACAAGAAATCAAGTTTCCTTTTTGAAAAGGGAGTGAAAGTGATTTTGATCTTCCTGCTCAAACAGATTGCATTTTATCCATTAACTTGATTGATTCCCCAGCTAGTGCTTTCTGTCTTTCATTTCTTGTCTTTATCTACAGAATATTTTTTTTTTCAATCCCCACTTCTTACAAATTCTATTAATCCATTAATGCTTTCCTAGTCACAGACCAGTTTAAAGTCCAGAATCTGACTAAAGATTATCAAGCTCCTCAATTTCAATGCTTATGAAGGTTTTGGTTTGAGTTTGGAACTTCAGTCCTGAATGAAATCCAACCCTATAACCTAATTTCATCACTGCAGTCAGTTACTTAAACTGAAAAGGCAAAATCACCATTCACGATTCACTATCGACGATCATACATTTCCCGCTAAAACATCATAAAGGAGAGGCTTAAAAAAAAGTAGTAAGGACTAAGGAGTCTGATCAGACATTGAGCCACTGTTAAACCAAGAAACTCAGATTGATCAGTACTCGAAATATATGTATCAGCGGTTTTCAACTAAGGAAAGTTTCTTGCAAGTTGCGAGTTCTAAGAAGTTAAGTACAAAGTACTTGCAAGGACATGTTGCAATGGATCACTAAGTGGGTAATTTTTGTTGTGATAGTGTAAGCTGATGTAATTTAGCTTTTATGACTTGTGAGATATTGTAAAAATTCGGTCAAGATGCCAGATTTTTTTTAAAAACAACTTTGCAAGGTAGGGTTTAATCCATCATTTCATGATAACTATATGAACAAAAAAAAATATCGCGAGCAGTGCCTATAAGATATTTATTGTTGGGAGTAGTGGCTAGGATTATTCACTATCGATCACTCTTGTCGAAGGACTTGCACAGTAGGGTATGGTGTTTTATGTATATTTCTACTGAAGAATACCTTAAGCCCAGGGGCGGATCCTTTTGAGGGCCAGAGGTGGCAGTCGCCCCCCCCAATCAAAAATAAAATTTAATATACATATTCCTCTCGTCGATAGCTTCGATTTGATATATTATAAGCTCAAATCCGATACCTGAGTAAAAAGTTATAAACGTTTCAAAACTGAAGCGATATAAATGATTTTTCACATCATTTACCAATTAATATTTTTTTTTGATTTTAAGGGTTAATATATTGAAAACGGAATAAATATTTACAATGTACAAAAGGGCTGACAATGTCCAAAGGACACTTAGCGTAGCTACCAAAATCATGGAACATACGTAAAGTTGTTCCAATCAATGAGGTGTGTTGAACACATGGTTCGGGGTAACTCCTATCTCATCAAGCCTCGGCTATCAGAAGTCGGACCCACCCCCTAAGATTGTGCAAGACTAAATCTCCCTTCGGCTCGACCATCAAGAGATTTAGTCACACACAACTTAGCACACCTAAACCATAAACAAGCATTTTAAGGACAATAAGCTATGAAGTTGCTGTTACAAAAGACTTAAGACCTCAGGCCAGCAACCCTGTTGGTTCTCATACGACACTAGGAGCCTAATTGGGATCTATTAGACACTTGATGCCCTTTTTCATTTGACCCTCTTAAATCTGGGTGCGTTGTTGCTCTTCACGCTTGTAGATCAGCTCCAGTAGTGTGACCAAGTCCTTGTAGTGTAATTGTTGATGTGAAATGTATGGAGAAAACATGGCTTAGGAACTTGTAGACATGGACTTTGATGAGGTGAATGATCTGTTCAGGGCTCCTACTTGTGTTGTCAAAAATCTTTTCATTCCGAGCCTTCCAAATGTGATATACAGTAGCTGCCAGCGCCACCCTCTTAGCCTTTGACTGCCAACCAGTACCCCGGGCCTCCTTCTTCATCCATTTGAGTGCACTTTGCAGGGTGTTCATCCCACGCCATAATCCCAACCAGTGCTTAACCTGTGACCACACCGAGGAAGAAAAGTTACAAGCAAAAAAGATATGCTCATGGGGTTCAGTGACTTGATTGCAAAAGGGGCAATTGAGGGTCACTTCCCTGGTTTTGATCAGATCACAAGTTGCCAACCTTCTCCTAGCCGCCAGCCATAGGATAAAGGAATGTTTAGGTAGGATTTTGTTGTCCCATACTACTGATGTCCACGGTGGCTTAGGCACCTTTCTCCTGAAATGGTTATAAGCAGCATCAATCTTATATTTACCTCCAAGGCTCCATTCATTGAGTTTCTGCATAGCATGTTGTATGGAGCCTGTGGAAGTTAGCAAAACATCTCTAATTGACAAAATCTTTTTTATGAGTGGTGAGTCATTTTCCTTATGTACTTGCCAATTCCACACACTCCCTTGCTGGATATATTGGTGGTGAATCCATCTTATCCACAAGCTGTCTTTCTTCCTAATGATGTCCCAAAGAATCCTTGATAGAAACGCCGTATTCCAGGTTTTTAAATCTTTTAATCCCAAACCACCTTCTTCTTTAGGTAGGCACACGTCCTTCCATCTTATCCTATGAGATTTCCACAAGAATTTTGCACATAGACTGTTAACTTTGTCAATAAGAGTAGAGGGGGAAGGGAGGATAGAAAACCAAAAGGCTTCAATTCCTTGAAGGACAGCCCTTATAAGTTCCACTTTTCCTGCATAAGATAGGGTCTTAGAATTCCAATAGCTAATGTTAGTTAGGATCTTGTCTAAGAAAGGAGAAAATTGAGAAACTGTAAGCTTTCCTGATGATATAGGAATTCCCAAGTACCTAAAGGGGAAGGTACCTTGAGAAAAACCTGTTCTGGTGGCCAGGAACTCCTTATCTTCATCCTTAACACCAGCTATAAAGTAAGAAGACTTAGAAGGGCTTACTTCAAGTCCTGAAACTGCACAGAAATGGTCTAGTGCATCCAGTAGTAAGGACATCGATTCTTTATCCCCTCTTGACAGTAATATTAAGTCATCTGCATAGGCAAGGTGAGAGATTTGTAGCATTTTACATTTAGGGTGGAATTTATAACCTGGGAGCCTTGTTTTGCACGTCAACACCCTTGAGAGGTAGTCTACTGAGAGCACAAATATAAGTGGAGAAATTGGATCCCCTTGCCTCAATCCCCTTTTTCCAAAGAAATAACCCTGCAAACTACCATTAATACTAATAGAAAAGGAAGTAGTACAAACACATTGGAGCACCCATTGCACAAAACGAGGAGGAAAGTTAAGGTGAACAAGCATTTGTTTGACAAATTTCCATGAAATGGTGTCATAAGCTTTTCTTAAATCCAGGTTTAAGATGCATCTTGGGCTAATCCTCTTTCTCGAGTACTTCCTAATGAGTTCTTGTAAGAGCATAATATTTTCACTCATGATCCTACCCTCAATAAAGCCTAATTGAGAAGAGGAGATAATATTCTTTAGCACAGGAGAGAGACGGCTAGAAAGGATTTTTGTGATGATCTTATATGTGATGTTACAGCAAGAAATGGGTCTGAAATCCCCTACACTTGTAGCATTAGTTTTCTTTGCAATTAGAGCAATAGAGGTGTGATTTGTTTGTTTAAGAAGATTGCCTGAGGTGAAGAACTCCTTTACTGCCTTAACCAGTTGAGGCCCAGTGGTATTCCAGGTATCCTTGAAGAATTTTGATGTATAACCATCAGGCCCTGGAGATTTTTCATCCCCTATATCCCAAAGTGCAGCTTTAATCTCCTCAAGAGTAACAGGTTTGATCAAATCCTCGTGTCTGTCATTGCTTAGCAGTGCTCCCCCATGCCTATTAATATACTTCTATCATACTTATCATTTGTTAAACTTCACAACTTAATACTATAATTAAACTCGAAAACTTTAAATATTGATGATTTTTTTGAAAAAAAAAATAGAGGTCAATTTTCCGCCCCCTCAACTAACAGCTTCAGGATCCGCCACTGTTTAAGCCTCTCAATGAATTAAAGCATATTACGTGTTAACGCCTTCGATCCAACAACTCTTATGGCAACAAACAACTCTCGGAATTTGTCAGCATAACCTTTCTTTGAGCAGACAACTATCACTATCAACTACTGGGGAAACTAGTTCAAAGGATGTTCAAAAGAAAGGTTCATAATAGCCAGTTTCAAACAAGAAAGAATAATATGACATACTTTCCGAAATTAAATTTCTTTACTCTAGAAAGAAACTCCGTGATCGATTTTATTTAAATCAATTTCAAATTCAGCCAGGCAGCCAAGTTTTGTTAGGTAGGTTGGTTCACATCAACAACTTTCAAGTTGCATTTACTAAAGATGAATTGCATCAATTATATGTTCAACACATCCAATGCATTATGCATAATTGCATATATATAATATATCTGCTTAAAAATGCCCGGAAAAGATTGATAAAGCAAGTAATCATACAACGATTTGAAGAGGGATAATATATAAGGACTATAGTAATTTGTCTTAAACAGCCAGAGATTAAGATCAAACATTATTACAGTAAATATATATAAAATGATTTCTGGAAACTCTATTTAAGACTTTACATCTTAAACTTCAGAGTCGACAAAAATTTACTACTGAAAAAATAGGCATTTTATCCTGGACATGGATTCAGCTTGGTGTGATCAAAATCCAACTTTATATACCGGATGTAAACACATTCGGTATATTTAGGTAAGTTTATACCCCGGATATAAATCAGTTCGGAAGTGCTCGTTTGGATAAATGTAGGAAGTCTACTTCCCGTGAATTTAATTCCCGGGAAGTCTACTTCCCATGAATTACATTTTCTGAGATTTTATGAAACGTGTTTGGTTGAAAAATGAAATAATGTTTGATTTGATATAGCAAGATAAATAAGGGATTTTTATTAGTAAGAAAATGGTGAAAGTTGTCTTACTATGTACCCTTGATAATTCCAATTCCTGTATTTCATAGGAAGTTAAATTCATGGGAATTGCAATTCCTGAGTTTTTTTAGATGAAAAATTTTAACCAAACGCAGATATTATAGTCTCCAATTTTTTATGAGAAAGTCTATTAGCAACATGGTTTTTATCTATTAACAAGATGAATTATATAAAATTACATCCGAGTCCTTCTCATTTTTTACAAAAAATATTTACGTATTGGCCCAAGACTAATTAACTCATCCAAGCACATCAACCTAATTACTTCAATTGATCGAATTGAGCGATCCCACGAATTGCGACAATTCGTCCATGATCCGTGAAGCCTCGATTTTGAATCAGTGTTTGTGTAATCTCAACGTCATGTAAGAATATCTTCTATGAATGTTTATATGGTCCATGTGTGTTTCGGGTTTACTTATATCAGGTTAAGTCCACGCACATTATATTATAGGTAAGATTTTAATATAAGAGTCAGAACTGTGATGGTTCGGTACGTACCGAGTAAAAGCATTAAAATCTGGGAGTGATAAGATGTTATACAAAACTCTCTCTCTCTTCCTGCCTAAATATATATTATGATGATGATGATGATTACGATGAGCTAATTACCCGATCTGTTTGGTAAACATTAGTTTGTCCTATGACTCCTATATAATCACAAGTGAATTCCACTTAATGATGCAATCCAGTAGTACCATACAATTATATTGGACCATTCATTCGGCCCAAAACTATTAATGTGTTCTTTTAGCCCAATAAAACTAAAGGGAGGGTAGGGTTTTCTTCCTTTTTTTTTTTGGAACTAGAAAAAATTTAGAAGGGTTAGTCTCGTGAACTAGTCCAACTAGGAACATTTTTAAGGAAGAGACTTTATAGCTCTAAATCGGAAGGAAGGTTATCAGTAGAGAGAGGTCTAGCTAAATTAATCATATGCGATTCACTTTTCTAAAAACGTGTTTGAATCGGATGTTATAAAAATATAAAACACTACGGCAGGAGTTAGAGAGAATCATCTCAATTTCCAATGGACAGCTCCAAACACCTTAACTACGTTAATAATATAAAGGTTATCACCTTCAATGCATATATGCTCCAGATCTTTAGTATTTGGGCTTCATTAATTCCCTTCCACAACATGCACACTTCCGCACCAACAACTGAATTAAATAGTGATATACCTACTCCTATACTCATATGAACTTAACATTTGAGCCCTTGATTGCAAAGTCCAAGAATCCTTCACCGTTGGTGATTAAAGATCCATCAAAATTCAATTTGTACCATTTTCGAGTGCCATGCCGGGGCGATAGGCGCGCCGCAGTCACGCATTCGAGCAAGAGCCTTTGCCTTTCTTCATTATGTAAATAGAGGGCGTAGAACCTCGTGAACCGGGCGTACTCCTTCTGTGGACCTTTCTTCTCTTATGATTTTTTGAGTTGGATGAAAACAGCGCTCTTTCGGCGGTCTGACGATTGATTGCATTTGGTTCCATTTATCTTGCTTGAGAGGGTTGTTGGTGGTTTTTCCCACTTGATATTTTCTCTTTCTTGGGGATTTTTTGGTTGTCTATATGTGATTTACTTGGTCAAGATTGTTGTCGTCATAGCGAGCTTTTTCTATAGTTATATTTGTGTGTGTGTTTTTATTTTTTTTACAAATGAGGTCATGGTAGTCATGTTGGATTTATCGTCATTAAGGATGAATTTATTTCTAAAGTACCAAATGCTCCACCAACCCAAGGATGCAAACTCATCCCCAAGTTCATTTTTCACAAATGTGATGGATTCATTTGTGGTCCAATTATTATTCCAAATGGAAAGTATTTTTTGGTAGGCTTTTGTACTTTGTGTTGAATGACTTCTAATGAAGTGGAACAACTCAAGAGGAGCATGTGAAATAAGTCTTCACGTGGATGGTTACATAACGTGCAAAACACTAATTCTCCATTCCTCCAGTTTGACATTGGTTGCAAATCCGTACTTGAAAGATTTTCGACAACAAGTTTTTAACATTTGAATGTGTATTGAGCCTCTAAATCCATTTAAACTCGGATCTTATATGACATTTTAGTGTGTTCATCATTTTGATAGCTGATTTAGTAGAGAAGCAACCACTTCCGAAGTTAAAGCAAATAAAAATAAGAGTTAATATATAGTGTTTTAATTGATCATTTTTGGAGAATTATACAGGCTTCCTAAGGAGGTTTTTTTATTTGGTAGGTAACATCAATGAAACTACCGTGAATATTAACCAAAAGATTTTCTAAATTTGGATTATTTGGAGATTAACTAAGTCAATTAATATCTAACATTACATATGAGAAATGCAACATAAAGAAGAGTAGAAACAGGGTAAAGGTGAAACAACTTAACAAGGCTATAAATACAGTTTACACCATAGGATTACCACCAACAATAGTCACTAATAAGTACTAAAAAGCCACCTCCAAATCAAAGCACAAAGAAAATTAAATTAACTATAATAATTTTTCTACCCTCATGATGGATCACAAATTAATTTCAACATCCATTCATTCATTCATACATAATAACAAAGGAGCTAGAGAGACCTTATAGCTCAGCTCTCCACAACTTCCCACATCACATGATAAAGCAACCACTTGGTTCATCCTCATAGTACTCCGGTTGATGATCATACCCGCGAATCCCTTCGATTGGTCCAGATATCGGCGGAAGAGGATCCGACCCAGAGTGCATGGGAAAGTACATCGGCGGGGCATAGCGAGACGCGCTGAAACTAGGCTGCGCCACGCTGTAACACAACCCATAGACTGGTTGTGGGAAGTGCATTGGTGCAGGATATGGATACATTGGCTGAGCTCTCAAATTGGGCTCAACAGATGGTGGGCCCTGAACCATTTGGGCCTGGCCCATTTCCTCAGATCCCTGGCCCACTGGATGGGGTGGTTTTCCAGCCCCATTCGGCCCACCACCACCACCATTTTTACCTTTCTTGTTCTTTTTTGGGCCCATTTCACCCTTGTCTTGATTGGCATCTGCCTCTGATGAATCCATGCCATCACCAGGAGGGTTGTTTGCTATCTTTTGTTCTTCACTAGTGCTTGTGCCATTCTTGTTATCCGACTCCTTCTCGGGCTTCTTGGGCGCAGCGTTGAGCTTGTCGGTGTTTCCGCCGCCTTTGGGCTTCGGTTCATTGGCCTTCTGATCATTGTTATGCTTTGGCTTATCCGCCTTATTGTTATTATTATTATTATTATTGTTGTTATTGTTATTGTTACCCTTCTTGTTTTCTGGCCATAACTCGGCGAGCTTACCCGATTTCACAAGCTTCTTGATGAGAGTATCGGCATCCAGGTTTCCGGTCACCGTCACCTTCTGCAGCTGAGGGTCTATTGCTGTCGTGTAAACCCCTGGAAAACACACAAAAATTAATTAGGAAATGAAACTATATTCTATATATATATATATATATATATATATATATATATATAGAAAATGCACCATCACCATCCATGTGAGAACTTGTTCGATCACCAGTACATACGTACCATCGATGTTGCGGAGGATTTTCTTCACTTTTTTCTCACAACCTTCGCAGTGGATTGGGACTCTCAGGAACCAAGTCTGCAGTGGAGGTGTAGACCATATATATATATATATAGTTAATTAGGATGAATTATATAAAACAGAAATTAAATTGATGAATAGATGATGGAAGAGAGTGAAATAAATGAGGTTACCTGATACTTCAAAGCTTTAGGTGTGTTATCAGGGGCTGCCATCGCAATCTGGAGGAGGGGGGGAGTGGTAACCAGTAGTAACTACTAACTGGTAAGAGGAGTGAGTGAGGTGTGAAAATGGGTGTGCCAATGGATGGATTTATTTAAGAGGAGGGTAAATGTGGGAGTACTTGAAAGCTAGCTAGATGGCAGGAAAAGGTTAAAAACTTGAAAATAGGAGGTAACATTAATTAGAATAAAATAAAGGCTCGTTTGGTATAAACATGTAAGGTTAATCGTTAACGGAATGAAAATAAATTTTGTATAGGAAAATATATCTAGATAGAATACTACTATTTTTTATATGAATTTTTTGTATGAAAATTTTAAAGGAGAGGATAATAAATTTAAACTATAAATAAACTACATTTATTTTATTTCTCTTTATTTTTTCAAAATTTAAACCAAATGAGTAATAAGAATAGGAATGAATATGGAGAATGAGGTCCACTCAGATGTTGTTGCACATGAGTTTATAATGGCAGAAGATTTAGAGTAAGGTTTTTAAAATAAGGGGTGGGTTGTCTATTAATTACCCTCCCTGACCAACACCACGTGTGGTTGCACACATTGTTTACCAACACTTAGCAGTGAGTGCATCACATCATTATTTTTGCTCTCTATTTTCTTTGGATTATTTTCTACACCATATGTATAATCAAATACCTTAGACTAACTTATTAAAACTAGTAGCTTCTTTATTTTACTATCTATGTGTCTAGACAAATTAAAGTGTTGTAGGGATGATGAAAAAAAGAGTTGAATCATGCTCTTTTACTATCCTGCATATATGGGTTATGCATCTCCTTTTGTTTTTTTCATGCTCCTTGACTGTTTAAATTTGTGTGTCTGTGTGTATGAAATGAATGAATTGAATCTATTGAAAACACCCTTTTAGCTTTATCGGAGAAATGATGTGTATATCTGAACCCTTCATTCTCTCTCTCTACTTTGAGTAGAATAGATCGACACGGAAACCGTACTTGTTGTTTATTCTACTATCAAAACAAACTTAATAATTTAATGTTTAGACAATGTCGAAAATTGCTGAACTTCCTCCATAACCATAATCTATCGTATTTTTTGGTAACTTAATTAATTTATTATATTTGATGCAGCCTATTGATTATTAATAACATAGGAATTAGGTACATTTTTTAGAGTTCTCAAACAGTAGTACAACAGGGAAGGGGGGTGGGAGAAGAATAGAAGGGGAGAGCATTACACTAGTATTTTTTTTTCCTACAAGCTTTTGAATTTAAAAAAATAAATATTGCATTGTATTGTATATATTATTATTAATTTCTTCATCATGGATGTCATTGGTCAGATAAGCATCTAGTCCGGTATAGTTACATTGACTGAAATTACAAGGTCACTTGGAGCAATCATTTCAAGCCAATATCACATTAATTAATATACACTACAATTTCAATAATAATAATAATAATAATAATTAATAATATAGTACTATTTTTTAAAAAACAAAAAGGTGTTTTTGCTAGGGCAATTTCAGCTAATTAAGATTAAATGGAAAATAGAAAGCAAGCAAAATCATGGAGGAGAGGAACTAGGAATTAGGGTATAGACATTACACACCTAAGTTGCCACTCACAGTACTTTTGATCTCTCCTTTTGATGGTGAAACTGAAATAATTAAAGGCTTATGGGTGAGACATTAAAGGAGGAGGAAATGAAAGAAAATTTTTTTTATTAGGTAAAAATTTGAGTTAAGGCAAACCTGAAACTCGATTTTGTCGGCAGACGGATAACCGTCAATACAAACCATACATAATAACACAAATCAACATAGAAGAAAGAAAACTCAAACCACCCATACAAGACATCTTCCAGCAGAGAAGTCGATGGAGAATCTATACGCGCCACGAGTGCCAAAAACGTGGGAGAGTGCAAAGACTCATGACAGTACCCCAGTCGGAAAGGGCGACTCCTGAGGATGTGTGGATCGCCGACGTTGCCCCCACCTAAATGAAGGATCTTCGAAGACCACGAACACAACCATGATCCGTTCTCGATCAAACAGGACGCCCGATACTGTAACCCAACACTCAACAAACGTAGCCACAACAAAGCACCGACCTGACGCCAAAAGACGGGGCAAATACGAGCAAGAAAGGGAAAATCGATCAACCGTAGGAAATGTGAACGGAGCTCCTGAAACCAAATAAAACGTTCGAGGAGCACAATTATTCCCTATATATATAATTTTCCAGTCTTTAACGGAATACGCTCTTTCGAACGAGGTTTGGAACCCTTACGGGATTTTTATTAATTATATAGATAAATGTATAAATAAGGCCAGAAGTACCTTGATCGAGCACAGGTAGGTCGGCAGGAACCTTTGCACAACGATTAATGCTATTGTGAAAATTAATTAGGAATCTTTGGCAAAAAGATTGTATAACTATGCTTAATAGCAGTTGTAATTAGTTCTTTTGAAATTAAAAATGATAGCTAACATCCTTCAACTTACGCCCAAAAGAGATGGACATTACAGTGGCAGAAAGGCATAGCCGCAACAAGCCACCGACTACACAACGAAGCAACCAATAAGTGCTTCGACACGGTCAAGGAACAGGCACCAAAGCGACTGAAACCCACAAAACGAAAACGAAGATCCGAGGAAGAGGTTGGCAACGTCCGAATGAATTTCACTAGGTAATCGAAGATGCTATTGAGGTCGAACTGAGTTCGATTGATGAATGTTGGAGCTATACAAGACCAGATTGAAGTGAAAATCCCCATTGAAACAGCGCAGCCATGAAAGGGAAAGGGATTCGCAAGAGGATTAGAGAGAGTACCAGATTTTGCCGATTTTCATTTGCTAGGAGGAAATGAAAGAATTAAGCATACAGGAAACGAACTAATTGTCAGGATATTAAATAAATGCTTTCATTTTTTTTTTGTAAGTCATACTGTAAAAGACGAGATCCTTAATTATTTCGGGTATAATATTAAATTATAGAAATTATATTTATATTTTATACATTATATACATTAAGATGTTTAAAAAATTTTATTTTGAAAAATTACGCTTTATAAATTTTAAATAATTAAAAAATTAAATATTTTAAAAATATCTTTTTGTATTTGTAATAAAAATTTAAAAATATCTTTTTATTTTTGTAATAAAAAATTATAAATATGTCAACATAAATATAGCTATAATTTATATATTTTTAATATAAAATTATTAAAATAAAATTAAATGTAACACCGACGATCTCATATCTTAAAAGACAGTGTAGATCTGCTGCTACACCTTCCCTACTCCCTTTTATACATCACAAAAATATTTTAGTATTTATTTAATCTTAAAAAATTGAAAAAATTATATCTATTTTTATATATTTATAAAATTTAGTTTTGAAAAATCATATTTTATAATTTTTTTAAAATAAAAAGGTAATATTTTACAAAATACAATTATTAAAAATTTTAAAACATGATGTTTTAAAATAAAATTTTATAAATATATAAAAATAGATGTTATGAATATAAATATTTTTTTTTAAATTAAATAAATGTCAAAATAAAATAAAATATTAAAATTAGTGGAGTAGGGAGGGGTGTAGAAGATCTTGCTTGCTTAAAAGAGTGTGTATGTGTATGTATATATATATATATATATATATATATATATATATATATATATATAGAGAGAGAGAGAGAGAGAGAGAGAGAGAGAGAGGTTAGGTCATGTGTAACCATCCTTTAATGTACGCTTTATGAATCCATCAGCGATTTTCAATGTCCGCTTTGCTTCTTCCTCTTCTTCACCATCCGATTGGCTGAAACCGTCATTGATTTCCAAATATTTCACAACCCAAAATAATTGGACATAATCTTTTCAAAAAAGAAATTGTTGAAAATCACCAAAAAAAATCCCACAATTTCCTGCATCCAAAATTGAGCAGTTTCAACGTGCATCACACGCCCTTCCAGTATGAGAGTGGAGTAGTTTTCCCCGCGGGTCCCATATTTTTTTTAAAAAAATTATTAAAATCATTGATTAATCCTGGCCTTCCATCTTCATTCAATCAACAACCATTATTGGTTAACACAAAAGATGTTAAGAGTTGTTAACATTTGATCCGTTCTCTCTCTCTCTCTCTCTCTCTCTCTCTATATATATATATATATATATATATATATATAAGGATTGACTCCGGTGAAAACCTCAAATTGTGGTAAAAACCGTGAGGACTACTTTATAGCTTGGTTTATTTGAAACCTGTGCTAAAAACCTCAATTACACAGTGACTTTACAACTCAGTTCAACATAAAAACCGTGCTAAAAACTCCAGTTTTAAAATAACACATGACTTTATATCTCGGTTAAACCTAAAAATCATGCTAAAAACTCATGTTTTAAAATTACATTAGTGACTTTATAGCTCGGTTTTATTCAGAACTGGGTTAAAATATGTGACTTTATAGATCGGTTCTACACAAAACCAGGCTATAAAGCTAGTGAATCGGGCTAAAAAGCCGGTCCTCACAGGTTTTTATCGCAATTTGGTTTTCACCGGAGCGCACCCCTATATATATATAATATAGATAAATTCCAATAAAAAAATATAATAATCTAAATATAAATACTTTTTTCCACCAAAAAATAATATAGATATAAATAAAATTAGTTCGATAAATTATATATATTCTAAATATTTTTTATTTAGATTCTCTCAAAATATAAACAAAATTCACACTATAAGATAAAAAGTTTTTTTTTTCTAATCTAACATTAATTGAATCTCATATAATTTAATAGATAATTGAGTTTTAAAATATTTTAATATTTTTATTAAATTTATATGATATATCATTTATTATTTAATTTACTAAAATAGCTATGAACAGATGGATTGTGGCTACATACAATATTTTTATAAATTATTTTAGGCTTAAAAAATAATACAGATATAGATAAAACAATTATTATTAAATAATTAATTTTATATAAATATTTGTTTTTCACCAAAAAATAATCTAGATATAAATAAAATAGCACTTATCAAATACTACATATTTATCTATTAATATTTTTGGTAAGTATGTGGCTATGAAATAATTTTTATTTATATTTTTGTCAATCAACTAAAATATATAGATAAATAGATTGTGACTTATATGACTTTCTATAAATTATGACAATATATTATTTTTTTTAATTTTTATCCTAGAATCAACCATAACGTGGTACATAGGAATTTTTTATCATAGAATCAACCATAACACGGCACATAAGATGCTATGCATCGGTTGTAGTATATGTGTATATAGATATATAGGTAGATAGATGCTTTGACATGATTAGATCAGTCGACAATATGCACACTACTTTCACACCTTTGCCCAAAGTAAAGCACACATCTTTCTTTGGAGAGAGACCCTTTTGAAGAAGCTTTTGATATGTTTTAACAAGCACAAACTGGGAAGCTGGTGGTGGTAATAACTACTGGGTTTTCTCTGCACACTGAACTGCTGGCTAGCTAGTACAGTAGTACTACACGTACTGGTTGGTTCAGAACCAGTGATATAGATTGTGGAGGAGATAAATGTGGAGGCAATGGGTGTTTAAAAAGGACATATATGATATATCTGTCCAACACATTTACTGCAATGATGTCATCGATCTTATTAATTGCACTATATAGTGACATGCCCATGGCCATGGATGATCCTTTAGACCAAATGAACCCAAACTCTGAGAAGCTAAATGATAACATCACAAGCTCTTATTCTCAAAGGTACAATCACTCTGTGCCAAATTAAAATAAATAAATAAGAAAAGGAAACGAAACACACATGTTGCACCCAAAAGACAAAAATCCACAAAGAGCCAACTTTATATATTTCTATGTACATTTCTTAAGGATTTAGTTTCGACGCCACTACGCCAGATAGACACTGAGGCGACGGACAGATGAAATGCCGTCGGTCCAATGTGTTTTTAGCGACGGACTTACTCATACCGTCGCCTGAGTGTGGTCAAACTACAAGTCAATGGGAGATAGCTATTATGCGACGGTGTCCGTCGCTTGAAGTATGTTCTGCGACGAACACTTCACATTCCGTCGCCTGCGTAATGTTTACCGTCGCCTGAATGATTTCTACTGGGCTTCATTTATGGGATGTATTGGGGCGACGGGTAAAGTGATATGTTCGTCGCCTGAGTGGTTTTCAAATTTCCCCAAATTTAATGCATCTACCTACCTCATTGAATGGCGTTAAGGTTACAACAGTAACCTTAAACCACGCCCAGATCCATTTGTGCATCTTCTTGTTCTTCATCTCCTTTCTTTTCCTCCATTTTCCATCTTTTCCTCTATTTTCCATCTTTTCCATTTTCAAATTTAAAATCATTTACATAAGTTAGGATTGTGAAAATTCAAGAAGACTAACAATATATTTTGAGTTGTGACAAGGTTTGTTATGCTTTATTTTTTTATACTTGTAATTTTAAATATTGATGCATTTGTGAAATATTGGTTAGATTGGTGATTTGGAATTTTTGTTGTAGATCTAAACAAGTTATAGGGTGATTGAAGAAGTCACTTGAGTTTGTAGCAAGGTTAGTGTTTTTTTATTTATTTTTGTTTTATACATATTTAGTTAAATAGAGGGAATGAATTGTGAAATAATGGTTAGATTTGTACAAAGGAATTTGTTTGAGATTTGGAATGTGTGATGATTTGGAATGTATGATCAAATGTGTGATGGATTTAATTTGATATGTGTGACATGTTTAACTTGGATTTCGTATTATATTTCTAAAATGATATTGAATTTGGAAAATGAATTTGTGTGAAGTGGATAGAGATATGTAGTGATTTTGTAATGCTATAAGTTGTGTGATGGATTTATATTTTTTAAATGATAGTGAATTTAGAAAATGGATAAGAGATGGATGCAGTTTCCTCGTATTTCCAATGAATACCTTAATGGGATTGCTAGTTTCGTGAATAATGTCGCTGCAAATGCAAATGGGAGGACCTATTTTCCTTGTCCGTGCGACCATTGCCATAACGCTCGACAATCTGTGAACATTCCAACAATGTTGCACCACTTGTCTCATTATGGTATGTGGCCGGATTATACAGTATGGGACAGTCATGGAGAAGATCCAGTTGAGCCGATAGTTTCCTTGCGTAGAACGCAATACTTAGAGCAAAGGGCTTCCTCTTCCTTTGGTCATGATCCCGCCTTGGACATCATCCATGACAGCTTTCCTTATCATGCTAGGTATGAGGCGGGCGATGACCATGATTTCTGTGATATGGTCGATGATGATTACCAAAAATACGAGAGGCTTTTAGCGGAAGCTCAAGATCCGTTGTATCCTGGTAGTACAAGGACTGTTTTGACTGCTATTTTACGTTATATGAAGTTGAAGGTGGAAAATGGCTGGTCAGCTAAGAGTATGGATGACCATTGTCTTGAAGTTTGTAGCATGCTTCCACCCGGACATAGATTTCCTGCTGATTGGAAAAGCATTCGAAAGGTGTGCAAAGATCTCGGATTGAGCTATGAAAATATTCACGCCTGTGAGTATAACTGCGTGTTGTTTTATAAGAGGTATGCAAATGAGGAAGTTTGTCCCATATGTCATACTTCAAGATCGAAGTCACATCTAGGTAGTGGAAGACGCAAAATCCCTAGAAAAGTGGTTAAATACTTCCCTTTAACTCCCAGACTGAAACACTTGTACATGTCTCCGCACATTGCTAAACAGATGCAATGGCATGGCGAGAGGGTGAGGAATGATGACCGTCTGACACACCCTACAGATGGGGAGGCATGGGTAGAGTTTGATAGAATGTTCCCTCATTTTTCTAGGGATGTGAGGAATGTGCGGCTCGGATTGACAACTGATAGATTCAATCCATTTGAGAAGCTAGAAACTCTCCATAGCACATGGCCTGTCATTTTGATGCCTTATAATTTGCCTCCTTCGATGTGTATGAAAGAGGAATTCAACATGTTGACTTTATTGATCCCGGGTCCTAAGTCACCTGGGAAGTGTTTGAGTGTGTTTATGGAGCCATTGATCGATGAGCTTCTGCAGTTATGGCATACTGGAGTGCCCACAGTTGATCGATATTCACAACCTATGTTCACAATGAGAGCAACAGTTTTATGGACTATTAGTGACTTTCCCGGTTTAGGGATGCTAGCAGGATCAACGACGAAGGGGTACAAAGCATGTCCACATTGTTTGGATGATACTTCTGCAACATATGAGTGTGGGAGGATGGTATACGAAAGTCATCGTAGATGGCTCGCAGGTGACCATCCTTGGCGGTCCGCTGGTCGTGCTTTCAATGGGAAGAGCAAATTCAGGCCAAGACCTCGTTCGTTGTCCGGGGAGGAGATCTTATCGAGGATTGATAGATATGAACACCAAACTCTCCTTTTTTGTGTGTGTATGTGTATTTGTATTTACGTATTTTTCTTTCAACCACAACCAGATGCATGTTCCCCTCCCTTAGCTTGCATCCACAGTTCAATACTCCATTCAGTTCGAAGAATCAATTATGCTGGACTAACAAGTGCATGTTTTGGAGATTACCGTACTGGCCATCTATGAGAGTGAGATATTGCCTTGATGTCATGCACATTGAAAAGAATGTTTTTGACAACATTATTGGGACTACTCTCTCGATTGAAGGAAAGTCCAAAGATGGTGCCCAAGCTCGTGTCGCTTTAATACGGAGAGGGGTTCGGTCATCATTACATGCAAGAGGGAACAGACAACTTCCTCATGCGTCATATATGGTGAGGAAGGAGGATCTTCGAGATGTGTTCGAATGGTTTGCTGATGTTAAATACCCGCATGGTTATGCTGGGAGTTTGAAACACAAAGTTAAGGTCGAGGAAAAAAGGTTTCAAGGATTAAAGACACACGATTGCCACGTTGAGCTGCAACGGCTTCTTCCCATTTTCATTCGTGCATACTTAACAAATCATGTTGTCAAGCCTTTGATTGCTCTATGTAGATGGTTTCAGAAATTATGTGCAAGAGAGGTGACAAAGGAGGATGTTCGACGAATGGAGGATGAGATAGTTGATATTTTGTGCCACCTTGAGATGTTTTACCCTCCACACTTTTTCACGATCATGGTCCATCTTATGGTTCACCTACCCTGATAAGTGTTGCTAACTGGACCTGTCCATTACACATGGATGTATCCAATCGAACGGTATGTAATTTGTTTTTAAATTTTTCGCAACTTTATTTCTTACTAAATTAATTGATAAACACCATTTACCAAAATTTTTTCTACCTCAACCAATTTGGCACATACAAAAAATATGATTCTAACCCTAGGTACCCTGAAGGATCCATAACCGAGCGTTATATTTGTGAAGAGGCGATTACATATTGTAATTTGTACTTGGTGATGGAGAAGGTCCTGACAATACACCCACCCCCTCTCCTAGCATTTATGATATTTCTGTTGTGTCGGAGCTCGTTCGTCCTCAAAGTTATATTCCTCGTGCGAGGTTAACTCATACAGAGATCGGAGAGGCGCACTTGCAAGTTTTGCTTGAATGCAAAGAAGTTTCACACTACTTGGATGAACATGAGAAACGCTGGCTACAACATTTTGAGGATGTCACTGGATATGCACGTAAAATTAATTTCCATCCTTACTTCCTTAATTGGGTAAGCATGTCATGTAATTTTCATCCTTACTTCTTGCCACTTTGCATCCTTACTTTATTAATTTCCATCCTTACTTCTTACCACTATAGGTTTCTAGACTGGAAAGAGACGGAGATCCTGTAACGGCCCGGATGTAAATATCCGAGATACGTTTTGAAGATTGGATACCTTCGTTCGGATGTTGCAATTCAGGTACGGGTCGAGGTTTCAAACCTCTAAAGATCAGTATTTAAAGCGGGGATTTCGAACCCCAAGTAATCGAAGTCGCGGAAATGCATTTGAAAGAAACTGCGAAAGCAGAATTAAAGTACAACTTGCCATGGCAAGGCCGGGTCAAAACCAAATCCATAAAACATAGATTCAAGAAAGCCTTTAGCCAAGTTAGCGGGTTAGTCCGGTTCTTCGCATTCGCCCGGGGGGATTCCCACGCCATAGGAACATAAAACAAGCATACCTAAAAACAATTTGTGCGAGCGGGGTCAGACCGAGTCCCCCCCAACGCACTCTGTCCCGCAAGCAAGCATACACATACGCTATACCTATAATAAAGATGCTCTAATGCAGTACGAAAATTTAAATCACACTAGCATGCTCCTAGTTGGAAGAATATGAAGAACAAATGTAAAGGCGCCCAAAGAATGCCAAGTGGCATATCCCTCTCCTACCTCTGCACCCCTTCCCGTTAGTGCAGAGACTGGCCAGTTCGATGCTATAGCATATCATATCTCATCATAGCATATCATATCTCATCATCATATCATATCTCATCATCATATCATATATCATGCTCATGCCCGATGGTGCTGGGCTATCTCATCATCATGCTCATGCCCGATTGTGCTGGGCTATCTCATCATCATGCTCATATATCGACAATACTGACTCAGGGCACCCGATGAAGCTGGGCTACCCTATGACCCTAACAAAGACTCTAGGACTCACAGATAATGGCCATTCTGTTCTCAAACACACAGAGTATCCGAATGCTCAATCACAAGTGCAATCCTAGAATGATACTACATGGCATGCTTTAAATGCATATGAAGCACCTAGTATGTCATATGATCACAAGCAGGAGATTTCTCTTTCGAATCTGAGTAAGCCCATAAAGGAACTTACCTGGATAGGCAAAACAGCAAAAGGCAGAATCCATGTATACAGCAAGTCATACATCACAGATGATAACCTATCATATATAAGTAATGTATATGAGTCTACTTCTAATTAACATTAAGCATATCTCAGTCACACAAGGCGCCCCTCACTATCACATCTAAGTTCACGAAATCATAGAATATCGCATCTTAACATTAATTCATCATTATCATCTCAAATCATCTCGTCATGCATCGCATACCATCTCACATCTCATCTCATCTCAATATATACTATCCCATAATCTCAACATTTGATCATTTCAACTCATCATTTAGAAATCATGCACCATTATTATAAATATAAGTCATATTCATACTCTAAGGTATATTCATACTCTAATCATCATATAACATATCATACTTCAACATTTAAGAACTTATCATGCTTCTTAATCATATACTATAACATCATGCTTCATAATTCAATTCAAGATTCTAACAGGTCAAATCATGCTCCAATTCACATATAATCATATCTTATTCACATACTTCGCATCATGCTTATCAGATTAAGATATCGCCATAATCATATACTCCCTCTGTTAATTAAAACTTGTCGTTTACTATTCATGCACGCTTTTTTAGAATGATAAAAATTATATGAAATATTAACATTTTTTTAAATTGTTTTTATAAATTCATAATTAATAGTAACAAGTATGAAATTATTTAAAAAATATGTTAAAAAAGTTAATATTTTATATAGTTTTTAACGCCTCAAAAAGCGTACGTGAATAGTAAAACGTCAAGTTTTAATTAACGGACGGAGTATCATATTAAAACACAACACTTCATAGCATGCTTCATAATCAACACATAACACATCAATATCACATATGTTAATTTATATATACAAATTAGACAAGTCAATTTCCCAAGATTGCCGAAGCTCTTAAATCTCAAGTTAGATCAATCTTTATTTAAAACATCTTTTCCAAATCACACTTGACCCAAAAATCCATTTATAAACCATTTTTCTTTAATCAACTTATATTATTATTTTATTAAAATAAATACGACAAGATAAGGATATTTCCAAAATTCCTCTTTTCATTTATTAAACCAATTCCCTTTTACTAAATCAACTTCTAACCTTTAAAACCCTTTGTCCAAATTCTTTTCTTTTTTAAAATCCATATATCATAATGTTATACTTTTAAATCAAAATATAATAGTATTTTATATTCCACTTATTCAATATGTCCTATATCAAAAATATATAAGACTTAGAAATTCTTTTTTTTTTAAATTCAAGTCCGATTAATAATATTATTTAATTCCCAACAATTTTAAATGTCATAATCTTATAATATATATAATCCAATTTACTTAATAACTTAAAATAATCAAACCAAAATTTCCCATATAGACCTTAATATATACTTAACCAAAAATTAGGCCCAAACTACCTCAGAAGTAAGAAAGGCCCAATGTCTCAAATTCGGATCTACTACCCAGCCCAACCCGAATATCCAAAGCCCATACTCCAAACCCGGATCTACTACCCAGCCCAACCCGTTTCCACTGTTCATCATCCTCTCGAGAGCTCTGTTCGAACTAGGAAGAGGAGAATGGGAATGGGAGGGTTGTCGGCCTGCAACAGCTCGTTCCGGCCACCTCACCCCACACACATGGACCATGACTCGAGCAAGAAAGGGGAGAAGAAAGAGAAGGAGCTCACCAATCGTTCAGCGCCCGGGAAGCTCTCGATCGGGGCTCGGCTGCCTCGTTGGAGACGGAATCAAGGCGGCTCAGCCTAGGAAGGAGGTAAGGGTTATAAAGGTTCACTTTTGTTTTGTTTGGAGGTGAACGGAAATGAAAGGAGAGAGAATATAAGCCCTTACCATGTTCAAACCGAGGACAGGGGAAGAGGAAGGTTGGCGTCGGCGCCGACTTCAGGGCTGGTGGCTCAGTCATGTCCTCAGCCGTCGGAGGGGGGTGTCGGGGATGCTGGCCCAAGAGGAGACTAGGAGAGCTCGGTGGGTGCTCGGGTTGTGCTCGGGGAGTGCTCTAAGGCGCTCAGGGGATCCGCTCGGTCTCTTGAAACTCTGAAACAAGGAAAGAGGATGAAGCTCTCGGCTCCAATGGAGGGGGAGGAGGAGGAAAGCGACGACGGTGGTGGTAGCCAAGGTGGAGTTGGTGTGGTGGCTGAGATTTTGTGTTTGGAAAGGTGAAAGAAAATAAGAGAAATGGGGAGAAGAGGATGTGGGTTTAAGTTTTTTGAAAGCTCAATTGAGGAGAGGGAGGCTGATATCTGAAGAGGAGGAGAGAGGGGGGGGTGCTTGTGATGCTGCTGCTACTGTCGGGCAGTGCAGGCTTGGCGTGGGAGGTGTTTGGATCCAATGCCAAAGAGGGGGAGATAGCATGGGAGAAAGGTGTGTGAAGGGTGTGAGTGTTTGTTCATTTTGGGAAAGAAGACAATATGTAGGAAAGAGGTGAGTTGTGTGGTCTGATGGGGTTCATCAAATGGGATGAAGATGCTCTCTCTAAAGAATCAAATTGAAACACCAAAATTAAAACTCGCTCGCTCCAACCAATCCCGACTCAATCGAAAATTTAATCGAAATTTCTAATCCGAAATAATAAACCTCGTTGATCAATAAAATAAAATAATTGAATAGAACTTCGGAAAATATTTTCAAGTCTCGAACTAAAATTAGCGGAATAAAATCCGCTTTTTAAATCTAATTCGAAATTATGCCGGAATTCGCTCCAAAAGACTTAAAATAAAGTTATTCTGCTCGAGGACGGAATTTTCAAAATTTTCCGAAATCTTATAATTCAAATCCCAATTAAGTCAATATTAAATCGAAATTAATTCTTAATTTATAAAATAATATTTCAAAATCTCGAGTCTTTACAGATCCATACTTTAAACCAGAGGTTTTGTCTTTGGCTAGACAATCAGTTTCACATGGGATTTACATATCTTGTTATGTGAACGGGGTCAAATTCGTCTCATGGGATAGAGATCGGAAATTGCAGACCCAAAATTGCGGGGTTATGGTAGAGACGGAGAGTGCCAGCTACTATGGTATCCTTTAATCAGTGGTTGAAATCATGTATACCAACATGATGCCGGTTGTAGTGTTTAAGTGCAAGTGGTTTGACACTGATCCTGACAACATCGGTATCACGTACAAGTTCGACCATGGGTTGTTGACTATTGATACAAACAACAGTGGAGGAGGAATGTGAGATCTTGATCAAGTGCTTCGGAGAACGACGAGGCACCGAAGTACGAGGTAACAATGTTTCCCACCCCAACTTTGCAAAAACTCTTAGTTTGACATCAAGTATACAGAAAAAACAGCTACTGATTTTTTTTTACCTTATGTTTGTGATTGATTGTTTCTATTTCTTTTGGACAGGGATGGGAGGAGGTTTGAGAAGGCCTCCCAGGAAAAGAGGGGGTAGTTAGAACACGGAGACTTCATTAAAAAGGCAAGAGCTTGAAGATAGAGCTCAGAATGCTGAGGAGAGAGCTCAGAAGGCTGACAAGAGAGCTGAGCGGGCTGAGGACAGAGCAAAGGATGCTGACGAGAGGGCAAAGCACGCCATCAAAAAATCTGATGAGACGCAGAAACGTATGGAGGCTTTAGAGCAGTTTGTGCGACAGTTCCTCTCTTCAACCAACCGCTGAGGTAGTTACCTCTTAAACTCATCTTTAGCATGTAAGTTTTTCGGTGATGATAGGTAGTTACCAACTTTTTGGGAGCATCTTCATTGAACATGGTAGGTTTTGGGTAAAAAAAAACAGCCCCTATGTATGTTTATATGTTATGAATTGTCGCAAGTGCTTGGGTTTCCCCTTTGTCAAGCCTCAAAAGGTATGCAAGTTTTTGGGTGAAAACAGATGGAACTTTGTAAGGCTTTTAAATGGTATGGAGGTTTTTGTGCAACAATTGCTAAGTGCAAGCTTTTAAATGGGTTGTGTTCTAGAGGTTGTGTGATGTAAAGTGCAGGTAGTGTGTTGTGAATGTTATGTATTGGTTGTGTTGTATGAATGAGCAGGGTGTGTACAGGTGGGAATAATAGATTCCATTTTAGGCTTATAAAGGAAAATCATTCAAGGGACAGAGAAAGATAACTTTGTTGCGTCAGCAAAAACCAAATTTACAAATAACATCCAAGAGACGAACCATCTGTTTGTCACCTGAGAATTTCAGAACTGAAGCGACGGAGGAGGTTGTCGCTTGGTCACGAGAGAGAGCCTCCCAAAAGGTCAATGTTATGTCAAGAGACGACAATATATAACTGATGCGACGAACTTAACCATTCCGTCGCCATTTAACTGAAGGGACGGTGCTATGAAACAACCCTTCATGAGACGGACGTCTGTCGTTTCAATGTTCTAGCGACGGTTTTTGCTCTCAGGCGACGACCATTGTCCGTCTCCTGAGTGTCTGTCTGGCGTAGTGCGCGATGTACTCATTGCTTATAATATAATGAGCTGATATATTATGAGCTTATAACGAATAAGGCGGGTGTCGGTTAAGCATTATAATCTGCCCAAGAGATCAATATATATCCACCCTTTGAAGTTACCCGGTCACTAGCTGTTAATTATATATGTACTCAGTACTTTGCTTGAAAGCTCCCTGTACGCTTCAAATCCATATATGTCTTACATTACATGGGCCTCTTCTGGATCTAGTGTTCTTTTTTTGGTGGTTTTATGTGAAAGGAACACCATGAAAGACATATCTGGCAACACTAGTTTATAACTTTATATGCATGAAACTTTAAAAAAAAAAAATCTTGACAGAATTTTATCATGGGTGGTAATTTGTTAAGTTATGTACGTGAGTGGGACAAATGGTAACAAAGAAGTACAAATGGTAACAAAGAAATTTGAAGGCATATCATTCATTTTTGGGTTGTTTAATATATATGTCCATATACACTTATTAAAAAAAATCCTTAGTATAATACCAATTTAATTTCGATCAACAATGATCAAGATTCAAGTCCCATTATGTTGAACCTTAATTGACCCACATTTGGTAATTAATTCACAACTTACTTCATGAGAATTAAAACTTAGTTTGGTTTCAATACCATTCCATATCAATTAAGCAAAACATATTTTATGATTAATTTATCATGCTTTTTAAATTCTTTTACCCTTAAAATTAGTAAACAATATTATTAAAAAATACATATAATCCTTTTTTTTGGTCTGAGTCAAGGGCTCGAAATAGCTGGACCCCTTGGCTCCACCATTGCCTGCATTAGGTTCATGACCAAAAAAAAAAGGTAATTAAATTATATAAAAGCACCCATTAAATATTGATTTTTCACTTAAGCACCCACTAAATTTGTTATTACACAAAATCACTTGTTAAATACAATTTGTTAACAAATCACCACCCAAGTAAAAGCATCAATAAAAATGACTAATTTACCCCCACTTTTTAATCAAATTTTATTTTCGTAGTCATTGAAACACCTTAGACTGTAATTAGCCGAAAATGAAAAAAATATTTCTTTATCCTACCATTATAATTCATACACCAAGAAGACCTTAAATTTGTAAATTTTTAGTAAATATACAATTAGTAATGTATAAATGTGAATGTTCAATCCCTCGATCAAAAATTAGTATATTGGTCATTTACAATATTTTTTTAAAAACAGAATTTTATCATGGGTGGTAATTTGTTAAGTTTGTATCATCGAGACACCGAAGGGCCGACCATATGTACCTCGGGAGTCATCAGAGGTTTGTTCGGTGAGAGATGTGTAGCGACAGGCTCCAATCGAAAGGAAGCGCGTGAAGGATGAGAACGAGCGGAATTGATTCTTGAATCTTTAGTAATAGTTATCCGGAGAATCTCTTTACTCGCCAAGGAAGGACCCTAACTATAGATCAAATCCACCAGACGAAAAGGTCTCTTTTGTTTTGTCTCTTGGTGCTAGCCGATGTCTCATTTCGTATAGGTCTTTCTTTTTACTATTATATTCTGCACTGTGTTAGAAAATCTTCGTTGGCGATAACAAGTTGTATTTAATGAGTGTTTATGTGTAATTTCTAATTTAATGGGTGGTTAAGCGAAAAACTTGATATATAGTGGGTGACTTTATGTAATTTACCCAATTAAAAAGAGTGAGACTATTGGTAAGAGGATGAAAATATTATTGGCAAGATGAAATCCAGCACGACAAGTCCTTTTCTATTTAAAAAATATCTACAAATTGAATCGAGAGTAATTAAAAAAAACCTAAACGGGTTCATTCAAATACTCAAGTCGTTTGATCTATCTTTCTTATGTAATATGCCGCTCTCATTCATCTATGAATGTGAACGTACTCTCAATTTAAATTTAAATAAATTTAAATTGTAGATCTTTCTTCTTGAAATCAATTTAAATCTTTCTAAAATAATTTGATATCGTATGAGACCTTTGCACTTTACCCAGTAAAGAAGTCCTCCTGAGCACAAATTATTGAGAAAGAAGGTGGTCTAAGGGGTTGTGAAAGTAGTGATCGAGGGGATCGAAGCAAAAACTTGTATTCTCGATCGATTGCTCTCTATTGTCAATCGCAATGGACCTCGCTCAAGCGAAAATGAAGAATGACCCCTACAACTTAATTCCCCTCTCGGTTTAAGGCAAGCCAGAGACACACCTTTACCAACGACGATTGATGAAGCCGACGAAGGAATAGAGCCGGCCCAGAGGCGCGCAAGGCAGGCTGGTCAACCGCCCAAGGCTCAATCCAGGTGAGGGCTAACTCGGAATTGTATGCATATGTAAATATTTTGCACATATGAAACCTTATTTTATAAATGTTTAAAAAAATCTCAAATTAAATTATTACTCATTTAAAAAGCCCAATAAACATCGAGGCGGTGACCTACCTTCCTTCGTAAGGAAGACCACCGCCTCCTCATTTCAACGCCAACTAACTATAGAATTTAGAGAGGGATAAAATCATAATAGATTGGTGAAAGAAACCTCATATTACAGAAGGTAAAAGTCACATTTACAATGTTATTATTGAACCCTTTATATAGGGAGATTACAATGCTTGGAGAATAAATAAGATAAAGATATCGATAAACTAAACCTAACAAATATATATTTCTATCCTAATATAATAAATATCAATGATTCGATCTTAACACAATAATATCAAATATATCAAAATAAATCTATCCTAATATATCTCCAATACACCCCCGCAGTTGAAGCGGGAGTAGAGCAACGAATGCTGAAGACTGGAAACATAATCGACAAGATAGATCCGGTTGATGTAGATGGTTAGATCACGAACGTCGAGAGTACGTATGAATAGCCATACCAACGATGAATAATGAGAGTGACCGCCCTCACAATTAGATAAGGTAGAGATCGGCAAAATATATAGACCGAGCTGACAAAGGTAGATACGAACATCAATGATTTGAGCATCCGCATAATAATAATAATAAAAAAAAAAGAACTACGCCCCCATGGAAAAAAGATCAGTAAAATTGAACCAAAATCAATAGAAGGTAGGGAATAGCTGATCAACTATGACAAGTAGAGCCAATAGGGCAGAATATGGGGGAGATTATACGACAAAAAAAATATGGATACGAAAATGTAGGGTAGTTGAAGTGTTTCATGAAGGTAGGCCATGATTGAAACCTGCTCTGATACCCTATAGAATTTAGAGAGAGATAAAACCCTAATAGATTAGAAAAAAAACTCACATCTACAATGTTATTATTGAACCCTTTATATAGGGAGATTACAATGCTTAATTAGGGAATAAGTAAGATAAAATATCGATAAACTAAACATAACAAATATATGTTTCTATCCTAATATAATAATATCAATGATTCTATCTTAATACAATAATATCAAATATCAATATATATAATACTAAAACAAAGACGTGGAAATCCTATGTGGCGGGTTCTGGTGCGATTCGCTTACGTGTCGTACTCTGGTGCAATCTGGTCTGGGTATTTGACACATCAATTAATGATGATCCAATATATTTAAGCCACGTCAGACGATTAAATCATCTATTTATACACGTGTCATCCTATGTGTCTATTTTAATTGAAGATTAAATTTATTTTTAATAAAAATATTCAATATCATATCTTAAGTGGTTACAAAATCTATCATTTTTAATATAAATATTCAACTTCATCACGTGTCATCCTATGTGTCTATTTTAATTGAAGATTAAATTTATTTTTAATAAAAATATTTAATATCATATCTTAAGTGGTTACAAAATCTATCATTTTTAATATAAATATTCAGCTTCATATCTTAGTTATTTACCAAAATCTATCATTTTAATATAAATATGACTATACAGGTCAAGATAGTATAGAGATAATATACTTGAATAATATTTTAAACAATCAATATATTGAGATTCTTTATCCTAATATGAACTTGGAATAAATAAAATTAAAATCAACTAAGCACATACTAATATATTTATCCTATTTGACGTTACATTAAACAATTAGTTGCACGTAATTAAATGAAAGGGAGAACAAAGGAAGAAACGGATGAAGTTTACTCCAATTCATTGAAACTTTTGAGCCACATATGAACTCAATCATATGCTAAAATCTAGCATTTCAATATAAATATTTGACTTTATATATATATCTTAATTAGTTACGTACAAAATCTAGCTATTATTTTTTGATTTTTTGATAATTAGCTTTAAAACAAACTATGTAAGATAATTTTTAAAAACAAAATATTTGACTTCATATCTTAATTTATTTTTAACCCAACAAACAAAGTGAACATGGTTCATGATCAACCCATTTCAATGTTTATTTAGGGGTGTTATTCGAGTCGAACGAGCCGAGTTTCATGGTGCTCATGTTCAGCTCGTTTTTTATCGAGCCGAGTTCGAGCCGGGCCTGATTTTTTTTTCGAGCTTAAATATTTGCTCATATTCGGCTCGCGAGTATTTTGACAAGCTCGAGCTCGAGCTCGTTTAGCTCGTTTTTTTTTTCGAGCCGAGCTCGAGCTCGTGAGCTCGTTTTAGGCTTGTGAGCTCGTTTTGAGCTCGTTTGAGTTCGTTTGCTGTAAAACTTGTTTAAGCTTGAACTAATGTGAAGTAAAAGATTAGAAGTTCAAATAATTTATGATATATAAGCATTACACATTAATAAAACCTGAAAATTTCTATCTAAAAACGTCAAATACTTCTATCTAAATCAACTCAGTTGAACTCTACAGATTCAACAAGAATAAGATAAAGTGTGAGATTCAACTTCTTCGGCTACACTTGTGAATGTCTTGGAAGCAAGAACTTTGACTTATTACGTTTTTCATTTGAACCATGACTTTATCATAATCTTCCTAGATCTTGGATTTCTCCATCTTCAATAAAAAAAACCTGAAAATAAGACCAATATTACACATTTTAGCAAAAAACGCAGCAGTAACTTACCACTCCCAATACCAAGAATAAGACATTCAACAAGAATTTCCTGCACTAACTCACCAAGAAATTCAGCAACAAATAAAAAAAAAATTCCTCACCAAGTGTACGTTATAGGTCTCCCAGGCTCAGTGAATCAAATTCCTATCCCATTATGCAAAACCACAACAACTCAGTAACAGATTCAGCGAGATTAAGACAAGTTTCAGCACTAATACACCAAGAATTTAAGTAAGAATAAGGCAAATTTCAGCAACTATCAAGGCAAGAAACTCAGATCTGGAAGAGAGAAGAAGAGGAGCAACTATCAAGGCAAGAAACTTAGATCTAGAAGAGAGATGAAGAGGAAGAAAGGAGATGGGTACATACCAAACGCTAGAAAGGGAGAGCCAACGAGAGAGGACCTCGGCCTAACGAGGAGAGTTCAGATCTATAATCATTGGCTAATCTGGCTCTCTGCTTCACCCAATTCGCCAGAAAAGAGTGAGGAAGAAGGATTGAATGCACATGGGTTGGAACTTGGAAGGGAAGTCGAGAATCGGGAGTGAGGTTGGAGATGGGGAAGGGTTGGATTGGAAGGGTAGACCGTAGTCCATAGATGGGAATTAGAGGTGAGGCAGGAGGCTGGAGGCAGTGAAGACACTTCAAGAAATCAAGAGGGTTTATAAAAAGGGGTTCATAACCCTAAGGGCAAATAAGTAATTATGCCCTTAAAACGAGCTATACGAGCAAGCTCGTATAAAGCTCGAGCTCGGCTCGAGCTCGTGACGAGCTCGAAAACCTGCTCATATTTGGCTCGTTTTCAAATATGAACGAGCTCGAGTCGAGTTTTTTCGAGCCGAATACGAGTCGAACTCGAGCTACTCGTGTTCACATAACACCCCTATGTTTATTAGTCAGTCGAGGTCCGGTGAAAAAATCATAACAAAGTCATACTATATATTCAAGAAAGTAAATTGCTTACTCCGTATTAGTTATCAAGTTCACTTCTGAGTTGATTGATCTTATGATTATGAATTGTAGTATTGCTTATGAATTGTGTTAGGAATATATTGAGATATAAAATTGAATCAATTAATATTTTTATCTTACATTTTTAATTAAATTATTTTATAATATCTTAACAACTAAGTATTTATTTAATATAAAGGATATTTGCAAACTATATAAATCAAGATATATTTAAATATTCATAATTAAATAATAAAATAAATAAAATGTTACTTATATAATAAAATATAATTTATTAACAAACCGCGAAGAACGCGGGTAATAATACTAGTATTATAATAAATCTATCCTAATATAATATATCTTCAATACCAAGGCTCCTCACCGACACCTTTGCACCTATTGCCAATGTTGATGAAGGAACTTTTGCAGTTCTTCTCCTTGCAAGACCGATGCCAACAAGGTCGAATCCAGGGTCTAAATCTAATGCTGCTACAGTAGCTATACACAATCGTGAGCATCAATTTTGTTAGTCAAATTTGCATGGGAGCCACTTTGATCTTACGCCGAGATCTCGATCTTTTTATCTCGAATCAATTTTGTGGTTAATTAGTTATATCTTGAATTGTAAGTATGAATCCGATTGAGTTATAAGAGCCTCTATTGGGAGGTTTTGATATTTTGTACTCCCTCCGTTCGGAAATAAATGATGTTTGACTTTTGTGCAAGTAGTTTTAGGAGCTAAAAACTATATAAAATTTTATTTATTTTAATTAATTTTTTTCATAGTTTAATATCTATTAGTAATAAGTATTAAATTGTGAAAAAATTAATTAAAATAAATAATATTTTATATAGTTTTTAGCTCCTTAAACTACGTGCACAAAAGTCAAACATCATTTATTTCCGAACGGAGGGAGTAAAAGAAATAATAAGATACATGCAATTTACTTAAATTTATCTTGTCAATAGTCATTTATTCCTCTTCTCGTTAGCTAGCATTTAATTATGAATTAAGATTCACGTGTTTTTTTTTTAATTTCCTTTTATCCTTCAAACGATGTTAAATTTTGTTGAAACCACAAGAATTGAACATATATACCTTGAAGATGTTTTTTAATTTATTTATTTCCCAATTTCCGAGCAATAACCAGTTAACCACATAGATCTTCTATCCTAATAGTAACCATGCATGCTTTCTTTGGATCCCATGAATTTCTGAAGTCCTAAGAAAAAAAACAAGATGCAATTAAAAACGAGGGATATTAATTCAGGTAAATATATATATATAGCATATATATAAATGTACGGAATCGATCATCAAGAGACTTACGACAACCCCGTGTGCAACAAATATATGATAAGTCTTAAAGCTAATGATGATTGAAACTGAAGAGATTCAAGAAAATGAGAAGATGGGGAATAGGATAAACCTAAACTGTAAGATTCCTTCAATTTGAATTGGCAGCTGAAGCTGAAACTGAAACTGATTATTCTTGGCTTTCTTTCAACAGATGCCTCAATTGAAGCCAGAGAAGAACACATAAGCTTCCTCGCAGCCAAAAAAGAAAAAAATGTTCCAATTCATACACCATAATGTTTAATTAAGACTAGGTTCAACACGCCCCGCAAGTACAATTAGGGTCGTTTTTCGCCTCTAGTTGACACTTGGACAGAGCCCATGATCGAGAGTCGAGCCGTTTGGCTTTTCCGCTCTGATACCATACTGAAGTCCGTTGGGACCAACAGACTCGAGATCGGGGGTCGTGTGCACATGTGTGCTCATACGCTAATAGTCTATTACATAAGTTGAGTGGGGTTCCATCCTAAAACCAATTGGCATCAGGAGGAGTAGCCCACTAGGTTATATAGTAAGACTTGTTTGTTCATATTATCAATGTGAGACTCTTTTGGTTTCTTCACATTGTCCATTCTCTCAACACTAACGAAACTCATTTGTAATATGATTAACACGGAGTATATATATGTTTAGTGGCGGATCCAAAAAATTTTTAGGGCTAAAAAAAATTTTAGAATGGAATTTTTTTTTACTTATAATATGTTATAAAAAGAAAAATAAAAAAGAAGGCTAAAGGGGGTATGAACCTATCGTCTCAATATAATAAAAATCCTTTCTTACTTTTTTTTATTTGATTAAGTAAGAATTCGAAATCAGATATACCTGAATCTCGATGGTCGAAAGTCGGCGGACGAAATATCGTCAAAATGTACAACAGAGAACAGAGAAGGTGCAATACAACATGCAGAAACGCACCATTCAAATGACAAATCTAGGGAAAACTAAAAAAAAAATCTTTTCTTACTAAATAAGCTAAACTATTTATATGATTTTTTTATTATTTTTATTTTTTAATTTTTTATCCCTAAAATTAGTAAAAAATTACTGATAAAAATACATAAATTTTTTTCGGTTTTTCTTCCGGAGCCACCCCGAGCCCCCTAGATCCACCACTGCTTCTGTGTCTCTAAAGTCGGAAAATCTCCCGGGAACGACGCCTACAAAGTTTTCTGTTTTTCTTCTTTTTATATCCAGATCGAGGCATTTGAACCATATATCCTATTACTCATCTCTTCAACTGATAACACATTGATCTCTATGTCGTAGTAACAACAATAAAAAGTTTTTCCATTTTGGCCACAAAAGAAGACGAATCAAGGACCAAAACCTTTGATCCCTTGCTTTACACTGATATGGTGAACTAACACTAAAGAAACTCTCATGAAAGCAATATAAGGGAGCTTTCAATAAACAAAAATTCAAAAGGATGAAACACTGAAAAGTACGAAATTGGGAGTCATAAAAAAACGAGTAGAGTGAACTCGATCTACAAGTTTCAATGAAACCGAGTTGACACTGATGCCTTAGTCCGTGCAAAATATAGTTGTTGGGTTTGCATTCAAATCCTCATCATTGGGATTTATTTCATTTGGGCTTGATTGATCTTTGATTGGACTCGACTTTTCTTGGGCAAAAGAAATATCTAGAAGAATGTGTTCTACTTCTCCCTGCAGCTTCTCCAAGATCTCAAAGCTTCTCGAAGCCTTATTTTTCCACCTTTCTATAGACCCTTCCCAAGCCTTATCTATCCCTTCCTACCCAAGCATGAAGCCTATAAATAGAGACTTATAGTTAGTCTCTTGGTGGATTTATTCCATGGATCCACTCACTTGGGATCACATCCCACACATTCAAACCTCGCCCACATTAGCCCATCTATGCGTGCCGGTGCCGCCACCCAAAGCTTTTATCATAAAAACACATTCTATTAAAGGGAAGAGTTTGTTCATTAACCTTGTAATTAGGCATGACCACGAGTCACAGGTTGACCCGTGACTCGGCAGGTCAGGATTGAGCGGGTCGGCGGGTTTACGGGTTCGGGTTAGGGTCAATCTAATTCGAACACGGGACCTGTCGGGCCGATGATTTTTTTTTAAAAAGGCTATATTTGCATGAAAAAATATAAAAAAATGATTTTTTTAAAACAAACCCGACGGGTTGATGGGCCAACCCGTGACCCGGCGGGTCACTTTGACCTATTGACCCGTCGGTCGAGGACTCGAGGGATCGAACCCAGGATATGGTAGAATAACAAGCAATTTCTCAATCAATCAAACCATCTACTCAGTAGTGTTTTCTTCCCTCTCAATTTCTCCATCTCCCTCTTTATGGGTAACCCTGGTCCGAGTTTGGATCTGCCGCATCCTGTCCTATACACCCCACCATACACCCCTTAATTATTTTGTGCATTTATTTATAAAAAAATTCAAAAATTATAATTATATTCTAAATGTCTAATTACATATATTTGTATACTTGTAACATGAAAAATGATATTTCATTTTATTTAATAATTGAAAGAGTTCTTTTTTTTAGAATCATAATTATAGTAATTTTTTAAATATAATTTTTCATGTTACAAGTATACATATATATGTAATTGGACATTTAGAATATAATCATAATTTTTGAAAAAAAATTTATTATAAATAAATACACAAAATAATTAAAGAGTGTATGGTGGGGTGCATAATAGGATGCAGGAGATCCAAACTCCCTGGTCCTGACTCCCGGGCTTTTTATTTTTATTTTAAATTTTAACTTAATTTTCTTAACTTGTTTAGTCCTTGTAAGTGGACCAAGTCATCATAAAACTAGTTGGTGTTTTGGTTACCACACAGGATTTTCTAAACATGTGTTTACGACACATTCATAAAGCTTTCCCTTGATAAGCAATTTTCCATAAAGTTTTCTACCGTATTAATTAATTAGACATTTTTTTTAGATAGACTTAATTAGACTTTAACTTACACCAACCACAACCATACCCATAAAAGTCATCATTCAACTTCCAACTAATCACACTCATTTAACCAAAAAAAAAAACTAATCACACTCACAACCAATGAAAAGGACCTTTATGGATTTTATTTATGAGGGAGTTGTTAAAAGTTTTGAACTGTCTAAGAATTGAATTGTATTCGGCTCTATTCGAGACAATCACTCGCTTTTTAGAGTTTTTTTATTTTAATATTATATAATATTAAATAAAAATAAAAAATAAAAAATTTTAGTTTAAATAAATTTTAAAATCGATGTTTCAACCAATACTCAAATAATATCTTCGGAGCTTTTGATTTTTTATTCTTAAGTTTTCATCAGCTACTTTTTTTTATCTTAGTCTAGTTCGATTGGCTCAACCGATTTACATCTGAATTGAATATTGTGTGACCCGTTTAATAGGTTGACCCTCCTACTCACAAACGACTTCATATTTCTAAGAGGATTCGAACTTCGAACGTTTTGGCATTGAATATAACCCCACAACCACTACACTAACTTGTGATTGGTAGTTTCCATCAGCTACTCTAACAACTAGATTTATCAAACATTATACTACCTCCGATCCAAAATACATGTCTTTTGACTTTTCAACACGTATTTTAACGAGCTAAAAACTATATAATATATTAACTTTTTTATTATTATTTTTTACAATTTAATGTACTTATTACCAACAAATATTAAGTTGTAAAAAAATAATTTAAAAAAAGTTGATATTTTATATAGTTTTTAACTTCTTAAAATACGTATAAAAAAGTCAAACGACATGTATTTTGGATCGGAGGGAGTATTAGCTTATTAAAGTATATTTAACAAAAATAACATCATATTAGCTTATTAACCAAATATAACCTTCGTATGCCAGTTTCGTGTATTTATTTAACTTCCTAGATAACTACACTTCAAACGTTTGGTTAAAATCAAGTGCAACCGTTGCTCTACCAACACCCAAAGGTTCAGATAAGCAAAAGTGACCAAGTTCATAAACCATGAACACAATAACACAAGACTTCCACATAGTAAACAGAAGATAGCAAATCACATTACCAAAAACATAACTGAAGAACGGCGAAATCACCAACAAAGCTGTTGGCCAAACCGCGACTAAAACATCACAAAGGCTTTTATTCCATAAACCATTGATCAGAAAAGCCTCTGATCAAGCTGTCTCACTTTGGAATTGCAGCGACAACCTTAGCCCAGGCAGGCCTAGCCAATATATCGGCACACCAGGCGCTTACGTGTGGCCTCTCGTCAATCATCTGCTTAACATGCGTGCCCATCAGCATGTGGAGGACGGGGAGGTGGTGGAGGTCGGCAAGGGTGAAGCAGTCACAGGCAAGGTACTTGGACTTGGAGAGACGGGCCTCATAGACATCAAACACTTGGGTAAGCTTGGTTTCGTGCTCCTTAACGGCAGCTGGGTCCGTCTCCTGCCCGAACATCTTCTTGAAGATGAGCTCCCAGGCCAGCTTGGAGCCCGCTGGGTCGAAGTGGTGGGCCTCCACCTCCATCCAGACAGAAATGAGAGCCATTGTTTTCCCATCGCCGCAGACTAGGTCTGTGCCCTTTTGTTTGTGTTCATGAGCTATGTACTGTGTGATTGCCCTTGATTCTGCAATCGTGCTAGCAAATGTAAGGCCATGTTTCACACAACTCGTAGATAAGATACTTTTAGCTCATTGTAAACCGATAAAATTGTTGACAAGGCCTGATCAAGTAACTCGATCATTGCTGCTTGTAAGGCCAAATAATGTTCGAATGTGTTTGTTTAGATATGGTTAATAAGGTAGTCTTATAAACAGCCAATCAATACATATAGTGTAATTAAAGATCTTTCATGATGCATTATAAGTCCCTTATATAGACCTTATGAGCACATATTATCAGTACAAATAAATTCTTTTTCAGCCAATAAGTAACTCAATTTTTTTTTCCCGTGGGGATTTGTTTGGTTCAATCATTATTTCTTATCAATCCTTTTTATTAAACTGTATTGCCAAATTTAGATATGGTTAATAAGGTAGTCTTATAAACAGCCAATCAATACATATAGTGTAATTAAAGATCTTTCATGATGCATTATAAGTCCCTTATATAGACCTTATGAGCACATATTATCAGTACAAATAAATTCTTTTTCAGCCAATAAGTAACTCAATTTTTTTTTCCCGTGGGGATTTGTTTGGTTCAATCATTATTTCTTATCAATCCTTTTTATTAAACTGTATTGCCAAATTTTCAACTCCTCATTGGACCCAATAAGGCAATAATCACTCAGAGAAACATAATAAACAGTTGGTACACCCACTGAACAAAAAAAAAAGAAAAAAAAACAGTTGGTACACCCAATCAATACTAGTATATTGTAAGCATCTAATCAACACATTATAGTTCACCCCCCAAAAAAAAATCAACACATTATATTTTCAGTTCCTTGTAAGCACCTAATCAGTACATATTATATTTTAAGATCTCTTTCATGATGCCTTTGAAGTCTCTTATGAACACCCAATCAATACATGTATTGAAATTAAAAAGGCGAAACTAATTAAAATAACCCAACCTTTAAGGAGGTGTTAAAAATATATCTCCACCTTTCAAATGTAAAATAAATATCTTGACCTTTATAGGTGAGGTTAAAATAATATCACAATAATTTTCTCTCAAAAAATAATGCCATGGCGCATACATGGCAAAAAAAACCATGTCATCTTTTTTTTTAGATAAAATTGTTGTGATATTATTTTAACGTACTTTGTAACACCTCCTTAAAGGTTGGGTTATTTTAATTAGTTTTGCCAATTAAAAAAGCTCTTTGAAGATGCATTTTAAGTCCCTTATATAGACACTATGTGTACATATTATCAGTACAAAGAAAGTTGATTTTTTAGGCAATTTTAGATAATGAAGTTATTATTTGTCCGCTTACCCAAAAAAAGAAGAATGTATAATCTGTCCATGATAGAAATATAGAATCACAATCAATAAGTAACTCAATTTTTTTTTGGTGTTGAGGTTAGTTTGGCTGAATCATTATTTCCAGTGCGGATTTGCTATTACCCTCCAGTGCACCATTCGGTGCAACAAAAAATTATTTAGTTTGTCTATATATTTTTATTACGAAAAAATATATCAATTAAAAGAACGATTATATTAGTTTATATTTTTTTTTAAACAAATTATTTATGATAAAAATTTATAAACGTGTAAATATAACTGTATGAAATACAAATATATTTTTATAATTTTTTTTGAAGTAATCTTATACCTCAAATAATTTCTTATCAATCCTTTTTATTACACTGTATTGGCATATTTTTTCAACCCTTGATTGGACCCATTAATCACTCAAAAAGGCATAATAAAACGTTAATACTGCAATTGAGTGATGGTAGGAAAAAAGCATACCAAAGAGGGTAAGATCTCCATCTTCAAAAGCAGGGACTTGACCGAATGGCTGCACAAAATTAAACATTGGGTTTGGTTAGGTAAGTCAAATGTAAGCAAAATCCCCAAATAATTGGGGGCAAAATAACACAATCATGATTCACGACTTTGAATAAATTCAAAGGTGGTCTAAATCCCTAATCCGTAATCACATGATGGTAATCCAAAAAGGGAAAGGAAATTGACACCGATAGAGACTCTTTGGGTCATTTTATCAAACACCTAGTACGCATCCACCAAATCAAACCAAAAAAAGGGGGGGAGGACAAGGGCAATTGCAGAGTACACATACGTTGAGAGCGAGGTGGGCCTCCTTCTTGTGTCCGCCGGATCTCATGTCGACCTCATGGAATTCGAAGTCGATTTCCTTCTCATGGAGGCAAGCGGTGACCCTCATGGTGGCGCCAGACAACGGGCTCCCGTGAACCTTCATGGTTGCGGAAAGAGATCGGAGACAGGGATCGGAGATCTGGAAGAGTGGAACGAGTCGTACTGTAGTTCACTACTGAGGTGGGTGGGGAGGTGGGTGGGTATGGATTTATATAAATACAAATTGAAAGGGGCGAAATTGGAAGAATCGTCGAAGGCGATGAGCGAATTGTGGGAATGTGAAACGTGTTTGGGCTTTTGAGCCCATTTGGTGAAGCCCACTTTGGAGGTACCTTTATTGACCTTTTCTATATGCTTGTCGTAAAGTATACATCAAACATATACTAGTGCACCCACTCAGCTCAATCAATCATACATATAATGCACCCACTCAATCATACATATAATGATGTCATAGTGTCGATGTATTGATGTAGAGGTGATGTCACTACCCTCTAAGCCTAGAGGCTCCAGGTTTTTACGTATGTGGTAGACCTGAGTATGGGCTGGCCGGGCGGGCTTGGGCCGAGTCATGACCAAAATTTTAGCCCATTAAACCGGGCCGGGCTTGGGCCATGTTCGGTTTTTGGACCTAGTGTCTTGTCAAAGCCCGCACACATTGTCGGATTGGGCTGCCCAGCGAGTCAAGCGGGTCTAGCGTCTCAAATTCGTTTTCTATCCGATATTGAACTAAAAAAAATTAAAAAAAAAGAGGCAAATCACAACATTATACCAATACTTTCAAATGTGAGACAAATCTGGACAATATTAGCTTATTAACAAATGCAAATCAATGTTATATAGCACCAATACTTTCAGGCGACACTCGAACTATGCGGGAGAGAGTATTTTGAAGATGAGAGTGTTTAAGATTGATAATAGTTAGTAATTAGCAGTAGTATGACACCCGTAATATAGTTATAAATTATAGAAATTATGTATATATTTTTATTATGTTAATAATATATATAATAACTATATATAACTTATATAATTATAACTATATATAATATTAATATAAAACCGGGTCGGGCTTGTCGGCCCGCTTGGGCTTCACCCTCTGCCCAAGTCTGGCCCTCTGGGCCTACTACTCTATCCAAGTCTGCATATTTTCCCGGGGGATTGGGCGGGCGGGGCGGGTTAACCCATGTTTGCTCAGGTCTAGTATGTGGCTATAAATTCTGTTAGAAAAATGTATTGTTGGATCTTAGACTAACTTCAAAGTGCAAATGTGTCATTTTTACAAGGTCACTTTTTAGTATTTTGTTTAGTTGGTTAATGTGTGCTTACTGGCAGACGATGGAGCATGTGAATCTTGCAATTTGAATGAAAAGAATAATTATGAATTGAAATAGTTGATTAGGGTTTTAAAACGAAAGTTTGACTATCCTAATTGAGATTGAAGTAGGTAGAGAAGTTATTTGAATTAATGAGCTAGAGTTGTTTGATTGGCTTGCTTGGTTCATGAAAGTTAACCTCTTTATGTGATAAAGATATGATCATTATGTGATTTATTGGTGTTTACATGCATGATTATTGTTGTGGTGATCCGTTGACTTGAAAGCTTTTTCCCTATTGATAAAAGTTCTGAAATTTACACCCCAAACCTCTAAAACCTGATATTCTCCATCTATTCTTGTTCTTTCTTTGCCCTAAAGTAACTAACTTTGAAAAACCGACTCACTCTCGTTGACGAACTTGAATCTGCTATACTATAGTGAGATCTTGATTATAAATTGGTTTGTTGAATCAAGAAATCCTCTCAACAAATCTCATATGGAAAATTGCAACTCATAGTCTAGCCATGACACCACGCCTAAATAAATAATCTAATAGAGTACCCTCCCATTATAGTCTTTGTAATTAGAAGGACGAAGATTCCCAACACCTCTTTATTAATCATCCAATATCTCTTTTGCTTATATCCAAATATGAACAAATCATAGGTAAACAGTTCCAATTCACAACCCCAATTACAAATCCCTTAGATAACCTGAGGACGATGGAAGAGATAAACAAATATTTTGCTAACTTAAGTTTCCTATGGAAAACTATTTGGGAACTCAAAAACAATGTCATTTTTAATAAAATGAATATAAATGTGACACATACGTGTCATTATACTAAAAAAATGGTGGAAAGCTGGTCTTAGATCCAGCTGAAAGAAGTCCAACGAAAACAAAAATAGCGCAGAGTCCCCAACTGGAAACGACAACCAAGAGGCGTCTACGAAATAAATGTAGACGACTATGTCAAACTGTTAGGGAATAGCAACATAGGAGGTATAATTATGAATAGTTATGCTCATGTCATTGATATTTTTCAGAAGCAAACTTCGAAGGGCTTAGTTCTACAAACTGAAGCGCAGGCTGTATGTACTGGAATTAAGCTGGCAATTTTGGAATCAGGAATATCATCATAGAAGGAGACAATTTTGGAATAATAACAACTATTGAAGGTAAGACGAAAGTGCCTTGGGAAATACTCAAAACAATTGAGGAAATGAACCATCTGAAGAGCCGTTATAGCATCATCATCTTTAAGCACTGCTTTAAAGAATCTAATACTTGCGTAGACTTCATTACTAAGTCTAGTGATACTTGTAACATGATTACCCTCCCTTTGAACAAGGAGCTTTGTAACATCAACCGTCATCCAGAAGGATGAGCAAGGTTGATCTTTGCTTCACAAAGCCTTTCTAATTTTTTCCTACTGTAAGGGGGGGCAACCAATAGGGATCCAAGGAGTTCTGGGATGAAACCCCAATTAGCAAGGCCGAAGTCTAAGGGCCTAGTGGTGGTGTTACTAAAACGGTATATTATGTTTATTTTTTCATAGGTTTATCATTTATCAGTGAGTGTGATATGATAAATCTTGTAATCTTCGTTTAGTTTAGAAACTCCTCAATGAAATCTTTGAGCATGGATGTACAAATTCGGTGAACCACCAAATTTTTTCTCAAGCAAAAAAATTCAATTATTAATGTATTTTGCAATAACAATATTTTGTGTCACAAAAGTTAAATTTTAAGACATTAATAATTGAAATTTAACTTTTGTGACAAGATAAATATTTTTGAGAGCGTGTAGTAATGTTTATCTTGTCAAAAATATTTTTTAAGGTTTTGGCAATAAAATCGTTGTTGCCACACAAAATTCACTCAAGATAGATATGATCTTACCACACAAAATTCCTCTCCTCAAAGGAATCCAATCACCTGGCTATTTTAGACTTGATGTGGATGGTTCAAGGTTGGAATCAAGGGAAAGTTCCATTGGATGCATTATTAGGGATGACTTAGGCCGACCTATTCACTTATGGGGTACCAAAATTGGCACACAAACACCACTAAAAATTGAAGCCCTTGTTGTTCTTCACGACATCGAGGAGGCAAAAATGCTTCTGGTTATAAGACTTGAGGTAGAAAGTGACTCACTTATAATCATAAATTGTATTAAAGCGATATGAAAAAGTCTGTGGAAGATAAAAATGATTAACACGGATACAATGATTCATCTTAGAAATTTCTTGGACGTTCGCTCACTTCACGTGGCCAGGATGGGTAACAACGTAGTAGATAATGTCGCACACCTTTTCCATGCTACCCATGGCCACAGTCTTTAGAATGATCAAGATCTTCGGGATCTCATCCGTAAGGATGCTATAGGATGATACTGGTACGCAAGTGTCTTCGAACTATTTCTTTGATAAAAAAAAATAAAAATAAAAAATCGTTGTTGTAGTACATACACATTGAATAACAATGATATACAAGATGATAGCCAAGATCATAACGGACCAACTGAAATGAGTTCTATGGAAAATAATTCATCCATTACAAGGGGCTTTTGTATCTGAAAGAGTCATCCAAGACAATGCATTGATTGCACATGAGATTTTTCACTCATTTAGAGGAAGAAAAGAGAAAGAAATGATGGATGGAAATTTAACTCGACATGGAAAAAGCTTACAACGGAGTTGAATGGGACTTCTTTTTACGTGTCCTATAGAAATTTGGATTTAATTAATGATAGTTTCATTAGGTGGATCGAAGAATGTATAAAAACGATTTCATTTTTTGTCCTCGTCAATGATGGCCTAATAGAAATCTTCAGACCAAGACAAAGACTCCGACAAGGACATCCTATCTCCCCACACTTGTTCATCATAGGAGCAGAGATTCTAGCACAAAAACTACAACGAACCTGAAATGAGTCAAGGAAAGCAATCAACTTTGACACCATTAAATCAGGAACCCGAATACCCTTCCTTTGTTTCGCCGATGATATCATGATTTTTTCCAAAGCGACAACGAAATCATGCCTCAAAGTGAAACAAATCATCGATGACTATTGAATTATATCAAGACAAAAGGTAAATTTTAGCAAATCAACTTTCTAGGTGACTATAGGAGTACCGAACCAACAAAGAAAACAAATACAAAGCATCCGCCATATCACCAACAATGTAGCACTTGACAAATATTTGGGATGCCTAATTATGAATGGAAGAGTAAATAAGAACACCTACAGAGACATAATGTAAAAAACTAGAAACCAATTGGCAAAATGGAAAGTAAAAGACCTTGCTCTTCGTCGCATCGAGATTGATGGAGATAGTCTTACAATCATCAACTTCATCAACAACAAGTGGAAATGCACATGAGAGATAGAGATTATTATTTCGGACATCTTGCAACTCCTCAAGCTATTCGAGTGGTCGTTTTGCACTCATGTCTTTCGCGAAGTCAACTAGGTAGCTGACAAGGTGGCTCAGTTGCATCACGTGATGGACCATGATACTCTCCTAACACACCCAAAGTTCTCTTCTCTAGTATGGAAAGATGTTATTGGATGGCGGGTCAGCAGGACTCGACGCCTTTCAAATCCTTACCTTGTGCCAAAAAATAAATAAATTATATAGTATGTTGTTCCAAAATGTTGTAAATTCTATTGCAATAAAATGTGCAATAATTAAAGCCCATTTATGCCACCTAGCCCGCCAAAGTTCATAGCTAATGGTGGTGAATGAAATTTCTAGTTATTGCAACAACATGAGCAAAAGTCATTGCGCTACACAAGTCATTGCAAATAATATCTTTCGCAACGATATATAAATGTTGTCGTTGCAAAAAGTCGTTGTGCTAGACAATTTCTTGTAGTGATTAATATTTGTGGAGAGAATGAAGAATGTGAAGAGACCAAAAGAGTCCCACGTTGATAATATATGAACAAACAAGCCTTATTATATAACCTAGTGGCCTACTCTTCCTAATACCAATTGATTTTAGAATGAAACCTCACTCGGCTTGTGTGCTAGACTACTAGCGTATGTGCGCCCGTGCACACAATCCCCGATCCCGAGTCCCAACGGACTTCAGTATGGTATCAGAGCGGAAAAGCCAAATGACTCGACTCTCGATTCCGGGTTAGCTAAAAAGAGAATGAGATGTTAGACCCGTTGTCCAAGTGTCAACTAGAGGCGAAAAACGACCCTAGTTGCACTTGCGGGTGCGTGTTGAGAGAATGAAGAATGTGAAGAGAACCAAAAGAGTCTTTCATTGATAATATATGAACAAACAGACCTTATTATATAACCTAGTGGAGTACTCCTCCTAATGTCAATTGGTTTTAGAATGGAACCTCACTCGGCTTGTATACTAGGCTACTAGTGCATGTGCGTCTGTGCACACGACCCCCAGTAATCGATCCCAGTCGAACTTTGATAATATTCCATTTTCAAGTTTATCCCATATTCCATTTTTTCAAGTAAAGGCTCCAGGCCTCCAGCCGGCAGCCTCCAAATGAAACGCTGCATTTTTAGACAAGGAAGTAAAGTTTCAGTCCATGAGGCTTCAGATCCTTCTTGTAGATAAGAGTGGAGCAAAGCTTTTAGGCTTGGGTTCCAGCTGGGCCAAGCAACCCCTATGTCGTTGGGCATAGTAGATGATGAACATAATAAATAAGCCCATCCATCACTTAGACCTACACTGGGTTTTTGCCTTTAGCCCAAATCGGTGAACTGATCATTTAGACTATACGTTATTGCAAACTTCTTTTATACAAATTATAAATACAATCAATGTAAACACTTGTGTTTTTTATTTTTATTTTTAATAACGAGGGTAACCCATCTTTTGTCTACACATTTGAGGGCCCGTTTGGTATCGATATCAAGATATCGGTATCGTTATCGGTATCAAAATATCGGTTTCAGTATCAAAATATCGATATCGGGTGATATCGATATCAAGTGAACCTTGATTGGGCTAGAAATAAGCTAAACCTCCCACAATGCTACCTGTAACATAAGACCACTCTAATTGTCACCTAGGGTTCTCGTTATTCGAGTCTTAAAAATGTGCTCATATTCGGCTCGTTTAGGAAATGAAAGAGCTCGAGCCGAGCTTTTTTCAAGCGTTAAGCAACCCTATTTGCTCAAAACATAGTAACTTAAAGAAAATTTTAGAAATTTCACAAAATTCGAGCTATTCGAGCTTAAATCGAGCGAGACAAGCTTTGAACCGAGCTTAAAAACGTGATTATTACTCGCCTTGTTTAGAAAATAAACGAGCTCGAGCCGAACTCGAGCTACGTACTCGGCTCATATAACAGCCCTAATATTATCACCCCTTGCACCTACTCCGTCCAAAAGGCTTGACCGATCATGTGTCATGCTCTTTACAAGATTAAGATCGTATTCGTATCTAATCACTTTCTCTCATATTCATCATAGAGTGTCCTCAACCCATGCCAACCCCACACACTTGGTGAGCTCTAATTAAAGCCTCTTCTGCACGTGTTCGAACTAATTAGATATTCTAAATTGATCATTCCTTTATTAACCAAAAAAAAAACTTATTGAATAATTATTAAAATTTGAAAATACTTAATATAATTAAATTCAACCTGTCGACATGATAGGTAAAATCATTTAACTTCTAACCCTAACTTAATTAAATTCAATTATCACCAGCTGGAAAATAAGCTGCTTTTGTGATCAACACTCTTTCATTATCTAACATATATATATCATCATGTATAAACTAATAATGAACTCATCTTCCATTAACTGAGGATTTAAAAAAAAAGAATTAATCAATCTAAATAACTGGGGCAATCTTGCTTGTCTTCATCGAAGCTGCATCATATCCTGGAAGTATTAAATTTTACTTTCTGTCTTAAAATCAACATCAAGAAACAAAGTAGTTGTAATCTTAGAAATGAAGATTCGCCGAATCAGGGAAGCTGTCAATTGCATAGATTGAGAGGGGACCGATCAATCGATCAGACTACTCCATTTTATGGCGGTTGGCGCGCCTTGATGCTTCCTGGAACCCTAGCAGGCAGCAATTGGGAGAGGCAGGTAATTTCTTGCAGACAGCAATCAATCTGAATTATATTTCAGTGCATCTTTTATCATTTATTTTTATTGCAGATCAATTTGAATTTCTTTGCAGATCACTGTTGCTGGTATCTGATTTTGATGAAATTAGGGCATTTACAAAGTTTGATTTGAAAAAAATCATATTTGTATTATGAACATAAACAATATATTGTATACAATATACATATCTAAACACAATTGTACCAACGATATATGTTACTATGTGCGCGTTTACCTATATCAGATTGCGTATTTGTAAGTAGCTGGATCAAGTTGAGCATACATGTTGATGATTTAAGTTTGTAGGATATACAAAAAAGCCAATAGTTTAGCAAGCTAGCTAGGGTACGTTATTACCGATTCAGTACAATGTGAACGGTGGACTTGATCGGGACCTTCTGAGATCGTGTTGATTGAACAATTCTTCGGTTTAGGTAATGCGAGATTTGAGTCAATTTTGTCCGAGAGCGAAAAACACGATATAACAATGCATATATTAAGGTAATAGTAAAAGATAACTAAGTAGTTAAGAAGATATGTTAAACTAACTTAACTTGTGCAGATGAGCAAACGACCAATGTCCAAAGTTAACATTGAATTATTACAATCAAGTGGCTTAACAAAGACGATTTTACACCGCGTCATTTTCTAGGAGACGACTTTGATGACCGATGAACAGACATACTAATAGAGAGACTCAGCTAGCTAGCTCATCTCCAAATCTAAGATGCAAACATAAACTGCCCACATCCACATTAATCAATTACTTGCCATACACTTCAAAGTAAACAATTCAGGGTTGTTATATGTCTCATCACAAATTGAGGTAACCCTAGATCGGTTTCACACTTGGTAACACACACAATGTTTGATGTATATGTATTTGTGTATACATATATGTATTTGTGTCCTAATTAGGGTTTATATATGCTTTTTAAACTTGGTTGGAATCATATAAGCAAATTGAATGTATACGTACGGACATATACCCAATTCCGGTGAATAACTAATCCTTTGTTAAATCACTACCAAAAAAAAAAACTAATCCTTTGTTAAATTTTATATGTAAAATATATTCTAGTTAGATTTTATATATATGTAAAATACTAATAAAAATATATTCCTTATTGATCAAGAAATATATATATATATATATATGTAAACACACACCACACAATTTGTATATATATATATATATATAGTTAAATATACCCATCAAATTAAATACATGTATATATAAATCATTGCAACGTACTGACCCGTCGATCCCAACTGATTATAAGAACATGAAGTAATCAAAACCTGGATTGAAAAAACTAAGTGGAGAAGCCAATTAACGATTTAATTTCTTGTGGAGATGGAGAAAGCCGGTAAGACGATGTACATGTTGATGGAGATGTTAGAAATTAAATTAAAGGTAATGGAGGAAACCCCCTTGTAGCTTCTGAGCTTTGCTATGACAAATTCTGACTGATTAGCCATCGATTCCTTCCTATGTCTATATGTGTCGTCGATCTTTCAATTTCGGGTTTGATCGATCAATATCTGTAAGTTAAACGTTTTACGACAACTGCTGGTGTCGTGCAACCTGAAATTGATAGAGAAATTGTAATTTGGTATAGGCAATAAGCTCCCAAACAATGGGATCGGAGAAAATTATATGTTTTGACTGGCGGATTTGGTCGTATATATATATATATATGTACGCCGGTAGATTAAGGTTTGATTTATAAAAATCTCCAAATTGAGACTTTTTCTTTGGTCACAAACTTGGTTATCTTTGCAAATTTCTGATTTGTATCTAGCTAATTATTTTATTGTGCTAAAGAGAAACCATTGAATGATCAATTAGAGATATGGCTTTAGAAGTGATGTATCTCACGGTTCAAAAACCGTCAATTCAATTTCTAGTCACGACGTACATTGTCTCTAGAATATACAGTAGTAATTAATTGAGGGCCCATTCTGCGAGGATTATTGTGTAAGGTTAGACCTGTTAATTGGGTTATTCGAATCAGATTCGATTTTAGGTCATTCAGATTTTGGGTAAATTGGGTCACTGGTTATTCCGAGCCAAGCAAAAAAACCGAGTTTGCATGTTCCAATTTCAGATTGACCCAACAGGTCGATCAATAACTTGAACTCTTTAAAGACATTTTTAGAATATTAAAATATTATTATACTTAAATTATAATATCAATATGTTAAATTAAACTAAATAATAATATTATAATTAAATATATCAATATAATAATACAGTAATGATAAATATTTGAAGTATAGAAAATATTATATTTATACAAATAAGTGCATCAATCATACTATAATTGTAAAATATTTATATATATGTTATTTAACATATGATTAGCATTCACAAGCACATATGTATAACGCATTTGTGTGGTGTCTATCTAGAAACTATGCGAAGTCTATATGACAGTATGACAGTCACTTAGCACTAACACACACCTCCCTTTGAGATCCAACATGGTCATGTTTTAATAGGTCTAGGTAAGGTCATGTTATTAATTTCCTACTACACCTATATAAAGGATAGGTCGTACGTCTAATGTAAAGATCTCTTACGTATACGATGCAAACTATGAACATATTTGACTATTTCTATAGCAACATGATTAGTCATATGAAAAAAATTTAATTGTTCGAATGTATTAACAATTTTAACATGAAAATTATTTGATGTGTTTCTAGCATGTGTACAAGGTCATGGTTGATAAAGTACGTTCATGGATGGAACTTGGAATGATACAAGAGTTGATCGAAGAGACCATGATGGCCTTACATAAAGGAAGAAGGACAACAATGGACTAATAGTGACATGATTGCAGAAGCAAAGGTGTGTTTGTGGATACTTATGATGGTTTGGATAACTTGAAAGCTTGATTCGGGTAAACGAAGGAGTTAGGATCAAGAGTGAGATTCATTTTCATGACGGAGGCATAATCCATTGGAGGTATCTTGCCTTTATCCTTGCAAGATGAGATGATGATCCATCTTTGTCGATGATGGAGTTGAAGTTGATGTAATCTAGAGATACATGTGGACCTGTAGAGATCCGAAGAATCTTTCATATTGAAGGAAAGACAAAGTTATATTATGTGAGGCTAAGACTACAAGTGTTCAGTATTATTAAAGGTTTTACCATCATCAAAACAGGAGAAATTGTTAGAGTACGCAACCTTTCAATAAAAACGCATCATTCGGCGAAAGAGACAATATGATGAGATAAACGGTGAAGAGGTAATCCAGCAGTCACCAAAAGAATCTTTTCGGGTTAACTACTTTTTATTTATAATCAATCAAGCTCTCTCCTTACTTCAATCTTGTTTTGTGCAATTTGAAAAGTATGAGGAGATCTTTGGCTATTTGTTTAGTGTGGAGAAGTTACAATCTGCTGATCATTCTAGCCTTTTGAGATCATGTGACAATCTTAAAAAAAAAATTGACACATGATGAGCACTCTGATATTGAAGCATCAAATTTATGTTCAGAATTGCAATTGCTAAGACACTCACTGCCACAAAAAACTAGTAGAGTAATAGATGTGTTGAATTATTTGAAGAAGATGGATGAATGTTATACAAATGCATATGTTGCCTATCGAATGTTATTAACCGTGCCAGTTAAGGTAGCATCTGCTGAAAGGAGTTTTTCCAAGTTGAAGTTAATGAAAACTTATCTTCGGTCCACTATGACAAAAGAGATGGATGAGATGCTAAATACCTTGGCTATGTTATCGATTGAAAAGAACATATGGTTGAGAAGGTTGATAATGTCAAGCTAATTGATACTTTTCCCTCCAAAACTGCGAGACGGGTGGTATTTAAGTAAAGACATGTCCTAAGGTTATAATTTTTTGCTCGAGATTTGATGTATATTTTTTGTTTTTCAATAGTCTTGAGGATTGATGTATTTTGAAACTGAAATGTTACTACACTTATATAACATATTAAATAGCTAGCTATATGCTTTTTTGATGGTTTGGTGTTTTTTTTATCGCGAGGGCACAACTTTCATAACTCGCCTCAGGCAGTGGCGAAGCCAGGGCAACATTAAGGGGTGGGCGAGATTTAAAGAACCCGAAAGCATAAATTGATATACAAATTTTACACCAGCAAAATCATTGTAAAAAGTGTTCAGACAGTCAATTTACAATCTAGTGAACTAATTAGTGTTTTTTTTGTCAAGAGTGAACTAATTAGTAAAACGAACAACTATTTTCAAAACTTAAAAGAACAACTCAATACAAAATTATTCTAAATTATCGAATAACATAAAAGAATAAGCTCATATTTTCTGATATATATCTCCAATCACTAATAGTGGCAAGCCAAGAATGCTTTTTTACAAAACATTAGGCTAATGTGGGGACTAAGGGACAATTTCAACACATTTATTATAACAAGCATGAAAACTAGTTAGGGTTTAAAGGGAATGGAAGCAAAAAACTAATTAGGGTTTGAAGGAATGGAATCAAAAAATAAAAAACAAAAAATAAAAATTTTATTTTTTTTGGGGTGGGCTGGGGCCCATACCAGCCCACCCCTCTCTCCGACAGTGGCCTCAGGCAAGTATTTTCTCAGGTCCGACCTTGGCAATGTTGATAGAGTTCATGGATGCATGGAACTTGGAACGATACAAGAGTTGAAGAGGCCATGATGGCCTTACATAAAGAAAGAAGGACAACAATGGACTAATAGCGACATGATTGCAGAAGCGACATGATTGCAGAAGCAAAGGTGTGTTATTGTGGATACTTGGAGATGATGGGTTGGATAACTTGAAAGCTTGATTCGGGTTAACGAAGGAGTTAGGACCAAGAGTGAGATTCATTTTGATGATGAAGACATAATCCATTGGAGGTATCTTGCCTTTACCCTTGCAAGATGAGATGATCGATGATCCAACTTTGTCGATGATGGAGTTGAAGTTGATGTAATCTAGAGATACAAGAGGGCATGTAGAGATCCGAATAATCCTTCATATTGAAGGAAAGACAAAACAATATTATGTGAGGCTAAGATTGCATGTGTTCAGTATTATTAAAGGTTTTACCATCATAAAAACGGGAGAAATTGTTAGAGTAGCCTAAGGTCCACCAAATAACTCATGTGTTTTAATGATAGTAAACTCTAATCTTTCATGTATTTACCTAAATGCTTTGCAAACGATTTTAGCTGGTTTGAAGTGAGGCATAACTCATGAAGATGCATAAAGAAGTGATCATATGTGATAATCGACAATGAAAGAAAAGTACTAGACCTAAGAACTGGTCCAAGTGAACCTTGGCAAAACCCAAAGAAGAGTCTAGAAAAATCCTTGAATGATAAGTGGAAATAGCCAGAAGAGAAGTTGAAATGCAGTGAAGGTTGTCCTAGCTTGAAAGATGGGGATTCTGCGTGCAAATCTTCTCATAGAATCTCGATCCTGGGTGACTGGAAATGTCCCTGGAACACATCGAGCTCTTACAATCAGACATTTTATTAGATCTCGCTTCATTTTCTAATGTTGCTATTCATCATATTTTCAGGAAATCTAATGTTGTAGGAGATAGGCTAGCTCGTTTCGCCTACAGTATACATGTCGACGTCTGCTTGAAAAATGATCCAGAAGATTGATCAGATTCTCATCCACAAGGATGCACTAGGAACGAAGGAAGACCGTTTCGGCTCGTCCTTTTTAATCCTTATCCTGCTTCTAAAAAAACTTTGCACTTTTGCATACATTCAACATTAATTAATTTGTTACTCGTATCTAATATGGTTATTTAACCAGTGAGAAACACTCATAGGATCTTCACTTTATATATCTTCGAATATGAGATAATTCATCATTCATATATATATGCATCCATCTTCCGTAGTTAGGACAACAGTACAACACACACAAAAATATCAATTCAATTAGCCATATGTATCTTATAGACGAAGATCTATATTAGGTGGGAGTTTCATACATATCACTCTACCGGAGACACAAAAAAGAGGGACCCACACATATATTACCATTATATATTAATTGTTAGTTCCTCTCTAATTTCTTCAATCTTGATCACCCTAAAATTTTCTCTCAAACAAGCAACCACCCCACCCTCCAAAACCCTAAATTCCTCTTCCTGGTGTTCCAAATTTTCATATCAAACACAAGACAAATTTTAATCCACACTAACAATAACCTCATTTCCTAGAATTAGGGGTTACCCAAATTAAATCAGCATGTAAGTAATTAATTGCTAGAGATTTCATCACCATCTACCCATTTGACTTTCCATCTTTTCTTGTAATGAAATTTTTTTTTTTGTTTTCTGTTTCTGGAAGGATAATTTACTGATTGATCTTTTCTTGCAGAAGCAGTTTCGCGCAAGAAAGAGAGAGAGAGAGAGAGAGAGAGAGAGAGAGAGAGAGAGAGAGAGAGAGAGAGAGAGAGAGAGAGAGAGAGAGAGAGGAGCGAAAGCTATACGATACGTACGTGATTGAGTAGATAAGTATAAAGATAGGGGTGAGAAGAGGAGACTAAAAATGGAAGGGGAGCATAAGCTTGATCATGAGAAGCTGCCTCCAGGGTTTCGGTTTCATCCGGCTGATGAGGAACTCATCGGTTACTATCTGGTCAACAAGATCTCGGATTCGAGTTTCAGCTGTCATGCAATCGGAGATGTCGATCTCAATAAGTGCGAGCCATGGGATCTTCCAGGTATTTATAATTGATTTGTAATTAAACTACCTCATCAAGAGGATAGTAATCAGTTTGAGTAGTTTGAAGCTAGCTAGCTTGTTCTTTAATTTAAAGGGTAGTTCGAAACGGTTTTGATTTTGTAGAACCGGATTTAAAACGTACGTAGTCGATCTATAACTCTTCGATCATGGTCTTATTGTGTTAGGTGGGATGGTTTAGAACTATTTCTCTTCGTTTTCAATTGGATCCTAGCTAGTCTATATATGAACTTAGCTTTTTAATTTGCTTTGAATGTCAATTTATAATAAGATTTGAAATTAAGCCCTAAATTTGGGTCATATATATGATATCTTAGCTAGGTTAGGGTTTTTCAAATTTTATACCAATTATATATTTTGAATTGAAATTATTTTTGGGTGAAGTAATTTTTCCCCCCTTTCTCCTAAGACCAAAACCTAAATTTATCTTTCATCAAAAAAACCTAAATTTCATAAGTCATTTTTTCTAAATTAAACTGATCAGTACATCTAAAAAATATGAATTGAAGCTAAAAAATGCAAAGGTTAATTTGTGTATTACCATGACCTCAACTCTGAAATTAAATTAAGAACTAATGATTGACTCATGTTATATTGAAATGATTGAACAAATTAGGGAAAGCAAAAATGGGAGAAAAGGAATGGTATTTTTTCTGCCTCCGAGACAGGAAGTATCCGACCGGAGTAAGAACAAACCGGGCAACAAACACAGGATACTGGAAAACTACCGGCAAAGACAAGGAGATCTACAATAGCACAACCTCAGAGTTGATTGGCATGAAGAAAACCCTAGTTTTCTACCGAGGAAGAGCTCCTAGAGGCGAAAAAACTAACTGGGTCATGCACGAGTATCGCATCCACTCGAAGTCAGCTTACCGATCTGCCAAGGTACCAATATAAGCATCCCAAGCATATATGCATCAACTATGTTTATATACATAATATAGCTTCTTTAGTTTGATCAGCTCGACCATATATATATATATATATATATATATATATCGATCTATATATTTACATGTAACAGGATGAATGGGTAGTGTGTCGTGTTTTCCAAAAGAGCGGCATAAAGAAGTACCCGACAAGCCAAACATCTAGATCAATCAACATAGGAATGAACTCTAATGTCACTGGACCGCCGTTGATTCCAATAGACCCGGTCCAGTTTCCCAACATGGGATCAAGGAACTACATGATGGGCGCCATGGATCAGTTACCTGACTCAAGAAGCCTAAGAGCCACAGGTTCAACTGGTGCACCCATCCCACTCGCGTCCAACTTGAATTACACGATGGCCGGATCAGGAGGATGTTTTACAATGTCCGGGTTGAACTTGAACCTTGGAGGAGGTGTAGGTACAAGTCTAGGCCCCCAACAACCCATGTTTAGGGCACCACATCAAGAGATGAATGCGGCAATGCTGGCAGGCTCGACGTTAGCCATGGAGAATGGATATGGCGGGGTGGATGTGAATGTCGCGACTGGGGTGGGCAATAGGTTTGCGAGCAACATAGAAAACTGCTTGGACTTCGATGGTTATTGGCCTCATTATAACTAAAATGTATGAGTTGAGCTAGCTAGGCTCGAATGAAAGTATTCGAGCTAAAACATTAGATCTTCTCTCAATTGTAGCATGCAAGTTAACTTTATGGTACTTTACAAGCTTCAATTCCTCAAAATAATGTATTAGTTTTTTGTTACAATATGTTGTATGGAGCTTTCATCTTCTCTCTTAATTACTAATAAATGTTTGGTTTCAGTGCAGATCTATCTTTCATTTTCCCTTCTCTTTCATCCCTTTTCAGATGTTTTGATGTCTATTGGCATAAGAGTATAAGACCTGCACTCTTGGGGAATATATGATGCCAACTAACGATCCCCGGTACAAGATTGAGTTCCACCCGTTGTGGAGGCAACTTATTATGAGCTAAGTTTTGGGTTGAATATGATTCAATGCAACCAATTTGGGGGTGTGCACATGAAGATTCGAGAAACCTTCAATTCGATCTCGAAGACTTCTTAGATAGTATCTCTACTATGAAGATCAATGGGATGACATATGAATAAGCATGACAAGGCTTTCATGAACAAGTCCTTCCCGCCCACGAAGATCGATCACTGAGCTTAGAGTCGAGATCGGTTCATTCAGATATACGTTCATGAGACATAGGCTTGAGAAAGATTCAAATAAAATAAACTAATGGACGGAAAGAAAACCCATCTATCCCACATCGACAGTTGTAGCTTCACTCACCCTTTAATTGGTTTATTAATACAACGATAGAGCCAATTGAAATTTCATTTGATGATGTGTATCTGAATTCAATTGAAGAAATGAAAGGTGTTGAATCAAGATGTCTAGATTATCTCCCATTGCCCTTGTGGATGCGCATCGTATCCTTCCTCCCCGCTATATCACTTCTGCCACTTCGTTCTGTCTGCAGATTCTTCCGCAACATAGTCGACGACCCCTACTTCGTCTCCTTACACCTTCGTAGCTTCCCCGCCAACCTCCACGAAACGCGGTGCCTCACCCTCCGACCCATTTGTGACGAAATGACAGTCTGCCAAGTCCTTGAAATCGAAAGCTCGGGATCAAAATTACCCGCCCAATCCCATCTTAATCGGATAGAAAAGGCCTTGGGCCGGTATACATGGTGGTCTGTGGCGGGTTCAATGGATGGGCTTTTACTCATGTTTGCATTCGAAGAGGCTATAATGTGGAATCCCTCAATCAATAGAATTCGTCGAATCCCTTCTCCTTCGAACACTATGTTCGATTTCAGGTTTATGGGGCTAGGGCTCGGGTACGATGACTCTTGTAAAGACTACAAGGCACTCGCAGTTATCGACCACACTATCTGGCATATGATGCCAAGTAGATCTCTGGAGGCTGCAGCCGGGGCTTGGGTTTATAGTGTCAAGAGAGACTCTTGGGAGTCGGTTGCGATGCCCACTTGTCGCGATAGGAGGGACGTGTCCGAAAGCTTGTGTTTCAAGGGCGGTTTGGTTTGGATTGAGGGCGTGGATACGGGGCATAGCTATTACCATCACTTGGCCCGATTCGACTTTGCAACCGAGAAGTTCACCTACACTTGGGTGCCTTACCCGATCAAGAAAAATCTATGGGTTCGAAATAGGTTGGTGTTGATTGATGGCGGATCTTCACTCGGGGTCTGGGGCTTGGGTTCGGATAACCTCGTCTACATATGGGCGATGGACGCAAGCGCGACGTCATGGACAAAGCTGTCCAACATCGGGGAAGGCAAGCTGCAATAGGAGCCTTTCGGAATCGAGAAATGATTTGGGAGTATTGCACGAAAGGCGCAGGCGCGAGACAGAAGATTTCGTTATACAACGATACCGAAGATGTGGTTGATCTGCATGATCGTGTTATGTACATGGGTGTTCATCTCGAAAGCTTAGTTCTTGCTTAACTACTAGTAATTTTGCATCAATAAGTCTGCATCGATAATAATGTACTTGCTTAACTACTAGTACTTTTATTTTTATGAAAAAATCATTTGTAACTAGAATAAAAATATAAATCGTGCCTACTTTACAATTTTTAAATATTTTAATATAATATACTAATTTGAAGTTTTCGGGTTTAATTATAGCATATGAAATTTAACAAATATTAACTACGATAGAAGTATATCAATTTGTTAAATAATGTAGAAATTAAATAATTTATATTGGTTTAGTCTTGAAACGTTTATAACTTAAATATGTATATTAAATTTTATTTTTGATTGGGGTGGCTGAACCCAAAGAGGATCAGCCCATGAGAGTTTCATGACAAAATCATTTTGCGAGTCCTCGTTCAAAAAGATATATCGCGAAAAACATTCTTTAATTTTCAATACCTAAATCATACCTAAACTATTTTAGGGACAACAATCCTAAATCGAGGATGACAAAATGGCCTATACGGTTGTATTGCTTGACGTTGAGTGTAAGTTATTCTATTTGAACATGATGGAATAAGGTCGACAAGAAATAAAAAAAAAAAAAAATTTGATGTCGATCTATGGTACATGAGTGGTAAAAATCCGAATAAAAACTCTTACCATAATCTTAAATCAATTTAGCTTGGAAAGGGAGGTTAATTTTTCTAAAACTTTTTCTAAACCTTTTTATTTAAGGTAGGCTTAAGTCCGAGGGGAATAATATTCATTTATTTTCAAACCAATCTCTATATTATCAATTATTTAAGATACGTGTGTTTTCAAATAAAAAAAAAACAATCTCCCGTTAACCAAATCCGAAAGGTTTAAAAATACTTTAAAAATGCACACCTATTTTTTTAAACGGGAGATATAAAAAATTTGTACTCTCATTTCTAAAAAAAAAAAAGAGTTCTAGTAAGTTTTATGACTCCTGTTTTTAAAAAATGAAAGTTAAAATAAAACTAAAAATTAAACAAACTTTTGTTGGCACTCCAATTTCTTTTTAGTGGAATTAAAATACGTATTTTTTAATTTCAAAATTAAACGCGATTTGGGGCTAAACCTATGCTCTCAGCTTGATTTTGCTAACCAAAAAATCTCTCCAACGATCTATTTCATATGCGATTTTGCTAGGCATGTTCGTTTCTGTCCTTGGGAATATATCGAATGGGAATTTTCATCTCTGATTACAAGGTCTCTTCATCAATATATGATTCTGATCGAGTTAATCTTCATCAATCTTCGATTGCAAGCTCCCATAAAGTAACAATCGCTTTATTATTTGAGTTTTTCAACCGTAATTTGGTTGTATTTGGAATTTTAACCTAACTGTTCATATTTATTTGTGTAATTTGATAGGGAAGTTCTTCAAAGTCGCATGATCCATTAAAATCAATTGGTGCTTGTTTAATGCTATAGAAATAAGTGATAAATTGACTGAAAGGAGTGAAATTCTCAATGCCTTTTTAATTTGTTCCTAGTATCAATTGCAGGACCTTGAGTATATTGTGAGGAATTTGCTCCCAAACATTTTAAATTCAATCCTAGTATGTTAAAATGTCAAGTTAAACAATTATGATGACTATGGGTAATTGTGATACTATTTTCATAGAACATCTGTCGTACACCTTCTTGGGTTCAACTAGATATTAAATCTTTTTTTATGTTATTTTGAGTTCTACCTCTCTCTAAATACAAGCTTAACATATGTTTCTTCCATGTATTTGGTTTATAAATAGGTGTCGATTGCCTCATAAATATGAACAAATGGTCATTTTTGTATGACATTTGGTCCCTACAAATTTGGGCAATGCCAAAATCTTTACTTTTATGATAGATTATGGTGAAATTTATGATTTGTCACTAAAGGAAGTGGTGACAAATGCTATAATTTGTCACCGAACATATGTTATTCTAATAAAAGCAAAATTTTGGTTGCTAAAGAGTTTCAGTGATAGATGAGATACTTTGTCACCAATCAGTATGAATGGCCAAATAGACTATTCGTCATTGAAGATTTTGGGTGACCAAAAAGCCTATTTTTCACTCTAGAGCTTGGGTTACAACTAGGTCATTTGTCACCAAATTTTAGATGATGAAATAGTGTATCTGTCACCATAAACTTTGGGCGATGAATAATGTATTTCTCACAGTAGAATTTGGGCAACGAGGCCATTTGTTGCCGAAGATTTTGTGCGACTAAATAAGTTATTTGTCACCAAAGAACGTGGACAACAAGTCATACTATTTGTCATTAACGTGTCAGGGCAAAAAGGTTGGATATTCATCACTTCAAGCTTTGAGCATGGAAAAATGATTTCGTCACAAATCATAAGGTAGAGCGATTAAAAAAAATCACACAAGACTTTGGGGGATACAAAATGTGCAACAAATGTGTTATGCCATTTCATTTTCGTTGGCAACAAAATTTGGTCTTTTGCAACAAATATATATATATTTGTCGGCCAAAATGCATGTTATTCCTTGTGGTGAAGTCATATTAGCCCTAAGGGAAAGAATCAATTCAAAAGCAAGAGTCAAGTAGAAATTAAGAATTGATTATTAAAGATGACAAGTTAATAAGTGTTATATGTCAAAACAAACAAGAAATGGAACCCTTCTTGCTCTTGCAGAGGTCCATGTGAACTATTATAGGTAAACCAATCAAACGACAGCTAAAAATGATTATTGTGCATTACCCTTTACATATGGACTTTATTATAATCATTTGAAAAGATGATTTAGTATGGTCTTCTATTAAAAGGATATCTCATAATTATTGTTACCTAAAGTTGAAAAAAAATGTGTTTCTTTCATCTCGATTTAAAATTAAGGACTTGCCATATGGTTTGGTACCAATCATACAGTTTCTAGCTACCATCTTGCTATTTAAAGAGACGTACGTACTTAACATCAATTGGTCATTTAGTACCAATCATGTTATATAAATTAAATAGCACACACTAACATCTTGCTACGCACTCGTTGAATTGACAAACATATTGTGATAAACTTGTGACGATTAATATATTAATTTTGACGACCATCGCCGTTAGTTTCAACTGTGGTTTAGTCAAACGCTGACGCTGCAGCTCCGGGCGAGCTGGAATCTAACGGCAGTAGTACCATATATCGCCGTTAGGGTTACCGGTGGCGAAGGTGGTCGGGCAGTTGACGTGCAGGCCGTGGCTCCCCGACACGAAGGAGCCGAGTTTCCATCTCACACGCCCAACAATTATGACGTCCAGTATCAACGACGTCCCAGCCTGGTCTTGTCTTAAAGACTCCCCCGGTGAACGGCGCGATCGTCATTTGCACGCCGGTCAGGAACGGTGACCATATGTTTACCCCGTCCTAAGGTTAGGGTTTACCACGACGTTAACCAAACATGCGTAAAATAAGAATAAGAAAGACAAGTAAGACGGACAATTGCGCTATCTTATCCGAGGGACAAGCTTTCGCCGTACACCAAGTAGGAATACACTTACAAATAAACCTAATTGTCTCTACCAATTTTATGTTTATAACTCGTTAACATGAATCCCTTTTCTTGCGGTATATAAGGACTAAACACAAAAAAATAGGAGATGATCAAGACGCAACAAATATCAACATCTAACACTTACCTCAAGTACGCATGGCTGACGTCGGGCTCACCCCGACCCTAAGAGCTTAAGCGACTACTCGCTCATCGTCGAAGTAAACATCTTTGATTGAAAGGAAATAACTTGCATTGAATGTAAACTCCGAATCTTTACAATCTCAACGTCGGCTTTCGCAAACACCAAAACCTAAAGCTTCTCAAAACTTTAAAACTATTGCTTTGCTATTGGTGAGATTGAATCTCTGAAATTGAATGAATAAAACCAGCCCCCAAGAGCTTTATTTATAGCCTCTCAATCCTTACTAGCCAAGAAAAGTAGTTCTAATCTTAGTAAAACTACTCTATCTAAATTCTATCCAAATATAAAAAAGATAAAACATTATTAAGGTAAATAATAAAAATCCTAGGGTAAAAAGAAAAGTACCCTTATGAAGTAATCTATCTAAAACATAGGATAAATTTGTGGCTTTCTATCTTATTCTTCCACTCAGATTGCTCAAACCGCGTATGAATCGTGGGAATCTTCAGTCGATATCGACAAAAGTAGTCGATATCAAGTGCCTTGTTTCTATCCGCTCTCTCTTGATTCCACTCGAGCTCGGATGACAGATCGATGTCGAGTGGTCCCCTCGATCTAGGGTTGTGTCGAGTGCTTCTCCAGTAGCTTGTGTTTTCTTGGCTTTTGACACTTAAATTCTGAAGCTTTGATCCAGTCGATCTCGAGCTCCCAGGTCGATCTTGATTGCTTTTAGACGGCTTTTAATTTGGCTTCTTGTTTTGACTCCGATTCCGCTCCGATTCCTACATATTTAAATCAAAACTTGTGTAGACTCTATTTCTTGCACATTAACACATTTTACACAAATTCTCATTATTCTCAATCTATAATTTAGGAATCGAATGAAATATGAAGTCAAAATATTCATTTAAAATAGCTAGAAATATGTACATCAGACACTCCCTTAGGTAAATTGATTGGGTCCGAAAAGTAATCATTCTTTTATAAATACTCCGTATTAAACAAACAAACAGGCCCTAAGAACTTGATTATTAAAGATGACAATTTACTAAGTGTTATATATCAAAACAAACAAGAAATGGAACCCTTCTTGTTCTTGCAGAGGTCCATGTGAGTAGGGAGGAAATTGACCTCATTCTTACTTGCTTATAGAGTTTTGATGCTTTCCACTAAAAATGATTATTGTGCATTACCCTTTACAAATGGACTTTATTATAATCATTTGAAAAGATGATTAAGTATGGTACGTCTTCTCTTAAAAAGATATTATGATTTAGTATGGTCTTCTATTAAAAAGATATCTCATAATTATTGTTACCTAAAAAAAAATATGTGTTTCTTTCGTTTCGATTTAAAATTAAAGACTTGCCATATGGTTTGGTACCAATCATACAGTTTCTAGCTATACCATCTTGCTATTTAAAGAGACGTACGTACTTAACATCAATTGGTCATTTAGTACCAATCATGTTATTAATTAAATAGCACACTGTAACATCTTGCTACCCACTCGTTGAATTGACAAACATATTGTGATAAACTTGTGACGATTAATATATGAATTTCTGACGACCATCGCCGTTAGTTTCAACCGTGGTTTAGTCAAATGCTGACGCTGCAGCTCTGGGCGAGCTGGAACCTAACGGCAGTAATACCATCGCCGTTAGGGCTGCCGGCGGTGAAGGTGGCCGGGCAGTTGACGTGCAGGCCGTGGCTCCCCGACACGAAGGAGCCGAGTTTCCATCTCACGCGCCCAGCAATTATGACGTCCAGTATCAACGTCCCAGCCTGGTCTTGTCTTAAAGACTCCCCGGCGAACGGCGCGATCGGCATTTGAACGCCGGTCAGGAATGGTGACCATATGTTTACCCCATTGGAGTCCTGATCGATTCATCAGTGATTAATTACGTACAAATCAGGGTTACTTAAAGCACCATGCATATTCATTTTAATAAATAAATTAAATAGTCACTTATAAAGTTGTGATTTTTTTAGAAAGAAAGTAATAAATAAATAGGATTATTTTAGGGGAACAAACAATGATATCAAGGGAGCGTCACCAAAATAATAAATAAATAGGATTAAAGTTGTGATTTTTTAGAAAGAAATAATAAATAAATAGGATTATTTTAGGGGAACAAACATTAATGATATCAAGGAATTCACCCAAAAAAAACAATGATATCAAGGAAAAAATAAAATTAAAAAAGTTGGTTGATTGTATGAAAATTTCCGATAAATAAATTAATACTGATATATTTGCCGTACAACAAATTAGGACTCAGAAAAAAATAAACAGTTATATATTTAGGCAAAGAAGTAATATGCAAGGAAATGTTAATTATAGATATCGATGTTATTTTAAGCATATATACATTACAGTATTAAATAATAAAAGATACATAAAACCTATGAATTAATACTGATTTAGCAAGGTGAATAATTACCAACATAACAGAGCAAAATACTAGCTTTTCCTCTTCAACAATTAGCTCGAGGAATTCGATTCTCTTCTTATAATTTATTTTATATAGTTGAAACTGATGAATTATTTGTATTAAATATATGATAATAAGCTAGTATGGTGTTTATCAAAAGAATGAAAAAATGAAAACATAGAGCAGCTGAAGGTGATCAAACTTTCCTAGCTAAAGTATAAAAATTACTACTAAAATGAAAAAGTTATCGATCGGGGTTACGTACCTGAAAGGTGAAAGGGATAACGGTAGGAAGGGTGATCGGTTGGGTCCGGTAGGTGGCATACACGAGGAGTCGATCGTAGTAGATTCCGACCCGATCGTTAGGGTTGTGAGACTGCACGGTCAGCTGGAAAGCGGAGGTGACCGAGGTAGACGACGACGAGACGTTCAAGTCGCGAAGGGAAGCGTCCTGGAGGAAGAATCTGGGATTGCTAGGCCTCAACGCCAACCATAAGATCAAGATAATGATGCCGAGGAGGATCAGGGAAATCGGAAGCCAGATGGCGATTCTCTTGAACAGCTTCCTCAGCTTCTTGTTCTTGTGGTGGCCGCAATCGTCCCCCATGGTGGCGGTGGTGGAGGTGGTGGTGGCGGGTTTGTTGTTAGGACGCGGATTAATGTAATGTAAATGAATATTGTGAATTGTGTGTAGATGATGATGAAGTTGAAGAGGAGATGGTGTTAATTTATGTGTCGTGGAATTGCGTTCAATTGGGTCGCCTCTCTCTCAATTTGTTTATAAATTCATGCCACTAACCAACTTGATCGATGTGTGTTTTAGTATAAAGTAGTGGTCAACTCCATTGACCAGGTCCTTTTTTAATCCCTTATGTTTAGGTTAAAAGTGAAGATCAAATTAGATTTTGGGAAAAGTCGTTCACATTTCATTGATGAAAATGATTGTGTATTATATAAAGGAGTCTAAATTATATACATAAAATAATAATATGGAGTGGCCAATATCAATCAAGGGTTATGGTTTACTTAAGTTTGATGCATATTATTTGTGGGCAAGTAGGTAGCAACTGTACTTTCTTTTATTTTATTTTAATTTTGTCGTTGTTTGTTTGGAAAGTAATTTGAAAATTATTGACAATTGCTACAAAGAAGACTTTCTCCTGGGTAGGTTGTTGGCAATTAGGAGGAGATTTCCTTAATCTCGAGGGCAATTTTATTAGTTATAGAACCGAAATGAGGAAATTAACTCATGTTTGTTTGTTTTTTTTAGAGAAAAGTAATTATTACTTTTATAAATATAACTCATTTAAGTTAAGATTCATTAATTAATATTTTAATTATTTTTTTCTTTCTTCTATTTTTCATATAAAATTGGTTACTTTTTCACACGTTCTATTCTCTAATTTAAAAGGAAGGTAACTATTACCTTTAAGATGGTCTAATCATTTTCCCCACTCTCATTCTCTAATATATGATCATATATATTTTATATATAAAATTTAATACCTTTTCTTTTCATTCTCACTAACCTAAATGACAATGAGGAATAATTTCAATATATTTCGATCCATACATTTAGAAATAGGAATAGGAATAATTAATGTCACGCCCTACCTCGATAAGGAATCTCGTGGAAATCCCCAACGAGGATTATAAAATTATGACGGGAGTATAATACTTAAAATTTTATTATTTTTTGTGAATTGTTTTCTTTAATGGGAATTAAGAGACCTAGATTTGCAACTGGAAAATTTAATTAACACATAATTCATTTATGAATATAAGTTTCTAAAGTGATCTTATTATTTTAAACAAACTCTTATAAAGTGCATATATCAATTAATTTTCTAGTAGACAAGGCTCATTTTTAAGACAACTATAAGACAATTATAGGGCGGGACGTATTAGTTAGTATGTTAAACTTTAAATTTTATATGCTACGTATGTGATATCTTTGTAAATGTTATTTACATATTAATATAGCTATGTTTTTATATATGCTCGATCATGTCATTAGTCTTATATTACAATCTTTCATACATTGATTTTATTCCTTATTAGTTAAGTTAAATAATATAATTAAATTTAGCATGTACAATATTTGTTCTTATATTATACTCCCTTTGTAGAATATCAGATCTCCATGAAAAGAAATCAAGAACACAGAAGAAGAGAGGAGAAAGCTTTTATCAAAACTGAAAATCTGTTACAACAACCTCAAGCTGTAGTGTTACAGAGAAAGCCTTTATATAGGCGGGTATACATGAAACGACGTCGTTTATGTCCTATTTATTGAGTATTTACATAAAATGGCCCAATGTATCTATATGCTTACATCCCCCCCCCCCCTCAAGCTTGGATTGAGGGCATGAGACAATGCCAAGCTTGGAAGATAAGAACTGATGTTGCTGGGCACCAAGTGGTTTAGCCAGAATATCAGCCAATTGCAGATGTGACTGGATGTGCTGGGTTCGAATGAATTGAGATTGCACCATTTCTCTAATGAAGTGACAGTCGATCCGGATATGCTTTGTTCTCTCATGGAACAAAGGATTGACAGCTAAGATTTGAGCAGCTTTATTGTCACAGTGCAATGGAATGGGCAACACAACATCAACTTGAAGATCCTTAAGCAATCCCTCAAGCCAAACAATTTCGCTTGCAGCAACAGACATAGCCCGATACTCGCTTTCAGTAGAAGACTTACTCACAGTTTTCCGCTTTTTAGTTTTCCAGGATATAAGAGCATCACCAATGAACATACAATAACCAGTAAGTGATCTACAGGTGAAGGGACATGTCCCCCAATCTGCATCACTATATGCCCTGAGAGACAAGTTTAAAGCTCGAGGATAAAACAGAGCTTTATGAAAAGTTCCTTTGAGATAGCGAAGGAGAAAATGGGCAGCCTGTAAATGAGGAACTTTTGGAGAAGAAAGAAATTGCCTGAGTTGTTGGACTGCATGTGTATGAGATATCAGGTCTGCTAAGGGTCAAGTATAAGAGGCGACCAATCAATCTTCTATACTACTCAGGTGACTCTAGAGGATCACCCTCATCAGGTGATAAGCGCAGCTTCTGTTGCATAGGAAAAGAGGCAGGCTTGCAATTTGTCATGCCAACATCAGCAAGTATATCCAAGATATATTTCCTTTGATTCAAAAGAATCCCAGATGAAGATCTAGCAAGTTCCATGCCCAGAAAATAATGAGCCAAACCAAGATCCTTAATGGTAAAAGCTGAATCAAGAGCAGATTTTGTTGCTATAATTTTTGATAGAGAATCACCAGTGAGAAAGAGATCATCTACGTAGACAAGAGCAACAGTAAATTGACCATCTTTATCCTTCACAAAAAGGGAATGATCTTGTGATGACTGAGAAAAACCCAGTTTGAACAACAATCGACTAAGCTCAATGTTCCATTGGCGACTGGCTTGCTTTAAACCATAAAGAGACTTAAGCAATCGGCACACCTGACCTGGTTTTTTATGTTTAAACCCAAGGGGAGGAAGCATATATACCTCTTCCTCCAAGAAACCATGGAAGAAGGCATTATTGATATCTAACTGGTGCAATGGCCAATCTTTAGCAGCAGCAATAGCAAGGAGAACACGAACAGTGGTAAACTTTGCCACTGGGGAGAATGTATGCTTGTAGTCCTTCTCCTTGACTTGATTGTAGCCCTTGGCTACTAAACGAGCTTTGAAACGATCCACAGATCCATCAACTTTGTACTTAACACGAAACACCCACTTACAACCTATAGCTTGCTTCCCCGGAGGAAGATCAGTAAGTTGCCAAGTTTTATTAGAATCAAGAGCATTCAACTCCTTATCCATAGCCTCAACCCACTGAGGATTATTCTTGGCCTGTGAGTAGCAACTTGGTTCAGGAATAGAGAAGACATTGAACAAAGATGCTCTATAGTCAGAGGTAAGATGATCAAAGTCTGACAGATTGAATAAGTTAAAAGAAATTGAAGAGGAGTTTGTGGAAGAAGATGGATGTTTAGAGGGGATGTTGCTACAGATAAAGTCCTGCAACTTAGATGGAAGATGTGTTTGATGAGTAGAGTGTCTAGGAACAATAGAGGGATGGAAGAGGAAGGTTGCTGGTGAGATGTGGGAGTGGAAGATGTGGAGGAAGAAGAGTCAATGGTAGGAGATGTGGATATTGAGTTAGGAGCAAAAAGATTACCATTGATGGAGGGCTCCTAAGATGTAGGAACCACCTCAGGAATGACAGCAGAAGGAGATGTAGGAGAAATAATAGGTGACATAGAAGGGATGAACTGCAAAGATTCATCACCAAAGCCAGAAATAATAGGGAGAGATTGAATGGGTGTAGGAGAATTAGAACATGTAACATCTTTGAAGGGAAAAATATCCTCCTTGAAGATGACATCTCTACTAACAAACACAACATGTGTGTCAAGATCATAGAGTTTATAACCTTTTTGACCAGGAGGGTAACTAAGGAAGATGCACTTCCTAGTAGAAGACAAGAACTTGTCTCTGTGAGTCTTAGGCTTTAGAGCAAAACACAAAGAACCCACAGTGCGCAAATCATCATATGTAGGAGACTTCTTGTAAAACATTTCAAATGGTGACTTCCAATGAAGAACAGATGAGGGCAACAAGTTGATGATGTAAGTGGCAGCCAAAATACACTCACCCCAAAATTTCAAAGGAAGATGAGCATGGAGCCTCAAAGCTCGAGCAGTTTCAACTAAGTGACGCTGCTTCCTCTCAACTCTACCATTCTGTTGAGGAACTCCTGGTAAAGATGTTTGCTGAACAATGCCATGACTAGCAAATAAATCACGACATTTAGCAAACACAAACTCAGTCCCATTATCAGATCTAAAACACTTAATAGAGGTATGAAACTGATTCTTCACATAAGCAATGAACTGCTCAAGAACTTTGAAAACTTGCAACTTGTTCTGAAGCAAAAATGTCCAAGTACTTCGAGTAAAATCATCCACTATAGTCAAAAAATAACGAGCTCCACATAGAGCCTGGACTTTATAAGGTCCCCACAAATCAGCATGAACCAAAGCAAAGGATTCAATAGCAGAAGATGAACTCTTCTGAAATGGCAATTTATGGTGTTTAGCCATGATACAAACTTCACAGTAATAGGAATCCAAACCAGAACAATCAGTAAAATGCAAATGTTTCATCTTTGAAAGAGAAGAATGCCCCAAACAAGCATGTAAAACATGCAGCTTATTCAAACTAATCACTTGATTACAGGACTGAACACAACCCTTGACAGAAGAACTTTCAACACCAACAACAGCAGAAGATCCAGCTCTCAAAACATACAATCCCTTTGTCTCAAGAGCAGTCAGCAGCAAATTCTTAGTTAAACGGTCCTGGAAGAGACAGAATGATTCAAAGAAACTGATGAATAACCTCCTATCCTTTAAAAGCTTAGAGATAGACATCATATTATGCTGGAATTCAGGAACATATAGAACATTGTCCAAAATGAAATCTAGTTTGATCAAAACACTTCCAACACAGGCAAATGATATTGCACAACCATTAGGCAATCCTAAAAGAATAGACCTTGGTAATTTGACAAGACTAGTGAATGACGTTGAAGAAAAAGCAATGTGGTCAGTAGCTCCTGAATCCACTATCCATTGCAAACAATCAGAAGCACGAATATGCTTGCTAGAAATAAACTCCATGTTACCTGCAAAGCTGACAAATCCAGTGTCATGAGCAGGAGATGATGAAGACAATTATCCCTTGCCTTTCATGAGCTTAACTACTTCATTGTAGACTGCATTAACCATAGAAGGATCAGCACTGGCTCCAAAAAACTGCATGTCATCACTCCCATCCATAGGAGTATCAAATTCAGTATTTTCTTGCACATTTGCAACAATCTTCCCCGAGTACTTATCACGAGGACCAGTAAACCAATCAGGGTACCCAATCAACTTAAAACAACTCTCCTTAAGGTGACCTCTTTCATTACAGTAACTGCAGTATCTCTCAAACCTAGCCTTCTTATAATCCTTCCTACTAGGCAAGTTTGGTCTAGATTGAGATTGGGCTGACCATTTGAAACATTACGATTTACAACAAACACAGAATTCTCATCAGACTGTAACTGTGATTGAGATGAAATTGGATTTTTCAATCCCCTTTCTACTTGAACTGTCATCTGATAAGCTTTGTTGAGAGAAGGCAATGGATCCATCGCCAAAATACTTCCTCTAACACTCTCAAAACCATCATTCAAACCAGCCAGAAACTGCATAAGCCTAAGATTAGCTTCTTTATCAATTATCTTCTTTAACAAATTGCAGCCACACCTACTTAATGCACCACAAGTACAGGTTGGCATTCCTTCAAGAATCTGTATCTCATTCCATAAACGATTCATCTTGTTAAAATAGGTAGCAATTGGCAGATTATCCCGTTGAAAAGTACTTACTTCTCTCCGAAGCTGATAAATGAGAGGCGCATTTGTCTCTCCATAGCGTTCACATACCTCATTCCAAAGCTCTCTCGCAGAACCAGAGTACATGAAGTTCTCTGCATTCTCGCTATTCATGGAATTTACTATCCAACTCATCACCATGAAGTCGCACATAATCCATCGCTCATAATTTGCATCATTCTCATCAGGTTTCACACAAGATCCAGTAATAAACCCTAAATTCAATTTCGCACCTAATGCCATACGAATTCCTTTACTCCAGCTAGAAAAATTCACACCAGTAAGAGCATTCGACACCAGAGTCATACCTGGATGATCGGAATTGCTCAAGAACAGCGGATCATTGGTATTCGCCGATGATCAACCATTTTCATTGGTCCTCTGATTAAAAAACTGATTTCCCTCCATTACACCTCAAACAGAGACAGATGATGATCAATGAACACAAACGATCAATCAACGACAGAAAAAAATGCGGAAACAGTCCTCGAACCACACAAGGCTCTGATACCATGTAGAATATCAGATCTCCATGAAAGGAAATCAAGAACACATAAGAAGAGAGGAGAAAGCTTTTATCAAAACTGAAAATCTGTTACAACAACCTCAAGCGGTAGTGTTACAGAGAAAGCCTTTATATAGGCGGGTATACATGAAACGACGTCGCTTATGTCCTATTTATTGAGTATTTACATAAAATGGCTCAATGTATCTATATGCTTACACCCTTCGTTCAGAAATAAGTGTTGTTTGACTTTTCGACATATTTTTAAGGAGTTAAAAACTATAAAATATAAAATATTAACTTTTTTAGTTTAAAAAAAATAATTTCAAACTCATAACTAATAAGTATAAAATATATAAACAAATTATTAAAATTTTGATATTTTATATAGTTTTTAGCTCCTTGAAAAATATTTCAAAAAGTCAAACGACACTTATTTCTGAACGGATGGGGTATAGAATTGATCATTTTTATGACAATTTAAAATACGTTGTAATGTTTAGAACAATATTCAATTTATTTTGGAAACTGATAACCACTTAATTTGGATAGAATTATATATTTTTTATTTTTGACAACATTTATTTAATCGCATTTTGTAAAGAAAAATCATATATGGTTATCAATGTTTTAACATCAATATAAAGTAAGGCACTCTATTTTTTTATCCATTAAATAATATTAAACATAAATAATATATGTCTTATAATAACAATCATAACCATTAGTTAAACATAAAATATTTAATTTTAAAAAACACTTTTTAGATAAAAAAAAAATATTTGTAGTTATGGTATTATATCCAAAAAAAAAATTATAATTCTATTGTCTAAGAAACCATTAGAATTTTTATAAGGATAAAAAAGTAACTGGCCATATAATAAGACCAAATTAATGAAATATCCACCGGCCGAAAATTATTTAACAAATTACCGGTCATCACATGACCCCTGCCCATGACCCTCTCAATGCACCCATCCTAATCAGCAGTCTCCCATTTCCCCCCACCCCCGAGAATGTCAGCGTCCCCATTCCCCCAACAATTTCACTTCCCCCATTTCCCCTAACAATTTCGCACCCCCCGATTTCGATTATATATCTTCTTTCATCACATATTTTCTTCCAAATTCGTTCGTCAGCATATTTATCCGTATATATATAAGCATATTTAAAATAAATTCTATTATCATATTTTTGCATTAAATATTTAGACATCATAGCATCAGAGCATATTAACTAACTAAATTTCATTGTCAGTATAATCAGCACATACTTCCAGGCTAATGTCACTTATCAGCATAATATATACACTTCACAGTGAAGATATTCCCCCCCCCCCCATAAAAAGCTATGACATATAACTACATTACACCCTCCATGTCAGCTCCGTTATCCCCTTTGTCAACTACATTACACCATTTGTCATCTCTCACCTTTTTGTCAGCATTCTTATGACCATCCCTAATCTTCCTAATATCAACCTCTGTCCTTTTAGAGAACCGTATCCTTAAAATGGAACTCGAAAGTGACTTACTCTTCTGCCTCTTTTTCCCGTCGTCATTAGTTTCTAAAGTGATATTATTGTTTTAAACAAACTCTTATAAAGTGCATGGGAGATGAGAGCATATAGCAATCGAAGATCTCATTTGAACATAATCCTCAATAAAACAAATAATTAACAATATGAGATAATTAGGGTAAAGAGGGATATTCAACAAATCGACACTATTTTTCATGAGATATTCTTGAAAATTGGTTCACATAATATGAAAACATGCATTCAACCTAGTGAAATGTGTAGTATTTTAGGAATCAAACTATTTTCAACCAGAATTAGAGTAAAATCGAGATAATTATTAACTATTCTAAATGTCAAATAGCTAAATGAAAAAAATGCTAAAAAGGAATAATAAGGGTGACAACAATTAATCAAACGATATACATACCAAGAAATAGATACAACAAGCATAGGAAAAAAAACTAACATCAAATGGGATAGACATAGACCAAAGGAGAATTATTTTAAACTTAACTTTGATGGTTCCCTATCACCCAACGACAATGCATCTTTTGGCTTCATTATCAGACATCATTATACAAATGTTATTTCCCTGAAACCAGGAAGATGTTTTGGTGGTTCAGTTCTTGGAGCAAAGGCTTTTGCTTTGAGAGCTGGACTAGCATATTGAAATTGAAGGGGATAACTTATGTGTTATCAACGTACTTCAATGTATTTGGAAACGCTCTTGGGAGAATGAGATGATTATCTCGAACTCTTGATGGACTTATTTAAATTTAGTGATGTCCACATTTCGTACATTTTCAAAAAGATAAACTACATAGCTTATCGATTGATTCAATTGCGTCATCTGACCCCCACCGGCTACCGCAAACTTTCACTCAGACTTAAAACTACAAGTTCTCATCCATAAGGATGCTCTAGGTTGGACCGTGTTGCCCTTTCCTAATATCTTTCCTTAAAAAAAACACAATCCTCAAAAGGATAATTTCTAATTTTAATTCCTAAAATTTTTTTAATTAAAAATATTATATTTAAACCACAATTTATGGTTTCTTTTAATATATTTTTACAAAAAAAATCTAATAATTTTTATTCCTATGAATTTTTTAATTAAAAATATCATTTAAACCATAATTTAGGGCTTCCTTTCAATATTTTTTAAAAAATATTTCTTTACGATATATAATTTTTTTTAGTTGTTGTTGTTGTTGTTTAATATAAATGTTATTTTATTGTTAATTATAATCATTATTATTATTATAATCATTATATTATAGTATTTCTATTATTTTTATCACTATTTTAATATTTAATATATAATTATTATGTTTTTATTGTTAATAATGATTATTATAATTTATTATAATATTGTTATCATTATTATTTTATTAGTATTTTATAATATCCTAATTAACGTATAATTATGTATTCACTATAAGAGTCATTTGCATGTGATCCAAATCTTTGTGCGGAATTATATTCTTATCCAGTCCAAGTTTTGTACCCCTTTGATCGGTAAAACATGTATAGTTTCTTATCCACGTATGTTAAAAATTATATAAAATATCTATTTTTTATAGTTTTTTAACAATTTTGTGGATAGAGATTGATGTAATATGAAAAATTAAGAAATTTTAATTGAGAACAGATTTGACAATTAGAACAATTTGAACAAGAATAATGTACTTGTGGTAATTCGGGCCTCGTCTAGCCTTGGAGTGTTGGTCATTTTTTTTTTGGGTAGTTTGATCTATTTGTGTTTAGTTTCAAAAGAAGGTGAAATCATTCGGCCATGTTGATCATGAAGATCGTGGCAGTGTTTGGAGTCTCTAAAGATCTCTCATTTAGGTGAGGTCGTGAGGGGAACGTCGTATAATCCGCACTTCTTCAAAAGACGCCTATTTCCTTGTCGATGATTTCCGGCGGTGAGTCTTCGCATTAGCGACCGCGCGCTATCTCATACTCTCACTACTCACATACTTACTAGGGCCTTCCACTTTGAGCTTGGCGTTGCTTGTCCAAGAGGGATGGGTTTTCCGTTTGGTTATTTTCTTTGGTTTTGTTGTATCATGACGGTCAGTCCGTCTTGTGATCTTTCGCCCTCTCGATTTACGAGGTTGTGTTTGGTATTTCGAATTCTTACCTATTTCAAAAAAAAAAAAAAATGTTTACGATTTTATAATTTCATTTTGATTTCTATTCTTATTTTGCTTCCAACACTCGTAACAAACCGGGCTTATGTGGTCAATTGCGGTTAAACCTAGTGCTTGGCAAAATTCGAATCGAACTGGGATCGACTGGAAATATAACGGTCCGATCCACAGTCCATAAAAATTGAAATTCCGATTTTCGGTCCAAGACCCGTTGGACCGGAATGTGTGTGTATATGTGTAGTTTTTTAAAATAAAATTAAAGTGACCAAATAAAAATATATAATAAATTATTTTATTCATGTATTAGTAAGAATAATTTAATCAAGTCTATTTTCACATTTAATAAATAACTTTAAAATATTTTATAAATTATTTTTTAATCCATTTAATTTTCAAACCGGTCCAACCGGTCCGTGGACCGGAAAACCTGGGACCGTATATTATGGTCTCGGTCCGATCCACAGTCCAAGGTTTTCAAATTTCCGATCCACCGGTCTTTGAGCAGACCTGAATTTTCGATCCGATCCGATCTAGTCCAATCCGGTTGCCCACCCCTAAACCATAGCCTAAGAGCGTCCTTACGAACGCTATCATCGATCTCAACAGTACATCACACTCCAGTTATGGTCGACGACAACCCAAGATGAGCGAACGTGTCCGCCGCCTAATTACCCTCACGGAAGGAATGACAGAATGTGACCACCAAGAACGTCTTGCAAAGGTCGAGCGCATTTGAGATCGTCATCTCAATAACTCATGGGCACGACTAGGACCCTTTAAGGGCGTTGATAATTGTCAAGCAATCACCATCCACCTCAATGTGAGAGATCCAACCAGCTTCACAACTTCCAGGAGGCCAACGTGGAGGCCAAAACTCTCCGCTTGGATCGCGGGTACCTTGCTATGACTACGCACACCACAGAACAACATGTGACCAAGGCGATCATGGATGACAAAACCTGAGGCGATATTTTTTTATTTTTTTATACAAGGCAAGGATTTGGGGGCAGTTAACCGCGGTTAACCCACCGCCCAATGGCATCCCAACTGACGAAATCAGCAATCTCTGCTGGAACACAGTCGGCGACGAAATGCGAGGCCAAGCCAAATGTGTCAACCGATCAGCCACCTGATTGCCCTCCTTGAATATGTGTGCGAAAGAGACTCTCTCAAATGAATTAATTATTTTTTATCAAGTAATAATTCGGGTGAAATAATCCTACCCGGTAGCATCCTTGCAGATGAGGTCTTGAAGACCTAAATCAGTGTAAATGTCGAAGCCCCTGGCAGAGCGGCAAAGGCGTGTAACCTTATTAGCCACTCTATTGCCATTTCGAGGCACGAGAGAGAAGGAAACTTCTCTCACACTCGACAACAATGTTTTGACATCGAACATCACCGGTTCAATTTCCCAAGGGCATGAAAATTTATTTTTAAATGATTTATGATTATTAGGGAGTCCCCTTCAATTTGTACCTTGTTTATACCCAACGCAAGAATTTGGATTATTCCATGTCTTAATGTCAAAGTCTCAGCTTTCAACGGGGGTTGGTTGTCAATTCTGTTGTAGCCAATGTGAATCGGACTATCCTCCCAATCTCGAATAATGTAGCCAATTGAGCTATCGTTGTTATCAAGTGTAGATCCATCGAAATTTAATTTAAACCAACCAACAGGGGGTTTTCTCCACATTGCAGTTTTTTTTCGTCGCCTTGACTATGTGTGGTTGGTAATATTATTATCCAGATTGCATTGAATATTATCCGATCATTACCAAGCATGGAGGTTTTCTTCCAATTTTCTAATTGAGTTGCGATGATGTGTTTAACTGATTCCCAATTTGGAATAGGTTCATTTCTGAAAATTGTTTGATTTCTAATGTATCATATCGTCCACCAAGTTTCCACTACTTTCTTCTTTTCAGATTTTGTAAGAGTGCTTCCAAATAATGACAAGATAGGAGAGAAATGTCTCGAATTTGCAATCAAGCTGATTATGGCTTGATTTTTACCCAAGGACAATGGAAGGTGAAATTAGAAAACTGGCATTCCACAAACAGATGAGTTTCATCTTCAACGACACTAAGAAGACAAGTTGTTGCTACGGAAACCCTTTTTGGGGATAGATGGGTAACCGTTGGAATACCCTTTTGTCCTAGTTTCCAAAGGAAGTTCTTAATTTTTGGTGTCGTGTCAATTTTCCAAGTACATGAATTATTATCCTCATTCTGGCTGTTATTTTTAGTGATTAGTTTGTAAGCGCTAGCTGTTGTAAACCATCCCTCCCTATCTGGCCATCAATATAGTCTATCTTCGAACGTATTCTTAAGAAGGGGATATCCAATATTTCTTTTACTATACTTTGTGAGACTGTGTTATACAATTTTTTCTCCCACCATTTTCTTCCTAAAGTCGCTCACTGTTTCATTATCACCTCGAATGGTAGGACATTCATCCATTTTGATTATTGACGAAGTAGTAAGCCAATTATCAGTATAGAATTTAATAGATTTACATTGTCCACCGACCGGATTAGACCAGTTTTATAACTACTCCGTAGTATTCAGGAGAATGGGATTTTGTTTCATTTTTTTAGGTTAAAATTAAGAGTGGGATTAATTTGTGTCACTTGTTCATTTTTATTTGGGAAAATTGTAAAAAATAACACGAACTTTGAGGGTGGTTGCGTTCGGTGACACAAACTTTCAAAAATTCTATAATAATCACAAACTTTGAAGGGTGGTTGTGGTTAGTAGCACGACCATCCTTATTAAAATTTTATTTACAAAAAAATCACATTTTCCATTGTTTTTTTAAACCCACTCACAATTTTCTTCTTAAAAAAAACAATTTTCATGTTTATAAACTCAATTTTAATTTTTCAAAAAAAATTATTTTTTTAAAATATAATTGTGATATTAATTGGTATCTTTTTAAGGCACTCATTTTTCATTTTAAAGACATTACTTATTATTTAATTTTTGAAAAAAAACTGAGTTTATGGAGAAAATGAAATTAGTTCTTTTTTTAACCGGGTGTAAATAATGAGTGTATTCTTTTAAGAAAAAAGGGAAAAAGTAGTGTTTTATAAAATAAATTATATTTTTTAAAATTAAAAATGAATATGGATTATTTTTAAAAATGAAATATGGGCATTTTTTTAAAAATTGAAAATTGGATGATTTTTTTTTCTACAAAGAATGTTAATAAGAGGTTATATTTAAAAAAAAAAATAGGTGTGGCACTTATTGCAACCAGAACTAAAGTTGGTGATTATTTTTAAAATTTTAAAAGTTCATACCATTAAACGCAACTACCCCTAAAGTTTATGCTATTTTTCACAAATTTCCCTTTTTATTTTAGATATTTAAAGATTAGATTGAGAATAGCAACCCAAACATGGGGCAGAAAAAAGATGTGGAGAACGATCGCGAGGAAGAGTAGAGAGATGACATGCCTCCATTCCCCATTTTCCCCTTTTAGTTGTTCATCCTCTCCAGTTTCCCCTCTCCTCCTCCCTAAACCCTCATCTTCTCCACCTCCTCCTTCGCTTCTCCCCTCTGTCTCTGTTTCTTCCTTGGTTAGCGATTCCCTTTCCTCCTCACTGTTTATGTCTCTTCTTTGGTTTAGTTTACCTGATTAATTGACATTTCCAAATCCTCAATTCGATTGTTTAGGGTTTTCGCGATTCCGTCTCCAGGAGTCCGACTCGATTGTTCTGCACGAATTCCAAGGCTATGGATTCGATCACGTTTCTTTCCCAACGTGAAGCCGCTGATATTGATGAAGCCCTCATGGGGCCTCTTGGCTTCAGCGTCGATCAGCTCATGGTTTGACACTGCAACTGAGCTGCTGCCTTTTTTTTCTTTTTTTATTCGAATTATGTGGCTTTCTCATTTGGATTCTGAATGTCGGCCTGTTTTCATTATTCAGGAGTTGGCTGGTTTAAGTGTTGCCACTTCAATCGCTGAGGTAATTGGCACATTAAATTGATTGCTGAGTGTTGTTTTTGCCTTCTTGTTCCTCTAATTTTTGTAATACTTGAGAATAAGAAGAATTGAAACTTGAGTGAGGAAGATAATGTAAATTCAATCAAATCCAAATAGGGATAACTGAAGGAAGAGAACCATGAGTAGAAGTGGGTGTGGTTAACATATTTTGGAAAGGTAAGATCTGTCCCTTGAATGACATCCCCACCAACAACAATACACTGAGCAACAAGATTATATAGCTAGTTATAAGCCTTCTGTATACCAAATGAAGATACATGGTTCCCTGTGAGAACTATTTTGCAAGCATGAAATAGACAACCAAAAACTCTTTAACTCATCATAAGTAGGATCTTTATTAAGGAGCAATTTATAAGGTGTCTTCCCACTTAAAACCGATTATGGTGGTTCATTTATAATGTGTGTAGCCACAGGCATACATTCACCCAAAACTTGATTGACAGATTAGAAGGTTTGAAACAACTCCAAAAGGTTTAAGACAGAATGTAATTTACTCTAATACTGAGTAATGGGGGTTGAAACCTTGTTTTTACTTGAAGCTAATGCTTAATATGATGGTTGATAATATGCATTGATTATTTGCTTTGTGAGGAAGTATTGTGATTTGCAATACATATATGATGTATTTTTACAATAAGTATCCTGTTCTAGAAACCTATTGTGCTGGATGAGCCTAAAATCACCAACTCATTTCACAAGTTGAATGTATAGGTTTACAAGCCAACTGATTATAATCGTATTCTTGCCATTTGTGGACCTGGGAACAATGGAGGTGATGGTCTTGTAGCGGCTCGGCATCTATATCATTTTGGATATAAGCCGGTCATTTGCTATCCTAAGCGCACTCCTAAGCCTCTTTATACTGGTCTTGTAACTCAGGTACCTGATGAAGACTTTGGTTCACACCCTTTTCAGTCATATGATTAATTGTGGGAACATGCTTATTGGGTTTATGATATGCATGTTTAGCTGGAATCACTCTCCATCCCTTTCGTATCAGTAGAAGATCTTCCGTTGGACTTTTCAAGTGCATTTGACGTTGTGGTTGATGCAATGTTTGGATTCTCATTTCATGGTAAATAGTTACAACTTCATTAATAAACCAATTGAATAAACTATACCGCCCCTGTTTTATCTACTCATTAGGTTTGTTTGATGTTTTGAAGAATCTCTTAACTAGTTGATTGTTCCTTTAAAATGAGTGAGGAATCTTAATTTAATGGCTAGTCAGAATTTTATACTGATTTATCATTGCCTTTTAAATTTTAGGCATTCCAAGGCCACCTTTTGATGATCTAATTCAAAGGTTAGTCTCTTCAAGCAACTATGAGCAAGCAAACAAAAAGGCCTTGGCTGTTGTCTCAGTAGACATTCCTTCTGGATGGCATGTTGAAGAAGGGGATTCCAATGGTATCGGCATCAAACCAGACATGCTGGTCTGCGCTGGTGGAAACCTTAATTCTGCTTTGATTTGTCATGTTGATTACAGGAATTGTTGGATGTGGTAAGTCATTTTATTGATCTGTCTGGTATTCTAGGTCTCCTTGACTGCACCCAAGCTATGTGCCAAGAAATTCAGTGGTCCACACCACTTCCTAGGTGGGCGATTTGTTCCACCTGTAATTAGAGACAAGTACAAGCTTTGTCTTCCACCATTTCCTGGCACATCTATGCATGTGCGCGTTGGCAAACCTCCTAAAGTAAACATTTCAGCCCTAAGAGAGAACTATATATCTCCGGATTTTCTGGAGGATCAGGTTGAGGCTGACCCTTTTGATCAGGTGACGTCTAGTTTAAGACATGATTGCTTCCCTTTCAACATCTTTGATTAAGTTTGAAACTTCTTTGAAGTTTTTTTGATGCAGCTTTTAATGAAATTCACGCAATTTATATTATATCTACTGCCACATTATAATTTAATATATCAGATTCTTTTCCTTTTTAAAAAAAAAATTCATCAGACTTTTTTGGTTTCTTAATGTCATGGGTCATATATGATCATGTTCATAGAAGGCTTGCTGATCTCATCACACTGACTTTTGGAGTTCCTTGATGTTCTATTTTTTATTTAATTTTTGTGATTGTTACTTCCCATTGTTTTAATTAGCCTTGGAAGAGGTGATTTAAGATTCATAGTCGATACTGCAGTTCAACAAATGGTTCGAGGATGCATTAGCTGCTGGGTTGAAAGAGCCAAATGCTATGGCATTGTCAACTGCGGGCAAAGATGCAGAACCGTTAGTAATTTGTTTTTATTATTTACTCTTCTTTATTGTCCTCGAATACTTTAGTAACATATGTTATTTTATCTTGCAGTTCATCAAGAATGGTTTTATTAAAAGGTGTGGATAAGGATGGATTTGTCTGGTTAGTTCTGTTTGCGATTGTGATTTTAGCTAATGTTCTGTGCAGTCTGTTGGCTTTTCTTAATGGTTGTCTTTCCCACCATCACAGGTACACCAACTATGGAAGTAAGAAAGCACATGAACTATCTGAGAATCCCCATGCAGCCCTCCTGTTTTACTGGGATGGTCTCAATCGTGAGGTACCTATTAATATCGTTTGTGAATTTATTTCTTCCTCAATATTTTGTACATTGGATCTCTTTCACATTAATAGATATGTAGAGCTTGCTCTACGAATCTACAAGGGAGTTCCGACTTACCTTTTTGTATATCGCTGATACTTTAATACGGAGTATGTTATAGAAACTATATGCTTTCATTTGCTCTTGAATGCACCGATTCAGGCCTACCCTCATTCTACAGGTTAGGGTTGAAGGACCTGTTGAGAAAGTTTCAGAAGAGGAATCTGAAGAGTATTTTCATAGCCGCCCTCGAGGAAGTCAAATTGGTGCAGTAGCTAGCAACCAGGTTTATGTTCCCCTTGTTATTGAAAGAATATTATTATTTTCTTTTCGTTATTTGCGATTTATAAATCAAACATGTTGTAGGCCTGATTTTTGTTATTTTTTCCAGAGTAGTGTTGTTCCAAGTCGACAAGCTCTTCATCAAATGTACAGCGAATTGGAGGGAAAATTCTGTAATAGGTCAGCTTACAACATCTTTTTCCCTTTTTGCAAATCATGTTAGTGGTTACTGGTTAGTAGATATTTTGAAAGCATTCTTGCTCTAACCTTTTCTATATACTAATCTCATGAGCTGTGCCGACTTTTTTGCGGTTGTGAATGGTGACTGATTTGTTATTGAGTTATCATTTTGTAATGGTCCTTTGTAATATTTTTGATAAAACGCTAGTGTTTAAGCTTTCCCTATCTTGTTTTCTCTACACCTCTCGTAAAGACATTCTTTTAATTAGGGGAATTTCAAGGAATATTTACTCTTTACCTCTTCCTTTTGCAGTGATGTGATTCCCAAGCCCAAACATTGGGGTGGATACCGGCTTAAGCCAAAGCTCTTCGAGTTTTGGCAGGGGCAGCCGTCTCGCTTGCATGACAGGTTATCGTCGAATCTTTCTGTATATTTAAAGAGTTCAGATTTTGAGGGTGTTTCTCTAGAAACCTCGAATTCCTTGCTTGATGACCATTCTACATTTTCTTATATGGTGCAAGTAGCATGCAAGATGTGACCTTTTATTGTAGTGATGAATGTTCTTAAGGTTTATTGTCATTATAGAGTGTTGTCTCTGAGATGTAATATACTAGCATTTGGCATTGCGTTGTACGTGTGATAAGGCTCGCTTTAGGGTCTCTCTTGGGCGATCAATTTTGAAGCAAATGGTTTAAGTTGAAGTATGATAATAGATTAACAAATACGCGTGCATTCTTGCAGGCTTGAATACTATCCTGTTGAGGTTGAAGGGAGAAAGCAGTGGAAGATCCGTCGGTTGGCTCCCTGACTAGTAGTTGCAGGATCATCCTTGTGAACAGAATCTGCTAATAAGGTCCATCTGCCGTTACCAGCTGAAAAATACCATTCAATGTCTTCTGCTATATGCTGTGAATCTGTAACGACTTTGGGACATGTAATGCATGCCAACAATGAAGATGATTTCGCGGGCATTGATCTGTCAAGTAGTATTGGAGACATAGAGCTAGAAGCCGATGGGCGCATTTGGGCAGGCAATAGGAATGGAGACTTGAATAAAAGTAAGGCATGCTGGATGTGAGTTTCATGTTCTCCATACAAAACTCCTCTAATAACTATGGCTTTTATATGAGTTGAACAGCTCGAGTTCGGCTCGGGATCGCTCGACTCGAGCTCGTTCACTTACCTAAACAAGCCGAGCTTGAACATTATTTTAAGCTCGGTTGAAAGCTCGGCTCGTTCGATTTAAGTTCAAATAACTCGAACTTTATGGAATTTCTAAAATTACCTTTAAGTTAATATGTTATAACCAAGTAAAATTGCTTAAAGCTCAAAAAAAAGCTCGGATCGAGCTCATTCATTTACTAAAACAAGCCAAGCTTGAACAAAAAAGAAAGCTCGTTTAAAAATTGGGCTTGGCTCGAGCTTGTTTAATTAATGAACCAAACTTGAACATTTCAAATTCGGCTTGAATAACACCCCTACTAAGAACATACATTAGGCTACCAAGTGCCAACCCTCCTTTGAATGATCTGCCTCTTTGCTTTCTCTTTGCTTTGACATCAAACGAAAAAGTACTAACCTTCCTCACCAAAAAATAATAATAAAAAAAATTATTTCACAAGGACCTTGTGCTGTGTTTGGTAATGCAAGTAGTTTGTGAATTTATTTCTTCCTCAATATTTAAAATTAGATTTTCAATACCTAACCACAACATTTTTTTTTATAACTTTTCTTTTTGTATTTATAAATTATTTTTTCTTATATCTCATCAACTAGTGTGTATTAGTTATCATAACGTGTTAGTATAATAATTGTGGTGTTACATTTTATCCTAAGAGATTTAAAATTCGAATCTTCTTAGCAATAAATAAGTAGTCTTTTGTAAATAGGAGGATTAACTTCTTAAATAAATCATATAATACTCAATCCAAATGTTAAAGGACGAACTAATTAAAAAAAAAAGGGAGTTCATAATATACTTCAACCAAACGTCGCCTAAAAAAAAGTAGATCCATCAACTTGCAATTAAAAAGATGATCAATACTTTCCAAACACCAACTTGCAATTAAAAAAAAATGAATCTCTTATATATATATATATAAAAAAAACAAATCTCGGGAAATAAAATACTTAAAAGTACAAATCACAAATGTATAACATACATTAGTGTAGAATCACGTTGCCATCGCAAACAAAGATGGTTCCAAAAGAAGGGTTCATGATTTGACTTTGAAAGATACAGTAATAATCAAACATTACGTTAGAACTTAGAACTAGCACATACATAATAATCCATTATACATCCCACCACCTCTGCGATGAAGTCGTTTTTTTGACAAATCAAGATTACATCCTGCCGCCCAAATCCAACACAACCCACGGATGGAGTCCACCAGCACCAACGTCATAACGTTTAACGGTAACGGAAAACGGTAAAATTACGAGAAATTAGCAAACAATAGAAACCATTCAAAGTCCAAACCCGATTTATAAATAAAAAACCCGGATGATAAATCGTTGACCGAATCTCAAAAGTCTCCGTCGCAATCGAAGCTATCTTCGAGCATCTCCCCGATAATAAGCCCTCCGACGGCTCCTCCGATCAATCCGGCTCCCATTCCCATTCCGAAACCCGACCCGCTGCCTTTCTTATGCTTGTCGGGCTTCTGCTGCGGGTATCCGCCTGGCGCCGGTCCTTGTGGGTACCCGTACCCGTATGGAGCAGGCTGTTGCGGAGGGTAGCCTCCGTAGGGCGCAGCTTGCGGGTACCCGTACCCTCCTTGGACCGGGTATCCGGCTTGAGGAGGCGGGTACCCGGGAGCAGCGGGGTACGCGTAGGCGCCTGCACCTGGCGGAGGCGGGTACCCGTAACCGGCACCGCTGCTTCCGGCCTGTCCTGGGTATCCGACCGGTGCAGGGGCGGGAGCGGCCTTGGCCTGGTGCGGGTCGGCAGCGTCGGTGATTTTGTAAGAGATCTTCAACTCGCCCTTGCCCTTGCCGGAAGAGCGTCGGACCTGGTAGGTGACGAACTCGGGCTCCTTCTTACCTTCGAAGCCGGAGAGGAGGTCCTTGACGGGGACGTGGACCTCGCCGAGGTCCTTGTCGGGGCCGAAAGCGTCGTGCTTGAGGACGAAGAGGACGGACCAGCCGGCGTGGGTGGCGATGGATTCCTCGAAGGTGAAGCGGAGGGTCTGGTTCCAGCAAGGGCTGGTGCCGCCGTCGGTGTGGGTGCGGGTCTTCTGCTTGCTGGTCGGGTCGCCGGAGAGAGAAACGACGACGTAGACGTCCATCTTGCCCATCATAGACACGTTCTTCAGGTCCTTGGCGCCGACGAGAGTCAACTCCAACGTTTTGAAGCCCATTTTCAACGGAACGGAGGGATTGGAGATCGGAGATTGATTTGAGGAGCAACCAAAGGATGGATTAATTTGGGGGATTGATCGAGGAACGGAGAGAGGCGTGGGATTGGATGAGTTTATATAATATAGTAACGGGTGGTGGGTTGGATTTTCCTTGAGCGCGTCTCAAACGTGTATTTTGCCTTTTCTTCCTCTTTCCGTTACATCATACCGCAACACATGACCACCAAACTTTTTTTTTTAAATGAAAAATTATTTGTTATCATAAAACCTAAATGGGTTTTCTGGATTCAAATCTTAAAGAGGGTGAATTTGGTAATTAGACATTTTAGAATATCTAATTAGGTAATTAGATCTCTCAAAAAAAAATAGGTTAGATGTACCTTTTTTCAAATGGAGTATTAAAAGTCAATGGTCAACTGTTTTATCATCGACTGATCAATATTTTTTTTAGTGATGACATTTTTTGCAATGTTAATTTTTTACCGTTGACCACTGATGTCACTTTTTTTGTAATTTTTTTTATCGTGATCCCAATTGTTCAAATTAGTGTTTTGATACCATTTTTGTATGTCATTTTATTTTCACTTTAATGCCGCTTTTCTAATGAAATTGTTTAATGACACTTTTTTAATGCCACTTTTTTTAAACATTGATGCCATTTTTGGGGTTAATGTGATGTCACTTTTCTAAGTGGTGGGATTTCTTAAAAACATTATTCGACTATATTCTAAATTTTAATGTCATTCTAAATATCTATATACCTTCTTTTTAAAAAAAAATGGAAAGCGATTAGAATGGACTATGCTTGATTAGTGGTCCATCTTAGAGCATCATTACAACTGAGAACTTGTAATTCTAAATATGTGGTAGGGTTTAGAGTAATGGTTGTATGACCCAAATAGGCCAATTTATCCATTACGCTGTTATTTTTTATAAACACGTGTTGAATATGGACGGTTTGAAATCGACAAAGATCTATTAAGGAGTCAGAAATAATCATTTTGACTTTCCAGGGGCATTTCCAAGTACCCTTAAGTGTATTAATAATGCAAAGATTGCCACATTCTATTTCTGTGTTTTGAATATTAAGTTCTAGTTCTTTACAGATTCCAGTTCTCAAAGCAATGTCCTCAGCTCTGATAACCGAGCATGACAGGATGCTAGCTCTCACCATCGAGACACATTTTGCTTCACAATCCCGGGTCATAAAACCGATAGTAGAATTTCCATTTTCTTGAAATGACCCATCAAAATTTAGTTTGAAACAATAATTTTTTTGTTTTTCCCATTTGATCATTTTTTTTCTTTCTATTTTCGCAACCACTTGAGTTGTTTGGATAATTAAGAGTAGATGTTGCATTTCCCTCTTCCTCGTCATTCTTAGCCACGTTCCAGTTGTTAATCTGTTGTTTGATGAATTTTATGATATTGTTTGGTTGAGGTAGCCTCATTTTTTAAAACCATTTGATTCCTAAAGAGCAAATACTCCACCAAATGGTTGTCATTGTACATGTTTTCTTGTTGTCAATTGTTTTCTTGAGAGTTTTAATGATGGACTGTTGGTCTCATATTTATGTCCCATTTGTCTACAACTTGGAAAATTTTGTCATCTATTTTTTGGATAATATTTTTGACGAAATTGCAATCCATGAATAAATGAAAGAAATCTTCTCTATGATGGTTACAAAATTCACAGTGCATAGGAACAACAATTCTTCATTCTTCCAACTTTCCTTTGGTTGGTGTTCCTCCATGTGAGACTCTCCATAGAAAGTGTTTGATCATGGGAGTGCAATCTAAATCCCAGATTCAATTAAGGTCGGATTTAGAATGGCTTTTTCTTTTTGTTAAGAAGGTTGATAGAAGATTTTGTGAAAAACCACCCGTCTGAGCTTGGTCTCTGATATCCGCATTTTTATTCTTATTTTACATCATATTTCAAGTCCAATTTGAGTCCTTTTCTATAGTTTTTGTGTTGGAAAAGTGTGTCATTTGTGTTAGTTTTTATATTTTTCAAGATATGGAGTCTACACAAGCGTTGTTGGTGTCATAGGCTAAAACCTACACCGCAAGTGTACGGGTTCAGTTGTAGTATATCGAGTGTCGTATCCACAAGGACTATGTGATATTGATTGTCAATTCAAACAGATTTAACTAAGCTAATAAAATATGAGAGAATAAATGTTTATATGGAATGGAGGAAACAACCAACTAAAAGGAAACAACTATACAAAATTGATAGTAAACAATGGATACGAGGCAAATCTAGGGTAAAGGACCACCACAACGACGCTTTAGTAGATTATAATTAATATTCGTGTCTCCTTGTCTGAGTTTGTTGAAGGTAGATTGTTTAAGGTAATCGCATATCTCCTTTCGGTATCAAAGCGAATGTGTCTAAATTGGTTAACAATCACCTTTCGGACTCAAGCAACCAATTTAGACCCTTTAAGTTCTTAGAATTCTAAATGAAAATCATATCAACGTCGGCTTTCGATCTCCGTCAATATCACAATCATCCAAAATATCTATGACAATCTATGAGTCCTCATGAAGTTCGATTCTCTTTCGATAAATCAAACTTCAAGTTTAATCCTATAGTTCTGATGGATCCTAGTCGCCTTTCGGTCTCAATTCACCATCTAAATTCTAAATTAGGGTTTTAGTCTTTCGATTTCAAACCCTAAATCAGTTCTAACCAATTTTCATCAATTAGGGCTGACACAATAGGATTAAATCTAACAAACTATCAGACAAATGAATATCAATCAAGACTACTAATTCATCATCGGGATCTCTCAAACCCTAGATCGAAAATTCAAGCAAGCATAATATGATAAACAATGAAATAAATCATAGACAAAATAAAATCGTTAAAATAAAATAGATTACAAACCAGGATTTCGTCTTCAATCCAAAGTGTATACCGAAACAAAGAACAAAACCTAAATCTAAAAAGTGATCGACCGAAGCCTTCTACGGCAAAACTAAGAACTCGAACTCCCCCTTCTGCCATTCTAATCCGATTACATATAATGTAATTTAATAGAATCACAATTTAGGCCCACAAAATTAAATAATTAAACTGCAGTCCAACACCCACTAATAACTTAACTCCACTAAATAACCCAAACTTTAGCAACTTCCGCAATTAGCCACTTTAGCTCATCGAGTCCGATCCAATATTGCTCACCTCTCCGTATTCAGCTTGATTTTCCTTAATAATAGCCTCAAATGCCTGAAACAAATAAAAACCAGGTGTAGAGTCCGAAAATGCAAAATAAAATAAACAAAGTATAAAATATGATAAATATGGATGAAAATGACCTAAACTAGTATGCGAATGTATGCCTAAAATATGACTAAAATAGATGTTATCATGGTGTTTTGTAGGAAATTGAGGTGGAAAATGAGCTAAAGTAGAGCTTGGAAAGGAGTAGAGGAAGGCCAAAGGAGATCACAAAAAGAATGAAGGCCAAACGAGTTGGATCAAAGAAGGAAAGTGTAGAATGCCTATCGGTATCGACACAGCCCTATCGATACCGATACCATTAGATTCATGAGAAAGTGCAAAAGTTGCTGGAGGTTAGAGAGCTTATCGATATCGACACCCGCCTATCGATATCGATACCCACAGAAGTTGAGAAGTTTCTATAAGTACAAACTGTCTGTCAATATCGATACCCCTGGTATCGATATCGACACACTTGTTTGGAGAGCACGAGTGCAAAAGAGAAGTGAAGTTCGCATCGATACCCGAGCCTACCAATATTGACACCCAAGGGGTGTCGATACGAGATTCTGCGAATAACTGTTGGGCTGATTTTGGGCTGGTTTTAATATGTTTTGTCTTAATTTTTTTGAATTCTCTTAGATATAGATAGAATTAGATAGAATCTTTTTTCCTTGGGGATTAAGTCTTAGTTTTTATTATAAATAAAGCCATTAGGGCTGAGTTCAAGGAGGGACACACACGCTGAATTTTACACAGCAGCAGGCAAGGGAAGATGTCAATCTAGCCCATCAAAGGGAGGCCAATGTGGCTCGGCAAGCAAGGGAAGATGTCAATCGCTATTGGGAGCAACTTCGAAACACCCCAATATACACGATGCAATATATGCACCCGACATTGAGGGTGTCGGAGCCGGCCATTGTCCTCCCCAATGTGACCTTTGAAATTAATACCAACTTCATCATCTTGATCAAGAGGTCTTAATTCGAAGGGAAGCCCAAAGATTGTCCTATGAAGAACATGAAGGAGTACAAGGAGCTTTGTGACACTATTGCGAATGGAGATAACCTTGAGTATGTGCGTTTGAAAGCTTTCCACTGGTCTCTAGCGGGAAAGGCACTACATTGGCTAGAGAGTTTTCCGTCACGGTCTATCACTACATGGGATGAACTTCATGACTTGTTTATGAGCAAGTTTTTCCCTCCTATGAAGACGATGGAGCTGCACAAAAAGATCACATCTTACAAGAAATTCGAGAATGAGACTTTGGCGGAAACTTGAGAGAGGTTTAAGGAGTTATTTCGCCAATGCCTTACACATGGGCAACCGCCCTATGTGTTGCAAAAGATCTTCTTCAATGGGATCAATAATGCGACAAAGGATCGAATTAATGTATACACCACTTGTCGATATATTGAGATGACCCCACAGGAAGCATGGGATGCATTGGTTAAGCTCATCAAGTTTGATACAACTTATGGGACCCCCGTGAGTGTTGACTCGAGACCCTCACCATCTATGTCGCTCTATCAACCAACCGAGGAGATAGATCATGATGTGAAACAAAAATTCATAGAGGATGAGAATAGGAAGCTAAGGAAGCAAGTCAAGTTCTTGTCGGCTAATCAAACTTGCATCGAGTGTGGGTCCATAGCCCATACCACTACCGCTTGCCCACATTCTATGAAAGTGCATGCCGCCAAGAGCTATGAGGAGGTGAACTACATGAAGGGTCCCAACTGGGGTGGCTATCATCCTCAGCAAGATCAACAACGACCACCCTATAGACCCCCAGGTCATCCAGAGCACAACCCACCTCGCGATGAATTGAAGTCCTGTATGGAGGAGATAGGTCAAATGGAAGCTAAACTGTCCAACAATGAGACCCACACCCAACTGAGAGGGATTAATGCACGATTCAAAGATATGGACACATGGAAGAAGAACGTGGAGACTCAATTGAGTCAATTGGCGACCTAAATTCCAAGGCCAAGCGGGACTTTTCTCGGGACAAAACGAAGTTGACCCCAAGTCTCATCATACATCCACCATCCACACCAAAAGTGGAAGAGTTTTGCCAGATCGAGGGGTCACGTTAATGGAAGAAGAAATCGATGGGCATAGCAGTAACCCTATCGATATCGACACCTCACATGTTGATATCGACACCCAGAAAGCTGCTAATCCACATGCAGAAGCTACTGAAATAATCAGGCATGTCGATATAGACACCCCCCTTGTCGATACCGACACCCCAAGGCCTGTAGTGCCTGAGAAGTTTGACGAAGTTGTCAATATCGACACTCTACATGTTGATATCAACACCGCTACTAGAAAATCGGCATCAACCTCCAACGCTTTGTCCTCTCTGAAGTCAAAGCCAAAGCTTCCATTTCCTTCCAAGGTGTTCAAAGACCCAACTGAGGGAAAGTTTAGGCGATTTGTGAAGGTGCTTCAAGGATTGAACATCACCATCCCCTTCATCGAAGCACTTCGCGAGTTACCGACATACATCAAGTTTTTAAAGGAGATTTTGAGCAACAAGTGATCCATGTCGAAAATATCGGGAAATTGTAATTCCATTTATTTTCATGAGAAGAAGGTTGATCCGGGCAAATTCGCTCTCACTATAGGTCTTGAGAATCACCGATATAAGGACTTGTGTGACCTTGGTGCAAGTGTGAGTCTTATGCCATGATCTGTTTGGTCCAACATCAACATGGGACCCTTGTTGCCCGTAAATATGAAGCTCTATATGGCGGATAATTTGGTGGTGGAGCCTATTAGAGTGATGGATGATGTCCCTGTAAAGGTGGGTAAGTTCTATGTGCCCAATGATTTCATTGTTCTAGACATGCTGGAGGACCCTATTGTACCTATCATTCTTGGTAGGTCGTTCCTTGCCACAACGGATGCTATTATAAGCGTAAGGCAAGGCCTTCTTACCTTCAAGATCGAAGATGAAGGAAGCAAGAAGATCAGGGATCAAAATGGTGTACACTTGCATGGATTTCTCCCCATGCGAGGAGCCTAATGAGAGAGTCTTGCCACAAGAGGAACCCACACCCTTATCCAAGGAGGAAGTAGTTGTTCTTAAAGACCTTATGGACACCTTGGACGAGGAAGGTGAATTCAAGGATGCACTGTCCTTGGATGAAGTTGATGAGGCATCGATATCGACACCTCTTATGATGATATCGACAACCTCTCTTGAAGCAGCATCGATACAATGGGAATTGGAAGTAAAAAAGGTATCGATATCGACGCCTTCTATGTCGATATCGACACCCCCCCACTGAAGAAGAGTTATTGTAGAAGGTTGGAGAAGTTCCAATGTATCAATCTCGATAACCCCTAGTGTTGGTATCAAAACCACCTGTTGAAGCCCAGGGTGAAGACGATACTCTGAAGATGTTGACGCCAATGTATGCATGGTCATTGTCGACACCTATAGCTGATGTTGAAGCCTCCTTCTCAAGGATATATGTTGATTACGTTGGAGAGATTATAAAGATGGAGGAGGTGGATCCAATCTTGATTCCACTAGAGCCTTCATCGACATTGAAGCCAGTAGCCGATTCCCTGAGGTATGAGTTCCTTGGTCCTAATTCTACTTTCCCCGTTATTATTAATGCTTCTTTGAGTGCACGGGAGGTAGAAAAGCTATTAGAAGTGATTAGGATCCATAGGAAACGATTGGGTATTTGTTGGAGGATATCAATGGTCTTTTCCCTGCTTTGTGCATGCACCAGATTCATATGAAGGAACAATATAAGCCCTCTATTGAGCAACAACTCCAGCTGAACCCGAACATGAAAGATGTGGTGAAGAAGGAGATCTTGCGAATGGTAGATGCAGGGATCATCTTCCCTATCCCGGATAGCAAGTAGGTTAGTCCCGTGCATGTGGTACCAAAGAAAGGAGGGATGATCGACCGTGGAAAAGAATGAAAAGGGAGAGCTTGTGCCTAAGCAAACCATCACTAGTTAGCAAATGTGCATAGATTATAGGAAGCTCAATAACGCCACTAGGAAGAACCACTTATGCCCCCCCCCTTCATTAACTAGGTACTCGAGAGACTAGCTCAACATGACTATTTTTTTTTATCTCGATGTATATTTTGGTTTTTGGCAGATTCCTATTCATTCGGACGACCAAGAGAAGACAAGCTTCACATGCCCTTATATGACATTTATTTATCAGAGGATGTCGTTTGGGCTATGCAGTGCCCCCACCCCATTCCAAAGGTGTATGATGCCCATCTTATCTGACATGATAGAGGACATCGTGGAGGTATTCATGGATGAATTTTTCGTTTATGTTACTACTTTCGATGCTTGTCTTTCTAATTTGCACACGGTGCTAAAGAGATGTGAAGAGACAAGCCTTGTGCTCAATTGATAAAAGTTCCATTTTATGGTGCAAGAAGGGATCGTGTTAGGACATTTGGTGTCCAAGAGGGTAATATAGGTGGATAAAGCCAAGAGCTTGCTCATTGAGAAGTTACCTCCCCCATCGTTGGTAAAAGGATGTCCGTAGTTTCTTAGGACATGTTGGATTTTACCGTCGTTTTATTCATAATTTCTCCAAAATGGCCAAACCCCTCATTAACCTATTGATGAAGGATTTGGTGTTTGAGTTTTCTTTAGAATGTCTCGATGCGTTTAATAGGTGACAAGACAAAATCGTTGTGTTTTCATATCAAAAGAATATAAGAACCAACCAACTAGATAGCTAACAAGTCCAGAGTCAATCCATAGGGAACTACCTTTTCTTTATGTGTTATAAATACCAACAAGAGAAAACAAGGGGTATAGCGATGTAAAGATGAAAAAAAAAACTAAAGAGGCAAGTATGATGAAGAGTGTAGACGATGATGAATGAGACGTTTCACCTGCGATTATCAACATTAGTTTGTTTACTTGATCATTGTTTGACCTTGTAGTTTGTTTCTTCTTTATTGTATACTCTTATCTTGATTTGAATAGATTATTAGTCCTACGAGTTTTAATAATCTCTTATTCTTAGGAAATCTTAACACGGATTAAGGTTTAATTCTAGGAATAGCAATAAGTCTCAAGATGTATAAAGCTTATAAGCAATATCAATCCCTTAAAGAACTAATATTTAACCTATAGTCAACTTCCTACACATTCAAGCTTTCCTACGAGGTCTACTAAAACGTGTTTTCTACTTTAGGTTAGGTTTCACAAACGTATGAATCACAACCCTAGCAATGATGCAGTTCTAACAAGGTGATCAATCAAAACAGAATCAACACAATAAAGCAATTAAAAAGCACAAAGAAGTTGAAGTAGACAATTGAAATAAACTAGAATTCGAAACTCACAATTCAACGAAATCAAGTCTTCATGGTAGGCAAAACACAATGAGTTTAGTTGCTCATACTTCCCAAACGCAATCTCTAACCTCTTAAAAGCCAAAAGATGCTTAAAACAATCTCAAACAAGTCTTTATATAGCCCTAAGGAAATTATTTTCAAAATACAAAAAGTATTGGTTAAAAAAACAACACTCCCTCTGTCTCAAAATATAAGATGTTTTGATTCTTTTAACACGTTTTTTTAGAACCTAAAAACTATATTGAAATATCAACTTTTTATTATTTTTTAAAAATAAAATTATACTTGGTAGTATAAAAAGATTGTCCATGATATGGTGGTGCTATGAAATTGTGAAAATATATAGGAAAGTATTTGACAACGAAAATAACATAAGTATCTAAAACCTTGAAAACTACACAAGGCAACAACTATAGATTATAGATACGAGAATCCTTTAATGTTATCTTTGATAAGGAATTAGAACATAAGCAAAAAAAAACTGACCTAGAGCGAAAAAAAAAAAGAAATAAATTGACATGGAAAAAATCCAAAGATTTCTATAAAGTCAATTTTGATGACTTTAAACTTTCTTATAGAGATGGTTCCACATGTTTTGTCATTCAGAATCATGTCGATGAGATCATTGTTAGCGATGTTATATTTTGTGGATGGAGGTGAGTGCTGGCAGCCGAGGGACTAGGTCTCAAGCTCGGTATAATGATAGCATTCGAGTTCAGTCTTTCTCGTATTATTATCATTGATGGTGATATCTTATCTGTCATCAATTCTGCACACAATGAGCGAAAATGTTCATGAAAGATCGAGATGCAAATTTCCAGAATCCTTATTTAATACCCGTATTTAAAGCCGGTGGAATGTGTCCATATTTTTACAGAAATCAATAAAATTACTGATATAATACATGATAATAATATTTTATGAAGCCATACCTTATCTGTCTCAATTGAAACTCCGAATCTTGTTCGTTTATAATAATAACCTTAAATGAAACTCATCCATCTTTGAAATGTTTCCTTTTATCCCCCAAAAGAAATCATGTTGGTAAGGTGGTGAGATCAGGTGGATCTAAAAGCAAGAAATGGTTCCAAATTTATTTCGGGAACATGTACTTGTCTTTGACGGTGAAGAACCCAATGTCCAAAATTGTTCATCTATCCTCTCAATAAATCTGAGCCGTTGGATCTAAATTATCCCCAAATCACCACATCCCGGGCTTTTTCCTTCCCTCCTGCCCGCGCACTTTCAAATTTATTTCCTGAAAAACGTTCCGCTTTCTTTCCTTTTTCCTTTTTAAACTACAGTACGGAGTGAAATAAATAAATAAATAAATACTTTAAATTATTAGTCAAAATTCGTTGTGCTGTGTACGGTTCCGCCATTTCCGAAACCCCCAACACAGCTCCGAACTCAGAGAGATGAAGAGGGTGAGGAGAAGCAACGGCAATGGCAGAGGAGGAGGACAGAGAACGAAGACGAAGCTCACAGTAACAGCCCCCACCACCAAGTCATTGAAGACTCTTCTAAGTCATGTCTCCCTTAAACAACAACCTCAACTCCATCACGAGGAACCTCCGACGACGAAGAACCACCTCACCGCTTTCTCTCACTCACGCTTCCAGCAGAAGAAACTTCTCGATTCCGATTCTTCTCAGAGCGATAACGGCCTCCTGCTCCCTCCTCAACCCCCGTCCAAGCTCGAATTCGACCTCGACGCCTCCGCCGTCGCCGCTGATGATAGGGATTGCATCCTCAGCCAGGATTTCTTCTGGTACTTGATTGATTTTTGTTTTCTTTTGATTTGATTGGAATCGGCGTTACATTGTTTCGATTTCATGCCTTTACGAACCCTAATTTCAGGCCCTAGATAACTCAAATACGGGGAAAAGCTCTAATCTTTTGGCTGCGTTGTAATTAGTAAAGTTGGGGATCTAGTTTCTAATTAATGATTGAGAATCTTTCGTGGTCGCAGCACACCAGATTATATTACGCCCGAGTGTCAGAACGTCTTCAGCAATGTGGTGGATGGGAACAAGGTGGTGGCAGCTCCGACTTAGTATTGCATCAATTAACGAAATATTATTGCTTGGAGTGTTGCTTATATCTCTTTTGATTGTTCTTTTTTCCAGGAAAACATTCTTTGTCCGGACTCACCTGAAAAGATGAAGACATCGAAGAGCAAAATATTTAAGCGAGGTAATGAGTGCTGTAGTTTCTTTCATCAGGTTGAAATTGAGGAGGTTCGCACTAGCCCTAGTTAGAAGAGCTGCCAATAACCATATTGTGTATAATGATATTTATTGATTGAATCCATTCTATTATGAGTTTCCTAGCTGCAAACTGCCTGTGAAGGATCCTTATCAACTATTTTTTCAATTGGTGGTGGTAAGCTGGTGTCCAGAAAGTGAGTTCGTATTAGGATCATGTTCACGTCTTAGTTCATGGGAAAAAGCACCACTTCTTTCATCCTAACTATTGTGATGGAAGAAGTCGTGCATTTGAATACGCTGGAAACCTTGGCGAAAAGCATGTTGAATGAATAATTCCTGACTTAGGATTGAATTTTAGGGCAATGAAAATCTTGAGTTATAAACAAGCATTTACAAAGCAATATAATAGTGGATGCACTTTGGTTTAGTTTCTTAGAAAAAGTAATATTTACTGCATCTTATAGTCTTAACCTGATCTGATGGATTTCACATCCCATTTCTTTTCTATATATCATAGCTCTCTCATTTTACCTTGTTTCAATTTCTTTGTTATATTTACAGAATTTTTCATCAAGTCCCCGGAATCTCAATCATCTGACCAGCAGCAGATTGAGGAACTCTCCATTGATGAAATCAAGCCAGAGAAGCCAGCAATGGTGGGACCAGAGAGAACTCAAAATTATGTTTCACAATCAGCTGTTGCTTTACGATGCCGAGTGATGCCCCCTCCTTGTATTAAGAACCCTTACCTGAAGTGTGAGTCAAACATGGATGTTGATCCATTTGACAGTTGGAGAACAAAATGTTCTGGTACTTCTCTTCTTCTTTCAGTCTGTTTTCATTTCTGATTCAATTGTAAGCATGCTTAGCTATGTTTCAGGGCCAAGTTACTTGTTTTGTGCAGAAAGGGGAATTTATATTTCCATCTAGATTAATATACTATTCGTGCACCTCTAATTTCTCCTTTATGCTTCATGCATTAGGCTATTTTTCCCCATCATTTGCCGCAGACAGCCAATCGAGATACAGGTCTGATTTCCAAGAGATTGAGGTATTGTTTAAGAAAGAATAGTTGCAGTTTACACTTTGTGGAAAGCTTAGGTTTACATCATTATTCTAAATACCTTTTGTTGCCTTTCATGAAGCAAATTGGAAATGGGAATTTTAGCCGAGTATTTAAAGTGCTGAAGAGAATTGAGGGCTGCATGTATGCAGTGAAACATACCATAAGGCAATTGAATCAAGATTCTGAGAGGTTATCGTCTCTTCTCTTTTCTTTCTTTTTGGATGCTTTAGGGACTAGATGTAAGGTGTTTCATCAGTATTTCTTTCTTCGTTAGGGATTGATACTGTTAGTGGCTATTCGCTAAATCTTAACTCTGTAATTGATCAATGCAGGAGGAAGGCATTGATGGAAGTCCAAGCCTTGGCAGCCTTAGGTTTGTGAATATATTTTTTTGGAAGAATTTAATACGGAGTTTTTCTTAGTTGATAAATGATCACAATGCCAGTGCCATTGTGGTGTAATTTTTTTACCCTTCTTGTCCATCTGGATGCTGTAGGGTTTCATGAAAATATAGTGGGCTACTACTGTTCTTGGTTTGAGAATGAGAAGCTCTACATACAGATGGAGCTTTGTGATTACAGTCTATCCAATAGAAGTAATTCCCTGCTAATGGAGGAAGAGGTGTTGAAAGTTATGTTTCAGGTTGCTACTTTCACTTGTAACTTAATAATATTTACTCTTGATTATTAAGAACTCAACTTGATCTCAGTGCTATCTCACATGCAACATTAGATAACCATGAAAAAAAATTCATGCTTCAGCAATATAAACTCAAAGAAACAATTATAGATGCATGCTTGATAGAAGCTTTTGTATTTCTGCAAACTTTGAGCCTGTGATTTTCAAGGTACAAAATGGATTATTTTTTTATTTTTAAAAATTTAATTGATGATTTAGTACATCTCCTCTGGTTAATATTGGATAAATGAACTACCTCTCTAGTGGCAATGTTGTACTAGTTGGCCAGAAGTACTTTTCAACTTAGGTCTGCTAATGGTTCTGTAGACTATCAGTATTAGGAACTTCTGGTTCTTATTGTTACATTTCTTGACACAATGGATGAATTGAACAACTCAAATCCAAAAAGAAAAGCGAAGGAAATGTGTAAGAAATACTTATAGCAGACAGTTCAAATGCTTCACCAGCTGTTGTTTAGCTGTATAGTGTACTCTTCAATTGTCGTTCTTTTGTAGCCCATCTGACACATATCCATCTCTGCATTCCTTAGATTGCTAAAGCATTGCAGTTTGTGCATGAGAGAGGAATGGCTCATCTAGATGTGAAGCCTGATAATATTTATGTAAAGAATGGAGCCTACAAGCTTGGTGATTTTGGCTGTGCAACTCTGCTTGATAGAAATTTGCCAATTGAAGAAGGTGATGCACATTATATGCCTCGGGAAATATTGAATGAAAAGTATGATAATCTTGACAAAGTTGACATCTATTCCTTGGGAGTTTCCATCTATGAGCTCATCCAAGGTTCTTCCAGTCTCCACTTTATGAATCTTAAGGAGGGTAAAGTTCCCCTCCTTCCTACCAACTCAATACCATTGCAAATTTTGCTCAAGGTATGACAATCTTACCATTCTTTACTGTCCCCTTCTATTTGTTATGTTCATGTTGATAGATTTTGGGCAAAGTGGATATCTACCTTCAAGGAATTTTTCTGCACGCTTATTCATTCATACTACCTATATGTGGGAAAAGCTTGCCCTGTCTACTGTTTTTTTTATAGAATATAGATGTACTCTAAAATTTTAGAGGCAAATTCAGGATTATCTTTTTGGGGATGCATTTTTTATGTGTGAATTAATATCTCCCTCAAGCTTCTGGATGCTCACCAAGTTTATGCTCAACTCTTCTGGAGTGGATGGAAGGAAAATATTGACCTCTTTGAATGATTTATCTCAAATTCTTATGATTAATTATCTTGTTTAACATCAGTATTGAATTTTTAATTCAAATCTCCAGTCATGTTGGACTTTTTTGAAAAGTGTGCTAAATCATGGGTTAATTTGAGGGTATGCTTGAATTGAAAGGATAGTCCCCAGTACCAAAGTGCCCATACCATTGAGGTGTTAGGTACATGTATTATTAGACATATTGGAAGAATAAAAGATAACAAGGGAGACCCAGGATAGATTATCTATGCATATTGATGTGAACTTCATCATTCGAGACAAGAAGATACACGACTTTATATTTCATTATAGAGTTGCTGATTAATCTTGGGGAGACGCTGAATTGTTTCACTGCATGGATCGATTTCTTGCTCAGCCTAGAACAGTATACACCTATTTCTATCTTTATTCTTGTGCTTGGGTGGCTAGACTTGTTGGGCCTTAAAGTGCTATGTGGGAATATTGTGGTCTTTAGTCTTAATCTTACAAGTTTGTAAGCTTTAGCTTTTTTTCCCTCTTTGGTTTTCAACTTTGCTTGTACTAATGAATAAATGTGGTATGAGCTATTAATAGTAGTATTTGCGAATTGAGGGAAGAAAGGCGTAGGTATAAATAAGTTTTTTTTTTTTTCGTTCTGATTTTAAAAATTGTGGCAAGACCTAAAATTACAAATATTTTGCCATCTTGGATTGGAGGGATGCCTTAATTGAAAATACTCTGGAAGGTTTTGTTACCTAACACAGTAGCAATCTCTATTCTTCTCATTCTGCTGGCAGTATGAATAAATAAAATGGATGGCATTACGAGATCAGGCAGTAACTATTGGCATGTCACAGATTCATATGCAACTACTGTTACATCTGACAAATAAATGTACTTGCAGAGTTTTTTTTTTAAATTTTTTTATTATAACTGATTTGTGCATTTCTTGTGCAAAATTGGAAAAGGATATGAATAAACATCCCCTGGCTTGATACAAGTTTTTCTACACAATTCCTTAGATCAAAACCTACCTTGAATATCATATTCCCTAGTTTTAGGTGATTTCAGATAACTGCATTCCCTTGCATAGTTACACACTTATACTAATATTTACAGTATTACTGCAGCACATGGCAGCATATGTTATGAACTATACGCTTTATTTTTTTTCTAAATGCTCTGATCTAGAGCGTATCTTCCAGAGCTAGCCATATCTAGGCTTGGTTATATATGGGCTGCCCCTTTTATTTGTTTTTTATGACTAGGAAGGAACACATGCCAATAGATGATCTTTGTCTATAGATTTACTTTGATGCTTGAATCTTGAAAACTTATGTCTGCTGATAAAGCTGTATTAATGATTATTTTATGAAATTCTTATGCTGAAACACAAATAGGCTCTGATCTAGAGCGTATCTTCCATAGCTGGCCATATCTAGGCTTGGTTATATATGGGCTGTCCCTTTATTCGTTTTGTATGACTAGGAAGGAACACATGTCAATAAATGATCTGTGTATAGATTTAAGTTGATGCTTGAGCCTCATAAACTTATGTCTATGCTGACAATGCTGTATTCATAATGATTGTACTCAAATTCTTTTGTTGAAACACAAATAGGCGATGGTTGACCCAGATCCCACAAGACGACCTTCAGCCAAGGAATTAGTTACAAATCCAATCTTTGAGAGGATCTCTGGAAACTCTAAGACCAAGTAAGCGACTCTCATCTCTCGCTATCCTTTTGCTTCAAGTTACACTTCAGGTTGGTGGGGCAACCTAGGCCATTCATGGTGTTTCCTCGCATCCCCTACGAAAGATAAAAAAAAAATGTCAGCATGATTGTTGTTCCATTTCAACAGAGTGGTCACAGCTCCTATGGATCATGCACCAAATTTTGTATGAATGGTGCACATTTTGTAAATGTATAGCAGAATTGAATGTCAAGGCCCTCAGTTGGTCTGTGTAAGTTGCTGTGAATTGTGATGTTAGTGGAGATTGATAAGCACTGTTTTAACAAGGGATTGCTTTTGCATTACACCTCAGGGTTATAAGCTAATCTCTATTTAAGTAATGCTTGATTTTGGATTATTTGGTTGGTTGTGAGAGATAAGCACTGCTAAATGATGGTTGATAAGCACTGAGCATTTATATGTTATCGGAGGTTGATAATCCTAAGTTATCAAGCCTTTAGACATGAATGACATGCATTATATAAATGGAGCTAGTGGGAAGTTTTTACCTTGATATCCAATCCAGTAACACAGCAAAAATTGGTGACATCTTAATTGATGGGTTATTTTCTGTTGTTAGCATTATGTAAAGTGTCTTTTCAAGTAGTATATTTGTGAAAATTGCATGATGAATAGTGTCTTTGCAGTTTATTTTCTATTGGCATGATGAAAATTGAGAAGTATGGTTTGCAAGTTTTTATTAAAGATAAAAACTCTAAAAATTATTAACTTTTTAATTAATTTTTAAAAATAATTTCATACTATCTCCGTTCTAAATACATGGTCATTTAGCAATTTACACAAGTTTTAGTAAAACCCTCCACTTAAAAAAACATCATAATTCCACTAATTTTTTTCATAAATTTTATTATTTTTTAAAACCCATCATACATTTAAACCAATCAAAATATTTTAAAATGTTAACACAAATCATTATAATCTCCTACCTAGAAAACATAAACAATCATCTATTTTGAATAAAAAATTACCACTTAAAAACCCATGTATTTTGGAATTGAGGGAGTACTTTTTAATAATAAGCATTTGTTCTAAGGGAAGGTCTCTCTCGAGACAGGAGAAACCCATGTAGGACTAACTCGTTGCAGTATGAAAAATTCAGGGTAAATTTTGAGAGAGAGGAAGCACACAAGAGCAAGTTGACGCCGTGCACGAGCAAGAACATCTCGCCCTGGAGAAAGTGATGTCTTTGGAGGGTTCAATAGATCAAAATAACGTTCCCATTCATGTTCCGACATGTCCAAGCGGTTGGGGATACAATCGAAGATGATCACTGGGGATATCGTGCCTTAGCAACATTAATGATACTGCTTGGAAAGCATGCTTTCCCAAAAATGAAAGCGGTATTATGCAACCATTTAGAGCGACATAGGGATTTCTATGTGGTTTGTTATATGCATGGGAGGCTACCCATTGCAACAGTTCGTCGATAATCAAATTTCACGGTCCTCGTGCAAGGTATACGAAAATACTAGATAGAGTTGTTGATCATGATTGAGATCAGTGTTCGCAATGGTCCATCAGATCCCCTTGTAATCTTCGCTTGGCACTAGCGTTTCACGTCTCTCCCTATGTTCACCCCACACCAACTAACGTTCATCAGGCAACCAAACTTGCTTTAACCTGTATCAGATTATTATAATAATATTTTTACATATTTATGTCATCCTTTATTCATTTATAGCCACAATCTTTAACGATTAAAATTAAATATATGGAGTGTTTGTAAAAAAGAAGATATTTTTCCACATCTAAATAGACGTGTATGGCTCGACCCAGCCCTCCATTACAACGTACGTACGTTTAAAAACCCGATTGAGCTCTACTATCAATGTTTGATCTGACATTTTAATTTTCACATTGAATCCAATGTTGTATCTCAACATTGTTGTATTAAAATTAAGGTGTAAAGTTCCTCATCTAATTGACCGTTCTACGACGTCGGATCTGACGTTAATTAGCACATTTTAAATTTGTGGTTTATCTAACAACATCTCAGAAGTATATATAATTTAGGATTTGGCCTAGTTTTTCGAAAACTCCATTGTATTAATAACATAGAAAAGGGAAGATGTGACTACTTACCAATAAAGACGACTCTATGTGAATGAACTTCATGCATGTGTTGTTAATGGAATTTAGGGTTTGGGGTTACCACATAAATGCAAAACTCTTGATTAGCACCTTGAATAAAAAAGAATTTGCTTGTGTATTTTTTTTTTAAAAAAATTAAACCAGCAATAATCTACCTGGCAAATTTCAATCGACTGTGAAAGAAGTTTCCTTCTTCCACGTTCCCCGTTTGGACAACAGAGTGGCTGATAAGGTTGCACACCTTTGCCATTCTGCCCGGGGTGTCGATATTTACAACGATTCAGGTCTCGCTGACCTCATCCGCAAGGATGTTTTCGGGTAGAGCTCCCTCACCCGAATTTTTTCCTAATAAAAAAAAAATTGTGCCTCATATATTTATATATTGATTGATTGATGATATATTCAATTAACGTTTTCTACCTTTTCAAATCACGATTAGAAAACAAAGGTAGTTTATATTTCATTTCAACTTATTTTGGGCATTTTTAAAGTTAGTGGTGTTACTGTACGTACTGATGTTAATATTAAATCTAATCATCCCCTTGTGACATTAATATGTCGTCTTGTGTATTTTTAGTAGTAGATAGTTACCAAATTTGAACAATCATCTAATTGTTACCCATTGGTTTATTGTTTATATATGAATTGTGAGCCACTACTCGATCCATTATTAGGTATATATTGGAAACATTTGTTGGTGATTTCTGTTGATTTGTTCTGTAGAAACTTCGATCGAAGAGAAACGAATTCAGAGTTTCAAATAATCATCTTTTCTGTGAACCACATTCTTATTCGAAAAACACTTAACACCACATTTCAACGATTCGAGAGGGTTATTATTCATTCCAATATATATATAGATTTAAAGGACACTGCACTCGTTGTATTGTTTGACTATTTCCTCCCACAAATTAAACTCTGCACGCGGAGCACTCACAAGTCACAAATTAAAGAAACTACTCCAATAAAGATAAGTGACTTTGTTGTCGTTTTCAAAGGTGGGAATTAACTACCAAAGAACTTGCAAAAGGTTAATATGATACTCCATCCGATCCAAAATATATGTCGGTTGACTTTTTTACACGTATTTTAAGAAGCTAAAAACTATACTCCCTCCGATTCAAAATACATGTCGTTTGACTTTTTTTACACGTATTTTAAGAAGTTAAAAACTATATAAAATGTCAACTTTTTTAAAATTATTTTTTTACAACTTAATATTTGTTGGTAATAAGTATTAAATTGTAAAAAATTAATAATAAAAAAGTTAATATATTATATAGTTTTTAGCTCCTTAAAATAAGTGTTGAAAAGTCAAACGACATATATTTTGGATCGGAGGTAGTATATAAGGAGGCGGGGGTGATCAATATGTGAGTATGTGACAGTGTCAATGTACCCGTTCAACAAAAACATGTCATTTTAAAATGTTAATTTTATCTTTTGAAAGTAAAAAAATCGTGTAATAAATGAGGATATAATAATATATTTGTTGGTTTCCTTAAAAATTACTACCTCCGTTCGGCAAAACTTGTCGTTTACTATTCATGCACGCTTTTTTAGAATGATAAAAACTATATAAAATATTCATTTTTTTAAATTTTTTTTAACAAGTTTGTACTTATTAATAATAACTACAAAATTGTTTAAAAAATTATTAAAAAAACTAGAAATTTTTATATAGTTTTTATCTCCTAAAAAAGCATGTGTGAATAGTAAAACGTCAAGTTTTGCCGAACGGAGGTAGTATAAAAAAAGCTAAAATAACATATTTTGTCAAATATACCTGTACTTTTGTGCGATTTTTTTAATATTAATGTTTTGATATAAAAACGTGTATAAATAAATATTTGTAATTAAACCTTTAAACTCTAACTACCAATAAAATATGTATCTATATTAGAAAAAGGATCACGACACTACAACCAAACGGTTGTTCTATCGGCACGATAAATCTCGCCAACCGCACGGTCCCGGAGCAGGATTCTGAGGTCGCACGATGGCTTTTTATAGCCAAACACATCCCCCTTTGTCGACACAGTGAGTCAGTTTCGGCTGACTTGAGTCGATGTTCGATTCCCTGGCAAGCGTCATCTTGCAATGGTGTAGCTACAAATTCCTTGGTGTTTGCATGGATGGGCGCTGTCGACACAGAAGTTCGGCACCGGCTCAGCCGATGGATGTGACCAGTGTAGGGAATCTCTCAGGACATGCATAACTCGCAAGATGCCGACACAAAAAGTCTGTATTAACACTGTGTCGGTGGCGAGAAAACCACCGTGCCCATAACAGACTCCCAACCAAAACTATGGTTAAAGTTGGAGTGTTCTTAATTACGTGATAAAGTCTGTTACAACAAGTTGCTTTTTAAGCAATGTATCTTTGGTTTGTGAATGTAGAAAGGTACACAACTAAGGGAACACTGGAATAATTTGAATACTATTCTACTAGCACTATGTAATATTGATGTTATGATGAAAATGATGCCTTGATTCTGTATAAAATATCGTTAACTATTCATACATGTTTTTCATACATGTTTTTTTTGGAATGATAAAAATTATATAAAATATTCGTTTTTGTATAAATTTTGGTTAACAATTTCGTATTTACTATTAATACTCCGTAAATACCAAATTGTTACTTTTTTTTAATAAATATTTGATATTTAATTTGTATAATTTCTATTATTCTAAAATAATGTGCGTGAATATATAATAGATGACATGTTTTTCTGAACGGGGATTATAAAACACTTTTGGGAAATTTCGCTTGGTAGCCACGAGGTTTGGTCTTTTTCGCACGGTATCCAAACATTTCAAGAATTTCGCATGGTAACCATGAGGTTTTGATAAATTTCGTGTGATAACCAAACTTATTAAAAATCATATAGAAATTATATAAAATGACAAATATATTATAATTCACTCACTTAATCACTCATTTTGGTGTTTTACTTTTAAAAAACCGTCAACAACCCTTTTAATATTTAAGGAGATTAAATTATTTTCCCAAAGAATGAGCAAATTATAAAAAATCACCTAAAATAAAAAAAATAAGTACATAAAAAATGAGTAAATTATTGAAAATATGTACTTAATTTATTTTCAAATCCATAAATTAAGTACATATTTTAAATTACCATTAATTCATATTTGTTTAAACTAAATAAAATATTTTGGATAAAATAAACTTTGTATTATATATCTAATATGTAATCTTTTTAAAATATTAGAAAGGTTATTAATGACTCTTTGAAAACAACCAACTACATTGGGTAATTAACTAATTATGTATACTTTTTCAAATTTAAAGTTTTTTTTTTAAAAAAACAACTACCATTATTTTTTTTGTATAATTTATTCATTTATCATGCAATTAATGTGTAGCACTATAAAAATTTTAAATGGTTTTAGTTAACTTTTTAAAAATAAAAAACCAAAATTGGGTTGTTGTGTGAAAAATATATGTCATTCCAAAGTGATTGCTAATAAGTCGTTTTATCGCAATTCCAACTATTACTTTATTATGAAAGATCAGGTTGGCTCCTTCGGCCATAAGCACCTCCATATTCCGCTGAGTAGGATTCAACAATGAATGAGTTTACGTTAATGATTGAAAAACTTCCTTTTTTTCGATCTTAATTCGCGTATAAATTCACGAACTATGATGCTAGTTGAACTCGGGCGAGCCCAATTCCAGTGAGGGCCGGTAAGCTAGAGCCTAGAGTAAAGAAGGGAGCCTTTGTAGGCTATCTAGATGGAGTAAAATGATACTGAGCATGGTCTTCATTAGAGGAGAGTTATTCTGAGTATAAGCATCATCGTTTATAAGAATCAGGCCCGGCCTATGAGCATGGCAACAGAGACACGTGCATAAGGCCCGTAATATTTGTTTAGGTATATATATATATATATATATATCACTATAAGTTTAAAGTTTGTTATAGTTTAAATATTTAAGTCTATAAGGCCAAACTAAAAACTGTATAAAATAGATAGGGAGGGATAAAAAAAAAAACCCTATGTTAATTAGATTTTTGTTAAGTGCTTTCCACTTTTCGGATGCAATAATGTGTTTTTTAACATTAATAAGATAAAATTTTAAACGGATAAAAATGTATCATATTATTATCTATATATTATTTTTTTTTTAAGAAATAATATTTTCATTATAATAGGACCCTTGGTCTTATTTTGCCCCGAGGCCTCTAGCACTGTAAGGGCCCTATTATAGTGAAGTAGCATGGTGAATTTGTTGAGGAGGCAATGTTGATGAGCAAGTGGAGTTGCATCTTCTTGTACAAGAAAAAGAGGAACACCTACACTCAAAAGTCGAATTTCTAGAATTTACACCACTAGAATATCAATCATTTAAAACTATTCATCAAGAGTATTGAAGTTTTATGTACTACATGTCGATGATGTTGATACTCATAAACCGCCTCCTAACAAAAAAGTTGAATCATGTACCGAAGTTGCTCAATTACTGGTTTGCAATGAGAAGTGAGAAGAGAATTATGGTGAAGAAAGTGGGTATTGTTGATAACTCCACTTATATGTTTACCTAGTCGGTCCCTCGTAGTAAGTTCCAACCTTATTTCGAATTGCTAACTATCAATAGTTGTTAGTTTTTTCTTAAGGCTAACTATGCATTTAATATATGTGAGATGATTCAAGTAAGTGGAGATTTGTTAATATGTCTTTAGTCTAATCGGTTCGAGTAAGATAAGGTTTATCTATTTATAGTTTGTCAAACTATATGTTAATTTGGAAGGGGAGCTCTTTCCACTTTCCTTTGCTCCCCATGATCGAGGAGATCAGGAAGACACACGACTACTTCGACACATTGATACTTTGATAGTACAAACGATCGAAGTCATCTAATTGTTCCATTGCACGCCTCACGATTTTGTGGACTATACTCGATCATGTAGCTTGTTCGGCCACTAATGTACCATTGTTACCTTACATTAACAATTGCATTACAACTACTAACGCTTGTTAAATCAATGAGAAAATCAACAATCTTTGGGTCCCTTGTTAATTGAGTTAATCGTGACAACATTCGTTGTGGTTTTTGAAAATTTCTCATTTAGATGCGTGGAACGTCGTTGATTCTCATCTCTCCATGAGATTGCCTTAATTTCCTTTTACTGGTTTCTGCTATCAGTCTCTCCGACGTCGATATGCCACGTGAGTTTCTTGACTCTCCCGTACTCTTGGCATTGGCAGTTTTTCGTGAGTCTTCTTTGTCTTTCATACAAAATGATAATTTTGTTGTGATCTGGCTGGGTACAAGTCCTTTCTTCTTGTTTGGTTTGCGAGTTTTTTTTTTCCGCTGATATATCATGATCGTCAGTTTATTTGTTGATTTATCAACCTCTCGATTTATTAGACAAATATTTATCTAGTATTTAAATTTTTACCTTTATAAAAAAAGAGAATCAACCGTTGCAATGATGAGGAGGGGAGAAATTTGAATACGAAATGGATGTACAAAACATCCTTCAATTGCACCGATCTAAAAAAACATGTGCATACTATAAATTTCAATCACACTTAATTCCCACCTTTAATTACTGTGCTGTCCACCACAAAAAATAATTGGAAAAAAAAATCAGTCTCTCGTCCTTGCTTTGGGTAGCTGCTACAACCATTACGGAATGGCTCAATCGAAAAAGACTAGTGGGTAATACTTAAAGGTTCCCAGTTCGAACTCTGGATGACCGTTCTTTGTTTACCAAATTCAAGGGTAACTGTTACAAGCTATGGTACCGTCCATAGGTTCTAAACATGATAAAAATAGAGACTACCTCGTCATGTAAATGATCACGATATTGCCTTTCAGACTCAATAAGTATTTTCGTCTAAAAATAATCTGTACATTACCACCAACTTCTCAAGCAAGTGAATTATCTTTCTCCTCCGAAAGATGGTATCAACAAGCTATTTTGAGATAAACATATTTACCGACTCCAAAAACCGGTGCTATAATTATACACTAGCTGACCAAAAAATTCCCTTGCGAATATCAAACCGGTAAAAATAACTCCAAGTCGTCGAGTCATATATATCATGGTCTATGTTTCCTTATTAGCAGCTCCTGAATTAGTGACTCGTTCTTCTACAGTAGTAGTTCGCGTTGACAACTTCCATAGTCACGATCATGTATTTGCCAAAATTATATTTTGACCATGCATATATATATATATATATATATATATATATATATAACAACCCGACCAGATCCTAATCGCTTAACGATGATTAATGAATTTACACATGGTCATGAATAAAGGAGGAATATACAATTAATTCTAATTAAACTGCAAGCATGGGGGCTAGCTAATCGTAAACCATACCAAAGCCTAATGGATACACGCTGAACCGCAATGTACTCCTGTAATTCATTAGCCAAATTAAGAAGACGTGTGTATATATATATATATAGAGGCGCTCGATCGATAATTCGTGAATAATAATATAATTATTTGTATGTATAAATAAGTGTAATTATTTGTCTTTTTAAAAAGGATTATTGATATGTATTTACGTACGAATAATCACTTAGTACGTATGAATAATGTCACTATTCTCAAGTTACTTTTAATCTCAACCGTTTGATTTTCTTTAATCTGATGCTCTAGATTTACTCACAAATTACACAGTAAATACTGCTTACACATGATCTCTCTCTCTCTCTCTCTCTCTCTCTCTCTCTATGGGCGGATCCAAGGGTGGACGACACCGGACCATCGCTCACCCCAACCCTAAAAAAAATATAATAATAAAGTGTTATATAAAAAAATTAAAAGGTAAAATACAAGTATCTTAAGTGACTTAGCGGTTTAGCCCACCTCATTTTAAATAGAATTCAATTAACCCTTGTTCAAATCCCACTAGACACATATTTTCATTTATTTTTTCTCAATCTATTTTCCATTATTTTCAAATTTTTATAATTTATTTGGTATTTTATAATTAAATAACATATATAATTTTACTTGTGATGACTTCCTATAAGTTATGCCAATATATTATTTTAATATTTTTTTGGTGGGAGAAGATTTCCCAAAATCAGCCATATAGGACGTTATATGTCACTATGCATCAGTTTTATTATACGCATATATAGATTCGTTACAACATACTTAATTTGAGAAAATTCTACTCCCTTCGTTCAACAAAACATTTTATTTACTATTTATGCATGTTGTTTTAGGGTGATAAAACTATCTAAAATATCTATTTTTTATAATTTATTTTAACAATTTCATAGTTACTATCTAAAATATCTATTAATAAGTATGAAATTATCTAAAAATATTTATTTAAAAATGAATATTTTATATAGTTTTTTTATTTAAAAAAACATGCATAAATAGTAAACGAGATATTTTTTTCTGAACAAATAGTACCAAAATCTTTCAATGGCTTTGTACGCTCAAGAAAAGAAATTAATTAGGTACTTCTACTCTGCAACAACGTACACAAGACAATGTGAAGATTATAAACGGTGATAATATTTGCACTCGTAAATGTGTCTCTTGAGTCACACTTATGTCTTGAGTCATACGCATAGTATTTTATATCTTGAATTACAAGTCTGTAACTCAAGAGGGGCAGAATTTACAAAAAAAGGACATGTGGTGTATATAGTAAAATTTTGTGGGATAAAAATCACACCGATTATAAACCAGAAACTCAAAGTTGAAGCCTTGAATCAAAACTGTGAAAACCGAAATTGAAACCCTAATTCAATTCAACTATACAAATAAAATAACCTTCCAGATCTTCAAAGCAGTAGTCAACACCTAAGAACGAAAAAATTCCATGACCTTATTGCTAGCTAATCTCTCATTTCGAAAGCCTTAATTACTCGTAACAATATTTAGATGATGTACGTAACGTAATATAGAACGATTGCAATGGGCCCGAACACGACCTTCAATTCCTCCGGCTTCGCCTATAAATACAACCCCACCAGCTCTATCATGTTCTCAAGAAATTAATCGGTTTCCATCACTTTACCAAAACAGTAAAAATGGCAACCGTTGAATTGGAAAGTAATACTCACCATGAGCAATCGAGACCGACCCCAAAACTACGTCGTTTTGATTCCCTTGATATCGAATCCTCGAAGGTCCCTGGTCATCACCCCCATGCCTCTCAGGTATTAAGCTTCATTCTTTTCTTTGCTTACAAATGTACATATGTTACCCATTAGTAATTACATTCACATGTACAATATATATATGGATCGGATCGATGGTGAAATCGATATCGAAGGCATTGGGGTGGGGAGTGGTACTTCAACTGGCCTTCCAAAGCATAGGAGTTGTGTATGGAGACATCGGCACTTCTCCACTCTATGTGTACGGCAGCACCTTCCCTAATGGCATTCGACACCGAGATGACATCGTCGGAGTCCTCTCGCTTATCTACTACACCTTTACTCTCATCCCGGTTGTTAAGTACGTCTTCATTGTCTTACGCGCTAATGACAATGGCAATGGTAATACATCGATCGATCCTCAATTCCTTTTTCACTTTCCCTTTTTCATTAAACAAGTGGTTATACAATGATTTATGTAATACTCAGATCATCTGTCAAGCCTTACTAGCTTAGTTGGTAAGGATGACATGTAGTGACCAATAAGTTATGAGTTCGAATCTCGCTTCCCCATATATATTGTAACGGGCCTAATGTCTATCTATGAACAAAAAAAACTTAAATTGTTAAATATTTGGATCAAATCACTTGTATAAACCCTAAAAAGAAAAAGACATTTTATATATTTTTTTCTTAGTCCTGATGTTAGTCCAGTTCAATTGGGTTCAACAGTTTTAATCAAGTACTTATTTGAGGAGTTGATCATTCCATTCACAAACAACTTCATATTTTTGTAAATGTTAGCTAAGTATAGTAAATTACAGGGGGAACGTTTGCATTGTACTCGTTACTATGTAGACATGTGAAGGTTGGTTTGCTACCGAGTACTCAGTCTGAGGATGGGCAACTACTCTCCGACTCCAACTCTATGCTTCCGAGCACAAACGGGCAACTAGGTTGGACGGCGTTAAATGTCAAAAATGCCCTTGAGAATAGCCGATTCGCCAAGTTTACCCTTCTCCTCGTCACCATACTTGCTACTTCCTTGGTCATTGGGGATGGCATCCTCACCCCTTCCATCTCGGGTAATCCATTTCCTTATTTCCTTTTTAACCCTAAATTCTATATACATCTTTTCACTCTTTCATATTCGCACTGGTTACTTTACAACTGAATCGGGTATTGTAGAACTCATTGAAGAATGAAGAAGTTGATCCTGCTACTATGAAACTTCATCTTTTTAATAAGGGAATTCAAACTTAGAACCTCATGACTTGTTGTGATTAATTGTTTTAAATCTAATTAATCTCATACCTAGCTTTTAATTTCTCTAGTTGTTTCAAAATATTTGTTTTTTTTTTTTTATCATTTTTAAATCTAAAAAGAAGTATATATACATTTTTATCATTTTTAAAAGAAACGTATTAGTAGTAAATTAAATCACGAATAAAGGTAAGGTCATTGGTATTGTACTAATTTCACTATGTCATTTCAGTCATTTTCACAATATTGTAAAGTCAAGTAGTGTTACTGAGCTACCACACCACCTGAAAATCCATGCGATTTGGACCCGTCAAAATGTCATCTAATTCAAGGATCCTATTCAACTCAACTTGTAAATATTTCAATCTGAAATCCAAAACAACTTGAACTCGTTCAACCCGCAAATTTCTATAAGTCAAGTTGGGTCAACTCGCGATTAGTCACCCGTTGGGTCAGGTTTTAAGGTAATAAAAAAATATTTGTAAATTGAAATTTAACCTAATATCGTTAAAAGTAGGGAAACGTGGTATGAGCTCATTCCTCTACCAAGAAAAATCGTCAATGTCATTGAACTTAATTTGGTGAGTTTTTCTTGTATTAAAGTTCAATTTATTGTGTAACTAATTTTCATGGTATATAAGACATCCACTATGAACTTAATATTATATAGTCATCATACACATAATTTGTATATTAAAATTTATTATACTAATGTTAATGGGGATTGAATATTATTATTTATCATCAAATTGACTTTATAATTGGCCGAAAAGACAAATAGGTATATTAAATGACCCCCCTAAGACGTATTGGTATATTAAAAGACTCAAGGGACAAATAAGTATATTAAAAGTGTTTTTGTGGACAAATTGGTATATTAAAACCTCTAAGGGACAAATAGCCCTTTTGCCTCATTTGGCTTCATGTCATTTGGTTTTTCTTAATAATTTTTTTTATATATTTTTAAATAATTAATTCTTTATTTAACTCTTATTCATTTGACTATATAATCATAAAAAATGGATATATTTCTATCAAATTATAAAAATATTATTTTTTGCCATATGTTTGTAACTAATAATGTTGTATCAAATATTATTACATAAAAAATTTATTGGTTTTTTTGTATAAATTAAAAAAAACTTATTTAATAGTTGGTTTACATATCGCAAGTTAATAATAGCATATGAAATATAATTTTAACTTATTTCATCCTGTATGGTTTTATAAAAATTCTCCTATTTCATTTTTATTTTATTAAACATTTTTTGTGTAGTTTATAAACAAATACTAGCTCATATATTTTGCGGGACAATTTAATTTGTGCAATTTATATAAACAACCATTGTAATACAGTATTTATTTAAAAAATGTATATAATATGTATTATTAGTGACAAATAATGATAAAAATCCAATAGTTTTAAAATTTGATAGAAATATATACAAAATTTAATTTTTTTTATGATTATATAACCAAATGGATAAGATTATATGAGTATGTAACCAATTAATCATTATAAAAATATATTAAAATAATTTTTAAAAAAACGAAAAGGAAGTTCGATGATGTAAAATAAGGTTACTTGTCCACTAGAGTATTTTAATATACTAATTTGTCCACGAGAACACTTTTAATATACCTATTTGTCTCTAACGTCTTTTAATATACCAATTTGTCCACGAGAACACTTTTAATATACCTATTTGTCCCTAAAATCTTTTAATATACCAATTTGTCTTTGGGGGTCTTTTAATATACTCATTTGTCTTTTTGGCCCTTTATAATTTGATATTATGCAGATTATACTGTATATCAAAATACATATTACTATTATACGACTTTAATAATTACTTTTTTTGCAATAAATACTATCTAGCAGTTGATAGAGGAATATCACAATGTTAGGTTTTAAAACTACGTAAATAGTCCACTATTAAAAAATACCGTTCCTGATTCATTGGTTGACGCAAACCCGTTAAATGTGGGTATGAGGTGAGTATTTCATGACCCATAACACGAAACAATTGGACTGTACGTAACTGACCCGAACCCGAGACAACCCGATTTGAACCGGATCCACGCTTGGCTATATTTTGACAGGTCTATGTTATTTGATGCCATTTCTTAAATCCATTGAAATATCTCCCTTTTATCTTTTCAATACCATTTTGTTAATATACTTCTAGTCAGAAACCAAAATAGCTAGAACTAGCTATAGTTTTCATATTTTAATCCTTCTTGAATCCTGACTCTTTCTTGACTACCCTCTCAATTAAACCTTCACCTTGGCCCATGGATTCACATTACTTAACTATAGTTTAAATGGTTGATTGTTTGATCAACAGTTTTATCAGCTGTTGGGGGGATCAGGAAAGCCACTCCTGCAATGACAGAAGGTATATATGAAACTGGTTTAGTATCATTCCTGTTTCTTGCAAGCTGCAACAGTGCAACTCATGAAATACACATTCAATATTCACACTTTCAATATTTCTTCCCATCCTTTTCAGATGGAGTTGTGTGGATCTCAGTCGCGATCCTCATCTTCCTTTTCTCGCTCCAAAGGTTTGGAACCGACAAAGTAGGCTACAGCTTCGCCCCAATCATCTGTGTCTGGCTCACACTAAACGCGGGGATCGGCCTCTACAACTTCATCAGCTATGACCCAACTGTCATCAAGGCAATCAATCCATGGCACATTGTTCAGTACTTCATCAGGAACGGGAAAGACGCTTGGATTTCACTAGGAGGAGTTGTTCTTTGCATCACAGGTTGATACATTCAGTGGCTAATATATTTTATTTCAATTTCCATAATCCACCTAGTTTTAATTCAGTCGATTTTTCTTATGTATGTTGCGAATTTTATGCAGGTACTGAGGCCCTTTTCGCAGATCTCGCACATTTTACAGTGAGATCAATACAGATTAGTATGTGTTCTATGGTGTACCCTACTATGATGTTAGCATACTCCGGCCTGGCCTCTTATCTTAGGCATCATCCGGAGAACGTACACGACGCCTTCTTCAAAGCCGTTCCAGGTAACATTATGAGTCAAATCTATAACACACGGTTACAACATTTTGAGCAAGCAAGGATTTTTAGGTAAATGAGCTGGTATTTGATGGGCACGTTGTGTTTGTTTGGCTCTTTGCGACAAGTAGGTCCGCTTTATTGGCCGGTGTTTGGGGTGGCTGTTCTAGCTGCGATCATAGCAAGCCAAGCCATGATCTCGGGGACTTTCTCCATCATCCAACAATCGCTCTCCCTCGGATGCTTTCCTCGTGTCAAAGTTGTCCACACCTCCACCAAGTATGAAGGTCAAGTTTACATCCCTGAGCTCAACTTCTTCCTCATGGCAGCATGCGTCTGCGTCACTATCGCATTTAAAACAACCGAGAAAATCGGAAATGCATATGGTACTTCTTCATATATACATACTCTTGATCTTTTATATACACTTACTACTTTTGTAGCTCTTAACATCAATGAATTTTACAACTAGGGTATACCAAATTATACATATATTGAAGGTAGTAGAGGTTCATATAGCTCCAAGGTCTAACATTTATTAAAAATATTGATTATAGGTATAGCAGTGGTGTTTGCTGAGACAATCACATCTTCCTTCATGATTCTCGTCTTGATCTTGATATGGAAGAAGCATGTCATCCTAGTTGTCACCTACGCTCTCGTGATCATGTCAGTTGAGCTCACATACCTAAGTTCAGTCCTCTACAAGTTCACCCATGGAGGTTACCTACCACTAGCCTTCGCTACCTTCCTTATGACAATCATGTTCGTCTGGAACTATGTCTACCGCCTCAAGTATTACTACGAGAAGGACCACAAAGCAACCCCGAACCACCTAAACGAGCTTGCAACTCGCTCCACTCTCTCCAGGGTCCCTGGGATTGCCATCTTCTACTCTGAGCTTGTCGATGGAATCCCTCCGATCTTTGAGCACTATACAACTAATATCCCAGCTTTGCACTCAGTCATGGTCTTTGTTTCGTTCAAGTTCCTACCGATTAACAAGGTGCCACCTGAGGAGTGGTTCCTCTTCCGTAGGGTACAACCGAGGGAACTCTACATGTTTCGTTGCATCGTTAGGCATGGTTATACAGACACAAGTGATGAGAGATTGCAAGAGCCATTTGAGAGGCTTCTGATTGAGCGTCTCAAGGGTTTCGTTGAGGAGGAGTCATTTATGAGCATGTTAGGGCAAAATGTTACATTAGGGCATGTGGTGGAGAATGAAGAAGGGGTGACTATTGATAGTTGTGATGGTGGTGGGGAGGTGGTGGTGGAGGACGAGGTTCAGAGGTTGGAGAAGGCGAGGAGGGCAGGGGTGGTGCACCTCGTCGGGGAGAGTGAGGTGGTTGCAGGTAAAGGATCAGGGTTTGTGAAGAAGATTATGATTGATTATGGATATAACTTCCTAAAGAAGAATCTTAGGCAAAGTGACCAAGTGTTTGGTATTTCGAGGAAGAGGCTTCTCAAAGTTGGGATGATCTATGAGCTCTAGAAAAGATTAACTATGGATGTTATTGGCAAAAGATTAATGTAACAAAATCACGAATAAAAATTAATATAGAATTATAGATTAGTGTGGATTGTACATCCTCTTAATAGGGATATGATCAAGCTTGGAATTCCCTGTGTAACAAGAGTACTTGTATGAAATTATATATATGTCCATATATGTATCCTTTATTAATCCACACTCTGCATTTTTCCTCTTTCAACATTGTAAACTGCAAAAACTAGCACGTGGGATGTAAAGCCTATAGTCTAAGGCCAATCTCAAATCACATACAATGAGAAGTAGTAATCATAGGAAATCTTACAATATATATTATACTCGACAGATTAATTCAAAATCCTAGAGTTTTGGGTTATATATATGACCGTTTGATATTATAAGAAGTTTCTTTAAACATAGATTGAATGTCATTAAATATATATATATATATATATATATATATATATATATATATATATATATATATATATATATATATATATATATATATATATATAGGGTTGTGCTCCGGTGAAAATCTCAAATTGCGGTAAAAACTATGAGGACTACTTTATAGCTTGGTTTATTTGAAACCCAAGCTAAAAACCTCAATTACATAGTGACTTTAAACATAGATTATAAGAAGTTTCTTTAAACATAGATTGAATGTCATTAAATATATATATATATATATATATATATATATATATATATATATATATATATATATATATAGAGGTTGGATCCCGTGTAAGCAACTCTTACGGTGTAATTTGTGAGCAGAGAAATTATTCGTAGGTACCAAGCGATTATTCGTGTATAATAATGTAATTATTCGTATGTATGAACAAATGTAATTATTTGTAAGTAACAAAAGATTATTCATATGTATGTACATACGAATAATCACTTCGTACCTACGAATAATGTCACTGTTCACAAGTTACTTTTAATCTCATCCGTTTGATCTTCTTAATCCGACGCTCTAGATTTGCTCACAAATTACACAGTAACACTTGCTTACACAGGATCTATCCTCTCTCTCTCTCTCTCTCTCTCTCTCTCTCTATATATATATATATATATATATATATATATATATATATATATATATATATATATATAGGGTTGCGCTCCGGTGAAAACCAAAATTGCGGTAAAAACCTGTGAGGACCGGCTTTTTAGCCCCGTTCACTAGCTTTATAGCCCGGTTATAAATAGAACCGATCTATAAGGTCACATATTTTAGCCCGGTTCTGAATAAAACCGAGCTATAAAGTCACTAATGTAATTTTAAAACATGAGTTTTCAGCACGGCTTTTAGGTTTAACCGATATATAAAGTCATGTGTTATTTTAAAACTGGAGTTTTTAGCACGGTTTTTAGGTTGAACTGAGTTGTAAAGTCACTATGTAATTGAGGTTTTTAGCACGGGTTTCAAATAAACCAAGCTATAAAGTAGTCCTCACGGTTTTTACCGCAATTTGAGGTTTTCACCGGAGTCAATCCCTATATATATATATATATATATATATATATATATATATATATATATATATTTGAAAATACAGAGCTATGCCTCATAAGTACACAATATCAAATGGAAAATATCAAAACAGAAGTTGAGTTCCATAACAAATTCGATTATAGTCCAAATGTCCAACTGATCTTAGCCTACCGGAGCTACTCCTGAATTGTTCTTCACTTCTTTGTGATGGTTGATTCAGTCTTGAAGAGAAACAAATATAAAATAGAATATATTATCATGAAATTCATTCAAAAGCAAATTAAAAACATAGTATAACTAAAATGCATAAGCTTGACATATTTTGGGACATATCCAGTTATCGAACCCCAGTAAAGACCGAGATTTTTAAATAATATTTTATAATTATAAATTTCATTTCGATTAAAATTTATTCAATTTCTGACTTCGAAAAATTTCGAAGATTTCCGTTCTCGAACCATCAACTGATTTAAAAAATTCTTTCAAACAATTCTGGCATAACTTGTTCCTCGAATTTGAAAACGAAATAATTCCGCTTTATTTTTCCAAGGCTTAAAAATATTTTTGGGTTTCGTTATTAAATTCGAATTCGATTGATTATTTTAACTCATGTCGGGTTAAGGTCGGAAAGCGGGTTTTTGAATTTATTTCCGGGTATATAAGTTGACTTTATCACAAGTAATATCCTTCCCTTCCTAGCCACCCTAAGACCCTACCCAACAACTCATAGACCCCTACCCAGCTGCACTCACCTCTTCAAATCCGACATCCCCTATTCCTAAACCCGTTCCCCTCACCCTCTCCCTACTTCAGCTATCCAAACAAACCCATTTCTTTTTTTTTTTGGTGCGATTCAGTAGCACACTCTCCCCTTCCTCTGGGATTTCAGACCAACACCATTCTCCATCCCCATTTTCTCTCTTCTCTTTCCAGCAAACCCGAACAACCCTTAGCTCATCCTTTTGTCGCCAGAACAAGCATACACCCCCTCCATTTCTCCCTCTCTTCAACCTCTTTCAAACACCCACAAAACCTCCCTCAGTTTCACCCTTTTTGCCGCCGTGCCAACGCTACCGCCACTCATAAGCCACAACTGTCGAGCCACTGTTTTCAGAGCTGCACCTCACCCTAGTTGATCTGCCCTTGATGTCGACCATCAAGGAGCCCCAAGAGCTGCCCAGAAGGTTGCCGGAGCTGCCCCTCATGCAGAGCACCCCTCCTCGTCCTCCATTGCCCTGTTTAGTTCACATCCGGTAACCCCCCCCGATCCTCTTTCTTTGCTTCAAAGCATCCTCAAACTATGCCTTTACTTACTTCTACTCTGTCCTAAGACACATCAAGCTCCTTATCAAAGTCCGACTCGGACCGATGACCGGGGTCGTGTGCACAGGCGCACATGCGCTAGTAGCCTAGCACACAAGCCGAGTGAGGTTCCATTCTAAAACCAATTGGCAATAGAAGGAGTAGCCCACCGACTCATATACTAGGGATTGTTATGTTCAACTGTCGATGTGGGACACTTTTTGGTCTCATTCACATCTCTCAACACGCCCCGCAAGTGCAACTAGGAATGACTCATCTAGTTGACACTTGGACAACTGGTAGCCTAGATCAGGATCGAAAGACGGGCCGTTAGGCTAACCGTTCTCATACCATATCAAAGTCCGACTTGGACCGATGACTGGGTGTCATGTGCACAGGTGCACATGCGCTAGTAGCCTAGCACACAAGCCGAGTGAGGTTCCATTCTAAAACCAATTGGCAATAGAAGGAGTAGCCCACCGAATCATATACTAGGGATTGTTATGTTCAACTGTCGATGTGGGGCACTTTTTGGTCTCATTCACATCTCTCAACACGCCCCCGCAAGTGCAACTAGGAATGACTCATCTAGTTGACACTTGGACAACTGGTAGCCCAGACTAGGATCGAAAGACGGGCCGTTAGGCTAACCGTTCTGATACCATATCAAAGTCCGACTTGGACCGATGACTGGGTGTCGTGTGCACAGGCGCACATGCGCTAGTAGCCTAGCATACAAGCCGAGTGAGGTTCCATTCTAAAACCAATCGGCAATAGAAGGTGTAGCCCACCGACTCATATACTAGGGATTGTTATGTTCAACTGTCGATGTGGGACACCTTTTGGTCTCATTCACATCTCCCAACACTCCTTTCCCATCATCAAGCTCGAAATCCACCATCGAAGCCCCGACGTCGTTTCTCGAAATCGCTCGGTGAATCCTCTTCTCCTTCCTCCTTTCCTTACTGTGTTTGAACCTTTGTGTGCGGGTTAGGGTCGGGAGGATATGTTGGTTAGTTGGGAATAGGTATCGGGTCGAAAGGAGATCCGGTGACGCTGTTCTTCTTCTTCTTCCTTTTATTCTCTGTTTTCGATCGAACAGGGGCCTGTGCTGTAGGAGGGAGAGAGGTTCATCCCAGACCCGGTCCACCTCCTTCTTTTCTTATTTCGTCTGGTCCGGTTCACCTCTTATTTTTTCAGTTCATTTAAAAGCTGAAACGGGTTTGAGCCTGGGGCTGGGCTCGGGTCCGGATTTGGTAACGGGTTAGAGATTGGGCCTTTTGGGTTGGTTGCTTTATTTTAAGAGTTGTTTTTTATTTATGTTATGTTATATGGTATGGTTAGTATTTAATTGTTATTAGATTATTATTATTATTATTATTATTATTATTATTATTATTATTATTATATACTTTTGAGATTTTGAGATAATTAAAAACTCTGGAAAATTAAATGTATATATATATTATGAATTGTTATACATAGATTATTTGGGAAATATTATGATGTTATATGGTGATTTTAAAATGTGTTAAAATGATATATATATATATATATATTAATATTAATTTATAAATGTGGTTATTAGAAAATGGAATGATTTACTGATTTAATTGATTTAAATATCTCTTGATAAATTACTTAAAAGGTATTTTGAAGTCTTCTAAAATGTCTTTGAAATGTTTCTTGGAGTTGGGGATTTATCGATCCTTAAGATGATGATTTTAAAATAAAGTAAGTTATGCTGGATTATTTTAATGGTATGATTTTATGAATTGGTCAAAGGTTTAATGTTTATAAATGGGTTTGGCTAAATATAATTTTTGAAAGAATTGTTTGACTGTTGAATTGACTTCCTTGAGATTTAATGACTTGAGAAACTTTGTGACTAATTTACTTGAGTTGACTTGATGAATTGATTAATGAACCTTACTTGTAAATTATATGAGTTATGACATGAATATATGAATATATGTGAATTGAAGCATGATTTGATATGATAGAATCTTGTATAGAATTATGGAGATTGATGAGATATTATGAGATGACATATGATATATTAGAACCTTGATTAGGTAAATGTTCATTTTCATTTAGCAATTAAGAAAGTGTAATTAATATTTTCATAATATCCACATTATATTTTACCCATTCCCCTCCCATTCCTCATGTCTGTAAGTGTGCCCCTCCAATTCAAATAGCCGCAGAGAGAGATTACTTGCAAGAAAACCTCTATGATTGAAATTCAGGACCCAAACTCTCCAGACCCAAAATTCGCAAGTTAAGAGCACCGATAACCTCTTTGATGGAAATTCAGGAGCCGACGACACGACCAATCTCTGGGAAAACAACAAGGACGTCGATGCAATAGATGCCCCAATACAAGAAATTAACGAGAAGTCGGACAAACTCCAAACCCAATCCAAATTTTCCAAGGTAACCTTAAAATCCTCTAAATGATAGCAAGACTAAGGTTGTATCGCAGAAGACAGTTGAAGTTGATGAAGTGGGTTGTGTAAATCATGTGAATTTTGATGGGATGGAGAAGAGGATATTACTGATTGTGTGATGAATTTGATTGGAATTTTGGGAATTCCTAGAGCATACCAAGTGTTTGAGGAAATGGCCAGGCAAGGGCTCAATAGTGTCTTGAAACAAGTTAAGCACAAATAAGGATGCAAATTCAGAAAGGCAAGGGCTCTTAGATACAAATGTTCTTGATTTTTGACCCAGGAATCGTGAGATTTTTTAGTGAACCAAGCAAACTCTTAGATACAAATGTTCTTACTGAATTGAAGAAGGATGAGGAGCGGGTACGTACTGTTGGAATCTGATTGCCCTTATTTTCACCAAATGTCACTAGAAAAAATAAAATGTCAATAAAAATGTCAATAAAAATGTCAATTGTCACCGAAACAATTGTCACCGGGACGGGGTCCGTCCCGCTTAAATTTTCCGGGACGAGACCGAGACGGGATTCACCTCTTTTTTTTTAATCCCACACGGGCCTTATCCCAGGGACCCACACGGAACGGGACGGGACGGGCCTTGTCCCTCACATAAAAATATTAAAATACTATAAAAACTTATAAAATAAAAAAATATTTTCAGATCCAGTAGCACAATTTTATACCAAAAAAAAAATAAACACTACCATTAAGTTAAACATTGCAATGCAAATTGGAATTTGAAAGCCGGAAGAAAGCAAGTGCGTGTTTTAATAGCCTCCTTTAGCCATAAATCCTATTTTTAGAGTACGTAAATGCAAGCATTTAAAATTTAAATTTAAATACAATACCTAAATATGTAAATTAAAAAATTGTAATGTTGCCATAATAAAATTACTACTATAAAAATAAAAAGTCCGCGTATTTTGTATATATATATATATATATATATATATATAATATGCGGGACGAGACTGAGATTTGCGGGATTTCACAGTTTCGTCCTACATCCCGTCCCGCATAATTTTTGCGGGACGGGACCGAGACGAGATTTACTTTATTTTCGCTCAAATCCCACTGAGATCGAGACGGGTTCGGGATTTGCAAGATTTATGCTCACCCCTATAGTCAACTGTCACCGGAAAAACTGTCACCAAAGGTAGGCATTGACTGAAATTGTCAATGTTCACTAGTCAAGTCAAAATTAAAAAAAGGTCAAAGAGAGAAAGATGGCATGCAATAAAAGGTAAAATTGTCATAAATAGCATTTATTTAATTAATTACTCCGTAATTAATAAATCCCTCTCGTTTCAAATTTCCTTGACAATCTCAATGAGTTTTGAAGGTTGAGCTATTTTCTTACCTTTCCAAGATCAAACTGCGACTGATCAATATTACTCGGATACCTCCCCGCCTTCAAAACTCAACCCTTCACCTTCCACACTTTAATTTCACAGCGCCAATATTAATAGTCCTTCTAATCCTCAACTCCATTATCATCATCATCTAGGGTTCTCGGCTGTCGCTTGAATCCAGTCCGATCGTCTCAACTCTCATGGTGAGTTCCTAGCTAGTTCCAGAACTGTTTTATCGTCTTTACGGTTCTGTTTATGTGTGTGTGTTTTTTCTTGCACTTGTTAATTAGTTGTTTCTCGATCTTTATAGTTCTACAGTAGTTTGTAGAAGGTTACTGATTTTGTACGTGCGTTGTTTGTTTATATATCCAGATGGAAATCTTTGTAGTGACACCTACTTGTCGAACTATCACTATTGAGATTGCGAGCTCCAATAAAACCGAGGACCTCAAGTTACAAATCCAGGGCAAAGAAGGGATTCGATGCGACCAACAGATTCTGATTTTCGGTGGTAAGATTTTGGAGGAACATGACTTGACCCTATCTGACTATCACATCAAGGATGAATCCATAGTCCTCCTAGTGCCGTGTTTCAAGTACATTATGAAAATCTTTATAAAGATGTCATTGTCGGTAGAGGAGATTCCGATAACATTGGAGGTGGAGAGCTCGGAGACCATAGAAAATGTGAAGGAACGGATCCAGTATATAAATGGGATTCCTCCTGATCAGCAGATGCTGTTCTTTGGCGTTAAAGTACTCAAGGATGGAAGGACACTATCGGATTATAACATTGAGAATAAGAGCACCCTCCATTTCTTTAAACAACCTTGTCGACCTATCTTCAAATCGTTGAGCAACAGTGTGATTGTGTGAATGGCAATATGTTTTTTCTTTTGAGAGAAGGAAAAATTCCCAAAATGCTTTATTTATTTATTTATTTATTTTGTTTTCGTCTTAACCGTTTCTTTTGTGGTTTTTTAAGTTTCCCAATCAGATCAGTTGGCTTTTTACTACCAAAAAAAATAAAATAAAAACATTGTAAAAAGCCGCGTCTTACCTTTGAGCTACATACTCACTTGCTGTACGTACAGTCCTCGTTTGAGCTACATTTCATTTTTATCAAAGTCGCGTTTTACAATGTTTTTATTTTATTTTTTTTGTTTAGAAATAAAAAATGAAATAAAACCTTAAAAACGCGTTTTTAAACCATGTTTTTATAAAAAAAATGTAATTTTTCCTTGGCGTCAAGTTCAAATTTATGATTTACACAAGAAACGTGGTTTCAACCCGCGTTTCTTTGACGAACCTGCAAAAAATGAATATTTCTATAAATATTTCGAACTTGTGAATATTTTGATAAATAAATATTTTTTAGTGAATATTTTGAAAAAAAATTCTGATTATTAAGTATTTAAGTAATAATCTTTCATTCCTGCCAGAAATCGGCACCGGCGAACAACTGCTATATCTCCTCGCCCAATGAAGATCACCTACAACATTTACTACAACATTCCCTATATTACTAAATTATTTTCACATTTATTTAATTTTAAAAAAAATTAAAAAAATTAACGCTGGGTAGCCAAGTGCGGAGCGGATAACTGCTGAAAGCATCTAAGTAGTAAGCCCACCTCAAGATGAGTGCTCTCCTATTCCGACTTCCCCAGAGCCTCCGGTAGCACAGCCGAGACAGCGACAGGTTCTCTGCCCCCGCGGGTTATATTCATATTTTAAACATATATTTTTATATGTTTATAAACTTTTATTTTGAAAAATCATGTTTTAAAATTTTTTATAATTATATTTTGTGAAATAATGCCTTTTTAATTTTTAAAATATTTTAATAGTTTAATTTTCAAAATAAAAAGTTATAAACATATTAAAATAGGTGTGTAGAATATGAATGTAATTTTTTAATATTTTTTTAAAATTAAACAAATGTTAAAATAATTTAGTGATGTAGGGAGTGAAGTAGGAAGTGAAATAGAGGATTTTGATTGCTCCTCGCCGGGGTGCGTCAGCTACTTGCCAGGTTGCCCTCTTCGTCAGACAAGGAGCTCGACCTCTTTTGTCTTCTCCCCACTCCCTTTAATTTTTTTTTACAGTAGGCAATGTTTTGGATACTAAAAGTATCCATGATCATCTAGAAGGATGATGTTCTGGAATTCGTAGTTATAATCTAAAATAAAGTTACAACTCTTTTCCGATTTGGCAATAAAATCAGCTGCACGGTTCGCTTCTCTGTAGCAATGTTGGAATTTGATAAATTCAAAGTCCTTGCTTAGAGCTTGTATTTCTTCTACTATTTGGGAAATTTCCCATGGTGTGTCGTTCATCCGGTTGATGGCATTGATAACGGTTATAGAGTCGCTTTCAATAATGGTCTTCTGTATCCTGAGTTCTGCTGCCAGTCTTATACCTGCAAGAACTGCAAAGCATTCTATTTTTAGCACGGAGTCTGTGTTGCTATTATTTTTGTGTATACGAATTACCCGGCCTTGATTATTTCTGATAATACAACCAATTTGAGAATGGATTCCATTTTTTACAGAACCGTCTACATTTATTTTAACGATATCTTTTGGAGGATATTTCCAAATCAATTTGTTACGAGGCCTGATCTGTTTGGGCAAATTGGTTATATTTTCTTCCTTTTTCCAGCATAGAATATTGTCAATGGTCTGGGTTAGAGTATTGCTTATGTTCTTGTTTGAACCTTTTTGGAAAATGATTTTGTTACGAAGATTCCAAATAGAGTGCCATAGGTGGCATAGGTCGGTAAAGTCTATGTTTAGGACTTTAGTGTTAACAATATTTTCTGAGATATTACTTGTAAAGTTAGGTATAACAAATGATTTGTTTAATTTAATGCCTAAGTTATGATTACAAACATTTACATCCCAAACATTGATATCCCAGACAGATTAATTTGGATCCACAATAAAAATGGTATCTTTAGTGTCAAATCTACATCTTCCCTTTTCAATACTAGAAACACAAATAACACCTCTGCAGAGTGGATTTGGAAACTCAATATCGCCCCTAATATCAAAAATTTCTTGTGGAAAATCATATTAGACATCTTACCTACTGCTGCACGATTGAATAGATACATAAATAGAGTCCCTAGTACCTGCTCTCTATGCAATAATGAGGCAGAAGACGCTAATCACTTACTCTTCAATTGCCAGATAACTAAATCTCTTATCATCATCTGTTAAAAAACTTAACATCATCTGTTAAAAAACAATGATAAGGGCATGAATTAAGTTATATCTCATTCGTACTCGTGAAATTTCTCTTTTTTTTTTATTCACGGCTCATCCAATTTTAATACAGAAAATGAGATTTTTTCTCTCCATTAGATTATTTATTCACGGCTCATCCAATTTTAATATAGAAAATGAGATTTTTTTACATTAAAAATATAAAATTAAAAATAAAAAATACTTGCTATAATACTTATATTAGTTTTTATTTATTTATTTACTTCAAAATTTTAACATTATAATTTTAACTTTTTCTAAATAATTATTTATAAATTAATATAACAGTACATTTCATTAGTTTTCGACCAGTAATTATTACGGAGTACTTGCAAAACACACCACTTACCGTATTAATTAGATATCAGTTCATACAGGAGATAAGTAATACTCCGTATTAATACTACGTAGTAATTCCCAACACAATAAGCAATCAAAGTAATTAATAAAAGTTAAAGATAGAAGGAGGTGGACTACCACCATGGTATACTAAACATTTTCCCATTAACCTTTTGTATAGTTCTTTTAATGGATTAATCTTGATTCTCGCCTTTTATCTCCTTTCGGAAATATTTCACTTAAGAGTATGTGGAATTTAAGTGATTAGATCCTAGAAATTCGCTCAAAAACATGTAAAATGTGCTTTAGGAGTCTCAATTTGATACAGTATAATCCAATCGATACCCAACATTACTTTTGAATGTTACAAAATTGACAAAATGATGAGAGCATGTGTAATACTAAAAATTTGATAGTCGAAGACAACAAATGTGGTCATTCACTCATTCTAACTTTCATTATGATATGTTAATTTTGACATTTAACAATGATAAAAACGAGACCAATGTCTCCCCAGATCAGATTAATGATCAAGATAATAGAAGAAAGGAAAAGTTTTTCAGAATTTGAGATTTAGTTTTGTGTTTCCAGAAACGAAGATTAGAGGGAGAGATCAAGATCGAGAATGCAGAACTGGAAAATTCCATTGAAACTGAATGAATGATCGTACAGGAGGAAGAAGGGGGTTTAAATACAAGTTGATGAACGTGACTATCACATGCTTTCTAACTAACTAACCATAGAACCGGGTTTGTTATTTAAACAAAAATAAAACCCGGTTTTCCTAACAATACACACATACTAACACGCCCCCCTCAAACCGGAGGTGGATCTTCAAGGTGCATCCCCAGTTTGGACAAAAGATCCTTGTGGTGTGTAGCTGGAACCACCTTTGTCAAGACGTCAGCAAGTTGATTCTGTGTAGGAAGATAACTCAATTGCAGTAGGCCATCTATCACCTTCTCCCTTGTAAAATGGCAGTCTATCTCAATGTGTTTGGTCCTCTCGTAAAAGACAAAATTCCTTGCAATCTGAATTGTAGACTTGTTATCACAATTGAGCATCACAGGTGTCAAGTTTGTTTCTCCAAGTTCCTGAAGCATATTCACAAGCCATGTGACTTCTGAAGCAGCTTGGCTCATGGAACGATACTCTGCCTCAGATGAGCTCCCTGACACTGTGGCATGTTTCTTTGATTTCCAAGCTATTGGGTTGTCACCATACAGAACCACAAAGCCGGTAACTGATCTCCTGGAGATTGGATAGGAAGCCCAATCTGAATCAGAAAAAGCTTGTAACTTGATTGTAGACCCTTGCTTTAGTTTGATTCCATAGTGCATAGTTCCTTTGACATATCTTAACAGATGTTCTAGTGCAGCTTGATGAGTAACATCAGGATGTTGCAAAAATTGACTCAAAACATGTACTGAAAAAGATATATTTGGATGAGTATTGGTTAAGAAACTCAATTTTCCAACAATGCTTCTATAAACAGTAGGATCATCAACTACATTACTCATATCAGAAGCAAGCAATTTAAAATTTAAAGGTAAAGGTGTAACACATGGCCTTTGATCACTAATGTTTGCCTCCTTGATAATCTCCTGGCATAACTTCTTCTGACTTAGGATTAAAGATTTGTGAGAATGAATTATTTCTATACCTAAGAAATAATTCAACTTTCCCAAATCTTTAATACTAAACTGATCATGAAGATGCTTCTTAAAAGCTGTCACCTGAGATAAATTTGAACCAATGATGATAATATCATCTACATAAACTCCAACAATAGTTAGATGATCATTGGTATGAGAAATAAGCAAAGATGGATCATGCTTTGATTGTACAAAATTGAAATCAATCAAAGTACTATATAACTTGTTAAACCAATGTCTAGAAGCTTGTTTTAAGCCATACATTGATTTCTTCAGTAAACACAATTTGTTGGATGGATTTGCTACACCCTGAGGCATAGTCATATACACTTCTTCATGTAAATCTCCATGAAAAAATGCATTATTAACATCCAATTGCAAAATATCCCAACCTTTATTCAAAGCTAAGGAAAGAATTACTCTTACTGTTGACATCTTTACAACAGGAGAAAATGTCTCCTCATAGTCAATCCCATATTGCCGAGTATATCCTTTGGCAACTAATTTGGCCTTATATCTTCTTTCAATAGATCCATCTTCCTTTAACTTGATTTTGTATACCCATTTGCATCCTATAGCCTTCTTTCATGCGGGAAGATCTGCTAGCACCCAAGTGTTATTAGATTGTAATGCATTTATCTCCTTGTCCATTGCCTCAATCCACTTAGGATTCTTTGAAGCTTTGGTAAAAGTCTTAGGCTCAACTAAATCATTGTACCCATTGACAGAGGCTGAATGACACATAAAACTAGAATCTGTAATATATGAAAATGAGTTTGTGAATCCAGAAAATAATGGAAATAACTCAAAATTTGAACCAAAATTACAGACATAGTTTTGAAGATGAGATGGTGGTCTAGTGACTCTTACTAATCTTCTGAGATTAGTGACATCTCTTGAAATGTTGGATTCTTTTCCGACAATTGGTTACGAATTACAGTTTCTGTGACAAACATCATAATCGACTATAAAGGTCGATATCGAGGTCTAACGTCGATATCGAGGTCTCTGCTCGACGTCGACTTTGCTAATTTTGTCTACTGCAGGAACTCTACTGGAAATCGACCAGAACTGAGGTCGATATCGACCAGACACATCGATATCGAGTGTCTTCTGAGGTCGAAAGCTTGATCGTGATTACAACAAGGGAAGCGCTGACATACCTCCTCGTGGATTCGATCCTGAATTACCCTACTACTACATTGGGAGGGATTCTTGTATTATTTGTTTGAGACAGGGAGTCAGTTGTAAAGACTGAATGTGTTTTATATTATTATATTAATATATTTGAGTAAATAAATTATTATTTTATTCAATCGATAGAAATGTGAGAAAACTCGTCCTCGAGTGTACGTTTGATTTAAAAAAAAACATTCCGGCATCGTTTCGAGAATTTAGATAATAACAGATTTAATTCCACATTCGAGCTTCGAGTTTTGATAAAATTAATTTAATTCCGTTATCTTGAGTTTAGTAATTGAAATTTTAATTAAAATCTGATTTAGTCGGGATTCGATCGGGTGAGCGGGTTTCAAGTCTTTTCCGCTAATTTGAATTCTTTAGTGGACCCAACTCTTTTATTTTCTTTCCCTTTTCTTTCTCTCTCACTCTCTCTCTCTCCCTCTCCCTCCCCTGCATTCCCCATTTCACACAAATTGGTCCCCTCTCATTGTTTTGGCATCTTCCCTCACCCACCCCAGCTCCCTCATCCTCCCTCTGCAGCATTCAGCACGCCACACCCCTCCCTCTCCCTCCTCTTCTTGTTCCCCGTTTGAACAGACAAACCCCTCTTTTAGGTACTGCAGACCACCAACAACGCACAAATCCTCTCCCCATCTTCCCCTTTCACTGTCCTTCACTTTCACACAAACCCAGCAGCCCCTTTGGGCTCTCCGTTCAAGCGTTCGACCCCGAGCACCTTGCCCAACCACCACACCAACACCATCACCACCCTCATCACCTCGCCTTCCGCCTCTGAGCCACCACCTCCGCAGCTCCTCGTCGTCGCCCCTGTTGCCTCCTCTGTTTTGCCGAGGAAGAAACCAAGCCAGCCATCTTCCCCTCCATTGGCTGCCGAAGCACCTCGCCCTCCTCTCTCCTGTTACCGTTGAGAAACCCAGTGGCGCCACTCCCTCCTCCGTCAAGCGGCAGCTCAGCAGCACCTTCGACGAGCCCAGACCAGCCCAAGCACCCCGGCATCGCTCCCCGGAGCCATTCGGTAATACCTCGAATTTCTCTCTTCCCTCTTGCTCTCGCTTCTTTATCTCCGTGTTGGGTGTGGTCGGGATTCTATCTTCAATCAATGGGTAAAGTTTGGGAAGGAAAGGGCCATTGGAGGCCCGAGAATCCTCGATTTCTCCTTCGTTTTTCCGCCGATGAAACAGAGCATTTGTTGGCTTGGGAGAGACGGGTTCAGCCTCCTCCGGTTCAACTCCCTTCCTTTTCTAATTCACTCCCGGTTCACTTCCCTCCTCCGGTTCAGTAGCAGCAGAAACGGGCACACGGGTTGGGAGTATTTGGTTCGGGTATAGGTTGCGGGTTGGGCTGGGTTTTGGTTATTGGGTTGGGCTGAGATTTGGGTAAGGGTTTGGGTGTTGTGTTTATATGTTATGTTTTATATAGTTTGATATATATATATATATATATATTATTTGATTAAATTATTATTATATATTACTCTGAGATTTGAGATAAATAATAATTTATAGAAAATTTAATATATATATATATATATTATATATATATATATATTGTTTTAGAAATAGATTATTGGGATGAATTATGACTTGTTATATAACTTATGTTCCTATATACTAGTATGATGTTATATGACGATTTTGAGCTATGATTTAAAATATGTTAAAGAAATTTAGTATTTTGATTTATAAATGTGGGTTATTAAAATGAAGTGATTTTGGAAATTTTATTATATTAAATATTTCTCGAGATGTGTTATTATATAATGATTTGTAAGATGATTTTTAAGATGAGGATTTAACTATGTGAGTTAGGAATTTTAAAGTGATTGTTGATTTTGATTTATAAGTAATATTTGTGAGCTTAGAATTATTTTGATGATTTAGTGATGAGAATTATTTATATAATTTTTTGAAATAAGAAACATGCCGGAATTGTTTTATAATATGATTTTTGGAAATTGGTTTTAAGGCTTAAGTGTTAATGTCGGAATTTGGCCAAGTATGAGTTGAGAAATCATTTTGAATATGAGTTGACTTAATTTGGGATTTATGAGTTTGAAAAGTATGGTTGGTATGATTTTATCAAGGGGGTTTGATTGAAAGATGATTTTGGTCGATTTGATTGTATCAAAAAGGTTTTAGAAAACGGTTTTACTATCGGACGGTTTTGAGAATGTTGAGAACTTGGGTTCGTGTGTATGAATGTTGGTCTGGTAGCTTATGGAAATGACTTGATGATAGGTGTGTATTGCTTTTGGATTGCTTTGGACTTGCATTTGGGCCCTTGCTTGTGTTATCTTGTTGTTCTGCATCAACAGGTAAGTATCCTACGGGACTTACTCAGTAACCTGGACCTCCTGCCTGATGTGTCATGTAATGTGTAGTTTTGTTGCATATTAAAGCATGCCATGTAGTATCATGCTAGGATTGCATTGAATTGAGCATGTGTTTACTTTGTGTGTTTGAAACAGAACGACCGTTATCTGTGATAGTCCTAGAGTCTTTGCTAGGGTCATAGGGTAGCCCAGCCCCATCGGGTGCCCTGAGTCTATCGAGTCGATATGAGCATGATGATAGCCAAGAACCATCGGGCATGTTTAATTTATATTTAATTTATGTTATGATGATGATACCGTGGGTGAGTGCACCACCACGAGGATATGCTAGGCTATAGCAACGAACTGGCCAGTCTCTGCACTAACGGGAAGGGGTGCAGAGGTAGGAGAGGGATATGCCACTTGGCATTGTCTTGGGCCCTTTACAGTTATTTTCCGCATGTTATATATACTAGGGGCATGATAGTGTGATTTAAATCTTGTACTGCTTTAGTCATCTTTTATTTAGGCATAGGCATGTTATGTGGCCTCAGCGCGGTCAGAGGACCCGCAGGCGATCACCAGGCCTGACTTCGTGGATAGTGTTAGGTACCGCTCTTATTGCTCCATGCTTCTGTGACGGGGAAATCTTTTGGCGAATCGAAGAATCCGGCTAATATATTCTAACTTGACAAATGACAATCACCCACTCTGTTTTGGTTTTGACCCGGCTCTGCCATGGCTTTTGTATCTAAACCGTACTTTGGCTTTATTTTCGTTTAAATTGTATTTTTGAGACTTCGACATATTAGAGGTTTGAAAGCTCGACCCGTACCTGAATTGCAACATCCGAACGAAGGTATCCGACCTTCGAAACGTATCCCGGATATTTATATCCGGGCCGTTACATCAGCATAGTTATGAATTATTTATTTAAATATTTGAATCCTACACCTCCCTCATACAACAATTGCCGGAACACTACTAGTAGATTTCATTAAAATGTTGATGATGTGCCCAATTTAATGTATTCACTTGTAGTTGTACGCATGAAACTCAACGGAATTATGGTATCCTAATTAACCCTCTCTATATTAGAGGATGACTTTCTCTCATCTTTCAAGCCTTCAAGGTTCAAACGAAAAACATGTCAACTATTAAAACTAGTCGAATTGTACGTATGACATTGGAGTCGTGTTGAGTTTGGTTTATTTTTATATTATGTTATAGTACACGAACTTTTCACGGCATGGTGCATTTTTTCAAATAAAAATATCAATAATATAAAAATTACTATTATAAAATTAAATAAAATATTAACAAAGTTACTAGTATAATTTTTTTTTGATTGAGAAATATTTCGGTTGAACAAAGTCTAACCGAAAGCATCCTGACGGATGAGATCAAGAAAATCGGGATGATTGAAAAGCGCATTACCCTGCAAAGAGCGGCTAAGGTGTGCAACCTTATCGGCCACTCTGTTGCCAATGCGAGGCACATGCGAAAAACTTACTTCAGAAAATTGCTGACAAAGTGTGAGAATATCCCCTATTAAAAGTTCAATCTCCTATGGGCATTTTCCTCTTTTGTTTAGAGCATTAATAATAATTTGCGAATCCCCTTCTACCTCCAGTTTATGAATTCTAAGTTCCAAGGCTTTCCCTATGCCATCTCGGAGTGCAAGAGCTTCTGTCATAATAGCTGTTTTAATACCATAAGAGTTATAACCTATTGGGATAGGGGAACCCAACCAATCTCTTATGATGAAGCCAGTATGGCTATTCCCACTAGGTATGGCTGAGCCATCAAAATTTAATTTCAAATGCTCAGTGGAAGGTTTTTTCCATTTTACTTTACTTACTTTGGAACTTTTTTTCCTGGCTCTATCCGTTTTAAGCTCTTCGTCATCTTCTTCGAAGACCTTCGCCTTTCTCCAATTGTCTATGTTAAGTTGGATAAACCTTTGGATCTCTGTTTGACTTGGGATTGCTTGGTCTCTAAATATGACTTGGTTCCTGAAGAACCAAGTTGCCCACCACTTAGTAGCCAGATCTCTCTTTTCCACATTATCTAATTTTCCCCCCAGCAAAACCAGGATTTTTGACATGTCCCTGGTGATTGGAGAATTATTTTGTAAGATCTGTTGCACTTTTGGAATACAAAGAGCTCCATATTTGCTAATAGGGCACTCGAGAAGGATGTGAGCATCGCCTTCATGGGGACTATCACAGAAAATGCACTTAGTGGGAACTGGGACTCCGCGTTGGGCAAGTCTGACGGACGTAGGCAGACCGTTTTGGCTTATTTTCCACATAAAGTTTTTAATCTTTGGGGCACAGTCTACACGCCAAATCCACTCATTTGGATAAACCAGAACTTGGTCAAGGTTTGTGATCAGTCGCATCGCACTAGCTGTGGTAAACTAGCCATTCTTATCTGGCCACCAGTAAAGTCTATCTGACATGGTCGATACGGGCAGTGGAATTTCTAAGATATCCTTAACCAGGTCCTGATCACAAACGAGGCTGAGTTTCTCCATCCACCATTTACCACCTAGAATGTAGTCGCTTACTGTTTCTGTTAAATTTGTAGAGTCCGGGAGCTCCATTTTTTCACTTAATGGCTTCGAATCTACCCAGTTGTCAGACCAAAACTTAATGGAGTGGCCATCACCAACCGACCAAATCAGACCAGATTTAAATTTGGGGATAAGTTGACATAGATGCCTCCATTGCCAAGACACGTTTCCTCTCTTTCTGTATCTCAGAATATCTTCTTCTTTTAAATATTTGTGTTTAATAACCTTAGCCCACATGTTGAAGGGTTCAGCTAAAATTTTCCAAAGTAGTTTAAGTTGAAGCGCTTCGTTCATATCTTTTGTTTTCGTAATGCCAAGGCCTCCTTTAGATTTTGGTTTACATATTCTGTCCCAACTGATTAATGGTTTGTGTTGAAGATCTTTATTCCAGAAGAATGTCCTATTAATTTGATCGAGGTGTTTGTGAATTTTGGTGGGCAACATGAAGCTTTGCATGGTATAAAGTGGTTTTGAAGATAAATTGGACTTAATCAAAATAGCCCGACCAGCCTGAGTCAATGAATTGGCTCTCCACTTCGATAATTGTTCTTTAGATTTGCAAACAATATTTTCAAAGGTGAGGTTATCTACTTTCCCATTAATAATAGGGCAAACCAAGTATTTCTCCAGTGATCTCGTGTTTTGAATTTGAAGACTTGTTTGCAAATCCTGGATCCGAACATCATTGACTCCAGAGGTAGTTTGGAAAAAAGATTTGGTGAAATTGACTTTTTGGCCAGAAAATGTACAATACTCATCTATTATATCCTTAATCTTATTACAAGATATCGTAGAAGCCTTCGAGAATATCAAGATGTCGTCCGCAAATGCCAGAAAGGGTATATTGGGTCCATTTCTACCAAATTTGAAACCAAGGCCACTAGATCCTCCAACTGATTCACTTTCCAGCTTTCTCGCTAAAGTTTCTGCACAAAGGATAAAGAGAAAAGGAGATAGAGGATCCCCTTGTCTTAAACCCCGCGCAGGGTGGAAGAGATCTGTTGTACCGTTATTGACTAGTATTGAAAAGGATACCGTTGTTACACATTCTTTAATCGAGTTAACCAAAAGCGGATGAAAGCCAATTTTTTTGGAGAATTCTAAATAAAAAATCCCAGTTTACTCTATCATAGGCTTTTTCCATGTCTAGTTTGATAGCCATATACCCTTCTTTCCCTCTTCCGGTTTTGAAAGAGTGGAAGATCTCATGAGCTATAAGAACATTATCCTGAATCGCCCTATCAGACACAAAAGCTCCTTGAAGAGGATGTATCAATTTTCCAATAACCTTTTTAATCCTTTCAGTGATTATTTTAGAAATGATTTTGTAGATTGTTGAACAGAGACTGATTGGTCTATAATCATTTGTTGATGCAGGGTTTTCACATTTTGGGAGGAGTGAGATAAAAGTATGGTTTATCTGTTTTAGCATTCGTCCAGAGGAGAAGAAGCTTTTGACTGCTTTTATAACTGAGGTGCCGACAATATCCCAATATTTCTTGTAAAATTTCATAGTCATCCCGTCGGGGCCCGGGGACTTATTTCTTGCCATGCTGAACACCGTGTTTTTTATCTCTGAATTTGTGACAGGTTTGATCAATTCATTATTTTCTTCTATCGATATTGAGGGCTCAATACAGCATAGATACCTATCGAGATTTGAAACTTGATTTTCTGGGCTAGCGAATCTTTTTTCGAAGTCCACCCTTATTTCCTCCATAATATCCTTCTCCTTACTTAGCATCTCCCCAGTTGATGAAATAATTTGTCGGATAGCCTTTCGATTCCTCCTGCCCGTAGCTACTTTATGAAAATACCCTGAATTAGTATCGGTTAGTTTAAAATGCTTCACTTTAGATCTTTGAAGCCAATAATTTTTGTGAAAATGAAGAAGAGACTCCTTTTTTTCACTAGAAAGTGTTCCTTCGTAACCAAGTTTTGATTAGACTGATAATTAGCCGAAGCTTGTATATTTAATAGCTCATCTTCGACAAGTTTTAGCTGCCGGAAAATATTTCCAAAGGTGACTTTATTCCATTCTTTCGCTTTTGTCTTAAGAATCTTAGTTTTAAACATAAGTTGGAACATAAAAGAGCCCTTGCACGAAACTCTCCATGCTTGTTTGACAATGTTACGAAAGTCTTTCCTCTGTGTCCACATGTTTTCAAAGCGAAACGGAGGAGCTTTTCTCGGCAAACCATCGTCAAGATCAATGGATATTGGACAATGGTCCGACGAGGAGAAGGCGTGGTGTGTAATAGCTAGATTAGTATATTTTTCAATAACCGGGAGTTGGACTAAAACTCTGTCTAGACGCTCATAAATATTATCTGGTCCCGACGGATTCTTTCTCCAGGTGAATTGGTTCCCAAAAAAAGGTAGATCGACAAGCACACATCTATCTTTAATCTCCATGAGACGAGTTACTAGTATAAATTAATAAGAAGTGAGAGTATGGCAGTAAAAAATGAAAAAAAAACTTTATCCGTTTGTTTTTAAATGACTTTTTGAACATTCATAAAGAACTAGACAAAATTAACAGGAACTTTCTTTGGAACAAGGACCCTAAACATAGACCCCTTATTTGCTGGTTTGAGGTGTGCAAATCACGTTCTAAAGGCGGCTTGGGCCTTCGCCTCTCCGAAGATATGAACAAAAGCACTACAGCTAAAACTACTCTGGAAATTATTAGAAGAACCAAGTAACCCTTGGGTCAAACTAGTCTCACAGAAATACCTAAAAGACAAGACTATTCTCCAATATGCCAAAAAATGGACTGTTTCCTGGCAATGGTCAAAACTGACCTCCCTCCTTCCCCTCTTTAAAACTGGCTTACGGTGGGGAATCGCAAACGGGGATTCAATAAGTTTTTGGCATGACTCATGGATTGGGGATTCCCCCCTTTGGACCCAAGCAACAAATTTGAATCTTATTAAAGACGGTCTCATGGTGGGCAGCTTCATTACAGAAACTAAAAAATGGGATGTCAACAAACTTGAGACCATGATAAACAACAACCTAAATAAGGAAATTATCAACTCTATTACCAAAATCCCAATACATAAGCATATTCACCAATAAAGAATATACTGGTTCTGTAGCAAGAATGGATGGTTTTCAACTGCATCTGCGATTGAACTAATGCACAAATCTAAAAACCACACACATTCGGACTTTCATTGGATATGGAAATTAGACGTAGCTCCAAAAATCAAAGACTTCTTATGGTGGGTCTCTAAGAATAGTCTCCCCACCTCTGTCAAACTGGCTTGTCGTGGGTCTGGCGTTCCCACTGACTGCCCCCTTTGTGGAACGCATTATGAGGATATTGATCATTTCCTTTTCCAATGTCGCACTACAAAAAAAATATAATACAACAACTCTCCCTAAAAATTTTTAACACATCACAATCAATCTATGACACCTCAACCAACACAAATGAGGCTTTGTGCATCCTACAAGCCTCTCTCGGTAATCTTGAATTTTCCACCCTCGCAACAACATGATGGTGTATATGGTTTTTTAGGAACAAAACCCTATTTGATAATGTCAACCCTAACTCAAACACAATAGTATCTTTTATTAAAGATCAAATATCTAACTGGAAAAAGGCAAAACATGATGACATAAGCATGAAACAAGACATATAGAAGAAAACTACAGCACCAAGAAAGACCCAAAAATGACTAACAAGGTGGTCGAGGCCCAGACCTTAGTGGTGCAAAGTGCAAACTATATTTTGACGGAGCTCTTTTCACTAACAATTCTAGCTCTTACGGTTTTCTTATCCGTGATGATAAGGGTTGTGTTCTTTTTGCAGAATCTGGAACCTATCCTTTTCCTTCCGTTATTGGATCCGAATGTTTTGGATTATGGAAGGGTGTTCTTAAGGTCGTTGAACTCAACATTAAACACATTTGCATTGAAGGCGACAATATTAGCATTATAAACAGCCTTAAATCTGGTGCTTCTTGCTCGGGCGAGATTGAGATGCTCATTTCTAACTCTCTTTTTGCTCTAGGCCGATTTTCTGAATTCGAGATCTCCCACATCTTTAGGGAAGAAAATCGAGCGGCTGACCGTCTATCTCACCTTAGGATCGATTTCTACGGCTCTTCCTTACCTTCTGATGTTATTCTTAGTAGTATCATCCGAAAGGATACCCTTGACTAGATTGCTCTGGCAATTAGTCAAATTCTTTCCTGTTAAAAAAATGACTTTTTGAAGTCATGTGCGTTTTTTAGAAAGGTAAAAACTACATAAAATATTAATTTTTTATTCAATCTTTTTCGATAATATTATATTTAATTATATATTACTAATATATATGTATGAGATTATTAATTAACCAAATTATTAAAAAATAAATATTTTATATAGTTTTGATCACCTTAAAACATATATGAATAGTAAAAATTCAATTAAAAAACGGACGGGGTATAAAATTAAGGTGACTTTTGATTTAAGATAATTATAAATATTGGTTAGTTTTTTTTATATTAGTCCATTTCGATCGACTTAGTCGCTCTACATCTGGATCGGATACTGTACAGTGACCCATTTAAAAGGTTGACTCTCCCACTCCCAAGTGACTTCATGTTTCCAAGGGGATTCGAAGTTTCAACCTCTTAATATGAGATGTAGCCCCATAACCTCCAAACAAACTTGTGATTTGTATAAATATTGGTTAGTAAATAGTACTTTCTCCGTCCCATAATAATTGTCTTTGGACTATTTCTCCATGCTTTTTAAGGAGCTAAAAACTATATAAAATATTAATTTTTTAATTAATTTTTTAAAATAATTCTATACTTATTAGTAATATGTATGATATTATTTAAAAATATTTAATAAAATGTTGATATTTTATATAGTTTTTACCTTTTTAAGAAAACATGTATGAATAGTTAAAGACAATCATTGTAGGACGGAGGGAGTAGGATATGAGTGTCGATAGACCATCTTCAAACAAAAATTTCTACTAAACTCCAAAAATAAATGTCTTTGATGATTGACGATATCTGAACCGTATATAGTTTTTCGGTTGAAGCTTGAAGGACAAAATTAGGAATGCAACATATTTAGGTTTGAAGTCTCGAAGTCAGAAGCAGGCCAAATGGCGAATAGTGCAGCTGCTAAGTGTCACATGGACAACTCTTTCTGCCCACATGCGCCTCATCTCTTTAATCAAAATTACTACGGAGCACATAATTAATTACTTGATTAATTAATGGTGATTAAGGGTGTGTTTGGATTTCAATACATTTTAATTAATAAAGTTATAATTATAAATATAAATAGTATTTGATTAGGATATTTTATAATATGTTTAAAATAGAAAAAAATTTAAATAAAATATTTATAAATTATGATAATCATTGTAAAAAAATATTAACAACACACTATTCAAATATTTATATTTATAATTATGTTATAAGTAAAATAGATGGGAATCCAGACACACCCTAACTATCAATTAGCATAAGCTGTCTGTCAAGCATCTTCTTATAAAGGGAGACTTGCCAGCATGCTATGTGATAATGTGACTGAAGAATCCACATACAAAAGTGTGGAAATTCATTTCATTATAAAACTAAATAAAGAAAGGTGAATCAAATTTACTTAACTAAAGTGGAATCATAAAATTATCCCTTAAAAGGCGGTCAGGCTAGTAACACTCACTCCTCGGTCAACATCATCAATCCACTAATTTTTTCATAAATTTTATTGTTTTTAATATTCACTATATTTTTTAATCAATCAAAATCTGATAAAGGTCTAAAACGACCTAAATTTCGAGACGGGGAGTATAGTTTTAGTGAGTTACTAAGTAGATTGTTAATTTTTATGGGATATATTGCAAATTGCAATTCATTTTAGATTTAATTATAACTAGAATTTTGCTCAAAAAAATTATAACTAGAATAGATCATCAAAGCAAACAAAAAATATTTGAACAGTGGGTTTTGTTCTGCAACATGTTGTGGAATATAGTTTGTTTTTAATATTTGGGAGAGTTTTAAGTTTACATCAACGGCTAGTGAGAAATTACCAACGGCTAGTATTGGCCGCAAGTAGTTGTAAAATCTTTAAAATCACCCACGATTAGTTTTTCTGTCCTGTTGGATAAGGATCAATTTTCACGTAAAAGAGTAATATCAAAGAGACTTGGCATTTTTTAATTAATTGCAATCTTATTATTTTCAATGCGTCTCGTTTTTTACTTAAATTATAATAGTGGTCATAGATCACACTAGAAGGAATTTCATTTCATTGCAGAGTCGTACCTAAAGTATAGGACCATTGAACTTCTTGAATGGCTTGTCCCATCCAATAATACTAGGATGTCGGATATGGTATATTGTGGATAAAGAGGCTGTTGGACAATAATCATGTTGAAACCCGCGATAAGTAACAAATTTGTTATAGGGCGTTACTGGATGTAGGTCGATGGATCTGCGATGTTTCTTTGGTCAATGAATCTGCGATGTTCCTCTCCGACCTTACATACTCTAAGGAGAGTACCTCATATCTTATCAACTGCCTCACAGCTTCATGCCGGATGCGTATATGCCTCTTCTTGTCGTTATACCCTCCGTTGTTTGCCACTCCAATGGCAACCTGTGAGTCACAGTGTATAGAAATAGCAGGAGTTGGATGCCCCTGAATTGTTTTATCTGCTAGTAGGTTTCTCAAGCACTCAACCTCTTGCCCTGCCAAGTCTAGAGCTATGAACTCTGACTCCATCGTCGACGGGTTATGCAACTCTGCTTTGCATACTTCCATGAGACAGTTGCACCACACAATCTAAAAACATTAGTGGAGCGAATTTCGTCAGTCCCACTTACCCAGTTTGCATCACAATATCCTTCTAGAACACAGGAAAAACCCTCAAAATGTAATCCCCAATCAAGAGTCCCTCTAAAGTATCTCATTAACCTTCTAAGTGCATTCCAATGTTCTTTACTAGGATTATGTGTGTATCAAGTGAGTCTACTTAAAGCATAAGCTATATCAGGTCGAGTATAGTTCATTAAAAACATTAGACTCACATTAGACTCTCAATAACCTTAGAGTATTCCTATTGGGAAACACATATACTTGAGTTCTTCACTAACTCTATGGTAGCATCATATGGGTTCCTAACTGGGTTCACATCATAGTTGTTAAACTTTTTCAATACATTTTGTACATGATGGGATTGAGACAAAGTAAAGCCATTTTTAGTTCTAATCACTTTAACACCTAGAATCGCATCTACTTCACCTAAGTCTTTCATTTCAAAGCGAGAGGAAATATATTTTTTTGGTTTCATTTATCACATCCACCCCAGTGCCAAATAACAACATATCATCAACATATAGGCACATAATAACACAACCAGAATTGAACATCTTGGTATAAACACATACATCAGATCCACTAACCACAAATCCAAAACTCAACACAGTTTTATGGAATTTCTCATACCATTGTTTAGGTGATTGCTTTAAGCCATAGAGAGATTTCTTTAACCTACAAACCATATTCTCCTTACCTGGAACCACAAAACCTGGAGGTTGTTACATGTATATTTCCTCTTCTAGATCCTCATTCAGAAAAGTTGTCTTTACATCTATTTGATGTACCAAAATCTTGTAATTAGATGCTAAAGAAAATAAAGTTTTAATGGATGCAATCTTAGTTATAGGAGAATAGGTGTCAAAATAATCTACTCCATCACTAGTACAAATATAGGGGGTGGAGCACGGTAAGTTGGGTACGGTTTTTTAAAATCGTGCTTATTTTTTATTTTAAGCACATTTTTATATTAAAAGTGTGTTCTCAACCCCAAATTCAACTAAAAGCAACACGCTTTCCATAAAACCGTTCTCGTTTATTTCTAAAAAAATATTTAGACAGGTTTTCGTGTAAAGCGTGCTTAAAAAAACTTAAAACGAACACGGTTTAATTTTCAAAGTGTGTTCCCAAAAGCATATTTGACTAAAACAAACACACTTTGCTATAAAACCGTTCTCGTTTATTTGTAAAAAAAATATTTAACTTGGTTTTCGTGTAAAGCGTGCTTCAAAAAATTACAACGAACACGGTTTATTCTCAAAGTGTGTTCCCAAAACCAAATTTACTAAAATGAACACGTTTTTCTATAAAACCGTTCTCGTTTATTTATAAAAAACTATTAAGCCCAGTTTTCGTGTAACGCGTGCTTAAAAATAAATTCTAATGAACACGGTTTCATTTTACAAGTGTGTTCCCAACACCAACTTTAACTAAAATCAACAGGCTTTTCTATAGAACCGTTCTCATTTGTTTTTGAAGGAATAATTAGCTCGGTTTTAATGTAAAGCGTGCTTAAAAAAATTAAAACGAACACGGTTTTATAAGAAAAGTGTCTTCCCAAAACCAAATTTAACTAGTAGGAACACATTTTCCTTTTAAAGCGTTCTCATTTAATTTTATAAACCGTTCTCGAAAAAATATTTTTTTTATATTTAGAGTTTTTTTAGTAATTAGATTAAGTAAATGCACAAAGTTACAACAAAATTCCGTAGCTCAGGTAGCAGGCGTATGAAGCAGACGAATTCGGTATGAGGGTACAAGAGGTCGTGGGTTCGACTCTTGGTTCGAGAGGTAAGGTATAGCATTGGACTAGTGTTGAGATGGATATATCTGTTTGAGAGTTATATGAAAGAGCACACTTTTTATTTAAAGTGTGCTTATTATTAAGCATAGTTTGAAAAAAAAGTGTGCTAAAACTTTTTTTTAGCACACTTCAATTGAAGTGTTCTTATAATTCGAGCAGAACAGATATTGACTGTATGGTAAGTTTAAGAACGCTTCAACACAAAACCGTGCTTAAAATATGGGATCATGGTTAAATAATAAGTGTGCTTGTTTGGGAGCGCACCCACTATAAGCACAGTACGAGAAGTGCGCTCCCATGCATTAAAAAAAAAAAAGCACGCTCTGGTCCCCCCTTTTATACTAGTGCATGTTTTTGTGTGAATCTGTTGATTACTAGTCTTGCCTTAAATCTTTCTATAGAACCATATGTTCTAAATTTTCACTTAAAGATCCATTTACAAATGGCCTTGTAACCTTTAGGCAAATTAACTAGTTCCCAGATTAAATTTCATTGTTTACAACATCTTTCCAAAAACTAGCATCTACAAAACTCATTGCTTCTCTATATGTTTTAGGTTCATCCTCAATCATGAGAACACCAACTAGAGATTCATCGATTTCACCTAAATCACGGAGTTCAACCAAGAAAGCAGTCACAAAATCAGGACCAAAGCTAGTTTCAATTATACGTCTTTTACTTTTCCTAATTTCACTAGGTTCTTCAACATTGGTAGAAGCAGGTAAAGACAAAGATGCAGGTTCAACAACAGCAGGAATACTATCATGATCTTTCTTCAAAGGGAAAATATGCTCAAAAAATTCAGCATCACATTAATATTCACACATAGACCTATCATGCAAGCACATAAATTTATAGGCAGCACTATTCTCAGCATAACCAACAAACATGTCTTCAACAGTTTTAGATCCAAGGTTATCTCTCTTAAATGCAATTATCCGAACCTTAGCTAAACACCCCCACACTTTCATCAATCCTAGGTTAGAAGGATATCTTTTCCATAGTTCATAAGGGGTTTTGTCTAACTTCTTATGGGGTACCTTGTTAAAAATGTAGTTTGCATAAAGAACAACTTTACCCCACAAAGAGTCGGGTGACTCAGAACTCACAAGCATAGAAATCATCATGTTTTTTAAAGTTATGTTCTTTCTCTCTGCTACTCCATTCGATTGAGGGCTATAGGGTGTTGTACGTTCATAAATAATGCCATTATTCTCACATAATTCTTTCAAAAACGTTGTCCTATATTCCCCACCTCTATCAGATCTAAGTTTTTAATTTTCCTGTCAAGTTGGTTTTCTACCTCAGCTTTGTAGATTAAGAACATTTTCTCTGCCTCATCCTTAGATCTTAGCAAATAGAACTTGGTATATCTAGAATAATCATCTACAAATGTGATGTAATACCTTTTTCCACCTCTACTTTCAGAGTTCCTAAAATCAGTTAAATTCGTATGAAGTAATTCTAGCAATTCAGTAGACCTCTTATTTACAGGTTTAAAAGGTTTCTTAGTGAACTTAGCTTCCACACAAATTTTACATTTTTTATGATTATTATTACCCAAGTTTGCAATTAGGCCCATTTTATGCAATTTGTTCATAGCTTAAACATTCAAATGACCTAATCTAGCATGCCAAAGATCAACATCAACAACGATATAAGCGGAAGTAGAAGCTATATTAGCATAATCAACAACAGTTTGCAAAATAAACAATTCGCCAAACTTATAAGCCTTCTCTAAAAATTTCTCATTCTTGGACAAAACTATATAGTCACCTTCCATGACTCCCCTTAGCCCGAATCAAGATAAGAGCCCTCTAGAGATCAGGTTCCGACGTAGGGAATGCACATAAAAAAACATTCTGCAGGCTCGGGATGTTACCTAAGGTGAGCTTCAGTGAGACCTTTCCCTTGCCTAGCACCTTCGATTGGCTTGAGTTCCCCATTTAGACTTGCTCAGCTCCGCTTGCGAGTTTGAACTCATCAAACAGCTCTCTGTTGGCACAAAAGTGCTTCGTGGCCCCAGTCATGCTTCCAACGATGTTGACTTCAGTGATGATCGCAACTAGGGGTGTGCATGATTCGGTCCAAACCGAATTTTTGGGCCGAACCAACACAAACCGAACCGAACCTAACCTAACCGAAGTTTTTCGGTTCGGCTTTCGGTTCGAGAATTTTCATTTTTCGGTTTCGGTTCGGTTTGTGTTCGGTTTCGGTTCGGTTTGTGTTCGGTTTCGGTTCGGTTTGTGTTAAACCGATTTTTTTTAAATATTCCAATATATATAAATATATTACTTTTTATACACTACATAAATTATATATATATTACTTTTTATACACTACATAAATTATATATATATGTATTTATACACTTTATAAAATATATATACACTATACAGTGTATATATACACTAATACACATATTGTCTTGTGTGTGTAGTGTGTACTGTGTATATATACACATATATAAAGTGTATATACACACATATATACACTAATACATTTATTATTTTTTTGTTCGGTTTGTGTTAAATTGAATTTTTTTTAAAAGATTTTTTTTTAAATTTCTTTTTATGGAAATTCGGTTCAACTATGTTAAAACCGAACCGAACACAAACCGAACCGGCAAATAACCGAACCGAACCTAATGCTTTCGGTTCGGCTTTCGGTTTTGAAATTTTAAGATTTTCGGTTTCGGTTCGGTTCGGTTTTAGACCGATGCACAGCCCTAATCGCAACTATGACTTCAGGATTAGCTTCAACGACGTTTGCAATGCCCTTGTTCTGCCCACCATTGGTCTTTTAGGTAACATACTGAGCATCCTTCCTTTCACGGCACTGGAAAGTCATGTGGCCGGCCTTGTCTTCCACATACATAGCAGCCAGTGTTGTTCTGCTTATCTTCGTTGTTGTTCTTCTTGAACTTCGCAGGCTTGTTGTTTTGTTCACTAGGGCCCTTCTTGTTCTTCTTGTTGAAAGGCTTGTTATCTTTCTTGTTAACCTACGGAGTTTCAACAATGTTAGCTTTTACCGTTTCAACAGCTGTGAAGGAGGTCTCCTTCTCCTTCAGTCGGTTGGCTTCCTTAATCTTCAGATGGATGACGAGTTCCTCCAGGGTAAAGTCTTTCTTTTTGTGTTTGAGATGATTGCAGCAGCGTGCCTAGGACTCGGGAAACTTCTCGATCAATCAGGACGTTAGCCTGTAGAACTTCGCACATCTCCATCCCTTCAGCCAGTATATCCGCTACCAAGTTCTCGTACTCATGCACCTGCTCCATGATAGACTTGTCATCCACCATCCTGAACTGGACCCACTAGCCAGTCACATACTTGCACTTTCCAACATCGTCAGTGTCGTACTTTTTATCCAGGGTTTCCCAAATAATCTTAGCAGACTTTTGAATCAATAGCGAATCGAACAGCACGTTCGTCATGATTCAGCAGATAGCCCATAACGACCTTGTTGTCGCGCTCGTACTTCACGAGCTCCTCAGAAGATGCGGGAGGATTGGGCAGAGCATCGCCCTCGACAGCAGCAGAAGTCGCATGTGCGGCGGGAGGTCCTTGAACAACACGTAATCAATCTCCAGTTGTTCAAAGAAGATCAACATCTTTTGGGACCAGTACTTGTAGTCCGAATCATCCAAAGGCTTCAGCTTCAAGCGATCGAACAACGGCTTCTTGTAAGAAATCTCCATGGCGGCCATAGTCTAACAAAAATATGCTTCTCACTATTGAACAATAACCCTACTAGAACCTGCGATAAGCAACAAACTTGCTATAGGGCGTGAGTGGATGTAGGTCGAACTCGTTTGTGTGAAGAGGCTAGGGCTGCGGTGAAGCGTGGTATGGAAGCCACTGAATGGGAAACGTATTTTCCCCTGACAGATGTGTAGATCGTATACGACGCAACGTCTCCCAAGGATTTCACAAGCTTCTCTCACAGGTGCACTTAAGGGAAAGAAGATGGAACTGCAACAGGCTCTCATTTTATTATTAAGATAAAATTATGGAGTAAATCAGTAAAGTACAATAGCAAACAAAAAAAAAGTTAAATCAGAAATAAAAGTATATAGTATACTTGTTATAACCCTTTCAAATATTTGATTCTATATAAATAGTTTGATCATCTTATATCAAATTTAATGTGAAATACTACCTCTGTTAATTAAAACTTGTCGTTTACTATTCATGCACGCTTTTTTAGAATGATAAAAACTATATGAAATATTAACTTTTTTAAAAATTTGTTTTTATAAATTCATACTTAATAGTAACAAGTATGAAATTATTAAAAAATATATATTAAAAAAGTTAATATTTTATATAGTTTTTAACACCTCAAAAAGCGTACGTGAATAGTAAAACGTCAAGTTTTAATTAACGGAGGGAGTATATATTAATTCACTTATTAAGCTGACCCCACTTAAAACTAGTAATTTTATTTTGATCAACTATTTATTTTCTAATTAAAATTACTTAATTTTTTTATTGTCATAAATCATAATAAACCGATTTTGTTTGAACAGTATTTCTATTGATTGTGTTAAATTTTGGTTAAGTGATTTAATTGAGATAAATGTTGATTAAGAAATGATAATTGGTTGAGACTAGGTATCTGTTTAACAAATATTCGATTGAATCAAGTTTTGATTGGATTAAGTTTTGGAACATTCACTTGAATGGATTTATATGATCTCGAAATAATTTTTTATTACATATATTCATTGTATTAATATAAAAGTATTATAGAAGTGACATTTTAAAAAAAAAATTTAGGGTGGTTTTAATAATTAGTTTTACCATTGTTTGATACTAACTTCTGCAATCAAGTGTGTAATTGAAACTATTTTTTGCGTTTTTTATACTTGAGTGCAACACTCCGAAAAAAAAAATTAAAAAAAAAACAAAGTGAATGATTGAGTGATTCATCCATTCATAACATTTTTTAATGAACCATTTAAAGGCACTTATGACATTTAATAACCTAAACCCCTTTATTGTGTGGAGTTAATAAATTGTGAAATTAATAAAATAAACATTTTTTTGGTAAGGAATAATAAAGTAAACATTGATATATCTGAGTATTTGACTAAGACTTGACTGGTGAGTTTCAATGGTGGTCCCTTCGCTTAGGTTTGTGAGAAGACATACACACAAATTACACACACCCACCCATGTGTCATGTGTGTGCCACTGCCATATGCCCATATATAGAGCACCTCTTTACACTTATGGTGGTATGAACAAAGTACAAACTGAAACACTCAAAATACCATTTATATCATATTTTAAGACATATCATTGAAAGTTCATTTGAAAGGTGAAATCACCTTCAATAGAGCACCTCTTTACACTTATGGTATGAACAAGTACAAATTCAAGCACTCAGAATACCATTCAAGCACTCAGAATACCATTTGTATTTGTATCTTATTTTATTTAACGTTTTTTCTATCCTATACCCTTGAGGCATACTTATGGAATAAAATGTCCATTTTAAAAAAAATATCCTTAATTAAAATATATTAGTCAAATTTTAAATTAGATTTCTAGGGTCGCTTATTTTTTCTATAGTATCTTTTCCAATTAAGATCTTATTCTATGGTCTTATGACAGAGGATAAAAAGACCGATTATTTAAAATATATTATCTATTATACACGGGTGTAAAATTAAACAAAATAATTTAAAATATGAATTTTTTATTATTTTGAGTAGCCAATGTCGACGGGCTATTTAATACAAAAATATCTTCAAAAGTCGATGTCGATACAATACACTTGACGCAAAATTAATCATACAAATATTAAATCAATATTTTAAATGATTCATCTAACTAAATACTTAAAATTAAAATGGCTAAACTGATTAATTTAGGAAAATATTTCATAAATAAATATGTTTAAAAATACACACAATAATATAATATAATACACAAGAATATTGTTTTCCAACCCTTGTACAAGCTAGTGATTTTATTTTCATATAGAAGATGATTGGGTTTTACTACGTAATAAAGTAGGCATATATAGTCATGAATGATGATCTACCAAGTCGTGTATTTAAGTCTTGTTTATAATATTCTTAAACGAAGTCAATTAAAGATGGATTTTTATAACTTATGCTTTAAACATATGTATTAACACTAGGCCAGATTGACGCTCTAGACACAGACGGGCTTTTAGTCGTCGCCTGAATGTACTTCAAGGGACGAACATAGCCTGGGTCGTCACTTACAATAGGACCGGATGTATACCCATCCAAGAGAGCCTTTCAGGAGACGAATAATTAATAAGTTCGTCGCATGAATAATAAGTGGAAGTTGACCACACCGTTGACCATCGATAAACATGGTGATTCAATAAGGATTGTCAGATGCCAGTCTTGCCATCATCATTGAGGGGACAAACATATATAAGTTCGTCCCTTGAATCAACTTTACTTTTAAATAATGTGATTCGAAGTGTTTGGCATATCGTCTTCTTCCGGACAGTGGGATTATTTTGGCATCGTTTTCTTCCGGACAGTGAGGGCTATTTTGGCATTGTCTTCTATTTCTAGATGGAATGTTGTTTTGTTCATTACTCATTAATTGATCTTCGTTGCACCTCACAAATTGGAATAATGATTTTCTAGAACATTAATGTACAGTGTAAAACTGGCCGTGAGAGTGGTACAAGGTACAAGGGCTGATGCGGGTGACTTCAATAAGGATTGTCAGATGCCTGAGAGTGGTATAAGGTACAAGGGACGAACATTGTCCATAGTTCGTGGCTTGAGTGATTTCACTTTTGGCGGAAAAAATCCCGCCAATTTTTTTGGTTGCTTGATTACATATTAACTAGTGCTATATATATTTGTACAAATGCATATATGTACTATCTTTATATACTATAATGCTATGAAACCATCATTTATAATGCTATATTTATATAAAACCATATGTTAGAAGTGCAATTTGACCACATGTTGACCACATCATTCAAGGGACGAACATTGTTCATAGTTCGTGGCTTGATTGATTTTCACTTGTGGCGGGATTTTTCCCGCCAATTTTTTGTTGTTGCTTAAGTACATATTAACTAGTGCTATATATATTTGTACAAACGCATATATATTATATTTATATACTATAATGCTATGAAACCATAATTTGTAATGCTATATTTATATAAAACCATATGTTATATTTATATGTTATATATGAATTTTCAATTTTGGGTCGTTTGAGATTTTCACTTGTGGAGATGGAGATGATTGAGATCGAAAATCAAGATTGTGATTGTGACTGGGATTGAGATTGAGATCAATCTTGATATTGAGATTGAGATTTTTGTTGTTAAATATAGATTTTGTGATAGATGTTATATATGTATTTTCAGTTTCCGTTTAAGATTGATACAAAGTATGAATTTCCAACTATCATTTGAGATTGGGATCAAGATTGTGATTGAAATTGAGATCAAGATTAAGACCGAGATTGAGAATGAGATTTTGGTTAATATATAAATATAGATTTTGTGATAGATTTCATATACGAATTTCCAATTTATGTTTGAGATTGAGATTGATATCGAGATGAAGATTATGATTGGGATTGAGATCAAGATTGTGATTGAGATTTTGGTTGTTAAATATCGATTTTGTGATATATGTTATATATGAATTTTCAATGTCAATTTGAGATTGAGATTGATATGGAGATTGAGATTGAGATCGAGATCAAGATTGTGATTGTGATTAAGATTGAGATTGAGATCAAAAGATTGAGATTTTGGTTGTTAAATATAATATAGATTTTTTGATAGATGTTATATATGAATTTCCAACTTTCATTTGAGATTGGGATCAAGATTGTAATTGTCATTGATCAGTTTTTTAATGTGAGCATTGATATATACCAATGTATTCTACGTTATATATGAATAGCTATCACATTGTGCCCCACTCGAGTTCTAGCCTAGCTATCACATTGAATTCCCGATTTCATCGAGATCAAGATCGAGATTTGAGATTAAGACCAATATGGACATTTGAGATTTGAGATTGAGATTGAGATTGAGATTGAGATTGAGATTGAGATTGAGATTGAGATTGAGATTGAGATTGAGATTGAGATTGAGATTGAGATTGAGATCAAGATAAGATCGAGGTTTGAGATTGAGATTGAGATCAAGATTAAGATCAAGATTGAGATTTGATATTGAGATTAAGATTAAGATCAATATCGAGGTTTGAGATTGAGTTAAAGGTTGAGATCGAGTTTTCAGATTGTGATTGAGATCATGATTTGAGATTTGAGTTCGAAATTTCAGATTGAGACCAAGATTGAGATTTGATATTGAGATTGAGATCAAGATTAAGATCAAGATTGAGATTTGATATTGAGATTAAGATTAAGATCAATATCGAGGTTTGAGATTGAGTTAAAGGTTGAGATCGAGATTTCAGATTGTGATTGAGATCATGATTTGAGATTTGAGATCGAAATTTCAGATTGAGACCAAGGTTGAGATTTGATATTGAGATTGAGATCAAGATTAAGATCAAGATTGAGATTTGAGATTGAGATTGAGATTTAGATTTAGATTGAGATTTAGATCAAGGTTGAAGTTTGAGATTGAGATTGAGTTAAAGGTTTTGATCGAAATTTGAGATTGTGATTGAGATCAAGATTAGAGATTTGAGATCGAGATTTGAGATTGAGATCAAGATTGAGATTTGAGATTGAGGTTGAGATCAGGATTTGAGATTAAGATTGAGATCTAGATGATGATCAAGATTGAGATTTGAGATTGAGATTGAGGTTGAGATCAGGATTTGAGATTAAGATTGAGATCTAGATGATGATCAAGATCGAGGTTTGAGATTGAAATTGAGACAAAGATTGAAATTTGATATCGAGATAAACACTAAGGTCGAGATTTGGAATTGAGATCGAGATTAAAGTCCTAATTTCCTTGTTGAGATTGAGATAAAGGTGGGGATAGAGATTTGAGATTGAGATCAAAAATCAAGATTTTAGATTGATGTCGAGATTTGGAATTGAGATCGAGATTAAAGTCCCGATTGAGATAGGTCTGAGAACAAGCGCCCATGGCTGCCTCATTCCCGTCTCCTCCATCCCTCATGCTTCACTCTCCTCCTCTCGACCTCTCTCTTTCAGATCTGATCGAAGCCCCCTTATTTCGTTCAGATCCCATCTCCCTCTCGCTCTCTCTTGCATTCTCGGCCTCACCATATTCCGTTGCGTCCCTCATCCTCGCTCACTCGCATCTGTCGCTATCGTTATGCCAGTCGGACTTGGAGCCGACATCGACGGCGAATCCAAAGCCTCATGAAGTAGACGTCCTCCATCTGTCCCCTCTTTCCCTATGTTCCAGGCGCCATTCCGGCCTCGCCTCGTCGGAGCCCTTCTGCTGAGACGTTGTCGACACTAGAGGGGGTGACACCTCTGCCGCACGGGAGCCATGAATCTAAGGTCGGAGATGAGCACCAAGGCCGAAAACCACCACGCCGCACCTCTGCTCGCTCCCCCTTCTCCCTTTTCGGATCTGCACAGCCAGGGGAACACCCAGGGCTCCCCTGTACTCTCTTTCTCACTGCCCAACTCGACTCCGACGACTCCGAGGACTCCGATGCTGCAGCCGACCCTTGAATGAGCCTAGGACTCGATTCAATTTGGGGTATAACTCCTTGATTTTGACCCTGTCTTGCCTGATTGAACTTTGAGCTTAGTTAGATTGTTGAAGCTTTAATTGATTTACTTAGTTGATTTACTGGTTTTGGTTTAGTTGATTTAATTAGTTGCTTGCTTGTAATTGAATGTTCTGTTGTTGATTTTCTAATTTTTTCATTCCTTGTTTGATTAAAGTTTCAGGTCTCAAATTTCAGGTCTCAAATTTCAGGTCTCAAGTTTCAGGTCTCATTCCTTGTTATCAAAAAAAAAGTTTCAGGTCTCAAATTTCATTCCTTTTTTGATTTAATTAGTTGCTTGCTTGTAATTGAATGTTCTGTAGTTGATTTACTGTTGTTGATTTTCTAATTTTTTCATTCCTTGTTTGATTAAAGCTTTAATTGATTTACTTAGTTTATTTTCTATTCTTTGCTTCAGTGTTAAACTTTCAGGTCTCAAATTTCTGCAATATGTTTTACATCTAACTCTGAGCTGCATGACAAGGTAAATCGAGTCCTATCCTTTTGAGATATTACTTAGAAGTAGGTCTTTCTATGAAAACCTTGATTTAATAGAATCTGGTCATTGTTGCTAGTTGTATTCCTTGCAGTTCTAATTATCTTCGTGGTCAATATAATTGCTAGTTCTAATTGCTAGTTGTATTCCTTGCAGGTCTTTCCAAGGTATTCTATGTGTTGCTGCCGAACAAATGCAGAAAGCGGCCAACTTTGCTTAGGAACAATTGAAGGCTAAGCATCAAGAAGAAAAGATATGGTTGTGTGTTTGTATGTAGTTTGCAAGTTTGTGTGCATTTGTTTGCTTGGTGTGGAACATGTGTGTTTGCTTGGTGTTGAACTCTATTTTGTATGCAGTTTTTGTGTTACATTTGGTTTCGGACAGGGAGCATCAAAAAATGCAGTGTATATTTTTTAAAAAAATTTATAGACTCAGGCTACAAACCTAAAACGACTAAACTCCTATTAACTGAAGCCACCCAAAGTTGATCCCCAAAACTCTCAGGTCACAACAAACGCTGTCCGTTGAATGGTCTGAAGGAGGTTCAATAATCAAATGTTCGTCACGTAAAACTTTGAGAGACAACATGACTAACCAAATGTTCGTCACCTAAACACTTTGAGGGACAACATGAATAACCAGATGTTCGTCAAGACACAACATTAATTCACCTTATGTTCGCCCCCTCAGTTATCAAGACACAAACTTTAGTGGTGGCCTCAACAATATCATGTCTGATAATGGCCTCGTGGGTCGGTCGCTTGGATGTCAAACAAGGGACGGAGGTTCAATTGGTCCGTCTTTTAAGTGCTCTAGGGTCGCTCTACAAGGCACAGACCTCAGGGGACGAATATACGTCCCTAGAGTTAGTAGGCGTCTAAAACCCTCTTCAGGAGACGAAATTTGCCCGTGTCTAGAACGTCAAACTGGCCTAGTGTAAAATATAAAATTTTAAAATTAATTTTCTATGCTGGAAAAAAGGGTTATTAATATTTTAAAAATTTTAATAACTAAATCTCAAATAATGTGTGAGAACATGCCCAACAGGTTCCCTAAAACAATCTCCAAAATAGAAAACTATAAGTCAAATATTCTGAATATTTTTTGGGTTCATTCCAACAGTTTTCCCATTGTAAAGTTTACCCCAAAATATATAGAGTTTTCTTCAAATTTAGGGAACGATCTCCATATTTTTTTCTCCATTCTCTATTTTGGAGAATGTAATGGGGAAGCTCTTGGACCAAAAATCATCTCAATATTCTCCAAAAAATCAAGATGGAGAATCTCTTGAGCATGCTCAACAGCTTCTCTAAACAATTCTCCAAAATGGAGAATTATGAATCACATATTCTGGATTTTTTTAGACTGAAATCCAACAGATTCTCCATTATGGAGTTTACCCCAAAATATATAGAGTTTTCTCCAAATTTAGGGAAATATCTCCATTTTTTCTCCTCATTCTCTATTTTGTAGAATGTAATGGGGAAGCTGTTGGACCAAAATCAACCTTGATATTCTCCAAAAATCCATTATGGAGAGCCTGTTGGAGTTGCTCTTACAATTTTTTTTGTATATAACTGCTATCTCTAAATTCAAACAATTTCAAATTTTCCCTCTGTAATTTTTCTTGAAGTAAAAATCAAGGTTCACCTCACTTTTAACCATTAGGTCTAGCTGGTCGGTGTAAGCTGATTTACCTAATGTGTAGCTCTTACCAACTGGGTTACGTATCCGGAGTTTATCGCCAAAGGTAAGTTACCCTCGTTAAGAGAATAGGATAAGATCCTAATTTAGAAAGATATCCTATAAAAATAAACAACTCTAAAAATCTAATTTAAAATTTAACTAATTTATTTTAATTAAGGATATATTTTTTATAAAATGAAAATCTTATCCCTACATTCCTAAAAGATAGAATAGAAAAATCGTTTCAAATTTAATTGAATGGAGACATCATAACATCCAAAACCTTTCCTTAAAAAAGTGATATTTCTTCCACCATAAGTGAATGATATATGACGTACATAGAATAAAGTACTCCACTCTCATAAAATTAACACACTAATTAACTTCTTTAAGGAAACGACAAAAGGACCCAGAAAGATCTACCACACAAGTACAACCACCATTGAGATTCGTTCGACCCAATTCATTATTTCTATTACCGTATAATTTATAGTAAAAAAAAAAAAAAAACTTTTTTTCTTTAGGGTATACGTTAAATTTTTCAATTTTGTAAATTTTATTAAAATAATTTCTTAAGCTAAATTTTAAATAATTTTTATGGGGTTAATAGGCTGGTTGGACAAACGAAAATTTTTCTAAAAAAAACCTTATGGTAGTTCTTAATTTTGAAATAATCACCAATTTAAAAGATTATTATTCCTTTTCCGTTTTGTTTAAACGGTTGTTTGTACACATAGGCGGAGCTAGGGGCAAGGGGAGAATTCACTCCACCGCACACACATCCGATGAATCACCTATATTTGTTATACTCGTCGATAGCTTCGTTTTGATATATTATAAGTCTTAATCCGATAATCGAGTAAAAAGTTATTACTATTTGAAAGTTAAAATACAGATTAATTATTTCAAATGTCTTTTAATCATGATACTTTTTTACTTAATTTGATATTTGGGTAATATAATTCAACCCAAGAGCTTCAAAACAAGAATTTATATTACTAAATTCGATAATTATATAAGAAATTATGCAAGTTTAAAGTTTTTATATCTTGTTACACATATGCTAAGAGAACAACAAATTACATATTGACTTTGTCGATTTCAAACGATATATTTTTAGAGGAAAAAATGTTGTTATAGATTAAAATGACATATTTTTTCGTTTTAAGAGAAAAAATATATAATAACTAATGACACAGTTTTAAACTAAAACACCACTGTTTTAAATAAAAAAAAATATTGTGTTTTAAAAAATCGTTGTCTTAAACTAAAATATTATCGTTGAATCTAAAATATCATAGTTTTGATTCCCTAAACTATAGAAAATATATCTAAAACTGAATCAACAATTTATACAAAATTTCGTCCTCTTTTAATGAATTTCGTGGACTCACAATTTATACAAAATTTCGTCCTCTTTTAATGAATTTCGTGGACTCAAATGAAGATGATTTGATTATAAACGTATAGTCCACTTCATGATGGTTAGGTCAATAACGAAGTAAAGAAAGTAAATATTTTATATTCACGAGATTCAAACTCGAATATTTAGTTAAATAGCGAAATTGAGTATAGTTTCAATCGACTCAAGAGGGTGTATACATAGAGAGAGGGTTACAAGATAATTATTCCTTTTTTTCTAATTTTTGTGAAAAAACAATTATGCGTTAATCAAATCTCCATAAAGGAGAAATCAGCAGTAACAAAATAAATAGAAGATCGAATCAATGCTGAAGATAATGAGCCACCTTATATTAGTTATTAGTTTGATGATGCATATATATTATTATTAGTCCACTTGGACTCCTTAATATCTAAGTTGCCTATAACGTTCGCTCCTCGTGATCTTAAAGAGAACATATATAGTAGGGGTACATGGCCATTTCCAATTTCCAATTAATTGAAGAATTAAGTTTTTTTTTTATCTTAGTCCAGTTCGATCGACTCAGTCACTCTGCATCTGGATCGGGTACTGTGTGGCTCATTTAAGGGGTTGACCCTCTCACTCACAAGCGACTCTATGTTTCCAAAGGGTTTCGAACTTCGAACCTCTTGGCATGGGATGTAGCCCCACAACCACTACACTAACTTGTGATTGGTAAAGAATTAAGTTTCTAACAAGGAGATAAACCAACAGTAAGAATCACTTAATAAAAAAAATTCATCAAAAAAAAAGTGGAAATGGTGAGAGATAACCAATCCTACGTTGGAGTTAAGTTTCAATTAATTAAAAAGGTGAAAATGTCCAACCTATCCGACTCAATCCACATGTGATAGTACGTGCTTGATTCAGCCCTAGCTTCCTTAAACATCTAGATGAAGGCCAAAAATCCCCACATGTTTGCCGAATTCGCTTTGCAACACTATTTTAAAAATCACATCTAGGTGGCGTCTATGTGCTAGGCAACGATACAGATGAGAATTTTTAGGGCGGAGCGGGTTTCTAGACAAAACAAGTGAATAGGCGTGTTTTGGTGCACGCCTACGCACACGTAGGCGGCATCGAGAATGTCTTCGGCTAGGTTTTTTTTAACTTTTTCTCTCTCTTCTCACTAAAGTCTGAACATATAAGACCACTTCCACTCTTCTCTATATCCTTGTTGTCTCTCTCTGGCTTGTTGATTCGACTCCTCTCAGTCTCTCTCTTCGTCTGAATGTTTGACAATTTGATGATTCTCTCAAATCCCCTAATTTTCCTACACCCCGATATTTAATTTTTTCAATCATGAGTTTATGGCCGGATGATATTTTGGGTTATTACACAATATGAATTATTGTCATGTCCTGTGTTAAAGGTTAAACTATGAGGAAATTGGGCCGATAGGCCCAATTTCCTAATCCAATTAAGAAAATGTCCACCGGGTAGTTCAAATTAAGCAAATGTCCACGGGCAGTCCAAATTAAGTAACCCTATCCCTCTTCTCTCTCGTCCTCGCTCAATTGATTTCCATGACCACTCAATCGATGACACTCGATGACAATTTTCGGAGGTGGTGTAGATCGATTTCGATGAAGGAGCATGAAGGCAGAGGTTGTGTTTGGTGGTGGTGCGAATCTCGATCTCTCCCTCGTTCCAGATTTGCGACCTCCGTCATTGGAGTGCGGCAGACAAAGAGCGGGCAATCCAGTGGAAGGTGAGGCCTATGGCCCCGTCGATGAAGTCAGCATAGATGCGGAAGACCTTGGCGAGTATGGCGAGATCGAAACCATGGTTGTCAACACTTTCTCTCTCAGGCCAACTCCGAATCGAGATCCATGGAGAAGAGGGATCGAGATCCATGGAGCAGATGGATCGAGATTCATGGAGCAGAGGGATCGATGAACTGAAATCAATTGTCAGCACTTTCTCTCTCACTCTCGTCACCAACAAGTTGTTGCCCTTGCTCTCATCACCAAAAAAGGCCATCAAAGGCATTGCGTACAGGCCCTCGGAGATTGGAGATTGATGAAGATATGTGAATGATGAAGATTAACGACACTCTCCCTCTTGATCTAGAAGGCAGAGGATTACAAGATCCAGATTCAATAGAGGCGGGATCTTCTTCACCTTCTCCAATCTCGAACCCCTAATCATCATTGATCTAGATTCAATGGAGGTGGGATCCTCTTTCATTGTTGAAGTCCCATAGTTTCTTCCTCGAAAGCTCAAGTGACACACTTTCTTCGCCTTCGCTTCCTCCTTGATTTTAAATTCCCCTCATCTCTCTTACAACAGTAGGAATAAGGAGATGAGGAGATGGTGAGCTCCAACCACCACCAGGCGAAAGTATTTAATTTTTTTTTTGGTTTCTGCAAACTGATTTTGGGGGGTTAAGGTTTTGGTGTGCTGATTTTGCAGTTTTTTTAGGGGTTTGGTATGCTGATTTTGTGGTTTTTAGGGTTGAGTTTCTGTTTGGTGTGTTTACACATAGGATTAATTATCTTTGTCAATTGTTTGTCATGCTTTGTCAGTTGTGCTGGTTTTGGGGTTTTTTAGGGGTTTGGTGTGCTGAATTCGATTGATGTCATTAGGTACGCGTTATTGTTTTTCATTTTTGTTGGATTAAGTTTTGCAGTTGTCTAGAGTTTAAAGTTTTTGTACACATTATATTTTGGTGCAGATCCCTTCAATTTTTGTTGGTACAGAATAGAAGATTATCCTTTTGGTGTTTTTCTTAATTGGAATACTAGTTGTCCGCTCCTTGTTGGATCAATAAAGTTAAACATAGGATTAGCTTTTCATTCAAGGGTTTGAGTTTCTGTTTGGTTTCTGAATTTGAGCAAGTGTTTGCACATGCCCTTCCTAATTAGTATTGTCTTCGCCTCGTAATTACGAATATCAACTTATGTTCTATCAGTTTTCAGTTGTTTGTCATGCTTTGTCTGTCTGTCATGCTTTGTCAGTTGTTTGTCGTACTTTGTCAATTGTCTGTCATAGTTCTGGTTGTTAGCTGTCTGTCATAGTTAGACCATTTAACTAATAAATCTTGGATGGTGGACATTTAATTAATTAGGTCTTATTATATAGACATTTAATTTTTTTTCTTCCTTAAAGTATAAAGATATAATCAAATTTGTTCAAAATCCGCCTAAATATTTCTTAGGCGTCCACCTAAATGCCTAGCTAGGCATTACGCAGCCCGTCACCTAAATGCCTTTTAGAACATTGCACCACAAAGCATGTGCTGCCACTTCCAACAAACCGATACCATAACTCTAATTTATATGGAATTTATAGATATGATAATCGTTCCAAGGAACTGAAACATATATGAACTCTCACGGGAGCCCCCAATTATGTATGTGACAAGATTCAACAAGACCCAGATGTAGTTGTTTGGGTAAATATCTCTCAACTATGGAAGAACTCGACAAGTGTGTACATCGATCTTGACCCTCCTCACCTACTCTAAACAGGATTAACTAGATTGAATTGATAAGTAAGCATATATTAAGAGTCTGTAGATCGAGTTTCTACTGTTATTTTACAAATTCATCGAATCTAAAATCCATTGTTAGGCTTGTTCATGTGGAGTTGAAAGAAACTCTAATTGTAAAATCAATCAAGCACATCCAACTTTAGCCCTAATTCACACAACAACACATATATATAAACTCGATCCATCAACACCACTTTCTGAAATCTTTAGTACATCTAAATCAGGAGATTGAACACCTCAAAAGCCCTAAAATCGCCTGCTGGATAATGTTGAAGAGACCCCCATGTTGTTGGGAGTTAACGACTCGTCTTCTTCGCTGCTACCGCTACTCTTAGCCTTGTTGTGGTTAGCCCTCTCGCCCTCAGCCTCCCTGTACTTGTTCAAGTACCTCCTGAGGCCCTCTGCGTATTCGTCGAACCCGAGCGTCCCCATAGCCCAGCAGATGTCGTCTCCATTGACCGTCTTTCGCTTCTCCTTGTGGCACTTATCGGATGCCTCACCGGTGACGAAGCTGATGAACTCCGACACGCACTCCTGCATCGTCTCCTTGGCCTCCTTAGAGACCTTTGCGTTCGGAGGGAGGATCTGCTTCATAATCCTCCCAACGTTAGCTATGGGGAGGAGCCGATCTTGCTCCTTGATCGCCCCTTCTTCACAAAAATCTGCAGTGTCTCGATCTGAATGGCCAAAGTAGTTATCCACCATTGTAATTAGGGAAGGATAGGTGGGAAGATGTTAGATTAAGATCACTGAAAAAAGCCCTCTCAATGATGGACGCGTGTTATCTGCGCCTTGATTGCAAGGCTTTAAGTGGTTTATATATAAGCCTCCAAGTTGAGTACCCTTTATTAGCGTGTTGAACTGCTTTCCTAGAACAATCTCCAAAATATAAGTCATATATTCTGAATATTTTTTGTCTCAATTCCAACAACTTTCCCATCATAATGTTTACCCAAAAATATAGAGAGATTTTTCCGAAATGATCTTCATTTTTTCTCTTCATTCTCTATTTTGGAGAATGTAATGCGGAAACTATTGGACTAAAAATCATCCCAATATACTCCAAAAGATTAAGATGGGGAATCTCTTGGGCTTGCTCGGGGTTTGTTATTTTCACTACTAACGTGTTATAATGATCAAGGGAAATAGCCTGTCAAAATAAAATATTCTTTAATGACCTATCATGAAAAATCTTGGTTTCTCGATAAGCCAAATTTTTTGTGCTAAAATATGAAAATTCCCTATAACTCAATGTATATTTTACCATTGGTTGATTATATAACTCCTTTCTGACTTACCTACTTTCAATTTCAATTCACTACAATGGATCCGTCAAGATTTGTTAGTTTAAAGGTATGCTAATGACAATCTATTTCTGATAGAACATTGTAAAATGAAGAAGATGATTCTCAATTAAGACAGAGAGGGCCAAGAGGGGAGTTCTTAGGGACATTACCATTTATCCTGATTGAGAAGGTAACGTTAATAAATTTCAAAGTGGATTAGAAGTTATATGTGATTATATAAATTTTAAATTCACAATTTTCAAGTAGTAACTTTAAAACAAAATGTGATAATGTACTTGAAGTTGATCTAAGTGGTGTCTTCGGAACAAGGAATATAATTTTACGTTTTGATGTGTTTTGGTAGTTTATAGTTTTATTTTATACATGTTATTTCTTACGTTTTTATTTTAAAATGTAGGACTTGTCATAGATTAGTATTTATTTTGATCAAATAAATGATTCTGATGATGTTATAATAAAAAAAAGGAATGTTAATTTATTAAAATATTATGATACAAAAAATAATTCAAATATGTCAAATATTATAGTCATATTGAGGAGCTACGTTAGCTCTTGCTATAACTTTTATTTAAATTATAATAGCAACTAATATATATATATATATAATTGTATTTATATAAATGTGTTAAATAATTTAAAATAAAATCAAGGAAAAACGACTCAAAATAATATCAACTATCAGATATGAACCAAAATTAATACAAACTAAAAAAGTCTAAAAATAATACAAACTATTCACTTATAAACCAAAAATAATATAAACTTTAAAATCAACTAAAAATAATACAGACTATGAAATTTTAACTCAAAATAATAAAATTTTTTGAAGGTGGACTAGGAGAAGAATAAAAACAAAATATTATTTACCAAAATTACAAAAACAATTGTATATAGTCACACTTTGCACAAATTAATCCTCTTTATTTTTAAATACATCAAAATCACTAGTATTTATTCATTCAACTTTACAAAAAAACCACTTTTTATTTTGAAATTAAATAAAATCACATCCACTTTATCCATTATTATTAAAAAAACACTAGAATTCATATAATTTTGTGTAATTTTTAAAAATTGGGGTTGTATTACACAAAGTTGGACAACCAATTAGTGGGTTTGATCAATTTAATTAAAATATAAAAGGTGGATTTGTGTAAAGTATGAATAATTATAGATTTTTTTTATAAAGGGTGTTGTTATATGCACAGAGAAATTATCGCTATCCACATGGTACCGACGCCAACTTCATGGGTTGGCAGCCCTATCGACACCGACTCCATAGGCTGGCACCATTGTACTGAGTGAGAGCTACACATTCCTTGGGTCGACAGCTTACGTATAAGTCGACAGCCTCACCGACACCGACTTCTTAGGCCGGTACCTTGCATATGGAGATATCTCACTGTGTCAATAGCAAGACCGATAAAATTTTGTTTTGAATCTTACCCTAATTTAAGTTCAAATTTTTTTATTATTTTAAGTCAAAGTTTCATTGATTGTATTATTTTTGGTCGATTTTAAATTTTGTATTATTTTTGGTTTATAGGTGGATAGTTTGTATTCTTTTGAGACTTTTTTAGTTTGTATAATTTTTTGTTCATATCTGATAATTGATATACATTATTTTGAGTCATTTTTTCTAAAAATGAAATAAAGTGAGATCCATATTTGGCCTTTCAAAATTCCAAACCAAATTTGGCCTTTAATTTAGAAATAGCCTATCAAAATTTTGGCCAAAATAGAAAATGGCCTAGGGTGGGAGAGAAATTGGCCAAAATAATAATTATAGCACCTATGTACCTATGTGGGACATGGTTAACAATCGCGATTTAACTCCTAACACAAAAGCATAAATCAATGTGCAGGGTTTTACCATGACCCATTTTTTGTGGCTTGTAAACCAATGTTGGGATAAATTTGTTTTGCCATTCACAAACCTCATCTCAACACGCCTCACTAGATTAATACAAGCCCAATGTGTACGGATTACATGTTGTTTCGCCGGGCTTATAATTAAGAGTCAAAATCCACCTTCTAAGTAAATGTGTAGGTTGCCCTTAAATGATCCATTTTTATGTCTTCTAATCGATGTAGGGTAACTTTTTTTACCCCCCACAACCCACATTGTTTGTTATTTGCACTCCGCTAAAAACCCTAAAAAGAAAACTTATGTAAAGAGTTCATACTTGATTAATTAAGGTTTGTTTGGTTTGGAAATGTGGGAAGAAATTGGACGAATTTGTTGTTGAATTTTTTTGGTTTGAAAATTTGATGGAGATTTAACATTTTTAATGGGTTGTGATTTTGAGTAAATTTTATGCTTTAAATGTGTCTTAAGTTATATTGGTTTTTTTTTATAAGAAAAAAAATATGGATGGGTCAGCTCTGCTACACCTACTAAGCGTATATGCGTATACTTTCAATTGAGGATCCGAAGCTCCAAGTCAGAGAGAGGAGAATATTAGAATCAGTCATGTGAGGAAGACTTGTGATCCTGTCAACCACCTTATTAACTTCACGAAAAGCATAGACCGGGTCGGTGTGCTTTCTAGAATAACCAAACCAGAAGGAGGCAATCAGATATATATATATGGGAATCTCAAACTTCCATGGAAGCCATCATTAGTCTTTGAATTGATGTTGTTGATGTCTGTCACACTATCTCCTTTAACAATAACGTAGCACGAACCACAATAGGCAACACTGCACGCCAAAACCTCCCCCTCATAATTTCTAATAACAAAACTTGCAAAAGTTTAGATTCATCAAGTAGAAATTTTCGAATTGCTTACTCCATCTTTAAGTTGCTTACTCCATCTTTAAGTTTTTCGATTGTATTCCTTTGGTTTTTTTGTCTTTAGTGTCTGTTTAGTATCAAAGCCAATGCTAAGTAACATAAAATAACTATTTTAAAATGTTTATATGATTGAGAATTAGGCACAATATAATCAAATGCAAGGTCATTATCAGTTAAGAGACACAATGGCAGGCAAGTTTCCAATGATAGTAAGATTTAGGTGCAGTTTCAACTTTCAAGTGTGGATTTTAGGGGAAACTAACCAAATTAATAGTATAATCTATATCTATAATCTATAATCTATAATATAATTAATGCTCGTTTCAATCGATCTGTTTGTGAATTCATAGGAAACCATCTTTGGTCACCAATTACGTTGACCACTGGTCTTATTAGCTAGATAATTTCAAACTGTCAGTAAGGGTTGGATTCAGAATTTTTTAATTACGTTCGGTAAAACTTGACGTTTTACTATTTACGCACGTTTTTTTAGGAGATAAAACTATATAAAATATCTAGTTTTTTTAATAATTTTTTTAACAATTTCGTAGTTATTAAGTACAAACTTGTTAAAAAAAAAAATTTTAAAAATGAATATTTTATATAGTTTTTATCATTTTAAAAAAGCGTGCATAAATAGTAAACAACAAGTTTTGCCGAACGGAGTTACTACCTTTTTTTCGTCTCAATTTTTAATTGCTAGCACAAAGTCTGAAACAATTAAATACGCTCACAAATTTCAAATTTGTGGACTGTGTTAGCGCACGTGTTAGCTTATGAAAGTGTGTGTGGGCTTTTTTTTCTTTCTTTCGTTTTGTTTATCGACTTTATTCTAATAAAAAAAAGGTTCCTTTAAAGATAGTGCAAAACTATGATTAGATTATGGAACCCTAGATGGTGTTGGATTACCTACTAATTATAGGTACTGTAATTTCTAGCTAGTTGAGACTTAGGGTTCGTTTGATAAAATATTGTATAAGCCTATAAGGTAAGTAGAATGAAAACAAATTTTGTATGAAAAAATATATTACATATGAGTTTTTGTGAGTCTGGATAAGAGAATAATGTTATTTTTATATGAAAAATAAGATATGAGGGATAGTTATTAGATAAATATATGGGATATGGTTACCCCTTATTCATGTATGATTGAAATGTGGAAATAAATCAATTTTGTATGAAAAAGTTGGGAGAAGAGGGTAATGATTAAAATTTTTAACAATGTATCTTGAACTATAAATAGACTACATTTATTTCGTTTCCCTTTACTTTTCCAAAATTTAAACCAAACTGGCTCTTAGACTGAATCTAGCTAAAATGGTTAAATGTGCAAATGTACACAATTCCATAATGTGTTAAAAAATGCATATTACTTTTTGATATTTTACTCCAATGATTAAATGTATATTTGTATACACGCCTATCTCTAAATAAATATGATTAAATTAAAAAGGAAAAAAAATTAAAAACAATCGATAGAAACGGCCTCTACCTTTATTGAAAAGTAATAAAAAAAAATTGCACCTAGAGAGGTGATGTGCTTATATTTGAACACTTTATGTGCAAATGTGCATATTTTGAACACTAAAAAATAATCATTGAAACACAATTTAAAATGTTCATATTTAAAGCATTTGCATCGTATCATTAGAGATAATCTTAAATAGTACAGTAGTATATTTCATGGTTCATATAGTGGAAATTCATTTAAATATGTCATAAATGATTAATAATTGCTGAAAAAATAAATTTTAAAAAAAATCAACTTCATCCTATCAAAATAAATGGAATATATGTACTGTACTTGACTATACCAATATATATAAAAATTAGAGAATTTTTAACCGACTTGAACTACTATATATTGTCTTATTTGGGGGCGGCAATGATTCTTTTTTTTTTTTTTAGATCATTTCCAGTTCAAGTGGGCATAGCCCACTCTATATCTGGATCGGGTTACTGTAGGTCCATTAAGGGGTTGACCCTCCCACTCACAAGCGTCTCCATGTTTCCACGGGGATTCGAACTTCGAACCTCGAGGCATGGGATGTAGCCCCAAAAACACTACACCAACTTGTGATTGGTCGGCGGCAATGATTCTCTAATCCATATTAATTTATAGTCCATTTCCATGGTTGAAAATTACTACTATTAAAATACAATAATTAAAATGGATCAGCCCTTATTTGAGAAAATAAATAATACTATAATACTCCGCACTGATCGATTTGGGGACATTGATTTGATTTTTTCTGCAAATAAACACACTTTTTTTTTCTTGGTTGATTAGCAAAGCTAGATGCGGAAAGATTATGCCGCCCTAATGGATGATTACGATTAGTTTCGGGTAATTATAATGATCATTAGCATGTTTGTTCTCAATATATATATATATATAGGGCGACCCACCAGAAACACTACTTTTATGGTGTGTGCATTTGATGGCATATATCATGAAAACGACGTGCTCGATCGATCGATGAATACCCGTCATCATCAATTTGGTTAGGAGCATCTCCTCTCGATGTATATAATGGTGTGGAATTTTATCACCCAGTTGGGATTTTATCCCCTCTTTTATTGTTGTTAAATGAGGGAATTATTTCAATTGCTGTGTCGTAAGCTGATTGCGACTTCTTAATTCGGTATCAGACATGTAAACTTGTTAGATGATCGATCTGATTAAACACTCATTGATCCATCGAACTTCTGGTATATCAGTAATAATTTGATCAGTTCGAATCAAAAAAAAGTAATAATTTGATCAGAAACATGATGTGAGGCGCGATCTAAAAGGATTAATTAATTCGTACTGAAGATCAAAATTAAACTCAACTTGTAAAAACTGCATACCGGCCATCAGCTATTTTGGTCCACTATTTGATTGGATATTCCATCTTTAGTTTATATGCTAGAAATTAGTTATTTAAACTGGTGCTGGGGGAATAAAATCTGATGGGAATGTCAAACTTAAGGAGTGTTCATTAATATTAATTAGGTAAGCCAAATTGGAGAATCGATCTGCAATCGGTTTGAAAACATTGTAGCCCACTGATTTAGATATACTTTTATCCCCTTTTAAAACAAATCACCTTCATTCATTTTTATTCCAAAAAAAACACTGAAATAAATAAACCTAAAAAAATCCGACCTGCCGGATTCGAACCAGCGACCTAAGGATAGCTGTTTGATTCCAACTACAGTCCTCCGCTCTACCAACTGAGCTAAGGTCGGTTTGTGATATTCTTATATATATGGACAAATATATAATATTGTAAGAAGAAAAGGAAATCAATCCTTTTTTTTTTTTGAGATGAATCCATTGATTTTTTGTATGTAAAAAATCAGATAAAATTTACTGGGCTTCATATAGCAGATTGAGAATTGTTTTCGATTTTTTGTTATCTCTTTCAATCATATGATCCGGCCAAGAATTGATTTGACAAATTAAAAGAGGAGTAATCCGCGACGCTTACTATACAAAATGTGCCAACATAATAAGAACAAAAAGTGAGTACTTCAAATTTATACCCTTTCTACTTGCTCCAAATCACTGTATTGTGATGGAAAGGACTCGTTAACACTCGGAAGCTATGCATTTGCCGCCACTGACATTGATATATAGGAACTCGCCATTCTACTGAAACTTGAACATTCCACCTTCAGCTCAGCAACTAGTTTAATTTATAGTCCTTAGCTTCATATTCTTATGATCTTATCACCGGTCAAATGCCTCGACAGAAGCCTTCGTATCATGCTTAATTGGTCTATGATGCCTTTGATTTGCGACTAAGTCTGTCCTATAGAGGATCCAGATTTTGGCTGTGGTTTTTTATTTGAGGGATGACTTTATGTTGCCTTCCCTGAACATGTTGATCAATGCAGTTCAAATTAAGCTGCTGCCCATCAGACACCGCATCAAACAACTCATGATACCGCGTCAAACACCTCCTACAAAGAGTTTGGAAGAGCATTACGGATTCATGTAAGGTTGTGGATATATAATATAATGTGCATAGTACGTACATGTACGTATTTGGACATGGCATACATACACATACACTTGGTGAATGTTCTTAGCAAGTAGCAACGATGTTCATATGTACTAACCTTATTTTGTCTTTGAAACTAAAGATAACCTCTAGAGCCGGAACCTAACAAAGTTTCATCATCACACTGTTCATCAGTGCCAATACTACAATAAGAAATCATGAAATGAATATGGTAAAAAAAACATCAATAAATAGCTATTCAATTTTGATCGAAATTTGAAGAAGCTTATTATCACTGAAGCATGATATTTCTCCATACCATATGAGGAATCAATAAGAGCTGCAGATGAGATCCACATTTTTCAGACACCATTGACATATATATATTCCTTGTTTTGCTTGCCAGCTTTGGCTGCCAAACGAACTTGAGCCTTCAGATCCTTGTCGGAAATCTCAGGAGCTTGCCCATCTATGATCAAAGTATCCTTTTTTGCAGACATAAACCATGCTAAGGTCACTTGCATAAGCTCAGCTGCAATAAATCATGTTTCTGAGCGAAATAAAAAGGATTGGAAAAAAAATATCCGACCTGCCGGATTCGAACCAGCGACCTAAGGATGCCTGTTTTATTCCAACTACAGTCCTCCGCTCTACCAACTGAGCTAAGGTCGGTTTGTTGTTCTTCCTCATTTCAAAATTTTCTTAATCCAAAATCCCAAATAAAACTCCCTAATTTATGCCAATCCAAAAGCCCAAATAAAAACACAAGTTATTAAATTTATAAGTATTATTTAAATTATTAATTGATTATATTGTTTTCAAAGCAATTATTATCTTTCTGATCTATTTTGTATTAATTTTTTATTGGTTGATAATAGTATTACTAAATTATGAAGCTCTTATAAACCAATAACCATGTAAAAAAAATGCATGGATCTTTAACACTGTGCCCCAATTCACCTTAAGAGTAATTCAGTTAGAGATTAAGAGGTAAATACATATCAAAATATTATATATCTATTATTACACTGATAGTATATCAATTTTGTGTAACTTTATTTTTTATTCATTTCAATTTGTTATGTTAGAATAAATAGTTTATTTTTTTATTGAATAGTATATTTTGTAGATTATTGCGATAAATAATTACTTTTTGACGATGGAAAAAATTAATTAAAAAAATAGTTTGTTAGGTTTGAATAAATAGTTGATTTTTTTATGCAGTTTTAATTTTTAGGGAAAATGGTGGTGTATACATATTACATAATACAACTACAAGCGTTCATGAAGTAGCGATTATTAGTACCGACTTTTGAAAAATCGCAATCAGTTATGAACTTTAGTATTGATGGTGTTTTTTTGGGGAAAGTCCATAATCTTCAAGAGAGGACTATTCCTCTTTTAGTTTTAGAAACAAGTAAATAACCTATCTCATTATATATAATACTAAAAGAAACCTGATTTCTATGTGTTGGGTCCGGAATGAATTTGATTTTGTGTCGTTCTCTAATCCAATCCGAACCTGCCTTACACATCAATGTTTTTTTTGGATTTGTAAGTGGGCTAGTGCCCATAGTTGTTATTTTATTGAAATTAACTGATGTTTACAATCGGGTTTTCACCCAGAAAAGGTAGCAAATAAGTGGAACAATTATCTAACGCGACCTATATTTAAGTGAGCATATAGGATGACATGAATAAGGTGAGCATATATTTAAGTCGCGTTAGATAATTGTTCCACTTATTTTATTCATGTCATCCTATATGCTCACCTTATTTGATGACTCTAATTAATTTTTAATATAAATATTCAAACTTATATCTTAATTAGTTACAAAACTTATTTATTTATACTTCGTATCTAAGAAATAATCTTTCCAATATAATAACTTAAACTGTATGTATATTGATAGATATTTTACCTTTAGTTAGTTTATTTTCAATTCATTATATAAAACGATAATATATATATATATATCCTTTATTTTTATTTAAGTAAATTAAAAGTTATTCTATGAATAAAAGTTATAAAAAAAATGTGTACGGTGTGGGTAATATACAACAAGTTAAATAGGTAAGGGAACATAACATCAACTACAAAATTTAATGAATAAAAGAAATCATTGTCAACTTTTGGTGATTAAAAGAAAATAGTACATATTGATTTTCTTATGTCTTCTAAAATCATCGTCAATGTGTATTTTTTAAATATTTTTGGACTATATTGATTGATTTTTTTGAACACACCACCTTCCTATGTTTAAAAATTTTCAAAAAAATAATTTTGTTGGTTAATTTTTCTTGATTTTATTTTTTATTTTAAATTAATTTGATTTCAATGGTGAATAAAAATTCATATTTAACCAATGAAGTATAATTGACAGTCTTATTAAAGGCCATTGAACTTAATATCAAATTTATTTGCATAGAAGGTGACAACCTCGGTATAATTGACAGTCTTACGACTGGTATTTCGTGCTCAGGCAAGATTGAGATGCTCTTATCCGACTCTCTATTATCTCTCCTCCATTTCTCGAGATTTGATTTCTCCCGCATCTTTAGGGAAGGAAATCGCGCAGCAGACCGTTTTTCACATTTAGACTACATTTTCTCATGCTCTACTCCCCCTACTGATGTTGTTTTTCGTAGTATCATCCTCATGAATGTTCTTGGTTAGATTGTGTTGTTAATCTTCCAAATTTTTTCCGTCTCAACAAAAAAAAACAATGAAGTAAATTACCAAAATAGATATATTTTAACCAAAAATCATTGTGGTCCTGTGGATGGTCTAACCCTTGTGATTTGATCATCATTTTTGTGATGATTTATAATACTTCGTATCATTTTTGTAGCGATTTGATCATTTTTTTTGGTAATGTGTTCATCCATTTTGAAACCACAGCAGTGTCAGCACACCCTCAGCACTTGTTTTCCTTTATATTTTCTTTTTTCTTTTTTTCATTTTTTCATTTGATGTGGTGGTTTATGTAATGTAGTATATGGTCCCAACATGTTTGGGATTTGAGTTAAAAATCTTGCCAATTTGTCATTGATAATCTTAGCCTTGTAAAGGCACTCAGAGGACACTTGAAGAGAGTGGCAAAACAAATGAAAGCTAAAAAAGAGGGAACCAATGACAAAATGTCCACAGCTTTCCACCAACATGTTAACAAAATTAACTCAGGCAGCTGCATTATCGCCTCCGGTCCTGGTTACCCCGATTCCGACCACCATTCCAGCTACTCTGATCTCTAAACCCGGGCAAGTCCTGTCTCCAGGCCCTATCCGGCTTGCCTTGAGCCCATCCCGGATTCACCCCTTGTTCCTGATAGTTTCTTCCATGTCCGTGTGAACGATCTTGATGCCTACTTGGGCTATTGTCGTGACCATAATCCGTCCAAACACCATGCTGATTCCTCTCATGTGAAGGACCCTGTATTCTTGCCTGCACGGATCCTCCTCCAGAAAACGAGGGTTCGTACATATTCTGATTGTGTTGGGAGTGATAACTCGGGGAAGCCAAATTATGCCCGAGTTTTGTTATGGTCTTGCTACTGTCATTAGACATAAAATGATTAGGTCCGGAATATTGGGATTGTGGCATTTGCTGCGGGGACTGCGACAATGACGGTGAATATGCAGGGACGTTAGTATGCCTTGAATGCCCGTTGTCAGGCAAGACGTCTCTCATTGAATGATGATGGTTAAGTGGTTGAATTGGGTTTGAAGTCAGATTCTGCCTATCTGTCATCTTGGACACTGAATGAGGCCACGAAGACGAGTGCCCTGTAGACGGAATCTGCTCAATAGCAGACGCCATTACTTGTAACTCTGATGCCGGAAATGGGTGCTGCAATGCTGCGTGCTGCAGCCTAACCTCCGGGATGGCAACAGAGGAAGCCGCAGGGACCATTGCGGGCTGTCTTGAAAACGGGTTTTTTGCAGTTTCCTGTCTCCATACACTCTGCAAAGTATGAAAACCAACCAAAACTTTAGATGGATCAAACACACCGTTTGAATGACCTAACAAGTTGCAATTGACAAGAAACTCTCCATTTCACACCAATGGTACCCTACCAGATTGGATGTAAGCTTGGACCCTCACAAAATTAAGATTTCTATCATATCTAAATCCTCAGCAATCCACATAACTAGGGCTTGTGATCTGTTTTTTTTTTTTTCGATTTTGTTTTCTTGGTTTGATTTTGGCGGGATAGTTCAGGTTATAACTGAGTTGGTTGTTCTCAACACTTCTTCTGTTTCACTATGTGAGCCGAATTTTTTTTGTTAGTGTTGGTTCAGTGAAGGAAAAATCTTCGCCGCTAAAGGTATATATTGCACAACGTGGCAGCTCGGTTCAATGGATTCTGGCCTAGCTACTGTAATATGAATACGGAACGTGTCACGCACCGGTGCAGCATTGCTGGACGGAGTTGGAGAGGGAAGTGAGACGTCAAACCGACTAGCTGGGGTTGGAGACGGAAGGGAAACCTCAACGTTTCTTGATGGTGTGGGCGAAGGAAGAGAAACCTCAACCGGCCTCTCCTGTGACTGTGAGGAGGTCCCAGCCAAGCCATTCAAGAGGCCTGAACTGTTTTTCAACAAATCAAGCAGCCTGACAGTGTCCTCTTTGGACAACCCACTCGCCTGGCCAGACGTCAAAGCAAAAACCAATTCCGGGTTCTTCAATAAGACAGCTAGGAGCTCAAGATCAGGCTGCGCAGAGGTGGAGGGGGCGGCCGGTGGAATAACCACAGGCACGTTCTCGCCTGCTTGGTATTGTTCTTCATAAGCTTCTTGAATGTCAGTTTCGGGCAGCTGTTCCAGTGGTATCTCAGGGGTCAAGGAATCATCATAGTCCATCTCGACATCCCATGGTTCCTTGGGATTGGATGGGACCTCCTCGCGTGTCCTATAAACGCTTTCCTTCTCGCGGCTTATTCTGTTCCTCTGCACTTCAGCATCCTTGCTGTTATCCCCAGCGCAAACTTTCCAACTCGGATCGTTCTTGATTTCTGCAGGAAGAAGGGTGACAGATTACCAAACTGTATAAATATAGAGTAAAAACTTCAGAGAGCTTATGCTCAACAGAATTCAGAAAACCGGACAAAACCCATTAACTGCTCATAACGCAGCAAACGAAAATACAGTTAGCAATAGAAAACCAGAGCCAATTTGATCCTAATCTTTGAACCCCGGGATTTGTACGAACTTACTCTGGTTTTGATTTGTTTATTTAATTTAATTTAAAAATGGGCCGCCATGGTTGATCTAAGAAACTGGAAGGTGACTGCAAATAAGTGCTACCAGTTCATCATCATCATCACACCCCGGCCCTCGCCATCACCATCACCATCAAAGCTTAGTAATTTTTAAAACTTTTTTGTTGAAAAAAGTTTTTTCCCTCTTTTTCTGTTAAAACGGAGACTGGTGATGATAATTTGATATCCAGTACCAGTAAGCAACCCAAATGACTACAATTGGAAAATAAACCGGGTAGTAAACTCAAAAATCATCACCATCAGATCAAAATGTGAGATGTGAATTTCATAACAGATGCTGCTGGATACATTGCTGTCAATGAGGACAGCCCACAGCCAGATTGAGAACAATGCCAAATTCAGTGCTGTTGCACAGTTGTGTTATTTCATCCACGTAGCTGATCTTGAAACTGTGCTGGTTCTGAAGTTTTAGGACCAACAACATGAAGCCATTGAATTCAGATGTTTGGGAACCATTGTCATAAATTTAACACCAGCTTCGCCCATGAACTCCGATAAATGATAACAAGCTGACATTTTTAGTATCTCTGAAGACTTCTGATTCACAAAGTTCATTGTAGGGCAAAAACACTTGATATCCACCAGACAAAAAGCAGTAATCTACACATGCTTAAGTGGTTGATTTTATGAAAATCCCTACAATTTGTACTTGGCGATTATAGTAGGATTGACACTGAAGAAGTTTTAATTGTCAGTCTGTCACCATAAGAATATGGTGAGAGAATTTCACAAAGATTCGAGCAGCATTCATTCAAATATGAGTCATGACAAGCCAACTACTGATAGCTCGGCTCAGAAATCACTAAAGCAGACAGCTTTTGGAAATTCTTTACTTAGTACCGACTACTGATACATTTTATATTCAAATTATATATATGGACGATTGGGAGGTGTTGCTTCACAGTAGTAAACTTCTCAACGTAGATTGCTGAAGGGCAAGTAAAGCCAAGTTGATACGATTTCACATCAGCATAGCTTTTCAATCTTGTAATTTTCTTGTAGTTAACACTCCATGGCAGGTATGTGTGTGACAAAGAGAGAACTGTTTGGAACTATGCAGTAATATTTTCTCTGGATTATCCTGAGGGGATTTGATAGGGGGAAAAAGTGGCAATCAAATGTAAAAGACACCATTCAAAACAAGGCAAGGTAGACCCGAAAAATGCTACTTGGGGGAAGGCATATATTTTTATTTTTTGAAAATAAAAAACGTGGTTATGGCAGAGACTGCACAGGATCAATCCTGCACTCCTCAAGCTTAGGTTTCTCGCCCATCATTAGAAAATGTGCTTTCAGGATAATCTATTAAAGATAACCTCTCTTCTTAAGAAAAAAGGGAATGTTAACCAAATTTTTATTGCTGCGACAGTTAGTGCCTTCAACAACAAATGATCTGAACGTTAGTACAAAAATCCAGTGAAAAACACGAGAATTTGAAAGTGTACCTGGTGGCATCTGCCATGGGATTTGGACCCTCTTGGACCTCTCAGGCAATTTTTTCTCAGGTTCAGATGTCTGCTTATGATCAGAAGCTTCCATCTGCTTGGCGTTTTTCTGAGGAACCAACTTAGCTTTCTTATGAGCTTCGAGTTTAGGTCGAAGGTAAGCTTCTGATGCAGAAAGCAAATCATTGGTGAGCAAAGATGATGGTCTTTTTGCATCATTTCCCTTTGATTTGTCACTGTCCTTAGAAGCTGGCCTTGCTTTTTCAGCCTTGCCCTGCTGCATATACTGTGCACGTAGTTTTGCTTTTTGAATCTCGTCTGCCGTGATGGGACGTGCATGACTAGCAGGTACTGCTTTCACAACCTGCTGGTTCTTGCCAGGAGTCTTTTGCCCTGGCTGTTCTACTAGTAACACCTTTCTGCGTTCTTTATCTGTAAACTAATTAAGGAATGGGAACAAGAAACTTGCGCTTCTTTTACATGTAACAAAAATAGAAGGCAATGCCTCATTTTCAAACCACAAGCTCTAGAGATAATCAAACCAAGCAACATAATTACAGAACCAAACACTTGATTCCAGTTCTTGTAACAATTTGAACATATAAAAGATGTATTTAACCTTGTGCACATGCAAACAGGACCTTATCAAAATCGATTAGTGATACCAATGACCTACTTCATTCCTTTATTCATAGTTTCAAATTCATTTATATCAAAATTTCAACTGAAAACAGCCTAGCAGTACGCCAAGGACATCAGGCTTTAATAAATATTGGCACTTCGCCCTAGACAGAAACCATGTAATGTTATACATTTTTTAACAATATAAATAAAGGAGCTTTTCGTTTTTCAGGTGAGGGTGTTGGTCATTGTCTGTATCAGTCACAAACATTAGCACTCACTAACAATTGACTTCATTTAACTGCATACTACTTGTAAGCTTTGTTTTTTAATGCTCCTTTAGCGAGAGATTTGACATCATCGAAGGAAAACGGAACCTAAAACTTTACAAGTAATAACTTCGCAAGTAAATAGAATAATAGGTCTCAAAGAAATCGTAAGTGGCATAACCTAATATAAAAATAACAGACCATGACCACTAAAAATAATTAATCATTAACTTAAAAAAAAACACTCAATAATATGCCCATAAACAATGGCTGGCTAAACATAACAAGTAGGTCTTACAATTAGTTTATCATGATAATTTCTCAAACTGCTTAGAAAATACTGAAACATCAGGCCCAACAATAAAATTGCTACCGACATAAGATGTTTTCACAAAAGTGTTGAGATTTTTTAGAATTTGCAGATGAGCACTCCTGTCGACAATTAACATAAAATGTAAAAAACAAAATCAATTACAACAAACAGTAAGCTTTATCTACAAAATTGACACCTGTTATGTGGCTACTCACATCCTTGTCTTTATAATGTAGATGGAAACTAAATGTTTTATAGCATACTAATCAAATAAATGATACCTTGACAGAACAACTAAAACAGAAATATGTACAGCCTAATATCTCCAACAGTGTATGGTATAACATGGAAAATGTCTGTCCCTTGCCATGTGTTAATAATGTTTGGAAACCACTACTTCAATTAACAAAAAGATGATGTATGTCCTAGTTTGGTAAGAGAAAAAGAAGAAATATGTCATTACAACCTAGAAATATTAAGGGGACGCACTATGAAGCTTGGAGCCTAAAGGGATAAAGGCCATAAAACTCAATTGAAGCATTTCTACATATCTGCATGTCATTTGGAAGAAAAAAATTGTTCAGACTTGGCAGGAATACAACAACGTTGGAATGCCACGTGCCAATCCTAGAAGCTGCAGGCTAGTGGGATTTAATAAATCCTCTAAGCCCAGAAAAACTGAGTGTTGAGACTTGAGAGTAATGAAACTTTTTTCCACTTCAACCTTTCCTCTTCATAAGACAGGATAAACAGGTTGGTGAAAGATCATTGAGCAACATGATGTAAATTATCACTTAGCAATTACGCCAAGGAGACAACTTTAAAATCAAAGAGATCTCAAGGATACGAGTAGGAATGCCAAGAACAAGCCTCTTGTTATCATCGGCAGATGCAGTGAGCAGCTTTACTGCTTGGGGTGGTTCAAGTCGCCTAAATATCAAGCTAGATGTAAGTGAATTCAAACCAAATGCAAACACTACAATATCTAATCAAAGATTACAATATTACCTAGCTTCATCTGCATTTCCATAACGAGTACAAAAATCCTCCTGCAAAGAAATTACATGGCATAATGAAACATACTATGGCAAACCAAACTTCAAGAGCAAGTCATTTAAAATCTGAGATACTCACAGAAATATCAGCAGCAGGCTGCTCCAATTCATCACCCATAAGTTCACAAATTCTGCAGAGGAAAAATATGACATTGAGAAACTAACTAGGAACCTGATAGTGTTGAAGCAATGCTATAGACTTGCCTCTGCTTTAGATCAATCTCATTGTGTGGGTCACTTGAAGGCTTTATTCCATTCAGTCTTTTAATAGCTTGGCCTTTGGCAAACATTTTACTCCAACAGGATAAAAGAGCCCTTGCTCTGTTTGATACATCTGATCTTCAAAAGAGATTAATAAGCCTCATATGGATACAACAATGTGGCAAAGAAATAAGCAATATACTAATAATAACTGCAAAAACATCTCATGCAAAATGGGAATCGAACAAGAGTAAACAAGCAAGCAAACTCAATGAGGTACTACCACACACCATTTTTTGCACATATAAAGCACCTCATGACAGTTTGGGTTTGCCAATAGATGGGCAAGGAGATAAAATATCTTGATCAGTGACATGGAACACTAAGTCACTAAGGCTCAAACAAGCTGACACCAGAAACTTAGAGCTTTTCAATACCTCAGATGCGAGACAAGTTTAACTCAAGAAAGACAAATAAGAATACATTAAAAGAATGTTACTTTAGTATATTTCTAATGATGACAGAATAGTTGAGCTACCTCCAATTTCAATGACAATGTGACAATCATAGAACTCATGCCAGCTAAATAACCTAATATTATCCACGCTTTCTTTGACAGTGTTGACAAATAAAACTCTGCTATATGGTAAAAGGTTTCTTTATAATCCTGTTGAGAAATCTTAATCTGAATAAGCATAAAGAACTGAAGAAGAATATAAAAGAATGTGGGGAAAACACACCTGCTTTCCCATAAAATCTTAGTCGATTGACACTTTGGATTACCGCTGACATATGTACAGGAAGAGCCTTACTTAAAGGCAAATAAGAAAGCACCTGCATAATGACATGTTCAAAATCATGTTATGGATAGAAAGCATGATGGCATAACAAGCAGCCAAGAACCAAATTGAAAACATAACATATACTTTTAAAAAAACATAAAGGACGCTCGTTTGTTCCTCGCTGGCAGCTTGACTTATCCAGGTTGTGAGAATCATAAGACCTCCTCGTGTTAGAAACCTGTACCAATCAATATACACTAGCAATGTTAGTTAAAAAAAAATTAAAAAAAAAATAAAAAAGTGGCAACATCAAGAATCAGTATTGTTATTAGCAATGATGTAGTACCAACACAGCACTGAGGGATTTTTTATCTGCAAGATCCACTCCATAAGTCTAACTTGCCCAGAAAAGGTTTCCTCCTTTCGCATCAGGCTAAAAATATTATCAATGAAATTTTTATCTGAATCAGCTATGTCAGGTAAGGCTTCATTCTGGCTTGAGCATGAAGGTACTTCTTCACTTTGAGAAGGAGCAACAGTGCACAAGGGAACGGGATCAATAGGCAACATCTCGGAGCTTGATGGTGTTCCATCTTGTATAACCACACTGAATCCATTTCTAACAGCTTTTTCTCTTGATAAGCGGACAAGCCTCCTCACTCTTGAACGCTGATTTGTAAAATACTCCTTAATCTAAGAGCATTTAAGATGTGGGAAAAAAAAAATTAAAACCTAAAAATATAGGCAACCTATATCACCATAATCCTGAAGAGCTTGTTAAGTTCCTTTTAAATAGAAAGATTGCATTTAAAAGGGCAATCTGCTGACCTGTGTCGCTGTCATACCAAAACGAGCATTTATATCACGGATTTCTTTTTTTGTAACTGCGTCTTTGATAGAGAAAACTGACTGCAGATAATTTACAGCCTTGGGGTTAAGCAAATCTCTGGGTCTCTTACCTATAATTCACCAGCAAAAAAGAAAGAGATAGAGTAGAGGAAGTCAACAATCATAAATAAAATTACTTAAGGATATAGAAATACACTGAGCAAGTAAAATTCTCTTTTTCAATCTGTATAAAAGAGGTATTTCTAGATTAAGTCTACATGGAAGAAAAAAAAGCACTTAATGTGTACATATATGGATATACATGTCCAGATGAGAGTCGTAAACGTAAGGAAAAAACTCAACGAAAACAATGATAACAGACATTCAACCATCAAATGCATGATAAAAATCAATGACTACCAATAAGGTAAAGTAGCAGGCTACATTAGGCATAACAATCATCAATCTTTGACGACTTACCGATTTTTACAAACAGGGCACCAGCAGCCTGCACACGAAAAAGGGACAAAAAGATGAGAAAATGCTACAGAAATACAAACTGCAAACCATTAAATGACCAATACAGTAATTTTGCATGAAATAAAGGTTTCAGACAAGTAAAAGTGGATAATAACAAATTTGAGATCAACCAACATATTGGCCGTGAATAAGGAACTATAATACTATTGATTACGAAATACACACATGGATATGGCAAAAGATGTTTTTCGTCAAATATAACAAAGTAACTGATGTGAGTGCAGTGGATGGGTTTGATATTTTTATTTAATCACAGAGCTAAGTATCAAATCCTATATACATTCTATTTACTCGTGCTTAGTTTTACTCATGGACATAATAGATCCATAAGAATAAAAGCTACATCAAACCATTAACTTCTCAACGGATCTACCTCAGTTTGATATATCCTGCAAAATCATTCAACCATCATCAATTATTCCTGCTGACAGGAGTAAATAAGATAGTCCTGGAAACACAAACTACATTGCATCTCTAATCCCTTACAGACTAAAGCCTATATATGCCATTGCACAAAGAAGCGAAGTCAATCTAACAACCTGTCCACCGAATTATGTCCATACTAGGCATAATCAGGGTAAATTCACAACACGTGGTCACGGACCTACAAAATCCTAATTTCAATATATGCGACCGAGACATCTAGAGACATGAATTCAAAGATTGTATACTGAGTATTGACATAGCACACATAAAATGGATGCAAAGCGAACAGGAAATACAGGAGAAGAGAGAGAAAGAGAAAGAGAAAGAGAGAGAACCATTTCTTGAGAAAGAGGGTTGGCGCCGGTGAGTTTACACTGAGTAACGACGATATTTTGTAGATGGCCGATCTGGGAATGGAATAGAGCCTTCTGCGATTCGAGAACCTTGTGGAAAGACTCAATGGAAGTCCCCATTTCAAGCTCCGGTGGATGGCCGTCCAGGGCTTCCATCTCTCTCTAAACGCCAATCGATAGAAAGGAAAAGCTTTGAAGAATCTCCGATTGGAGAGAGGTACTGGCAAATCGAAGCCCGTGATGTGTGAGATTTTAGGGTTTCCCTTCCAACCCTGGCGAAATAGCTATAGAATTTCAAGTGTAGGGAAGGGAATTAGGGATTGCACCGTAAAAGGGGATTCAATTGGGAATTGGGAATTGCATGACGCAGGTTGAGTTAGGCGAAATGGGCGCGCCACGGCCCACGGAGATTACACTTCAACTGTGCTACCGTGCTAGTATAAAAAAGAAAAAATTTATTTAGTAATAATTTGAGATCAGATATGTCTAAAACTTGGCAGACGGATGAACCGTCAAACAATACAAGATACACCGAAAATAAAATAAAAAGAAAGGCGTCATCAACACTTAACAGGCACTCTGAGAAGGACGAAACTAAGAAGAACTGACCGCTATAAAGTTGAGGACGCTGACGAATGACGAAGTCTAGCACCACCAAAAGTAGCACCGCAGGCCAGCGGTACAATAGGAGCCTAACTCGTATGGGTAGTGAAGACGAAATTCCAATGGACATATTCCCGGACACTGAGTCGTCCATTGCACACTACCATGACCCCAACTTGTCCCGACTCCGGACGCAGTAAACTCAACCAAGTCGTAGATACCTCAAAAACACCAAAGACAGAGTTACATGCTACCCGAAGAAAAACATTTGAAAACTGGTCAATCAAAACACGGATTTCAGCGCTCTTAAGATAATATTGAACCTTGCAAACAAGTGAATACCACTAGAGGGGGGGGAACACCGCAACCGAAGTCAAGCGTGGGAACAGCGCACATCAGGCGGTGCAGCCGGATTGGAGCAAAGGTGATGGCGAGCGGGTGGTAACGGTGGCCGAAGCCAAGATTATTCACGCCTCTCTCGGCGTGAATAATCTCGGCTTCGGAGGAGGGGTTTGGCTTCCAAGGAGAACGTTTTTCCTTGGGTGTAGCTTTCTTTAACACTATTTTGTTCCTTTTTTCATTATCTAATTAGCACAAATCTTTCAATGGCAAACTCAATTTTATTTTATTATTGTTATTTTTTCATGTTGGCCACGCCAAGGAAAACCTTCAGTCACACAAGCGGATAGCCACATCGGCGGCGAATCGGATGCCGGTGGCGATGGAGATAGTGATTGTTGCAAATGGAGCCCGACGTCGGACCAAGAATTCGATGGCTACGGCGGGCAAAGGAAGGAAAACTCCCGGCGGAGGTGCAACAGATGACACTGCTGGTGGTGGCGGAGAGAGGAGGGATACTAAACCCCCGACCACCAAGCCAAAGATGAGATGGGACACCAAGCCAAAGGTGGCCAGAAAAAAAAAATAGACGGGATGGAGGAGAAGACCACGGCCACAAAAACTAACCTAAGACCACAGCCACAACCCCAAAATGAACACAACAAGACGAATACGGATCGCAACAGTCCACAACCGAACGGGAACATGCCGGATGAGCAGAGATTGGGCACTGAAAGCCGAAACCGTCAGTGAATCGGCCGAAAGGAGCCCAAGTATGACTAGATGGGAGATGACTCGGGACGAAATTGAAGGTCAAGCAAGGGTTTCGCTTATGACAATCTGGGGGCGCATGGAGCATGCCCGAGCGCGTTTTTCACCTCCCCAAAAGGGATTTTCCCTGGAAGTCATGTTGTGTTCTACTTATAAATCTTTTTGTGTTAAGCATCTCCACCATAAGCCATAAAATGGGTTTTGCTCTCTCTTTTTCTTTTCTTTTTTTTCCTCCTCTCATCATTTTGACCAAAAAAAATTGGCTTAGGGGAAATTAGGTAAATATACATTTTTCATTTTTTCTATGAGTAATTATACTCATTAAGTTTTTGTTTTGCTAATTGTACTTTTTTTTCCTTCAACGACTTATTTGCCCATGTATTTCAAAGAAATAGAAAAAAATATATAATATCTTCTTTAAATCATGTCTATTATAACGTACAATCTCCGTCTTTCCAAATCGTTTCAAACACATCGCTCAATATACTAACTTCTTCCCACCGCTCGGTTCATTTTAACGCTTTTTATACGTAGTGTAGACTATAATCAAGTTACAATATTAAAGGTATTTGGTGATGTGTTTTACGGAGTATGTTATAATTCTTGTTGTATGTTCTTCATCTTTGTGCTTTCTCAGTCAACCAACACTCACACAATAAAAATGTCATTGCCACCCGCTAAACCCCAATCAACGAACATTTACAACAAGCAAAAGAAGCATAAACAGTCCATCCTTGTAAACTTCAATTGCATAACAAAAAATTCCAGCCTGTCTTTCATGATTATTATCTTGCCTCACACCTAGACTTACAAGTAATTAAAACTTTAAAAAGAATCAAAAATTCATTGGCACTTGAAACTCACCAAAAACCTACGAATAGGAATACATCAAGACATATGGTGCTTCTACATACATACTGTATTTCAATATTCGTATATAGTTTTAACCCAAAAACAGACTAATTAAGTCAATGATTGAAAGTGAAGAATGAAGTTGATAGTGGTTAATGCATCATTGAAGGGAAATTAAAATAGGGTTACTTATAAAAATGTTGTGTATATGCTCATTGTTCCCTTTATCTTTTTTTTTTTTGATTAGGTAAAGATTCGAGATCAGACACGCCTGATTCTCGAGAGGCCGACGAATCGGCAGGCAGGAACCGCCTAAACATATAATACAAATAGAAAACCAGCGTAATGAAACAAGCAGAAATAAACTCTACAACAAGACGAACAAAGAAGAACTACTCCTAAGCGGGTGAGGACGTCGGCGAAGAACGAAGCCAAGCACCACTGATCAGTAGCACCGCGGGCCAGCGATACTGCAGGAATCTATCTCCTGTAGGAAGTGCAGACGAAACTCCAGGGAAGCTCATTCCCGGATACGGAGTCGCCTTGAACGCACTACCACGACCCCATGATTATTATTCTTGAGACTTGTGTTGTATATTTGCAACCTTATTATTGAAACAATATGTCGCACTCTTTTATGGGTTATTATGAAACTTATTGTGTGTACTTACTGTAACATATTGAAACCTTAATAAAGAAGTTAGTTATGATACAAATTAGGTACAAGTAATTAGTTACAACTTACAAGAATTAAATCACCTTCAATAAATTAGTTATAATAATGTGATTGTGTTGATTACAGTTATGCATACAAGAATTAAAGATGGTTACACGAAGTTAACTACAATACAAATTATATGTAAATTGGTAGTACCAATAATTTTCCTTTTTAAAATACAAATAAATCGTGTAAACAATCTTATCTATATCTATTTACTTTTTTAAAATTAAAAATAAAAATAAAAATTCTACTTCAAGGGTAAATAGGTAAAATCTACCATAAAAAAGTACAATTATTAAAAAGAAAAAATTAAGGGTATAGTTACCCAAAAAACCCCTAAAAAGGGTATATTCCCATAAATTTTCACTAATTCTAAAAAGGATGCCAAATTTAAATTTTAAAAGGCCAAATGTGAATTTCATCATTTTCTATTTATTTTTAATTTTTTAATGTTAATATAAATTTATAAATCATACAATTAATTATATACAAACTATCTAATTATAGTTTTGATCAAAATCAAAATTATAGTATTGTAAAGATATTGAAGAGTTCTTCGATATGACTATAATATTTAACATGTTTGGAATATCTTTCTATAAATAATATCTTTAGAAAAACACATTTATTTTTGTATTATTATATCTTCATTGAAATCATACCTTGTAAATAAAAACAAAGTTGCATAAACCACTACATTTGAAAGTAATAAAAAATCCAAAAGACACATTAAAATCGTAATCATATATAATATTCTGGCATATTCACATCACTTTCTCCAAAATCATTTATTGTTTTGAAGTTAGTACTCTGATCGTCTTCATCCATAGATTCTTCATTGCTTGTTCCAAAGTTAATACTTGAAAATTGTGAATAGATATCAAAATTTTCATAATGGCATGTATCTTGTGATTCATTTTGAAATTGGTTAAAGTTACCATAGCCAAATGTAAGTATGTGGTGGGAAGAATCACTGGAAATGTGCATTGATTTAATGATAGTTTTAGGAATTTTAAAGGTCAAAATTGGCTTATAGGGGAACTAAAATAATGGACGATAGGCCAAAAGAGAATATTATATAGAATATTTATTTTAATAGGCTATTTTCCTTGACTAGTTTGGCCCACGAAGAAAGATGTCCACACACAAAAAAATTGTTTGTGAAATGTGATGAATGAATTGTGGCGGTTGTTATATGCATTCAGATGAATAGATGATGTTATATGCATTCAGACGATGATGTGTTTGATCCATAATTTAACACATGTCTAATAATTTTTATAATTTTTTTTTATGAAATTATAACGACTCGTATTATAAAACTAGGGTAATGTTTAGAAGGTGTGAATACATTCAACGAGATGAGTTGCTTATAAAAACGAATAGATAGTTTTAAAATGAGGGATTTCGCACCCTAAAATGATCGAAGTCCATTAGGGACTTGGTGCTTTCACACCCGTACCTGTCATAATTACCACTACTCGCGAAATCGTACAGAGTCAAACCAAAGCATAAGGAAGTTCAAAGTGGAAAGACATACAAAGTGTCACGACAAAAGTCATATCAAAACCAGAATGTAAGTATGCAAAAGTAATCTATAGAAGGTAAGTCTCTCAACTCTCCCTAGCGCCAAGGCTCGAACCCGTTATGGAAGCATGTCAACAATCATCAAAAGGGTGTGGGGTGCCACAATCGTCGAGCCACGTCATGAGTGTGCTAATGCACCACTGAGGGCTATATAATATACATCATAATCCTAATAATGCGTTGAAGATAGGCGACCACGAGGGAGGAAGACTGTCATTGAAGAGAAACCATGAGCTGCTTGGAAGACTTTGAAGACGGTTCAAACGACGACCACAAAAGAAGATAGGAGGGAAGAAAATGCGCTGGGTATGAACCCGGTCCAACTCTTTATTTTTTTCCTAAGGAAACCGTTCAAGAAAACTCTTGTAAAAAAAAATCCATGCAGGCTGCCTAGTCATCATTTTTTACATGTGAGAAACCCGTGGTAATATATTACCACTACTCTCAAATGTCAGGATATTTTTATTACATTTGAAAGTTGAGGATATATTTTTACCATACCCCCAAAGATGAGGGTATTTTAACTAGTTTTCCCTATTTAATAGCATAAGGTAACATACTAAATCATTATAACAAGTCCCGTCATGCTAATAAAACAAATTAGTTTAGTAAATCATTATATTAAATTATAATAAATTCTGACATCTCCGTAAAATAATTTAAAGTAACATAATAATTCCCTCTAATAATTTAATATCATTAAGGGGTCGTTTGGTATTGATATCTAGATATCAGATATCGGATATCAGCCCCGATATCTGATATCTGCATTTGGTATGGCTATATATCGATATCATTTAAAGTGATATCGATATTTAGTGTTTGGTATCCCCCAGATATCACTTGATATCTGATATCTGTGTTTGGTATCGCCAAATATCGATATCAAGTTGACGATGCCATCTAAAATGACCTCTTTCACTAATAGTAATATGACGTCGTAATAAATGGGCTACCCTACACAAAGATCATATACTCGCAAAGGTCATGTGTACACTGAAGATCGTATCATCGCGATCGTAGTTTTCTCGGTTCACGTAAGCTAAGGCTCAAGTCTAAACTGAGAATGTCGCCCCTCAGGACTAAGATCGTGAAGGGAAGCTCCAAGACCAACTAGAAACTCCTTCAGAAAGGCAAGTAGCTCGCTGGTAAAGCACCTCTCCTCTAACATCGCCACGTGTAGCTACCCTAGGCCGCTGGTATGAGGGCATGAGCTACACGTGTCCCCTATGTAAACCACGAGGTCACCAGCCGGCTGCTCGCTTAGATACTACTATAAATACCCCCTAATGCCCACAAAGAAGGGGGATCCGAAATAAGAGATAAGAAAAGGAGCTCTGCAACTTCCTTCGACGTAAAACCCTTAGGTTTGATTTCTTTAGATCCTTAAATCGGACAAGCAGCCGTTCTAGAAAAGACACATCATCAAAACAAACTTCCTCTAAAGACGACGATTGAACAATAAATATACCGATCGCGAACCTCGGACATCTGCAAAATCACCCTCAGCAACAAAAGGTTCACTAGATCGCGAAACTAAGTATTATCTCTTAATACGGTAGGTATTTAAGGACTTTTGTCGTCACCTTGAGGTAATAAGTATAGGTGAAATTCCAGAATCGCTTCACAAGTGATATCTAGATATCAAATTTAGCCTTATTTGATATACTGATTTTTTGGGAGGTATCAATTGATATCGATATCACCCGATATCGATATCTTGATACCGATACCGATATCTTGATATCGATACCGATATCTTGATATCAAGATATCAATTGATATCGATACCAAACGAGCCCTAAAATTAATTAGTCATAACAATTAAAATAAATTAATATCATAAATTAATATTTACTATTATAATCAATCACAACAAATAAAATAAATTAATATAACAAGTCAATATAACAAATAAAATAGGATTAATTAAAATAGATTAATATACAATTAAAACCGGCCCATGTTTAAATGAAAAGAAAAGATAATCGACCCAATTATGCCAGCCCCAAACCCGAATCCGAAAAATAAAAAGAAGAGAATCTCGAGCCCAAAACCTTCTTCAAACTCTCCCGATCCAAATCCTCCCCCAAGCTCATTTCTTCTATCATCCGATTTTAGAATAAATAAAAAGACTAAAATAAATATAAAGAAAGGAAGGAAGTGGGCCCCTTACCCAATCATCATCTTCTACCTCCTTCTACCTAGTGAAGATCTTCTACTCCCCTCCTACTCTCCTCCCTACATCACACAAATATTTTAACATTTATTTTATCTTTAAAAAATAAAAAAAATATTTATATTACTAATACATATTTTTATATATATATAAAATTCTATTTTGAAAATCATGTTTTACCATTTTTAAAAATTAAAAAGGCAATTTTAACAAAATAGAATTATTAAAAATTTTAAAACATGATTTTTCAAAATAAAATTTTATAAATATATAAAAATAGATGTTAGTAATATAAATATAATTTTTAAAATTTTTTTAAGATAAAATAAATATTAAAATATTTTTGTGGTGTAGAGAGTGGAGTATATTTGTGTTGTAGGAGATCTCAACTACCCTCTACCTGCCCAAGCCCACACGTTCAACTCCTTCTTTAACCTTCAGCTCCCCTGTTCCGTGCTCGCCTAGCTCGCTGTTCTCGCTCGCTCTCGCTCGTTCTAGCTCACTCTCGACCGCTATCGCTCGTCCTCTCTCAACACCTCCTCCGATTCCCTCGCAGGTAAGATCTAAGGAGCTAAAATCAAAACAAAGTCAAAAGGAGGGGTCGGAGGGATGCTCACCGAGGGTTGGGGTTTCGAAGGTTCGCTGTCCGGTGGCTCGTTCGCGCGCGTTTCTCTTCGATCCGGCCAGAATAGGAGCGTCGCTTGATCGAGAGGAGCTGGCGGCGTTAAATAGCGTTCAGGAGCTCTTGATCGTCAGCTGCAATTTGGGGAGAAGGGTCCTTGGTGCTGGGGGCTGTCGCACGAGCAGAAAGAAGTCCGCACCCGGCGTTATGGGAGGAGGAGGTAGCTATTGTGGTGTTGTTGGAGCTATGAAGAAGGGACTAGGAGGTGAAGTCGAGCTTGGTGTGGATTGAAAGGAGGGAGTGAGGTGCGACTTGTGTTGAATCGAAACGAAAGGGTTGTGGTTGTAACTTGTTGAATCGAAACAAGGGTGAAAGTTGGGTTTTTCGGATTAAAAGGGGGAGCTCTAGTGAAGGGGAAGGGGAGATGCGGTTATGCTTGTGGGTGTATTTGTGTTTCGAAATAAAAGGTGGGTTTTGTATTTTGTTGTTTTATTGCAGTGAACAGAGGGATGAACAAGGGAATAAAATAGATGAGGGAGAGGGAGAAGAAAGGTTGTTTGATGGGAATCTGAATAAGGGTGAAAAAAGGGGGACAAACATTTCACAAAATGCCCCAACACAACTTCACTCTTATCACTGATTTCCCACAAATAACATTTGATTTGAATTTTAAAATCTTAGATTTTTGTAGTATTTTGGATGGTGAAAATATTTTTTATTGTAAAATAATACGTTTGAACATAATATAAAAGAAATGTGGATAAAATCATATAATTTATAAAACTTATGCAATTGTCTATTTTCGAAATTAAAATTTTCATCAGAATTTTCGGAAAATAAATGTGAAATTATTTTGAGCGAAAACGAGATTTTTTATAATTTACAACATAAATTTTCGGAATCATATAAATTTAATTTATATCAAATTGAAATAAAATATTGAGTTTTTACATTATCCACCTCTAAAAACAAGTCTCGTCCTTGAGACTAAAATTCTTAGAATCGAGCAAAATCTTGATTCCCTTCTTTTGGAAACGCAAAACCCTTCGAACAACTCGTGTTAGTCTCTCCTATGTTAGTACAACCGGATTCTCAGAAAAACTCAAGATGTGGATCATCCACCTCTAAGAGCTAATCCTCTATTACAATCTCCTAGGTTCACATTCCTCATATGAAGGTTAAATAGCATAATCACATCGATCTCTTTCATCAAATATCGATCCTCATAATAGGTCATAACGATTATTATATGAAGATCATCATCAATAGCACACATAAGTCATCACAGTCTACACATCACTACCAATCAAAAGTGCGCAATCAATCGCCAAAATAAACACAGAATCAATCAAATGAAAACACATTATCCATAAGCACATAAATCAATCACCAAGATAAATCAGACAAAGATTTAGCACCATCAAATTTAAGTTTAAAGACGTTAGTCTCAAGTTTACGTCATCTAATGGTCTTTCTCTTGCGAGCGTTGTTTTTGGGTTTGACTCTCATTGTGTTTCCGTCTTCTTCATCTGACTCATCTTGTTTAGTTTTTTTTCTTTCAAGTTTTTTCACGTGGTGTTTGATTATGGATACCAATTCATCTATTGTTCGTAAATTCTGCTTTTCAAATATAATTTTTTTTACTCCAAATGCACCACCAAGAGAAAGCCAAAATAACTTTTTGTTTAGGGTTTAGATGTCGAAATATTTCATTGGTTATGGTCCTTATACTCTAACTCTTTTTGTCAATATTTGCTATTTGTCATTTTCAATATTTATATCCAGAGATTCAATGGTTATTAAAATTGTCGGGTATTACATAAAGAGATGAATAACATCTTCTTCCCTAGCATTGCAGAAGATGCAATACATGGATGTATGCGTATGCATCCCTTTATTTCGTAGTCTATCATTAGTAGTTAATCCATCAAATCCCATTCTTCATAGGAAATTTCTTACCAAATTCAATTTTCCATATTCCATGGTACCAGAGTTGATGATTAATTTTAAAGCGTAAAAAGGTGAAAACCAACCAGTAGGTTTTCAACAGAGTATAGGCATAGTTGTAATTATCTCTGCAAGTACAGTAGATCACTAATAAATTCGCTTTAGTTCAGTTGGATTTTTGGGTAGGAAAGAGGCTGTGTTCGAAGGCGACAGACAGTTCACACAACGCAACAGCCAACGGCCGAGGGCGAAGAGAAAGCCCGAACCCCGCTCCGACGCTGTTGGCTCCTCTCCGGCGTGCGGCGACGGCGACCCCGCTCGTCTTCTACTCCACGGTTGCTGCTGAGTGCTGGCGGCTCAGTCCTCCTCGCTGCAGCCCTGAATCTCAATTATTCTTCACTTCTTCCCCAAAATCTGAATTCGAATTCGTTGAAGGTGAATTGAAAAGGTTAGTTTTTTTTTGTACCTTGTAACTTATACTTTGTCAATTTTGCTCTAAATTTTGATTTGATATATTCAATTTTTTTTTCTTGGATATGAGAATTCGTTTAGGGTTTTGATTTTGGAAACAAATTTTGTGCAATTAGGGTTTGTGATTTTGAGGATCAATTTAGTGAAATTTTTGTTAGGGTTTATGATTTTGAGAATCAATTTTGTGAATTTGTGAATTGAATTTGGGGATTGTGAATTAAATTTGGTATTTGTGAATTGAATTTGATGTTTGTGAATTGAATTTCGGGTTTGTGAATTGAATTTGTGATTTGGAGATTGTTTTTTTTATAGGAATATATAACATGGACAAATTTGTTATTCGCTTTAAGTCATCTATTCCTATTGATGGATCTTCTAACTCCTTCAATCAATCATATTCCTAATTCATCTCGAAATGTTGAAGTGCCACCATGTCTTAAGCTTTATCCACCATCTCTTATGCCCACAAATCTTCTGTGCATAATTCTTCCTTCAGTTGCCTCTACCTGTCACCCTAACATATCAGTACTTCAATGGGTGCATACAACTGTGGAAGTAATAGTTAATAAAAGTGTACAACTGCACAAGTCATGCTTAGTGATAGTTAAGCATACCTAGAATGAACAAAACAACTCCCCTCATTTATCACATTTTCACCTTCAACGGTTAGTTTGCATCCACATTCACAAGAGATTAATTCTAACAATTTAAGAGTTTGCATTGCAAGACTAAAAAGGAATAACTAACATTAACGTGAGATATCTAATCTGTCCAGAGAGTACAAAAGGTGTTACCCACCTGGAAAAGTAACCCCAATTCACAAGGAGTACAAGAGAATAGAGTGGTGGATTGGGGTTCAGAAATTAATCTCACATATGATAGTTATTAGCATGTTGACTTGGAAGAAACCAAATGATGGCTTCACATTGGAATCCAGTTTTTGAAATATATTCAGAATTCACAAATTTTGCAAATCTTAAAAGCTAGAGGGTAGGGAATATTATGAATAAAGGTATAGAGAAAGCAACAGTATTTGGGGACATGCGACAGCAATTTGATGTTATGATGATTCTAACAAACAAACTAGATTAACTTGTTTATGGTTGTAGACCATAGTTGGAGATTATTATGCATAAAGGTAGCTGCACTAAGGAAAGGTAATTTTAGTATTGAAAGAGCAGTGCTCTTGCATGTTTCTAATGGTCTGGACTTGTTCGTTCTTTTTTCTTCTTTTTTTTCTGTCATTTCTGTGTTCTTGTGCTTTGCTACTCATATCCCTATGTTTTATTGGTTTGAATCTGTTGGCCTACTTTCACTCTATCAGAGGGTGTTGTAATCATCTGTGGTTTCTTACCGAGAAAAGTATTGTTTGCCCGATAGTAACCTCTTCTCTTTCTCTCTAGCTAAAATTTAATTGTTTGTATACTAATAGGCATGATTCCCTTGCAGTTTCATGCTGTTAGATGTGTGTATTTCAGTCATTTGTTTTGTATTTGCTGTATACTTTTTCTAATAATATCATTTTGGGTTTAGATCTGGGATGGTTCAACACAGTATCTCCATTTGTTTTTTGAGCCTTGAGAATTTTTCAAAATACGATAGCTGCATAGCACGAAGGTCCATGATCCTGAGCCGAATGTGATTCAGTGATCTAGGTATTTCATGTTTCTTGTACTGCCTGCTTAAACATCAATGTGCTATATTCAGGATCGCAAGAGTGGAAAGTTATTTTGTACCACAACTGAAGCGATTGTGAAGTAGTTAAGTAAACTTATTTGTGTCTTTCGAATTGCATTACAGGGTTATTCAGTTCTCTCTCCCATGAATTGCATAAATCTGTAGCAGTTGCTGTATTTGTTATATATGAAGTGATTTGAAAACTTGGACGATTTCATTTTGAGCATAATTATGATGTTTAAACTCTTCTCTTCTTTGAACAAATTAAAATATTATAACCAACTTCTTTGAATTGTTAACTTCAGGTCATCCGTTTACTAATCTCCAGTGTTCCTTCCAGTACGTGAAGTGCGTTTTATCGTCCAAGTTGTGATTTGTACCTTCTCTAGTTTGACTTCGATACAGAATGCTTTCCTATTTCAAGCCAAGGAATGCCATCCAGTTTATCAATTCAGGTTATGGGGCCAGATTGGTTCAGGTTGGTTTGAAGTCTACTTGCATCTCTCCTATTTCCCCTGACATGAAACAGGCAATTCACAGGATCATCAAACTTATCAGTGATCACCCATTTCCTGATATCCCACTTCAGCCTACCCTTTCAGACCACCTTCCATCTCCTAAGATTTCGGCTTCCTTGGTGGAGAACATTCTTGGAGGGCTATTTGCAGCCCATACCAATGGACTTAAAGCCTTAGAATTTTTCAAGTTCTCCATCAAGTTCTCTGATTGGCAGCCAACAGCAGCTGCATTCGAGATGACTCTGCATATTCTTGTCCGTATGCGGTATTTTGATCAAGCATGGCTGCTGATGGAAGAAATTGGTAGAAGACATCCCTCCTTGCTCACACGTAAGTCAATCAGTATCTTGTTGGTAAAGATTGCTAAATTCAAATCTTATGAAGACACTCTTGAGGCATTTGAGAGGTTGGAAAAGTGTGTATTTGTGCATAGAAGGTTTGAGACAGATGAGTTCAATGTACTCCTTCGTGCGTTTTGTGCTGAGAGGCAAATGAAAGAGGCCAAGTCAGTATTCCAGAAGATGCATTCACGATTTCCTCCAAACACCAAGACCATGAACATCTTGCTTGTGGGTTTCAAGGAATCGGGTGATATAACTGCAGTTGAGTTGTTCTACCATGAAATGTTAAAAAGAGGGTTTAAGCCGAGTTTTGTAACATACAGTATCAGAATTGATGCTTACTGCAAAAAGGGTTGCTTTGGGGATGGATTAAGACTTCTGAAAGAAATGGAACGCACTGGTCTCTTGCCCACTTTGGAAATAATTACTACCTTGATTCATGGCGCTGGTATAGCTCGAAATAAGGCGAAAGCATTGGAGTTGTTCAATGACTTGTATGCAAGAAATGTAACACCTGATGCGGGGGCTTATTGTGCACTGATAAGCACACTTGTTAGGTGTAAGGACGTGAGTGCTGCTGTTTCTATGATGGATGAAATGGAGAAGAATGACATTGCCCCAACAGACATGTCTTACCATATGATATTTTATGGACTGATGAAGACAACTGACACTAAAGGAATTATGGAGATCTTTGAGAGGATGGCTAAGAAAAACTTTGTGCCACAGACACGGACAGTAGTCATGCTAATGAAATTCTTCTGCCAAAACTGCCAGGTTGATTTGGGGTTGAATTTGTGGGATTACTTGGTGGAGAGGGGTCATTGTCCTCATGAGCATGCATTGGCGCTTCTAGTTACAGGTTTGTGTTCACAGGGGAGACCACAAGAAGCTTTTGTGTGCTCTAAGAAAATGCTAGTTAGGGGAAGATTTGTAAGTGATGCTGTTTTCAATATGCTGGAGAGGCATTTAATGGAAGTTGGTGAGAACAATAATTTGAGGGTCCTTGATGAGATGAGGAAGAAGATAAATTCTTTTGGCCAGGATCACCAGGTGCTATTGGATTTGTAACACTTGTGAATGACAATTCAGGTACATACGCTTTAGCTGAGGTGTAACATCATGCCTGTCCTTTGTTTTTATGTTAAGGTATACTGTTCGTTGAGTAATTGTCCTTGTGATTTGATGCATACCCTGTCTGCGTTTGTTTTTATTGGAACCAGAAAATCTGAGGGCTTAATAATAGCTTTTCCTTTACTTTTGGGTTTCACAGAAAATTAAGTTCAGATGCTTCTTTTGGGTTTCACACCAGCTCGGGCATGATGACAGTACACACTTTCAACAGAGTCATGAATTATATTCCCTTTGGAGTTTCAGTGAGCATTTTCTGTCATGTTTTAGTCTGATCTTTAGATGGAAATATTGACATTGAACAGTTCACATTTTAGCTGACTCACAGTTGAGCTATGTTAAACAAGGCTTTCTTGTTACTGGTGGAGATCAATGAAGCAGGACCGAGGAAGCCTCATATCATATCCACCTTCGGGTTCTGCCCATGGTTGCAGCCGCTGTAGGGTTGTTTTGGTTAAAAGCTATAAATATGAGGATCGTCCTGTGTTGGAACCACTGAGGGAGGCAAAAACTAGCCATAATGAACAACAGAAGGTAGATAGTTGTTTGAACTTGCATTTATAATTTTCTTTGGTGCTTTGTGCATTTTAAGTACTAACCTAGAACCACTCATGGAATCCCATCGTTTCTATGATTTTCTTTTAGCCACCTTTTGTTATACTTTTCCAACATATGCTTTTAATGAATTGCTTGTGCAGAATCCGATTCCATTGATCACTGTGGTCATGAGTACTAACCTAGAACCATTCATGATACCGACTTGTGAAATTGAAGCGTCGTTCATTATTAATTATATTTTAATAGCTCGTTTCATATTACAGGAAGGTTGTAATTGTGTTATATAATGACTCCAAGTACCAATCTTTCTTTCTTGTTGGCGCAGGATGTAGGTTCAGCAGAAACGCGAATTCAAACTTATCCCATGGCAAAGCACAGAGAGCCTCCTAGTGTTACTCACAGTGATAATGGTGTACCATAACACAATGCCTCTGTGGAAACAAGATCAATATAGATATACTTGTATTGAAAGCATTGGCGGATCTGAGGAGGGGCTGGGAGGCCCCCCCCTAGCCCGAAAGGAAAATTGAGAATTTTTTTTTTTTTGCAATTTAGCTTAGTTGATAGGGAGGGGTATTTATTTTCTCAAGGTCATAGGTTCAAACCCCTGTACCCTCACTTTTTTCCATAATTTTTGTTTCTCTTATTTTCCTTGTACTAAAAATGCTTAAGTAAAAATGCTTAAGTAAATAACAAATTTAATGTCTTCTTCAATATATTTAAACAAAAACATTCTTTTAATATATATACATATAAAAAATTCTCATTTTTTGATAATTTTTTTCTTAATTTTTTCTACTAAAAATGATTATTTAAATTATAAATTATAAATGTTACTTTTTATATGCGTGTAAATATTCATATGTACAAATAGTTCTAACTGGATTATTTTCCTTATAAATTTCTAGTAAAAATAATAATTGCATCATTATTAGAAACTGTAAGTACATTATTTTGAAATTTTCATTAAGGTAATAAGAATGATGTCTTTCTATTATTAATATTATTATTATTATTACAATTCAAAAAAAGAGTTGCCGTTTGGGTATTTTAAGAAAAGATATTAATGCTTTTGCTATTACTAATATTATTATTATTATTATCTTATTAAAGTTAGGTTGATTAAGAAAATCTAAAAGTTGCAATTTGGGTAGTTTAATTAAAACCATAAAATATGGTTGATTTGAGAAAACTTTAAAGTTGCCGTTTGGGTATTTTAAGAAAAAATATAAAGTTGGGTGAAATTGATGAAATATGACCATTTATCTATAATACTATGAAAGTTACAATTTGGGTAGTTTAATTTAAAACATAAAGTATGATTTATTTGAGAAAACTTTAAAGTTGTAACTTGGGTATTTTAAGAAAAAATAAAAAGTTGGGTGAAATTGAAGAAATATGAAAATTTATAATTTTGAAAAGACATAAAAGGACATTGAAATAAAAAAAATTAATATTTTTAAATTCAAACTTTCTAGGTTAAAAAGGACATTTTACAAACAAATAAGGAAATTACCTAAAAGGGCATATTATATATATGGTGAGAATTATATTTGTGAGGGCAAAATAGACATTTCAACTATAAAAAACAATTAAAAATTAAGATACAATTGAACATAGTGGGAAATACTATTCATTGGCCAACTTCACCCTTTTATAGTATTACTAGTCCTATACCCGCGCCATTTAATAGTAAAGTTGTGAATATTAAATAATACCAAAAATTTGTCGACAAAAATACACATATTAGTGGTTAGAAAATAATAAAGTTAAGTATATAATACGTAGTGTGTAAATAAGACACAAGTATAAATCTAATCAAAAAAAAAAAAGAATAAAAACTAATCAAAAAAAAAAAGACACAAGTATAAATGTTGTCTTGATAGCGAGTATAAAACTTGGATTCCCGTCCCAAATGATTTCTAACTCTATAGTGACACCGTCACCTCCATCTTCAATGATTGAGAACATGAAAGTTGCAAGAAATTACAACAATAAGAATTACAACCCGTGTACTTGTTCTCCTACTTATTTTTTTTAGAATACTAAATTAGCATATTTCCTATAATGTGAACGTTCATAAGTTGACTCACCAGTTGAATTAACCAAGAGATATCATTAGGACCACCATATAGGAACGGATACCAGCAGAATACCTACATAGCAATTAAAAAATATAAAACAAATGCTACAAATCTCAACTCCACGAATGCTCAATCAAAACGAACACTGTATATGATGGATAGAGCCAATAAGACATTGTGTAAGAGTCATTTGACGATTTCCAGAAGACATAATGGATGAACTATAACGACCTAACCGAATGGCAGAATGAGATAGTTGTTTAACAATTATAGACAAATTATATTACAACTTCATTTAATGTAGAAATTAAAAACCAACATGGTGGATGCAGATAAAGAAAAAAGAAGTGATGATGTACCATCTCTGAAAAGCATCCCCATACGATTTGTAGAATTTGGTGTACAAATGTTATCTTGAACTGTGTAAAAAAATAGACTTAGGACAATAAAACCCTCAAACTAATTAGGAGTTATACTTTATATAACATTATTACGTAGATGAAAATAAAATGCAGAAATACCATTAGAAATGTCAAACAGTGGGGTCCTATGCTTGGTGACAATAGATGGGGTAATCGATTTACCACAAGCTGCATAAGAAACAAACAAAGACAATCTTAAAATATAAAATTAGTCAATCAAATGACGAATGGTAATCATTCAAATGACAATCTTAAAATATAAAATTCTACTTTGAATAGTAATCCAATCACGAATGGTAATCCAATCACAAATGTTTTCTTCACTGCATGATATCAAGTACAAGACGCCAAAGACCATCTTGGATCAACATGGGTTAAGAAACAAACAGATGTATAAACAAAATGCCTTGGGACTAACAACTAAAATGAGGACAAAAAATAGCACTTCGAATTGGATATGCCAACCTCCCCAGTATCAAGTTAAAGTAATTCAATTGAAATAAATCAGAACTGTAGATTGAAGCACTTCGAATTTGCATTAAAATTCAAATTCCATTTCGAATTGCCTCTGTAATCTAGAATGAGCCTTCATTTTGGCAACTCCAAAATCAGCAACCGTAGCAACCTAACAGAGCAAAGCGACAAGTTAAAACCATCCTAAAACCATGAACAAAGTTTCCATGAAAAATTCGAAATGAAAAACAGAAGAAGAGAATCTGGGGGTGGGAGCCAAATCGGGGAAATAGAGTAGAGAAAAACTGAAGAAGAGCATCTGGGGGAGGGAGCCAAATTGAAGAAACAGAGTAGAAGCCATGGTGTCTCTCAAATTGAAGAAAGCATCTGTGGGCAACCATATCGATAGCAACCCTTGAGAACGATTGGACAAGGAAAGGGAAGGCAAGGGAATGAGATGCAGAGAGATTAGGAAATAGGCTGAACACCGTTTAGAAACCCTAAAAAAAGGCGAAATAATTAAAATAACCCAACCTTTAAGGGCATGTTAAAAATATATCTCCAACTTTCAAATGTAAGATAAATATCCCAACCTTTATAGGTGATGTTAAAATAATATCACCACAATTTTTTCTCAAAAAGAATGATGACATGGCACATACATAACTTAAAAAAATTAGCATATTAATATGTTTTTTGTTAAACCATGAGTTTCTTGGATTTTTCTCAAAATCAAAACCCAGTTTTCTTTAAAAAAAATATAATATTAAAGGTTGACGTGAGAGAGACTAATTGAAAAATACAATATTGCAATCCAAATAAAGGTGGTTTAAGAAAATTGGGTTTTGCTTTTTTTTTTTTTATAAATCTAAGAAACCAATGGTTTAACAAATTAAATCATATTAACATGCTAATTTTTTAAAGTTATGTATGTGCCATGTCGTCATTTTTTTTTTGAGAAAAAATTGTGGTGATATTATTTTAACATCACTTATAAAGGTTGGGATATTTCTATTATATTTGAAAGGTGGAGATATATTTTTAACAACATCTTAAAGGTTGGGTTATTTTAAGAGCGAATTGCACAATCTAACCCCCTATCCGACCACCTTTGTGCCCATAACCCACTATCCAAAACAATTGCAAAGGCTAACCTTCCACCCAAAAAAAATTGCACTCCATCCGGTAAAAAAGTGGTCATGCAACCAGGACAGAGGAGAGAGAGAGTGAATGTGGAGAGAGAGAGGAACCGGGGGAAGTTAATGAGGAGAGAGAGTGAGAGAGGGAGGAAACAGTTTTATAAAAAAACTGTAAAATCAACTGTATCTCACGGGCCTACAAAAGAGGAAAAGAAAAAGAGAAGGAAGAAGAGGAAGAAGAAAAAGAAAAAGAGAGAGGGCAACAGTCGCTCATGCAAACCTGAGGAAAAGAAAAAGAGAAGGAAGAAGAGGAAGAAGACGACAGTGCAGTGCAAGAGAGGTTCGAAGAAGGTGAGCCGACATTGAACATAGCGATTTTGAAGTAAGTAAACCCTAACTCGGTCGATTAATTACCTATTGCTTGGATTCGTAGGGGAGGAACCAATTGGAAGAACCTAAACTGTTTTTGATTGTGTGAAAATGGGATAAAGGGGTCGAATGGGTTGACAGTTCGCAATTTTCCCTGTCATGTAGGAAGTAACCGGCGTCATGTTAAAAACAAAGGGTGGAAAGTTTGGGAATTGGGGTGTGCGGAGAGAAGGGAATTATTGGGAAAGGGGAAATTGGGGAACGTTTATGTCGAATCCGAATTTTCAGGAGTAGGGTAGTTGTAGATACGTTCAGTTTAGGGGGGAAATTGGCCGAAATGGGGCGAATTAGGGTTATGGGAAATGTTACAAAGGGTGAGTTTTCATATGTGTAGATTGAAATTGGGCAGGGGAATTGAATATTAATGTCAGTAGGTCGAGATTTCTGATGAAAAATTTTGACACTCGTGTGCAATTTAGAGATGTACAAATTGAATAAGTCCACTGTCATGTATAAATAATAAGGTGTCATGTATAAATATTAACGTGTCATGTATAAATGTTTTGGTGTCATGTAAGATAGACTGCAGGGATGAATATGGAACCACTGTGTGCATTAAATCTTAAGATGAATAAGTAACTGTCATGTATATATTGAACCATTAGGTGCATTCAATCTTGACACTTGATATGCATAGGTTCTGAATGAGTAACTGTCATGTACATATTGAATTCTACAATGTTTATGGGACTGATGAGAAGGGAACTGTGGGCTGGGGGACACGAATTGATTTCGAGATTACTGATATTTGGTCTCCCAACATGTAGGATATCGGCTAAATATAAAAAATGTCGCAGCGGCGGAGTGGAAAGAAGATTGTCGACCCTGCATCTCAAACCTCCGACGCGGTATGATGGGCTTTCGTTGAGTAATGTAAGTTGTGATTGTCGTGGTGCAGCATTTCTCACTTGTTGAAGTCTGTGCAGGCTGTGTACGCTGTCGAGGAAGACAGACACTTCAAAGCGCGATGTAACCAATACTGTCGGTTGCCCCTCCTAGTAAACATTGACAACCGGTTGAGCGAGTCCCAGTGGAAGCGCCCAATGGACAGCCCGTTGGGGGGAGTTGCAAGACTGGGCATAAGCGCAAGGGTCCAGTTCTCCGGGCAGCTTGTACACTACGTTCTCCAATGACAACTAAAGACGAAGAAGAAGCATGAAACGTGGTACAAGATCCATGATGCGGTTGTGAGGTTCTCAATAACTGAGTTCGCCCTTGTCACCGGTCTCAACTGCGGCTATGTCGACGAACCTGAGAACGACTCGGCGTGTGAGACGGCAGTGTATGATTTCTTTGGAGTTACCAAGTTGAAGATGTCCGAGTTCGAGGTGATGTTCCATGTGGCAATGGCATCTGAGAAATCGTCAACCAAAAAGTTTAAATTTGTCCTGCTGATGCTGGTCGAGGGCGTGTTGTTCGCGAAGGAACCCTGAAACTACATACAGGGGTGGGTGGTCAACCTCGTCTCGGACATTGAAAGGTTCCTGGCCTGTCCGTGGGGTCGGCTTTCCTACGAGCGAACGAACGAGTTCCTGAACCATGCAATCGAGAGGAAGCTCCAACACACTGGAAGCAGCCCCACTGCACCACGTCCGTCGTACGTGCTGATGGGATTCCCCCTCGCCTTCCAGGTTCGTTCACAAACCTCACTGGACGACTAATGAATTAATACTAGTCATCCATATACTTTATATTGGACAACAATTGAGCTTGTACTAGACAAACGTTGTTTGCAGATCTGGGTGTACGAAGCCCTCCCTTCAGTGGGCGTCCAATGTGCGAGCATCATAGATGAGAAGCTGTACCCTAGGTGTCTGCGATACGAGTCTAAGGAAGGGAACCTCGAGTATTCCACCATCGAAACCCGACTGCGGGAGGCTGTGGAGCTCGGGTATTTCGATGACCTTGACGCTGTGAGGCCGGTTCTCATCCCCGACGAAGTGGAGGAAGCTACCCGTTTGTACCGCGATGACCGATACGGTCACGATAAACGGGACCACTTCTTCGACGACATTGTCCGGGCGTTCTTAGCAGCAAATGCGAAACCCCCACGGAAGGAACAACCAAAGGAAGCACCTGGGTCAACGCCAGAATAAGAGGAGGGTACGCAGACAAAAGCTGCCATCTTAGAGATCGAGGCAAGATTACTGGCAAAGTTGGACGACATGGCGAGGAGCATAATCGCGGAGTTAGGATCGAAGATGGCCACGCTTGAGGAGTCGATTGAAGACTTGAAGAGGGCATTGTGGGGGAAGGGGACTAGGGAGTCGGAGGAGCAAGGGGAGGTGCTGCCAAAGAAGGAGGTAAGGCTTTTTGGTGTGTCATGGCATCATATAGATCGTCATGTAATTATATATCACTGTCATGTCAAGATTGTAAGGTGTCATGTTAATGTCAGCACATGTCATGAAAATATCAGTTTTTGTCAATTTAATTTGATGTCATGTGGATAGGTTCATGGAGCGGTGAAGGAAAAGGACAAGTACAAGGACGAGGAGGATATACAGCCGACCAACGAGGACAATCAGTCGGAGAAACCTACTCTGAAAATCGGCGAGGTATGGACATTTGACTGTCCTGTGAAATTAACTATCTGTCATGTTATATGCACTATGGTGTGCTGGGTGCAGGTTGATGTTGAGGCTGAGGTGCCCCTCCAACGGCGCGGTAGGAGGACCCGTCTACATCCTGATACATTCTCTCCTGGGGAAGTAAAGCAGCCAGCGAAGAAGCCGCGTGTGGGCAAGAAGGCATCGCAATCAGTGGATGCCGTGGACCTAGGCATGACCACGAGGGCAGACGTTGATGCGTTTTCATCCTGGATGAAGGACGGAACTGATCTTGTCCAGTCGGTTGAAGGCAACCTACTGCATAGAGAGTTCTTCATGGTACTCCAATCACCGACAACTTGGGTCACATCCAAGGTTAGGTTCCCACAACGTGGTTCTATGAATTACCTTCCTCGTCATATGCTCTTCCATATAAATGATTTTCTGTGCGTGCAACATATAGAGCAGGCATGCGCCCTCCTGTGGAAGGACATCAAGGACGACGACAAGTACGAAGATGTCGCCGTCCTTGATTTCTTCTGGGGATATCTACTGCAGAAGCATTTTGCGGATGCGAAGGGGAACCTTGAAGTGGTCAAGGGGGACGAGAAGCTGTCCTACTACTTCGACGGCAAGTCACCGGAGAGGTTTGCGATGGACTGGGCCGTTGTCGACCGGCTGTTGGTGCCTTGGAATGTCAAGAACGAGCACTGGGTGGCGCTAGAGATCAATCTTGCGGAGTGGACATTGAACGTCTACGATCCCGACATCAACCTAGTCGCCGAGCGCCACATGGCGGGCTTTCTAAATCCGGACCCACCTCCTCCCCATACTGATGGACAGCCATCCCGAACTTCGGGTTAAATGGGTCGGCAAAGTCCAGAAACCCTTTGCATACAAGAGGGTGAAAGGGATTCCCCAAAACAACCAATCGTAAGTCGATATTTCCACTTGTTCTGATTATAAACAATTGTCGCAGGTTGGGTGAACATGTTTCGTTGTCGTGATGTAGGGGCGACTGTGGTCCATACGCCATCCGCTTCATGCAGCTCCTCGCGGCCAGCGACACCAAGTTCCGTGGCCTTGACGATGACTTCATTGCGGTGTACCGCCAATTCCTTTGTGCTGCCATCTTTCACGGACGTCTTACACCCCCATCCGACTCTTAAAAGTACTTCCCGATTGGTTTTAGACTGTTGTGTTTGGTTTTAGACTGTTGTGTTTGGTTTTAGACATTTCTGTTGGTTTGTTTTAGACTGTTGTTGTTTCGTTTTAGACATTTCACTTTGCCATTGTTATTGGTTTGTGGACTTGGTTAGTTAGTCTTAATGTCATGTCAAATTTCTTAGATGTCATGTCAAATTTATTATATGTCATGCTAAGTTTATTGTCTGTCATGTAAACCAAAGGTACAAATTGGGGTAACCACACAAAGTAGAACAAAGTAGGGCAGACCAAACCAAAGGTACAAACTGGGATAGCTCATACTGAATTGCAAAAGGTGGACTTGGTTAGTCACAATGTGAAGTGAAGTGCATCTTATGTCATGTCAAATTTATTATCTGTCATGTCAAATTTCTTAGATGTCATGTCAAATTTGTTATATGTCATGCCAAGTTCATTGTCTGTCATGTAAACCAAATGTACAAATTGGGGTAACCACACAAAGTAGAACAAAGTAGGGCAGACCAAACCAAAGGTACAAACTGAGATAGCTACATACTGAATTGCAAAAGGTGGACTTGGTTAGTCACAATGTCAAGTGAAGTGCATCTTATCTACACCTGCCCACTCTATTGGTTCACTTTTGACATTTGTCGGAAATGCTTCGGACTTCCATTTTCCGCGTTGGTATGCTTCCTCTACTTCCCTCACCGCTCGCTCTGCCTCGTGATCCTATGGGATGACTACATCTTCGACGTCACTGCTGACACAAATTACATGCTTCCCACTTGGCTCCAACTGGACACGTGAATATTCTACCTGGACAGATGGATATGTTAACTGGACGAGCTGAGTTTCTAACTGGACATCAGTTCATTGTCCACCGACACCTTGTGCTCCCAAAACTTCCACTTCTTCATCCCCTGCCAAGCGGGGGTCCGTATGTGGGTGATCTTCTTGGGTCACGGGTGGCCCACCCCCGACTGAATGGGCCGTTGTGGATCCTTCTGTAGTGGCCACTTCTCCACCAAACTTGCATATCAGGGAGACATGGAGGTCGATAGGCCAGGATCGTTCTCCAGATAGACCGTTTAAAAACTTGAAGGCCTGCAGGTCTTCGTCATCCCCAATGGAAAAACGTCTGCACCCTTCCTTTTGCGGCTTTGCATATGTGAGCTGAACGTCATGCCTCCTCCCATCGACATTAAACTTGGCCATCAGCTGTTTCTTCAGGGAGACGTAGTCAACACTTTCGTCTACCAGGACAGCCTTCTTGCTCCTGGACCCCTCCACGACCCAAGTGCCCTGTTCACATACCCACCATCCTCCAAACACTACAGTCATACAGACGAACGATTTGTCCCCTGTTCCATTAGTTAGAGGGGGACACATTCAGTTTTATAGGAAGATGAATATATTTTATGTAGAAACGCATCGCATAACCTAAAAAGAAGGAATACTTACTCATTTTCTATCAGATGTCGGTGGTTGTCCAGTAAACCCCAATAGGTGTCAGGCGCTTGAATGGGTTTAAACTCTCCCCATCCTCCCTCCTCTCCCTCTTATTCCCTTTTGGCGCTATTGCCTGGGCGGGAAACGGTCTCTCTCTCTCTCTCTCTCCCCTGTCTTATCCACCGTCCTGTCTGACAGTTTCTCTCTCCTCTACAGGATGCCCCTTGCTTTTCTATCCCTCTCTCTTTGATTTTTTTGGGGTGAAATTGTATTCATTGGTTTGAACTTCTTATCATTTCAATATTGCTGATTGCTACATTTTCCTACAGATTTGCATTTAATGAGTATGAAGTGTGAGTGGGAAACCCAGTTTTATACCAAGGCCAAACATTGAATAAAACGCCCCAACAGTATGTCCAGTACAAAACCATTTTATGACATGTCAACAGTGACACGTGTCATGTATATACCAACACACTGCCATGTTAAGGGTCACATGCTGAACAGTGTCCCTACTCACCCAAATTCGGTGAAGTTAAATCCCCATTGCCATTTCACCACCTCTCCAACACCCCTTCAATGAAATGGCATCCTCATCACACCACCTTGCTTCCTCATCTGGCCTCCCTCCCCGACCAGTGCCCATCGTTATATAATCCGACAGCTCGGACGATGGGAATGAGGTTGCAGGTTTGTCAAGCATTTCATTGGTTTAGATTTGTGCTACTTGTATGATTATACTACCGTATTTTTATTTTTTATGCAGGACCAATGCCGCCTCCATACCGACGAAATCAAAAGGTAGAGATCGTCGGCGATGAGGCTGGGATGCTCGGGTCATTCTACGAGGCAACCCTTGTACGCAAAGTGGATCCTGGCCACTGGTTGGTGGAATATGTGACCCTCCTACGGAACAACAGAAGAGACCTGCTGAAGGAAATCATACCGGTTTTACGAATTCGTCCCCGTCCGCCTCGTATTTCATATGACGCCTACGTAGTCGACGACCGTGTAGACTGTCACGTCAACGATGGGTATTAGTCCGGCAGGGTCGTTTGTGTGTCCGGTTATGGGAATGACCGAACTTTCTCGGTCCACTTCCCGCTGAGCAGGGAGACAACTGATCATCGTGCCCGCGATATGTGCCCACACTTCGAGTGGAATGGGTGCAGATTCACCACGCAGCCGCATTTTCGCTACCTATTACCGTAATTTTCGATTTCAATGTCGTGTATTTTTCTACTATTTGCTACTGTCTTTTAAATGTTTGCTCCGATGTTGTATTTGTTTAATGCTAGTGAATCTGTCTCCCATATATTATGTCCAGTATATCTCAATATGTGACATGTCGTATTACATTGACTGTCCAGTTTAAGCTAACAGCTTACACGTCAACCTACAGATTACCTCCCACCCACCTTCTTTTTCGACGGTTTTTCTCTGAAACTTAAGATTTAATTACAAGTATATTTTTGCCCCCTCAATTTCACCCTCACTATGACTCTTACACTTGGACCAGTCACATTAAAGCATATTAGTGTCGACATGAGAGAACAAAATCATGGCATCAAACTATGGGTAAATATTAAAGCATAGTAGATGTCATTATAGTGAATCTGCTTCTCTCACAAATCTTCTCCAGTCGATTCCGCATGCTGTATTGATCTGTTTCTCCGAGCAAATTTGTCCAGTTAAATGCAATATGTGACATGTTTTGTTGATATTGACGTCCAGTTAAAACTTACTTCTTACACGTGATTCTGCAAATAAACCCCCGCCCCATTCCTACTTCAATTGTTTTCTCTGAAGCTTCAAATTTAATTGACGGTATTTTTTTATGCCCCTCACTGACACTCTCGCTGATCTCTCTCTCCTCGCAGACTGCACTTTTGTTTTTCACCTCTCTCTCTCTCTCTTCTGTCCTCTGCAACATCAAATTCAGTGTACTTTTTCCCTCCTCCATCTCTCTCTCTCTCTCTCTCTCTCTTTCTAACTTGTCTTCGCTTTTCAGTAGAGCTCTCTCTCTCACACACACACTTTTCCTGCTTTTCTATTCGTGTCCAGCTGTCCCTCATTGGGTTACCTACAACCGGCTGAACCTTGCAACCGGATATCCACTTTTATGCAAAAATTTTTCGGATTGGGTCACTTATGCAAAGATTCCGGATAATAGGGTTAGTTTAGCAAATGCCCCTTATTTTAATTAGTTTCACCTAAAAAAAATTAAGAGCAAAAAAAATATTAAAACAAAATAAGATAAGAGTAATGAATAATTAAATGATAGGGTAATATAACATAGAAGGTGATTGGTTAAAAGGTCTAGGATTAAGGAGAGGGAGACACGTCATCGACAAGGCTTTTGTTTTAATCAATAGTATTATAATACTAAAGGAGAAGTCGTTTAAGCCATGTGGCGGCTTCTCCATTAATGTAGGGTTTTTTAGTTACGTAATAACTAATTAAGTTATTTTGTATATATTCAATCTTACGTGTCAATTTCTCGGATTTTTGGATTTTCTTTTAATTCCATATAAATACGAATCGGTTGAGATATTCTCGATATTATGGTAATTGGTTAGTTTAGATATTCATTAGATAAGATTAAAATAAAATCATATTTTTTTTAATGAAAATAAATAAATATGAGTTTATATATTCGGATTTTTAGGATTTTAGCTTTCTCTTCACGCCATCACTTTCTATATAAATCTACATTATAGCCTAAAACAAAATGTGTACGTTTATACATTAATTTGTTAAAAAAATATCTACATATATTTTTATACATCAAGATTGTTTGTTACGTATATAATATTATATTTAGATCATGATTATTTATAATATATAAATTAATTTATTTTTCTTTGATTCTCATATTTAAATTGATATAATAATTAAAAAATATAAGATGAAATTAATTAGTTAAATGGATGTTAATACATAATTTTTTTGACATGTAAAAAATTGAAAGTATATATGTAGGCTTTTTTTTGTTAGAATGAGGGCACTACCCTTACAAATTATTACGTAGTATCATTTAAGTATTTTCATACATGGAAAATAATATGTGAATATTTCCCTTGCCGACCAACAATCTCCTCGAAATGAGCATCATAAAATATAAATTATAAACTTATGTCAAAATCAAAACTATCGAGTCTATCCACCATCATTTTATTGTAAATATATTATAGTTATTTTAATACTTGGTTCCATCATAAAAATTATGATATGTTTTGTCTCTAATTAATTATACGCACGGTAGTTATGTTTTAAGGTTTAATTACAAATATTTTTACACATTTTTTAATGTCAAATATATTACTATTATTAAAAAAGACCGTACAAAAGTGCGGGTACTAAACTAGTAGTTAGTAATAGATAATAGATAGCTATTTTTTTAAAAATCAGTAAATAAATAAATAAATATTAAATTGTGTTGATAAAGATAATTTATCTATTCAAATAATGATAAATAAAACCTTCCTCTTTTTAGAGATAGCTATTTGTACTTGTAATGTTTTGATTGTTTAGTTTGATATCATGTTAGTTGGTTTAGATATAATCGATCTTGAGCAAGTGATTTGGGCTTTTATATCTGAAGAATCATAAGACAAAATGCATGTCATCCAACCTTCTATAGACTTGTCATCCTTAGACCCAAAAAGTAAGTTACAATTCTCCTTTAATTTGATCCTAATATATATCGATCCTTCATATATCCTTTAATGTCTTAATTCATTGAAGACTTGTTTAGTTTAATACCCATTTTAGCGGGTTTCAGTTGCATGATTCACCTAACCAAATTAGTAAATAGATATAGCTAGTTAAAAAAAGCAGTAAATAAAGAAATTAAATTAATAATTTCTTTATTCAAAGTATATGATATGGGTATTACAAAATGAATTAGTGAGATATTGTAATTATAATTTTTAAAAGGAAATATAATATAATCTATCTGGGATTTATCTATGTATATGTTGCTTCCAAAAAAAAGTATGTAAAAAAAACCTCCTCCCTCTTTTTAGGGATAGATATCTATATAATTGGGAAATATAATATATCTAGGATTTATCCATATATATTATATAATAATAAAAAAATTGTGTGAAAAATAATTATAACTTACTAAAATTTTGTAAAAAAAAATAATATTTCCTCAGTCTTTTTAGAGATAGATAGATAGATAGATATCTATATAATTAGGAAATATAATCTGTCTATTATCTATATATATTTTTATCTATCTATAATACTAAAATTATATACAAAAAAAACTTGCATCAATGATATATATATATATATATATATATATATCTAAATAGGTAATATAAATAAATAAAGGAAATAATATAATCTATGTAGGATCTATCTAAAATATTAAAATGGGAAAGATATATATATATCTAATTAAATTAAATAAAGGAAATAAAGCAGGGGATGGGATCGGAGTATATATAGTATAAGATTGGGGCTCCTACCTATCTAACAACAATTCAAGTAACATCTAACAACGTACAAGTCCATTATCGATCAGCACACGGACGATCGATCGAACACGAAAGGCAAAGGACAGAAGGATTGATCGATCGAGATCGAGTTTGATATTGAAATTAATATAATGGATCCGGAGAGGTTTGGAGGGTGGGCCGATCTTCCGCAGGATGTGGTAGAACTCATCTCCTGCAAATTATGCAAATGCGAGCATGAACATGAAGTTGGAGGAGAAGTGAGGCGAATCCGATCAGTGTGCCGATCATGGCGATCGTCTGTCCCTCCCATCCATCCCAAATTCAGCCGTTGCTATGCTCCTTGTTGGGTCTAGGGGAACCCAACAACAACAACATGAACATTATGAACATCAACATCAACATGGGTGCTGTATTCCTTGCCAGGCCTTACTCTAAGCCTTACAGAAGAGCCTGGTTGGTGTCTGTACGAGAAGTCTCCCCTGGAAAGCTGATCCCTTGCCATCCCCTCACATACCAGGAGTATACGACTAAGGCGACCATGACCTCAACCTCGACACAACAACAACAACAACAACGACCTGCTATACGCTATTATGATGCTGACACAACTGAATTCGTGGCCAGTTGGTATGAAACGAGTGCAGCTTTGCCGGTGGCTTTGCTCAACCAGGGATTAGGATTGGGATTGGGATTGGTTGGCTTAACGTGTCAAGAAGGAGAAGACAGTACTGATCATCGGAAGTGCCAGCTCATTATGTTTAGTCGTCGTCATGCCAAAGAAGAAGAAGCAGAAATCCAAAAATCATTATCATCTAGTAGTGAATCATTAGGTGAAAGTGCAATAACAATTAATTATAGTGCAAGTAGTGCAGCAGCAGCAGCAAAGCAATTGGTCGGCTGCGAGGAATTGGAGAGCTTTGCGGTTTTCGAGGGACGCATATATGCTATCGACTGCAAAGGCCATGTATTTGTGGTTGATTCCGAAAACATGGAGCTTGTGAGGATCAGTATCTTCGAGGACGCAGAGCGGGCTAAGAAAGATTTGGTGGTATCGGATGGGAATTTACACTTGGTGTTGACCATCTGGAATGAAGAGTGTCAGGTCCACAATTTGTTCGTCGATAAACCCATGATAGAGGAGATCATTCGTAACAGAAGGTATTTTATACATACGAGACAAGTTGCGATACTGAGTCGGGAAAGCGTGGTTTTCATCGGGAAGGCCTGCAGTTTTTCCATCCCTGAAGATAGTCTTCCTCGTCCTTGGAAAGGAAACTGCGTTGTTTATCTACAACAACCTCAAGATGAGATAATGGTAGTCCACCTTGCAGAAGGCGGTTCTCCCGTCCAATTCCACAAGATTTCGGAGCTACCAGGCTGTTCAGACCTGTTTGATCCCCCTCCCTTGGGCATGCCCGCCTAATTTCCAATTCCTGAATTTGAATTTGGCTTATTCCATCCATTTCGATCTTAATTTCACTACCTACCTACCTACGTTGTTACTTACTGTATAATTTAGACGTTCTTGTCATTTTTTTTTAATATATATATGTGACTTACTTGTAGTACGTACGTTTACACTTAATTTCGATCATCAAATTTAATTCAAGTACCTGATTGATCAGTAAATTTTTTCTCCCTGACCTTCTTCTTCTTCTTCGAACAAATTACACATAATCGATCTTTATCGATCGATCGATCGATCTGCTAGTACAGTTCAATATATAATTCACTCGATATATCTTAAGTTTACAGTTTCATCTATATATTGAATTGGCCGGAGTTGGTTTTGGCTGATCAAAATTCATGATCACAAGGTGGTCGTTAGCTTAGATTGTGGTGGGATTTTTTTCTCCCCTAACATATATCGTTATAATTCATTCTTTCTAACATATTCAACCCATTGAATACTGAAGTTGAAATTTTGAATCATATTCAACCCATTTGTTTTTAATTTTGTGGATCCCATAATAAGTCCCTAATAACAAATCAACAATTAAAATGTGGAAATAAACTTATACAAATATATTATATATATACACTCAGTGGCCGAGTCGACCGGTTTTCAAAAAAGTCATAATCGACATTCGGACAACCCGTTTTTTTAATTACTATTAGTTTTTTACAAAATATATAATCATTTGTTAAATTTTTTTTTAAGTTGGCCTATTTCATTTTCAGTTTTGGCCCATTTCATTTTCAGCTTTGACCCATTAGTTTTGGTTTTATTATTATTATTATTACTACTATCCGGCCCATTAGTTTTTTATTTGTTATTTAAATAATCATTTATCGCTAAAATATAAATATAAATAATTCATTATGCCAATCCAGGTCGCGGGGCGACCGACGATTTGCGAAAGCTTCTGCCCGAGCTTCGAGCCGTGGGGCGGCCATATTGTTCACCGCAATTTTCCCTTTTGAATTTGGTCTCAATGTCAACAAGAAAGTTGTAGATCTCGGAAAGAGCTTTTCAACGCATACTTTTAATAGTCAATCGGACCATCAAGGTTTCCAGAAAGTGCGTTATTGTCGGGCGATAACTTCTACTGACTTGTTCTTCACTTAGGCTCTCGAAATTCGAATCCACTCCTGTGCTCTTCACTTTTCTTCCTCCTCTTGACTCTTCCTTCATCTTTGAGTCTCCTCATTCCTCATCGGATCCACATATACCTGAAATAATCCATAAAAGCATGTTGATTTCGACTCCACCAGCAAAACGAGTATAAATGCAAATCTAGACTAAACCATGTATTATATTCTTCTAAATCATGTTAAATGCACCCTAATATGCCCATCTAAATGTGTGCTTTTACCCTTACTCCCTCCTCTTGTTGGAAGACAAAAAAAGGGAGAATGGTTTTGTGTTGGTTTTCGGATTGGTGTTTGGATGACTGTTGACTGTTGCGTTTTTTGGTCGGTTTTAAAACCTTTATGGTTTGAATGGTTTGTTTAGTTTTCAAAATTGATTCAACATTTTATTTCGTTATATGTACTAATCTACATGTATGATAATCATATTTTATTCATAACTAACCTACAGGGATGAATAAGTTTTGTCTTCCATCAAGGGGGAGATTGTTGACTCCACCTTGATGAAAGCCATTATATTTGGTTAAATTTTTTTTTATGTATTTACAAGAAGTTAAATTAGTTTTAGGCCAAAAAAAATTAAATTAGTTTTAATTAATGTTTTATATAATTTTATAATTATATAAAACATTAATGAATTTTTTTTGGTTAATTAATGTTTTATATAATTTGATATAATAGTCGTCAAAATTATTTTCACACTATAAATTAGTTTTAGGCCAAAAAAATACATAAAGTTAATTATAGAAAATTATATAATTTGATATAAATTTAAAGATTTAAAGATTTTATATAATTAAAGATTTTAGTTAATTAATTTTTTATATAATTAAATTTTTTTGGTTAATTAATGTTTTATATAATTTGATATAATAGTCGTCAAAATTATTTTCACACTATAAATTTATAAGAACACCTTCAACATTTTTAAATTGTAGAAATTCTCTAAATTTGAAGATTTTAGTTTTGTTTTGCTCTACTAGATCATCTAATAAAATAGATAAATTGATGAAAAAGAAAGTCAAGTTTTCTAAATGTGTAGTATTCTCTATTATTTTATATAGGATTTGGAGAATCATATTGAAACTTTCAAATTAGATGATTTATTAGAGTTATAGAAAATTTTTGTTTGTAGCATTGAATTTTACTACTTTATAATATAGAAATTATAAAGAAATCGTTGAAGATAAAATATTTTTTTTCAAATTCTTTATTCTACACTAATCTTTGACAGAATGTGACATTTTATTTTATTTTATATTTTCCTTTATATCAAATCTTTTAGCATATGACGTTACTAATATATCAAATTGATAAATTTTCATATCTAATTTCAAACTTATTATTTTTATTTTCATTAACTTAAAACTTATTAATATGATGAAGTTTGAATATATATGTACTAAATCATATCTAATAAAAATATAAATAATGCACAAGAGAAATTTGTTATCTTATTCATGTTATCAGACCTAAAATTTCAAATTGTATGCTTTAAAAATAATATAAAATATCAAAAAAATTACAATCTCATATTTATTAGTAACAACTAAGATAAAAAAAGATATAATAAAAATATACTACTATAATTTATTAATTAAAAAACCGCCAAACGCGCGAGTAATAAAACCTGTTATGAAATAATCCCGACCAAAAAAAAATCACTATGAAATAAAAACCGAAACTCAAAAACCAAAAATCTCGATCTTATCCATCCGCCGTCGTCGTGGGAGGCTAACCAGAACAAGATGCAGAGCCTAACAGCTACCGTCGCAGCTCTATCGCCAGCATCCTCAAACTACGCTCCTCCCCCTTCGAACACCAGCTCTCCTCTCGCTCCGAGAAGCTACCATGTTCGCTTCCGCCCTCTCGCCCCCAAGCTTCGCCGAGCATTCGGTGTTGTTTGCAGCGCGGTATTGTTGCTTTCCTTCTTCCCGCCTAATTTCGATAGGGTTTCCGTGTTTTAATTTCGTGGATTGAAATTGCATTTTCTGTTTATTTTGCTTATAGGAGCCTTATCTGATTACCAAGTTGGAGTCCGCTGAGAAGACCTGGAAAGAGTTGTCGGTAAGCGGTTTGTTTTCTTTGTCGAATTTCAGTTTTGGATTGGAAATGTCTTTTGTATTTCTTAGCTATACTTGGAGAATCAGTTGCAATTTCCTAAGGAATACGAGTGACTCTTCCCAGTTACTTTTTGCAAACTTGTTGTGTAATATTCTCGGAAATCATGGTTATAGGTCAAGCTTGCTGATCCAGATGTTGTGTCCAATCCATCAGAATACCAGAAGCTAGCGCAATCGATGTCTGAGCTTGAGGGGGTACTTGACTTGATCTTGGTTATGGCATGACTTAGTTTATTTGTGGCAAGTTACTACTGCAGCTACTTAGTTTTTTCATTCCATCTCTTATAGGTTGTCTCCACTTATAGAAGATTCAAGGATTGTGAGAAGCAGTTATCAGAAGCCAAAGGTTTTTCTTCTTCTTTGTTTTCTGTGTTCTTTGTTTTTTTTTTCAATATATTGTATGATATAACTTTAATGGCTTCTATGGCAGCTTTAGCCGACGAAGAAGGTGACGATGATATGGCTGAAATGATAAAGTTAGAAGTTGAATCTTTGACCAATCAAATCAAAGAGCTTGAGGAGCAGCTCAAGGTTTTGTTCTTGAAAAGAAAGCATCCTTTTATTTTTTGTGATTAGATTTGTTTTCTTAGGTCTTAATACATGAGCCTCTTTTCTCTATTATTGAGTAGCCTTTTGCAGCAATTCATAGTGAACTTATTGTGATATTTCCTTTTTCTAAATAGGGGTTTCTTCTTCCTACTGATCCCCTTGATGCCCGGAACATATTGCTTGAAGGTAACTCCTCTTTAGTGCCGTTATGATTTTGACTCTCACTTAACTTAGGAATGCAAACACTTGGGTGTTTATGGGAACTGTTTATTACTCCACCAGTTGGTCTAGCTTGACTAGTATCTTGTGTTGTTCTTTGGTTTTCCATTTTTGCATGCACCTAGACCATAGTTCCTTGCTTCATTAAGGTAGGGGTGTATTCTACACAGAGTCTATTTATGAGTTGTCTTGTTAGAGATGCAACAGAGTCCGTTCCTAGTTTCAAATAAGAAAATGGCTGAATTACTAGTATAAAAAAGTAGCCATCCATGCCAAATGGTTCATTTTACAAGTTCCAGTTCTGTTGGGGCATAAAGAATGCTATGTGGATCAAACTGGTACATTGATGATGGGAACTACTAACTCAACGATGCATGTGACCTTCATACCCATTTTTCATCCGGTTCTCTCAAGTACATCAAACTTTTTTTTTTTTCTGTGTGCGCGCGCGATGATTTAATACAAAGCCATGGAATATTTGAATAAAAACCTCTGTTTATTAAGGACAAGTCTTTCCCCATGAGCCCCCAACATCTGAATTTCACAAACTAAAACAGTCTCAACATCTTAGAGGAGTTTCCATTTGCACAATTGGATATGCTGCAGGTGCTCAATTTTTTTGAAGAAGGCTTTTAAGTAGAACCAACATGCCATCAACCCTTTCCTGTTTGCAATATCCTTATCCAGACAACCCTTTCCTGTGGCTAGTTTGGGCCTTGTACTTCACATTAGTACGACAGTTGCCTCATGTTGACTTACGTTCCAAATCAATCAATTGAGGCCTGCACTCTTAAATTCCACAACAAAACCACATCAAACATGGCTTATTACTTTACTCCTTGGAAAAGGGCCTTTTGTACTCAATCTTAAATTTATCCTCCTTTTTCATCTATATGAACAAACGATTGGAAGCAAATCACCTATTCCATTGTTGATTAACAGAGCTTGATGAAGCTGCATCAATAGAGTTTGACTCAATATTCGAATCGGCCTGCTGATTTCGTATTAAATTAATAGAAGGAAGTTAATTATAATTAAGTGAACTGGGTGAAAAATGGGTTTGAATATCGTGTCTATTGAGTTAGTAGTTGTGGTCCACAGAGCAGTTTTTTGTCCCTTAATAGCGCAGGGATTTTTTTTTACACCAATCTGCCAATAAATACTAATATGCTAATTCGGCTCATTAAGAATGATTCATTTTATTTTTCCATTTTGGTTGCCTTTACTGTTTTATTGAGAACAGAATCTAGAGCATGCAGTTTGGTGCTGTCATTCTGGTTGCCTTTACTATTTTTTTCCATTTTTTTTTCCTGCAGATAGGGTAGAGCATGCAGTTTTTCCATTCTGGTTGCCATTTTTTTTCCATTTTGGTTGCCTTTACTGTTTTTTTGCATTTTGGTTGCCTTTACAGTTTGTAATCCTCAGTGAAGACTTGTAACCTGCACAATCTGCTAGTTTGGTGCTGTCATTCTAGTCATTTACTAATCTATTGAAAAATAGCATGGAGTCGAGCCCCACACCTTTTAAGATTCCACCAACGTTTTGTCAAATACTTAGTAATCTCAAACACATGTATTCGTTTTACTATATCAAACTCTTGCAATCCTCAATTAATACTTGTAACCTGCATAATCTGTGGCTACTTTGGTGCTGTGATTCTAGTCATTTGCTAATCTATTGAAAATAGCATGGAATCCAGCCCAAGCATCATTGCACTTATTTGTTCTTGAGGCCAATATTTTGAACTTCTTTTGGGGACGATGCCATCCTATTATACTTGTTCATAATTTCACCACATGGCATGATAGTTCTCCCTTCTTCTTCTTCTTCTTCTTCTTCTGTGAATCCTGTCTTGCCATTCATCCAGATCCATTCTTCTTCTTTTTGCTGTTCTATAATGTGCAAAAGCTTAATTCAACTCTTTGATATCTACAAGATATTTATGTGAATCCTGTCTCTGTTTTCACTTGCCATTCATCCAGAACCATGCAATTTTCTACTGTTGATTATCTGTCTCATCGCTGATCCAACGAATTATTCTCTTTTTCCAGTTAGAGCAGGAACTGGTGGAGATGAAGCTGGATTGTGGGCTGGTGATCTTGTAGGTACATAGCTCTTTTTACTTCCCTCCCAAGCTGTTATCCTGTTGTTGAGATCTTTCAGCAGAAAGTCTCTGATTATTTTTTTACTTTATTCCTGGAATGTGAATTAACATGGGATACCAACTCTTTAAGAAATATCTTCACTAGCAGTGGCCGCATGCATTGTCTATATGATTATGATGAGGCCAATGTTTAATTGTTGGGATGTTCCTAATGATAAATCATTCTCTTGAAATATAGACATTGATAGATCCCTTTTCTATTATTTGAGATTTCAAACATTCTCTGGTAACACTTCAATTGTATTATTGTTTTTTATTATGAAATGATTTTCCTCATCTATTGGACTCTGTGAAATGAATTAAACTGAATTAATGATGACAAGAAGGGATAGGAATTATGGATCATGGTATGTGATGCCATGAAATCAGGACAGCCATTAAACGGAGTCTTATCTCCAGACAGCAATGCTTTTGGAGTGTCTCTTCTGCTTCATATCTACGTACTTGTATTTTGTTCCAAGGGATGTATATCGACATCTGACCAACTTTCACAGTGATATTTTATTCATGAGACAATAAAGGCATTGGAGATGAATATCTTTGAAACATGAAATAACATTAGAGAAAATTAGAGAATGTTAAGCAGGTTATTTGAAATGGCATATCCAGTCCTTGATCCATTGTGTTGTGCTAGTATCTTTTGTATCGAGGCAAGAACAATCTTGAGTGCTCTTTTACCTCATGTCACATCACATGGTATATGTGTCTTGCTATTCAAGAAAATTGGAATGACCCTGATTTTGGTACCTCCTTTCCTTTGCATGGCTATTGTAATCACTTTTCACACAAAACGTAATTGCTCATTTCATTGCTTCTATCCTGAAAAACCTAGGTTCGCATGTATGAAAGGTATAGTGAGCGAAATTCTTGGAAGTTCTCACCAGTATCATCTTCTGAGGTAAACACAGTTGTATCTACTTGACTTTGGGAATTGGGATATTACATGTTTAGTCATTAACTTGCACATTAATGTTACTTGAAGGCCGAAAAGGGAGGATATAAAACATATGTAATGGAGATTAAAGGAAATCGTGTCTATAGCAAACTAAAATACGAGTCTGGTGTCCACCGGGTTCAACGAGTTCCACAAACAGAAACCCAAGGCCGTGTGCACACTTCCACAGCTACCATAGCAATTATGCCTGAGGTACTTATAGTTCTAATTATGATTCCATGAAAAATAGGATCATCTAATGGTAAAAGTTTTTTAATTGTTCATTATATTTGTATTTTTATAGTTTTCTGGCCAATTGGGATGCGAAGAATATAGTTACATGGTTGCTCTAATCATTTCCAAGAAATCTTTCATTTGGCATTTAGCTAATGTTATTCTATCAACTATTGTTCCCAAATCCCAATACTATAATGATGGTTGTAAATAGTTCTTGAGATTTGAGACTCCTTAAATATAAAACAAACCTTTTACACCCTTTCCAGGTGGATGAAGTTGAGGTGGTGATTGATCCAAAAGATATTGAACTTACAACTGCACGGTCGGGTGGTGCTGGAGGTTAGTTGTTTGTGCACTTTGCCCAGTTACTTTCCACTATTCTCTAGCCCAAATGCCATAACAATTCATATGTTTGCATTTGTTTATTATGTCTCTTCGCCTCTATCTATGTATACACACACCTTATTTCAGTTCTCAAGCATGAACATATTTTGCAGGGCAGAATGTCAACAAGGTAGAAACAGCTGTTGATCTCTTCCACAAACCTACCGGGATACGAATCTTTTGCACAGAAGAAAGAACTCAACTAAAAAATAGGAGTCGTGCTATGCAATTGTTGAGAGCAAAATTGTAAGACCATTTACACTGATATTAACTTGCTATTTACAGGGTTAGACTGCATTCATCATCTTAACCAGGCTCAACAAGTGTCCAAAGTCTTTCAAAGTAGAATTGTTACCTTGACTTTCCCTTTATCATTATTTTTCTCTCTATATATTTTAGTTTTTCTCACCATGGGGTTTGTTGGCTACTTGAAAATGATGCTCTATGTAGACATACTTGGAGATGATTCTATTGATTTATTCAAGGAAATACTCACTGCATCTCTTGGATATGCTTCACAGGTATGAAATTAAGGTGCGTGAACAGCAAGAAGAGCTGAGGAGTCAACGAAAATCACAGGTTTGATATCTTCTACCATAACAATGAAAATGTAGAATATATATACTATGTATATATGTTCATTGAAATGCAAGAAATGAAGAAGAAAGACTCTTGGTGTTTCATGTTTCATCTAGAGAACTCTGCATCAGTAATGTTTCTTTAACATTTGATCCTTGATCCTATGCTTTCCATATGTTTCACAATGTGGCTCATTAGCCAAATGTCGTGACGTCTACGTATTAGTGCATGGTACTTTTTCTAGTTTTTGGGTAGCATCTGAACTTCTCTTATAGGAGAGACTGCCATGACACTTTGTTGTTGCAACAATACCATATCTTTGTTCAAAAGTTCAGTCATTCTATGATATATCTGCCAATGAGCGTCTGTAAATTGAATGGAACTACAACCCTTAGATGCAGCTCTCCATCTACCATGTTTTCTGAAACTTTCTTGTTTTTCTGAATGTCAGGTTGGTACTGGTGCACGTTCTGAGAAGATCCGGACATACAATTATAAGGTACACTCTAGACGCATTGAATTGCATTGCTTTTGTTTGCTATCCCCGTATTGCCTATATGATCATTTTTCTACACGACCAGCTCATAGTCTTCATGAAACGGATAAATAAGTGCCTTGATCCTTGTTCCTTGTATATATGTGGTAGATATGACTTGTAACATTATAGTTAGTGACCAAGTAGGCGAGGCTGAGAGTTGAAATGCTTTTGCCTAACGTGACCATGATTTCAAGTTATCACATCCTAAATGAGCTTTGTGTCGTGCTAGACTGATAGTATGTTAATGTGTGAAATCATCTCTCAGGATAACAGGGTTACTGATCACCGGTTGAAGATGAACTTCGAGCTGACTTCATTTCTGAATGGTGATATTGAGACAGCTGTCCAGGTACAGTACAATTTATGTCTTTATGTTATACTAGGAGATGTTGCTGGCATATATACAACTTATGTCTTTCTATTGAAGGAATCTCCTTTTCTTTTTCTTTCAATCATTTTTTGGACCTAAAAAGTAATCTCGCTGATTTGTCTTTTTGTTGAACTGCAATTGCAGTCCTGTGCAGCACTGGAGAAGAAGGAATTATTAGAAGAGTTAGCTGAGTCAGCAGGGGCAACAGTCGGCTGAAAACACCTCTTGTTCCCCGCAATCATATGAGAAATCACGAGATCTTCAAGCATTATACTTTGTAGATCACATATAAGGCTTGAAGAATATACATACAAGTTGCTCAATATTGAGAGCCCAAGCCCTAATTTGCCATCCAGTTTGCCCTCAATCAGGTCGTCTATACACAAATGACGATCTCAATTGTGCCGTTATGACTTGCTGAAATATCATTTATTCATTTCAGATTGCATCTCTTGAGAGTTTTGTGCCCGTGTCTCATTTTATTTCAATTCAGTGGTTGGTTCAGATTTTCGCCCATTTTAAATTACCATTCAGATGCAGAAATTGGGATGTACTGTGAGTTGAGATGACAGTTTCCTATATCTGAATTGCAGAATCTGGGCTCTACGTATTCATGATGTTCTTTATTGTTGCTGACATTTTTCTTGGAGTTACTGTTACTGTCAATTATTATGCGAGACAGAGGTTGCCAAGCGTATGAAGATTGTTAGGAGTAAGGATGTGAAATGGGGCATTGAAGGAAGCTTGGAGCTCGTATGGGCCGTGGCCTGGGAGAAATGAAATGAGACTATGACACAATGTGAAAATCATCAATAGAGCAGAAATAAAAACTTGAAGGTCATAGTAAGTGACAAGTACACAAACGAAAGAGGGAATTCATACGAACCCACCTTGTTGGGTAGTGATACATCTTAATCCTACCAATCGACTTTTCTCCAAGTGCGGAACATAACTCTCATCACAACTAACTCTCTTGCTTGCACAAACCACATCAAGACTCCAACAGTGTCAGTCTTACAATGTCGGAGTTTTATAAAGTAGTCTGAGTATTATCAATATGTCATCCTATAAATATAATTTTTCATCAAATTACATGAATATTTCATTACCTGCATGGCATCATAAATATAGTATAATTTTAATATTTTAACGGTGTTATAATGTATTTTAACATGATGAGCACTCCAATCTATCACTAGACAAACTATTCTCAATTAGGGTCTGGGTATGTAGAGATTTGACTATGCAAATACAGGATACTTTTTATCTCCGATTATTGAAATCTGGTTGTTCTTCATTGAAAATATTAAGATTGCTTAAACAAGTTGGACGGGCTACTCATTTGATTGACAATTGGTTTCGGATATCTGTCGTGGATGACTCCTAGTAGCGGATCAGGTGACTCAGGTCTATGTGTGAGTTGAAGTTGAAGGATCACATCATTCACATGTGTTGTTCAAATATATGAGTCGATGGAGAGCCTCAAAATGGAGTTGTTCCACGTGGAAGAGAAGAAACCTCAAGTGGCGAGACTTTCCACATCGACCATTCCAATGTAGTTGTCCGACTGACTCAACCTCCTCCTCTTCAGTCTTTTCATCTCATCAGATGATGCAACTCCTCTTCTCTCTTCATCTCCCTCAACCCACTCTCCTCAACAATTCTATGCTCAAACGCATCTCCTCTCTCTCCCACTTCCTCCACCTCAAGCACCCTCCAACTTCAAACACATTCACAGCCCTCCCTCCCTCTCCCTTCCGTCACCGCCCCATACCCATTTCAATTTCAGCCCGCAAGGTCCTGTCCATGGCTGCCCACTCTGGGTCCCACCACAAGTTCACCAACCGTCTTGCTTCTGAGCACAGCCCCTACCTCCTTCAACATGCCCACAACCCCGTGAGTTCTTGCTGTTCTTTATTCTACTCTTGGAATTCCCCTCATTTGTGTTTGATGTTTTTGTTGGTTTGGCGCTTTATTCTAATCTGGGTCTGTTGCTTTTAATTTAAAATTTGGGGATTCGGAAGAGATTACTACAGCTAGATATGTTCAATTGAATCTCGGTGTGTCCTAATTTTTGCTTCTCATTAATCGGTATCCAGGGGGGGGGGAGGGGAGTTGTGCATCGTACTCATGGAATTTCCATCATTAGTGTTTGTATTTGGAGTTTATGTTTCAATTGGAAATTTGGATTTTGGAAGGAATGGAATTTGGCTGTGTTCTAATTTTGCTTATCTGCAAACAACTTTGATCAAAAGGTTAATTGGTATCCATGGGGGGAAGAAGCTTTTGAGGAAGCAAGAAAAAGGGATGTCCCAATCTTCCTATCAAGTATGATATACCTTTTTTTTTATTCCCTAATCTATGAAGAATCATTTTTTATAGAGCCATTATATAATATTTTGTGGGTTGTGCTCAATTGTTCATGCATTGCTGGGCTTGGCTTGGCTGTCTCTTCCCTGAAGTTGGTTACAGCACTTGCCATTGGTGAGATTGGTGTTCTATGTTGTCTGATTTTTGTACAACTCTTTCATTTTACTCTCTGATTTGACTTAATTTGATGCCCATATTAGGTGTCATGTCATGGAGGTGGAGTCTTTTGAGAATGAAGAGGTTGCAAAGTTACTGAATGATTGGTTTGTCAGTATTAAGGTCAGTTTGATATCCTTTTTGTTTTGTAATGTATTGCATTCTGAAAGTGGTATTTTCTGCCAATCCCCATTAAAGCTCTATTCTGATAGATTCTCTCAAAACAGGTGGATAGGGAGGAACGGCCTGATGTTGATAAGGTATGGCTTTTCTTCTTTCCAGAACGATTATCTATTGGCCTTAAGGGAATAAAAGATACAACTGTCCCTTGTTTGCTGCAGTGAGTAGTGGGATGTTATAAGTATAACTTCTGTAAATATAAAATGTTGGAAGCATTGTATACTGCAATGTGTCATATAGTGAGTATGTAACAAAAGCTATTGTATGTTGGCTGTAATATATCTGACTGGCCCTTTTTTGAGTACTTGACTGAATTTGGTAAGTCAAAGTCAGTTTTGATGCAAGAGCTCAAAAAGTTCTAGTGAGGAAGGTTGAAGAACTATCAAGACTTTTTTCCTTCACGGAAGTGATGACTAAGGATGACGAAATATATTTTGTTTTGCATTTTGCTCTGGGCTTTATAAAGGTGTGGATAAGTTTTCCAGCTCCGTGTTTCTTGGTTTGTTGTTGTTGTTGTCGTCGTCTGGCGTTCTATGCACTTTAGTCGAAGTCCTAGTGAGCATCTGTCACTCTGTCAGTAAAAAGGACATTCTGCAACACTGCATTTCATTTTCACATTGAGTAGCTATGTCTATTATGGTGTGCTAAACTAGAAATCTGTTTTGCTAGGTATACATGACATATGTGCAAGCTCTATATGGTGGTGGAGGTTGGCCACTGAGCGCTTTCCTCTCTCCAGATCTTAAGCCACTAATGGGTGGAACTTATTTTCCTCCCGATGACAAGTATGGGAGGCCTGGATTCAAAACCATACTTAGGTAAAACCCTGTCGTAATTTTGGAGGTAGACGGCTAGACAAGCTCTTAATTGATTCTTAAATAATTTACCAAAAATCTGCTGATGAATATAACTTAAATGCATTAACAGATTTTTGGCAATGGGTTCACCTAGTATCTGCTTTTAAATACCTGAAACATTTGATGCATATGAATGTAATGCTATCTTGTTTTGTGTCAGAAAGGTGAAGGATGCATGGGATAGCAAAAGGGACGTGCTAGTGAAAAGTGGAACCCTTGCTATTGAACAGTTGTCTGAGGCTTTGGCTACTAAAGCCAGTTCAACTACGTTAGCTGATGAGCTTCCTCAGCGTGCATTGGATTTATGTGCTGAACAAGTAAGACTCCACTTCTACTCATGTGCATTTTTGCAGGTTCTGGTGCAATGACGAAAAAAATATATATGTAAGACTTTGAAGACTAGTACTAAGCATAATAAGTTGTAACACTTGGAAAGTCTGTTATTTATGTTCCTTGATTTTGAATTTTATTCTTGTCAATATGATTGTCCTTTACATTTTGCCTTTGATTGAATCTTCTAGCATGCTGGCATCTTCTTCTGTTGTAACTCTCTTTTTTTTTTCATCAAAATGTAAATTTGTGTAGATGATCAAAACATAAACACGGGATAGATCTTGAAGTCATATACAAAAGTGAATTGGCCTTGCCATACTTTAGTTGGGATTTATGAGTTCACTGCTTTTAGTTCACTTCTGCTTGACCTTGTAATTATAGTTATCTTCAGTATCCATCTAACTTTCAATTGATTTTTCTAAAAACATAATAATCTAACACTACTGTCACAATCCAGCTTACTGAAAGGTTTGATTCAAAATATGGTGGTTTTGGATCGGCACCAAAATTTCCAAGACCAGTTGAAATTCAATTGATGCTCTATCACTCCCAGAAGCTGCTGGAATCTGGAAACGCAGATCAATCTAACAGAGGCTTTGAAATGATATATTTGACCTTGCAATGCATGGCGAGTGGTGGGGTTCATGATCACATCGGAGGTGGCTTTCACAGATACAGTGTTGATGAGTGCTGGCATGGTTAGTTTTCCAAAAATCATATTTATGTTAATATGAATGTGTAAACTTGCTGGTGGCTCTGCTTTTATGCATTCTTGAAGCACATTATGTTCTTTATGAAATGCTAATAGTGTTGCAATTGGTATCTTGGAACTACTTGAAATGATTCTATAGTTTTGGAATTTGAGCTAGTGACGTTTTTTTCCAGAGACTAGCAACTACAAATGGAAACTAAGACATAGTTATGGTGAAGAAATGTGCATAATTTATTGCGTCTTATCTTAGTCATCTTATTTATTGGCTGGAAACTATTGAAATAATGGGGTTCTCTTTTGGCAGTTCCACATTTTGAGAAAATGTTGTACGATCAGGGACAGTTAGTTAACGTTTACTTGGATGCATTCTCCATCACGAAGGATACTTATTATGCAAGTGGCGCTCGGGATATTCTGGACTATCTGAGGAGAGATATGATAGGACCAGAGGGTGAAATTTTCTCTGCTGAGGATGCTGACAGTGCAGAAACAGAAAGTGCTACAAGGAAAAAGGAAGGAGCTTTCTATGTTTGGAGTAGTACAGAGGTCTGTTTTAAATGTATAATGTTATACAAATTGCAAGTTGCATTATCTAGGAGTTAACTACGTCAAGGGAAGTGCTTTTTATTTATTTATTTGCGTTTTTTATGTTCTCTTTTTCATGTTTGTTTCACTTGTGTACTTTAGGTTGATAGCATCCTTGGGGAGCATGCAACTTTGTTCAAGGAACACTACTATGTTAAACCTTCCGGGAACTGTGATCTATCTGAAATGAGTGATCCTCAAAACGAATTCAAAGGGAAGAATGTGCTTATAGAGAGGAATAGTACTGAAGCGATGGCGAAAAAATTTGGTATGCCTGTCGAGAAGTATCTTGAAATTCTAGGAATGTGCAGGAAGAAGCTTTTTGGAGTAAGATTAGGGCGGCCACACCCACATTTGGATGATAAGGTATTACACTATGTTCTCCTCATTCAAGTAACAAAATGGTGATTGATCCAAGCAACACTCTAGAAGGGACAGAAGTGATTTTTAACATTTAGAAACAGAGATTTGATTTCAAGGAATGGCTCCCTTAAAGGCATGATAACAAACTTACCCCTTCCATAGAGATGCATGTTCTATATGGCATAATCCAGTATGACATATGGTGGAGTCAAAGGGGAGCATGGGGGAGCACGTGTCCCCTCCCTCATCGGATGAATTTTTATTCTTCTCGTTGATAGCTTCGTTTTGATTTATAATATGCCATAATCCAACATATGAGTAAAATATTATGAATGTTTGAAAATTGTAGGTATATTAATCACTTTAATTTTGCGAATAATAAAAATTTGAATTTGTGACAGGTGATTGTGTCGTGGAATGGACTTGCAATATCGGCCTTTGCAAGGGCTTCCAAGATTCTCCGTGCTGAACCTGAGGGAACAAAATACAACTTTCCGGTCGTTGGCTGTGATGTAAGATCAGGAAGTCCCAAGTTAATTTCATTCACGCTGAGAGTTATAGAGAACTATGATTCTTGAGCTTGCTTTTGAATGTAACACCAACTATAAAAGGGTCTTACAAAGTCTACCACAACTAAACTTATTTTTTTTTCTTTGTTCAATTTTATCTTCCTTGTGTTATTTATTTATGTCTAATTTTCAGCCCAGGGAGTATATCGAAGCAGCGGAAAAAGCAGCATTTTTCATCAGGAATCATCTTTACGATGAAGAAACTCGTAGGCTGCAGCACAGCTTCAGAAACGGACCATCGAAAGCTCCTGGATTTCTAGACGACTATGCTTTCCTAATCTCAGGGTTGTTGGATCTTTATGAATTTGGTGGCAATACGAATTGGCTGTGCTGGGCTTCCGAGTTACAAGATATGCAGGAATGTTTATTTAACCCCGCATAAAATATTTCTTCTTTCACAAAACAAGCTTATACTGAAATTCGAGATTTTTTCCTTTTCTCAGGACCAAGTGTTCTTGGACAAAGATGGAGGCGGCTATTACAATACCCCAGGGGAGGACCCCTCGGTTCTGCTTCGTGTGAAAGAAGATTATGATGGTGCTGAGCCTTCGGGGAACTCAGTTTCAGCAATCAACCTTGTAAGGTTGGCATCAATGTTTACCGGCAGCAAGGCAGATGGATACAAACAAAATGCCGAGTCTCTTTTGGTGCGTATTCTACATCACTCTGTGATCTCCTGGAGTAAAAGGTTCTTTAAATAACTCTCTTTGATTCCCTTGCAGGCGGCCTTCGAGACAAGACTAGCGGAAATGTCCATGGCTGTGCCTCTTATGTGCTGTGCAGCTGACATGCTCAAGGTTCCATCCAGGAAGCAAGTTGTCTTGGTCGGACAGAAGTCATCTCCCCTGTTTGAGGAAATGCTTGCTACAGCTCATGCCTCTTATGAACCTAATAGAACTGTGAGTATACGTTTCGTTTGTTTCCTATCTGGATTGCATCTTTTGACCCTTTTAACCATAAACTCGCATATAATATTTAGGGGAAAACTTGACAATTGTCTAATACAAAGAGCACTCGTGTTCTGTTTGGCTTTGAAATATTCTTCCCATCAGGTGATTCATGTAGACCCGACATCTGACGAGGACTTGAAATTCTGGGAAGCGAATAATGGGAACATAGCTCTCATGGCAAAGAACAATTTCTCAGAGGACAAGGTTGTCGCTCTTGTGTGCCAGAACTTCACCTGCAGCCCACCCGTGACTGATCCAGGATCCTTAGCAGCTCGCCTGTTGAGAAAGCCGAAGCTTTCACCAGTTCCATAGATGTCATCAACATATTTCTCCAGGTGAGCTATTCCTTGCCCATAAAAAACCTAGTTAGATCTTCATTTCTAACGCCTTGCACTGATGCTGTATAACGCGCATCGTTTAGATTAGTTCTTTATAGGAAGACAGAAAGAATGAAGAGTGCTATGTGACCTTGTATGAAGTTCATGAAAGACCATCTCACTTATATTTGACACATGAAAAAATAAAGAACATTCTGAATGTATGATTCTCTCATCACTGGAGATTTTGTTTTCATTCACCTCCATTTATCATAACAGAACACATTGATGATTGATTAGTAGGCATTGGATAGGTTGACAGATGCCACCATTGATCCAATTTGTCTAATGTACAGATGGGAAAGGTGTTTAATTCAGACAGTAGAAGCATGTGGTAAGGAGATCCCAATTTTAGTTAGAAAAGTATGAAGCCAAATCGGTTCTGGCTGTTACGCAGGTAGCAAGCGTAACGCCATGTATGAGCCATGGCAAATACAAAAGCCACAATCAGCACGATGATATATCATATAAAGCGACGACGAGCTTGTGCGTGCATTGAGAAGAGATGTGAAACTTGTAATGTTTCATATGAGCAAGGTAACAAGGAAATCGCCGAGTTGAACAAAACCTGTACAAGCTCCCTTGTATATTAAAATATTCTTCAGGGACAAATTGATATATTTAAAGCCATTAGAGACAAATTGTTATATTTAAAGTGTTCAATCAGTGAAGATCCACTGTCCCCTTAAAGAGGATATACGCACTCTTTCTCCGAACAAATCGAGAGAGTATAAAAATCCTAAACCGAACCAGACCAGACCTCTTAAAGAGGATTGATGATGAATTCAACATCCAATTAACCGACTATCATCGTTGGATATATAATATTTTTTTTATAACTCTTACATTTTCTGAATCAACTGGTTCATCTTCTTCTCAAAGTTTGTTGGTGTAACAATTAGCATTGACCCTCTCACACTACAGTACAAGAACCCCCTGTATTTATTTTTGACTATATTCAGGTAGGAATAATAAGATATTTCGAGAAAGTAATGGTTGGTAGTATTTATTTATTTAACAAAAAGTAAAAAGCAATACAAAGTAACATCACTCGTACTACTGAGTAGTCACTCCCCTCTCTCTCTCTCTCACACACACTCCTTCAACTTGACGAAAGAAACCACGTTTTACAGAGCTACCAAAGCAAGGGCGTACGATTTCGTTCTCTCCGCCTCCTCCTCCCTCTCTATCTGTCTCTCTCTGGTTTTGATCATCGATTCATCCTGTGGTGCTCTTCATTCGAGCTCATAGGGGGAGGAGGAGGAGGAGGACTGTGAAAGGATTTTGTTTGATTGTAAACAAGTACCAAGGAGCCGAAATGGAGATGTACGGGCTGAATTCGGGTCGCGACGGGTCAGAATCGGATCCTCAGCCTGAATGGCCCGATACCGGCCTCGAAGGTACTACGCTTTGATTTTAGGTTTCACTCGATCTGCATTTCTCTTCCGATTTCCCGACCTCGCCATGAATCTAGGGTTTTCTGCTGGGGCTTTTTTTTTCTTTTTCTTTTTTTTTAAAGTCTTCGTATTTGATGGATTCTCAGCTCTTATGACTTTTGATTTTTTCTGTTGTTGTTGATGCTCTGAATCTGAAGAGTCGATGTGGAGGTTAGGGCTTACTTCCAAGGAGACGTACCCGGAGCGGGCCGGGGTCCCGGACTGTGTGTATTACATGCGGACCGGGATTTGCGGGTACGGTGACCGCTGCCGCTACAATCATCCCCGTGATCGGGCTGCCGTGAGTACTCCGATCACACGCCTTCAGTTTGTATCTTTTATGTCTACTCCTTGCATTGTTGGGTGCTTGTTTGCTGTTTCTGAAGTTGTTCACAGTGAGTTTGCTGCCACTGACTTCTTATTAGTTTAGAATGGCAATTTTGGGCCAATTTAAGATAGACAGAGTTGGAACTTTTGCTGGAACCTCACTATGAGAATTCACTGTGTAAAATCAATCAGTTTTTTCTGTTTTGGCCTCTTTTTTTTCAGTCTACATGACCAAGCATTATGAACAAAATTATATTTACACATCCATTGTCCACTTGTTCATACTCCATTAGCTATTTATCATCCAAACACATTTTGATGGTTAGTTGATTGTGACAATTGAGAGGTATATTTTGGACATTTAAAGCTTTCTCTTAATATCATATTAAGGGTGAAATAGGTATTTGGTGTTGTATTGTTAATACATGCATAGATAATGGATGGTTAAGTGTAATTTGGTTTACGATGAATGTTTATTTGCAAATCAGCTTAAATTATGGGGGATCTTGGGAAATTTACCCCTTCATTTTGGTTTAGTAAATGGTTTCTTAAAGTCTTCCTTTTTATTTTTGATGTGCATACGGGATACCTGAGTCAAAGAATGAAGACATATGTGTTAAGATGCTTGTTATAGGTTATAGTTTCCTGACATGAATTTTGATTCTTACGGCGATCAGGTCTTGGCAGCTGCAAGGTTAGCTGGAAGGGAGTACCCTGAGCGACCTGGGGAGCCATTTTGTCAGGTATGGTATTTATACAGTGAATCAATTGACTGGCTTGGCTAGATATTTAGCTTATTTAAGAGAAATTTACCATAGTTGCTTTCCATTTTTTATTGAAGGGGTTACAGCTAACCTGTTTGGGATGGTTCTTGCTGTTTTTGATCTGATTGCAGTACTATTTATTGACTGGAACGTGTAAATTTGGTGCCACTTGCAAATTTCACCACCCAAGAAATGCTGGTGGATCATTAAGCAATGTGTCTCTTAATTATCATGGATACCCATTACGTCCGGTTTTGATTTCTTCCTTCTCTTCCTTCAGTATCCTAGTCTCATGTTTTCTTGTTTTATTTTATTTATTTTCAAGTTTGAGAATTTAATATTAGATGTACTTATTTTCTTGTAATAGGGTGAAAAAGAGTGCTCCTACTATTTGAAAATGGGGCAGTGCAGATTCGGATCAACCTGTAAATTCCATCATCCTCAGCCAGCTGGTGTATCAATCCCAGCAACTGCACCTCCATTTTATCCGACGGTGCAGCCTCCTTCTGTTCCTATACCTGAACCAATTAGGGGGTCCTCCAATAGTGGTAGGGCTACGAGGCCCCCGTTATTACATGGTTCTTATGTGTCAGGGGCTTATGGTCCTTTGCTGCTATCACCTGGAGTTCTACCCTTTCCTGGTTGGACGTCTTATTCGGTATGTCAATGCCCTGAAACTAGATATTTGCTACCAGCAAATGTTATCTTATAATGACATATTCGTGTACATTCTATTCTAGGCTCCAGCAAGTCCTGCCATGTCTCCTGGTGCACAACCCTCAGCCGGAGCCGGCTCTTTATATGGAGTACCCCAACTGTCCTCATCAACACCTACTGTAGCAGGACCGTATCCCCCCTTGCTGTCTCCTGCTGGTCAAGCAGGTGTTCTTAGGAAGGAAGTCAAGTTTCCAGAAAGACCTGGACAGCCTGAATGCCAATATTACTTGAAAACTGGCGATTGTAAATTTGGCTCATCTTGTAGATATCATCACCCTCCCGAGCGTGCTGCGTCTACAACACCTTGTTACCTCAGTCCACTGGGCCTTCCTTTACGCCCCGTAAGCTTTCTATGGTCTTTTGATGTTTATGATTTACCTGGAGTACTTTAATAATAGAGAATGCACCAATTAATGGATTTGACATTGCACTTTAGTCTGCCATGGTTAATTGTTCTAAGCATTGTTCATAAAACTAAGTCTATTAAAGGGAACGGATGTTGAAGAATAGTATAAGGGCACCTAATTCTATTTGCTGAATCTGTTATATAAACATACAAAAACTGGTTGATGAAGGGCAACAGTTTGTGATTGACTGGTACCCAGCATTTGTACTTGTAAATATCTTTTTTTCCCCAGGCCTTGTGATTCATTGTCCTTGAAAGGTATTATAAAGAAAATTATTTTTTGTTCAGAAGTATTAGAAAGATTTTCAGTATTCTGATTATGAAAAATGGTGATGATTTAATTACAGATTCTATAGTTCATCTTGGCCCACATATAACTTCTTGATACTAAACACAGCTGCTTTTCTGCACCTTTTAAGCCTGCATTTTACTAGTGTCTTATTTATTTATTTTTTTCCATTACTGAATTTGTATTTTTTTTGAGTTTAATGTGGTTTGTAAGTTTACAAGAGTTGTTAGTGTCTATGAGAAGGATATGAATATAGAAAACTCTGACATCCATATTTCATTGAACAGGGGGAGCAAGCTTGTGCATTCTACCTGCAAAACGGATACTGCAAGTTTGGGCCTACATGCAAGTTTGATCATCCAATGAATACAATAAGATACAGCCCGTCAGCTTCTTCTCTCACGGAGATGCCACGTGTTCCCTACATGGCAGGATCTTCGTTACCCTTTTCGCCTCCTACATTGTTACCACCGGATTCATCTCCTGACTATGGCATAGGGTCAAAGTACAATCCTGGGTCTAGTAGAATCTCACCTGGTATCGTGCCATTCTCACCGGCAATGACTCTTTCGTTTTCTAATGTTCCACGATGAAGCTAGGAAAGTCTGTCTTCATGAAGCAGCCCTTGAAGACGCACGGAACAAATAAAGCAACTTCCCAACTCCTGTGGGAGTGGATTGATTCTAAAATCCAATTAATCTTTATGGTCTTGTGGATCTCAACCCTGTGGTAAGCTGTAAAAAGTCTTTATGTTTAATTGGTATATATCATATTTATATCCCACTTGGAACCGTATGGTTTTCTAATCTCGCCGTGGATAATAATAAGTTGGCAAGTAGATTGCACAGATATATCAGATGGCGTCGTTCTGTTGAATAATGCTGAAGCTAGCAATGCAGCGTAAGTCAGGTGACCCAACTGGTCTCATCTCATGTACTGCTGAACTATTACTATGTCGAATTGTAACACTAAGGGTTTCTCTAAACCCAGTTCTTCGATCATCTCATGATCCCTTAACCTGGCACACCCTGGTCATGAATGTTGTGCTATTGATTGGTGTCTAGCTCGTTCAAATTGGGGAAAAAATGAACGAGCAATGTTTTTCATTTTTACGAGGGAAAGATTTTCAGACTGCTTGAATAGCTCGACATATGTTGCAATCATATTGATATCAGATTGACATTGTTGTGATCATTTGTTATGAATGTTGTTAAAAATCAACACCCCACCCCCCCCCCCCCCCCCCCCCCCAAAAAAAAAAAAAAATCTCTGGGAATATTGTCCACTTGTTCAAGTAAAAATGATTTTAAATAAATTGAAACTATCAATTTTAATTAAAAATAATATGATGTGTTCAATGATGTTTGGAATCGACCAAGAATAGACCCAAATTTAGGCGATCTTTCAACAATGTGAAATTTGAATAGTTTTCCCGATGTATTCAATGATGTCGGAATAAACGAAGATGAATTCAAGGGATTTCATTCAATGGAATTTAATGGTTTTCCACCTTGAAGTTAACTCCTCATTTTCTCTCATATTGCGGAGTGAGAGACTTTTTCTATTTTTCATATTTAATTTATCATTTTAATTGTTGTATTTCAGCTATAAAAGGGTTGAATTGTTATGAAAAATCAAAGAGACTAGAGTGGAGTATTGTTCGAAAAAGTGTGTGTGCGTTTTGTTGATTTGGCAAAATGTCATCTTGACACCTTGTTGTGGAGTGAGAGGTGTAAAGGAACTGATCTATTTGTCTAACCCTATTTAGTGAGATGATTGTTATAGTTGTTTAAATAAAGACTTGATTGTTCGAAAGTGAAATGCCAAATTGCCAATGAGTGAGACTGGGCAAATTTAGTGAATCTATGGATCATATGATATGATTATATATTTAGCCATTCATATCTTATTTTTATTTTCCAAAAACTTAAAAAAATCACCAAATGATCCAAAACTAAAATTTTAATGCTAGTTGTTTAAATGCGGGTAAGTGTGCCTTTAAATATTAGTGTTAGTGGGGTCAAAGGAAGTTTGAAGACAAAAATTTTCAACTTATGAATTGAAGGTAATGACTTTTGCGTCACTAATACAATATGGGGCATGTGGTCTTTCCCTTAGAAGGTGAAGATGAATATCTCATACTCTTTATTTGATAATCTTTACTTTGACCACACTATAGATTTTCATTCACATATGAGATGTCACTTATTAAAATCCAGTTTTCTTAATTGTAATTAAATAAAAATTTAAAATTAAAAGTGGTTTGTGGCTCATAAAAATTAAGTGTTTTTTCTAATGGACACAAAAGACGACATAATTTTTACTTATTCATTCTAACGCCCAATGATTTGAAATTAGAAAAAATACTACTACCACCAATGACAAGTTGGTGTAGTGGTTGTGACGATATATTACATGTCAAGAAGTTTGAAGTGGGAGAATCAACCCCTTAAATGAATCACACAGTATCCGATCCAGATGTAAAACGATTGAGTCAATCGAACTGGACTTTCCTTCTGAACGAGAATCTGATGTTCTTTGTCTTCCTCCAAATTTCCGTCGATAGGGATATTGTATGCAACAACGAGTGATATTTCTTTTTAAAGTGTTCAAAATGGGTATTTAGACATGCATTATACTCCCTCAGTTTCCAAATAAGTGACTTTTTAAGTCAAACACGTATTTTTAGGAGGATAAAAACTATATAAAATATTAAAATTTTATTTAATTTTATTTAATAATATTATACTTATTATTAATAAGTATGAGTTTATCAAAAAAAATTATTAAAAAAATTAATATTTTATATTGTTTTTAACACCTTAAAATACGTGTATAAAGAGTAAAAAGTCACTTATTTGAAAACGTAAGGAATATGAAATACCAAAATTAAAAAGGTGGTTTAAACGAAGTTAAAGACTTAAAACCCTTTACTGCTTTACATATCTATCTATCTATATACATATACTAAAACCGATGCATAACGTCCTATGTGACGCGTGTGGTTGATCCTAGGGCCAAAATCCTATATGGCGCGTTGTAGTTGATCCTAGGGAAAACATCAATAAAATAATATGTTGTAATAGTTTATAGAAAGTTATATAAAACACAGTATATATATATTTTAATTAATTGTCAAAAATGTAAATACAAATATTTCATAGTCATACTTACCAAAAATATTAATAGATAAATATGTAGTATTTGATATGTGCTATTTTATTTATATCTAGATTTTATTTGGTGGAGAGAATTATTTATATTTATATCTATTATATTACATGAGATTTAATTAACGATAGATTAGAAAAAAATTTATTTATATATAATATGTCAAACTAATTTTATTTATATCTATATTATTTTATTTATAATATGTCAAACTAAATTTATTTATATTTATATCTATTATATTTAGATTATTTTTTTTACTTATTAGAACTATATAGATTATTTATAATATTGTATTAATATAATCTCCGTGTACGGGACGGAACCAACACTAGTTCGACTAATAAAACCGGACATAAACCCGACACAAAAAAAAATAAAAATAAATCAAGGGACATAAAAAGCCCTCTTAAAAATTCCCACTCTCCCTTCTTCTCTTTGTTCGCCGCCCCCTACCCCTAAGCAAGGTGTGCTTCAATCCCCCTTTCTTTTACTCAATTTATTAGGGTTCTTCATTACAAATCCCTCCTACACCCTCGCATTTAATTTCGTTTCAATCTTCTAAAAATTAAATGTCATGTTTGTTGTTTCAATTTCACAGCGCTAACGAATCTCTCTACTTTATTCTTCAATTCGGGTTTATTGTGGCTTGTTCATAGGGGATTTCTAATCTTCTACCCTACAACCGTGTTTACAGACAAGTAATCTGAAAACGGAGGATGCAAGGGAAGTAATTGAGAAAGCGGGTGAAGGGAATCCCCAAAATGTGTCTTCGGAGAAACAACAAACTCGCGATGAAATGCTCGCCAGGCACAGGTGCTTTCAGTTCATTGCCACTCTTGAATGATTTTGCTTTTTTTTTTTCGGTTTCCTTATGAGTTCTAATTTCTTGTAAAGGATGATTTGAGATTTGATTTCTCCTTCTTGTTGTTAGTTGTTGGTGTGTATTGTTTTGCTTAGGTAACTAAACATGGAGCTTTTGGGGTTAAAAAGATAATACTTTGGCTTTATGCATTAGTGAAAGATTCTTCCACTTCAATGGATAGTTTATATGTAACAAATACAAAGTTCTACCTTGAGGTTGCCTATGAAATGAGGCATGGAAGGGAACCAGCTCAGATGGCTTTCCGACCCAATTTGAACTTCCGCTGCTACTAATGTAGCAACTTGAACTTAGGTGTGGTCTAAATCTGACAAAAATCTATTATGAAAGGAAAACGGAGGCTGGGTAAGCTTTTACTCATGTTTCTGAAGTAAGATGATGCGCCAATGCTTCATTTTACCCATTAACCTTTTAGCTTATCGAATATGAGATATTTAAAATACAAATCGACAAGATATGGACCAGGTTGCAAGAAGCTGAGGTGTGTTAGTCAATCAATTCATTGTGAACAATGCTTGGTTTCTGTTCTTTATTCGTTTGTTTTCAGATTTCCTCGCAGATTCATGGCTCCTGCTGCAAATTTTGTAAAGTTACTACTACCTCCGATCCAAAAAGGATGTCGTTTGACTTTTTAACACGTATTTTAAGGAGCTAAAATCTATATAATATATTAACTTTTTTATTTTTATTTTTTTATAATCTAATACTTATTACCAACAAATATTAAGTTGTAAAAAAATAATTTAAAAAAAGTTGATATATTATATAGTTTTTAACTCCTTAAAATACGTGTTAAAAAGTCAAACGACATCTTTTTTGGATCGGAGGGAGTATTAGTTATCTAGGTTTTCAGCAAAATAGTTATGAAGTTGTTTGCTTTTTTTTTCTCCCTCTTATTTTACAATTTTAAATATGTTCAGGTTTCAGCTAGCGGGAGTGTTTCATTTAATTCTTGTTTATTTACATGCTTCTGAATCCAAAATTTGCATGACTTGATATGAACATCAAAATACCATTCTCCATGCAATTATGAAGGGATACTATCTATGCTTTGATGCTTGAATATAACAATTGCCATTTTTTTTAAACTTCTGAATATCATATCCAATAAGTGCATATTCTCTTCAAGTGACCATTGTTGAGAGAACACGACAATAAACTATAAATACGCAGTAACAAACGAAATAAAATTGGAAACTTCTGAATATTACATACCAATAAATGCATACTCTCTCTGTGGGTGGCCATGTTTAGAGAACACGACAGTATAGAAGTATACAATAAAGATAAAATAAGGATGATCTTTTTATGGGTGGTTTTGAGAGGAACATCTTCTTCTGTGGCACTTTCTTGATTTTGATGGTTGATATACATAGAGACGCTTCTCTTTTTGCAAGCCTCTTCCCACTCTAATTCATTTGCAAGCTGATATATGGAGTGGTTCAGTCGTCATGGACACCCATATGTTTTGCAAACTACAGTTGAGGCACAACCTATCGAGGAGGAGCCGACACCAATGCACACAGAACAAGCTCGGGTATGAATCGTGCCTTAAATGTTTCATTACTTGTATTTTATTTGTGAAAAGTGATTTATTACATGATCGTCACAATGTTTATTTTTTGCATTTGATAGCGCTTCATCCTATTATCGGAGCGCCTCCGGAGAATGCTAGAACGTGGTGAGGAATTCTACAGCCGTCAGGAGCTTCTCACTTACTACCTCGAGGCAGCGGGCCACCCAACCCCACTCGCCCCCACTCAGGTCCGGGCATCACTGTGATAGTTTATATACTTTGATCTTTATTGTTAGGGACTTTATGTTTTTTTTCTTCAGAAATGCTCTATGTCATGCACTTTAGTGAAGAACATTTATATTCAAGTATAGTATCGGCCTATGTTCGCGATCGTATTCATTAATCTTATGCTCTACTTAAATTTCAAAAACAAACTACATATATCAATTCGCTGACAAGAGATCTAAAATATTTTAACACCAACTACTCACTCTATTGTAATAGGGTCTACTCTATCGCCGTCTTGGTGGCACGAACAATCATGATTAGCACGTCTTAGGTTTTTGTACTCTGCCATCCTTGTAGCGAATGGTTCGTTCCAAACGTCTACGCTCTGGAGGTGGATATGACTCCAAGCTAGAGCTGTTGAAGGGATCGATGAGTCTGGTCGAAGCCATACCTGTTTGGTTAAGAAGTACAATAATTTACAATCCATAAAATATGTAGGTATAGTGATGGTTAAGGTGGAATTTAACTAACCGGTACCCAGTGCACTCGCCCATACCACGCCATTGCAATAATCTTTGTCGGTGGCCTTGCGGTCGCTGTAGGGGCCATCATCGGGATACATGTATCTGCACAACCCCTGCTAAGAACAGCCACAACGAGTTGATATCGTGTCGCGGTTGCCAAAGGAACCAACGACGACTCCATCCACTTCGTCGGATCACATGGGCTGGGGTCCTTGACATCAACATTAGCAATTATCTCATCAATATCTTCTATCATCAATGTAGCTCGATACAACTCCTTGTGCTTATGGAGCTCGTCAACCATCTCTTGTCGGACCCTCATATACTGGTTCTCCCCATATCAAAGCAACACTGCAAGTGCTCGATACCCATAATGCCCATCTGAACTCACATTTTCAACGCGATCAATATAGTGTGGGACAAATTAATCCACATGGCCGGACAAAAATGTCACGGACTCACGGGGTCAAGTGGCCTACCGCGACCAATTCCACTACCTCGACCACTTGCACGACCTCGACCGCTCCCTCTACCTCGGATTGCTGACCATCTCATTGCATGCTCAAGTGCCGTTGGATCTCACATCATTGAGCGCCTCCCTGTTGGCCGACCTCTAGGATTGCTTAGAGGTGGTGCTGTCATGTTAGTTTCTCCGGGATTCTCCATATCACTGTATGCCGTGGCAATAAAATTACGTTCATTAGGAGTGAGATCATATGTGACAATTCACAGTGGGGAACACTTCTTTGATGACATTGATTATTGCCAACTCTCGATCGTGACAATCACATCTAGCATTCTATGTCTACAGAGATCTCGGAGCCTCTTCATCACCCAGCTATAGTGATCCGTAGTCTCCTTATCCATGAATGCAAATGCTATCGCAAATGTTTTCTCTGTGCTAGTGATCCCAACGATTTCCAGCAATGACATCTTATACCTACATGAAAGAAGGATGATCAATAAATCATATGTGACAAGATCAACAAATTTAAATCTATTTGTACAACTATAAGAAAACAGAAAAAGGGGTAAACATACTCATTAGTCTTGTAAGTTGCATCCATCACGATGACGTAGGGAAATAGCCTCCATAAATATTGAGAGTCTAGGTGAGCAAACATCAGATCACTCAATTGATTAGACTCGTGCACTCTACGTACGAATACATCATACTGTTTTCCTTCAAGTGAATGCAATGCTTGTTGTATATCCCCACGACCCTCTACCTCTTCCCTCTTCATTTTTTCAACAGAGTTGTACACTTGCCGGATACTTGTCACACATTTGGAATCTTCATCTTGAAGGATACTCAACAATTACCGAGGTTTTAACCCAATCATGGCACCTCGGCGTACTTTATGATGTTGCTTATCAGTCAACCTTCTGGCAAAGACATGTCCGTAAAAGTTATCCGGAAGATTATAGTTGTGAGAACCACATACAACAAAAAATCTCCATTTGTCTGTCTTGTACTCATGACCCTCGAGCTCAAATGCACATCCTCTTTTCTTCGACTTTTTTTCCCTCTTTGATGATGGTAGGAAATCCTTATCCACATCGGGCGTGCCTCTAGCATAGCCATAGTACTTGCAAACCAAACGAAAGACACCTAACCCATTTCGTTTGTTCTTCCAAAACCTATGAGTTATTAACACCGTATTTTTAATTCTAGCCCTAAAACGAGCCCACTCCTTTGCATTTTTTGAGTCAAAGAAATATTCACCTATCTGAAACATAGCCGAATAATCGGTACCCAAGACTAGAGGAAGGTCGGGGAGATCCCAGAATTAAAAACATATTAATGATATATACATAAATATTACTATACACACACATTGGAAACAAACACATTCAAAACATATTGATGTGAAATAAATTTCCCTAATATTGTGATATATACTATATATTCAAACATATTTGAAACATGGAAGATAAATACATGAGTTTCCCTAATATTGATGGTATATGCATAAATATTACTATACACACTCGAAACAAACACATTCAAAACATGTAGATGTAAAATAAAATTTCCTAATGTTATCATAGGTATAATATATATTCAAACATATTTGAAACATGGAAGATAAATACATGAGATTTTACTAGAATCGTGAGTAAACTTACATCGACGTGAGTTAGAAGTTCTTGCGGATTGTTGTAACTATATGGGTTGAATGATAGATCATTTTCACCTGACGACGACATAGGGAGAAATTTAGGATATTGGAAATTTTCGCTTCGCAAAAATCGTTAAATTGTTGAGATACTTGTGCTCTAAACACGCAAGGTATATATAGAGATCGTCGGCAAATATTTTAGGAAATAAAATATATTTATATCCAAATATATCTATCTTAAAATATCTTTAAAACGCGATATCTTCAAATATCCTTATCGCATATCCAAAATTGATATCAACGCGATATCGTCAAATATCGTTAATATTTATCCGTAATCTGATTTAGGATAGGGATTAACGTAGTATACGGTGAATTTTATTTAAAAAAAACAATCACAATCGCGGATTGCGAGTTTGCGGAAATCCGCAGATTTGCAATCCACGGTTGTAAAAATTTTAAAAAAAATTGCAACCGTGGATTGCGAAAATCCAAATCCGCAAACTCGCAATCCGCAGTTGCTGGCAGTGTATTATGCAATATAATAACTGTGTGAATAGTAGCGCCCAAAAAAATAAAATATTCGACTAATAAAACCGGACATAAAGCCGACCAAAAAAAAAAAAACGGGGACATAAAAAGCCCTCTTAAAAATTCCCACTCTTCCTTCTTCTCCTTGTTCGCCGCCACCCCCTCCCCCTTAACCAAGGTGTGCTTCAATCCCCCTCTTTTACTCAATTTATTAGGGTTCTTCATTACAAATCCCTCCTGCACCCTCACATTTAATTTGGTTTTAATCTTCTAAAAATTAAATGTCATGTTTGTGATTTCAATTTCAAAGCGCTAACGAATCTCTCTACTTTGTTCTCCAATTCGGGTTTATTGTGGCTTGTTCATGGGGGATTTCTAATCTTCTACTCTACAACCGTGTTTACAGACAAGTAATCTGAAAATGGAGGATGCAAGGGAAGTAATTGAGAAAGCGGGTGAAGGGAATCCCCAAAACGTGTCTTCGGAGAAACAGGAAACTCGCGATGAAATGCTCTCCAGGCACAGGTGCTTTCAGTTCATTGCCACTTTTGAATGATTTTGCCTTTTTTTTTTTGGTTTGTCAATGAGTTCTAATTTCTTCAAAAGGATGATTCGAGATTTGATTTTGTTGTTAGTTGTTGGTGTGTATTGTTTTGCTCAAGTAACTAAACTTGGAACTTTTGGGGTTAAAAAGATAATACTTTGGCTCTATGCATTAGTGAAAGATCCTTCCACTTCAATGGATAGTTTATATGTAACAAATACAAAGTTAATCTGGTTGAATACCATGAAATAGTTCCACCTTGAGGTTGCCTTTGAAACGAGGCATGGAAGGGAGCCAGCTCAGATGGCTTTCCGACCCAATTTGAACTTCCGCTGCTACTAATTTAGCAACTTGAACTTAGGTGTGGTCTAAATCTGACAAAAATCTATTATGAAATGAAAACGGAGGCTGGGTAAGCTTTTACTGATGTTTCTGAAGTAAGATGATGCACCCATGGTTCATTTTACCCTTTAACCTTTTAGCTTTTCGAATATGAGATATTTAAAATGCAAATCGACAAAATATGGACCAGGTTGCAAGAAGCTGCGTGTGATAGTAAATCAATTCATTGTAACCAATGCTTGATTTCTGTTCTTTATTCATTTGTTTTCAGATTTCCTCGCAGAATCATGGCTCCTGCTGCAAATTTTGTAAAGTTCCTATTAGTATCTAGGTTTTCGGCAAAATAGTTATGAAGTTGTTTGCTTTTTTTTTTTCTCCCTCTTATTTTACAATTTTAAATATGTTCAGGTTTCAGTTAGTGGGAGTGTTTCATTTAATTCTTGTTTATTTACATGCTTCTGAATCCAAAATTTGCATGACTTAGATATGAACCTCAAAATACCATTCTCCATGCAATTATGAAGGGATACCATACTATCTATGCTTTGATGCTTGAATATAACAATTGCCATTTTTTTTTAAACTTCTGAATATCATATCCAATAAGTGCATATTCTCTTCAAGTGACCATTGTTGAGAGAACACGACAATAAAATATAAATACACAGTAACAAATGAAATAAAATTGGAAACTTCTGAATATTACATCCCAATAAATGCATACTCTCTCTTTGAGTGGCCATGTTTAGAGAACACGACAGTATAGAAGTATACAATAAAGATAAAATAAGGATGATCTTTTTATGGATGGTTTTGAGAGGAACATCTTCTTCTGTGACACCTTCTTGATTTTGATGGTTGATATACATAGAGACGCTTCTCTTTTTGCAAGCCTCTTCCCACTCTAATTCATATGCAACTGATATATGACGACTGATGTATGAAGGATACTAGCTACTGCTACTTGTTGCTAAGCTTGTATATTAGAGAGCCAGTTCACTTATTATAATGATCACATCCACTTTTTGCATGTGTTCGTTGGGGTGAAACACAGATTAATTACTCAAATACTCAGATTTGATTTACCAAGTTTTACTTGATGGAATCTTATAGGAAAGAGATTACCCAACTACAAAACAAGGAAACCGAAATGAAGAAGGCTGCAGCTAAGGGGAGCAAGGCTGAGCAGAAAGCAAAGAAGAAGCAAGTGGAGGAGGAGATATCGAAACTGTCTGCCAAGCTGAAAGAAAAGCAATCAGAGGAACTTGCTAAACTGGGTTATTGCAGCAGCAGCAGCAATGGCCAAGACAAAGGCAAGCTTGACAACTTGGTCAATGCAATAGCTGGTGTGTCTGTTAATAGCCAAGCTGATGAGGCAAAAGGAACGAAAACAAGCAAAAGTGTGAAGAGACGCGAGAAAAGAGCTCAGGAAGAAGCTGCAAGGGAACAGAGAATAAAAGATGAACAAAGCAACACTGTCAGTGATAGAATGGTTGAGGATGAGAAGCTTGAGCAAAAGCTTAAACCACTTGGCTTGACTATTAATGAAGTAAAGCCAGATGGGCATTGTCTGTACCGGGCTGTTGAGGATCAGTTAGCCCGGCTGGACGGTGGATCTTCACCGTACACATTCCAACAGCTTCGAGAAATGGTGGCTTCTTATATGCGAGAACACTCTTCCGACTTCCTTCCATTCTTCTTGTCAGAGAATATGGTGGAAGGAGAGTCTGAGAGTTCACTTGCAGAGAGATTCGAAAACTACTGCAAAGAAGTGGAATCAACTGCAGCTTGGGGTGGGCAGTTGGAGATTGGTGCATTGACCCATAGCTTGAGAAAACATATTATGATATATTCATTCCCTGATGTTGAGATGGGAAAGGAGTACAAGTCTGATGGAGGTGGCAGCTCAACGGGTACCAGTATCATGTTATCATACCATAGACATGCATTTGGGCTTGGAGAGCACTATAATTCTGTAGTCCCGCTTTGACAACAAAAGAGAATACAATCCAATACACGAGAAAGGTGTGCTCTTTGAACCAATCTTATTGTTAACACTTTGAAGTAGTTAACCCGGATGGAATCCTTTGAGCTTCTCTGAAATGAAGGATCCAGTATCACGTTTTTTTCCCCTCTTCTCCGTTTGATGGTTCATTTGGTATACTTGTAAGTTATTTACACTCTAAATTTCCACATTACCATGTACTTTGCTATGTTATATTTTATCACATGTTTTCTTTTTGTATGCTTGACGATGGTCATAATTTTCTTGCATTTGTCATGGAAATAGAAGTTTCGGATTTTTGGCACTTACTGTGCTCCTTTATATAAGAAAAACATAGCTAGGATATGCACAAGAGCGTTTCCAGTAGACCCAAATTGGGCAGTCCATGTAGTTTGAATGATTCATAATATTATAGATGGATTTTAGTCATAGATATAAACTTGTAGTCGTGTCGTGATATTGAGAACGCTTTAAGCTTCATATGTTCTTGAAGCAGAAAAGGAAATATATAGAACCTGTTAAGGACAAGAATAAGATGCTTTTGCTGTCTATGGTGACAAGAGAGGTGGGAAGCTTAATCCGGAAGACACGAAAGCAACAGCACACAACTCACACTATAAGCATGAAGATGCCCACATGCTTTATGTAGATGATTCTTGAGGAAGATGTGCAGATATTGAGAGTTGCCGAATTGCCTTGTAAAGATGAAGCATACTAAACATTTGTTTTGGGCATTGATTAGCCGAGGAATGGTATCATCCTTTGTGTTAGGAGTCGACTGACCCAAAGTGTGTTCTTTTGCCCCCTTCTCCTTTTGAGTATATTCATTTGCGGCTTCAAGGAGGAGTGTTTCTATGGTATATGAATGCGATTCCCAATCTCCTTGAGAGTTAGGATATGTTTTTATGAAGACTTGTAGATCCATGGTAACTTATCCTGGGAATGGGTTTGCAATCTTGAAAGAGGGGTAGCATATGTTTTTCTTGAGAACCAGGTGTGCCTTGTTATGCTTTTACTTTGTTTTTGTGTAGCCCTTTTATAAGAGATTTTCACGGAGGTGAATATTCAGTATCACCTGCAGATCAAGGTACAGGGCATCAGATGATCAGGATTTCGGTTGCTAGATTTCATCAGTGCCAAAGCCGCTGTGATTCCACAACTGAAGCTCATCAAATCATCTGATCATGCGCGCTTCTTGATGATGCTGCTCATGAAGAGCTACGGTGCTCTTGCTGAAGGATGCCTGAACTACAAGAATATTTGACATCACACTAGCCATAAAGCAGCAAAAACTGTTTCACAAGTGCACTGCTGCCAATAAAACGAATACATATGGCTATATAACCTTGTTCTTGGTATGTTTTGAGTTCATTGTGAGTAGTTGGGAATGAAGAGGAATTTCAGCCATTTTAGAGTGTCAATCTTATGACATAAATCAAAATGGGATGTCATAAAAGTGTCGAAATAAGCATCATACTCCCTCTGAAGTGCGCAATCACAGCTTAAACGTACAACTTCATTGGTGATCTGTACACTAGCAGAATTTGTTATACAGGCAATCCAGTAGTTTGAATGCCAAATGAGTGTTATGTGAGAATCAACTCATAGTCCATAGACTTTGACGATTCGCAGTTTCCTTTTACAGCAGTGATCCCATCATGTCTCTTATCAAGCAAAAACCTGCCATCCAGTCTTATTGTTGGGATTATTCTCTACCCACCTGTTTGTCAAAACAAGCAACTGGTGAAACATGCTTCATCAAATTATAGGCATTTCCTGCAATGCTCAATGACAGATAGGACTCTTCTATAAGTCGGGCGAGCATGAATTGCAGAAAAAAAGATATTTGATGGTAATTTTGAGTATGACTATTCACATACATGATCATGTTTGATCGCTTGCACTATCCAATCTTTCTGCGATACCGCAAGAGAAAGAGATTCCAAGTATCACAAATGCAAGATCTTAACTTTGGAATAAAAGGATAACGAAAGATGATGGTTTATCCTCGAAAAACAGTGAGGTTATAGGTAATGACTTGGAGGCTCTCATCTTTTCCGGTTTGGAGGTGGACTTTCGACTATTAGCACTCGCAAGAAGGATAAAATAGGTCTTGATGGTCCCAGTTAGCCACCTATGAACTCTTATAATCCGTCTTCACTGACTCGGAAGATGAAGTTTCCTGGTGTAGGATGAATTTGTTGGAATACCAAAATTTTCAATTCAATCTAACCAGTGAATGGATCAAAGATATCATGGCAAAACCCAGATCAGAAATCCATATTTCCATGCAAATAAGCTCTGAATCTTGGCCAAGAAATGACATCAAGCATCAAGATGAAAAAATCTGGGGTCTCAAGTTATACTTTTAATGTGCTTGAGAGTGATGCTATGGGAATCTAAAAACAAGTTCAGCAGGCAGAAACAATTTTGAACTGAGTTATTCATCCCATCCATCCTCCAAAATAATCTTCATCCCCTAAAATTTCATCCCCGGCAAAACACACCTATACCAGTTAAAGTTCTACCACTTTCACTGAGTTTTTCAATGTTACTTCTAATCAACATTAAGAAAGTGCCTTTCTGGGCAAGAATAAGAACACAGATGGGAATAATACATGTAATATCCATCTACCACAATCTTACTTTTCTAATAATAAGCAGAAGAATCCATTTTTTGAAGGGTTCCTTCTTTACTATAAATAACAACAACTATAATAATCCCAATTCTTCTTGCTCAGAGTAGGGTCTAGGGGTCGAGATGTACGCACCATTTCCCTGTCTACGTCGAGAGGATGTTTCCGAAAGACCTAAAGCTGGAAAGAATAAGAGGACAATAACAAACATAAACACTCACGACTAAACAGAAAACAAGGGGCACAATTGAGCACAATGGGAAAAGAAACGATGGGAACGCCCCAGGCACAAGTACAACTGCACGCAGCACACAACCTAGCCTTCCTCTACAAAGATAACACTCCTCCACTGTGTCGTATTTCTAGCCATATCCCCAGTAAGGTCCAAAAAGGCATTGCCTGTCTTATCACCTCCCTCCGGCTCTTCTTGGGTTCTTTCTTTTATTTTTATATATTGTTTTTACAATTGTTCCTGAACTAATCAGAGAGCGAGTAAAATAAAGGAAGAAGTACTTTAGTTTTCCTGAATCTTAAGTAAGTTCTTGACAGTGTTCATTTTCAAGATCATAGTTTTGATCGTAGATAAATATATGACCATGAGACTTGGTGGTTTGTCCCATAGAAATGGTATCTCAATCCATTGACAAGGGCATTTAGCCTCACTAGAGAAGTTTGCACGAGATACAAATTGGTATATATGTTATCTTATCAGAAGTAGCAAGTTGAACATATCAGGTACAATATATGCTAACATATTCCACGAATATTTTCGAAAAAATGAAGATTTTTGTTTTATCTGAGCCTCACTATTTCCCATCTTCACAACTTCATGGTAGAGACATACAGCTACTTACTTAGCAAAGTGAAGCAGCAAGTATAAATATACCATCTCGGGGTTCCAGAGCCTAAGCCCTTCAATTTAACTATATATGAAGCTCAAGTTATAAGTTATGGAGAGTTTGAAAGATTTAATTGGAGAGAAGCCACTTGTGATATTCAGCAGGAGCTCATGCTGCATGAGCCACTCAGTGAAGCAACTCATGAACAGTTATGGCGCCAACTTAACTGTTTATGAGTTGGATCAAACTCCAAATGGACAAGAAATTGAGAACGCGTTGCAGGAGATAGGGAGCCAGCCGACTGTGCCTGCAGTGTTCATTGGCAAGAAGTTCGTTGGCGGGGCTAAAGAAGTCTTTGGCATGCAGGTCCAAGGAAAACTCGTGCCATTGCTAAAGGAGGCCGGAGCTATATGGGTCTGAATACATGGCTGACTGCAACTCTAAGACTGGAATTTGAGGCTTTCCATATATCTTTCACAAGAAGTATGAGTTTTGTGTGTTCTTTTTTATGCCACTGTAATGTTGCAAACTTTTCGCCTTAGATATTCCGTACCTGCAGGTCTCTAAAACTGTATCTAAATAAGCCAACTTAGGCCAACTGATCAACTGTGTCCTCCTTGAAAAATAACACATTTGCCGGACAGTTTGATTTGCCGGTACTCTTGAGTATGATCATTCACATACATGAACATGCTTGATCTCTTGCATCATTCAATCCTTATGAGAAAAAAAATCATCACATATACAAGATTTTAACTTTGGAATAAAAGAACAATGAAAGATATTTTTTCTTCCGAAAAAAAAAGACTGAGCTGAGGTTTCGGGTAAAGAACTGGGCAAGAAAAGGAAAGAGCTAACCATTAAGATGTGCATAAGCTTGCCTAAGAAGCTCTAAGCTTTTCTGGTATGAAGATGGACTGTTCAAGACCGTTACTTTAGGACGCTCACAAAATGCAATAGCTCTTGATTTTGCCTGTTGGCCACCTATGGACTCTTAAAAGCCATATTCATTGAGTCATAAGGTGAAGTTTCCTGGTGTACGACAAATTTATCGGAACACCAAATTTTCAATTTCAATCTAACCAACAAATGATCACATCTCATGAAGAAAGTGCTTAGTTTGCTTTTCTAATGAGCACATCTCATGACATTCATGCACAGAAGAATATCTTTTTGAAATGGTTCTCTCTTTATTTCTGTTGTCTCTTCAAATAGTTTCCTGGTCTGAATAGGGAGGAAAAAATAGGAACAAGTACTTAATTTGCTCTGAATCTTCACCAACTTCTTGACAGTGTTCATTTTCAAGGTCATTTTTTTTAATCATCTATCAATAAATATTACTATAAGATGCATATTATAACTAGCAAGTTGAGTACACAATATATTCTAAAATACATAGAGAATATGTCCGAGCAAATGAAGATTTTGTTTCATCATAACCTCATTATTTCCCATCTTCACCACATTCTGGTAGAGGCAGCTACTTGGCCAAGTGAAGCAACAAGTATAAATATGCCATCTCGGGTTTCCTTGGTCATCAATCATCATATCCAAGATCTAGAGTCTGAGTGAGCCCTTCAGCCAAACTAAAAGAGTTATAAGGTATGGAGAGCTTGAAAGGATTAGTTGGGGAGAAGCCGCTGGTGATCTTCAGCAGGAGCTCATGCTGCATGAGCCACTCGGTGATTAAACTCATGACCAGTTATGGCGCCAATTCAACTGTTTATGAGTTGGATCAAACTCCAAATGGACAAGAAATTGAGAACGCGTTGCAGGAGATAGGTAGCCAGCCAGCTGTGCCTTCTGTATTCATTGGCAAGAAGTTCATTGGTGGGGCTAAAGAAGTGTTTAGGATGCAAGTCCAAGGCAAACTCATGCCGTTGCTAAAGGAGGCCGGGGCTATATGGATCTGAGTACATAACTGATTGTAATTCTAAGTTTTTTTTAATTAAATAAAAAAAACATGTATGATGTTATTAGATGTCACTGTGACACTGTATCTTTGAGCCTTAGGTAGCACCTGCAGGATCTCTTAAAAAATAAATCTAAATAAACCAATTTACTGAGGTGTTTGCAAGAATAGAACCTTAATGCTTGTTTATGACTTTTATTGACAGTGATGTATGAATACAGAAAGAGTTTTTAGTTTCGAAATGGAAACTGTTTGGTTAATGCTTGAACATTATAACTAGAGCTAAAAAGTTGCTGATGATATATATAGTCCTAAGACTTGCATTCAGGCCCATAAGCGGTAGGTGTGACTTGTATGTAAGTAGCTAGCCCCAATTTAACTATGCTTCTTGGGCACATTGTACTCACCTCGAACCCAAAATGAAGAACTCACACATTCGACTAAGGAGATTTGAACTCTCTCTCACCTCAGGTCTAGGTGGTCACAAATTAAAGCACTTGGAAGATGGATGCGGTCAGTAAAGTGTGTAGTTTAGGACTACTATTAATCCACAAGGCAAAGACATTTTCCCCCATATTTCACTTTCATGATATTTTCTTATAGTTCTTAAAGAAAAGCTTTTCAGCATGTTGAACAAGATCTATCAGTGTAATGTTTTCCAGTATTTACAGTAAGCAAACTTCAACTAACTGTGGGAAAGAGGAAAAAAATAGATTCTCACTTCCATCTCCAAGAATCATATCAGAATCTTATCCCAAATCTTTTTCAGCAATAACCAAGATTGCAAACCGGGGATTTCAGTGATAGATTATAATGCGGTATTGAGAGGAGAAAATCTTTTCATACATTAATACACAAGCTATCTTACAAGGGGAGAACCTTCAACATTTAGATATGCATAAACTTTGATGCATGTGAAGTTTCAAGTAAACAAAGAGATCGAGAGAGTAGTTACACATGTGCAACGCATTGCCAATTGGTTTTGAGATGGAACCTCATTGATATTATATGTTAAGCTTATTGCAGATGTGCACCCTCCTGTGCATGATCACCAGTTATTAGCCCTCTGGACTTTGACATTTATATTTGTATCTTAAGTACCACATAGAATGATTAAGTCAATCAATAGTAACAAACAAAACACTTATAAGTTGTAGAAAGGGTGAATGATAAGTAAAAAAACCACTTATCATCCATAAACTGGAGCCATTTATGGTGTATGATTGAATTGGTCTTCACTGGACCAGGAGATAAATGCTGAAGCCAAGTGAATTTGTTCCGAAAATCTTGGGATGATCTCTTCATTCACAAGTTATGAATGGTCATGAACTTTCTAGGCAGGTTGAGAGATTTTGTTGATTCTCTCTCTATTTGTCTTTTCTTCCAAATGAAAATCCAAGTGTCCCTCAGAATGTCAATGAAAATGAGAGAAAAATAAAGCTTGGCTCTTGGCGTTGCGATAGGGCGTTTAGTTTGCTGCACAGTGCAGACATAGACGTCGCAGCCTCTGGTACAAGGATAAGTATTCCACAAATATTCTGCATGTTCTTCTGACAGATTAACCCTGTAAAGATTAGGAATGCAAAAACATGTCTTTTTTCCCATGAACATATATATTCTTGAAAACAAATGCATGATTTATAACTTGGAGGGTTACTTCACAGCCTTGACATGGAAGCTTGCTTGCCTTATATGTTGCCCTTCTCGACAATCTGGTCATTCAATACTCCGCGTTTGATCAGAATTGCCTGTGCTGTACACATATTCCCCCCAAGATGACCTACAAAGAAACAGAAACAGCTACAAAAACACAAGAACTGCCTAATTTTTAGGCCTTAACATAATTATGTTGAGCTTATTGTCACATAATTATATGTTGTAAATTAGATCCTGAACTGAATTTTTGTGGATGCTGATTTTCTTCTCCATGAACCTTCAAAGAACAGAAGGATTCTCATGGCGCACATCGAAGAAAATGAGGTACATTTTAAGAAGATGACAAGAGCAAGATATATGCTTCCTACAACTTTCAATATTCACTAGCTAATGGGCATGTACGAATCGCAACATCACGTACGACTCATGGCTAAGGGGTAAGGTGGTGGGAGAAAAAAAAGGGTCAATGTCGAGGAATAAGACATGTATTATGGGCCAAAAGAATTTCCTTGACTCATCACGATACGATATCACCTATATATCGGTGTTCACAAGAGCTTAAATCCTCACAACAAAACCCATAAGCCAGTTAAGAAGCCAGCCTTACATTTTAGCTCTACATTACAAATGGAGATGGTAAGGGCATTGGTGAACGAGAAGCCGTTGGTGATATTCAGCAAGAGCTCGTGTTGCATGTCGCACTCCATTAAACAACTCATAAGCAGCTATGGAGCCAACCCAGCAGTTTATGAGCTTGATGAGATGCCTAATGGCCGGGAGATTGAGAAGGCGTTAATGAAGCTTGGGCGTAGGCCTATTGTGCCAACTGTATTCATAGGCCAAAGGCTCGTAGGCGGGGCAAATGACATCATTAGCCTCCAAGTCCAAGGCAAGCTAGCTCCACAGCTGATGGAAGCAGGAGCTATTTGGGTTTGGAACAGAACTAACTAAATAGTTCCATTAACAAATCATATGATATGAGTTATGCATTGAGCTTTTCTTTTGTTATCCTGAGTTGCTATGCTTTTCTTACACCCTTCGTCACTACTGTATCATATGAGTTAAGCATTGAACCCGCACGGTTCATCACTTTAAGAGCTTGGCTAGCTAGCATGGAAGCTTTTGTTCACTTGTTACTTAGATATCCCATCCCCCTTGGAAGTTGGAACTATATATACGCGACTTTCAAATGCAAATGCATGTAAAGCAGTTTATGTTGAGATGACGGGCTATCTCACATTGATTGCAAATAAAGATATAGCCTAGTAAATAAGGTTGATGAGCCACTCGTCCTATTGCCAATTGGTTTAAGTATATGGGAGCTTGAAGAAGATAATGTATTCTATAAGTGGAAAAGGTGATTGCTCTCTTGCGTGCCATTTCTTCAACAGCATCTGTCTTGTTTTCGTAAGTTTGAGTAAGGAGAAAAAGGATCACTTCTGAATAGGTTAATATGTATGAGGAGAAAGGGCTACATTGATGGCCCTTAACTTTGGTCCAAAGATATGATGAACTGACCATTTAGGATCCATGATGATCCACACGCGATCCAATCTAATCTCTTACTCGATCATATATATTGCAGCTGACATTTTGATATTCTAAATAGATCTGATAGTGTCCTAGTTGTAAAAGAAGGATAAAAGAAACTGATATGAAGTTGATCAAATTGATGAGATCATATCATAAGTTACTTTAGCTTTATAGAGAATAGATTCTCACATAGCTGTCAACTGATCCTGTTTGTTCACAAGAATGAACAATAACACTTTTCACAATAGGATAAACCGCAAATCAAAATGTCTCCCCATTATCTGTGTAATCCCTCTGGAGATTTCCATCATCCGCGATGCCACTCTCATAAACTTATCACAATGCCAGCTGGAAAGAAAGCACATTAATTTGTACTATACATTCATATATAGCTCTTTCAAAACTTACACATCTTCTGTCGACTTTACTCAATTGACAACTCTCCGTTATTGCTTTGGCACACTGATGTCTTTCTTTAGGGCTTGTTCGGACAGCACTTAGAAGTTCAAACGTGCATCTACAGTTGATAACTTCTCTTCACTCTGCAGAATCTGTAAAAGTAAGAAATAATCTTGGCATGGTCTTTGTCATGCATTTGTTTTACCTAACATGTTGTTCCTTGATATCTTCGTATTAGATGACCGGGCTGAGCTGTTTTCTCAGCAAACTTACTGTAGATGCACCTTTGCTGAATTGCTGCATGGACATTGTATTCCATGGATTCTGAACTTTGGGTAGTCAAAACCATATTAAAAAATGGATATGAAAATTAAAAGACGAACATGTTAATAGAAACATCGCGAGACAAGTTGAAGGAATAGCAGTGAAGACTGAAGTCCCTCCTAGAGGTTTCTATCATCAAGACGCCCCGTTCCCATTGATATTAATTCTGTTAAAGAACAATTTATGCAAGGATTTATTCCTGATTTTGAAGCTTCCATTAATCCAATAACTAATCTGTAATACTGGGAAAAAAAAGAATAAAAAAAAAAAAAAAGAGAATAAGTTGAACTAGATCAGTGGCCATTCAAAGAACTAATAATCTACTTCCATTTGAAAATACAAGCAGTTCATTCAATCCTTAGATATGCATAAAGAATTGGGAAACACAAGATGTATCAATGACAGTACTTCTTAGTGTTATATTTATTTGTTTTGAATCAAGTAGTTCTTAGTCATATACATATATAGCAGTAGCAACAGGATATGATAGCTAGATCCATGAGGAAGCTGAATGTGCATCATATAATTGTGTTAAAACATTCGGTTTGCATATAGTACTATTGCTTATCTTCGCAATGGTAAAACATTCGGTTAATGACAGAAGTCACAGAATTGTGCCGTCTAGTTGTAAACAAGGATGTGGAGAATAGTCCTACTCCTACGCACCTGATGATGACGGGGAATATCTATCACTGCAAAACAAAAGCACACCAGTTTGCCTCATTCCATTTTCAGTTTTCCTCCTCACATGGAAGATAGTACCAAAATCCACCTTGAACAGCAATAAGGTATAGATCTCAGGATTTTTATTAGTTTCTATTTGATCTCAGGATTAAGCCTATGAGCATAATGACATAACCAGAGGGTGTAAGATAAGCCTATGAGCATGATGACATAACCAGAGGGTTTAAGATAGTGGAAGGCATTGAAGATCAATCACACCGACGATATGATCCTAAATTCCACCAATCTCTGTCAAATATAGGTCATGAAATATGGTATAATGTTACGAACAAGATGCATAAAAACCAGAAAACAGCCATCCGACAGCATTAGAGTGAACCACATGGTCCTTTTGAAGGTGACAAGAGAAGAATACAGGGAAGCCCATGTGAAGAATCAGAGGACATAGAATTTAAGTCACACTTGGGATTGAGATGCTTTAAGCAACGACATTGCAGAGACTGATCTCTATGGAGTACCTTGGATGAACATTGCATATATCGACACTTCATTGTAATAAGCATTTCTTTTTTGTTATATGGCATAAAGAAAGTTATATTGCACATCATAAGGTAAGGATTGAACATGCTTTTATGCTAGTTAGTTTACCACTATTATACAAGTCCAAGAGTTGACATTTCATTCATTTTTTTTTCCTTGAGGAAATGTAAAGCATAAGAATGATGTTGACTGACATGTTTTAAAGAATCATGTTAGCATATCTTCTATTGGAGGAAGCCTCTCTAAAGAATCTATAAACTAGATAACATGGTTCTTTCATAAACATAAAGGAAGAATAACTTTGAGCAACTTGAATTGCAACCTTTACCTCATCCATATATGCATGATGAGATCATTGAATACGAGAGAAAACTCCATGAATGATCTTTGTATTGCATGGAATGCTATGCGATAATCACCTCCATGATCGGCATCCCCGCTCTTAGTTGTACATGATGAATTTTTTCTTGGTTTCTTGATACAAGCGTCATCACAAAGATGTAGAGGCTTTTGAACATTGAAAAGATGCAGGTGCTCTTTCTAAAGCAAATCTCAATGTTTGGGTGATCTTATGAAATTTGCCTTTACATGCTGATTTTATTGAAATCACTTAAACTTATGGGTGGTTAAGTAATTTACACTGCAGAATATTGATAAATATTGAAAAGTTTGGGCACTTAATAAATTATTTGAAAAGCTCAAGGGCACCATGCGAAAGATGAAAAAATATTGGGCCCCTCATGAAATTTGTGAAACCTCTAGGTTAAAGTCCTACGGGACTAATGACTAGATCTTATAGACCCCTTCTCATAATGAGAATTTATATAACCCTCTTCCGGCCTAGTACGGTATGGAATGAGTCCCAACACATAAGCCTATTGATATCCCATTTTAAATCAGATTGGTAATAAAAGGAGTAGTCATGCCACCAGTATTAACGTTCAAACTTTCGTTGTGGACTCCTTTTGTCTTTTCACATCTCAACGAGTATTAAGCAGAAGTTTTCATTAGAAAAAGCTAATAAGATAAAACTGCAGAATACATGAAAATCCAACCAAAATAGCATCATGAGAAGATATAAAGTAATTGAAATCCGCCATGAAAGGGATTCAAGTTCTCTTAGGGCATCCATATCCGTTAGCCCGGAGGCTCATACGGGTGCCAACTCGGATATAAAAAAAAAGTCATGAGCCCTTCCTTACCGACCCTTGCAGATGAGCCCAAAAAAGTTGGGCTCATCACGCCACGTGGCCCAATAAGAGAGAAGGAAGGCCAGGGGTCTGCAAAGGAGGAGGGGAAATGATGTGATGCCACATGGCCCAATAGTTGGGCACCACATGACAACGGATATATATATATATTTTTTTTTTAAATTGATTTTTCAGTATTTTTTCGAAATCGAAAAAAAATATTTTTAAATGGAATTTAATTTTATCTATCATAGACACCCATATTGCATATATTTGAGAGAAAATTTTTTTTTCGAATAAATAATTAAAATTTTAACTCATATGTTATTATTAAATAAATAGATAAATAATAATAGAATATTTTATTAAATACAAAGGGAAATAGTAAAAAGTAAGTTAAGAGCCGAGGTTAGAATAATCAATTACATAATTTGTTTAGTTAATAGTCCCCATAATAAATTGGAGGATTATGACCCTTTTCCATAATTTGTTTAGTTAATAGTCCCCATAATAAATATTTTAAGTATATAGACCCTTTTGTTGATGTTATTATTTCTTTACCCTTAATTGCTTTAGTTTAATAAAAAGTTAATATACTTTAATAATAAAATTGAAAAGTGTTTTTAAAAATAGTTAAAGATAATTTTTTTTTGAAATTCTACATTCATATAATATGAGCATGCACTAATTTATAGCATAACATATATATATATATATTGACATTAGCTTTTTTTGTAATATTTACATATGTGATTAGAATAATCAATTACAATGCATTTACAATAAAATTGTATTTATTGTAATACATGAATAATTACACTAAATTATTCATTGTATTACAATATTGAATCTCTACGGTAGTAATATTGTATTCCAATAAAGTTGAAATATTGTATCACAATACATAAGTTATTGTGTTACAATAATTAATACAGTAATGTTAATTGTAATGTACGTACTTAGATATTTTTATTAGGGATTGAATATAATAAACTATTATTTTTTCCTTATAATATATATTATATTTAATTTGAAGATTTTTTTGTACCTATTTTTCAAATTTTTTATTAAAGATGTTAACTTTAAGAAAAATAAAATGCATTGAAGGGTATAAATGGAACAATATATATGAAAAGGTCTATATAATTAAAGAATTTATTATGAGGTATATAAACTTACAAAAACAATGAAAAAGGTCTATAAAGCCCATTATAGAATTTTTAAGATGAGATAGCAGAGGAAAAGTAAGTTAAGACTATCAGAGGTTGGACACACAAATGCACACGGTCTTATGTTTAAAACATGACATTTAGAGATTGTGGGAGGAGCAGTCCTTGAGAGGGCAACACTATCAAGATCAGTACACAAGCTAATTAAATAACATTTGAAAAAAAAAAACAACTAACTTACGAAGAGTAATTCGTCAACCTTATATATGGTGGAATTGGCATATCCCAATGTCCGATGAGATATCACATGTGAATCCCAACAACAGTTCCAGAAGTGAAACACAAATTAAGGAGCAGAGATGGTCACTATGGTATTGTAAGCACTAGTTTTAGCTCATTAGAGACTTGATGTTGTTTGTAATATTGTAATACATAAACAAGAATCCGTACTTGCCCTTGTACTAGAGAAGGAAAAACGATGTCTTAAACCATTTATATCCTTCTGTTCACATTTCCATGGATTCAAGGCAAATTTCAATCTCGCAAGAGCGCTCAATCAGCGAGCGTTGTCAAGGATTCAATGCTCTGAAGCTTTGAATCCATGGCAAATTTGAATCTTGGCAGACCATCAAAGTCCGATATTTCAATCTCCGGAGAAGTCATGATTTCGATTAGGGGTGCTAAATTTTATTTTTTTTTGGGTGGGGGATTACTGTGTATGTGTATATGTCAGCGGAAACAACAAATCTTGGAAGGATCTTGAGGAAGAACAAAGCGAAGTTTAAGATCTTCTTCATATTGTCTTATCATATTATTCAAGGAGAAAACAACTATTTAAAGACAAGAGATGACCTTTGAAGCTTTTATTACAAGAGAAGCTACAAATTCTGAAAAGTAAAGCTACAAAAGACATAATAACTATTAGAAAACACAGCCTAAGAAATATAAACCTACAGCTAGAAAATTAAAACTAAAGCAACACATTAAATGCAACAACCAACTAAGTTGTGATATAAAAGTAAAACCAATTTATCCAACACTCCCCCTCAAGCCGAGTTTGTAAAGCTCGAAATCCAACAACATATATATCAAACATATATATTTTTTAAAATAATGTTGAAAAATAGACACTAAAATATATGCATTTTTTTTTCCAGGATGATGAAGCACTCTCGAGCAGCCCCTAGCTCTGCCCATACTTCAAAGACTATCTCAAATGACCAAAAAAAAATCACTATTCAGCATTTCATATATGCATTAATTCCTGTCCTCTAGCTTTGGATACTCGGAGAGTGTAATTGAGTTAACATCTACTTGAAGATCGAAACGCTGCAGCTAGCTCTGTACATTTTGCTGGGCAACACGAAGCACTCTATGACACATCCAATACACTCTCTTGAGGACAAAGTGAAAAATTATCGGCGAAAATAAGTAACAACATGAATTCATAAAAGATGGGGTTATTATAACATAACATGAAGAGTTAACATTCAAAGAACCACTTTTAATTAAGCAAAGCACATCTTAGCTTGTTTGAGTTAACACGAATTGAAGAATGAATACGAGTGAGAAGCAAAAAAGATCTGTAGCTAGTACTTCCTAGCTAGATTGTCTTCTACTGTAAAAGATTAATTGAATTGGGTTTTATGGGAATCTTAAAAGGTGTGTTACTGGGATAAGATTTCCAAAATGATTCTTCCATATATATAGAGAGAGGGCAATAAAGACTGGACATCTTTAGCAACGTGGGTAAATGCAATATATCAAGAATCAAATCTCATCTATCTACATGTGATGCTAGGAGTCGATCATGTAGCTAGTAATATTGCAATATCAAGAATCAGATCTCTTCTATATATGTGATGCTAGGAGTCGATCATGTAATTTTCTCCCTCTCTCTCGATCTACATGCACTGAGGAAGACGATATGATTTGCAAGTGCAACTAGGGGAACATATGTGTTTAATTGACGTACTGATGGTTGGTGGTTGCGTGTATAGACACACACAGTGGCGGACCCAGGGGGCTCGGGGTGGCGCCAGCCCCCCAAGAAAACCATAGAAAAGTTTTTTTTTTTCAGATTTTTTTGGTAAGTAAAATATTATAAAGACAGTTCAGCTTAGTTGTTAAGGAGGTGTATTTATTACCTTCACTGTTTTCATAATTTTTATTTCTGTTAGTTTTTTCCTACTAAAAATTCTAATTAAATAACAAATTAAAATTTCTCTCCAATATATTTAAACAAAAATATTTTTTTCTACATATATATATAATTTCTCTTTTTTTATGATTTTTATTTTTTATACCAAAAATGACTATCTACATAACGTAGATGGTTATGTCAAACCCACTGGCGTTTGTCAGGTGGGGGGATCATTCGTGATTCGAGGGGCCATGTTACTGAGATTTTCCACCAGAAAATCAGTCAAGGTACGATTATTCAAACTGAAGTGGCTGCAGTTCTGTTAGGAATGCAGCTAGCTCGAAGATTGGGATTACGGAAGATTATTATAGAGGGAGATAACCAAGAGTTGATGAGAACTCTTACTCAAGGAAAAGACAGCAGATGGGAAATTATGCGTTAGGTAGAAGAAATCAAGATTATGGGAGCAGACTTCGAAGCGGTTGAATACAGACACGTCGTCTATAGAGAAGCTAACAAAGCTGCAGATTATATAGCCACAAGCGGCATCATTAGCGATAGATCTACAATCCCTTTTAATAGGGATTTTTGTACCATCATCCGTCAGGATGATCCCGGAGCGCGTTTACATATTTTTTAATAGCTCCGAATGTTTGCATACTATAAAAAAAACAGTTGATGATATAAAAGAGATGGTAAAACTTCTACGTAATGGTATAAGCTTTTGTGCGTGATAAACGATGGATCTAAACTTATTCGTGCGCGCTCATTTAGGCCTTCATACTGCCCTCCTAGGTTATTGACTCATCTTCTAATCCCCCTATGTTAGTAAACAGTAGCAATTCTCTGTGAACTAAGATTATAGATGCAAATCATTTGGATCAAATTATCATCTCAAACTGCACGGGACATTAATTTGACCCTTCATTTTTGGAGGAGTTATATATTCTTTCTTGTATAACTTAATTTGTACAAATTATATCACACGCGGCATAATCTTGATCTTGCAAATTGCGGAGAAATTCTTCGATCGATCATATATGTACTGCTGCTGAAGTGAAATATCCGGAGGTTATCTTCACATTAAGTAGAAAATCAGATCTGAAATATGTGCTTCATTTCGATCAGATGAAGGAGAAATTAAGGAATCCCTATTCTATTTAAGAATATAGTATAATTTAAACCATTATAGAGACCTTTAATATGATGTTTGTGCTTCATATTTATACATTAGTGACTAATGCGTACTTCCTCCGTTAATTAAAACTTGTCATTTTAGAAATCTACACATTTTTTTACTAAAACAAAAAAAAAACTCATACGCCTAATTATTACTCTACTTTTTTACTTTCTTGAAAACTACAACCAACACCTATCTAATCGTTACAAGGGCAATTTTGTAAAGTGGATGACAAAATACGTCAAATGACATATTTTTCTTAACGAGATTTACATCCTAAAACGACATGTTTTTCTTAACGGATGGAGTATTAATCTTCTTAATTAAGACAGGTTAGGAGTAGAGTTGGCAATACCCGACCCGACATGAGAAAACCGATCCAATTGATTTGATCTGAACCCGATTGACACCCGAATAATTGAAAAAAGGTTTGGATCCAAAATTTTCTGATCCGATCTGACAGAATACTTAGTTTCCGCATTATATTATTCTGTATTATATTAGGATATATTTTGTTCACACTACACGTTCACACTTGTAATCCCGGTATATATGTCAATGCAATACAATGGAGAAGGCAAGGGGAATTATCCGAATATCTCTCTCTCACATGGTATCAGCCTAACCTCCTTCCTAACTCTAAATCCTATCTTCTCCTCCACGACACACCAGCCAACAGCCCACCGCCTGCCGCCGTCTACTGCAGCAGTGCAGCCCTGCCGCCGTCGTGGATCTCCTCACATATTCCCACCGCCAACGCCTTATTCTCCCCTCCCCATCAATGGCTACAGAAAAGAAACCCTTCCATTCTGCCCTAGCCATCAACAACATCAAAAACACCATCCCTCTCACCCTAGACAACAACACGGTCCCCTACTCCCCATGGGCTACCCTCTTCAAGGTTGTTGCTAAAGTTCATCGCGTTCTCAATCACATCGATCCAACAGTTCCTCGTCCTCCTTCAATTGACGATGAATTGTTTGATCAACTGGACAACACCGTCCTCCATTGGATCTATAGCACAATCTCCCAAGACCTCCTCATCACCATTCTTGATCCGACCAACACCGCCCAAACAGCGTGGGACAAACTCAAGAACCTGTTCGAGGATAACAAATCTACTAGGGTTGTTTATCTCGAGCAAGAACTCTCCAATTGCAAATTGGCGGGGTATCCGACGCTCGATGCATACTGTCTTGCCCTCAAATCCCTATCGGATCAACTTACTACCGTCGGCTCCGCTCACAGCGCCACACGCCTTGTGCTCCAACTCCTGGCCGGCCTTCCATCGGAGTACAATGATGTCTGCACGTACATCCAGCAAACGGAGCCGCTTCCTTCCTTTGAAAAAGCCAGATTGCAACTTCGCCTTGAGGAGACCAAGATAGGCAAGCAGACAACGGCTTCTCAGGACAAGCAAGCCCTAATCTCCTCCGGCGATCTCCCACCTACTCAGGAACCTCTGCCTTCGGATCGGAATTCTCGCGGTGGCAGGGGTCGTGGTCACGGCAGCCGTCGAGGAAGAGGTCGTGGTGGACGCGGCAACAACAGCTACTCCCAGCAGCCATCAGCCTTCATCTGGAGGGCTCCATTTGGGTGGGTGCCGAATGCTCCTCCCCCTTCCTGGACATCACTAGTGTCAAGAAACGGTGGCGCCCCATGGCAGCCTCCTCCCTATCCGTATCCTGCAGGAAATGGTGCCGGTCTCCTAGGACCCTCACCTAGATTCAGTTTGCAGGGTGGCCACTCAGCGTATGCGGCAACTGAGATCGATCAGGCCTTCAACTCTATGACACTCAATCCGTCGGATAACCAGTGGTATATGGATACGGGAGCCTCATCTCATATGACTAACGGAACAAGTAACCTATTGTCTAATTCGATTAAAGGCACTTTTAACTCTGTCATTGTGGGTAACGGTAATCGAATTCCATCCACCGGCCTTGGAAATGCAATCATTTCCACCAAAACCAAGCCTCTGAACTTGTCCAATGTCTTGATTACTCCTAATATTGTCAAAAACCTAGTTTCTGTTAGGAGATTCGCAACTGATAACTGGGCTTCGGTTAACTTTGACCCGTTTGGTTTTTCTGTGAAGGATCTGACTACAGGGGTTACCCGTCTGAGATGCAATAGTTCTGGAGACCTCTATCCCGTGTCCACAAGTCCTTCCAATCGGCCTACACCAAAATCTCCACCTCTCGCACTTTCAGCTGAGTCGTCTGATCTCTGGCATGCTCGTCTTGGTCATCCTGGCAAGCCGGCTTTAGATCACATCTTCCGAAGTTTTCAATTTGGATGTAATAAAGAGCGGGTGTCTCCTATTTGTCACTCTTGTCAATTGGGAAAACATCACCGCCTTCCTTTTGCTAGATCAAGTTCTATTACTTATGCTCCCTTTGATATTATTCATAGCGACATTTGGACATCTCCCGTTCCTAGTCGGGAGGGATATAAATACTACCTTTTGTTTTTGGATGACTTTACTCATTTTCTTTGGGTATTTCCTCTAAAATTCAAATCTCAGGTGTTTGATCTATTTGTCCAATTCCATCAATATGCTAAAACATAATTCCAAAGGGACATAAAGTCACTCCAATGTGACAATGGTAAAGAATTTGACAACACCCAATTTCATAACTTCTTCAAACAAAAAGGAATCCAATTCCGCCTCTCTTGCCCATACACTTCCTCCCAAAATGGCAAAGCCGAAAGAGTCATCAGGACTATCTCTAACATGATGAGGACCCTCCTCTTTCATGGATCCGTCCCACTACAATATTGGCCACATGCGCTCCTAGTTGCTTGCTACCTTATCAACATTTTACCATCCACCACCATACATTAGGACGCTAAGTGGAGATTCAGATTTCTTCCAGGTTCGAGTGGGGCTACATCAGGGTTCAACCCTCAGTCCGCTTCTGTTTACTCTGGTTATGTATTCTCTTTCTGCTCCGCTCCAAGAAGAGATCCCCTGGTGCATGTTATTTGTAGACGACATAGTGATAGTGGATAACTGTAGATCGGATTTGGCTCGCAGACTAGATAACTTGAGAGAGGTGCTGGAGTCTAAGGGTTTTAGATTGAGTAGGACCAAGACCGTATATATTCAGTTTCGTTTCGGAGAGGTTAGGGGTCCTGACGGGTCTGTGGCTTTGGGGGAAGATCTGGTCCCCAAGAAAGAGTTTTTCAAGTACCTAGGATCATATGTTCAAAGCGATGGGTTGACAGAGATATCGACCATCGAGTTTAGGCAGGGTGGCTTGGATGGAGAAGAGCTTCGGGGGTGCTTTGTAACAAGAAAGTCCCGGCTAAACTAAAAGGGAAATTCTACAAGGTGGTTGTTAGACCGGCCTTATTGTATGGCTCCGAGTGTTGGCCAATCACTAAAGCTCAAGAGAAGAAGTTGTTGGTGACTGAGATGAGAATGTTGCGTTGGATGAGTGGTCATACGAGACTCAACAAAATCAGGAATGTTGACATTAGAAGGGAAGTTGGTGTTGTGAGTATTGTAGACAAACTGAGGGAGTTCATATTGCGTTGGTTTGGGCACGTCCTTAGAAGGCCTAGATCAGCACCAGTTCGGAGGTGTGAGACATTGGATCTTGGAGCTATCCATACCTGGACCTTAATCTACTGAACCTTTCAGTACATATGGCTTTGGATAGAGACCACTAGAGGTGTTGCATTCGGGCTACAGATATTTAGAGTTAGGGGTAGGGATGGCAATGGGGCGGGGACTCCCCGATCCCCGCGGGGGATCCCCGTCGCGGGGACGGGGATGGGGAAATTAAATGGGGACGGGGACGGGGACGGGGATGGGGGCCAAAGTGATTTCCCGCGCGGGGACGGTGACGGGGACGGGGATAGTAGTCCCCACCCCGATCCCCGCCCCGCCCCGCCCCCGTTGGGGAACCCCGCGGGGATCCCCGATGGGGAGTATAAAATCCCCATTTTTATTTAGATCTTACATAAATTTAAATAATTTTTCTTTCATTTTTAAACTTTTACCTTATAATTTACATTTATGAGATATTATATGTAATATTTCTATCATATTTTTTTACATAACTTTAATAATATCTTATAGTTTTCTATTATATGTGGGAAAACCATGGGTTTTAAATGGGGAACCCGACGGGGAAACCCGCGGGGAATGCAAACGGGGAAAATTAAGCGGGGACGGGGATTCCCCGATGGAGACGGGGACCCGACGGGGATGAGGACGGGGGACATTTTTCATCCCCGAACGGGGACGGGGACGGGGATGGGGGGACTTTTTGCAAACGGGGACGGGGACGGGGAGGGTACTCCCCACCCCGAACCCGCCCCGTTGCCATCCCTAGTTAGGGGTGTGATGCTGTGTTCGTTTGACTTTGCTTCTGCCCTGTCCTCTGTTCAGCATCTTTATTGACTCCTTTACATACTGTATGACCTGTTGCCTTGTGTTGTGGTTCTTGTCTCTTTTCCTTCTGGGTCTTTCGGAAACACTCTCTCGACTCATTCGGGGAAAAGTGCGTACATCCTGACCCCCCAGACTCTGCTTTATAGCGGGATTTACTAGGTTGTTGTTGTTGTTTTTTAAGTATAAAATTAATGTAATAAATGTAATAAGTTGACTTTTAAAAAAAATGTTTTCAAAAGTGAGAAGACTTACATTTTTCTAACGAATGTAGTACAGTATTGATTAAAAATTGATAAACATTAGTTTAATCTATATAAAAAAAGATAAATATCTCAAAGGTAAAAAAAAAATTATATAAATATGACTAAAATATCAAAGTGATACTTATAACCCAAATTTTAAAATCAAATTGAAACTTCAATGAAATCGAAGTTTGACTGGACTAAAATTTGATTTGATTTATCCAATGTGCGTGATTCATGCCATGCGGGTTCGATTTGACTGAACCCGATTCAACACTGACACCTGATTCGCTCGAACCCGTTTAGACCGAAACCCGATTCGCCCGAACCGAATAGGACCTGAAAACCCAACTGTATCCGATAAAATAATGCCCGAATGAATCTTACTTGATCCAACGAGACCCAAATTGTCATCAAACCCGATATCGATCAAACCGAGTCCGATATGACCTGAAACAAAATAACCCGATCCAACTCACTTCTAGTCCGGAGACAAGTAATGCATTCATTTCAGGAATGATGAATCATTAATTATGAGAACAGTTATGATATGCCTGCACAACTATGAGTCTATGATATGTGCCTTAGTCACTCACGATAGGAGTTCTTTATACCTTCCTGATGCCACCAATCTAAGTACTCTCCATTTTATCATATATATTTACTGTTTTTTTTTCTGAAGAGTTTAGTACTGATTCTGATCGATGAAGGTGATCCAATTCAGCCTCATTTATACTCCTAAAGCATGAAAGCCGATCTAAACAGACATTTTTCGCCAACAGTCCTACCATGTCAAAACTACGTAAGTTTCCTTTCATTCCAAGAACGTACATATATAGTCAGTTTATAATATATGAACTATGTGTCGAAAAAAAACATTGCTTTTCTTTATTCTGCAATCCATTATCAACAGTTTGTTTGCTATATATGCTAAACAGGTGCTATTAATGAGAAACACAACATATATAAAGAGAATAACTTTTTGGCAATACACAAAAATCAGGTTGCCCTTTGTCGGCCTTGATAGCTTTCCTCATCCATCTCGTACAGGAAACCTTAGTTCTTATATATGTTGATGTGAAGAAAAGTCATTTCCTATGGTGATAAGATCAAACCTAATATCTTTAAACTTCAGTAGTCTCTTCCCACATTTTCCATATCTGCTAATCCAAAACTTACCTTTCGGCTCCGGTGCCTCCAAATTAATTGATAAGAATCTAGAAAGGCGAACATATAAAAGCTAAGGTTCACCTCAAATGGATAAAAACTCATCACTTCTATTGACCTACACACAGATTCCTACCATATGGAAAATGAGTAAAATGAATGAATAAAGACGAGTGTGAATACTCGTCGCTGCCTCTATAAATAGCTCGCCTAAGAAATGAAGTTTCCTCAAACCAAAGCCAACAGAAATCCATAGGCAAGAATTACATTAGCAAACACAAAATCAGCATATATAAAATGGATGTTGTGAGGAGCCTTGTGAACGAGAAGCCGGTGGTGATCTTCAGCAAGAGCTCCTGCTGTGTGTCTCACTCAGTGAAGCAGCTCATCAGCGGGTATGGAGCCAACCTGACAGTGTATGAACTCGATGAAATGTCAAATGGGAGAGAAATCGAGAAAGCGCTCAAGGGCTTGGGGCGGAAGCCAAGTGTGCCAGCTGTTTACATAGGCCAGAAGCTCGTAGGTGGCGCCAATGATGTCATCAGCCTCCAAGTCCAAGGGAAGCTGGTCCCAATGCTGATGGAAGCTGGAGCTATTTGGGTTTGGAATAGCTCATCCTCAATCAACTAATCAATCATCAATTATATATATATTGAGTATATGAAACTAAATAATCGCCTCTTTGAATTGTTTTGTGTTCTAGAGGAATGGAAAAACATCTAATTAATTAGAATGCAGTATATATATGTATGTAACTATGTATAACATATATATATTGATACATAAATATGAATAATCAATGTCCTTCATAAGTGCAGCTATATATATATTGAATGACTGTGAATGTGTAGACAATGTACAATTATTACTGTATCATATTACAAAAAATCAGCACATTAACGCGCTTTATGGGATGGGTTACTTTAATGCTAATAAAGGCAGTGGCATGTCTAGATATTCAAGTTCGGGTCATTTGTGAGCGGGAGGGTCAATCTCTTAATGAACCTTATAAATGCAGGTCTATTCAATCAAATGACTAAATCATTAAACCCATTAATTCATTAGATAATTCAATGTGTGCATAGGCACAACACTTTGACAAATTCAGTATCCACACTTACATGACAGTAAGGAACATAACAGTACATAACTGCAGGATATATCACTTTCATTCTCCATCCAACTAAGCTACTCCCTCCGTTCGGCAAAACTTGTCGTTTACTATTCACGCACGCTTTTTTAGAATGATAAAAACTATATAAAATATTTATTTTTTTAAAATTTTTTTTTAACAAGTTTGTACTTATTAATAATAACTACAAATTAAATTGTTAAAAAAATTATTAAAAAAACTAGATATTTTATATAGTTTTTAGCTCCTAAAAAAGCGTGCGTGAATAGTAAAACGTCAAGTTTTGCCGAACGGATGGAGTATTATTGTTGTGATTACAAATCAATGTGAAACTTAATTTTAATTGAATGAGTTATAGCTGATCTTTCTTATTTTGGCAAGGCAGTTGTCCACTGGCCTTGAGATGGGCAAGTATCTAACTGGGCTGTCTGGATCCACTCTTTCAAGCCTGCAAATTAAAGTCATCACCATGCCATTAAAACAATAAATTAAGAGATTTTTGTTTCAAAAGATCAAAGGTGAATTAATTAATTAAAATATGTTAAAACACACACACACATATATATTTACCTGTAGTTGAGAAGAAAGTAGTGAAGGAAAATGTAGACTTCAAGCCTAGCAAGATCCCTGCCTGGGCACAGCCTGCTCCCAGCTCCAAATGGGATGTAATTTGCTCTTGTTTTTGGATCCTTTACATGTTCACACAAGTACACATATATGTTAAATTTTAATCCAAAGACTTGATGCATATTCGCCTTTTCGATTAATTACGCACTCTTATTGTAATCTTAAAAGGGGTCTCCATGAATAATTGTTGTTTTTATTGTTGTGGCTATGTGAAGATTGTACTTGTTTAATATGGTTTTGTGATGAGATACTTACATCCCATCTAGAAGGATTGAAGTCTTTGGGATTGAGGAACTTGTCCTGATCCAAATGAGCACTTCTCAGCCAGGTCAAAATCCTCCATCCCTTGGGTACAAGATAGCCTTTTACATAAAGAACAAAAAATGATATATAATTGGGAAATTTTGAATGAAATCGCGATTATGTAAAACAATCAAGCAACTTATAAGTAATGTACATACAAAAAGGGACTTACCATTAATGTTAACATCGGTATTTGCCTCTCGAAATAGAGTAAAAGAGATGTTAACAACGCGAAGGGTTTCATCGATGACCTTGGACAAATACTCCATTTGCCTGGTTTCTTTGAGGGACAATCCCTTTTGTGTTGGTGGTCTCCTCCTCACAATCTCTTCTTGCTCCTCCTATATGATTGATACACACAATTTATAAAGTACAACATATATACAACAAGACAAGGATAATATGCACAATCACGAATAGCTCAAGATCGATGGTGCCCATTACCATGGCTTTTTGTAAAACATTAGGATGATCATGCATGAGGACGACTGCCCACATGATCGCATGCCCCGAAGATTCATGACCAGCATTCAAGAACATGATGATTAGGTCTATGATCTCCTCATCACTCAACTTTCCACCACTCTCATCCTCCACATCCATCAACATGCCCATCATATCCTTCTTCTCTACCTCCATCGTCGTCCTTCTCTCATCCACTACACTTTGGAAGATCCTTTGCAAATTCCTCCTTGCCTACATCAACACAAACTTGTAAAGTATTAGAGAAATATTTAAAACTTTATCAGGAAATTGGATTAGGGAAAATATTTCACCTTGAGTGCCTTATGGTAAGCAAACCCAGGTAGGTCAATGGCCATGGACTTCAATCCATGATTCAAGGTGGTGTACTCTTTCTCTAGTGCATCCATTATCAAATCGCTCCTCTCGCCCATCATCACATACATGATAACCTTGAAGGCTATCTTTCTTGTCTCGGTAAGGAACTCAATTGGTCTCTCCATGCTTGCCCATCTCTCAAGAGAAGCAACCACAAAATCTTCAATATGCTTGATGTACAAAGACAATGCCTCTTGGCCACTAAGAGGAGGAGTCGTGAGCCTCCTCATGCGCTTGTGTTCTTCGTACGAAATGCCATGGAACGCCTTCTTCCCCATCAACTTAGTGATGGATGTAGGGTATCCCGGGCCAAAAGTTGCTTCATCCGATAACACTCTCTTGCACACTTCCGGAGTAGTGACTATAACACATGGCCTTCCAAACATAAAAGCTCTATATATCCCGGTTGCACCATATCTACATAAATTCAAATCACAAATACATTTAAATCATAGACATATATACACCTATCTATACTAAAATTTGCACAAATTGCTTAGGAAAAAAAATAAAAGACCTGGCGGAAAAATTCGAGATGAAAGAGTCGGGATCATGGGACTTGAAGGCCTTGAGGAAAGACAACTGAGTGCCAAGAAAAGGCAAACCCATGTCACCTGGAGGAAGAAGCTTCTTCTTCGCCTTCCCGAATGCACCGACATAAAACCATTCATTTGCTTTCCTTAGCAGCACCCAGAAAGCCAGCAAACAGCCCAACAAAAAGGCTGAAAACCCCATCAATTCCATATTGCTTCCTGTTTGGATTCAGCTAATTAAAGGGATTGCTTGACAATGAAATTTGAGGGGATCAAGTGTTGTTTGTTTGTGCTATAATCTGTATTTGTGAGGGTGCATTATATAGGGGTAAGTGCTTAAGTCTTGATTTCAATTTGTGGGATATGAGTACTTACGTATAAGATTGCAGATCCATAGTTGAATAAACAGTTGTAGTATCAGATTGATCGATCAACGTAAGAAAAAAACATATCTTGGGATTTTTTTGTTGAAAATTACAAATATTTCGTTTGTAAGAGTGGATTGGATTGTGCAATCTGAATCAGATTTGACAATATTAATTCCTTTTTAAATTGGTTCTGTCACTAGGTTCATTTTTTATTTTTACCTATTCAATGCCAATTTATTGTAGTTTTTTTTTTAAATCCTGGGTGTTCTTTTCTTGGTCAAATAATTGAACAATCAATATCAATATAAAAATAAAATGTCAAGATTGATACATGCGATTTATGTCTCCAAACAAATCTCCTATCCTCTCTCATAAAAATGCTATTTTTTAAAATTCCAATAATCAAATTTTTTTTTGTTTTAGGGAAATTCCAGTTGGCGCTCTTGAGATTTTAACTATTTCGGATAGTGCTCCATAGTTTTTATTTTTTCAGATGGTGCCCCGTGCCCCTAAAGTTTTGCATGCTCAAAAAAATCACCCTTTACTTTAAATTGCACATAATTATCTATATTTTTGTCAAAAATGCAACAAAAAAGCATACTATTTTTAAAATTAAACAAAATCACCAATTATTTCAAAGTTTCAACACAAAACACCCAATATTTTTAAAACCGCTTAACATATCGATTACTTGACAAAATTTGTACGTAACCATCAATTTTTTTTAACAAAATAGCTAAGCTATAAAATGATAAAATATATATATATTAAAATAATATAGAAAATCATCATTTTTATGTTTTATGGGGATGTATGAGACTTACTCAATTAAAAAAATCATAGATAATGCTATAAATGTTGGCTCAATTAGGTGAGAAATCCTCGTAAAAAATTATTATGACCAGTTGTATTGGTGATTAATTCATTAGGCAAATTGCAGGAAACGACCCTTTAAATAGGTTAGTTTACAGGAAACCACCCCATAAATTTAATTTTGCGCCAAACCACCCTTTAAATATAGTTGTTTGCATAAAACCACCTTTTAAAATACATTTATTTAAAAACACCACCCATCATCCCTTTTCATTAAAAATTTATCAAGTAAATCAGAATTACTCTTTTACCCCTTATATAGTAGTATTATTTTAAAGTTGTTAGAAAGAAAATTTTGTTATATTTTTACGTTATCAATATATGATTGTAACCTTATTTAAAAGATTTAACTAAATATAATTTTATATCAATCCAAGGAGAGAATAAACATTAAAAAAATGCTTTGACTTAATATAATATATAAATATTTACATATAGATATAGATTATAATAGTATTTCAATTCAATGCATTGAATTAAACTCATTGGTTTAAATGAAAGGTAGCATATCTTAAGCAAGGCCGACCTAGAAGCAAGGGCATGCTGGGCTCCTGTCCAGGGCCCAAAAATATATGGGGCCCAAAAAAAACTTCGGTATACATACATATGTAGATAGAATTGCAATTAACCCATTTTTAAGGGAAAGATAAATAAAAGGCCCAAGCCCAATCCAATTGAAGCAGACAATCACGTATTTGAAAAGCTAAATTACATAAAATGACCCACTAAATAATCCTTTTATAATTTCACTAGCCACTATATTTAAAATTACAATAAATCGCACATTAAAGGCTTAAAGGTAACAAAAGACCCACTAAATAGAATATTATGAATAAATTCTTTCAAGGTTAAGTTAAAGTCTCTATTATTTTTTAAATGAAAATATTTTATTATTCCATATATTTCCTTTCTTCTTTCTTCTCTATGGGTTCTTTAATACAGTGAAGCAAAAGTTTAGGCCTCTATCTACATAAAATTTCTAAAATTAATAGTAATATATCTACATGAAAAGTCTAGGCCTCTATTTTTATGTTATGCATATTTTTTAGATTTGGAGTTTGATAAGTTTGACAAGTTCGAAATTGAAGGTACAATTTAGAAATTTGGTGTAGTTTTTCCCTAAATTTCTTGGCTTTGTAATTTACTATTGTAGTGGATGGGTTTGCAAACTCAATTTGGGTTTTGTAACTTTCTAGATCTATAATGGGTTTGATTTTGAAATTCATGAGTTTTGGTTCTAGATCTAGGAGAGCAATGTTGTTTATATTGGATATTTGTATTTTATTTTTATGGTATTAAAGTCAGGTGAAGTTTTCTGCTGAGAAGAGTTTTGATGCAAAACAATTTTCGTTACTATTGAAGTGTTCTATTGTTTTTTCCTATTATTATCAATTGACCCATTTTTTATTTTAGAAATGATATGGATATTAAATAAATCAAATTTGTTGTCTGGAGTGTTCACTCCCGAGATAGGGATTTGCAATATGTATTGAACAACCTGAGGGGGAAAGAGCTGGTCTAGAAGAGGTTTGTTCCAAAATCTTTGGCTTGTTATTAATTGGATACTTTCATATTAGGGTCATGACTCCCTCTGAAACAAAGCAAAGGGAGGTTGTTTACCCAGGGGTCAGTCCAAACACTTATAGAATTCCCGTTGCTGAGAATCTAGAGAAGACCTTTACTAAACAAGCCTCTAAGATTGAGCAGCCTTCCAAATTGGAATGAAACATTTTGGTTATTGCATTCTAGGATAGTCTCATTTTGAAGATATTTTTTCTTTATTACCTTGACCCAAATGTTATCTGGGTTAGTGTAGATTTTCCAAAATAATTTCAATTGAAGGCTGATATTTATTTCTTCTGCAGTTCTTAAACCAAGACCCCCTTTTTCCTTGGTAGTACAAACCTTATCCCAACTAATAAGGGGGTTGTACCGTTCGGAACTAAGCTTATTCCAGAAGAAGTTTTTATTTATCTGATCTATCTGGTGAAGAACTCCTTTCAGAAGCAAGAAATTTTGATGTGTATATATACGAAATTGATTAAAACACAATACATAGATCATAGATATCTATTTTACTGTGTATATAAACTCTATATACATATACTAAGAACGATGTATAGTGTCTTATGTGACACATTATGTTTGATTTTAGGGGAAAAATTAATAAAATAATATGTTATCATAGTTTATAAAAAGTTATATAAGCCACAATATATCTATATATATATATATATTTCAGTTAATTGCCAAAAATATAAATAAAACATATTTCATAAAAATACTTACAGAAAATATTAAAAGATAAATATGTAGTATTTGATCGGTGTTATTTTATTTATATCTAGATTAATTTTTGGTGAAAAGAATTATTTATATCTATATTAAGTATTTAATAATTATATATATATATATTATTTTTAAGGGAAAAATAAATTATTAAAAGATTATGTAGTCATAATACATCTGTGCATATATATTTTACTTAAATAATGTAATAAATATATACTACATATTTAATAAAAAATAAAAATATTTATAAAATTAGTTATTTATTAAATTATATGAGATTTAATTAATGACAGATTAGAAAAAAAACCTTTTACCTTATAAATGTGAACTTTATTCATATTTTGATAGAATCTAAATAAAAGACAATTAGATTATATATAATTTGTCAAAATAATTTTATTTATGTATATTATTTTTATTTATTAAAATCTATCTAAATTATTTATAATATTGTATTAATATATATACACTAGTATAGATATAAATATAAATTATTGTGAAATTGACCAAAAGGAAAATATTCAAAATAACCCTGGCCCGGCAGTGGCATGTTTTGTGGCCACTAGGGGTGTTATTCGAGTCGAACGAGCCGAGTAGTGGGTTGCTCATACTCGGCTCGTTTATACTCGAGCTCGAACTCGAGCTCAGCTCGAATTTTTTTCGAGCTTAGAAGTGGGCTCGAACTCGGCTCGCGAGTATTTAAACAAGCTCGAGCTCGTTTTGCTCGTTTTTTTTCGAGCCGAGCTCGAGTACATGAGTTCGTTCGAGCTCGTCACAAGCTCGTTCGAGGAGGGAGCCACCACAATCTAAGTCGTCTTCGGTTGTGAGGGTGGCCATCGAAGGCGCTCCGATGAGCTTGGGCTTGCACCGCCGTGGTGTCTAAGAGAGAGGGCAGAAACGAGAGATTTGGATGGTAGGTGGACCTCCAATTTGGCCCTCAGATCTGAGCGAGAGGGGAAATCGAAAGTGAAAGAGCAGAGCCATGGTCGGAGGAGCGAGATTTGGCCCTCAGATCTGAGCGAGAGGGGAAATCGAAAGTGAAAGAGGAGAGCCATGGTCGGAGCCTCGGAGGAGCGAGATTGGCCCTCAGATCTGAGCGAGATTGGGATACCATGGTCGGACGAGAGCTCGGGGATCTGCAATGGTGGGCGACAAAGAGGGAGGCGAAAATGGGCAGCAGACCCGAGTCGGAGGAGGAAGAGGCGGAGGACGTGGGCGGAGGCGCAAGAGAGGAGCCTGGAGGTGAGGGGCGAGAGCGCGAGAATGAAGGAGCGGCCATGGAAGAAGGAGGAAGAAGGTTGGAGCTCAGGAGCTACAAGGTGATGGTCGAGCGATAAAGCACTGGAATTGGAGGTGGAGATTCAAGAATGAAGATGGTTGGAGGCAAAGATGGCAAATGACGGTAAATTTACCTGAACCCTTACCCTAATTGTTCCACATCCAATGGAATTAACAATTGGGCTTACCGAGTTGGGCTCGAGCCTATAATTAGCCTGTACATGATACGGCCCATTACACATTGTCATAACTCTAAAACGGGGAATATAAGGGCAAAATTATAATTTATGGGGAAAAATCGAGTTATGCGAGTAGCTGGAATAAAGCTCGAACTCGGCTCGAGCTCGTGACGAGCTCAGGAAACTGCTCGTATTCGGCTCGTTTTTAAATGTGAGCGAGCACGAGCTTTTGGAGTCGAGTACGAGCCGAATTCGAGCCTCACATAACACCCATAGTGGCCACGCCGTCTTGAAATCGTCTTGCCCTTTTCACTCTCTCTAGATTCCCGGTAAACCAAAATCCATCCTTTTCAATGGAATCCGATCACAATCTTGCAGGTTTGATTGATCTGCTTTCGGTTTCGGCAGCATGTTGGCCTCTTATAGGTCAAGATCTATGGCTTGAACTTCAAGAGATCACCAATCGAAACCCTATGTCGTTTCCGATGTGTCTGCAAGTCGTGGGAATCTGTCATTTCATCCCCGTTCTTCATCGACCTTCATCACTCCTTCACTTGCTCCACCATCCCCGCTAACCTGAAGCCCTACTTCCTTGTCGATTACAATGGGGACGGGGCACACGACCCGATCAACTCCTACGCTCTCTTTCGTCCTCGACCCCGTATCGTTGAACATCTCAAACACGAAGTCCGTTTCCCGTTTCGATCCTACATCAATTCCACTTCCTGGCGTAAACTCACTTTTGTTGATTTGATTCACGGAGTAATCTGCATTTCCCACTCCATAGATTCCTCCTTCGACTCCGTCACCCTCTGGAACCCTGCAATTCACAAGTATCTCGCCCTCCCGAGGATCCCCTTTCATTTGGAGTCGTCTATGGATGAGTTCGCTTTTGTTCCTGATTTCAATCTCTCTGCTAGATTACTCAGCCATGCTATTGGCTTCGGTTGTGTTAGCTCTATGAATGATTTCAAGGTTGTGAGGATTTGGATCCCTTGTATTCTTATTCAAGAGGATTGTTATTGGTACCGCCAACCACCCCCACCAGCCGCCTATGAGGTATACTCTGCTCAAGAAGGTCTCTGGAGGGTGGTTACCCCTAATATTGACCTCCTATCTTGTGTATTTGGTTCCGGATCAAGCAAAACTAGTTGTTTTGTGAATGGATATATCCATTGGGTGGTAAAGAGGATAACAAATCCAGGCTATCATGACTCACAATTCGGTGTACTGATGTTTCATTGTGAGAGCGAAGAGTTTACAACTATGGATCTCCCTGAGGAATTCTATCCTGTTGGGATTAGTTGGTCTGAAAATGTTAACAAGCCGGTTTGGGTGGATGTTATAGAGTATGCTGGCATGCTATCAGTATTGGTTTCTCGCAGCTCGGACAGAAGGCATGTTGAGTTGTGGGCTATAGAGGAGCATGGTGTGAATAACACATGGAAGAAGCTATATGGTTTGAATATAAATGGTATTGATATATACCAACCTTCATTTGAGGACCCTTCTCCTTATGCCCCTGAGCAATGGAAATGGAATGTGGAAGGTTGCTACGATTCCTACGAATACAATGATTTTTACCGGATATACTGTCACTGTGTTTACAACGAAAGCATGTTTTTGATGGATGATACCAAAGCTGAGTCTTATGGAAACGAGGAGATAATTCATCTCTGACACACATTTCAAACAGATTCAAGGTATTTCATTACGTGTAGCAAATATTCTTTTCCTGTTGCACTTCACATTGGAATTTTGGATGCAATGAAATTCATTACGCAGCTTCTGCTCAATACTCTATCAGATTATGCCTTATTGAGTACTTTTTTAATACAACATGTTTGATATGATCATTCATTTGGTAGTAGGCTTCAATTAGTTTAAAGCAACACACAATTTATGATTCAGTTAAATGCCTCTGAAAGAAAATTCCAGGGGCTAGAAATTGTTATATTGTATATGTTGTTTTTGGACTCCAACTAACAAAAGAAGGCTGATATGTATACATCAATCAATTTTGGTCAATCTGGTTATATATAAGAGAGTGTGTCTATCTTCAAATCTAGCCAATTGCCGTATTGTGAAACAGTACAACTTCTGGATCATAATAGTTACAATATAGAACTAAATCAAAGACGAAAATAACCCAGGTCAACAAATACTGCTAGTATATGTTCAACTGATTTTTAGACATTTTCAGTTCTTGCATTCATCCGATGTCTTATTTTCCAGGTTTGTATTCAACAGTTTTTCAGGGTTGTCAATTGTTCTCCTTCAATTCATCAACCTTAGTTATTGGGATGCAATATGACGTTTTATTATAATTGCGGGATTGTATTTTAATTGTGGAAATTGGATAAATTTTTTGTGAAGGAGAGCTTAATTGTTTTTTCCATTAGATATTTTTGGTGAAAGAGAAGTTTCATTTTGCTGCCATCAAGTAGGTGCCATGATTGTATTGACATTTTTTGGAGTGACATGGAGTTTGAACTTTTATTTCACTAGAGTGACATTGCTTACTAATGTGAATACTTCAAATTTAAATATTATTGCCATGAGTCACATGAAATAGATAATTTCAATTCTTGTATGAACTTTATCTGATTTTTACACCCTGACATACTCACGTCGGGAGGAATTCCCACATAAGTGAGATTAAGCATGTGGCTGTACTAGTCTCATCAGTTTATGATTTGTGGAATATTTTCAATTTTTCATTGCATCTGATATACTGTCTGAATTAATTCACATATGTACTTGCATCTAGCAAACATGCCTTCCATTTTTTATTTTTTTCCATTTGTTTTGAAGAATCCTCCTTATATTCGCTTCTATGATGATTAATTTAAAGTTGCCTGATTTATCGATATTACAGATTCTGTGTGCTGAGCTTCCATGGGTCTGCATATAATATAATCTTTCATTCATCAACAAGTAAAACTGGTTCGTGGCTGATCATGATTCGTCAACTCTAGTTACTCTACTTCCAAGAGGGTTCGCTGAAGTTTTAGAGCTCCTATTTCACGAGTGTGTATGCTTTAGATGATTTTGCGATTTAGTATAACAACAGTATGACTTTTTTAGGTTGGTAATGTTAAGATGATGACTAATGAGATAGCTTTGATGTAAGAAGATTCATATTTTGTAGAATCGAATTGTATGTTCATATATTGTTCTGTGTCTCCCTCTCTACTCGTTCGACCATCCCCTGCTGCTGGTGCCATCAACTGCCGTCATTGTTGTTCACTTGAAGTACCCAGGAGCCGTCCGACTACCTCCTAATCGGTCAAGTATTTGTGCTTCTTCGTGGTTGTGGGTTGGGTGTGTGGTGTTTGCTTTTGAAGTTTTGTGCAAAATTTTCAATTCAAATATCAAATCTTCTAAAGGATTCAAGGTATGTGCTCTATCTTAACTCTTGTTCAAGTCTAATTTTGAGATAATGTATGCTTAGTTTGAGGATTCGAATAGGTAGAATTTAAGAATGATATTTTGGGAATTTTTGAGATGGATGCGTGGTTAATTGATGGATTTCTTGCATGAATATTGTTATTGAGTAAATTGTGAGGGGATTTTTATGGTGAAACCAGCTGATTAAGGTGTTTCTTTGATAGCAATTTTACTATGCCCATCAAGCTTTAGGATTCTCGATTGAATTGCTTATCTTGATTAATTTCATAATCAATTTAGCTATGCACAAGTACATTTATGACATGAATTGTAATCCACCTATGAGTTTTGATTATTGGTTGCTTAGTTTAAACAGTAAGTATGGGTACTGATTTTAGCAAGTTTATATGTTTCTTGCCTTATTGAGCTTATTGTAGGGTTGTCCAGAAGTTGTCTTGTACCTTGTATTTGCAGATTACCAATAAGAAAGAGCATCTACAAAGGATCATCATCAAGATTGATTGTTGCTTTGGATCGAATAAATCAAGACAAGCTTCATAGATTCAAAGTCCCAAGCTATAAGGCACCCACTACTTGTGAGTTCCTGATCGAGTCCGAAGCTATAGGGACTCCTCTGCACACGGCCTTCGTCAACTACCTCTCAAGACCATTAATTTTCGCCCCCTTTTTTCCTCAGAGCGGATCCACTGTGTCAAACTCTTCCCTGTCTCCTGTCCCTCCTCACGAAATTCCCTCTTTACTATTTTTTTTAATTTTAATTATTTTTTTTTAATCTTGAGGATGGGGGAGGGAAGAGCACGGGCCCTGTCCCTTTGGGGACTGGGGATCCCAACCGCTTTTTCCCACAATTCAGGTATTCGTTCTACTTGTTTTGGGATCGTTTTTCTTCCGTCCACTTCAAACCCATGTGTAGGCTGCTATCCTTGGTTCATCGCACTCGCCAATTGAAGAATTCGAGCCTAAATCCTTAATTAACCGACATCTCGAAATAACCAAGAGATGGTAGATCGAAATTAATGAGTAGAAAAGGCCGATGCAATAGGTCGAGAGAGAACAAGTGGTTGATCGGGGATTGAAGTGGGTGCAAACCGAGGAGCTCGAATGGGGTAAAAAATGGACATGTGTAGAGGAGATTCTGAGGAGGAAGAGACTGTGGAGTGCTGAAAATTAGCTCTCGGATTCGTCCAAGGGAAGATGGTTACAATCATTAAAAGAAAAAAAAAATACCACCCTATTTTAGTAGCCCTTGATCTGAATCCTACTGTTGGAAGAAGTTAGCATTATCCTAACTCGGTTCCAAAATATATGGGCTTTTAGAAGGAAGTACTTCCAATTAGACCTGTCAATCGGGTCATTCAGGTCGGATTCGGGTCGTGTCATTTCGGGTTTCGGGTAAAATGTTCTGGGTAAAACGGGTTCCATGTAGATACGAGTTGACTTGAACTCGGGTTTGACCGGGTTTCGGGTCAAATTAGGTCGATTTCGGGTTTGTCAATTTTTTCTTTTTTAAATTAAAAAATCATGATTTGGTAATCTTGCGATAATTTTAAAATGCTAAAATTAAAGACATGGTTCATAAGTTCTAATGCTTGTAATTCTATACACTATATTTGATCTAAAATATTTAATTTTTATTATTTCTCGTAATTTTTAATAAAATTTAAAAATATATAAAATATCAAATTTTTAAATAATTTTTTAAAAATAATTTCATGTGATTGGTAATAACATAGAATTGTTTTAATATTTTTTAGAGTTTTTATCTTGTTAAAAAATGTGATAAAAAATCAAATACTATCGATCGGATGCAGTATTACACAATACAAATAAATATAATAGTTGATTTGAAAAGAAAAGTTCAAGTGATTGTAATTATAAAATGTAATAAATTGGAGTCTCCATAAAAAATTTAAACATATATAATTATAAATTAATCGGGTCAATCGGGTCACTGGGTCAATCGGGTCAAAATTACCGTGTCAATCGGGTCACCGGGTCTAAACCTAGATGGCCCGTAAAATTACCGGCTACTTCGAGTTCAAAAAAATTTCCGGGTCGAAAAACCGGGACTTGACCCAGAATTTACCGGGCGTACGGGTCGGGGTTTTCGGGTTGGGTTGTGTTTTGGTAGGTCTACTTCCAATGGACATAATTGAACAAATTTTCAATACCCATATACGATCAAACGAATTTGAAGATAAACTATATTGGAAAGCTAGTAGAAATAAATGGTTCTCAATGGCTAGTGCCTTAATTAGAAGTACACTACAAAAGCACGAAGGGACACGACTGAATCTTTCGATTGGATTTGAAAAATAGATTGCCTGTCAAAAGTGAAAAAATTTCTATGGAAAAACATACTAAACGGAACATCAACCAAAGATCGACTATGAGACAAAGGAATAGATATAGATGTACTACTAGAATGTACACTATGTATGAAGATACAACACATTTATTCACGGAATGTCAAACTACACTTACAATAATACGGAAAATGAAACAACAGATTGGAAGAATAGTACATGATACAAATATAAATAACAGAACCTATAAAGACCTTATTGTAGAAATATTATGCTTGTCGTTGGGGATAAAATCTTCTCCTTCTCTTTTGTAAAATTATCTCTTTTTTTATTAGGTAAAAATTCGACGCACCGGACATGCCTGATCTTTGTTCTGGGAAAGCTAGGACTTTTGCGTGGTTCTTTGATCAATGTATTTATCCAATTTATGTTAAAAAGGGTCATTTGGTCTCTAAGGAGGAAAGCTAGGACTGACCATTTCTTATATGGAAGAAAGTCAACAAACCACATATGCATCTCAACAATATATCTTATCCAAAGGATGAAGGAATCAATTTTCTCAGGGAAAACTTATGTTGAAAGTGAGCCCATTTCGACACCCGAAAGGTACCTATATATCCAACATGTTCGAACCATTTGACCCTACCTAGCTTATAGTTGGCCATGCGCCTAGAGTCATTCTTTCAATTCATGCATGGCATCTTGGAATGCTTGCATATTGTTTCAACAAAAACCAATACTTCATAACTAAATCCAGTATAAATTTTATGCTATTAGAGGATATATATATATATATATATAGGGTCAGGTTCGGGTGAGAAGCACCCTACCGGTGAGAAGGAAAGAAGTGATTTAATTGGCCCATCCGCTCCTCTCGCATGCGCGTTCAATCCACCTCCACGCGCTTCGGTCCTCCCGCGCGTTCTACCCACGCGCCTCTATTATATTAAAAAAAATATCAACCTCCTTTCCAATACGGAGAATTGAACATGGGTTGTTTTAATAGAAAGCGAAAGTGGCTTACCATCCCACTAGCACCTATTCCGTGTTCACATACTATTTTAATTATATTTAAACCTTCCATATTTTAATTGCTTTTTCAAACATTAATTAAAATATAGGTAAAAAGCAACGTAATCACTCCAACATTAATTAAAATATCATCAGTTAATTGCTTTTGCCCCTTCATTTTCATGTTCTCCTCCTAACAATCAATTCCAATTCCTATTATTTTTTTTAAAATAAAATAGATTGCTATATATGTATATCCGGCCTTAACAAGTGTAACAAAACAATCACATCATCAATATAAAAATAATTTTTTTTTACTTCATGAACCATTATATATTTAGTTATTGAACCACTCTTTATTTATATGTGCTAAACCAATTAGTATAAAATTGAAAAACCACTTTTATAAAATTTACGAACCATTATATATTTTGTCACCGAACCACTCTCTATTTATATGTGTTGAACCAATTAGTATAAAATTGATGAACCATTACTATTTATTTCATGAATCACTATTTTTTATTTCCCAAATGTAATTTATATGTGCTGAACCACTCCATTTATATGTGTTGAACCAGTTACTGTAAAATCCCTGAACCACTTGATATTAAACCCCTGAACCACTTAGTATTGAACTCCTGAACCACTTAGTATTAAACTCTGAACCACTTGGTATAAAAACTCTGAACCAACCTTAATGTGATCTCTAATTACAAGTCTCACGAGACGAGTCACGACGTGGCTTAATTAAGTACTTAGCCATGATTGATTACAGTACAAGCTGGTTAAGGGAGTGCATCTGCATGCCTGTCTCGGTCGTGGTCGTCTTATTAGGGGTTACACCGAACAGTGCTGTATTTCTCCACTAACTACTTATACTGTTTTCTCACTGGTATAGGATCAGGAAGACGACGACGACGTACGTACTCCTACATCCTACTAGTGGGTCAATATATAACACTGTACAACTGCATCCCACAACTTCCCAATTCAATTATTATAAATTATCTTATATACCTATAAAATATCGATCAGTCTGTTGTTTTCCCAGAGATCACATCGCCCACACCACTTGGTATTAAAACCCTGAACCACTTGGTATTGAACCCCTGAACCACTTGGTATAAAAACCCTGAACCACTTGGTATTGAACCCCTGAACCACTTGGTATAAAACTCTGAACCATTCGGTATAAAACCCTGAACAACTTGGTATTAAAACCCCCCGAACCACTAAGTATTAAACTCTGAACCACTTGTTATAAAAATCTGAACCACTTGGAATATTCTTAAATTATTTCATGAACCACTACTATTTATTTTATGAACCGCTACTATTTATTTTATGAACAAAAAAAAGTAGTTACGAATATTATTAAATTATTTCATGAACCACTACTATTTAATAATAATAAAATTTTCATTCTTCTTTTATTTTATTTTAATATTTATTTTTTAATTATTTGTATATATATTTTTTAAAATGGTTAATGAACCAATACTATTTATTTTATATATTTTTTCATGAACCAATCTTTATTTAGTCACTGAACCAATCTCTATTTAGTCACTGAACCACTCTCTATCTAGTCACTGAACCACTCTCTATGTAGTCACTGAACCAATCTCTATTTAGTCACTGAACCACTCTCTATTTAGTCACTAAACCAATCTCTATTTAGTCACTGAACCACTCTCTATTTAGTCTCTGAACCATTCTCTATTTAGTCACTGAACCAATCTCTATTTAGTCACCGAACCACTCTTTATTTAGTACTGAACCAATCTCTATGTAGTCACTGAACCACTCTCTATTTAGTCACTGAACCACTCTCTATTTAGTACTGAACCAATCTCTATTTAGTCGCTGAACCAATCTCTATTTAGTCACTGAACCACTCTCTATTTAGTCACTGAACCACTCTTTATGTAGTCACTGAACCAATCTCTATTTAATCACTGAATCATTCTCTATTTAGGCACTGAACCACTCTCTATTTAGTCACTTAACCGATCAAATTTTAATGTTTTAAATCCAATCAAAGAGATAGGAAATCAATTTTTTTTTAAATCCACACGGAATTGCTTATATGAAAAAGTTCAAGCATTAATTGCAGTAGCAAGTCCGTATGGAATTGATTACACGAAATTGATTATATCTTCTCACAATGCTCGAAATCAGTGTGCATCAATTAGAAATTAGGGAGAACAATGGCAAAAAAAACAACGAATCAGAGTTGTTGCAGGTGGAGGACCGTGAATCTCTGGTCGGAGAATTTCTTGAGCGTGGGAGAAGAACGTCCAAGGGCTGGCGTAAGCGCCGCGAGATTCGACGGTTTCTCGTACACGGAGAGGACGTGTTGAGCGAGGGAAGCCATGGAGCTTCCAGGTTCTAGATCCGAACCGAGAAGGGCGGGGGAGGGCGCGCGGCTGGTAGAGGAAGACTCCTTCGGCGGAGGACGCTGCCGGATCTCCGGCGACCGCCGACACATTTACTGATTTCTCCTCGCTGCGTAAGAGCTGATGCCAGCGGAGACCATGGTGGAGGCAGGAGGGATGAAGGAGGAAGAAGGGGGAAGCGAGTCTGGAGATGTTGGAAAAACGCGTGTAGTTCAACACAGAAATTAAAAGCGTGTGTCCTTCTTTTTAATTATCCAATCAGATTCCTTCTTTCTTTCTTACTAGAAGCGCTTCTTCTCACCTGAACCCTCCCCTATATATATATATATCATGTTTTTATAGCAAAATAATTTTAGAGTGATCCGAGCTTAATTGTATCGATAGACAGGGTCGGGATTCTAGTAAAGCTATGCGTTCCTGAGTCGGAATTAGGACCGCTAATTGTGTTGATTTCGGCGAGAGTTGGAGAAGAAGAGATGGCTCAATCGATCACTTCGAATGTCGTTCAAAAGAAAAATTCTGCAATTACCAATCAAAAGAAAGATTAATAATGTGGAAGAATGGGGTCAATTAGGGTTCTTATAATCGGTTGGCAACAAATGTGTGGACGTTGGTGGGGGATGAGAATCAAACATCTCCCCCTTTTTGTTGATTGATTCTACATGGATGAGTGGGCATCTTTCTTTGGGCATCCATCACATAAATGAGACATGTTTGGCATTATTATTATCGGGATCAAATTAACTCTCAATGCAATGACTTTGCATTCTATTGAATGCAATGTGTATTACAAAAAAAAAGTTAAATTTTTTTTTTGAAACGGGGTTTAAATTGAAAAAATAAATTTTGCTTATACAAAACATCATAATACTATCTTTCTTTGTATGTACATAATATATTGCTATATCTTTGCTTCAAATTTATATCTTATCAAAAGATGCTAGCTAGCTTCTTCCAATGTCAATGGTTTACACTACTCTTGGATATTATTCACTCTTCACTCTTTCATTCGACGAGGACAATGTGCAAACAATATAGTACACTATGCCAGATTGCACTTCCGGCGACGTATCCTTGAGCTTCCGTCACCTGAGTTCATTTCCAACGACGAACTTATAAGGGTTCGTCACCTGAATCTCCCAAGACTAAAACCCATCTGAGATATAATAGAAATTAAAAGATCAATATATATTCCATGACCTTTTCCCAAACATCTTTGCATATGCAACATCTTTTTTAGCCACCAAATGCATAGAACTCTTCGTCTTAAAGAAGAGGCGTAGACTTATTATTATGAGCTCATCGGTGAAAGAGATGTTGTATACTCACTCCTGTCTGAGAGATTCCCAAGCACTACTACGTGTAAAGGGTCGCAAACATATAACAAGAATCATATTATAAAATGTATCAATCAACTCGCTTTATTCTTAGCTATAGGATAGCCTGTTGAGAAATGCAAAGGAGACCTCTTACAAAAATGTCAAGTTGTGACATTGAACCAAATTGATGATGTGTAGTTATATTCTCTTGGAATTTATACTACTTTATTGGCGTTGTCATATATGCTAGCTTGCTATTGTTGGATTCCAAACTTCCATATATAATTGATTTAATCTTCTTCTTCTTCTTCTTTGGAGAATCTTAGGGGTTTGACAATTGATTGGTGGACCAAAATGATGATGGATCAGAAAGTAGCAAAGGGGAATGGATAAACCCTATCCCTCTCCATATCGGATGAAGTATTGTGTTATTTGAGTAATCGGTAGGTCAAGTGTAGGGCATCGATACCCATGACACGAGATTCGTTTTGAGATGAATCCTGAACTTATGAACACATGCATCTTACTCCTTGAGCAAAATGAAATCCGAGTCTATTTCATTGCATATAGTTGATCTAGCTGCCTAGCTATAAAGAGATTGGAGACTCATTGCTCTAGGTGAGTTATGAACTCATGTATTTCATTATTGACTCTGAACTTATATAATTGATATCCATGATACAAGATTCTTAAATATCATAGCACACAAAAACTATTTCATATCCTACCTGCATTTTTTATTTATCAAGTTATAGATACTTATCAAATAAGAGCTAGGCCCATGATGATGGTGTTACATGAATAAGAATATCACAAGCATAAATATATTAGAGAGGTTTTGTGAGCAATCGAGTATGAATACACTACGCCAGGACAACATTCAGGCCACGAACAACAAGTCGTTGCCTGAGTGATCACCTGAGAACTCAGGCGACCATATCCGTCACCTGAGTCAGTGACTTGAAATAAATAGAAGTGATATGATCAACTTTTGAATGTTTGTGGTCCGAATGTAAATCTGACATAGTGATATTAAAACAATATATTTAAGCTAACTTTAGCAAGATTTCATGTGATTTATTTAATTCCTAGAGGAAGGAACATAAACTGTTTGAGATTAGAGGAATATATTTTTGTCCAACAATTAGTGAGTAAAATAATTCATAACTACCAACTAGATGCACCTTTTTACATTGTTCTTCTTTCCACTTAAGGAATAGCTAAAGCACTCAACTCTTTTAGCTATAAAAATTGTAGATTGATTAATTAAGAATTAATCCAAACCACATATAACTGCAATTATTATATAAACAAGATATCAATTATGCGTGCAATTAGTTTCAAAGGCTATGTTCTATTGATATGCCTTGCTTGAACTTGAATTACACTCATCGATCAATCCATCACTTAGTTTTTAGGATTTCGAGTGCTATATATATACAATCTCGTCGAAACCCTAACCATGTTATGCAATTTTAATTTCATTTGTGTGGATGTAGCCAATTATGGTGAACCACTATAAATCTGATATCTACCACAACATGTTGTATGGTGTTGTTATCAGGGTTGGTCCTACGGCTGTAGGGACCCTCTTCAGTAATAAAAATTAGGTTATGCTAATAACAAAAATATAACAAAAAAATAATTTACTTAATTCTTACATATGGCATATTAAAGAGTTAGTTTAAACAACAAATAATTTACTTGATATGCGTCATCCTTATAACGTTTTTTGAAGCAAAGTCTTCTATAAACTCTTCATAATCAACAAATAATTGATTAATTGAAGATTTTTTTTTAATTACCGTCTTTTAATAAAGGATTATATTTAAAAAAATTAAGGAAAAAATTTAAATATATGTATTATGTATATATACATACTAGACCAAACCCAATAGTATGGCCCAAAAATTTGGGGACCCTATGCGGTCGACCCACCCGCGCCACCCTAGGGCCAGGCCTGGTCGTTATCAAAGCTAGAAGCATTAATTTAAAGAAAGGCATTTTCCTTATCCTTACAAAGGTCTCCAAGGATCGGAATAGCTTCTATCCTATCCTTGTTTATCCACCTTATTTGGATTGCCTTTTGGGCATTGTTTAGTAGTAATAGTGTCCAATGTCAATGCTTTTGAGCCATTGGCATCCCCTTATAAATTGGTCGTAGGGATCTCACAAAGAAACAACACCTTCACCAACAAGCTCATAGCCTCTTAACCCGAGTCCAAACTAACACACTACTCAAAATCTTGATCGATCTTTCACTTCTTAGCAACTTCGATCTTAAGAAAATCTTAAGAAATGGAGAGGATAAGTGAACTTGGTAAGACAAAAGCAGCTGTGATCTTCACGAATAGCTCGTGTTGCATGTGCCACAGCATCAAGACGCTCTTCTATGAAATGGGTGCGAGCCCTGCAATCTACGAGCTCGATAGGGATGCTCGTGGCAAAGAGATGGAGCGAGCCTTACAAAGGCTCGGATGCAGCCCAACCGTCCCAGCGGTCTTCATAGGAGGGAAGTATGTAGGGTCCGCTAGAGACGTCCTCTCTTCGCACCTTGATGGATCTCTCAAGGACATGCTTATAGATGCAAAGGCTATTTGGTTCTGACGACTCGATCCACCAGCCATTATCCAATTAAAGGGATCGATCATCTCGCAAGCTAAAAGATACCCTTTTTGTGTTTATAGTGTTAAGGTTTTAGTAAATAATGTTATGATCAAACTCAAGAGCTTTTCTTTTTGCAAGCTCAAAATTAAAGAAAAATATATCAAGTACCTTGATGAGAAAACTCAACCAAGGTTTACGCTCTCGATCGGTTTATAGATCGATCGGTCGCCTCTAATGTTCTGTAATCTGTATAGCAACTTCCATGTTGAAGCAATTCAAATCTTTGGAAAGCTATGTTACTTGACTAGTTAAACTATGTACGTTGTGTCAATATTTAGTACTTGTTGAATTTAAGAGTACATTGAAAGACATATCAAGTAGTTAATTAAGCTAGGTTGTTGCGGCAGGATATTGTTAAGAGATGTGAATGAGATCAAATAGAGTCCCACGTCGAAAGTTGAACATAACTCGCCTTAGTTTATAAGTCGGCGGACTACTCCTTCTATTGTCATTTGAAATTGTTTTAAACAAAGAAGTTAGTTGGCGATTTTAGCATAATCTATTGATTTACAAATTAATTGCACATTATTTTGGTTTTGACTTGGGATTAAACGTGAAATGTCACAAATAACGAATAATAATTGAAACAAATGACAAAACAAAAATAATACAATTTGGGCAAAAAATATTAAACGTGTCATTCAAAGTAGAAGGGTTGTATATATATAAATTTGACAATCTAATTAATTGACTACAAATAAAAGAAATATAATATCGTATATCCATATTTTATACACATGGGTAAAATCTTGCAAAAAATATATCGATATCTAATAGAAGTTGATAAAGTATTAAGTTCAGCATATATTGTTATATTAATTTTCTAAAAATACATCGATATCTAAATAAATTAGGTAAAATCTTATCTTAAGCATATAAAACAAAAATATGGCAAGTTAAAACGCACCGGTGGCAAGAAATTGGTGGCAGGTAGGATCTTTTGTGATGGTAAAAACCAGTGTTCAGTAGGTTGCATGTAAAACTAAATTAATGGTATGTACAAGTCTGTATGTGGCATGTAAAATTCTGTATGTGGCAAGTAGGATAAATCTCACTAGTGGCGGGTAGGTGGCATGTAAAATTAGATAGAAAGTATAAATTAGAAAGTAGAAACAACTAAAAACATCGTATCAACTGCATTCATTTTATACTTGTAGATGGTTTAGAATATACTCCCTCCGTCTCAAAATATATGTCTTTTTAGCCCATAAAGTTTTGTCAAAGATACATGTCTTTTTAGATTTAATCATTACACTTAGCCTACTTTTACATCTAATCATTACTCTAATTTTTACATCACCCCTACTCTTCTCCTCACAAATTAAAAAAATAAACAAATACAAGTCTAATCATTACACTTAACTTATTTTTTACATCTAATCATTACATTTAACATACTTCTTAATTCTCGTGTTCTGTCCTAAAAAGACATGTATTTTAAGACGGAGGGAGTATATCACTAGATAGGATCTACCGATATAATTCAAAATCACATTTAGGTTTTCTGCATATTTATCTCTTTGTGAGCTTTAATTTTCCATTGGATTCCTTCTTCTTAAACTACCAAAATTTCACAAAACCACCCAAGTTCGAGTACTAGACAACAGATTCTCATTTACATTAAAATCCTGGACAAAGATTACTTATTGAAAAAAGCTTCATTAATTTCATAAAAGTCAATTTAAGATGCCATGTACTAGTGACATGTACAAATGCTGAGGTTGGAATGATGAAATAGACGGGTGGCAGGTAAATTTGACAATCTAATTAATTGACTACCAATAAAAACAAAAAATATAATATCGAATATCCATATTTTAAGCCCATGAGTGAAATCTTGTTAAAAAAAATATCGATATCAAATGGAAGTTGGTAAAATATTATATTAATGATATATTTTTATATTAATCTTCTAAAAATATATCGATATCTAAATAAATTGGGTAAAATCTTATCTTAAATCCTTACGAAGGAGGGGTTCAGCCCATTCGGGGCCGGGGATGGCGATGACATTGATTTACTTGGTTCGGAGTTGGTCATCGTTGATTTAGTTGGTTCGAAATTTTTCCAAGTGTTCATCTTTCACCTCTCGATCATCTCCTCAAGTAAAAATTTAAAGTTGTTAAAGGGTGATCTCTCTTTTACCCTTCAAATATATTAAAAGTATAAAAGCAAAATGGTAGTTTCACACCTTTAACAAAAATATAAACATATCGGCTACTATTGTCAACCTGTCACCTTGTTGGGTGGTTAGTTTCCCACCCTGAAAAGCAATGCAGTTACTGCTATGTGCTTGATCATGTGTTTGTTCAGTAGGTGACATACTGACATGTAAAACTAAACTAATGATATGTAAAAGTCTGCAAGTGATATGTAAACAGATCGACTGTTATTGTTAACCTGTCACCTTTGTTTTTTTTCTTGCCACCAGTATGTTTTAGCTTGCTACTCCCTCCGTTTACAAATATAAGTCGTTTGACTTTCTAACACGTTTTTTAAGGAGGTAAAAACTATATAAAATATTAACTTTTTTTATTATTTTTTAAAAATAATATTATATTTATTAATATTAAGTATAATATTATTTTAAAATTTTAATAAAAAAGTTAATATTTTATATAGTTTTTAGCTCCTTAAAAAACGTGCAAGAAAGTCAAACGACTTATATTTGTGAATGGAAGGAGTAGTTTTTTTTGTTTTATCCCATCATCTGTTTGGTATATTATCTTGCCACCATATGCGTTTATAAACAATTTCATATCAAAATAAATCATCCAATCCAATGACCCTGAGTTCAAATGAGATAATAAAAGTGAAATATTTCAACTGATAGCATTACGAGCTGATCTCTAGGGGTGGAAATGGGTTGGGTGATGGGTGGGTGGAGCCATTTTTCCACCCGACCCGTCACAAAAAAAAAAATTCACCCGACCCATCACCCGTCCGTCTAATGTTTCACCCATCACCCGATCCGTCGGGTGGATAATCGGGTGAAGTAAATTAAAAAAAAATGAGTCACAAGACATACTTAGAAATCGATCATATTTGATAATTTCACAAATCACGCCAACGTGGAAATCATATTAAATGTATAAAATGTTTATTCATACATTATATTACTATCCTCATCTTAAAATGTTAGTATTAAAAGTTTAATATAAAATCAAATGAGATGAATTTTAGTCCGTTGCTAGATTCATAGTTAAAAAAAGAAAAAATAATTTGGCTAAATCATGCCTTAACACACTAAATACTAACAAAGTCGCTGAAACGACCGAAATTGCTAACACTCTAATAGTGTATGCAAAATAAATAAAATATTTTAAAAAAATGTGATGTGGGGTTAAATAAAATAAGTTTATATTCTTTTAGATTTTTTTTGTACAAAAACAATTAGAGAATAGAGAAGCTAGAATTAGAAGAAGGAGAAATATGTAGTTATGTTAGACTATTTTTTTATAAACTAGGATTTTTTTAAAATAATCGGGTGGGTTAACGGGTGGTTAAGCGGGTCGGGTAATGGGTGAAAAACATATCACCCATCACCCGACCCGTCACCCGTTTCACCCATCCATCACCCGCTTTTTTCGAGTTTTCACCCGTATAATCGAGTCCGGTGGATCGGATGAGTCGGTCACCCGCTGGTGATTTTCAGCCCGACTGCTCTCACAATCCTCCTACTTAGCTTTGTTTTTTCTTCGTGGAGATGCTTCGCTATGTCTTCATATCAATTGCCAAGCGCACATCAGACATAATTTGGAGTGCAAAATATTTTATATTTTACTTTTCCTTCATTTGTGAGTTTTCCTTCATTTGCGAGTTTGTTGGTGCTCGTTTGGATTTCATCAAAAAAACGCATAAATTGAAATAACTCCGGAAGTAGATTTCAATACATGTGTTTGAATTAAAATTTTATTTTTCAAAAATTCAGTAAGTAGAATTCCTGAAAATTTCAATTCTTTCAAAAGGGAGGAATTTAAATTACCATGTGGGTATGGATAAGTTGAATTCCACCTTTTTATTTAATTCAAAAAATATTTTTTTAAATAACAAATTACTTATTTGTCCATAATTTAAATAAATAATTTTTACTCCGTATTATTAAGGATTACAAAATTAATTTTACACAAACTTCTATGAAAGTTTCTATTCAACTAAACAAAATGCAATAATTTAATTCACATGAAATTAAATTTATCTAAATATGTTTTCTTAAATCATAAGAAATTCAATTCACATTCATTAAATTTATAGTAAGTGCATTTCCCGTGTTCGTTTATTGGATTAGTTTCTTCCTCTCAGTGAAGCTTTGCTTTGGGTATATATTTTTTTTTGATAAGGTAATAATTCGAGGGTCAGACAGGTCTGACACCTCGAGAGGCCGATAAAGTCGACAAACGGCGAACCGTCAAAACATACAAAGACAATAAAAAAAGGTGCAAACTAGGTAGAGACAACCAAACAAATCCGGACGACCAAGCAAACCTAATCCTAAAAGTTGGAGACAACAGAGACTACGAACTAAAGCCAAGTGCCACCAGTAGCGACACCGCTGGCCAGCGGTACATCAGGAGTCCCTGTGGGCAGTGAAGACGAACCTCCAAGGAAATTTCCGGATCACGAAGATGCCTCGATACACACTGCCTCGACCCCAGCCAGACCCGATTCCAAGACGCCAGAGCCCCAACTAAGAAAAGGACCGCCGAGACCAAGTAGAAGAGCAGCCGAGAACCACCCAAGAACAATGCACCTAAAAACCCTTTCGAGATTTAATCAAGCCCTTTCGGGATTTTGTTCCAACCCTTTCGGGAATTTTATCGAACCTTTTCGGGATTTATTCAACCCCTTTCGGGATATTGGACAAGTAATCAACTTTGCTTTGGGTATATGATCACTCTACGCTTAGATAACTTTAAAAATAAAAATGTTCACCCCAATAAGGGTGTGTTTGACAGTAGATTGTGTTTTTGTAGATTAATGGGATTTGTATAGATGTTAGGAGATTGAGATTATTTTTGTAGATTAATGAGCTTTTGTAGATTGATTTTTTTTTTTTGTAAGAAATCTCTGAAAGGTGTTTGGTAGGTATAAGATTGTGAGGTATTTTGGAGAATGAAAATGACTCTTTTGCCCCTAACTTTATTACCCCTCTTTCCCAGATCCCACTCGTCCTCCTCCTCCTTCACAAGCGGCGTTCTTAGTGCCCCGCCGCCCCTCCCTGGTCATCCTCCGAGTTCTCCCCTCCGCCTCTTCGGGAACTCCCTCACCGTCTCCGACATCGTCTTTCAGGTTCTCTCAGGCGAGGAGTTCACCTTCCTCTCTCCTCCTGATACTCCCTCTTCTCGCTCGGGATGTCGATCGACTCCTTCCTCTACGTCCACTCCCTCCGCCTCCACGTCATCCCCCGCCGCATCTCTATCTCCGACCTCCGTAACCTCTTGCTCTCCAGTTCACCGTCCGTTGTGACTCTAGTTCCATCGCACTCACTCTTTCTCTCGAATCGCCGCAGAGATCTCACATCTGGCGACTTCTCCGCTCCCCCAATTCCATGGAGTACCTCCTCCTGTGGAAGGACGGCCACCCCGACATGTCCCCCTCCTCCTCCGTAGCTGCCGACGGACTCTCCGAGTACGAATCTCCCCGGTGGACCGTCGATGAGCCTGCCCTCCGCCTCCTCATCGATCAATCCTCCTCAGAATCCCACTCCGGCCCCGGTAGGGACATCGACGTCATCAAATCCGACGGCCACTTCTTCTCGGAGAGGAGCTTACCTGAATCCGGGAGGCGCAGATGGAGTTCAACCGGTGGAGGTCAACATTGGAAAAAGTAGATTTCAATTTCACCCAAAATCTCCATAATCCCTATAATCTTGGGGATGGAAGATTTTCACCTCCAAATAATCTCCTAAAAGCTGGTTAATCTCCATCTCCAGATCTCTTGCCATCCCGCACCAAACACCATCCCGTGTAGATTAGTTTTTTTAAAAGCTCCTAATCTAATGGAATCTGTTGAAATCTGCTTGCCAAACACACGCTAATTACATTTCAATCTTACATAATTGTACATAATTTATTGTTTTTATGGAATTGAATTATATATCAATTGAATGTCTAGAAATTATTAGTTTAATAGGAAATCAGTGTTCCACTTTAAATATTTCCGAGGCAGATAGTGGATCCTAATTAGGCATGGCAACGGGGCAGGTTCGGGGTGGGGAGTACCATCCCCGTCCCCGTCCCCGTTCGGGGATGAAAAATGTCCCCCGTCCCCATTCCCGCCGTGTCCCCATCCCCATCGGGGAATCTCCGTCCCCGCTTAATTTTTCCCGTTTGCATTCCTCGCGGGTTTCCCCGTTGTGTTTGCCATTTAAAACTCATGGTTTTCCCCAATCTAATAGAGAACTATAAGATATTATTAAAGTTATGTAAAAAATATGATATAAATATTACATATAATATCTCATAAATGTAAATTATAAGGTAAAAATTTAACAATGAAAGAAAAATTATTTAAACTTATGTAAAATCTAAATAATAATGGGGATTTTATACTCCCCATTGGGGATCCCCGCGGGGTTCCCCAACGGGGGCGGGGCGGGGCGGGGATCGGGGTGGGGACTACTATCCCCGTCCCCGCGCGGGGAATCACTTTGGCCCCCATCCCCGTCCCCGTCCCCATTTAATTTCCCCATCCCTGTCCCCGCAACGGGGATTCCCCGCGGGGATCGGGGAGTTTCCGCCCCATTGCCATCCCTAATCCTAATATGTTGAAGTACATAAATATTTCTTAGATTCTCATATACGGAGTATTTGCTGAGTTAAATGATATTTTTTGCCACATCAATCACTGAGTGACCATTAAACCCCCCAAAAAAAATGTATTAACTGCAGAGACCATTGAACAGCTTCGCACCAGCAACCTTCTCCTCCTCTTCCACCACGGAGCCGCCTGGGAGAAGCAGGTCCGCCGCTCCGCCACCCCGCGCAGCCCCGCCGACCAGTCCAATAACGAGAGTCTTCTTTCTTCTTCGATTTCTCTGTTTTCTATCTCTCTTCTTCCTTCGAATTTTTTCTGTACAACAACGAGATGCGCCTTCCTTTGATTTTGGTGGGACTGATTTTGAAACTGATTATTTGTTCTTGGATGAGTTTTGGGTTGGGGCACCGGTTAACTTAGAATGGACCCTAACCCGGTTTTGTGCAATTACAAACCGGATCGAGTTAGCCCTGCAAACTTTTGGGTTAGTTTTTGCAAATTACCCAAAATTATTTCTATTCAAATTGCCCGCTTATGTTGTACGCAATTCCAGTTTTGGGTTAGTTTTTACCCGCTTATGTTGTACGCAACCTCTAGAGCTATAAGAAAACCCGAGTCTTCTCGCGCTTTCTTCGACAATCCCCACCTCTTCGAACGCTCAGGTTAGGTCAATTTGAACCCTTTCTCTTTTCTGTTTTTATCTCTGTGATGTTTGTATTGTAGACTGTAATCTTGAATATGATTTTTTGTGTAATTGTTATAGAGGAATTGCTATTTGTGCCCTGATAGCGGCTTTGGAAATGTCTGTGGATCAATGTGTTGAACGGCCGTTGTATGGTGGCGCAATTTCTAGCGTTTTCCCTCTTAGATTCCAGGTCTGTTGGTCAAATTTCTCAAATTTTATGAGTTTTCAGTTTAGTTGAATGATTAATATGTTAGTGCTTAAGCGTCTGTTTGTGTCAAATTTGCAGGATGTGAGCAATATTCGTCAAGTTCCTGATAACCAGGTTAGCATTTTAGGGCTAATTGTTTGTGCTTTTGGGATATTTGGGTCACATGATTACTTACTCTCTTCTCAGGAGTGTGAGAAATTGAATGGGTTTTGGGTGATTATATTGTTTGCTAATGTTTTCTGGCTATGGAGTTACTTTGAAATTTACCTCTTAGGTTTTGTTTTCTCTCTCTTTGAAGGAAGTGTTTGTTGATCCGGCTCGGGATGAGAGTTTGATTTTCGAGCTTTTAGAATTCAAGCATGATGTTGCTGACAATGGGAGTGCCAACTGGTTTCTTCAAGACCTGGCTTCTGAACAGGATGCCGAGGGTGGCATGGTTAGTTCGGCGTTCCCGTCTTGTTTCTTGCATTCTAACCGTATTATTTTTACACTTACATGATTAACCATCATAGTTCGTATTGGAAATTCTGGTAGATCCTGAAGTTGAGTATGCTATTTTCTTTCCTTGGATGATTACTAAGTTAGAAGAATAGATTGGAAGAATCTGGGTGTGTAACATGTGATGTCTTGGCTAAATATGTAGCTGTTTCATTATATACTCATAAGGGTGTGGATGATGGAGATGCATTGTGATTTCATGTCATCACTGGTCACAAATTGATTATTTGTTTGGAAATATAGATCTTTGTTTTGTAAAATTATTATTTGTTTTGGATAATTTCTCGTCGCAAAATGCTGATTAACTGGTTGAGTATTTTTTCCCCTTGTTTTCGACAACATTGTGAGTATTGTATCATCCAAGTGCCAACCAACAGTGTTAGTGCGTACAAGGTTGCTTTTAGTGAGCATGTCTGTTGCCCAAAATTAGCACAAGCTCAGTTCTGCAAACAAGTGTAACCTTTTCATCCCTTTTTGTTTACTTTCAACCCAGGTGATTGAGCAGTCTGAAGTTGTCGAGGTTCCCGGATTGTCTTATAGGAACATAACATCTGTTGTGACAACTGCTGTTGGCCAAATGGTATGCAAGTTTTACAGACTATGTGCAGAAACTTTATGGGCTATAGCTGATAAGTTCTGTGTGAGCTATTCAAATGTTCTCATTTCTTAAGATTTTCACCTTGTTCTAGGCTCAAGCAATAATTAAGTCGTAACCATTGCTAAACTGATATCAATCTATATAGAATCAAGGAATTTCAAGTTCTTATAGTAAAGACTGTCCTTGGTGCAAACAACTGATATTTATTACTATTTATGACTTCTCATCTGATGTTTCGCTTTGTAGAATGAATGATCATTCTCCCTTTTATGACATATTTTCTGTCTATTTTACTTGCATTGGCTGTTACATATTTTCTGTTGCAGGCAGTCGCTAAAGGACGGCAAGGAAGAGAAGCACAAAATATCGTCAGGGTAAGTTTCTTTATTTTGAGGATCCCGTGTTTGATCTATAACTACTCCATAATGATTGATCGGGAGTAATCCATCATGGCTCTCACAGGTTTATCTAGCTAATCTCCGTCTCAAAGGAGTTGCCACCGATATATTAATCACAGCCTACGAGCCTCTCGTTATCAAGTATGGGATTTTCTTGACTCGCCCTTAACAATCTGGTTTCAAGTTCTTTTCCCTCCCCTTTTTTTTATCTGTATACTGACATTACTGGATTATTTGCTTATTGATTTTGTAGCCCTTTGAGCGAAAGTGCCAGTTCTGTGGGCTCTGGAGTTGCAGTTCCAGCTGCACTATCTGGGTTGACACCTGTTTCCGAGGTTTTCAAGCTTGCAGTTTCCACCTTCAAAGTATACAACTGGAGCCTTTTTGGTGACAGTGCGATATAAGCTTGAATGATTCAGCAATCAGCGCATCTAAGAAGTGCACCATCTAAATGTCAGTTAGCTGTTCTTTTAGGACATTAGTGCTTACTGTCATCATTTTTATGACAAGTTCTTTGAACTGTATTCAAGTTATTAGGACGATTTCATCAACTTGGCTAGGTCTCGCTCGCAATGTCAGATTCAATTTGTTTTTTTTTTTTTTCGAGATCTTGTTGTGTTCAGTGTGTTTCCCTCACACCCTAGTCTTTGTTAGCTTTTTGAACTCAAGCTGGTTGTTTCCCCATTTGCCATGAAGTGACAAGAATATTTTTCAGCTTAGTCTTGGGCTACTGAAATTGCAGGGTTATGGTTTCATCCTTCTAAATCTGATCCTCACCCAAGCTTAATTTAGCATTCAAAACTTACCAGAAATTTAGCATTTAGTACTTTAGGGTGTAGATGAGGGAGTGTACACTTCACGACAAAATTAAGCATTCAAAAGCAAAAAAATTGATGGCCCATAGAAATAACATGCACCATATTTTCCAATTGATGACCCAGTTTTCAATTGAAGCTTAAACTAAACAAGTATAACCATAGAAAGTCTATGCGGGATTTGAACCCGTATCTTTGTGCGTAAGCACACTGCTCTTCCATTTGAGTTAGTAGACTTAAAATCAAACACATTGCGTAAGCACAATGCAATTTGGAAACCAAACTCTACTTGAGCAATGTACATGTATTATACAGGCTCTACGAAAGAAACACTATTCCTGCATGCTTGTTTGATGTGAATGCGAATGCACCCGACCATCCCATGACCCAAGTTTATTGAAATCAAAACCTAAAACCAGAGATCAAAACAATGAAATCAGTGCATAAATTCTTCCAAGCTTGCAAGCACCCAATATCATCTATGTAGCTACAAAAACAGGTTGCACTATCTAAAAAACAGGAGCTAAGCTAGATGGTCATTCCCTATAAAATAGACCTATTTAACAACATATAGGGAGCCACCTGATTCTCTAAAATGGATCGTAAAAGAGGTATTGGAAGATTAAAATGGTCGAGGAAAATCGAGGATCATAAGTAAAAGAATTAAATGAGCTCTGATTCATCTTCCCCGAGAGAATAAGTAGACAACTAAAAACCTATCCAAGTCATTCACCCACCCCACCTTTTTTTTCGAACGACCGAGTGTTTCTCAACCCATTATGTTTTCAACAATTACGTATAAAAACACACATACATTACGTTTTTTTAAATATGGCACATAATAACACAAATTTTTTAAAATAAAGGCTTTTTGAGTGTAAAACCCAATGACTCGTCAGTCTATGACCCGACGAGTCATATAAACCCGTCAACCCACCATAGCCACGGGTTCAGATTAGGGTCGAGATATCTTTTCAGGTCCACATCAAACGCGATAAAATAAAGACTTAATGCCAAGATGAGCAGATGCAAAAATCATTTCATTTAGTTCTTTCATATCTTTGGGCCACTATCATATCTAATAAACTCTCTATACTTGCATATGTGCCAATTAGCCTTTACAAAAAAGATATGCAGCAAACTTCATCTCGCTCTCACAATTCATCAAGAATCAGCACTGATGACGACTCTCCTTGGCTGCTCAACGATCGATCAACAGCCTTCCAAGAGATCATCCCCCCACACCCCACACCCCATCCCCACAAAAAAAAGCCTACAGCAACCAGCGTGTGCCGAAACCTAACTGGAATTACGCATCGCTCAACAAAGGAAAGCACTGGGCTTGCCCTCTAGTAGTAGAATGTGTTGCTCTGCGGATTCTGATTGTCTTTGCATAGCATTGATCTCACTTCCATAATCGATCTGGGTGGCTCGACGTCTTTCTGCTGAAGGGCATTGCCCAACAGCTGTTGCATCTCAGATGCAAAAGTATCATCTAAAATCTGCAAATTTTGTTTCAAGACACAAAAAAAAAAAAGGCAACAACGTCTTTAGACGAAGAGAAAGGACGACAAAATTGAACTTTTGAATAAAAAATGAAGGTCTCTGTAAGAAGGGTAGGACACATACAGAAACGGCGAGCGTGCAACCCTTGTACCATGACTTGTTCTCCTTCCTGTTCTCCAAGAAGCTCAATACTTCCTGTGGACATCGATTGTGTGATATCAGATGGTGGTGCCCTGTGTTTGACTACTTGCAAAGTTGAGCATATTGTTTTTGTTAACACTTGGTAAGAAAAATCTACCTTTCCCATCCGTTCCCAGTAACCCCGGCAGAGCGCAATGAAGACCTGGGATTCAAATCTGGAATGAAGATGATCGATTGTGGTGGCCAACTGCTCTCTCAGTGGTTGCATCCTATTTCTCACGTCTGATTCTTGGATGATTGTCTTTGAGTCCTGAAGGATCTTTTTAAGCTTCGTAGAAGTTTGCAGCCTCGTCTACAGTCAAAGTAGGAGAGGTAAACATGAGTCTAATTATGATCCTACAATGCAGTCTCAATCGGAAGATGAGGCAATTTCTTCTTTCTTGCAGTGCGTACAAATTATTGACTTAAAAAGCTAAATTAGCATAAGATACTCACATTTTCAACAAGCTTTTCTACAACAGCTTGGACATAATTTCTGAATTTGGCTCTCAACATAACAGTCACCTCACTGAGACGCTCCCCGGGAACCTGACTGCCCCCGTCGGGTATGCAGGCACCCAATGACTTGAATTGTGCTTCTATCTTGGGCCGAAGAACGTCAATCATTCTCTTCATCGAATTCAGAAGGATTCCAAGCTGGGGAATAAAAAGAGCATGGAAATGAGGGATTGGATGCAACTTTATCTTATAATATATGAATCTGAATTGTAAAAATGAGAATAGATCACCTCATCAGGTACCACATATGGGGCTGAAGATTGCTTCACCAGTTTTTGGACATACTTCAAACCAAACTTCTTCGGAGTCAAGTTGTCCTTCAAAGGTGCCAAGATATCTGCATACTGTTTATCCAGCGCCTCCACTATTGCCTTTTCAATGTCAGCGATGGCCTAAGCATTCAGAAAGGATGAGCAGAGGAAAAATAAATAAGCAGCTAAAATATCAAAGGCCCATGATAAAACTCTTGAAGAGGTCCATGATAAAACTCTCTAAAACTACCCATGTCATAAAGATGAAATAAAGAAGTAGTGATGTCTTCCATTCCTATTAATCTTTTTCAATATCATACAGTTGGTCATGTCGTTCTACACAGCTCTTTAAAACTGTCCATGATAAAACTCTAGAGAAACTAATTTCAACCTCGAACTAAAGCAATAGAATTATCCCAAAAATGAATGAATGTTATTATGTTAAATAAGAGCATAAACAAGACATACATTCTCCAGAACCAAAGTGTACTCTGGCCACCTCTGAATGATGACCTCATAATCATTTATGGTCTCTCTTATCCGGTCGTACATTTCATCCACAAAAGGAGTTGTGCAATGTTGTGTGCGAACTCCTGACCACTTGACCTGCAACGAGTGAGCAAATTTTTTAGATGGCAAAAAGCCCGCGGAATAGACAAATGGTCAAGAAAATGGCACTGGCAAGTTTTTCATCTCAAATGATATATATTTATTTAAGAAACAAGGGTTACAATTAACTTTGTCTAGTTTATTATTCCATAAAAGATTTAGAAAACTGAGTAACCAATTTCCATCTCAAATAATATTTTAAGACGTAAAGGCTATAATATACCTTGTCTAGTTTGCATTTCTCAAGCATAGCAGCACGCTTATCTTTGATCCACACAATGATATATAAGTGGAACAACTCTTTTGCATCTACTCCTCCTTTGATGTGACTGAAAAACAAAACTAATGTTAGTTCCACAAGTAAAAATATAAATTTTCACAAAATAAACAATGGCCGTCGAATGTAAGGTGCATATATGACATCACCTGATGTTCCAGTTGGTGAGATCTCTCTGGAAATCTGCTGTTGCTATGACAAGTTCAGTCACGGGTGGTAAAGGACCGGCAGGAGGGCATGATATGAGAAACTCACGAATTCTAGTGGACAATTCCACACTGTAAATTGATGCTGACAAATTGGGGAGGTCAATGAAACTGTAAAGAGAACAGTGCAGCTGTCACAAATTTAAAATATTTTGAACACGTAAATCAAACATAAATTCTCAGCAACTCAATCCCTCTCACTCTTATCATAAAATGGCAATCCTCATTATAGTAGATTCTTATGGTGAACAATAAATTCGAAAGTGGTTGTGGACTGGGGTAAATTTCCTAGTGAGCTTGGAAGCATCAAAAGCATACCTTGGCAGTATGTGCTGATTATGGATTTGAATATCAGTGGAGACTTCATTTCTGATATTCAAGCATAGTGCTTTCATCTTTTGGTAAGCAATAGACATGGTAGTATTATCCATTGTAGTTCCTTCTCCACTGGAAGTCACGTACTCATCCGTTTCACCCAAATGCCTCTTTGATCTTTTCTTTGAAGCAGCCTGGATAAAAACTAACCCTTAGCAAAACTGTCACGGTTAAAAACAAGAAAGCTACGAACAGGAAACATTCCAAAATAGAATAATTTCCGAACCTGGAAATATCTGACAAATTTATTCTGTGCCTCAGGAGTCAGTATGTCATTAAGAAGAGTGTAAAGCTTGACAGCAGGCTGCAGAGCAGGGGCTGAAACCCCTGTTGCAGGCCTGAAAACATCCATAATGCCAGACAAGAGCAATTCATCCAATGATTTGTAGTTCTCAAACACCAGGGAAAGAATCTGTTCGACTTGGTCTTCCACTTCTCCTAGGATGCGGTTCTAGCAAATCAAACACGGAAACATACAAGGTACTTAATACATTGCATGCGTGTAAGCCCAAGTAGAAAAGGATGCTAATTGAGGTGCCTTGACCATCACATACATTTTCAAAACAATAAAATTTCCCATTAAACTTTCTACTTCTAGTCTTCTAGGTATCAATAACTGTGTTTTAAGCAATTCCAACGTAGCTTCTAAACCATTTTAAAGGTAAAATTCCAACAATACATACCTCTTGGTGGCTCAAGGTGTTCTTGCTGCGGTATTTCATAATCACAGGATTCAACAAATCAAATATGAGAGAGAGACAGTCGGCTGTGGGCGTGGCCACGTCCATGACATAAGAAAGATATCTGGTATCAATATCAAACATTCAGTCCAAGATAACTCAAGAAGAGCAGTGCAGTAACACACTTCTAAGCTTTACTTTTATTTATTAAAAAAAAACTCATTAAAACCTTAATTTTGTATATGCATCTGATACTCCATAGTAGGATGCAAATTCCTCCAATAACCACTTCCATTCACCATGCAACAATAAATTCCTCTGCTGGAAGTGCTGGATTTTCATTACCACTTCTAAAACCAGGTCATAGGCCACGGTCTCTGCAACAGAGCCACACTAGAATACCATACAAACAATAAAATGTCATCATAATGATTCTCATTCAACCAACATAAAAAAACCCAATGATTTTCTCAACAAGAAAGAAGATTAGAAACTGCACTGCATTTGAATGAATCTTCAAGGAAACTCACCTTAAGATGACCATTTTCATCAGCAGTGGTTGAGAAGTTTATATACAATTGTATTTTGCCAACAAGTTCATGCTCCGGTTCGTGAAATATGGACCACCACCGAATCTTGTCACTCTAAATTGAAATTAGGGTCAATTTCCCAAAAGGAACCAGTTTCATGTATTCATCACAGTTACAAGGATTAGAAAGCAATACCGGATCATCAGCCGCATTTGCAACCTGAGCAAGGACACGACCACAAAGCTTCCCCTTTGAATCCTGAACTTCAACCATTAAATCATCCCCAAGTCCATCTGGAAAGCTGTAAGGTCATTAAGAAAGTTTATATACAATTATTTTCTTGAAAAAAACAAGTTAATAATACCAGCTCCATTACTCAATATTTATCGTTTTAGCAATTTTCAATTTCATTATGAAAGTTGAAAAATGTAAAGGGTAAAAGAGATCCAATTAATGTAACTTTTTGCGATAAAAAAAGAAAAAGAAGAAGAAAAAACTAAAATTTAAAGGCTAAATCATTAAAGTGGGCTTGAAAAACACAAATATGGAGAAAATAAGGAAGTAATAAATAAGATCCACTGGCAAGTGGCAACCACTTACAAGACATGCGACTCCCCTGACCCAGGTTGCATTCGAATAGCATCTTCTTCAGGTGAGCTTTTCAATCTTAACAAACAAGTGTAAGCCTCTGGAACATTGACAAGAAAAGAGAGCAAAGAAAAGTTTGCTAAGTTATTTAAAACAAAAATGCAGCACACCAGCAACAAATAAAGTAGAGTAAAAACAAGGTTCAGATCAGCAATTGGGGCCTACGTCTGAATCTATAATATATAGTTAGACCAGAAAAGCAAAGGAATGATGTACGCCATCGAATACAGAGCATTTTCAAAAGACAGAAGTACCTTGCATAGTTTCATATGATGAATTGTTATTACGTAATGTGGTCACACCAACTTTCAAAAGCCCAGACACTTGCTTCATGTATTGGGTGCTTGCTTCTAGATATGCTAGGCTCTTACGAGACAGAGACCCATCAGCAGGCTTGTTGAGCATAAAACGGATTCTTCTAAGCGCTCGCCACCCAGAAGATATCTTTGTCTGTAAGGCAGATAAGTGATTCCGAGCAGATTCTAGATGCACTTTTGAAGCCTTGAGGGATTTCATACTGCAACCAGTGGGTGGGTCCAGACCCATTCTCACTTTGCGAACTGCAACCAGGAAACACTAAGGATCAGTTGGTGAAAAGGGTACTATAAGTCTATAAACTCTATGTAAATGAAGAGATTTACCTTGGACCTTCATTTTACCAACCATCTTCTTGGGTTTCGGTGCAGCTCCTTCAGCTGCAACCTCTGAAGTCCGCTTTGCCAATATTTCCTCTTCGGATTGCAATAGTATATGCTGTAAACTGTGAAACAAGTATACACAAGCAAACGTCAAGAATCATATAACAATAGCAAGTAAACAATGCATGCAACTGTTATGTAGTTGCAATAATAAAAAAATTTAAATCTGCAGCAGCAATGTTATAAACAAGGCAGCTAAAATAAGCTTCATTTACAACTCAATGCTAGTGTGAAACTTGATTACAATGGTTTTAGTCCACACGTACTCTTTTTTACATAGTTCAAGTCCAATAACTCATGCAGCAATGAAGAAAAAAAGAAGCAAAAGCTGTTTGTGAATTTGTGAGTGCAAATCAGAGAATACTTAACCCACCCAAAGGCATTTCTCAGAAGAACACACTCGTTTTCAAGGAATACAGGAGCTTCCATGCAACCCCTCGCCCAAGCATTAAGGCATAGCCGGACGCAGGCATCATATGAAAGAACTGAATGCCAAGGCCCTTGTGTACTGCATTTAATTTACAAAAGTTAGAAACAAATTTTCAAGATAGCAGACACAGAAAGCAATATTCAAATTGTTAAAATAACAACTTGGTTGTTTGCTTAAGGTAGAAAGTACCTTGCATGAAATGTGGGCTGTCGAGCAGGATGAGGACCAGATGACCCTACAGATTGTTCAACAGTTACGTTTCTGCATGGGAGAAGAAACAGATTATTTCTCATCCAATAGAAATGCACCAATGCATGACTACCATCACATTACCAACATGATATGTATAATGTACAGTGAGTAGAAGTGGATGGTTAATATCAGAAGTCAGAACTACAAATTTCGGCAACTAAAGGTTTGTCAAGTGAACCACAGAAAGGTATTCAGAGGGCAGTGCAGACCTTGTGTAATTCTCAGGCACTCCTTTCCCAGCATTATCGTGGGAATTGACTGCAAATGAAATCTGTGCACTATTCACATCACTTTTGCTTACAGAACTAATAGAATCTGCAACAGATTGTTTACTCTGTGCCATGGGTTTCACAATTCGATTAACATTCTGGTTACTTTCTTGATGAGAAGCATCAAATGGCGGAGCACTCGGAGTGTCATCGTCGGCATGAAATTTCCCATTTGGCAATTTTCTGGTGCTGGGCTGCTAGATGAACGAGGAGCATGGAAAAAGGCAAAGTTAGCAGATCAATAACATTCAACATGAATAGTAATATCAAATAAAACCATATGTTCTAGCACATACAACAAGTAAAAAATATAACAACTAGAATATATGGGTGAGTATTATAAGAACCTTTATAGCAACACTTTCTCCATTCATCCTCATGCTAACTCTAGAGGCATGACCTTCTAAAACACGCAATTTAGAACGAGAAGCAATGTCAATACTGCTACCAACCTGCGTGGATGAAAACTCCGAGCTGGCAGCAGAATCAGAGTCCTCCTCCTCTGTATAGACATTTGTTGCAGCTGGGTGCCTTCTAACACCACCCCCAGGCTTCCCCAGCCCCTTTAGTCCATGTCCACCTGTCTTGCCACTAAATTCCATGGACGAATTGACATCAGAATAATCACTGGTATACTTCGTATGAAGTGGGAGAGGTCTTCCTTTTGCATGCATATGAGCCGAACCACGGGGACGGGCCGGATCATTCTGTGGGGATGAATCCAGTGAATACCGTCCACCATAGACATCTGATTCAGAATCTTCTGAGGTTACATCCATGTCTGAAGCAGACCCAGCATCGTCTACCTCCTGGGATAGAGGTACAACACCTAGTGGCAAATGCCCACTTCGGAATATACCAGGAGGCGGCAATCCAAAGCCTTTGCTCCCACTTCTAGACATCATTACTGGGTCGACTATACTTGGTTGATTAGAAGATGTGATCCTTGTTCTTACCCAAACCCTTCAATTCTAGGGTTAAACCATTCAAAACCTCTCTGCAGCACCGACACGGTGAAACGGGCAATCTAAAAAACAGCAGGTACAAATCAAAACACCGAAAATAAAAATACAAAAACCGAATAAACGATGATCAAACTAATATAGTTCAACATCAAAAGAAAACCAACACAATTCCAGAGTACACCCAAATAGCTACACCTGTAGTAGCATTTTTTTCCTGAAGCAACACTAACAATACTACATTGATGAGTTTGTGAACTTGATGCCATCGCCCAATTCTACACTAACCCTAAAAATTGAAATCAAAATCAAGTCTTGAAGCACATGGTCTAGATCTGTCCCAAAAAAAAACTCAAAGAATGCCAAGGAACAAATCAATCATTGAAGATCTGAATAGGGAAGAAGAAGAAGAACTCGGGAAGAGTCGAAGACTAACCAGCGGCAGAGGCGTTGGTCGGCGACGGCGACGAGGGAGTTTGGGGAGTTTGGGGTAACTGTGGAGAGTGAGGAGCCTATACGCGTTAGCTCTCTCTCTTTATCTCTTTTGGTGGTTTTAAAATTGGGGATTTTTAATACTTTTGGGTGCTTTTTGATTCTTAGTTAAGAAATGTTTTACAGCCTACAGACTGAAATGATGACGTGGACCGTTTAGAGAGCAGGGTGGGACCCATATTCATGTGAGGCCACCGTAATTCAAGCGACAAAATATTTAAAAAAAGGGATGATGGGTTTTGCTTTATCGCATTAGAGTAACGTTCGACTGTCGCACTCACTTAAATCAAAGCCATGTGAGTTTAGCTTTCCTTAGCCTCCCCGATTTTCAAACATACTAATAACAACATTAAAATTAAAATAGAGGGAATGAGGTCAATGAGCTGATCAAAAAAATAAAAATAAAAATAAAAAAGGGTATGTTTAGGATGGATTAGAGGGAATAAAAAATTGGTAATCGGAATGGAGGATTTCAGTTTTAGTGTTTGATAGGCTAAAAATTGGTAATCAGAATGATTATCGGTAATCTCAATCATTCTCATTTTGAGGGTTGATTTCATTCCTTCATTCTTGCATACACAACCCCTACTCTCTTTGACTCTTTCATCTTCGTAGCTCTGTCCAAAGTGTCGATGATGTCACCACCACCACCTTGGTTCAAATCTCCCCCTTTCCAGATCTACCTCCGTCGTCGTCAATGTGGTTGTCGTCCTTTGTCGTCGTTGTCCTCCGTCTCCGTCATCATTCACAGGGCTCCCTCTGTCAAGATCTGCCCCCGTCCTCCTCCATTTCTGCAAGCCTCGTCCAGATTTGCCTTTGCCACAGTCATCCCTTCGTCGTTGTTGCCATCGATAGGGCCCCCTCTGTCGTCGTTGTCCAATGCCGTCATCATCCTCTCTCTCTCTGTCTCTCTCCTTGTTGCAGTACACTTGCTCTCCCAGCCTCCTCATTTTAGTCGACTAGCCCACCCTTCGAGATGGTGGCATACCCACCGCCCAGCCTTTCCTCCTCGCCATAGTCGACCACCGCCATCACCCATCCCTCCCTTCTCGTTACAGTCGACCACCGCCACTCCGCAATCCTCTCTCCTTTTTCGATACCTACCAAAATTTGTTAAAAATTGTGTATTTTGATGATGAGTTTATGAATTTGATAATTTGAATTTTGTAATTTTATGTTTAATTTGAGAGATTAGATTTCTGTGTTTTTTAATCGGAGATGTTGAATTTGAGTATTTTAGGTTGAATCTGTTAATTTCTTATTCCAACATGCTTTAGTAATGATTTATTCCAATTTTTTATTCCAATTTTGATTTCTATTCTACTTCTAATTACTACACTCATACAAAATGAGGCTTAAAGGAATGAAATTTATTTAAAATTGGGAAATTTTGATGATTATCCATATTAAAAGTGTATTAAATAATTGTTTTCTTGTTAATTTTGCTTGCTTCTTAGATTAATAGTAGCTATTTAATTTTCTTTTGTTTAGGAAAAAGACTTGTAATAGACGTCCCCCCCAAAAAAGTAGGTGTGCTTATATCCCAAAAAAAAAAAGAAAAAAAGAGAGAGAGAGAGAGAGAGTTAGTAACTCATACTTTGGATGCTTGTGGACCGTCATAGTAATTCGGTTCTTGTTTATTGTTTCAATTTTCTTAAGAAGATTTTAAACACCTCATTTCATACCCCTTTTATGTGATTTTGTGTTGTGCCGACACTGGAGTCATTGTCACACCCCTTTCCTTCTTAACCGTGTTGTGATAACGTCTATTTTAAACTAATTTTAGAGTTACATTTGCATACTAGTTTAGACCATTGTCATATATATATATATATATATATATATATATATATTTATTATATTTTATATTCTATTTATTTTATTTGTATTTCTTGAGTCTACACTCATGTTCTATTTATTTCAGGTATTTTGAGGCAATTTCATAGTATTTGAATTTATATTGAGAGCCGTAAATTACAAAGTTGGACGAGGAGTTGTGCACATATGAGTATCGAGGTAAAAATTGGGCCAAGTTTTTTTTTTTTTTTGAGAATCCAAACCCCAAAGGGGAATGGTGGGTAAATTCATAGAAAGAAATAAAAGCCATAAAAGGCTGGTACAATCAAGCATGGCCAAAATAAATCAAAGTATCCCTAGAGGTACATAGACCTTTCAGAGATACATAAACAAAACTAGTATTCCAAGCTGCACGTAGGCAACTCAGCAATACAACCTACAAACGAAAATACAAGGTCCCAAGGCTAAATTGTTTCAACAATACATAACGGAAATTGATCATTTGATCATGTAACAACCGGAAAACATGTGTCAAGATCAACCGAGCCACGACATCAGGAGGTATGCGATTGTCATCATAAACAATAGCGTTCCTAGCATGCCATATAAGATAAACCGAAGCCGACAAGGCATATCGATGAGCCAAGGCACGCGGACCCAACCCCTTTGAGTAACGCCGCAGCCATCTCAAAGCTCTTCCCAAGGAGGTTACAATCATAGGGATTCCTAACCTCCGACAAACAATAGTCCAGATCTCTCTCACATAAGGACAATGGAAGAACACATGGTCATGCGTCTCTAGATCGAAACCACATAATCGGCACGAATGATCAATGTCAAGGTAATAAAGCCGGTCAAAGGTGGATAACCTTCCAAGGACTGCCAGCCATAAGACAAACATATGCTTAGGAGTGTTCCGCTTGACCCATACCTCACGAAGCCACCGAACCTTAGGCAAACGAACGCGTATAGCATCATAGGCCTTGGAGACGCAGAAGCGTCCATCAATGCACCAAGAACTCATGAGATCAGCCGCACCATCCACACCATCAATGGTATCAACCAAGTCCCGAGCATGCAAGATGGCCTTAATAAGCGGAGAATTACGCCTATGCGGAAGCCATGCCGGACGCAGAAGCGTCCATCAATGCACCAAGAACTCATGAGATCAGCCGCACCATCCACACCATCAATGGTATCAACCAAGTCCCGAGCATGCAAGATGGCCTTAATAAGCGGAGAATTACGCCTATGCGGAAGCCATGCCGGAGCATCAACAATCTCTAAGAACCGTTGATGAATCCACCGAATCCACAACGACTCCCGACAAGTAAGGATGTGCCAATAATGCTTGATCATAAAGCTATCATTCCAATGCCGAAGATCTCTCAAACCCAAGCCCCCTTCAGTTTTGGGAGCACAAACCTTTGCCCATCGCACCTTGGGATTCTTCCATAGAAACTTCCGACAAATAGCCTCCAGCTTCAAGACAATCATGGTCGGTAGAGGCAAAATGGAGAGCCAAAACGCTGCATTACCCTGCAAGACCGACGCCAACAGCTCCTTTCTTCCCGCAAAGGATAGGGTCCTCTTAGCCCAAGCACCAATGGAATTGGAGATGCGATCAAGGAGAGGCTGATAATGCATTATCCGAAGCTCATGCGGCGTAATAGGTATCCCCAAGTATCGGAATGGAAAGCAGCCTTCACGAAAACCGGTTGCTGCAACAAGCGCAGCCTTTTCCTCATCCGAAACCGAAGCCGTGATGACAGAGGACTTAGCCACATTAACCCTCAACCTGGAGACTTCTTCAAAGGATTCAAGACAGCCCAACAAAACCTCAACAGAACCCAAGTCACCTCGACAAAATAGGACAATATCGTCCGCATAGATGAGGTGAGTGAGCTTGACTTTCTCACAATGTTGGTGATAAGAGAAAGATGGCCGAGCAACCTCCTTCCGGATCAAGCGAGAGAGAAACTCCATACAAATGACAAACAACAAAGGCGATAGTGGATCACCTTGCCGGAGACCCCGTTTACCCTTAAAGAAACCATGAATACCCCTATTCACCTTGATGGAGTAAGCAACGGATGAAACGCATTCCATTACCCAAGCAACAAACCTTGGCGGCATCCCTATACCCTCCATAGCAAATCGGAGAAACTTCCAAGAGATAGTATCATAAGCTTTAGCAAGATCCACGTTCAAGAAACATCTCTTGGTGTCTCGCTTTACATTGTACCGACGAAATAGCTCCTGGACCAGGAATACGTTATCGGACAAAAGACGGCCATTCACAAAAGCACCTTGAGCTTGATCAATAACTCGACCCAAGCACTTCCCAAGCCTCTCCATCATGATCTTCGTGATAAGCTTGTATATGACATTACAACAAGCAATCGGACGATAGTGCTCAACACGACAAGGGCTGTCCACCTTTGGAATAAGAGCAATAATAGTGTGATTGAAACGTCAGAGAAGCTTACCATTAACGAAAAACTCCTTGACCGCAGCGCAAACTTCCGGCCCAATAGTGTCCCATGAGGCTTTATAAAACTTGGATGAGAAGCCATCCGGACCTGGCGCCTTGTCATCCCCCATAGACCATAACGCAGATCTAATCTCGGCATTCGAAATGGGCTGCTCAAGTGACACACAATCCTCCGGCAAAAGTGACGCACCATGATCAAACATCTCGGAAGGATCAGTAGCAACATCAACATCAACCCCAAATAAAGAGGTGAAATAAGTAATAAACTCCTGCCCAGCTTCATCCTCATTAGACGTCAAACTCCCATCAGTTCGAGCAATAAAAGATATTAAACGTCGCTTGCCATTAGCCTTAATCAAGGCATGAAAATACTTACTACCCCGATCCGAATGAAGCGTGTACTTTGCCTTAGCCATTTGTGAAAGAAAGACCCTCTCAGCTCTAGTCAAGCGCTGAGCATCAAGGCGAGCTCTGTCGGCTTCGCTGCGCAGGATCTCCGAAGAAGGGTTAACCCTCAAATCCTCCAATACCGACGCATAAGTAGCAACAGCCCTAGAAGCACGAGACGAGATATGGCTGAATTCCTTCCGATCCAAGGCTTTCAAAGGCTGTTTGATCCCATCCAACAGGCGAGACAAGCGATACTGGTAGGTGTCGATGGCATGGGTGGCCCAACTCTCCCGCACAATGCTCTTGTAGTCAATGTGATCAACCCACATATTCTGGAACTTAAAATATGATCTAGCACCAACCACCTCCCTACGCAAAGTCACCACCGCCGGCTTATGATCAAAAGTATGAAACAAATCCAAGAATTGAACCGAACAAACCATATCACAATTCACCCAATCATGGTTCAAGAGAACCCTATCAAGCCTACTCCAAATGCGCCGATCCGTCCAGGTGTATATAGACGAAGATGTAGAAGGTGCATCCACAAGACCCATATCATGATAAGCTTCAAGCATATCTCTACATTCATACATGGTAACGGGCTCTCCATTCACCCGCTCGTCAAAAGACATAACATTATTAAAGTCACCAAGAACCATCCAAGGAGCCGAAACAGCCCCAAGTTCCAAGGACACCGATTCCCACAGGGCTCGCCGCTTCACCACGGTGTGCAATCCATATACAAAACATAAGCCGAACCTGAATCCCGAGGCTATACAAGTCGCCATACAGGCAATATGTTGCGCAGAGGAGCCATACAAAACAATATCAATCTCCAATGGATCCCAACACATCAAAATACGACCCCGATCATGAATATGAAAGTTTGAGGCAAACCTCCACCCGAGAAGAAGTCGCTCAACAAAAGCATCAAGATTAGCAATCCTTGTCAACTTGGTCTCAAGTAAGCCACAAACCTTAACCCTCTTCTCATAAATGAGCTTCCAAACATCATTTTGTTTTGGGGGATGATTAAGCCCCCTTACATTCCAAGCAAGGATATTCATGGTTGCTCTTTCGAGCTTCCACCGTCCTCAATCTTTCCTTTACCATTTCTAGCATCCTTGGCGCTTCTAGATGGTTTATGTGGCCATTTAGCTTGCGCCCTAAGAGCTTGAGCCACAACCACCTTAGCCCGCTTCTTAGCCGACCTAGAAAGATATTTAGCAAACACCTCATCATCCTCCATGCAAGTGGCGTATCCTCCAACCCCGACTGAGATGTCCGAGTCACCACCCTCATCCTCAACCCGATGGCCATTCTCATCCGTTGAAGACTCGTCAAGTGAAGCATCATTCGCACCCTCACCTTGGACACCATTAGATTGAGCATTAGAAGCACTCTTAGTGTGTTTCCCACCCTTTTGAACTCCTTTACCACTCTTGTTTTGTGATACAAGCACACGAGCTCCACCCCTAGTAGAAGGTGGATCGTGATCACTATGTGTTTGAGACTCCCCACCCGGATGCTCGGTGTCCTTACCACTCAATGAATGATCACCACTATCATGAGCCTTGTCGGTAGAGACATTGACCACCAAAGTTCGGGACAAAGGGTCCTGCGTGTTGGAATCATTTCGCACCCCTTGTAATATGGGCCGGTGGTGAGTGGCATGTTGGAAGTCAAAGGGGGTATATATGACAATAGACGTCACTTTGGATGGAGTTCGGACTTTTGTTGTGAATAAGGCTTCGACCAATTCATTAGTTTAGTTTTAGTTTAGGTTTATATTAGGGTTTAGTTTTGAGTTACCGTCATACAAGACAACGGAGATTTAGTCCAGTGTGATTGAAGATTTAAACTTTAATCAAGATTTGATTTTTTTATTATTTACTTCAAATTTAATTCATGATTGTTATGATTGATTTAATTGTTTTTATCATATATTTGATTATGCTTGGTTAATTCTTTTTTTTTGGTCAAATATGCTTGGCTAATTCTCTTGTCTAAGGTGATGGGTTGTTAGGTTTAATATATAATCGAGTACTGATTTGTTTAATAGCCTAATTTGGTGTGAATACCACAATGTGTTTAATAGCCAGTCGGGCACCGCCTAACAACACGGCCATCCAATGTCGAGATGTCAATATCAAGTAGGAGACATTTGATGGTACTAATGTTCCTGACGAATATCTTGAGTGGGAAACACGCACTGATTATGTGCTAGACCACTTGAGTATGATGAGATCGAGAAACTTAAGGTAGTAACTCTGCACCTTACAAGTTTAGTGTGCAGATGGTGGTTTTGCACCGTAGACATCCGCCGTCGCCAAGGCCTCAACTAGTGTAGACTTGGCGCCAACTTCGGTACCTTTTAAAAAAAGGCATGTCTCGGAGGAACACGTTGAGCCCATGAGGCCGCGTGTAATTAATGTCTTCCAAGCAAGGAAACCGTTCATCGATGGATTTTTTCACAAAACTCGAGGAGCTTTCGCATAAAGCTCATATCTACATGTTGGAACGGTCTCCTTACATGCATTATGGCAGCGCTCAATCCACCGATCAGGGATCCATTGCAAATTCATAGCATAAGGAGCATCAATACATTGGCACACAAAACACAACTCCTCTATAATCAACAACAACGAAAGAAGTCCGAGCAATTCACATTTGCTCGCATGTATGGTTCTAGCCCTTCACCTTCTCCTGTCAATACCTTCAAATCTAACACTTCTACACGGCAAAATGGAGTTTCACACTCACCTAAAATAGGTTTTGAGGTACACCAACGAAGGGTAGTGGCACCTCCCCAATGTCAACCTCGAGAGCAACGTTACTACAAGTGTCAAGGCCTAGACCATCTCACCAAGGATTACCCACAACAAAAGAAGGTGTTGTTCAATGACATGGGCGAGTATAGATATGAGGAGGAACCAGCTGATGAGGTTATATGCTCAGTCGAAGTGGAGGAGACCGCAATCCTTAACGAGGAAGACACCGAGTACATTGATCCTACATATGTCATTTTAGGACACCTTATGCTTGGTCAATCGATGTGTACACTCATGATACAAGAATCCCCTTTGACAAGCCAAAGAGAAAACATTTTTCACACTAAGTGTACGGTGAGGGAAGCCACTCTTAGTGTAATCATTGATGAAGGGAGTTATTGTAACTTGATCAACTTTAAGTTGTTCGAGTACCTCCACCTACCAACCCTTCCCAATGCTACACAGTACGGTTTTAATGGCATCACTGATGACAACGCCGACATCATGGTAACACATCAATGCTTAGTGTCCTTTAACATTGGGTCTTACCACGATCAGGTACGTACTTTGTGATGTTGCTAGAATGTATTGTAGTCACATGTTATTAGGTTGTCCTTTGTTTTATGATAAAAAGGTGATTCATGATGGTTTCCTTAATACATATTTGTTTAACCACGATGGCAGGCGGGTCATGATCATACCCCTTTCTCCTCATGATGTGTTAGGAGAAGAGTTCCGAAAACGACAACATCACCAAGCTCATAAAGATGTTGAACAACGGCCTTGACGTAGCCCAAATTGACTTGGTCCCCAATGCAACTCTACCTAATAGGGCAGCATATCAAGCTAGCCCAGAAGAGACTAATGAAATTCAACGCCAAGTTCAGGATCTAATAGACAAAGGGTTGGTTCATGAGAGTCTTAGTCCATGCGCGGTACTAGGGATCTTAGTGCCTAAAAGGAAGGTTCATGACGCATTTGCATTGACTGTCGGGTCATCAATCAAATCACGGTAAAGTATTGTCACCCTTTCCCTCACTTTGATGATATGCGAGATGAACTACATGGTGCATGTTTCTTTTCTAAGATAGACCTTTGGAGTGGTTATCACCAAATTAGGATGAAGAAGGGGCATTAGTGGAAAACCGCGTTCAAAACTAAATCCCCGGTCTATGCCAAAAAAGAAGGGAAAGCGCCCGAATAAGACGCCCCTTTCTTTTTTCCTTTTTTTTCTTTCATTTTCATATTGAATATTGAAAAAGTAATAAGAATGAGAGGTGTTAAGCTTTGTATCATCCTGGCGTCGAGCTATTTTTCCTATACGGGCTTTATGAGTGGCTTTTAATGCCTTTTAAATTGACAAATGCACCTAGTACATGTATGAGGCTCATGAACCATGTTAGGCAAAAATTGTTAAGGGAACAATATGCATAACACATTTTAATTGTTTATTTGAGTTTGACCCCTTTTGGTTATTCTCTTGATTAGAAGTTGTGTCTATACCAAGATTTGAGTGGTGTTTGTGATTTGAGCTACACCCAAATTTTAGCGGGTTGCCTAGAATCAAGCCTTATGTAGTTCAGAGTGGTTTCAATTTTGTGTTTGATTTGGTTTGGATTTGGCTTTGTTTTCTTGTATACATCAGAGGATGAAACTCAAGTCCACCTTCTACTAAGGGTAGCTCGAACAACACTCCACCCGAGTAACATGAACCCACCTTCTCGGAAGGCAAACTCAAGTAACCCGACTATCATTTGCATAGAAAACGATTCGGCTTTGATGTGGAGTTTAATTTGGAATTTGATTTGTGTTTTGACTTAGAGGTCATTTTGAGGATTGTGGAATTGTATTTTTTTTTGGTGTGACTAAACTCGATGAGCGGAAGCTTTGTATCAAGTTAGGCTTGACACTTTGGTTTTGATGGAAATTTTACAATTGAGACCATTAAAGTCGACAAATGAATTTGGAGAGATTTGATTGAAAGTTTGGGTGTGACTAGACTTGGTGAGAATTTGATTTACACAGAGTTTCATACGTATCCACTTATTTGGTGGAATCAAGTCATCGTAGTTCGAGACAAAAATAATTTTTTTTTGTGGGTTTGATCGTGAGATCATTTGAGAATGGTGATCGGATTCGACGAGCAGTAGCTTTGTATCGAGTGGTCTACATATCCGACAAGTCAGAATCAAATCGGGCATAGTTCTAGAAAGAACCAATGTAATATGTTTTTGGCAATTGGACTCAATGAGCCTTGACTTTGTGTCGAGCTTCCTACGTCCCCCTTTTGAAAGGGATCAACTCACTCGTAGTTCTATTAAAAGGACAAATTTGAATTTGGTGGAATTTGGTTTTGATTTTTGGTGTGACCAAACTCGACGAGCGAAAGTTTTGTATCAAGTTAGAGTGGACACTTTGGATTTGATGAAAATTTGATATTTTGGGACGACTAAACTCAACGAGCGAAAGCTTTGCCTTGAGTTACATTTGACACTTTGGCTTTAATGAAAACTTGAGATTTGGTTTGGGGCGACTGAACTCAATGAGAATATTATTTGCATCGAGTTTCCTACATAGCTCATAAAAGAGCATCAAGTCATAACGCAGTTCTAAATGAATAACCTCATTCGATTTTCCTTTTGGAATTTGTGGTTGAACTCGATTGTTATATGAATTGCTATCGAGTTTCCTACATAGCTTATTAAGAGCATCAAACCTACGTAGTTCTACACGAACAACTTCATTTGATTTTGGACATGTGATTTCCTACGTAGCTCGTAAAGAGCATCAAATCTTAACGTAGTTCTACAGTTGCTGATTTTGCTTGGCTTAAATTCATTTGGAATCGAAGAAAGTCTTTTTGGAATTGTGATTGAACTCGAGGAGCTTTGACTAGACATCGAGTTTCCTACATATCCGACGAAACAGAATCAAATCTTATGTAGTTCTTAAAGGGATAGATTTAATTTGGTTTTGGCGATTGAACTCGATGAGCTTTGACTTTGGATCGAGCGTCCTACGTACCCTTTTGAAAGGTATCAAATCACTCGTAGTTCCGCCACTCTAATTTCACATGATTTTTGGTTTGAGCTTTGAGGCGGGTCTCGATAGTTGTTGAACTTGATGTCGATTGAGTAACTTGTCGAGAATGTTAAGCCACCAAAGTTCTCACATATAATTTAAACTTGGCTTGATGTGACTTTTCATCAAGATTGTGTGTCTAAATCTATCCGTCTTAGTCGTTGAACTAGACTTGCATTGGTGACGGGCTCAACAGACGACTCGACGGGCATGACCAAGGTTTTCGAGCACCGTCATTATGCTCCCCCATCATCCAGGAGGCTCTTCGAGCAAGTGCCGATGCAGCAGCTCACCGTGAACGGGCCTGAACCGTTGCTGAAGAACCCGCAAAAACTGTGTGAACATGCCAACTTTTGAGCCTTGCCACAATTGCTACAAAGCTTCGATTTCATTGTCTTTTATTTCAGTGTGTTCCTTGCAATGTCTTCTATCAATCGCAAGTTTCTGTGGGCCTGTATACACCTTGACCTGAATGCAATAGAGCCTTAAATTGGGTTCCTAGGCAATTCTTTTGCAGAAACTGCAAGAACATGTCAACTTCACAGCCTCGCCACTGCTGGTACAAAGCTCTGTTTTTGTTGCCCTTTGTTTAAGCGCGTTCTTTGCAGTGCCCTATATTGATCCTAACTCTTGGTATGCTTAGAAGCATTTTTTAATGCTCACAACAACGCCTCCAATTTTGTAGCTAGGCAGCTTTTTGCCTCGTTTGCGACTTCATGCCTGTTTTTGTCGCTCTCTTTGCATGGTGTTCGAGGCTGCTTTGACCTATTTTTGGAGTAAATTCTTAGTCTGAAGATATAGTGGGCGTGGAATAAAGTTTGAAGTTTGAGTCGCGGGCACATAAAGATCATTGTCAGGTACTCGAGAAGCGCACAAAAAATGCCATGTTGTGCAGGAATCATCCAAATGTGGCGGAGAGGCCAAAGTCTGGCGTTAGCTGCGGCCACCACAGAGCTCTGTTGCTGCTTCTGTTTCTTCCACTATACTTCTTGCATAGCGTTCTTTTGGTCCTAACTCGTCATTCACTTAGATACACTTTGAGTTGTTTGTACCATGGCCTGGAACATGACTGTTTGAGCAGTTTTTTTTTCTCCGCTCGTATGATTTTGAGGCTTTTTATGTTGCTCATTTTGTTGGGCACTCGGGGCTGCTTCGACCGATCTTTGAGGGAAGTTGTTGACCTTCGGTGGTAAGTGTCATGGCATAGGCTTGAGAACTTGGTTCGCAGGAATGCCGGGACTATTGGTAAGCGATCGAGAGGCGCGACAAGGTGGATAATTTGACACAAAGCGGGAGTGATCTTGTTTATTTGAGTTTTGATGTGTATTCTTCTGCTTGCCCAAACATGCCAATTTCTTTTACGAGCACTTTAATTTCAATTCTCTCAATTTGATTCATGAGTCTTTAATTCAACACGTCAGTGGCTGAACTTTGGAGCAATTAGGAACCCTTGACATAATCTTAATTCAGTTGGTAGCAATGAGGGAGAATCCATCTTAGGATCGGGTTTTTTTTCGGTTTATGTTCCGACCTAGATCGATTTGGAGTTGATACTGTCAATTTGGGAAAGAGAAGTATTCTTTTGTTTACCTCCTAAGCTATTACAGTTTGTAAATCTCCCATTTTTCAATCAAGATCTCCTACATCACTTTATACTCCACTCCCAACAACACAAAAATATTTTTAGATTTATTTAATCTTAAAAATAATTTTAAAAATTATATTTACATTAATAACATTCATTCTTATATATTCATAAAATTTATTTTGAAAAATCATATTTTTAAATTTTTAATAATTATAATTTGTTAAATATTGCCTTTTTAATTTTTAAAAATTGTAAAACATGATTTTTGAAAATATAATTTTATAAATATATAAAAATAGATGTTAATAATATAAATATAATTTTTATAATTTTTTAAAAGATTAAATAAATATCAAAATATTTTTGTGTTGTAGGGAGTGGAGCATATAGTGATGTAGGAGATCTTAATTGCCCATTTTTTATGCCCACCTTATCTTTGTAATTTTTTTATCTGGTGTTTAAATGAACATTTTGGGACTTTTGTTTGAAAGTCCTTTGTCTGGGTTCAACCAACGTTTCCTCTTCATCAATTTTTTACTGTAATTTAGCACCAATTTCAGTGCTTTTGAGTTTCGATGATTTTGTTAAGGATGCTCCCGGAAATGAGATTCTTTTGGAATTAGATCCCACTCCGTCTTGAACTTGAACCGTAACTGGGTCAATTTCATCCTCAATTTCTTTGTTCATGCCCTAGTGAAATTTGGGCAGCATTTTGTTTGCATTTGGGTTCATCCGTAGGATCGGTGTAGCGGTGAAACTTTTACGTTTCGAACGTTTACGAGTTGTTTTTGGCGCTAGGCGAAACTTTCACATTTCGAGCCTACAACACCCCCATTGAATTGAATGCCGAATGCAAAACTTTTACATTTTGAGTCTATAACGCCCCATCGATTGCCCGAATGGATTAGAAAGTAGAGATTTGTACTTTTAGCAAAGACTTTTTTTTTTTTTTTTGTTTGTGTTTGCTGTAGTCGATCTCTCCTTATATATACTCTCTTTTCTCTCCGTTTTTTTCTTTTGGCTCCGGCCCTCTTTTTTTTTTGGCACCCGTATTGCAGGTTACACACCTCCTCATTGACTAATTGTCATATAGAGAATTTAATGTTTTCCATTGGCTGTTTCATGCCAAAGACGTAACCGAACCGTCATTCCCAAGCTTCAATTCAGCCGTTTCACTTGTTTGATGTTAATCCGGTTCCTATATCAACACCTAGCTTAAGGAGTAATTAATTACCCTAAAAAATTTACTGCATTTATAATTATTTCCCTCCTAATGTGGACTTGTTCAAACGATCCACTCATATCGCAAATGAATGCGTAGCTAGAGGTAATAAATATTTTATTTGATCATTACCTACTAACTGTGAGATTGTAAGATTGATGTAAAATCCTCCTTAGAGTTTCCATTCATTGATAAACATATATATATATATGTGTTACAAAACTCAATATTGGGCCTTTGAGACCACTATACATGATAAGACCTATGTAATCTATCAAACCCCCGCAGTCGAAACTGGAGGGGGTCGTACAGTGAGACTGGAGCGAAAATCAATGAACAACTGTCGTGGTAAACCCTTGGTGAATATGTCAGCGTACTGATAGGAGGACGGGACATGTAGAACACGGACATGTCCAATGACAACCTTGTCCCTGACGAAGTGGAGATCGAGCTCAATGTGCTTCGTGCGTTGATGCTGGACTGGGTTGCTAGCCAGATAGACGGCGGAGACGTTATCAATGTAGACCAGAGTGGCCTTCTGAAGAGGGCAGCGAAGCTCAAGAAGGAGATTGCGCAGCCAAGAGCACTCGGAGACAACGTTGGCCACACCTCTGTATTCTGCCTCAGCGCTGGAGCGAGACACGACAGACTGACGCTTTGCCGACCACGACACAAGGGTGTCGTTGAGGAAGACACAGTAGCCAGACGTGGAGTGACGTGTGTCAGGACAACCACCCCAATCTGCATCAGTGTAAGCAACAAGGTCAAGCTTAGGGGAAGGAGTGATCGTGGTGCCTAGCTCGAGGGTGCCGCTGATGTACCGAATGATCCGCTTCAAGGCCTGAAAGTGGGGTTCCCTGGGTGCATGCATGAACAAGCAGATCTGCTGAACGGCGTAACTGATATCAGGCCTGGTGAAGGTGAGATACTGAAGAGCACCAGCAAGGCTCTTGTACAATGTCGGATCATCAACCAAAGGACCAGAATGAGCACTGAGCTTGTTAGATGTATCGAACGGGGTGGCGACATGATTACAGTTAACCATCTTAGCCCGAGCAACAATCTCAGCAGCGTACTTACGATGTGAGAGAAACATACCAGACGCATGACGCTGAACAGCAACCCCCAAGAAGTAGGATAACTGACCCAGATCGGACATGGCGAACTCTGCACTCAACTGCGAAATAATCGACGTCCGAAGAGCATCAGAAGAGGCAGTGAGAATGATGTCATCGACATACAGTAAGAGAAAGGCCATGTCTGAGCCTCTGCGATAGATGAACAGAGACGTGTCCAAGCGGCTGCCAATGAAGCCCAAGCGTAGCAGATGAGAAGCAAAGCACTGGAACCAAGCCCGCGGAGCCTGTTTCAACCCATACAGAGATCGCTTCAAGAGACAGACGTGCTGGGGACGATCAGCATCAGCAAACCCCGGCGGTTGAAACAAGTAAACTGTCTCATTCAGATGACCATGAAGAAAAGCATTCTTGACATCCAACTGATGAATGGCCCAGTTGCGCGACAATGCTAAGCTCAACACCACTCGGATAGTGGCAGGCTTGACGACGGGGCTGAAGGTCTCATCACAGTCAATACCTACCTGCTGAGAATGACCGTTGACCACAAGACAGGCTTTGTAGCGCTCCAACGTCCCATCAGAGCGGAACTTGTGACGGAAGAGCCACATACATCGGATGACGTTCGCTTCAGGAGGGCGAGGGACCAGAACCCAAGTACCATTCCTTGTAAGGGCCCTGTATTCGTCGAGCATAGCCGCCTGCCAATTCGGGTCGAGGAGGGTTGTTTTGTGGGAGGTGGGTATGGGGGAGAGGGAGGCGGAAGGGACGGACGCAGGGGGGCTGTGAGGCGGCGGGCTGTGCGGCGGGCGCAGCACTAGGCTGCGGCCGCGGCCGCGGCAGCGGGGTGGGCTGCGGGAGGTGGCATGGCTGCGGCCGCGGCATCACAACTGCAGGAGGGGATGACGGCAAGTGTGTGTGGGAATAGGAGGCGGGGTGATGTTCGGTGTTCATGGAGACGATCTGACGGGGTCGGAAGACACCGGAGACGCTGCGGGTGTGTGGTCTGGTGGTAGGGGGTGGTGGAGGTGGTGTAGGGGGGAGGCAGGAGCACCGGGAGAGCCCTGGGGGAGAAGAAAGTGAGGGAACGATGACTCTGACTCGGACTGAGACACAGGAGGTGTAGAAGAGGGGAGGGGAGGAGAAGCAAAGGGGAAGCGAGACTCATCAAAGGTGACATGGCGAGACACAATGAGCTTATGGGTATTGATATCGAGGCAGAGGTAACCGCGATGATCAGACGGATAGCCTAGGAAGACACAAGGAGTGGAGCGCGGGTGAAGCTTGTGTGGGGCGGTGGATGACTGGTTTGGGAAGCACAAGCACCCGAAGGTACGAAGGTGATCATACCTAGGCAAAGTGCAATAGAGGGCCTGACCCGGCGAGCGATGGTGAAGGGTGGTAGATGGGAGAATGTTGAGGAGATAACAGGTGGTGGATAAGGCTTGGTTATGGTTCTGATGATTCGTTCGGCCTTGCCATTTTGCTGGGAGGTATAGGGGCAAGACAACCGATAGGAGATCCCATTTGTGGCGAAGAAAGAGTGAAAATCTTTTTTGTCAAATTCACGGCCATTATCACATTGGAAGCATTTGATGGATGTGTGAAACTGTGTTTTGATGTAGGCATGGAATTTGGAAAAGACAGGAAACACTTGCGACTTGAAATGCAACGGGAAGACCCATAAGAAATGAGTGTAATCATCTAGTAACAAGAGGTAGTACTTGTGACCCTCCTTGCTAGGCACAGGAGAGGTCCATATGTCACTATGAATGATGTCAAAAGGGGCAAGGGTAGAGTTCAAGGACCGTTGAAACGGTAGTCGGGCATGTTTGCCTAACTGACAGGACGAACATAGACTAGAGCGTAGGTCTTTAGGACAGGTGACAAGACTCTGAGAATGGAGGACATCTAGAACGACAGCACTGGGATGACCCATGCATGCATGCCAGAGGCTGGACAATGATGCCGAGAGGGCGATCGGGCATGGCTGACTGGACACAGGAGGTGGTGTGACAGGGTAGAGCTCCCCAGTGTTGTTACATCTCATGCGAGTAACCCCCGTAGTAAGATCGTTCACAGAGAAACCAAAGGGATCAAACGTAAGGGAAACATTATTGTCAGTAGTGAACCGACGGACAGAGATAAGGTTTTTGACAATCTTTGGGGCAATGAGGACATTGTTAAGGTGTAGTGGGTGGGTTGGGGTCTGTAATTTGGCGTGGCCAATCCCTGAAGTAGCAAGACGACCACCATTGCCGACGATAATAGAGTGTGCAGAACCCTTAAAGGAAATAGATGAGAGGTTACCTGAGGAGTTCGTCATGTGGGAGGTGGCACCAGTGTCCATGTACCAAGAAGAGTCGGGAGATATCGTTTGCATAGAGGAGAAGGCGTGATGTGTAGCAGGAGCAGGCGGAACATAGGCGGCGTTCCAAGGGCAAGGGCCGTGAGGCCACGAGAGGCGCAACCGCTGCGTAGAGCTGCTGGCGCTGCATATGCCGCGGCCGCGGCTAGAATCGGAGGTGAACATTTTTTTTTTAGAGCGGCGCCGAAACCCTAAGGTGGGTAGGAGGTAGGGTTTCGCAAAGCGGAGAGAGAGAGAAGGGAGGTGGAGGCCGGTGAGGGAGGCCTAGAGGGAGAGAGAGAGTGCGGCGGCGAGGTGACGATGCCGGCGGCGGTAAGAGGAGGGTGGGGCGGGAGGATCAAAGTACGGTTCCGTGAGGAAGAAAAGGCTGTGATACCATGTGAGATTGTAAGATTGATGTAAAATCCTCCTTAGGGTTTCCATTCATTGATAAACATATATATATATATATATATATAGGTTACAAAGGTATTGAGTCTTATTGGGCCTTTGGGCCCACTATACATGATAAGACCTATGTAATCTATCACTAACTAATATATGCCCAATTTTAAAGTTACGACTTTAGGTGTATAATATCTAATGTTAATCATGGGTAACATTTTCTACCCGTGAAATTTTACTTGTTAACAAACCACGTGGTTAGAACTTAGAAATTACTTGAGGAAGTTTGTGGTTGTTTATTTGGATGACATCTTAGTTTATATCAAGAACCTTCTGGAAGCTTGACGTACTTTGGACATCAACGGTTCATGATCAATTGTGCACGAGCACATTTGGGTCCAGCTATGACCCATTGACTTATGAAAGAATGTAGACAAGGCTCTACGCATGGAGGTCCACAACTGCAGGATATTAAAAATTTCAAACGCGATGTGATGGCTTACATTTCGGGTGCAGATGCACAAATGGTGCTTGATAGGTTTATACTAAAGAGATAGGCATCTTCCACTTTCTTTTTTTTACCATGTTGTCGATGAAAACAACCAATTACTACGATTATTCTGGTGCGATCCTATATCTTGGACAAATTTTGCTGCATTTGGTGATGTTGTTTCGTTTAACTCAACCTACCGGATGAACAAGTATGTTCTCAACACGGTACACTATAATATTTTGCATGAGTTATTATTCTGTTATAGTGTAGCAAATTTTCGGTCATGATAGAGTAATTATTCGTTCGTTTATGATAACATTGGTTTTTTTCGTCAGAGATGTATCGTGGTCCTAGATATCAAATAAAAAACCCTTATGATGTATGTAATAACTTTTGGTTTTTGTGGTGTATATGTACATGTATAGCATGGTCTTCGCGCCGTTTGCGGGGTTGGATAACAATCGTAAAGCGGTTACGTTTGAGGCTGACTTATTGTTAACAGAGGATAAGCATTCGTACAAGTGGTTGTTTGAGAGCTTCGAAAAAGCCATGGGGAAGGACCCTATAGTAATTGTACCAGATAAGGACTCGTCCATGAGGGAGGCTATAACAGAGGTGTTTCCTAATACCCGCCATCGATTTTGCCTATGGCATATAATGATGAAAGTTTCTAGAGAGGTAAATATTATGTTATTGCTACATTGTATCATTACGAATGATATTGCTTCATTTTAACTTTATAAACTTGATGTTATCAAGTATTCAATACGTTGATGATTTTTTTTTCGGTAAGTTGCTACCAAGTATTCTTTAAGTTGATGATTAGTATTCAATAAGTTGGTATCAAGTATTCATTACGTTTCTGTAAGTTGGTAACAAGTATTCATTACGTTGTTGCTTATTATTCAGTAAGTTGGTAGCAAGTATTCATTACGTTGATGATGACTATTCATTCTGTTGAAGATTATTATTCAGTGGTACCAAGTATTCATTCTGTTGAAGATGATTATTCCTTCACATACAATGATCTCCATGTGTCTTCATATTTAAATATTTCAGGTTCCAAAAGAAGTATGTCTCAACAAAGAATTTCGGCAGAAAATAAACAGAGTTGTATGGAGCTACGAGATCACCGTCGAAGAGTTTGATGAGATGTGGAAGGAAATATTGTCAGAGTTTTCTCTAGAAAATAACAAATGGCTTACGCTCATGTACAAGTTGAGGATCATTTGGATACTTGCATTTTTTTTCAAAGATGTGCCAATGAGTGGGTTAATTAGAACGACATCCATTTTTTAGTCAGCCAACAGCTTCTTTGGAGAGTATTCTAGCCGACATTTCAGCCTGGTTGAGTTAATGATGCAATTTGATAGTGTCATGGATACTCAACGACACATACAAGCAAAGCTAGACATGGAAACCGCAACTGCAGTTCCAACTTATGAGACCCGTCTTGCTATTGAGCAATATGCATCATCAATGTATACTTTGAGGGTCTTTGCTAAGGTTCAAGAAGAGATTGCTGATTCAATCACCATATGCAATGTGACAAACGAGACTCGGGATGGTTTGGGCAAAACTCATGTTGTCGTAGAAGAAGATATTGGGGACTTTCACGGGGTATATAAGGCAGCAACCGAGGTTTCTACATGTAGTTGCAATACTCCATACGATTGGAATCTCTTGCAAACATATGTTTGCAAAGTACAAATATATGGGTATCAAGATCATACTATCTATAATGGTCAAGTCAATGTGGACAAAGCAAGTTAGGGAGTTGTCACATGTTGATGTTGATGATACGATGCTAAAACAGTGTGTTGCGATTGAGGCTAGGAATTTGGCAGTGAACGGGCTTTGGGGCACTATACATTTCACGGTTGGCCTCGTGGAGGATGACAATGAACTTCTTGACGATTTTATGAAGAATTTGCTAGAGAAGAAATCACAATACATGCAGAAGGTAGTGGACTCCGTTTCAATTGGGACAAGCAAAGAATCGTTTGTGGAGAAGTATGTAGGGGTGAAGCCTCCATGCAAGGTCCTCATTCAAACCCCACCACAAGCTAAGAAAAAAAGACATAGGTTAAAAGAGTCGTTGGAGAAGGCGACAGAGAAAGAATCAAAGACAAAATCAACCTACACCGAATAATAGGGGTTACGTTACCAGGTTTCACGTGGTGCATATAATTAATAAGGCGATTATACAATTGAATATTTACTATTAAGTTTCTGAATAATTCGATAATATCATTGAATACTTACTACAAAGGTGCCGAATTATCAAATATGATGGACGATTTTTACAAATTAATGACAGTCAACATACATCATTGAATAATAAAGCAAATCTTATTATACATTTACTATAAACCGGACTTCGTGTTACCCCCATTACCTCCATCACCACGGGTGTGGTCGCATCATGCACACTCGTGGTCTCCTCAATCACCTACGTATATATATGGAATGTGGTCGCATCATGCACACTCGTGGTCTCCTCAATCACCTACGTATTTCCAAGGTTTTAAGATCCCTCCAACAAGTGGTCAATTGACTAATTAACACTGTACATTTGCCTCATGTTCGTTTTTGTTAGTGTTGTCCACATTTAATGTCACACCGGCTCTACACCCATCTCCCTTACTAATCTCGACAAGCACATCTTCTACGGGATCCTTGAAGCCAATATCACAACACGGGACTCCCAAATTGAAGGATGGTCATTTGTTTCTTTTTGTGACAAGATCTTCCCTTGCTTTCAATGCTTCATCAATTAGATCCATGTTACGCAGGAATGCAGGATCATTCCAAAATGATTGGATTCCTTGGGACACAACAGTGGCAACCGGTGTTAAAGATATGGATTCTAGACCTATTGCCTCTGGGTACCCACGTCTAAGAACAACTTTTCCAAGCTCGTAGCAACACTGTGTTGAAGGATCACTTTTTAGATCTTCTGGTACGTTGTTCAGTTTGTCCACAAATATCTTCATTGCTCGACTCACTTGCACAACTGATGTAACCAAATCTTCATATAACTCCTAAATTATATAGCGAAACCAATGAAAAATTAGATTTTGAAATGAGTTACCTGTAAGGTACATTGTTATCTTTGAACAATCAAACTCCCATGTCAACAATATTAATAAAAAAACACATACTTATAGTACACATACCTCCTTCGATGCCCTTTTATCACCAGTTTCTAGTAGCTTTTGCATTGGTGGTTCTATACGTCCTTTTTTCGAACCCACCACTCTTCATTTCCAACTTCTCTCTTGCTGATATCGTATTGTCGGACCATCCCTTGAAGACAGGTAGTGATCTTGGGACTTGTCGCTTTCCTTGGTGGACAAAACTGTCTATGTACAGTAGCTGAACTAGTTGGAAACATATATATCATTAGTTGGTGAAATGTATATGGTTACTTGCTAATATGCTATGTACAAACTATATGCAATACTTACCACTAAGAATAGAACCGGCCCTCTGTACAAACCTTTCCTTTCTTCTCCAAACTTCAGTTTTTCCTTTATCAAACTTGCTATAACAAACTCACACCAATTCAGTCCCCTGACAGCATCTACGTTGTCTATGACCTTCACAAAAAGTTGTGTCACTCTGACTACTGACCAGGCTACTATAGAACAACACCATGAAGTTTTGGACGAATTGCAAGCCACCATCCACACTCTTGAGCATCTCTGCCGCAACATGTGTAGGCCTTAAAGATGCAAATTTCTTCTCATATTGAGATCTCCATTTCAATATCACTTCATTCATTTGGTTCTTACCCAGCAGAACAACGAACTTCCCACCAACAGGGATACCGAAGCACCTGTGTACATCCATCTCATTTATTTCGATGCTTCTGCAATTGGGGAACTCTAAGTTGCACTTGTGTGGATCGAAATGGTCAATTACCCATGATGCAAGTGACAAGGGTTGCTTCTTTAACTCCAGCTCCAACAACAAACCCAACCCAATGTAATGTAAGATTCGAAGCTGGGCCTCATTCCGTTCATTCTTCTTGAGTTGTTGTAGTGCATCGACAAACGTTTAAGGTGATGTCCGTGTGTGAATTTGGTTGAACGTGTCCAGGTTTCCCCTTGAGTTCATCCTCTTCTTTCCTTTTACATCACTCTGCACTTGTTTAGTACCATCACCCTCGTCTTCTTCAGCTTCCCTCTCTTCATATTCAGTTTCTTCTTCTTTTGCAATTACATGAACAAATTTATTTCAATATTAGTCATGCATACCCAAAGGTTTGTTGTTTTATAACCAATTACAGTCGAATAAATGTTTTTAACTCATAGAACAAATGATATTATTCAACTGAATAAATGGTCTTTTTAGTTTTATCCTTTTCAATGTTGATTATAAAAGCTAACCATTACAATATTATTACAGAAGACTCAGTTCTAGATTATCATTGAATTATTACTATAACCTTATTATGGTACACAAGCAAATACTCACATTTTCAAGAATATTATATGACAAATTACCTAACACTTGACTCATTACCTTCTTCCCATGTGGTGTCAATCCTTGCTAGTTTGGTCCTACAACCGGTGGGTGATGAGTGGACGCGGCGAGTGAAATATTTGGTGAGTGATGGGTCTGGTAGGGTGTAGGGTTTTGGGTGGTAGATCGGGTGATGGAAGTAGATAATCCACCCACCACCCGACCAATTTCTATTCCTATTTTTTCGTGGCTCCATACGTCGTTCAGTCCGTTCTCCCTTTTCTTAAATCTCCATAGCCGAAGCCGCATCGACAGGGAAATAGCCCGCTATGCTCGGTCAGCAGGGCAACCTGTTTTCTAATTTAAAAATAAATAAATTCTCAATTTATCTAGACTCTCCATTTCACCTCAATCAATGGTATAGATTCGGGTTGTTCAGAATGTGACCCGACCCAAAAACCGAACCGAACCAAATCGAAAAACTCAATTTCGGACTGCCTCGGGTAGTATACGGTTCGGACATCAGGCTGCAAAACAAAAAAGAAATTTTTATTTCGATCCAAAAACCGTAACCGAATCGAAATTTTTGGTTCTGGGCCAAAAAATCGTTTTAAAAAAAACGTAATTAATACTCTAGTTGCCCGCAACACAATACTCGCCCAAGTTCAGGGATTCCCTGCGTCGGCTCAACCAACTGACAGAAGAGTTGTTACACTATGTCGCTCCTCTTTTATCGTTTATGTTAGCCTGCGTCTGTAACTAGGGGTGGAAATGGGTCGGGTGATGGATGGGTGAACCGATTTTTTCACCCGACCCATAACAAAAAAATTCCACCCGACCCATCACCCACCCGTCTAATGTTTCACCCATCACCCGACCCGTCGTGTAAATCAGGTGGTTAATCGGGTGAAAGAAATTTAAAGAAATCCAAAAATCATTCATATTCGGTAATTTTATAAACCATGTCAACATATGAATCTTACTAAATGAATAAAAGACTTATTCATACATTATATCACTATCCTTAACTTACAAAATTAGTATTAGAAGTTTAATATATCAAACTAAATGAGATGAATTTAACTCGGTTACTAGATTTAAAATAAATTAAAAAAGTATAGAAAAACTATGTCCTTAAAAATCAGACTCATGTGTCATTTCTTAATATCTTTGCATAAAGAGGATTATTGTTATAAATCTCATGACAAATTGGAAAAATACAATTTGGTTAATCATGGATTAATACAGTAAATGCTAACAAAGTCGTTGGAAAGAGCCAAATTGCTTACACTCTATCGGTATATGCAATACAAATAAATTAAAGAAATTTTTAAAAAACATGGAGTTAAATAATGCAAGTTTATATATATATTTTTTAAACCTTTTTGAACAAGAACACTTCAAAAATGGAGAAACTAAAGGTAGAAAATGAGAAATATATTAGTTATGTTAAATTATACTCCGTATTATTTATACACTAGCCTCATTTTTATAATAATCGTGTGGGCTAACAAGTGGTTAAGCAAGTCGGATAATGGGTCGGGTAAGGGGTCGGGTAATGGGTGGAAACTATATCACCCATCACCCGACCCATCACCCATTTCACCCGACCCATCACCCATCCTTCACCCGGTTTTTTTCGGATTTTCTTCGGGTTTTCACCCTAATAATCGGGTCGCATGGGTCAGATGAATCGGTCACCTACGGGTGATTTCCCTATCTGTAACTGCACCCTTATAATTCGATTGTTATGCTTTGTTGTTGTTTTTTGTATTTAACATGTTTGATGGTTAGTCCGTCGCCGATTTTTTCGGCCTATCGACTTACCGGACCTGTTCGAGTGTTCGGTGGATCGAATTTTTACTTAATAAAAAAAATAATACTCGCCCAAGTTCATTGTTCACTTTCCCCGCTCTAGTCGCACTCGGCAGCTCGAGTCACCCAACTCTATTTCAATCTATTTTAATCTTCATTCTTCACTTTCCAAAGTTCACACACAACACCCCTAGTCCCCCACAGCACAATACTCGCCCAATTCCAGTCGCCCGTACAGCCGTACTCGGCACTCTCAGACCGCCTCGCCGGACTCGCACGCCCCCGTCGTCGCCTCCGTCGCCATCCCCGTTGGCCACCAGTGCTGCAGCCCTCGCCTGCCCTCTCTGGCTCCCGGTCTCGCAGTCCCGCAGCTGGACCCAACCCAAACATTCTATTCTGAATTGCTTTTTTTTTTGGCAGTCAATCTATTAACCTAATTGAAACTTGATTTTGCAAACTTATTTTTCTGTTTACATTTTTCATTAGCTGTACTTTAATTACTTTAATTTTCAAAGCTATAAAGTTGTGAGTTTCAACGTACTCCAGAGTCGGTTTTCTAGGACCGAACAAACCGAAAACCGAGTAGTCGGTTTTGGTTCAGGCCTCGGTCCAACCTCTAAAAAATTCGGGTCGTCGATTTTGGTCTGAACCGTTTGAGTCGGTTTGGTTCGGACCGTTTGTGCCACGCTAGTATAGATTTGTTTAAATGAGGATTGGATCTGTCCTTGGGAGGCGGAATCATCATTTCTAACTCTCTGTCTCTTCTACAAGACTTCTCTTCGATCAATCCAAACTTCCCATATTTATAGAGAAGCAAATCGAGCTACTGATCGTCTCACTCATATTGTTCCATCCTTTTCGAGCTCGTCTCCCCCTACGACCCAGAGTTTCTTGGTCTTATCCATTTGGATGCTCTTGACTAGACTGACCTCCAATCGGTCAAATTCTTTTTGATTAAAAAAATGGTATAGATTTGTTAATACGATACATGTTATAACACATATATAGGTTGGATCCCGTGTAAGTAGCTCTTACGTTGTAATTTGTAAGCAGTGAAATTATTTATAGGCACCAAACAATTAATCGTGCATAATAATGTAATTATTCATATGTACCAACAAGTGTATTTATTCATTGATACCAAAGAATTATTCGTATGTATGTACATATGAATAATCACATGGTACCTACGAATAATGTCACAAGTTACCTTTAATTTCAGTCGTTTGATCTTCTTAATCCGACGCTCTAGATTTGCTCAAAAATTACACTATAAGAGTTGTGTGATATTCTATATATATAAATGTATTTTTTCATGTATAATTGGTAACATAGATGACACTTATAAACATAAATTTGATAGTTAACTGTGAAAGTTAATTAATGACAATATTTAAAAAAACTTGAATACAATTTAGAATTTAATCCGAGATCAGTTGACATATAGCAATTTTGTTGACCTTAATATGAGTTTGCATTAAAAATCTCATTTGAGTTTCCTTTCACTAAGTACAATATTGTCATTGTCCAACTCATTAATTGTACTAATGAGTTTTACTTACGGTGTGTTTGGATCCAACTATTTATATTATGTTTATAATGTAAATAGATAAGGTGGTGTTTGGTTATTATAATTTTTAAGATGTTTAAATTAAGGGTGTATTTGGATTCCACGATGTATTAATTATAACACAATTATTTTATCTCGATTTATGTGATTATTTAATCAAATTACCTTTTTTATCTCAATTTTTACGAAATAAAATAATTCCATTTTTATTAAAATTCAATGGAATCCAAACACACCCTAAATTTAAACTCTTCTTATTTTCACATCATACTATTAATTTATTATGTCTTGAAATTTGTAAACAAACTCCTAAATTTCAAACCAAAATATTGCAATCCTCATAAAATTAGTTGCTTCATTGAATCTCATACCTAAAAAAAACGTACAAAGCAAGAATCACGCCATGAAATTGACAAGTACGAGTGTGGACTAACCAAATATAGATGTGAAAACGGAATCTATATAACGAATAGGACATATGAAATCAACAATTGGTACGATCGCGAGATCAGTGGACTAACCAAACATAATTGGGAAAAACGGATTAATAATGAAAAAATTAATTAAAATACCCCCACCTTTGGGGTATGGTAAAAATATATCCTAAACTTTCAAATGTAATAAAAATATCCCGACCTTTGAGGCTAGTGGTAATATATTAGCACGGGTTTTTCTCACGGGTCAAAAATACTGACAGAGCAGCCTACGTGAATTTTTTTTTTTTGACAAGGACTTTCTTGGACGGTTTCCTTAGATAAAAAAAAATAAAAAGTTTGATTGGGTTCATACCCAATGTCTTTTCCTCTCTCTTATCTTCTTCCGTGGTCGCCTCTTGAACTGGTGTGGATTCAAGGAGATTGATCGAGATTCGAGGAGGAGAAGTTGCTTGACTAGGTTTAAGGTTGATTTTTTCATCATTAAAAATGAAAATAAGTTGTTGGGTATGAATCAGGTCCAACTCTTTATTTTTTTCTTAAAGAAACCGTTCAATAAAACCCAATTTTAGTGCTAATTTGTAAAAAAAAAAGCTTCCACTTAGGCTGCTTTGTCAAAAAACAATCCATGTAGGTTATCTTCTCAGCATTTTTGACCCATGAGAAAAACCCGTGCTAATATATTGCCACTACCCTCAAATATTGGGATATTTTTATTACATTTTAAAGTTTAGCATATATGTTTACCATATTGCCAAAGGTGAGGGGTATTTTAATTAATTTCTCCATTAATAATCTATGTGGAACTTATCAGCACATATGAAATTAATGAGTGTACGAGAGTGGACTGACTAAAACAGCCGCCGGTATCGATCTCAGCACATAGAAAGATAAAAAGACAACATTGACTTGAATTGATCGATCCATCGATCCCTGCAAGTAAAATAAAGGGAAAACAGTGTAATTCAATAATATACCATAGATATATATCCAGGTGTGAGAAACAGAGAAACCAAGAATATATTGAAGAAGCTTCCATATAACCATAAATTAAATTAATATCAATGTATAGTGATTTATATAGGTGGTTACAAGAGTGGGAACTAGACAACTAGTATTAAAAAAGAGACTTGGACCCTTATTAAATTTGAAAAAGCTTTTGTGGAACTAGTATATATTCTGACAGTTTACTGTCTATCGACTTTATCGGTTATTCGAGGCTCGAGTAGTAATATATGTCTAATTCTTGAATGTTTTCCTAATAAAAATAAAAAAAATAGAGACTTGGACCGTAATCAAATTTATCCATGTGCCACTTCTTGGAGTAAATATTTTAGACAAGTTAATTAATGATCGATTCAATATATTTAAGACCTATATATTTAAGTCACGTCTACAAATAATCACATATATTTTATCCACGTGTGCCATTTTAAGTGGTAACTAGAATTAGTACTATTGTTAGAAATGATGATGTGTGAGACGCTCTGTTTAATTTTATGGAAAAAAACGTTGGGAGCGTTTTGCTCCTAGGGCACCACCGCCACCACCTTGTTCAACCTTTGGCTATTGCCCTGCCACCAAAAATTCGAGCCTCCCATCCCCGTCTTTTAGCACTTGTTTGCACTCCTTGTGCTCCACCACCTCACCCGAGCCGCCAACTCTCAACTTCTCCCACGAAGGAGTGGCCACCGCCTGCAACTTTCACTCTCAACTTTCGGCCCGAAACTGGGTTTCCGCCTACTGAAGTGACACCCTCAGATCTGCCCTCCCGCCACCTTTCTTCACCACTGCCATAGCAGCATGCCGGTAGACCTGTCAAAACATGACCCGACCCGAGGACCCGACCCAACCCGACCCGTAAAACGTGGGTTTTGGTTCAAATCTTTCAACTCGAAACCCGAAGCAACCCGAACCCGTTCAACCCGCAAATTTCTGGGTCGGGTTCGTTGGGTCAACTCGTGGGTCACCCGCTGGGTCAAGATCTAAGATAATAAAATCATAAATAAATTACAATTTAACTTAATATTGAAATTTATTACTAATAATAATTAGGATTGAATATTATCTTGCCTATTGTTATGTATATAAAAATACATATTACTATTGTAGCAACATTAATTACTTTTTTTCAATTGTATAACTATTACTCCATCTGTTTACTTTTAGGATTAGGAACTATGTAAATAGTCATTAAAAATACTCCATCTGTTTACTTTTAAATGTTGTTTACTATTCATGTATGGTTTTAATGATGATAAAAATTATATAAAATATCAATATATATACTTCAAACGTACTAAAAAGAATGAAATTATAACAAATAATAAAAAAAATGATATTTTACATATTTTTATCATCATTAAATAATGTGTATGAATAGTAAATGACATTTAAAAAAATTCTAGACGAGTAACGCTTTTGACCCGCTGGGTCGACCCGAACCCGTTAAATATGGGTCTGGGTTGAGCATTTCATGACTCGTAACCCGAGACGACCCGACCCGTAATAGACCCGAACCCGAGATAACCCGACCCAAACCCGACCCGTCCGACCTGTTTAACAGGTCTACAGCATGGTGTTGGTCAATGCCGGTTGTTCTCCGACTCCTTTATGGGGCTTTGGTTTGATTAATTTTTGCTTTATTGTTATCATTTGGTGTTTTTTAATTTTGGTACCAATTGTTACGAACGTTTGATTCCTTTCGTTTTTATGTATTTGTTGACCTAGTCGGTCTTGTTATTCAACTGTTCCGTGTCTCTGCTTCAGTTTTCTTTTTTCTTCGATCTCTTTCCAGGCCAATTCCATCCGACTCATTTATGGTTTGTCCTTGTGGTGACCTTTTACAGTCTTTATTTTTGCACCTGAGGGTTTGAGGTTGGTTTTGGATTCTTGATTGGCTGATTGAGTGCTTTGAGTGGGGTTGATTATTTACTAGCTTAAGTTGTGGATTTGTGATCTATATTTGAAGACTTTATGGAGTCCATAATCTGAGGTGTCCACAACTTCTTCCCCATGTCCTCTTGTGTTGTTGGGCAATCTGTCAACCTATTTTTCTTTTCTTTTTGGTATGGTTGTTTGCCCTACGCGACTCTTATATTATTTCCTTTGTCATTTTCAATTCTGTTATTTGCTTTAATTTTGTATTTGCTTATGTTGTACATGATGATTAGTCTATCTGTCGTCTTGTCCGATCTCTCGTTCTCTCTAAACATGTCTAGAGAAGTGAATTTCTTTCCTGATATAAAAAAATAAAAATGAAATGCTCTTTTTGATGACTATATGAATATATGATTTTTCGTTTGCTAAAAAAAGTGGTTACATAACCTATATATTTTGAGTTATTTTATATAATAAATATTTTACCTTTAATTATTTTATCTTTAATTAAGATTGATTATGTTATTTAGGACTGGGTAAAACATATAATGACAAACCAACTAATTACATACCAACCAAATTAACCAATTTAAATTGGTAGAGAGTAAATTGGCGTGATGAAAGGTTTGAAAATTCTATAGCCAAGAGAACCGATAACAAGTAAGTTTTTCGGATCTAATTTTTTTCTTGATGTGGATCGAAAATCGGCTTGTATGTGTTGTTTTCGCAAGTTTATCAGATTTGCGAATTTGCTATTATTTTTGCTCAATTGAGTTTATGAGATTAATATGGATTTCAAGTGTCGGGAAAGTTTGTAATTTTTTTTTGATCTTTTTTGTTGTTCATATGAAGGTGTTGATGACTGGTGTCAAAGAATCCCGAATACAAGAAGGCTTGTTTGCCAAATTCTTTTAATGAAATTGGATTCTACGGGTAGCCCATAGTGCTCTTGAGTATTCATGTGTATATAGATTATATTGGGACTATTCGTTTGTATATGGTTTGATATTCGTGTGTATGTAGATGATTTTGGGGTATATTATTTGTTTGTATATTTATAGATGAGAAATCTTCGATTCCAATGATGTTGTACTTTTATATTATTCATTTGTATAACTAATTTTATTCGTATGGAATAGAGATATTATTCACCTCCATAATGAAGAATATTATTTTTATGTAATTATGACAAGAATCGTTATGATGTTAACCTATTCATCTCAAATCGCATGGAATGAATCATGTTATTCGTATGTAAATGAGACCTTATTCATCTCAAATAATGACAAATTATTACGAATAACATTGAATAAATTAATGCTGTGATAATTACGAATAATCTTCTACTTGCTCATGAATAAATCGCATGTTATATACGAATAATTGTTTATATAATCTATTATATCACATTTTGTTGCGGAGAGTAAAGATCAATCTCTCTACAAGGAGAGTGAATCAGAATTTAATGTGGACCCCACTATAATTAATTAAAATTTTATTTAAATATTGGATTAATCTCATCCATCCATCATGTCTCATTCAATGGTTAGGATTTGCTCACAAAATATATAATAAGAGTTGCTTACACAGAAACCAACCTCTCTCTCTCTCTCTATATATATATAGGGATTGACTCCGGTGAAAACCTCAAATTGCGGTAAAAACCGTGATTACTACTTTATAGCTTTGTTTATTTGAAACCCGTGCTAAAAACCTCAATTACATGGTGACTTTACAACTCAGTTCAACCTAAAAACCGTGCTAAGAACTCCAGTTTTAAAATAACACATGACTTTATATATCGGTTAAACCTAAAAACCATGCTGAAAACTCATGTTTTAAAATTACATTAGTGACTTTATAGCTCGGTTTTATTCAGAACTGGGCTAAAATATGTGACCTTATAGATCGATTCTATTTATAACCGGGCTATAAAGCTAGTGAACGGGGCTAAAAAGCCGGTCCTCACAGGTTTTTACCGCAATTTTGATTTTCACCGGAGCACAACCCTATATGTATATATATATATATATTATATATATATATATATACACACACATACATACACATATCTATCTATCTATATATCTACCTACCCACACAAGTATTGTTATCCATGTTTTTGTGCGTTTTGTTAATAAATTATATTTTATTATATCCCACAACAATAAGTACTCTTATTTATGTAGTACTCTTTATTATTTTATCACTTATTTATCCAATAAAGGTACATAATACAATAAAATATCTTATATTTTATTTATTATTTGAAAATATGAATGTATATAAATCATAATAAAATATCACATATCGATCTCTGCTTTAGTGTGTGTGTCTATACATATGTCAATCACATCATAACCCATTTCAGATCAATCTCTGCTTTAGTGTGTATATATATATATATATATATATAAAATATTGGTATCCGAAACCATAGTTAAACATGTACTAGATAATAAAATCATACTCCCTCCGCTAATTAAAACTTGACGTTTTACTATTCATGCACGCTTTTTGAGGTGTTAAAAACTATATAAAATATTAACTTTTTTAATATATTTTTTTAAATAATTTCATACTTGTTACTATTAAGTATTAATTTATAAAAACTAATTTTAAAAAAAGTTAATATTTCATATAGTTTTTATCATTCTAAAAAAGTGTGCATGAATAGTAAACGACAAGTTTTAATTAACAGAGGGAGTATTATTAAATATAATAAATCAGTGTAATCAATCTTAATGAATAAAGATAAAATAATTTAAGGTAAAATAACAGGTTTTAAAACCACTTAAAAATGGTTAAATATTTGTATGAAAAATTAATTATAATCACTAATTAAGGTAGACACATAGGATAACATGTTGATAAAATAGATAGGGTCATTGGATAACGTGACTAAAAAATATTGAATAATCAGTTGACATGTCTAAAAGAGATGGGTCATTTTTTTTTCAAATATTAATTATTTTAGCGATTTTATTAAAGGAAAAATATTTTTTAGGGTTTATTTATTTAGATTTAGTTAATATTTTTTTTGATATTTTAACTTATACCCTTAGAAAGTAGGTAAGAAAGTAGGTAAGAAGCTTTATAATTAACAATTATAGACCAATTAGTCTCTGCTCGACTATATACATGGCAACTGCAAAAATATTGGCAGAGAGAATGAAAATGGTACTAGGAAAAATAATACACCCACTACAAGGAGCATTCATTTCGGATAGAGCAATACAAGACAATGTACTCATTGCACATGAAATCTTTCACTCCTTTCGTAATAGGAAAGGTCGTGAAGGATGGATTGCTTTAAAACTTGATATGGAAAAAGCATACGATAAAATGGACCGGGACTTCCTTTTAATTAGCAATTATGACAAAATTCGGCTTTTGTCAAAAAATTTGCGACTGGATAAAAGAATGCATTCAAACAGTTTCATTTTCTATACTAGTAAATGATGAACCAACTGAAACGTTCCGGCCTCACAGGGGCCTGAGACAAGGCGACCCAATCTCTCCCTACCTATTTATCATAGGTGCTGAGATTCTCGTAAGAAAACTCCAACGACAAAGTGAACAATCAAGGAACACAATCCGGTTTAAGATTTCGAATAATGGAACCCGTGTCCCCTTTTTGTCGTTTGTGGATGACATAATGATATTTGCCAAAGCGACCTCGGAAGCATGTAGAACAGTAAAAACTATATTAGATGAATACTGCGAGATATCTGGCCAAAAGGTAAACTTTTAAAAATCTGCATTCCAAGCAACCAGAGGGATCTCAAATGATCAAAAACAAAGAATCCAATCTTGTTTACAAATTGCTAATTACCAAGTAGCCTTAAAAAAATATCTTGGATGTCCAATAATAAACGGTCGAGTGAATAAGGACACGTTTGAAGACGTCTTAGTGAAAACAAAGAACCAACTGACAAAATAGAGGGCAAATAAATTAACCCAACAAGGAAGAGCTATTTTAGTCAAAGAAAATTTAGCGGCCAAACCGAGCTATATTATGCAGAACTTCATGCTCCCTGCGAGTATGCATACTGAACTCGACCGAATCAACAGAGGATTCTTCGAGAATAAGGACCAAAAATACAAACCACTAATTGGGTGGGACAAAATTTGTAGACCGAAAAATGAAGGGGGACTAGGATTACATAAGACAAAAGACATGAACAATGCTCTGCAAATGTCAGGGTGGCACATCTGGGCCTCTCGGCGACTTGGATTCAGGACTGCTCTCCAACTGAGTTCGAAGACTTCGTCCGCCAGGACGCTCTTGGGTGGTAGGTCAACCGCTGTTGATCACCCCAAATCATCACCTTGTATTAAAAAAAATAACAATTTTGGAATATTTAGTCAAGTAAAATAACAATTTTGGAATATTTAGTTTTACTTGACTTTTGTACCCTAGCTTACAGCCTTTAATTTCCATCATTCATGCATGTAGAGAAAATAAGATTGTCATCCCAGGAAATGCTTTCGTCATGTTTGACTCCAAGGAAATGTTCACTCAACTGGTCGGATCCATTTATAACACGAGTGGTTTACAAATTGAATGATGTTTAAGCTTAATTTGTACTTGTCTTCACAAATGAATATAAAATTCCAACCCTATATATCCGGGTCAACTTCCATTAAAATGGTAACCAAATTACACATTAATATAGTAAAATAATTTGCACCAAAAAAAAATATAGTAAAATAATAAAATAAAAAGAAATTGATAAATATGAAAAATAAATAAAATTGAGACAAAATACAAAATATGTGATATTATATTGATGAAAATAAGTGATATCGGATTCATGGTAGTAAAAGTTGTCAAAAATTAACACATTTGAGGTTCTGATCCAACCTAATATGTAAATTGTGGATTTTTATAAATTTTTTAAAACTTGAATCTACAATTTCCTGTACATGACTGACTTATAAATTTCTAGATAAAACTTAACTTAACAAAATTAATATGTTGTTTATATATAAATTAAACAACAAGGTTTAAATTTAAATTATAATATAAATACATTATATTTGGTCTTGAGTTTTTTTTTAATTATATGTCTAATATTTGTGACATTGCATTTTCTTTATTCAATTTTATAGTTGACATATTTTGTATATATTTAGCGATGACCTAATTCTTAAAATCTTAAAATAAAAATATTTAAATGTTATAAAGCTACCGTTACCGTTCAAATTTATAAACTTAAACTTAAAAAATCTATATATTTATATCTATATCTATCTATATATACTCTTAAAATAAAATAATTTTTGCTTATGTGTCATCTTCACCTTAATTCTCTCATTTTCAACCAAAAATCTATATATTAGATGATTAAAATTAATGAGAACCTTAATAAGATGACATCCTTCCCTTAATATATAGTTATTTTTAAGATATTATACATTTTCTAATCAATGAGTTTAATTCAAAATATTTTTATGCTAAATTTTTAATCAAATAAATTATAACAGAGTTTTTTTCCTTAATATATTTTACATTTTCTAATCAGTACGTTGGTTTACTTCAACTCATCCAAAACATTGAATTTTTAAATGTATTTCCAACTACTAAATATAAATCTATATCTATCTATATATTAAATAAGAAAATTTTTGCCCCGATCTCATAAATTACTAACAAGTGAAAATTTTACATATTTATTAATCATCTAAATATTTATTAGGAATATTTTTTTCTTAGGTGTCATAACCATCTAACTATTTATTAAGAAAATCTATGTAGTATCGGTTGACGCAAGCTAATTTACCTGGTGCGTGGCTCTTACCGGTTGGGTCACATACCTGAGGTTGTTACCAATTAAGGTGAGTTTCCTCGTCATAAAAAAATTCCACCTCCCCATGCCACTCCTCTCGAAAAATTTCTGATTCCACCACTATTTGTAGGTCAAGAACAAATGTCAATAATTTTAATTTGAAAAAATTCTCTTAGATACACTAATTTAATTAGTAATATTCAAAATATTTTTAAAGGATTTATACATTATTATTTAGATAAACAGTTTCAAAATCATGTTTTTAACCTATGTCATCAAAATATAGAAACAATGGTGGATCTAGGGGGCTTGGGGTGGTTGACGTTCTCCTAGTCTAGAAGAAAAACCGAGAATTTGTTTTGGGTATTTTTCACTAATTTTAGTGATAAAAGAGTGTATAGGGAATAAACAATCACAAATATAGTTTAGCTTAGTTGGTATGGGGATTTATTACCTTAATGTCATGAGTTCAAACCCCTTTAGATGCCTCACTTTTTTTATGTTTTTTATTTTACTTAGTTTCCTTCTACTAAAAATGCTTAATTAAATAACAAATTTAAAGTTTTTCCAATATATTTAAATGATGAAATAAGTAATACTATAATCTTTCATTTTGAAGCTCTTTAGATGAATTGTACTATGTGAATATAAAAACATTATAATTTATTAAAATAAAATTAAATCAATTAATATGCCTTTAATTTTTAAATATTTACAACTTTTTACTCGAATATAAGATTAGAGCATATCATATATCAAAATGAAACTATCGACAAGGAGAATACATATAGGAAGTTCATTAGGAAAGGAGGGGGGCATGTGCTCTCCCATATCCCTCCTTGGCTCCCCCACTAGTGGGTCCGTCTAAGACTAGTATATGTATAGTTAAACACAAGTATATAATTTCAAATTCTCCTTTTATTAGTATTCTTACCTTGTTAGATTTAGGCCTATTTGGCACAATCACTAGCTTTTCAGCTTTTAGTGTTGATATTATATAGTTTTAAATGAAATAAATATAAGATTTTAATTTAATTAGCTTTTGGAATCGAAACTTTTCAACAACTACTCATCGAAGCTTTTTAGAGCGTTATTCACAAGTTTCTATTAACTACCATAACAACTAGATTTATCAAACATTATACTATAGCATGTTAACATATATTTAACACAAAAAAAAAACCATCAGTTTTAACTACCCAATTAGTTCCAGCTTACCCAGTTACCTCTTTTTTACCAAACATAGTCAATAAGACACGCTTCATGAAAATTTGTTCAAAGAAAAAACCAAAAAAAAAACTCTCTATTTATACAACTGTTAAAAGAAAAAATGAAACCAAACAAAGCTACTGAAAACAGGGGTAGAAGGAATAACACAAAGAACATGAAATTATAAAGCAAGAAGGCAAACAAGCAACGTACTATTGGTACGTACACACAACCTCCCCCACACCAAAAATGCAAAAAAAATATAATGATGAGTCTAATTAAAACACACACATGAAACTCACCCCATCAATTATTAATTACACATTTTATTTATTTTATTAAAAAAATATACCCCCAGTACATATTCCAGGAGCTTAGTTTACCACTATAAATATCCCTCTCTCCAACACCATTTCCTACACCCCTCATTGCCTATCTCTCCATCTTCTCTTTTGTGCCTTCTTACTTTATAACCTCCCAAGGCTACAACAAGAACTAAGAGATCTTCATTTTTCAACGTACTACAATGTCTCCGTTGGCACATATTTTCGGCGTCTTAGGTCCTTCTCCGATATCATTTCCTTGATTAATTCCTTCTCTATATGTATATACACACACTAATGGCTTCCAATTGTATGTTTTCTTATACATTCGACAGGCAACATTGCGTCGTTCATTGTGTTCCTCTCTCCATCGTAAGTTTGCATATATCTATCCGCATTGTGTGCAGTGCGGAACCAGGGGTGCTCGAGCACTCCCTGGCCAGAAAAAGAAATACAAATTTTTTTTTGCATATATTTAGTATTTTTAAGGTAATATAACATCTTTAAATGATTGAAACAAGAGTGCTATTTAGCTCAACTCAAGTGGTAAAGGAATGAAGGGAGGAAGGAGAATCAAAAGATCTTGAGTTCAAATCCCAACTTTCTCATTTTTAATTTGTTTCCCTATATCATTATTTATGCTTCATTTCTCTATATTTTTTTGTTTCTATCAACTATTTCGTTAAAAAAATTGCATATTTATATTTAAATTATACATTTAACTTTTTTCTTTCAATATTGTTTTAAAAATAATTCTTTGTGATTTTTATTCTATATTTTTTGTTTCTCTTCTATTTTTTAGCTTACTCTCAACTATTTAAATATAAAAAAATCATTACAAAAAATCACAATTTTAGTGTTTTTTCAATATATATTTTAAAAAAAATTCTTCTTAATAAGTATTTTTAGCACCCCTCACATAAATCCTGGTTCTACCACTGATTGTGTTCATATGTGTTAAGAGGTCGAAGTGACATTACATAACTGTTTTCGGTTTATCTATGTGCATTATTAGTCCAACATTCTACAAGATTTGCTTGTTGAAGACAACCCAAGGCTTCAATCCCTTGCCCTACTCGGTTGCGCTCTTCAGCTGTATGTTGACGGGATACTACGGGTTGGTCAAGTATAACATTTTGCTCATCACTATCAATGGGGTTGGGATTGTCATCGAGTCCATTTACCTCGCGATATACATGGTGTTCGCGACTAGAAGGGAAAAGGTATATGAACACGAGTATATATTCGTTTACGCTCTTGTTAAGGGTATAGTATACCTATATTGATAGATTTGTTTTGAAATGGTAACGTACATACAGTTGAATACTACCAAGTTGCTCTTGTCATTCAACGTGGGATTTCTAGGGCTCATCGTCCTCCTCACGCTCCTGACTACTCATGGAGCTCAACGAGACAAGACTGTTGGTTCGATCTGTGCTTTTTGTGCAGTTTGCGTCTTTGCTTCTCCCTTCTCCGTCATTGTAACGACCTTATAACCATACGTACACTTGTGTCGAAATTCGATTTCAATACATATCTTTCTATATATATATATATAACGAGTTTTGTTTATCAATTTGCAACGTCGACAGAGGACGGTTATAAGGACTAAGAGCGTGGAATTCGTTCCGTTTTGGCTCTCTTTCGCCCTCACCAACTCCGCTATCATTTGGTTCTTCTTTGGCCTCTTTGTCCATGATTTATTTGTCGCGGTAAGCGAAATCAATCCATATATATAGTCATTGAATCACATCAAATATATTGATGAATGATTCATTGATCAATTTGCTCTTGCTTAATTTGTTGTAATGTAATGCAGTTGCCTAACGTCTTGGGAGTCATATTTGGGGTCGTTCAAATGGCACTCTACTTCGTCTACAAGAACTCAAAGGGACAAGAAGAGGAGAAGGATGTTGAGAAGGCTTCGGAATTCACCGGTGTAGATCTCGTCAAGGTGGAGGCTGGTCAGCTTGAGAATGCAATGGAGGAAGATATGAACTGCACCGACGAATTATGCAGCGTCGAGAACAACATCGAGAATGCCAAGGTGGCCATCGAGAAGCCGCCGTCGACGGTGGAATGCATTGTGTGATCGATGGAAGCTAGACGAGATATGCCAAGTGTGATCAAAGATGTCAAGATATTCACTATAAGTGAAAATTGGGTCAAGATCAGTATGTTTTTCTTTTTTTTTTTAAATTAAAGTATTGATACACCAAATCAATACTGATTTGACCCAATTGGATACCATTTAATAAGTAACCATCATAGTCTAAACGAATTGGATACCGAGATCACAAGGTGTAACAGAGTTATATCTCATGCCAGAAACTTCAACGTTTGAATATGAACTCACTTATTATGGATCTAATATTTCAAAGATAGGTGAGCAAAAATATTCATGATAAAGACAAAATTTTATAAGAGCAACCCCAACAGTTGTGGTAAAAAAATCTCTAAAATAGATATTAAAATATAAAAATTTCTAAAAAAAAATTCACTCCAACTCCAACAGTTTCTCTATTTTGCAGATTTTTGCATTTATTATACACTACAATAAATAAATAAATTTATAATATACCAAATGCATTTATTAAGGATATTTAATTTTACATTTCTAAAAACTTCATTTAAACTTAATTCTAACCTTTAGCCTCACATTTTTAACATAAACTAACATTTCTAACATGTTAAAAATGGGGATTGGGAGCTTTTGTGGCATTTTCAAATTTAACAAAGTTTTGGATTTACATCACATTGGAAGGGTTTTATAAATTAAAGAATTCTGGGTTAATTTTTGTAAATTCCTAGAAATATAACCCTAGCCATATATAAGACCTTATTCATGGTGAGATCTAGCGCCGCTCTAACCGAAGTCAGACCTCAAACCCATCTCTCTCACATCTCTTGTCTCCTTCTCACTATTGCACTACTCCCATGGTGAACCACAAACTCATCCCGTCACCTCTTGAACCCGACCTCTCTCTCTCTGTACCCACTTCTTGAGGAACAAAAGACGACGTCAGTGATGGAATCTATGCCGAGTAGCACAACCGAGAGGAGTCGTTCTCCGTCGGAATCTGCGTCGAGCAGCACAAGAAGTTGAAATCGATTTCAACAAGAAATCGAGCCTAGATAAGAAATTGAAATTGATTTTAACAAGAAAGTGAACAGTAGCGGCAACCAACAAGAAATTGATTTTTGTCGAACATGGGTAGAAATCCGAAGCAATAAATTTGTGTATGGAGAGGAGGGAACATTAAATTTTAGAGATCACCCATTTTCCTCTAAATTTGCAGATTTTTTTCATCTTTGCTTTCATTTCTCTATTTTACAAATGGATTTGCAGGAGCTGTTGGGGTGAAAAATGGACTCTTTTCTCTAAAATTTTCCATTTTTTCTATTTTACAGATGCTGTTGGGCTTGCTCTAAGCCAAAATTAAATTAAGGAAACTATACCCCGAAATCGATAACAACTCGTTTGAGAGTTTTATAACTCTTAATTAATTAAACTAAACTAGCACACTATATATATATATATATATATATATATATATATATATATATATATATATATATATATATATATATATATATATATATATATATATATATATATATATGAAAAAGGTCTGTCGATTTCCAGATCTAGCTTGAAAACAAAAAATTATAAATGCATTTCACAAGAGTCGAAAGAACGACATATAGAAAGAAAGTGCAACATCTTTTCACTGAACTATCCATGTTCTTTGTTTATCTTTTGGTTTGGTTAAAAATAAACTAAGATTATAATTATTTCTGCCGAGCAAAATTATTACGTGGTATTTTTTAACTCTATTCAAAATTTTCTATCAAGCAGTAGCTGAGTTTGCTTACACTGAGATCTGCCTCTGCTTATTAGTAGAAGAATCAACCTCTTAAATTTTTTTTTGGCAATGAATCAACATCTTAAATAGATCACACAATATCCAATCTAAATAGAAAGTGGATGAACTCAATCGAATTGGACTAAGATTAAAAAAAAAAGTTTAGACGAATTTTCATCATCCCCTCTTTCTCTCATTAATTTTATTTCATATTCCAGTTTGACAGAAAAAAATTCATAAATAACATTACCCATTTTAATCTCATCAACTGTGAAGTTCTTGTAATCTACAAACTCTTATAATACTCGTCCATGACTCACAAAAGCACACACCACTAGGGGTGTGCAGAAAAACCTAACACGACACGAAAAAACTCGAAACCAAAAAAACACGAACCGAGAAAACACGGTTGTAAAAGGTTCGTGTTCAGATCGGGAAAATTGCCTTATCGGATACCCGACATGAACCGATTAAATTTTATTTTTTTATTTTTAGGTTGGGTAGTATAATACTAGTATAGATAGAATTCCCTAAATATCAATAAACTCCGCTAGCCCAATTGGTTTCCATGAAGGGCATGCTTTCAGCTCTTGCAAACAGGCCCGAGTGCTGTCTGCTTTGCGTTAGTGCTCTTGGGTTGGTATTTGTGCTGTCTTCGTAATTAAGTATAATGTATGGATTTATCATTTATGTATTTTTGTGTTGATGATACATTTTTTTTTTTGCATAAAACAACACACTTGGCCACTTGCATTTGTAATTTTGTATTACAGTAGCTTGTACATGCAGCACTAGCAGGCTTACACACAGACACACACACTGCACACGGACAGAGCAGATGAAAAAAGATGGAAAAAAAATGGTTCGTGTCGGGTACCTGGGTATTCGACACGGCACCGAATATCTTAACCGTGTCGGGTACCCGGGTTAAAATGGTTCGGATACGGCTCAGCTATTTTAAGCTTAATGGTTTCAGGTACCTGACACGATTAACCGGTTCGTGTCCAGATATGCACACCCCTACACACCACGAGCTCGTAGCAGGCCCGGTGGGAGGACGGTGCATCCAGCCCATCTGCACAGGGCCCAATACAAGTTCTTACTAATATATAAAAACAAGGCAAAATTGCAGAAAACCACCCTTTAAATAGGGTATTTTGCGTGAAACCACCCCTTAAAATGAAAATTGCATAAAACCACCCATTAAAACCGTTTTCTTTGCAAAGACACACCCATCATCAAATTTCCGTTAATTGAATATTAAAGTGCGTGGAAAATCAATTATATCCCTTGTTTTTATTATTATTTTACTTTATCCAATCGATATTAATTAATTTTTTATCTTTTTAACATGTTTTTCAAAAGAAATTTTTTTTTATAAAATATCATTTTTATATACAATTTCACACTTATTAGTAAAAACACTCTATAAAAAGTAGATATAATTGATATTTTATATATTTTAAAAAGTGTATATTACTAAAGGGCTACTGAAGAAAATAAATTTAAAAAATGATATTTCATATAGTTTTTATTGTTCTAAAAATATGTTCACTATTCCACATATATTTTTAGAATAATAAAAACTATATGAAACATTATTTTTTTTAAAGAATTATTTTCTTCAAGTGCCCCTAGTATTACACATTTTTTTATATGTATAAAACATAAATTACACATCAATTTTTTTATAGAGTTTTTTTGTATGTATGAAATTATTTTAAAAAAATTTTTTTTTTTTGATATTTTGTAGTGTTTTTTGTTTTTGAAAAACATGTGAAAAAGTTAAATATCAACTAATACCAATTGAATTGAGTAAAATAATAATAAAAATAAGGGGTATAATTGAATTTCCCACACACTTTAACGTTTAATTAATGAAAATTGGGTGAAGGGTGTGACTTTGCAAAGAAAACGGTTTTAACGGGTGGTTTTCTGCAATTTTCGTTTTAAGGGGTGGTTTTCCGCAAAATACCCTATTTAAAGGGTGGTTTTCTGCAATTTTGCCTAAAAACAAAGCTTGCTTATATGTATTGCAAAGGCCTGTAGCATAGTGGTTGGTGAAGTTGTAAGATGTGGGAATTTTAGAGTTGGTTTTCAGTTCGATTCCCATTAGGCTCTACCATTTTAAATTTTTTTAGACCCACCTTTTCCTTTCCTTGTATACTAGCTCAGTACCCCGTGCATTGCACAGATCTTTGTTTTAAAATATATGTTTATATAATGGCATTTATTGTTTTTGACATAAATATTATAATTATCACAAAGTAATAAAAAATAAACATTCTCTAACATATTGAATACTAAAATAAATAAATATGCTAAATAATAAGAAACTTTAAGCATTAGAATCAAATATCATCATAAAGTTATGCAAATATTGGTAAAGCTTGTAAATATTATTAGTATAAATATAATGCTAATAAATATAAGAACAATAATGAAACTAAATAAATAAGGCAATGTAAAAAAAATAAAAGTAAAGAATACATTTGCAGTTGAGCTAATTAAAAAAAATCGAGTCTTCCAAATATATCAAAGTATGTAATGGTGATAGTGTTTTTTCATTTTTTTCATGTAGATAATGTTTCGGTAATCAGGAGTGGTGGAACAGTTTTCTTCATGAATCACGCTGATATAGAAATAATTACATGAAGAAATTAAATTTATTCCACCACCAGGGCTGGCCCTAGGGATTTTATTTTCTGATCAATAAATATATTGATATTGATGGTATAATTAGCAAGATAAAGAACAAAATTTATAAAGATTAAAATTAGATGAAAAATGCATGACTGGAAAATCTTTGATTTTAATTAATAGAGAAGATAAAAATTTTGTTAAGATATGTGTGAAAATCAAAGATTTGTTAAGATAAATATGATTTAATTTTTATATTATCCAGTGAATATCTAAACCAACCAACAAAAATATCGAGAATATTTCAACTGATTTTGAAGGGAATTAAAAAAAATGCAAAAAATTGAGAAAATGACATGTAGGATTTAAATTTAAATTATTGATTTTAAATTTAAATTAATGAATAATTTAAATTTAAAATCCTACATTAAAGAAGAAGACGCCATATGTCTTAGGCGACTTCTCCTTTAGTATTATATATAATTGATTTCCCCCCGCCCTCTCTCTTTCCTATTTTCACCTCATTTTTTTTCCAGTTCTTTCCAATCTTTATTTTCTATTAATTTTGGATAAATCACAAAATGTTAAATAATCACCTTATTTTTAAGTAGCAATTTCAATTCATCCTATAAGGACATTTTCTTCTATAAATAAATTAAGAATTCATATTTTTAAGTATAAGATGTGTTATGAGTAAAAAAATTCAAAACAATATATATCATTTTTTTTTAAAAAAAATATTCTCCTTTTTTAACAATATTAGGTATTTTTGTTGCCTTCTTAACTTCCTCCTTTGAGTTTCATATTTTTTTTATAATCAAAATAAAAAATGCATCTAGTGATACAAAAAAATATATAATACATCACTTTCATGAAAATAATAAGTAGCTCATTTTTCACCATATCGTATATGGTATTTTATAAATATAAATATAACTTTATAATCATATAAAAATGTGAAAACAAAATAATAGGGCCTAATTCTAATATCGCACCGGTCCTCTAAAATCACCGGGACGGTCCTGGCTCGTAGGCCAAGCATGTGTAAATATGGTACGATCTAAGCTAGTGAGCGAGCCAAGTTAAGTCTTGATCACTCATGTAAAGTCAACCCTTGAACCCGGTTCGAGTTGGATGGACTTAGTGAAGTAATTAATCATTAGGCTTGCTTTGAATCATTTGGGTTGGGCCAATTAGTTACTCCCGTAAGCTTGAGTCAAGACACAGCGTTATGTCAAAGGCTCTCCAATAAAAGCACCTAAACCTAAGGAGACAAGGTTGGCTCATCAATTGATGCTCCTTGATTTTGGTAAATATAGAACAATCATCCGGGATTTGAACCGGAGACATTTAGGTACTGTTCGCAAATCCTTTTCGGTTGAACCATTCCAGAATGGTTACATGAATTAATGCTCCGCTCAAAACACTAGATTTAGAAAGAGAAGAAGAGAAGAAGGGGAGAGCGAAGGCAAAGGCTTAGGGACGCTCATCCTCAAAGTCCTTACCAACTTCGTTCTCCTAGATCCAAAAGCTAGCTTCCGATGGCGAAGCCGACCTTGATCTAGCATTGGGGGATTCTTATCGCCTTGTACACTTTTGTCCTTTGTTTCCTCTCATCAAATCACTCTCAAATACATATACCAAACTTAATTCAATCTCATGAAAATTACTAACTCTTGACAATATCCAAATCTCACAATTAAAATTAAGGCTCCTTATTATAAACATATACATATTTTTTTTTATTGAAATAGCAAACGAAAATACATAAATTAAATAAACTAGAGCCAACAATTTATAATCGGTGAGAAATCTCTCCACATCATCATACCCTCTCACAACTAATCATGAATCAGAACTCTCTCATCCCGTCAACAAAATCAAACCAAATCTAAATGTAGGTCTAATGCCCAAATTGATCAGGCTGTCATCGGCTAGGGGTTAATCTTGTGGAGCTTTAAGGAAAGGCTAGGCTCAGAATGGCTGCAAGTAGTGGATAATAATGTAGGGAAGACATGGATAATAATAGGCTAAAGAAAATAATGCCTCAATAATGTGAAATCCATTTACAACGAACATAAAAGGTCAGCCTCAAACATGAGATAACCAAAGCAATATCAAGAAGTAAATGCACATGGAGAATCAAATCACACAACGAAAGCTGAGAAAAAAGTGATAAGTATCCCTATATATTTGAGGAAAAAGTGAGGAAAAGGTCCATTGATTGGGCTCGGCCCAAGTCAGAAGCCCAACCCGCTTACCTCGTTTGATGGCCCTCTGCGTCTGAGTTTTAAACGAAACGCATCGTTTCACTTTGGCTCTCTTATATAAGGAAATGAGGACCTGGGTTTGCCTCACTTATGAGCTCGCTCTTCAGGTAATCCAAACGGCAGAGAGAGAGAGAAACTGAGGCGATGGAGAGAGAAAGCTAGGGTTTCTCATCAACCCGGCTCCGATGAAGCATCTGGTGGTCCGATCTAGAGTGCATATCATCAGAGACTCCAGATCTCGGTTTTAAGAAGAAGAAAAAGGTCCTTTGTCCACAGTCCAGGCAAAGATCTCCTTCTTTAGTGTACTCCGACGACGATCTGACTCCGTTCTTCAGATCTAGGGTGTTTTCTTCCTTTACTTGCTTCGTTCTTGCTTCTCCTATGCATGCATGTTTAGATCTGTGTAATCTTGCCTTTATTAGCCTTAGTTGTAACCTAGGGCAACCTGTTCTGTAAACCATTTTCTATCTTAGTGGATTTGAGATCTCAAGCCTATTCGGCTGAGGCTCCGTGGACGTAGGCTTCGGCTGAACCACGTAAAAATCTCGTGTTGGTGTTTGGTTTATGTTTCTTGGTTGTTAACCCCGTTCTTGGCTTTCAATTTGCATGTAAAGCCGAGATCGATCCGAATCTACAGTATATATATATATATATATATATATATGTATATGTATACGATTCTGGCATGTCGGCCTCTTCATATATGAGTGGCTTGTAATTAATGTACGTTTTTATCTGTCAAGATGCATGTATGTTTACGTGTTCATATATTTTTGTTTTGTTACAATTTATGAAGATTATACTTTATTGATCATCACATTTCAACACATTTCCTTGTCAATGTGCTTAGTCTTTTCCTTAGCATTTCTTTCATGTTATGTAGTAAGGGACCTTGTACGTCCCATGTGCTTGTCACATGACCTTTGTAGGGGACCCTATATAAGCAGCTGCACTCACTCCTGTGAGGTAGGGTTTTGGGATTGCAACCGTCAACGATGAGGGCAGTGAATGCCAACTTTTGCAGTTTTCCTATTCTGGATATAGAACACTAAATGTTCTTGATGTTTTCTGCACAGATTTCCACATAAATTAGCTTAATCTAGCTAGCTATTTCAGCTCATATTTTCATACAATTCAATTCCAAACAGTAAAACGTACAAAATCTGATCGATATATATATATATATATATATATATATATATATATATATATATATATATATATATATATATATATATATATATATATATATATATATAGAGGTTGGCTCCTGTGTGAGCAAGTCTTACCATGTAAAATGTGAGCAAATCTTGACCTTTGATGAATAGAGAATGGAGGGATGAGATCCATTCAAATTTTAAATCAAATTTAAATTAATTATAATGGGGCCCACGTCAAATTCTAGTTCACTCTCCTCTCGAGAGAGTGATTTTCACTCTCCGCAACATTATTCATAGGTAGTCGGAGATTATTCATATGTAATACCTTATTTATTAAAAGTTAATAACACTTTTTCCTTATTGTGAGGAATAATATCTCATTTGCATACGAATAAAATCATTCTCGTCAAACCAAAAAACCTAAATTATGTGCAATATTATTGGGATCATATGAAAATTTCACCATTGATATTCTTGAATATACAAACGAATAATTTATGACATATATACGAATAATCTCCCCATATATATATATATATATATATATACATATATATATATATATATATATATATATATCCGTCCATACATAAACATCCCCCTCAAAATATCCTACATACATATGAATAATAACTATATATAGATGAATAATTTGTTGAAACTCTAAAATCTTTCAACCCATGTCATCTCTTCAATATAACTCGGATTCTTCAATGACAAAGGTGGAATCGCTTGTAAAGGGCGTCAATAGCATGTAGAAATTAGCCATAGAACTAATGCACAAAGATGCTATCATGTTAACAACTTCTTGTGCAGTGTAGATCCAACCTAACCTACAAACAAGAAACTAAAGAATTAGCCATTAATATTAGTAGAAAATAATTCATGGATCCAAAAGATAAGAAAGTGTGGAGCGCCTGACATTGTTTGAGAAAATTAATTCATGATCCCCTAATCATATCGATCTCAAAACCCTAACCATAATTTGAGAAAATTAATTCACATTAGATTTCTTTGGATTGTTGCACTGAAAAAAAAAAGATGTCTTTGAATTGCAATCAATTAATAATAAAATTAAAGAAGAAGAAGTACCTTACCATATTCAATTATTGAACTAAAAGATCTATCCATGGTATTCGACATATATATCCCGACTCAGCCTCAAGCAAGAGGACAAAGGAAACATATATTGACTGGTCTTCTTCTTCGTCTTCTCTAGTAATTAGGAATCGCAATGAACGAGATCGATAACATTGACATGGGAGAGAGGTTGAGCGATCGAGAGAGAAAATTAAGAGGCGGATGTTTGACAAACTGGCGTGGAGGTTAGGGTTAACCGAGAAGCTTGTTTTAAAGGGTTAATCTGACTGCCAAAATTGGATTACACGTACAATCAATGAGAGTGAGAAAAATTAGTAGGTGGGACCTACTATACTTAATTAGAAAAAATTAATAATTTTGATCAAATCTGCTCCCTCCATTCTTATTCATCCAAAGGTTAGAATTTGCTCACATTTTACATGGTAAGACTTGCTCACATAGGATTTATACTATATATATATATATATATATATATATATATATATATATATATATATATATATATATATATATATATATATATATATATATATATATATATATAAGGTTTGGTTCAAGAGTGCACACCTCTTATAGTGTACCTTGTGCATAAATCTGGATCGTTGATAGGGATGAAATGAATAGATATGATTAAAAGTGAATTTTTAATTAATTTTGGTTTAAAAATGGTGGACCCTCCATACAAAACCACTCACTCTCCCATCCAAAACGGACCAAAAGCGTGAGTTGCAACCAATGGAGTGGGACCCATTTGAAAAAAATCTCATTATTCTCCATCCTAAAACCACTTCCATTTGCAATCATTTTTTTTAATAAATATTTAGATCGAGTTTGTTTTATCTGATTTCGTTCGTTTTTTTTAAAACTATTTAGTTCGTTTTAGAAATTTGGTAATTCCAACGAATAATTTTTCATATGTTATCGAATAATGTTGTGTTTTTTTTATCCAGTTTAGATCAAAATTTAACAATTCTACTGAATAATTTGTCACATGCTAACGAATAATGTTTTGTTTTTTTTCCATCAATTTCAAATAAAAGAAACCCCAAATCCCTAAATAATGTTTACGATTTATACGAATAATTCTTCATATTTCACCGAATAATGTTTCACATTTCACCAAATAATTTTTAGTTGTGTAGTTATTATACTCGTGTGATCTGACAAATAATGAATCATATTTCATCGAATAATTGACCAACTCATTAACACTAGTAACAAAAATTCAACACATACATATGAATAATTGAAGAATATTAAATAAACTTATGCATCTCGAAAACCTTACACTAACTTCAACTAAAACCGATGCATAAGTCTGAATAATTCGTCGTTTTTCCCTAAATAATGTGGGAAAAACGTCCATTTCCAATTACAATTAGACTAACTCCAATGGTTGTGTGCAAATGTCTAAATGTGCATTTTTTTGACATTTTTTAGCTCCATTGGTTGCTTTTGGGGTGTGCAAATGTGCACATTTGAGCATGTAATGTGCAAATTTGAGCACAACACCTCCCCCATGTGCAAAAACTTTTTCAAAAAGCAAGACAATTTTATTGGTGTGTTTTTTATGTTTTTTGTTTTCTTTTTTGTTTTAAATTAATTTTATTTGAATGATGTGTAAAAAATACACATTTGACCATTGGAGCAAAATACCAAAAAGTAAGATGTATTTTTACACACCTTATGCAAATGTATACATTATAGACAAAACCATTGTGGATAGTCTTACAACACAAATATAAACATAATGAAGTTCACGTTTGCAATTTTATTACCTATAAAGAGGAATAAATTAGCCATGAAAGGAGATTAGCGTTTTCCAATAAACTCACCAATCAAAACCCAAATCCCCTTTTACAACTAGAAATTTGTCGAAATAAGAAACAAATTTAGTCATCCTTGAGTAGAAGAATGAAGCCAACCCATTAAAATAAAATAAATAAATTTAGTCATCCTTAAGTAAAAGAAGTAAACCATAAAAGACCTCCGATCAGACCTTCGCCTCGCCTCAACGCTAAATCGATTAGACCTTCGATCAGACAACCGAGCACCTTCGATCAGACCTCCGCCTCGCCTCAACGCTGAATCGCCTCCTCGCCGGCCTCCGCCGCCTTGATGTAGGATCGGAAGGGTTTCGGACCAGCCACATACCCTCCTCACAAGCGAAGAGATGGGGAGCCGTTGCGATGGTCCTCCCGCCACACTCTCTTCCCTCTTCGTCGCCGCATCGCCTCAATGCCAATCTCCGGAATTACCCCTTCGCCTCTGCGCTCATCTATCCTCCGCTTCGATTCTCTTCCAGTCGCCTCGGCCCACCTCGCCTGACCCTCTCTGCGGCTCCTCGATTAATAGCAATGAAGAAGGCAATTTTCAATTTAGGGTTTTATTTTACCACAAGCTCTCACGCTTCAAATAATGAGATTTCAATTAGTTTTCCAAATTATTTTTTTTAATTCACATCACACGTGGCAACATCCCATCCATCCCTTCCATTTAGATCAAAAGCCCAGATTTGTACACAAATGATCCATCCTATATATATATAGCACGGACGGTACAGACAGAAAGCCTAGCTAGCCAAAACCCAAATTATTAATAATTAAAATCACAACGTACTGTAGGCATTTTAATTTTCAAAAAGCAAATCGAGACAACGTTACACTAATTAAACACAACACTTATATCCAAATGACAAAACAAGAAAAAGATGGAAGAAAATTAAAGCAAGACATATATATAAAACAATTTAGTACGTAGACATAGTAGATCGATATGATCATATATAGATCGATATGATCATATATAGATAGAAACACCGTCTCTGTTCGATCCTCCAATCGCCGGCAAAAGCGTAGGGATGAAGAGAGAGCTAGGGATAACAATATATTTAATTTAACGCAGATTCAATTTCCACGCCTGCAGCGGATCAGACCTTACAATCGATCGATCGATAAGCTGAGCAGGTCGGCTACATCTAAAGCAGAAGTAAAAATAGTTGTTGGATCCCCAGTTAGCATCGTCCAAAGGATCTTGAAGCAAACCTTACCCATGACTTTGATGGTCGACCCCCCACTCCGATTAACGTTGGTCTGCAGTGTCCCATCCGATTAATGCTGATCAATTTTACTTGTGGATCCATCAGGTAAGTGAATGGCAGTGGATTTTTGAATGCGTGTAGGATTCACAAGAAACTTAGTGTCACATGTAATGTGGTCAGTGGCCCCACTGTCTAGAATCCACAACCTAGTAAAGTTTGATGCATTACAACATATAGTGGTACCTGCAAAGTTGATCTCTGCCATCTTATCTTTCTGATGATCCATCATGTTTATCCAAGAGTAGAGCATCTTCTGTTGATCATCTGTCAAATTCTGCAACACAGGAGAATCAGAAGATGAAGAAACACTGTTTACAAATGAATTCTTTGATGAAGATCCTTTAGACTCAGTGCTATTCCTGGGCACTTGTGGCTTGAATTTACTCTTGTAATGCCACTCAGGGTACCTAAACTTCTCCCAACATCGATCAACTTTGTGATTCCCATTGCAATGACAACATTTCTCCTTTCTTGGTTTGTCAGAAGAGCTACGAGAACCACCTTGCTTAGCCATTAATGCAGTAGAATCAGTGGTGATGGATTTAGAAGCAGGAGCCTTGCTGCTAACAGAATCTTGAAGAAGAAGAGCATGAGCAGCACTTGTAGTTGGAAGGGGGGTGCTAAGAAGAATCTGTGTCGTCGAGCTGCAGCAAAGTCATCATTGAGCCCCATGAGAAACTGCATAAGCTTGTTTTCCCGATCTTGGGCTTCAACTTGAGATTGAATATTGCATTCACATCGACCACAAGTGCAATGAACTGGTGCAACCAGACCAGATAATTGCTGCCAAAGACCCTTGAGCCGTGTAAAGTACTCTATGACAGTAGTGTTTCCCTGACTGCAATCTTGCACTTCCTTCTTGAGAGAGAAGATCAGAGGGCCATTTCTTTGACCATAGCTCTCTTCAAGATCAAGCCACATTTCCCGATCCATATCAAACTCATCAATGGTGGCACAAATCTCCTTGGACACAGTGTTCAGAAGCCAAGAACACACCATGTCGTTGCATCGATTCCACATATCTGTATTTTCTGTAGATTCAAGCAATGTCCCTTCCACAAATCCAAGCTTGTTCTTGACGGACAGAGCTTTGGTAATTGTTTTGCGCCATCGTCGATAGTTGTCACCTGTGAGTTGAATCGTAGTCAACACTATCCCTGAATTTTCAGATGGATGGATGAACAACGGATTCTGAAGATCTGTTGTTGTGATGAGATCTTGATGTCGACGATCTGCAGATCCTGTTCGATCTTCCTAAGTCGCCATAGATGCAGATCCAAGATCGAGCAGAAACTAATCCAGAACCAGAGAGCAATCCAGAAACAGAGAGAAATTCAGCAACGAGAAAGAGCGGAAAGATTTGACGATCATTTAGCTTCTGTGATCACGACAAGCTCTGATACCATGTTAACTCGGCTGGGCCCGATGGGTATAAAGACGCTGGAGGGAGGTCATGTGTGCGGGCCCACATGCGGGAGACTCGAACAACACATAAACCCAACGGAATTCCATCTCAAAACCCATTGGCAATGAGAGGATTAGCCCTTCAACCTTATATGTTGTTCAAGCATTCTCTATATTACCGATGTGGGATAACCACATTCCAACACGCCCCCTCAAGTGCAACGACATTTAGCCAAGAAGTTGCACTTGCCACATGCGCTTAGATGGGCACCACAATGCCTGCGATATGCCTACGGCCAGCAACCCCACCAATTAGAGTCCAGACTGCAACTAGCCGAACTTGGCTCTAATACCATGATGATCATAGAAAGCTTAGAGAGGAAGAGAGAATCAGAGATATGAGAGAGAGACAATGAATTTCTGTCATTTCATTATCTGTCAAATGCTTGATTACAAAAGAGGGTAAAATTGTCTATTTATAGACCTTCTAACAACTTTTCTAACTAGCTTCTATAACAACCGTATTAACATTACATACCGACCTCAAGTTACGTTGGAAAGCCTGCAGATTCTGCAGTGCTCATGCATGGGAATTATACATGGAGCCTATTCGTTGAAGATTGAGTTTAAGATAATTATAAACTTAAATGTATGATTTAATTTTCTTGTTAGCTAACTTATGTACGTACGTATATATGATTCTGGCATGCCGGCCTCTTCATATATGAGTGGCTTGTAATAATTAATGTACTTTTTTATCTGTCAAGATGCATGTACGTTTATGTGTTCATATATTTTTGTTTTGTTACCATTCAATTCCAAACAGTAAAACGTACTAAATCTGATCGATATATATATATATATCGATCAGATTTAGTACGTTTTTCGCAACATTGTCAAACAAGCTTGGCGAGCATCATGTGCCGGTTCTGCTTTGTTTCAAGTTATATACAAAACCAAATTGCTTAAACAAAAAGCAAAGGAGTGGAATAAAAAAACATTCGGAAATATCTTCCGACAACTCCATGAAGTTGAAAGCAGCCCGCTGGAGATACAACCACTTATGACTCAGCAGAACTGGTTAAATTATAGAGCCAAAGAAAGAAATCTTCTACAAAAGAAAGAGAAGCTTTTTCTGTTTCAGAAAAAGTATTGGAACCAAAGGGCCAAAACGAAACATCTAAAACTAGCAGATTCAAACACAACCTACTTCCATAGAGTAGCAACTGACAGAAGGAATAGGAAAATCATTCGATCAATTACTTCCAGCGAAGGTACGTATATCGAGGGTGATGAAAATATCAGAAATGAAATCCGTAGAGATTTCGAGAAGAGATTTAAACAAGAAAGGTTAAACGAAAATCTCTTAAGAGAGTACCTAAGTCTTATCACCCTAACAATAACCAATGAGGAAAATAGTTATCTTACCCAACACCCAAGCAATGGGGAAATAAAAAGGGTTGTTTTTAGCCTTGGCAATAACAAATCCCCAGGCCTTGATGGTATGACAACAGAATTTTACAAAAAAATACTGGGACATTATTGGAGGATCGATTATCAAAGCGGTTAAAGGATTCTTCCTCTCCGGAAGAATTCTTCGTGAAATAAACCACACATTTATTTCACTCCTTCCAAAATGTGATAATCCCACAATGACTACACATTATAGACCAATCAGCTTATGCTCCACAAGCTATAAAATTATTTCCAAAATTCTGACGGGGAGACTGAAAAATGTCATTGGTGAACTTATTCACCCTTTGCAAGGAGCTTTTGTGTCGGATAGGGCGATACATGACAACGTTCTTATTGCCCATGAAATTTTCCATTCATTTCGTAGCAGGAAAGGTAAAGAAGGGTGGATGGCAATAAAGCTTGATATGGAGAAAGCTTATGATAGAGTAGATTGGCATTTTACAAAGGCGGTATTGGAGAAATTTGGCTTCCATCCAACTTATTAAATGGATTATGGAATGTATATCTACTGTGTCGTTCTCCGTGCTCGTCAATAATGGTCCAACAGAATTATTCAGACCTATTAGAGGTCTTCGACAAGGAGGTCCTCTCTCCCCGTTTCTCTTCATTTTGGGTGCAGAGGTTTTGGCAAGAAAACTTTCACATGAAGCAAACTTGAGGAATGGCCTCATTGGTTTCAAATTCGGGAAGGACGGACAACATATCCCTTTCCTTGCCTTCGCTGATGATATTATTATCTTCACCAAGGGTAACACCTCAGCTTGCTTAAAAACCAAATCAATTATAGATGACTATTGCAGCATTTCAGGTCAAAAGTTAATTATCACAAATCCGCTTTTCAAACTACGAAGGGAATCCCTAGATCCAGAATCGAGGAACTTGAAAGATGCTTGTGTATATCAAATGAAATAACACTTGAAAAATACCTTGGTTGCCCTATTATCAACGGGAGAGTAAATAAACGAACTTTTGAGGACATTGCCTGTAAATCAAAAGAACAGCTTAGTAAATGGTGTGCTAATGCCCTATCACAGCAGGGACGTGCTGTCCTTATTAACACAAACCTGGCATCAAAACCCTTATATACAATGCAAAGCTTCATGCTCCCCAGCACAATCCATAAGGAACTAGATCAAATAAATAGATGTTTCTTCTGGAATAAAGATCTCCAATAACGGCCTCTTATAAGCTGGGATAAAATATGTAGACCGAAAGATAAGGGAGGTTTAGGTATTAGAAAATCAAAAGATATGAATGAGGCACTCCAAATGAAACTCTTGTGGAAAATTCTTGCGGAACCAGAAAATATATGGGTAAAATTAATTCAGTATAAGTATTTGAAAACAACACATTTATTAAATTATAAGAAATGTGGGGTTTCGTCTTGGCAATGGTCGAAACTTACTCCTCTTATTGAAAAATTTAAAACTGGCCTAATCTGGTCGGTGGGCAATGGTAAATCTATTAAATTCTGGACCGATAACTGGCTCACAACTTCCCCAATAACCAATAGGGATGAGTGTCCTACCATTCGAAATGATAATGAAACAGTGAGCGACTATATATTAGGAGGAAAATGGTGGGAGGAAAAATTATATAACACAATCCCACAAACTATAGCAAAAGAAATATTGGATATTCCCCTTCCTAAGAATACATTTGATGATAGACTATATTGGTGGCCAGATAGGGAGGGATGGTTTACAACAGCTAGCGCCTACAAAATGATCACTAAAAATAACAGCCAAAATGAGGATAATAATTCATGGACTTGGAAAATTGACACATCACCAAAAATTAAGAACTTTCTATGGAAACTAGGACAAATGGGTATTCCAACGGCCACCTGTCTATCCCAAAAAAGGGTCTCCGTACCAACAACTTGTGTACTCTGTAACAGTGCTACCGAAGATGAACTCATCTTTTTGTGGAATGTCGGTTTTCTAAATTCCATCTCCCATTGTCCGTGGCTACCAATCAGGACATAATCAACTTGATTGTAAATTCGAGAGATTTCTCTCCTATCTTGTCATTAATTGGAAACATTCTTTCAAAATCTGAAAAGGAGAAACTAGCGGTAACCTGGTGGACAATATGGTATATCAGAAATCAAACAATCTTTAGAAATGAATCCATTTTGAATCGGGAATCTGTTAAACACATCATTGCAACTCACTTGGAAAATTGGAAGAAAACCTCCATCCATGAAAATGAAGATGATATTCAGTGTGCTCGAAAGGATAATGCTACCAATTACACACAATCAAAACTACGAAAAAAACTGCTAAGTGGAGAAAACCGCATGTCAGTACATTTAAATTAAACTTCGATGGATCTACTCTTGATAACAATGACGACAGCTCAATTGGTTACATCATTCGTGATTGGAAAGGTAAAACGATGCACATTGGCTACAACAGAATTGGGAACCAGACCCCGCTGAAAGCCGAGGCTTTGACATTAAGACATAGAATAATCCAAACTCGTGTGTTGGGAATAAACAAATTATTACCTGATCCAAAAAAAAAATTAAAGAGTTTCTTTCCTGCAGTGTAAGTGTAATTGTTGAAGTAGTCAAGTTACGTTGGACAGCCTGCAGAAGCTGTGCTCATGGGAATTATACATGGAGCCTATTCGTCGAAGATTGAGTTGTAAGATAATTATAAACTTAGATGTATGATTTAATTTTCTTGTTAGCTAACTTATGTACGTACATACGTATATATGATTCTGGCATGCCGGCCTCTTCATATATGAGTGGCTTGTAATTAATGTACGTTTTTATCTGTAAAGATGCATGTACGTTTACGTGTTCATATATTTTTGTTTTGTTACAATTCAATTCCAAACAGTAAAACGTACTAAATTTGATCGATATATATATATATATATATATATATATATATATATATATATATATATATATATAGTATATATATAGCACAGACGGTACAGGCAGAAAGCCTAGCTAGCCAAAACTCAAATTATTAATAAATAATTAAAATCACAACGTAGAGTAGGCATTTTTATTTCCAGAAAGCAAATCGAGACAACGTTACACAAATTAAACACAATACATATATATATATCCAAATGACAAAACAAGAAAAAAGATGGAAGAAAAAGCAAGGCATATATAAAAAACAATTTAGTACGTACGTAGACATAGTAGATCGATATGATCATATATAGATCGAAACACCGTCTCTCTGTTCGATCCTCCAATCGCGGCGAAACTGTAGGGATGAAGAGAGAGCTAGGGATAACAATATATTTAAAACGCGCGCAGATTCAATTTCCATGCGGCCTGCAGCGGATCAGACCTTACGATCGATGGATGGATTAGCTGAGCAGGTCGGCCACATCTAAAGCAGAAGTAAAAATAGTTGTTGGATCCCCAGTTAGCATCGTCCAGAGGATCTTCAAGCAAACCTTCCCTAATTTAAAGACTTTGACGGTCGACCCCCCACTCCGATTAACGTTGGTCTGCAGTCTCCCATCCGGAATCGCCACCTCCCGCCCCACCGCGGCGTTATTATTATTATTGACGGAGTTTGAATACATATTCGACAACGTCGCAGCATGTATGATTAGCAGCTCCATCAAGCAATAAACATGGAAACTATACTTCTTACACTGTGACACGTAGCTGAAGCCGGAATAGTTGTTCAGGGCGCCCCCCTTGAGCTCCTTGCTCTCGCAACAATCGCACTTGGCTAGAACGCAGTTATAGAGCTCAAGCACGACTCCATCGCCCACGGGTATCTTCAAAGGAAGAGCCGCACACCGCGGGTGCACGTCGACCCGTTGCTCCTTGTTGTGGTATAAGAACCCTTTGATATTCATCCCACACATGTTGCACCACGTTGACACGTAGATTGGAGGAGGCCGGTCCAGAAACTTTAAGGTGCAACCCGGGAACGCATCTAGGGTTAGGGTTTCGTCCGGATGCATACACTCCTTGTGGAGATCGTAGTCGCAGGTCAACAGGTGGGTGCATCGGTACCTTTCTCCGAACCCATGCATCTGGCACCCATCGCATGTATATAGAGAGGTGTAGGGTGTGAGCCGGCTGAGCTCATGGTTTGGGTGGCTACGGTGGATCGGCATGGTCGATATGAGCTAGGTTTCTTGGGGATCAAAAATATAGTACCTACGTACGTAGATTACGAATTAAGAGTTGGCTGAGATTGATGAATTAAGATTTGTTGCTTGCATATGTATGTATATATAGAATCGAAGAAAAGCTTAATTAGCTAGCTAAGGGATTTAGAGGAAGGACGTTTTGCTATGTTGTACGTACGTATTGTCGTCAGCTGTGAAACTTCCATGCATCACAGTGTGCGTTTAATTACGTCTTTACGAATTATTGAGATTGGTACGTAATACGGTCAACCCGTCAGTCTTCCGTGAAGGCTAATTAATTAATCAACTTGCTCATCAAGTTCTACTACAGACACAGTATAGTTGCCTACTCGGTACGTAATTCTGTAGACTGTAGACCGGCCCTTCTATAAAATAGGGTACTTACAAATTTCAGTGTTTTCTTTTTATATACTTTTAGAAAGGACAAATAATTTATTTATTACTCAGTATTATTATTTTTTTTTATCGAAGTTTTATTGGTTGATTGGATAATGCCAATTCCTAGCAAGTGGGAATCTTCCACAACCCTCCCTATCCCTCTCCCTCCTCCACTAAATTTTTTTTAGCATTTATTTAATCTTAAAATATATATATATATATTTATATTTATATTTCTAACATCTATTTTTATATATTTATAAACTTTTATTTTGAAAAAAAATCATGTTTTAAAATTTATAATAATTTTATTTTGTCAAATATTGTCTTTATCATTTTTAAAAATTGTAAAATATAATTTTTCAAAATAAAATTTTATAAACATATAAAAATAGATCGATGTTAGGAATCTAAATATTTTTTTTAAGATTAAATAAATGTTAAATATTTTTATGAGGTAGGGATCGATGGGAGTAGGAAAGGTGTTGTAGGAAATCTTAATTGTCTAGCCAGACTATTCAAGCGACAACTTTTCAAACATTGGTTGTCTAATTAGACGAATTCAAGAGATGAGAATTATAGAAATCTCACACCCTTGTGTGATAGATTACATATTTACACATTGTATAGTGTATGAGCCTAAGACCCAATCTTACTCACTTGTAATCTATATATATTGATATGATGAGGAATGAAACCCTAAGGGCGATTTTATGTCAATCATACGTTTCTACATATATGGTATTAGGCTTTTCTTCCTAGCGGAACCCTATTTCGATCCGCCACCTGTGCCGCCACCCCTCTCTCTCTCGACTGTCCCTCCCGCCGCCCTAACCATCGCCCTCCTTCCCTTCCGCCACCCCTCTCGGCAATATGACCGACATCCCGCCTCCATTCCATTCCGCCCTCACTATCTCCGGCATCAATCCTTGCATCCCTCTACCCGCCTCCTGCCACTTCAGAAGCCCTACCACCGCCTACTCGCCTCCTGTCTCTGTTCTCGGTCAGGCGCGCTCTCTGCAGCAAGGCAGCGGCCGCGGAAGCGGCTGCAGCTCTGTGCGACGCCCGCAGCAATGGTGGACTGGTGGCCCTCGCCCTTGGAACGCCGCCCCTAGATGGTCCCCAGTGCCTGGCTTCAACCCTCAGTAGATACACTTCGGTTATCCTGCCCCTCGACTTGCCGGTCCTCATGCCTATCTGACATCGTCTGATCAAGGCTATGTTCCGCCTGATGAGCAACACGCCTTCTCCTCTATGCTGCTGACACCTACAGACTCCTCTTGGTACATGGACACTGGTGCCACCTCACATATGACGAACTCTTCAGGTACCCTCTCTTCTATTTCCTTTAAAGGTCATGCACCCTCTATTATCGTCGGCAATGGTGGTCGCCTCGCTACTTCGGGTATTGGCCACGCCACATTACAGACCCCAACCCACCCCCTACACCTTAACAATGTCCTGATTGCTCCAAAGCTTGTCAAAAACCTTATCTCTGTCCGTCAGTTCACTACCGACAATAACGTTTCCCTTGCGTTCGAACCTTTTGGTTTCTCTATGAAGGATCTTACTACGGGGGTTACTCGCCTGAGATGTAACAGCACCGGGGAGCTCTACCCTGTCACACCGCCATCTACTTCCCGTCAGTCGTGTTCGGTCGCCCTCTCGGCATCGTCGTCCAGCCTGTGGCATGCACGCCTTGGCCATCCCAGTGCTGCCATTTTAGATGTCCTTCGTTCTCAGAGTCGTGTCACCTGTCATAAAGAGCTACGCTCGAGTTTCTGTTCTTCCTGTTAGTTAGGCAAACATGCAAGACTGCCGTTTCAGCGGTCTTTGAACTCCACCTTTGCACCTTTTGATATCATTCATAGTGACATTTGGACCTCTCCTGTGCCTAGCAAGGATGGTCACAAGTACTACCTTTTATTTCTTGATGATTACACTCATTTTTTATGGGTTTTCCATTGCACTTCAAGTCCCAAGTGTTTTCTATCTTGCCGTGCCTGATACCTTGGATTCGTGGACGAATCCTTTTCAAGAAAGGGAGATTGATGTGGGACCATCCAAAACACCTCCGGATGCACCTATCATACTTGGGGATGGACCTATGACTCGAGCTCGTGAGAATGATGTCATCCTCAAGAGGAAGAAGAAGGCTCCTCCATTGGGAGAAGGTCCAAAGGTGCAAGACGTTTTGGGTTCGTTCATGATCATTTGACAGCTTTTTGACGTCTCAGTAAAATGGGTCGTTCGGGGTCCATATTTATGGGATTGGGTCGTGCCATACTTTTTTGAAACGAGGACGAAAAGATCTACAACTTTGCAGTTGTAGGTTTTTCCAGATTCGACCTAGAGCGTGGCCGAAAATCACCATCTTTGCAGCTGTCACTGTTTAGACGAAATTCTCCTAAGTATTGGAACTTCTTTTATTACTATTTTTAGAGACCTTCTTACTTAAGTTATTTTAGGTAATTTAGGGATTTATTTTAATTATTATTTTAATTAATATTTTCATCTAAAATCAGCCCTAGGGTTATAAAGTAACGGCTGATCAGTTTGTAAAACACACGTCTCTTGCTTATGAAAATTTCAGTTTTGTGTGAAACACAATTGAGAGAAAGTCAATCGATTCGAAGCGTGGCTCATCGATTGCAAAATTGGTATTGATCTCAGCTTGGTTTGCTTTGTGTTTATCAACTTCGCAAGATTTGGTGATCCTGGTATCCACGAGCGCCCTCCTTGTGCCTCCAAGTTGTCCGCTTGGTTGTGTAGGGTTGTAGAGACGGGTTGTGTAGTCGTTGGTGCTTGGTTCCTACCCTCTACGGAGGCCTGAGGTCTTCATCTCGTTCTACATAGATCGACTCAGTCCTTATCGGTCGTGTCTTTGGTTGATCGAGTCTTTACTTTCAATTTCCGTCGAGTTCCTTTGAGGTTCTTGAAGTTTCTTGCTGCGTTCTTTACATTCTTGGACATTCTTGTTTGTTTCTTTGAGTTTCTTGTTTTCTTGTTGAGTTCTTGTTTGATTGTTGAAGATCAGGCCATCCTACGGCTTACCCCGTATCATAAAGCAAACCAAGCTGAGATCAATACCAATTTTGTAATCGAGTAGCCACGCTTCGAATCGATTGAATTTCTCTCAATTGTGTTTCACACAAAACTGAAATTTTCATAAGCAAGAGACGTGTGTTTTACAAACTGATCAGCCGTTACTTTATAACCCTAGGGCTGATTTTAGATGAAAATATTAATTAAAAGAATAATTAAAATAAATCCCTAAATTACCTAAAATAACTTAAGTAAAGAAGGTCTCTAAAAATAGTAATAAAAGAAGTTCCAATACTTAGGAGAATTTCATCTAAACAGACATCTGCAAAGATGGTGATTTTCGGCCACGCTCTAGGTCGAATCTGGTTCTATAGCAAAGTTGTAGATCTTTTCGTCCTCGTTCCAACAAGGTATGACACGATCCAATCCGATAAATATGGACCCCGAACGACCCATTTTACTGAGACGTCGAAAAGCTGTCAAATGATCATGAACGAACCCAAAACGTCTTGCACCTTTGGACCTTCTCCCATGGAGGAGCCTTCTTCTTCCTCTTGAGGATGACATCATTCTCAAGAGCTCGAATCATAGGTCCATCCCCAAGTATGATAGGTGCATCCGGAGGTGTCTTGGATGGTCCCACATCAATCTCCCTTTCTTGAAAAGGATTCGTCCACGAATCCAAGGTATCAGGCACGGCAAGATAGGGGATAAGATCCGTGACGTTGAATGTAGCGCTCACATCATGGCCTCCAGGGTTGAATACCACATGTCCATGGAAACTCCTCTCAAGACCGATTGTTGTAGGGGTTGGCCACGCCGGGATTGCTTTGATCCTGGCTTCGTCAACTTGTAGACCATTAGAGCTCACTACAAAACCAAGAAAAGAAACTTGATTAGTGCACAATTCATATTTCATATCATCTTCATAATGTTCTAACTTAATATGCACTTTAGCTTGTTCATTTATCCTTATGTTTCCATCAAAGGCTAGCAAGTTTTCTTCCTTTTTCAAGGCTGGATTTTCAGTCATTTCAAGGCTAGCAATGTTACAACTATTTTCAACATCAATGATCATATTACAAATTTTGCCTTTTTCTAAGCATTTAGTATGACACAAATCTTCTATTTGATTATCATCACTAGGCATAGGTTGAACACTTAAAACTTTACTATCAATCAAAGAATCATCATGCTCATATTCAATGCAAACATTATCGTCATAGGCAAGTAAATTATGATTTTGATCATTATTAACATGCTCATCATGTTTATCACTAGAATTTTCAGATTCATATTCGCCTAGGTGATTAATCATGAGAGTCTTCTTATTTGGGCAATCTTTCATAACATGTCATCTACCTTGGCATATAAAGCAAGCAATGTACATAGATCTAAGAGTAGAGGGGTTAGGATTATTAGGAGGAATAGGATGAGTTTCTTCCCTTTCATTAGATGGCACTTCAGCTCTAGGTAGTACTCCTTGTCCGGGCACCGTGTTAGAGCCAAAACGTTGCAACTCTACTTCCGTCAATCTTTTATCTACCCTTACCAATTCCTCATTCATGGTTACCAATTCCTCATTCATGGCTTCCAACATTTTGATCATCTCAGCATAAGTAATCGTGTTGTTGCCCTGGTTAGACATGTCAATCGTGTTGGCCTGGGGTCTTCATCTCGTTCTACATTGATCGACTCAGTCCTTATCGGTCATGTCTTTGGTTGATCGAGTCTTTACTTTCAATTTCCGTCGAGTTCCTTTGAGGTTCTTGAAGTTTCTTGCTGCGTTCTTTGCATTCTTGGACGTTCTTGTTTGTTTCTTTGAGTTTCTTGTTTTCTTGTTGAGTTCTTGTTTGATTGTCGAAGATCGGACCATCCTACGGCTTACCCCGTATCACAAAGCAAACCAAGCTGAGATCAATACCAATTTTGCAATCGAGTAGCCACGCTTTGAATCGATTGACTTTCTCTCAATTGTGTTTCACACAAAACTGAAATTTTCATAAGCAAGAGACGTGTGTTTTACAAACTGATCAGCCGTTACTTTATAACCCTAGGGCTGATTTTAGATGAAAATATTAATTAAAATAATAATTAAAATAAATCCCTAAATTACCTAAAATAACTTAAGTAAAGAAGGTCTCTAAAAATAGTAATAAAAGAAGTTCCAATACTTAGGAGAATTTCGTCTAAACAGTGACAGCTGCAAAGATGGTGATTTTCGGCCACGCTCTAGGTCGAATCTGGAAAAACCTTCAACAGAAAAGTTGTAGATCTTTTCGTCCTCGTTCCAACAAGGTATAGCACGACCCAATCCGATAAATATAGACCCCGAACGACCCATTTTACCGAGACGTCGAAAAGCTGTCAAATGATCATGAACGAACCCAAAACGTCTTGCACCTTTGGACCTTCTCCCATGGAGGAGCCTTCTTCTTCCTCTTGAGGATGACATCATTCTCACGAGCTCGAGTCATAGGTCCATCCCCAAGTATGATAGGTGCATCCGGAGGTGTCTTAGATGGTCCCGCATCACAAGCATGTCTAGTGAATACAACAATCAATTCATTGTCATCTAGCAACTTTCCCACTGATAATAATCTGTGTTGAAAGTCAGGCACAAGGAGAACCCCATTCAATGTAACTTTCTCAGTCAAATGTAATCTTCCCATTTCTGTCACCACTTTAATTGAGCCATCAGGAAGCCCAATATGCACAGGTTTATCAAGTTTAACTGACACTGAAGTATAAAGAGCTCTAGGCATCATGTGATCACTGGCACCAGTATCTATTATCCATTCAATAACAGGATTATTTGCAATAGAAACATTCACATTAGAGGTGCAGATTTTACCTGCAAAATTTGCAAATGACATATCTGTATTACTTTTTCCTCTCATCTTCTTCATGACCTCCTGAAAGACAGCATTGTCCATGGCAGAGTCCATTTGCCCATCCCCTTGACCTGTGTCACTGAACTCATCATCTAGAGGACTGTTATGAGAAGCACCTGAGGTCATGTTGCCTGCAACATTAGCTGAGCTTCTTCCTGCTCCAGTAACCTTCGCTTTCTCTTTCAAAGTCTTGAACCAGTTAGGGATTCCATGGAGTTTGAAGCACTCAGCTGCTGTGTGGCCTCTGTAACCACAATGGCTACACTTCTTTTTATACTTCAACCTCTTAAGTTCCTTCCAATCCTTCTTGGCGGGTTGATTCCCAGATGATCCACCCTGATTCTGCATGGCACCATACTTGTTCGTAACAAAAGCACTACTTTCTGTGTTGACATATTGCAAATCTGTGGAAGCATCCTTTCCTCCTTCAACCTGCTGGAGGATGTAATAAGCTTTGTTCAACATAGGGAGTGGATTTGTAGCCAGGATCTGATTCCTTGCCCCATCAAAATTCTCATTGAGACTCATCAACAACTGCATCACTTTGTTTCTAGAGTCCATATGAGTAAACTTCTTCATGACACCACAAGAGCACTGACTAAGAATCCCACATGTGCACTCAGGTATACCTTCAAGAACTTGGGGCTCATCCCAAAGTTTCTTGAATGTGTTATACAAATCAGCTAGAGACATATTTCCCCGAGTAATATTTCCAAGTTTCTTCCTCACTTGATAAATTCTATGGGCATTAGACTGGCTAAACCTCTCCACTATTTCATCCCAAAGGCTCTTAGATGAGTCTACAAACATGAAGGCTTCTGCAATGCTCTTGGTCATCGAGTTTAAGAGCCAACATCTAACCATATAGTCAGCTCGGATCCACCTTTCCAAATCAGTTCCCTCCCCTGTTGGCTTAAGACATCTACCATTAATGAATCCCAGTTTACATTTAGCCCCTAGAACCATCATGACTCCCCTACTTCATGTCATATAATTAGTCCCATCAAAAGGAATAGCAACAAGCTGAGCACCAGGGTGATCAGAGTTGGATAAATGTAAAGGATCACCAAGATTACCTTGTGAAGAATCACCAGCATTCACTCTCGTTTCATTGTTCATGTTGACGTCTCCTCTGAACATTAAATAACCTTCTCAGATACACGCAAAGAAGGATCTACTCCCTGCAGCTCTGATACCATGTGAAGATGATGATCAGCTGCTGTAAAACACTGATGAAACAGTGAATAAGATGATAAATGCAGAGCAAAATAAATGTGAAGCCCCTCCCCTTTTGTTCTTCATTCAGTGGCGGCCAATGGCCCCTTTAGGTAAGCAACAATCTCAATACAAAACGCTACGTGAGGTGACAGATTTGAGGTTTTATAGTACCTCAAATCACGTGAGAAGCATACCATCACAGTTACTATAGTCCAAGCTGTAAACCAGCTTTATTACAAAAGGAAAACATGAAACAGAGGGAAATAAGGGAAAGGGGTAGCAACTAGGAAGAAATTACATAAAGAGCCCATATATTCTCCATATCTATCCTTTCTTACCTTTTTGTTTATGAAAGTTGTGGAATGCAATTAGAGTATTATCTTGTATTGACCTCCCTTCCACAAAAGCCCCTTTGAAATATTTTTGGATAAACTAATTAACATATTTTTGGATAATTTGCAACATTGTGGATAACATATAGATACAAGCTTTTTCTACTAAATAAACTAACAGAAATTAAAATAAGCTTCTATAAGTTATTAGAATAACAAAACAGTGAACACACTAACATTTTTACGTATATAGAAGCTTTTATCATAAACTAACAGAAATTCATGGTTGAATATATATAGGGATGCGCTCCGGTGAAAACCAAAATTGCGGTAGAAATCCGTGAGGATCGGCTTTTTAGCCCGATTCACTTGCTTTATAGTCCGGTTATGAATAGAACCGATCTATAAAGTCATAAATTTTAGCCCGGTTTTGAATAAAACCGAGCTATAAAGTCACTATGTAATTTTAAAACATTAGCTTTTTAGCACGATTTTTCGGTTTGACCGAACTATAAAGTCACGTGTTATTTTAAAACTGGAGTTTTTAGCACGGTTTTTAGTTTGAACCGAGTTGTAAAGTCACCGTGTCATTGAGGTTTTTAGCACGGGTTTCAAAAAAAACCAAGATATAAAGTAGTCCTCATGAGTTTTTACCACAATTTGAGGTTTTCACCGGAGTCAATCCATATATATATATATAGGATCAGGTTCAAGTGAGAAGTAACTCGTCCGGTAAGAAGGAAAGAAGTGATCATATTGATTGATACAGATCTAATTTTTTCTATAAAAAGAATAACCCACGCGCTTTTCATTTTTCAATAAAACAGATCTATATACGCTTCTTCCTTCATCTCAGAACGTTGTTCGATCTTCTTCTCTGCCTCTGCCTCTTTCTTCGTTGTCCTCGGCGGTGACGCCCCTATCTCCCTCGCTGTCCCCGTCACCAACGCCATCCTTCACCGTCACCGCGATCGCCGGGGTCTTCTTGGGGGAAGAGACGCGTATCCGCGCATCGTCGGCCATCCGATCAGCATCAGACGTCGAGGGCGCCGACTCCAACATCAAATCGGAGGAATTCCGAGCTACAATCTCGGCGAACAGATCGGAGAAGCTCACCCCTAAGAAAGAGTGATCGTTCCCATACAAATTCATCGCAAAGGAGACCCCTCCTCCTCCCTAGCTCCCTCTGGCTACAAATTGCACTCAATAGCCAATTTTTTTTATAATTTATATTGCATCTTCCCTAGCCAATTGTTTGATCAGTACAAGAGAGCCACAGAATGAAGTTACAGAACTAACGGCTTACGACTAGCTACTGCTAATATAATTAGTACATTACATGTACTAATTATAAAATTATAACAATATAAATTATAAAAATTATAAATTATAAAAAAAAATTATAAAATTTGTAAATTTTACCTAATTGGTTCAGTGACTAAATAGAGATTGGTTCAGTGACTAAATAAAGAGTGGTTCAGTGACTAAATAGAGATTGGTTCAGTGACTAAATAGAGAGTGGTTCAGTGACTAAATAGAGATTGGTTCAGTGACTAAATAGAGAGTGGTTCAGTGACTAAAATAGAGAGTGGTTTAGTACTAAATAGAGATTGGTTCATTGACTAAATAGAGAGTGGTTCAGTGACTAAATAGAGAGTGGTTCAGTGACTAAATAGAGAGTAGTTGAGTGACTAAATAGAGAGTGGTTCAGTGACTAAATAAAGATTGGTTCAGTGACTAAATAGAGAGTGGTTCAGTGACTAAATAGAGATTGGTTCAACACTAAATAAAGAGTGGTTCGGTGACTAAATAGAGATAGGATATATGTAAAATAAAATAAAATAATACAGTAAATACGACATACACAAGGTCTGAGACAAGAGCCAACTACTAATACGGCATTCTCTGTGAAATCATGGACATGAATAAATACTTAATCGTGTTGACCGGCAAACATAAAATTCATACCTTTCAACATGCCCTCCAAATGACTCGAGATGCAGGAAGATGTACTAAGTGGTTCAGAGTTTAATACCAAGTGGTTCAGGGTTTTAATACCAAGTGGTTCAGGGTTTTAATACCAAGTGGTTCAAGGTTTTAATACCAAGTGGTTCAGAGTTTTTATACTAAGTGGTTCAGAGTTTTATACTAAGTGGTTCAGGGTTTTTATACCAAGTGGTTCATCAAATAAATATACTCTTTATAGCTTCATGAACCACTTCTTGATAACTTCATGAACCATTAGAAATAAAATGGTTGAACCAATACGAGTAAAAGAGTTGAACCAATACAAAGAAAAAGCATGAACCACTAAGAGTAAAATGACTGAACCACTATGACTAAAGTTGCTGAACCACAACAAATAAAATGGCTGAACCACTATGAATAAAATTGTTGAACCAATACAAATAAAATGGCTGAACCACTTCTTGTTAATTTTTTTTTCAACAAAACATATACAAAGTGGGTGTTTATGTGTAGATAAAATTAAATTACACTCAAAAATATATTTTTTATATTTTTTTAACAAGTGAAAATGTCAAAAAATAAATTTTAAAAGTGGTTGTAAAGGTTTTTATATGTCTACGTAGCTTTTTCAATCTATACTATCTATATAAAGTTGAGTTTTTGCCTCATTAATTGCTTCATTACTCATTACTCCAACCAAAACAAATATATACCTATTATATTAAAAGATGAAACCAATAAAGATTGTGGTGTCATGGTTTGAAGTCATCTATTGTTGGAATTTGGTGAGGGTTCGACTCACGGAAACTACATCATTTCCTTTCTTTTTTTTAAGCCTCTTGCAAACTACAGATTAAGTAATTTAATTAATAATTTAATTCATGTAAACGTACTGAAATTTCTAACGGCTTTTCACCACGTTTACTCTTTGTTTCTTTATTGCAGGTACCATTAGAAGGTCAATCCCATTGTTTGGAGGTTTATTTTTTTAACACGTTTACTATTTGGTTGTTTAATCCTATCATTGTAGGACCTATTAATTCATTTTCATCCATATTTGATGAAACAGCTGCCCATTACTCACAAAACTGACATCCCCTTAATTGATGATAATGATAATGATAATAATAATAATAATAATAATAATAATAATAATGACCACGTGATTATATTATCATTCACCACTATATATTCACCATCATCCCCTCCATAAGTCCAAATCATTTACCACCTGCATCTCTACAATCAAGTTGCTATGATGGCTACCCAAACTCCTAATATTAGCTTACAAATCTATACTAATGTGCACCCGTTGTTATAACCTCAAGCCTTATTTTAAATTCAATTAGTTTAATTTCCTCCATTAACCATTTTATTTTGTAAAAACTCTAACTTACCTCTTTTTTATTTACGAAAACATGTCTAATATATAATTTTTGGCTTTTTTCTAATTCAATTGGAAAATTATTTTATAATTAAGTAGATATATAAAAGAATCTTTGATAATTCAAGCTAAACTAATTAAATTAAAACTTAATAATAATAATAATAATAATAATAATAATAATAATAATAATAATAATAATAATAATGATGATCATCATCATCATAATAATAGTAGTAGTAGTAGTAATAATAATAATAATAATAATAATAATAATAATAATAATAATAATCCATCTATATATATCTATATAAGATTTTTTTTCCCAATTTAATGATTGTTTTTGAAATCAATTTCCAAAGCCAATTCTACTTGACCTAACCTATGTAAAGAATTCAAAGAGGCATTTTATTTCATCTCCTTTAAAAACAACGTAATTACAAAAAAATAAAAAAAAAATCAATAACTACATAGTATTAGTCACTACGCCAAATTGCAAGTTAAGCGACGTACATAAATGGTCACCTGAAGTCGAATTGGGTCACCTCAGACTTCAGGTGACGAATAGTCGTCACCTGAATGGTGGTTGCCTGACCGTCGTACCCTGAGATTTTAGGTGACGACTCTATCAAAGTTGGTCGCTGGAAGCGATTCAACACATTTAAGTCAAAGCCCGACAAAAGCCCGACCCGGACGGTTCAGGCGACCAAGTTTTCGTCGCCTAAAAGATAGCAAACATTGTCAAAAGAGGGCATTCAAGTGACCAACTATGTCTTCGCTTACCAAATCAAGTGACGTAAATGTTTGTCACTTGAGACTGTAATCAGGGTGGATTGAATTATGAAATTTGTCACCCGATGCATCAAGTGACGAATATAGAGTGCATATGTTGGTTGCCAGAGTACTCAGGTGAGAAGATCTCGTAGTATGTTCGTCGCTTAATTATATTTCAAGTTTTTTTTTTATAAAATTAAGATGACGAGATTAGTCTATGTTTGTCGCCTGTGTTAATGACCATCCAAAATATATAGACCGTAAGTGGTTGTGCCCCTGTTTTTTACCATACCAAAAACACAAATGTACATGTACACATTCAATACCATTCAAGCATTTCACAACACACGATTTTAACTACACACATTCAATACCATTAAACACCAAAATGTATACAAGGCCACAAAACATGTCCAAAAGATGGCCAAAATGTGTCCAATACAACCACACATCTACATAACATACTTATATACATTAGAAACATGTCCAAACACATCTGTCCAAAATCACACTAGAAGCCAACCATGGGTGTTACCTTGGGAGGAGCTAGGTTGGGAAGGTGCGTGGGATTTCACAAGGGTTGTCATCAACTCTTCCTACAACATACATTTAAGAGATCACAATCGGGTATATCTAGGTGTGTAAGGCTTTTCAAGCACCCAATATCGACAAGAAGCTCTTCCAAGTTATCGAACTCCCTATATGAACACCCTATCAGGCTGACAACAGTAAATATTATAACAAAGTATAAGCAAGTATGACACACACATGTATATACTCCGGGGTATGACAATAATTACTTAGACCCTATATACTTCATATGAATCTTCTAAAATGCACATTCATTATCCAGATTACAAGAACCAGAGAAATAACTCACCCTCATGTGAAATAAAAAACACACATTCATATCAAATGAATCTTCCAAAAAAATGCACATTCATAATTTTGATTCATGAAATTAAAAAAAGGGTACATCCTACCCCATCCCAAAATCTATGACAGATGAGAACCTTTCAACTAGAAATACATTTCCAAGTCACACGAGAAATTAGAAAATTAGGCTATGAAGTTGGGGGAAAAAACAGACTTGCTTATTTGGTTCGTGAACACCTTGTGCCATGCCCATGTCACATATAATCCAGATCATAGAAGCATGTTAATATTAAGGAAAAAGGAATTTAAAATCAACCTGCAGCTGCAGCCTGTAATAGCATATTCATCCCTGTGAGAAATCTTCTCAAAACGTACGGCATTCGACATCCAAGGATTGTGCACTGGTCTTGGTTGGACCTACAAATGTGGTACAAGGACAGAAAAAAAAGTTAAAAGAAATCAACAAAGAATAATATATCCCATCATTGATATTAATAAATTTAGAATGAATCAAAGTCGGAGAGCCTCTTGTGTTGCTCTACCCAACACTATTGGCATGATAAGAAATTGATGCTTACCTAAGTCAGATAAAGAACTAAAAGCATATCATGAAATGAAAAGTCATTCAATTTAGTAAGAAGTCAATCTAAAGGCAATTAATGAACCAGTACCATAATATCCTTGGTGTATGGATGGGCTGAAAAAATCAGCCATAAGAAAACTTAATTGATTCTGGAAAAGATGCGGTTAAAGGCCACAATTTTTGTACAAGAATCGCCAACACTAGAAATCGTGTAAAGGCCGAATATATTTTTATGTTATTGTAATATTATTTTAATTAAATATACTATTATTTTATTCAATTTGTAAAAATGGAATAAAAACCCGTCCTCGAGCATCAAGTTTCGATTTAAAATCATTACGGTATCAATTTAAATTAGGATTTTTGACGGGATTTGATTTTCGACATCGAGTCCGAGTATTAATAAAATTAAATTGAGCTACGAGTATTGATTGCAATTTATTTAATTTTCGATTATCTTGAATTTGAATTGAAATTTGATTTAGTCGGGATTCGATCGGGCGAGCGGGATTCGGGTCTTTTCCGCTGATTTGAATATCGGGTATATTCTCCTCACATATTCCCTTGGGACCACATATATAATTTCTTTTCTTTTTTTTCCTATTCTTTTCTTCTCTCTCTCTCTCTCTCTCTCTCTCTCTCTCTCTCTCTCTCTCTCCCTCGGCAGCTTGCCTACAATCACATTGCAAGTTAAATGGTCCCCCTTTGTTGTCTTCTTCTCCATTGTGTACAGCCCCTTTTGGACCACCTCCTGCCTCACCCTCCTTACCCTCAGCCTCCCCTCTCCTCTCTTTCATTCACCCTAAACCTTATCCACCAAAAGACCTCAAAACTCTCACCTTTCCTCCCCTTGTAGCCACCGCCACCTCCTCCGCTGCTCAGCTGGGCACACCATCACTCCACCACCAGCCCTCGGCGTCATTGTCGCGCGCCATTGGAGCCATAACGGAGCTCTCTTCGAGCCCTGTTTCCGAGAGGTCAAGGCACCACCATTTCACCTCATTCCTCCTCCCCTTTTGTCCTCTGTTGGCCAGCGCTCTCCCTTTCCCTCTTCCTCCGAGCAGCAGCAGTAAGAAGCCTTCCAGGAGCTCCCAACCGTCGGCGCCGAAGAGCCACAGACACCCACCACCCTCTCTTCCCTCTCATGTACACTCAGCAGCAGAGCAACCATCACCTCTCCTCCATTCTTGTCGTCAAACACCCGAGCCACCAAACGCCTCTATGTCGCCGAGCTCGACCCCCCCTCCTCCGAGCTCCCTGTTCTTCGAAGCCAACAACCCCGAGCGCCCTGTTTTGCGTCCTTGAAGATCGGAGCAGCAGCAGCTCCAACGATTCCTTCACCTCCTCCTCCAGAAGTCCTCGAAGAAGCGACAAGGAGTCCCATCGGAGACCAGCAACTCCGACAAAGCCGCCGGCTGCCCCCTTCCCTCCCTCTTCCTTCTCCCGTTCAGAGCTCTGTTTTGCCAGAGGTAGGAGATGGTCTCCTTGTTCCTTGTTGGGCTGGGCCGGACCCGAGCTCTCCCGGGTTATATCGTTGCCCATCCGGATCCTCCTCTCTTATCCCCTTCCCTTGCTGGACCCGGATCCTCCTCTCTTCCTTGGTTTTGTTGGGCTCGAGTATGGGCCGGATCCCCTTCTCTCTTGGGCAGGTTAGTCCTCTTTTCTTCTTTTCTTCTTTTCTCTTTTCTTTGGGCTTCTGGGTTGCAATGTCGGGTTATGGGTTGGGTTTTGTTTAGTTATTCGGTGGTATAAACATATATATATAGGTTTTATGTATTAAATTATAGTATTGTGTTATGTTATTATATTTATATGATATAGTATATTAATTGTTATTTTGGATATTGGGAAAATAGATATATATATATATATATATATATTCTGGAATTTTAATATATTTAAAAGGTTTTAAAAGTGATATTATTTGATTTTAGGTTGTATATTATGGGTATTGTTTGAAATTTTATGGATAGTAAGTGTTAAATTATTATTATTTTGGATTTGGTTACAATTATAAATTCTGGAAATTAATCTCTATATATTGTTTATTTGTTTTAAAATAATATTGATTGGATTATTTAATTGATGCACTTCATGAGGATTTTAAGTGTGAGAGTGGGGAATTTTAATGGAGTTGTTGGTTTTGACTTATAAGTATTATTTGTGAGCTTAGAATTATTTTGATAATTTAGTATTGAGAATTTTTATATATATAATGTTTGAATTAAAATGCCGGAATGGTTTCTAGTATATGATTTTGAGAAATTGACTTTAAGGCTTAAATGTTTAATGTCGGAATTTGGCCAAGTATGATTTGAGAAAAACATTTTGAGTATGAGTTGACTTAATTGGGATTTATGAGTTTGAAATTTATGGTTGGTAAGACTTTATCAATGAGTTTAATTGAAGAATGATTTTAGTCGATTTGATCGTATCGGGAAGATTTTGGGAAAACAGTTTTACTATCTGTCGGTTTTGAGAATGTTGAGAACTGGGGTTCGTGTGAATGAATGTTGGTCTGGTAGCTTATGGAAATGACTTGATGATAGGTGTGTATTGCTTTTGGATTGCTTTGGACTTGCATTTGGGCCTTGCTTGTGTTACCTTGCTGTTCTGCATCAACAGGTAAGTATCCTACGGGACTTACTCAGTAACCTGGACCTCCTGCCTGATGTGTCATGTAATGTGTAGTTTTGTTGCATATTAAAGCATGCCATGTAGTATCATGTTAGGGTTGCATTGAACTGAGCATGTGTTTACTTTGTGTGTTTGAATACAGAACGGCCGTTATCTGTGATAGTCCTAGAGTCTTTGCTAGGGTCATAGGGTAGCCCAGCCCCATCGGGTGCCATGAGTCTATCGAGTCGATATGAGCATGATATGATAGCCCAGCACCATCGGGCAAGAGATGAGATGATTTGATATGATACGATTAACCCAGCACCATCGGGCATGTTTATATTTATTTTATGATATGATGATGAGATATGATATGATGATGAGATATGATATGATGATGAGATATGATATGATGATGATATATGATATGATATGATGATACCGTGGTGAGTGCACCACCACGAAGAGAGTGCTATGCTATAGCCCGAACTGGCCAGTCTCTGCACTAACGGGAAGGGGTGCAGAGGTAGGAGAGGGATATGCCACTTGGCATTGTTTTGGGCCCTTTACAGTTCTTTTCTGCATATTATATATACTAGGGGCATGATAGTGTGATTTAAATCTTGTACTGCATTAGTCATCTTTTATTTAGGCATAGGCATGTTATGTAGCCTCAGCGCGGTCAGAGGACCCGCAGGTGATCACCAGGCCTGACTTCGTGGATAGTGTTAGGTACCGCTCTTGTTGCTCCATGTTTCTATGACGGGGAAACCTTTTGGCGAATCGAAGAATCCGGCTAATATGTTCTAACTTAACAAATGACAACCACCCACTTGTTTTGGTTTTGACCCGGCCCTGCCGTGGCTTTTGTATCTAAACCGTACTTCCGCTTTATTTTCGTTTAAATTGTATTTTGATACTTCGACTGATTAGAGGTTTGAAACCTCGATCCGTACCTGAATTGCAACATCCGAACGAAGGTATCCGACCTTCGAAACGTATCCCGGATATTTATATCCGGGCCGTTACAAAGTTGGTATCAGAGCGAGGTTGTGCAATTCGGGTACACAAGGGTCGAGTGTATGTTTTGGAAAACCGCCCATGGATTTCGAAAGATTTGAAAGCGTTTTAAAGGGGCAAAATGAACTTAATATGTCTAACTCAATTGGACTAAATATGAACTTGGCTTATGATAAAAGATGAGAACCAACTAATAAAGGATCGAGTGGGTAGAAACGGCGCTAGACCATCCCTATTGGATGTAGTCGGAAATGGGTAGACGAAATACTAGCTTGTTCTTTACAGATGGGTCGGGAAGACTCCCAAGGAAATCATTGCAATTGTCATTAACTGATTCTATGATTGAGTGTTTGATATGCTAAAGATTTAATTGTTATGTTCTAACTATTGAATGAGTATTGAACGATCTGTGCGAACGGGATAGCGGGAGTACCCTTCTTCTTCTCATATGGTTAAGCTCAGCTTTTGTGGAACTGCCCCTTTCCTTATGAACCCTTTTGACAATTCAATCGAGTCCTCCCTTCGAATATCGGTCTTCCACGGGAATTGGGTTGGTAAAGACATGGTGTCGGGAATCATGATTGAATATAGAGGTTGTCCGAGAGAGTATTGGAAGACGGTCCTTGATGAAATTCCGAGCTAGAGAGTGAGATGTTTACGAGGCTGTCGTTATCAATTCTTATGACGATCCATCAGTGTCCTCTTGTCACGGAAAATTCGTATCCGAGTCCCACGGGAAAGAGGGGTAATGAGTCAGTTGGGAAGAGTCAATGTTTCCCTTATGGACTTCTATCGGGTTATCTTGATTGCTTTGTCCATGATTGTGTGATTCTATATGCACTACTCCTTGACCTACAATTGATCCTTAGTGTGAAGTTGTACTTATGTGCCTTGATGCTCATGATGACCATTGTATAGGTTCGAACTACATTTATTATGTCCATATCATCCCGACATGATCTGTTTAGTATATTGCATTGTCGTACTAGAGCACGAATAAATATGTCACATGCTAGGATGTTGTCTAACTGATGACCTCCCTGTGAATAGGTTCATGATAGTGTGATTGTTCGATTCTAGTATCATGATAGAGTGAGTCCCTTACTTGATGGATACATGTTATAATTTCATGTCGACCTGCCTTGTATGCTACGTAATCCTCAGTAACTGTTATGATGATGATCCTTAATGTAAATTCATGGTTGTATGACACCTTGTATCCATGCTGGTCATATTGCTTAAGTCTCGTTTTGTGTCTTGCCCTCTATCATGATTGCATGTTGTTATAGCATGTTCACTTGGCATATTGATCGTATGATTGATCGAAAACATGAACCACATGATATGAGTATATGATTGTTGCTTCTTCTGAATTAGGTCCATGATAGTGTGATCGACTCTACCTTATATGAATGCCTCATAAGATGTACTCTTTAACATGCTAGCCGATGATGCCTCGATGCTCATCATTCATTTTGTGACAAGAATCTATATCATGCCCATCTACTTCGTATTCGTCAGATTAACTATTGTTGATTAATTGCAAGTTAATATGGTGTGTGTTAGTTGTGTCGAACGGAGATTATGTGGCATAATGGAGTCTTGGTGAATGCATGTTGACCCTAGTAGGTGTTGATTTGTACTCATGCCCGTAATCTAATTATGTTGCCCATTACTTAAACTTGCGTTATGCATCGTTAGACTTGCTCATGCTTCTATATTATCGGAATGTGATTGAATTGAAGTCTTGCTTAGTGCCGAGTAATCGATCAAGTGCATGTATGTACCACATGTTATATTGAGCCATTAGTAACGTGTAGGATCCTTGGTTATGACTTACGCACACTTATGCCTTGCCTACTTTATTGTTGATTCTCTCTCGAGCTAGGTACCTGATAGTGTGGTTCTTTCCTCCTTCTGTTCTCTTAACATGTTTCACTCGTTCTGATTAGCTTAATGTTGAATTCGATGATTGACTCGCTTTCCGTGATAGTTAAACCCAGCATGCTTACATGGTTAGAATGTCTATTACTCTATGATATCCTCTCGTGCTTCCATGAATGTATGATTTGACACCTCGCTTGATCACACATCACTATATATCCTGATTTTGCAAATACATGACGCATGAATATCGGAATGAACCGAGTTGAATTACTTTAGTTGTACTCATGTTCGATGTGTGCTATTAGTATCATGTGGAGCTTATGACTTCCAATATGACCTGCTGAATGATTACATGTCATGCTTGTTCTATAATGTGACAGTTATTGTACCATTTTATGTGCCCCCCTGATGATTTATTCCTAACATGATTATAATCTAGCACCCGTGATGTCCATCTTGTTACTTTTGATGATGCCTCATGTTTCGTGAGTATTATGTTGAACCTCTCTAAATGACTCTGGACTATGCTTGTATCACATTATATATCGCTAGTATCATGTAGGACCCATGCTCTCTAGATGTATCTCGCCATATGATTTCGTGCCATGCTTGACCTAATATATGATCATTGTGAGATAGTACTATGTTGCCATTTAGATGATCTCGTATGACGCATACACCAAACTTGAGCATTGTTCATACATGTGATAATTACTATGCTACTCTTATGTGTTCTCGTATGACGTTTCATCTGATTATTATAATATACCTTGCCATGATATATTTTGACTCATTTGTTGATGTGTATACCATGCTTTTACCTTGTTCATATGCATGATGATCGTTATCTTCACTAAATTCCGCATGACTTCGAATTATATATGATCATTGTTGGTTCAGCCTATCTTGCTCGAAGTTACTAGGCATATCTGTTTCCATGGAATACTAGAATGTTAGCTTGTTTCACATACATCAGCGTAGGACTTGATTGTGTCTTTGATATGAATACGAATGTTGCCCCCGAGGTAGGTACATGTTAGTGTGGATTGATGTGATTGATATGCTCCATAATGCATTCATGCTTGTTTGTCACAAGTTGTAACCTAATGGACCCCATAAAGGCATCGTTACTATTCCCGAGTCGGAGTCTTGTCTCTAGTCATGTCGTCTTTAGCTTTGGGCTATTCCGTCTCCGAAAGAAACATTGGGTCGTCCGCTCTTGTCACTCCCCTATCTCCGCTAACTTAAACTCCTACGCGTTACATTGGATGAGCGACCGCATGGAAAAAGGGATCGGGAAGTCGAATAGCGATATAGCAGCGCAGCGAAAGCGTGGGCCCATAACCCACGGGCCTCAGGAACGATAATGTCGACAGAATGAGCTCGCTTTGAGGATTACGATTGTTGAGTACGAAATGACTTGCAAGTGGGAGCGTCCTCTATTCGAATTGCTAACCCTTTCTGAGCTTGTTGATGATGATATTGCACTGACTTGATGTTGAAAACTGCGTGTTGAGGTGATGACTGTTGCTTGATTGTCTTTTGATTATGATGATATGATTCGATGCCTTACAATCCTAATGTGCCTGATGACTTGATGTGATGCTATTCTGAGCTGCTAAGCATGATCTAAATTCCTTGCCTATAATGTGAACTGCAATTGCCGAGAATCTGAACTGGTTATTAGCTAAGATTATGATGAAACTTGCTAGTTTGAATTGACTTTATTCGTATATGGTGTTATGTGATAATTTCGAGCATGACGGTAAATCGAGACTTTTGATACTTGTTGCAATGCTTGATGACGCTAGTTGATATGATGTAGTCCTTCTGTGTAATAATGTTAATGATTGCTTCTTCTTGAAAACATGTGAGTGGGGTCCCTTGGTAGAATGGTTAGAGATCGGTTAAGGAAGTTGAGTGATTGATATGATGTGAGGGTCTTCTTGATTATGTGATTTATTAATATGTACTGGCATGATGCTGGATAGCAACCATGATAAACCTGTATGGCATGATATTACATGTTGATATGCAATACTGAGTTAAAATTGGTAGTGACAACTATGAACACGATATAATGATCCATTGCTATCCTACTATGTTGTTCTAAAAGCATGTTATAATGTGTTGAATGAATCATGAGATGATGATACGTTGTTATGTGAAAGCATGATGTCATACTATATGGTTGATAAGCCTGATTAGGAATAGGTAAGTAATGATATGACTTGGAGCATAGATATGACTTATGTGTATATATGAGATGATGGTGCATGACTGCTATTAATCGTTATATGGCATTGTGATGAGTTAAGATGATGTCTGGAAAGCATGATGACATTTTGATGTTGATATACTGTTTGATCTCCCCTTTTTGGTTGAATCTTAATAGCATGATTTTGTGGGATTGGTGTGACAATATGTTATGATAATGCTGGATAGAAATTGAATAGGATGACTATGTGAATTTATGCTTTAAATGAGATTCCTTGTTATGACTGGTTCTACTAGTGTGCGATGTTGAGATGCGATCGTGAGATTTGACTTGTAGTAGTGTACTGACTCCATGACACCTAACCTCCTTGATCTCTTGACATGTGTGCTGATATGATTTATGAGAATTCGATGATACACTTGTGATGCCTTCGGTATGATATAGATACACTTTCTGACTCGTGATATGACGTTGAGATGTTGTTGTTGCTTTTGATGTGTTTGAAAGAACGGTATACTTTATGCTATGGGTAAACATGTTACAAGGTTGAGATGTCGATTGGTTGAGATTTTCATGATTGATGTTGAGATTGCCATATGAGAAATGGTTGACAATGTTATGAGTCGATGAGTTGATTATTCATGTGCATATTGAGTTGAGGATGATGATAGAATGATTTTGGAACCTAGGAAGAGAATATGGGATTAGCCCTTAGAGGTGGATGACTCCACCTCCTACCCTCGGAATTTGATTGATTGGTATGTGTGAAGCTGATTTGGTTTTCGGAAGAGTTTTGACAAAATCTTGATTTGAAAGGATTTGACTTGTTTTGGTGTAAAGTTGCTTGATTAAAAATTGAATTTGAAGATTTTGAGCGGTTTTAAAAATGGCCAACTTGGGGTTTTAAAGAAGTTGAGAGTTTCAATGATTTGGATGACAATCTTTCCATTTACAAAGCACTTTGAGATTTACGAACTGGATATACATTATGACGTCTCACGAAGTGGATACCAGCATTTTATAGGGGCGCTTATAGATTGCTTGCTAAGACCTAGTCGGGCGCTGTAATGCTTTTGGAGTTGTGATACTTCCGAAAGGTCGAAGCGAGGATGTGATAGGGGCGCTTATTACACACTCGACAAGACCCATTTAGAAATGTCACGACTGTGACCGGGATGTTGTGAGAATCCCGGAAGACGCAACCGAGATGATTACAAGATCCTTGGACATGGTCCTCGGACTCACCGATTTCAAAACTTCTTCCCTTTGCTTTAAAATGATTTTAGTCTCGGGGACGAGACTTGTTTTTAGAAGTGGATGAATGTAAAGGCCGAATATATTTTTATGTTATTGTAATATTATTTTAATTAAATATACTATTATTTTATTCAATTTGTAAAAATGGAATAAAAACCCGTCCTCGAGCATCAAGTTTCGATTTAAAATCATTCCGGTATCAATTTAAATTAGGATTTTTGACGGGATTTGATTTTCGACATCGAGTCCTAGTATTAATAAAATTAAATTGAGCTACGAGTATTGATTGCAATTTATTTAATTTTCGATTATCTTGAATTTGAATTGAAATTTGATTTAGTCGGGATTCGATCGGGCGAGCGGGATTCGGGTCTTTTCCGCTGATTTGAATATCGGGTATATTCTCCTCACATATTCCCTTGGGACCACATATATAATTTCTTTTCTTTTTTTTCCTATTCTTTTCTTTTCTCTCTCTCTCTCTCTCTCCCTCGGCAGCTTGCCTACAATCACATTGCAAGTTAAATGGTCCCCCTTGGTTGTCTTCTTCTCCATTGTGTACAACCCCTTTTGGACCACCTCCTGCCTCACCCTCCTTACCCTCAGCCTCCCCTCTCCTCTCTTTCATTCACCCTAAACCTTATCCACCAAAAGACCTCAAAACTCTCACCTTTCCTCCCCTTGTAGCCGCCGCCACCTCCTCCGCTGCTCAGCTGGGCACACCATCACTCCACCACCAGCCCTCGGCGTCACTGTCGCGTGCCATTGGAGCCATAACGGAGCTCTCTTCGAGCCCTGTTTCCGAGAGGTCAAGGCACCACCATTTCACCTCATTCCTCCTCCCCTTTCGTCCTCTGTTGGTCAGCGCTCTCCCTTTCCCTCTTCCTCTGAGCAGCAGCAGTAAGAAGCCTTCCAAGAGCTCCCAACCGTCGGCGCCGACGAGCCACAGACACCCACCACCCTCTCTTCCCTCTCATGTACACTCAGCAGCAGAGCAACCATCACCTCTCCTCCATTCTTGTCGTCAAACATCCGAGCCACCAAACGCCTCTGTGTCGCCGAGCTCGACCCCCCCTCCTTCGAAGCCAACAACCCCGAGCGCCCTGTTTTGCGTCCTTGAAGATCGGAGCAGCAGCAGCTCCAACGATTCCTTCACCTCCTCCTCCAGAAGTCCTCGAAGAAGCGACAAGGAGTCCCATCGGAGACGAGCAACTCCGAAAAAGCCGCCGGCTGCCCCCTTCCCTCCCTCTTCCTTCTCCCGTTCAGAGCTCTGTTTTGCCAGAGGTAGGAGATGGTCTCCTTGTTCCTTGTTGGGTTGGGCCGGACCCGAGCTCTCCCGGGTTATATCGTTGCCCATCCGGATCCTCCTCTCTTATCCCCTTCCCTTGCTGGACCCGGATCCTCCTCTCTTCCTTGGTTTTGTTGGGCTCGAGTATGGGCCGGATCCCCTTCTCTCTTGGGCAGGTTAGTCCTCTTTTCTTCTTTTCTTCTTTTCTCTTTTCTTTGGGCTTCTGGGTTGCAATGTCGGGTTATGGGTTGGGTTTTGTTTAGTTATTCGGTGGTATAAACATATATATATATAGGTTTTATGTATTAAATTATAGTATTGTGTTATGTTATTATATTTATATGATATAGTATATTAATTGTTATTTTGGATATTGGGAAAATAGATATATATATTCGGGAATTTTAATATATTTAAAAGGTTTTAAAAGTGATATTATTTGATTTTAGGTTGTATATTATGGGTATTGTTTGAAATTTTATGGATAGTAAGTGTTAAATTATTATTATTTTGGGATTTGGTTACAATTATAAATTCTGGAAATTAATCTCTATATATTGTTTATTTGTTTTAAAATAATATTGATTGGATTATTTAATTGATGCACTTCATGAGGATTTTAAGTGTGAGAGTGGGGAATTTTAATGGAGTTGTTGGTTTTGACTTATAAGTATTATTTGTGAGCTTAGAATTATTTTGATAATTTAGTATTGAGAATTTTTATATATATAATGTTTGAATTAAAATGCCGGAATGATTTCTAGTATATGATTTTGGGAAATTGACTTTAAGGCTTTAATGTTTAATGTCGGAATTTGGCCAAGTATGATTTGAGAAAAACATTTTGAGTATGAGTTGACTTAATTGGGATTTATGAGTTTGAAATTTATGGTTGGTAAGACTTTATCAATGAGTTTAATTGAAGAATGATTTTAGTCGATTTGATCGTATCGGGAAGATTTTGGGAAAACAGTTTTACTATCTGTCGGTTTTGAGAATGTTGAGAACTGGGGTTCGTGTGAATGAATGTTGGTCTGGTAGCTTATGGAAATGACTTGATGATAGGTGTGTATTGCTTTTGGATTGCTTTGGACTTGCATTTGGGCCTTGCTTGTGTTACCTTGCTGTTCTGCATCAACAGGTAAGTATCCTACGGGACTTACTCAGTAACCTGGACCTCCTGCCTGATGTGTCATGTAATGTGTAGTTTTGTTGCATATTAAAGCATGCCATGTAGTATCATGTTAGGGTTGCATTGAACTGAGCATGTGTTTACTTTGTGTGTTTGAATACAGAACGGCCGTTATCTGTGATAGCCCTAGAGTCTTTGCTAGGGTCATAGGGTAGCCCAGCCCCATCGGGTGCCCTGAGTCTATCGAGTCGATATGAGCATGATATGATAGCCCAGCACCATCGGGCAAGAGATGAGATGATTTGATATGATACGATTAACCCAGCACCATCGGGCATGTTTATATTTATTTTATGATATGATGATGAGATATGATATGATATGATGATACCGTGGTGAGTGCACCACCACGAAGAGAGTGCTATGCTATAGCCCGAACTGGCCAGTCTCTGCACTAACGGGAAGGGGTGCAGAGGTAGGAGAGGGATATGCCACTTGGCATTGTTTTGGGCCCTTTATAGTTCTTTTCCGCATATTATATATACTAGGGGCATGATAGTGTGATTTAAATCTTGTACTGCATTAGTCATCTTTTATTTAGGCATAGGCATGTTATGTGGCCTCAGCGCGGTCAGAGGACCCGCAGGCGATCACCAGGCCTGACTTCGTGGATAGTGTTAGGTACCGCTCTTGTTGCTCCATGTTTCTATGACGGGGAATCCTTTTGGCGAATCGAAGAATCCGGCTAATATGTTCTAACTTAACAAATGACAACCACCCACTTGTTTTGGTTTTGACCCGGCCCTGCCGTGGCTTTTGTATCTAAACCGTACTTCCGCTTTATTTTCGTTTAAATTGTATTTTGATACTTCGACTGATTAGAGGTTTGAAACCTCGATCCGTACCTGAATTGCAACATCCGAACGAAGGTATCCGACCTTCGAAACGTATCCCGAATATTTATATCCGGGCCGTTACAAATCGAGTGAAGATGAAACCAATCAGAAGTAGGCTTTTGTTTGATAAATTTTCTGTAATATAGCTATTATTCATTGCTTGAATTTTGCGGGATGTTAATGAGCATAGGGAAATAGACACAAGATATTTCCATGCTAATCAAATTTGATTTCTCCAATTCCCTATTCAATAAAATTTAGAGAGCATGAAAACTATTTTCATTATGCCATACATATGAATATACAGCAATGGTGTAATATTAATAAAATGCATAAAAATAAACCTTGAACAAAGACAAAGTACACAAGCAACTTAAAGAGTATCAAACATGTCTTCAACAAAGAAAGAAGTTTACCCCTTAAATGTATAGAAGTAAGCATTTTTATCATACTGACCATTTAATATAGAAGGTAGACTCCCTTCCTGCACCACGGTCATCTTCTTGTATCCAATGTCCTTAATTGCTTTTAGCGTCAAGGGTAAGACATCACATTGACCAAACCTACAAACATATTTAGATTTCTATATTACCTTTCAAATTAGAAATACAAATAGACAGAGAGAGAAAAGACAAACCAGCCTATATAACATGAAACACTTTAACCTAAAATGCAAACTAAACACAAATAAGCCCTAAATTTCCCCAAATCTTCGAAAATCAATCAACTAAACCATGAAAACACAATATATATAGCTAGTCAGAGCACCTTCGGAAATCAGTCAATTTTAGAATCAAATTTCCCCAAATCTCAAACTCTCTCAATCAACCTCAGTTCAAGTATCCTTCAAATCAATTTCAGTATCCTTCTCTATAGTCGATTTCTAGGCATGGTCACTCAGTTTTGTGTTCGAATTCAAACTTCTAACTGAAATCTATCCTTCGGATTATCAATCGACTATTTCCCAACACACAAAAACCCTAGAAAACTAAAACAATTGAAATACAAGTTGAAGACTTACTAGAGAGGGAGGCGGTATAAGGGATCAGTGTAGAAGGCAAGACATCGGCGCAATGGCGCAACAAGGGGCCGACGGAGGGATGGAAACCCAAGGCAGTAGAAGGCGAGACGAGAGAGAGGGAAACCGGCGCGAGCAGCAGCAGAACCAACCACTGGATGGATGAAGAAGATGTGGAGGGGCGGAGGAAGGGAGACGCCGACAAGAAGCATGGGGAGCGACGAGGAGAGGGAGACGCCCGCACAGAGGAGATGCTCATTTTGGTATCGGGAGAGAGAATATGGATGAGGGTTACTGTGTATCAGGAGAGGACGGGGCGGTGGTCAGCTTTGGGTTGGCGGCGGCCAAGGTGGCTCGTCGGCACAGAGGACGGGGCAGTGGTCAGCTTTGGGTTGGCGGCGGCCAAGGTGGCTCGCCGGCGAGTGGATCTGGGCAGCATGAGTAGATCTGGGTGGGGATGAGAGAGAATGGAGGCGGATGAAATGGTGATTTAGGGTTAACTGAGTGGGCTGGGTTTATTTTTCTTTATATAAGTAACCTTAGCTGACGAACATAGTGAAATATTCGTCTCCTGAAGTCCGATTCTTTCATGAGGAAAAATAATAGATCAAGTGACCAAATTATCTCCTTTGTTCGTCACTTGAATGAAAAAAAATTGAAGCGGGAATCCTGGCGCCTTTGTTTTATGGAATCAAGTGACCAGCATATGATATGTTCGTCGCTTGAATGGGTGTAAATTTTCCCCACATTAAGCGGGAACTTTGGCGCCTTTTGATTACTATTTTTTTTTCTGAGGTTGTTTACTATTTTAGTTATAAATATTTATTTATCTTACTACACTATTCAATAATTTATAATTTTATAGTAAATATTTTTACTTATAAATATTTATTTATCTTACTACTCTATTCAATAATTTATAATTTTATAGTAAATATTTTTAGTTATAAATATTTATTTATCTTACTACTCTATTCAATAATTTATAATTTTATAGTAAATATTTTTATAGTAAATATTTTTAGTTATAAATATTTATTTATCTTACTACTCAATCTCAATCTCAAATATCAACTCTCACTCTCAATTCTCAAATATCAAATCTCAATATCAAATCTCGATCCTGATCTTAATCTTGATTCAAATCTCAATGACATATCTCAATCGCAATCTCCATCTCAAATCTTGATCTCAAACTTAATCTCAATCTCAAATATCAATTCTCACTCTCAATTTTAAAATATAAAATCTCAATATCAAATATCGATCTTGATCTTAATCTTGATTTCAAATCTCAATATCAAATCTCGATCTCAAACTTAATCTCAATCTCAAATATCAAATCGCACTCTCAATTCTCAAATATAAAATCTCAATATCAAATAAATATCGATCTTGATCTTAATCTTGATTTCAAATCTCAATGACAAATCTCAAATCGTGATCTCAATCTCAAATCTCGATCTCAAACTCAATCTCAATCTCAAATATCAACTCTCACTCTCAATTCTCAAATATAAAATCTCAATATCAAAAGTCGATCTTGATCTTAATCTTGATTTCAAATCTCAAATCTCAAATCTCAAATCGCAATCTCCATCTCAAATCTCGATCTCAAACTTAATCTTATTCTCAAATATCAACTCTCACTCTCAATTCTAAAATATAAAATCTCAATATCAAAAGTCGATCCTGATCTTAATCTTGATTCAAATCTCAATGACAAATCTCAATCGCAATCTCCATCTCAAATCTTGATCTCAAACTTAATCTCAATCTCAAATATCAATTCTCACTCTCACTCTCAATTCTAAAATATAAAATCTCAATATCAAATATCGATCTTGATCTTAATCTTGATTTCAAATCTCAATATCAAATCTCGATCTCAAACTTAATCTCAATCTCAAATATCAAATCGCACTCTCAATTCTCAAATATAAAATCTCAATATCAAATATCGATCTTGATCTTAATCTTGATTTCAAATCTCAATGACAAATCTCAAATCGCGATCCCAATCTCAAATCTCGATCTCAAACTCAATCTCAATCTCAAATATCAACTCTCACTCTCAATTCTCAAATATAAAATCTCAATATCAAAAGTCGATCTTGATCTTAATCTTGATTTCAAATCTCAAATCTCAAATTGCAATCTCCATCTCAAATCTCGATCTCAAACTTAATCTCATTCTCAAATATCAACTCTCACTCTCAATTCTAAAATATAAAATCTCAATATCAAAAGTCGATCCTGATCTTAATCTTGATTCAAATCTCAATGACAAATCTCAATCGCAATCTCCATCTCAAATCATGATCTCAAACTTAATCTCAATCTCAAATATCAATTCTCACTCTCAATTCTAAAATATAAAATCTCAATATCAAATGTCGATCTTGATCTTAATCTTGATTTCAAATCTCAATGACAAATCTCAATATCAAATCTCGATCTCAAACTTAATCTCAATCTCATATATCAATTCTCACTCTCAATTCTAAAATATAAAATCTCAATATCAAATGTCTATCTTGATCTTAATCTTGATTTCAAATCTCAATGACAAATCTCAATATCAAATCTCGATCTCAAACTTAATCTCAATCTCAAATATCAAATCGCACTCTCAATTCTCAAATATAAAATCTCAATATCAAATATCGATCTTGATCTTAATCTTGATTTCAAATCTCAATGACAAATCTCAAATCGCGATCTCAGTCTCAAATCTCGATCTCAAACTCAATCTCAAATATCAACTATCACTCTCAATTCACAAATATAAAATTTCAATATCAAAAGTCGATCTTAATCTTAATCTTGATATATGATGTTCATAAATCTTATCCAATATAACTAATGTAATCGTTCAATATTTTAAAAATAATTTTTTTTATCATTCAATCTATTACAATCTGCTACACATAAGAGATAAACTTTTTTCATTTATAAGAGATAAAATCAATTAAAGGGTTTATATACTTTTATATTTTTAAAAAATAAAGATCTTTTATTTTATTATGTATTATTTATTGGATAAATAAGTGAAAAATAATGAGAATGTAAATAAGAGTACTTATTATTATCAGATATAATAAAATATAATTAATTAATAAAACGCGCAAGAGCGCGGGTAACAAATACTAGTCATATATAGATACACAATACTCGATCTTCTGATTTTATATAGATACGTCACTTTCTTCTCAAAAGTAGAGCGGGAAATCTTGGCGCCTTTTTTTTAAGAACTCAAGTGACCAACATATGCTATGTTCGTCGCTTGAATATCTGCAAATTTTCCCCAAATGAAGCGGGAACTTTGGCGCCAATTGTATTACTAAAAAATATCATGAATATTTTCAATATTTATCACAAGTTTTTTCATAAAACCTCAAAAAAAATAATATGATTTTCTTCAATCTCTACCATATATATACACACACACATACACAATAACAACACATTTATGATTTATGTGTGCATATTTAAAGTATCCATAAAAAATATAAACAAATTATTAATTTAAACCATTTTTTTTAAACTAACCTTGTAGCTCACAAAAAAATCAACGGATTAGATAAGATGGAAATGGAGAAGGAAGATGTTACACATACATTAACCACGTACAATGGTACACATACATTAAATGTCGCAAGTAACATTCATTAAAGTAACTTTAAAAAAGTCACGACTTAGGCGACGTACTTAGCATATGTTCGTCGCCTAAGTAATATAGTAATAAATGTGTCAGATCTACCCCTTCTTCAGGCGACGTACTCATTCAAACTTCTTCACCCCAACACCATGCAATTTAATGTGGGCCTACCGACTCTTACTCAGGTGACGACTCTACATACGTTCGTCACCTGAATTTACTCAAGCGACGAACAAGTAAACTTCGTCGCCCCAACACCATGCAATTTAATGTGGGCCTACCGACTCTTACTCAGGTGACGACTCTACGTACGTTCGTCATCTGAATTTAGTCAAGCGACGAACAAATGATAACTTCGTCGCCCGAGCTTCGGTCTCCTTTGATTTTTCCTGGATTCAACTCATGTGACGAAGTTGTATATGGTACGTCGCCTGAAGGGATCTCAAGCGACGAATCCACAAATGTACGTCACCTAACTTGCAAAATGGCGTAGTGAGTCTACATCCGCACACCCTTTATTACAATCTTATCGGTTTTCAAATATTGAAACGGAAAGAATTCGAATAGTCACGTCCCTACAGTTACTCTAATAACATCAATTCATCAATGCTCAATGATTTTCTACTCTATATAAACGTGTTTATTGGGAAGTTTTTCATCTTCAAAAGATGTTTGTTCATACTTTTCTTCCAAAAAAATCATTCGTGTTTTTTATGAGCCATTGTTTTTTATGCCTTTCATCAATTTTATTCTGTTAATTGTTAACTAGATCAATTTGCAGCTTAATTAGATTAACTATTATTTTGATATTTTTACTGACTATTTTTTTTTTGTTTTGTTGCTAGATTTTGTTACCAAATGTAAAGAAAGCGCCCAAGATGAATTGCAACAATTGTATTGGGTACTACATCCTAACTTAGAAAGTTGAACAAGAGGGAGTCATATATACTATCTTTCCTGATAATATAGTTTTCCATGCTATTATTGATCAATTCATATAATTAGTATAACATCCATATATTTTTATTTTAATTGGGTCTGCTCAATATAGATAAAATAAATTCAAATGTAAAATATATGGTTCACCACATACGTTCTAATTTATTAATAATCATATTAATTATGAAATTTGAAGGGTTTTCTTTAATTTGAATTAGTTTAGAAGGGCTTAGTCGAGGCTTTGAAGCCTAATTATAATAAACTTTGTAAAAGAATGAAGGTAGGTATGCATGAGACATGTTTACAAATACCTCTAATTAGTTCTCTAAAATTTGATGGGCGGATGATATTGATTATATATATATATGATAGAGACATGCTTACTAATTACTATATATCTACTCCGTATGTTTTGCACACTCACATTCGAAGTATTAGGTTGAGAGTCAATATGAACATGGTAGAAGCTTTGATATTCAAATTGCACGCAATGAAGATAAGAGTGAATGGACACATCTACATATGTACAAGCTAGGAGCAACTATTGAACTATATATGAAGACTCGATCGATCGCTTATTATTTTTGTTTTAAAAAAATTCACACATTAAATCTACTTTTATGAATTTCATTATGCTCTAATCTTATTTTTTTTATAGTTTTATTTTATACAAAATGGTTAAATTAAAATTAAACAATGCACTTTATCGTTTTATATGTAGCTTCATTATTGTTTTACGACTACCTACATGTTAACAATTACAATGAATATAAATTATGTAACAAAGAAGAGAGATTTTTAAATTAAATCAATTAAATGGTATTCAAGTACATTATTATATCAATATCAATAAAAATTAATGACAAAGAACATATGTAATAAAAGTTTGATTATCTTTAATATTAATTAAAAATAAATAACGTGTAAATCAAATACTGAGTAAATCAAATTACATTTAACCGGTTAAACAAACCTAATAGAGTATATCAACTAACTAAATGAGCAAACAACGTAACTAAAACATGTCCCGTGCATCGCACGGGCATGCGCACTAGTTAATTAGTAAGTTTTGTATGTTGGCGCGTGTAATTAATTAGCATGGTGTGTGAGAGTGGAGGTTTTACTAATTAATTTGTTTGGGTGTTGATAATTAATTGAAGAAGCCGCGTGTACGCTGATTTGTAACTAACTTTTGTACACGTGGACCACTCATATCACTTCTTTCCTTCTCACCGGTTCGTCGCTTTTCACCTGAACCCAACTATATATATATATATATATATATATATATATATATATATATATATATATATATATATATATATATATATATATATATATATATATATATTAATTTAAAATAAACTAACAAGATACTAAAATTTCCATAACGTACGTGTACGTAATGCTTCGTTAGCCGTTATCGTAATTTTCAGTATCAGTTAATTGGAGGTATACATTTAGAAGCGATGAATGAATTAATGTTTGTTTTTTGAAATCTCTTTTTGAAGATCTGCTCTGGTTTCATTGGACACATTGTCTTTGCCTGATTAAATTAAATAACATCGATCAGGCGTGGTTATTTCCCATCTAATTTTTCTATTTCATTTGATTGTTGCTATTTTATGAATTGAAAGTATATATCGAGTTTGTATCGCATTTGGTTTTGCACAATGTAGAAACGTATGATTGACATAAAATCCTCCTTAGGGTTTCATTCCTCATTATATCAATATATATAGATTACAAGTGAGTAAAACTGGGTCTTAGGGCCATACACTATACAATGGGTAAATATGTAATCTATCAAACCCCCACAATCCAAAGTGGAGGGTCCCGAACAGTGAGACTGGACCGAAAATCGAGGAACAACTGACGAGGTAAACCCTTGGTGAAAATATCAGCGTACTGATAGGAGGATGGGACATGCAGAACACGAACATGTCCAAGAGCAACCTTGTCCCGAACAAAATGGAGATCAAGCTCAATGTGCTTCGTGCGCTGATGTTGGACCGGGTTGCTGGCGAGATAGACAGCATAAACGTTGTCCGTGTAGACCAGGGTGGCCTTCAACAGAGGGCAGCGGAGCTGAAGCAGGAGATTGCGCAGCCAGGAGCACTCGGAAACAACGTTGGCGACACCCCTGTACTCAGCCTCCGCGCTAGATCGAGACACCACAGACTGACGCTTCGCCGACCAGGACACAAGAGTGTCATTGAGGAAGACACAGTAACCAAACGTAGGCGATGAGGTCATGCCGAGAGGAGGGGGAGATCGTGATGCCCATATCCAGGGTACCACTGATATACCGAATGATCCGCGTCAAGGCCTGAAAGTGCGGTTCCCTAGGCGCATGCATAAACAGGCAGATCTGTTGAACATCATAGCTGATGTCTGGCCGAGTAAATGTAAGATACTGTAATGCCCCAACAAGACTCCGATATAGTGTAGGATCATCAAACAAAGGACCAGAGTTGGCACTGAGCTTGTTGGAGGAATCGACAGGTGTGGCGACAGGCTTCCAGTTGCTCATCTTGGCCCGAGCAACAATTTCGGCAGCATACTTACGCTGAGAGAGAAACAACCCAGACGCATGACGCTGCACGGAGATCCCCAAAAAATAGGTCAACGGCCCAAGATCAGACATGGCGAACTCAGAGCTCAACTGGGCAATGATGGATGTCAGAAGTGCATAAGAGGAGGCGGTGAGAATGATGTCGTCGACATAAAGTAACAGAAAAGCCATGTCTAGGTCTCTGTGATAGATAAAGAGAGATGAATCGGAGCGGCTGCTAACGAAACCCAAGCAGAGCAGATGAGATGCAAAACGCTGGAACCATGCCCGAGGGGCCTGTTTCAGACCATACAGAGAGCGCATCAGGAGACAGACGTGTTTCGGATGATCAGAATCAACGAACATTGGCGGCTGAAACATATAAACAGTCTCATTCAGATGGTCATGCAGAAAGGCGTTCTTGACATCTTGATGAATAGCCCAATGTCGGGATAATGCTAAGCTCAGCACCACCCGGATAGTGGCAGGCTTGACCACGGGGCTGAATGTCTCATCACAATCAATACCGGCCTGCTGAGCTCGACCATTAACCACAAGACAAGCTTTGTAACGTTCCAACGTCCCATCAGAGCGGAACTTGTGTCTGAAGAGCGACATGCAGCGAATGACGTTCGCCTCAGGAGGGCGGGAAACAAGAACCCAGGTACTATTCCTTGTAAGAGCCCTCTATTCATCGAGCATATCTGCCTGCCAATTCGGGTCGTGGAGGGCTGTTTTGTGGGAGGTGGGGATGGGGGAATGCGAGGCCGGTTTGGAGGCGAGGGGTGCAATGGTGATTGTGGGGGCGGAGGGGGCTGCGGCAGCGGGCGCCGCACTAGGCGGCGGCCGTGGCAACAATGCGGGTGCCCCAGGCGCAGCAATATGCTGCGGCCGCAATAATAGGTTGCGGGGAGGGGCATGTGTGGGGGCGGCATGGTGAGTACGGGGCAATGGGAGGCTTGCATAGAGACAATCTGTCTCGGCCTGAACACACCGGAGATGCTACGGGTGTGAGGTCTGGTGAGAGGTAGGGGAGGTGGTGGTGGTGGCGGAGAGGGATTGGGTGGCGGAGTGGGAGAGACAGTAGCACCGGGAGAGCGCTGGTCAAGGAGAAAGTGCGGGAAAGGAGACTCCGACTCAGACGGGGAGACAATAGGTGTGGGAGAGGGGAGAGGAGGTGAAGAAAAGGGAAAGCGAGACTCATCAAAAGTGACATGACGTGACAGTATGAGACGATGGCTTTGGAGATCAAGACAAAGGTAACCGCGGTGATCAGACGGATAACCAAGGAACACACATGGGGTAGAGCGCGGGTGAAGTTTGTGTGGGGCGGTGGATGACTGATTTGGGAAGCACAGGCATCCGAAGGTACGAAGGTGATCGTACCGAGGCAGGGTGCAATACAATGCCTGAGTGGGTGAGCGATGATGAAGGGTAGTAGAAGGGAGGATGTTGAGGAGATAACATGTGGTTTATAAGGCGTGCAGCCAATAGGCGAGGGGGATGGATCCGTGAAAAAGGAGAGAGCACATCATGTTGGTTATTGTACGAATGATTCTTTCGGCCTTGCCATTCTGCTGAGATGTATAGGGGCATGACAGACGATATGAGATGCCATTTGTGGTGAAGAAAGAGTGAAAGTCCTTGTTATCAAATTCACGACCATTGTCACATTGGAAGCATTTGATGGGTGTTTGAAACTGGGTTTTAATGTAGGCATGAAATTTGACAAAAATAGGAAACACTTGGGACTTGAAGTGCAATGGAAAACCCATAAAAAATGAGTGTAATCATCAAGAAATAAAAGGTAGTACTTGTGACCATCCTTGCTAGGCACAGGAGAGGTCCAAATGTCACTATGAATGATATCAAAAGGTGCAAAGGTGGAGTTCAAAGACCGCTGAAACGACAGTCTTGCATGTTTGCCTAACTAACAGGAAGAACAGAAACTCGAGCGTAGCTCTTTATGACAGATGACACGACTCTGAGAACGAAGGACATCTAAAATGGCAGCACTGGGATGGCCAAGGCGTGCATGCCACAGGCTGGATGACGATGCCGAGAGGGCGACCGAACACGACTGACGGGAAGTAGATGGCTGTGTGACAGGGTAGAGCTCCCCGGTGCTGTTACATCTCAGGCGAGTAACCCCCGTAGTAAGATCCTTCATAGAGAAACCAAAAGGTTCGAACGCAAGGGAAACGTTATTGTCGGTAGTGAACTGACGGACAGAGATAAGGTTTTTGACAAGCTTTGGAGCAATCAGGACATTGTTAAGGTGTAGGGGGTGGGTTGGGGTCTGTAATGTGGCGTGGCCAATACCCGAAGTAGCGAGGCGACCACCATTGCCGACGATAATAGAGGGTGCATGACCTTTAAAGGAAATAGAAGAGAGGGTACCTGAAGAGTTCGTCATATGTGAGGTGGCACCAGTGTCCATGTACCAAGAGGAGTCTGTAGGTGTCAGCGGCATAGAGGAGAAGGCGTGTTGCTCATCAGGCGGAACATAGCCTTGATCAGACGATGTCAGATAGGCATGAGGACCGGCAAGTCGAGGGGCAGGATAACCGAAGTGTATCTACTGAGGGTTGAAGCCAGGCACTGGGGACCATCTAGGGGCGGCGTTCCAAGGGCGAGGGCCACCAGTCCACCATTGCTGCGGGCGTCGCACAGAGCTGCAGCCGCTTCCGCGGCCGCTGCCTTGCTGCAGAGAGCGCGCCTGACCGAGAACAGAGACAGGAGGCGAGTAGGCGGTGGTAGGGCTTCTGAAGTGGCAGGAGGCGGGTAGAGGGATGCAAGGATTGATGCCGGAGATAGTGAGGGCGGAATGGAATGGAGGCGGGATGTCGGTCATATTGCCGAGAGGGGTGGCGGAAGGGAAGGAGGGCGATGGTTAGGGCGGCGGGAGGGACAGTCGAGAGAGAGAGGGGTGGCGGCACAGGTGGCGGATCGAAATAGGGTTCCGCTAGGAAGAAAAGCCTAATACCATATATGTAGAAACGTATGATTGACATAAAATCGCCCTTAGGGTTTCATTCCTCATCATATCAATATATATAGATTACAAGTGAGTAAGATTGGGTCTTAGGCTCATACACTATACAATGTGTAAATATGTAATCTATCACACAAGGGTGTGAGATTTCTATAATTCTCATCTCTTGAATTCGTCTAATTAGACAACCAATGTTTGAAAAGTTGTCGCTTGAATAGTCTGGCTAGACAATTAAGATTTCCTACAACACCTTTCCTACTCCCATCGATCCCTACCTCATAAAAATATTTAACATTTATTTAATCTTAAAAAAAATATTTAGATTCCTAACATCGATCTATTTTTATATGTTTATAAAATTTTATTTTGAAAAATTATATTTTACAATTTTTAAAAATGATAAAGACAATATTTGACAAAATAAAATTATTATAAATTTTAAAACATGATTTTTTTTCAAAATAAAAGTTTATAAATATATAAAAATAGATGTTAGAAATATAAATATAAATATATATATATATATTTTAAGATTAAATAAATGCTAAAAAAAATTTAGTGGAGGAGGGAGAGGGATAGGGAGGGTTGTGGAAGATTCCCACTTGCTAGGAATTGGCATTATCCAATCAACCAATAAAACTTCGATAAAAAAAAATAATAATACTGAGTAATAAATAAATTATTTGTCCTTTCTAAAAGTATATAAAAAGAAAACACTGAAATTTGTAAGTACCCTATTTTATAGAAGGGCCGGTCTACAGTCTACAGAATTACGTACCGAGTAGGCAACTATACTGTGTCTGTAGTAGAACTTGATGAGCAAGTTGATTAATTAATTAGCCTTCACGGAAGACTGACGGGTTGACCGTATTACGTACCAATCTCAATAATTCGTAAAGACGTAATTAAACGCACACTGTGATGCATGGAAGTTTCACAGCTGACGACAATACGTACGTACAACATAGCAAAACGTCCTTCCTCTAAATCCCTTAGCTAGCTAATTAAGCTTTTCTTCGATTCTATATATACATACATATGCAAGCAACAAATCTTAATTCATCAATCTCAGCCAACTCTTAATTCGTAATCTACGTACGTAGGTACTATATTTTTGATCCCCAAGAAACCTAGCTCATATCGACCATGCCGATCCACCGTAGCCACCCAAACCATGAGCTCAGCCGGCTCACACCCTACACCTCTCTATATACATGCGATGGGTGCCAGATGCATGGGTTCGGAGAAAGGTACCGATGCACCCACCTGTTGACCTGCGACTACGATCTCCACAAGGAGTGTATGCATCCGGACGAAACCCTAACCCTAGATGCGTTCCCGGGTTGCACCTTAAAGTTTCTGGACCGGCCTCCTCCAATCTACGTGTCAACGTGGTGCAACATGTGTGGGATGAATATCAAAGGGTTCTTATACCACAACAAGGAGCAACGGGTCGACGTGCACCCGCGGTGTGCGGCTCTTCCTTTGAAGATACCCGTGGGCGATGGAGTCGTGCTTGAGCTCTATAACTGCGTTCTAGCCAAGTGCGATTGTTGCGAGAGCAAGGAGCTCAAGGGGGGCGCCCTGAACAACTATTCCGGCTTCAGCTACGTGTCACAGTGTAAGAAGTATAGTTTCCATGTTTATTGCTTGATGGAGCTGCTAATCATACATGCTGCGACGTTGTCGAATATGTATTCAAACTCCGTCAATAATAATAATAACGCCGCGGTGGGGCGGGAGGTGGCGATTCCGGATGGGAGACTGCAGACCAACGTTAATCGGAGTGGGGGGTCGACCGTCAAAGTCTTTAAATTAGGGAAGGTTTGCTTGAAGATCCTCTGGACGATGCTAACTGGGGATCCAACAACTATTTTTACTTCTGCTTTAGATGTGGCCGACCTGCTCAGCTAATCCATCCATCGATCGTAAGGTCTGATCCGCTGCAGGCCGCATGGAAATTGAATCTGCGCGCGTTTTAAATATATTGTTATCCCTAGCTCTCTCTTCATCCCTACAGTTTCGCCGCGATTGGAGGATCGAACAGAGAGACGGTGTTTCGATCTATATATGATCATATCGATCTACTATGTCTACGTACGTACTAAATTGTTTTTTATATATGCCTTGCTTTTTCTTCCATCTTTTTTCTTGTTTTGTCATTTGGATATATATATATGTATTGTGTTTAATTTGTGTAACGTTGTCTCGATTTGCTTTCTGGAAATAAAAATGCCTACTCTACGTTGTGATTTTAATTATTTATTAATAATTTGAGTTTTGGCTAGCTAGGCTTTCTGCCTGTACCGTCTGTGCTATATATATACTATATATATATATATATATATATATATATATATATATATATATATATCGATCAAATTTAGTACGTTTTACTGTTTGGAATTGAATTGTAACAAAACAAAAATATATGAACACGTAAACGTACATGCATCTTTACAGATAAAAACGTACATTAATTACAAGCCACTCATATATGAAGAGGCCGGCATGCCAGAATCATATATACGTATGTACGTACATAAGTTAGCTAACAAGAAAATTAAATCATACATCTAAGTTTATAATTATCTTACAACTCAATCTTCGACGAATAGGCTCCATGTATAATTCCCATGAGCACAGCTTCTGCAGGCTGTCCAACGTAACTTGACTACTTCAACAATTACACTTACACTGCAGGAAAGAAACTCTTTAATTTTTTTTTTGGATCAGGTAATAATTTGTTTATTCCCAACACACGAGTTTGGATTATTCTATGTCTTAATGTCAAAGCCTCGGCTTTCAGCGGGGTCTGGTTCCCAATTCTGTTGTAGCCAATGTGCATCGTTTTACCTTTCCAATCACGAATGATGTAACCAATTGAGCTGTCGTCATTGTTATCAAGAGTAGATCCATCGAAGTTTAATTTAAATGTACTGACATGCGGTTTTCTCCACTTAGCAGTTTTTTTCGTAGTTTTGATTGTGTGTAATTGGTAGCATTATCCTTTCGAGCACACTGAATATCATCTTCATTTTCATGGATGGAGGTTTTCTTCCAATTTTCCAAGTGAGTTGCAATGATGTGTTTAACAGATTCCCGATTCAAAATGGATTCATTTCTAAAGATTGTTTGATTTCTGATATACCATATTGTCCACCAGGTTACCGCTAGTTTCTCCTTTTCAGATTTTGAAAGAATGTTTCCAATTAATGACAAGATAGGAGAGAAATCTCTCGAATTTACAATCAAGTTGATTATGTCCTGATTGGTAGCCACGGACAATGGGAGATGGAATTTAGAAAACCGACATTCCACAAAAAGATGAGTTCATCTTCGGTAGCACTGTTACAGAGTACACAAGTTGTTGGTACGGAGACCCTTTTTTGGGATAGACGGGTGGCCGTTGGAATACCCATTTGTCCTAGTTTCCATAGAAAGTTCTTAATTTTTGGTGATGTGTCAATTTTCCAAGTCCATGAATTATTATCCTCATTTTGGCTGTTATTTTTAGTGATCATTTTGTAGGCGCTAGCTGTTGTAAACCATCCCTCCCTATCTGGCCACCAATATAGTCTATCATCAAATGTATTCTTAGGAAGGGGAATATCCAATATTTCTTTTGCTATAGTTTGTGGGATTGTGTTATATAATTTTTCCTCCCACCATTTTCCTCCTAATATATAGTCGCTCACTGTTTCATTATCATTTCGAATGGTAGGACACTCATCCCTATTGGTTATTGGGGAAGTTGTGAGCCAGTTATCGGTCCAGAATTTAATAGATTTACCATTGCCCACCGACCAGATTAGGCCAGTTTTAAATTTTTCAATAAGAGGAGTAAGTTTCGACCATTGCCAAGACGAAACCCCACATTTCTTATAATTTAATAAATGTGTTGTTTTCAAATACTTATACTGAATTAATTTTACCCATATATTTTCTGGTTCCGCAAGAATTTTCCACAAGAGTTTCATTTGGAGTGCCTCATTCATATCTTTTGATTTTCTAATACCTAAACCTCCCTTATCTTTCGGTCTACATATTTTATCCCAGCTTATAAGAGGCCGTTATTGGAGATCTTTATTCCAGAAGAAACATCTATTTATTTGATCTAGTTCCTTATGGATTGTGCTGGGGAGCATGAAGCTTTGCATTGTATATAAGGGTTTTGATGCCAGGTTTGTGTTAATAAGGACAGCACGTCCCTGCTGTGATAGGGCATTAGCACGCCATTTACTAAGCTGTTCTTTTGATTTACAGACAATGTCCTCAAAAGTTCGTTTATTTACTCTCCCGTTGATAATAGGGCAACCAAGGTATTTTTCAAGTGTTATTTCATTTGATATACACAAGCATCTTTCAAGTTCCTCGATTCTGGATCTAGGGATTCCCTTCGTAGTTTGAAAAGCGGATTTGTGATAATTAACTTTTGACCTGAAATGCTGCAATAGTCATCTATAATTGATTTGGTTTTTAAGCAAGCTGAGGTGTTACCCTTGGTGAAGATAATAATATCATCAGCGAAGGCAAGGAAAGGGATATGCAGTCCGTCCTTCCCGAATTTGAAACCAATGAGGCCATTCCTCAAGTTTGCTTCATGTGAAAGTTTTCTTGCCAAAACCTCTGCACCCAAAATGAAGAGAAACGGGGAGAGAGGACCTCCTTGTCGAAGACCTCTAATAGGTCTGAATAACTCTGTTGGACCATTATTGACGAGCACGGAGAACGACACAGTAGATATACATTCCATAATCCATTTAATAAGTTGGATGGAAGCCAAATTTCTCCAATACCGCCTTTGTAAAATGCCAATCTACTCTATCATAAGCTTTCTCCATATCAAGCTTTATTGCCATCCACCCTTCTTTACCTTTCCTGCTACGAAATGAATGGAAAATTTCATGGGCAATAAGAACGTTGTCCTGTATCGCCCTATCCGACACAAAAGCTCCTTGCAAAGGGTGAATAAGTTTACCAATGACATTTTTCAGTCTCCCCGTCAGAATTTTGGAAATAATTTTATAGCTTGTGGAGCATAAGCTGATTGGTCTATAATGTGTAGTCATTGTGGGATTATCACATTTTGGAAGGAGTGAAATAAATGTGTGGTTTATTTCACGAAGAATTCTTCCGGAGAGGAAGAATCCTTTAACTGCTTTGATAATCGATCCTCCAATAATGTCCTAGTATTTTTTGTAAAATTTTGTTGTCATACCATCAGGGCCTGGGGATTTGTTATTGCCAAGGCTAAACACAGCCCTTTTTATTTCCCCATTGCTTGGGTGCTGGGTAAGATAACTATTTTCCTCATTGGTTATTGTTGGGGTGATAAGACTTAGGTACTCTCTTAAGAGATTTTCGTTTAACCTTTCTTGTTTAAATCTCTTCTCGAAATCTCTACGGATTTCATTTCTGATATTTTCATCACCCTCGATCTACGTAGCTTCGCTGGAAGTAATTGATCGAATGATTTTCCTATTCCTTCTGCCGGTTGCTACTCTATGGAAGTAGGTTGTGTTTGAATCTGCTAGTTTTAGATGTTTCGTTTTGGCCCTTTGGTTCCAATACTTTTTCTGAAACAGAAGAAGCTTCTCTTTCTTTTGTAGAAGATTTCTTTCTTTGGCTCTATAATTTAACCAGTTCTGCTGAGTCATAAGTGGTTGTATCTCCAGCGGGCTGCTTTCAACTTCATGGAGTTGTCGGAAGATATTTCCGAATGTTTTTTTATTCCACTCCTTTGCTTTTTGTTTAAGCAATTTGGTTTTGTATATAACTTGAAACAAAGCAGAACCGGCACACGATGCTCGCCAAGCTTGTTTGACAATGTTGCGAAAATCCTTCCTTTGTAGCCAAATATTCTCGAACTTAAACGGAGGTGGTTTATGAATTACGCCATTATCAAAGTTTATTGTAATAGGACAATGGTCAGATGAGGAAAACGCTCCATTTTTTGTTATCAACTCTGGGGAAAATTGGAGAATTGGGTGTTGAACAAGTACTCTATCCAGTTTCTCGATAATGTTGTCATCTCCCTCAAGTTTTTTTCTCCAAGTGTAGTGGTTCCCCATAGTAGGTAGATCAACCATAGAACAATCGCTTATGAAATTAGCTAGTCTCTGGAATCTATTAGTGTTGATTTCTGCCCCACCAATTTTGTCCGAGCTATATAAAATTTCGTTAAGATCCCCCATAACTTGAAATTAATGTCATACATATATGCATTTCGCTACAATTTTAAATAATGTAAACCATTATAATTGATTGATCGAGATGCATCCACGAAACAAAAGCATTATATATAAAAAAAACTTGTCATTATAGATATTTTGCCCTTCACTTTACAAAAATACCCTTGATATGATTGACGGTTTGTTAGTTGTTGTTTTCGATAAAGTAGAAAAGGAGGATAATAATTGAGGAAAAATTAGTAAATTTGTTAATGGGAGAATTGTGCTATAGGTCATAATTAGGGCCTTTATTAGGAAAATGTCCACCCTTCCCTTCCAAATTGGCAAAATGTCCACCTTCCTTCCTTTCCCCCCCACGCGCGCCCCATGTGCCCCCCTCCTGTTTCAGCACATTTGGTTTCAGCAACCCCTATTTCAGCGTTTTTTTTCGTGCGTTGCTAAAACCGAAGTTGCTGAAACCAAAGTTGCTGAAACCGAAGTTGCTGAAATTGTTGAAATTAGTTTTTTTCTTTCGCGCGTTGCTGAAACCTAAGTTGTTGAAATCGGAGTTGTTGAAACTAGGGTTGCTGAAACCGGAGTTGCTTAAATTGTTGTTGCAATTGCTGAAATTAGTTTTTTATTTTTTTTCACGTCAGCGCTTCGACATCGGAGTTGTTGAAACCGTGTTGCTGAAACCGGAGTTGTTTTTTTTTCTTTTTTTCTTTTTTTTCGCGTCACCACTTCAACACCGGAGTTGCTGAAAGCGTGTTGCTGAAACCGGAGTTGCTTTTTTTTTTCTTTTTTTTACTGAAACCAGAATTGTCACTACAAAAAATAATTAATTTAGCTTCGACAAAAAAACCGTAGCAAAAGGCTGTCCAGGCGTGGCAAAAGGCCATTAGCTTCGGCATTGCTACGGGAAATGGGGGGTTGCGAAGTTTGGGGTCGCAAAAGTTGGTAGCTTCGGCAAGTAGCCGTAGCAAAGTTATTTGCTACGGCTTCGCTACGGCAAGCAACCCCTGATGACACATTTGCTACGGCAAACTGCCGTAGCTAAAATGTGGGTGGAAAATAAAAAAAATATGCCTTTTAGCCCGGATTTTTCAGACCCGTGTTAAAAAGTCTAATATTTTTATAAAAAAAAATAAAATTTAATTAATTATACAAAATTTACATACATAATAAAATGTTAACCTACATAATTTATATACAATAAATATACATAATTATAAAATTTACATATAAATGTACAAAACTATATTTTAACCAAAAAAAACAGTTGCTCAGCGAAAAGATTCCACTCCATACTGCCTCATGTGAAAACAGTTGCTGTGTGTACGAGGAGATTCAAATGCCTGTGTTACAAAGATGTAATATTCAAGTGAATATGAAGGTAAGACAACTAAAAATAAAGTAGAACAAATGCATACAAGGGCTAACAAATGCCTGTGTTACAGAGATGATAGGTGCAACAGACAGTTTTCACACTCACAATCAGATTATTGCAGCCTTAATTTACAAGAGAAACGTGCAATTTCATTAAGATAGAGCAAGTTGCAGCAGTGTAAGAACCATAATAGAGAGGAATTAATCAGTTTTCCAAGAGAAAACCTTAAAGATAGAGAAAAGAAGAATACCCTTTCCCAAGGAATGTATGTGCAACTCCAGTTTTCGCATGGACACTTGAATTACCCAATCAAGCAACAAAAAAAGATGATTTCCCTGAATCGCAACAGCACTAACGAAAAGACAAATGAAAATGTCAAAATAAAAAACTGAGACTGAAATTATACTTTAAATTGTGCAAATGATGTTTTGCATGAGCTTCAAGAACCTAACTCCTCTGCTGTTCACAGAGAACCGCATCCAAACTAAAAAATTATGTAAAGCAACCATGCCATCATAAGCATACAATTTAGAACAGGTTTTGTGAATATTAATGTGAAATCAATCAAGATAGAACAGTTCACATTATTAGCCCACTATGTAATAAGCTATCTTACATCATTGCCAATTGCATAATTTAAGATAGATTTAGTGATCGATCTAGAACGTCATTTCTACACTGATTAGCAAGATCTTTACTTGGAGCAAATGTAAACCATACCACTAAACAGCCACTTCTCCTTGCAGAATAATCTCATAAGCTGAGGATAGGAAACACAAGTAAACATATGTAAGCTTTAAGTAATCAAGTAAACATCCTGCAATGGAAAAAATTAAAAACAGAATGCAAACTAATAAATAAAATTAAAGAAAAAGGAAAAAAAACAGTTGACAGTAGACACACTTAGAAGTTACCCCTACATCTAAGCAATTACAAAAATGAAGAGATTTGAGAATGTTTGAGGGAAGCATTGTGCCCGGAGGATCATGAGCGAGAATCAATCTGCAGAAAATCGAAGGAAAAAGCCAAATGTCTAAATCAATTTGTAGATCGGGAAAAAGAATAGAGTAGTTGAGAGAGGCAGTCAAATTCCACCTAAATCATGCAAGTTATAAACATATAAGCTCAGTCATAATGAGCATAAAAGACACATGTAAACATAAGTACACATGCACAAATTTTACCACAACTAGCAAGCAAATTTCAGGATAAACAAGCATGAAGATTTAGGCTAGAAATACTGACCTGTCCGTTTATTTCCACCTGCAACACATAAAAACTGCACCAATAGCTATAGTAAGCGTATCTTTGATACAATGGGTTCCCCGAATCAGCAAAAGGAAGCATTTAGAGCCATGATCACTTTAAATTGTAAAATTTAGCTTCAAAAGATGCAAATGTTGTCAAATCAATAGAAGAAAAAAGGCATAATCAGTGTTTTTTGTTTTGTTTTACTAGGTCCCTTAGAGCATAGCAAATGGGCCAAGAGACTTGTTGAAATATCATATTTAAAACATCTCAGATGCAAATATCTCTTTACCCGATTAAGCATTACCAATCACTAATAGAGAAGGGCAAAAAGAAAGGAATAAAATGAAAACCAATAACTTACCCCAACCTTTGGTTTTTGAAGAAGAACATCATCTTCCAAGTAGCCAGCAAATTCTAGAAATACAGGAAACAATTTCTTCAAGAAAAGCATGCATAATGTCTAGGAAGAAATTAAGCAAGGGCTGGACATATTTTTAAAATTCAGAAACCAAGCTATACAAAGGCCGATTAGGTAATAATCTAAACAAATTAAGAAATTGAATATTAAAAAATAGCACATTCCACAAAAAACAGCACACTTGTTCTATTAAAAACACGTCAATTGAATATCAAATTGAACCTATGAGCTCACAAAAAATCAGAAATTTGCTCACCTTTGAAGTTTGAACTGAAGCCGAGTTGTAGGGGCTGGAAGAGGGCATGGGTCGTGGAGGGGCAACGACTGAGCGGTGGAGCAGTGGGGCGGGGGAGTTTAATACAGACATTGAACCCTATGAATTCACAAATTAATCGAGTTTGTTTATAAAAAAAATAGTAATATCAAACCCACTTTCCTCAAATCCGACTAGAATACCCCAGGAAATTTGCCTCCTATAACCACTCTCCTATGGCAAACCCACTTTCCCCAAATTCGAGCAAACCCTAGAATACCCTTTTGAGTAAAATCAAACCCCGCTTTCCCAAATTAAACCCTAACCAAACACGGTTTCAAGAAATTACCTGATAATGGAGGCTTGGTAGGGATGAGAATCGATTAATTTGACCGAGCATCGGCGAGAGCATAGGCGGGCGGGAGCACAAGCGAGAGGGAGCACAGGCGGGAGCACAGGGAACGATGGTGAAAGATGGGAGAGGGAGGGAGGAGAAGATGGGAGAATCCCACAGGCGAGTACAAGCTCCGGCGAGTACAGGGCGGGAGAAGATGGGAGAGGCGAAGAACAAGCGGGAGAAGAGGGAGGGAGTACTGAAATTGAAACGGGGAATGGGGGGATTTGGGGATTTTCAGTTTTTGAAGTTGAATGTATGTACTGTACATTGATTTAAGTTTTATTTTATTTTTCTTTTTTTTTTGGATTAAGTTGGGTTTTGATTTGCTACGGTTCCGTTGCAAATTTAGTGCATCTATTTTAATTTTTCTGCCACGGCGAGGCCCTCCCGTCGCAACTATTGTCATGGCATCGCAAATTTGATTTTTTTTTCTTATAGTGTAGCTACGGCAACTTTTCCGAAGCTACTGTCTTGGGTTTTTTCCAAATTTAACACATGCCGTAGCTAATGCCGTGACAAAAGGTTATCAATTGCTACGGCACACGTCTGCCGAAACTAGCAAGGGTAGCAAATTTAATTATTTTTTGTAGTGTGTTGAAACCGTGTTGCTGAACATGCTTGTGTGTATAATAATTAATAGTAGCTCATACAATTGTATAATAATTAATTTCAACATAACGAATTTTGATAATAAGAATTAATTTCAGCATTTCAGCATTTTCAAATCACACAAAAATACAAGAAGCTAATAAGCTCTTCAAGAGTCCGCATTTCAGCATAACGAATTTTGTTGAAATGCGGACACCCACTAACGCTCAAAATACCGTTGACGTTAAAAAATTTGCAGATATAAAAAATAGATATTCCTAAAAGTATTGACACAATTAAAAGTGCTGAAAGCGGAATGTAATATTACTAAAAAATTGCATACATAAAAAAATGCTGAAACGCTGAAATACTATCATACATGCTTGTGTGTAAGATATAGTAGCTCAAACAATTTTATAAGAATTAATTTCAGCATTTCAGATCACACAAAAAAAACAAGAAACTAATAACCTCTCCAAAAGTTTCAGCAAGACAAAAAAAATTGCTGAAATTGCCAATATTCAAAGCTCTCAACAAAGCAAACTCAATCATAATAGCAAACTACCCACAAATTCACTGTTTGCTACCGAAAATGCCAATGTTCAACACATTCCCATTCTAAAAAATGGTTCCAGCTCATGGCCTAATTGACTTTCATTGAAAAAACCGAATGGTGCAGAACATTCCTTTCTTGTTGCAAGTTCACTGGGCCCAGGAGGGTAGTGAGGCTCTTGGCTGAAAATATATGTCATGTAATCATCATACTGACTGCAGCAGCTCAAAAATCAATCTCAATGCCATGTAATATATACATAAATGAAAATATATGACAGAGCCACGGAAGGGATGAGTAGACTGCAATTGTAATTAATACATCGAATGCTTATTGTTTTTCCTATCCTCGAGAAGTTAGCTCCAATAGGCATGATATCCTGCATTCCAACATATACAAATGGGATAACCATAGAAATGTTATCCGAGTCCAGGACTAATCTGTTAGAGAAAATAAAAGAATGGAAATTACAGACAAAATGGAAAATGGGGGAAAAAGCATATTTTGGTGCAGAGAACTATAATTAATTAGATAGAACTGAAGTTTGTAGGAATTAGTACCATGGTTCATACTCCATATCAAACTGCTTATGAAGAAAACAAGGAAAATAATAAAATAATCAAACTCCATATATAGCCAAACTCCATACTCCATATCTGAATTCTTTTAAACAATAATCTTTTTCATTCCAAGGCTTAACCACACTTAATTTACATGTATAGCCAAAACCACTCAATCTGGTTATGGCATTGTAAATAAAATGCTTCTCCTAGCTGTTTGCACAATCCAACTCAAACGGACTCATTTCAAAATGCTATGCTATATAAGTACCAAAACCTTTTTCACTTTTCATGCACATAAATATGTTGGTTAATGAATGAAACATAAACTGAAAGAAGCATTAAAATAAATTATTATTTAAAACTACCGGTTCATTTCGTGAGCCCACAGATGAACCAAAAACCCACAGATGAACCAAAAAAATTATGCTTGAGCAAGTCATCAATATTACTACAACAGACGAACCACAAAACAAACTAGAAAGGAGAGATAATCTCAGCAAGAATGATTGAAAGCTACACCTGAGAAGCAACAAATCTAATGGCACAAGTAGGCCGGACACCACGGTTTCTCCTCCTAAGAGATCCAATTTCAGCAGATCCATGGCCGTTTCTCCTCCTACGAGATCGATCCGCCGGAGAGGCCACCAGGCCTTCGTTATTGCTGCGCCGTCAATGTCGCCGAGGCTCTTCATGACCTCCGATGGCTGCCTCCAGGAAGTAGAAACGGCCAGGAGTCGACGCCGAACGCCTCGCGAAGATTGACGAGAGTCTCGTCGGAGTCAACGCCGCTGGTGTTGCCACTGGATCTGCGGAGCCCGACGAACGGCGCCGGCCTCGTCGGTCTAGATTGGAGAGATGAAGAAGGAATTGAATGGCCGCCCTATCGATGGCTGCCTCCAGGAAATAGAAACTGCCAGGAGAAAGAGATCCGAGAGGGAGGAGGGGCACGTTGATTTTTTTTAGATGGACAAAAACCTAATTTGATAGGGTTGATGGACACTCCCTCAATAAAGGCCCAGAAAAAGGCCCGTTTGGCAAATTTTTTCTTTGTTAATTGCTTTAAAACTTGTGAAATAAGGTAAAATGACAAGTTTTACTGAATGGAGATATCAGTAATTAAAGAACCGGCCTCTCCAAGTTGCAGCTACCAATCCACGTACATCACAAATAAAAAATTAATTGCAAAGCTCTCATAAGTCATAACCATTACACATATATAATTAATTAATAAACCCGGTCTTTCCAAGTCCAAGTATGTTGCAGATATATACATATTAATTGCACCTTTTCAATTAATTAGAAGCGCTTTTTGTAGAAGCTCAGAACAATTTGGGATTCTTTGTATTACTAAAAACTGAGTGGAAGAGTAAAGAAGATCACAATTTATACTACTGCACTAACACAGCTACCTAAACTGCCGGATTAACAACCAACTAACTGCAAACTAACAGCTAACCAAGCTAGTCATTACAACTAGCCATTGGGCCTTATTAAACTCGGATGGGCTTTAGGCCCATATCCTTCTACATCCACCCACCCCCCCCCACCCCCCCCCCCCCCCCCCCCCAAGTTGGACGTGAGGGAATGATCAGACCAATTAAGCTTGGCACACAAAGAGTGATGTGCAGCTGCTCCAAGAGCCTTTGTAAAAATGTCAGCCAATTGCTTACCAGAGGGAACAAACACAGGGGAAAGAAAACCATCTTCAACCATCTCTCTCGAAAAAAATGCACATCAATCCTGATGTGTTTGGTTCGCTCATGAAAAACAGGGTTTTGAGTCAACTGAATCACAGCCCGATTATCACAAAGAAGGGGAATGGGTAGAGAAACATGAACCAAGAGATCACCAAGCAGCCCATGAATCCAAACCAATTCACTAATTGTAGTAGATAAACTCATGTATTCACTTTCAGTAGTAGATTTAGATACCGTTTTCTGCTTTTTCGTTTTCCTTTAGACCAAGGAACCCTCAAGAAAAACACAATAACCTGTCAAAGACCGAGTAGTGTACAGGCAACGTCCCCAATGAATGCACTCACAGCTAGAGAAGATCGAGCAGAGTAAAACAAAGCATAATTGAATGTGCCTTTAAGATATCTGAGCAAGTGAATAGCAACATTCATATGTGGGATCCGAGCATCTGAAACAAATTGGCTAAGTTACTGGACAGTGTACGTGATGTCAGGACGAGTAAGAGTCAAATAAAGAAGGCGCCCAACAAGACGATGATACCTCTCTAGATCAGCTTAAAGCTCACCATCAGAAGGAGCTAACTGTTGGTCATGAGACATAGGGAAAAGAGCAGGTTTACAACTAGAAACACCAGCAGCCTCAAGAATGTCCAAGACATACTTGCGTTGATTGAGGAGAATACCATCTTCAGACCTTGAAATTTCCATTCCAAGGAAATAACGAGCTAAACCAAGGTCCTTGATGGTGAACTCTTGATGAAGTGCCAATTTGAGAGCAACCATATATATCAGCTTCAGAATCACCCAACCATATATATCATCTACATACACTAAGGCAATGGTTTGATTGCCGAGAGAACCTTTGGTGAATAGGGAATAGTCATGCTGAGACTGTGAAAAACCTTTGCTGATTAGAAAGTTAGTGAGAATGATGTTCCACTGGCGACTGGCTTGCTTAAGACAATAGAGGGAACGAGTGAGATGACACACTTGACCTGGAGCAACTTTACCATATCCAACAGGAGGAACCCTGTATACCTCTTCATCAAGGGAACCATGAAAGAAAGCATTATTGATGTCTAATTGATGCAAATTCCATCCCTTTGCTGCAGCAAGTGCTAAGATAACTCTAATAGTAGGTAGCTTAGCAACAGGGGAAAAAGTGTGTTTGTAATCTTGTCTTTTATTTGATTGAACCCTTTGGCTACTACTCTTGTTTTGTACCTTTCAACAGTACCATCTGCTCCATACTTCACCTTAAATACCCATTTACAACCTTTAGCTTTCTTTCCTGGAGGTAGATCAGTGAGCTCCCAAGTGTGATTGAGTTCAAGTGCCTAGAGTTCTTTGGTCGTTGCCTCTTCCCACTCTGCATGCCCTTTTGCTTGATTATTTGAGTGAGGCTCAAAGGTGTGGAGCATGAGAGCCAAAGAGCTAATATAGCTAGGAGAAAGATGAGATAGATGTTGAGAGGAAAATACCCCAAAACTCTGAGAAGGAGAACTTAGCCAATTTGTTTTGAGGAAGAGAAATGAAGGAGAATTAATGATATAGTAAAACAAATTAAAAATGAAGGAGTTGGGATTTGAACCCAAGACATTTTGATTCTCCTTCCTTCCTTCCTTTACCACTTGAGCTAAATAGCATTTGTTTCAAAAATCATTTAAAGGTGTTATATTACCTTAAAATACTAAATATATGCAAAAAAAAATTGTATTTTTTTTCTAGCCAAGGGGGTGCTCGAGCACCCCCAAGCACCCCCTCTGGCTCCGCCACTGCCTATACTTACCCTTTGCTTGTTCTCAAGCAATGAAAACCAAATATAATTAATATTCCAAGCCATCCTAGCTAGGTCTCTTCTCAGCTTTAGGGCTCCAGCATCGCCCTTTTGCACCATCTCTTCGAGCTCGGATTCAGAAATCTGCATATTTAACATAGAAAAGAGTAGATTTCGAATTTCGAATGGAAAATGATAAAGATGTGGCTTAGCTATAAAAATCTATCTAATACAGCTTAAAACTTCTCTAGAACTACCTAGAATACTTATACAAAATATGCATTATCAACCTTTTAGGGTCCATTAGTGTTTCAAACAAAGTTAGGCAGAAGTAAACACAACGAGGATAACCTAAGACACCCTTAGTACACATCATAGCACTAGTTGTGCACCTTTGACACCTACAAACCACAAATACACCTATTATACATGTTAGAACTAACCTTCAAATGTATGCAACAAATACGTACGTACTTCTTCTATCTTCTTTCATCTACTCGACCACTAACAAACTCTCCTAGGCCGAGTATATAAACTCCTAATACAATCGCGTAGAATCATAAAATACAAGAAAACAATATCTTTCTTTCCTTAGTTTATATCCAATACAACTTTAACATATACTCCAAAAGATCTTAATATTCGGCGTCGTAATCTTCTTTCTCCTATCTTTCAAGATCTTTGGTATGTCCTCAAGCTTATCTGTGACCCTCAGGATCCTATGACCCTCTTAACACATCTGATCTTCAATATGTAGAACATTTGCACATACACTCGATCATAGACAGAAAAAAACAACAGTCTTTGTCCTTGAAAACCAGAGAACATGGAGGGCGTGACTACCCATCAACACATAGGAGTTATATGAATGAAGCTAGTATGGAGTCGCTAATAATGTTGTGATGTGAAGAATGTTTGTCCCACATCGAAAAACACGATAACCTAAGTCTTGTATATAAGCTGGTGCGCTACTCCTTTTATTGTCAATTAATTTTAGAATGGAACCCTACTGGTCTTGTATATGCTCGGCTTGGGTGCACATGATGCGCTCGTACCTGTGAATTCCACGTTATATGGCCCACTATAATTCATCAAATAACCACCGATCAAGGAATTTGGTCCTAGGCCTACACATGGCGTGACAATTTCATTGATCTTGTGATCGACAACTGATGTACAGCCAATTGCAATTAATTCAAGTTTACAACTGAAATTGATGGGAAGTGAAAACGACGGGGAATAAGAAACAAAACGACAGGGTGAGAGAAGATTGAGATATTCGGTGGGCCAGGAGAAGTTGAAGTCAAATACGAAACTAGCATACCATAAATAGCCATATATAAAAATTGTAACAAATTCGTAGCGTATGTTTATATATAATGTATGCATGCAGATCGGATGCAGATTGCAGGGTGCAGCTGCCCCAAAGAAAGTGGAGATGCAAATGTACGTAATGGAGCAACAAAAAATAAAGACACATACATAATTGATCGGCGCAAGCAACTGTGATTCATTAACCGCATCCCCTCTAAAGGAGTAACCCCCACCCACTCCCTCCACTTGTATACGTTTTACAACCTCCACTCATCACCATCAACTCATATTCGAAGTTTGTGTACATGTACGTATATACCTATTAATTAATGACCTATACATTTGAACGTTTTATTGCGTAGTGAAATTCTGGTGGTGGGGTGGTGGAGTTGCAAAAATTACAAATCACCAAATTAATCTAGATTATGTAATTTGGGTAATTAAGTAAACCCTGATTTATTTTTATGGGATTTATTTACATTCTCGTGAAATACACATCGATCACCTATAAATAACCATTACAATTTAAAGATAAATATTGTATTAATTGCATGTTTGACGAAATGGTTGTCGTTGTAATTTGGGGACAAGGGGAAGCATTTCTCCTTCTTTTTATCCGGCGAGTTATTTATATTTATTCTACTCATTGATAGCCTTGTTTTAATATATTATAAGTATTAATCCGATATCCAAGTAAAAATATATAAACGTTTAAAAATTAAATACAAATTAATTATTTAACATTTCTTTTTAATAAACAACAATACTTTTATATTTTACTTAACTTGATATTTTGATAATATAATTCAACCCAAGAACGTCGAAACAAGAGGTTATATTAATTACTAATTAAATTCGACAATATTAGATGAGAAGTTATGCAAGTCTAAAGTTTTTATATTTTGTTACATGTTATTGTATGTTAAGTGAACAACAAGTTACATATTTAATCATTAGGTTTCAAATGGTGTCTTTTTAAATAAAAACAATATTATATAGACTAAAACAATACTCCCTCCGTCTCAAAATTTAAGTCGTTTTAGGATTTTGCACAAGTTTTAATAAAACATTCACCCCCCAATCAACATCATCATTCCATTAACTTTTTCATAAATTTTATTATTTTTTAACATCCACTATATTTTTTAACCAATCAAAATCTTTAAAAAAGTCAAAAACACACAAATCGAGACAAATCATTACTATCCCCTACCTAGAAAACCTAAAACGACCTAAATTTTGATACAAATATTAAAGACTAAAACGACCTAAATTTCGAGACAGGGGGAGTATCATTTTGTTTGTTTAAAGAAAACAATATACAACAACTAATAACACAGCGCGCTTTGAACTAAAACACCGATGTTTTGAACAAAAATGTCGTTGTTTTGAACTTAAAAAAACATTATACGTCTTGAACTAAAACATCGTCATTTAAATTAAAATGTCATAATTTTAGTCTGTTAAACTAAAGAAAAAATCTATCGAAAAATGACTGAATGATTTGTGTAAAACCCCCCTACTTCTATAAGTTTTTGGCTCCATCATTAACTATTTGATAAGTGAAGTTTTATTGGTGTAAAATGACCAAAATTAATTGGGTTTGAAATCCAAGTAAAGAATGGAAGCAAAATTATATATGGGTGGTGAGTGGGGTAGAATGGGATCTCATGAATTTGCTCATCAAAAGATATATAATATTTAACACTTCTAAACTAAATAGATACATATAACAAGAAGCTTGCTTGTACGTGGAGCAATGAAATTGGTATAAATACCAACTACAACTCCCACAACATCTCATAGCTAGCTAGCTAGCCTCCATTCTCTCTCTATATATATTTTCTATTTGGTATATTCCTATAGCTACTTCGTCACCATATCGGTATATAATCAACCTCAAATAAGAACACAGAGAGCTTCATTTTGAACTAAAATGGCACCCCTTTTCACCTTCCATCACTTGGCACACTTATTTGGTGTCCTAGGTCCGATCCATTTCCCCTCTTTCCTTATACCCTTTTGTAATCAAACACCTAAATAACTATATGTGTCTTTTTATTTGTTGGGCAGGCAACATTGTTTCGTTCTTAGTGTTCCTCTCTCCATCGTAAGTGTTCATCTTAATTCTATAAACATATATATGCATTCGGCTTCATATTTTTTGTACGCGCGCATACCTTTAGTACTCCAACGTTAATTGTACGTTCTCCGATTTGATATGCATTTAGTCCAACGTTCTACAAGATGTACGAGGCGAGGACTACACAAGGCTTCAATCCCCTTCCCTACTCGGTTGCACTCTTTAGTTGCATGTTGACCGGATACTACGGCTTGGTCAAGCATAACTTCTTGCTCATCACCATCAACGTCGTTGGGATTTTCATCGAATCCTTTTACCTCGCCATATACATGGTGTTCGCCCCTAGAAAGGATAAGGTATTAACCGATCGATTACATATATGTGTATATATGTATACTTGTAATGGTAACGGTGTAACTCTAATCGATACTATATTCCTATGAATTTTGCTAGTTAAGAGCCATCAAGTTGCTTTTGCCGTTTAACGTGGGACTACTAGGGATCATCATCCTTCTTACGGCCCTGGCTACTCATGGAGCTCAAAGGGAGACGACTGTCGGTTGGATCTGCGCGATTTGCTCAGTTTGCGTCTTCGTCTCCCCTTTCTCCGTCATGGTAATTAACGTCGCATAACCATATATACGATCATTCCGAATTTAATGAATTTATAGTTTCAATCATTTTGATGTTTGGCAAATTCGATGTATCGTGTGGTTTTCAATTTGCAACGGCAGAAAACGGTTATAATGACCAAGAGCGTCGAATTCGTGCCATTTTGGCTCTCTTTCTCCCTCACCGGATGCGCCATCATTTGGTTCTTCTACGGCTTCTTTGTCAAGGATTTATTCGTCGCGGTAAGCCAAATCAATCCACATATATAAATGAATTGATAAATTGTCGTCTTTGAGTGATCGATTGATTAGTTATAGCTCTTGCTTGATTGTTGGAATGCAGTTGCCTAACGTCCTTGGATTCATATTCGGGGTTGTTCAAATGACACTCTACTTCGTCTACAAGAACTCGAAGAAGCCAGCAGAGGAGAAGGACGTCGAAAAGGCCACAGAATTCTACGTCGTAGATATAGTCAAGGTGGAGACGGGTGAGAACGCAATTGAGGAAGAGATTAAGAGAAATAACAAATGCAGCGTAGAAAACAACGTTGCGAATGCGACGATGACACTCGAGAAGCCACCGATGCTTGAATGCGTCGTGTGATCATCGAAAGCTAGATGAGAAATAACTAAAAAATTTATTGCCTCAAGTGTTTTATGTGTTTATGAAGGGTGTTCATTAAGAGGTGTACGTTAATGTCATGGTAAAAAAAAATGAGGGCTTGAAGTGAAGGGTAAAATGGTAAATGGGGGAAGTTGAAGGGTAGAAGGAAAAGGGTGTGAGGAAATTGAACAATCTCATGTGTTATTCTCACTCCAATCAACTATTTGATGACAATTGAAAAATCTCATACGATTTCTGATCAAACGCAGGATCAATTCACCGACTTTTGACACTGACAAGTATTTTTCTTTCAAAATTACTTGTCGATACAGGAAGTCAATATTGAAAAAATTACTGTTGACTCGGGAAATCTGTATCAACAAACTGTTTTCAAACAAAATTAATATATCTATAAAATTTTATCAATGTTAAATATAATTTTATTTGAACTTTAATACTATTAAAGAATATAAAGTCTTTTGACTTTTCATCACGTTTTAAAAAAAAATAAAAATATACTATATAATATTCACTTTTTATTAATTTTTTTAATAATTTCATACTTGTTATTTATTAGTATCAGATTATTAAAAAAATCAAAAATTAAATATTGTATGTAGTTTTTTTTAACTTTTCACAAAATGTGTCAAAAAATTAAAACAATTATATTTTTCAACGGATGGAACACTAAATTAGATTAAATCTTAACATACAAAACATACCTTAATTTACTAGTCCAAATCACATGGGTCTTAGAAAAATGCCTACAAATTAAGAGTGGCAACATTAATGAGGATTTCTTTAACAATGTTGAGATTATTAAATTTGTTAATTTATGTGTTATAAACTCAAGAAACTTTTTTTTATACGAGGTAATGATTTGGGATTTGTCAACCTGGGTTGAACCAACGCCCAAGTGTGTCCTGAGACGAGCTCTTCAATCTCAGTAGGGGAGCGCTCATCAAGGATAGTCATCATAAATCGGAGGTGCGCCATCCTATCAACTACATGGTTCCCCTTCTCTAAAAGTGCGTGAGAAGGAGATGTTGTCGAAAGCTCTGCATAAATCGAGGACGTCCGAAATCATCATCTCGACATCCCACGAGGCGTTCTAGATTCCTTTTATGACATTGATCACCGTCAAACAGTCTCCCTTCCACCTCCAGAAGCAAGAAACCCCTCAAAGTAACCTCTGGTAATTAAACTAACCTGGAGACCAAGACACTTTGCTTGTAAAGCGGAAACCGAACCGTGGCCCTGCACCCCGCAAGTGAGGACTACACCATGGCTATTTCGAATGACAAACTCAGACGCGACAAGTCGAGATGCAACTTTAGCTCCATCAAAATTAAGTTTTATATACCCTTCTTTGGGTTTTCCCCACTTTACCACTTTTTGTCTTTTGGTCCTTTCTTTTTATGGGTGTTTGATCTATTGGTTTTCATGTCTTCTTCGATGTTGTCAGTTAGAGCTTTTTTCCAACTCATTCTTTGGTGTTTTATGTACTTGATCCATTCTTCCACATTCCTAATATCATGATAGCCAAATAGTCTTTTATTTCTCATGGACCAGACTCCCCAAAGGGAGAAACAAGAATCGATTTCTGCTATGTTGAAAGCTTAGTAAAGATTCATATAATTATATCCTTGTATATTTTATCTATTTTGTTTGTATTTCGCATTATTCGTTCAATCTCTTTTTATATTTTTCTATATAAAAAATAGATTGAGAGGAGATGATGGGAGCTAACTAATTAAGGAGAGTAAGTGAAATACGAAACTTTCTGTATTTCATATATATATAACGTACAATATACATATACAATTACATTTACATATAATATGTGGAGCTAGTGGGCGACACACCAAAGAAAGGTGGAGAAGCAAATGTAAATGTAAATCAAATAAAATACGACAAACATTTACTTAAAATAAATTTTGTATAGATCTGAGGTTGCAAAATAATTAATTAAGGTTTATGGATCACAATTTCTATGTGTATTTATGAATGTCAAAAAGCGGTTGGTGATTAGTGATAAATTAGGAGATCAATTCAGGCGGTAAAAGAATGAGAGTTGAGTTGCTTGCGCCGTTGGATTATACAGTTAAGTATTTATAATATAAAATTAAATTATTTAAATAGAGTATTTATAATATCTATATAGAGGTTGGATTCCGTGTAAGCAACCTTTACGGTGTAATTTGTGAGTAGAGAAATTATTTGCAGGTACCAAGCGATTATTCGTGTATAATAACGTAATTATTCGTATGTATGAACAAATGTAATTATTTGTAAGTAACAAAAGATTATTCATATGTATGTACATACGAATAATCACTTCGTACCTACGAATAATGTTACTATTCACAAGTTACTTTTAATCTCATCCATTTGATCTTCTTAATCCGACGCTCTAGATTTGCTCACAAATTACAAAGTAACACTTGCTTACACATGATCTATCCTATATATATATATATATATATATATATATATATATATATATATATATATATATATATATAGGGATGCGCTCCGATGAAAACTAAAATTACGGTAGAAACCCGTGAGGACCGGCTTTTTAGCCCGATTCACTTGCTTTATAGCCCGGTTATGAATAGAACCGATCTATAAAGTCATAAATTTTAGCCCGGTTTTGAATAAAACCGAGCTATAAAGTCACTATGTAATTTTAAAACATTAGCTTTTTAGCACGATTTTTTTCGGTTTGACCGAACTATAAAATCATGTGTTATTTTAAAACTGGAGTTTTTAACACGGTTTTTAGGTTGAACCGAGTTGTAAAGTCACCGTGTGATTGAGGTTTTTAGCATGGGTTTCAAAAAAACCAAGATATAAAGTAGTCCTCACGGGTTTTTACCACAATTTGAGGTTTTCACCGGAGTCAATCCCTATATATATATCGTATAGGTAAAAAATTTAGTGAAACAAAAAATGCCGGCTAGTATGAATATTATGTAGGTAGAGTGACTATATGAATATTATTGTGTGTAACTGACTATGATGTTATTCGTTTTTTGTTATGTGAGTATAAATATTATTATATTGATATAATCATATTTACATCATATTCATATTTACATAACCTAATATTCATACTATTAAAATATAATATTCATATAAATATAACACAATTTTCATTCATTTTACCGTTGAACCGTATTTTTCGTTTTATCAAAACCTAACCCTAATGCACACATAAATTAAGAAACCATTAAAGTGTGGAGCGTAAAAAGTTTAATATTTATTTTTTATTTTGAAGAATTTTTAGAAAAATGGTTAGAGATGCTTTGCTTTTCAATTTCGAGCTTTGAATTTAATATAAAATTTGAATTCGAAGCTCGAAATTGAAACTATAATCAAAGAATATTAAAAGCATCTTCAACCATTTCTCAATTTTGGAGATTTTAAAATTTATAGAAAATTTTAAGGCGTTTTTTAGTCCAACCAGTGGCGGCCACAGGACTCTCTAAAAGGTGGAGCGGAATTACAGACTTAAGATTTGCAAGGTCGTTCAATCAATTTTAGAGGCCCTGTATAATTAATTATTAAAATGAGGCATATGATATTATAATCATTCTTACAAATGAATATTATTATGTACAAAAGGGCACTTGAATTCTTATACAAATTAATATTATTATGTATGTAAGGGTATTCGAATTCTTACAACACTAAATTAATTCTCATAAAACTTTATAATATTTCCGGCTATAAAGTTCATTATAGAGATTTTTTACAATAAAAATTTTATATTTATGTCATATGATATAGTACAAATATTATAGATCATTATACAATATGAATTATTTTTTCCTACAAAGGTTTCAATGAATTATAAGTCTCTTTTCATTATAATTTTTTAATTCGCCTATTTTATGGGTTCTAATTAATTTTAAGTAAATTTAATTTGTTTAATAGGATGTTAAAATTTTGAATGTTTTATTTTTTTTAAAAGTATAAAATATTTATGAAATCTTATATAGTACTCCATTCGTCCCACAATGGTTGTCTTTAACTATTAATGCACGTTTCTTAAGAAGCTAAAAAATATGTAAAATATCGACATTTTATTAAATATTTTTAAATAATATCATACATGTTACTAATAAGTATAGAATTATTTTAAAAAATTAATTAAAAAATGGATATTTTATATAGTTTTTGGCTCCTTAAAAAGCGTGTATAAATAGTCCAAAGACAACCATTGTGGGACGGAGGGAGTACTAAAGTTGAGAAAAACAATTTGAAATGTCATCATCCTATAATTGAGAGTATTAGGAAAAACTAAACCACCCAACATATGCTAAATAAAAAGATATAATTAATATTTTAATATAAATAAATTATTTACCATCGTCATAATTAACAAGAAATAAAAGGGAAGAAGTGGGGAATCAAACCTAGGCCTTTTGGTATCGTTTAATTTCCTCTCCTTCCCATTTGCCAACTAAACTATGTGGATTAATTGATTCAATATCCATTCTAATTTTATTTATTACAAAAATACCATATATATAAATAAATTATTTTTTCTCTAGAGTCCGGGGACTCGTGGGTCAAAGGGTGGGGCAGCCGCCTACGCGCGCCCCACCCTGGGGCCGCCCCTGAGTCCAACAGATTTTCTATTTCATTCTCTAAAGTGGAGAAACATCCGAAAAAATAGAGAGGTTATCTCCAAAATTATTCTCCAAAACTTTAAAATGGTTGAGTTGTTGAAGTAAAAACAATTTGAAGAATATATACTTTGTTTTCCGATTTTAGGAAAATTTTAAATAAGTTGTTAGAGATGGCCTAATACCAGCCCTGTTAGCTTGGTTTGGTTAGTACATAGATCAATAATTAAAATTATTTATTTCCCTATATAATTTACAGACAAGAGTTTATTATCAACTTACTAGATTAAACTTCCTACTCCCCATTCGCGAAAACATGTAATTTGAGCTCTGGACACAATATTTAAGAAATATTTTTTTTGGTAGGCAACATTTAAGAAATATTTAAACTACCTAAATGAGGGTAAATTGGAAAATATATAGATAAAATATCTAAAGTAATATTTTTTTTAACACAATTAAAACGGTAAAACGACATGTTTCAACGAATGGAGGGAGTAGTAATTAGGGTTCCTCATTTGGCCTTAAGAAAGAAGAAGAGTTTAGACATCGATGCAAAATAAAAAAAGGGCAGTTGGCTTGGTGAGTAAAGGCAAATTGGACACTTATTGGACACTTGTTGTAGTTATGACCCCTAATACGTACATGCAATGCAACAGGCTTAACAGAGTGATGGGGCCTGATACCAACACACCATACGACGTCGCATTGGAAGATGTGCTCCGTTGTTCACCGTTCAAAAGTCGCCACCGCCACCGTCCCCGTTTCCTTGGAACTTTGCTCCATCAAATTAATCTGATCGATCATGCCGGGCCAGTTAATTTAATTCATCAAACCCAACACCAGTTAACTGATTTTCCATTAATACATTTGCCCCCCTCCATGGTTACCAACTCCCACCACCAATGAACTCATTTTCAATTTTTACTCCAGTCTCACAACTACATGCATATTAAAGTATTGGATCCAGTTGCTGTGTTATTAATTCATCCATCGGAAAATAAATCTGTTTTACATTCGAAAATAAAAAGTTTGGCCGAAATGTATAAAATTTTAAAATGTTGAGAATATTGGAATAGTATCCCATATTGATTATAAAGTGAATCTAAGTCTGGTATATAAGTGGACGAGCTACTTTTCCTAATGTTAATTGGTTTTAGGATGGAATTCCACTTGATTTGTGTTCTCGAAATCGATCGATTTCTAACCCTCTTTCTTGTTTATTTTTTTGTATTTTCAAAAGCGAGATTCAACTAAGTTTTTTTTTCACCGGGTTCGAAACCCAAAGTGGGTATTTTTTTGTTGTTTTATTACATAAGTGGTTTTCTGCAATTTTTAAAATGATCCTGCTATCGGTACGGTGAGATATCGCCATATGCACGGTACTGATCTGAGAAGTCAGTGTCGGTGAGGTTGTCAACCCAGGGCATGTGTGTAACTCAATACAATTTTGACCCTCGTTCTCTTTTTTTTTTTGTATTTTCAAAAGCGAGATTCGACTAAGTGTTTTTTTTTACCGGGTCGGAACCCAAACTGGGTATTTTTTGTTGTTTTATTACATAAGCAGTGGTTTTGTGCAATTTTTAAACGGTCTTGCTATCGGCACGATGAGATATCGCCATATGTACGGTACTGCTCTGAGAAGTCGGTGTCGATGAGGTTGTTGACCCAGGGGATGTGTGTCTCTCACTCAGTACAATATTGCCGACCTAGGGAGTCAAGTGTCGGTAGGAATGCAGACCCAGGAAGTCGGTGTCGGCACCGTGTGGATAGCGATAATTTCACCGTGCATATAACATCCCCTTTTAAAGCATAAAGGGTGGTTTTATGGAGAGTATGGTTTCATGATTTTTTTTTTAGTTTATAGGCTAACATACTATTTTTGTTCACATAAAAAGATGGTGGATTTGTGCAAAGTTTTATTAAAAATGGGTGGTTATTTACATGTAATGTTTGATAAATAATAAGATTTTTTTGCAAAATATGAAAAATATATAACGTATCTTTTGTGTAATGTTAAAAAAATGGTTGATTTTCTTCTAAAAAATTTGGAAATAATAGTTGATTTTTTGCTAAAATTTTTGCAATAATGTGTGATTTTGTGAAATTCATAAATAAAGGTGGTTTTGTTGCACTTGTGTTGAATTTAGTCAAATAATAGGTGGTTTTATTCGATGTTAAAAGTAAAGGGGGTTTTGTGAAAAGGGGAAAAATAAAGGGTGGTTTCATTCATAAAAAAAGGAGTGAATTTGGACATATGTCGAATTTTGGAAAATGTTTAGTCTACCATCCTGGTAGTCCACCACCCTACGTGGCATTCTTGTTGGCATTTGGTTAAATGATGAGGTGGATTAAATTTATCTTATATTTTTAATAACATTAATTATTTGTGAGTTCCAAGACTATTTAATTCTCTTTCTCCTCAGAATACCTGCAATTGGAAATTCCTGCAATTGTATCTCCCTCCCTCCTTCATCATCTAAAGCCCTCACGCTCAATTAACTCTCACCATCCATCAGGCCAAGAAATCGAAGCCACAGTCATTGACAAGTATCAAATGGCACTTTTGCGATCCCCCTCTCTCTCACGAGCCCTGTCTCGCTCAATTCACCCTCACCATCTATCGGGGCAAGAGATTGAAGCCACATTCGTTGACAAGAATCAAAGGGCAGTTCCGATTGTAGACGAGAAGCAAGAAATCATAGAATCAATTCATGACATCTTCAACCGAAACCTGGAAGTCATTGAGGAACCGCTTTCGGAATATTCAAAGCTTAGTTCAATTGGCTCAAGTGAATTCAATTGATTGGGTGAATTGATTAAACTGTTGATTGAATTGATGGAAATGAGATTAGCCAGCTCTAGGAATTGCAGCAGAAATGAATTTGGGGTAAATTCATTTGATTGCCTCCCTAGTGCACACAAGGTGTTTGTCAAAATGCCTATAAGGGATATGACACTAGAGAAGTGTGTGACTGATTCTGAATGCGACTAGGGAGGCAATCAAATGATTCTGAATCAGCCCTTGTTAGTTTACACTGAGAGCGACTGATTCTGAATGTACAAGGGCTGATTTTTTTAATTTTTACAGATATTCTTGAATGAGGGCCATGGTGGTTGTAAAGAAGGGTTTCCAAGACAAATCTCATACAAGTAACCAGGTTCGACTGCGGAACACTACATAAGGAATACACATCACATGGGAGTGGTTTCCAAGCACCCTCACTGCATCATTTGTAATTTTTTTTATTGTTACAATGTCAATCATAAGAAAGGATTACTTTGTAATAAGATTTGGGACAAAGCTCTATACATGTATTTGGAGTTTATCCAAAATGTTAATGAAACACTACCTTTCTCATCTCTCTCATTCTCCTCTGAATATATGTATCTCAATCTTTTTAAGTTGGTTTCAATCTCACTAATTCAATTTTTTAAAGAATTTGTTCAATTTGAGTTGTTGGTCTTATTTGTTATGAAATGGTTTCAATTTAAGAATGATTCAGCCATATGTAAGCATGATTCAGCCAAGAAAAATGCAATTGAAGCCATGTAAACATTAAGAAATCCAAAACATATCAAAATCAGCCCCCTACAAAAATGCAAACTGAGTTTTTTCATTTGCTGAATTTTTACAATGCAAGCTGATTTTTTTCATTTGCTGAATTTTTACAATGCAAGCTGATGTTTCACCAACTAAATGGAACAAAAATCAGCTGTAAATTCAACTATAAACAGCAAAAAATCAGCTATAAACGACAAAAAATCAGCTATAAACAGAGAAACTGAATGTTAATTTAGTTGTAAACTGAATGCACTTTTGTTTCAATTTTAGCTGTAAAATGGATGCAGCTGTAAACATAAAGGATGTTGGGTTGCACTTGGTTTCAATTTTAGGGAAAAAAGCAATTTAAGCCAATTAAACCACTTCAAAATCAATATGGAATTAGAATTGCAATTGCATACTTAGTAAAAGAGAAAGCAAAAGCATAAGAGAAACTAACAGAGAAGAGAAATAAAATATGGAAAAAAAGCACATTAATATGGAATTAGAATTGCATACTTAGTAAAATACCATGACAATATGACATTAATGCCGGTGAGATACAAAATTTGTGGATACAAACCACTTAAACCACTTCAAAATCAAAAGCCAAATACTAGAGAAGAGAAACTAAAAGAGAAAGCAACAGCATAAGCCATACACCATCCATGAAAACTCCAGCAACACAACAACAAAGCGACCACCCTACTCAACGAGGTTAATAACCTCTGTCACCTCCCCACCCTTATTTTTCTTTGACGACACAGATGGTGGTGTTTTATCAGAAAGAGTCAACCTCTTCCTTAAGCCAAGACGACCCGGTGTCCTCTCTTTCTCTACACTCTTTTCAGAAACGGGGATTGCTACCTGCATTGGAGTGGTGGTGAAAGTTTCACTAGCCATGTCTCGTACCACCTGCTCAAAGGGCCACACCATGTCAAGGATCGGAACATCCATGGAAATGGCCTTCTTCAGCAATGGCCCACCTCCGAGGAGTATGACGCGCCTCAGAAGAGCCCTGATCGCAGATGTTTGCTTGTTGTGTTGGTCCACCATTGATTCATACATCGCAAAAATCGCAGGTTCAGTGACAGGGGTGGTGGGTGGAATCTCACTGATCTTAGTTGTGATGAGTGGGACAGATGGGCTCTTTGGATTCAATGTGTTTTCCATTGGTTAGGAGTATGGAAACAGGGGAATGTTGTTGAAATTCGAAGGTCCAAAAATGGAGTTTTGGATCGATCTGTTGGGTGTAAAAAATTCAAAACAGAAAAAAAATGCAGCTGTAAATAAATTTCAGCATACAGAATTCAAATAAAAACTTGATAGTTGTAACTATTTCAGTAATCAGAAAAATTCAGCATACAGAATTCAGTTGCATATTACAGATCAACAAATGCATTCAACAAATTCAGCATACAGAATTCAATTGCATATTACACAGATTCAGCAAATACAGATTCAACAAATGCATATTACAGATTATAGATTATAACACGCAATCACCTTAAAATATATGTAAATAGATAAATACCTATGGATTTGCATTGATCAGTTATTATTGCTTGCGGAGCCTAGCCATCCATACACGCGAGCCAAGCACGGAACAACCAAACGAAGTTCGATATTTCTTGTCCACCAATCAGAGCACACCCAAACAATACGGACTGCCAATGATGGTTGATTCCCACAAAAGGGGCGAATGGCATCTTATACCTGTTTGTTATGAAAGTAGTATCAAACGATACAACATCGTTAAATTCTTTGAATGCAGCTCTACTCCTGCCGTCTGACCAAAATACATTTCTAAGGCTCCCATCCTCCTCATCCACATCATACGAGTACCAAAAATTCGAATTGCTTCCGCTGCTCATCTCCTCAAAGTGCTTCTTCATTGCAAAAAAATCACCCTGTTCCATATGCATTTTCCTAGACTTGGTGATGAAGTTCCGACAATCCCTCTCGTCGAATGGAACATTCTCATGACCACCAAATTGAACGACAAACGATGTATAGTTCTTAGTAATTGGTACCCCAGCTATGTCGTTCTCCAAGAGCCTCATTCTATTTTTACGATCGATGAATCTGTAATTTGGCATGAACCTTGCACATTTCAGGTTACAAGGGTGATTATGCTCCAACTCCATTGTAGTTACCCTCCACACACCATCACTTCGACGGGATGCATTTAGCTTGAACGGACACTTCGTCTTTGCACTACTGGCTCCTCTTTATGGATGAGTTGATCGTGACTTAAACACCCCTGATTTCGAACAATTGAATCTCAACTTCAAGTAAGGGTCGCCGTTCGGATCATTGCTAGCGGTTGAATCTCTTATTATCACTTGAAAGTCGTTGGTCCTTCCATAATTGTGAAGATGATCAAACACTTCCTTCGATGATTCGAATGACATCCCCACATAAGGCGCCTCAATTGCATTTGAATTTCCATTGCTCTCAACAAATTGCTCTCCATTTAGATCATTTTCTTCCACAAACTCCTCTTCGTTTTCATCGGATTGACTTTCAATATACGGAGGTAAAAGTTCATCATCTAAATTAACAACTTCCTCATCCGAATCTTCATTGCAAGAGACATTTAAATCGAATTGGTTGGATTGATCCATCTCTACGTTGAACAAAATTGAAACAAAACAACACCTTACTGCAGAAAGGAGAAACAGTAAATTGAAACAAAACAACACCTTACCGTTTTACCTTTGACAACATACTCACTTTCTTTCAAAAAAAAATTCTTCCCGGTGGATATAAAGAGGGTTAAATGAATTTTACAACGGGCTAAATGAATTTTAAAAACATCTTACTGCAGAAAGGATAAACAGTGAAAGGGTTTAGAGTAGTTGGGGATTGGAAGATAATTAATTAAGGGTTTAATGATAAAGTTAGGGTAGTAATTACATGGGTAATTAACTACGTCTGTTTTTTTTCCATTACCTTTTTTTTTTGAATTTGGTGACATGGCAGGGGTGGTAGTCTACCACCCCGGTATGCCAAACATGGTCCTCGAATTTTTGACAAAACTTAGGGATATTATCCAGACTAAAAAAAAGTGTGAAACACCAATCAGAATTGTCAAAAATTTAGGGAAACCAAAAGGAATTTTCAAAAAAAAATGCCAAGTTGGTCTATTTAGTACCTTCCCTATTAATGTATTATGTGAGATTTCAGATTCGAGTTGTTGGGTCGAACAATCGAGAACAAGTTGAGAGAGAGTTTGTAGGAGATTGGAGGGAGAGTTTGAAAATGTAGAAAAATTGTAACCTGGCATTAAGTTGAGAGAGAGTGTGTAGGAGATTGGAGGGGGAGTTTGAAAATGTGGGAAAATTGTAACCTGGCTCTGCCATATGTGAGATTCCGAGATACCTCGATCGGAGCGTTAGAAAATGGAGTCGTATCAGGTTTTTATTTTTGCTTATAAGGCCGGAATCCACCCTTCTAACACAAAAGCTTAAATCATTGTGTAGGGGCTTCATCTCCCCTTATATTTTTGTTTGGTTTTCACTTATTTTTTTCAATGTGGGACTATACCCACAAACCCCAACACGTCCACTTAAATGCAACCCATTTGAATCGGGTTGATACTTGAACATTGTTTTCTTCTTCTTTCGAATCGAGACTCTCAATCTCTCTTATAGTAAGTCTAGTTTTTGGTTTTTCGATGGGTTTCAACATCTCAATCTCTGTTAGCATTACCCGAAGCAAGAAAAATCGACCCGACTCGGACCTGTTCTGATACCATCCGAGATTTCATATTCGAGCAGTTGGATTGAACAATCGAGAACAAGCTGAGAGGGAGAGCAGGAGATTGGAGGGAGAGTTCGAAAATGTGGGAAAATGGTAATCGTTGTTTATTGGAAAAATGACTAAAAAATAATATGAACTATCAACGGTGAACCAAAAATAATACGAACTTTAAAAATTATATATTATATACAAACTATATCGTATTAAACCAAAATTAATACAATGCCCAAAATTTGAAAGCAAAAAATTAATTTAGACACAATATATAATTAACAACAAATTTTGGCAAAATTTTGTAAAATGAAGAATAATTACTGTTCATCTGGCAAAACACAAACCCACACCCACCTTCCTCAACTTCAACCATGGCAACACCAACCGCTTCCCTTCCCCACATGCTTCAACAATGGCAACACTGGTCGCTACAATCGTTGTTCTCCCCTGATCGATGACTGGTTCCAGTCCCCGGAATCAGACATGAGCACCACACAACAGTCACCGAACACCCCTTGTCCTATCATGGAGTCTGACATGGATACCGACTCGAGCTCTACACCGTCTCCTATTGTTTATTTAATCCTATTGTTTTGAAATTGATGGAGATTGAGACATTCAGTTCTCTCTAATTGTGACAATCATATTTGTCTTCTTAGTCTTGCTTCGAATTCTCGCGCATTGCTTGTGTTGTCTTTTGCAGTCTATAATTGAATTCTACTTTGTTTCGAATGATATAAATTTGATTTTGCGTAAAATTTCTAGGGTTTTAGTTCATGAGAATTCAGATATGATTGAGAAATTAGTAGAGATGCTAAGCTGGTTATTGATGGGGGTAAAAGCCACGTTGAAGCTTTACCCTACTGATTATATGGCTGAACTGAAATCAATCAAGCGAATTTTGGACATTGAGTTTGTTGGTCCAAGTTGGAAGATAATGAACAGTAAGTAAGGTTCAAGTTGAAAGATAATGAACAGTAAGTAATTCTTGTTAATTTTACAAAATTTTATCAAACTTTCTTGTTAATTAGATTTGGAGTCTAAATTAATTTTTTTGTTTTCAAATTCTAGCCATTGTATTCATTTTGGTTTAATATATTATAGTTTGTATATAAATTTATAAATTTTAAAGTTCCTATTATTTTTGGTTCACCAACGATAATTTGTATTATTTTTAATTGTTTATTCTATACGGGCTAACACCTTTTATACAAAGCAAACACAATTGGGCCTAAAGCCCAAACCACATCAACCAAACAGCCCAAACATTTATAACAAAACGACGACGTGTAAACACACACGTTATGTCAACATATCAAGTATGTATGATTATATTTATATATAATAAAATGCTCATTAATATTTTGAAATAAAAAAAAATCATATGACTTGTTAATTTATTCAATCTTCCGAGTGAAAAAAAGAGAGTGATGATTTTTCATTAGCAACATTACATACTTATCTGATTTTAAAATTTTTATTTGAATGATTATAGTATATATGTTTGGGTAAATTTGTGATTGCTATGTTACTAGTAACAATATGTTTTGTAAGTGTGTAACTTTACTATCTTTAATTTATTCATAGGAAAAAAAAATAGAAAAATAGAAAATACTAGATGTTTCCAACTTTATTTCCTACTAGCAAATTCGCATTTTTAATAACTAGATTGGTGCAAAGTCATAGTTTTTGGTCGTATAACACTAAAGGTTAGTAGCATTAGTCGTGTCAATAGATTTCCGTTCGTATTATATATGATAAGGAGGCCCCATCTTTAAGTTTACCTTTAACCCAATAATCCCTAGAATTGACCCTAATGACTCATTTAAAATGTCATTCTCATTTCAATTCTGATTCCATTACCACACCAAACATGACATTTAAGTTTGTTTTTCATGAAAGCATAAAATCTATCTATGTCAAAGGTGGCTTTTGCTAACAAGGTGTATCTAGTAGCTAATCCTGATATAAATACTGAATTATATGTCATTTTGTGAAAAATCCTATCTCATAATGTTGTTTTTTGTGTATAATTAGGAGGTCCTATGTTTAATTTTTGTCTCCGTCTCTTTTCTTTGGTGAAAATCTAAGGTTTGTCCTTCCACCTGTAAGTGAGTCGAGTCGGTCAACGCAAACCGATTTATGGGTGACTCTTACCGGCTGGGTTACGTGTATGAGATATGCCACCAAATGGTGGGTTTCTTCGTCATAAAAAATCCAGAAAAGAATCATCGGACGAGGTAAAAAAAGGCGAAGGTATAAATTTTGATATTCTCTATGATTCTACCTATTACATCTTCCGGGAAGTTAACCAAGTAGTCAGCAAAGCGACTTCTTTAGCTTTCTTGCTGGTTGGTATGTCGATTATAGCTGACTTTGAATTCAGGACTCTCGTTCAAAAGGACGTCATTTGATGGAAGATCAGGCGGACCTGACTTCTACCCAAAATCGGCCAAATTACCAAATTGGTTTAAAAAATATACTACAAACGACAGATTGGTATAAAAAAACACTTAAAACGACAAATAGGTATGAAAAATGATATCAATGCGATAAATTGGTATATTTTCCTTAAAAATCTGATTTTTAATAAATAAAGTCAATTTATACCTCCTAAATTTATCTCCATTTAAAATATAAACAATTTAAAGAATTTACATTCTATTTTTAATATTTTAAGTTTTATATTTAAATTTTATACTAAATCTATGTGAATTATATTTTTTTTCAAAATATATGTTTTTAAAAAACTTAATTTGGATATCAGTACCGCTGCTCCCATTTTATTATTGAAAATGTTTATAAATTTTAAAAATATTTTATAGATTACTTTTTAATTAAATTCAAAATAAGTTTATAAATCATTAACATTATATAATTTTAATAATATTCTTGATTTTTAATAATTAATGTTAAAGTTAATATAATATTTTATTCAATTTGTAAACACCTACATTTTATAGCAACGTGAAGAAAATATTTTTAAAAATATTTATCTCAACCTTCCAAATAAGATCTAGGTTAATTTTTTTCTTAAAGAATTTGCTAAAATTTTGAAAAAAAAATCATCAAAATTTTAAAATTTTATAATATATAATTTAAAATTCAAAATATTTTTTATATATTCATTTTATCCCTATTGGCCAAATGTTTAATTAAAAATAAATAAGTTGGTTTATTAAGTGAATTGATGTTACTTTATTAAAAATCGAATTTTAAGGAAAATATGCTCATTTGTCGCATCATTATCATTTTTTATACCTATTTGTCGCTTTAGAGTTTTTTTTATACCAATCTGTTATTTGTGATACTTTTTATACCAATCTGCCAATTTGACCACCCAAAATCTTTCCTTTTGTCAAAAAAAAAATTTCAAGGTAGAAAGAGGAAAAGCGTGAATGCCAATGTGGTAAAAAAAAATGGTGTAGCCCTATGGAGTTATGGGCATCAAACAGTATTCTCTTTTCTTTTTGCTTTGTTTTTTCTTCTTCTTTTTGTTTGGTTATATAATCTCCCACAAATTGTCTTCCAGATTGTACTGCAGGAGGACGACTAGGGTTTTCTGATTTTCAGAAGGAGAGGTAGAAAGAAACTTTCTTTTACTGTTCATATCCTTGCTTCCTTGATGCTTTGGATAAAGATGTCGTAAAATCACCCAATTCGAAAAAATCAACCTCAACACCCAACCATGACCCAAAAAGGGTCAAAGTTCGACCTAAATTGACCATATACTTTTTTATATATATAAGGTAAGAATTCGAGGGTCAAACAGATCTGGCTCATCGAATGGCCGACAAAGTCAACAGACGATGAACTGTCAAATATACAACCAAAAATAAGAAGGTTCAATACAAAAAAGTGACAAGTAACAAAACTAGGCAAACAAACGAACCTAACTAATAAGTTAGGGACAACGTAGACTACAATCCGACGCCAAGCACCACCAAGCAATGACACCGCTGGCCAGCGGCACATCAGGAGTCCCTGTGGGCCATGAAGACGATCCTCCAAGGAAATTTTCGGAACACGGATTCACCTCGATACACATCGTCTCGACCCCAACCAGACCCAACACCGGACACCAAAGTCGTAACTAAGAGAAGGAACGACCAGAACAACAAGGGAAGCCGCAGAGAACCACCCTAGTAAAACGCACCCGAATGCCCTTTCGAGATTTTATCGAGCCTTTTCAAAATTTTAATCAAGGCCTTTCGGGGTTTGGTTTAACCCTTTCGAGTGTTTATATATATATATATATATATATATATATATATATATATATATATATATATATATATATATATATATATATATATATATATATATATATATATACTAGTGCAGGTCCCGTCCCCTGCACGGGAATATGTTAGCACAATATTATAAAATTATATTTATTATCTATAAAAAAAATCTTATTATAAATATAAAAATAAATAAATATGAATTACATTATGATAATTAAACTAATAACTGGAAATATAAGATTAAAATTAATCTAGATCTAAATAACTCATTCTCCTAAAAAATAATATATATATAAATAAAATAACTATGAAATAATTAATTTTGATATAAATAATTCTTTCCACAAAAAATAATCGATATATAAATAAATAACACCTATCAAATATTTTCTACTATGTATCTATTAATATTTTTGGTAATTATGATCACTATTCTAAAAAAAACCCTTCAATGCCCGTCTAGACCCCCACCTAAACCCCTTACCTCACTCATCCGCCAAAGCCTTCAAGGTCACCAAGACCCGCCTAGACCCCAAAGACTTGCCATAAAATTCGTCTATATGGAAATTAGGTGAACCTAATTTCTTTTTAGGTCCCGTCCATATGGTGTAATTTATATATAAACCGTCCATTGGATAGATTATTTATAATCCAGATGGAGATACACTTATATGGCAATTTGTATATCTATATATGTCAAATTTATTACTATTATTGCGTTTAATTATATTGATATATCTATTTCCTTATATAATATTTACTCTTTTATAAGATATTCTATTTATTCAATTATGAGTTAATGGTAAAATAAAATAATTATTTTTAATTATATAGATTAAAACTATCCTATTATTTTTATTAGATTTCCTTTTTGACGGGGGAAAGTTTTGCGAGATGCACTCACGTGCCGCCACGTACGTAGATGCACTCACGCGCCGCCACGCAGGCAACAATGCATCGGTTTTAGTATATGTATATAGATATATATATATATAGAGAGAGAGAGAGAGAGAGGATAGATTATGTGTAAGCAAGCCTTACTGTGTAATTTGTGAGCGAATCTGGAGCGTCGAATTAAGAAGATCAAACGGATGAGATTAAAAGCAACTTGTGAACAGTGACATTATTCGTAGGTACCAAGTGATTATTCGTATGTACATACATATGAATAATCCTTTGTTGCATACGAATAATTACATTTGTTCATACATACGAATAATTACATTATTATACACGAATAATCGCTTGGTACCTACGAATAATTTCTCTGCTCACAAATTACACCGTAAGGGTTGCTTACACGGGATCCAACCTCTATATATATAGGGATGCGCTCCGGTGAAAACCAAAATTGCGGTAGAAACCCGTGAGGACCGGCTTTTTAGCCTGGTTCACTTGCTTTATAGCCCGGTTATGAATAGAACCGATCTATAAAGTCATAAATTTTAGCCCGGTTTTGAATAAAACCGAGCTATAAAGTCCCTATGTAATTTTAAAACATTAGTTTTTTAGCACGATTTTTCGGTTTGACCGAACTATAATGTCATGTGTTATTTTAAAACTGGAGTTTTTAGCACGGTTTTTAGGTTGAACCGAGTTGTAAAGTCACAGTGTGATTGATGTTTTTAGCACGGGTTTCAAAAAAACCAAGATATAAAGTAGTCCTCACGGGTTTTTACCACAATTTGAGGTTTTCACCGGAGTCAATATATATATATAGGGAAGAGTTCCAATGAAACGAATGCTACGGTGAAACGAATGAATATTACGTCATATTCATATTACTTTATATGAATATGAAAATATGAATATTATGTTGTATGATTATGAATTTGATGTAAATATGAGTATATGAATATAATATTATTTATATTCAAATAACATAAAATGAATAACACCATATTCATATTGACACACCATAAGATTCACAACTTCATATCCACAAAATGCCATATTCATATGAATATGACATAATATTCGTTCCTTATATATGTGTGTGAATACAAGCAAGTTGACCCTATACTTAAAACCCGGTAAAAGACTCTCGAATTCAAAATAGTTTTTTTAAAGTTTTTTTTTTTGAACCAGAAAGAATTTGGCTGCCGAGAATTCGGCTAGCCAAGAGCATCCCGGAGGATGATGCTGCGAAGCACAGCGTCTGGGGGGAAACCAGTGTTGGAGAAAGGGCGGGACAAATGAGATAGTCGGTCAGCTGCCCTGTTTCCTTCACGATAAGTGTGGTGGATGTCGTAATTACGGAATCTAGGAAGAAAGTAGAGGCAGTCTGAAAGTAACATCTCAATCTCACCAGAGCATGAGTGGCCAGCACGAAGACTGGTAATGATACTCAAATTGTCGCCTTCTATCGAAATGTGAGAAATGTTGAGTTCAAGAGCTTTTGCTAACCCCTTCCAAAGGCCAAAAGCTTCCGCACCAATGGCCGAAGAGAAAGGGGCACACCCTGATTCGGAGAATTTCACTTCTCCATAGGGATTTCGGATGATGAATCCGTAAGCAGAGGAATTTGTAGCTGAGAAGCTTCCATCGAAATTTAATTTGTACCACCCAGGCGAAGGGCTGATCCATTTACATCTGGATCGAGCACGCGAAGTGGGACCCTTCGGTAGGTGGTCATGTGCAGGTTGGTATAAATCGTCGTCTTGTTCTTTAGCCTTTTCCCAAGTGAAGATGTGGTCGGAAATGAATGATGCTATAGATTTTGGGTTAGGGTGTATGTTGTCAAAGACTTTTTTATTTCTGAAATACCAGATACTCCACCAACAGACCGCGAGGGTGGTGAAATCTTTGTTATTGAGGGTCTTGTGCAACTTAATAAGTGCCTCTGGTAGAGTGTTAGAGTTTTCATAAATACGCACAACTGTGTCAGCCGAATGTTGGGCTAGCAGAGAAATAGTGGCCTTGGTGATTGGGCAATTGAAGAGAATGTGCTCTATGTCTTCATAGCACATGTCACAAAGTGGGCAATTAGTAGGGATTCCTAATCCACGTCGTGCTAGAGTAGCAGTGGTTGGGAGGCCATCTTTGGTAATCCTCCAAATGAAGTCTTTAACTTTCGGTTGGCAGTCTAAACTCCAAATCCAATTAAAATCTGATTTGGTGTGGTTTTTATTATGCTGGATCATATTGATGGCAGAGGCAGTGGAAAACCAGCCGTTCTTGCTCCAACGCCAGTATAATCTGTCTTGTGCGATGTTTTTGGGAATTGGAATTTGGGAAATTGCATCAATAGTTCCCTGGGATAGGTGATTTTCTAGTAGTTGTTTTAATTTGGTAGTATTCCATTCTTTATCCGGTGTAATGAATTCGCTAACAAGAAGAGACGTGTTAGCCGATGAGAAATTGTTGGCAATAGGCCAAAGTGGACCATCCCCAAACCAAGGGTCAAGCCAGAAATTTATGGAGGAGCCATCAGCGACGCCCCAGCGGAGTCCTTTTTTGAAAAGATCTATTAGATTCGTTAGTTTGTTCCATTGCCATGATGTACTCCCTTTCTTTTTATAATTTAGGATATTAGATGTTCGAAGATATTTTTTGGTTACTAGTTTGACCCAGGGGTTAGAAGGTTCCGCTAAGATCTTCCACAGTAATTTTAGTTGAAGTGATTTATTCATATCTTCCGAAGATCTGAGACCAAGTCCGCCATTAAGACGAGATTTACAGACCTCAAACCAGCTGATAAGAGGTCTATGTCTAGGTCCCTTATTCCAAAGAAATTGTCTGTTAATTTTGTCCAGTTCCTTATGAATAGTTGTTGGTAGCATGAAACATTGCATTGTATGTAGTGGTTTTGCGGCTAAGTTAGATTTGATTAGGGTGAGTCTACCCGAGCGGGATAGGTTGTTAGCTGTCCAACGAGAAAGCTGTTTTTTGCTACTAGATAGGATTCCTTCAAAAGTCGAATTGGTGACCTTTTTAGAAATAATAGGGCAGCCCAGGTAAGTACCTAAGTTAGTAGTGTGGGGAGTCATTAACTCTGAGATAATAAGGGTTTTAATGTGATTTTCTGTATTTTCTGTTGTTTGGAAGGCAGATTTATGGCGATTAATTTTTTGGCCAGATAGAGCGCAGTAAGTTTGCGTTATAGAGTTTATTTGATCGCAGGCCTTTTTTGTTGCTTTGGCAAAGATAATAATATCATCAGCAAAAGCAAGAAAAGGAATCTTGTCACAGTTGCGAGTTGGTGAGATACCAATGTGACTTTGTGGATTTTGTGCTTCTTGAAGAAGACCACGAGCAAGGACTTCGGAGACAAGAAGAAAAAGGTAAGGAGACAGGGGGTCTCCTTGACGTAGGCCTTTATGTGGTTTGAAGATATCTGTGGGTTCATTATTTACAAGGATCGAGTAGGAGACTGTGGTCACACATTCTTTAATCCAGTAGATAAATTGGTCGCAGAAACCAAACCTACTGAGTATATTAACAAGAAAGTCCCAACGAACCATATCAAATGCCTTTTCCATATCAAGTTTGACTGCCATCCAACCGCATCTTCCTTTCTTTTGTTGGAAGGAGTGGAAAATTTCATTTGCTATAAGTATGTTATCTTGGATTGCCCTATTTGAAATGAATGCACTTTGGAAAGGGTGAATAAGACGTGGCATTATTTTCTTTAATCTTGTTGCTAATATCTTGGAAATTATTTTGTAAATAGTTGTGCATAGACTAATTGGTCTGTAGTGTGCTGCAGTAATTGGGTTATCGCATTTTGGTATTAGGGCGATGAAAGTGTGGTTAATTTGTTTGAGCATTTTGGCACTCCCGAAGAAACCTTTGACTGCCTTTATAATAGAAGGACCAACAATGTGCCAGAATAGCTTGAAAAAACCGGCCGGAAAACCATCAGGTCCAGGAGATTTGTCATTAGCTAGGCTAAACGTGGCAGCCTTAATTTCAGTATTGGTGACTGGGCTGATAAGTTCAGAGTTTTGTGTCTGTGTGACTGTATGTTGTATGAGATTCATGAGATTGTGCTCATATAAGGATGTGGTGGGTTCTGCAAATCGCTTGATGAACTCCTTTTTAATTTCATCTCTAACTTCATTTTCTAGTGTGTAAGTAATACCGTTACTTGACATGAAAGATTTAACAATATTCCGGTTTCTTCTTCCAGTAGCAATCCTATGGTAGTATTTTGTGTTTGTGTCAACTGTTCTTACGTGTAAACGTTTTGCTCTTTGTGCCCAATAGATTGTTTGGAAGTTAATCATTTCTGTGTATTTTCGTAAGAGTCGTTTGTGTTTTTCATCAGTTTCTGGGTTGTAGTTAGTAATTAGTTGCTGTTGTAGGTTTTGCAAATCCGTTTCTGTAGAGCTGAGTTGTGCTAGAATATTACCAGTTGTTTTTCGACACCATATTTTAGATTTTTTCTTAAGTTCTTTTAGCTTTTTGACTAATTTGAACATAGCAGAGCCAGGTGGGTTATAGCGCCAAGCTTGTTTAACTAATAATTCATAGTCTTTCCGTTTTCCCCATGCAAGTTCAAATCTAAAAGGTTGTATAGGAGGGCGTTGGTTAGGTACTAGGTTTAAATTAGGGTTAATTACCAAAAAAAAATTAACTTTATTTATTACTAACAAACTCATAGTTTTTTTGTACATTGACCCATTAGTAACATTAGAATAATCAACAATATTATTCAACTAGTCAACTTTCAATAGTTTTATCCAGAGGCGGATCTAAGAAGAAGCTACTCCAACTGTTACTGGACTAACTTTTTTTGGGCCAACTTTATAAAAAAATTACAGGCTGAATTATTATTTTTATTAGCCAAAATTGAGACCAAACACTTGTAAAATCTGCCTAGATAGTTATGTTTTGAGGAGATGTCTCAATTTGCCCCATTTAATCATTTGTTATCCTAATTTTTGCTTTATCATTTTTTTGCTTTTTTATTCTTCAAAGTTCAACCTATACATTGTTTATATGACTTTCTCTTTTATTAATTATTCCTCTTTTTATTTTAAAAAATTGTTTGTCCTTTTACTTTTCCTCAATTGTTTTCAAGACATTGCCCCCTTTTTTCCTAATCCATTAATAACAAAAAAAACACTTGTTGTAATCAACAAATTTCAAATTTCTTTTGGATTCTTAATATATAGTACGGAGTATTTCATAATTATATTCTTGCTATAAATTTGTTTTCTTTTCACCATAAATATTTTTTCGCTCACCTAACTTTAAAATACTAGATTTGTCACTGGTTTTACCAAGAAGCTATTGATTTCACATTACATATGAATCAAATGGTTTTTCTAAATATTACTCCCTCCGTCCGATAATACATGGTCTTTTAGACCCTTGTAAGTTAATTAAGGAAACCTATTTATATTTAAATCTTACTACCTCTGTTTCCTTTTAATTGACTTTTTACTATTTATGCACGTTTTTTAAGGTGTGAAAAACTATATCAAATAATAATTTTTTAAAATATTTTTTTCGATAATCTCATACTTATTGGTGATAAGTATAATATTATTAAAAAAATATTATTAAAATATTAATATTTAATATAGTTTTGATCGTTCTAAAACTACGTGCATGACTTGAAAAAGTCACTTAAAAGGAAACGGAGGGAGTATTATTATTATAGAGATGTTTTTTTCTTTAATTTTACTTACTATTGTACTTTTTTAGGGGTAATACCTATAAGCCTAAAAACCCATGTATTTTTGACAAAAGTTCAAAGACTAAAAAGCCATGTATTATAGGATGGAGGGAGTATGAGCTTACTAGAATCGAAGCTATAACATTTTTAATAAGGTTTTTGTGAAAATGAGTGGAGAGCTTCTATCATTATACTTATTTATTGAAGGTTAGTAGTATTATTATAGTATTATTATAATGTTGTCGGTTCTTAGTATATTTCTATACTAGTGGTATAAAAAAAAATATGATTTTACTAGTGGTAAATTAAATAAAAAAATGTAGTTTTTGATAATATTATTATTAGAACTATAACTTTAACATAATCTGACACTCACATAAACATGAAATAAATAGACTCAATAATGACACGGATCTGAAACTGACCAGAATCGATATTGACTCGACACAAATCAATCGGAGCAAATACTAACATGTGAAGAACTTAAGCATAAGCAAGATCTGAGCACAACAACTCAAAATATAGTGAAAATCATTGTTTCATTTTGGAGAAAAAGAGGACCTTACCAAAGATAGAAAACGACAGTCATTGCTTTCATTCATTCATTAGCTTCAATCCCAAAAACCCTACTTGTTTGGTTGTTTGTGCACAACTTATATAGCAAGAGTTTCTCACATATGATTGGTGTATCACAAGAAGACAAAACTATGCTAGCTGGCTTATAACAAACAAAACCAAAATAAAGGAAATGCTAAATGAAATGCATCACAAGAAGACAAAATAGATGAAGTGAAAGTATATGAGAATGCATATACTCTTCAATCTTTACATCCCCTCCTCAAGTTGGGGCCTGTGTGAAGCCAACAAGTCCCAACTTGGAAGATAGATGTAGATGTTGTTTTTCTCCCAAAGGCTTTTTCAAAACATCAGCCGGTTGAGCACCAGTTCAAACGGGCTGAGGGTACACAAATTCTGCTTGCAATCTCTCTATGACATAATGACAATCAATCTTCAAGTGCTTCGTTCTTTCATGAAATACAGGATTCTCAACAATATGTAATGTAGATTGGTTGTCACAATAAAGAGAGATAGGCAAATGCATTGTAATTCCCAAGGTAGTCAACACCCCTTCAGCCCAAACTAACTCACAAACATACTTTTGTATTTTGTCTTAGCTGAAGACTTTGACCCAATATTCTGTTTCTTTGTTACTACTCTCATCCTGATCTGTCACCCATATTAGCTTGGTTACTAGTCTCATCTTGATCTCTCACATTGGAGTTCATATTGCCAGTATTACTAAACATAAATCACAAAGAAATGTTATGCGGAAAATAGAAAACGAGCTACAGATCGATCAAATTAAAGGATCTCACCTAGTCGCTCTGATACCATGTGAAGAACTTAAGCATAAGCAAGTTCTGAGCACAACAACTCAAAATACAATGAAAATCATTGTTTCATTATGGAGACAAAGAGGACCTTACCAAAGGTAGAAAACAGCAGCTATTGCCTTCATTCATTAGCATCAATCCCAAAAACCCTACCTATTTGATTGTTTGTGCACAACTTATATAGCAGTAGTTTCTCACATATGATTAGTGCATCACAAGGAGACAAAACTATGCTAGCTTGCTTATTACAAGCAAAACTGAAATAAAAGGCAAAATGCTAAATGAAATGCATTGTAAATGCATAAATAGATGAAGTGAAAGTATATGAGAATGCATATACTCTTCATATAACCCTACCCCAGTGATTCGATTCTTAGCTCTAGTTTGGCAAATAGTGGAGCAGCAAACGAAGACTTCTCATTTTGTTTAATTCCAAGGTTTGCAAATCATCACAAAGATGTTGAGAGAATGGAGAATGTGAAGAGACCAAAAAGAGTCTCATATTGATAATATGAACAAACAAGCCTTAGTATATAATCTAGTGTGTTACTCTTCCTATTACCAATTGGTTTTAGGATGGAACCCCGCTCGGCTTATGTGCTCGGCTATTAGTGCATGGGCACACGTGTGCACATGACCTCCGATCCCGAGTCCTAACGAACTTCAGTGTGGTATTAGAGTGGAAAAGTCAAACAACCCGACTCTCGATCCTAGGCTAGATAAAAAGAGAATGAGATGCTAGACCCATTGTCCAAGGGTCAATCAGAAGCGAAAAACGACCCTAGTTGCACTTGCGGGGGCGTGTTGAGAGAATGGAGAATGTGAAGAGCGAAAAACGGCCCTAGTTGCACTTGAGGGGGCTTGTTGTGAGAATGGAGAATGTGAAGAGACCAAAAAGAGTCTCACATTAATAATATGAACAAACAAGCTTTAGTATATAATCTAGTGGGTTACTCCTCATATTGTCATTTGGTTTTATGATGAAACTGAGAAACTGCCTAATGGACTTCAGTAAAATTTCAAAACCAAAATGTTAGATGTTAATCGGGTTAATGGGTAATGTAAGTGAGTTCAAGATAGTTGGTTTCATACATTAGCTTAGTACTATGATTTTGTGGGCAAGTTGGATTGTAAACTTACAATCATATGAGGTGGTCTAAAAATCATGACATAAATCAGTTGTAAGATAAAACATTGTCAGTTTTTTCTAACTTTTGTAAATGAAAATACATTAGAAACCCAAAAAATTCATTGGAAATAAAAAAAAGCATCTTTTCTAAAGAAATATATCTATTTTTTTTAAGTTTGTCTGATATGGAAATACATAAGAAAATTCCAAACACTGAATAGATTTGGTAGATGTATGATTATATTTTGTACATTATTAGTCAGCAACCAAGCAATGAGGAGATTCCATGTTAAAGCTTTGACAACCATCTTTTACTTTCCCTTTGTTTTTCAGACTTCTAATTCAATCACTTTTATTGTGTTGGATTTCTGTGTGAGTACCGGTGACCGGTCTATAATGCCAGTCCAACCAATTTCATCAGGTAGGAGCTTGAAAAGTCCGTCGCAAATATGCTTCAATGCTGGAATCGTCATCAGCGAAAACAAATCCGAACTCAGGAAACCGACATTGTCATCTGCTCTCCTAACGCACGAAACCTGCAACTAAGAGTTACACTTACCGCGTGCTGTTTGAAGCACGCCTGAACTAAAACATCATCAACAAGGACTAGGATGCGAGAAAAGGGGTGATCACATATCAGTTCACATACCTAAAAAGCCTTGGTCCCGGATGCTGAATTTGACAATGTGAAAAACATTGTGCTTTAATTTAAGGGCATCAAAACCTGCTAGAGAGAGAGATGGCCCCCCACAGCTTTCAAGAAAAGGAGAGAAAAGAAAACCTTGCACAGGGTCATGCCAAATGATAACAGCAACTGCTGAGTTTAACTTGATTACTGTATGCACATTCATCCCCACTTCATTACACACATTTCCTGTCCTTGCAAGAGCAAATCATGAAGAGGATAAGACTCAACGACGCCACAGTTGGTCCTGTTGGATGGTCCATGGCGACGCTTATAACATGCGTAGCCTTGTACATTTCAGTGGGCACAGTAAAGACTAAAAAGAGATGTTATATGATGAGGCACTGGGTAAAGAAGAAAATTTATTCATGGCACAGATGAGTCAGATTTTGCCAAAGTAAAGAAAACTGATTGCGAACATGTCCAAATAAACAAATGGTGTACAACATAGTCTTGCACTCTTGCACCATAAATTTCAGCTTCATTCAACTAAAACTCCATGAGTCTTTTCCTTATTTTATGTTCGGTGCAAGTTGATGATCGAGCTAGGAGGAATATATGATTGCTGAGCTTGTGAGCAACTGAACGTTAGCTCCTCCAACCACCAGTTCAACAATGACCTGCAGAATAAATTATTTTGGAATACAAACTAGTGCTTGATGAGTACCTGATTTCCCCACATCGCGTGCATTGGAACATCAAGGCATCTATAGCATTAAATCATGAAAGCCTTTCTGCTGTATCGCTGTCTGCGTTGTATATAAAACTGGGCATGTCAAACCTTGGCCCAGCAACAGACCTGTAAATATAGAGCTTCTCCACGAAGGTGCTACCTGATCTTGCTTCTGAGGATTCCCTCTCATCAATGATCTCGACGTTAAGCTTGGGCATCTTTTGGCTAAGTAACTTGCATGCTTCAAAGCTCACGGAGCAGGAGGACATCCAAAGGGATCGCATTGTCTCCAGCTTTGCAGCATTGGCTAGTAGAGCTCTGCCTCCGAAAGGGCTATCTCTAATCTCTAGTTTCCGGAGGCTTTCACAGCCCGATAGCACATGGCAGAGACCCATGTCACTATCCCCGGCAAAGGCTACTGATAGCATCTCCAATTTCTTGGCATGAGTCCCTATATATTCGAAAACACGATCAGTGAGGAGACCAGAGAGGGAAAGACGCCGTAGCTCTTTGCAATGTTCAACAATGGCACCAAAACCATCGTCAAGGGGCTGCAGAGTCAAATAATCTGGAGTGTGTGGCTGGATGATGCACAAGCGGAAACGGATCATGTTAGGGCGATTCTTCGCAATTGTAACCAAGGCATTGTTTGTCATCTGGCGGCAAAAGTATAGAACTGAACTGAGCTTAGGGCAGCCTTCAGCAACAGAGACAAGACCTCTCTCAGTCAAGGTCACATTTGGTTCAGCAACGTAAGGATCAGAAGGAAATACTCTTAATTCTTGCAGGTCCTTGCATGATGTTGCAAGAGCTTGAAGTCCGCTATCTTCAATATAGTCCATGACCTGGATCATGGTTACAATTAGTTGATAATATGATTAAAAGGGACTGGACACACTAAAGTTCAGATGCCAAGCTTTCCCATTAGAACAGGCCACTCACTTTATCACAGTAATTATGTAGTGACGTACATATGTGACATAGCCAATCCCCACCAAAAAAATGTGGCATAGCCAATTACTTTTATTTCTTTTACTAGTAAGCATAAATCATAAACAAGAAATTGAGAATGAAAAATTCATGGAGTGAATCCAGTCTCCAATGGCTTGAAAGTTGAAACACAAAGTATAGAGAAACTTCAACTTGTGAAAAATATTTATCTCGATGAATTAAAATACATACCCAGAGGCGTTGCAAATTTGGGCACTGATTGATAAGCTTGATAAGATCTGGTCCCTGCATGAGAGCATAACTTAAATTCAAAGTGGTCAACCCTGAGCAGACCGGATAAATAGCAGGAACATAAGCAGGCACTCCATCCCAAAACCCTGAAAGACTCTTCAAGTGCTTGCACCCTGAAAATGCTCCAAATAAGTTGGAATAGACTTCAGGACGGAAGTCAGCAGTATAAGTGCCTGTACCAAACTCAACCAACTGAGGTGCCCGGTGAAGAAGATTGGGAAGTCTTTCAAGAGGCACAGCACGGTTGAGACGCAGACTCTTTAGATTTGGGCACCTACTCACCAGGCGTTCCAATGCAGAAAAGCTGACCTCAGAGCCCAGGCAAGCAATATTAAGGGATGCCAACGAAGTGAAGTTTTCAGGAAAAAGGCTCAGCCAATGCCCACTAAGGTCATCCACATCACACTCACGCAGATCCAGTTCCCTAAGATTCCTAAACAGTGTGGAGAAATAACAGATTATGGAATAATGAATATAATGCCCACAATTGAAACAAGAAACAAATTATCTAACTCTTTTTATATTAGCTAAACAGATACCACATGCTCGTATTATCGTATACAGTATTAGCTAAATTTAGGAGCATCAAAGAAGAGCATCTTTTTATTAACTTTATCAGAAAATATGACATTGCTTTCACTCAGTTAAGATGGAATTACAAAGGCATAGAATCTTCCCTTTTGAAAAGCTCAGGCATTAGGGTAAGGGGAAAACATTCTAACTAAATCCTTCACTCCAGATTACTACAAAAGTGTGTAAAAGAACTACGTAATCTCACTTTCCACTAAAAAGAAAATCCAATACTTGTTTTGTGTTGTGGAATTGAAGAAGGTGGACAGAGCCCAGAGGTACCTTTGAGCTTCATGAAAATTGAAATTTCTACAGCTAACAAAACCAATAAATAAATAAAAATTACTACAAAACAAGAATGATGTGAACCAAAAATAAGAACACCAACAAGTAGTCAAGATAGAATTTTCCACTACCAAGATAAAGAAGGTGAAACTGGACCATCTAAAAGCAACATGACAACTGACAACGGACTTGTCATCCAACCATAAGTGATAACCAGATGAAACTTGAGAATAAGAATCAGGGAAATAGCTTTAGAATCAAAAAAAAAAAAAAATAGCTTTTCACCAATATGAAACAGAGTAATCCAAACTCCAAAGTTCAAATAGCCACATATGAATTAGATATCAGGAACGAGGTGGTCCACAAATCTAAAGCAACCTCAACTAGGTTTAGTTAGCAAATCAATTGCACGAACAAGTGCTCCTAATCACTAAAGGTAATTTGTTTCAGCACACCCATAAAATGATAAAAGTAGAGAAGTAAGGAAAATCACTACTTTTATCTCTATCCTCTTTCCCATATGTCCCAGGGAAGGCAACAAGGAAACATTTAGAACCATAGAAATTTCCCTAACCTGATAACTACAGATGTTGTAGATAATGACATTGTTTTATCTACTCCTCTAACCAGAAGCAAGATAGTAAACCTGCAGGCTGCACCCATCATACTTAAAATGGAAACAAATAATCAACAATGCAATAAATCTCACACCCTCCTCCCTTCCTCTCAGTTATTCAAGCAAGTTGTAGACAATAAAATTCAATAGCAAACCACAAACTCCTGGAAAACCCGACACCGGAGAGGAGAAACCAAACAAAAAAAAGAAAAAGAAAGAAAAAGGAAGAGCGGAGTTCAACTGTAGCAAGAAACTGGAAAAGCAAAATAATTTCGCAATCACTTGCAGGCAACAACCGAAACAAAGAAATAATCGCCACAATCATAAACAGAAAAGTGCATACTACCTGCAACAAGAAGCAATGGCGGCTAATCCATCAGTACTGAACCCTTCGCATGAACTCAACACCAAAACCTTGAAATTCCTAAACGACTTGGCAATCAGCTCCAATCCATCATCAGTAACAACCATCCGCTTCAACCTTAGCTCCTCAAGCCACGGAACCGCAGTCGCCATTGCCTCGATCCACGGGTAAACGTAGCCGCCCCAACCCTCGGGCACCAGATTGAAGTCAGCGAAGTGCGGCTTCCCCTTCAGCTCCAGAGATCTGACCTCCGGAAACCTCCGAATCAGCATCGTAGGGCTCACGGCGTAACAGTTGCCTACGAAGACGCGGCGCCGGCACAACCGCTCGATCTCGTACCACGCCTTGCACACCAGCGACGCGGCGTTCCTGTCCCTGTGCGTTTCTATGAACGAGAAGACGTGCTCCAGAACCTCGTCCGGAAAAGAGCTCGTCATTGTCGCCATTAGCTGCAGCTCGAACCTGTGTGGAGTTTTGAATCCTGAGCAGCTCGAACAAGCTTCAACCGCAAGCGTCAATGGAGGAATGTCAGAGAGAGAAGAGTGAGAGGGGAGGGGTTAGTGGAAGTAACGGATCTGAGACGCCATTAACGACGAGCTCAGATCAAGCTTAGAGCACAGAGAGAGATGGAAGAAGGTTAGCAAAGAAAAGAGGGAGAGAGAATAGATAAGTTAATTTTATGTTGTGGAGTGGAGAGAGTGGGAGGTTAGGTTCAGTGTAAACCAGGTGCAGGGTTTTTACCGTGTTCCCACGGGGCGATTGATCGGACGGTGGATGTGCGGAGAACGTGAGGAGGAGGAGTGATAGCCGTTGGATTTGGGATGAGAACCACGCTTATCTGGTTTGGGAGAAGCAGAACCGCATAAAACGGGAAGATCTATGTACTGCGGTATTGATTTAATAATTCCGGAAATATGCCTCACAAAAAAAATATATATAATTTCGGAAATATTGTAGAGATTTTTATTTTTTTGAAGATTTAAAAAAAAAATTCAAAACACTATAGACATTATTAGCAAATCTATCCCAGTACCAGTATGTGAGTATATGATGGGGAAACGGTGGAAGAAAAAACTAGAATAGTGTTTGGTCAACACAATTTTGAAGGTGTTTAAATTATGGTGTTTTTGGATTTCACGATGTATTAATTATAATGTAATTATTTTATCTTGATTTATGTGATTATTTGGTTAAATTACGATTTTACCTTGATTTTTATGAGATTTTTATTTTTACAACCAAACGGTCATATAAAACGAGGTAAAATAATTACATTATAATTATAATGCAATGGAATCCAAACACACCCTAAGATCTGGATATTGATATTGTAAAAGAAATAATGAACATATCACTTCTAATCAATCAAATTTCGGACAGACTATACTAGTGGTCTGATAATAGTGGATGGTTTACAACAACTAGCACTATGAAAATTATAACAAATCAAGATGGAATTATAACAACTAGCACCAAAACTACTGGCCGGGTTTGGAAACAGGTCACTTTACCAAAAGTTAAAAACGTTAGGTGGAAACTGCCAAAATTGACTTCCTACAAAAGAAGGCTAACTAACGGGGGGTTCATGTCCCGGTTGGTTGTCCTTTTTGTGATGCACGAGGGGAAGATTAAGCACACCTATTCATCAAGTGTGAATTCATTAAAAGATCATGCCTTCACTCTCAGAAGATGGAAGATATTATGAAGTCCATTATAGAAACAACAAGGGAGAGTGTTCAAAAAAGTGCTAGGCGGATCCTAGGCGGTGAGGGGTGTCTAGCGCCTAGGCAGCGCCCAGGCGGTCAAGGCAGTCAAGGCGGACGCCTAGGCGTGCTTAGGCGGTCGTTTAGCTCTAGGCGGAGGGGAGTCGCCTAGCGCCTAGGCGCGATTTTTTGAACAGTGACAAGGGACATTCAAGAGATAATGAGGGAATTAGGGGAGAAGCTTAACAAAGAAGAAAAAGAACAACTAGTTGTAAACTGGTGACTTATATGCATGGTCTATTAGAAATCAAGTAACATTCAAGATCAATAGAATTCCCTCGCCCCGGGAAATTGAGGGAAGAGTAAAAGCTACTCGGGAATATTGGCAAAAGGCAAACCAAAATGAAGATGACAACGATTTTGATCGGTTACACAAGACAAAGACACGATAAATAAGTAGGAAGAATATTAGATGGAGGAAACCAGAAAACGGATTTATGAAACTAAACTTTGATGGAGCAGTATCTCCGGAGGGCATGAGTAGCGAAGGGTACATTATTCGGAACTAGAACGGTAACCCAATCAATTTTGAAAACAAAATATTTGGTAAACATACTCCTATCATGACAAAGGCCCCTGCTTTAAGGGAATGACTAATATAGAAAAGACAGATAAATATCCACAACGTAGTCATTGAAGGTGACTCCCTTACAATTATCCAAAACCTAAAACAGTAAGGTAATTGCCTCGGGGAAATAGAGTTTCTGATATGGTATATTAAATGGATAATGAAATCTTTCCTGAGAACAAAATTTCCCATATGTCTCGGGAAGGGAACAAAGCAGTAGATATGGTTGTCACCTTAATCACTCTTCTTTTGGGTTTGCATGGCATCATATAAAAATCTTTTTGATCTCATTCGAAATGATGTTATCGGCTAGATCCAACCAACCGAATTTTTACTATATAAAAAATCAAGTAAATGAAGAAGACAAGAGAATAGACACTACAAGCAAATGAAAAAAAAAACAAATGAAATAATTTTTTTTAAAATAAATCCATGGACTATCTTTTGCTGATGAAACCCCTTTTTAACCCCTAGTCTTGGGATAACATTCGTGGACAGAATTAGGGAAAAGACGCAAAAAGGATCCATTGTCCGTGGACAACGAAAGTCGGAACCTCTAGTACATGTCTGTCATGCCCACTTATCACGTGTTGGTCCTTATTCTCCATATGGCAATCAAAATACAACATATGCCAAAAGGAATCTCTGTGACGTGTATCCTGTTTAATCTTATTCAACTATAAAACTCACTCGGATGACATTAAGAAAGGGGCTTTTTGGAGAGGAAAGGAAAGAGAGGGAGAGAAAAAGATCAATTCACCTGCGTCTGCATTTCAGTTCCCAAAGCGCGTATAACCCTCTTAACCCAGCATAAAGAGAATTGCAGGACGAGTCGGCGGAGGGGCAGGTATTGGATTTAGATGTGAGAATGTTTAATGATAATCTATGTCTTTTCTTTTTCATTTAGCCTCGATGAACCATAGATCGAAAGAGGAAAGTTTTGCTCCAGATGATCTTTAGGGTTTAGCGGTCCAAGTTAGGATATTTAGGACCGTGTGACCTCTTTATCTCAGGTAAGCCCGTTAAAACCCCCCGAACAATCTGGATAGGTGTCGCGCTAGATGATATTTGGAGTTTAGTTGCCCAAGTCAAGATATTTGGGTCCGTGTGGAATCTCTTTGTCCTTCGTAAACTCGATGACACTTTCTGAGCAACTCGGACTGATCTAGCCCCCCCCCCGAAGTGGGCCCAATTCATTTTTTGGTTTCATCCTTTACGATTTGAAAATATTTTTTTAAAATTGTTTTGCTAGTCTATAAACATACTCATCTAGTCCGAAGAGATATCAAGATATCGATATCGGGTGATATATCTTGATATTAAGTGATATCTCCCATAAAATCATTATATCAAATAGGCTCAAATCTGATATCTAGATATCAAGTGATATCGATATCGATCTATACCAAACAAAGATATCAGTTTAAGTGATATCAATATCTACCCATTACAAACACTAGATATCAGATATTAGGGGTTGATATCTGATATTTATATATCAATACCAAAAGACCCCAATATACATGGTCTAATTATGTCAGATTGAACGACCCAAATTAAAGATGAAAAATACAACTTTTACATACATGTCACATTAACAAAATGTTTTAAACAATTATTTCCCACATGTTATTTATAACCACGTCTCTTTCTTTTCTTCACTCTCTCATTTCAACGTACGAAGAACACAAAAAAAAAAGAATTTTTTTAGGCATTGATTCCTACACTTGGGGTGTCTTCGTTCACTAACAAAGCACCTCCAAATATACAACAACCATCGATCCGATGGTTATCTACACCAATAAATGAAGCACGTACAATGTAGCATATTAAACCTTAAAAAACAAAGAGTGTACAACTATTTAATTACCAATTAGTTGTTGGTAGGAGAAAAAGTCAATACATACACCTAAGAACACAACCCCAAATCTCCCATGAATGATGAATCCATAATCTTGAATTGCCCCCAAATCCTTTATAATCCTTGAATCCTACAACAAACCCAAGAAATAAAACATGTGCATCGCTTTCAATCCATGCAATCTAAGCCTAATTCAGTGGATCTTTAGATCTATAACATTCAGATACCACCCTTCGCGTAACTAAAAGAAAGAATACTGTTGCAGATCGGATTGCTCATCTTGCCTACAGTACTTCTGTCGTTTGCTGACGTCTGTTGGAAAATGATCCAGAATTTCGAATTCTCATCCGTAATAATGCACTAGGAAGGAAACCGTCTCGGCCTCATCCTTTCTAAATTTTATACTGCTTCCAAAAAAAACCTAAAAGAAAAAATTTCTTTTCTAACCTCCGAAAATCTTAACCCCCAATTTGAGCGTTGTCGAGACAACCCTAAATCCACAAGCCCAATCAGATCCAAAAATCAATCCAGATTGAAGAACTTCTTCATCGAGTATTTGCTCGTAAGATGATACTTGTCATGGATGGGTTCTCTTCCTCTTGGTCGACAGGCCACAACAAAGATCTCAAAGGAACAAAAGACCAAGGAAGTGGTTCAAAATTTGCATATTGGTTTAAGTGAAAATCCTTCTAAGAAAGTTTTGTCCCTTGTCAATACTATAAGATAAATAGAAAGCATCTCAAATTTGTTTCTTCTTATAGAACAAATCAATCACCATTTGTGTGCATCAGCTCCGAATATATATAAACACCATCAAATCTCACCAAAAAATTTGAAAATCAGTTGAACAACCCAAATTAAAGATAAATCTTATGAATAGAAATTACTGTACTTCTGATCATATTTTATGCCATTTTTATAGGAATTTTATTATAATTATAAATTATGATAAGAATGATATTGGATGGTTTTTGTTAGGGGTAAATTTTTTTTTTTTATAAAAAAAAAAGATTTTTTTATAAAGTAAGAATTTGAGATCAGATATGAATCTTGATAAGCTGACAAGTCAACAGATAGAAAACCGTCGAAAATACAACAGAATATAGAAAAAGGTGCAATAAATAAGCAGAACGCACCGATCAAACGACGAATCTAAACGAACCTAAATCTAAACATTGAGTGTGTATGTATGAAGAATCAGTCTCGAATAATTTCATGTAACAGGGAAAAAAAAAGGTACGAAGAATCCATTCTTTTAAAATTAGGTGAGATATCTCTATTTTTGTCCGATTGTAATTTATATGCCCATGTTATCTTCTGTCATAAAATTATTAATTAACCCAGAAATTTAGAGTATAAAATAACAATCCACAATAAAAAATAAAAAACTTAATAATTGAAATGGTAATTAATAATTAAGCCCACGCATGGGAAGTCCGAGAATCTTTCCAACCCCGAGCGAGATGGCTTAAATAATTCTGAGGATTTGTTGCTGTACGAGTATTGCATTTTAATACTATACTTTATGCTTTGCCAAATAAACATGCAACTTCAATTATACGGGAGTAATTATTTCTTAAATTAAAATTTACGCTATTTAATTGTCTCCATAACTAATTTTTTTTCTACAGTAGGCAAAGTTTATGTCTCCATAACTAGTTGAAAGAAAGAAAGAATACACCAAAACCAAAAACCAATTAAAATTTTGTACTTCAACCCCTACTCAACTCTCCATCATTAAAATATTTTAGCCTTTATTAAATTTGAAAAAGTTATAAAAGTTACATTTATATTATAAACTTCTAAATATATTTATAAGTTTATGTTTTGAAAAATCATCGATGAAATTTTTTAAAATTAAGAAGGTATTATTTAACAAAATTAATTATTAAAATTTTTAAAATATGATTTCTCAAAATAAAAGTTATAAACATATAAAATAGATGTTTGAAATATCAATATATTTTTATATTTTTTAAGATTAAATAAATATGCAAATAATTTAGGAATGTAGGAAATGTTATAAAAAGTGTGGAGCCGTGGAGGTGATCTTGATAGAAAAAAAAAACATAAAACATTAATTACACATAATTAATTATAGTAGTATTAGATTTGTTGTCTTGTTATGGAAGTTTCGTCCCAGCTCCCAACATTTCTTTTTTTTTTCAAAAATTGGAGAAAGGTTTTTTTTTTTAAGTAACTATACTTGTTAACTTTTGTTGTGGCTAAATGCCTTGGTTACGTGTTTGTTGGTATCCATGCTAATTTGAAGGTGATTGATATCGAGAAGTCATAGTCACACGTAATCTAGATGCGTTTAAAATATTTTCACAAGCTACATAACTATAGGGTAAAGAGAAATGCCGAGTCGACATCTTCACATTCCGATTAGATATTTATAATAGCGCGTCGTATTCTCAAGATGTGCCAAGGTGCATGTGATGATGTGACTGTTGGGAATTGAGATATAATGAGTTAGATGTGCAAATATTAAAAAGTTGAATTATAGTTGTATAAATACACATATCTTGTAAAGAACATAGCAACAATCAATTACAGAAACACTTCCCTATCTTTTTCTTCAATCTCTTTATCTCTCTAAACTCTATTTCTCTTTTCTTCCTTATCTCAAATCTCCATTGAAGCATAAGGTTCCACTATCCAACCTCTTGGTCCTCACAAATTGGTATCAGAGATAGGTTCTAGCGATACATCTGACACCATATTAGTAATGACAGAAGAATACAATCTAGAGCGCAAGATCTACGACTAGAGGCAGGATCTTGAACAATTCGATATGTGGTCTCATAAAACCTTTCAAGATATGATCAAGCGACAAGAGGGGATTAATCGCAAGCTCGACGCGTTGATTGAATGGGTCACAAACGCCCAAACAAGGGCTGAGCGATTCCAATCGAAGATCGATTCACGACCGGGGCAAGAGTTTGAAAAATGGGTTTTTGACGAGAATCAGAGGGGATTTTTGGTCGTAAACGAGTACTTCTCAATCAACGAAGAGGAACTGCAAAGCGATCCGGAAAGGATCGACGCCTCAAGTAAAAAAAGTCGTGGACAAGCCCTTTTCAGATATTGATGTAGAATTGCAACAGGTTGACGCCTCGGGTGTTGACGAGAATTGAATGGTGGTTCTGATTACTAACCAAAAGTAAGAACTCTTGAAATCAAGTCATGAAATCGGTTCCTTGTGGAAATTCAATGGCCGACGAAGTGAGTCCTTCTCAGATGGTAAATTCACACATCCTTCTATGGTTTTGAGTCAACGTAATGACAATTTCTTGAATTCAGATAGGTTGAGTATTCAACTCAATAAATTGCATAAGGATTTGGAGCTTGAGAATAGTTGGACTGATCTTGAATTTTTTGAAAACTTGGTGTCTAAAGCTGCCCACCAAGTGTTTATGGAAATGTCTAGGCAAAAATATTTGGTTATTGTTTATGTCCTAGATGGTGAGCTGGGTGAAGGCGGGGTAATCAATAGGTTTTAGCCTAATCAGATTGATTACTGTAACGGCTCGTTAAGGAACCCGGGTTACATTTCGAAGGATTAGATACCTTCGTTCAGATCTTGCAATTCAAGTACGGGTTGAGTTTCAAAACAAAGTGTTAGTTCTAAAAGAAGGGATTTCGTACTCTAAATCCACGATAGGTCCATTGGGGACTGGGTATTTGCACAACGAACCTGTCCTAACTTCTAATCCGCGTAAAAACAAGTTTTGTCTAAACAAGCAACAATCACAAAATGATACATAGTTGCCATGGTAGGGCCGGGTCAAAACCGAAATATGAAGGAAAGTATAAATTAGCAAAAGTGTGGAGTCCAGAGTCAGTCTCTCTCCAACTACGCCATAGGGCATCCCCGCCATAACAGCACGAAATCAAGCAAGGGAACGGGTACCTGAAACTATACAATGAGTCAAGGTCGATCCACTTATGCTGGTCCGAAAGACCTCACTGAGGACATATAATATGCTAAGCCTAAATAAAGAATGCTATAATGCAATGCGAAATTATTAAACATACAAGCATGTTGACAGTTTATATATATGTAGAAAGCGATTAAATGGGATCCCGCACAAAATGTCAAGTGGCATGTCCCTCTCCTACTCCCGCACCCATTCTCGTTAGTGCAGGAACCGGCCGCGTTCAATGCTATATAGCAACATCTCATCATGTCATATATCATGTCTCATGTCTGATTGCATACGTCATGCTTTTCTTTCTTTCTTTCTCATGGTATAATATAAGACTCGATTAGAAACGAACCCAATGTGACTGGGTCATCCTAAGACCCTAGCAAATGACTCTAGGACTCACAATTTAACGGTCTTTCTACCATACGCAAAGAAAATATGGATGCTCAATCAGTTGTGCAACTTAAGCATACTACTAAATGATTATGCAGGATGCAACGCCTACATACTATATGACACATCAGACATGAGGTCCAATCACTTGAGTAATTAGTAATCCCCGGAAGACTTACTTGGAGAAGCACAACAACAAGAGGATAAGCAAGCAGGTCACAGATCACCTAGCAAGTATTAAAGAACATTCATAAGTCTATTGCATAAAACGGAATCCATTTACCACTACTCATAATCTAACCATCAATTCTGAATCATAACATCATCATCATCATCATCATTTTTCATTCTTCTTTCCATAAATCATCTCAAAATTCCAACATCCCAAATCATACATCCAATTCGCATTTACTCGCAGTTCAAATTATATAATCTCACAAGTCAAGTTGTTAGTCAAAATAATTAATCTCAAAATTGTACTTATCCCATTTCCAATCATAAAATATTTAACCTTTAAAACTACTTCCAAAACACCCTATTAAAATAATCCCGACATACTTTATTTTATTTTAAAATCATTATTATAATGTTTTAAATAAATTCCAACATTTGAGAAATATTTCAAATTATATACTTTAAAACCAACCATTTAAACATCAACTATACAAATCAACCTGTAAATAATCAATTATAAAAAAAATTAGTTATATAAATAAATAAACAAAATAAATAAGTCAAAACACAAAATCGAACCCAAGGAAGTAAACCGAACCGAAGCAAAACAAAGGAAACCGGCCCAAGGATCACAGCAGCAGCTGTCTGCCGCGCCCGCGACTGTTCTGTCGTGCCCGTGGCTGATCGTCTTCTTCGTTTGATGTCCGTTCGTATTCGTCGCGGTGAAAGCTTAGTTTTGCCGCCGCGAAACAAGGCATGGGTCGTTTCTCTTGACGGAGCTCGCCTCGTTCCCACTCCTGCCCACTCTCATCCTCTCCGACTCTCTTCCCCGACCACAAGGAGCGTGAAAGCAATGAAACGAGGATAAGGAAAGGAAAGGAGCGAAGCTCATTGAGGGTGTTAGCGGGTGTCGGAGCTTTGACCAGAGTTCTTGGCATCGTTGGAGGTTCGAGATGGCTTCTCAGACCTGTTTCGCACGTGGTTGATTATAATGGTGGAGCTCAAGGTGGTTTTGATTGGAAAACTAAGGGAAACGGTTGAACGGAAGCTAATCGCGCTCGAACAGGGGTAATGGAGCTTCGGTGGCACGGTGGTGGCGTTGAGGAGCTTCTGGGCTGCTTCGGGGCACTTGTGGACATCGATGGATGCAAAGATCGATGTTGCTACTGCTTCTCTTCAAGGAAGAAGGAGGAATGGAGTGGTAGGAGCTCGATTTAGGCTCGGAAAATAGGGGATGCGAGAGAGGGAGAGCTTGGGGCCACTGGCTCACTGGTGGCGCCTTGGTGGTGATGACTAGCGATGAAGTAGGTGGTGGTGGTGATGAAGAAGGGGTTGAGAACCTTTGGTGGTGGTGATGGCGTTGATGGTGACCGAGGGGAATGCAGAAGGAAGGAGTGAGGGGTGAATGAAGAAGGAAGGGGTTGTGTGTGTAATTGGGTTTGTGGGTGTGGGAATGGATTTTTGACAGCTGAAATATAGGGAGAGGGGAAGGGAATGAGTCACTACAGGGTAGGGCCAGAGGGAGGTTAGGTGAGAGGTGGAGTGTGTGAGTGTATAAATAAAAAATAAATATTCGGAAATAAATCTCGAAACTCGCTTTCTAACCTTATCCCAATTCGATTCAAAACCTTTTAAAATAAACATTCAAATCCGAAATTAATAATAAAATCCGAAAATATTTTCAAGCCTTGGTAAGCGAAATAATATCAGCCACCACATCACCTCCAAAAACATCATCGCCACCACCACCACATCGCCACTCAGGGAACAAACGAGAATTATTCTCAACCCCATATCTCTGGCGTAACCCGCCACAACTATCACCAACTCCGGCGTAACCCGCCACTAACTATCAACAATTTCGGCGTAACCCGCCACACCCACTATACTCATTGAAATGGCGCAACCCACCTTCTATCTTATTCTACTGCTTTTCAATTTGGGACTTCCTTCTCAAATTGCAAAATAAAATCATCCTCAAATCAATTTGGGATTTCTTCACCTGCAACCCTCAATCACTCTACGCCGCCTCCGTCGGGGCTCTCCTGGCCGGTCGCCTTGAGCCGTCCGTCGCCTCCAGGTGGCACCTCCCCCTCTCGTTTAACCCTCAATCGCCAACCCGCATACCACCTTCTTCTCCGGCAATCTGTTTGGATTTTCGTCCTCATATTGCAAAACCAACCTATCCCCAAATCAATTTAGGACTCCATCTCCCTCAACCCTCAATCGCTCCCCGCCTCCTCCGACGGGCTTCCCCACGGCCGAATCGCTTCCATCAGCCTCTCGCATCTCCTCTAACAGACTACTTCGTAGACAACCAACCCTTGCCCGGCGGTCGCTTTTGTCCGACCGTTACTCACGCACCGCGCAACCCCACTGGGCGCCGGTTTCTCCTTCCGGGTTGCCTAGTTCCGTCCGGCCGGATATGGCCTATTCCATCTGGAATCTTACCTTCACTACGGTTGCATTTTATACTTCATTCTGATAATATACACTTTTACATATTTGTGTGGCTTAGAGAAAACACTGAGCAGCCATTTGTTTCTTAAGAATTAGTGGTGGCTCCACCGCCTCTCCACCCACCTCTTCGTTGTCTCCGGTCGAGGGTGGCCTTCGTTTGCCGTCTTCGACTGTCGCAGTCGTGGTTGGCTGTCTTTGCAGTGAAGATGGTCCTGCGGTGCAAGGAGATCTGCCTAGACTCCAACTCCTTACCCTATTTTTCTCGCTGGGCTGGGCCTTGTGTTGGGCTTGCTAGTCTAGCAAGGAAAAAACAATAAAAACCCATATATTTTTGCCTTACTTATAAACATATACATACGTAACACATTAACTTATATATTTGTTATACTTGTATATATACTCTCCAACATCAAAGTTTTATATTTGTTATACTTGTATTTTTGCCTTACTCCTCCACCCCAGTCGCTTCCAGCCTATCTTACTCGCTGTTTTTTGTTCTACCCTACCACCTGCTGCTTGTTCCTTGGGCCCGAATTTTGATCCTTGGGGCCTAAATTCGGGCTCCTTTCGGCCCAATGATGGTGGACGAATCTCATATTCCTATTATTTTATAACAATTAGATTAATTGTGGACCGAAATTTCACATATTGTTATATATATATATATATATACTAAAACAAAACAAATCATCATTCAAAGCATAAATTAGAATTTATATTTTTATAAATTCTATACACATTGGTTTATATATATATATATATATATATATATTATTTAATCATACTTTCTTATCGACTTTTGATATCTCTCCTGACTAGCTCACTAGAGTTTTTACCCTTTTACCCGTTTCCTTTGATCTTGTGTTTTTGTCCAGCTGAGTGAAGTCGTTTTCTTGGGTGTGGCTTCGTTTAGTTTTCGGTTGAAGTTGCAGTCTCGGGCGCCCTGTTGTTCGAATTGACCATGGAAGTGCTCGTGATTCTCGAAGATCTCTCATCTAGGTGGGGGAAACGTCGTTTATCCACACTTCCCCAGGAGACGTCCTTTCCGCTATTGGGTTTCTGCCTCTGTCTATCCGGCGTCGAGACGTCGTGTCTGTCCTTCGGCTTTCCCATGTTCTCGGCATTCGCAGTCTTCACCCGGTGTCCTACGTCTGTCTCTCCGCTGGCCATCTTCGCTTTGATCTTTTTGTATTCGGTTTTTTTTGTATTTTGCTTTTATTCGGTTGTACCATGACGGTTAGTCCGTCTGCCCTTTTTTCGGCCTCTCGGTGTCTCAGACTTCAGTTGACGTCTGGGATTTCGAATTATTTCCATTTCAAAAAAAAAAAATTGAATAACAAGTTCATGCCGGAATTGTTTCAAAAAATTCAAAGGGAAATCACTTGCTCGAGGACGGAAATTTTCAAAAAAATTCAGGATTTTAGAAATTAAATTAATTTTAAATCGAAATAAAATCTATAATTATAAATTTTAAAAATTTCGGTCTTTACCGTTACAACTTAGATGATGTCGATATTATAGATTGTGAGATTGGTGAGGATCAAGTAATCGACATGGGTTTGATGGGTCATGTTTAAAGCTCACTCATCCACTCCTGTTCTATTCAGCCTCAAATTCATCAAGATCATCCGATTTTGATGCCATTTGATAGAGGAAGAGTCGATGCTATGAATGTCGATGTATAGTGGGTGCGTGTTAGTAGATACCTCTTCTTCATATGTCAAGAATAGACATAGTGTTGCTCAAGTTATAGATTTTGTAACTCAACAATTGTTAGGATTTTTTGTTATAGATCCAGACCCTTTTATTTTTTGTGGTTCGGGTGTACACAGTACACACCCCTTAGGGTGTACATTGTACACATAATATTATTCGGTGAAATGTGAAACATTATTCGGTGAAATTTGAAGTATTATTCGGTGAAATGTGAAACATTCTACCTACTAATGGTATGTTTTTTTTCCATCCAGTTCAATGAAAACGTCACAATTCCACTGAATAATTTGTAACATTCTACCAAATAATGTTTAGTTTTTTTATTTATCTATTTCAAATAAAAGAGACCTCCATTCTCTAAAAAAAATACTTATAGTTTCTACGAATAACGCTTCAAATTTCACCGAATAATGTTTCACATTCCCCTAAACATTACTCATATTTCACCGAATAATGCTTCAACTTTTACCGAATAATGTTTCACATTTCACCGAATAATATTTTGTGTACAATGTACACCTTAAGGCTTGTGTACAAAAGATCCTTACTCCTGGGAAAATAGCTGAAGAATCGCATTATTACACAAACACTTGTAGTCATGGTGTCAAGAGGTTGCTGAAGGTGATTTTTGTCTTTGATCCTGGAGGAATATGTAAACAGGAAACGGGTTGAATTGCCAAAGTTTGGAAAGCAAGTCAAATTTCATGTGTGCATTAACTTGCAGGTTCGCCTACCCTCTTCAATTGTTTTGATTGATATGTGTGCATGATGGTAAAAAGAAGCAATTTGTGTTGATTGAGAGCTAGCTGCATTATTTGTGGCGATGAATTGTATGTGGTTGCAGTCATTTGATGTGGGAGTGGATTGCATTTTTGACAAAGGAATGATGTCAATTTTTTTTCCATACCCATGTGCAACAATCAAGAGATATCATAATATGTGATATCATAGGAAATTACTGCTAAATCATGGATAGCAGAGGAGGTCATCATCTGTGCTGCATTTTTTTTGTTGTGGATAGTTGTGGATCGTTGGTACTTTCTCAGCCACGTCATGGTGGCTACTAGAGAGCAATTCAGTGCATCTGTGGATTAGGAAAGTGATGACAATAGGGCAACTTGGAATGCCAAGAAACTGTGTTATTGTTCTATGTTTTTCTTTCTGTCTACTTAGTATTTTTTTTTTACATTGAATACGTTTTGAGGACAAAACTTTATAGGGGGTATTGTTAGGAATTGATATATAATGAGTTACATGTGCAAATATTAAAAAGTGCGATTATAGTGGTATAAATACACATATCTTGTAAAGAACATATCGTCAATCAATTACAGAAACAATTCCCTATCTTCTTCTTCAATCTCTCCATCTCTCTAAACTCTCTTTCTTCTTTCTTCCTTATCTCAAACCTCCATTGAAGCGTAAGCTTACACTATCTGAGACCTTCGGATCTTGACAGTGACTTACACAATTTTTGCTAAATGTGGGTGGGTGTGTGCGCATGTGTGTGTGCATGTGTGCGAGAGAGAAAGAGATTTGTTGGAGGGAGTCACCAGAGAGAGGAGACTCGTAAAGGGGATGAAGGTCGTTGGAGAGGGGAAAGAGAGAGAAGAGAGCAAGGTTACTAGAGAGGGAGAGAAAGGAGGATTTGAGTCTATGCGCCGTGGGGATTTATATCCTCATCCAAATCCAAATTTGAATTTGGCATATTAAAATTTGAATCTTCGGCGCATGTAAATTGAAAATTCAAATACCTTATTTTTTTATCAAGATTTTCATACACCTCCTCGCATTCTCTTTATGCGAGGTAAGGGTCGTATATATGCTTTTACTTTCGTCTAGGATATGCATAAGAGAGAGTTAAATTGGTCACGTAAGGATCTTATTAATTACACCGTAAATCTTCTTTTTTAAACGCACATTCAACAATGTGGTACTAAATTCAAAACAATGTGGTGATTTACAATTTATTTACGGAGTAGTTTATACACGTAATTTTCTCCTCCCATGTCTAATCAAATTAACTTTCTTTAAATTTCAACTACTACGTACGAACTGATAGATAAGCTTTTTTTTCAATTTAGCACAGTTTGGGTTATCCTTAGCGAGTAGGAAAATTGAAAAAATAACCGGTGCTTTTTGTGATGGATGGCATTTTGTCGTATTCACTCTTATGAATAATAATAGAGTAATATCTTATCCTAAGGTCACGTAATGCCGGGGCTGATAGGCACAGCTCACAAACACTTGCTATTTTAATTAACTAGTTTTATTACTCGCCCGTTGTGCGATTTATTAATAAATTTTATTATATATAATCTTTGAATTAATATACGTACATTCAAAATTCACATATACTATATATCATAATATAAAATACTATAATACTATTAAATCTAATAAAAAACATTCATAAAAATTGGGATCGTTATTTATATATTAAAATCAAACTAATGAATCCCAACAATCATAGTAACTCACATTTAATTAGTTAATTATTAGAAGATTAACAAATTATGTAGTACTACTTATCAAATTACGTACAGTTTCACCAAAAAAAAAATCAAATTAAGTACAATATATATACCTCAAGAACTTTGATTTAATTTTATTTTGATATTCAAATTTTTTAGTTAATTCAAATTTTTTTTATCTTTTTTACTAAGATAAAACCCCACTTATCTACGAAATTGACGGTGATAAATTTTTCATATTATCTATCCAAAATTATATTAGATAAATTTATCTAATTAAGATACAATGTTATACGTAGTATTTGATAGATTATTTAATCTAAAAAGATAGTTTTTTCACATAAGACAATGCCACTTTAATCCAGAAAATGACACGTAAGCAAAAAATAATCCCGCTTTAATCCAGAAAATTCCGTGGACGCGAGATCGCACTAGAGCTCGTTTCAGTCCTCTGTTTTAGTATTTTATATAGATTTTGAAATTAGTTGTTAGAGTCCAATTTTCTTTTACTTAATATATATATATATATATATATATATATATATATATATATATATATATATATATATTTGTTGATTGAGATGCTCATTACTAACTAACATTCTTCTTCTACTTTAATCCTTTGAAAGTATTAGTTTCACGCATTGTTTTCTAGATACCAACATGTATGTCGATCATATCTCGTTTCTCTTTTAAACTACTGTCTTTTCAGATGTTCGGCCAGACATGAATCTCAACATTATCATATGCAAGGATGCTTTGTACGGACTAACCCCATCAAAACTCTTACTTTATATATACAAAAAAAAATCAAAATATATGAAGTGTTTTTTATTTTTAAAAATTTCAAAAAATATGTATATTTTTTTTAACAAATACACACCCTTGCAACATACATAGAGCACCTTTAATAGAATTCATATTTTGGGAATTTTTAAATTTTTAAATAATTTAAACTTTTTTTTGAAAAAAAATAAAGATTCGAAAAATATCAGACAAAACATACATTGACTGACAAATCGAGAGGTTGTTGGACACGACAGATGGAAAATCGTCGAGAATGAGAGCAAGCAGAGGACATCGAAGCTGACAAACGAAAGTGGTAAACTTTAGCGAGACACTGAAACGAGAATGACCCTCCTGTCAAAGAAAATGTTGTGGGAAACCACCACTGAGGTATGTAGCACCGTCAACCGACAAGTATAACATGATACGATCTCATGTGGGAAGTGCAGACGAAACTCCATGGAAATTCTTCCTAAAAATAGAGTTGTCTACAACACATGATCACGACTCCGACCAGATAAGACTCATACCACAACCACGATCAACGGAAAAGGAGGAAAACCAAGACATGCCAAAGACCACGAACCGAAAAGAAGCATTGAGTTCAAAACACCTCAACTTTTTTTAAGTTAAGGTCTCTTTTCTTCCAATTATCAATAATCATATTTTTTTCCAAAGTAAACTTCTAAGAGCTTGGAATGCAAGATTTGCATCGAGTCAAGTGCAGAAATGGAGAGTTTATAAAAAAAAATTAATTTGGTACAATCCGTGTGCAACAAGTTGAGCATTTTTTTTAAACAGAAAAGAATTTGACAGATTGGAATCCAACCTAGTCAAGGGGATCTGACGGGATGAGACCCGAAAGCTCAAGGTCATCTGGAGGTCTCCAATTGGAGAAAGCAAAACCCAAGTGGGTTAGACGATCAACTACTCGATTGGCCTCTTTGAAATATGACAAATCTGTATAACCTCAAACCACTGCAAAGCAAGGAGGGAGTCCAAAATAATCATTTCGATGTCCCAAGGACAAATCCAGCCCCTACTAAGAATGTTAATAACACATAAGTTGTCACCTTCTATTATAAGTTTCTTAATGCCAAGCTTAAAGGCTTTATTAATGTCTTTCCAAAGAGTGAAACCCTCTGCCCCAGTGATAGAGTGAATGGGAGAAAGTCCAACACCCAGATGAATAATGTCCCCATAATGGTTTCGGATAACAAAGCCAAATGAACCAATATTAGTGGTGGATAAAGCCCCGTCGAAGTTTAGTTTGTTCCAATCTGAGGATGATTTTTTCCATTTCATCATTAGGCATTTTTAATTTCGTATAGTATTAATGTTATTGTTGTCTTCGCTTATATATGTATGATTTTGTTTCGAGGTCTAGATGCTTAGCCTTTTTCTAGTTTAAAATTTGATCCTTAGTGAATGATGCTATAATTTTAGGGTTAGGCTTGATGTTGTCAAAGATAGATTTCTTGTGAAAGTACCAAATGCTCAACCAGTAAGTTACTAATGTCGTGAAGTCCCGCGCGAGTACCCAGATCCTCTTTTAATGCGTTAATAAGGGTTCCTTAGATTTCAAAATGATTGGTGGTACGTGGAAAGTATTATGGCGATCTTTGGTCATAGAAGCTGTATAGTTGCATGCGTGGTTGGACAATTCACAAGAATATGTTCCGCATCTTCAAAGTGCATACCACAGAGAGGACAATCAGTAGGGATTCCAATACCCGACTTATAAGTTTAACAGTAGTGGGTAAGCCATATTTAGAGAGACACCAGAAGAATCCTTAATTGTTGGTGCGATCCTAGACTACAATGATTCAAAGGGCTCCTGTTTTTCCTATACCTTTTTCATTTTCTTTCCCATGGCTTACAAAGTAATCAAATTGATTTACACTTCAAAAACTGTATTGAACTAGTCATATTTTTTTCTTTTCTTTTTCCTTTTTTTCCTTTTCCTTTTTTTAGGGTGGTCAAGCACAAAACATAGCTTGCAAAATGTGAAAGCATGAGTTGATCAAGCAAAAATTGAATAAAATGCAAAGAACAATCAAGTAAGAAGCTAAAGAACAACTCTACTGTATGTTCTATCAACAAAATCAGCAAAATAAAAGCGACATTCTCAACCTTCATTAGAGCGGGTGCAATCCCAAAAACTCTACCGAATGAGAATGAGTGCAGCAAGCTTTTATAGGAGTTCTCTACAAACACATGTTCCTTGCACATGGGACAAAACCCTTATTGCATAAGATGACAAAACCGAAAGAAAATGATAAAGGAAATGCATATGAAATGCAGCTAAATGAATAAGCATAATCTTCATACCCCCTTCATTGAATTCACATAAAAATATACAATTTTTTTTAGATGCATAAGGTTTATATGTTGAATCGAATAATCTTTCTCTTATTGACAAGATTCATCAAAAGAGGTAATTAGGCCCATGTTAGGACGCTCTTGGGTGGTGATACAGCCAAGGTTGACACACCCCAAATTTTTTCGCCTTGTAACAAAAAAAGAAGAAAAAGTGGTGTTCAGGTGGCCGACCCGATGGAACAGGGCCCGCAAATAATTTGGGACATTTTATGTTGTTTATCTAAAAAAATTTTGATCCTAAATAGAAACGAAATTGCAAATAGCTCAGTGATAAGTAGTGTTTGTATATATCCTCCATTCTCATGGTCGAACCCCAATTCAAGTAGATCGACTTACTCTTATATTTTTCCTACGGTCCCTTTTTTTCCATTGTTACCTTCCGTATTCGATCTTATTTCATTCTTCCTAAAAAAATTCCTTTTAACATATATAAATGGATTTACGATTGATTTTTAAATCAAAACAATAAGTTATATATTGTTACAATACCAAGATAATTTACAAAGTACATTTTCAATAAAAGCTTAAACTAACTATAATGAATATGAGCTATAATTTTAACAAAGAGCCCCTAAAATTCTCCGCATCGCCCTGTGGTAACCCGACACGGACACATAACTCTTCACATAGAATTATTATTTCTTTAATTACTTTGTTTGTGTTACTTTAATTTTGGAATAAATATACTATAATACCTTGAGAGGACTCGTATATTTTGATGGTTGTACACTCTGGGTATTTAAAATGCGTTGAGTGTTATTTGATATATGTACGTGTTGAGTGTTCATGCATATAGGATTGAGTTCTAAATGACTGAACACTACGCCAGATCACTATTAAGGCGATGGACCCAACTCGTCACCTCAAACAGCGTTCTGGTAGCCCCGTATTTCAGGTGACGAAAGTTCGTCGCCTGAATAGTCGTCGTGTCGAATTCATCCCAAGAGACTTCTGGCGACGACCATTCCAAAACTCGTCGGCCATAGTCTCCTTAGGCGACCAAAAATATGTTCCTCGCCAGAAAACTTGTCAGACATTTAGGGCCTTCCCAAGCCCGCCCATCATCATCCGGGCGACCACATTGATTCTTTTAAGTGACGACTGTTTTCGTCGCCCCAATGTATTACTTTGACCATTGAAGTTATTTGAGGGGACAAGCACACTAACATGTTCGTCGCCCCAATATTGTCTAAATGATTTTGAAGCGAGTTGGGGCGACGAGGTACACAACAATGTTCGTCGGGGGATAGTCGGAGCGACTAGATCACCTCATATATGTTCGTCGCCCAATGTACGTTCTCATATATAATTCCATTTAGGCGACCACATTAAATTATAAATGTTTGTCACCCAAATATATGATTCTTTTAATAAAATACAAACGATGTTAGGCGACCACAGTGTTGATATATGTTCGTCGCTCCAAAGTAATGTTTTATTTTTTTTTTACACTCAAGCAACGAGTTAGTGGGTCTATGTTCGTCGCCAGAACGTGATTTTATATTAAAAAAATATTTTATATTGGCAACATGCCCCCTGTTTTATACCATACACCCTGTGTAGTTCAATTACACAATGCACACAAGACACACAACCTGTTTTACACCATTAATTTGCATTCATCAAATGCACAACACATTCAAAGGAGAGAACACAATCAAACTAAACCATATACACATCACAAACGTACTAAACATTCATACCAACCATTCAAAAACATTTATACCAAGTTTCCAACCATTCAAAAACATTCTTACCTTGTTCAACTACTTAGCATCATGCATAAAAGTTCAACTACCAAGTTCCAAGATAGGGACAAGTACCATGTTCAACTCCCAAGTTTCACAAAATGAAATCAAGCTTCAAAATATAGAGAAATTTCAGAAAATGGGATTCAATGCTCAATCCACTACCTGGGAAGTCGATGGCTGCGTGGGCTGCTGGATGGCGGACTGTGTGCGGAGGAAATCCATCATTGTCTTCTCTAATGGAGTGACACATGAATTATCCTGTTGCGCCTCTTCCTTGGCCAATTTTGCTTCTTCTAATGCAGTGACACATGAATTATCCTGTTGCGCCTCTACCGGGATACAAGGGAGTCTGAGCTTCTAATAAAAGTCTCTCATATTTCTGGTAATCATCATCAACAATATCTTCGAACGCAGGTTCGTCTGCACTCGTATGTGCCTCATATCCGGCGTGATAAGGAAAAGTGTCATGTAAAATGTCCATAACAGGATCATCACTAAAGAAAGATGCTCCTTCATCCAAAATATGCGTTCTTCGTTCTGAAATTCTTGTATCAACTCGTGGTTCTCCATGTTTGTCCCAAACGGTATAACTAGACCACATCCCCTCTTGGGACAAATGCATATACATCTCATCTATCATTGTTGCAGCAAATTCTACATGGACAAAGAAAATGGGTCATCCCATTCGCATTGTCTCTAATAGTGTTCACGAAGTGATAAATTCCTTGAAGGTATTCTTTGTGAGAACGAGGGAGTTGCATCCAACGTTTATCAGCCATTCTCCTGCCATTAATGAAATCTCAATCTCTAGTTCCAATCTCAATCTAAATCTATATTCTCATTCTCATATACATTCTTAATTTCAATCACAATCAACATACACTAATTTCAATCACAAATACTACTTAGAATCACAAACTAATTTCAATCACAACTATTACTTTGAATCACAAACTAATTTCAGTCACAATCAACACCAAACTAATTTCAATCACAACTACTAATTTCAATTCCTAACCATCTTCTCATCACTATATTTCAAGCACTACTATCATATATAAATGTAAATAGTTTGACAAAATAGACACACATAAATGTTCTCAACCTACCTCTTCATTCAGGCGACGTACTCAGTCTATGGTGGTCAACTAAACAAGAAGTGAATAAATGTTCATAAATGAGTGGGACCTAACTTCTTCCTTTAGACGAGGAACATTGCATATGCCCGTCGCCACATATCAAAGCAATAAATATGGCAGTTTTCAAGTGACGAACTTAGGTTCCTTTTCGTCGCCAGAGGTCATTTCTGACATTTACAATTGGGCCTCCTTGTTGGGGTGACGACTTGTACTATAAATGTTGGTTGCTTGAAGGTGAAGCGAAGAACATAGATAAATGTTGGTCGCCTCAAACTATGTCATAGATGAGTTACACCCCTCTGGCATTAGGGTGACGAGATTTATCATGTTCGTCGCCTGAATTATTCTGAAGTGACGAGAATTAGTTTGTTCGTTCCCTGAACAGCCATCTGGCGTAGTGGAATTAAATTTTTTTGGAAGAGTTCTAAATGACGAATTAAATTTTTTTGGAAGAAGAAGCAAAACTTTGGGGAATGCCCATGACGAGGTGGTCTAGTGGTGTGGAATAAAGAGAGGGGTTAGAAGGTTCCTGGTTCAACCCCTTTCCTTAGATAAAAATTCAAGGTTTGACTTATTTCTTACCAGTGGGTCGGGCTGATCGACGCAAGTCGATGTACCTAATATGTGATTCTTGTCGGTTGGGTCACATGTCCGGGGTTTGTGATCACCAAATGATAGGTTTCCTTGTCGTAATTTTCATATTTGAAAAAGATCTTTCCTTTGCAAATAAGGAGTATCTTTGGCTATACAGCCTATACATAATGGTTGAATTCAAGAGGAAAAAGTGTCTCCTTCATGCTGTGATAAATATTCAGATAAGCTGGTCTTCAAATATGAAAATAGAACGACGGCGATGACATGACATCACAGTTAGGGCAGAAGTCGAAGAACGCTTCAAGATAAACGTACTACAGAATGACATACAGAACAAGACCTGTGGGTTGTGGGCCTGTGGTTGTGGAGCATGGACGGATAGAAAAGAATAGAAGATTAAAATAAACCGGGTTGACTTGGATCCGGTTTACCCGGAAAATTACTGGGTAATTTGGGTTCGGGTCAAAATAAAACCCCAGGTCGAAAAAATCGGGTCCTAAACCTAAATTTACTGGGTGTACGGGTCGGTTTGTGTTTTAACAGGTCTACTTCTAATACTTGCACCACCATATCACATATCATTAATATAAATGATGTACTCAACCTATATTTATAAAAGTGGCGGGGGTATCGATATGGATATCGAGCATCAGATACATGTGGGGTGTCTGCGATGAAGAAGGGCTTCGGGTGTGCTTTACGATAAGAAAGTTCCAGCAAAACTGAAAGGGAAATTCCACGTACAAGGTGGTAGTTCGACCAACGTTATTGTATGGCTCTAAGTGTTGGTCTATTACCAGAGTCCAAGAGTAGAGGATGTTAGTGGCAGAGATGCGGATGTTGTGTTGGATGAGTGGACATACAAGAATGGACAGAATCGGAAATGTCAACATTAGGAGCAAGCTTGGAGTTACTAGTATCGTGGATAAGGTGCGGGAGACCATGTTGCCTTGGTTTGACCATGTTCAGAGAAGACCACCTTCGACATCAGTTCGTAGAAGCGAGAATTTGGATCTGGGAGTGTTCCGGAGGGGGAGAGGTATATCGAAAAAAAAAGTTGGATGGAGGTTATCAATCATGACCTCAATGTTTTGAACATGTCGAAAGATTGGACTCTGGATAGAGACCACTAGCAAAGGTGCATCCGGGCGGGAGATGTTTAGTTGTGTGGTGTCTAGTTATTTTTAACTTCTATAATTCTTTTCTGGCCCTTGCTTACCTGCTCCCTTTTTCTAATTTGTTGTGTTTGTTTTGGGTCTATTGAAAACACTCTTTTGACTAGTTCAGGAAAAGAGTGCGTACATCATGACCCTCTAGACACCGCTTATTCGTGGGATATACTAGGATGTTGTTGTTGTTGTTATTGTTGTTGACAATTGATATATTCACTAGTACAAAAAGGGGGACCGGAGTACACTAAATTGGGTACGCTTATTAACAAGTGTTCTTGTTTTTTGTTTTAAGTACGGTTTCATAGGAAAAGTGTACTCCCACAACCAAATATAAGTACAGTTCTTAGTAAAATCCGTTCTTGTTTTTCTTTTAAAAATAATTAGTACGGTTATTAAGAAAAGCGTGGTTAAAAAAAGAAAATTTAGTACACTTGAAATTACAACTGTGTTAAATTTGACAATTACGAACACGGTTTTTAACAAGCGTACTTGTTTTTTTGTTTTAAGTACGGTTTGATAAGAAAAGTGTTCTTGATGAAGGTTTAAAAATTTATGAGTACGATTTTACATAAAAAGTGTTCTTGTTGGGAACACGCTTTTTTTAAAACCATTCTCGTTTATTTGTAAAAAAATATTTAACTCAGTTTTTCTAAAACCGATCTTAAAAAAATGAAAATGAGTATGGTTTTATAAGAAAAGTGTCTTCCCAAAAACCAAAATTTGAGATTTTTTTTGTAATAAGATTAAGTAAATGAACAAAGGGACAACTAAATTTCGTAGCTCAAGTGGTAGGCGTGTGAAGCGGACCGATTTGATTTGAGGGTGCAAGAGTTCGCAGGTTCGAGTCTTAGATATATGAAAGCACAAGCTTTTTATTTTTATTATTAAGTACACTTAATAAGAACGCTTTCACGTCAAAAGCGTACTAAATATTTAAGAACACTTTCAGAGCAACTGTACTTAAAAACCGTACTAAATCACACGCCAATTTTAAGAACGCTTTCACATCAAAACCGTACTTAAAATTTATGAGAACAGTTTAATAAGAAGCGTACTCATTTGGGAGTGCGGCTGCTATAAGTACATAAAGAGAAGCGTACTCCCATGCATAAAAAAAGCGTACTTCAGCCCCCCCTTTTGTACTAGTGATTCTCACCAAAAACGGTCGTCATGATACTAATTCAACGTATGTATAGAAGAAGATGGAATTACGGTTAATCGATCTGAATCCGATGTTGGAGGAGTAGCTAAGCTAGGGATGGGGACACAACATGAGCATGAGGTTACGCAGAACAAAGCATATTTTTCCTTCCTTCCACCTGTTGACATCTGCAAGGCCTTGTGGTACTTCCAACCAAGCACAATGATTGTATCGTGCATCTGATACGATCAATGTATCGCTGACCACTCAGAAGCAATACTAGATTTTTTTTGATAAGGTAAGGATTTGAGTGGGTCATACCATGTTGGACCACCACCCAATAGCATCATTCCGGATGAGAATGCGCAGTGTAGGGTCGTCGAGAAGCCTCTGTGGGGGTGTCGCATGGAGAATACTCGTGATCCTATTAACGGCCAAATTAGTTTCTCGAAAAATAAATACCGGATATGGATTGGATACATAAATATTTTATTAAAATAAAACTTAAAAATAAATAAATAACGCTCCTCACTTGACCTAAGGAGACGGAAGCTCTCATCGCCTCTCTCTATTCTCTCGCTCGCTGCTAGAGATGACAATGGGTCGGGTGGGGGTGGATGGACCCCTATTTCACTCGATCCACCATGGGTGGATCATCACCCCACCTGACCCACCATCCTTATCCACTTCACCCACCACACAACGAGTGAGCGGGTGATATTATGTCTTACGATATACATAAAAAGTCAATACTAGAATATACGTAATGTATCTTTAACATTATAAATATAAGGACTCGAAGAACATTATATTATAATTATTATTTTGCTCGAGCTTCGATGCCAAATCGTATGTAATATTATAGATTTAGGGTTACAAAGGAAAAAAAATAAATTTATATGTTTTTATTCATAAATTACAATAATAAAATAAATAAATAGTATATTATATTGTAAATGGGTGGTGGGTGGTAGCGGGTGATGGATAATGGATCGGGTGGTGGGCCGGGTGCGGGTGAAAAAAATCATCACCCACATCCAACCCGACACATCACCCACTCACCCATCATCCACTTTTCACCAGCTTTTTTTCGGGTTTTCACCCACTTTTTTCGGTCGGGTGATTCGGGTTTGAGTCGGGTGCAAGTGAAATTGTCAATCCCAGGGGAGGCCTAGGGTGTGGTGCGCGTGGGCGACCACCACACCCTTTGACCCACGCGCCCCCGGAGTTTGGAGAAAAAATAGTTTATTTATATATATGGTATTTTTGTAATAAGTAAAACTAGGATGGATGTTGAATCAACTAATTTGCTCATCTTAGTTGATAACTGAGAAGGAAAGGAAATGAAATGAGATCAAAGGTGGGGGTTCGATCCCTACCTGACTCCTTTTTTTTACACATATTCTTCCCAAAAGTTTAATAGTGTTTCATACTTGATACTTTGTGAATTTGTGCTATAACTTTTGATTTATGAGATTCGATTTATAAGTAGGATATGAGAAAAATTTTGCCTCCCTTTTTTTTCACATGTGTTCTTCCCCAAATCCAAATTTTTCCCCAAATCTCAAATCCCAAATCCGAATTGAAAAGGCTAGTGTTTCATACTTTATACTTTGTGAATTTGTGTTATAACTTTTGATTTATGAGATTCGATTTATAAGTAGGATATGAGAATTAGTTTAGGGGTTTGATTTTGGAAACCAATTGGTTAAATTAAGGTTTGATTATGAGAATAAATTTTTGAAATTTTGATTAGGGTTTGTGATTTTGGGAATCAATTTTGTGTTTTAATTATTGTGTATATGTGATTTTGAGAATGAAATTTATGAATTTAAGAATTGAATTTGGGGTTTGTGAATTGAATTTGTGAGTCTTTTATGTAGTATATGTGTTTTCCTACCCTAAATATTCAACTCGCAATTTCTATAATGTCTTTGAGAACCAAAAGACATTACAAAGATGATGAGTTTACAATCCTTATAATATGCAAAAGCCTTGAATTTATCATGATTGGATTTTGATAAGTTTACAATATCCTAGATATGGAAAAGGTCTAAATTTTCAATGAATGATGAGAAACCACATACTACCATAACAACCAAGCAAATAATTTTCTACAATCCACTACTAAGATTAAAGTCGTAGCTTAGGTAAAGAAACTTATTTAAGACCAATATCTCAGTACGCACTACCTTTAGATCAGGTTTCCCCACCTTTCAAAAAGTCATGCGGCCGCCACTGGCAATCCCTACTCGCTGCCAGTGCCAGTAGTCACCGCACACCAAAGACGGCCACCCACCGCCCACCGGAGATGGCCACCTGAAGTCTGAGCAGGTTTGTCTCTCCTTTCTTGTTCTTCTCTCCCTTCGGCTTCGACTGTCCACTGATTCACTGTTTGTGGTTTAGATCTAAAATTATACAATTTTTTATTTAATATAGATCGACTGAGAGGTTCGTATCTCCGGCCATAGCGATCTTACCCTCAGCCCCAACAATAAAATTGTTCCATTTGCTTTGTTTGTTTGGTTGCAATATCATAGTGTTATAATTGCTGATGTGGAAATGAGTGATTTGTCCCAAATTCCCAATGTGTCTCTTAATGAGTCAAAATTGGAGGAAGAGTTCTTAGTCGAAGAATGATATCTTATGACATGTTATTGAACTTGCTTGATTATGTTTCTCTTTTGAACTTGTTTTATGTTGTCATTGTTGAACTTGCTTGATTTAACTTTGACTTGGTCATTTTAGTTTTATTTCCTAGACTCGAATTAAATGTACACTTATTAGTTTTAATGTAGTTTCATTTATATATGTTTTGATGACATATATCTATTATTTATACTTAGACATTTAAAATAACATATAATTCACGTTGTCGTATCCTTGTCGTATTGTATCCTAAATTTTTTGGATTGTCGTATTCTTGTATTTGTATCATATCGTATCGTGTATTCCTGTATCTGTATCCGTGTTTGTGTAACATAGGTTTTGAGAAATAAATTTGTGAATTTATGGTTTGTGATTTGGAATTGTGGATTTGTTTTTATAGAAGTATGTAATATGGACAAGTTTGTTAGTGGATTCAAGTCATCTATTCAAAATGAACTTGTTTGTAGTACTCCCTCCGTTCGGAAATATAAGTCAATTGACTTTTTAACACGTTTTTAAGGAGTTAAAAACTATATAAAATAATAATTTTTTAAATAATTTTTTACATAATCTTATATATATTACTAATAAGTATATAGTTATGTAAAAAATTTAATAAAAAAATATTATTTTATATAATTTTTAACTCCTTAAAAAACGTGTCAAAAAAGTCAATGGACTTATATTTTCGAACGGAGGGAGTATTAAACTTTATCGATCTATAGTTTATATATTAAACTTGTTGTTAGTATTGAATATATTTCTATTTTGTAGCAGCATTGTAGAAGGATTTTATTATTGTCCATTTTCAGCCCCGGACAAAAATCTTCGATCCGCCCCGGACAAAAATCTTTGATACTAAAAGATGATGTTTTCTTGCTAAAGTGTTCTTTTAGTCTATTCATTATGTTTTTTTTAAATTATTCTTGCAACTCTTGTAACAAGATTGATCTTTTTACTGATATGCATTTTGCAGGCTGATGCTGCGAGTCAAGAGAAGATGCTGTTTCATCTTCTTCGGCTGCTGAAACCCCGACCTTAATATGGTCCAGGATTTGATTTTGATTTCTATGTTTATTTTGGATCATTTATAGGGATTGGTAGCCGTATCTTTTTGTCATGTGATTGTTATCCTTGTCATTGTTGCTTATATGTGTTTTGTTTTTAGACAATATTAATGTGCTATGATTCATGTTTTGATCTTGAGTAAAGGTGATCTAGTGCTGGTGTGATGTAGAAATAGACTGGGTTGGGACTTAGGAGGTTCATCTCTAGGAAACCAGGCTTACTATGGAATAGGCCTAAAATTCAGAAGTTTGATATTTTAAACTCATTCATCTATCTTGAAATGAAGGACTAAAAAAATGCAAAGATCCTTAAAAGTAGTACTCCCTTATAATTCGATAAAACGTTCACAAACTCATCTGACCTCGGTGTGTAACGTTGATCTCAGGCTTTTCATTCTTCTTTACATGGAATGAAACCTTGTCTACCCTTGAAATTATTGGCCTGTTCTGGCTTGGCCATTCAGAACATACTGCATATAATCACCCCAAGGTTCTTGAGTCATAAAAGATTCAATTTAGAGTTTGGTTTATTGTTTCTGAATGTATTATAATAGTTATTTGTCAGAATTTACAGTGATGGAAATGTTAGAAATCTTAAACCTTTTGATGAACTTGTTCATATGATAAAACTTGTAAATTAAATTAGTTTGCCTATCTCAGGGTGTGCACCAATCTAAATCATTCTTTTGGGTGATCTTAGGAGAATTTTTTTTTTTTGTAGGGATTGCACATTATCAACTAAATTTAGATAATCTGCTGATTGATGTGCTGCTTCAAAATGTTGGTTAATTTATTTGTTTTTGTTAGGTTCTCAAGTCAAGTTTTTTCTAGTATGATTGTCTTCACTTCACATCAAAATTTTGAAATCTTTTAACTGCATCTATAACTGATAAATTCTCACATAATTCTATACATCATCTTCTAATATGGATGCCTCAGCTTCTATTGCAGAGATGGATGAAGTCTCTTTTACACAACAAGATGTCACACCAATAGAGGTAAGGCATCCACTGTCTCCACCACAGCAACAAAGGGTGAATCATGGTCCTCCATCTCCTCCACCACCACCACCTCCACCTCCATTGTGTGAGCGAAAGGTGAATCATGCTCCTCCGTTGTTCCGTCTCTGGTGATTCACCAGAGACGGAACCCTCCTTGCCTTCTGTGCGTAGGCCATGCTATGGGTGGTGAGGGCACGTTGAATGATGCAAGAAATGGATAGGTGTTCCAGTTTGCAACCAAAACACAGATTTTCTGGACTTGAATATTTTGTAGCTACGGAATTAGTCAACTCCATTTCCTTGAAATTAGGCCATTACTGGTCAAGTGATAGACTACCACTACCCACTATGTTTGTTAGTTTCCTTGTTCAGTTCTTTATTTAACACCCAACTCTAGTTATTTGTAATCATCGGATTTTCCATCATTTATAGAAAGAGTCGTGGGAAGTTTCTTGCAACAAGTCCTCTTGTTAGTTGCCTAGAGTGGTTTTTCTCTTGCAAGTCATTCGCTTGAGTGGTGTCCTGTGTACGAGTCCTCGTACTCGGTGGATTCTATCAAACTATCTCATATCCATGATGCACAAGTATATAAAACTTTGTAGCAACCCCCTTAACGTAGTTCTGAATAGACCTGTCAATTGAGTCACTTGGATCAGGTTAGGTCACTCGGGTTTTGGGTAAAAACAGATTCCAGATAAAATAGGTTTTAGGTATATTCGGGTTGACTTAAATCCGGTTCTGAACCGACTTTTATATCAATTTTAGATTAGTCAATTTGTGCATATTTTAATCAAAATTTACAATGCTAAAAAATAAAATTGATTAGCAAATGATACAATTCATCACTTATACAATACAGGAACACAAATTCACAATAGTTTCCATCAAGTTTAAGTCCCTGAACTACAAGCTAATTTATCTATCTAGAAATTAAATTGATCAAACACACCACATGAACGTCCGAGTATGGTCCTCCAATCTGCATGTACAGTTGATGATCATCGGTTCTGATACGGGGTTAGCCGCAGGGTGGCCCGATCTTCGACAATCAAGACTCAAAGACAAGAACGGAAGCAAAGACTCAAGAATAGAACAAGAACAAACAAAACGCAGCAATGAAAGACTCGACAATTAATGAACAAAGACCGATAGTTTGGGTGATTCGAACTAAAATAGAACGAGGCAAAGACCTCAGGCCTCCTAAGAGGGTAGGAACCAAATACCAACGACTACAAAGCCCGTCTCTACAACCTTACACAACCAAGCGGACAACTTGGAGGCACAAGGAGGGGATTTGTGATTACCTGGATCACCAAGCTCTCGCGAGGTTGACGAACTCAAAGCAAACCAAGCAGGATCTATAACCAATTGCAATCGATGAGCAACGCTTCGAATCGATTGACTTCCTCACACTTGTGTTTCACACAAAGGTTGAAATTTTTATCAAATTGAGCGTGTTTTTTTCTACAATGGAGATCAACCCCTTCTTATAACCCTAAAGGCTGATTTTAATGAAAATAATAATTAAAAGAGAAATTAAAATAAAACCCTAAATTACCTAAAATAACTTAAGTAAATAAGGTCTCTAAAAATAGCAACAAGGAAAGTTCCAACCCTTAACAAATTCCCGTCAAAACAGTGACAGCTGCAAAGAATGTGATTTTCGGCCAAGCTCCATGTCGAATCTGCAAAAACTTTCAACAGCAAAGTTGTAGATCTCTTCGTCCTCGTTCCGACAAGGTATGGCACGATCAAATCCGATTAATATTGACTCCGTACGACTCATTTTACTGAGACGTCGAAAAGCTGTCAAAATGCTGAACGAATCTATAAACGTCATTTGCACCTTTGGATCTTCTCCCATGGTGGAGCCTTCTTTTTCCTCTTGAGGATGACAACATTCTCACGAGCTCGAATCTTAGGTCCATCCCCAAGTATATGTGTGTCCGAAGGTGTCTTGGATGGTCCCGCATCATCCTCCCTTTCTTGAAAAGGATTCGACCTCGAATCCAAGGTCGCATAAGATTCCGCAAAAGCATCCACACGAGCTCCTGGATCAAATACCTCATGCCCATGGAAACTCCTCACAAGGCCTATTTTAGTAGGGGTTGACCACGTCTGGATGGTTTTGATCTTGGCGTCGCCATCTTGTAGACCATTAGAGCTTTCTATAAAACCAAGAAAAGAAACTTGATTATAGTGCACAATTCATATTGTATTTCATCTTCATAAGGTTCTAATTGAATATGCACTTTAGCTTGTTCATTTATCTCTAAGTTTCCATCCAATGCTAGCAAGGTTTCTTCCTTTTTCAAGGCTGGATTGTCAATCATATCAAGGCTAGCAATATTAGAACAAGTTTCACTATCAATGATCATATTACAAATTATGCCTTTTTCTAAGCATTTAGTATGACACAAATCTTCACTTTGATTATCATCACAAGGCATAGGTTGAACACTTAAAACTTTATGAACAATCAAAGAATCATCATGCTCATATTCAATGCAATCATCTTTAGAGGCAAGTAAACTAAGATCCTGATCATTATTAACATGCGCATCATTTTCACCACTAGAATTTGCATATCCATTTTTGCCTAGGGGATTAATCATGAAAATCTTCTTATTTGGGCAATCCTTCATAACATGTCCTCTACCTTGGCATATAAAGCAAGGAATGTACATAGGTTTAAGAGTAGAAGAGTTATGATTACTCCCTTTAGGGCCAGTAGATGCCCCAGAAGAATGTCGTGCCTCTACTGCCGTCAATCTTTCATTTATTCGTACCAATGTCTCATTCACGACTTCCAACTGTTTGATCATCTCAGCTCTAGGAATCATATTGTTGCCCTGGTTAGACATGGCAAAGAAAGACAAACAAAGAACTATGTGACAGTTAGTAAAAATATAAACAATCTCACAAGTATTTCGCTCACACTCTTCTCTCTAATTGGTATGACAAGCTTGTTGGGGCAATCCGCTTTGGGCAAATCAACACTCAAGCAAGGACTTAACGATCAAAAGAGAGTAATCAAGGGAAAGGATAAAGAAACATGCAACAACGGACTCGAAATCGACCCGAAACAGACTCGACAGAAGCTGTACCGAGGTAGGGGGTCGGTACAGGGTCGGTATGGGGTCGGTACAGGGACTGCAGGATTCGACGCACGCGACAGGAGCTGTACCGAGGCAAGGGGGTCGGTACGGGGTCGGTATGGCCACTGCAGGATTCGACGCACTCGACAGGAGCTGTACCGAGGCTAGGTCACTCGGGTTTTGGGTAAAAACAGATTCCAGATAAAATAGGTTTTAGGTATATTCGGGTTGACTTAAATCCGGTTCTGAACCGACTTTTATATCAATTTTAGATTAGTCAATTTGTGCATATTTTAATCAAAATTTACAATGCTAAAAAATAAAATTGATTAGCAAATGATACAATTCATCACTTATACAATACAGGAACACAAATTCACAATAGTTTCCATCAAGTTTAAGTCCCTGAACTACAAGCTAATTTATCTATCTAGAAATTAAATTGATCAAACACACCACATGAACGTCCGAGTATGGTCCTCCAATCTGCATGTACAGTTGATGATCATCGGTTCAACTTAAATTATTTGATTTGAATACTCGGAGATACTTGAACATGAGGATGCATAGTAATCCAGTGTCAGTAGAGGATCTTCTGCTCGTACAATGACGTTGGATAAAATGGAGGGAGTTCGTGTGTACTGCGGGTCCACATACGAGAGACACGAACAACACAAACCCAACGAAGTTCCATCTCAAAAACAATTGACAATGAGAGGAATAACCCTTCAAGCTTATATTTTGTTTAAGCATTCTCTATATTACCGATGTGGGACAACCACATTCCACCAGCAACTAACAAAAACATGAACTTCATGGTAAAGAATTTGGAAGTAATGCAAAAATAATTCATTTTTTTTATATTTTCTTTCTTGATATTGAACTCTTCACTTAATTATGTGGAGGCTAAGGGGATTGGGAGGAGCTGAGATCGATGATGCAGTGTATATTCCTAGATTTGAGCACAAAAACTTATCCTTGCACTGAACAATAAGTTAGATATTATTAGTAGTAGTTAGTATCTTGGAAGTTTTGTTGAGAGGATTTGTAGTAGTAGTTAGTATCTTGGAAGTTTTGTTGAGAGGATTTGTATGAGAGAGTCCCTCTCACAATGATTATAAAAGACTAAAATAGGTTCGGTTAGATCCGGTATGGGTTCTTGTCAAGTGCGAGTTGCACTTGAGGTGGTGTGTTGAAAGGTTTGGTATAGGAGTTTCCCTCCCATATTGATTATAAAAGACTTCTTTTGTGTTAAGTTGGTGGATCCCGATCTTATAATCGCAAAAATAATAATAATAATAATAAATCAATGTAATGTAACCATACACGTGAAGCAAAATTGTAGGGGAAAGGATCACTGAATAGTCTGAATCTATAATAAATCAATGTAACTCGACACGTGTTTATGAAAGATAAAATATTCTTCTTTTCTTTTTCATGCCCCTAACGGGGTGGCTCAATGGTAAGGAGCAAGGGGTTAATGGGAGGTCCTGAGTTCGATCCCTACCTCCGCCCTTTCTCTTGGTGAAATAATCAAGGTTCCCTTTGGCTCTTGCCGGCTGGGTCACGTGTTCGGGGTTACCATTTAGGGTGGGTTACCCTAGTTAATAAAAAAAAATCTATTTTTCATATTTGAAAAAAATCTTTGCTTTGAAAATAAGGAGTATCTTTGAATTGGCTATATATGATGGTTGAATTCAATAGGAAAAAGTGTATATATCCTTCATGCAGAATAAGTTATAAGTTGGAAGCTTAAAGAAGGAAGATCAAGCTAGGTCTCTTGTTTTGAAGCTTGTCTTCTCGGTTTGTTCGTGTTTTTGGTAAGGTGTAAACCGACTTACGAAACTTTATTGAAGTTATAAGTATGGTTAAAGGTATATTCCTAGGGTGGTTTAGTTTATCTAGACGAAGATAGCCTAAAGAGTTCACATTCCTAGAATTTACTTTATAACATTCAAAATCAATTCAAGAAAAAGAAGTAGATAAGTTTGCAAGTTATCCTAAGGAAAATGGGTAGTGGTTTTCTTGTTACACTACTCAATAAAGATAGTCTGAATAGTTTGCATTCCTAGCATCGTAACATGAATCCTTTCTCATAAGTTCTCCTTGACAATTTTGATTTTTTTTTTACGCAGAACAATGCATATTTTGCCTTCCTTCCACCTGTTGTCATCTGCAAAGGCCTTGCGGTACTTCCAAGTTCCAACCAAGCACCGCCTTGCATCCAACGCAGGACACGTCAGCAACCACATGAGGCCCCGTGATGAGCTGGCAGGTCCTATTCTCCCCCAACGACACGTTCGCTACCTTGTAGAACAGGAATGCACGGTGCTCCCCCAACTGCGTCCACGTAAGCACACTCCATCAATATCAATATCAATATCAATATCAATATACGTGCATAGTGATCGACAGGGGCGGAGCTGAAGGGGTACGTGCCCCCTCTCTCATTTGACGAACTACCTATGTGTATTCTCCCCGTCGATAGCTTCATTTTGATATATAATACGTCTTAATCCGACATCTGAGTAAAAAGTTATAACTGTTTTAAAATTAAAGGTATATTAATCACTTTAATTTTGTTTCAATAGACTATAATGTTTTTATATTTTACTTAAATTAAAATTCACATACTATAGTTCATCTCGAGAGCTTCGGAATGAGAAGTTATATTAATCATTTCGACAATTACATAAGAAGTTATACAAGTCTAAAAAATTTATATATGATTATAAATTATTATATGTTATGAGTACAACAAGTTATATATTAACTAGGTTGTTATTCGAGCCAAACAAGTCTAATATTGTTTGATTATATTTAGCTCATTTAGAAACAAGTCAAACTCGAGTCGAACCTATATTTGAATTTAAGCGCATACTCGACTTGTTTAGTAAGTGAACGAGCTTGAGCTGAGTTTTTTTTCCAAGTATTATGCAACTTTATTTGCTCATGACATAGTAAGTTAAAAGAAAATTTGTAAATTTTATAAAATTCGTGCTATTTGAGTTTCAATGGATCCGAGTTGAATCATGAATTGAGCATAAAAATGTGCTCGTAATCAACTCATTTTGTAAATGATACTCAAGCCGAACTTTTATTGTGCTAAACTCGAGCAAAGCTTTTCAGCTTATATAACAACCATAAACTTAACTTATTGTTTATTAGATCGCGTTTCCTACACTTATTTAGTTAATTTTTTTCGGATATTTCATTTATATATTTATATTTCTTTTTTTAGGCGCGAAAAAAATGATAGCGTTTTATCATAAACCGATAATATTTTATCTTAAAATAACATAATTTATTATCGTATTACATATAACTCTTTATATCAATTTAATGCACAACTATATCGTACATGTATAATTGTGCCCCCTTCGAAAATTTTCTGGCTCCGCCACTGGTGATCGACGTACCTGAAACTTGGTGTCAAGTGTCAACAATGTCATTGCGGAAGCAGATGTGGGAACCACATTTGAAGCAGCAGTAGCAAAGGGGGTTTTCTACGTCAACCTTCATTCTGTAATTAAGTATGTATATTTTCAGTTGGATGAACAGTACAACTTACAACCAAAGCACCAACGTGATTCTGTAAATGGAATGCTAATTAACTTATATAATTCCTCGATCAATCTATATATGCGCTTAAATCCCAATCCCAATCCCAATTAAGTTATATACGCCAGTTAGCCAACTTTAATTTGCACTTGTTGTGCCTATAACTAATTAATGCAAAGAATCAAGGGCGTGATTTCACCTAACCCTTATTCCCGATTTGATTAATCATTCATTCAATCAGTTGATAATATAAATAATAATTAACTCTCTCAATTAAAACTCGATCTACTTGACTCTGGGTAAAAATTTTAAAACAGAATTGTTAGGCTTTGGATGATTAATGAATATATCAGTTACCATGTTTCTAGGGCCTGATCAAAATTTGGGGAGTTAATGTTTTCACCCAAAAATAAATATGTTGTGCACATGAATATATAAAGACCAGTTATGTGGTGTTCATAAATGTCAGATTTCAAAATATAAAAATAGGGTAGAAGCTTTTTTTTATTTTAAAAAGGGCACCATAGGGAACATTTTCAATTTTCAAATGGGAACAAGATGGAAACAGAAGGATTTTGTAAATGGGTGGACCATGCTGTTATGTCCCGATTCAAATTAAGTTATAGACATGTGAGACTGAAATGAAAAGGTACGAGGAGAAGAGATGAAGTTGAGGGTTTAGAGAAGGAGTTCAACCGGGAGAAGAAGGCGTAAACCATAAAGGGAAAAAGTAAAGGAAGAGAGAGATAGAGTAAGGGCCGAGGAGAAAAGTGATATTGATTTCACTTGATTATTTCATTGATAATTTCAATATTACACTAAATATTAGTATTTATATTAATCTCTACACATATATTCCTATACATGACTACATGAGTACATTACAAACCTCTATATTGTTAATGCACTTATGGATACTTAGAATTGTCATTGAGAGATTGAAATGATTATTTTTTACTCCCGTCTAGACCTCCTCAAATTTTCCTCAATTCACATTTGTCATGTTTACAGGAAGTTAATAGCGTCATGGACATGCTGATCCAACTGGGACACTTAACTCCTAACGTGAACCTAGATATTAGGGGCGGAATTGGTATAATACCAATTAATTTTTGTCGTTACCACGTACCAACCAATTATAATTGGTAATGATAAATCTCGTACCATTACCAACCATATATAAACGCTTGTACCAACTTAATTAGTAACCAATATAATTGGTTGGTAATGATAAATTACCATGTTTTGACATTAAATGGTATGCAGCTCTAAAATTAAATTTAAAATGAAAGAAACACTTATCAAATTACATACCAATATTAATAGTTCATATAATTTAATGATTCATGTGGAACTCTAAATTTAAATATTCATGCAAGATTGTAAGGGTCAATTATTTAACAAGTACAAAATAAAAATTGATCAAAACATTAAAGTATGTTCGTTAATTAATTTGGACCGAGTCGGGGCTTGTGACATTTCTTCATTGATTAGAAAGCATTTTGTAAAAAATCCAACTAAGTAAAGAGAATGGATCAATATTTTTTTTTTGGAAGCAGGATAAAATTTAGGACGGACGGCGACGATCAGCCTTCGGTCCTAGAGCGTCCGAACGGACGAGATCACGAAGCTCCGTATCCGATTCCCAGCTATCATCGGCAGGGAAGCAGCACGCCAGACGAGTAATTCTGTCCGCCACTGCATTGGAATCCCTGAAAACATGACGAATAGCAACATTAGTGATAGATTGTATATTAAGCATCGTGTCAGCCATCAGCAGCTCGATATTCCATGCGCATGACCAATCACCCAGGAGAGCCTTTATGACGACCAAACAATCTCCTTCAATCAGAAGGTTTTGAATCTCCAATTCTTTGGCTTTTATCACTCCATTGTGAAGGCCCGAAGCTTCAGCAAAAACCGCCGAGGTATTGTTACAAGATCCAGAACCTAAGGAAACAACCTGACCACAATGGTCTCTTATAACAAAACCGAAAGAGTTGTCGCCAGACTGCCGAAAAGAACCGTCAAAATTAAGTTTACAGTAACCTATCGGAGGTTTGGTCCACCTTTTATCAGTGCTTTTTTTTACTTGGGTTAGTAGTGCCCTTACCCTTATCTGAAGACATGTTATTAGAGTTGTTGATGTCAGTTGTACTGTCGAAGCGGTCTTTCCAATTGGAGAGGGCAGCCAAACAGAAGATAGATATTTCCTTTGTGGGGGGTGATTTGAAGTCATTGAATAACATTTGGTTCCTAAAGAACTAGATTCCCCACCATGCAAAAGCTAATTTGATCATGACCTCTTTAGAGACCGAGTTGTGAATGCAGCAGAGGATGTTGCTTGGTTTAATATGAGAGTTAAAATGTTGCATGGGAGGCAAGGCAATACGAAGGTCGGAGAGCAGGGCCAAAGTCATAGGGCACTGGGTTAAGAGATGAAGAGTAGATTCTGTTGTGCAGTCGCAATAGCCACAACCCGAAGGAACCGCAGCATGACACCTTTGTAATCTTTCCGTAGTCGATAGTCCGTCCCTTGAAATCTTCCATAAGAAGTGTTTTACCTTTTGTGGTAAGTCTAATTTCCACAGCCAGTAACATTCATATTTAATGGTTTCGTTTATCGGTTTGATAATATTAGTCGCTGAAGAAGTCGAGAACCAACCATTTTTGCTCGGTCCCCAATATAGCCTATCTGTTAGGGAATTTTTTGGGAGTTGTGTTCGGATTATATCGTCTAAGACATTCGGAAGAAGAATGTTGTGTAACTCTCGTCGGATTTTTAGGATATTCCACGTATTATCACTTTTGATGAAATGGTTGACCGTATAGTCAGCAGTATTCTCGTTGATCGGTGATTGGATTTCTTTTATTAAGGGGGTGTTTCTGATCCAGTTGTCTTTCCAAAATTTGACCGTTTTTCCATCTCCAATTGACCAGCGTAAGCCTGGTTTAAATAGATGTCTAATAGACATCAATTTGGCCCACTGCCAGGAGGTATTCCCCTTTTTTTGATAATCCATGAGAGGGAACTGCTTAAGGTATTTAGCCGAGACAACTCTGACCCAAATGTTTTCTGGTTCCGCAATTATTTTCCAGAGTAACTTCATTTGTAAGGTCGTGTTCATAGTCTCTGCCTTATAAATTCCCAAACCACCTTGCATTGTATCTGTACAAATTTTATCCCAGCTAACTAGAGGAGTATAAGGCGGCTCTTTGTTCCAAAAGAAACGTCTATAGATTTTGTCAAGTTCCTTCATAATTGATTGAGGAAGCATAAACGCTTGCATAATGAACAGAGGTTGTGCACTAAGGTTTGATTTAATAAGAACTCTACGACCTTCTGCCGAAAGAGTAGAAGCTTTCCATTTCGACAGTTGATTCTGAGTTTTTAGAATAACATCTGCAAAGGTATCACGGTCAACTTTACCATTAATAATTGGACAGCCCAGGTATTTTTCCAGGTTATTAGCTTGTGGTATACCAAGAGCGGTGGAGATGGTTTGGATTGCAGTTGTCGTAGTCCCTGCAGATACTTGGAAACTGAATTTATGGAGATTTACGTTCTGGCCCGAAACAAGGCAAAACCGCTGAATTACGTTTGTTAGAGTTTGACATGTGGTATGGTTTGCTTTACCAAATAATAAGATATCATCTGCAAACGCGAGAAATGGGATTTTGATACCCGGGTTCCCCATCGAAAAACCAATGTCCTTGGAAGTACTTGCCTTGCAGCTCAGATTTCTGGCCAGGACCTCTGCCACTAAAATAAATAAAAAAGGAGACAAGGGGTCGCCCTGTCGTAGTCCCCTAGACAGATGAAAAGGTTTCGATGGTTCATCATTTATGAGTACAGAGTAAGAGACCGTCTGTACGCACTCTTTTATCCAATTGATGAATTGTTCGTGAAAACCGAATTTTTTAAGCATAGCAAAGAGAAATGGCCATTCGACCCTATCATATGCCTTTTCCATATCCAGTTTTATAGCCATGTAACCGCATTTTGCTTTAGAAAGTCGGAAGGAATGGAAAATCTCATGTGCAACGAGTATATTGTCTTGAATCGCCCTACCTTTAGTGAAAGCATTTTGTAGGGGATGAATAAGGTTGTTGAACACCTTAGATAATCTATTAGTCAAAATTTTTGATATAATTTTATATACAGTAGAGCATAGACTGATAGGTCTGAAATGATTAACCGTTTCAGGATTATCCCTCTTTTGAATCAGTGTAATGAACGTGTGGTTTATTTGACTTAGTAATTTGCCAGAGTGGAAAAAACTTTTGACCGCTTTAATGACAGAAGGACCGACGATATTCCAATAAGACTGATAGAAACCCGCGGGAATACCGTCGGGACCCGGAGTCTTATCTGCTTTGATTGAGAAAATTGCCTTTTTATCTCAACATTTGTCACCGAGGCCGTAAGAAATGAATTTGTTTCATCAGAGATTTCATTGTTTATACTATCCAATTGTTCTTGTACCTCGATCGTTTGGTTGTTCGAAGATTTGAAACGAGCTTGGAAGCTAGAAACAAATTCCTTTTTAATTGAAGAGTGATCAGATAGAAACAATCCTGATTCCGCCCTCAAGTGTTTGATTACTTTTTTTCCTCGTTTAGCGGAAGCAATTCTGTGGAAGTAGGCCGTATTCATATCCATGGATCTGGTATGTCTTAGTTTAGCCCTTTGGCTCCAGTAGCGTCTCTGGAAATCAAGCATCCTTTCCCTTTTATTTTGCAGCCGATTGTGTCGCAGGAGAATATCGTTACTGAAATTACTGATTAAAATGTTTTGAAGTTGCAAAAGTTCTTCATCTGTCTGATGGATTTGTTTATGTATGTTATTATAATTTTCTTTATGCCATTTTTTGTCCAATTTCTTCAGTTGGGAAGTTTTTTTAACTAATTTGAAGAAGGAGGATCCTTGGGGATCTATCCGCCAGGCCTGTTTGACAACATTACGGAAATCTGACTTGGCAGTCCAAGCCATTTCAAAACGGAAGGGTTTGTTTTGGGTGTGTTTTTTATTTTGTAAATGAACAGAAATCGGTGCGTGATCCGAGTTAGTAAAAGGGTGTATTCTAACCCTCAGTCCATCAAAACGGTCAATTATATCGTTTTGTGCCATTAGGCGATCAAGTTTAGCGAAACTGTTATTTGGCGATCCCGTTTTTTTCCTCCGCCAGGTATAATGTCCACCATGAGTGGGAACGTCGTGAAGATTTAGAATACTTGAAATATTATGTAGTCTGGTAAACCGGGAAGGAGCAGGATCAATCCCTCCCAGTTTGTCAGACGGACACGAAATCTCATTTAGATCCCCCATGATGCAGAAAGGGGTGGTTAAATTAGAGGTATACTCTATTACTGAATCCCAGAATGGTTGTTTTGCAGCAAGGTTCGGGGGTGCATACAAAAAAAGTATGCCGAATGAGAATTCTAAGGCGACATCGTGGTATTGGAGATGAATAAATCTGTGATTGACTGAAACTAGATCAAGTTGACCTTGGTCAGGTGATGGGTCTCTCCAGAAAAGACATATACCCCCGGAGAAACCAATAGCTGGATCAAATGCAATATTAGAAAATCTGCATTTCTTCCAGAATTCGGAGGGGAGTTTGCCTTAGTCTCTAAGAGATCTAATATATTGATATGATTGTTTTTACAGAAAAGTTCCATGCTAGTCCAGAAGTTTCTTTTTTTGATACCGCAACAGTTCCAAGTGCAAATATTCATGGGAAACCAATTTTTAAGAGTAATTGTATGTTAAGGTTAATGGGATGAGTACACTGTAATCTGTTTCTAAGGATCCGTGTTAGTCTGAATCGACTATTATTATACCCTTGTAAGGTGTTCATAAAAAGAGTTTGTTGTGTAGGCAACTCAAGAGTTACCAAATATTGTAAAAAATTTTGAGGTTTATGTGTTTGTTTGTGACTTTCTATTATAATGGATGATAGGTAGTTGTTTACGGTTGTAATTCCTATGTAGGATTGTTCCTGGATAATCTGCGAAAGGGTGAAGATATATTTTTGATAAATTTTATCGGAGAGGATGGTATTAACCACTATTGAGAAAATGTAATTACATAAATGTTGGTAGTGTGTGGCTGTTGACAATACACATAAAAGAGGCATGTATGGCTGAAAGATTGCTTTTGGCAATTTACATTTGGCTTGTAAGCCATATGACTGAAACTGTAAATAAGAGTTGTAATGTTTGGTAAGCAATTGTTGGAGGATCTGTAGAGAAGCACTGCAGACCAGCAACCGGATTGATGGCCGAAGGGAGTGCAACCAGTCGCAGCAACCACAGGGCCAAGAAAAAATAATCCAAGCCACAGGGCCAAGAATGGATCAATAAATGAATATCTCACATAAGCTATATATATATATATATATATATATATATATATATATATATATATATATATATATATATATATATAGCGATCAACAACAATATGTAGAGCAAGTGAAAAATAATCTGCATAAGCTATATAGATAATACGTAATATACTGTAAATTTGCACAAAGACAAAGTAACAAACAATCTACAAAATGTTCAATTTTATTATTTTGTACATTTTTATGGTATGTTATATGTATATTAAATAAGTTATTGAATGATATTCTCATAAAAAATAAATTACTCAAAACAAACAAAAGCTTAGGAGTTTAACCTCTTTTATTTCATTTTTTTTAAAATATTCAAAGAAAAATAAAAATTTACACAAAAATTCACATTTTGAAAATATTTACAAAAATATTCATATTTGCGGGAATGTTAGAGAAACGCGGTCTTAGACCGCGTTTCATTGAAAAGAATTAAAATCTGGGATGGAAAAAAAACCAACGAAATAAACGCGGTTTCAAACTACGTTTTATAATTAATTTTGGATAAAACGCATTTTGAAACCGCATTTATTTCAATTTTTATTCTTAAATTAAATTAATTTTTTTAAAAAAAAGGAGTGAAACGTGGCTTGAAGCCGCGTTTCATTCGTCTCCCATCCCGGCCTTTCGTGAATCCCTCGGCCTACAATTCAGCACTGTCTTCCAGCCGGCCACCACTCCCGGTCTCCAAGGACGCTGCCACGCCACCCTCCAATACACCACCCAGTTCGATCGACGTCGGCAGGCAGTTCTTGTGGGTCAACTACCACTCCTCCTCCACCAACTGCGGCACCTGCAACTCCGCCCCCCGCCCTGGCTGCTTCAACAACACCTGCGGCCTCCTCTCAGACAACTCTTCTGGTGTAGGTGACGGTACCCTTCCCTCCGACTCTCTGATTAGAAATTCCCCAGATTTTATTACTCCAGTATATGTTTGTATTTCTTTTTCTAATTCAATCTTATCCCGACGTAATTTGAACTTGAAGAATTCCTCTGATGTTGCATTTGATGCAACTGATTTTAGCGAAATGGGAGATAAATGAAACGCGACTTCAAGGTGCATTTCACTCCTTTTTTAAAAAAAATACTTTAATTTAAAAATACAAATTAGAATAAATGCGGTTTGAAACCGCGTTTTACCAAAAATTAATATAAAATGTGGTTTAAACCCGCGTTTCTTTCGTTGGTTTTTTTTCCAATCCCAGATTTTGATTCTTTTGAATGAAACGTGGTTTGAGACCGCGTTTCTCTGACATTCCTACAAATTTTGAATATTTTTGTAAATATTTTCAACTTGTGATTTGTTTTGTAAATTTTTATTTTTCTTTGAATATTTTGAAAAAAATTCTTTATTTTATTTAAAATTTTAATTGATTTTTTTTAAAAAAATATATACATATAATTGGTTGGTATGGGTAATACGAGCTTCGGCAAACTCATTACCATTACTAACTGACTTTAAAGAATTAGTTCGGTTGGTAAGCAGTTGTTTGATTCGTCTTGGTAAATTTTGTCCCGCCCTAGTGGATATAGATACAGATACAAAACTATAAATTCTCATCTAAAAAGATGTTCTAAGCTAGACTACGCATAGACTATAACCGAACCTGATTCTGTTATCAAAAAGGAAAAATATATGAACTCGAGTTTGAAACCTCGAGGAACTCCTTGCGTAACTACTTACAATTTTGACTTAACGATTATACACCGCGTTTCAATCTTTGTCTTGTGTCGTCGTCGACGACTTGCTATAATTCCGAATGTTCTCCCTAACACGTTACAGAAGTCCGATTTCCCACGTAAGGCGATCCACCCTCCGTACAATCCATCTGCAACGACGAAGAAATCGGAAATCAAACCAATTAGTCAATCACTTTATCACTAATCACTATCCAATCCATCATCATCCCCCACAACGCAAATTCCAATTCAACTTAGAAGCTAACCAATCTACGTAGTACTACGTAATTATGTAAAGACGTGTTGTTCTTCCATCTTTTTTTAGTACTTAAATTGTAAACTCATCCTGTTTTTCATTTGACCGTTAGGTTTCAATACAGTTATGGTGGAAGATCCGGTTTGACTTACAGATTTTTCCATGTGTGAATCTCATCTTAAAGCCCGCATTTTTCCTTCCTTATCCTTTAATTTAATTTCCTGCTTTCAATACCATCACCTTCTCCCTTAAGAAATCCACCCCTTATTTTGATTTTTCAATTCCCCCAAAAATTTTCATTTTCCCTGCACTTTCTTCTGAAGTGGCTTATATTTATTTATATATATATATATACTTATCAACTATCATACAAATCAAGGAGCTTGTTAATTTCTTGGATCTGAGTGACATTTTTGGGTGCTTTCCTTGTTTGAGTAAGAAGGTTTTTATCATCAGCTTTGCTGAAATGGGACCTGGAGGACCTGGCGGTGGCGGCTTTGGTGGCGGCGGTCCAGGATTCGGAGGTGGCCCTGGCTTCGGTGGCGGTCCGGGATTCGGAGGAGGTGGACCGGGTTTCGGTGGCGGACCTGGATTTGGAGGTCCAGGTTTCGGAGGCCCTGGAGGACCCGGTTTCGGAGGCCCTGGGTTCGGTCCTGGAGGCCCTGGTTTCGGAGGCCCTGGGTTTGGTCCTGGTGGCTTCTTCAATGGAATATGCAACATGGTTTCTTCTTGGTGAGTAAAGCCTTCATTCCCTTTGTATGGCTCTAAAATGTGATCATGTCTGATTGTGTGTGCTACACCGTGAAAATATCCCACATCGATTATAAACACACAAAATTAAATCTGCTTTCCTTGGTTTCTTGGGTGATATTGCAGCTTGTCTTGCTTGTGTTGCTGCTGGTTGCTGCAGGACTGCTTCGGAGGGCCGCGTCCATGGGGTGGCCCAGGCGGGCCTGGCGGGTTTGGAGGGCCAGGTGGACCTGGTGGGTTCGGAGGACCGCCTTGATCTGATTGGCTTGGCTGTCCTATTTATGTTGTATTGAAGTTTATTAAGAACACAGAATTGAGTGTAGTGTAGGGTTTCCATTTGTTGCTTCTTTTTTTTGCATTGTGCTCCATTGTAGTATTGTACCTTCATTTACGGTTTTTGGTTTTTATACAGAACTTTGAATGAATCTTCATGGGGTCTTGGGCGTATGCCTTATTTCTTTAATGTTGCGTCTTCTTGATTAAACGACGCATGTTGTTAAATCTTGGTTTCGCTAATCTGTGTCACGAATCTGAGCTGCAGCTAGCCCAAATATAAAGCTGTCCTATTTCAAGGAGATGGTTTTCTGGTGAAAAAAATATGGGGCCTGTTATACACACGACCATTTTATCGCCATCAGCACGGTGCCGGAGCCGAGCCGGATGGGGTGATCAACCTGCATTCTCGGCAAACCGTCCCATCCCCTCAGCCGATGCCGATTCTTCAGATCGGTAGAGACAAAAGGCTACAAGATTCCTAGCTAGCCCGTCCCATCAACTGAGCCCTGCAGCCTAGCCCTGGTTTACCGACTTCGGAACTTGGCATAGGTATATTGTTTGCCGACTTGAGCACTCGGCTTCGACACCGTGCATTTGGCGATATGTGGCCGTACGAATAACATACCCGAAAAATATCAAGTTAAAGTGTAGGAGATTGAGAGACAAAGAAACTATGAGAATGTACCGTTAGAAAATGAACACACACACTAATCGAAGACGGAATTAACTGGTGGATTTGGTTAGGGGATTTGGGAATTTTTCAGATGAAGGGGATTAGGGTGATTTGGAATTTGAAGGCTGCAGTTAATTCAGCAATGTAGTTTCGTCGGAAGTGAGGAGAAATCAGTGTTTGTGACACTTGGGCAATTTACCGCATTTCTCCAAGGCTTGGGCACTCCTTGTCTTGCTAAGGCAAAGGGTACATTCAGGCTCACCAGTACTATACTATGAGTTCATGTGTAAAGAGCGTTTAGGTACACAAGTACAATACATACAATGGCAGTTTCATGTTGGTAACACCATAACAAACTATGACCAATCAGCTAATGTGCGGAAATCTGCTGATATGAGTATCAACAGACCATTCAGTTCAGAGAGGGGCATTGAGCATTTGAGCCTTGTTCATGCTCAAATTCGCAACTTGGAGTGAGTGCAGATGGAATGAGTGCAAATTGGAATTCGTCTATGAAAACAAAACGCTCCAAGTTTGTCCAAAGAAATATCAATTATAAGAAAAGCACATCAATTCAGTTCCATCAAGGTCTCAAATTCCCAGCACAACAGGTGAAACAGCAAAACCAATAAAAATAAAAGCATGTTGTCATGCAAAAAAGGAATACAAGCTTCATCAAGCAAACCATACCTAACACATTGTTTGTTAATTTCATATACACCCACGACAAATTAGGCAAACGGAAAGCCTAGTTACTTACTTGAAGCAGAAGCGGACTCTAATTGCCACTCTGAGTAAGGACTGTCAGTGGAGAACTTCATTGCATCCACAAGCACCTGATGCAGGAATAATTTCGCAGATGGTTAAACAAATGATTTAGAGAAGCAGCAAAGCATATGACTTCATTTCAATATACAGATGAAACATCTGGATGCAAGATCAAAAGGGTTCAAAGATCCATTCCATGTTTACAGTTGGTGAAATTGAAGATATTCGGAGAGACCCAATTCCAATTCATCACTTCTTCTCAAATTACACTTTCTAGTCAATAGCAATCACACACGCATTCCTATTTCCCTTGGCGCATTTAACCACTAGGAATTAATATTTTCAAGGATCCATTTTCTGAACAAGGCAAAAAAAGTAAGTCGTACCTAATTTAATGTCATTCACAGGCAATTTTGGTGTCGAAGCTGCTAAGACAGATGGCAAAGGCCTGGAATGCAGAGATAGGGTAACCATAATCCATGGTGAAAACATCCTTTCCAACTTTCCCAAATTGGAGAACGACGTTTTCCTGCTCAGAACCATTTTCCGTGGAAGCAACCAGCTGAAAGTTCTTGACAGAAGCAACAGTTACACGACCATTGAAGTTCAGACACCAGCACTGAAGTTGTTCATGCCACCTTGGGTTCTTGTTCCTCAGAACCAACATTCCCTCTTTAGAAGACGAGAGAGTTCCAGACTCAAAATAATCCGAACGGGTTGATTTTGATCTGAAAAAAGGGATTGAAGGAAAGGAGTCTGTGCTAGCAGTTAAGAATTCAGTTGGTGTCGGGGCCTCTCCTCCTGCTTCAACTGCAGCAGCTGGTATTGTGCCCATTGTACAGTTCATTCTACGTGGCCCCCTGGCATGAGATTACACTGTCATTATTGGCAACTGCTAACTTTTCCACAATTAGAAAGAAAAAAATAAGGAATTGACAAGAGAATATTAAATTAATTTGTCTCTATTTCTTATCGAGCTGGGTTTTGATATACTAACTTTTCCACAATTAGGAAAAAAGAGAATGTCGACAAGAGAATATTTAAGTAATTGGTCTCTATTTCTTATCAGGCTGAACTTTGATGTACTACTAAGTTCTGACCTGGAGCCAAGGACATTCAACTCATAAGAGAGGCGTGCTATTGGATAGTTGCCAACAGGAACCTTGGGCACAACTTGTTTGAAACTCACAAGCCTGGTGGAACGGCACTTGACCATTCTCGCCCCAGCATTTGGAGGCTGTGAATCATAAATTGTGAACTTGGTCCCTAGGAAGTTGGACCTGGACAACAAAGAACAAAGTAAGTCAGATGACCATAAATTCAATCAGAAGTGCCAAACAAGCCATAAAGCTTTACACACCTTAGTTTCCCAATGTAGGTGCTGCTTCCTTTTGACACGTAATCAGGATTCAGAGAAATAATGTAGTCTGTACATGTTGGATGTCTACACCTCCGTGCCACAAGGAGGAGTTTGCCATCATCATATGAAACTTTAAATAAGATCAATAACATAAATCAGCATGAATTGTGCACGTATAGGAAAAATATATTTGATAATTGATCAAATGATAGAAGACTGTGTTACTTGTAAAATCTACTCACCTGGGTTCAAACCAAGAAAAAGCCTATAGGTTTGACTGTTACGACTCCGTTTTATGTAACATTGTATGAGTGAATTCCTGGGACCAGGCTGCAAATATGTAACAAAACTCGTTAGCTGAACCAAAAGGGAAATTTAAGAGAAATAATTTCATTTCCCTTTCATGGGTGGATCATTTATTTATCACACCAACCAGGACAAACACCTACTACATTTGCTTATCTTTCATGTGCATCAGGATTTGCTCACACATGATTTCAAATAAAGCTCAAATGATATTATTTGGTAACCACTTGGACTTTAGTATATAGTTACAACATTAAAACTTGGTAACCACCAATCTCCAAATGTGAAGGTAGATACCTCCCAGTGGCCTAAACGCCCAGAACTAAATATCTTTTCCTATGGAATCTATGCTTGGAAAGCAGAACACTTTGAGATCATTCGCAGAGATGTTTGGGCATGGGTTTCCAATTGTGAAACCTGAACCTAATATTATAAACATGATTTGGGTTGTCAAAAAACAAACTCTGTATTATATAAATACACAAAATCCAAGGATTTGTTAAATTGACGCAAGTGTTGGAAATATTTCAGTTATAAATTTCAACATCCATTTTAAACTACCATATACCAAATGCATAGATAGGATAACCTATACCAAATGCACAGATAGGATAACCTATTGATACACTTTCCAATAGGTTTGTATGGTGCTAAAACCCCGGGTTTGTGTTCCCAAAAGAAAACCCACAGTTATTCTAACTCGTTTAAAAATAACTCATTTTTTAACTTCAACTAGTTTATAAACCACCCGGCAAAAACACCCAGCATGTTCACAATTTAACCTTAACCACACAGTTTCAAGTGCATTTCAAGATTCAATCTTTTGTGTGTTCATCCTCCACTCTCTCTTTTCTCAATCAACTCCCTCAACCCACAGAATCTAATTATGCTTGCCAATTAAATGGCGACAATATGTCTTCAACCAAAAAAAAATTACACGAAGACAAAAGTTATATGGCTGAGATATCCCAAATCAAAGAACAATTGCATTAAGGGACAATAAGGGGCTCCTATTGTCGTCAACTTCTTGTAGTGGGCTAGTAGTTCTGGACTTTTTTTTTTAAATGAAGACAATTGGAAAGGTCAGTGACTGTTTCCCCGATATGGAAAAATATAATAAACTCTTCTCATCTCATAAACCATCATTTTTTCTACAATAAGCAATCTAAAGAAGTTTTGTTCTCATCAGTCATCTCCCAACAATTAGACGTAGACATAAAGTTTCCATAAAAAACACAAGAAAAATAGAAGTTTTGCTCATATCACCCAACAATCAAACACCCATATTGAGATACAGTTTCCAAAATAGACCCAAGAAAAGATAGAAGCATCTATATACACATATAAACAGGTGAAACCAAACAGCTGCAGACAATGCTAACAAAGTATCAATCAATAATCTGATAAGTTCACATATAAAACTCAGTAGATGGAGCATCTAACCTGTTTCAAGGAGATGGGGAAGGTTAGCTTTCCTGAAATTTCGGGAGTTCGAACAATTTCCCTCATAATCTCTCTCCAGCTCTTGCACACGCCGGCACAAGAAACCACATGCTTCCTAAGAGGCCAATTACTTTCTGACTCCTCGATCCTCACAAGGACATCCCGAAGAAGCTCCGGTGGCATGTTAGCCCAACAACTCTGCCACATAGCATCAGCAGGCACCGACGAGCTATCTTGCACGACACGGTGAGACCTCGATCTGAACCCATGGCCAAACTTGCCATCAAACCCTCTCCTAGATATACTCCCAATCTCCTCCTTCATGTCATGGAAAAGGCTCTTAATTGACATCTTTAAATCTTCACCGCTCAAATCGAATCCCACACCTCCAAGTCAATATATTTTCAACACATTGTAGGCTCAAATAAGTACTAATACTCAGATGCTAAAAATAGCCATACCTCCCTTTTTTCAGGATCAAATTAATGATTGCAACTTGCAACTGATCAAATTGACACCATTAATGCCAAACACTAGGTGATGAAAGATAAAGTAATGAAATTACTGCAATTGACCACCGCCTCACATCCACAAAATCAGCAACAAAAAACAAGGCTGACTTCAGCCTCAACTCTCAAGTACTGAATCCACACCAAATTTGAGCCCTAGATCTGAAAATCAAAACACCGCCCACCAATCAATCCAATTACAAACCCTCACAAAACACGCAGAAACGCACCGAAAGGTTAATCGTCCACCGCGCCAAATGCGAATGCAAATCAGCCAAAAATCACTTCTTTCTGGTCACCGCTCTAACACCATTTCACAAAAAATCAACTCAAAACCGGGAAAGGAAACACAAATAAAACCAATTACGCACGGAGAGGAACCAAAGCAGTCGACTTCAGCAAGAGATTAGGGTTTCGCTCTGCAACATTTCAAGGTAAGTTTGGGGATAGTGTGTGTAAGCTCTGCTGCTTTACCTTCTCTCTCTATCTTCTCGGAATGAGGATCCAAACAGTATGCAAACTGGTGACAAAGCGGAGTCCCTTATAGTGGTCCTGGAGATCCGAACGGGATTCTGCGGGTTTGGGTCGACGGGTAAACGGGGCTGTTTGGGGGGGGGGGAGTTCACCCTTGCAGTTGCACAGAGGTTGCTTTGTCAGAGTGACGACGAAGCGACAAAGGACACAAAAGGCGTTCCGTTCCGTGCGCCCAACCAAACGTGGCTCATCTTTTGACGCTAGCTGGTGGGACCGGTGTTAAGGGCGTGTTTGGCAGGTTATGTGGCTAAAACTAAAAGGTGTGTGCTTTTCTACTAGGCGTGTTTGGTTCACCCGGAATGCAGGATGTGGGTGGACATTGAATCCGGAGTTGCGCCATAAGGGTAAACTTTATAGTGAGATTTATGGGTTTCACATGTATCACGTACGTACAAGATAGAGGGTAAAAGAATGATTTATGGGTTGCATGGACATTCTTTTTTTTATTTTTTTAAACGAGGGTAACTCACCTTTGATGATAAACTCCGGACACGTGACCCAGTCAACAAAAGTCACGTAACTTTCATATATATTTTCACTCATTTAATCGGGACGGGTATTTTAAGTGAGACCATTGTTAATTGGTTATAAATTGGGATTTAGATCCAAATTCGTAGAATCCACAATTTAGTCCTAGCAATATATACAACATCGATCTTTTCTAGATAGGATTGTAGGATCTTAACGTTTTAGAATCCTGATATTCATATATATGAGTCAATTTTGTTTTTGCTATTCTCTCACTCTGATACCTCATTTTCTAATGTTAATGCTCTGTATTCAAGAAATGACTAAAAAGAGTAATGTGATTATGTTATATACAGAGAGAGGGTTTAGGTGTACTCGCCCCTTATGATGTATCTTGTATGCAAATTTGGATCTTTAATCTAGATGAAATGGATGGTCAAGATTAAAATTAAATTTTATTTATTTATTTTTGCTTTAAATGTAGTGGGATCCGCTTGAAAACAACACATCCTCTCTCCCAGTCGGACGTGTGCGTTGATGCACTCTTAGTGGGGCCCCTCTGCAAAAAAGGCCAACACATGACATTTTGTATATAATGTATTTTTCTTTTATTTATTTTTTTGTAACAAAAGGTTAGTGGGATTCTATTATTATATATTATATGGTATTTTTTACCTATTTTGTTGTTTTTAGAAATTTGTCAATTCCACTTAATAATGTTTCACATTCTACCGAGTTGAACCATTCAAAGATATCCTTGATTCTTTGAATTTGGTAAATAAAGAGCGATCATTCGGGGTTCGAGCTGGGGACCTTTGGGTACTACCCACAAGCCTCTTCCGGTTGAACCATTCTGGAATGGTTAAATATCTTTGATTCCACTAAAACACAACTTGACAAATGGAAGGCTAACACCCTCTCTCAACAAGGACGATGTAAAGGGTCAGTTATTGGGCGGTTCATGCGGTCTACATGCACAGGGCCCAAATTTGTTAGAGGCCCAATATGTTGAAGTTTAATATATATATATATAGAGAGAGAGGTGAAGGTTCAAGTGAAACGGATTTTAGGATGAAACATGTAACGCAATTATAGACGTTGGATTCAAAAGTAATCAATGGACCATATTCGTTTAAAATGTGTCTCAGAGTAATTGTAGTGGTGGAGTTGTACGGTATTATAATTTAAAAGACAATAATTATTCATATTTAATGTTCAACCCTCTAAATTAGCTCCCTCCTCAAATAGGCAGAAATAATTAGAGGCTAGGGGGAAAATGAAGTTGATCAATTCTATTTAATTCGTAACAAAGTGAATATTTATTAAAAATAAATATATAATGATAAAATGTGGCCAGAATAATTTTTTTTCCTTCAATGATGAAAATTAGATATAATAATGATGCATATTTTATTATTTTGCATTTTGGGTTCATCATATATGAATTGAATATTTAGTTATTCACATATGAATATTTAGTTATTCATATATGAATATTTACTTAATCCATTTATATATACATATTTTACAGTCGACTTATCTCTAAATTTTTAATTAAATATGAATATTTAGTTAATTAAATATGAGTATTTAGTTAATTACAGATGAATAATTAATTAATTAAATGTGAATATTTTAAAAATTGAATATTCATATAGCTAAGATGAACATGAATAATATACGTATTAAGATAGATAGAATAATTAAGAACCAAAATGATGGAACTACGTATAATAGCACAAATCACTAGTTATTCATATCTAAGCCAATATATATATTCTCCATTTAAAAAAAGCAACTATCTATTCATGAGTATAACACTCCCTGCTTCACAAATTTTATTGGGTCACCTGTCAAATCCTTTTTTGAATTTTTTTTAGCTGCCTTTCTTTTTTCTTGTAATTTCATTTAAAAAAAAAGTCTTATCCTTTTAACCTAAATTTAGCAAGCCAGAGAAGAGGGAGGCGTTGGCGGGGCTGGCGAAATCAAGCTCGTCAATGGGCTCCGTTGAAGCTTCGACTTACCACAAAGGTGAAATTGTGAAACCGAAGTCAAGTTGTAAAGACTGAATATATTTTATATATATATTATATTACTATTTTAATTAAATATGTTAGTATTTATTTCAATTTGTAAAAGTGGAATAAAAACCCGTTCTCGAGCGTAAGTTTTGGATTTTAGTTATTCCGGCATCATTTAAATTTCGGATTTTGACGGAATTCGATTTTCGCTTTCAAGATCGAGTATTAATAAAGATTAATATAAACTCCGAGTTTTGATTGAAATTAATTTAATTCCGATTATCTTGAAATTGAATTAAAATTTGATTAAATTTGAATTAGTCGGGATTCGATCGGACGAGCGGGTTTTGAGTCTTTTCCGCTAATTTGAATTGGTATTGTTGGGACCACATAAATACTCATTTCTTTTCCTTTTTCTTTTCTTTATCTCTCTCTCTCTCCCTCTCCCTCTCGGGTTTCCTGTTACATTAGGGGTCCCCCCCTCTCTCCTTACCTGCTACCTCTTTTATAATTGTCCAAGCCTTGGTCCCCCTTCCTCCATTTCTGTCTGCAGCTATACTCCCCACCCCCTTCTCCTCTTCTTTGTCTTCAAACCCAATTGAATCAAAAGAACCCACCATTTCACCTCCCTCCTCTCTCCATCCTCTCCTTGTCGTCTGCCCTCACCCCTCTCTTATCATATCTGAACCCCCATTTTCGAGCCCAAAATCACCACAAACCACCCCTCATTCCATCCTTGCTCTTTCTCCCCTCCTACCGAAGCTCAAGCCACCTCCCCTGCTTCTTCCGCGAGCCATACAGCCACCAACCGCATCTTCACCGACTCCTATGAGCGCCCAGAAGCCACCAGGAGAGTCCGGGGAGTCGGAGCCGTCGAGCCAAGCCGCAACCTTCGTTTTCCCCTCCTCTGCTTCCGATTCCGAGTGGTAAGAGTCCCCTTCACTTCCTCTTGCCTTAAACCAAGTAAAGGGGAACTTTTATTTACTTCTATCACGTCCCAGGCCAAGACCAATTGGAATCCATTCTCACTGGAGTCGAATCTAGCCCAATCAACCACGTCCTGGCGAGCACTTCGGATTCTCGGTAAATCCTCTTTCCTCCCTCTCCTTCACTCGCGTTTGGGTTCTGTGGGTTGGGTGGTGGTCGGAATTAGCTGTCGTTCAAATTGTGGGTGGTTGGGTTGAGAACCGAGCTCCGCCGGCTAGGTCCTTCTTCTTCTTCTTCTTCTTCTTCCCTCGCGCCGCCCTATTCTGGAGGTTGAAGACGGGTCTGGTTTTATTTCTTCTTTTGCCGGTTCGGTCCTTCTTTTTCTAAAATTTCGGCCGGTTCACCTATATCGCCTGGTTCACTAAATAGGAGCTGGGTATTCGGGTATGGGTTGCGGGCTGGATCCGGGTCGGGTCTTGGGCTGGGTTTTGGGTTTCGGTTGGGCTGAGTTTATTTGGTTGGGTATGTATTTTGATATGTTGTGTTTATTTATTTTCTTGTTGGTTATTATAATTGTTAAATTATTATTATTATGATTATTATTATTATTACTATTATTATTATCATATTTATGGGTTTTGTGAGATAAATATATATTCTGAAAATATTAATATATTATTTTACATGGTTTAAAGGTGATGTTATTTGAGATGGATTTTTATATGATGTGTTATAAGGTGATTATTTATTTACTTAAATTTGGGATTGATTTTGGTAAATTTTATTAGTATGATATTATGTATATTTTATAAATTGTTCAAAAATGATTTCTTGGTTTTGATAAGGTTTTGGATTAAAATGTCGGAATTATTTCTATAATATGATTTTTGGGAAATTGACTTTAAGGCTTAAGTGTTAATGTCGGAATTTGGCCAAGTATGATTTGAGAAATTATTTTGAACATGAGTTGACTTAATTTTGGATTTAAGATTTTGGAAAACGGTTTTACTATCGATCGGTTTTGAGGATGTTGAGAACTTGGGTTCGTATGTATGAATGTTGGTCTGGTAGCTTATGGAAATGGCTTGATGATAGGTGTGTATTGCTTTTGGATTGCTTTGGACTTACATTTGGGCCCTTGCTTGTGTAATCTTGTTGTTCTGCGTCAACAGGTAAGTATCCTACGGGACTTACTCAGTAACCTGGACCTCCTGCCTGATGTGTCATGTAATGTGTAGTTTTGTTGCATATTAAAGCATGCCATGTAGTATCATGCTAGGATTGCATTGAACTGAGCATGTGACTACTTTGTGTGTTTGAAACAGAACGGCCGTTATCTGTGATAGTCCTAGAGTCTTTGCTAGGGTCATAGGGTAGCCCAGCCCCATCGGGTGCCCTGAGTCTATCGAGTCGAAATGAGCATGATGATAGCCCAGCACCATCGGGCATTTTTAATTTATATTTAATTTATGTTATGATGATGATACCGTGGGTAAGTGCACCACCACGAGGATATGCTATGCTATAGCAACGAACTGGCCAATCTCTGCACTAACGGGAATGGGTGCAGAGGTAGGAGAGGGATATGCCACTTGGCATTGTCTTGGGCCCTTTACAGTTATTTTCCGCATGTTATATATACTAGGGGCATGATAGTGTGATTTAAATCTTGTACTGCATTAGTCATCTTTTATTTAGGCATAGGCATGTTATGTGGCCTCAGCGCGGTCAGAGGACCCGCAGGCGATCACCAGGCCTGACTTCGTGGATAGTGTTAGGTACCGCTCTTATTGCTCCATGCTAATGTGATGGGAAATCTTTTGGCGAATCGAAGAATCCGGCTAATATATTCTAACTTGACAAATGGCAATCACCCACACTGTTTTGGTTTTGACCCGGCTCTGCCGTGGCTTTTGTATCTAAACCGTACTTCCGCTTTATTTTCGTTTAAATTGTATTTTTTGAGACTTCGACTTATTAGAGGTTTGAAACCTCGACCCGTACCTGAATTGCAACATCCGAACGAAGGTATCCGACCTTCGAAACGTATCCCGAATATTTATATCCGGGCCGTTACACAAGTTTCCCTGAGGCTTCAACCCATAACAAAGAATGCGAGATAGGTGTGTGCGGCTCTCCCTTGAGACGACAAAGAAGAGAATACGAAGAGAAAACATTGGAGGCGAATTTCTAATCAATTAAAGCTTCGATTAGGTACGATTAATTTGTTTAATTCACAAAATTTTCTTTATCGGAAAGAATTTGGTGCTTATGGTTAATTTTCGATTTGCTTATCGATTTTTTTAGGGTTCTTCAATTCTAATCCGAGTTTGAATTTTACTGATTAAGGGATTAGGGTTCTTCAATTCTACTGAATTGGAATGAAGTTCTACTCCAATTTTAGGATTTGCTTTCCTATTTTCTTTTTCATTCGATCCACCTGCTCGAATTTGAGTTTTTTTACTGTTATCAAACTCTATGACTGTGTTTAGTTGGGGATGAGAGTTTGGAAGCAAATCCTGAGCAAGAACCCTAAATGGCAGAGTGATGGGCTGCTGAAAGTAATTTTCTTTTTGGATCCTTTTTTTGTTGGTGCTTCCAATATGCAACATTAGCTCAAATGGTATCCAGTGTGTAACAGTTGTTAAAAATTGCATATTGGCAAGTTCCTTCTTGCTTGTTTGGTCTTTGTTTCAGTTGAATGTTGCTAATGTTACCAATTTGGATTGTTTTGGTTGTTGCATCCAATTAGGCATGTGTATTTTAAGCCTATTAGCTCAAATGGTAGAGCGATGTGCTTACGCACAAGGATGCGGGTTCAAATCCCGTATAGGCATTTGATTTAGTATAATATGTTAGGTTATACGTTTTAGGTATCATGTGTGTTTTCTCACTTTGCTGTCATGAGTCGGGTTATGACTTTTCTTGCAAATATTATTGTATAATCATTAGAGTATGAATCAAAATAAAGCCCCTTGTCCGAGGTGATGTTTGTGCAACTACATTGCGATGCTGCCATACAAAATGACAATAGCAAGCTGACCTTTTTTGCGTTTCCTGATGGCTTAGATTCTGAATTTGAGTATTCGAGTTGAATTTATTTGTGCTGGCAAGTTATTTATTTGACAGAATGGTTATATAAATTCCTCTTGTCAAACAAGCCCAAAAATAGGCTTGCTTGCCTTTCCTCATGGCTTAGATTCTACCTGCATTCTCTATAGGATTCAAATAAAAGAACAATAGTTCATTTGAGATGCAAAAGAGACAGAATGATAGTTAAAGTACAAAATAAAAATTGATGAGTTCCATGTTTTTTTTATCCTGTAGGAATGTCTGTTTTTTTTTTTGTAAAGACCTTGAGATACAAAAGTGACAGAATCGATAGAGTAGCTTGGAAATAAAATCAGGGGAAACTTGTGGTGTTCTCAAGTACTTGCAAATAATGAAAGCTTTCGCATGCCCATTCCAGAAAAATTACTTATGAGGAGACTTATTTGGGACAATGTATATACCTCGAACATTAATTTGCCTTTTTCCCACTGTATTTTTCTTTGGATGGGAAATTTTTGTTGATATTATAGGCATTGAAGATTATTTTGTGTTTTTACCCTTGGAAGGGAAACTTGTAACTGTATAAGGTCTGGATATGTTTTATACTGACATGGTTGTTGGCAACCTTTCATATACATGGTTGTTGGCAACCTTTCATGTATTCGAGCATTTTTCTTCTACACTTACTACTTTTAATCTATATAGATAGGTTATGCAGACTTATATGAGATTCGAACTCATATCTTTGTGCCGAAGCACAATACTCTACCAATTGAGCTAATAAGCAAAGCTTTATTAGTGATATCATGACAACACTAATAAATAATCTTAGATGAACTAAAACAATCAATTTGAACTCTGTAAGTTCACCAATAAAACAAGAATAACCAAGCTAAGTTATAATATGACAGTAAATCAAATGAATAAGAGAGATCAAGATTTGGTACACTAAACTTGAAACAAAGTGGAGAAACAATATCACCAATAGAATAGCTGAGATTAAATCCCAATTCATAATCAACAACAAGAGGGACAAAGTGACATATTTCTTATCATTTCACCATATAACGAGCTATTCAGTCAATCAAGAAGCAACGGGCAGAAACAAGTGAATCCCCATTCTCCAACAATTAGATATTATCATATCCAAGCAGATAATTCAAACAAAAATTGAAGCAATCCATTCAAAACAGATGAAACTTTCAATTCAGCAAGTAATCAACTAGAAGATGGGGCACATAACATTGAAATCTCCAGGAAAAAAAAGGCTCCAAAGATTGATTTCAATTCACCGGTTCAGAATCTACAACCTTGATTGATTTCGATTTGATTTTGAATAACGGTAAAAACAAATACTCTGAAATCTAAGTTAAAGAACCCTAAATTGATAACCTAAATCAACAGGTACACTAATTTTATCAAATTCAATAAATTGGATTAACGGGAAACTTTGAAATCCAAAGCAAAATAATCTCAGAGAACCAAAACCTCTTCATCCTCATCGGTGTTGCCTCCTAGATTCGTCATCGTCAGCTTCACTATTTCGGATTTGGCGGTGGCGGCTTCGTCTCCCGGCTTCGTAGGCAATGGGTTTGCCTCCTGTTTCATCGTTGAACAAGAATAGCGGCAACAAAGGTCAAATTGTTCCATCTTCGAATGCAGCAAACGGGAAGAAGAACCATCGTCTCTCTATTGAAGCGGTAGAACAGCTTCACAAATCTATGTGCCTCCTGGTTTTTTTTTACTCTGCAAAATTTCAGTCCATGGTGGGTCCAGATGAAAGGGAGATATTGAAAACAATTAATAAAAATATCAATGATTTTTTATTTATAAAAAAGAAGGAAAAATGAGTACATCTGGCCCAATTGAATTTGTGAAGCAGGGAGTGCTACATAGATTGAAGCAGAGGATCCGCATTGATATTAATAGTTGGAAAAAAATTGCTTATGCAATTTGATGGGGCGATGGATAATCAGAGAATAATGCAATGGAGGTGTACATATACAAGTGTGCACTCTTTTATTAGAATATTCTATAATATTGTTTCCCTTCCTAATTTAAATTGTTACCATATCGATTGAGATGACCATGATTTTAGCATTTAGATTTAATGTATTTATTATTACCTTTTAATTTTCTAATCTCATACAACTACAACCACTATAATTATGATGAAGCATATTTCAAATGAATATAGACCATTGATTAGTTTTGAATCCAACGCTTAAAATCATATTACGCGTTACACTCTATCAATCGTTTTACCGGAACCTCACCCTATATATATATATATATATATATATATATAACGCTTTTCTCATATTCATGTACATCAATGTGGTGTAGTGGTACGCCTTTTTGCCAATCGTTGTAGTATCTCGTGTTCAAACCCCTTGTCTTCCCTTTTTGCCACTATGGAGTACATATTATTTTCCTTTGGGTCTCACTCTTTTTCTTTTAGCAACTCAATCCCCCTCTCACGTGATATTCTATTGCATGTCCTGAAGGTCTCACTCCCCCTCTCTTTTGTTTTTGTATTGCATGCACTTATTTTATTGTGTTATTATCCAATATAATAAGTTAATATTTTTGTATAATTGATATTTATATAATTTTTAACTTTTTAAAATAATAATAAAATAACTTAAATTTTAATACGTTGAGAGTATGTTATTTCTTTAATTATCCTTTTTCAAAAAGGTAGTATAGTAACACGAAAAATTAAGAAGTATATATAACATTGTTTTCATGTAAATAAATTTTTTTTCATGTAGAATAAATAGATGTGATTCACTAACAAAAAAAATATATAATTATGATTGTAACATGAAAAAAATGGCCTAATTATAATTGGGGAATTACTACTAAATACCCCACTTTGATAATTGGTTTGCAAAAATACCTAGGTTTGAAAACAATTGCATCAATATATGGAAATTTGCAAAAATACCTTATTTAATTATCAAAACTACCCACCACCCCAAAAAATCAGAAAAAAAAGTTAAATATTTTAAGTATTTTTCATTTTTATTATATTTTAAAATTATTTTAAATAATTAAATAATAAAAAAACTGAAATTAAAAAAAAAATTCTCAATCCCAACCTAATCCCTACTAACAGGATAGCCTAGCCCCGACCGACCCAATCCCTAACAAAAAACACACAAGAGCAACCCCAACCCTAAGTCTCCGGCGCTCAGCCCCAACCCCAAGTCTCCGGCGCTCAGACTTGAGCCCGCGTCTCCGGCTCCGTCGCTGCGCCTACACTCCGGCGCCCCCGACCGACCCAATCTCAATCCCTAACCAGAACACACAAGAGCAGCCCGACTGTCGCTGCCTTCACCCTCCATCGCTACGCGAGCACTCCGGCGCAATCCGGCTCCGGCCTCGACCCCAAGAGCATACCAACCTCTGGCTCCGGCTCCATCTCCCGCCGATTATAATCTAGTGGTTATAATTTAGGTCAAAACTGTATCTTTACTCAATATCCCGCCGATTATTGATCATATCCTGTCAATGTTCATATTTGGGATTGTCAAGAACAATATTCATCCTGTCAATGTAATAATATTATGATTTCAAGATATATATTGACAATCCTTTTGTAAATATGGTTAATAATCCTGAAGATATGATTTACCGTATCTTCAGTGATTCTCTCCTAGATTATAGCTTCAATCCTGTCAATGTACATCCGCAGCTTTGTCACTATAAACATTAATCCTGTCGTAGTGAACGAATAACTTTGTCATCTTGAACATGCCTTTAATTTCTAGTTATGGTAGGATAAAACCGTATCTTTATTCTCTTCCCTATTATAAACTCCATCCTGTCAGTATTAATTTTTAGCCTTGTCATAAAAAACATATATCCTGTCAACAAAAAATTTGTTCCTGTCAGTATTAATTATCTTACTAAGGCGCTGTTTTTCATCCGGCTACTTTTATTATTTTTAAATTTATGAGAAAAAAAATTAAAAACATTATTTTAATGTATATTTGATTTTTATTTTTTTTTAACTTTTCTTTTAATTCATAAATCTCCTTTTAATGATTTTTACATTTAAATTTAAAGGTAAAATCAGTCATTATTTTTTAGTACAAATGACCTATTTTTTAGCACAAATGACCCACCTATCCTATTTTTGCTATTCTCAGAAAACTGGTATACTTTTGCAAACCGAACACCGATTTGGTGTATTTATGCAAATGGGCCATTATAATTATCGCATCGGGCCTCCAAAAACATCGGGATGACTCTGAGTCTCTGACGATGTACATTAATTAAGTTAACTCACGAAGCCAACCCTTTTCATTTAATGCAATGTGACATGCTACCCTTATCCATTCACACTGAACTCGACAGAATTAACATAAATTTTCTTTGGAACAAAGGACCTAGGCATAAACCTCTAATCGGCTAGTTTGAGGTCTGCAAGTTCAAACTTAATGGTTGTTTGGGCTTCCGCATTTTAGAAGATATGAACACCGCTCTTCAACTCAAACTAATATGGAAGATCTTAGCAAAACCCTCTAACCCCTAGGTCACGATTATCAAACATAAATACCTAAAAAATCAACACATTCTACAATATAAACGAAAAGGTAGCTCCTCCTGGCACTCAACTGAGCTATCAAACCTCATCTCAACCTTCAAAAATGGCATCAAGTGGTCAATCGGTAATGGTGAAGCCATTCACTTCTAGGCTGACTTATGGTGCGAACAGGTCCCTCTAGTTGAACTCACTAAAGATATCTCCAATTTAAATATTTCTACCACAGTCAATCACTTCATCCAAAACAACAAAACCTGGGACACTTTACACTCAATGAGGAACTAAAAGACCAATTAGACGAAAATATCATCAACACCATCTCCCTCGTATCAATCCCACAAAATATCAATCAGGATAGGCTTTACTCGAAATAGAGTAAGAATGGTTGGTTTTCTACCAAGTCGGCCATTAACATGCTTCACTCCGCTAAACAGCTTGTCCAATCAAACCTAAACTGGATTTGGCAGCTAGAGTTGCTCCCTAAAATTAAGGGTTTCCTCTGGCATCTATCAAAAAATGGTCTCCCAACATCGGTAAAGCTCTCCAATCGAGGCTTGGGCATCCCAACATACTACAATCTATGTGATTCGTGTTTTGAAGATTTTCCCCACCTACTTCTAGATTGTCCAATCACCAAAGAAATTGTGCATATTATCGACCGAAATCTATCGGCTAAACTACAAAGAATTCAATTCCAATCACAAAACATCTCTGATATGTTAAACATTATAAGGAAGGACTTAGGTAAACACTAGTTCACCAAACTCGCCACTATTTGGTGGTGTGTCTGGTTCTTTAGAAACAAATCTCTGTTTGACAATAAAAAGTCTGACCCCAGAACCATAATTGCTTATACTAACAAATAAATATACATCTGGAACAAAGTCAAAACCTAGACCGATGAAAGCATCCAACAACATTCCAACTATAACCCCAAAAACAAAAGACCCGCTATCAAATGGACCAAACTACCCCCAAACTGTTATAAGCTAAATTTTGACGGAGCTCTCTCCACTTCAAACATAGGTACTTTCGGTTTCATTATCCAGGATCATCTGGGGCAACCCATCTGCTCGGGTTCGAGTCCCTCTCCTTTTAAATATGTTATTGATGTGGAGGGGTTTGCTCTTTGGTATTGTATATCCATGTTGCCTTGGATTGTGACATTACTCACCTCCCCATTGAAGGTGACAATCTCTCCATCATTAATAGTCTAAAAGGACTCTGGTATCCTCTTGGAGAAGTTGACATGATCATTTCTAATCTTGTCCTCTCTCTGCGTCGTTTTATATCAGTCTCAATCTATCACATTTACAAGGATGCTAATATGGTTGTCGATCGTCTGTTGCATCTTGGTACGTCATGCTTTTTTCAAGGCCGTCGTTCCCACACGACCCTGAGCTAGCCAATCTCATCCTTCAGGATGCTCTTGGTTGAATGGAGTCTCCCATTATGCCAAAATTTTTCCGTTTTAAAAAAAGCATTATACCGAGTAATGTTATGTTTTCTTTTTCCATCTAGTTCAGATCAAAATTTACTAACTCCACTAAATAATTTGTCACATGCTACCGAATAATATTTTGATTTTTTTTATCCACTGAATAATTTGTCACATGTTACCGAATAATATTTCATTTTTTTGTCCATCAATTTTAGATAAAAGAAACCCCAAATCCATAAACAATACTTACGATTTACACGAATAATGTTTTATATTTCACCGAATAATGCTTCACACTTCACCTTTTATTAGATTATCGAGGATAATCTAATGTTTCACAAAATAATGCTTCATATTTCACCGAATAATGTTTCATATTTCACCGAATAATGTTTAGTTGTGTAGTTATACTCGTGCAATGAAGGTTTTTTATATTGTTTGTTAAACCGAATACTCCATTACTAACGAATAATGAATTATAATTTCACTGAATAATTAACCAACTCATTACCATTAGTAACTGAAATTCGACGCATACGTCTGAATAATTGACAAAACCTTACACTAAATTTGACACACCCCTCCCCACCCCACCCCACCCCGACCCCACCCCACCCACCCACAAAAAAAAAGACGAAGAAGATGAAGCCTTCATCTTCCTCTTCGTCGCGTCTCGAGTGCTCACATCGTCACCACCGCACTACTCGACCTCTTTGCCCTCGTCCGCGCCACCTCCGCCATCACATCGCCACCACCCTTCCTACACACTGACACCAGCGTCAACGTTGCGCTCTCCCTCACAGATGATGCATTTATGTTGCAAAAGACCAATTGAATCACCTATTGAACACAAACACAACAAATTTGACTAATTTTGAGACAATGATTCATAAGAACAACAAGATATCGCACAATAATTTGCAATAAACTAGAAAATGGGGGTTTATAAAATTTACTTAAATGCCTTCAATGGAGGAGAGAGAGGGAGAGATGGCCAGAGGTGGTGGCTGGAGGTGCTCGGCGGGATGGTTCAGAGCCGTTGCGTGCTCGGGAGGGGCAACAACTCCCAATCACCGCCGATATGCAGTAGCAACTCCCAATCGTCGTCGTTGATCACCTAGATCATTGCAAATCACTACTCTGATCACCACTTGGATTCCACTTGATCGCCTAAATCGCCGCCCGGACTCTGATGTGCAGATCGCCCCCGATCGTTCAAATACAGGAAGGCAATTGCAACTCACGCAATATAATAAATGTGGTTGTAAACTTTAATGTGACCTAAATATTTATTATTTGGGTTAATTGCGCTAAATATCCTAACCTTTATAGATAGTTGTGTTTAATATCTTGACCTTGTAAGATTTCGCGAAATATCCTGAACTTTGGTGTTAGTTGCGCTCTCTACCCTAGATAAGTTTCTTAAATTAAAAAATTGCACAGATGATGGAAAAATTACACAAAATCGCCCATATTCATAAAATATTTTCAATGTACCCCCAATATATTTAAAACTGAAAATAGCAAATTTACTCCTTTAAATAATTAATATAATTATTGAAAATAATTAATTTGAATTGTTTTTCTTAATAACATATGTTATAAAAAATATAAATTTATATATACCTATCTATATATGTGGATTTGTACATCTATTCTCTCTCTCTCTCTCTCTCTCTCTCTATATATATATATATATATATATATATATATATATATTGGTCCATATTATTTTATATATACTAAAACTAATACATAAAATCTTATGTGGTTTCTTGTGATTGAACCTTAAGAAAATATTTTTCATATAAATTCCATAATATTTATAAAAAAGATTCTATAAAAAATGCTAGCTATACATAAATGAAATATAATATTTTTACAAAAATAAAATAAAATATATTTTTAAAAAGAAATATTAAAATATATGAGAACTATTTATAATTAATAATGATATGATAAACATATATGAAAATTAGGCAAAATCGGGTATATACTCATGGAAACTTGATTAATTGGGCATATAATATGGTACTTACATATTAATCTTACGTAAATTAAAACTATGACTTTATACAATATAATTTTAAGGAAAAGAAGATATGATAAGACATAAATTTATTTTGAAGTAATTGATCTTATTTAAATTTTTTTAGAGCACACATTTTTATATGTATGACATAAATTTCCTTTTTTATTTTGATTAAAATTGTGGATTATTGATTTTTTTTTAAATATGGGTGCATGTTTTGTGTATTTTTCATATCATGTTAGTGAATTTATTAATTTAAGAAACTCATCTAGGGTAGAGAGCGCAACTAACAACAAAGTTTATGATATTTCGCGAAATCTTACAAGGTTGGGATATTAAGCGCAACTATCTACAAAGGTCAGGATATTTAGTGCAATTAACCCTTTATTTATTAATAAAATAGGGAAAAACTAGATTAATTTTGGTCATTAATCTCACCTCAATCAACGACCATTTTAATTTTTCAACACAAGAAGCAACTCAAAGAAAAAAAGATCCTTGATCGAGAGTGTAGCACTTTTATACATATGTTCCAACCTATTATTCAGTGAGATATTCATATGCATCAAATTATATGCAATTCTATCTAATCTAAACTCACTCCACTCGCAGCAACTACAATAAGCTATAGGTTACATAAATGACAATCTTTTTCAATACAATAGCATTGGCAAGAGGGTCGATGGTGATTATACTTATGAGTAGACAACTCAAGTGTGAGTTTTACGTTTTTAGACCGTTGTTTTGAGATCAGAAAAATTAGATTTGTGGTTTCGTTAAATACAAGGTCATCCACGAATGTGAATCCTTTCTCGGACTAATAACTTACTTTTTTAGTGTCACATCAGCTTAAGTACCCCATTTCGGATTTTTATTTTTTCACCCTTATTCACGAACCCCAACCTTGAACTCATAACATATTTTTTTATTTTCCTTTTTATTAAATGAAAATTTCTTATATTAAACTCATAATATAATCTATTCTCATTAATTTTATTATTATTAATAATTTTTTATTATTAATTATTAATTGTTTAAATATTATAATTAGTATAACGATTGGATTTTTATAATAAAATATTATTAATTATTTAAGTTTACAAAATAGGGTAAAATCATAAATGTTTTTCCTCTAAACATATTCAAAGTAGGTATCTATGTGTAGATAAAATTAAATTACACTAAAAAATATTTTTTTAATTTTTATAATGTAAAAATGGTCAAAATAGTCATTTTAAGAATTTATTTACTATCACTGTCACATGTCAACCCCTGAATGAGGCCACGTGGCAGCGGCCAACCTTTAGCTTTCTCACGCCCAGGCACATTGATGAGTTGCGTTTCATTGTTGCAAAAAGCAAAACGACATCGTTTTGTAATTTTTTTTGTCACACTCATGTGCATCCCGTGTGCTCTCAATTTTTGCACCGATGAACTCCGCTTTTTTCCGACTCTTTCAGGCGAGCTCGGACAACCGGATTCATCCGATTTTCCTTTTTTTTCCTTCATTATTTTCATACGTGGCACCTTGGATGAACCCACGGGTGCACTAATGCGGGTGCTCTAAGTAGGAATTTGGGTGTTGTTAAACATTTCTGATCTACCACTCAAAAACATCCTTAAGGATGAGTGCCTGAAGCTCATGATGATGCAAGAGAGAATCATTATCGAGTAGATATCGAAGATATCTTTATTTGATTTTCATTATAATCTACAGAGTATTATTTATAGGGCAATTTGCAAGGATATACCAACTTTTTTGGGGTGTGGCTAAATGACCATGCCATTCCACAAATGAAGTATGGTATAGTTTTGCAAATTTTTTTGCAATCGGGGCATGGGTTGCAGGTTGCCAAATTGATGGGAGAAAGGGAGGGGTATACTTCGATTTTTTTAATCAAAACCCAAATATAATTAGGGCTTTAGGTGTTTCTTGATCTATTCCATTTCTCATTTATTCCCATGTCCATTTGAGCAGTCATAGCCAAGTTTTATATGGTTCTCTTCTCAACGTCCTCGAGCCCTAAATCCCTAATTTGAGTGCTCGCCCTGGCTGCATCTTCATTTGTGTTGTTGGGTGGTGCTTGCCCTTTCCCCTCAATCCTCACTTTGCCGATGGCCCCGCCTCCTCTAGTTGCTCCGACTGCCCATCGATGCTCGCTTTTGTGCTTGACATCAATTGGTCCTCCTGTTTTCGATTCCTCCGGTAATCGATTCTCTCGCCCAGATCTCTATTATTGGTGGTGACTGGGCTCCTCTCCGACGTCGGCATCGGCTTTGTCTGTCGCCGCCTCCCCTCCCACTGGTGGTGCCCTGTTGGGGCCGGGTGCTCATTGCTAGTGCTCTGTATTAAAAAATAGTATAAAAAAATTGATGGTAAAAGCCTGCTACTCTTCATGGGTCCTTAATTGGGCCCGATTTTTGCGTAGTCTTGGGCCTATAAAATATATTATATATATATATATATATATTTTTTTTCCAACCAGTTATATATATGGTTGGATTGATACAAAATCCCGAAAAGGCTTTCTGGTGTGTTCTACGAGGGTGATTCTCGTTTGCCTTTTCGGTTGTTCTTGGTGGTGCTTGTCTGAGTTGGGGCTCTGCGCCCGGTGTCCGGTGTCGGTTGTTCTTGGTGGTCCTTATCGGACTAAAGTGGATGACAAGTGTTGTGGGTGTGGGTGAAGGGGGTGATGGGATGGATTATAGGTCTCATTGCCTACCCTAATAGTCCACCCATTAACTCGTCCCATTTACTCGCCCCACATATCCGCATGAAAACAGTAAAATATATGTGTGTTTTTACTATTTTAACCTTTACATATAAATAATTCAAACCCTAATCTTCACCACCGTCTCCCTCCATTTCGATATTCACTCTTCACATTCCATTTTATTCCATCACCATTTTGTTTTACCACTATCTTGGTATTCAGTTTCCACCTTCCACCTTTCACCGACATTCCATTTTTCAATTTTCACTGATATTTTATTTCACTCATTGGTCACCCGCTCTATTCGCATCACCCATACGACGAGTTAGAGGAGGTAAAAATATATTTGCAAGTGATACCCGGTAGTAGGGGTGATATTCGAGTCGAACGAGCGAGCTTGACATGTTCAAGCCCTTCACATTCACAAACTTCACAGTTGACGCCAATTGGGTTAGAAATCAATTTCAAACCCCGGATTTGAAATCAATTAAAAAAAAAGGTTTGAAGAAGAAATGTAGAAACCTTCACATTCACAAACTTCACAGTTGACGCCAGGGACAAAGAGACCAATCGCTAGAGACATCAAGAGCCGGAGGCCGCCGAGATTTGGAGACCGGAGTCGCCGGAAGTCGAGAGAGAGCCCAAAAACCAAATAGATCCGTACCCTTAATGGTCGAATTAGTCGAGAGAGAGATCGGATTTCTCAAATTTGTGAGACATAGACTAGATTTCTAGATCGAGAGTGAGACCTAGGAGAGATCTCAGATCTACGAACAGTGTAGAAGAGAGTGAAAGCGGAAAGCCGCCTACATACGAACTGTGTGGAAGACGAGTTGGGATAGACGACCTTCGAGAGTCGCCGACCGAGCGACAAAGAGAACTTCTCAGATCTACAGAGTCGAGAGAGGGCGGAGAGTGGGCATATTGGACGGCGTATGAACTATGAGAAAACCTCAGTTGAGGACAGATGAACTTCATTATTAAATATAACCTAGGGGCAGTTTTATAATTTAATTATATTGAACGAGCTTTTGAGCTCGGCACAGGCTTAGTTCGAGCCCAAAACTATGTTCAAACTCGGCTTGTTTACCCTTTACGAACAAGCTCGAGCCGAGCCCGAGCTGTTCGGCTCAGATAACAGCTTTATCCGGTAGCATTGTAGGATGGTCTGGATGGGTAATGCCTTGATGGAATGTCTTCTCCCTCCCTAACCCGCCCCATTTCCAACTGACGGGTCACATAATTTTACTTCTCGGGTTCTTCTTGTTCGGACCGAACTTCTCCCTCTAAGAGCCTCACAAGCGCTCGCAGACCGCCGCACGCCCTCGTCGCCGGTCACTCCTCTCCCGGAAAGCTGTTGCCGCTCTTCTTCCACCTGCAATGGCCATAGCCAAAACCAGGTCCGAGGAGGAGCAATCGTGCCTGGCTAGATTCTACAAAATTGTTCTCGGCTGGGACTACTTTAGCCTTCTGACAGAATCTCGAGTAAGTTTCCACCCCCGCTGTTAGGGCTAGGGTTTCTGAATCTACTGCCTCCTTGTTTTGATTCTGCGACAGAGCTATGTTCGCATTGAATGTTGCGCTCTGTTTGTGTGCGTAGAAACATGGCAAAGGTAAAACTGCTCGCGCGACAGGATTGAAGAAGGTGAAAGATACGTACTCGGATGTGGATGATTATCTCTCGACGTTCGAGCCTCTTCTCTTTGAAGAAGTTAAGGCTCAAATTGTCCAAGGAACTGATGAAGAAGAGGGTAATTTTCTGATTGTAGTTCATTTTATCCTTTCATGTTGTTTTCTTGCTAATATTACTTTGGATTTTATTTTAAGTCACTGCTGTCTGCAACTTATAAAAATTCTGAGGGGATCACAGGAAGCTGATTCAAAGGGGGTTGCTTGACTGTTGTTGACTAAATAGCACACTATTATTGCAATGGTCATATGGATACAATTTCCATCCAAGTTGTTGGCTCTTTTCTGTATGATTAGATTTTATATGATTCCTTGGTGTATTTAACTTAATCTGGCTAAAAGGTTCTAAGCTGTCATTCATAGGTGTTTTGTATTTATTTTTTGTGGATCATAGAGTAAAGCATCGTTCACAAAAGGTGCACTGAAGTTGGCGTTAATTTCTGTCATTGAAAATATTCATATAATGGATGATTGATACTTTTGAGTGCTCTCTATGAATGGGTACTTCTTGTGAGGGTAAAAGTATTGATACTCAGATCCTACAAGCATGTACCAGCAAAATGCTACGCCAAATTGAAGTTTGAAATAATGGGAAGTTTTTTGTTCAATATATACTGTTTGTCATTTTTAATTTTTTTAAAATTTACTAATATTCTAATCTTCAATAAATCTCAAATTTACTTAATATTGGTTCTATAATCAATTTAAAAGGGCTTTATCTCTCATGTCTTGCTGATAATATTAGCCTTGGATGTTGGAGATATGATAAGCAAAATATGATTTCCAGTTTGCACTAAATTGTTCATTTTTAAAATTTTTTTTTTTATTTTGACAGAGATTTCAGTGGGGCAACAAAAGCCAGGAGTGATACAGGAATGTAGTGAATCTGAGGGGTTTTGCAAACTGGATGTCCTTTACATTGTTGATGAAAAGGAAACAGTCTCACAGAATGATCTTTTGTTACTTTCAAAAGAAAAGGTTGTAGACTAATTTCTTCTATCTTGTGTTGAGTTTAGTTTCTTCAAGTATTTAAAATAAATTTGTTTAGCTTTTTTGTTTTCTCCACCTCTAATGTGACACAGCAGTATTGTGTAGATTGATATGTTAATACTTGATTAAGCACAATATGTATATCATTAACTTAAGGAATTTGCTGAAAAATGGTCAAATTTACAGTTTGGGACTGTCACTAAGCCCACTTGTGCATTCGCGTTTGTGGAACATCGACAACCAGACTCTCTGAAATTGAGGCTGTTCTTACAAGGAGAAGTCAAAGGGATGGATGTTAATAAAACCAAAACTAGTACAAGACTTGCAACTTTCCGAACATTTGCCAGTGAAACAGGCTCTTATGTGCATATTTCCAAGGTAATGCTTTATTTCTCATAGATGTTTATAAGTTATAACTTCCTTCATTCTTGAACCCTGAAGTTTCCATTCTGATGCATCCTATTGATCTATTATGAGCTGATTTTGCTATCAAGCCCCAAGTAATTTTGGACGCCTGTGGAGGTGTCTAAAACTTAATTATTAGAGTATTATTTTTTGTGTTATAATCCATGCAATTAGAAGTCTCAATATTTGCCTCCCTCCTTCTGCCTTGCATTTCAATTCCACATCTGACTTGTTGCCATTGTCAGCTTACATCTCAGTTTTTGGTTTTCTTGTTTTATCATCAGCTTGGAATCAGCCAGAGTGCCTTATCAGTTGCTTCATAATTTCACAGGTTTGCAGCCTGTCAACAATCATTCGCGAGTTTGTTGCATTGCACTCTATTACTTCTCTTCCCTTTAGGGATTTGATTCTTAAGGCTGCTGATTGTGATGCGGGATCCATTGATCGTGCTTGGAAGATCCCTGAACAGCTTATGCAATATATTGAAACTAGTCACAATGCTTCGCAGCTGGAGGCTATCCGTGTAAGTATCTATTCAATGCATCTACTGTATTTAATTGCGTTGAATTCATATTGTTACATGATTGGTTAATCTCCATATTTTGTGGCATCTCAACCCCTTTTCACTTCTATTCCTTCCTTTATATTATACCATCTTTGACATCCATCAAATAATAGATCGATTTTTCCCTTCTCCTGCAGGCTGGTTTATCTCGGAAATCTTTTGTGCTTATACAGGTTTGAAGTATTCTATTTGGAGAAACACTAATGTCACTTCCCTCTTTTTCTCTAAGTCAATGTTGTTCTCTATTAGTTTTTTCTTAATGTGAAAACTACCAACATTTATTTGGTGGACATGTATGTAATGCACACTTGTTTGGGTAAAGTGGAATAGAAACTGAACTGAGCTAGTAAGCTGGGAAGTTGCTTCTGTGGCCTGTGGTTGCCTGTTACAAATGTTTGGATCATTTGATTCTCTTGTTAATTGACGAAAAAAATTGATGATATAAAGGTGAAAGAAAATACCGGGCTACTTATTCTGATGTGCTTGGTATCTCCTCTATTCCTATGAAGGCGGCACATGTGTTTGCTCTGATCTAGACCCTACGTTTGCCTTGACTGCATGGCATCTCTTAGTCCTTTAATTTGAGATTTATTCTAAGAGGAAACATCTGGCTGGGCATTTTTTATCCGTTATTTTTGTTTGGTTGGCACTTGGCAATTTTTCTCTAGTGGTTGTTAATCCTTGTTGGCCTGGAAACTGTTTTTCTCCTTTTGCATATATTCTGGTTCCGTTTCTACTACTACGATTGTCTTGTGTGGCTATCTGCTTGTTTATAAACTATATTGTGCTTGCTTTAGCGTTGGAACCTTATTTTTTATTATGTCAGGGCCCTCCTGGGACTGGGAAAACACAAACAATCCTTGGACTTCTTAGTGCTATTCTGCATTCAACTCCAGCAAGGATGCATACTAAGTGAGTTTTTTTTTCGAATTTTAAACCTGGTGCAACATTATTTTAGGGGACTCTCTCCCCCTTCCCAGTTGGGATCCCCCATCCCACTTCGGTGTCCCCTTTGGTGTCTTATAAAATTATTTTAACCCTAAATTAATGTTAAAAAATTTAAAAAATGATAATAATCTTATAATGACAATTCATATAAATTTGTAAAAAATCATAGTTTTGTTTTATAAAAATAATGACTAAAAAATGTTATTTTGAAACATTTCATCCTAATTTTTTTTCTAAAATTTATTCTTTATGATTTTCCACGTTTTCTTTTTTTACAAATATATTATGTATGTGCATTATCATTTATAAGATTAATATAGTTTTTTGAAATTTTTTTACATTAATTTAGGTTTAAAATAATTTTGTGGGATGGGGGATCCCACCCACTCCCATACCCCTGTCTTTATCCATACATTACTAGATTTGACTCCTTTTTTCATGCAGGCAAAAGTTGCATGATAAGAAGCAATGGCCAGATCCACCAATTGATTATAAGTACGTTTCTTTTGCCTTGTGATAATAATTGGCGTCTTTCTTTGCTTCAGTATTTGAAAAAGCTAGAGGCGACACAACTCTATCTTCCTTTATGCCTTGTTGTATGGCTATCTTATCCCTCCATTGGTTTAACTTATATAATGCTATTTTTTTAATTCATTTAAAATGAGAGTGCTAGATCCTTTTGCATGTTTTAGAAGGTTGGTAACTTGCTTATTTAGTGGAAGTGGAGGTTATATTTATGGCCATGTTAGCACTTTTAGTGTAGTCAAACATGCGTGGATATGATTTTGTCTTTTTCTTTAGTTCATAAAATTTATGGTGCATGATTTACTTACTCTTCGTCTGCTGGCAGCTAATGACACTGAGAAAACTAAGCACTTCATTTTATCTGATTGTTGATTCCAGAGGTTTTGATGTCGGTGTCTAAAGAGGCCTTGTGTGTGAAAACCAGACCATTGCAGATTGTTATTCTTTTTATCTTGATCAATTGCAGGACATACTTCTAATGATTGAAGGTTTGATGATTTAGAACTTTATGCAGCTGCAGTTTGAACTCAATAATTGATAAGGATTGCCGTTGGGCTTTTTATTGATGTTGTTAATGAATAATGATCATTCTGGAGTCTTAAACTTTGTTCTTTTCTACAGGGTGACACTCAATCGTGTCCACAATTGATGTATTTATTTGCTCACCCAGAATAGTCTACTTTAATTCAATTACTTGCAGATCTATGGTTGTCTTAACTATATCGCATTTGTGAATTTGTGGAACAAAATTCTGCAGCGTGTATGTGCTTGCAATTGCATGTCATCTTATGCTTTCTTAAAATTTAAAGTAAGTGTTTTTGGATGGTTTGCAGATATAATCATTGGAATTTAGCTTCTCCATGGCTGTCTGGTAATAACAAAAGGGATGAGGTCATGCCTGTGAATGGTGATGATGGCTTCTTTCCTATCACGGGAAATGAAATGGTAAATTAGTGTCTTTTATCTCTTAAGTTAATGGGATTTCCAAACTCTAAATGTACATCTACAATGCAGAAACCAGAGGTGGTGGATTCTAGTCGTAAGTATCGTGTTCGTGTGCTGGTATGTGCCCCATCTAATTCAGCTCTAGATGAAATCGTGTTGCGTGTGATAAACCGAGGTATTGAATTTTCTGTCTGTTATATCATAATTTGTTAAAATTTATATTCTTGACATGTAAAGAAAGAAAGAAAGAATTGCAAGCACAAGTGAAATAAGGGAAGTAAAGAAGCCCAAACCATATGACAGAAGAGCTGAAAGAATGAAAGACCAAAAACGTATCTTGTATCCAATGGCTCCCACCACACTTGAATTTGCTAGAAGGATGAAAAATGTTTGTAAAATAAGAAGGGATAGCTACAGTATATTTTATAAGCTCCTTATTTATTCTACAATGAATTTCTTTTCCTTTATTACCTTATTTAAAATTTTGTCTCAGGGATCCATGATGAGAATGATCTTGCGTATAATCCTAAAATTGTGCGGATTGGGTTGAAAGCTCATCACTCTGTTCAGTCAGTCTCCATGGATTACTTGGTGAGATCAGGAAAACCATCAATACTTATTTATTTGTTTGTTGTTTTTGTATTGTCCATCTGTTTTACCAATTTGATACAAATTTAAATATTTTACTCTTTTACCATTCAGTAAAGAATTTTTTGAACTATTTCCAGCATAGAAATATCATTCCTGTTGGATCTTTTTGTTCTAGTATGTCAATTTGTATACTTGTGAGTTTTAAGTGTCAATAATGTATCCAGTGAAGGAATATGATACTTTATTTTCCTTAATGGCTTGCACTTTTTCTACAACCTATTTCCCTTTTCATGTTTTTTTCTGCAGTGTATTGTGTTGATTTTTTGTAAGCATTTTATTATAGCAAGCAATTTTTCTTTGAAGGTAGCACAAAAGCTAGCTGGTATTGGTGATTACCTGACTGCTGATAAGCAGAAACAAGGATCTGCTGCAGTGGATAGGGACAGCATTCGGGCTTCAGTTTTGGATGAAGCTGTTGTTGTAGGCAACTTCTCTTCTCAAAGAAAATTTGAAAGTTTGTTTGGTTTTATACTCCATATCTAACATTCCTTCATGATTGACCAGGTGTTTTCCACTCTTAGCTTCAGTGGTTCTAGTATTTTCTCTAAATTGAACCGCAGTTTTGATGTTGTCATAATAGATGAAGCAGCTCAAGCTGTAAGTCTTCCACCTTAGTCTATTTTTTGGTTAGTTATGGATGGAAGCTCTGCTGCATAGAGTTATATGTTTGAATGTATTATGCAGTAGATGATATGACTAAATATATTGCATCTGTTAATGATTGCATGATAAACAACATATTTATCACAATTAGTCCTATTTTTATACAATTCGATCATGACTTGTCTATCATACACCTGTACGCATATTCAAAACCGTAGTTATTCTCTAATTCATTGCTGTCCAAACAAGGGCAGGCCTTACTGTACATTTTCTTCCTCTTTCCTTTGCTTTTCTCATTGTCTAGCAAAAGAAGGGGGGCAGTGGTGGAGGATGAACTGGTTTAGCTGCTGGTGGAATTGTTTGGTTCTTGGTTATGATGCTTGTGTGACATAGGTTACTGATAGATGGTGCGATGCAAATCTTTAGATGCTTAGATTTATCTAAGTTCTTTCATATTGTTTTCCTCTATTGGCTGCATCATACTCCAGATTGTTTTCCTCTATTGGCTGCATTGTTATTGCGTGTCATCTTTCTTGCAACATCACTTAAAACTTCCCTTCTTTGAAAACAGGTGGAAGCAGCAACACTTGTCCCATTGTCAAGTGGATGTAAGCAAGTCTTCTTGGTAACGTCCCTTAAATCTGCTTCTTATATTGTGTGCTCAATGAACTCTTGCTTTAAATTATCATATTAAGGTTATTATATCACAAGTGGTATGGAGTATTCACCTTTTTTTTTTGAGCTTATCCAACCGCTGGTGTTTGACTTTTCTGCTGGTGTTTGTCAGCTTACTTCCCATTTTGCATCTCCAGGTTACATAATGGGTAGCACTACTAGCACATAAAGCCCGTTCCGTTGATTAGAGGATTATACTTTCTACTTCTTTCCCTCTTGTCAGTAGTCAATTTAATATCTGGAAAAGAATGCAGTGCACTTTTACAGCAGTATTTTAAGGAGACTAGTGATTAAGAACAACCTTGGTATTGCTTGTTTTCATGACAGATTGGAAAGGGTGGGGTGGGGTGGGGTTTGTGGGGGAGGTATTTCATTCAGTGCGATGAGAATGTGGTTTTCTTGGGCCTAGATAGTCACTTGATGATGTCTACCTGCAAGCAGTGGAGCGTTGTAGTAGATCCAGCAGTCTCCGTGCTAGCTATCCTTCTCTCTCAATTAGCAGGTTTTAAACTGATTGTCATGACATGCGCATACCTCAAAGAGTGTTATATGGTATCTATGAACTAAAATGCAACTCGTCTTTTATAGGAAGATGGAATACCTCCTTAGAAGTTGTCATCTCTGATAAACTGTACATTTTTTCGTATTTTGTTTAATTTCCTAATTGAGAACAATTTTTTTCATCTGATAAGACAAGCTATAACGAGTTATGATGATATGTGGAAGTTTATAATTCATATTCTACCTTTCCATGGTTATTGCATACTCTCTTGAAGGTAGAACTACTCAGTGTCTTGACATGCATAATGTTTGCTGCTCGTAGGTTGGTGATCCAGTTCAACTACCAGCCACTGTTATATCCCCCATAGCTGAAAAGTTGGGGTAAGTTGAGTGAATCGTGATAGTTACTTTCAATTTGGAATTTTTATATGAGCTTCATATTGCTCACCTTATTTGTGTTTTTGTTCTAGATATGGCATGAGCTTATTCAAAAGATTCCAACGAGCTGGCTATCCAGTTTCAATGCTGAAGACACAGTATCGTATGCATCCAGAGGTGAGAGCTTTGACAATAGTCAACATAATTGTGAAATTTTACCTCTTGATCAGGACTTTTCTTTATTACAGAAATACTAAAGCGCTGTTCTTAGTCAACTCCCTTTTATTTATTTATTTATTGTTTTGGTGCTTCTTATTTAAATGTTTTGAAAGGGAGTCGGTTGTTTTTTTTAAATAAAAAAATTATGGTTATGTTATTGGGAAAAAGTAATTCCTGCTTTGTTCTTTTTACAGATAAGAAGTTTTCCTTCTAAGGAGTTCTATGATGATGCTTTAGAAGATGGTGCTGATCTTGAAAAGCAGACAAAGCGTTTATGGCATGATTATCGATGTTTTGGACCCTTTTGCTTCTTTGACATTCAGGAGAGTGAAGAGTCACAACCTAGTGGGAGTGGCTCTTGGATAAATGTTGATGAAGTTGAATTTGTCCTCCTCTTGTATCAGAAGCTGGTGGCAAGGCATCCAGAACTGAAATCAAGTTCAATGTTGGCTATTATTTCTCCTTATAGACATCAGGTTAAGCTCATCCGTGAAAGGTTTCGAGAGATGTTTGGGGTTGAATCTGACAAATTTGTGGACATAAATACCGTCGATGGATTCCAGGTATGATGCATGCTACAGTTTATTTTATTTTATTTTTTTTACTTTGTACTTTGTGCAAATTTTCTTATGAAAATCACAACTAACTAGTGTCTGAATGGAACTACTGCAGCTGGCCCTAATAGGTCCTATTCTGTTCACCTAGTTTATTTAAATTTTCGGCTTCTTTAAAAATTAAACCATCTCTGGATTTGTTATCCTAAAAGCTGATAGGCTGTATGTATATATGATATCAAATAGAACATTGCTCAAGGGTTATATGTAAATTTTCAAGATTGTATCTTGTTTGAATATGCTTTTAAATATCCTATCGCATTTGCTTCTGGAAATCCATTTCTGGTTTTCGCATTGTTGTTTGTTTGGCATGGCTGGTTCCAAGTATTGAAATCATTTCAAAGTTGAAATGGCCTCATCTTTACAGGGCTATAGTGCTGTTGTCCTCTACTTCTTACATTCGTGTCTGCTTGTACTAACTTGTCAGCTTCCTTCCACTTCTACTTTCCTACTTACTAATCTTCATGACAGGGACGGGAAAAGGATGTTGCTATATTCTCTTGTGTCAGATCAAGCAAAGACAAAGGTATAGGCTTTGTTGCTGATTTTCGGCGTATGAATGTTGGCATCACCAGAGCACGGTCTTCTGTACTGGTATGCTACTGTTTACTTCAATATCTGTTTATTTGGATGATTCTGGATGTTATAGATTTTAAATCACCTTCCGTATTTACAAAACTTTGAATACGTGGAATGTATATTCACCTAAAGAGAGTGCGATGCATATTTTGACACCAATGTTTGTTAAAAATTTTATGCAATCATTTCCGTTTTCTTTAGTTATGGCCTTTGCAAGCAATACATCTTCTGTTTCCTTAGATTTCACTGCTAGCCTCTGCCATCAACCAAAAAAAGGATCCAGAGTTGAGCACAAATTATAGGGGCAATGAATCCAGATTTGGGAAATTTTGTAGTTGTGTGCATGCATATTTCTCTGGTCACATGTATTTGTGTTTGAGCGTGTGCAAGCGAACAAAAAATTCTTTCACATTAGTAAGCTAGCTTTGTAAGCTAAGCAAACCTAATTCTCCAGGCACTATGGTAGGACGTGGTGAGGAAGGGAGGAGTTGAGAGTTATGAACTTGTGATAGTGGTGGAGATGGAAAGATGGGAATGCGAACTTAGGACACTCTATAAGTAGAAAAAGATAACATCACTAGTGGCTACAGTTAGCACCTTGTCTCGTAGGGAGTGACAGGATAGAAGTTTGAAAACTGCGAGCCTTCTTGCGCAAAAATGTGGTTTATGACATCGACAAACAAAATATATATCTTCCTCTGTGAATGGCTAAAAAAAGCGTTTTGTTTTTCCTTACAAATCTAATAACAGAACCAATTAAAAATGAATGGCCATGTAATTTGTTTTGGTTTTTTATGTAGGTGGTGGGATCGGCATCAACGTTAAAGCGGGACACCCACTGGAGTAACCTGGTGGAAAGTGCTGAAAAGAGAGATTGTTTATTCCAGGTCAGTATATGCAGTATTTTGTTATCTGCAGCCACTGTTCTAAAAAACCCTTCAAGGTCCGCCTAGAACCCCGCCTAAACCCTTAACCTCACCCCACCGTCAAGGTCGTCAATGTCGCCAAGACCCACCTAGACCACAAAGACTCGCCATGAAATCCATCTAGACCCCGCCTAGACCCTTGACCCTACCCTACCGCAAGCACCCGCCAAGCATTTTTTAGAACATTGTCTGCAGCAATACCAATTTGGCAGTGCAATTGGTTCACTTTATGCCTGAAAATGGTTAAATCACTGATTTTCTTCATTGTTCAACTTCTATTTTATTGCGAATTTTCTTGTAGCTACTGAGGGTATGAAACCATTTTAATAATTTCAGCCATTGCTATTGGCATATGCTGCCGATTTATGATTGATCAGAAAATTTCTAGTAAGGGGAGATTTCGGACGAATAATTTACAATCTAGACACTGCATTCAAGTTTAAGCTCATTGAAACGCTAAAGATCTTGTTTCAGCTTCTAATCCAAATAAAGTCTCTCAAACCATATGTGGAAGCTGTACATGTTTCATTCTTTCTAGGCTTGAGCCAACCTATGATGATTTGCTTGCAGGTTTCAAAGCCCTACGCTTCATTTTTCACCAATGACAACTTGAAACTGATGGAGGTGAAGGACCGTGGAGAGCTTGACGAAGATATGGGCTTCGATGTTGAGACATATGGTAATCCTGATGATCCTGACATCATACTAGATGAAAACGATGATGGCGATGATGGTAATGACATGGGAGGGGATGACGACTGATTCAACCAGCAATCATGGTAAGCTGTTTACAGCAATCATTTTGATAGCGGACCAAGGATTAAATATATAAAGAAAACGTTTTAATGATAGAAATTAGTTAAGAGTTAATATTGTTTTTATTTTGATAGATTATGTTGTTTACATCATTCATTTTGATAGCGGACCAAGGATTCAAGTACAAATTACCACATTACTAGTTAGGGGAAACTGGTCCTTCGCAACTCATCCCTAAGAAACATATTAAAACCCGGAGGAACCGAGAGGGAAATGTTGCATTGGCCACAAAATCTATCCCGTGATTTGCCTCTATAGACATGAAAGAAACTGAGAGACGAGTCTCTACGCATAAAGCCTTGGTATAACGAAACTAGGCTATAAAGAGGATGGGCCATTTTGGGACATTTTTGAAGCAGAAATGATGAACATTGATTCCAAACAAAATTCGGTACATAAAACAGCCACCAAAGATCTACCACAGCAATAGAAAAAGAGCTGTCTAGAGGACAAGGTTTGGTCATGGAAATTAGGCCAATAGTGAGCATGAATAAAGTAAAGACCAAACCTTGTTTGCATATCCAGATTCACTCGAGAGATGAGAAAGAGTGAAGGAGTTTCAATGCCACCAGTGCAGGAAGAAAACATCGAGATTGAGATGTCGATGACAACATTTGACATTGGTGAGCACACAACCTTGAGCGACTAGCCAAATTGTCTCCCTCAATCTCGCATGGATACAACCAGCAATCTTTGAGTGCGTTAATCACCGTGAAATTGTCTGATTTGTCTCCCTCAATTAGTATTTGTGTAAGTCCTAACTTTATCGCCGTAAAAAACCAAGCTGAGTTATTGCTTCCCACGCTAGAGCATTCTTCGGACCTAGCTGGGCTCCTCCATCCGCAATAGAATCACCCAAATGGTCTCCAATGATGAAGCATGTAGAAGCTTCCATCAAAATTAATTTTGTACTATGATTTTGCTCATGGTTTTTCCCATATTAATTTTGTATGATTCTGCTGGTGGTTTTTCCATACAAGTCTTTTCCCATTTTGCTAGAGTTTGATTCGAGAATATTTCCATATCATGAATTGTTGTAGAATCGTTTTGATAAAATAAAACAATTGCTTGTTTTTGTTAGTGCAAATGCTCCACCAAGTTGTTGCTAATACTGATTTTATTTTTGGGAGAATTGTGCTATAGGCCATAATTAGGGCCTTTATTAGTAAAATGTCCACCCTTCCCCCCAAATTGGCAAAATATCCACCTTCCCTTGCCCCCCCCCCACACGCGCCCCTTGTGCCCCCCTTCTGTTTCAGCACATTTGATTTCAGCAACTCCTATTTCAGCGTTTTTTTTTTTCGCGTTGCTGAAACCGAAGTTGCTGAAACCAAAGTTATTGAAACCGAAGTTGCTGAAATTGTTGAAAATAGTTTTTTTTTTTTTCGCGCGTTGCTGAAACCTAAGTTGCTGAAATCGGAGTTGCTGAAACCAGGGTTGCTGAAACCGGAGTTGCTTAAATTGTTTTTGCAATTGCTGAAATTAGTTTTTTATTTTTTCGCATCAGCGCTTCGACATCGAAGATGCTGAAACCGCAGTTGCTGAAATTGTTGAAATTAGTTTTTTTTTCGCGCGTTACTGAAACCTAAGTTGCTGAAATTGTTGAAATTAGTTTTTTTTTTCGCGCGTTGCTGAAACCTAAGTTGCTGAAATCGAAGTAGCTGAAACCAAGGTTGCTGATACCGGAGTTGCTTAAATTGTTGTTGCAATTGCTGAAATTAGTTTTTTTTATTTTTTCGCATCAGCGCTTCGACATCGAAGATGCTGAAACCGCAGTTGCTGAAATTGTTGAAATTAGTTTTTTTTTCCGCGCGTTGCTGAAACCTAAGTTGCTGAAATCGGAGTTGCTGAAACCGGAGTTGCTTAAATTGTTGTTGCAATTGCTGAAATTATTTTTTTATTTTTTCGCGTCAGCGCTTCGACATCGGAGTTGCTGAAACCGTGTTGCTGAAGCCGGAATTGCTTTTTTTTTTTCTTCTTTTTTTTCACGCGTTGTTGAAACCGAAGTTGCTGAAACCAGAGATGCTGAAACCGGAGTTTCTTTTTTTTTTCTTTTTTTTTTCGCGTCACCACTTTGAAACCGGAGTTGCTGAAATTGTTGAAATTAGTTTTTTTTTTCGCCTATGCGGGATTCGAACACACGTATTTGCGCATAAGCACATCACTCTACCATTGAGCTAAGAGGCTTTTTAAAGAGATTTAAAGCAAGGAATATCAAAAATGTAATTCTATACCCGGACATGATCGAAGACTCCCTCACCATTAATAAACACTATACCTGGACATGATCTAAGACTCCGTCACCATTAATTAAGCAAGACGGCGGTGAAATTAACAAACTTGTCAAAAAGTCAAACAACAATCTATTAGCAAACGGAGGAAGTAAAACACGATTATAACATCCAAGATAGACAATTAATTAAGAATATATATATATAGAGAATAACAACTCACATCCATTTATATATATAAGATAATTGAAGTAGAAGCGCAGAGGCATAAAATCAAACCTTCACACCGGTACAACTAATGGATCGGAGTTGTTGAAATTAATCCTAACCGGCAGTCGATTGACCTTTTGGCACTTTATATGCACAGTTGGGAGTTGAAATCTCGATTGATAAATAAGAATTTTAGCCCATATAAACAGGGCCACAATTGGGAGTTGAATTTGTGATATAAACAGGGCCACAGGGAGAAACTAACCCCTTTTGTTTTTTGTTTTTTGGTAGAGAAAGGTAATGATTACCCTTATGAATATAGTCCATATTTAAGTTAAGATTCATTGATCACTATTCTAATCATTCCCCTTCTTCTCCCATTTTACATACAAATTTGTTACCCTTCTATTCTCTCTAATTTGAAGGAAGGTAACTAATACCTCTAGGATAGGCTAATAATCCCCCACCCTCTCCTCCAACCTCACAAAAAATGATGATCATATACATTTTATATGTAAAATTTAATACCTTACCTTTCCATTCCCCTCTTATATAAACAAACGAGCCCTAAATGTGTTCGTATTAAGAGCAAACAAGGTGAGAGCTAATCGAACAGGTAAAAGAGAGAGGAATAGACGAAAACTGCAGAAACTCCATTAAAGCAAAATAAAGAGAGAATCAATCAATTCTAACAACATGATATCAAATTCGACGGAAAACTTACCGGGAAGAGGTACTGGAGATTGCTTTTTCCTCCTAAACCTCAAGCGATTCGAAACCGCAAGCGGTAAAAGCGCCTACCAAAACTCCTGAACCTCAACAGCAAAATTCAACACGCTTTCGAAATGATAACCAAACCACGAAAGAGATTTTTTCAGACTGGAGTGAATGGATCGAATTTGAGAAGCGTAAGCCTTGAAAAACGCCGACGAAACCTCTGAAACCTCAAGTAATTCGCTATGGCCGCGATCAAGCTTGATTTCCCCCGTCCCTGGCGGTCCGTACAGCAGCTAGCCGCGTTCCCAGGCCTTTCCGAAGGAGGCGAGCAGCCATGGGGAAGAGCTGCAACGGCATCGCGCGGCGACGATGCAGGAGGGATCGAAGGAGGCGACGATGCAGGAGGGATCATCGGAGGCTTCAGATTTGTGGTGGAAGCAGATCGGACGCATCTTCTTCCTCCTGATGCCAAACGCCGTCTGTTGAAGAAGGAATAGGATGAAGGACCAGGCCCCCGTCAGTTGAAGAAGAAATTAGGTTTAAAATTTGGATGGACTTTTTACCAATAAAATCAATCCATGGACAGTTTTTCAATTTAGGCCCAAAAAGTGGCCTGTTTGGCAAATTAAATCTTTATTTTTGGTTTAGATTTCAAAATATAAATATCAGATTGATATTTTCCTTGATGTTATTATATGACAATTGGTTCATTTCAAAGACAGGCTCTTTCCTTATACCCGTTGTTAACCACTCCACACAACCAACCATGTCCAGTCACACGCTTTTTTTGTAGTGGGGAAAACGAGAGCAAGCTCTCAAAAACTAAACAACACAAACGAAAACAAAACGTGGGCTACAAGCGGGTGAGGCGGGGAGTAGCCCTTCCCCTAGCGTCTTCCTCAATGATAAACAAAACACCCTCAGACGGACTAGAGAGTAAATGGAAATCAATAGAGAAGGAAAAAGCAAGTTCAGCAAGGGAGTCCGCAATCGAGTTCACTTCCCTGAAGACATGGCGGAATTGGATGTCCAGTCACATGATGAATGAATTAATATAGAAGCTAGCTTAAGCTTGGAAAAGTACCAAAGATCCATGCTACTGTGTCTAACTCAATCTGTTTTATTATATGAAATGATGGAGATTTATGCACACAACTGTGTGTGAATTTTAAAATTCCCTAAATGGTCCGTCTCTGAGCCATCATGGAGAACATATATATCACACAATGTTGATGTTGTACAAAATACATTTCAAAAGAATTATCGGCGCAACCTATCTTGGTTGGCGTCAAATCTCAACTCTCGCTCTCAACAACAACACAAATCTCGCAGATACATATATCGATCAATCTCAACAAAAGCCTGTTGTAGAATAAACACGTTGCCGATTATATTATTAAATGAATAGAAAGACACGCGATCTCTTGATCGATCACGCTTCTAGCTTGAGTGAATATGTTAACAGGGATTGATGTAGTGCGGAGGCCTCATGCTTGTAGCTTGAGTCGGACCGTTCTTGACGATGAGCACAGTGTCCATACCCCAGCTTGCATGCCTCTCCAGATGACAATGCATGAACCACACCCCTGCAGTTTCCCATACTCCAATCTTTAGTTCAGACATATGCTCAAATTCACCTTGTTTTATCAACTAATTACAAACAAAACTTGTTTCAGGCCAAATTTTTGTTTGTCCTTGCCTTAGTTTTCAAGGGATTCTTACTATTTAGATGGCCGGTTTTAAGATCGAACATCTCCAACAGATTTCCCATTTTGAAGTTTTTGGATAATTTTAAGGCGTTTTTTGTCCAACAAATTCCCAATCTCATTCTTCAAAAAGGGAAGCAACGAAAAAAAAGTTTAAATAATGTGTATTTTGTTTTCCCTTTTTGGATAAGCATTTAGAGATGGTCTAATTATGCATGTTGGACTTGTCTTGATTTGGATATGTGAAACAAAGAAAGATTAAAGAAAGAGAAAATAAACAAGTGAACTCACCAGGGTTGTTAGCTTTGAATCTGATAGCAGTCCAGCCATTCTTCGGGACACCGATGGTGTTAACCTCCGCCGGATCCTTCAAATTGTATCCTTTAGGGCTTTCGTCGACGTTGAAGATGCCGTTTCCCCATCCCAGGACGTAGTAGCTGTACCCGTGCAAGTGCATCGGGTGGTTCTCCGAAGCATTCATCACGTTCGTCCCTTGGAACACGATCTCCACCGTCTGGTTGTATTCCACCTCGATAATCCTTGTCCCATTCAAATCCGACATCGTGTAATTATCCCCAATCATCGGAGACATCGTGTAGTTAAACACATAAGGCGGCTCATCGGGGAAATCTGCCTTGTAAACACTGCTAAGGTTCTTCCAATAGGCTTGAAGGACGTCGATTTTGGGGGCGTCGAATGTCACATTGTTGAGGCTCGCCGAGAGGATGTTGTTGTTGGGGCCGGAGCAGTTTTTACCGTCCTCGCAAGGTAGGGTTCCAACGGCGAGTGTCATGATAATCCTACGGTCTATGGTTTGGGGGACGTCTATCGGGTGGTCGGTGGTGTCTAGGGCACGAAACTGGCGCGTGAAGGCAATGGCGGCGGTGCTACTATTGTAGTCGGGGAGCGTAGGGAAGGTGGCATTGGCAGGTGGGGTGTAGTTTCCGGCATACTTAACGAGAGCGGTGGTGGTGGCATTCGAGAAAACGAGCTCGCCAAAAGCTCTGGAGGCCATGTAGTAGTAGCTAGGATCCTGGTTGGCTACTAGGAGGACGTCCATGGTCTGACCTGGTGTGATCATAATGTAGTTGGTGGTAATGGGCTTGATGTAGGCCGCGTCGATACCGACCACTATGAGCTTATGGTTGGCCACCATGAAGAACATCTCTTCGTTCATGACGCCGTTTATGATGCGTAATAGGTAGGTTTTGCCATGTTCCACCGTCATATTGAACATATCTGCACGAATTTCAAATTCAAAAAAGCTAGGCTTAATGCAAGTGACATCTTTTATGTGTACGGATATACATGCACTAGTAGCTCAGTATATAAGCGCAGTGAGGTTTCAACGTCTACTCTTTTATTTTCTTCTCGTCTCATTAAGAATTCATATAATGTCCACGAATTAAAAATCCTAATAGCTTAGCTCGGAAGAATCTAACTCGGTATGAATGTTAGCGATCGAGGGATAATGTGATGATCGTTATATTGGAGGTCGGGGGATAATGTTAGCGATCGTCATGACGGTCATGTGTATCGACATACATGTATTGAGAAGTTCCACATATAAACATAGTGAGGTTTCAATTTAAAATCAATTGACAATAGAAGAACGAAAAAAAAAACGAAGAAGTGTAGGTACCGGCGGTGGAGCAAGGCTGTGTGTCCCCAGGTTGCCCGTTAATGGTAAAAGCGTCGGATTTGTTGGTTTCACCGCCAGTTGCCAATGCATCTTCGATGATTTGCATCACACTTCCTTTGTACCACGACGCTGTTATCATCAATGGGAATTAAATTAAGCAGATTTGTTTTAAAGTTTCCAATCAATCACTTTCAAGTTTCAATAGTAATATCAAATTTTTTCTTCCAAATGTCAAATCTACAATAGCCATTTTCAGCAAGTTATTGAAGGAAAGCCCGGTTTGTCGTTACAGACTTGAGTACAATTATTAAATTATTATTCCATCTGTTTTAAAATAAATGTCATTTAACTTTTATACACGTTTTTTAAGGAGACAAAAAGTTTATAAAATATTATTTTTTTAATCAATTTTTTTTACAAATTGATAATTATTACTAATGAGTATAAATTTATAAAAAAAATTTGATTAAAAAATAATATTTTATAGAGTTTTTCTTACAAAACATGCACAAAAGTCAAACACTTTTACTTTGAAACGGATGGAGTAATTATTACTCTCTCTTATAAATCTTTTTAATTTTTGACATATTTTTTAGGAGTTAAAAACTCTATCAAATATTAAATTTTTAAAAAATTAATAAAAAGTCAATATTTTATAGAGGTTTTAACTTCTTCAAAAGCGTGTCAAAAACTAAAACGATTTATATTTTGAGACGGATAGAGTAATATTAAATTTGAGGAGAGGTTTTAAATCAAGAAATATTTGATGATGGAGTAATTATATTTGATGAAGGAGTAATAAATTATATATTTGTCGTTATAGACTTAAGTACAACTAGTATTAATGAAAAAACTAATATTAATGAAAATTAAGATAAAAATCATTGCTATAAAAGTATCTTATAAATAATTTCTTTTTTTTAAAAAAAAATCTCATTTAAAGTATCATAATAAATATAGATATAGATATGTTAAATCATTAGTAAAAAATAATAATATCATTTTAACTTTGTATTAAGAATATATATAGTTAGATCCATCAGAAATGTTTAGAGTTTTGTAATCTTTTCGAATTTTTTCAATAAAAAAGTTAGATCCATCAGAAAGGTTTTTGACAATAATTTTTTGCAATCAATGGATAGTTCCAAGAACTTCTTTTATTTGCTAGTATATAAAAGATTGAATTTAAAAATGGAGAAAAATTGCCAAAGCCCTTTTTTCCAATCGTGAATGACAAATTGACAATTAATATACTCCGTATATATTTACAAGAATCAAATTGTCATTTCAAAATGATAATTATGTACTAGCTAGCAAATGAAATTATCGTCGGGACGTTATTTATAAAAGATTGAATTTAAAAATGGAGAAAAATGCCAAAAGCTCCTCTTTTTTTTCCCGATCGTCGATGACAACATTTTGATGAGAATCAAATTATTGTCAATTCAAAATGGTACAGTAATTATATACTCCGTATGTAGTGGCTAGCAATTAGGTAAGTGAAATTTAAAAATTAAAAATAAAAATATAAAGAGTACAGTACATACCAAGAAAGATAGGAATTTCAGCATCTGGTTGAATGGGATATGGGTACTGGCTTCCGACCTTTGGTAGAACAAAGATGGGACCATGGACGGTGGCTCGAGACCAGTCACTGTGAGCGTGCCACCACAACGTCCCTTCCTCATCCGACAGTATGATCTCGTATGTGTAGTTGGCCCCTGCCTTGATTGGGCACTGAGCCACGTACTCTGGTCCATCCGACCATGGGTTCCGTGGTTGCTTCACCCCGTGCCTGTTGTTATCCATACATTTAGGGTTGTTATTCGAGTCAAATACATAAGTGCGCGCTCATACTTTGATTGTTTTTTTTCAAGATAAGAGTGAATCATAAATAGCTAACTCAACAAGAGAGCGAGGCACGACCGATCAAGAAGAAAGACTCACAAGGCGGTTGGGCGAGAATCGAGTCAGGTTCGAACCGAGCTTGATTTTTATTTCGAGCTAAGAATTCTACTCATATTCGGCTCGCGAGTATTTAACTAAGTCGAGCTTGAGCTCATTTAGCTATTTTTTACGAGCCGATTATATATATATATATATATATATATATATATATATATATATATATATATATATATATATATATATATATATATATATATATATATATATAAAGTCTTTTAAATATGTACTAATGCAATTTATAAAGTCATTTTGAGCTCATTTTAAGCTCGTTTTGAGCTCATTTTATATGTATGTAAACATACTAATTAATATAAGCTTGGTTCACATATATAAAACGAGTTATACAAGCAGCTCGTATAAAGCTCGAATCACGAGTTCGAAATCTTGTTCATACTCGTTCGTTTTGAAATATAAACGCTCGACTCACATAACACCCCTACATACATATAAAATTTTAGTATATAAGTTAATTATACGTACCCATTGGTTTAATTAGGCTAGTAACTATATATACAAACATCATGAGTTCTAACTGCAGATTGCAAAATGATTTATCACATTAAATTTTCATTAACCTTATAATTAATTAAAAAGGTAAGTTCTAGGACTAGCTTTCAAATTACAGCAAATTACGGGGTATAGTGTTTTCACTGTTCATCGCTTTCCAACCAAAGTAAGAAAAATTGATGCATGGGACCGAGATTGATTAATAATTGTTCTGATAATACAGTTTATTTAATTTTGAAATATATGCATGTGGGCAGCTACAAAAATATTAAAGGGAAATTGTAATAATGCATGTCGATCACCTAATCCCAGCTAATAATATACACATAAGATTTAAGTTAATGATATGATATATTATTTCTTTTTATTTTTTAAGAAATGATAATTCAAAATATCAAACATTATCTATCAACTTGAGAGACCGTACAAAAATAGTAGATGGGGAAATTATTAAGAAGGATAGAAAGAAAGTTTATAATTATGTTATAAATTTAATTTAATTTGATAACACAAGTTATTGTTTATTTTATTTAAAAATTATATTATTTTAAACTTATTATAAAAAAATTAAGCAAATATTCAAATGTTAACATTTATAAGTACATTATAATTAAAATATATTTGAATTTAAACACATCATTAATTAATAAAAAATCAATAAACCTGACCGAGTTTTTTTTTTATAATAAAGCCTTTTATGTGTCTCACCTAGTCATATATATTGCATTTATATCATTTCATAATCTTTCAACATTCATTTCACACACATTTTTTCAACTTAATAACATTATTTAATTACAAATTTTAGCTATTTTTTCAACCATATGCCCCATATAGTAGCTTTTACGTGTTAAAAAAAATGAGATTTGGAAAAAATTAATGAGATTTTTAAGTATTAGCTTGCCCCCGTACACATTACTTTGCAACCCTCTCCGCACTCCCGTTCATCAAAATATGTCATTTTAATTTATTTATTTTTCACAAATTTTCAGAAAATCAACAAATTTATTATTATATCTTCATTTATTATATACTACTAATTTTTTACTTTATACTATAAAACTATAACTAATAATCTATTATTTTTTATAATGATATTTTCGTAAAGTAGAAATCAAAATACCTATAATGATATGCATTTTTTTAACAAAATTAACACTTTAAAAATAACATATTTTACCAAACGAAATATTAGTTTTTATGGGTTTGAAAAAATGAGATTTGGAATCCTATATATGTAAATTCAGCCATTAGTACAACCAGTGGCGGCCGCAGAATCCTCCGAAAGGTGGGGCGAGCGCGAAATTTCTAGTGTGTACTGAGATATTGACTTTGAATAAACTCCTTTACCTAAGCTACGACTTTCAACTTAGCAATGGATTGTAGAAAAGTAGACTTATATTTGCTTAATTGATATGGTAGTGGTTTCTCGTCATTCATTGGAAATTCAGACATTTGTCATATTTAGGAGTATGTGTAAACTTATCGAAATTCAATCATGCTAAATTCAAGGCTTTTGCATATTATCTAGGATTGTAAACTCAGCAACTTTATAATATCTTTTGGTTCCCAAAGACATGTAGGGTACGAAAATATAAATATTGCATAAAGCTTCACAAATTCAATTAATAAATTTCAATCTCAAAATCACATATACACAATAATTAAAACAAAAAATTTATTCTCAAAATCACAAACTCTAATGAAAATTTCACAAAATTTATTCTCATAATCAAATCCTAATTTCACAATTTTATGAGGTTTAATTAGTTTATAGCTAGATAATTTGTATATAATAGGGAGCTCGGGAAGTGGGAATATAATTAAATAAGGGGTAGAAACATATATAGAGAGCGGGTGCAAGTTGAACAAAGAATAAAAAAGCTTTTTGGGAGGAGGTGAATTTTTTTTTAAAAAGGGAGGCTAATAGGAATTGAACCCCCAACCTTTGATCTCATTTTACTTTCCTTCCTTCCTTCCCACCAACCAACTAAACAAAGTAGATTAGGTGATTCTATATTCATCCTAGTTTTACTTATTACAACACTTCCATATATATAAATAATTTTTTTTTATTTTTTTTCCAAAGTCCGGGGACGCGTGGGTCGAAGGGTGGGGCGGCCGCCTACGCCCGCCCCACCCTAGGGCCGCCCCTGAGTACAACCCTATGTTAAAAAATGAGGCTAAAAAAAAACAAAATAAAAAATTATTCTTTTTTATTTTGTTTTTCTATTTTTAATTTTTTTTTGAAAAATAAAACGGACTGGAGTTGACCTCGGTCTATCCATACATGTGTGTGGGTGATAAAAAAAGTTTTTATTTTTTGCTTCATGCATGCGCGCATGAACGAGTGGATTGTTGAAAGTCCATTATCAACTTAATTTAAAGCTTTATTTTCTGTAAAGGATCTGCAAATTAAATGCTCAGATCCTCAAACACAGCTCGCTGAGATCGATCAAGTACGTACGAGATCTCAGATCGATCTGTAAATGGCGGTTGATCAACCACTTCGAAGAACAATTAACTGAACTATCAAAACTGAAACTGAAAAATATATCCAAACATACGTAAATACATCAGCTTTATTCACAGTTTCGGAACGTAGCTGATTTAGAAGGATCAAAACGCAACGTATTGGCCCTTCTGATGTCGTTTCGAGTACATTAATGTTAGTAATAATCATAAATAATAATGTAGGAGGAAACTAACCAGTGAATGGTAACACCGTAATTGCCGTTGTTATGGACATTGACCTTAATAGTCTCCCCTCGGCGAAGATACAGAGCTGGTCCTGGAAACATCCCATTCATCGTCAACATTGTTTTTGTGCTACACAGCTTCGTGAACGATGTCTCCTCCAGCTGTTTTTTTTTTTTTTCACAAATTCAACCGTCAATCCGTGTGTATATCTATCGATTTGCTTAGTATGCATGTATCGCAAGAGTATAAAATAGAGATGAACCCAATAATCTATTTTAAAAATAACTAAATTGGGTGTATTAAGAGAAATATTTCATAATTTAGCTCATATATATATTCTCACTTACTTAAAAAAAAAAAAGAACATTATTTTTTTCTTTCAAATCCATGGTTTTTTTTTCACGTGTAGGGGCGGATCTTGAATAGAATTTAGACAAAAAATTTTATTCCAACCCCGGGATGCTTTTGGAAAATTTTAAAAAATTTAACCCTAAAAGAAATTTTTTTTTTCTTATATATTTTTTTTGGCCCAACAATAGTATCCGCAAATTGTCCCAATGAGGATTCTCTACGTTAGTAGTCAATATTGCAAAAATGTATTCTTACATGTTTATAAAACAATTTCTTGAAAAATCACATTTTAAAAAAAATTGTAAAAAAAATCATCAGTAAAATAATTTCTTTGTAGAGTATCCTCGTCGCCAGTGTCCACATGTATAACACACTTTGGTCGAAAGTTAATTAATAACGTAAGATTAAAAAAAAACATATATATGGATGAATTTATATATAGGAGTATAAGATGAAGAGGAAGGAGCAAATTAAAAAGAACTTACCACCCAATCTATAGTACGGACATCGGTTTGGGAGATGCATAGAGCAAACACATTCACAAAAACCAAACCAAATCCCAATAGCTTCGAACTACTTGACCACCTCATTGCTTTAATGCTTTGGTGTGGAGTTCGTTCAAGCCTCTAGCTAGCTAACTAGATTGCTTGATTTGTTAGCTCCTTGATCCTCTTCATCCCAACGACACCCTTTTATATATAGTGCACAAATGTTTGTTATTTTAATAATTTTTTCTTAAAGAAAAAAAATTATAAGAAAGTGGAACATGCATATAATTAAGCACGATTTATTTGCATGCAAAATTAGAGCTTCAATCATGGAGATGGATCAAATTGGTCAAATAAATATATAGATCAATTACAAGTTGTCAATTCAACTTGTATTTGGTTATTGAATAATATAATATTTTATATATGACCAGCAAACCAAACCATATGTTTTGCTTCCTTGTCTTTTTTCCCCTCTTTTACTTATTTAATTGGAGTAATTATGCCTAATGAAATAAGTAAATTATTCATGCCAGATGCCACTTGCCACTTGCTTTTTAAGCAAATCATTTTAATTGGAGTATTCATGCCACATGCCACTTGCTTTTTAAGCAAATCATTTTAATTGGAGTATATCGTTGCCTAATTTTTTTTTTACCGGAAAGAATTCAACTACCGGACAAGCCGAGTGAGTCGAGAGGCTGAAAGATCGGAAACGGACAAACCGTTATGAAAGGAAATGAAAATTACAAGACCAAACAACAGAGACTTGAGCACCACAAACAAACTAGAGAAAGAAGCCAGAACTAATGAAGGCGAACAGTGTTGGAATTGGGACAATGTGCGTCATCACTCCTAACGGTTGATAGAGGCAACTCAGGGGCACCTGAGGAACAAATGTGGAGACCTCAGATTTGGACTCAGTCGACAATGAGCCATTAGATCTCGATCACGTCCACGACCTCTCGCGCGGTTGCAAAAGAAAGACCACAAAGCTCAATGAGATACCATCGCTAGAAACAAGCTAAATACGCCTGTATTTTTTATTGGATACACCGTTAATAAGTCTTCAATAAGTTGCGGATCTACTAATGATGTTTTTTTATAATTTTTGAACATTGGTAGACCCATTATTGATGTATTTAGTAAAAATTACCGATGTATTTAAAAATCCCCTAAAAAAATGGACGTTAGATAACTAATTAACCCTTTGAGGTAGCTAGTTAGCCATGAATGGTTTCATATATAGGCGGAGATGGGGAGGTAAAGGGAAGTAGTCCCCCTCCTTTCACTCGTTAAGTTATCTATACTTATTCTCTGCTCGTCAGTAGCTTTGTTTTGATATATTATAAGTCTCAATTCAATATCCGAGTAAAAAGTTATGAATGTTTGAAAAATAAAAACAGATTAATTATTTAAAATTTCTTTTTAATAAAACATGATACTTTTATATTTTATTTAACTTGATATTTTGATAATATAATTCGATTAGCCCAAGATCTTTGAGACAAGAGGTTTTATTACTAAATTCAATAATTAGATAAAAAAATTAATTAATATACAATTTTAAATTTTTTATGCCTTGTTACACGTTATTGCATGCTAAGACAACAACAAAGTGTATATATAAACTTCGTGTTTCAAACAATGTCATTTTAGACAAAAACAATGTGGTTATAGACTAAAACAACATTGTTTTGTTCCAACCAATGACCCCTTGGTCCCCTTGCTCTAGTGGTAAGAGAGAGGTAACTCTTGCAAGAGGTTTTGCAAGGGTTCAAATCCCATTCTTTACACATTTGTGTAATTAATGGGTGCTCAAGTCTTCATTAATGACATACCTTTAAATTAAAATGTTGTCATTTTAAACAAAAATGTTGTTGTTTTGAACTAAAAAACGTTGTTTTAAATGAAAATAGCATCATTTAAACTAAAATATTACTCCCTCCGTTAATTAAAACTTGACGTTTTACTATTCACGCACGCTTTTTGAGGTGTTAAAAACTATATAAAATATTAACTTTTTTAACATATTTTTTAAATAATTTCATACTTGTTACTATTAATTATGAATTTATAAAAACAAATTAAAAAAAATGTTAATATTTCATATATTTTTTTATCATTCTAAAAAAACGTACATGAATAATAAACGACAAGTTTTAATTAACAGAGGGAGTATAATTTTTGCCCTCTAACTAAAGAAAAAATATATCGATGAGGGATTGATTAACTTGTACAAAATTCTACCCCTCCCCCTTAATAAATTTCTAGTTCCGTCACTAAATGGTTTGATAATTGGAAATTAACAAGTGGCCGTGTAATTTCCACCAATTTGTAGATATATTAGGATAGATTTATTTTGATATATATATTTGATGTTATTATATTAGGATATAATCATTTATATTATTATATTAGCAAGGGCGGAGCTAGGAGGGGATGGGGGGTCTTGTGTCCCCTCATTTGATGAACTACTTAGGTGTATTCTCCTCCTCAATAGCTTCGTTTTGATATATAATACACCCTAATTAATTCGACGTCTGCGTAAAAAGTTATGAATGTTTAAAAATTAAAGGCATATTAATCACTTTAATTTTGTTTCAATAGACCATAATGCATTTATATTTTACTTAAATTAACATTCACATACTATAATTCATCTCGAGATCTTTGAAATGAGAGGTTATACTAATCATTCCGACAATTAGATCAGAAGCTACATAAGTTTAATTTTTTTTATATCTGGTCATACATTATTATGTTATGAGTGCAAGAAGTTATATACTCCCTCCGTTTAGCAAAACTTGTCATTTTAGCTTTTTTCACAAGTTTTAATGCAATTAATTAACAAATGTACTAATTCACCCTCAATTATTACCCTCCTTTTTTACTTTATCGAAAACTACAACTAACAAACCATCAATCATATCAAGGGCATTTTTGTAAAGTGAAGGGCAAAATACCTACAATGACAAGTTTTTTTGAACAAAAATAACACCATAAAATGACAAGTTTTGCCGAACGGAGGGAGTATTGACTAAAGTTGTTATTCAAGCCAAACAGGTCTAGCATTGCTTGATTATATTTAGCTAGTTTAGAAATGAGTCGAATTCGAGCCGAACCTATATTTGAACTTGAGCTCATACTCGACTTGTTTAGTAAGTGAACGAGCTTGAGTTGAGTTTTTTTCCCAAGTATTATGCAACCTTACTTGCTCGTGACATAATAACTTAAAACAAAATTTGTAAATTTCACAAAATTCATGCTATTGAGTTTCAATCGAGCCGAGCTGAGCTTTTATTGAGGAAAGCTCGAGCCAAACTCTAGCTACTCAGCTCATATAACAACCATAATCTTAACTTAATGTTTATTATATTTTGTTTTCTATACTTACTTAGTTAATTTTTTTCCTGGATATTTCATTTATAAATTTATATTTCTTTTTTTAGGCACGAAAAAATGATAGCGTTTTATCATAAACCGATGACATTTTATCTTAAAATAACACAATTTATTATCATTTTATATATAATTCTTTATGCTAATTTAATCCAAAACTATATCATACATATATAATTGTCACCCCCTCCGATTTTTTTTAGCTCCGCCACTGTATATTAGGATAGTAATATATATTTGATCGGTTTACTTTATCGATGTTTTTATCTTACTTATTTTCTAAGCATTATATAAATGGTTCAATAATAATATTATAGCTATGGATTTTACCTTCTCTAATACTCCATTCGTTCAAAATTATAAGTTCTTTTAGGTTTAGATTTTTGTTTGAAAATATAAGTCTTTTTAAGTTTTCTAGGTACTGGAATATGAGAATTATTACTTTTTACTTTTTGCTCAAATTTTATTGGTTGATGATGATTGTGGATAATTAATGAGAAGTATAAATATAATAAATTTATAATTTTCTTAATTGTGTACAAATGTATATTTTTGAATGGATGTAGTATAAGATTTACTCTTATAGTGTTTTACCAGGGCCGTGCCAACGTTTTGGGGGGCCCTGTTCTAAAAATAAAAAATGAGCAAAACAACCTGGATATTTGGATTGAGCGACTAGACTAGAAGCTTTTGTCGAAATTGAATCATCAATTCTCTCAAGCCTTAAAATCACCCGAAAAAAACAGTCACTTAAATGTCAAATTTCATATCAAAGAAACCCTAAATTATAAAATTCCAATCTGAATCGAAGCCTTACTTTCTTTTTGCAGCATCTCGGCATTCGGCATCCAGGTTGGAAGGAAAAACCTTTCAATTTCAATAGCAAGCTATGTGAAAAGGGTGAAAGACTGAAGATAGAGGGAGCAAATTGAGAAGCCGAGTAAAGAGAGATACCACAAATTGTTGATTTGCGGGAACTTATAATCGCAAATCTCATCTTCTTCCCGTTGTAATTTTGCAAGCCTACAATTAATGAAGTTTGGGAATTGGAGAATTAAAAGGAATTGCACCCTTCCATTGATGATGTATGGAGAATAGGAAGAAGATGAATCGTTTGCCCTTTTACTGGTAGAAGGTGGAGAACGGAGAAAACATAGCTTTTTTCTTTTTTTTTTTGACGTCTTTTTTCCTTTTCTTAAAAAAAATGGGTAAAGCTGACTTTGGGCTTGATTTCGGGCTAAGGAGGGAGAGTTATGGACTTTTATTACCCAGTAATATATATACCTACAAATATATACGGGGCCCCAATATTTTTGGGGGCCCTGTTCGAGCGAACCGGCTGAACCGTGTGAAGCACGGGCCTATGTTTTACCCTTCTCTTATTCTACACATGCACCATGCTTATAATAGCTTGTTATACGTCTGCAAAATTACTAACACCGACAAAAATGACACCGACCAGCATATACTTAATTATGTACTAGAGTACGCATTAATTAATGTATTACTCCGTAAACTATTAATATTTTTTTACAACATGCCATTTTCAATTTTTAGCGAAAAAGGGCAGATTGGTAACTTCGAATGGTCGGTGGGGCCAAACTTGTAGATTTTTTTTTCCGGATTTTCGCCTAATAACCCTAAGGTCTTGCATATTTTGCGCGATACCCGATATTTTTACATATTTCGCCAAATAATCCTGAGGTTTCGTACTTTTCACCAAATAACCCTGAGATTTCATATTTTTTTGCCAAATAACCTTCTCTCCCAAATTAACTTTTTTTTTGTTTTTTAGTAATTCCTCAATTTGTATTAAAATTCTTGGGTGGTGGTGTTTGTTTTAGTTGTAGTTGTTTTTGCACTTGTTAGACTTAGTTGGTGATTTTAGCTTATGTTTTGGTTATATCAAATGTGCCCACTTTGGAAAAAGAGGAATCTTACATCCATCAAATTTCAAAACCTATAATTTCTTTGTGTTTTCATTCAAGGAAGCAACTAGTACAGTACCCCGACATGACGCGTATTTTTTTTTTCAATAAAAAATTAAGTATAAAAAATTATCACTATAAAATAAAATAAACTATTACCATATGTTAACCTAAAATTACCACTATAATATTGCATAGTTAATATTAAATTTATTAAAAAAAAGAAGTTTTGAATTAATAAAAAAATAGATTTAAATGATATTGTGTAATTAATATAGAATGAAATAATATTGTATAGTTAATATTAACTTTATTAAAAAAAAATTTTTGAATTAATCTCATTGGTAAAAAAATGTAGTATGAAATGATATTGTGTAATTAATATAAAATGGAACAATATTGTGTAGTTAATATTAACTTTATTTAAAAAATAAGTTTTGAATTAATCTCATTGGTTAAATGTCAGACAATATTTAGTAGATAATCCAGACAACGAAATCAAAAGAAGGCAATCCAAATTAGCCTTTACATAAGAATCACACCCATGATAGGAACAACGATTATTGACTTCCCAGATTCCATGGGGCTAAAATCACCAACTAAGTCTAACAAGTGTAACAAGAACTACAACTAAAACAAACACCACCACCCAAGAATTTTAGTACAAATTCAAGAGGAATTACTTAAAAAACAACAAAAAATTAATTTGGGAGAGAAGGTTATTTGGCAAAAAATATGAAATCTCAGAGTTATTTGGCGAAAAATATGAAACCTCAGGGTTATTTGGCGAAATATGTAAAAGTTGGGTACTGCGTGAAATATGCAAGACCTTAGGGTTATTAGGCGAAAAATCCATTTTTTTGTTTAGAATGCGGTTTTCAATTTTTAAAAGGAAGGCCGGTGGGGCCAAACTTGTAGATTTTTATTAAATAAATAAAAATGGGCTAAATAGTCATTGTGGATAGTCCTCAACCTCTAACATTATCATGGAGAAAAGATAAAATACCCTTTGGTGTGTCAAACAGTATAGTCAAACCAGTGTTATAAAAGAACGTTACACTAGTAAGGGGGATCCACAATGAAATGCGCTTCGCAAAATATATGGCGAAACTAAATATTCAAGTCTCTTCTAAGTAAGTCTTGAGATTTGCTGCCAAGGCTAACCAACGGGTGACATCGTGAGATAAAGTTGAGGGATTAAACAATTATAAATCTGACCTGGGTGAGAAAACTCTCTTGGCCGCTTCCTGCACACGCTCTCTTCCTCTTTACTTTCCTCCTGTATCGCCGCTGCTTTCCTCGGCCGCTTGGCAATGGAGCGGCGTTGCCGCTTCCTTTGGCCTCCTATCTGAGCCTTAATCTTGCACCTCCCTCCACCAATCTTGAAATCTCATGTAAATATCAAGCTAACCCTAAATTTCCAAAAACCAAATATACACACAAATTTCTTCAAACAATGGCTTTTAGCCTCCAAATCGACAGTCACCATGCCATATTCGGCACATGCAACAGGTCTCGAGGGTGTTACAGGCCGTCTTTGGCCCCGTCGAGGATGGTCAGCACCGATTTGAGCAAATCTCGTAAGGAGGCCACTCTTAGCAGCAGCCTTAGGGGGCGACTCCCACTATCTGTGATGGTGCGAGATCGATTCCTCATCAAGTTTATAAACACTCAACCCCCTCAAAGTCCAGATCAGGCTATTCTCAGCCTCACCCAAATCTTGAAAAAAAACACTCATAAAACCAAAACTTCTAATCAAAATTTTCAGCACAAATCCTTTATTTCGATCCACTGTTATCTCAAAATTTTCGGATACAATCTCTCCTCTTTTGAGGCTCGAATTCTAGAAAGCAACCGGACTATGCAGAGTACCAATGCAAATGTAGTTCTATTTCTGCAAACTGAGATCAAGATGGGCGGCAGTTCAGTTCTGAATATCCTAAAGATAGATAAGTCTATCCCCAAATCTCTCCTTTCTCTAAATATTGTTTGTTGCACACCTAAATATGCCTTAAGTGTATATATATATATATATATATACACGTTTGAATATGATCCTTCTGCATGCTCTGCTTCTTCATCCATATGCTCATTTCTATATTTTCTTTACTATGGTTATTGAGATTAGTGGCTTGTCTAAAGACCCTTGTGATAAAAAGACTAAAAGGTTTAGATTTGCCTATACTCTTGTTGTCGTAATTTGTGTGCACAATACATCTAGGCTTGTTTCTCTTTTAAATTTGCTGGATCATGAGACTAAAGCTCTTACTAGTTTAAATAAAACCAGCCAGCTTGACTGTTATGTTTTGTTTAGCTATTTTAGAGTTATTTTGATTCATGATGCTAAGAATAGTCTCCTGGATCTGTGGCATGATGGGAGAGCTGCTATGCCCTCCTTGTTAGGTGTGGTTTTTTCTAACTTGTAGGCCAGTGTGATCGGCTGGTGTTCAGGTATGATTCTCCTTATTCCTTTCTCTCCAAAACTTCAGTGAAGCCCCACTTCTGTTCTTTATGGAATGATGGTGGCAAGCGACCCAACCTTTAACAATAAACATTCTCAATACAACCTTACTACAAACCTGTCTATACAAATTCAAACAAACAGCAACAGTCAGTACAAGGACATCCCTCACAATCGGCAATACACTTGGGTCTACAAGTTGAAGATTGCTCTCAACAAGAAAGAATTCTTCAACTATGTAATTGGGTCTACACTTGGGTCTACAAGTTGATCCTACACAGCCTTGTATTTGTACAAGTTATACCCCGACCTTGCCTAATGGGATGATCCTTCAACTATGTAATTGTGTAAGAAAGACTCTCTCTTTTACTCTTAAGCATACCATGTACATGTTGTTTTTGTATTATAAGCACGATTATATATCATTATGATTAATATTGGCTATTGGAATGTTATGGGCTCTAAGCGACCTCTTATGTGGTATGAAATCAATCAACTTCGTTTTGCAAATAACCTTGAGATCCTTGTTTTAGCTGAAACCAAGGCCACTGAGCCTCCAACCGATGATCAAATTCGAATTTCTGGCTTCCGAAAATCACATTGTGTTAAAGACTCGGGCCTTAGAGGAGGCCTTTGGATGTTTTATAAGTCTAAAACTATGGATAACTGCAAAATTATCGATTAAACCATTAGAACTATCATGCTATATACTAAGATAGAAATTTTTGAATTTGCTATCTTTTTTGTATATGCCCCTTCAATTGAATCCGAGAAAGATCTTTTCTGGAAAGAGATCTACGAGTTAGCTAACAAACATCAACTTCCTTGCATCATAATAGGAGATCTAAATGACATTGAAAATGATACAGAAAAAATAGGCGGTAATTTTCCCAACTCAAATAGATTCAGAAGACTAACACGAGTAAAGGGTGACCTTAATCTCCATACTATCCCCTTTAGTGGTTCTCCTTTCACTTGGAGGAAAAACAAAACAAACATAAATAATACATATGAAAGACTAGACAGAGCTCTAGCCCATCAAAACATGATCTCATATTTTCCTAACCTCATAACTAAACATCACTCCTTCTCTTTCTCTGATCAATGTCCGATTACTATTGACATTGGGAAGAATAAGAGTAAAAAGGGAACCCCCTTCAGATTTGAAATGGCGTGGACCACAAACAAAATATACGAAGATATAGTCAATAAAGTTTGAAGCAATAAACTCTTTGGATCCTTTGCTTACAAATTGGTGCAAAAACAAAAACTCCTTAAGCAAAACACAAAAACTGGTGTAAAAAACAAACGAACAATATGTCAAACCAATTAACCCAGGTTGAATTACAAATAAAGAATTTTCAGCATAAATTGCCTTGGGGGAGGATTACTGCCTCTGAAGAGGCAAAACTTGCAAGATTGGAACATAAGAGATCTAGAATTCTAGAATTTAGTCATAAATACTGGAAACAGAGAGCAAAAATTAAGCATCTGCAACTGTCAGATCGAAATACAAAATATTTTCAAACAACTGCTAAAATTAAAAACTTTAGAAGGAATATACTCTACTTTGAGACGAATCATGGTCACGCTTTAACTGATCAAGAGGCTATCTCTAACCAAGTCACCCTTGAAATGTATGATAGATTCATTACAAATAACCAAAGGAATATACAACCTCATGACGTCTGGAACATTCAACCTCAAATCACTTCTGAAGAAAATAGAATTTTGACAGCCCAACCATCTAACATAGAAATCAAAAATACTTTTTGGGAAATGGCAGAAGATAAAACTCCAGGCCCAGATGGCTATCCTCCAGAATTTTACAAAAAATACTAGCATATAGTTGGGACTTCCTGTTGTAAAGCTATCAAAGCCTTCTTCCATTCGGGGCAACTTCTTTCTGAATCAAACCATACCTTTATTGCTCTTATCCCAAAAATGGATAACCCAAAAAATATAAATCATTACAGGCCAATTAGTCTATGTAATACAATCTACAAAATTATTTTGAAAATTCTAGCAAACAGACTAAAACCCATCCTCCCCAAACTAGTCAATCCATATCAAGGAGCTTTTGTAGAAGGTAGATCCATTCAAGACAACACTCTTATTGCTCATGAAATTTTTCATAGCTTCAACAGGAAAAAAGGAAAAACAGGGTGGATGACCTTAAAATTAGACATGGAAAAAGCATATGATAAAATAAACTGGAGCTATATCGAAGCGGTCCTCACTAAATTTGGTTTTCATAGTCTATGGATAGGATGGATTATGAAATGCCTAACAACAACTTCCTTCTCGGTTCTAGTAAACAATATCCCTAGGCAACAATTTAAACCTAATAGAGGGATTAGACAAGGTGACCCTCTAGCCCCTTACATTTTTATCCTTGTTATGGAAGTCCTCTCTAGAGAACTTCACAAAGAAGCATTACTTGAAGATGCTCTGGTAGGGATTAAATTAACTAAGGATGGCACCCCCTTACCATTCCTAACCTTTACAGATGATACTCTTATATTTGCAAAGGCAGCTCACACGAGTCTTAACACTATTCAAAATATGCTAAACAACTACTCAAATCTATCAGGATTAACCATAAACTACTCAAAAAGTTCAATCCAATGTTCAGCAAATGTACCACAGACTCTAGCAAGAGATCTTGCACAACATATAGGGGTTCCCATCACGAGAACACTTGAGAAATACCTAGGTATCCCTCTTTTAAATGGAAGAATCAAAAACACAGTTTTTGAAGATGCTATTCAAAACCTAAAGAAACAACTCTCTAAGTGGAAGGCTTCCACTCTCTCACAAGCAGGTAGAGCGGTGCTTATCCAATCAAACCTCAGCTCCAAAACAAATTACCTAATGCAAAACTTTCTTCTACCCAAAGGAATTCTCGAACAAATAGATCAGATCAACAAAAATTTCTTCTGGAATAAACTTCAATCCGAAAGGTAAACACCGCTTGTAAGTTGGGATAACATCTGTAAGAGCAAATGTCAAGGAGGGATGGGTATTAGGAAAGCAGAAGAACTCAACACAAGCCTACAAATGAAACTCCTTTGGAAACTCTATACAAATGAGAATAATATTTGGGTTCAGGTTATTAATGAAAAGTATCTCCAGAAGGAAAATATCGGAATTCGCTCAAAACATTTTACTTCATGGCAATTTGGCCGACTTCTTTCCTTAAGAAATAAATTTGAACAAGGTCTCCTTTGGATTATTGGGAATGGTGATAAAATTAATGTTTGGTCTCACCCCTGGGTCCCAGATCAAGATCTTAAACAATTTAGAGGGAACTATAATCAGAAAATGAAAATAAACCAACTTTTCAACTCGCAAAAACGTTGGAATACTACATTAGTATGTAGCATTTCCCCCCAGAAGTCTCTTGCAAAATTTTAGATATACAAATTCCAACTTGGGATACGCCAGACAAACTTATCTAGAAGCTAGACCCGAGTGGAAATTTCACTACAAAATCGGTCAAACGCATGACAAACAATATATCTCAAGCTTCAAAAGATCATAATTGGATTTGGAAACTAAACTTACCTCCTAGAATAAAGACCTTTATGTGGAAAGTAATAGTAGATGGACTTCCCACCACCCAAAGGCTTAATAAATATGTTAACCGAGTTCCCAGCCAGTGTAGCCTTTGCAATCAAGCAGAGGAAGATACAGAACACTTAATACGAAACTGTCCCTTCACTAGGAAATTAATTGACCAGTTTGAGCTTCAAACTGGAAAATACTTCCAAAATATGAATAAATCCAACCCTTTTAACATTGATGAATTCAGACTTGGAAACAATAATTTTGAGGATTTAGTCTTTATTTGGCATACTATTTGAGAAATTAGAAACGAACTTATCTTTAGGAATAAAGATCCAGCCCCAGTAGAAAATATATTTCGAAGAATCATTACAAACATCTATGATTGGTCCCAAAGTGAGAAAGATAACCTTACAAATAAACACACAAACAAGAGACCTAAAGCTAAATGGAGCAGACCACCGGGGGCTGTCTACAAAATCAATGTGGTTGACTCTGTCAAACCCACATGCTCTTGCCATGTGGGAGGGGTTACTCGGGACTCCCGGGGCCATGTCATTGATATGTTTCATCAGGAAACTGCCAAAGGCTCAGTCATTCAAATTGAAGCTATCGCTATTCAGACAGGTATGGAGCAAGCATATAGGAAAGGACTTCGAAGAGTAATAATAGAAGGGGACAATTTACAACTCATCAAAGCCATCACCAACAACAATAATGCCAGATGGGAGATTATGCGTCACATTGAAAAGATCAAGCAACTAGAAGCTACTTTTGACCTTGTCCAATACAGACACTGCTACCGTGAAGCGAATCAAGTAGCTGACTTTATAGCTCGGAAAGGTATCATTTGTAATAGCTCTACTATCCCTTTTAATAGGGAACTTTGTACCATCATCCTTAAGGATGATCATGAAGTCAGATTACAGTTTGCGTAATCGCTCATAATTCTTCTCTACTGTTTTTTTTTTAAAAAAAAACGGGTGACATCGTGAGAAAGCTCCAAACTATATGCTATAGGTGCCCGTTTGAGTACGAGGGACTCCAAACTATATGTTATAGTTGTGGGAGGTACGGGCAGTACGCGTCACACTGTAGCCACACGCAAAAGGCCAAACGTGTAGATTGATTTTCAAGACTTTCACACAATTGAGACTTTCATATTTTAACATGACGAGCATAATCCCAAAAAATGGAATAAGAATGGGTAATTTGAGACTTTTATATTTTTCTACCTAAAAAATTCATTGTCATTTGTTCATTAATTTGATTGTATGGATGATGAATTATGAATTATGATTATTTTTTGGTGAAAATAATCATTTATATCCAAATTAATATTTTTATAACTGTTATTATATATATATATTATGTTTTGATAGAATAAATTATTTATATCTATATTAATTTTTTTCTATAAATGATTATTTAAATAACAAATTTGATTTTTTTAAAAATTAAATTATACACAAAATTACAAAATGGGCCGACAAAATTAATATAATATGACCCACAAAATACAAACCAAATGGGCTGTCGTGGTTGTTTATGCCTAAGGTTTATATTATCTTATAGAATAAAGATCAAATTGTTTGCCTATGATAATTAAATAATCAATTATAATTATGTATTCTCAAGACACAATTTTTTTAGAAGTTATTTGGGTTTAATATATTATAATATATAATATATTATGAGATAACCTTTGGTTTATTTTAGAATTATGGATTTGAATTAGTAGAATGTGTATTAATATAAAATTTATTTAAATTTAAAAAAATAAAAGAATATATATATGTGTGTGTATATTATAAGAATTTCATTTAATTATATATTAATTATGTAAAAATTAATAAGTATTGGAATAATTTAATTAATTGAACTAACGAATATTAATATCAAATTTATTTAAATTAAAAAAACCGCACACGGTACAGATATTGAACTAGTACACTAGTATAGTAGTATATAATAAAAGAAAAAGTAGTTTGTGTATAGAATATTATGTTGAAACTTTTTTTTATGTTAATCAATACATGTTGAAGATAAGGTTTTATGAGATTTTTATTTAGTTTCACTTAATCAATATAACAATATATATTTAAGATAAGATTTGTTTATCATTAAGATAAAATTTACCCCAATTTCTTTAGACATCGATGTATTTTTACTAAGGATAAGATATTACTAAATTTTTATTTGGTTCCATTTAGTAAATCAGTTTTTCTATTCTATGCCCTTGGACCTTGGGGTATAGGATAAGATTCCCGTTTTAGAAAAAAAATATCCTTAATTAAAATGCATTAGCCAAAATTTAAATTAGATTCATAGGGTCATTTATTTTTGGTAGAATATCTTTCCCAATTTAGAATCTTATCCTATGCCCTTAATTAGGGTATAGGATAAAAAGAATGTTAGCTTAAAATAAGATTTTTATTAGATATTGATATAATTTTATAAGATTTTGCTCAATCTCATTGGATATTAATATATTATATTCTATCTCTTTTATAGGCTGGATAGATATTAATCAATCTTTTCATATTATTATATATAAATAAATTAAATAATCAATTAATATGTGATAATATTCCAACTAAAATCAATATTTTAATTCAATTAATTATTACAAATTTTATCAAGTTATCTTTAAATATTTGTTTTGGCTAAAAAATGTATTCAGTCATCTAACGAAGTAATTCATTTTTATTTAAGAAACAATTGTCATATTTTCGATTAAGATTAACCAAAAAAAGACAATTGTTCACCTTTGATTTTTATGTTTAACTTGATATAAGAATTAGAAAATATTAAAAGGAATTAATTAGCTAAACAAGTACGTAAGAAGCTTATGTAACATCATGTGGTTAATTAATTCAAGAAAAAATTTCTCCCAGCAAAATAAATTATTACAACATTAGTCAGAATATGTAGTCACAATCTACTGGTGGATAGATATTTTAGTAAACTAACATAATAACACAATCTACTGGTGAATAGATATTTTAGTAAACTAACATAATAAAGAAATATTTAATAAAAAAATACTATTGAAATATTTTTAAAAATAAGTTATATATTAAATTACATGAGATTTAATTAAAGTTATATTAGACAACAAAAATTCTATCTCATAAATGTGAATTTTATTTATATATTTTGAGAAAATCTAAATAAAATATACTTAATTAGATTATATAAAATCAATCAAAATAATTTTATGTTTATATCTGTATTATTTTTTGATAGAAAAATATTTATATTTATATTCATATTATTATTATTATTATTTATTAATCGGAATCTATCTAGATTATTTGAAATCTTAATTATGTTATGTTATGGATTCCTTGTGTATATAAGACAAGATCTACACATTGGAGCAAAAAAAAAAAAAGACAAGATCTACACTAATTTCAATAATAAATTACAATAAAAAAATTTAGGGTTTATTATTTATTCAAACTTAGCCATGATTGGATTTATATAATGAAATTGACACAAAAATTCTCGACAAGTTGAACAAAAATATCTTGTTTTACATGTGAAAAGTTAAGATCGATTTCGATACCAACTGTGATTTTAGTCAATCGGCAACAGTAGCTTGCAATCCGCGTATGCAGTAATCAGTTATACATCTGAACAAAACAACTACACACACATGCATATGTTAAGTTAGGCAAGTTCGACCCTACATCGATATATATTATGAATTATGATCAACAAATCATATTCATTTCAACTTACACCGATATATTCATTATTCAACACGAATATGTGATGTTGGAGGAATTGAACTAATTAAGCGATAAAGATTAATTAACTCTGCAGAAATTCGCAAATGAAAATGACCACTTAATTAGTTAATTTATATGATCGTTTACTTAATTCGATCTCAAAATATAAAGTAATAAATTACGGGTCAATTTCTTATCAATTATGGGGATGAATATATGCAGTTTAAGACCTAAAATAAGACAATTTGATGTTAATTGATCACCCGGAACAATAACTGATTAGAAAATATTGCACAAATTAAAAGAAACAATGGCCGGGTTTATTAGTTTATAGCTTCTCACTGATCGAGCTAAGTTTGGGAACTCAGAACAGAGGCTTTAGGGCACCAAATTAAGAAGCTGCAAGTGTTAGAATTGGAAAGGTGAAACAGCAAGCTTTATGTAGGAATTAATGGAAGCAGCTGCGGTAACCATTCCGGAATGGCTCACTGAAAAGGACTTGCGGGTAGTACCCAAAGGTCCCCAGTTCGAACCCCGGATAAATCATCGCTGGATGATTTTCGATCAAAATTCAGTCATGATCGATTTTTTTTTTAATCAAAATTCTGTAACATTCTACATTCAGTCATGATTTTTGCTTGAAACGGTAGTGACTAGTGATGATTTTTGCAATCGTCGCCCCAGTCGACAACCAAAACTAATGACAACAAGCAACAAACTTTTATAAATTTCGATGATGAATTTTTGTAACTACCCTAGCCTATTATTGTGGAAAATCAACATGATCTGATGATCCTAGCTCGAGTTCAACATCGGCAGCAAACGAATGAAGAGGAAGGAGGGAAATTTGTGTACTGTATTTTTTATAAAATTACTGGGTTCAAAACAAATTGGGCCTCACGTACCGGCCCAAATACAAAACAACAATAAACCCATATTGCTAGCCCAATAATCCCTTCCTTTTATATATAAATGGGCCCTCTAGTTGAAGTGGCTTGAGGGGATGGCCTGTTGGGCTTTACCTCAGATCCGGGCCTTGGTACATATTACCTTGGATCTCACCGACGTAGCAATTTTAATAGCACTTTCTCCATTTTTATAAATATAAGACCTTTTGAATTTTATATATTTCTTCAAAAACTGAAAAATATACTAAAATTAATAAATTAGTTAAAATTTTACTATAATTTTAGGTTTTTAAAAATATAAAAATCTTAAAATGAATTATATTTTTAAACGGAAGTACATGGAGTTGATAGGTCTATCTAATTATATACACCGCAAATCACAACGTTGCTTTGGACGTGAACCACATCAGTTTCGACGTGTACTAATTATATCTCTTAAATATGATTTAAAACATGATTAATTAAAAATTCTACCATATCTAATTGGATGTGGAGCATATTGGATTGAATGTGGCTATACGAGATGAGATTTGCGGTGAATTTAACAACAGCCAAATAGATTTATGCAAAATTATAAGGAAAAAAAAAGAGAAAAGGACAATTTGAAAAATAATCCCTTGTTACATCTGTTGGCATATAGTGCGGAATGTCGGAAACCGTAAAGGTATTTAAAAGATAATAAGAGTATGTCCAACATTTTCTCTATTTTAGAGAATTTTGGGCTTATTTTGGGTCCAAGTTTCCCCTAACTCATTCTCTAAAGGGAAAATTGCAGAAAACTACCCTTTAAATATACTATTTTGTAAAAAACCACCCGTTAAAATTGAAATTGCAGAAAACACCATTTAAATATATTCCGTTAACAATTCACCACCCCTCTCCTTTCTCCGTTTAAAGCCCCGTTAACTACGTGAAATACATCTTTTACCCCCATGTTTTTAAACACTCATATATTTTAATTTAATAGGACTAATAAAAAAATGAAATTAATTGAATAAAATGTTAAAAAAACATAAACCCCAAAATGGAAGAAGTGGGAACTGTCTTCTTCTCCTCTTCGAACCCCCCTCTCTCCACTGTCTCTTCATATTTGTCAACAGCGTCGGCGGCATCCTCGATTGTGGTAGTCTCATCCCCATCACCCAACCCCTAACTAATCTAAACTAAAACAAGTAAACAAATTTATTTTGTGGAAATTGTGAAATTAAAACCCTAGGTTTTGGTTATAGGTTAATTGGGGATTTATGTATGTAGCATTTCCTCGGGTGCGGTTGTCTTCTCCCTAATTCCTTCCTTAAAACCCTATCGATATAGTTTTGTTGATCAATTTGTTATCTTAAAACCCTATCGATATAGTTTTGTTGATCAATTTGTTATCCCTAAATCCCAAAATCCAAAAAGGGCTTTCAAGGATTTCAAAATTAGGGAGTTTTCCATGGAGAGAGGCAACGGTGGCCGGAAATCTCAGATCCGCGAGATCGAAGGCCGAAGAGACGATGTGGTGGGGAAAGATCACAAGAAGAGGAACGATTGTTGACATGCCTTCAACCTTGCTTGCTCACTCACACCCAGATTCACACAACAAATTTATGCATATTTAACCCATGTTGCTACAATTGATTTACTTTTGGGTTAGATTGTAATTTTTGACTTATCATATACACTGATTTGAGTTTATATTGGATGAAAATTTTATTTTTCTCTTTCTAAAAGTTTGAACTAGTGGTTTTTAGTTCATGGAGGAGGAAAGTTGAATGGCTATCAAAAGAAAATTTAATCCAATAACAAGGGTAGTTTGGTAATTTTATCCATTTTTACCATTAAAACTAACGGATTTAGGGGGAGGGGTGGTATTTTGTTGACAGAAGAGATGTAACGGGTGGTTTTCAGCAAATTCGACTTTAAAGGGTGGTTTTGTGCAAAGTGTTATATTTAAAGGGTGGTTTTCTGCAATTTTCCCTTCTCTAAAATAGGGATTCAATAAGAAAAGGCAAAATTACAGAAAACCACCCTTTAAATATGGGTGTTTTCACTTAACCACCCCTTAAATTCAAAATTACAGAAAACCACCCTTTAAATGGTATTTGTTTACAACTCACCACCCATTCAACTATTTTCTCTAATTTATCATTAAATATATTATATTTTAATATTTTTAAATTCAAATTTGATTGTAAATATATTCAAATTTTGAATTTAAGTGCCCAATTATATTTTAGGATCATTGTATATATTTTTAAAAATAATAATCAATAAAGCCTAGAATTATTATCTTAATTTATGTTTGAAAATGTTTATAAATTTTTAAAACATTATGTAATTTACTCTTATTTAAAATATAAATAAATTAGAGTAATTTCCCCATATATGCAGCAAACACCAAATTTTTTGTTGCACCCTTTTTCCCACGTTCTTTCTTCTTTCCAGTCTCAAATTTAATTATGTTTCAACAATTTCTAAGGTATGTTCTTCTTGAATTCCGTATTTGTTGACATCTATCACCATGGTGATATTTCGATTCATCTCAATTGGATTTGATTTTTATAATCTATTCCATTAATTATACGATTTCTTTTGATGTATGTTTTTGGAGGAGCCGATGCATGTTTTTTGGAGGTTTACGCATTAATTGTATGATTTCTTATAAGCTTTATTTTGATCGCATTCATTTAATTTTTCTATTGTGGTTGGAGCATTTAATGAGTGTTACAAGAAAAGTTGGAAGGATATATAGTTATACTAAGCAAACTAGGTTATCTGTAATGAATTGATTTCGGCACTTTGCTTGTTCATTGGAGAACTTAATACCAACACTTGAATATCAATGACAATGATCTAGGTGTCTAGCCATAAAGAGTTGGAAATTATGCATGAGTATTAAACTAGCCAACTAGGCATAGAACTAGGAAACAACCCCCACCCGCATTGGTTTAGCTCAATTGGTCACAGGGGTGACATTTGGAACAAGAGACCAAGGATCGAGTCACACCAGCGGCAGTGTGGGAGCAACCTCTCAAATGAGGGGGCTCCTTGTGCGCAGTGAGTACTGGTCCTGACCTCTGTGGTCGATTGAGTCACCATGATTTACCTTCTCTCACAATTTCCTTCGGGCTGGGGGCGAGGGGCGCCCGGGGTGAGTGATTTCACCTTTTTTGGAACAAGGAAACAACCCAATCTTAGCAGTTGGAATTATATCAAGATTTCATTTAAAAATTAATTTACAATTAAAAAAATTATAATTTTTCAAAATGGAGAACCGGTTGGAATTGATGTAATTTTTTTTAGAGAAAATAAATTTTGATTCCCCATTTTGAAGAAGATTTGGGGAATCTGTTGGGCATGCTCTAATGGACTGGGAACTTGGTCCCACTCTGAGTGTGTATCACATAAAAGGATAAATTATAAAATTAACCACTCATTATAATTAAAATTTCACAAAACCACCAATTAAATACTTTCATTTACAAAACATCACCCAACCATTAACATAAAAAGAAAACTTGACTGCAAGATCGCTTCATCCTAATTAATAAATGTTGCTTTTTTATTAAAAAAAGTCCATTTTTCAGAAGGATCCTGTTATACGCACAACCAAATTATCGTCAAATCCACAATCATTTATCGAATTTTGCTGTTAGAGAGCTTTTTTGGCCTAAAAAAAACTTGCTGACACAGGAAGTCGGTGTCAGTAAAATTGACAGTAATTTTACCGACACTGGCTTTCCGTATCTGCAAACTTTTCCAAGAAAAAAAGGTTGCCGACACCGAAAGTTAGTGATCATAATGTGTGTTTAACGATAAAAAATCTTGCGTATAGTAAGACGGTTTCAGCATGATCTAAAATAAATTATAGTTCTACGAAACTAATGAAAACTTGCTCTCTCAATCTACCAAAATCTTCAATGGTTTTTTAATCCTGTATTCTAAGGGTATAAAATAAGATACTTGATTGGGAAAGACTTTCGCAAATTAAATTATTTTAGTTTTTCCTAAAATTCCTTTCCTAGAGTCAATGCTATGTTTGGTAGAGAATCTTTCCCAACTAAGGTTCTTATCCAATGTCACAGGGTATAGGATAGAAGGACCGAATCTTCAATTGTAGGAAGAAAAGTTATGAATTTTGAAATACAAAAAATGTCAAATGTCCTAGGAGCATGTCTAACATCTTCCCCATCACATTATCTAAAATAGAGAATTAAAAAGCACATATTCTGAATTTTTTTGTTGCTAAATTCCAACAACTTTCTTATTATGGAGTTTACTCTAAAATATATAGTGATTTTTCTATTATATGCCCCAAGGGCATATGATAAGAATCCAAATTTAGAATTATATTTTAAATTATAATTATTTTACCTATTCTTTTAATTAGATTCTTAGGGTCGATAATTTTTTTATTAGGGAATCTTTTCTAATTTAGGTTCTTATAATATGCCCTTAGGGGATAGGATAGAAAGACCGAATATATAGAGTTTTCTCCAAATTTAAGAAAAGGTCTCCATTTTTTCTTCTTATTCTCTATTTTAGAGAATGTAATAGGAAAGCTGTTGGACCAAAAACAATCTCAATATGCTCCAAAAAGTCAAAATAGTGAATCTGTTGGGGTTTCTCTAACATCAATTTGGAAAGAGAATATAAGGATTAAGGACATTTTTAGTTGTTGTAATTAAAGGGTCGATGAATGAGGTGGGTGGGCAAAGCTCTAGTTAGTATTTTTTTTTACTGTAGGAAAAAATGGTTGTCTTTGCCCAGGTAAACTCAACCTTGATATTCCATAAGAATGATGTTACATAGCTCCCGAGTCAGTGGGAGTGTATCCTTATTACAAGTGACAGTAGCCTTTGCTATGAAATCAGCATCACAATAAGATGCTCTATAGCAATGCTTAATTTAATATTACTGAAGTTCCTTCAAAGCGCTTGGATCTCTTCTACCGTTCCGATGATCTCCCATGGTATTATAGTTCTTTTGTTAATAACCCATTCTGATCCCATTCTTGATTGCAGTCTTTATTCCAGTGCAGAAAATAATTGCTTCTGTTTGTAACACTAATCCACTTTGGATCACATGCTGAAAAATATCAATTACCCGATCACTACTATCCCTAAGAATTCCTCTGAGATTGCAATCGCTAGAGGGTTTGACAGAGCCATTTACATTTAGTATGTAGATGTCTCTAGGTGGTTTATCCCACTTTGGTAAATTTTCTTTTTTTTTTTTTTTGGTTTGTCCTTTTTATCCTGAGCCTGGTTCCAATTTTTTATGGATGTGATGGATCGGTGTAACAACTCTATTTGTGAATGTTTCCTTGATTGTTAACGATAATTCGATTTCTCAGTTCCCTGATTACATGTCATAAAAAACATAGATTAGTAAAGTGTTGATTCACCTCCCTAATGTTAGTTAATTTTTCAAAGAAGTGGTTGGTTTTGGTGTTGGCCACAAAAACTCTTTACCTGTTTTTATTGTGTATTGTGATATTATTGGTTGTGTTGTTGGGCATTTGGAGAAGAGGTGGAGAGCATCCTCTTATTATTGATCACAGAGGGAACATTGTGAAGGTACTCGATCTCTAGAAATATTTGTTTAATATTGTTTTGTGGGTAAAGCATCAATCATTGCTTTCCAGATAAAGTTCTTTGTCCAGGGGAATATTTAACTTCAAAATCTAGTTATAATTAATGTCATCTTGTTGGTATTGGCTAATAAGTTTGTATGTTGACTTTGTTGTGAATGGTCCTTATGTATTTAGTTTCAAAATTAACTTGTCAGGAGTGTCCCAAGCAGGGATTTTAATGGTTAGTATCTTTTGAATTATATGCGGCGGAAATATTTTTTTTGCAGTAAGCTTTCATTCCATTTATTGTGGGAATCTAAGAGATATGCTACTTGTAGGTTGTGATTATGGTTCTCTTGGTAATATATTGGAGTGAGAGATAAAAAAAGACATGGGTCCTTCCAAATATTAATGGATTTACCATTGCCAACTATCCACAGATCGAAGGCCTTTCTGGAATTGATCTCTTAAATTGAGAAATTTTTCAAACCGCCAAGATATATTGTTTTTAGATTTTTCCCTGAGTGATTCTATTTGGAAATACTTTTCTTTTACCACTCTAACCCAAAGGTTATCATAATTAGTATAAATTTTCCATAGTAATTTTATTTACAAACTTATGTTCATGTCTCCAGCTTTTTCTGAAGCCTAAACCTCCAAATTTTGTTGATGTACATAACTTCTCCCAACTAATAAGTGATGTATATCTCTCCGATTGGAGTTTATTCCAATACAAGTTTATGTTTATATATGTTATCTATTTGTTGGAGGATTCCTTTCGAGAGAAGAAATGATTGCATCAGATAGTTTAATTAGAATTCAAGTTAGCCTATACGAGGACTGTTCGTCCTGCTTGGGAAAGCGGAGACGTTTTCCACTTCGATAGTTGCTTTTTGTTGTTATTTACGGCTTCCTTAAAAACACTATTTGTTACTCTACCCTTAATGATCGGAATACCAAGACAATTCTCCATTTTCATTGATAACGGGATATTCATTTGTTGTGTCAGCGAGCGTGCAATTATCTAGCTCATATTGTCAAAGACTTGAAGTGAACTTTTATAATAATTGATTGTTAGCCCCGATAGATTTGAAAAGTTGTTTAATATATTTTGTATGGTATGCATGCTTTCATTTGATGCCCTAGCAAAAATGATTGTATCATTAGCAAAGGTGAGGAATGGAATCGAATCAAAGGATTTTATATTAATCAAAGGATTTGGCGATGTCAGTTCTTCATGGAGGGATTAAAAGGTTTTCTTGGAACGTTGTTGACCAGAACTGAGAAAGTAGTGGAAGAGAAGCATTTCATGACCCACCTTACTCAAGTGGTCGGGATATGAAAGCCTTGTAACCTAGTTTCAAGAGTATGGTCTCAATAAAGTTTCAGTTGATTTTGTCATAGACCTTTTCCATGTCTACTTTGAGGGTCATCTAACCTTTCTTGCCCTTTTGTTTATGGAAAATGTGAAAACATTTGTGAGCAATAAGGATATTGTTCTGAATAGATCCACCTTCAATAAACGCACCTTGAAAGGGGTTGATAATTATTGGGAGGATTGGTTTTAATCCGTTCACAAGAATCTTGGCGAAAGTTTCGTATATTTTGTTGCAAACTCTAGTTGGTTGAATCATGATTCCCGTGATCGAATGATTAGACCAAGGTGTGATATACTAATTACTTTGGATCAAGATGATATCTTCCTTTAATGTCCACACAAGAACAATAGTGAATTCTAAATTGGGAAAACTTCAACATAAACTAAATTTAGAATGACCAACTTCAAATCAAATAAATTAAACATAATCAATTTTGAACCAACTAAATCAATGATGAAATATTTGAGAATGCTTCAAATTTTTGTTATGAGAATTGCCAAGAGATGAACAAGGATATTGGTGATGAAGGGGCAAAAGAATAATTCTGCATATTTAACATCAAACTTAACGTAAATGATACGATGAGTGGTATTTTAATTGCAAATATCTAGCTTTTCAAGGGTGGTTTTCTATTAATTTTGAATTTAAAAGGTAATTTAGTGCAAAATGGTGTATTTAAGGCTAGTTTGCTGGAATTTGGTCTTTATTTGTGTACTAGTGTTTTGGCCCGTGCTATGCACGGGTCTAATTTTTTTTATATAAATTATATATAAAATAATATTTTGAATTATATAATTTATTTTTATAATATATATAATAATATTTTTAAGTTATAATTATTAATGATTTATCGCTAGGAAAAATGTTTTTATATAACTATATTAAGATTATTTATAATGAACTTTAACCGCTGAATTTTTATCAAATGTATAGTTTTTCATGCTTCATACTAATATTTATATTTAACACCACACATATTATACAATTAACTTTTTTCTTGCTTCTATTGATTATGAAATTTAAGATATTGTCATTGTAATAAAGAAAGAAGATGTTTATTCAAATTTATATGATATATTATGATTTCTAATATTAATTTTAAAATGGTTAACTTAAATAAATGAGTATTGTTAATCTAAAAAGGATTTTTCTAATTGTTGAGAAAGCATTTAGTGAATGAATTTATTGGGCAAAAAAGTCTCTTTTATAAGTTCATTTTTACAATTTAATATATTGATTTTTTAATTAAAAAACAATGATGTTTATGCCAATTTATGTGATTATTACGATTTCTAATAAAAAAAACTATGATTATTATGATTTACAATATTAATTTTAAAATATTTAATCCAAATAAATATATTTTTATTATTTTTAATCTAAAAGTTTTCCTAATTGTTAAGGATATATTTCGTTCATGCATTTAATTTATTGGCCAAACAAAATCCTCTTTTATAAGTTATATAGATTTATTTATTCATTCATTTATTTATATTATTATTTATTTTTATTAGGGTAAATTCTAAACTTAGACTTATTAGACTTATTATTATTTATAAAAAAAACTTTAAAAAACTTTTTCGACTTGTACTAATGGTTGGAGCTTTTAATTGACTTCTTATTAGAGGGTATATTATTAATCTAAATTGATATATTTTTATTGTTGTGAATGTAAATATTTTTTCTAATTATGGAGGATTTATGGAATAGAAAGTTTGATATTTCACACAAAAAGGGTTTTGAAGCTAATTACTGTAGCATTTATTGGCAAAAAGCTAACTTTATATGTTATATATAGATTTATATTTTAGGTTATATTTCCTTCATTTATTTACATGTAATTTTGTGAAGACTCCACCTTGATTGTAAGATCTTGAGAGCTAACCTACAGGTCTTTGAGAAAGGTTGATGAAAGACAAAACAAGACTCTGGTTTCAAGGTCTTGACAGCAAGGGCAAATTGGACGAATTGGATACGTCAAATATTTTATATATTTATTTGTTAAAGATTTTTATGTGTAGATTTTATATTAAATATTTGAAAAGGTTGCTCAGATTTTTTATGCAGATTATGGAAGATTTAGTGGCTGGAAAATCTTTTAGAAAGGGCTGAAATTTTCTATTCAAGGCAAGAGATGATATATAGATAAGGAGAAGATTTGTTGAAGATTATGGGATGATTTTGTGGAAAGAAAAGATTTGACAATTCAAATTCAAACGTTCAAAAATCAGCCCAGCCCCTGCAGCCTATAAAAGAGACGGTGCAAGCGGAGAAGGGAAAAAGACATACGAGCATTCAATCTACAAGCAAATCGTTCTCCATTGCAATCATCCCCTTTGATTCTCTCTTTCTCCATTGTTGTTCTTGCTTTATCTTTTGAGAGTTTGAGAGTTTCTAGAGCTTCATTGTACAAGTCTAAAGTGTTATACTAAGAGTACACATCTACTCAAACGTATTCACTAGGCTATTATTTCACGAGTGTTTTGGGTTGACTAGATAGTAGCGGGTGAGGCTACGAGTTGAGAGAAGGGTTGTTCTTCTAAATTGTATCTAGGACTCTAAGGTATCTGAGTTGACTAGATAGAAGCGGGTGAGGCTTCGAGGGTTTAGAAGAAGGAAAGATCTTCTCGGTTGTATCTAGGATCCATAGGAAGTGAAATAATAGTGCTTTTGAATCCTACGGGTTGGAGAACCCTAGGCGGGGACGTAGGCCAAGTTGTGCTGAACCTCGTTAACAATTCTTGTGTTCTTTGAGTTTTACTTTCATATTTAATTTCCGCATTATACTTTGATAAGTTTTATTTTCGTACAGGTTCTGCTGAAAAAGTTTCTGGAATCATTTCAAGACCTTGAGTTCTGGTTCAAAACTTTGGGATTCATTTCAAGGCCTTGAAATCAACTCTGCAGAAAGTTTGCGAAAATTGTCTAAGTTTTTCTATTCTATTTACATCACCTATTACGACTCTTCATTCTGTTTTTGTTAGAATTATTTTATTATATGAAAAATCTATTACTCATAAAAAATAATAAATATTATTCTACATTTTAAAGCATAATTGTTTTTTTTTTGTTAATTATCCATCTCTTTTTTTCATTTTGTTTTATATGTCATTTATGCTATTTGCCCCATTTCCTTTTATTCTTATAGCAAAGGTGTTGGCTAGAACTCTTCAACCGGAGTCTAACACCAATAAGGATGTCGCGTTTGCATATGATGTCTTGATTTTTTCAAAGGCAACACCTTTAGTTTGTCAGAAGCTCTCAAACCTTTTTCACCGGTACATTCTGCACTATATCAAACTAAAATATCAATTTACATAAGTCTAGTTTCCAAGTATCAACCAATACATTAGGCACCACAATCAGGTCTATCACTGCGGCGTTGGGTATTCCCCTGGCAAATAACCTAGAAAACTAAACAACAACTGACAAAGTGGAAAGCCTCGAGTCTTTCAGCCGATGGGAATAAGGTCTTAATTAAGGCTTATACGAGTGCACAACCCCTTTTCTTTAATGTAATCCTTCTTTCTCCCGACAAACATCCTTAATGAGCTCGATAAGATTTACCGTTTAAAAAATAAACACACTTATTTTATTCCACAAAATATAATTAGTGGCTGGATATATATATTAATAAATTATAACTCACTCTTTCAAAATTAACAAAACCATAATAATCTAATTACCATACATAAGTAATGAACTTTTGTTGGATTACGTACAGCAAAATGGGTTCGCAATTTTCAAAGTTTTTTTTTAAAAAAATTTATTCATTTTTAGAAAGTGAAAAAATGGAAGAAAGGGAGGAGAATGAAGAAATGGAGGATGATCCGGGACTCCGTTTCTTTAAAAAACAAAACTTTGCTATAGTTCTTTTTTGATCTTAGTCCAATTCGATCGACTCAGTCGCTAACTTCGAACCTCTTGGCATGGAATGTAGCCCCACAACCACTACATCAACTTGTGATTGGTTAACTTTCCTATAGTTCTTGATTTCTAGTTGTACGCATGTTTTTCTTTTTAAAATTATGCATGTCTGATTGTCTGGTGGCTTCTAAGTCCAACAGGCAAAGTAAATTTTTTTTCCCAGTTGCTGTAAGATTTCATGCGCCCATTTTTTACTTTAACTAGTCTTATTAGCCCCGTTTTCGCGGTTTTTTAATAAATTTTATTTCGCCATAAAACATTGAATTATATAAGGCAAAATTTACATGAAGACTTTATTTTCTTTTAATTTTGTCAAATGTATATAAAATTTTATAAAAACTTCATAAACTCTACAAAAAAATACACATTATATATTAAACATACATGTTGGATTAAAATGTTGAGGTGCACAAGAGTATTAAAATTTGTATTCTCTTCCCTAATATCTTATTACTCCCTTTGAATAATTATTATTAATAAATATTAAATTTGTTTGAAAAAAATAGAAATTTAATATTTTATATAATGTTTTAACTCCTCAAAGTACATGTTTGTAAAAAGTCTTATATTTTATATCGAAGGGAGTACTATATATCCTAAATAAAATAAATGACAACATTATTTTGAGTTTGTGTTAGTGGTAGCATTATTATCTCAGTTTTTTACAATAAATATGCTAAAAGATCTTTTAAAAAATACTAAATAAAAATAATTGAGATAATAATGTTGATTATTTTGATTTTTGGATTAGTGGTAACTCTATTATTTCAGTTATTTATTATAAATATGATTAAATATCTTTGAAAATATTAAATAAAAATATTTTCCCAAATTGATATTCTTCCATTCAAAATTGCTAAACCTAGATTTAGCTATTCTGCTATTTTAATTACAACTACTCCTATTTATAATATTCTTTTTGTATTCTAATACAATTGATGATTGATTTACGTATTGATTTTGATTTAAAATAATCAGTAAATAAGATTTCATGTTCCATCATGCGGGATAGAAATTAAACTGTTGTTCCAAATCATGCTTATAAATCGATATAATTTATTTTAAGTTTATTTTATTCAAATAAGTGCAAATATTATTAAAATTTAACTAACTAATATATGATAATAATTTATTATTTAAATTAATTGTGGCACATTAAATAAGGTGGATAAAAGATGAGGTAAAATTCATAATTAATTATCTATTGAACAATAAAATATTATCTCCTTAAAAAAACAATGAAATCTTATCATTAATACATATCATATATCCATGGAGTAATAACAAAATTAACTAATCAATTAAGTTATCATGTTCTTATTAAATTGATAAGATCATATCTATATATTAATTAAAAGCAAAGCATTTGTGCCACGTGTCGCCTTCTCGCGCACCGATATTTTTGACAACATCTATTTTATATATATTTATAATTTTATAATTTAGAAATATCTTTTTTCCAATATTTATTTGATATATTCATATAACCTATTTTTGTCAACTATGTATATTTAATTGGATATCTATTTGATATGTTTATATCTATATATTAACTATACAATATTATTTCATTCTATATTAATTACACAATATCATTTCAATCTATTTTTTTAAACAATCTATCTAGGCAATTCCTTTTTATCTAACCGATGGGATTAATTCAAAACTTTTTTTAAAAATAGAGTTAATATTAACGATACAATATTATTCCATTCTATATTAATTACACAATAACATTTCCATCTATTTTTAAACAATAAGATGAATTCAAAAGCATTTTATATATATAAAAATGTATAGTTCCAAATATATTATTTTTCTATATTAGGCAATACCTTTTTTTTAACCAATGGGATTAATTCAAAAAAAATAAATAAAAATAAAGTTAATATTAACTATACACTATTATTTCATTCTATATTAATTACACAATATCATTTCAATCTATTTTTTTAAACAATTGGATGAATTCAAAAGCATTTTTTTATAAAAAAAATATATAGTTCCAAATATATGATTTTTTTGGAGCAATCAATCTATATATGTAATGAAACTATTTTTGTTTTTATAATAAACTTAAATTTTGGATTTTCACCCAACCAATCTACATAAAATTTTAAAGGGCAAATTGTGAAAAATAGCATGAACTTTAGAGGTAGTTGCGTTTAATGGCATGAACTTTCAAAATTTTAAAAATAATCACCAACTTTGGTTCTGGTTGCAATAAGTGGCACATCTATTTTTTTTGAAATATAACCTCTTATTAACATTCTTTGTAGAAAAAAAAAATCATCCAATTTTCAATTTTAAAAAAAATGCCCATATTTCATTTTTAAAAATAATCCATTTTCATTTTTAATTTTAAAAAATATAATTTATTTTATAAAACACTACTTTTCCCCTTTTTCTTAAAATAATACACTCATTATTTACACCCGGTTAAAAAAAGAACTAATTTTATTTTCTCCATAAACTCAGTTTTTTTTCAAAAATTAAATAATAAGTAATGTCTTTAAAATGAAAAATGAGTGCCTTAAAAAAATACCAACTAATATCACAATTATATTTTTAAAAAATGATGTTTTTTGAAAAATTAAAATTGAGTTTATAAACATGAAAATTGTTTTTTTTAGAAGAAAATTGTGAGTGGGTTTAAAAAAACAATGGAAAATGTGATTTTTTTGTAAACAAAATATTAATAAGGGTGGTCGTGCTACTAACCACAACCACCCTTCAAAGTTGGTGATTATTATAGAATTTTTGAGAGTTGGTGCCACCGAACGCAACCACCCCTAAAGTTCGTGTTATTTTTTGCAATTTGCCCAATTTTAAATGATAAAGATTTTAAACATTTTTTAATGATTTCCTCCCAATCTTATAATGAGAAACATTTTTGCTTAGATGTCATAATCGCCTTAATTTTATGATTTCCTCCCAATCAACTTAACCTAGGAATAAAAAATCCAACTAATGACATTTGTACAGGTTCTTTAATTAATCTAGCCATATCTAACTAACAAACCATAAGGATTTTTTATTAGGTGTTATAACCACTTTTATTTTGGGATCAATTTTCAACTAATCAACCTATTCTATTTAAATCTTTAACTCATGTAATTTTAACATATTTTTCATAAATATTATTATTTTTTTACTTACTTTATCAAATTTATTTTTTCTATTTTATATTAACGTTTGGTAATATTTTATTTCATTTTATAATATTTTAGTAATTTTTTATACTTACAAAATTTTATATTTATTTTTTAAAAAAAATTACGCGCCATGGCGCGAGGACTGTACTAGTTTATATTAAAAACTAATTGTACTAATCCATTAAAATTGACACATAGGATGACACGTGGATAAAATAAGTTGAATGATTGACTAACGTGGCTTAAATTTATTGGATCATCATTAATTGACGTGTCAAAAAACCCGGGCCAGATTGCACCACAGAACGACACGTAAGCAAATCGCACCAGAGTCCGCCACATATATAGGATTTCCACGCCTCTGTTTTAGTATTATATATTGATTGTTCAAAAAGGGGAAATTGCTCATCCGGGCGCCCCTCACCCCTAGCCCGACGGAGATTGTGAGATTAGGTAAATCATGGTAACTCAAATTAATTTTGCCTATCGTTAAGCCTTACTAGCTTAGTTGGTAAGGATGACACGGAGTGAACAGTAAGTTATGAGTTCGAATCTCCTCTCTTTATATTATAATGAGCTTAGTGCCTACATGTTAACCCAAAAAAAATAATTTTGCCTAGCGAGCCCAGGACCTGACAAGCAAAGTTTTTTTTTAACTTCTTGTACAAATGTCTGATTTTTTTCTATATATATAAAAAATAACATTGTTGGGTTAATTATCCGAAAAATCTGCAAAATGTTTTTGTAATGCCCCCCCCAAATGTAGTATAACGCTAATAAATGAAATGCACATGCATTTATGAAATGAGGTACCTTCGCTCTCTCTCTTTGATAGGTGTGTTTCGCGCCGCCACTCTCCCACACCACCTTGCTCAGCAGCAACCAGCAACCACCCTCGCCTTTGGTACACCACTCTTTTCTTCCACCCCCCTTCGCCTACAACCCCAAGCAACCAGCCCACCATCTGCGTTGATTCTGAAAAGAGCGTTTGTTCTCTAGGCTTCCTTCCAATCCTTCGCCGACCTTTTCGTCGTTACGCCTTCCTCGGATCCTGTTTTCTCCACTTGTCGCCATGTTTACCGCCTCCTCAGCCAACCTCAAGCCCAACCTTTAAACATCAATGCTTCTCAACGTTAGCCTAAGCTCCTTCCACAACATCTCTTGGATTGCATCTGGTTGCTCCTCCGGCCACCTCAAGTTAACCGCATCCCCTCGGCTCTTCTCTCGGTTCTGACCTCTACGAGGACACCTTCGGCTCTCTGGTTCATGTACAACTTTGAATCAACGCTTTTTCATTTTAAGGGAAGAAAAGTGGCATGTGAGCCTTATGGGTTAGTTTTCTAACCACTTTCCTGCCTCTAAGCCTGTTTATTGTTGTTCGTTCATTTTGGCTTACCCTTTTGGTAGCCTATTTATGAACTTGTTATCATTCTTAAGGGTGTAAGACGGGTTTTGGGGGTTTGAATGGGCAAGGGTGTGGCTAGGTTTTGGACATGCGGGTTGGTGTACTTTGTCTTTCTTATTGTGGTACGGGCTTCATGTGAACGATTGCTTATTTGCTAATTAAGCTCGTAGACATTGTGAAAATGCGATCGATACTTGATGGCTTTGTTCAGAGTCCATAATCTGAGGAGTCTACTAGTGATCCCCAGAGTTCTCTGTGTGCGTCTTCCTTTTAGTCGGTCGGTTGTTTGTTATGCTAGCTTTTAGTTTAAAGTGCAGATGGCTTGTACTTTATTTTTTGCATTTTTCTTTCCATCATTTGTTTCATATGTTATTTCCTTTTTATTTTTTTGTTTATATCATTTGTTTCTTGTTGTACATGATTGTTAGTTCATCTACTAGCTTGTTCGGTCTCTCGATTCCTCTAGGTTTGTCTATAGAATCGAATTCCTTATCTGGATTAAAAAAATGAAATGAGATAACTTCAGATGGCTTGAGAGTTGGGTATCGAAAAGTTATGTTCGAGACCGACTTGCATGTGGCCTACACATTTATTCAGAAAGGCGGGGATAAGTGTCAACCGCTCTTTAGCCTAGTTAACTAATGTACGTCAAGGCTTTCTAACTAGGAATTGGGAGACTCAGTTTCGCCAACTCCCTTGTTAAGCTAGTGTTTTCTTTTCTTTTGAGTGTTTATGTTTCGTCGGAGTTTTTTTTATGAAGACTTGTTTATTATTCAGTGGCAGATCTTGAATTATTAGTTGGGGGTGGAAAATTGAACCTTAATTTTTTTTTGAAAAAATTATCAATATTATGAATGCATAACTAGAATAAAAATATAAATTGTGCATACTTTATTTTCCGGTTTTCAAATATTTTAATGTATAGCATACAAATTTAAGGTTTTGGGTTTAATTATAGTATTCGGGTTAGAAGTTTAACAAACGATAATTAAAATAAAAGTATATCAATTTGGTAAATGATGTGGAAAATAATTTATAGGAGAAAAAAGTAACTATCCATATTTTTTTATCCTAGTTAACTAAATGTCCATCTTCCTATCCAAATTGATTAAATGTTCACCTTTTTCCCTTGTTCTTTTTTCCTATTATCGAAATTTTTATGCTGACAAATGGACTGTTGAGATTCTAACTTCATTGATTTTTTTTGCGGATAAATTGACTACTTATATTTTTACTATTCTCGAAATTTTTATGTTGACAAACAGACTGTTGCGATTCTAACTTCATTGAATTTTTGTGCGGACAAATGGATGTTGAGATTCTAACTTCATTGAAATTTTTATGCTGACAAATGGACTGTTGAGATTCTAACTTTATCAAAAAATTTATGCTGACAAACGAATTGCTGAGATTATAACTTCATTGAAATTTTTATACGGATAAATTGACTGTTGATATTTTTACTATTATAAAAAATTCAGCATATTTAATGACAAAAAAATCAGCATCTCAGCATCACTCTCTTCAGCAAAAGTGAAGAAAATTTAGCATCTCTGACCAAAAAAAATTCAGCATCTCAACATCACTCTCTCTATCTTAGTTACAGTGAAAAAAATTCAACATCTCTAAACATCTTAACATCACTCTCTCTATCTAAGCTAAAGTGAAGAAAATTCACCATCTCAACATCACTCTCTCTATCTCAGCTAAAGTGAGGAATATTCAACAGCTCTTATGACCAAAAAAAAATTCAACATCTCTTATGACAAAAAAAAAATTCAACATCTCAACACTATAGAAAATATGGAGGCGGACAAGTAAAACACCTAATAAACTGTGGACAAGTAGAACACCTAATAAAAATGGGGTAAATTACTTTGGTAGTCCCTAACCTTTAAGGGTTAGCCACTATCAATCCCTAACCTTTTTAAGTGTTAATTTTAGTCCCTAACTTTTTACATATTGCTACTATTTGGTCCCCATCCAACTAAATGCCAACCTTTTTATTAAATGTACATTTTCTAATTACCTTTTCTAAATGAAAAACTATTTTAGTTATTGGGCCTCCTTATTAACTATTTTTATTTTTTTTATTTTAATACAAACTCTTGTATTAGAGTATAATTTATTATATTTTAAGATTTTCCACTTATATATTCAAAATTTTATTTGTAAATTATAACTTCACACAACGAATGAGTTTTTAATGTGAAAATACTATAACACACATCTATATGTATTGATACACAATTAAAAAGTAAAAATATATGACTTCAAATCTAATAGGAAGAAGTCCTATATTAAATTTATTTGGGCATTTTTTTATTATCTTATTTAAAGGAATATATTTATTTTACATAATTTACGTGCTACATGTTTTTGAAAGATCGGTAAATGTAATAAGTACTCTATTCGTATGAAAATAGTGGATGCTTAACTTGTTGACACATTTTTTAATAGGTTAAAAACTACACATAAAATATTTTTTTAATAATTAGCAAGTCGGAAAAAAATCAAATATTTCAAGATTAGGGTACTATTGAACGGGGCCCCTAAAATTCATTGGACGACCTTACTTGTAACCCTAACCCTTCTCTAATCTTTCTCGGATTTATTTAGAAAATTAAATAATTTTATCGTTTAGTTTAACTAGAAAATAGACGGGAGGACCAAATAGTAGCAATATGTAAAGGGTTAGGGACTAAAAGTAACACTTAAAAAGGTTAGGGACCGATAGTGGCTAACCCTTAAAGGTTAGGGACCACCAAAGGAATTTACCCAATAAAAATGTGGACAAGTAGAACACCTAATAAAAAAGCGGATAAATAGAACACCTAATTAATTTTTACTATTGAAATTTTCTGCTAACAAATTAACCAATTATACACAATCTACAACAACAAAGCTCAAAACCAATTATACACAATCTACAACAACAAAGCTCAAAAAGGTCAAAGTGTTTTCTGATTTATGCACTTGCTGATATTGTGTTTTCTGATTTAGTGGTTGAATAAAATTGTCCTTTTCATCAAAAAAAAAAAAAGGTCAAAGTGTTAAGACACAAATCAGTACCAAAAAATATATCTGCATTCCTCAGTCCTATAGATTCATTAATTCCCTTAATTTAATATTTCTTCCTTTGAATCTCTGTCTCTTCCAAGTTCTAACACTAATAAGCCTGAGCCCGTATTCATCTACCAAGGGGGAAGCCATGACTGATCTCTTCTTTCGATCCAAATCATACGGAGTACGGACCAGGGGCTGTGGCTTCGATTTCAACGCGCCTTCTACGCAGTGGCGGATCCAGGAATTTTGCTTAGGGGGCTGAAAACTACAAAGTGAATACATACTTTGTCGTAGTTTCTCTACATTATGTGAACAATGCTGAAAATTGCGGTTAAGTATGAACAATGATGCATGTTTGATGTTACATCACAAATTCAATTCAAAAACTACAAATTCAATTCACATACAATAATGAAATGAAAAAATTGGTTCTCAAAATCACAAACCTTAATCCGAATTTCACAAAATTGATTTTCAAAATTACAAACCCTTATTTCACAAATTGATTCTTAAAATCAAAACCCGAAACGAATTATCATGCTTTATTTACAAATTGAATCTCAAATCAAAAGCTAGAGCACAAATTCAAAAAGTATAAGATATATTACACTAACCAACCCTAATTTCTCAAACTGATTCCTAAATCAAAATCCAAAACGAATTCTCATGTCCTAATTACAAATTGAATCTCAACTAAAAAAATAGAGGATAAATGCATAAAGTATAAGGTATAATACACTAACCAATCCTAATTTCACAAATTGATTCCTAAAATCAAAATCTGAAACGAATTCTCATGTCCTACTTACAAATTGAATCTTAAAACAAAAATGAGATCACAAATTCAGAAAGTATAAGGTATATACTAACCAACCATGATTTCACAAATTGATTCCTAAAATCAAAAACTGAAACAAATTCTCATTTCTTATTTACAAATTGAATCTCAAATAAAAAACTAGAGCACAAATTCATAAATAAATTGAATCTCAAATAAAAAAACTAGAGCAAAAATTCAGAAAGTATAAGGTATAAACACTAACCTTTGCAATTTATGCTAAATTGCATCTGGGATTGGGAATTTGGGAGGGGAAGAAGAAGTTGCTAGTTGTTGTAGTGATGCATCTGCATTCGATGTACAACAGCCAGGAGGGCACAACCGCACAAGCCGACAGTTCGGTGGAGGAGGAGGTGAGGAGCCGGAAGCGGGGTTCGGTGGAAGAGGAGTCGGGAGCTGCGGCGGACAGGAAGGCGTTGTTCAAAGTTGAAGTGCTCTCTGAAATCGCCTGTCCACTGTCATTAAAAAAAACTTGTGAATGTAAAAAATAAAGAATAAAAAGAGGGAGGGTCGTGAATCGAACCCACAAACTGCTGGCGCACCACGCTTCCCCTTTCCCTCCTTATTTACCAGGTGAGCTACACGAACATCTTGTATCAGTATGCATTTACTTTTACTTATTACAAAACTAAGATATATAATATTAGCTTTTTCCGCCCGGGGGAGGGAGGGGCTTTAGCTACCCCGAGCCCCCCGTGGATCCGCCACTGCTTCTACGCCGACCTACTTTGTTTTCGAATGAGAGGAGGAAGAGGAAGAAGAACATGACAATGAAGAGGCTGATTTAGAGGGGTTTAATTCAGCCTCGATGTGGTTTGTTAGCCCTGGATTGAAGGACAGGGAGGGCTTACCTTTGTATCTTCAACCTATGCTCACACAACTCAGATCTCAAGGCGGACACAAAGAGGCGGACAACCTCGATCTCCATGGAATCGAGGGAAGAGATCTGGAGGCAGACACAAAGAAGCGGACAACGTCGATACCCGAATCGCATATCTGGAAGTGGGGAACATCTTCTCACCTTCGCCGCTCGGATCTTAAGATTCAGAAGCTAAGATTCCCGAATCGTCATCTCCGATCTCATCGCCACAGCAAGGGGGAAGAGAAGAAGAGCATCATTCACATTCTCATCGCCACAGCATGAACGAATCCATTGATCTGGATCTGTGTCGTCACCACCGAAGGGGTCAAGTTCGTTGCGGGGCCAGACAACCATCATCATCGAAGGTGATTCTTTTTTTTTTCGGTGCATTTGAGTGTGCATATTGCATGTTTAGTTGTTAAATTGCATTCTTGTTTATGGGCATTCGAGTTCGAATTCTACATGTTTTGTGTTTAATATGCAGATTGACATTCCGAGCTTGGAAAGAGGCAAAGGATGGTTCGTGAGAGCCATGGAGGGGTTGAGATGGAGCTAGAGAAGAAGGTGGAAGGCACACGAAAGGAGTGAAGAAGAAAAAGAATGAAGACGGAAGAAGGGAACAAAAACCCAGAGCCTCGGCGCCCGCCGTGGAAGTGGCGGCGCCCATCGTGGACCCAGATTGCGAAATGTGTCCAAATCTTTATTTTAGACAATACTTATCCAAACTTTCTAGGGTTTCTTGGTGATGTTTTTCAGCTTATTTAGGTTGTTTTTCAGATATTTTTAGGAGACATTCATTATCATACGCTTTAGGATTGTAGACTAAAGTTTTCTTACGGTATGAGCAACTAAACTCTTTAGTTTCGCCTACGATTCATAGACATGGTTGGTTGAATTGTGAGGCTTGATTTCTATGTTATTCTGTAGTTTATTTCATTACTCTTGTGCTGATTTTATGTTGATAATTCTCTCTTTATTGATCACCTTGATTGAATTGCATCTAGCTAGGGTTTTGATTCATTCGCAGGAATAATTGAACCTTTTGTAGCAATCATAATTGAGTGATTCCACTAGAAGGATCTTGATTGTGTAAGGTAATGATAGATTGGTTAAATATCGGTTTTCTGAGTTGATAGAGTTGATGAGATGATAATTATCATTTATCGACATACGCTTGTTTCTTAAGAGGGTTGGTATTGGCATTCTACCAACTACATTGGGAATTTGTGTTATTTGTATGTTAACTTCTACAGGAATAGGATTGCATATGAATGTAATCCCGTCAAGTGTTGACAGGCACGATTGGACTCGATTTCTAGAAGGTGTGTTCCTTGGACTCGAAGAACTTGATGTACGTCTCCCTAACCTTGTTCGCTAGCCAATCAAGCTCTGATAGAGAAGCGGCCGCGCTAGAGAGGCCCATGCATGGACAACTAGTAGTGACGTAAATGGAGGAGGAAGGAGAGGGAGGAGGACGACAGAGGAGGAGGATGGGCTGAGGGAGAATTAGGGGTTTAGAGGAGTTAAAAGTGGTGCCAAATGGATTGAGATACGGAGAAAGGGATGACGACGGATCTGGATTGAAGGGGTAGGTTAAGTAAGGGTATTTGTGTCATTAAAAAAATACTCCCTCCGTTTGAAAATAAATGTCGTTTGACTTTTGTGCACGTTGTTTAAGGAAGTAAAAACTCTATAAAATATTATTTTTTTAATCAATTTTTTTTTATGAATTGATACTTATTACTAATAAATATCAATTTATATAAAAAAATTTGATTAAAAAATAATATATTATAGAGTTTTTATCTCTTAAAAAACGTGCACAAAAGTCAAACGATATTTATTTTCAAACGGATGGAGTATATAGTCTTTTAACCAATTTATATTTAATTGTGAATATTTGATTAATTGAAAAGGGAAATAAAGAGGAGTATGGGCTTTTTCTTTCATCTGTGGTTATTTGTCTCTGTACTCTGTAGTGTGTTGTTTGTTGACGGCTAGTCCGTCTACCGATTCATCGGCCTCTCGAGTATCAAGTTTGTCTGTGGTCGAATTTTTTCCTAATAAAAAAAAAGAGGAGTATTTTTAGTGTAAAAAAGCACATCAACTGTACTACGGAGTATAAAATTGTCCGTATACGTACAATACTCCAATGTATATACTCAGTATGATGATAATCATGAGGGGAAAGGGAACTTGAATAGAGAAGAGGTCATAATGATGGGAAAGAGGCAGCCGATCGAAGAGGTTGAGCCAATGAATTTTTAGTGCTTTCTTGAATTTTTTGATACCGAGTACTCCTATTATTTTTACATTCCAAGAATTTTGTTCACACTTGCTCTAAATAAGATACTTTACATCTATATACAATGATCTGAAAATAGTGTAAAACTTTCAATCTTTCATATAATAAAACTTGACTTAAAAAAAGATTGAACCTTCAACATAAAAAATCGAGCACGAAAACTTGAACCTCGATCTAACATTAAAACTAGAGGTCAAAATTTTGATACCATCGCGAAAATAAGAGACTAATATTGACACGGAGAAAATCTGAAATAATACAAGACATTGATTATGATTTTTAAAATCGTATGAATATTATCTTAAATAAAATCAATAAAATGGTAAAAAAAAAAAAACTTCTACTATTACAACTTTTAAAATTGTGGAAAATCTTTTTTTTTCCAATCTTTATTTGACTGGTGATTGATCGAAGAGAGAACATCTCTCACGATTTATGAAACTAGAATCGGGTTAATTTTTCACGGTTTTCAAAACTGTAACATCATATATTCTCACGTATAATTTTTAAATCCGTGATAAACACCGTGTATTTGAAGATATTTTAGCCGTGTAGAAAATAAATAAGCAAAAATATGAAAGAGAATCTGACAATCTCAAAAATGATATATACGTATATTGTTTTGAAACCATGAAAAGGGAGAAAACTGAAAGAAAAAAAAAGTTTTCATGTTAGGTGGAGCCATGTGGACATAGGGTGGCATCCGCTTGTCGATTTGGGTAAAATATAGAACTTTTTTTTTGGTGGGAATAGAATAAAAACTATTTTATTGCTAAAAAGTTTTAAAAATAGAAAAAAAATATTTATGTTGGTATTTGGTAATACTAATTTAGTGCTAAAATAGTTTTAAAAAATAATAATAAATTTAAAGTAAGAAATCATGTGTTTGTGGCTTTATTTTAAAATTTTGTTTTTTTTATTAGTTTCGCAACTAAAAGTTACATCATTTAAATAACTAGATTTTTTATTTAAAAAAATTTTAAAAATTTTGAGCTCACCTTAAACATTGTTACCTACCAAAAGAAATCCCCAAGAATAATTAATAAAAAATTATGAGGCGGGTCAAAGCGTCTAACACGCTATAAACTCTTGATTTGCATTATAAAAAAAAGTTTTCACTATGGTCCCTAAATACGTCTAAAATCAGGGTTGTGCATGATTCGGTTCTAACCGAATTTTCGGGCCGAATCAACACAAACCGAACCTAATCGAAATTTTTCGGTTCGGCTTTCGGTCTGATAATTTCCATTTTTCGGTTTTGGTTCGGTTTGTGTTAAACCGAATTTTTTTAATATTTCAATATATATATATATATATATATAACTTTTTATACAATAGATAAATACCTTTTATGCACTACACATATACAATGTATATATACACATATATACACATATACAATGTCTATATATATAAATACAGTGTCTATATATATAAACACATTTTTTTTTGTGTATAGTGTGTATATATATAAGAAAAATCATAAAATATAAAAAATATTATAATTCATATGCGGTTTGGGTTCGGTTTGTGTTAAACCGATTTTTTAAAAAAATAATAATTTTTTTTATGTAAATTCGGTTAAATTATATTAAAATCGAACCGAACACAAACCAAAACGATAAATAACCGAATCGAACCTAATGCTTTCGGTTTGAAATTCTGATATTTTCGGTTTCGATTCGAATCGGTTCAGTCCGATTCGGTTTTACACTGATGAACCGTCCTATCTAAAACGAAGCTCTAAAAAACGCCCATATATATATCTATAAAAGACGATTGTGCCGATACATCATTTCAAAATACATATATATATAACGTACATATATACATCTAAATAAAATCCAGGTCTCCTGTGCGTAGCACCTACCAACCACCACCAAATGACGACGGAAACAGCGGTGATAGTGGTGGGGGCGGGGCCATCGGGGCTGGCGACCGCAGCCTGCCTCGCCCAAAACTCCATCCCCTACGTGGTGTTGGAGAGGGAAGACTGCATAGCGTCGCTGTGGAAGAAGAAGGCCTACGACCGCCTCCACCTCCACCTCACCAAGCCCTTCTGCCAGCTTCCCCACTCTCCGTTGCCGGAGGAGCTGCCGCCGTACGTCTCCAGGGCTGACTTCGTCCGCTACCTGGACGACTACGCCCTCCGCTTCCGCATCGCCCCGCTCTTCAACCGTACCGTAACGCTCGCCAGGTCTGTGTTTCTTCATTCATTCCTTTCTTGTTAATATGACATACATAGAACATACACAGAATTTTACTTATAATTTCCAAATTTAAAATATTCTTAATTCTTTTCTTTTTTTTTCTAGCGAAGAAAAAATCACAACATTAATCTCATATAATAAGTCGGATCACTTAAATTTGAGTTTTTTTTTATATAATTATTTTCTGTTTTCTAATTATATATATCATAACAGTAATTTGTCAGTCAATTTCTTTTAATTTCTAGAGTATTATTCAAAAGATTTCAAATTAGGTAATCTATATAGGGATTGACTCCGGTGAAAACCTCAAATTGCAGTAAAAACCGTGAAGACTACTTTATAGCTTGGTTTATTTGAAACTCATTCTAAAAACCTCAATTACATAGTGACTTTACAACTCAGTTCAACCTAAAAACCGTGCTAAAAACTCAAGTTTTAAAATAACACATGACTTTATATATCGGTTAAATCTAAAAACCGTGTTGAAAACTCATGTTTTAAAATTCCATTAGTGACTTTATAGCTCGGTTTTATTCAGAACCGGGCTAAGATATGTGACCTTATAGATCGGTTCTATTTATAACCGGGCTATAAAGCTAGTGAACGGGGCTAAAAAGCCAGTCCTCACGGGTTTTTACCGCAATTTTGGTTTTCACCGGAGCGCAACCCATCTATATATATCTATATCTATATATACTCTTAATTTAGAATATTTAATCTTTATGTGTCATATTATCCTCTCATTTTCACCAATCAAATTTTTATTTTTTGTCCTTTTTTAATTATTTATTTCTTTTAATTAATTATTTATTATTCCCTTTATCTCTTTTTTTTATTCTTAATATATTTACTAATTAACTATTGGGCTTAATTAATATAATATAAATATTGACCTTAACTTAAATTTATTTACTTACTATTGAGTTTAATTAAATACATTGAATATAACTATTGGTTATAACACGTCTCATTTAAACAAAGTTACAATGATATTGATATTATTATTACTAAGTGATTTAAAATATCTATATTTATATATTTTACTCAGTACTTTACCTGAGATTTTTGAAAAAATAATTTTCTGAGATAATTACAAGATATATGATAAAAAGTTTTATGATTTTTATCTTAACTTTTATTAATATTTTATAATATTTTTTTATATATTATTAATACTTTAGTTTTCAAAAACCGCGGGTGAGAATTGTAGTAGTATCAACTTAATAAAAAAAAATAATAATAATGAACCTAAACTCTACTAGTGCAGTCCCTCTATTGTGCGCAGTGCAGTACATGAGTAGCCCTGGGTGTCTTTCCTATCAATGTTAAAACAATTAACAATGAAAAATAAATCTGAATGAATGACTTACACGTAATTTACAGTATTATACAAAGTATTGTCTTTTTTGTCAAATTAAAACAACTAACAATTCTTATAAAAAAATAAAAAAGAACTTAATGGATGACAGAGCTAGGTACTTGTTCTTGGTTTAATATTATTATTGGCTGGGGTTGTATCGATCTGAGCAGCCCAACAGTCTAAAACTAAATATCTAGATGTGTGATTCACAATTTATTTTAAATTAATTCGATATGTAGTGATTTTATATACTCACAATTTTGGAACATAGTATAGAATCTGATGAAGTTTAGGTGAATTCGATGAAACCTTACTTGCCAACTTGTTCTTTTTTTTGAATGATTGAGGTTACAATTATTTTTTTATTTTTAGATCATTTTTATTTTCCTTCGTTGATTTGTGAGGTTACAATAATTAATTTTACCTTTACAATATAGGTACGACGAAGGGTCGGAGAGGTGGTGCGTTAAGGCGAATAATAGTGGCGTTGGTGGAGGAGATGAGGAGTATTTGGGGAGGTATCTAGTGGTGGCGACAGGGGAGACGAGTGACGTGTATATACCAGAGGTGAAGGGAATGAGAGGATACAAGGGGAAGGTGATACACTCGACGGAATACAAAACAGGACAAGAGTATGCAGGAAAGAACGTGTTAGTAGTTGGATCTGGTAATTCTGGTATGGAGATTGCATTGGATCTTTCTAACTACGGTGCCAACACTTCAATTGTCATTCGAAGTCCAGTTAAGTTTCATTTCTCTATATTCTTTTTTATTACATAACTTAAAATAAAAATCCAGATATCAATCAATCGATCAATCAATACTATATGCTCCCTCCTATCTAAAATATACGTAGTAAAATTTTTTTATTATTTGGCACGTATTTTAACAAACTAAAAACTATATAAAATATTAATTTTTTAATAATAAATTTAATATTTATTACTAATAAGTATTTAGTTTTTTAAAAAATAATAAAAAAAATAAAATTTTATACTGTATAGTTTTTACCTCCTAAAAATACGTGTTAAATAGTCAAACTTCTTATATTTTTTTTATCGGAGGGAGTACTAAACTGAAGTATGTTTTTTTTATAACGAGGAAACTCACCATTTAAACAAAAGTATGTAATCCTACGTGTTGCGCTCTCCTTAATTCTCATAATTCTAATTAATAAGTAAAATAATAATTTCAGTATTAAATAATTAATTGTAATAATATTTTCTTTATATATATTAAATTTTTTTATATATATAAAAAGAAAATCATATAAATATATGAATAATATGTAGTTGTAATGTAGTATGTAAAGCCACCACAAGCCACAATCTATCTATCTATATATAGATAGGTTAGTTAATAGCAATACAAATTTATTTATTATATTAGTTAATAAGAATATTCTATCTATGAATACAAATATATCTATGAATATAAGGTTGACAAAAAAACTATATATTATTTTATTCATATAATAAATAAAATGTCAATATACACAGTAAACATATCCTTAATTCTATACTACTCAAGTATTAAATATAGGTATATTGATCGTTATTAGTCTAACTCTCGTACTTTTATTAATTCATATTTATTCTATTTTTTAATATATAATTAATATAATTTTAAAATATTATATTAATATATTTTTCTGCCCGAGATAAAACTCCCACTAGGTACACGTGTAACTCCAGTCACACAGCCAAGATTTAATCTTTATGATTAAAGATAGTATATATCTTTATACTTGATTAATCAAAATAAGTAATCACTAATTTAAGCGTGAATTCAAGATCGATGGAACTAACTTAAGAAAAGAAAAATATATGAAAGATTCACTTCACATATCCCCCGGGCTCCCTAGTACCTACCTAAAATGTAATGAGAGATCGACGCCATGATTAATTAGATCGACCAAACTCCAGTTTCTGAATCGAGGGTGACCAATAGGTGGAGTGCAAGCAACTCTCAAATTCTTTCAAAAGCAATCACAATCACACTCATAATTGGAACTTGGAAGTTGTTCGCAATAACTTCTAGGTTGGTAGCTACAATAAAAGATCGATCATTGATTCATTGTAGCCTAATTAATGCACTTGTGATTTTTTATTTTGAGTATTTTGGCTACTCCGTAGCTTAGTTCCATAAAACTGGGGGAATTAGCATGAAAAATCGCGTTCTTTCCTTGATGAAAGCAATGACCTCATTTTTTTGACAAAACCGCCCAAAGTTGGGATCTTTGCACAAAATAGCAGAGGGCTATATGCTACTCCCTCCATTGTCTTTAACTATTAATTACTTCATCCGTTAATTAAAATTTGACGTTTTATTATTCACGCACGCTTTTTGAGGTGTTAAAAACTATATAAAATATTAACTTTTTTAACATATTTTTTAAATAATTTCATACTTGTTACTATTAATTATGAATTTATAAAAACAAATTTTAAAAAATGTTAATATTTCATATAGTTTTTATCATTATAAAAAAATGTGCATGAATAGTAAACGACAAGTTTTAATTAACAGAGGGAGTATATAAAATATCAACATTTTATTAAATATTTTTAAATAATATCATACACATTACTAATAAGTATATAATTATTTAAAAAATTAATTAAAAAATGAATATTTTATATAGTTTTTAACTCCTTAAAAAACATGCATAAATAGTTCAAACGGAAGGAGTATTAAAAAGGAAAAAATGGTAAAAAAGGGCTATTAAAAAGACGATTTTGATAAAATTGTATATAAAGTTCTTTCATCATCCTACACATACAACTAACTATTGAAATCCTATATCCCCTCCCAATCAAGATCTCCTACATCACTATATGCTTCACTCCCTACAACACAAAAATATTTTGACATTTATTTAATCTTAAAAAAATTATATTTATATTATTAACATCTATTTTTATATATTTATAAAATTATATTTTCAAAAATCATGTTTTACAATTTTTAAAAATTAAAAAGGCAATATTTAACAAATTATAATTATTAAAAATTTAAAAATATGATTTTTCAAAATAAAATTTTATGAATATATAAGAATAAATGTTAGTAATGTAAATATAATTTTTATAATTATTTTTAAGATTAAATAAATCTAAAAATATTTTTATATTGTAGAGAGTGGAGTATATAGTGATGTAGGAAATCTTGATTGATCCCCTGGCTCCATCTATTCTCTCTCACAGTTGCAAAACTTTCATTTTTGTGTTTTTTAATATATATATATTTTTGTTTTATTTAAAATTTGTGAGGGAAAGGAAAGGAGGTTGGGGTCAGAATAAGTTGGGAGATATTTTGAGAGACATAAGATTTGAAGTGCACGACCAGAGCCACCTTTAACACTCACGAGCACAATTAGTTGTTCAAGATCTCACCCATTTATTGTTATTTTTGATATATTGTAGTTCTGAACAGATATGAAATGGACAAGGAACGAAAAATTGGTACTAAAAAAAAAAAAGTAAATACTCCGTATTTGATCCCATGGGATTAGCAATTTAGGAGGTAAGACTTTGACAGCATATTAAACCTTAATTAGGCTCCGTTTGGCAAAATAAAAAACCACTAATTAGCTTATTAAAACTTTTAATTTTAATATTATATAGTTGTAAATAAAATAAATTAATTGAATTAGTTTTTGAAATGTTACCGAAACTTTTCGAAGGTTATATTTCTCTATTAATAAGTTTTCTTCGTACGCTTTTAAATAGCATATGATATAAATAATCGTATAGATTAATTATAGGCTAGGTTTCCCCTTTAGTGCTCTTGATTCTTGAACTTAATTTGCACCTAAAATTGATGGCCAAATCTCTCGAATTTCAAATTCAATCAGCTTCAAATTCAATAGTGCGCACCACGCCGTCTCGAGCGGCTCATCAACTACCCATATGCCGAGGACTATCTTCGAAGGCATTGATATTGGCAAATCAGTTTTCTTAGTCGTTGGTTGCTTCTTGTTATAGCATCTCCAACAACAAATTACAAAAATAAATAATATATATTAAATTAATATTGTTTAACCTCCAACAACTTGTTCATTTCGAACGTTTGGAGAAACTTTTAATGTTAGAGCCTGCTGCGGATTTGGAAAATGCACGCTATTTTTACTGTTGCTCTTAGGCACCGTTGGGCATGAGCGGATCACTGGGATTTGGCTTTCCTCTGACGTAGGTGTCATTTAACTGTCCGTGTTACAGTCTTGCCTTAGATTGGAGTCGCCTATGCCAAAGTAGTTTTTGACAACTTTCGTGTTTAAGTTTTTCCTTTTCCTCTCGATCAGATTCATAAATATTTTCTGAAATTCAAAAGAGTTTGTGGTGCAACTTAGTAGAATGTATCTTACCAAAATCCTTTTGTTGTCTTGCCAAATAACTATATATACTCTAAAACATTTTGTGGAGTTTATCATAATGACATGTGATTTTTTGAAAAATTGGACTACTTTTGTACCATAAAAAAGAGTAAATTTGCAAATAAAATGGAGAAAATTCCTGTTATATATTTTAAAGGATTCAAAGCCATTGGACCCCTAAAATATGAGAGTCTTGTTCAACTGGCCCCCATATACTGCCTTTAAACTAGACTTGGTAAAACGCACATTCACCAAAAACATGAATCATTTTGATTCCAATCATTTAAATTTTAATTAATAGTCGCCACTGTCTCTAACTTGATTATTGTATTTCTTAAAAATATATTATGAATTGAATAAATAAATAAACGGTCAAGTATTATTGGTGTGTGTGGGGGTGTAGGTTCACATAGCGACAAGATGGATGGTGAATATGGGGCTGAAGATGTTCAAGTACCTACCCCCAAACATGGTGGACACCTTGGTGGTGTTGATGGAGAAGTTGGTGTATGGTGATTTAACTATGTACGGGATTCACAGGCCTAAGGAAGGTCCCTTCCTCATGAAGCTCAAGTACGGTAAATACCCTGTTATTGATGTCGGCACCGTCCCCCTAATCAAATCTGGCCTTATCCAGGTAACTTCATTTCCACTTCAACGTACATCATATCGATTACCTTCAATCTAATTATCTTTTTTAATTTTGATTTTTGATGATGCATTTGTATACTTCAAAAATATATAACAACTTACTACTTTTTAATTAAATAAATAAATATATGTACAGGTGTTGCCGGCAGTAGAAAGCGTAGAAGGCAACCAAGTAAGGTTTGTGAATGGAAAGACGTACCCATTCGACGCTATCATTTTCGCCACTGGCTTTACTCGATCTACCTCCACATGGCTCCTGGTATGTTAATTTCCGTTTTTTAAACGTTTCTTGATTGTTTAGATATATATTTACATGTTTGTTTTAATTATATGCTACACTCCTTAATTTTATAACGTACGCACATTAATTATTTCGGAATATAATGTTTTATGGGATGAAACCACAAATTATATTTATAATAATGCTCTCTAACACTCGTTTGTTTTTAGGTAAGAAAATGTAATTGTTAACCTTCCGAATCTAGTCGTTAAGATTCATTGACCAATATTCTAACCATTATCCTCATTCTCTCATTTTTCATATAACATTAATTCATTTCTCTCATATGATTCTCTAACTAGGATGCTCTAACCATTTCTCTCTCATTCTCTAAACTTAATAAAAGTTATAATTATACAAATTTTGTTGATATACTCAAACAAACAAGGCATAAATAACCTAAAATAAGGAGATCACTAGGTTTGATTATTATTCTAATAGTTTCTCTAGTAAAATAGGAATTTTTTCCCCTGTATTTTATGCTCTTTTTTAAGGGAATATATTTTATGCTCTTGCATATTGATTTAGACACCACGTGGTAAGGTGTTTGGATTCCACAATAATACATGCATTATAATTTGCATCATTTTCTACTAGCACTTAGGCTCCGTTTGACAAAATGTTGGCTGATGGGGTAGCTGAAGCTAGTGGGGTAGCTGACGCTGATAAATTATTTGTGTTAAATATATGTGAATAAACTAGTATGATGTTTGGTAAACCTAGTGGTTGAAGTAGCTGGTGGGGTAGCTGACGCTGATGAATTATTTGTGTTAAATGCTAGTATGATGTTTAGTAAACCTAGCGGCTGGAGTAGCTGATGGAAACTTATGAATAGAAAATCATAAACTCCGAAAAGTTTCGGTGAGTAGTTGTTGAAACACTCTCATTTTCCAAAAGTTAATTCAACTAAAATCTTATATTTATTTCATTTACAACTATATAATATCAAAATCAAAAGATTCAATATGCTAGCTGTTGAGTTTTTATTTTACCAAACGGAGCCTTAGTTGCACGCGTAAAAATTTCTCTTAAAAATCAATATAAAGTAATAATGCAAATAAAGAGTGAAAAACTCATATAAATCGATATTAAAAAAAAATACATGCACGCATTAATTAAGGATTCCAAACAGGTCGTAAACAATGATGTGGGTAGGCCTTTTAATTATGCCAAAACTAATCCAAACCTTTAAGAATGGTACAAAAACCTAATCCAAATCCATTGATAAAACGTGCACATATGTAAATGTAAATCAAATTAATGTGCAGGGAGACGACTACTTGCTTAACGACGATGGACTTCCGAAGCAGAGCTTCCCGGACCATTGGAAGGGGAAGCGAGGGCTGTACTGCGCAGGGCTCGGAAGGAAAGGGCTTTACGGAGCTGCAATGGATGCACAGCTCATTGCTGATGATATCAAATCACTTCTTTAGGCTGTGATTTCGATCACGTACCTACACATGAATTGAATTGAATGTCATGTACTACCTTACCTGCTAGCTTATTTTCTTTCAATTCATTGTACGTTTGGATAATCGATCGTTTTTGTCGTGTTTATTCATATGAGATCGAATTGAATAATTTATATGGTAGTGCGTACTACTTGGTTACATGGACAGCTCGCTAGCTACGTACGTACTACTGTATAAAACATATATGTACGTTGTGCTCATGTGAGTAATTAATAAAACTTGGACAATCGTGCATTGATGGAGACAAATCATCCACAATATAGTTAAAAATAAGGAAGCTCCAATAATAGAACAGTACTATAGGCACCCGGAACGTCACAAGAACTTTAGGGTCAGAGGTAGCAATCATCCCAATCTAAAATAAAATTTAATATATGTATTCCACTTGTTAATAGCTTTGATTTGATATATAAATTCGACATCTTAGTAAAAAGTTATAAACATTTCAATTCTGAACCAATATAAATTATTTTCCACATCAGTTACCAAATTAATACTCCCTCTGATCTAGAATACTCATTCCGTTTGCAAATAAATGACTTTTTTAAAGTCAAACACGTATTTCTAGAAGGTTAAAAACTATATAAAATATTAAATTTTTAATTATTTTTTAAAAATAATATTATACTTATTATTAATAAGTAGGAGTATATTTTAAAAAATTATTAAAAAAATTAATATTTTATATTGTTTTTATCACCTTAAAATACGTGCATAAATAGTAAAAAGTCACTTATTTATGACACATTAAATATTAAACTATAAAAAATTTAATAAAAAATAATATTTTATACAGTTTTTTCACACATTAAAATGCGTGCCCGAAAGTCAAACATCTTACATACTTGATTGGAGGGAGTATACTTCTATCCTACTAATCATTTGTTAAACTTCGTAATTTAATACTATAATTAAACCTAAAAACTTCAAATTAGTATGTTATATTAAAATATTTGAATATTATAAAATAAAGTATGCAAGATTTATGTTTTTATTCTAGTTATAAATTTATAATATTGATGTTTTTCTTTTCGAAAAAAATTAGGGTTTAGTCTTTCATCCCCTAAACTGATTGCTTCAAGATCCGCCACTTATTACAATGTATTAATTCAAATAAGTTTGTTGTAATAAGATTGGATCTACGTGCCCAAAAAAGTAGAATGTGTTTGTCTTGTCTTAAAACAAATATCGCAAGAATTAAGGGCTCATTTGATTTAAATTTTTAAAAGGTAAAGTGAAATGAAATGGATGTAGTCCATTTATAGTTTATGATACACTGTTAAAAAAATAATCATTACCCTATTGTCCCGACTTTTCATAAAAAAATTGGTTTTGTTTCCCCTCTTTCAATTATCCATTTGAATAAGGGGTAACTATATTTATTATACTCCTCTAATAATTATCCCACATGTCTTATTTTTCATACGAAAAAATAGTATTTTTCTCTCATCTAGATATATTTTTTCATACAAGATTTGTTTTCATTCAGTTTACCTTACATACTTATATTAACGATTCCTAAGCATATATGCTTGGATTTATTATTCTCACTACGTACTAATAGTAACGACATTGTTGGATGACCAAATAGACGATGCCAGAGATTGCTAGACAAAGTAGAAGATGTACGACATGTTGTAACATTAGTTCCCAAAGTCAATAGATCGACCCCCATTGTTTTTCACCCACAAGAATTCAATTACTGTTGGGCCTATGGCCCATTTGGGTCCAGTCCAATTGAAGCATCATTAGCTGGCTTTTTTTTTTTGCAAGGGTAAATTGCAGAAAACCACCCTTTAAATAAGGTGTTTTGCGTGAAACCACCCCATAAAGAAAAAATTGCAGAAAACCACCATTTAAAACCATTTTCTTTGCAAAGTCACACCCATCACCAAATTTCCGTTAATTGAATATTAAAGTGCATGAAAAATAAATTATATCTGTTGTTTTTATTATTATTTTACTTTATCCAATCGGTATTAATTAATTTTTATCTTTTTAACATGTTTTTTCAAAAGTAATTTTTTTATATAAAATATCATTTTTTATATATAATTTCACACTTATTAGTAAAAACACTATAAAATAGATATAATTGATGTTTTATATATTTTAAAAAGTGTATATTACTGAAGGGATACTTGAAGAAAATAAAATTTTAAAAAATGATATTTCATATAGTTTTTATTATTCTAAACATATGTTCACTATTCGACCTAAATTTTTAGAATAATAAAAACTATATGAAACATTATTTTTTAAAAATATTTATTTTCTTCAAGTAGCCCTAGTATTACATTTTTTATATGTATAAAACATAAATTACACATCAATTTTTTATAGGGTTTTTTTGTAAGTATGAAATTATTTTTTTTAACAAAAATATTTTTTTGATATTTTATAGTGTTTTTTGCTTTTGAAAAAACGTCAAAAAGTTAAATATCAACTAATACCAATTGAATTGAGTAAACTAATAATAAAAATAAGGGGTATAATTGAATTTCCACACACTTTAACATTTAATTAACGAAAATTGGGTGATGGGTGGGACTTTGCAAAGAAAACTATTTTAACGGGTGGTTTTCTGCAATTTTCATTTTAAAGGGTGGCTTTTCGCAAAACACCCTATTTAAAGGGTGGTTTTCTTCAATTTGGCCTTTTTGCAAAATAAAAGGCATTGTTTTGCCTTTGTCCTATGGAGCACGAGAGGGCTAGCAGCAGCCAAAGAGACAGTTGTAAGACTAAGGGAAAAATTAAGGAGAGAGAAAGAAGAGAGAGGTGGGAGAAAGGAGAGGAAAGATAAGAGATTTGAGCGGGTATTTCCTCTCTTGACCCGGTTAGGGCTGGGGAAAATTTTCCACGAAAACCATATCAAGACGTGCCAACCGAACCAATTAAATTGGTAACCAATATAATTGGTTACCAATTTAATTTGTACGGTATACCGAACCAATTGTCAGAAATCGGTATGGTAATGGTAATCAAAACAGAAAAGTTGGGATTACCATTATCAACCGATTTCCAATCGGTTGGTACGGTAATTACCAAATAACTATTACCAATATACATTTAGTTTTTTTTAATTATTTTTTAAATCATATTTTAATTTTAATTATTTTAATTGGTTCTAAGACTTTCTATTTGTTATTCAAGTTAATAAGTATTACCTATTTCTTTTTTACTTGTTTTTTTAACACTTGCTATCATGTACTCATGTTATTTCTATTTGTTATTCAAGTTAAAAGTATTAAGTATTACCTATTTCTTTTTTATTTGTTATTTTGTTCAAGACTTGTTGTTTGTTATTCAAGTTAATAAGTATTACCCATTTCTTTTTTAATTGCTGTTTGTTTTTTTTTCTAACACTTGTTGTCATGTACTCATGTTATTTCTCTTTGTTATTGAAGTTAATAAGTATTAAGTATTACCAATTTCTTTTTTATTTGTTATTTTGTTCAAGACTTGCTGTTTGTTTTTTTTTGTCCTAAGACTTGCTGTTTGTGTACGTTATTGCTGTTTTTTTTTTGTTCTAAGACTTGTTGTTTGTTATCCAAGACTCCAAGTTAATAAGTATTACCTATTTCTTTTTTATTTGTTATTTTGTTTTTGATATTAAGTAATAAGTATTACCTATTAACTTTATTTCTTTTTATATTTGTTATTTTCATAAAATGCTTTTAATCAAGGGAGGAACTAGCTTGACCTCGAATCAGACTAAAACTCAAATGTTATTCGGAAGCTAGTAGACATGTTATTTTGAATATTATCGGGTCTTTTTGAATCTTTATATTGCCTTTGTGATTAAATGTATAAACAATTTAAGTGTTTATGTAGTTGCTACTTATAAATTTTAAATTTTAATTAAGTTGTATTGCCTTTGATTATTTGTATGTTTTTTTATCAACACTCAAAACATGGTAAAATACCATTACCAACACGTACCAACCAACTTAATTGGTTACCAATTAAGTTGGTACAACCCCTTCGGTGGTTGGTAATGGTTTGGATTTTAGGATTACCAATTATAATTGGTTGGTACATGGTAACGACAAAAACTAATTGGTATTGTACTAATTCCACCCCTAGACCCGGTGATCCCTCTCTCACATTTGGTAAGTCAACAACGGGTGTTTATTGATAGTATTCTTCTCTCCCTGATAATCTAACCCTTGAATTTGTAAATAAAGAGCGACCATATCCGGGGTTCGAACTGGGGACCTTTAGGTACTATCCGCAAGTCCTTTCTAGTGAGCCATAATCTAACCTGATTACAAGTATTTAGCGAGTTTTTGGAGAGGAATCCTTTCTAGAACCGTGTTGTATTTAGATTGGTGATTGAGATCTCCATGTTTGTTTGTCTCGGTGTGAGACTGAATTGTTAAACCCTTGCATTGATTTGTTGATTAGTGGATTAGTTGCTCTGATGAGCGGAAGGTGAGTTTTTTTTTTTTATCATGTGGTTAGAGAGGGTTTTTCATATAAATCTTGTATTGATATTTATGTTTTTATCTGTATTTGTGGTTGATGGATTGTTTGGCTAGCTTTCGAATTGGATATTGTTGGTTGGACAATGGTTTACTGGCTGATTGTCGTTGGTTTTTTTATTATCCAAAATCGCTCCCGGGTGTGACTAAAAAGTGGTTTCTATCCCAACTCATCATTCTAACAATACTTTAAAACGTGCTAATAAAAAAAATACTATAGAAGATTAATTGTAACTCGAATATGGAATAAAAAGAACATGTTTCATTGAGATTAACAAGTTTTAAAGTTCCATCCTGGACGTACTGCAATGTAATATTTGGTACTCCGTAATAAAATTGGGACGAGAGAGATAAATTTCTATATCCTTGAGCAATTTATAAATTTCTATCATATGAAAGGATCATTGTTCTTTTTTATTTCAGAGTAGAAAGGTAACAGATCACTAGATAGCAAATTCGACTACCAAAAATCCCTAATTCAAGCCAATTTCCAGTCCCGAAACCAATCAATCACATCAAACAAACCTAAAAATGGTTGATCTAATCAAAACTGCAAATTGAAGTAGATACAGAGTAGAAGAAATCACAGATCGTACCTTCTTGTCCGAGACAGATGCAGAAGGAACAGAAGAGGCGAACTACTGAGCAGACTGACCTCCCTCCCGGCGCTTCTTCCGCAAGCTCTACTCCCTCTTACTCTTCCGAATCTCCACCATGTTGTCCTCTCTCCTCCACCGGTCCGCATTGGCTTCGACGACGACCTTGTATCGGCTCCGGCGAACATCGGTCCTAGCGCTCGGCCTCAGCGACATGGTGGAAGCCCAAAATCTGAAGCGAATCGGCCCTAGCGCTCGGCCTCAGCGACATGGTGGAACATTGATCCTAGCGCTTGACGAACATTGGGAGAAGAAGAAGGAAAAATGAAGGGATACGAACGATTTTTTGGCTTGTTCGAGGGAGCGAGTATAACCGAAGTGGAAGAGATCGTAGACTTCGTTGGCATAGACAAGGACAGGGTGACCGGAGGTCGATCGGAATCCAAAAGGCTGATCGATTTCTCTCCTCCATTCCATCTTCCCAGTCTCCCTGTGCAACTGCAAGTCTGCAATCTCCTCTCCTCTCTCGCTCTGTGTCAAATAGAAGCAAAATTAGGGTTATAGGCTATGTCAGTGTTACAGAGGGGGGAGTCAGTTTATTATTTGGGCCTCCATTTTTTTTTTCGTCATGAAAAATCACTTCATTCATGGGCGACCAAATAGTTTTTTTTGTAGCCCCAAACGCTTTTGGGTGACAAATTTAATATTTAGTCACAAAAGGTGAATTTTAGGCCACAAAATTAGAATGGGTTCTACTTTTTAGAACAACATTTTTTTCTTTTTAGAACACAAGAACTTTACCCTTAAAATTCTCAATAATTACACAAAATACCCTCTTTCTAAATCCCTCAGTCTATGCACTCCTTTGTCCATGTTTCGACACTGATAAGCCTCCCTTCAATGTTGATCAGTCCAGAAGGGGGTTTTGATATCAAATCTTCCTTCACAAGTGAGCATATGTAGTCAAATGTTTTCTTCGACATCCGAAAGAAGTGCTTAAACCCCTCTTCCTCATCAACTGGGAAAGGGAACCTGAATTTCATGATGTTAGTGTGAGGGATACACAATTTCAAAGGTATCCATTTCCCCCAAATTTTCCATTGCCATGATTGATTACCAATGGAACAATAAGAAAAATAATTTCATACTGGGTTTAAAAAAAACACATCAATTTTGCCCAAAATTGGCAAATCAATCATTTCCAAGATAAAACCTAATTGCATTTACCCTCTTTCTAAATCCCTCTGTCAACACCCCTCACCCAGAAATCTATGTTAAGCATAGACCCAATCCTTTCCATTCGGACCAGATCGGTGAAGTGGCCTCTTCCCTCGCCGCCTATGCCCGGACCCACAGCTGCGGCGTCTCCATCCTCTCCGCCACCGGATCCGTTGCCGGCCCTTCTCTCCCCTCACCCTCGCAGTCGCCTCCGGCCCCGGCGGGAACCTCCTCGGCGGCGTAATCAGTTTACCCAATCCTCCATGGAATTCTGAGACACAGAGAGGGAACGAGGAAGGAGAGAATCACGGGGAATTTTTTTTTTTAGCGGAAACAGGTCGTTGCGACCAAAACTTTTTTGGTCATTGCGACCAATCTTCATATGGTCGCAACGACCATGTGTAATTTGAAAAATAAAAATTGGTCGCAACGACCAATTGACATTAGGTCGTTGCGACCAAGTGGTCGTGCGCTAAATGGAAATTTCACCCTGCGCTAAACAGAAATCGTGAATTAGAATTTGTCACAGAAAATACACTTTGGGCAATGGAAAAAAAATTGTCGCCCCCAGTTTTTAATATTTGTTGCCCAAAGTCATTTTTTTTGTAGTGATATATATATACACACAGATAAATGAGAATTCAACGCAAATTGATCAATGGAATAAACATGTATTACAATATTTGTTGGTGAATAGAGACAACCTTAATTAATTACAAAATTTGTCCTTGTATCTGGCCCCTAATCCATCTCCAAACATGTCCTCAAATTTGACCTAATCCATCTCCAAACATGTCCTCAAATTTGATGTTGAGTCCATTCCAAACACCTTCCCTAATTTTATCCCCAAAGTCGTCCCTAAATCCGTCTTTTAAGTCATCCCTAAATTTGTCTGTAAAGTCATCCCTGTGACCATCTTCAAAAACTTGATAGGCTAAAAATCTAATCACACTAGTGTATGGGATTGGTAGTCATATATCAAGGTGTCGAACCCATGGACTAAAAGAGTATTAGATCTCACTTAGGACTGATTTAAACTAAGTCAATAAAATAATTAATGGAAAATATTTATATGGAATCGGAAATTAACAAACCTAATCACTATACAGAATTGGTTGTGACACAGGGGATACAAGGCAAATCTAGTTTGGGATTTAACAGTCATGCATCATTGGTAAAGGTAAAATATGGTGATTCACCTCCCCAAAAGTAAATCCCAAACCAATTACTAAATATAGTGAATAAGTATAGGGTCGATCTCATAGAGAGACAAGTTTTTCGGATTGTATAGCTCTCGATTAGGAGAGTATAAAGATGGGATTTAAGTGAATAAAATCAGGCACAAATAAATAAATAAATAAATAAATAAAAGGAAAGCAAACAATACATAGAGAAGCTCTTTGAAAGATAGAAGAGTGGTTCGAGTTTGCAACAATGGTGGTTTCCTCGCTCATCGAATATACTTCTAATCAATTAGCTTATATTTAGTTACTCTAGGGTTTGGTTCGTGTGTAGACTTAGTAGATCGCCTATTCGATTACCACTAAGGTCTCTTACTCAAACATGGGTCATAAGAGGCGAGTAGTATTAAGTCCCAAACACCTAGCACAGAGGCATCCTTCCTCCCGTATCGTCGATCTTCTCACTTAGTTGTCAGCCCAGCCATCATTTCCACTAAAAAGGACAATTCCTACCTGTGAACCTTCCTACACCAATAATATTCCCAAACCGTTCCTGCAAGATGTGCTGGTTACTTATGGATTAAGGTCTGCAAAGCGAAAAGTTACAACCCTAGCATGATGTGATTGTATCAAGGTAGCTAGCTAATCAAGATATTATCAATAATATTAGCCATTAATGCAGCACAAGAAAGATTGAAATAAACATAGAAAGAACTACTAGAAGTCTAAACTCCCGAATCAACCAACCATGTCTTGAATCAAGAGCAAAACCAAAGAGAATTAGCAATTCATGACTTACCAAACCTCTTCACTTCCGATCTTCAAACGCTTCATAAAACTAACGAGAACTTGTATTAAAAGAGAGAATGTCGAAGGGAATTGTGTCGTTTGATGTTAAATGCAATACTCGGCCTCCCCTAAGGCTTTATATAGACCTTTTCAAAACCCCAATTGCCAAGATTAAAATAAACTAAAATCCATAAATGATAGAATTATTTCCTAAGTAAATAATATAATAAACCTATAGGATAAACTCCAACACTAAAGGAATAAGATATATTGACATCCAAATGGATAGAAATCGACCTTGAATAGGGTAGATTCGCCCTCAAGAAGATAGGATTTCGTGTCTAGCTCTAAAAGAAAAAAATTTGTCAAAACCCTAGCAGTCGCTAGAGACCCGCACGCCTGCAAACCCCTTGCCGCACGCCCACGCGGTGGTGTGTTGGGCTGCATGCCCGTGCACCTCGGGTGCACATCCGCACTTGTGTTATTCGAGCCTTCTTCGTCGTCGTCTTGGCTTCTCTCGTCTTGGGCTCAATCCTTGGCTTGTCTTATCTCTCTTTAGCTCCCAATTGATCCATCATTTCTCCACCATCTGAGCTCGGATCCACAATTTGCAAATAAACACTAAAAGCGTGTAGATTCCGACTCGAATACTAAAATGATATAATATGGAATTGATACTAAAACATGTGATATTTACATCTAATCTAAGCTAAGATGACCTAGAATGCATATACAAAATACACGCTATCAATCATCGATAGACTAAATAGTTTTCTCACTTGAACGAATCTGATTTGGTATAAGGTAGGTTAACTAAGCTCATTACTAATCTCCTCTCGGTCTCATAATAAATTGTATTTAACTGGTTAACAGTCACTCTCGTGCGAAGTTAAACTAAAGTTAGACCCGCTAAGTTCTTAGAATCTAAGTATGTTCGATCCTTCTAATATCTCATCTCGGTCTCAATGAACAAATATAACGTACCTAGAGTTTCTATGAAAATCTATGGATCTCAAGAGATCTTAAATCATGCTATTATATCACTCATAAGCAAACATTAACATCGTAGGTTCAATCCTATAGTTCCAATGACAACAATCACCTCTTGGTCTCATACAATCATCTATCTTCCAATTAGGGTTATCTCCACTCGGTCTCAAACCCTAGATAGGATCTAATCGAATATCGATTATGCTACACTCAATAGAATTGAATCAAATTAAAATTAGATCACATTCAACCAAAAAGCTGAAAAGTCCAACTTGCATCTAGTGTTGTTACGACTCATGAAGGGTCTCCCACGAGTTGTGGAAGCTTGTAGTAGCTTTCAAAACACACGAATCCCATTGTCACGACTCGTGAAGGTAATCCCACAAGTCGTGGAAGCATGCAGTACCTGAAAATCGCTCGAACCCCCTTTCACAACTTGTGAAGGATCTCCCATGAGTTATGATAAATCATTTTGAGCTCCTAAAGACCATCTCAATATGACATGTTTGCTTCTTGGCCCGTCTTTTTGCTTGTCTCGTGATCGGCCTCTTGACCTAATGGTGTGGAATGTGAACATACTGATTATTCATAGGTACCACCATAACTATTCGTGTTACATAATATGATTATTTATGTGTGAATAATTTTTTCATATAAAAATTATTCGTCTGTTGTAACATGATTATTTGTAATTATTCGTATGAATTATGTACGAATAATCTTGTTGTTTCAAACGAATAATTTTGCTCTTCAAATTTTCTTTAAATCTCAACTGTTGATCTTCTTAATATATCCAGCTTTCCGGTTCTGTTCATATATGGTCTAGTGTGTGTGTGTGTATGTGTGTGTGTATATATATATATATAAGATCTACTCCCTCCGTTTCATAATACATGATTTTTATAAAATATTTTTTTTGTTTTAAAATAGATGGTCTTTTATGTTTTCTAAGTAGAGAATTGTAATAATTTATATTGATTTGTGTGTTGTTGACTTTTTAAGAAATTTCGATTGGTTAAAATGTGTAGTGGGTATTAAAAAGTACTCCCTCCGTCTCACAAAATTGTTGTTTGACTTTTTGACATGCTTTTTAAGAAGTTAAAAAATCTATAAAATATCATTTTTTAAAAATAATTTCATAGATAATTGTATTAAGTATGAAATTATTTTTGTAAATTAATAGAATCATTGATATTTTATATAGTTTTTATCGTTCTTAAAAAACATGCCAAAACTAAAACAACAACTAAAACGAAAGGAGTAATAAAATTTATGAAAAAATAGTAAAATGATGATGTTTTTTAAAAATGAAGTGTTTTATTAAAACTCATGTATTATGGAACGGATGGAGTATTAAATATTATAACGATTTTTCTATCATATGCCCTTGCGGTGAGGATCCTCTAGTCTGCATTTATAGTCTATTCTATAGTCCGTCTCTTTTCATTGGTTGAAAACAATTATAAAACTACCACATTTATTAAGAAAAATAAATAAATAATTCGGCACATCCAATCAAGGGATACAGACTATATTATAGACTGTAATTGCAAACTAGGTGATCACAACCTATGTCATTAGAGAATATTTCATATTTCTCTATTTAGAGTCTCATCGTATGCCCTAAGAGTATAAAATAAAAAGACCGATATTATAGTATTATAATAATTCATTGATTAGTTAAAATTATAGCGTATTTTATACGGAAACTATACTCGGCAACATTCTACGATGCCTACGAAATGTTGACAATTAAATTCGGAAAAAACGCAACAAACCGTCAACCTTCCCAATCTGGAATTTAATCCACAATTGGCTTGCTTCTCCTCTTGAAAAGCTTGTTTCTCCCATGGCCATGGCCGCCCATTCTCTCTCTCTTCCTCTACCTGCTAAATTTCCTCAATCTTCCCAATCTTTCACTATCCTCTCACCTTCCACCCCGAAATTCCCGCTCTCTTATCTCTCCATCTGCAATTGCGGAGCTCAATCTCGCTTTTCCTTCACAAGAACATCGAAATCTGTTCGCAGGTTTTCTCTCCCAGAAGATGGAGAATCTCTGACTGCGGTGGACGCCCTCACGCTCCCAGACAATTCTCTTACCCCTTCTACAGCTTCCGAGGTACGTATTTTACCTAAAATCGTTGAATTTTAAAATTTAGGATCGAACTATTTTCAATTATTCGTGATCGATCAGTTGCTTGTTCTACTCGATCTGTGCTGTTGAGGTTCAGTTGCTTGTTCTACTCGATCTGTGATGTTGCTGTGAGGAACGAATTCAGTAAACCCCAATTAACCATGGGTAGAATGGAAGATTTTGTTGTTCAACAGGGTCTTGCTTCTTACCAGAGATCCAAAATTAAAATGGATAACAATATCGTGGTGGAGAGCAAAGCCGTAAGGAGGATCCACATGTATTACTGTAGATTGACAGTACACTAACTCAGTGTCGGTGACAGGATTTCCTAAAGAGGGAGCAAATTTTTTATTTCGGAGAAAAGAAATTGAAAGAAAAATACAAATTTTTTAGAAAAATATGTAATATGTAAATGAAAAAAATTAATAGGATTGAAAAATATGACAAAAAAAACTTATAAATTGTGATTTAAAGATGACACTTATAGTAAAAATCACAAGAATGAAAATTAGTAGAATTTTTTAAAAATATATGTATAGCATAATAAATAGTCTTATAAAAACATTTTGTATTGAATAAAAATTATAAAATTTGATTTAAATATGACATTTATAATAAGAAAATTGTGGTAGAAATGAAAAGTACTGTAAAAACGTAAACAATAAGATTTCAAATCATGACAATATTTGTGTTCTTTCCCCTTCTTTTTTTTTTTTATCATAAAAGCACTTGTTCGATGAATAAGTTCAAGCAAATTAGTTGTTGTCTCAAAAACAGATTTAAACGGTTTTCTAGTGAATTCTGCCTTCACATTTAGTTAGATCACTTTTTAAATTTTCAATTGATTTAGCATTCAGGTGATCTAATCTAGCATGCCACACAGAGGCGGAGCTAGGGGGTCATGTGACCCTCCCCTCATCCAGCAATTGACTATGTGTATCATTGTCGATAGATTCATTTTGATATATAATACACCTTAATACGACACCTGAGTAAAAAGTTGTGAATGTTTAAAAATTATAGGCGTGTTAATCACTTTAATTTTATTTCAATATACTATAATACTTTTATATTTTACTTAAATTGACATTCAAATATTATAATTCATCTCGAGAGCTTCGAAACCATAGGTTATATTACTTATTTTGAGAATTTGGTAAGAAGTTATACAAGTTAAAAAATTTTATATCTAGTTATACATTATTACATGTTAAGAATACAATGTTTATTTATTTCGTTTTATTTCCTTATTTTCGTTTTATATCCTTATTTTTGTTTTATATCTTTGTAATAGTTTATAATATCGTATCACACTAGTTTGTATTATCGTTTGACACTAATTTGTACTATCAAACATGTTCTATATTTTACGACTTTTTTCTTGATCTTATTGTCTACTATTATAGTGACCCCTCGCTCAAAACTTTCTGGCTCCATCCCTGATGCCACGAATCAATAAAGTACTCATAATAAAAGCAAAAGAGGTCAAAGTCTTAGTATAAATTTCAACAATTGTAGATTTAAGCATGTTTAGCCCACTATCTAGAAGAAATCATTTTCCTACAAATTCTTCATTCTTGCTAATCACTAATTAATTTTCCCCATCAACAAGGAGCCTAAACCCAACCTCAAGCAATAAACCACTAGAAATTAGATTCTCCACCTACTATAACAAACACACCCTTAGTTAGGAGGTTAAGATTTTAATAGGTTAATTAGGATGAGATTTTAATTTGTACTAAGATTAAAATCTCATCCTAAAATTTCAATTTTACTAAGATTTGAACATAAGGAGTTGAAAATAATTTAAAGTTGAGGTGGGTTTTACCAGTAGGCCACCAAGATTACTTGATTAAAACTTTCAATTTTTATTTAAGCCTAAACTGGACTCCAAATTCTTGTCATATTTTTATGGATCGGGGTGAGCGATGAGTCAATATCCCTTGGATTCGTCTGAGTGCAATAATTCATAATCAATAAATATGAAATAAAAAACCGAAAGGTGATGTGTGCAGTTTGTTTAGGGTCGTTTGTTTATATAAAGGGGAATGGAAAGAAAATGTATTAAATTTTACATATAAAATATATACATGATTATCATTTTTTGTGAGTTTAGAGAAGAGGGTGGGGGAATGATTAGATCATCCTAGAGGTAATAGTTACCCTTCTTAAAATTAAGGAATAAAATGTGGAAGAAGATAATAAATGTTGTATGAAAAATGGGAGAAGAAGGGAATGATTAGAATAGTTGAATGAAATGACTTGAATCAATCCATTCACGTTTATTATACTTATTTTTCCTGGTCATTTATTTCTCATATGGGGTGATCTGGCCACATGCACGGGCCGAAGGGTGGGTTGGGGTTCACTCCAGCTCACCCCATCTTTCAAAAATAAAATAATAGGAAAAAAATTAATAAAACTATTTATTACATTAAAAAAAATTTAATAAAAATTATATGAGAAAATTTTAGCTTATCTAACCGATTCGAATTTTAATTTCGGATTTCGTGTCTGTCTGGCCGGTCGCGTTTGTGTATCATTTCTTGATATCCAAGAGCAAGCCTAAATAATGAAATCTTCATTTTCATGTCTAGGCTCAGGGTCGTGCCAATGTTTTGGGTGGTCTTGATCTAAAAATAAAAAGCAATTTTACCAACCAATCTGAATTTGGAGATAAATGTGAATGGGAGCCGCATGATAAATCTGAATTGAACGCTGATGAATATATTCTATCAGATTGAAAAGGGTGAAAGCACCAAAGAGAAGAGAGAGGGAGCAGCCGAGCAGAGAGAGTGTGAAAGAATTGTAAGGGAAGTCGGAACTTATAATTGAAATCAATCTCATCTTTCCGTTAGAATTTTTCACAACTGCAATTAATGGAGTTTGAGAAATTAAAAGGAAGTGCATGCTTGATAGTTCCATTGATGAAGTATGGAGAATAGGAAGAAGATGAATCGCTCTTTACCCTTTTACTGATGTTGAAAGTCTGAAACGGAAGCGTATTTGGTATTTAGGTTTGATTTGTTTTTTTTTTCGTCAGTATTTTTTTTAAAAGAATTGGTAAAGTTGTTTTTACTCTTTGGACCTGATTTTGTGTTGTATTTTACTAACTGAAGGAGAGGTAAGTATGACTCTATAAGCTTTTATTCCATACTATTATACAGCAAAATATAAAAGAAATACCAAAAATATATGGATATACGGCCTATGTTCATAAATGGACTCATTCGAATAAAATATTGAAGTGAGAACCAAGTTTCCAAAAAACAATTTCAGGAAAAGCTGGCGATTCAGTTGTGCCTCTATGTTTTCATCTGAAAATAACAAATAGAGGATCTGTTCAAATGCATAGATAGATTTTTTAACATTGAATATTGTAAAACCTAAAGATCGATAAAGATATAGGCGTATATGCGGAAGCGTATGAAATCGAGCAAGAGAAACACAGATCTGATCGAATCAAGCAAGCCAAAGAACGAACACAAACGATTTTAGGTGGTTCGGCTATGCCTACATCCACGGGGCCTCAAGAGTTGGCCAAATCCATTAGATATGAGTTCGTACAGGGACAGATCAAGTAAGAGATACAAAACTCCTAGATCTAGACATGCATGAGATCAGAAAGCAAGAGAGAAAGAGAACCCCCCTGTGTGGGAACCAAGAGATCGAAGAAGTCTTCGATCTCAAACCCTAGATCGCCTGGAGAGGAGAGCTGTTGCCCATAGCTTAGAGCGCCGGCCACCAGAGAACCACCAGGGACACCTTCGGCCACCTTCTTCGCTTCCTTGCTCGGAGAATCTTCAGGCAAAGGGAGAGGAACACCAAACCCTAGAAACCCTAGAAGAGAGAGCGTATTTGGAAGATGAAGAGAGAGAGAGAGAGCACGAAACAGTACGACGGCCGCTGAGCTCCTCAAGGAGCTTATATAGCTAGGTCAACCTGGAGAGCTCCCACCAAAGTGAAACACAGTGTTCCATCAAAATTTGTCGAGCACAAGAGATGGAACTGGGCTCAAGCTTTGGGCTCCTCAACTCCTCTCAGCAATCATGGGCCTAATCCTCTGTAATGGGCTACAGCCCAATACCGAGAAATATAAAGTCTCTCTTACATTATACATATTATACATATAGCTTAACATATATTGCATATGTATTATCACACCATACTTTATACCTGTACTCGTTAGAGGATCAAGCTCTCATAGCTCAATTCAACTCAGTCGAGTATAAGATAAAGTATGCATCCATACATAGCTTATATGTTTACTATATGTAATATGTATGATCATCATAAACATACATGTTACAAGCATACACACAAACATACAAGTAACATAACAAGCATACAAGACATAGGAAATTAACACATATCATTACAAATATCTCAGTCCGTTCATTCTTCACACCAAACAAATATTCAGAGCAATGAGCCCCTTCTAAATCAATGCTACCTGCCAAAAGAAATACCAAAAAATTAAAAATTGTGGGGTGCTAACAAAATACAAAAAAGTAAAAAAAAGCAATGGATCAGTAGGATTTATAAACCTTCTATAAAATGTTATATTATTCGGGACTGGACGGGCAATCCCATTAGCATTGGGGGTAAAGTTATTGGTGGCCAGTCTTCTATTATGGCGGAAGCACTTGCCCTGAGACTTGAGGGTGGAAAAAGCCAGAGAACTACAGATCAACGACCTAATCATATAAGGAGATTCAAATATTATTACAGACTTTTTACGTACCCATACTAACTGCCCCTGGGAAATTGAACTAGTTATGTCGAACGTTCAAGCCATTCTCCTAGGTATAAGAAATATTGGAGTCTCCCACATCCCCGTGTTGGTAATCGAGTAGTGAATAGGGTTGCACACCTTTGCTACTCTACCAGGGGACCGAATTTATATAATGACACAGCTCTTCTTGACCTCATCCGGCAGGATGCTTTCGGATAGAGTTTTCTCATCCGAACTATTACCTAATCAATATATATATATATATATATATATATATATATATATATATATATATATATATATCATACACCTTATAATAGCATGAACATTCAAATAAATAGTAACTTCCACTTTGTAATTTTTAACTATTTTTTTTGGGGTGAAAATACCTATTTTGTCCTCATAAATTATATTCTCATCTTATGTTAACCATGTCCTTTTAAGTAATTTCTATCTTTTTTCATAAAATGTCTTTTTTATCCTTAAAAGTTTAAATTTAAAAATATTAATTTTTTTATTGCAAGGTCCTTTTAAGTCTTTTTAAAATTATAAATTGTCATATTTCATCAATTTTACCTAACTTTATGTTTTTTTCTTAAAAAACCCAAATTACAATTTGAAGGTTTTCTCAAATCAACTCTATTTTATGTTTTTAATTAAACTATCCAAGTTACAATTATTAGATTTTCTCATTTCAACCATAGTTTGTATTTTTAATTTAACTAACCAAGTTGTAACTTTAAGATTTTCTCAAACCAAATCGACTTTATTTTTTTAATCAGATAATAATAATAATGATGATGATGATGATGATGATGATGATGATGATGATAACAACAACAACATCATTTTTTAGGTGTAATGATAAGGATTTTCAAACTCTATAGTTTTGGATTTCTTTTTCGCTTTGATTAATAAATTTTTTAAAACACTACCTTTCTTTATTTTTCTTAATTGAAAAACATCATTCTTATTGCCTTAATGAAAATTTAAAAATATCATCCTTACAGTTTCTTATAATGATATAATTATTATTGTTTTTCATTAATTTCTCAAATTAAACTGGCTTTATATTTTTAATAATAATAATAATAATAATAATAATAATAATAATAATATTTTTTGATCGGTATTGATTAGGATTTTCAAAATCTAGATTTCTTTTTCATTTTGATTAATAAACTTTTTAAAAGACTACCCTTCTTTATTTTTTTAATGAAAATTTAAAAAAGACTATCCTTACAATTTCCTATAATGATACAATTATTATTTTTATTACCATAGAAATTTATATGGAAAACAACCCAATTAGTAATTATTTGCACATATGAATATTTACACATATATAAACGGTAACATGTACAATCCAAATGCGAATAGACCGCGCGCGTATGCGCGCGGCACCTAACCTAGTATATATATATAGTGTATGGATCATTTGTGCACAAGCCTTAGGGTGTGCATTGTGCACAAATATTATTCGGTGAAATGTGAAACATTATTCGGTAAAATGTGAGTATTGTTTAGAGGAATGTGAAACATTATTTGGTGAAATTTGAAACATTTCGTATAAATTGTAAGTATTGTTTAGGGAATTGAGGTTTCTTTTATTTGAAATGGATGAATAAAAAAACTAAACATTATTCGGTAGAATGTTACAAATTATTCAGTGAAATTGAGACGTTTTCATCTGAACTGAATGGAAAAAAATATAACAGTATTTGGTAAAATGTTTTACATTTCACCGAATAATGCATCAAATGTCATCGAATAATGTTTCACATTTCACCGAATAATATTTGTGCACAGTGCACACCCTAAGGGCTGTGCACACCCGAACCACACCCTATATATATATATATATATATATATATATATATATATATATATATATATAGGGTGTGGTTCGGGTGTGCACAAATATAGAGGATAGATCATGTGTAATTTGTGAGTAGAGAAATTATTCGTAGATACCAAGCGATTATTCGTGTGTAATAATATAATTATTCGTATGTACAAACAAATGTAATTATTCATATGTAACAAAATATTATTCATATGTATGTACATACGAATAATCACATGATACCTACGAATAATGTCACTATTCACAAGTTACTTTTAATCTCAACCGTTCGATCTTCTTAATCTGACGTTCCAGATTTGCTCACAAATTACACAGTAAGACTTGCTTACATATGATCTATCATATATATATATATATATATATATATATATATATATATATATATATATATATATATATATATATATATATATATATATATATATATATATAAACCTTCTATAAACTCTTGCCTTGTTTAAAAAAACAGTAAAAAAAAATATAAATTGTTGCTGTGCCGAGAATCTCTTTCAAATTACCTATAATGTACATATATATATACATCTAAAAATCCAACTCTCCTGTGAACAGAACAACCACCAATCACCAATGACGACGGAAACAGAGGTGATAGTGGTGGGGGCGGGGCCATCGGGGCTGGCGACCGCAGCCTGCCTCGCCCAAAACTCCATCCCGTATGTGGTGTTGGAGAGGGAGGATTGCATAGCGTCGCTGTGGAAGAAGAAGGCCTACGACCGCCTACACCTTCACCTCACCAAGCCCTCCTGCCAGCTGCCCCACTTTCCGTTCCCGGAGGAGCTGCCGCCGTACGTATCCAGGGCTGACTTTGTCCGGTACTTGGATGACTACGCCCTCCGCTTCCGCATCGACCCGCACTTCAACCGTACCGTCACGCTCGCCAGGTTTGTCTATCTTTTCTTAATTTGCACAATACTTAATGGTATAGCATTTAATCACTTGCCTAATTTCCACTTGAATATTTTGATTACATCCATATTTTTTATTATATACGCCACATATTTTATTTATTCATTTTTTTTAAATAGTTCATATGAATCTTGAGTTATAGACGTGTGACTCAAGTGACACAAGATATATCTATGTAAAATACTTTGCGCCTCTAGAGTCACACGCTTGTAACTTAAGAGAAACAATGTGTAGTGTATATAGTAAATAATATGGGTATAAACAGCAAAACCCTTTCCACTTTTGCTATTAGCAAGAGTCAGAATCATCGCTTCTTCTCATTCTCTCTGCTAGGATCTTACTCATTTTTTTTTTGTCTGTTCATATCCTAATTTTACACCTTATTTATGCTTTATTTAAATTTATTTTTATTTTTTTCTACCTTATCCTAAAAGATTTGTTCTACAACTATGGAAAAACCTCTTACCTTTTTTCAAATTTATTTTCACTTTTTCTTTTCCTTTATTATGTGTACTATCGTATCTCTCACTTTATTTTTGATTAAAAAAGAAAATAAAATTATAAAGGGGAAGATGTTACCTCTCTACCAAGGTAATCTCTTTTATTCCCTTACCTTAAGGTATAAGCTACAATCAAGGAGTTACCTTCTAGTGACCTTAAGGTAACCAAAATTCTTGGTTATTGATGCTCTAAGGCCATTTTTATCGGGTACGGTAACACCGATACTAGACAATATTTTATAATAAAAAAATAGAGAAAGGGGAATAAGCGATACTTGAGCGATACTATCCAAGTATCGATACTTGAAAATGTATGTGGACCTGTGTCGGAGCAAGTTGTCCCACAAATTGTTTCTTCCGTAATTTGCAAATGAAAACGGCGACGTATTGTGCTTCATTTGGACAAAACTTGGTGTTTGGAGGCCAAACTCATTTGCTGCAACCCTGACGCAATTGGACACATGGCAGCCTATGATTCGCCTGTAGAGTCTTCTTATGGATGGGTGACACGTCGAAGCAATGAACGGTGGAGATTAAATCTGGGCGGTTGTGTTTTATTTATTTAAAATACAAATTTCAATATTAAAAATATAAAATAAAAAATAAAAAAATTACCACAATACTAGATTCATTTTTCTCTACACATAGACGTCAATTTTGAGTATGTATGATCATATTTTGAAAAAATATTTTTTCTTTTAATACAATTATGTGAAATAATATCGAAAAAAATAATTTAAATTATTTTTAAATAGTAATAATAAATATTTTAATATTTTAAATTATTAATTTGAAGTTTTTAATAATATTTTAAATTAATATTATACAAAATATTCATTTAATAATAATATTTTAATAATAAAAAATGAATATAATAATAAAATTGATAATGTAAATAATTATTAAAGAGGGGTATATTTGTAAATTGAATTGATAGTAAATGATGGATTATGAGATCCTAGGGATACTATTGATAAAGTTGAAAAAAATGGAATGAGATGCTAGGATGATGTGACGGAAAGAGAAAAATAAAATATTAGTATTTTTTTTTTTTGGTACTTAAGCTGGGCTAGAGCCCTTATTCATTAATGACAGTAAAGTTTGGAGATCCCAAACTGGGTACAGCAACCAAAGAATCCAAAATGAAATTAGGCAAAGACGAATGTTCAGTAAAACCATTAACTAAGGTAAGGGACCAGTTAGCCAGAGCGTCTGCGGAAGCATTGGCCTGCCTTCTGATCCGACTAACCTTCACCTCCCAGCTTGTGCTCTCCATTATGCTTCTACACCGATTGATCAAGTGGAAGTCAGGGCAGGGGTTAGCTGATCTAGACACAAGAGCATCACACACCAAAGCAGAATCTGATTCAACAATCACACGAAGGAACCCCAACCGACTCGCCAACTCTAAACCATGAAGCACTGCATATATCTCCGTTGTTAGGGTCGGACACACTCCGCATTGGAATGTGTAAGCACGAAGAAATTCACCTTCCGAGCCTCTGATTATGCCACCACCACCCGCTCTCCCTGGATTTCCCTTCGACACCCCATCGGTGTTCAGCTTCACCCAATTCGGTGGAGGGGGAGACCAAGTCGTTGGGACCATGGTTGCCTGCCCAGCTGTCGTACGGTGGAGTGTGGTTGGCTTGATACTAATCTGGTTGTAGATTGTAACCTGCTTCTTGACTGCCTCCACAAGCCCTCTCACATTGTCTTTGCCTTCGAACACTAAGGCATTCCTGCTCTTCCACACAAACCAAATCATATAACCAAAAGTAGCCCCCCAATCTCCACCTTTCTTTATATTTGAGAATACCCAGCTATTTATGTCAGCAAGTAAAAAGAAGGAACTAGGAACGTTCGTACCCGCCAACTTCTTCCAACCATCCTTAATAGGCCCGCAGTCCCTCAACGCATGCAGGGCTGATTCGTCTTGACCACATCGTGGGCAACCAGGGAAGTTCGAGATGTGTCGGCTAACTCTATTCGCATTGCACAATATGCTATTGTGTGCAACAAGGAACACGAAAACCCTCACCCTTTGTTGAACTGACAGCCTCCAAATCCCCCTCCAGTTCATGTCAGACTCACGGCTAGTCTCTCCTTGTAGTCGTCTGATAGCAGAGCTCGTTGAGAACATTCCTGACTTCGAAGGCCCCCAGTAGAACTTATCGCTTGCATCCGGGTTGTCTGAGACCCTTACTGCTTGCAGCTTGAGGAGAATCTCAGCAGGAATCAACTAAGAAATGACTTCCCAATTCCAACTCCCTGCTTGCCACATCTCTGCCACCGTCGACCCCAACTCTTCCTCCGGGATTGGACCGGTCGCCACATCCACCAATGATTCTTCAAGCAGCCAAGGATGTAGCCAGAAGAAAGTAGACTCCCCGTTGCCAATCGCCACCCTCAGTCCCGGGGTAAGCAGTTCAGCCCCATGGGTTATTGCTTTCCAAGTGTTAGAGCAACCATTCTTTCGGTTGAACATATCCACGTCAAGCCTGCCATTGCAATATTTGCCTCGAACCACCCGACTCCACAAAGTCTCCGGGTTTTGAATTAACCTCCAACAAAGCTTGGCGAGAACTGCCTGGTTCGACTCTCTCATGTCCCGTAACCCCAACCCCCCCTCGGCTATGGGTTTCTTAACTTTCTCCCAAGATAGTAAATGAATCTTCCGTTGCTCCGGCTTCGACCCCCAAATAAATCCCCGAATCAGGCGGTCTATTCCGTCACAAATCTGCCTGGGGACATATGAGGATTGCATGACATATAACGGTAGGCTCGAGAGCACCGAACGAGCCAAGGTAATCCGTCCTGCGAAGGAAAGGGCTTTCGACTGCCACCCTCTCAGTCTCGTAGACACCTTATCAAGCAAGTACTGATATCGGTCTCTCGTCATCCTCCCGCAAGACGTTGGAACCCCTAGATAGTTCCCAAAGTCCTCCGAGATTGGCATCGATAACTCCGCGGCAATGCTGCTCTTCGTATGCTGATCAATATCATGGGCAAACAGGATGTTGCTTTTTGCAAAATTCACCCTCTCACCAGATGTCGAACAAAACTGATCCAAACACTTCTTGATAATTCTTCCCTGATCAACCGAAGCCTCGGCAAAGAGGACCAGGTCGTCGGCAAAGAACAGATGAGTAAGCTGTACACCGCCAATCTCGATGGGTTTCCAACTACCCTGTGCAGCCGTTGAGACAATTAAATGCGAGAGTCTCTCCATACATAGTACAAAGAGGTAAGGCGAAAGAGGATCGCCTTGTCTGATGCCCCGAGTTGGCTTGAAGCGACCCGCTTTTGACCCATTCCATAGGATTTCCGTCTCCCCCATCGTTTGGCAACCCATAATTGTATCCACCATCTGTTGTGGTAACTGCGCTTCAACGAGTATTTCTTTTAAGAAGTCCCACCTGATCCGATCGTAAGCCTTCTCGAGATCAATTTTGAGGATCATCCAGTTTTTGCGCCGCCTCCTTTCCCTCATTGAGTGTAGCACCTCTTGCACTATCACCACGTTATCAATTATTTGACGGCCCGACACAAAGCTTGCTTGGGAAGGGGATATGAGGTCTGGGAGCACCGGCTTCAGACGGCTTACCACCACCTTCGTAGCCAGCTTGAAGACGGCATTTAGAAGGGATATGGGGCGAAACTGAGCTGGGCGTTCTGGCGGCTGAACCTTAGGAATCAGGACCATGAGGGCATCTCCTATGTGTGGGGGAAACTCACCCCTATTCAGGAGTTTAAGGATTGTATCCTCCACAAGTTGACCCACTAAAACCCAATTTTTTTGGTAGAACACAGCCGAGAATCCATCGGGTCCCGGAGCTTTGTATGGGCTCATAGACTTTAGCACCTCCTGCACCTCCAGGACCGTGACAGGGGCAACCAACGTCTCCTGTTGCTGCTGTGACAGACTCGGAAAAGTGCTCGTCAGTGTGATAGCTTGATTGCCAGCATCCGGTTGCTCCGCCGTATAGAGCTTCGAGAAGAAAGTAAGGATCAAAGAGCTAACATCATTGTCATCCTCAACCCACACCCCACTATCAGTCTTGAGAGCCGATATCCGATTCGAGCTTCTTCTGATCAAGGTTGAAAGGTGATAAAATCGCGTGTTGCAATCGCCATTAAGTAAGAAGTCAGACCTTGACTTTTGAAACCAGAACATTTGTTCCTCTTGCAACACTTTCTCCAAATCAGTACACAGCTCCCGTTCTAATCCAAGGTAATAATTTGACACCCGGATTGCAAGTTTTCTTCGGACCCCTTCAAGTCGGCCCCAAAGAATGCGTTTGTGCTTGAATATATCTCCATACACCTCCTTATTCCAGACGACTAGATCAGAAGCCAAGTAATCTAATGTCCTACACACATTGGGTTCAGCTCTCCAGTGGTTGGATAAGAACTCGTCAAACTCAGCATGGAGCATCCAATTTGCCTGAAATCGAAACGGGCGACCAGTTCCTCCCGAACCTCTACTCAGAGGATCTACCTCGATTAGTAAAGGCAGATGATCCGAGTGGGGGGCTGAGAGATGTCGGACAACTGCACCCGGGAATCGAGTTTTCCAACCTCCATTGCATAGCCCCCTTATCAAGTCTGGCCGTGATTCTGCTGCGAGCATCTCTCCCCCTCCACCAAGTGTATGGGACACCCGAGAACCCCATATCAATGAGTTGCAGCTCTTCCACCGCGGTACTGAAAGCTCTAGATGCTCTGTTTGACCCTACAGATGATTGAGATCTCTCCTGTGCATTGAGAGTTGCATTGAAATCTCCGGCTAGGAGCCAAGGCCGGTTATTTCGCTGTGCAAACTCTGCTAGGGATCGCCACAATTGATCCCTATTCGATGGTTGTGGAGACGCATAGATAGCAGAAAGAATCCATGGCTCCTCACCTCTCCTCCAAACTTCAACCGTGATATGCTGTTGATGGAGAATAATGGGCGACACCGTAACCTCAGCCGAGTTCCAGATCAACCATATGCCCCCCCCCCCAAAACCCTCAGCATCGACTCTTCTCCAACTGTCATAACCAATTCTATTGCACACCATGTCAGCTGTTGTTCCACTGATCCTCGGCTTAACTAGCACAAGAACCTTGGGACGGTGTTGACGGATAATCTCTTGGAGAGCATTCATAAATTCATTGCTTCCTGCTCCGCAGGTGTTCCAAACCAAGATGTTTAGGCCTTGTAACATTGATAAACTATGATTAAACAAACAATAAGTTACTTGGTCGAGGAAGGGTCCTAATGATTCCGCTACATCGAGCGCATCACTGATGGATTGGGGTACTATTACCCGGCACATCAACAAACTTGACTCCGTTATCACCAGGAGGAATTCGACTAGCACCCAGTTCACAATTCTCGGCACCATGGCTAGTACTGGACCCGTCCGGCGGTTTGAGAGGAGGAAACTCCTTCTCGTTGGGACTCGGATCAATTCCACTCCTCTGTTCATCCTTCTTCGTTCGATGGTATGTTTGGTTGCTGTTTAGGTTCTTTAGGGTGGTTGTTTGGGATTGTTTGGTGGTTTGTCTTGATGAAGATTGAAAGGTGTGGGCTTGGTGGGACTTAGGGGTGCTTTCTTGTGTCTTTGGAATTCCAGTTACAGGGTCTTGGGAGGTCTGTTTTTTGGTATCGGTTTTCTTCTTAGTGTTGGATGTCGCCTCCTTCTCATTGGTAGCCTTTGGGTTGGTCCAGTTCCCGACTTTCTTGGGGCTATTATTTCCTTGTTGAGGTGATTGGATATTCTTTCCTTTTGTAGCCTTATCTTGTGCTTCTGCTGACTCATTATCCTGTGGCTCTGTGGTTGACTTTTTTGGATTCTCCGCTGATTCCTGCCCTTTCTCAAGATTTTCCAAAACCGCAAATCGCGAAGATTTGGGGGCTGCCAATGGAGGCTCCGTGATTTTCGTTCCCTGATCCTCCTCCGTTTGAGCGATTGTCTCACCTTTCCGATTAGCCGCCGGCAGGCCATCTTCCTTGGCATTTCCAGCTTGAGCATTGCGGCGTCGTGATGGCTTTGCCACATACATCCATTCCCCGTGTGAACTTTCTGTCAAGCTCCCATGTCCACCCTTTGATTGTTGTTCTGCATTATCTTTTTCAGTTCTGGCGTCTGATTTCTCACAATCTTCATGACTATGGCCAACTTTTCCACATTTGAAGCAGATCATCCTTATGCCTTCATACTGAATAGGCCACGTTTTGTCATCGAGTTTGAACTTCGAAAGCAGAGGCTTGGTTAAGTCGACCTCGACGCTCATCTTGGCAAACTGACCCCTCTCTGCTGACGCTGTTGTGCTATCTATGCGGAGCACCTTACCAATTTTCCTTCCTATCATCCGAAGGAATCTTTGGTCGAAGTACTCGATGTTAAGCCCAGGAATTCGCACCCAAACCGTCAGTCTGGTAATCACATCCGTTTGTGCAGCAAACCTCGGAGACCACTTCCTAATAGTTAGATAATTATCTCATAACATCCAAGGACCCTCCATTAGGACATGCTCATAATCCCTCTTGTTTGCAAATCTAGCAATAAAATAGTCATTTCCAAGATCGATCAAACTGAATGTTGCCGTAAGAGCCCATTTTTGAGATGGTCGGCGGTGCAGCTGCATGTACCCCGGGCCCTTGTCGAATAATTTGATGATGAGGGTATCCCTCCATGGCCGCCATAGTTCTCTCTTTTCGTCTGCGTTCAGCGTAATCATGGGACACTCCGGGTCATCTACTGCCGGTGCAATGTCATCATCTGTGTCGTAGCTTTCATCCTCCTCCCTAACTTGATAAATGGGGTTTGCTCTTTGAATCGTGAAACTATCACCAGTTCCACCGATCAGTTTCTGGCGATAACTCGCTCCTTCTCCACTAGTCGCTCCCATCACATCCTGAAGGGTGGGGAACATTGCTAAGGTTTTGTTCACCTCAATGGGCATCGAAACTCCAAACAACGGTCGTGGAATGGATCCATCTACTGTCGCCTCCGTCGCTGGGACTTGAGGCTCCCTACAAACTGTTTTGGACAAGTGCTCCTGATCCTCCTGAGTCCCCTTGCCCTCTGACTCAATATCCGGCGGCTTGCCGGCCCTTCCACCCCCTCCTGCCCGGCGTTCCCGGCTCCTGCTCCGACTCCGGCTCCGGCTCCTGCTCTGACTCCGCTTTCTAGTATCCCTTGATAAATATGGCCTAAAAAGTGCATTTATAGAGCTCAGCACACCTCTAAAGTAAGACAAGTGCTCTGTCTTCAGATTTTCCCTAGAAGACCTTAAATGTTGTGGGCTTCGTCTTCAGATTGGGCTTGGCCCAACAACAACAACAATCCAAACCCGGGGCTAGTATCAACCAGATATAACATACACTTTTGGTTATGAGTTAAGTCAACTGATCCAAATTTAGACATATAAATTTATAGGGTAAACTTCAGTAAACCACCCACAAAATATGTCATTTTACCCTAAACCACCCCTTATATATGTATTTACTGAAAACCACCTTTAATAACAATTCTCTTAGCAATCAACCACCCCTCTCAATTTTCCGTCCAAAATTCCGTTAAAAAATAGGTCTTTACCCCTATCTTTTTAATGCTCTATTCGTTAAAAAGTGAGCGTCTTTTAACTTTTCGGCACCATTTTTTAAAAGTTAAAAACTATATAAAGTTTTTTAATTATTATTATTGTGAACAAAAATCATATATTTATTAGTAATAAATATAAAATTATTAGTAACAAATATGAAATTATATATAAATTAATATAAAAAAATATTGATTTAATGTTATAAAACTACGGATAAAAATCAAACAAAATCTACTTCTCAAGAGTGGGAGAAGATTTAATGTTAGAAAATAATAAAATAAAAATTTGAAGAAGTTAGAACTCAAAAAAAATTGAAAGATGCTCAAGAAAATCAAGCTCATCTGCAACAATACTTACTAATATAGGTTTTATGCAATATATACAAGTATATTAATCGAATACATACTAATATTGAATTTTATTAAATTAAGTAATTAATAAAAAAATATAAAATAATATAGAGTATTGTTTTAATTAAATTTGTTATTTCGAACGAGTTGTTACATTAAAATCTTAAGGGGGGGGGGGGTGACATTTTGCTAAGGGAGGTGTTCTAATGGGTGGTTTGATGCGATTTCGTTTTTAAAGGGTGGTTATTTGCAATATAATATATTTAAAGGGTGGTTTTATGCTATTTATCCAAGGTTGAATGGAAGAGGGTTGTGAAAGTCAAGGAGCAAAATTGTAAACTTACACTTTTTTAACGGTGAACTTGACTAAATGGTGGGGAGGGTGGCTCGTTGCTAAAAGAAAAGCTTTAATGGGTGATTGCTGCAATTTCGTATCTAAGGGGTACTTATATGCAATATAGCGTATTTAAGGGATGATTTCCTACAGTTTACCTGAATATATAAGTGTCCGTACAAGCTAGTTAATTCACCTTTTATAAATATGTTTCGAGACTTAGATTGTATAGTTATTTGTGTTTGATCACATGTACCTAAGAATTGTCATAATCTTAATACAAGTGTACATAATTGTCTCACTATTACAACATGACTTTGTTTATTAAAAAAAAATTGGTGCCAAAATCATAAGGGTTCAAAGCACTCCTAACATCAATAAGCTTGTTTCTTTCATGATATAGATGATCTTTGCACAGAGGCACTTAAATTTTCTTCTCTATTTCCCCTAGAAGACCTCGCATCCAAATAGCTTATTTTCTAAACTCAATTGCAGCCATATATTTAATTTTTGTGGAAGAGAAAGCTACTATAGATTAATGTTGAGATTTCTAAGACACACAATTTTCGGCCCAAGTAAAGTAGAAGGCATTGGTAATTTTTTTTTATCCTTGTTACTAGCATAATCGGAATTTATATAGCCCAACAAGTTATTTCTAGAGTTGTGTTCAAAATCAACTAAGGATTTCTCTTTAATGCCACACAGATATCTCATCAAATATTTCATAGAATTCCAATGAGGTTTATCAGGGTTAGACATAAACCTACTTAGCACCCTTGTGGAAAAGGAAATATCTGGTCTAATGCATAGCATAACATACATAACAGATGCAAAAACAACATCATAAGACACTTAGACAATTCTAAGTGCCCCCGCTAAAGGGTACAATAACTAGATTAGAGTTAGTCATATGAAACTTGTTTAAGAACCCATAAACATATTCAGACTTGGATAGTACCATATAAGCTTCTTCTTTTTGTCTTTGTGTATATTAATTCCAAGGATTTTTTGAACATTGCCTAAGTCTTCCATATCAAAGTGAAGTTTCAAATATCTTTTAACTTTAGTAATTATGACCTTTGAGTTTGACATAATAAGAATATCATCAATATGCAAAAGCACACTGTAACACCTCATCTCAAATCTGATATAATAATGATGTTGAGAGTAATTTATAATTAATTCAAGCGCTACTTCTGTCACAAAAGCTCTTCCTTTTCAGACTCCAAGTGAGGACAATAAACTTGAAAGGATTAGATGACATGAGTTGGCGCATTTTAAGACTCCGGGTCTTACAAATGGTATCAGAGCGGACTCTGGACTCTGAGGTTCATTGACAATATGCTTGGGTACGCTCCTCCCATAGGGTCGTTTTTTGGTCTAATGGGGTCGTCGGTGCTTTAAGTGAGGGAGATTGTAATACCTCATCCCACATAAGATATAATAAAGATTTTTGGAGTGATTTATAAGTGACTTAAGTCATACTCATGTTACAAGAGCTCTTCTGTTCCATACTCAAAGTGAGAACAATAGACTTAAAAGAACTCAAGTGACATGAGTTGACACTTATTAAGTCCTTGAGTCTTACACACATAAAGAGAAGACTAAGACCCAACACATTTGAAGTAAAGACAAGTATCAAAATCATGCATACAGAATCCTTGCTTATTCATCCATGAATCAAATTTAAGAGTGTTTCAAGCCATAGATATATAGATTAATTGTCTGAGCAAACACACATCTTCTAGTTTTAGTTTATCTACAAATCTCTTAAGTCGACTCTGATACCATTTGTAAGACCCGAGGTCTTAAGAGACGTTGATCCATGATATCTAACCCTCTTAGGTCCTTTGTTCTCAATTGCATGGAATCTGAAAAGAAAGAGTTCTGGTGATATTGGTAGGGCTTGAATAACTTATACATCACTCCCAACATTCTTATTATATCCGATGTGACACGGGGGTGTTTCATAATTAAATTATTGTTGGGGGTTATAATTTTTTTTATATCATTTTTTTCTTTGTGAGAGTTATAAGTCTATAATTCACCTATATATAACAAATATAGGTACGATGAAGAGCTGGAGAGGTGGCGTATTAAGGTAACTAACCCCGACATTGGTAGTGGAGAGAAAGAGTATTTGGGGAGGCATCTGGTGGTGGCGACAGGAGAGACGAGTGACGCCTACATGCCGAAGGTGGAGGGAATTGAAGGATATAATGGGAAGGTGATACATTCAACGGAGTACAAATCAGGTAAGGAGTACGCGGGAAAAAGTGTATTAGTAGTTGGATCTGGTAATTCTGGTATGGAGATTGCTTTGGATCTTTATAACTACGGCGCCAAACCTTCAATTGTCATTCGAAGTCCAGTTAAGTTCCTTTCTAATTAGCTATATTCTTTTCCATTACGTAACTTGAAACAAAATAAACAAGAACTAATCTATAGTGTGTATACATATACATATACATTATCCCTAATTTAAGTGTTAAGATCGAATTAAATTAAGCAAAATAAATAAATATAAAGATTCGCATTTCCAATCTCATTTTTCAAAATAGAGATATAGAAGAAAAAATAGATAATCTTCTCTAAATTTACAGTATTCTCCAAAACTAACTAAAATTAAATTTAAAAATTATGTTTTTTATTTCGCCATTTTGGATAAACTGTGTAGAAATTGTTGAAGATGATCTAAGTCTAACCTAAGGAATATTGAATTGAGCTAAAATATGAATCATTTTGATTCCTATCTTTTTTATTCTTTTTTTTACATATATAGTCGGCATGACTATTTCTTATTTATTGTATTTCTTAAAATATTGTGAATTAAAAAAATTATATTAGGAGCTCAAATAAAACACGAGGAAAAGTTAAAAGACTCCAAGACGAAACAAGAAAAAAAAAAGGTTAAGAAATTGAAGTGAACAAGCAACAAAATAAATCATCTCAGTGGCCTTGATTTTAATTAATAAATTAAATGGCTTGGGTGTGTATGTGTATGTGTATGTGTGTAGATTCGCATAGCAACAAGATGGATGGTAAATCTGGGGGTGAAAATGTTCAACTACCTACCCCTAAACCTGGTCGACTCTTGGATGGTGTTAATGGAGAACTTGGTTTTTGGTGATTTAACCAAATATGGGATTCAAAGCCCCAAGGAGGGTCATTTCCTCACCAACGTCACCTACGGTAAATTACCCGTCATTGATGTCGGCACCGTCCGCCTTATCAAAGCAGGCCATATCCAGGTAACTGCATTTTTAATCCTCACCCAATCTTATGGTTATTATTTGAGTTGAACAAGTCGAGTTTGACATGTTCAAACTTGGTTCGTTTGTTAAATGAGCTTGAGTTGAGTCAAACCCAATTTTTAAACGAGTATTTTTTTTTATCAAGCTTGGCTTGTTTAACGAGCTCGAGCCGAGCTTTAAGTAGTTCTACTTTCTCATAACATTCAAGCTATTCGAGTTTAAATCGAACGAGCCGAGTTTTCAACCGAGCTTAAAATCATGTTCATGCTCGGCTTGTTTAGGTAAGTAAACGAGCTCGAGTCGAGCTTTTTTACGAGCCGAGCTTTAAGTAGTTATATTTTCTCATAACATTCAAGCTATTAGAGTTTAAACCGAGCTATTCGAGTTTAAATCGAGCAAGCCGAGCTTTCAACCGAGTTTAAAATCATGTTCATACACAACTTGTTTAGGTAAGTGAACGAGTTCGAGTCAAGCTTTTTACGAGTCGAGCTCGAACAGTTCATCTCATATAATGGCCCTACCAAATCTCAATTGAAAAAATTCTCACCAAATAAATAAGTGGCTGTAAGGAAACCAAGTAAAAAAAAATTAAACTAATTTAATTTTATAAAATATTTTCCGATTGAGTTTTAAAAAATCGATATTTCAATTATGCATTAGTAGTCTTAACACTTAACAGGGAGAATATCAATATATAACCTACAAGAAAAACTATTTGACTTACATTTTTTTAACGATGAGATCGAGTATTGTTCATGTATGTATGTACAATGTACAGGTGTTGCCGGCACTAGAAAACATAAAGGGCAATGAAGCAAGGTTTGCGAATGGGAAGGCATACCCTTTCGACGCTATTATTTTCGCCACAGGTTTCTGTAGAACAACCTCCAAATGGCTCATGGTATGTTTTAAACATACGTCCGTTTTGCATTAGATACGGTTTTTCTATCCTAATTAAGGACCTAAGATAGAAAAACCGTATATAGTGTAGATAGTTAAAAAAAAATGGCGTTAATATTTGTTTATATGCTAAACTTCTTAATTTTATAAAGCATGTACATTGCTTTTGGTAACTATTAATTTAATTTTTTACATAAAATTTCATTTAATAACATTTGACTATCAGGCAAAAAATTTGTGATATTTTGGGCTTCTGCTCATTTTGATTTTGATTTTTTTAGACTTTTTGGATTGATATTATGCCTAATAAAACTAATCCGATCTTTGAAAATTATACAAAAAGTTTTAGAGACTTGATTATTGTCGTCCTTTACAAAGTACATTGTAATCCCTTTTTATAAAAACGTGCAAATGTAAAAATGTAAATCAATTCAAATGTGCAGGGAGACGACTACTTGCTTAACGAAGATGGGTTTGCGAAGCCTAGCTTCCCGAACCATTGGAAGGGTAAGAGAGGGTTGTACTGCGTAGGACTAGCGAGGAAAGGGCTATACGGAGCTGGAAAGGATGCACAACTCGTCGCTGATGATATCAAGTCACTTATGTCATAAGTTGTGATTGATGATCATACATGAATATATGTAAATTCCAACCATGTTAATATATATATTATTGAGTTCACAATCTGCATTTGTTACATATTTTGAAGCAATAGAAACAAGTGCTAACAGCACTGTGCAGCTAAATTCGACTTCAAAGACTCAATCAAGGCGCGCGCATTCTCAACCTTTGCTTGAGGATATGATGCACTTCATCATTTAAACCTAGTCCGTGTTGTCTTACTTTTGCGCAATTTAGTAATTTACCATTCGATCTACGGAAGCAAATATTAGCCTTGGCGACGAATGCTACGTGTTCTACCTACACCTGCATAAAATCCGCGCAAGAAACACAACTTGAACTATATCCTGCAGCCTGCAAGGTCTTCACATCAAATGTTGAACAATATTTGTAAATCATCTCCAACAATTTGAGTGAGCCTACCATTGAAATGGCACAAAAACTGATTTCTTAAGTGCAGTGCAGTTGGAATACAAGAGTTCAAAATAATTCACTCTGCAAATTATGCATAAAGACTAATACATAATAGTTTCTTTACCCAAATTCTTTGTTGAAAATTATTGCAAAAATTTATATTGATCGCTTAAGGTCATAATCCTAAAGATACGTGATTAATTTTATGTTTTTAAACAGTTTGTTTCATCAAATCACTCAATAAAACCATCGTTAAAAGTACATTTTGGGCTTTTTGCAGAAGATGGTCTCCAAAACACAGGATAAATTTATTTGAAAGCAAATATAATCTCAAAATCAGAGTGGCGCAGCGGAAGCGTGGTGGGCCCATAACCCACAAGTCCCAGGATCGAAACCTGGCTCTGATATGAGTAGCTTCCCTTGCCATCTTTTATTTTTTTACAAACAATCCTCTCCAACATTTATTTATTTGTACTGATTTTCTTGCAGTGTGTTCAAAAGCAGACAATTATCCTCTGAAATTAGTAAGAAACATAAAGAGAGGATGGGATAGCCTTCTTCATAGCACGAATATTCGCCTTTTTGAGCTTAGAAACCTAGTCTGTGTTCACTTGCTTGTGCAGAAATGATAATTCCACTGTACTGAAACAGATTTGGCCTTTTGCAAAATGCATTCCTGTCAATTTTCTTGAGGATTAGCCTTCAGAAGGCATCAATCCATAAGAAAGTAGTAGTAAGTTACAACAACATACTCTATATATACGAATACGAAGACATACGAATTGTACACAGACGGCGACAAAACTGCTTTCTTATGTACAAATGCAAATAACACTAAAATTGCAAGTGGCTCAAGTAAGGAATTTCTCTTCTGTTTATTCAGGAAAAAAAAAAGATTCCACTTTAATTTGTAGCTAAAATTATAAATATATAGGATTCCTTAGAGACAAACTTAAGCTATTTTTTGTTACAAACAAGCGTAGATTTGCAGCGGATGGATAGGAAGTTACAAGCATATGTTACTATTTGTATCGAACTGCGCTTTGTTTTTGCTTCCTGCTCTCTCTTTCGGATATATATGCTGCTGGATTGCCATCAAAATTGTTCCATCACCAGCTTCCTGATGTAATCTTCAGGTGCTGCACAGCAAAAATCAGTAGCATGAGTTTATAGCATAAGATTCGGTTTAGTTTCAACTAAAAGAAGGAAGACGAAAGAGGCGAACCTAAACCACCAGTGAACAATCTGAACTGACCAAGAGCCTGTCTTATGAACATCTCAAGCCCACTCACAGTTTTGGCTCCCACCTCTGCTGCCTCCTGCAGGAGTCTCGTGTTTCTAGGGGTGTAGACCGCGTCAAAAACTAGCTCGTATGCCCTCAATGCCGCCTATCAAAACGCATATGATCAGTTATAAGTAATGGAAGTTACCTTAAGGATTTGTTTTTTTTACAAGTAATGGAAGTTACCTTAGAGATTGGAGTTCTATCTACATTCGGTACCATTCCTATGGAAGAAGAGTTTGCGAGGATCATCCGTTTGTCTGAGCTGAATGTGTTGATATGATCATAAGGCAGAGCTTCCCCGGACACTGCAGCTGCAAGAGCCTTTGCCCTCTCTAGTTAAACATATTAACAAAGGTTTCATGGTCAGATTTATGTGTCTATACAATGATGATATACGAAAGCTGTGAATGAATCTCGTCATCTACCATAGTTGCGGTTGAATATGACAACGCGAGCACCCCTACTCTTAGCACCAAAAGCCAGTGCTCTTCCAGCACCTCCTGCTCCAATTAACACAAAGGTTTTCCCGGATAAAGGAGATGGTTGTTGTGATGTGTCCCCATTGATGTTTGCGTTTCCTATTCAAACACCGCGTGTTTTTCATTCATAAACAACTTGTAGATTACAAAATGGCACGGCTGGGAAGCACGGTTTTGTTGTGGCTTACCTCTCAAGGTATCCTCTATTGCAGTTATGGAAGCCTCACAATCTGTGTTGTATCCGATCAGCTTGCCATCGATAGGTCTCCTTACAATTGTATTCACAGCTCCAATAGACTGACAAGAGCACAAAATAGAACAGATGAACATAAGCTTGAACTAGAATGTAATTTTTCGACATCTTTATATATTCATTAATCTAGTTGGAGTATATTTACTTCACACTTTGCAAAGCTACAACATATTTAGAGATGAAAACGACGTAAAAGACTCAATGAAGGCGCATTCCCAACCTTTGCAAGGGGGTGGACTTCATCACAGCAGCTGACAGCAGCTTCCTTGTGTGGTATACCAACACTACATGGTTTAGCAGCAATGAGGATAACTTGTCAAAATCACTACATGATCTACATGGTTTAAGTGCTTGTATATAGTTTTCCTTTTTGTATTCAGTTACCTGAATCCAGCGAAATCAGAGGAAGAATATACTTGGAAGAACTCCTTGATGTTGTCAACGAGCATTGGCACGTAAATCCCATTGTAGCCGGTATATCTAAGTGCAGGATTGTGCAAAAGAGGGCCTTTGCTGTGGCCTACAGGGTTTGAAATGAGACCAAAGATTTTGGTATCTTGGTTCAGATATTCAGGCTTGTATACCTGCCTTATACTTACGAGACTTGGCCAACCGGGTACTGGGTTATCGCGTAGAGATCCATACACCACAAATCCACCAAATTTGGGGCCTAATAGCTGACATATGAGACCTCTGTCCCCAACAGCTGTAGCAATCAAAGGTACCTGAAGTTACAAACAAACAAACAAACTAACTAATTTACGCGACAAATGAAAATGTGAATCCAACATCGGAAATGAAGGTGTCTAAAGAATTAAAACTTGGTGCTAAAGAAAGTAGTTTGTTTAGCATTTCATATATGGGCAGTACCTGGCAATGTGTCAGCATTTGGAAGACCGGGGCGACATCAGTGATATAAGAAACATCCATCACAAGCTTAATGATGTCAGCTCCAGTAGATTGAAGTGTTGCAATCAGATCACCGAGCTTCTCGCTTGAACGCAGCTCGCCATTCACATAGCTGCAAGCGATCATTCTGGTGCTGTTTCGGTTGTTCTCAACCACACTGATGTCAAACAACTCCTGAGAAAGTTCAAGTCTTGTTACTCAAATAGTTCATCTTCTTTCAGATTAAGGCAAAAATTCATTCAAGTATGACCAAAGATATACTGTACAGATTACTCAACAATCATTTTGAAATAGTACACTTTTCATTGATCAATGATTGTATCTTGGAAATCTGTGTTTTCACTGTGTTTTAACACCAAAATCTACATATATTTCTGTACATACCTCAGGATCTACTTCGACGAACTCAACATCTAATTGCAAGGCAACCTTGAGCACCTCGACGTAAGTAGCCTTATACGCTCCTCTTCTTGCACGACCTGTTGATTTGAGGCTGAAAATCCAATCAGAAACTCAAAAGATCAGCATGGAAAAACACACCACAGTAGCTGAACCCAAAGTGTTAAAATACCAACCTTTAAGCTAATGATATGTAAAATCTAAGATAGTCACATTAATTTTGTCTGTGTTCAATGTGTATGATCGTGCAAAGTTCAAGACACATGACGACGAATTCGAGCTAGACAGCATACCCTAAAGAGAAAATGACAGGAAGGGGCCTTTGTTTCAAGAGGCATTCGACCTCCGAAACATCAGAGAAGTTGATGGAGCTCAAGGACAGCTGAACAAGATCAGCTCCTTCGGCTTTCGCCTTGTTCATGGAGCTCACAATCTCCTCCATGGTCTCTCCTTCCACTTTGGTGCACACAAACACATTGTTCTTCATAACCATCTTCTTCTTCCTCCTCTTTTTTTTCCCCAACTTTTGTTAATGTAAATTGGTGTGTTCTTTAAGTGTATAATATATGCAGAGAGACTGAGAGTGAGAGTGACTGAGTGAGGTAGAGGAACCTTTAAAGGCTACAATCAATAAGTAGAACAGCTTTTCAATGCCACATAGTTATCAGTCACGTGTTTTGAACCATGATTAATTCCGTGGAGATTTATTTCATTGTGTATCTAACATTTACTTGTGGCTCAAAACTTTTTAGTCGATCATATATATATATATATATATATATATATATATATATAGGCAAGAGTTCCAATGAAATAAAGAATACGGTGAAACGAATGAATATTGCATTAGATTAATATGAATATGGCATTATATGGATATGAATATGTGAATATTGTGGTGTGTGGATATGAATATGATGTTATTCACTTTATATTATGTGAATATAAATAATAACATATTCATATACTCATATTTAAATCATATTCATATTCACACAACATAATATTCATATTTATATATTCATATAACATAATATTCATATGAATATGGCCCAATATTCATTTGTTTCACCGTTACACCGTATTATCCGTTTCATTAGAACCTTTTCCTATATATATATATATTATGACTCAAATGTTAACAAGTCATACGGTGTTAAATGTTAACAAATATTGGTCGTCGATCTAATAAAAATGGAAGGTTACGATTAATCCTGGATTTTTATGATTTTTTTAATTAAAATCGTGGGCCCTACTCGGATTTCCACTCAACTTTCTCAGACCGGGCGTGTGCACCACACTCCACTTGATGTAACTGTGAAATCCTGGATTCATTAAGGATTCATCCGGATCTCACAAATATTCATCAACTATTCATCAAAGCTTCATCCATATCCTATAATTATTCATTAACTATTCATCCAATATTCATCTAGATCTCACAATTTTTCATCAAGAATTCATAAAAGATTCATCAAGATATCAAAGATTCATCAACTATTCATCAACTATCCATCAAAGACTCATCAAGAATTGACCAAGTAATCTTCACCATTCATTAAGGATTCATCACGATCTCACAAATATTCATCAACTAGTCATCAAAGATTCATCCATATCTCATAATTATTCATCAAATATTCATCTCATATTCATCAAGATCTTACAATTATTCATCAACCTAGCGAATAGTTGAAAATTTGACCAACCCTTTTGCTATTATCTAAATGATAACTCCTATTTACAAATGAATAATAACGATCAATTTAGCGAATAATTACTATTAACCTAGCGAATAGTTGCAACATTGACCAACCCTTTTGCTATTATCTAAACGATAACTACTCTTTACACACGAATAATAACTATAAGTTAGCGAATAATTAATATCAACTTATTAAATAGTTCAAACAGTGCATCACACAAAAAAACAACGTTGCCCTACCAAAAAAAAACGTTACGCCACAAAGTGCAAGCAAAATCTGGAAGTTCAGAGTCATTATTCGTTGATAATCTAGAATTATTCGGCAATTTGTTTGTCATTATTCATCGAGAACGAAGTACAAGCAAAATCTCTTCCACCCCACAAAAAAAACGTTACCTAAAAAAAAACCAACACACGCGCTTCCGCTTAAGCAATTTGGCTATAAAAAAGGTGGGGTCTACTCTTTTTAATTTAAATAAAAAGGGAAAGTCTCAATTAATCTCACTCATCCATTTCTAATCAATCAAAGGCCCAGATGTGTTAACATTTAACACTGTAAGGGATAGGAACACATGGCCCAACCCCTATATATATATATATAGATACTTTTCAAATATGTATGCATCTAAGGAGTCTTTCTCGATCTCCGGTGGAAACACCCATTGAAATGCAAACATGTGGATGATCTTGTTTTTTTATTAGTAAAACATTCGAGGGTCAGATATACCTAACACCTCGAGAGGCCGATAAAGATGGTAGATGGCGAATCGACAAAAGTACAACGAAAAATAAAAAGGTACAAAACCAACAGTGGCAAGCATACAATTTCGGGTGAACAAGTGAACCTAATCCTAACAAGCTGGGGACAAAATAGACTAAGAATCGAATCCAAACGCCTCCAAGCAGTGGTATCACTGGCCAGCGGTATATACCAGGAGTCCTTGTGGGCAGTGAAGACGATCCTCCAAGAAAATATCAAATCATATATATGTGTGTGTGTCAGTGTGTGATTTATGAATATCAAATTATATAAATTACGAATATATAGTGTATGATTTATGAATATATAACAAGTGAATAAACTACAAATATAAAATTTTTAATTTTATATTACAACTATCAAGTATATAAATGAAGTACAAATATCTAAGTATAAAACTAATGAAAAGGAAAAAATATGAATCATAAATATCAAGTTATGATTTACGAATACATTAAAAATATCATGTATATGAATCACAAAACACAAAATAAGTAAAACAAATATTTTATATATGAATTAAAAATATCTAGTATTCATCATGTAACAATGGTAACATTTTTCAATTCTTTCGATTGGATCCTTCCCTCGTTCGAGAATCTCCTCCCTATCGTTGTTATTTGTGATATTCGTTATAGAAAATAATGAGATTATAAGTCATACAATTAGTGATGTTTGTAATATGTTATAGTGATATTCATAATATGTTACAGTAATGTTTACCAAAAAAATATATATGTTATTCGTTAAAAAAATTTTGAGTCTTCTTTACAAATTTCTTACTAAAAAAATGGCGTAGAGATATAAGCATCGATCTTATCTCTCAAGGGCACCTCCAACATCCCTTAATTATATTGATGATAGTTAAGTTATTGCCCTCCACCATGACATGACGAATCCTCAAAATCCTAGCAACGGCAACGTACTCCTGCATGAAAGGCACATTCCTCGGCACTGATGGCTGAAACATTCCTTCACGGAAAAGCATCACAAGCAACCACAAACCCGTTATGGTTTCTAATAACATAGTCACCCGTGACTTCTTCTGTGACAAGTTTAGATCCGTCAAAATTTATTCTATAGGTTTCTCTATTTGGGGCTTCACATTTAATGTTTCTACTTACTTTTCCTCTTTAATTCTTGGTTTTGTTATAACTTTTTTGGGGTGCTTGGTTCTCTTCTATAATGAATTCTGTGCATTCCCACCTAGTTAGTTTTGGCGAATATATCTCTCACATCTTTGTTCATATATCAACGTTGGAGTCACTGACGACTATTTTGTTTCTTATTGTCTAAATTCCTCACCACGTGGTTGCCAAAATTGCTTTTTATTTTTTATCCATTATTTTAAATAGGTCATTTATTTGTTGAGTTGTGTGTATTATATTTTGATTCGCATTTATTATTTTACCATATATGTTAAAGTCTATTTTTATTATTAGATTTAGTATGCTTGAGATATCTTACATCTTCGTTCAACTGATTGCATAGTACACAAGCTTGTGGTATTGCTAGGCAACGCTAGGCATTGTTTAATCGGTAATCAATCAATAAGAATTTTTCACATGAAATTTTTAACTTTTGAGAAAGAGTCAATATTCTATACCCAAAATTTATTGTTCGGGCTTTGATTTTGTGATCTCGTGACATGTTCGAGTGAACTTGTCATATAAAACCATCCATTTTTTTTTGCTGGCAAATGATGTAGACCATGGCTTTAGTGATATACATGTAGGATAAAAAAAAAGAAAAAAAAAAAGACATTGACACAACCTATAGAAACTTAAGGGCCCAAAATGAGCGTAAGATAATCCAATTGTACATTTGCAAATACAATTGGATTCATCAATTAAAACTCATAAATAATCGTCCTTATAAATAGATTAGAAAAATATACTACTTCGACAAATAAGGACTCGTTTGGCTTAAATTTTAGAAATATAAAGGGAAAAAAAATAAATGTTGTCTATATATAGTTTAAAATACATTGTTAAAAAATTTAATTATCACCATCTCCTCCCAACTTTTCATACAAAATTGGTTTTGTTTCTCTTATTTCAATCACTTATTAGTACAAGATTAATCATATCCTCTATACTCCTATCTTATTTTTCATATAAAAAATAACATTATTCTCTTATCTAAATATATTTTTCTATACAAAATTTGTTTTCATTCCATTTACCTTGCATACTTATACCAAACGAGTTCTACTACTGTAAAGTTTTGGAAGCCTATTTATAATTGGGACATTTGCATAACTAAACACTTTTTTTTTACTTTGCAAAAATGTCAACGCTTTTGGGAGAATTGCAAATGTAGCATAGGGGTGTATTTGTGCAAAATAAAAAGGTGACTTGGGCAGCCGGTTGAAGGTGAAAAGTGAGCAGGGGAGAGAGAAACCCAGATTCCCCATGTCACCCAAACTTAAACACCATGTCACATAAACTTAAACATCATGTCACCCAAAATGAATCTGGAACACAGATTCCCCTTCCTTTTGACACTCGTTTTCCTTTTTTTCCCCAAGCTCTCAGTCGTGTCACCCGAAGGATTTACCATGTCACTTGTTTGATTTTGAAGTTTCACATTTCTGAGTGTATTTGCCAATTTGTTTAGGAAATCACCAATGTCACCTATTTGTATGACCTTGTCACATGAAAGAATGCATTAAATGTCATGTCAACTCAGTCTTTAAATTAGAACTCAGGTTTCCCGTGTCACCCAAACTTAAACACCGTGTCACCTAAATTTAAACACCATGTCACCCAAAATGAAACTGGAACTCGGATTCCCCTTTCTTTTTACACCCGCTTTGTGTAGAAAATCATCCATGTCACATGTTTATATGGCCTTGTCACATGAAAGAGTGCATTAAATATCATGTCAACTCAGTGTTTAAACTGGAACCTAGATTTCTCGTGTCACCCAAACTTAAACACCGTGTCACCTAAATTTAAACACCATGTCACCCAAAATGAAACTGGAACTCAGATTCCCCTTCCTTTTTATACATACTTTCTTTTTTTCCCACATTTCATTCGATTTGACCTGCATTAAATGTAGCAGACTTTTTTTTCATTTTTAGTTTTCCTTTTTATTTTTTTTCATAGCATTTAATGTTTCATTTTTTTTCCTTTTCTTTTCCCTCCCATCCTTTTCTTTTCTTTTTTTTTTTTGGGTCGGGTAACCTGCTACAAGAGGTGGAGATGACATGCACTTTTGTGCAATTTTGGGCAAAAATGAGTCATGTGTGCTAAATTTCAAGGGCTAATGACAAAAGTGCAAATTTTTTTTATTTTTTGGGCTATCTATGCCCATTCTCTCTTTTTAATTTTTAAATGACATTTGTAAGTTCAGAAATTACTGTTGTCATTTTTTTTACGGAGAGATTATTGTGGGAAAGCATCCCCTTGAGTTTCTTTGCATTCTGCAATCAATAATTTTTCCTTTTCCCCTCTTATGATGAATCAATCACCCATAAATAGTACATACCCCCCAAAATAAAGGGCCCATCACACATCAATGATTGAAAAAACAATTTAACTTAATATATTAATTAGTGATTTAATGTATGTTCGCCCCCTTGGATCTTACTAGCCGGTCGGGAGCTCTGCCCCTAAATCTCCGGTGATTATCCATCAACAAATCGATTCAAGACATATCAATAAATTGAAGTCGGTGAGAAATGCATGTCCTATAGACATTATTAAAGTTACACGTTATAAGGGGCGATAATCATGGTGCAACGGACATGAAAAGAAGTAACTTGTCTCCTCGTCATTGCTACATAGAAAATGAATAGGGATCTTTTATTCGCAAGGTAAAATATCGTCACCCGTACGGTACCGGTGGTGGTGCCAACTTTTTGGGTCGGTGAGTTGAGAGTAGGCGTCAATCGGCTTCCTGGACCAGTGAGATGAATACCAACACAAACTTCCCAAGACGGCTTCATGTGGTACTGGTGCCCAAACAAACTTCTATATACAGGGGCCTTGCAGCATGGGTGAACTCCAAATAGTTGGAACAACCTCCGAAAGAGCCCTTAGTCATCATCCAAACCATCCGAAACCCACATTTGAAAATCGTAATTTATATTCGTCACCGAAAGAAGAAGATTGAATTGAGCTACCATTTGACATTTACAGTTATAGTAATCCAGATGAGATAGTCACAAATCTCGAGGTAACCTACAAGACGACGAGTAAGAGTTATCACATTTCGGTCAGAATTATGTACGTGTCATACGAGTTAGTTTTCCTTTTACTAATTCATATAAATGTTGAAGCTACCAAATTTCGTTGTTAGAGATCGTGGGGATTACTAGTACAAAGAACACGTTTGCAATTGCATTCATTTTTATGGAAGGGGAGACCACATATCACTACAATTGGGCACTGAGGCGACTACGTCATTGTGCGGACACCACCTCCCAGAAATCATTGTTACAGATAGAGAGTTGGATCTTATTAAGTTTCTTCAAGAGGTATTCCCCACATAGTAAAACATATGTTGTGGCCGTGGTATGTTATATACAACGTCGAATTGAACGAGAAGCGAAGTGTGTTCTACAATGACTGTTATGCCTTATTTTAGTCGAAGACCGGAGAAAATTATGAGACTTGACTGCAATCGATGAGGAAGACGTGGGAGGCACGTTGGGGTCTTATGAAGTATCTCAAAGACACTTGGCTCATAGAATTCAAGGAGAGAATTGTTCATGCATGGGTTGATCGATTTCTACATCTTGGGATGTGTACAACAAATATGTAAGTTGATTCCACTTGTCGCACCACTTTGTTTAATTGTCTAATTATTATTAGTTGTCCTATATTTGTGACATATATTTAATATTTATTTGATATGTTCCAGTGCTCAGTCTGCCCATGTAAAGCTAAAGGCCATGCTAAACACAACCGTTGGTGGGTTTGTTGATGTCACGGATTGTATATACAACAGGGTCGTTAAATATATAGACCAAATCAGAGGGTTTCTTGAGAGCTCACGGTTGAATATCAAAAAGAGTGTCTTGAGTCTACCTATTTTCGCCCCGCTTCCCATGATGGTCACTGATGAGTGCTTTGACCTCTTGCTGGCCAACTACAACATAGCGAAGTCGCTACCAGCTATAACAATGATGGTGTCTGCAGGGATCGCTACTAGAGAGTTGCTTATGGTATATCATGTGTACATGAATTTTTAGAAGAACAATCCAACCGCTCTCTTATTTGCCCATGCCAAATTTATCCATTATATTGACAAGTTATGTGGAATTGAGTTATTCTTATCGATAGGGTGGCGCAAATGGCTCGAACTGGCCCGAACCTAACTGACTCAAATAGTTCGAGTCATAACCGACGACCCGAATTTTTCAAAAGGTTGGATCAAAGCCCAAACCGAAACCGACCACTCAGTTTTCGATTTTTTTGGTTCATGGCCCGAAAAAACGAGTTTGACATGTTCTTTGCATTTGTCCCAAAATACCTTTGGAACTTTTTAATTTTTAATTTTGTATCATTTTAATGAAATCAAACAACATAGATTCAATCAAATACCAATATATATATAGGAATAAAAAGACACATCTAGAAGATGGTTGCATAGGAGGTAGTCGTCTGCATATACCCTTCAACTAATAACTACCGAACTACGGACTATGGGGGGCAAACAATACCTGATCAGCTGATCCAGATGTAGACCGACTGAGCCGATCGAACTGCATTAAGAACAAAGAAAACGAAGGAAAAAAAATAGTCGACCACTCACTGTAATAAGTATAAGGTAATGTAATGTCGGTTGTGCATCTCCCTCAAATGAATATCCCTCTTAGGTGCAGGGGTCACCCGAATGAGGAAAAAAACTCCCTTCCAGGAGGTCGAAACCCCCTCTTTGAAAGTTGTGAAACTCTCCTTGGAGGTCGAAAACCCACCTCACCGGACCACTACCTTACCTTTAGGCTTGTCCACCCTCCCCGCCACCTCCCTTCCTCGTTCTCCCCCCTGCGCTTCTTGGTTCATGCGGTCGATCTCACCCTTTGGGTTGTCGATTCGGGCAGAAGTACACACCCTTGTGTTGGGGCTTTTACAATTTCTTGGTCTAGTATCTCATTTCTTTCTTGGATCTCAACCAATTTGAACAACAAGGTCTCAACTTTTAGATCTAGGGATCGTCTGTATTGGCTTCATCTCTGCGGTGATCTATTCGCCACTCGCATCGCCGCCGGGTCAGGCGTTTGTTCAACTGCGTGGAGATGGTGCTTGGCGTCCAAGCACTTGGGGGAAAAAATCCTGCAAGGGTACTGATGAAACCCAATTTTAGAATCCCGTTCCTCCGGGTTCAGGGATCAAGTTGGACGCGGGCGAGCTCAGACGATCGGGCTTACCTGAGACGCACGACGAGGTTACCGTCGGCGTACGAAAAACCTGTGCCGATCCGAGCTCAAGCCATCCGCGGACCACCGTCCTCCCAGGGATCCATCAAATGTCGGTTTTTGCTAGCCGAGACTAATCCCGCTTGGAAGGGGGGCTCAAGGCCAGGGAATCCGGCCTAAGCTTCCCGAGATTCCAATTTCCGACCCCCCATCATTTCCCTCCTCCCTCCTATATATAGTATGCAAGCATTTCTACATGAAAGCCACTTGTCGCCAAGTGTCACATGCCTCATGACATGTGGGAGGGAGGCATGGATGCCAAGTGTCATGGCATACGTGTTGGAGCCGCGGGCGGTTTATCGTCCGCGGATGTCTTAAGTTTGTATTTTGATTCGTATTTGCCCATTCTTCATGTTTATAAGGTTCTATTTGTATAGCGGGGAACCTTGTTTACGATCTCGTACTCTTATTTACACATAACTTTGTAAATTTTAATATTTTATTTGGTGCATCATCACAGCTCCTCGGACCTTAGTCAAGTCGAGACTTAACTGGGGTTCGATCTAAACGATGCAACGTATGTGTCTATACCTTGTCCATCTGTGAAAGAGTACTCAATATATCTGTCCTTTGGTGTAAAGTTTTAATTAAGTTCGTTTGGTCTGGGCTGTACCCAACTTATTAGAGGGTTGCCTACGTATCTCTTGGTAAGAGAATCAAGCCTTTCGTAGTTCAATTAGGAAGCCCTCCGCGGATGAGATCTTCAGCTTCGAGGTGCTTTAGTTTATACTCTCTCAGAGTTCATCTCCACGAGCTTACCAGCTACAAGCAGGAGGCCCTCCGCGAGTTTGCCAACTACGAGCAGGAGGCCCTCCGCGAGCGATAGCTCCAGCGTCGAGGGGCCTATCAGGTATGCTCCGAGGGGCTCAGGCTACAATCAGGAGGCCCTCCGCGAGCGATAGCCTTAGCGTCGAGGGGCCTATTAAGTATGCTCTGAGAGGCTCAGCTGCAATCAGGAGACCCTCCGCGAGCGATAGCTCCAGTGTCGAGGGGCTTATCAAGTATGCTCCGAGAGGCTCAGGCTACAATCAGGAGGCCCTCCGCGAGCGATAGCTCCAGCGTCGAGGGGCTTATCAATTATGCTCCGAGAGGTTCAGGCTACAATCAGGAGGCCCTCCGCGAGCGATAGCTCCAGCGTCGAGGGGCTTATCAAGTATGCTCCGAGAGGCTCAGGCTACAATCAGGAGGCCCTCCACGAGCGATAGCTCCAGCGTCGAGGGGCTTATCAAGTATGCTCCGAGAGGCTCAGGCTACAATCAGGAGGCCCTCCGCGAGCAATAGCTCCAGCGTCGAGGGGCTTATCAATTATGCTCCGAGAGGTTCAGGCTACAATCAGGAGGCCCTCCGCGAGCGATAGCTCCAGCGTCGAGGGGCTTATCAAGTATGCTCCGAGAGGCTCAGGCTACAATCAGGAGGCCCTCCGCGAGCGATAGCTCCAGCGTCGAGGGGCTTATCAATTATGCTCTGAGAGGTTCAGGCTACAATCAGGAGGCCCTCCGCGAGCGATAGCTCCAGCGTCGAGGGGCTTATCAAGTATGCTCCGAGAGGCTCAGGCTACAATCAGGAGGCCCTCCACGAACGATAGCTCCAGTGTCGAGGGGCTTATCAAGTATGCTCCGAGAGGCTCAGGCTACAATCAGGAGGCCCTCCACGAGCGATAGCTCCAGCGTCGAGGGGCTTATCAAGTATGCTCCGAGAGGCTCAGGCTACAATCAGGAGGCCCTCCGCGAGCGATAGCTCCAGCGTCGAGGGGCTTATCAATTATGCTCCGAGAGGTTCAGGCTACAATCAGGAGGCCCTCCGCGAGCGATATCTCTAGCGTCGAGGGGCTTATCAAGTATGCTCCGAGAGGCTCAGGCTACAATCAGGAGGCCCTCCACGAGCGATAGCTCCAGCGTCGAGGGGCTTATCAAGTATGCTCCGAGAGGCTCAGGCTACAATCAGGAGGCCCTCCGCGAGCGATAGCTCCAACGTCGAGGGGCTTATCAATTATGCTCCGAGAGGTTCAGGCTACAATCAGGAGGCCCTCCGCGAGCGATAGCTCTAGCGTCGAGGGGCTTATCAAGTATGCTCCGAGAGGCTAAGGCTACAATCAGGAGGCCCTCCGCGAGCGATAGCTCCAGCGTCGAGGGGCTTATCAATTATGCTCCGAGAGGTTCAGGCTACAATCAGGAGGCCCTCCGCGAGCGATAGCTCCAGCGTCGAGGGGCTTATCAAGTATGCTCCGAGAGGCTCAGGCTACAATCACGAGGCCCTCCGCGAGCGATAGCTCCAGCGTCGAGGGGCTTATCAAGTATGCTCCGAGAGGCTCAGGCTACAATCAGGAGGCCCTCCACGAGCGATAGCTCCAGCATCGAGGGGCTTATCAAGTATGCTCCGAGAGGCTCAGGCTACAATCAGGAGGCCCTCCGCGAGCGATAGCTCCAGCGTCGAGGGGCTTATCAATTATGCTTCGAGAGGTTCAGGCTACAATCAGGAGGCCCTCCGCGAGCGATAGCTCCAGCGTCGAGGGGCTTATCAAGTATGCTCCGAGAGGCTCAGGCTACAATCAGGAGGCCCTCCGCGAGCGATAGCTCCAGCGTCGAGGGGCTTATCAATTATGCTCCGAGAGGTTCAGGCTACAATCAGGAGGCCCTCCGCGAGCGATAGCTCCAGCGTCGAGGGGCTTATCAAGTATGCTCTGAGAGGCTCAGGCTACAATCAGGAGGCCCTCAACGAGCGATAGTTCCAGTGTCGAGGGGCTTATCAAGTATGCTCCGAGAGGCTCAGGCTACAATCAGGAGGCCCTCCGCGAGCGATAGCTCCAGCGTCGAGGGGCTTATCAATTATGCTCCGAGAGGTTCAGGCTACAATCAGGAGGCCCTCTGCGAGCGATAGCTCCAGCGTCGAGGGGCTTATCAAGTATGCTCCGAGAGGCTCAGGCTACAATCAGGAGGCCCTCCGCGAGCGATAGCTCCAGCGTCGAGGGGCTTATCATGTATGCTCCGAGAGGCTCAGGCTACAATCAAGAGGCCCTCCGCGAGCGATAGCTCCAGTGTCGAGGGGCTTATCAAGTATGCTCCGAGAGGCTCAGGCTACAATCAGGAGGCCCTCCGCGAGCGATAGTTCCAGCATTGAAGGGCTTGGTTTATATTCTTATTACTGAAATATGCGTTTCAAATTCAAGTGTGGACTTCGACATACCATTTCTTGTCATAAAAATTTGAGGTGCATAGGATGGAGTTCAATATGATACCCCCAAAATTACAAGTTGAAATGAGACAATTCATTATTATAAACGGTAACCCCTCTTGGCACGCGATTGCTTCTGAGAGGACAGGCTGAAAATTCCACCAACTTTAAAGTTGTTTGGGCTCCCTTATGAGCTTGCAGTGGAACAATCGGTCGCAACCGCGAACGATCGAACTCCCTCCAAGAAGTTTTTTAGTCATTTAAACTCCCTAGACCATGAGATTACGGGGCCAGAATGTATTCCACCCAGGTAACTCCTTTAATGCTTTTCCATTCGGCCCGATTTTAGAATTTCAAATGAAAACCATCCGCGACCGGATCGAGCTTGATCGTTGTCGTGTCTTGCTCGAGCTTTGTAGAGCCACTCTATCGTCCCTGGTGGTCAAGTGGTCAACCCCGATATGCAAGGTGAGGTCGAACATGCTCCTTTCTCCTTTGTAAAGTCCCATCAATACTCATGGCTAGTTTACGGGCCACGGACAACCTTTCTTTTTTCACACACCCGTCTCCTCCCTAAATGCGAGTTGAGTTCAGGTCCACTGGGAGGCCAAGCGCGGGCTTGGGAATTATGCCGCGATTGTATTGTGCACGACCATTGTTTTTGCTCGAGTCTAGCCACGCACCATGACCCCGCCATGATTTAGGAAAGCAAGGTAGTGGGCTCAAGTCTAGTCCCGCACCATGATTAAGTAGAGCATTCAACAACTTATTCATGTGTGTAAGCCTATGTATATTTCTTTTAGGAATTTAATGAATCATATTGAAATTCATTCATTCCTTACCCCACTTTCAAGTCTCCATGGCGCAGCTACGCCCTACTTCATCCGCGGAGAAGTCAAACACAAGCTTCTGAGTGAGTTTGTTTCTAATTATCTCATAAAGTCTTGCTTATCAAGCATTGTAACTTAGGAGACTTCCAAGTGTTTGAAAATCCCAAAATCCAAGTCAACCAGGGGCCAAACGCGGACTGACGAATAATGTTGCGACTGCTTCACGAATGTTGGTTGCGATGGCGAGGTAAAGTCATGCTAGGACCTTGAGTTGCTTGCTCAAGTTCAGCCGTGCATCACGATCCGTTCGCGGAAAGTAGCAGCCTCAGACTTCCAACACCTAGTAATTGTTACCTTCCTTCATCAGCACATCAATCCCGTGCCCAAAGCTTGTAGCTGGGCATCGGGGTGTCGTACGTGATTGCTCGAGACGAGCGCGCCTTCCTGCAGTTCTAACTACTACGAGTCAGATGCTGAGAATCGAAGCTCTTTGATTAGTCTTGTCGAGGTCCTGCCTTCGTACTTTTGACACCGATGTCTTTCACTGGTGCCCCCCATGAGGCGTTCACGGTGGTTAATGACCTTGCAAGGGCGAGACTTTACCTAAGGGTTCAAGATGAGCGATCGGTGGAGGCGAGCAGATCCTGTGAATGGTGGCCCACTCTTCTTTGTTGCGTTCTCCGCGTCTCGTATAGTCCTTTCGTGCTTGCCATTTTTTATCCGTGATAATTGACTGGTGATTTTCTAAACCTTTATGGGAGATTTGTGATGACAGAAATGTATGCTTACACATATTTATATATGTTATAATTTACTAATCTCGAGCCGCGGAGATCCATCTATTTAGTCGTATGCCTCCGTCATGATCGAGATGCAATTCTATGTCCAACAAAGGGTTAATGTGCAAAGGGATTATCCCAAATGGTAATCCGACACTTATAATCTTGGTCCGACAGTCGTTTTTCATACGCCCAATACACCATCAATAATAAGTAAGATATTAGGAAAAATTAGCTTATGATAATCTAATAGGTTATAAGAGTTTATCAATTGCTAAAAGCTTGGTACGACATCATCCTTTCATACTCCTCTAAACCAACTGGTTGCCGATCTTTGAAGTTCATTCCAAATGATCACCCAACATTAATTTGAGTATGTATGATGATAATTGCGCAAGAACCTCTCCTGGTGGTATGCAATTATCTCATTTCATCGGACATGCAATTCTTCTCCTTAGATTAACATGATGAATTGACGGATTTTATTAAACATACACAAAATAGTGATGAGTTTCTCCTTAAACCCTATGCACCTGCATATATGTCCGGGCTAATGTAAAATTTTAGAACTGCCGCAGGTGATTTATATGTTTATCAATCCTATAGTCTCTTTATGCCAATCCTTGAGGATTTAGGACTAAATATTCCACATGTAACTGAATCTAGCCCTGGAACGAAGGCCACATCCCAAAAACATGTATGAAGATTGGGCCCCTCAACAAGGAAAAATTCATGTTCCTCCTTACATGCTACTATAAATATCATTTTAATTTATCCCTTTTGAATGTTGAAATCACTTTTAATCCCTCTGCTCAATCAAAATGCACATAACATTCAAAGCAGCTAAAATAGAGTAGACGGATACTCATATAGCCCATTGTAATCATAAATTACCTCTTAGCGTGAGAAGTCCCCACGGACGGCGCCAGTGATGAAACCCAATTTTAGAATCCCGTTCCTCCGGGTTCCGGGATCAAGTTGGACGCGGGCGAGCTCAGACGATCGGGCTTACCTGAGACGCACGACGAGGTTACCGTCGGCGTACGAAAAACCTGTGCCGATCCGAGCTCAAGCCATCCGCGGACCACCGTCCTCCCAGGGATCCATCAAATGTCGGTTTTTGCTAGCCGAGACTAATCCCGCTTGGAAGGGGGGCTCAAGGCCAGGGAATCCGGCCTAAGCTTCCCGAGATTCCAATTTCCGACCCCTCATCATTTCCCTCCTCCCTCCTATATATAGTATGCAAGCATTTCTATATGAAAGCCACTTGTCGCCAAGTGTCACATGCCTCATGACATGTGGGAGGGAGGCATGGATGCCAAGTGTCATGGCATACGTGTTGGAGCCGCGGGCGGTTTATCGTCCGCGGATGTCTTAAGTTTGTATTTTGATTCGTATTTGCCCATTCTTCATGTTTATAAGGTTCTATTTGTATAGCGGGGAACCTTGTTTACGATCTCGTACTCTTATTTACACATAATTTTGTAAATTTTAATATTTTATTTGGTGCATCATCAGGTACCAAACCCCGCTCCTATGGGCGTGTACTAAATCCAGCTAGGGTTGACAAAATCCCAATAGGGTTTCTGGGTGCTCTTTACTCAAGCGGTGTGCGACTCTATGATGGCGTGGCTTGGCGATCTTCTCTGTGGATTTGGTTCTGGTTTTCAGAGTCGGGATAGGTTGGGGTCGTGGTAGTGTGTATCGTAGCGTCTCCACTACTCGGGTTGACTGCTTCTCCGGAGTTTGTCTTCACTGCCCACAGGATGATCGGGTGCTGATGTACCGCTGGCCTACAGTTCTGCTTTTGGGTGGGATTTAGCTTCATCTGTCGTCTTCGTCCCTATCCAGTTTGGTTTAGATCTTCTTGGTTTCGTTTTTTGAAGAGTGTGTTTGCTTGATGAGTTTGCACCATTTTGTATTATTTTAAGTTTTGATTTTAGATGGTTCTCTCGTTGACCGGCCTGACCAGCCCTCGAGTTTCAGATATATCTGAATTCGAATTATTATCTAATAAAAAAATTTATAAGGTAATGTAATGTATTTAAAAAAAACTAATATTTGTTTTTTTCGGTCCGGAACCAAAATTTTCGGTTCGTTTTCAGTTTTCGAACTAAAATCAAAATTTCATTTTTTAAGGCCCGGTCAAGCCCTAAACCATTTATTATTCTGTCTAGACCGAAACCGGGTTTTTCAGTTTGGGTTCGGTTTGGTTTTCGAGTCGGGCTACATTTTGAACAACCCTCCTTGTCGAGGGCTCAAGCGACGGAGTCGATAACTCAACCCTAAATAGTCAAGAGTACATCACACTTCAAAGAGAGATGGATGCCAATAAGTAATAAACGTATGCCCGACCAACAAGATACGATGGGTGAGGCATACTTCACTATGAACAACCCTGGTTTGACTACCATAAGAGAGACAACCGAGATCAACCTATCTGGATTTGAGCATGGGAGGAGGGATGGCGCAGAAAACTTCGAGCAAACAGTGGTTGTACCAAAACACATCATTTTCCAACATAAACTGCAAATTCTATAGTTTCGACAACCTCAACTATCATACATACTTTAATTTCAACAAAATCTATAATTTCAACATCAATTTCACTAATTTTAAATTATTTCCTCAACTATCATACGTACTTTATGAGTAACATTTTAACATTGAATATCTGACGAAATATGTAAATTCGACTTACAACGACAATATCTTGGAATGTTCTAAAAAGCGTTAGGCGGATCCTAGGCGGTGAGGGGTTGCCTAACGCCTAGGTAGTCAAGGCGGGCGCCTAGACGTGCCTAGGCGCTCGCCAAGCTCTAGGCAGAAGGGGCTACCTAGCGCCTAGGCGGGATTTTTATCACAGTGAGCACAGGGGTCAATTGCTCTCCTCCCCCCATCTTCTTTGTCCTTCGATCCCCCGAGGAGTTGCCATGCAAACGTGGAAATCTCCAGTTCACCATTGCGTGTTAACTCGCTCCTAACTTCGATTTACGGTGGCGACGAAGAGAGTGAAAAGAAACTACGTACAAACAAGTTGTGTGTGTGAAATCTCTCTTAGCACAAGGCTATTTATAGTCGAAACGACTTCGACCTGGATACCGACCTAGGAAGTCGGCATCGGCTCAGGCAAAGGGAAGTGTTGTAGGCAGGTCGAGCATCTTCAACTTTCCCAAACTGAAGATTTCATGCGAAGCGAGCGATTGGACCTGCCGACAAAGGGAGTCGGTACCGGCATACAGGTTGACATGACTAGCTCACATGCGTGTCTTGCAACTTTGACTATGCTCCTATATGTCAACATAGAAAGTCGGCTTCGGTGGTTGGGTTTTCGTCTCAAGCAAACTGTATCGGCGAATTGATTGTCGACTTCGGATGTCGACATCGGTACCATGCTGATGGCGATAAAATGACTGTGTACATAACAACCTCTATTAATATTATTAAAAAGGTTTGTCCATTAGTCATTAGTGATCGAATTTTGTTGATATGAAACTAGACTTGATAACAAGTAGAACTTTATGGTTATCAATTTATCATATGACGATAAATAGTGTTAGACTCACGCCGGCATCAGTATTTTAATTTAAATATTATAAATATAATAAATTTTAATTTATTTTTTTAACAAAAAATGTAAAAAACTTTGTATTACTATTTAGTATATTTAATATTATGGAAGTAGTATTTAAGACATTATATAATGCAAAGTATATGTAAATTGGAAAAACACTTGTTATTATTATTTAATATTTTTTATAAAATAAAATTATTATATAATGTAGTTTATATAAAATTATTATTTAATATGGTGAAATATTTTTTTAGTTAATAAAAAATATAAAAAAATGATTAGGAGTGGGATAAGTAAAAAATATTTTTAAAAAAAAGATAAGGAGACTTATCCCGCTTCTTATCTTTTTTGGATGAGTAATAGAATAAATTTATGGAACGGTGTCTTCTTATGTTGCCAGATAAAATAACTTTATTATTTGAAACAATAACGCCGGAACAAAGGAAAAAATCGGCGACTACATGGTGGTGCATTTAGACATCTAAAAATAAGAAAATCTTCAACAATGAAAACACCGTAACAATCCAAAACATGAAAAATATGACAAGACAAACAATCATGAATTGAGAAAAAAAAACATTTGGATAAACGAAACATTAATGTTACCACAAAAATAACAGGAACCCAAGAAAAATGACACTTGCGATGGAATAAACCACCTGAAGGAATATTCAAAATAAATTTTGACGGAAGTAACAACTACTCTGGTACTTTTGCTGCAGGTTTACACGGGGTCGTTGATTGGTTGTGGAGGTAGGCAGCTTACACTCAAGTCATCGCTCAAGACTAAAGCTATGGGTCTTCTTTTGGGCATCCAGATGGCGAAGGAGTTGGGTTTATCATGTATCCACATTGAAGATGATAGCATTACTGTGATCAACGCAATCAAGAGATGCTCCATGGGAAAATGATATGCTCACGACGACCATCCTTCTGCTACTCCGATCATTTCAGCATGTTAGCCTCTCGCATTGCTTTTGAGAGATTAATAGATGTGTCAACCACATCTCCCGCCTCTTCCAGTCTAACACCTGACCAGATACTCAACTAGATAGGATCTCTGTATTCTCATCCTCAATGATGATTTTTCGGTGGTGGTCTAATAGGGACTAGTCTCATCCAAATTCTTACATGTATAAAAAAAAGATAGAATAACTTTATTTCTGTTTTAATAGTAGTAATAGATAGATAGAGAGATAGATGATCAATTAGGTTAATTTTGTGGAGATGACAATCCATTTTAGGAGGCTAAGATATATGGATGTTATTATTTTCGATGGTTTTAGTGAATCGATTTCACAAGTCTTGTTTTATGAGTTCTTTCACCAACTGATGGACCATAAAGGTGCAAATTTATCCCCATTATGATCGAGTTTTAGAAAGTAGGTTATATAAGAAAATAACTAGCTTCTTACCACAAAAAAAATTAAGAACTAGAGAAATATAAAAAAGACTTGTTTCTTAGGTCACTGTGGTGAAGTGTGGGTGGATTCTTCCCATCATGTCCATTAAACTTCATTCATCGTTCATTGCTTCCATCTGAACTCATGCCGTAGGTCATGGAGGTGAAAATCGAGTGGGTCGGGTGAACTACCATGTGGTGAATTATTTGGTGGTTATCGACAATGTTGAACTTATATGCATATTAACATACTTTCCCACATGAATTGTATACAAGCTGGATATCTAAAGGGTCACTATAACCTAAACAACAGTCAAACAAAAACTCAAGGGACATTGAAATTATGTAAACATGTAACATTTAGGATCGGTTTGTTTAATTAACAGTATTGAAATTAAGGAAAGGAAATAAAACAATTTTGATATGGAAGAATTTGATAAAAATAAAGGATTTTTTTTGCAAGTTTAGAGGAGGGGAAAGGGATATTGATTATTGATAGAGAATGAGAGATTTTATTACCTAATACCAAAAATTAGCCAATAAAATTGAAGAAAAGTGAAAAAAAAAACTTTATATCGCTAGTTAACAATGTTGTTTCATGACGGTGCTTGGCTTCGTCCGTAATCTACGTCCCCAACTAACTAGATTTAGTTTTGCCTAGATTTGTCTTTGTAGGGTGCGCTTCCGCTTGTTGTATTGCACCTTTTCGGTTTTCGCTTATATGTTTTGACGGTCGTTCATCTGCCGTTTTATCGGCCATCGAAATTCAGATATATCTGATCTCGAATTCTTACTTAATCAAAAAGTGTGAACGAAGAGTTATCATGTTCATTAATGAATCATAATCTCAAAGTGGACAATATTCAATCTTTTAACCATTACCTTTTTATCGTCAGTAACAAACGGAGTTGATGTCTTTAGACCAATTGAAGCTCTAATTCTCAAACGGGTATAAAAAAGAACAAAATGACATCAAGGTTACTCCAATTTAGTGATTTTTACCATTAGCTTACGGAAATACTTCAAAATATATCAAGCAATGGTGGACAACCATTATCCATATCTAACTCGACTCAAAGCCCATTCGGTGTCACCCGCTTTTCTCGGTGTCTAGCTGAAATCTCGCTCCTAAAAGACTAGTAAGATATCGATTGAGCATGACTAGATTAGCATCGTATATTTTTTTAAAAGAAAATAATTCGAAATTCCAGACGACAACAAAAATCTGGGAGATCGAGAGGCCAAAGGGAATCAGCTGAAGGTTAACCGTCATGATACAATCAGAAATAAGCAAATACAAAAGGAAAAAAATCTAAATACAAAAGATTTCAGCAAACAAGACCAGTAGAGGCAGTCGATGGATACCAAGTAAAGACTGTGAATGCCGAGAACATGGAAAAGTTAAGAAACTGACACGACGTCTCGACGCCGGGGAGATAGAGGCAGAAACCCGATATCAGCCGAAAAAGCGTCTCCTAGAAAAGTGTGGATCAATGACATTCTCCCCACCTAAATGAGAGATCTTTGAAAATCACGAACATTGTTATGGTCAACTTGATCAGTAGGGCACCCGAAACTGTAATTTCATTCGGAACTATAAACGTAGCCACACCTAAAAATGACAATCGGTAATTCATGATAAGTAACTTTTAAAAAAAACCTTTATTGAGATATATGGTCCAGTAAAATGATAAAGTAATGGTAATTTATAACAAAGCTACACAAAAGGTTGCAAAAGGTCAAAATGTAGTTAATTCAATTAAAAAAAATACAGGGTGACAAATATGAAATCCCCAAAAGCAAAGTCATGTTACTCACATGGTAGGTCCATAGAATCAATGATAATACAATCAATCAAATGCAAACACAACAAATGTCCTCAAGGAATCAATCCACCGCACCCTCCCATATATGTGGAGGCAATTCCAACCGCGCCCACCAAAAATACTGATTAGTGATTAGTGATTATGGTTGATTTAGACCTACACTAAACCAACCTTATGTCGGTTCAAGGTCATATATTTTTGCCATTTTAGCTTTTGCAAATGAAAACAAAAAAGAAAGTTTAAATATAGACAATTTTCATTACCAAACATTAAAATTCATCAATATATGTATTGTTTAGTTAATGTTGACGAAACCCGTTTTGAGAATCTCGTTGAGAATCTCGTGACTACGAGCTTCAAGATCAAGTATAGCGCAAACGATTCTGGGTAATCAGGCTTATCTGAGATGCGCAGTAAGACTATCATCTGCGCACCACAACTTGTGTCAATCTAAGTCTAAGCTAGTCGTGGACTACCATCCTCCTTTGGACTTCATCAAGTGCCGACTTCCGCTGACCAAGACAAATCCCGCTCGAGAAGGCTCATAGTTGCGTGAAACCTAGCCTATACCTTTAGAGATTTTGAGAACCAATCGACCCTTTGTATGAACCTCTCCTCCGGTATTTATAGACCAACCTCACAAGTAGTATGATCGACGCATATTGTGACATCGATGGCATGTGTCATTTGGAGCTAGACATGTGTCGTCATCGATGGTTTAGTGGGGTTTCCCCACTTAATGGATTTTCCACATTTGGCCTCGGGTGAGTTTGCAGTCCGCAGATAGTCGTTAGTGCAAGGACCTAGTGGCTTTTACGAATCTCATCTGCGAGCTCGAAAGAACTTGCGATCTATTCTTGGCTACTTTCATTCTCACATACTTGTGTTTTGGTTTATCTGATAAGATTTTATTTATATAACGGGAATCTCATTTATACTCGCGTCAACCCATATTTATTTATGGCATCGTATCAAATGTACCATATAAAAAGTTAAAATGACATCCTTTTCCTTGATCGGTGATCATTAGAGGCTCTAGAGAAGTCAGAAATTTAATTCCTTACAAATGGCTTATTTGTATTGAAATTCGGCTAATAATGTACTCCGTGTAACGGTAATTGCTAAGTTGAAAGCAAGAAATTAACTTCATAGATTTTAAGCTTCATGAAACACACTTAAGTAAAGACAATTTGATGTGGGGTCAATATCATAATGCTTCGTTATCAAGTCGAATTAGTTTTGAGTTGGTTCATTATTAGTTCTAAGCCATTGCTTCTTTTTTTTGAGCAAAAACCAAACCATCTCATTCCATATCTTTCTCCAAAGCTACATTAATGTCATGAGGAAGTTAGGTTAAAATTTAAAAAGTTTTATAAATTTAAATCAAGTTAGGACTTAGGACAATTCAACAACTTTTTTTTCTTCTTGTGTGCTGCTTGGCTAGGCTTGTTCTGGTTATTTTTCCTGATGTTGATCCATTGTTGGTAGTGTTTGTCCTCTCGTAGTCAAACTTGTTTGGTCGTTGTTTTGCAGCTTCGAGAGTTTTCCAATTGGGTACGGTACGTTCCTTTTTCTTTGTGTTTTGTTTTAGGGGTGCATCGGTAGCAGGTTGGTTGCAATTCTGGTGTTGGTGGAGGTGGAGTGGGGTTGGGGTTGAAAGAGTGTGGTTTTGGGTTGCTATTTTCTGTTGCCAGTAGTGTTCTTAGGGTTGGTTGTGGCGTTGGTTTGTAATGTTGATGACTGCCATGGTTGAATTTGAATGATTTGTGTTTGACCAAGACTCGGACTTTCATTGTCTTGTTTGAGTTATTTGTCGTGTTTATGTTTCACACATTTCGGTGTTGTTGCTACTCTGCTAGTTGGCCCTTGCTTGTTCAAGTTTGAGATTTTTCAGCCTCTTGTGTTGGCTTCTTATCTTTTTATATTTGGTTGTTTGTTTTCCCTTTGTTGTTCTTTTTAAATTCTGGCTATATTCGGATTTTACTTGTGTATTTCCCTTTATGTCATTTTTTTTTATTTTGAGTTACTTTTGGATCATTTAAAGTTCAGGTTTCTTCCAAGTTTGGATGGGAAGTGTTACTGCCCATAAGTCTTTGTGAAATGTTGCATTAACCAACTCGGCCTACATATTAATTGAGAAAATTGCATTAAATATCCCAACTTTTAAGATGGAAAGGTCATTACCCCCAACCTTTGTGAAATAAATCTCTATTTTACCCCTTTATGGCTTTATCCCTATAGTTGTGCATATGTATGAACATGTTGGAAGATTTGACTAGAGTTTGAAAGAAGGAAAAAAGAAAAAGTAAATGATCATAGAGAGACTTGACACCTATTTCTGGGAGACGGTGTCGATCCTCTAATCCGTCTTTATAGTCCATATTGTGTTCCATTCACTTTGACGGGTGAAAGTGGATTTATTTATTACTTTTAATGATTTTTTACCAACTAAAATAAGTGAGCCACATCGTAGTCAAAATGGCCTAGTGGTATGGAGCAAAAGGAGTGGTAAGGAGGTCTCGGGTTCGATTTTTGCGTTTGTCCCTTTCCTTGGGTAAAAATCTAGGATCTGTCTTGCTCTTACCACTGGGTCGATTCGATTAGCGCAAGCAAGCGACTGGTTTACCTAGTGCGTGACTCTTGTTGACTAGGTTATATGTCTGGGACTTGCCACCAAATGGTGGGTTTCCTCGTTATCAAAAAAAATAACTAAATTATCAAAACTTGTAAATCAAGGATTTCCATCAAGTGCAAGGGTAAATGATGGACATCAAGAGGAAAAGAAGGGTCGGACTGGGGTAGCTTGTTTGGAGGTGGGAGAGAGATTAGGTAGTTTGAGCATTTTGTATAAAGCACATTTTAGATGGTTCGTTCTTTACGGTTATACACGAGCCCTTTTGTATATATAGTTTGCGTATCATTTATAATGTAGTTACATTGCCTATATATTTACCGCTTTAAAAAATAAGCGAGCGACAAGATGGACCTTAAAGGTAGATCCGTGTCCCCGGGGAGAAACAGGTTAAGTGCATCAGGGCCACAGTAAACATTATTCACGACCCAGACACGGGACCATCACAGCATCACTCATTCAGTTGGTTGGAAATGATATAGAAAACCAATAATGAGGGCCAAGATTCAGCACCAGCAATGATAGTTACTTTAAAATAGTAAGGAATACCAATAATGAGGGCCAAGATCCAGAACTGTATGAAGGGATCATAAAACATGAAAGCCTCTACAACTAAGGAGTATCAAGCTTTATGCATACTAAAATGTAAAACCGGCGATAAATCAAATGCTATTTCCACAAAGTTTCAATTCTAATGAAGCAAGCAATGAACAAAATAACTAATTGAAGTGTCAGATGACAGCACTGCACATATGCAAATGAATCTGTGACAGTAACTGGGGAAAACGCCCAAAAAAAATCCGAGGAAAAGTTGGGACAATGTACCTGAGATTGCCCTAGAAGGCTAGAAGTGAAAGGAATTTGTTCATCGGACTTCAAATCACTTGGAGAAGCTTCACAAAGATCGACAAGCTTAGGAAGACCCAGTTGCATATCTGGGATATTATCATTGGGTTATTATCATCCCCGGGGATGAAATAGTGATAAATAACAAAACCTTAAACAAGTGCCCTGTCCTGTCCATGGATGTTGAAGAAGAACAAATTGGTAGCGATTGAATAAATCAGAGATGGATTTGTTTCCATCATCCATGACCAATGGTCAGTGGTGAGTTGCATCCATTCATCACAGCTACGACTCACAAAAAACAAAAGTTCATTTTGCAACTAATGAAGTGTTCAAACAATAAAAGAATGAAGGGAAAGAGAGACTGATTTAAAAACAACAGCAATTGAAAACCATTACATTCCCTAGCTAATCATGCAGCTCGGAATATATGCCAAAAAAGTCGGTGTGAATTCAAGGAAGAGAAAGGAACAATAACACGCAGACAATGGAAAGATAAAATACGTCCCCATACGATACGAACCCTACATCATCCAGGGATGAAATTTTCTGAACTCTTCGTCATCTAGGATTAAGCAAATTATTCATACAAGTTATATAATAATTCTCCAGATGAGTTGAGCAAGAGGCCTGCATCAAATAAATGGAAAAAATGATTGCAGTTACATGAAGCTTAGAATAGTAACCATAGACGATGGCTATAACGTTCATGTAACACTCTCCCTAGCTGACAAAATCATTAAAATAGTATCTTAAGAAAAGGAATTGACTTGGATGCTTGGAATCAAATTAGAATGACATCCTAGACACATTTGTATACATATCAAATACACTGCTTTCCTCATTTAACGAATCAAAGGTATCGTCTAGGAGCATTCAACCCAGACTTCCCCCCAAATATCATAGTGAAAAGATAATTCCAACTAAGTGTAGTTTAGGAAAGAATGTACTACATAAGCTTTTTGTTAACAACCAAACTGTGAATCCAGTAAGGAAGCACAATGCATGAAGAGATAGTGTACACATAGCTGCTAATAAAAAGCTGATGAAGCAGGAGGACTGAGAGAATCTAAAACTGCAAAATAACAAAATCAGCTAATTGTTCATGGACACTTGCACTGGCATATATTTCTCAATTTTGAAACCTTTTAACCTTAGAATTCAGTTGAAGATAATACCAGAGCACAGACGAACACAATTAAGTGATGAAACATACCTATACTATTGAATGGAAATAATGTAAATTAAAGAAAGATCACAAAACGAGTAAATCTAACCGCAACCTCTGAAAGAGTTTGCTTCAAAGGTAGAAATTAAAGAAAGAAAGATATGCACAGAATTGGCTTGGGAAGGCATTTGAGTCTACTTGCTCAGGGTAATAAAGTAAAAAATGTTCCCATTTCAAGCACCAGAGAGTGGAAGCCCCCCTTATTCAGGAATGAGGAATATTGCTTATTCCTTGAAATCCTGCCCTTCCCCAAGAAAAAAACAGATCTCTGCTTCTGAGGTAAATTAAAATGGACATATTATTTCAATAAATAACAGAAAAATAAGGTATAATCATTTTTTCACCGACTTCAACAGAATTTGCAATTAGCATTACAAAATAAAACAAGTAACAATAATACAACTTGTGGACAAAGCAACACATAACATACATTCTCGAATTTCTACATTGCTCTATCTTCTGACATAACTCCATGTTATCGACAAATCCCTGATGGATCATGAGGAAAAATAGTTGAGAAAATTACCTTGAAGCGACCTTGCATTCTCAACCCAGTGGCCAGCAGAGAGTGAAGATGCTTGAAACAGGTGCATGGTGTATAGTTCAAAAGCACATTTCTCAAAACTAGTCCTGCTCGATACGTTCAGCAATTAGACTAACAGCGGCATTTGCAGATGAGAATGCTCCATGAAAGCTTTCTTGGTATGAAATAGATTCCAGCTCTCTGGCCATTCTTAATAAAATTTCACCCAGATCAGTTGTCTTCTGCAATAGTGATCTATAATATGATTCTGCAGCGACCTTGCTGATCTCCACATTCGTTGGCTCAGGACAGTACTCATCATCCAACCATTTATGAAGAGTAACTCTAAGCCACTCAGCTTCCTGCCAAGGACACTCAAAGTCTCACATCTAGACCAAGGGAATGTATGAATGTGCACCAAGACACGACACTAATTCAAGAAAATTTCATTACAGCTAACTCAGCCCATCAATTTCGTGTATTCCATTATAATGAACTACAAGGCTACAATCACATGCTCGTCTTCAAGTTTCATTCCCCAAATGGTGCTTAAATCTCAATTTGCTCATTCTGCCCGAAAGTATCTCGTCTCTCAGTATAACACTTAAATTCCAACCCCCATTTCACATACAAAAACGGATAAGAGTAATGCTGATTCTTGACTAGTAAAGCATAGGTTTAATGTATCCAGGTTGGAGAGCACACTAACGGCGTTGTAACAATGACACTACACAAGGCCTTTTTCATAATCGTTTCTTACAGATTCAGAACTATCATGAAACAAACAATGGATTTGGTATGAATGTGCACCAAGACACTAATTCAAGAAAATTTCGCTGATAAAACTACTTTGTAAATGATTTTGATTTTGTGTAGAGTACTTGAAAATTGAAATTAAATTATTTCAGGTGTTTAGTTCTTTTTAATGAAACAAGACTGATAAAATAGCATGAAAAGCCTGATTTTCTAATAGGAATATAACAATGCCTAGTACCTTATGAAAATAGGATCAAATTTTTCTGAACCAGCATGACAGTAAAATGCAATGGCAGCAATTTTCAGTTGACAGCAGTTCATAAAAAATATTCAATGACAACAGGATGCAATTCTTAAAACATGTTGACAACATCATGCATGTTGACCCTGCCCAAAGTGTGTTAATCAAAGTCTCAAAAAGATACGAAACTCTAAACAACCCACTTTCTAATGGAGAGTTTCAGACGCAATTCGACCTCAATATTTGAAGCACAACTGACTGAGCCTATTATTTTGGGTTATTCCATTATAATGAACTACATGGCTACAACCACATGCTCGCCTTCAAGTTTCATTCCCCAAACAGTGCTTAAATCTCAATTTGCTCATTTTGCCCGGAAGTATCTTATTCTTCAGTATAACACTTAAATTCCAACCCCCATTTCACATACAAAAACGGATAAGAGTAAGGCTGATTCTTGCCTAGTAACGCATAGGTTTAATGTGTCCAGGTTGGAGAACACACTAACGGCGCTGTAACAATGACATTGACACAAGGCCTTTTTCGTCATCGTTTCTTAAAGATTCAAAACTATCATGAAACAAACAATGGACTTGATATTTCCTTTCAAGGCTTGAAAATGTAATTCTTCTACCCTAAATCATGATTCAGCCCCTTATTATTCTAGATTCCAGATTCTACAAAACACAAGTACCAGCAGCATACCAAAAAGTTTCAACTATCAGGAATGGGGTTCAAACCGGTAAGTCGGTAACCACTACAAATGGTCCCGTAGAGCTTTTTCACTTGTATTCATTCTTTCTAAGCTGAACCACGCCATCACAGAGTATAACAAGCAACTGATTATGAATTTACTTTTAGGTGCCCGAAAGTAATAACAGGAAGAAGAAACCTAAATTTCAAAATTCGACAATTTAGATAGAATGCGAACCTCGTAGGCTCTAGAAGGGGTAAGCCAATTGTCTGGAACCGTGAGGATGTCCACCGCACCCAGAGATTCTCCATCTTCTGGGAGAGAACAACTGCGAACAGATTTCGATGTCCTTGTAAAAGAAAAGCGAGATTGAGCTCCGCAATGGCAGATGGAGAGAAAGGGGAGTGGGGATTTAAGGGCTGAAGGTGAGGGGATAGTGAACGATGGGGATGATAGAGGAAATTTAGTAGGTAGAGTAAGAAGAGAGAGACAATGGGCAGCCATGGCCATGGGAACAACAAGCTTTTCAAAAGGCGAAAATTGAAGAGAGGGTTGACGGTTTTTGTTGCGTTTTCCCGAATTTAATTGCCATTTATATAATCCGAATGAGTCCGACCTACTTTGACCGAAACCCAAACGGGCATGACTCGAATCTAACCTGACCCAAACTGACCATTTACCGAGCATAAATTTTATCTGAGCTGAAACGACCGGACTCAATCAATCTAGTTGTCAACTCTTCGTGTGAGAGCATCTCCAACAGCATCCCCAAAATTTCTTCAAAATGGAGAATGAAAATTCATCTTCCCTAAAAAAAAATTAACCTAATTCCAACAGATTCTCTATTTTGGAGAATTGTAATTTAATTTTTTTAATTGTAAATTGAATTTTAATTGAAATTTAATAAGAGGAAGAGAAGCTGAAATTGAGAATTCAATCTACACAGCAAAAGGAGGTGATGAAAGAGATTTCACGAGATGCCAATGTCATGTATATGGGTATTATAGAGCAGCGGCAATCGATGGAGCAGAGGCAAGCGACAGAGCAATGAATCGTTTCGTGGCACCCAGAGTCTCCTATGGCAAAGCCATATCGGGTTCTTGAGGATGAATCTGAGTTTGTACGGGACGAGCCGATCACAAACTCGAATCGGCACCTTATCAATTGTCAGAAAGATCTTCAAATTCAACTCCAGCGTTCCGAGGTAATTTCCAATCAAATTCAACTCCAGCGTTCTGAATTAGAAGGAATGAATGAAAGGGTTGATGTTCTGATTGGTCCAACTAAGATCAAGTTGGGTGAACTAGTTGAGAATGGTGAAGTTTTAGTCAATCTGGTAGAAGCCAAAACTGCACACCAAGTGTTTGATAAAAGGCCTAGTGGAAGTACCAAGATTAGAAGTTCCTTAATTCAATCAGGGAAGTCTCAGCCGTATCTGATTCTTAGATTGACAATAGAGATAGACCTTCCGTCCATGGTAATTTTCGATCCGGGAGGTGGTAGTGATCGAGAATGTCGTAGGAGGATACAAACTAATGATAAGTATCAAGTGGGAAAGGTGATCAGTCGGTGTGATAGATCAACATATTTGCTTGCTCATTACTTTGATCCATTGGGAAGTCGGAATGCAAGGTACCAATCGAGTGCGACTAGCAACGAATTACAATGGTCTTGTTGTTGGGTTGTAGGAATCGGCTATGGGATCCTAGTTTCTAAAGCAAGCAATAGTTTCAGTTTTGTATTTGATCCAGGAGGGATCGTCACTGGCGCTTTGTCTATTCAATACATCAAATATCGTCTGATTTTGGTTCCATTTGCTACCTCTGTTGATGATGTACAAAGGGTGTTAGATCTGCTATGGGTGTTAGTGGACAGGGAGACCTCATTTCCATATGACAAAGGAAGATTGGTGGTTTTCAAGCAGTGAAACAGAATTTCCCATATATTTCAATGTTGATTCAGGGTGTATTCAGAAGGAGTGTAGCCAATTAATGCCTACAGGTGCAGCTGTGTAATGTGGGTTGTTGGAAGCACTTCAAGAACAAGTGAAGTTACCTTCTTGACCACGTTGTAGTTGTATACAGAGGCGTCCTTTGGGCTAATGTAACATGAGATTTGTCATGTAGAAAAGCGGATGTGATAAACTTGCAACAACTACAAATGGATGTGCACTACGAAAGAGTGAATTGGGTCAGCATGAAGTCAGTGTGAAGACATCAATTGAAGACTAAGGTGCATGGTGGCCAAACTCAACTTGAAAACAATTACTTTAATGGGACAATTGTGAGAGCTATGGCTTGATTTTGTGTCTAAATTTCAATTACAGTTGCTGCTGCTTATATCTCTTAATTCAGGAACATCACACCATGTACCCTTTTCATTGCAGTATATATGATTCAGCAAAGCTAGATATATACGATTCAATTAAAATTATTTTTTTCTATGAATATATTATATATATATATATGTAGTGTGTGAACAAAGCTTTGTTTTTATTTGGTGTTTAGCTCTATATTCCAAAGCTCTCTACAAATAATATTCATCGGCTGCAAGACTACCCAACAGTGCAACTGAATCCAAATATAAACTAATATATGGCAACAATAGTGTCCTAGATCCTCTCATCTTTCTTATCAAGTCAACAACTTACCAACTACCCAAGTATCTTTATATATAATTCTTAATCTTGTATACTTGTAACTTTTGACTTCCAACTCCCAACCTTTTTACTGCTTAATTGAAGCTGTCACTACTGTCTGTTTTTAGAACATTAGAACATTAGACATAGCTTGTGCTGCTCACTACAATTCATTCCCAAGCAATAGCTACTACTGTCTGTTGAAAACTTTGAAGATAAGAACTTTGACCATGTTATTATCATGAAGATAAGTACCAATAAGCAAAATCTCTCATTTGATTTTCAGTTGCATAACTGTTGCCTGGTCCAACAGGAAACACACACTCTGTCATGATTTTTATTTGCCTTCAATCGTCATACTTATCAAGCCTCTTCAAATAAAGAACATTATTCCCAACACTTGCACTTAAGTGACTCCAAAATTCAGCTAATTAAAGGGTAGATTTTGCAAGGGATCAGACAGATCTCCACCAACAAAAAATGTACTAACAGGGCCCTGTAACTCATACTTCTGGTTGACCTTCTGCAACTCCAAATAACATAATTGTAAAACACAAAACTAGTGTTGGTCAAGCACTTACTTACACATTGATTACACATAATCAAGTGTAATCATAAAAAACATAAAAGGAATTCAAGTGTAAAAACCAAAAGATGTACCTACAATCGACACCCTAACATGTAGCCAAATTAAAAACCATTAGATGTACCTAAAGTCGAAACTATTCATGGAGGAAATCAAGTGCAATCATGTAGAATGCTGATTTCCGTTGAGGCTGGCTCTTTTTGCTAAAATCTCTCTTTGGAGGCTGAGTATATATTCTGCTTGAAGAGGTTGCATCAAACTAGTATCCATAGACATTATTTTAGTCTCCTCACTTCGAGCTTGAATTTCAATTTCCTTTTCTTTAAGAGCAACCTGCTTTTGCTCGATATCAATGAGCAACTTTAGTTGGTCAGCCTTCATGCGATCAGTTTCTAGTCTCCTTGCCCGAAACTCTTCCAACTCAGACTGGATTTTTGGAGATGCCTTCTCATTGTCATCCCCTTGGCCATTGGATCTTGGTTTTTTGTTCCCTTCTTTTGCAGCCTTTCTCCCCATAGGCCTCTTCAAGGGTGCAGGTTCAGGAGCATTTGAATCATCATCTTCCAAGTTAATTGAAAATTGATTTTTAGTAGCACATGCCTTGGCACTTCTACTTGCTTCAAATTTTTTTTGTTCACCCATCCATTTTTGTTGAAACCTCAAGAGAGTCCAGCAATGATCTAAAACAAATGAATGACCTTCCTTCTCTTTGTACAACGTTTTCGCATCTTGTATCTGCCACACCAAATAAAAAACCAGACTTCACATAATCCTCAACCGATCTTAAGATGCAACCAGACATTCATATGCTTGCAACTGAAAAATAATCCTTCCTTTCATCCTACTGTATTTTTGGCTGAAAAATAATCCTTGACTGAAAAATAAAAACTGCAGTACACATTTCTGGTTTGGAGTATGCTGAAAAGTTTGAGTAAATTAAAAAGTTTTAGCCTACTGTAGTACACATTTCAGCCTACTGTATTTCAGCCTACTGTATTTCTGGTTTGGAGTATCCTTCATTTCAGCCTATTTACAGTACACATTTCAACCTCCTGTATTTTTAAATTAAAAAGTTTGATTTTTGGTCAATATACAAACCTGCTGAATTTTCGACACAAGTAACAAAAGTAACAAGAAAGAAGGAAGGAAGCTTTACGATAATTGGGTACCTTATCTGCCTCCGTGTGTCCACTTTTCCGTAAGTGTTCAACTGCAGCATAATGTCCGCTAAACTTACCCACACTGAAGCTTATCTTTGACCAGCGATTTGTTAGTGATTTTTCAGTTCGCTCTTCGGTCCAACTCTGATTATCTTGAAAGTATTTGGTAATTCTTTTCCAGAATTGGTTCTTCTTTTGATCTGATCCTTTGATTGGATCCAAGCTTGTATTCAGCCATGCAGATATGAGTAGCTCATCTTCTTGGCGGGAAAAATTGTTTGATCTTTGAGCGTGTTTTTGTGACTTGTTGCTGCTAGGTGGACATTGAGTCTCTTGATCCTCAGTGTGAGCTTCAGTATTATGTGTCCCTTCCAAATTAGAACAATTGGAAGGATACTGACTGACTTCAGAGTCATATGGTATAGGTGGTTCATTAAGATCATCAAGGGGCGATCCATTATTAAGGAGATCGATGAAATTCATCTGTAGGGTACAGCAATATGAGAGAGATGAGTATTGCAACAAGTGTACGATACATGCCATGGAATCAAAAGAAAGAAAGAAATCAGATGACATGTTGTAAATCAGTGCTCATGCAGTTCTCAGTACTATAGCAAAGCCTTTACAAGCAGTAATTTTGTAATTCAATGTGGCATGGGAATAGGGACAAGTACACAATAAAACCCAGCTTACAAAGTAGACTAGGACATGTACACAATAAGGACAAGTACACAATAACACTAGGCATGTCTTCAAATGTCCAAGGACCTGATAAGTGACAGCTGATGTTTTTCCTATTACAAGGAATGTGCTGAAGTTTACAGAGACAGATATCGAGCAGGACAAGACTATGAAGGCCTGAAATGTAAAGATTAAAGGAGCAATTATGCCAATTCAACTGATGATAGAAGCATCTATTTGCCAGGTTAATCAATTCATCAGTTTTGAAACCGTGTGATGCAGTTAAGCAGTTGCTGTTTTCTACAGGATGTCGCCACTAAAAAAGATAGGCATTCAGTTACTGATTTTGCAATAACATTCACAAGCATAACATACCGATCTCTTCCTCCCCTTCAATTAAAGCAAACAAAAGAATAATATCATCATTCTTGAATAAAAGTACTCCAGGAATACATTCTTGAATAAAAGAATAATATCATCATTTTATTATGCTCCTATCAGGCACAGTTTTTTAAAGACTAAACCTAAGAGGATGCATAGTTAACATTTCAGCCTCAACGAGTCTATTCATTGATGAAGGGGATCTAAGTTCAGTCATCTTAAAAAGGAGTAAAACCTGATCAAACAAACTGATTATACATTGACAAGCTAATACACTTTTTAAACAATGATAACAGAATCAAATAGGAGTTTGAAAAGGTCAAGGGAACAAATTCACTGGAGTACAAAATAATACAATATATCAGAGTTCGTAGAAATCTAACCTGAACGAGCGTCGTTAAGATCGAGAAAAGGTAATGCGAATCCAAATCCAGAAGCAAACAACTCTTTTCTCCAAAATCAGACCTGAACTCACCAAAACTTCGGCCGGAGGTGAAGCGAGGACACCAAAATCAGACCTCTGGTGTGAAAGATTGCAGTTTTTTTTCTACAGAACGTGGGAAAAGTAGAAATACAGAGCCGCCAAATGAATTTGGGGTTGCTGCAAATATGGGGAAAGCCCTTGTATTTCCTTGCCAGATCTCTATTTTAGAGATTGGATTGGGGAAACTGTTGGGCCAAATTTAAGCCCAATATTCCCCAAATATCCAATTTTCTCCAAAATAGAGCATCTGTTGGGAATGCTCTGAGTGTATTAACTCATGCAGCATGGCGATAAGCGATCATGAAGGATTCTAAAAGGCCATAATTTAAGATGTTCGATAGTCGCAAGGATAAGTTTGTTGTTGCTAGTCCGTTGAGAGAAATATCGTGACACCCTACGTGTTTGCGTGTCACCCTTTAGCCTTATATAACACTCATTTCATTCCACAAACATACCCAATATATGCTAGAAAACCTCATTGCATCTTCGTTCTTCCATGTCACACATTAGATCATCCATGAAACCATTAAACTCATACAAGTTATATTTTCCACTTTTTCATCAATGTCACTCATAACATTCTCCATGTTATCCTTTTACTCATACATGTCATCTTTCCTTTTTTTGGCTTTTGAAAAGCCATATTTGTCACTTTTCGATCATCATTCATGTTACTCATTATATTTTTTTATGTCACCTCTTAACTCGTATATATCACCATTACATCCTCTGTCAACCCGGCCTTCTCGCTTACCTTTTCAAAATAAAGCTTCATTTCTCCTCCTTTGACTTTTGAAAATCCCATTTTTTTCAATTTTCATCACTGTCACCAATTATATTTTTTATCTCACTCATTCGCTTTTGAATTTCGGAGTTGCATAATTTTATCTTTTTCCTTTTCAACCGATGTTCCCTTTACCCTTACTTTGACTTTGAGTGTTGAAAAATATTTTTTTCACTTTTTAATTTTGATTTGACATGCATTAATTATGCACGTAACTTTTCCCAAAACCTCTCCTTGCATATCACTCACTACCTATTACTTTTGCATTTTTTAGAGGGATTGATATACTTTTGCAAATTTTTTTAAAGGATTGGTTATCATTCTATGTTAGATGAATTATATGTAGTTGTTTGTGACATGCATGAAATCGAATGTAGGGGGCTTAGGGCTGGAAATAACTCGCGGGTACCCACTCCATCCGCTTCACCCGCATTAATTTTGCGGGCGAAAACCCGCAAAAAAGTGGGTGACGGATGGAGCGGTGCGGGTGAAGCAGGTGATGGATGAATTATGGGTGAAGTTTTTTCACCCATAACCCGCCCTAATAGTCCACCCATTAACCCGCCCCGCATAAATATTCAACCTTATTTTTGTTTATTGGCATGCGATTATTGAAAAGTGAAGACATGTGATTCTACTATTGTCTACTTTTCTAATTCCATTCTCATATATTCTAGTTTCATTTTGTAACTTTGTAACATGTTATTATGATGTATGACATGTATTCGACTTTCACGAACTCATATTTCTAGTATTTGTAAGTTACAATTTGAGCTTTTATTCATCTTTCAATTTTCTTAAAACAAATCATAATTACATTATTTCACCCATTGGGCACCCGCTCCACCCGCATCACCCGCGCGGGTCGGATGAGGGTGAAAAGGCTTGCGGGTGCAATTATTTACCCGCGGGGCGGATGATGGAATGACTTCATCCACTCATAACACTCCCCATTTCCACCCCTAGGTGGCTCAAATGGAACGAATCGATTTGAATCGAACTAAGGGGATCAAATATGAAGATACAATTTTTTTGAGAAGGTTAGGCCAAAGCCTGGTCTAAAACCAAGTATTTGGTTTTTTTTTTTAATTCGAATGTGTGTTTAGATGAAATTTTTTGTTAGAAAGTGTGAAAATGTGTACACATGAATGTTACAATAAAGATAAATAAGAAGTCTTTATTACGTGGAATTATAATTTTTATGGAATCGTATGTATTTATTAGATTTATTTTAATTAGATGGAATTTTATTAGAATAATATTGTGAAATTTTAGATTAGATTATTTTTTGATAGAATTTTATATTAGGCAATTTTATTAGAATAGGGGTGGATATGAGACGAGACATGATGGGATTGAGATCATCTCGTGCCATGTCCCGTATAATTTTTATGGGACTGGATCGGGACATGACACATGGAAACATAGTAGCCGAATCAATTGATTATCATGGATGAGTGTTAGTTACTTTTTTATGAGAAAGTGTGATGACTAGGGTGTTAGTCCAAGAATTAAACGAACCTAAATTCATCGAGCCTCCCATTCTTATGAGGAGAACTTGTATTTTTTTCAAGGATAATGACAGTTTGACATACAGTTGTTGATAAGACTCAGTAAGTAGTTTATGGTATTCACCATAATTTATTTTTGAAATTTCCTTAAATATTTGTCCATAAATGAGGAAAAAACACTTACCGGAGCAATAAAATAGAGTCCGATTTGATATTCCTCACAGTCAAAATATCGTCAAGCATACGACTCCAACGCCGACTTTTAGAATTGGTAGACATTTTTGTCTAAAAACAGTCCATTAATACCGACTTTCATAGTAGGTAGACATTCTACCAACTTAGGTAGTCAGTATCAACATACTATTTTCAATAAAAAAAATGGTTATCAACTCCAAAAATCGATATCGTAATCATGTATTTGACGATATTATTCAAAATAACTAAAACCCGAAACAACCCTAACCCGATTTATGAGTCCGAGATGGCAATCGGGCGGGTCTGGTCGTGTTCGCTTATTCGGGTTTCGGGTAATATCTAATAATTTGGCCATTCAGTTGGGTCGGGTTCGAGTTTCGGTTGTATCGGGTTCGGTTATTCGGGTTTCGGTTATTTCGGATTTCGGTTGTCTCATGTTTCAATTATTTCGGGTTTCGGTTGTCTTGGGTTAATTTGGATTGTCTAAACTTTTCATTATTTCAATATTCATTTTTTAAAACTTTACTAGAAATCTAGAATGTATCTTAAAGTTTGGGTTATTTTGGGTTTCAGCTATAATGGGTTCAGGTCTTAATATGTTTCGGTTGAATCGAGTTCGGTTCATTCGGATTTGGGTGAGTTTCGATTATCGGTTATTTGGATTTCGGGTCCAAAATGGGTCGGTTCGGGTCGGTTTTCAGGGACATACTTCACTATATTATCGGCCTATCGTGTATTCCAGCTGTCGGGTCCGGGCCGATCAGGTCGAGTTTTCGGGTTCGGATCGGGTTTTGCCAGCTCTGGCCCACCCCAGCCAATTTGCCACCAAAAGGTCCAACATGTTATCCCAAACCGGGTTTGTAATTCTGCCACCAAGATGTAATCCCAGGCCGCGTTATTAGCGTAGCCTGCGTGCGTAGCCACGGCACTGCTGCTACGTCTTCATCTTTGTCAGCGCCACTCTCCGTCTTCGACTGCATCTTCAACCGATAACCCCACTCGCTCTCTTCCTCGCCATTGGCAGGTGAGTTCCTCACTTCCTTTCCCCTTCCTCTCTTGTTTCTGGTAGCTGTTTGATTGTGCGGTATTGTTGCGTTTTTCTCTCTCCCAGCGATGCTCGTGAACGGGTCTCGCCTGATTTTAGGTTTTTTTTTGGTTGATTTCTCTAATTCCATCCGAATTTGATATTTCCTATGTCTATGCTTTCAATTTCGATGTCTCAGGAGAAAATTGGAACGGAACTTGAGCTGATTGCTTGTTGATTTTTAGGTTTTCTTTGTTATTTCTTGATTTAGAGTTTTACGATCTTTAGTGGTGAGTATGTTCGAAAGAGCCTCAAAACGAGGGTTTCATATATTGGTGATGGTGTCAATCTAATGGATAAATGTCAAGAAACCATCCCTGCTTGTTGTGGTATTTGGTTTTAGACCTGTCTGTTGCAAATAGATTTCTGTTTGCATTGTTAAAAAATCCGATGAAGCAATAGTGGAACACTACTAATTGATTCCTCAACTTGCAAGATGAATGCCAGTGCAAAATGATTTTGTGGAACTTTTCCTTTTGACTACTTTTGATTGTGAGAACATTTTTAGAGATATCTTTCAAGTCTGGCAAGCAACCAGCATCTTTTGGAAGTTCATACTTGCATTAGTTAGTGAAGTTTCTAGAAGAATTTGCGTTTCATTATTGATCCTACATTATTACAGAATAGATAATTTGAAATCACGGGTATAGACTTTAGCTACCCTGTGGGAAACTGGGAATGAGGTCAATTAAGTATTTATGTATGTAGTATGTGTTGTTTGCCTAGTTGATTTTTAACAGGTTGCTCAGAGGTTACCCTGGTATTAGTGAAACATCTTAAGCACGAGCATAAACTCTTTGTGTTTTGGACAGTAGGAAAAGCAAAGCCTGTGAGTTCCCTGGCATACTAGATTAAAGAAATCAGACCACAAAGCTGAAAGTAGAAGGGACTGAATTGAGACACATAAGACTATGATTGCCAATTATCAAACTTTGCAACATGAAACTGATTGTAAATCAGATGTCTCAACTCTCAATGAACTTGTCATATTTGGTCATGGTTGTTGGATGTGGAATTTTAATTTTCTCTTTCTACTATAGGATGGAGCTTTTGTATGCTAAAAATTTGTCACTTCTGAGTTCTGATTCTTGCCTTGCTATATTTGGTTGGTAGATAAAATAATACCTACAAACTGGAAATGGGAGACGATCAAAAGGGTGAAGATTCTTCAAAACCTTCGTGTTCCAAAAAGGAAAATCCGGATCAGTTAAAACCTGGAGACGTAGTGGGAAATAAGTTTGGCGGAGTCATATTCATGTGCAATACTAAAACAAAGCCTGATTGTTTCCGCTACCGAGTCATGGCTGTTCCAGCAGGCAAGAGGGAGCAAGTGATGTGCGTTAGACCTGGTCATAAGCTTTTCCTCTATGATTTTGATGTCAAGCTACTGTATGGAATCTATGAAGCGACATCTACTGGCGGTATGAAGCTTGAGCCAAATGCATTTGGTGGTGCCTTCCCTGCCCAGGTCCGTTTTATTTAACCACAAATTACAAGCAAAGCTTAGATTAAAGTTGTTTAGCTTTTGTTAACGATGATACTCACTTGGCAGGTCCGATTTGGAATTCACAAGGAGTGCATGCCACTTCCTGAAGGTGTTTTCAAGAAAGCAATTTTAGAGAACTACAATGAGAGAACACACAAATTCAAGACTGAGCTTACAGTCAAACAGGCAAGACTTCCCCTCCCTAAACCACAAAAGCAAATCTCTGTTCCTTACTTTTGTTCTCTGAATGCTGATAAATGCCCATACATGGCTTATAATTGCAGGTGAAGGAACTCATGTCTTTGTTCTGTCCTCTTGATCATTCTATTTCAACTACCCACCCAGTTGTCCAGCAAGTTACACCAGATTTACACGGGCATCCAGAATTCTCAACGCGTGGTGTCCCTCTAAGATTACATCAGAGCTCTGCTCCATCACATTCCGATGCAGCCTCCTTCCCTAAAGACTATCGGATGTATGGTCTGGGGGTTGTTAGAGAGCCGACTTCAATGCTACCACCAACCACACAAGCATCCATTGGTATCCACACCAATGAACACCGATATCACCCTTATAGATATCCTGGCATGAATTCTACTACTTCTGATCCTAACCTGCAGCTAACAGGAAGAGAAGCAGCCCCTCTTGGTGCATATATTCATCAGCAGCCAATAGAAGCATACAGAACTGAACCATTGGTGGCAGCACATGGTTTGCCAGTGAGGGATCCCAATGAAAGGCCGCTGGCCACTCATTACACTTTAGAACAGCTGGCCCAATATGGCCAGGGAAGCCTCCCAGGAAGCCAGGTTAGCACGTCAGCCCCCGTCTCATCAAAATACTCCTTCAGCGGCGCTTTTTCCAGGTGACGAGAAAGGGGACCCCTGTATCATAAGTCATAACTTACTTTTACTCTATGGTTTTAGCTTCTATGGTAGTTTGGTGGATTGAGCTCTATTTCTACATGGAGCTTATGACTTGGAATGTTTTCTCTTATGATATTCTCAACTAGAAGAATAGTTATAGATAGCGTCTCTCATGAATTTCTTCACCACAAAACCGTTAGCTATATGCGATTGAATATAGCGAAATTGCAAAGTCATTTCCCAAGTCATGGTAGCTGAGCCTGAAGCTCTCTTGGTCATGCCACCAGCCATCTACTGTGTGATCTTTTTATAGTACAAAGGTGGGTTTTTCTTTTCAAGTACGACACAAGTGCAATAATCTTTTCACCTATACCAATTTTTAAGTGTCTCTTGCACCTTTAAGGTGTCCTATAACACAAGATGTGTTATTATAAGGTGTATCAATTTTCATTGACTAGATTTCAGATATATCTTTTATTAAAAAAAAAAAAAGGACACCAAATTGGTTTTAGGTCCATCGGGAGGGATATTGAACAAGATGATGTCCTTTTTATTCATATGGTGGGTGAAGCCCATTTTAGTGACATACATGTCTGCCAGTTCAAGACATACATATCTGCTATTCGAAATTCTCTTGTATTAAGTTAACACAATCCCTTTCCAAACAAAAAAAAATACTCAATATTGGATCTAGTAAGTTGGCACAAGTCAGTTTGCCTGATGCGTGACTTTTGCTGCATAGATCACATGTCTGTAATTTATCACAAAAGTTGGATTATCCTCGATATAACAAAAAAAAATCAAATATTGGTGACAATAATAAGTAAAACATACCATTTTGGGGATATCACTTACTCCACCAGCAGACTCCTCTTGTTCGTTTGATCGATTGATCTCATCACCCAAAAACTTAACAAGGAAGAAGATCGGAATCCTCCATCTTCACTCTGAGTTTTCCATCTAAAACTTGAACTTGATTTTTGGAAGTTGTTAATAAAGGAGTTCAAACTTTTGTCATATGCTTCAACCTTGTTTCCCCTTTGATATCACGAATTTATAGTTATTCACCTGTTCTTCATATTGACAATCTAAACATAGCTTTAACGTTAAGAAAATCATTTCGTTTTATGGTTTGATAAATTGGCTTAAAGTTAAAAGAATAAATGGTGGGATGTGCAGGTATTTTGTCATGTAGATACTCAAATAGGTTGATTATGTTATTCTATGTTTTTTGATGAAATTGATTATATTGATGTTTGATGAGATTATACAAATGGGTCTATAGTAATAAAATGTTACTTGATATGTTCTAATCATGCATCCTCCTATACATTTATGTGGATATCATATATGTTGTGGCAAGTATTCCGTGTGCGTTGAAGGATATGTTACACATTATGGGGAAATGTCAATTGATGTCACATATACACAACTTATCCTAGGGGATATTGATGAGTATCGTTCTTATTTTTACATGGAATGGAGAGGTCATAACATATAATGAGGTAAATCAATTATTAAATGATGTGTGTGTGTGCGAATGTATTCAAAAGCACGATGCATCTAAAGTAATCTATGATTATCTTATGACGTTTCGTGGTGGTATTCTTCGGAAAATTGGACAAGAGTTTGTCCCGACCATAATTGTTCATATTGTACATGAGGATTGGAGTGAGGACGGCCCTGAAACATATTACAACCGTGATTGGGAAGCTTTGATTTCTGATATTGGTATTGGATTGCCTAAAAATAGGTAAGTTTCATACTTATTCCTTGGCATTTTATGTTATTATGATTGTTTCTTCTGAAACAATGATCATGGTGATAAACCATATGTTTACTACCAGGGGCACGGTGCATAGGGGTGCAAGCAAAATTTTGTTCAAGGACTACATATAATGGATCTATTAGAAACAAAGGCCAAAATATGTGTGTTATATTTGAAACGATTTGACCGTGAGACAATGTTAACTTCGTTGTCGTGTATGCATTTCTTCCATATGAAATGTATTCGGACATGGCTACAATTGAACCACACATGCCCCATATGTCGGGATAATATGTCGGTTGATTAATGTATATGGGAAGTTGTGCTCTGTATATATGTATTTTCTTTTTCATTTACGTGTCCTTAGTTTGGAGCATTTTGGTTCTATAAGGTATATACACAAATTATGGCTAATAAACGTATACTTTTTTTATATGAGTTTCAAATTTCAATGTACGTATGATTACTTCAACGAAATAGTATGTTTATGAGAATGGTAGTTTTAGAAACACACCCGTGATAAAATACTCAAAATAAATATTTCACTGCAGGATATTTCATGGTGGTGGGGGTTAAACAGTACATGACTGTGAATATATCATGAGTTATACCTCAGCCTTTTCAATATGGAATATGACAACACTTCATAAAAGCTATGATTTTTATTAGATCCAAGTAGGTAACAACACACAATGGTGAAAATTTAAAATCAAAATGCACATATGATAAATGAATTGATGTATGTGATAGGGCTAAAATCTGGGATTGACGAATTTGGGATTGACCAACGGATCGGGCTTGATCTTGCACAAGGCGTTTATAGGGAAGCCAAATGAGTTATTGTCAGCCTCACTCACGTCCCTCCACTGCAAGGCCTAGCGGATCTGAGAGATCCTAGTCGCCATTGGGCCTGTTACGCAGCCCTCATGCTTCTGACCGCCATAGCAGGAGCCTAGCCAACTCATCTCCAATCCAATTTCAATTCTTCGCTTTAAGCAATCGAGTTCGAGCCGAATGCGCCATGCACTAATAGCCTAGCACATAAACCGAGAGGGGTTCCACTAGGTTATATATTAAGACTTGATTGTTCACATTATCAATGTGAGACTCTTTTGGTCTCTTCACATTCTCCATTGTCTCAACACGCCCCCGCAAGGGGTGGGGTTCCATCCTAAAACCAATTGGCATTAGGAGGAGTAGCCCACTAGGTTATATACTAAGACTTGATTGTTCACATTATCAATGTGGGACTCTTTTGGTCTCTTCACATTCTCCATTGTCTCAACAGTTGGCAGTCCATCTGTGCATCTCTGGCCAGAGGGACACCGCGGGCGTTCGCAGCGAAGGAGATGGAAGCGAGGATGATTGTTGAACCCCGTCATCAAACATCGTAGTGCCAGGGGTAGGTCTTCGTTCACAACTTCATGGCCAATCTCGAGAATTCGATTCTAAATCCGAATCGGTAAGCGCAGGTTTGAATCACTCAACCTTGTTCGTCGGCTTTGAAATATGAAACCTGTCAAATTATTAGCCAAATCGGTCGATCTTAATGGATGAAATTGATATTTGCGTCATTTGGGTTGCCCTTGTTGGTTGTTACATTAGGGCAATTATAAGTGGAAATTAATTGTATTAGTTGTTGAAAACAAGCTAGGATGATCGTAATTACATTCATATGTTTTACTTTTAAAGTATTCTATGGGCTAAGACAACATTTTGGGGAAGAGCATATGAAGGAGTTTGCTTGGAATAAGAAACTAATTCTTGCTGCAGATGTGGAACTCAGTGGGTTTTGGTGTATCAATTAGCTTGACTTTTAGGACAACTTGCTAGGTATCGAGTATTTGTTGAAAATATTAGAGCTCGTGTTCTTTAAACTGCTGAATTGTTGGATTAATTGTGATGCAATCTTTTAAATTGTTAAACTTGATGCATATCTGATTGAGGTCATGAACTAATGAGCATGTCTAAAGGGAAGCTTGTTATTGGAGTGAGTGTTAATTTATAACTAGGATGCTCAAACTGATCTTTAGTTGATGATTTTTAGTTTCTTGTTATAACATTAGTTTGCATACTGCTGAGGTATTGTGGTGTTAATCATGACTATGCGTGTTATTGTTCATCTCTCTATGTGTTAACCTATTTGCTCATTTTTCAACTGTCCGTTTGACTTTTATGATCGCCTTATACAAACATACGAGTGAGTTTCAACAAACTGCATGATCATCTATAAAGGTGCAATCATATATTTGGCTTATTTTTTAGGTAAGGGGATTTTCATGATACTATTTTGCAAATATATGAATGAGTTTGAATTTGAGTTGATCATGTTCTTACTCTTGTTGTTTCGATAGTGGGTTGTGTCTTTTGCTTTGTTTTCGTTTGCTCCGCTTTTGTTGTACTCTTGATTATGTACGGTGTTCGTAGAGAGAGTACGAGCAACAAGCATTGACTGCACTCCTGCAAAAAGCATGAATTCAAGTCTCGCAACCGATATCAGGGCAGGATTCACTACTACAAAGTGTGTTGGGGTAACCAAAATAATTTGAGGTAATCAAGAGCTACAAAGACACAAAAAGCAAGTCAAAGGTGTGATATTCTACCCAAAACCAACTTTTAACCAGGTCAAGGATGACACTATAACAAAATGGGGGGGGGGGGGGGGTAATGTATGCAACCAAGGCTCCTATTACTCAAAGCAATCTGCCCCTTGTGAAGAATTTCTTAATGAAGACATGGTTGTTTATTAATATCCTCCTAAAAAAACAGTGGAAGGGTGAATGTGTAGCTCTTACAAGCTAGATTTTTAGCTTACTACATCGCCGCAAAGGTATATAAATTGTGTGTAGGGGCATATAACATGCAAAGGGCACTACACATTACAATACTAATCTTCTAATGGCTTAATTGCTCTAAATTATATAGAAGTGAGGAACATTGTAGTAGAAGGTGGCATCCTTGGAGTAATCAATGTGATTCAAGATGCCGACAACGTTCCGTGGGAGATCCTCAAGACGGTTGATAAGATTCACATTTTGAGAAGTAACTTCAATTGTAGCTAGTTCAGACATTGCTATAGAGAATATAATTATAGTGTTGATTACATTGCAAAAGCTAGTTGTATTTGTAACATGAGCACCCTTCCTTTGAATAGGGAAATTTGTAACATCATCATGGGGGATGATCAAGGATGATCTTTGCTCAAGCAAATACATCTTAATGTTTGTCTACTGAAAAAAAAGTTGGATGTGACACATAAACTAAAACTCTTATATTTTAATAGTTTATATATATATATTGAATTAAAACTATTGATTATGTGAAAGATAAAAATCAATTGCAAAAGGGAAAAAATGGGAAAAAGAAATAAAAGGTGATTGGTTGAAAATGAGAGGATTAAGGTGGATGTGATAATAGGTGAAAATTCTTCTGTTTTAAGAGTTTATATAGATATTGTTGATTTAGAGAAAACTATTGAAGATGTTCCAAGAGACTAAAAAATCGATAGCAGACTAACACAAAAAAGAATACCAACACAACATATTGAAACAAAGTACAAAAAAAATGTGTCGTGTTTCCATATTTATGTGTTTCTTTCAATGTTACAACTATTAAACCTTTCGAATAACATACATTTTCCAAAAATAACACTCTCTCTACAAACTTAAACTTAATTTTTATCTAACATAAAACATAACAATACAAAAAAATGCCATAATAATCTAATCACCCAATAATCCATATTCATCACAATAAAACATCCTAAATTAACACTCATGACAATGTATACAAATGAAACGATGCATTTTGAAATCTCAAGCCACAATTACTTAGTACTCGTCCTTCAAGTACCTCTGCCAGAACCAATGCTTCTTCCACACAGTATGCATCAACTCGAGCGGAATCCCCTTAGTTTCCGGCACAAACAACCACACGAACACCGTCATCACAACTATCCACCCCGCGTAGAACAGGAACGCCCCGTACTTGAAGTGGCACAACATAGTCAGGAACGTTTGCGACAACACGAATGTTGTCGCAAAGTTGACTGCCACAGTAATCCCCTGCCCCATCGGCCTTATCTTTATCGGGAAAATCTCACTCGGAACCAGCCAGCTCAGCGGCCCCCATGACCACCCGAACCCTGCCGCGTACACACACATCAGCACCAACACCATTGTCGCATGTGCTTTCGGAATGTGCTGCGAGTGCGACACTCCTGTCGTAGACGCCAACACCGCCGCCACCGCCACCTAATAAAATGAACATACCCTTAAAATAAATCCAAACTTTATGTCACACAATCTGTACGTACGTACTTCACTTTTTTTTCAATGATATATTTGTGTAACAGATGATCTCAATTACCTGACAGACGAACATCTGAACACCACCCTCTAGGAAGAGGGCCCTACGACCAAACCTGTCCACAAAGACAGTGGAGACAAGGATCGAACCCAAGTTAACAGCGCCGAGAATGATGGCACCAATGAGCGCGGAATTGCTTCCGAAGCCGATGGATTGGAAGAGGACGGGGGCGTAAAAAGCGATGATGTTAATCCCGGTGAGCTGCTGGAAGAAGGGGATGAGGACGGCCATGACAAGGTAAGGGCGATACCGCCTCTCGAAGATGGTGACGAAGGGCTGCATGTTGGCCTCCCGGGAGGCCTCGCTGTCCTTGATGAGGGCGGCAATTTCACCATCGACGTCTCCCCCATCCCCTCTGATCTTGGCGAGGGAGCGTTTGGCCTGATCGAGCTTTCCCCGCTCGACAAGGCTGCTTGGGGTGTCGGAGATAAAGAGCGCGCCAAGGGTCATGATGACGGCTGGGGCAACGGCAAGGCCGAGGGAGAGGCGCCAACCCCAATTGATCTTGGAGGTCCCGTAGTTGATCAAGTTGGCGGCTAAGACACCTACTCCTATGAAGAATTGGAAGCCTGTGTTGAATGCTCCTCGCCACTTGGCTGGGGCGACTTCTGATAGGTACACCGGGGTTGCCTACATCATCATAAGTGAATAACGTAAATTATAACAATTGAATTCCATTCCGATTCTGATTCCCAAAAATGGTAAATAACCAATGTTAAACACCTAATTAATTGTTATTAGCGAATTTCATTAATTCCAATTCCTAATTCCCCAACAGGCGTAGTTGTATATAATTTTCTCTTATTTTTTGAGGATTTTCCATGATGTATATACACACATATATATATTATGGCTTTTTCAAAGAGTATGGTAGATGCATTGTTATTATACCTGATTGGTAAAACCAACCCCAAATCCGAGGAAGATACGACCAATGATGAGCATTACAACATTTTCGGCCCCACCATTGATGGCGGCTCCAATGAGGAAGGTGCAGCCACCGAGGACCATGGTGAACTTTCGTCCGTAGATGGCAGTGAGGCGGCTGGCCACAAGGGAAGCTGCTAAACCGGCTATGTAAAGGGAGGAAGTGAACGACGTGAGGGCTTGACTATCGTACACACAATATACGTTTGTTTTCGCGTCTGCTGCCTTCCTTAGAATAGATGGAAAGAATTTCTGAAGAAACGGTAGCATTGTTGTTACACCGCCTGTGATTCGTTTTTTCACAACAATGAATCATTAATCATGGAAATTTAGTTGGGAATCAACAAAATAATTCAAAATGTAAATTTATTTTGATCAACCAATTCCTGAATTCCTTACAAGAAAATATCATATATATACCTCCACCATGCTATAATAATTAGAACAATCTTCGCTACAGATATTTTTTTTCATTTTAAACTTTGAAAGGTTAATTATGGGAAGAAATATATAATTAGAAAGTCTACCTATGCTAGAGTATGATTATGTTAAAAAAAACTAAATTGGGAAGGATTTCATAAATCACAAAAAATAATTAATATTTGAAAAATAATTCCCAAAATGGAGGTTCAACAAGTGCATTTGGGATATAAGTTGAAAAATCACCCCTAAAATAATACGGCAAACATTAAGGATTTCATAAATCACAAAAAATAATTAATATTTGAAAAATAATTCCCAAAATGGAGGTTCAACAAGTGCATTTGGGATATAAGTTGAAAAATCACCCCTAAAATGATACGGCAAACATTAGAAAATCACCCCTTATCTAGGTCAATCTGACCAAAATAAACCCTTATTTTTATAATTGTATTTATCTACCTTTCACCCACACTCATTTATTTCTATCAAAACATGAATATATATATATATATATATATATATATATATATATATATATATATATATATATATATATATATATATATATAAACATAGTCATAAGAAATACTCCCCCCGATCTAAAATATAAACTATTTATATAAATTAGACCTATCAATCGGGTCATTCGGGTCGGGTTTGGGTTCGGGTCATTCGGGTCCCAAGTAAATCGGGTTTCGGGTCTTTCGGGTTACAAGTCATTTCGGGTCGAGTCAAACCGGGTTTGTCCTTGGTTCGGGTCGACCCACAGGGTCAAAAAAACTCGAACTTTTTGAAGAATTTCTAAATAAATTAAAATAATATAAAATTAAATTGTAATATAAATATGTCAAATTAAACTAAATAATAATATTATAATTGAATTTATAAATATTATTATTATATTAATATTTTAAAGATAAAAAATCATATTTATACAAATAAGTGTGTTCTAAACATACAATAATTATAAAATCTATAAATTATTTAATTTATGAGTGGCCCTAACGAATACAACTGCATGACGAATCTATGTGGGGTCAATCTAGAGCTTATGTGGCATCTACATGGTGCTGGCTCACCGGGTCGATTTTTACCTAACGGATCACCGGGTCTTGACCCTAAAATTCTTGGGTAATTCGGGTTCGAGTCGATTTCGTGTCCTAAGTTTAAAACATTGGGTTCAAACTCGTAAAATTACCAGGTGTACGGGTCGGGTTTTTCGGTTCGGTCATGTTTTGACAGGTCTAATAGAGATGAATATTTAATCTACAATATAAATTATAAAGGCATTTCAAGTATTGTAGATATTTTTATTAGTTAATTCATTTATCCCAATATACTTATTCTCTCCCCTATCAGTGTATTTTTTGTTTCTCTAAAAATTGTGTAATTCTCTCAAAAACGGCTTCTGATATTATATAATTTTAAATAAAATAAAGTAAATTACACATAATCACTCATAAATTAGGCTAGTGTTCACATAATCACCAATAAAATTATAAATTACAGAAAATCACCCATAAATTAGATTTATTTTCAAAAGACCACCTACCAGTGTCCTAAGTTTAAAACATTGAGTTCAAACTCGTAAAATTACCAGGTGTACGGGTCGGGTTTTTCGGTTCAGTCATGTTTTGACAGGTCTAATAGAGATGAATATTTAATCTACAATATAAATTATAAAGGCATTTCAAGTATTGTAGATATTTTGATTAGTTAATTCATTTATCCCAATATACTTATTCTCTCCCCTATCAGTGTATTTTTTGTTTCTCTAAAAATTGTGTAATTCTCTCAAAAACGGCTTCTGATATTATATAATTTTAAATAAAATAAAGTAAATTACACATAATCACTCATAAATTAGGCTAGTGTTCACATAATCACCAATAAAATTATAAATTACAGAAAATTACTCATAAATTAGATTTATTTTCAAAAGACCACCTACCAACTAAACCTCTATTTTTATCTGGAAAGACTAAAATACCCCTAATTCAAGATTATTTCTTTTGAAAGGAAAACCGTTGTATGTATTTTACTATTCAATTTGACATTTCACCTTGAAAAACCAAGGAAGTTAAGCATAGAACATATATATGTTCAAACCAATATATATGCATTAGATTTGCAATATGAGGAGCAGAGATTTGCAATGGCTCTTGCCAGCCAAGAGGAAGCCTAAGCAAGTGAAACTCCCGCGAATAGGAGAAGAAGGCTCCTAGCGAGCCGATTATTAGATGCATTCTCCTCTCTTTCAAATGTTGAATAAGATATGGATAACCTATAAAATAAACTTAGATATTATTTATTAAAAATGCAGATTATTACTTTAGAAAAGCTAAGATATGAGGACATTTTCGTCTTTGCAAATGAAACAAATGGACATTAACAAATGGGTGATCTTTTGAAAACAAATCTAATGCCCGCGTGGGTTTTTGTAATTTATAATTTTATGGTTAGTTATATAAAAAAAAAGCCTAATTTGCAGGAGATTAAGTGTAATTTAATATAAGATTTTGATTTAATTATCTTTTGAAATCGGAGCTTTTCAACAACTACTCACTCAAGCTTTTTGGAGTAGTTTTGGTTTTCTATTCACAAGTTTTCATCATTTACTCTAACAATTAGGTTTACCAAACAGGCAAACATGTACTATACTAACTTATTGACATATATTTAACACAAATAATTTATCAACTTCAATTATCCAAGTAGCTACCCTTCTACTTCTACCAAACATAGCATAAGTCATCCAAAATGCTAGTGTCTCATATCGAGATTGAATGCTCCAATGACATAGGTTGAATATCTTTATTGGAAAAGAAAACTCTGAAAGAAAATAAGTGAGCCTTAAAAAAAATTGAATAAATTAATTTCTTTAATAATGTTTTTACAAAATCGAAAAACTCGACTTATATTCTAATTATAGATACGAATTTTCTATCCTATGCCCCAATAACAACCTCAATCGGGAAAGATTTCATAATTTTAAATCATTTTACCTTTTTGTAATATTGCTTTCCTAGGGTCGCTTCTTTTTTTGGTAGGGAATCTTTCCTGATTAGGGTTCTTATCCTATGCCCCAAGGGCATAGGATAGAAAGACCGTTAATAGATATAGGTTAGAAAAACTTATTTTCTACAAAGCATTTATATACACATAAAAATATCACGGTGATGTTGAGATCCAACTCATTTGTCAATCAATAGACAATACCTTTCCAATATGTCACGTTTATTACTTCGACAATAAAATCTCCTTCAATTTGCTTTTGTTGCATTTTTGGTAAAAAAAAAAAAAAACTCCCTCCAACCTAAAATCGGGAGTATAAGATATTTGTCTTTTTTATCATATATTTTAAAAAGTTAAAAACTATATAAAATAATAATTTTGTATTAATTATTTTTATAATTTAATAATTATTAGTATTAGGTATATATTCAATTGCAAAAAATAAAAATAAAAAGATTAATATTTTATAATGTTTTTAATTTTTTTAAAAATGTGTTATAATAACTTATAGTACTCCTTCCGTTAATTAAAACTTGTCATTTTGAAATCTCTACGTTTTTTATAAAATAAACAAAAATACACTTATACCTCTAATTATTACTCTCCTGTTCTATTTTCTTGAAAACTACAACTAACACATATCTAAACATTACAGGGTCAATCTTGTAAAGTGGATGACAAAATAACTAAAATGACATATTTTTCTTATAACAAGATTTACATACTATATGTACAACAATGACATGTTTTTAACATATAGAGTATTATCTATCGGATGAGTAGTAATTAATGTAATGTGTGATTGTGAAATATGATAAAAGTTGAGGTTACAATGAGGGAGGTGGAGAGTCTAATCAAATTCCCGATTAATCAACTTGACGCAAATCTTATATTAGCATTATTTTCACAAATAAAAATATCTTTGCTGAAAACTTGCTGTATTTTTTAGATGTAAACTGATGATTATGAACGAGGTTGTGTCACGCAAGTGTCTACTATATAAAAAGCACATGAGTATAATAATGTTTTATTTAAGTGGATTGATTATAAAAAGAGGGATTTTTCTAGTTTGAATGTATCTATCTATATCTATATATTTATATATAATATCTTAATTTATAAGATTTTTGATAATGTGTCAACACCTTTTTAATTTAAAAATTTTCAACTAATCACAATTTTCTCATATTATTTTTTTTCTTTTTTCTCTTAATCTCTTTCATACATTTATATTTTTTCCTTTTTATTTTTTTACCCATTTACTAACCATTGGGTTTAATTCAAAACATTGAATTAAATCTAATGTCTACTATATACATATATAATAATAATAATCTATATCAATATAATATCTTAATTTAAAAACCTTTTTGATGAAGCCTAACTTTATGATAAACATTTTTACCATTTTCTTAAAGATTTCAATTCTACTTCCATTATGTTATCCTAAATTTTATTAATATATTTTATAATATTAATTTGTTATGTTATTAAAATTTTATTTATTAAAAATCGCACAATGACGTGGGGATTGTACTAGTTAGTGGGGATTGTACTAGTTAGTTCTTAAGTTCAATGTATTAAAATTAGAATATAGTTTTTTGGGTGTTTAAAGACACATTACAAAAATCATAAAAAGAGTACGTAGTGATACAATACTCGATAGATCAAGAGTTATTGTTAATGCACTTGAGAGAGATTTTATATATTAAATGCAAATAGCAATCTCCTAAAGTTTAGTGTTGCAATAATGTTTTACCACTTTTAGGGCAATTTTTGACAAAATAGAGCAAAATATATCAATCAAATTGTAACAAAGAAAGGAACCACAGGAAAAAGGAAGGAAGCTAGCAAGAAACCTACTCGACAAACACAACGGAAGCTGACATGAATTAGCAGTGAAACAGCTAGGAGAAATGTTAAACTCGGCTGGGCCCGGTGGGTTTAAAGACAAGCTCGAGGGAGGTCGTGTGTGGGTCCACATACGGGAGATTCGAACAACACATAAACCCAAACGGGTTCCATCTCAAAGCCAATTAGATAGGAGAAGAGTAACCCTTTAACCTTATATGTTGTTCAAGCATTTTCTATACTACCGATATAGAACAACCACATTCTAACAAGAAAAAAAGTCCACCCCCAACAAAAAAAAAAAGAAGTAAAGCATATATTTTTTAAATATTTAAAATAAAATGAACAAGGACAAAAGAAGTGGAAAAATAAGCACACTATTCAAAATAATTGGGAGTTTTTTTTTTAATTCTTTTATTTGAAAGGGTTTTTACTTTTATTTTATATATAAATATGAAATAATTAGAGAAAATTTGGTGTATTATACATTTATACCCCTTCCGATACCTTAATTTTCAATTCAAATTGAGAAATAAAAAAAAAAGCATTTAACAGCATTTTTAATTTGAACAAGAAAATAAAACTGAAATTTTTTTTTAAAAAAAAACAGAAATCAATTCAAAGAGGCCCAAAAGACCCGGCAAATCTGAATTTCAGACGACTAGCTAGCTAGCAGTGATCGAACGAAAGCAAGAAAACGGAGAGGGAGACGGAGACGGAAATTAATTGTGTGTACCTGAAATACCAATATCGTACCCAAAGATGAGTCCGCCGGAGGCGGCCACTATGCAGGTGATTACCACTGCCAGAGTGATCCTCCCGCCGAAATCCCCGGCGTCGCCGCTCACTGCGAAACCTCCGCCGGCCATGCCTTCAACCTCGAGATCTCACACGCTCTTCAATTCTTGATTTCCCTCTGTGTTTATCTTAATTTGGTTTCCAGGAGATCGAGATGGGGTTGAATTAGACACAACACAAACTAGAGGAATTAAGTCAGTCTTTATAATCCTCACAACCCATAAATTAATAAAGTCTTCACTATATTATAAATTACATTTTATATATACTGTATTATTTTATTTGATCATTGTTTAAAAAACATGTCAAAAATCAAACATTAAACATTTATCCATTAATTACTTTTCACAAATTTAATTATATATAAACTTTTTATCCCTACCTATTAAATGCACGCCTCATACAATCTCTATTCTCATCCCACCCGTAGATCTAAAAATGTAAATTTTCATCCGAAAAAATATCTTAAAATAGACTATGGATCGTACATAATATGTCAAACCAGCTGTGATCCCACACAATAAGGATGATTTTGAGTTTTGGGGTGAATGCTATTCTTGGCTTTTTTTTCTAAATCGGTATTTAGTGTATTTATTTTTGTAATTAGATAAAGTATGTAGTTACAAATAATTATTAGGTTTTCAAACCTACTTACCTCGCCCTCGCCCCTAGCTAGTTGATGTAACATGCTACTTAATTTGAATTACTATATCTATAAAATGAGTATTAATGTGAGGAACACAAAGAAGTGGTGGGGCCGTGGGGGAGACTCAAAAAGGAAAGAACCAACCAATTGATCGATCGAGGGTAGTTTGAACTTTGAAGGGTAGCTTGGGCACGAGCAACATGCACGCACCTGTGCACTCCCCACTCCCTTTTCACTACCTAACTACCTACTCATCCTCAAATTACACTTATTTTTATCGGTGAGGATCCCGTGGAGTTAAATTCCGTAAAGTTGGTAGGATTACCCAATAAAAATGCATCGACCTTAAAAAATAAATTAAAAAATGGCTAAAGACATTTAAATCTAAACCATTTTTTAAAATTAAGTGGTTAGGATTTAACCAACTTTACATCGATTTATTTTAGCGACTCCATGGAATCCAAAGTGTATTTTTATTGGGTCAAACCAAAATTTAATTAATCGCAATGTTATATATATATATAATACTAAAGTCAAAGCCATACCCATGTTTTAATAACGTAACATATAGGATACAATTCAAATAGTATGCATTTAATTAATCCAAGTGGAGTACAGTAGTGTTTAAGTAATTAACGGCCTGATGGAACATGGATCCCTAATAAATGTGAGTATAAAAAACACAGGCCCTATGCTGGACAATAACACTGTTCAAACCTATGAGGATATGACAAGCTGTAAACTTGTTATAGAGTCTCGTCGCAAGTTATTGTGAAATGTTTAATACTCCCTCCGTTCAAATATATAAGATCATTTACTTTTCGGCACGTAGTTTAAGGAGCTAAATACTATATAAAATATTGATTTTTTTAAAATTATTTTTTTACATTTTAATACTTATTAATAAAAAGTGTTATATTGTAAAAAATTAATTTTAAAAAAATTAATATTTTATATAGTATTTAGCTCCTTAACCTACGTGCCAAAAAGTAAAAAATCTTATATTTCCGAACGGAGGGAGTATTATGTTACTTTTTGTATGACTTATGCTAATCTACTTTTAATGTCTTTTAATATGATTTTAATGTCTTTTAATGTTTTTTAATATGCTTTTAATGTCGTTTAATGTCTTTTAAAGTCTTCTAATATCTTTTAATGGCTTTTAAAGTATTTTAATATGCTCATATATTTTTTAATATCTTTTAATATGCTCATATTTGTCTTTTACAAACTATATTATAAAACTATAAGTATAGAATAACATAATAACATAACAACTTAAACTATGTACTCATAAAACTATAAACATATAATAACATAAAAACTATAAACTACAAACTATAAAACTATCAACTATATACTACAAACTATAAACATATAATAAATATTTCAAGTTATTAAAACTATATATTTAAAACTATATTATAAAACTATAAACATAAAATAACATAATAATATAAAACTATATATTAAAAACTATATTATAAAACTACAAAAACTATATTATAATAATATAAACATATTATAAATATTTCAAGTTATAAAAACTATATTATAAAAACTATATTATAAAACTATATTATAAAACTACAAAAACTATATTATAATAATATAAACATATTATAAACATTTCAAGTTATAAAAACTATATTATAAAACTATAAACATATAAACTATATTACAAAAACTATATTATAAAATAAAAACTATATTATAAAACTATAAGGCTATAAATATAAAATAACATAAAAACTATAAACATAAAATAAAATATTTAAATAACTCAAATACCGGTGGGGTCAGAACGGGCGACACCTCCATACGCCGCTTCCGCGGCGGTAATAGGGCCCGCATCGCCACCTTCGCCTCGTGCTCCTCCTCCACCACCTCCTCTGCTGTCGGCACCACCACCGCCGGAGCCACCACCTCCTCCACCGTCGCACCACCACCAGCCCCAGCCTCCACCACCACCTCCACAACCGCACCACCACCAGCCCCAACTGTAACGGCCCGGATATAAATATCCGGGATACGTTTCGAAGGTCGGATACCTTCGTTCGGATGTTGCAATTCAGGTACGGGTCGAGGTTTCAAACCTCTAATCAGTCGAAGTTTCATAAATTCAGTATAAACGAAAGTGAAGTGGAAATATGATTTAGATACAAAAGCCACGGCAAAGCCGGGTCAAAACCAAAACATAATTCTAAAGTCGTATGGCCAGATTAGCGGGGTTAGACAGATTTCTTTGCAATCGCCGGGGGACTTTCCCACGCCATATAAACATGGAGCAATCATACCTAAAAACAATTGGTGCGAGCGGGGTCAGACCGAGGCCCCAACACGCTCTGTCCAGCAACCGAACATACACATACGCTAATAATAAAGATGATGCAGATGCGGAAATTAAATCACACTAGCATGATCCTAATTTACAATATGCGAGAAATAACTGTAAAGGCGCCCAAACAATGCCAAGTGGCATGTCCCTCTCCTACCTCTGCACCCCTTTCCGTTAGTGCAGAGACTGGCCAGTTCGATGCTATAGCATATCATATCTCATCATCTCATATCTCATCATCATAACATAAATTAAAATAATCATGCCCGATAATGCTGGGCTATCATCATGCTCATGTCGACTCGATAGACTCAGGGCACCCGATGGGGCTGGGCTACCCTATGACCCTAGCAAAGACTCTAGGACTATCACAGATAACGGCCGTTCTGTTTCATACGCGTAAAGAAATAGAATGCTCAATCACAAGTGCAACCTAGCATGATACTACATGGCATGCTTTAATGCTTATGCAACACCTAGTATGTCATACATTCACAAGCCGGTAATCTCTTTCGAATCTGAGTAAGCCCATAAAGGAACTTACCTGAATAAGCCGAACAGCAGAGAACAAGGCAGAAGCAGAATCCAAGTAAGAGTCGCCAATAGCAAACAATGTCCAACATATCACAATCACCTAATAACATACAAATGCATAAGTCTATCTAATTCACACAAGGCGCCCCTAACTATCATACATCTCTTTTCATATCTCATTTCAGATTATTCCATCTCATTTCATCACAAACCATATCTCATTTCATGTTCATCTCATCTCATCATCTCATTTCCAAAACAACCTCTCAAAGAACTCAACTTAGAAAATCAAACAACTCTTTTAAAATCGCTTATCTAAATCCCGACATTAAACATTTAAACCTTAAGGCCCATTTTCCCAAAATCATGTTATAAAATAATTCCGAGATGTTTCTTATTTCAAAAACCATATATAAATAAATTCCAATATTAAATCATTAAAATAACTCTATGCTCACGAATAATATATATAATTCAAAATCAACAAATCCCTTTAAAATTCCTAACTCACATGTTTAAATCCTCATAAAATGCATCAATTAAATAATCCAATTACTATTATTTTAAAACGATAAACAATATATACGATTGATTTCCATAATATTATAATTAGAACCAAATCCCAAAACTATAATAATATGCAAATAATTTCCACATACTATCCATAAAATCTCAAAACAATAACCATAAATATATTTATAACCCAATATCAATTAATTTTACTTTTTAAAACCTTCTATTATATTTTAATATTTCAGAATATATATATATATATATATTTCCCAAAATCCGAAATAATAATCAATACAACATATAAATATATGCATATATATATATATATAAACATAACATTTAACATATATATAATTAATACCGAAATTAAAATAACCACCCATATTGCCAGCCCAAAGGAACAACCCAAACCGAAATTTAAACCCCAACCCATGACCCGGAAACATACCCAAACCCAAGCTCATCTAGCCTGCAATTTGAACCCAGAGAAGGAAAAGGAGGGCCCCCCCGCCCGCTGAGGTGGCAAGGAGGTGGCTAGGGGATCCGAATGCCCAACCCGGTTTTAAATGATATAACCCATTAGACATTTTGAACCCGGCCCAGCCCACATTGAAGAAAGAAAGACAGAAGCCATCTTCAACGTCTGGTTGGCAGAGCGACGACGGAACGCAGCGGAAGAAGGAAGGAGAATCGAAGGCCAGTCGGCGGCCTCTTCGACCCAAGTTCACCCAACCAGACCGACAACAATTTCCGACCAGAACCCACACCGAAAGGAAGAAACGCGCACAGGAAGAAGGGGAGAGAAGGAGGAGACTCACAGCGCGGTTCCGGGGAATCTCCGAGCGTCGCTGGTGGTGCTCCGGGGCTCGATCTCGGACGGGTGGCGCTTCTGGTGGCTCCGACGGCGTCGAGGGAGGCGTTTAAGAATGGTTGCTGCTGTGGCTCGAGCTCAGAAGAGGAAGGAGGAAGGAGGTGGCTTAGGTGGAATTCTGAAAACAAGGGAGGAGGAGGAGCCCCTTTCTCGGCGTTAATGGAGGGCGACGACGAGGCTGGAGGAGCAGCTGCTGGGAGGTGATGGTGGGAGGTGGGAGTGGTGGTGTTGATGCCTCTTTTGGGGCTGCAATGGTGGTAGTACAGTGGCCCATGGAGCTTCCCGAAAATGAAAAAGAGGGAGAGAGGTGGGATGGGGAGAGGTTGCAGGTTTGTGATTCAAAGAATCAGAATGGATTGTGGCTTACAGAAATAGAAGAGGAGGGGATGGGGCAGACGGCAGAAAAGAGGGGCAGGGTGTGTGTGAGTTGTGATTTGCACATGGGAAGAGGACAAGGAGGGAGGGAGGAGGTGAGGCAGGGGACCATTGCAAGTTGTGTGTGTAATTGCAGGTTCTGTGAGGTAAGGCAGGGCTGTCGAGAGAGAGAGAGAGAGAGAGAGAGAGAGAAGAAAAAGAAAAAATAAAATAAGATAGGAATGGTCCTCACAAAATAAATTCAAATTAGCGGAATAGACCCGAATTCCGCTCGCTTGATCGAATCCCAAGTAAAACAAATTTTATCAAATTTTAATTAAATCGCAAGATAACGGAACTCAAATAAATTTCAATCAAAACCCGGAGCTTAAATGAATTTTATTAATGCTCGATCTCCAAAAATCAAAATCCATTTCTAAAACCCAATTCAAAACTATATAGAAGTTCGTTTAAATAAAATTCAGTTGCTCGAGGACGGAAATTTCAAAATTTCTAGAATCTTAATTTTAAAGTCGAACATAATTTAATATTTTAAGAAAAATAATACTTTAAATTTTCCGGTCTTTACATTCATCCACCTCTAAAAACAAGTCTCGTCCCCGAGACTAAAATCATTTAAAAGCAATGGGAAGGAGTTTGAAATCGGTGAGTCCAAGGACCATGTCTAAGGATCTTGCAATCATCTCGGTTGCGTCTTCCGGGATTCTCACAACCTCCTGGTCACGGTCGTGACATCTCCAAAAGGGTCTTATCGAGTGTGTAATAAGCGCCCCTATCACATCCTCGCTTCGACCTTTCGGAAGTATCACAACTCTAAAAGCATTATAGCGTCCGACTAGGTCTTAGCAAGCAATCTATAAGCGCCCCTATAAAATGCTTGTATCCACTTCGTGAGACGTCATAATGTAAATTCAGTTCGTAAATCCTCAAAGCGTTTGTAAATGAAAGGATTGTCATCTAAATCATTGAAATTCTCAACTCCTTTAAAACCCCAAGTTGACCATTTTCAAAACCGTTCAAAATCTTCAAAATTAAATTTTTTTTTATCAATCAACTTTACACCAAAACAAGTCCAATCCTCTCAAATCAAGATTTCGTCAAAACCTTCCAAAAACCAAATCAGCTTCTCTCATACCAATCAATCAAATTCAGGAGGTAGGAGGTGGAGTCATCCACCTTTAAGGGCTAATCCCATATTCTCTTCCTAGGTTCCAAAATCGAATCAATCTATCAGTCTCAATAAGAGGCATAAGCCATAAGAAATGCATAACTGTATAACCATCCAATCTCGAATCCACACATCACACAACAAGTCTCAACATATACCAGAGTAGTGCCACAAGGTCACATCAACATCTCCATATCATACTAAAGGTCGTAATATGCATCTCAACGATATAACAAAATCGTAACAACGTCTCAACATCACACCAGAAATCATAGAAGTATCTCTCATCACAGAATCAATGAACAAAACCATTTGTCAACACATCAACACAACAAGGTCAGGTTATTAAGGTTCAGCAGAGGGAAAGGTCAATCACGCACCATTATCTCATATATATATACAAGCCATATTCATGCTCCAAGTCAACATTCATCATTTAACATCTCCTGGTCATAACATCATGCTCTCACATAGCAACATATCATCATTTCATGATTCATACAACACATCATAACATGCTTTTAGAACAACATAGTAGGATAGCAATGTATCATTATATCATGATTATAGTTGTCACTACCAATTATGATTCAGTATTGTATATCAACATGGAATATCATGCCACAACAGGTTTATCATGGTCGCTATCTAATATCATGCCAGGTCATTTTAATAAATCACATAATCAAGAAAGCTTTCACATCACCACCAGGCAAAATAAGCGCAAACCCCGCTCACTCGTCCCCAACTCTCAAGCCAAAACAAACCCTCATCTAAACTCACCAACTCGGATAATATCCCCAAAGAACCCCAACTCATTTTGATACTCCAGTCCCACCCCTCACTTCACCAAGCGCTCTCACTAGCAATCCACCTCTAAGAATCCGACCCTCATCTCTGTTTTCACACTTGAGCACCCTTGCATCCTATGATCTTGATACCCCCAAGGATTATTTCTTACATTTCTCACTCTTCCCAAGATATCACAACGTAGAACCCTTCCAACCACGCATCTTAAATAAAATCTTCTCGATCACTACTTTACCAACCTATCCTAACCATACCCCTTATCCAAGATTCACCTAAGAGCTCATCGAAATCATCAAGCATTACCTCTTATAATTCCCGAACTCACTCGGTCCAGCCTATGTCAACACCCTCTTCTGCAACTTTCCCTTACCACTGTTGATCATCCTAATCACTCAAACCCTTTCTCCACTCTCTGACCACCCTACCAAAAAGGACCTCACTCACATGTTCAAAGAAGAAGCAATCATGAACATCATTGCACATAAGGACTACATCATATCAACTAACATTTATATCAATAGCATCATTAAGCATTGCAACAAGTATCAAAAGTCTTAAATTACCGTCATGCTCAACAAGTATTGTAAAACATCATATATGAACTTAGTCGAATCAAGTTAGCAAGTTTCATCATAGTCTTAGCTAATAACCATTCAGATTCTCGGCAATTGCAGTTCATACTATATAGGAAAGGAATTTAGATTATGCTTGGCATCTCAGAGTAGCATCACATTAAGTCATCAAGGCACATTAGGATTGTAAGGCATCGAATCATATCATCATAGTCAACAGACAATCAAGCAATAGTCATCACATCAACAAGCAGCTTTCAACAACAAGTCAGTGCAATATCATCATCAACAAGCTCAGAAAGGGTTAGTAATTCGAATAGAGGACGTTCCCACCTGCAAGTCATATCGTACTCAACAATCGTGATCCTCGAAACGAGCTTGTTCCGTCGACATTATCGATCTTGAGGCCCGTGGGTTATGGGCCCACGCTTCCGCTACGCTGCTCTATCGCTATTCGACTTCCCGATCCCTTTTCCATGCGGTCGCTCATCCAAGGTAACGCGTAGGAGTATAAGTTAGCGGAGATAGGGGAGTGACAAGAGCGGACAACCCGATGTTTCTTTCGGAGAAGGAATAGGCCAAGGCTAAAGACGACATGACTAGAGACAAGACTCCGACTCGGGAATAGTAACGATGCCCTTAAGAAAGTCTATTAGGTTACAATTGTGACAAACACGCACGAATTCATTATGGAGCATATCAATCACATCAATCCATACTAACATGTACCTATCTCAAGGGAAACATTCGTATTCATATCAAAGACACAATCAAGTCCTACGCTGATGTTTGTGAAACAAGCTAACATTCTAGTATTCCATGGAAACAGATATACCTAGCAACTTCAAGCAAGATAGGCGGAACCAACAATGATCATATATGATTCGAAGTCAAGCGGAATTTAGTGAAGATAACGATCATCATGCATATGAACAATGCAAAAGCATGGTATACAAATCAACAAATGAGTCAAAATATATCATGGCAAGGTATATTATAACAATCGGATGACGCGTCATACAAGGACACATAAGAGCAGCATAGTAACTATCACATCTATCAGCAATGATCACATATTAGGTCAAGCATGGCACGGAATCCTATGACGAGATCCATTTAGAGAGCATAGATCCTACATGATACTAGCGATACATAATGCGATACAAGCATAGTCAAGATTCATTAAGAGGAGTTCAACATAATATTCACGAAATATGAGGCATCACCAAAAGTAATAAGGAGAACATCATGGGTGCTAGATTATAAAAATGCTAAGAATGAACCATCATAGAGTACATATATGGTACTATAGTTATCGCATCATAGAACAAGTACAACACGTGATCATTTAGCGGTTCATATTGGAAGTCATAAGGATTACATGATACTAATAGCACACATCGAACATGAGTACAACTAGAGTAATTCAACTAGGTTCATTCTGATATTCATGCGTCATGATCATGATATAGGGTGGTGCGTGATCATGCGAGGTGTCAAGTCATAGGTTCATGCAAGCACGAGGAGCCATCATAGAGTAATAGACATCTTTACCATGTAAGCATGCTAGGTTTGATCATCACGGAAAGCTAGTCAATCATCGAATTCAACATTAAGCTAATCAGGACGAGTGAAACATGTTAAGAGAACGAAAAGAGGAAAGAGCCACACTATCAGGTACCTAGTTCAAGAGTGAATCAACAATAACGTAGGCAAAGTAAAATTCGCACAAGTCACAACCAAGGGCCCAACATGTTACTAGTGGTTCAATATAACATATGGTACATACATGCACTTGTCTGGTTAATACAACGGTATGCAAGAGTTCATTCAATCACATCTCAACGACATAGTGGCACGAGAGGAAAACGCAACGAGGTATAGAGCAAGTCGAAGCAACATGACGACATGACTAGAATATGGGGACATGAGCTCGAATCAACACATAACATGACAAAACATGCATTCCTCAATGTTCAATTATAACACATATTCTCCGTTCAACACAACTAATCACACACAATATTAACTTGCAAAATAATCAACAATAGTTAATCTGACGAATTCGGAATAGAAGGGCATGCTATAGATTCTTGTCACAAAATGAATGATAAGCATCGAGGCATCATCGGCTAGCATGCTAAAGAGTACAATCTTATGAGGCATTCATATAAAGAAGAGTCGATCACACTATCATGAACCTATTCATGGGGAGTACATCGATTGTACAACTTCCTAACATATGACATCTATAATCGTGCCCTAGTATGACAATGTAATATACTAAACAGATCATGTCGGGATGATATGGACATAATAAATGTAGTTCGAACCTATACAATGGTCATCATGAGCATCAAAGCACATAAGCACAAATTCACACTAAGGATCAATTGTAGGTCAAGGAGTAGTGCATATAGAATCACACAATCATGAACAGGGCAATCAAGATAACCCGATAGAAGTCCATAAGGGCAACATTGACTCTTCCCAACTGACTCATTACCCATCTTTCCCGTGGGACTCGGATACGAATTTTCCGTGACAAGAGGACACTGATGGGTTGTCATAAGAATTGATAAGGACAGCCTTGTAAATATCTCACTCTCTAACTCGGAATTTCATCAAGGACCGTCTTCCAATACTCTCTCGGACAACCTCTATATTCAATCATGATTTCCGACACCATGTGTTTACCAACCCAATTCCCGTGGAAGACCGATATTCGAAGGGAGGACTCGATTGAATTGTCAAAAGGGTTCATAAGGAAAGGGGCGGTTCCACAAAACTGAGCTTAACCATATAAGAAGAAGAAGGATACTCCCGTTATCCCGTTTGCACAGATCATTCAATATTCATTCAATAGTTAGAACATAACAATCAAATCTTTAGCATATCAAGCACTCAATCATAGAATCAGTTAGTGACAATTGCAATGATCTCCTTGGAGTCCTCCCGACCCATCTGTAAAGAACAAGCTAGTATTTCGCCTACCCATTTCCGACTTCATCCAATAGGGATGGTCTAGCGCCTTTTCTACCCACTCGATCCCTTATTAGTTGGTTCTCCTCTTTTATCATAACCCAAGTTTATATTTAGTCCAATTGAGTTAGACATATTAAGTTCATTTTGCCCCTTTAAAACGCTTTCAAATCTTTCGAAATCCATGGGCGGTTTTCCAAAACATACACTCGACCCTTGCGTACCCGAATTGCACAACCTGGCTCTGATACCAACTTTGTAACGGCCCGGATATAAATATCCGGGATACGTTTCGAAGGTCGGATACCTTCGTTCGGATGTTGCAATTCAGGTACGGGTCGAGGTTTCAAACCTCTAATCAGTCGAAGTTTCATAAATTCAGTATAAACGAAAGTGAAGTGGAAATATGATTTAGAAACAAAAGCCACGGCAAGGCCGGGTCAAAACCAAAACATAATTCCAAAGTCGTATGGCCAGATTAGCGGGGTTAGACAGATTTCTTTGCAATCGCCGGGGGACTTTCCCACGCCATATAAACATGGAGCAATCATACCTAAAAACAATTGGTGCGAGCGGGGTTAGACCGAGGCCCCAACACGCTCTGTCCAGCAACCGAACATACACATACGCTAATAATAAAGATGATGCAGATGCGGAAATTAAATCACACTAGCATGATCCTAATTTACAATATGCGAGAAATAACTGTAAAGGCGCCCAAACAATGCCAAGTGGCATGTCCCTCTCCTACCTCTGCACCCCTTTCCGTTAGTGCAGAGACTGGCCAGTTCGATGCTATAGCATATCATATCTCATCATCTCATATCTCATCATCATAACATAAATTAAAATAATCATGCCCGATAATGCTGGGCTATCATCATGCTCATGTCGACTCGATAGACTCAGGGCACCCGATGGGGCTGGGCTACCCTATGACCCTAGCAAAGACTCTAGGACTATCACAGATAACGGCCGTTCTGTTTCATACGCGTAAAGAAATAGAATGCTCAATCACAAGTGCAACCTAGCATGATACTACATGGCATGCTTTAATGCTTATGCAACACCTAGTATGTCATACATTCACAAGCCGGTAATCTCTTTCGAATCTGAGTAAGCCCATAAAGGAACTTACCTGAATAAGCCGAACAGCAGAGAACAAGGCAGAAGCAGAATCCAAGTAAGAGTCGCCAATAGCAAACAATGTCCAACATATCACAATCACCTAATAACATACAAATGCATAAGTCTATCTAATTCACACAAGGCGCCCCTAACTATCATACATCTCTTTTCATATCTCATTTCAGATTATTCCATCTCATTTCATCACAAACCATATCTCATTTCATGTTCATCTCATCTCATCATCTCATTTCCAAAACAACCTCTCAAAGAACTCAACTTAGAAAATCAAACAACTCTTTTAAAATCGCTTATCTAAATCCCGACATTAAACATTTAAACCTTAAGGCCCATTTTCCCAAAATCATGTTATAAAATAATTCCGAGATGTTTCTTATTTCAAAAACCATATATAAATAAATTCCAATATTAAATCATTAAAATAACTCTATGCTCACGAATAATATATATAATTCAAAATCAACAAATCCCTTTAAAATTCCTAACTCACATGTTTAAATCCTCATAAAATGCATCAATTAAATAATCCAATTACTATTATTTTAAAACGATAAACAATATATACGATTGATTTCCATAATATTATAATTAGAACCAAATCCCAAAACTATAATAATATGCAAATAATTTCCACATACTATCCATAAAATCTCAAAACAATAACCATAAATATATTTATAACCCAATATCAATTAATTTTACTTTTTAAAACCTTCTATTATATTTTAATATTTCAGAATATATATATATATATATATATATATATTTCCCAAAATCCGAAATAATAATCAATACAACATATAAATATATGCATATATATATATATAAACATAACATTTAACATATATATAATTAATACCGAAATTAAAATAACCACCCATATTGCCAGCCCAAAGGAACAACCCAAACCGAAATTTAAACCCCAGCCCATGACCCGGAAACATACCCAAACCCAAGCCCATCTAGCCTGCAATTTGAACCCAGAGAAGGAAAAGGAGGGCCCCCCCGCGCGCTGAGGTGGCAAGGAGGTGGCAAGGGGATCCGAATGCCCAACCCGGTTTTAAATGATATAACCCGTTAGACATTTTGAACCCGGCCCAGCCCACATTGAAGAAAGAAAGACAGAAGCCATCTTCAACCTCTGGTTGGCAGAGCGACGACGGAACGCAGCGGAAGAAGGAAGGAGAATCGAAGGCCAGTCGGCGGCCTCTTCGACCCAAGTTCACCCAACCAGACCGACAACAATTTCCGACCAAAACCCACACCGAAAGGAAGAAACGCGCACAGGAAGAAGGGGAGAGAAGGAGGAGACTCACATCGTGGTTCCGGGGAATCTCCGAGCGTCGCTGCGGCGCTCCGGGGCTCGATCTCGGACGGGTGGCGCTTCTGGTGGCTCCGACGGCGTCGAGGGAGGCGTTTAAGAATGGTTGCTGCTGTGGCTCGAGCTCAGAAGAGGAAGGAGGAAGGAGGTGGCTTAGGTGGAATTCCGAAAACAGGGGAGGAGGAGGAGCCCCTTTCTCGGCGTTAATGGAGGGCGACGACGAGGCTGGAGGAGCAGCTGCTGGGAGGTGATGGTGGGAGGTGGGAGTGGTGGTGTTGATGCCTCTTTTGGGGCTGCAATGGTGGTAGTACAGTGGCCCATGGAGCTTCCCGAAAATGAAAAAGAGGGAGAGAGGAGGGATGGGGAGAGGTTGCAGGTTTGTGATTCAAAGAATCAGAATGGATTGTGGCTTACAGAAATAGAAGAGGAGGGGATGGGGCAGACGGCAGAAAAGAGGGGCAGGGTGTGTGTGTGTTGTGATTTGCACATGGGAAGAGGACAAGGAGGGAGGGAGGAGGTGAGGCAGGGGACCATTGCAAGCTGTGTGTGTAATTGCAGTTTCTGTGAGGTAAGGCAGGGCTGCCGAGAGAGAGAGAGAGAGAGAGAGAGAGAGAGAGAGAGAGAGAGAGAAGAAAAAGAAAAAATAAAATAAGATAGGAATGATCCTCACAAAAGAAATTCAAATTAGCGGAATAGACCCGAATTCCGCTCGCCTGATCGAATCCCGAGTAAAACAAATTTTATCAAATTTTAATTAAATCGCAAGATAACGGAAATCAAAAAAATTTCAATCAAAACCCAGAGCTTAAATGAATTTTATTAATGCTCGATCTCCAAAAATCAAAATCCATTTCTAAAACCCAATTCAAAACTATATAGAAGTTCGTTTAAATAAAATTCAGTTGCTCGAGGACGGAAATTTCAAAATTTCTAGAATCTTAATTTTAAAGTCGAACATAATTTAATATTTTAAGAAAAATAATACTTTAAATTTTCCGGTCTTTACACCAGCCTCCACCACCACACCCCCACCTCCGTCTCCCACCAGAGAACCACCGTAATCGCTGCCCCCCACCGCCTCAAGCTCCGCCATCGGCACCACCACCTCCGTCTCCATCTCCGCCTCTCTCTCCATCTCTCTCTCTCTCTCTCTCGCTCTCTCTCTCAGAATCTCTCTCGCTCTCGTCCTCTTTTGCTCAGAAAAGCTCTCGTCGTCGGCGTCGCTTGGTGAACTAAATGGGAGACGGGGCACGTTTTTTGGTTTTTTTAAAGACGTGTTTGCACGTCGTTTTGTACGTGCACTTTTGCACGTCGTTTTGTACGTGCACCTTTTGCACGTCATTTTCTACGTGCGCTTATGCACGTCGTTTTTTACGTGCAGGCACGGTAACCAAGACGTGCCTGCACATATCTGTGTTGTGTCCCCATCCAACCTGCATGTTTCTTTTGACTTGCATTCACGTTTCTTTCTACGTGCAAGCACGTCTTAATTAACGTGGAGATTTGCGGTATATATAGTTTCGGCGATTATGATCACATACACATTACAGAGTCACTGATGTAGTAGTGTGTATATACATATATGTACACTGTGCATATGTGTATGTAATATATATATATATATATATATGTGTGTGTGTGTGTGAATTTTTTTCGAAATATTCATTAAAAAATAAAAATTTACGGATAAATTCACACATTGAAACTATTTACACAAATATTCGAAATTTGCAGATATGTCAGAAAAATGCGGTCCCAGACCGCGTTTTATGTGTTAATTGGGTATTTATTCTCGGAGATGGGGTAGAAATTAAATTTCTTATAAAAAAACGGTTTTAAACCGCCTTTTTTTTTTCCTAAAACGCGGTTTAAAGTCGTTCTTTCCTTTTTTATTTCTTAATTAAAAATATATATATATAAACGTAAAACGCGGCCTGAGGCCACGTTTTACTTTAAAAAAAAAAGAGAAAGAAAGAAAGAAGAAGAAGTTGAAAGGCCGGATCTATTTGAATGAAAGAAGAAGAAGAAGTTGAGGGCCGGCTGCGAGATCCGGCCTCTTCCCCTCTAAATCGGCCTCTTCCCCTCCAAATCGCAACCTCTTACATTCAAGGGGAGGTGGAAGGCAGGACGAGATCCAGCCGCAGGCCTTCAACTTCTTCTTCTTCTTCTTTCTTTCTTTCTCTTTTTTTTAAAATTTTTTTCTTAAGTAAAACGCGGACACACTCACACACGTTTAAATATATTTTTTTGGTTTTTTTTAAATTAAGAAATAAAAAGGAAAGAAACGCGACTTTAAACCGCGTTTTAGGAAAAAAAAACGCGGTTTAAAACCGCGTTTTTATAAGAAATTTAATTTCTACCCCATCTCCGAGAATAAATACCCAATTAACACATAAAACGCGGTCTGAAACCGCATTTTTCTGACATATCTGCAAATTTTGAATATTTGTGTAAATAGTTTCAATGTGTGAATTTATCCGTAAATTTTTATTTTTAATGAATATTTCAAAAAAAATTATATATACATATATATATATATATGTATGTATGACATAATATAATATATATATATATAATATATATAGTATTACATTATTATTATTATTATATATGCGGGACGGGACGGGATTTGCGGGATTGGGACGGGTCGTCCCGCGTCTCGTCCTGCATAATTTTTGTAGGGCGGGACCGGGACGGGATTCACTATTTTTTTTGAAATCCCACCGGGATAGGGATGGGACCGGGACGGGCCCGGGATTTGTGTCCACCCCTAGGCGATTGTGTTCCCTGTGTGTTTGAAACCCTAGGCCTCGACCCCCTTATATAGCTGCAGAAATCATCCTTAACCCCAAGCAAAGGAAGATTATAGTCTCACTATACCATGACACAACTAAGGCAATGAACATTAAGTCGTCGCCTGAATGACCCTCACATTACTTGAGCATTCCGGCAATGAATATGTCATTACCTGAATGGTGGTTGCTTCAAGCCTGTGTCTCCAATCTTCAGGTCACGAACAACCGTTTGTTTGTTGCCTGAGACAGTTTAGGCGACAAACAAACCATTCATTGCCTAAATATGGTCAATGGTCTGGCAATCTGCCTTATCCATTCAGGTGACGAGAGAAGTTCATTGCCTGATATAGTTGTCAGATCTTAGGGCTTTTCAAGCCCGCCCATTAACATGCATTCAAGTGATGAACTGGTTCGTCGCCTGAACATTCAAGTGACAAACATAAATCACCTATGTTCGTCACCTGAATGTGTTCTGATTTTAAAAAAAATTGAAGCAATGAATATATTTTTTCCGTCACCTGAGTAAGTTTTCATTAAAAAAATTATATACTTACAATGGTTTTTTCTACCACCTATTTTTGTCATAATAAATAAAGGGGGATTTTGTGAAATGCCCAAAAAAAATGTCCTAATTGGTGAATTGTCCACGTTTTGGGACAAATTGGTGAAATGTCCACAATATAAAGCATAAACCACCTCCTACACGGTCTCTCTCCCGTCCATCTCTGCGAGCGACTCCTTCCTCCGTCCATCTTCCCCCATCTCCGGCGATTCCTGAATCCAGCTCCTCCGTCCATCTCCGGTCCTTTGGTCGCCTCTTCCGATAGATATCTGATCAGACAAGCTCTCACTCGTAGATCTGGCTACTTGGCTTCGTAGATCTAGCTCTCCGATTGTTTAGGGTTTCGATCTGTTCGAGAGGGACATCCATTCGATCTGGTTGTATGGAGGTAAGTAGATCTGTCTCAACCTCTCTGAATTTGTACGTGCTGATTGCGCTCGATTGTTTAGGGTTTTGCGTTTCTGTCATATGTTTGATTTCAATTCAATTGATTGCAATTTGGATCTCCGGTGTCATCGGCACATTTCCTCTTGCTCAGCGTTCACTTGGAACGAAAAGAGTGCTCACTTGAGGCTGACGATGAAATCAATTCTCATACAGCCGTAATAATTCGTGTGCTTATATATTCTCAGAATCAGAAGATCAAACAGATGCTGCAGTTTTGGTCAAGGAATGGTCGTCCAGCTAGCACACACCTACTTTCATATGCTCTGAGACTTGCGTACGATGTTGAGCGAGCGAGCGAGGTCGAGGGAGCGGCCTTCATCACCTCAGATCTGGTTGTATTGTAGGTAAGTGTCGATACTCTGTCGAGGGAGCGTATAGCAGCAGTGTACTCATTCCATTATTGTCAATTGTGTCTTCCTTGTTACTTGCCTTTCTTAATTTCTGGCTTTGCTGAACTATTTTCAATTGTGTCTGATTTGATCTCAAGGGGATAGATTTGGGTGGATTAGAGATGAAGAGATGGTGCACCAATTGTTTGATTTCTTTGACTTTGCTGAACTATTTTCAATTGTTTTCCTTATCAATCGATCGAAGATCGATTGATAAGGAAATCGATCTTTGCTTCCGACAGTTTATGCTCGTTTCTGCTATATCTGAATCAAATACAGTCGAATCTAGTGATTACAACAATGGAATGACAGAAAATGTGCGCCAAAGGCACAAATTTTGTTTGATTTTTGATGTATCAATTACTGTTTATACTCGTGTTTGCTATCTCTTTGATTTTGAAGTCTCCATTCGAATATGTGCCTGCATCAGCCTAGGTTCTGCAGCAGGAGCCTTGGTTTCTTTTTCATCAATATTTGAATGCTTACCGCTGTGGAGCTTGTGTGATTATTTAGATTCGGTGTTGGGTTAAGCACTCGAATAGGGGGGAAAAGATCTCTGATGTTTGGGAGTATTACTGACAGAAGTGTTCCTTTAGTATATTTTGCTAAAGAATTGTATATTGAACATGGTGTTCTACTGGCAGTACGCTTCAAAATATACTAAAGAAGTGTGATTTCTGCTAAAATAACTTAGGAGTTGTGCAAAACTGCAATTGTCCAACTTTTTTTTCAATGTCCAGCTTTTTAGCAATGTCCAGCTTCTTTTTCACTCACCTGTGCAAGGCTTCTGCATTTTGATTTGTATGCGGCTTTTATGGAAATAGTCCTAATTATTCTATTGTACATTGCTACTTGGATTATGTACCATGGATGTAGTTACTAAGATATATTAAACTGGAATGTTGATTGTTCTAGAGGTTTTTGAGAGTAAGACAATTCACAACTGAGATGTGTTAATGATTGTTAATTTACATATAGTACTACGTAATATAGTATAATAGCAGGTTAAAATGGGATGAGCATATATTGTGCCTTATTATGCCCTCTCTTTTCCCTTTAGGATCCTTTAATTTCTTGTGTTTGCAGTCCCATGTCCCATGAATCCCCAATAAAGCAAAATGCTGGGCACTAAGGTTAAAATTACAAAAAAGCAAACACTACCCTGTGTACTTATCATTACTTAACCATATTTCATCTCTTTTAATGCAGAAGATGCCCAAAGAGAAAATAGAGAGACTGAGAGAGTGAGAGAGAGAGTGAGGACATAACTAAATTTCAGGTGCACCAAGATAGCTAGCAGTCTATTTTCAGGCAAGAATGGAGCAATGCAGCCCTCTTGGATGGCTCTACTACCCGCAAGAAGAGGTAAAGAATTAAACCGACTAACAAACTTCTCTTTGCATTCCTTCGATTTACCTTTTAGCGAAAAATGAGTTAACAATGTGAAACAATTACAGGACATGGGAGAGCTGAAAAGATTCCTAGTGTAGACCACAATGGAGATGGAGGCTACTGTCCTCGCAGCGCAAGACGAGATCTTGAGGAAGGAGGAGGAGCTAGCTCACATGAGGGATCTCCTCATGGTGGCTGTCAAGGAAAGAGATGAAGCTCAGTTCAAATGCCAAAAGCTCCTTGTTGAGAAACAACAACTCCAACTGCAACACCACCATCTCCTCCTCAAGTCTGTTTCTTTTACCAATGACGAAAACAAGACCTTAGCCAGAGACACCAAAACCACCAGCCTCTCCTCTTCCAACAGCGACGAAATTTGGTAGAAATCGAGCTGAGAGACGGGATAATTAAACCCAAGTTTCTCTCTTTTATCTTTTCATGGTAGTCTAGTTTTAGCAAAACATGTAAAGAAAGAGGAGGAAATGAATATGGCTATAGTGACTAGTGAGTATTGAGCAATAGTTAATTTAGGGGAATATCATGACTTTGAATTGTATGTTTCTATTTGCTTCAAACTTGTGCAATAAATGAGCAAACGAGTTAAATTCGAACAAAAACAAAACGAGCTCAAAATAAGCAAAATGAACACATTAAGCAAAAACGAGCCTAGCTACGATGGCTCAACATGAAAATAAACGAGCTTATTCTGCCCAAGCTTGAGCTTCATGTTCAGTTCATGAGCCGAGCATGAAAAATTGCACATTCAAACTAAAATTGCACTTTTTTTCTCGTGTCAGCACTTTTTGAAATTTTATATTGGTGTGCACTTTTTGAAATTTTATATTGGTGTGCAAATATAATATTGTGTTGTGCAAATATAAGGTTATGTTGTGCAAATATAAGTTTTTATTAAATTTGATTTGAAGATTAAAATAGTTTATTTGAAATTTAATAAAAAAATTTCAAACAATCTTAAAAATAATAGGTTTTTATAAAAACTTAAGATATGAGATTGAGAATTAATATAAATAAATTGATGATAAAATTTTATCGTTCAATAGATAATTAATTAATAATAAAATATTATTATTAGATATAATGAATTAAAATAATCAATCTTAATAACTACCGAAGTTAAATATAAGACCATGTTGTGCAATAATCTATTGAGCAACTATAAAATAATATTGAGAAAAAATAAAATCATTTTGAGCACAATTTCACAAGTCTCAATTGTTGTGCAAATATAACCTATTGTCGAGAAAAAATAAGATCATGTTGAGCAAATTTCCACCAATCCCTCATGTTGTGCAATTATAGTCTATTGATGAGCAACAATAAGACCATGTTGAGCACAATTTCACAAGTCTCAATTGTTGTGCAAATATAATCTATTGTTGAGCAAAAATAAGATCATGTTGAGCAAATTCCCACCAATCCCCCATGTTGTGCAATTATAGTCTATTGATGAGCAAAAATAAGACCATGTTGTGCAATAATCTATTGAGCAACTATAAAATAATATTGGGAAAAAATAAGATCATTTTGAGCACAATTTCACAAGTCTCAATTGTTGTGCAAATATAATCTATTGTTGAGCAAAAATAAGATCATATTGAGCAAATTTCCACCAATCCCTCATGTTGTGCAATTATAGTCTATTGATAAGCAAAAATAAGACCATGTTGTGCAAATTTCCACCAATCCCCCATGTTGTGCAATTATAGTCTATTGATGAGCAAAAATAAGACCATGTTGTGCAATAATCTATTGAGCAACTATAAAATAATATTGAGAAAAAATAAGATCATTTTGAGCACAATTTCACAAGTCTCAATTGTTGTGCAAATATAATCTATTGTTGAGAAAAAATAAGATCATGTTGAGCAAATTTCCACCAATCCCCCATGTTGTGCAATTATAGTCTATTGATGAGCAAAAATAAGACCATGTTGTGCAATAATCTATTGAGCAACTATAAAATAATATTGAGAAAAAATAAGATCATTTTGAGCACAATTTTACAAGTCTCAATTGTTGTGCAAATATAATCTATTGTTGAGCAAAAATAAGATCATGTTGAGCAAATTTCCACCAATCCCTCATGTTGTGCAATTATAGTCTATTGATGAGCAAAAATAAGACCATGTTGTGCAATAATCTATTGAGCAACTATAAAATAATATTGAGAAAAAATAAGATCATTTTGAGCACAATTTCACAAGTCTCAATTGTTGTGCAAATATAATCTATTGTTGAGCAAAAATAAGATCATGTTGAGCAAATTTCCACCAATCCCTCATGTTGTGCAATTATAGTCTATTGATGAGCAAAAATAAGACCATGTTGTGCAATAATCTATTGAGAACATACAGAAATCTGTTATCAACCTCTCAACTTTGAAACCAGATATAGAACTGTGGGAATGAAGATATATCACAGAAGCAAGCTAAATACACTAATTCTATACTATGAAATCACATTATAACTTGCTTCCTGTAGGCTTCGGCAATTGGCACTGGAGGATCGAGAGAGAGCCATCAAATATCTGGTTTGCAATCCCTTGATTTGCAGCTTCTGTGTAATGTATGTTGTCCCAGCTAATGTATTCAGATGGATTGCCGCAGGAAGTAACGAAAAGCTCCGTCCCATTCACAACCAATGTATTCTAGCATTTGAGTTTTGGATTGTCAAGATTCTTGCAGCAATAACCAAGAGGATCGATGAAGCATGCGGGTTACAGAACATCAAGTGATACCATATTTCTTAGCTTCCCGAATAAGATAATACTTGGCTGTGTAAATGTCAACATAGACAAGAAGTGAATCCGGAAGCTGAACCCTCAGCTGGGATACCCTGTTCCTGAGCTGATTGTTGAACTCCTCAGCAATCTCATTGTATGACTTAATACAACCAACTTCATCGGTATTTTCGGGTTTGGGGGGAAATTTTATCACAAAGTTCTTAGTTAGCTTTTAGGGCTGCTGGAATGGAGCGGTTCTTGGGGCTGGTGAAAACTTGCCCCTGTTAGGTGGAGTGACCGAGAGAGATCGTGCTAGTAAAGGAGATTAGAATTAGGATACAGGGATTTTATTTAAATGAAGCACAAGCGCACAGTTCATATGATCACACATTATTGTTTTGCATTGCATCTGTCCTCTTTGTCTTCCACTTTCAAGCCATTTGAAACATATGTTTGATACTGTAAACAAATATAACACAACTCTAAGAAATCCTGAAGGAAAACTTTTCAGTATGAAAATGTGACTGTTTCATGAAGGTTTTTTTGTGCTGGATCAGTTACATGTACTGTTTTACTATTATAGATAGAACCTCTTTGAAAATAATATTTTGGTGTGCAAATATAAGTTTACGTTGAGCAAAAATAATATTGTGTTGTGCAAATATAAGTTTATGCTGTGCAAATATTAGTTTATAAAATTGCACTTTTTAGTTTTGTATTTAAGTTATAAAATTGCACTTTTCAATTTTATATTTGAACTTTTTCAAACTAAAATTGCACATTTAAGTTCTAAAATTGCACCTTCAAACTAAAGTTGCACTTTTTAATCTAATTTGTACACTTTATTATATTATTCTCGTAGCAATAAGATATCGGGTTCGAGTATTTCACTCCCTCCACTGTAACACACTAACACACAGGAAGAGCTTGAGAATACAGATACATCTCGAAAGAGATTTTAGCAACAAATCAGTTCTTTGTGACAGAGTATTTCTCTCCCATGCGCGAGTTTGACAGATCATGGCCAGGTAAGTATTCATACTGAATCTACAAGTAACTATATACTTCTGGAGATCTCTGTATGTTTCTTGAGCATTCTAATTCCTATATTCCAGCTGTGTACTTCTTGTATGATCTGTCACCAATTACGATGACAATCAAAGAGCAGCGTCGCAATTTCCTTCATTTCTTCACTCGTCTGTGTGCAGTATTAGGTGGTACATTTGCTTTGACAGGTACGCCCTTGTGGCAAGCATCCAAAAGGGCCTGTATTATGTATCCAAAATGTCCTTGCTCCTAGCTGATGGAGTTTCTGAACACGAATCAATAAGATCGAAGATGATAAGTGACATTACCAAGCCAAAAAGCACAAGTATTCATTGAAAAAAAAAACAGAATCTAACAGTTAAACTTGTCGATGGGGTGGACTGATCTAGAGCCTAGATATAGTAGTCAAGCATAAACTAGACACAAATCCCCATCTTACAAAGAACTATATGAACAGATAAGGTTTACCTCTATAGCTGAAGCCAAATGATTGACTACGTCAGGAATGGACTTCAGAACTTCCTCCTCAGACATTGACTTTAACCCGTAATGAATGTCATTTTGACCAATGTCAATTGTATAAAGGGCTTCTGCAAAGTCCTTAGGATTCGGTAAACGTCTCTCAATTTTTATAACCCTAACTGAAAACCAAACAAGTGACTGATCCAGCATTAAACAGTCTAAAAAGCTTAGCAGTGGTCAGATTGTTGAGTGAAAATTTCAAGTATATAATATCATTCAACCTTTTCTATATAACTCGTTCGTTCGCTCTTTTAACTGTTCAAACTGCAAGAGCTGTATGTTCAGAGAAAGAGGGTTAAATCCATATCCGTAAAGCTTTTCATCAACAGGCTGACCTGTAGTCCCACTAACTGCGAAATCTGCTCCATGCTGAAACTTTCCTTCAATTGAATCCAAATATGAACTCAAATATGGTAATCCCAACTTTTTAGCTGCAAAGATCAACCAAATGGAGAGATAAAAGAACTCATTTTATGCAGTGAATAACGATCTCTCAAGTCCGATGAAGAGGGGAAACAACTGATCACTCTCCATATTCTTTATATCAACCTAGTTGCAAATTAATTCAGAGAAATTCTGAATGCTACAAGGCCAAAACCAATCAAGCAAGAACCTCATCAGCAACTAGCCTATTGCTCAAGGTCTAGACAGTAGCAATTTGTATAGATATCAAACAAAGAACCAGCCAGTAAAGGCATTACAAGAAAAGCCAACAATGTGCAAGACTCACCCCATAGAAAGAGATAGCTTCATCAGAATCTGTGTGGCAAATCAAGCACTCCACAGCAAGAAAAATTAATGACCACTCACTCGGTAATAAATTAGAAAAAACAACAGTAAACCAACACAAGAACAAGAACTCTAACATTAGAAAAAACAATAGTAAACCACACAAGAACAAGAACTCTAACAGGACAAGCACAAACCTCCCAGTCCAGGTAATTACGCGCAGACGCGAAATTGATTTCTAATCAAATTCAATAGTGTAAAATCAGGTCCAAAAAGACCACCTGCATTAAGAAAGACTATGACTGTAAAATTGCACCTGAACCGTGGAAAGAAAGCACTACTAATCCCTTAAGTAATATTGACTATATTTATATCTTCCGTACTAGCATCACTCCTGCAGAACTTACCACCTGCATTAAAAAAGGGCTCATACAATGTTTCAATTGAATTAAATCAAGATAATCAAAATTTCAAATCACAAGTTAAAGCATGTTATTTGAAGCTTCAACTGAATGAGCTACTGGAATTTGGTGCTTCTATTGTTCAATGACAATCACATACTGTATAATTATACTATGCCAAACACAATCAAATTGAAGCACAATCAAATTGATAGGTTCTTCTCGGGGCACATGATTCCACCGATACTCTCTCATGTCACCTTTGTGTGCATGATTCCACCATAACAGCAATCCTCTAATGTAATGCACAGCAATCCTCTAATGTAATGCACAGCAATCCTCTAGTTTCCTCTTTAATCAATTGATGAGGAGGAGAGATAAAGAGAGAGTACCGGTGTCATAGCCAAAGAGAAGGTCGCCGATTCCAGCGGAGAAGGATAGATGGAGGAAGATAGGAGGCGGCCTTGAGACAGAGGAAGAGTGCGGACATGGAGCTCCGTTTCCATGGATGTCGATCTGCTCCGAATCAACAGCCACAGCAACTCCTTGCAGTTGTACGACGGCGCCGGCGTTGATTCTTATCCCTCTTCATCTCTCCACGCTATCGACGAATTGAGCGTATAATAGGAAGAGGAATCGCTCAACTTCTACAGATCGAGCACCATCAGAGCATCGAATCCAGGAGGAAGAGCATGGAATCGAGCACCATCGGAGCGGACGTCTTAGATAGAAGGGAGTCTGAGGTAGTCGACGTCGTCGGCGGAGTCTAAGGCCGATGCGGAGGAGCCAGAAGGAGATACCGTCATCCGGGAGGCGAGGGTCTAGAAGCCGCCCTGGAAGACGCGGAAGTGGTGCGCTCCTTCGTGTCCTTGGCCCAGACAAGCTCCAGCGCCTCCTCCATTGTTGACGGAGCTCGGATGAGAGGGGAGGGTTAGAGTTTCGCCGGATTTTCCATAGATCTGTAAAAGGGAGAGAGAGGGGAGCGTTTTCAGATCTGTATTAGGGTTATATAGTGGACAGATTTTCAATTTGTCCAAAAAGTTGGACAATTCACTAATTTGTCTTAAAAAAGTGCCTGTTTGACAAATTTTTTCATAAATAAAACCTACGTACCAAACACGTCACAAACACAACATGGACATTGCACAAGCAAAGCTCGTATATATACTTAAACAACCTACACAAAAAATGTGGAAAGCAATGAGCCTGGGTGTTAATCCGAAGACCCTGAGTCTAATACGCAATGAGCTACCACCTGTTTTGCTACCACCTAATCAGCAGTGAGCTAATATGAAGAGCATGGGTGTTATTTATTTGAGGAAGTGGAGGAACGACAAGAGTGAATATGCTAAAAAAAGAGGATAAACTATTTAATTTATAATCATATATAATTAGTTCAAAGTGAATGTAGCACGATATGACTCTAATGCAAAAAAGGTGGGAAGGCAAGAATGACATTTTACCTTAACAAAGAAGTGGTATTTTCTATCACTCAACAGGTCCAACATAGAACCACAAGTAAGTGGATCTACACACAACTCGTACATGAGCTGCATATTTTCAACACTCAAAATTCAAGATAGAAAACTAATCGTGCAATCCTCTTAAACAAAATGGATACAAAGCTAAACACTAACCTGGAAGCCAAATTCGTTGAGCAAACCATTGATTTCAGGCCTCAATAGTTTGTTCAATATTTCAAGAATAACCTTCAAGCAACTAGAAGTTCAAAAAACCTATCTAAATTTTAGTATTTCACGACAAAAATGCAAGAAGAAACGACATCTTAATATCATAAAGCATTTGTACCTGTAATTAAATTTTGGCTGCAGAACTGTACATTCAATAGGGATATCTAAATCAAACTTTTGGGGCAATTGATTGATGTGCGCCTATTTGACCATGTTTTGTGCTTACATTTATTCCATTTTTTTTATCATATTTCATACTTTTAGGTTCGGAAAGTAGAGAATTTGTGTAGATTATGTTTATTTGTAAGATATAGAGGTCTACACAAGTTTTGGTTTAATTTCGCAAGATTTGGAACATTTTTATGCAATAACAAGACAAGCTGGAAAAGCACTCGATCTTGAGACAGAGAGCTCGACCTCGACCAAAGTGCTCGACATCGACTGACCATGCTCGATGTCGATTGAAGAAAAGTGGTCAAACAGAGGCTAAGGCAAGAGGAGAGAATGTCGACTACTACCAACGGAGATCAACCGAAATGAAGCACTCGATGTTGACATGTCCACTCGACATCGACTGGCACACAAACGTGGATTGGGCCGGATATTTGGGAGATTACTTAGTCACATTAATTATTTATCTTCTTCCTAAGATACTTCTATCCTTATGGATAATTTCTAATTTACCCTAGGGAATTTATTTCAGATAAACATTATATTTAGATAGGATTTATCTTTTCCAAATTAGATAGAGTTTTATTTTTTAATAGGTAATTTAGTTTACTATAAATAAAGGCATTAGGCCTAGGGTTTAATCATCCAAGAACACAAGCAATTGTGTGCCCATAGAGTAGAGAGCGGTCGACAGTGGTGAGAGAAGAAGAAGACAGTTGTAAAGTTTTGGTTTTTATGCAAGTTTTGAGTTTTATTTTTATGATGTTTTGTACAATCATGATTGAGTAGTCGTCCTACTTCTAGGGTTAGAGTTAGCCCGACAATAGTCATGCATGTGTGCTTGAATCCCTTATTTTCTATGTTCTTATCATCCTCTATCTTATGTTTAATCCTTTGTGAGTTGAGGATCATTCTTTATTTGCAATATATGAAGCGAGAGTGAACTATTTTGTGAATTTTGATAGTAATTAGGTTTTGTTTGCACGAGTTGACTAAACCCTAATTATGAAAAGGATAGAAACAAATAGGTTTTTATGCGAGAGCCTCTATATTCCTATTTGTTGATTACGAGAGTTGTCATATGATGAGAAAGGCATAATCTTTCTATGGTTTAAGTGTGAAGCATGCATGGTTGTTGTTGTGGTGAATCCCTACCTTGGAAGCTTTAGTTTGTTAATATTTACAAATCAAAATTGTTGTTTTCTGATCATATTTTCTTCATCATCCTTATTTCTTTCGATCTTTTTTATCGAACAATAAATTACTGCTTTCTGTGATTTCTGTTTATTGTCTGCGAGTCCACTCAATATCAACTGCCGCTATCGATATCGAACTACCTGCTGCTATTATCTCAAGTCGACAGTTTTTTGCGTCGACCTATATTCTTGAATTCACTCGACATCGACCCCCATAGTTGACGTCGATCTCTTTGTTTGTGTTGTGCAGGTTTTGTTGGAGCACTAGAAATCGACTACCCCTGTTAATATCGACCTATCCAGTCAATATTGAGGCTACTAGTCGACGTTTACAAAATCTTTTCAAGACTATTCAGGAACCGCTGACTCGCGTTCTCGTGGATCGATCCTGATTCCCTACTACTACAAGGGAGGGAGTCTTGTATTTTATTTGCCGGGAGCGAGGATTGATTTAGTTTTATTTACATATTTGCTTATTGAATTCCCCCTCCTAACAAATTTTGGCGATGTTGTCGGGGAGGCATCAATCGCGCCCTGTTTAGTCTTTCTAATCATTTTCTCTAGCGTTGTCTTGAAGGTGTATACGATGCTGATTGCACACCCGAATTTCCAGCTTTAGACAAACCAGAGCGTTTTCTTCGTCTACAAGAAAGAGCTAAAAGGATAACGGCGAACAAAGAAACCATGCAAGAAAAGCTCGAGAGGCTTCGAAAACAAGTAGCTAGAAGAATTCAATACAAGGGACACCGAACGCACTCGGGCCCAATAGAGAATGGAGGCTAGGATCAATCGTGAGGTCCAAGCCCAAAGAGAAGCCCAATAGATACTGAACCAGATCCCACAAAACGTCAAAGAATACTTGCACCCTACGCTGGCGGTGCCGGAGTCTCCTATAATCCTCCCTGTTGTATCCTTTGAAATTAAAACAAGTTTCATTGCAGAGATTAGGAGACACACTTTTGAGGGAAAGGGCTTTGAATGCCCTATGGCGCATATTACTACTTAAATTGATTTATGTGACACCATTGCTGACAGTGTCAATCTTGAGTATGTGCGTCTTAAAACTTTCAGGTGGTCGCTAGCAGGAAAGGCTCTGTATTGTTGGAAAGCTTGGCCCCACGATCCATCCGCACGTGCGGTGAACTTAGAGACCTATTTCTCAACAAGTTCTTTCCACCATCGAAGACGGCACATATTCACCAGAAAATCATGTCTTTCATACAGAAGCCAGGAGAAACGCATATTGTTGCTTTTATTGCTTAAATTTTTACTTTTACAACTTGATTGACACCAACATTTATGCAAATTTCACAAGAACAACACAATCAACCAAACAATTTTTTAAAAAATAAAAATAAAAATGCTACACCATTGAGATCGTAAATAATACCAAACATCCCCTAACAAAAACATAAAATTGCTAACAAGAGCACCAAAACTGAACTAATATTCCATCAACCCCCTAAATTCTCAATCAAACAACGAAAAATGCAAGAATCCAGAATTTTCCCAAATTAATAACACATCTAGAGATTAGATACACTTACAACGTTTCAGCTAAATTCAACAGAAGGATAAGATGTTCTCCCCATTTTATAATATATTGATTCTTTGCATGCAACTATAATCAATTGTGTTTTGTTTAACATAAAAGATTGAATTTGCAGGTGCAATTTAGGTAGAATTAGGCTAAAATTAAAAATCCATTTTTTCAGGTTGTAGCTAAAATAGAAATCTGGAAGGACTCACAAAGATCGATGAAATCAGGAAGTTGATGGAGGCCCTAAATAACTCTTAACCTTCAAGCTCATAGTGGAGAATTGGAGGTCTCGCCGGTCTCGCCCTTTTGCTTCTCCATCTTCAAGTCTTCAACACCCATCTCCTGCTTGCTTTCTCCCCACCACCGCCTACTTTGCACTTTCCCAATTTCATAGGTGACTTAACTTTTTTTTATTGTCTAAATTTTACTTTTTTAATTTTGAAACTTATCAACAAAATAATCATTTACCAACTCCACATGTCTTCTTTTTTTATACTTGACTAAATTAATAAAAAAAAAACAATTCAATATGAAGTACTCTTTTATAGAATTCGTACTCAATAATTAGGCAACAATCATACGTCTTTGCTGCAAGGTTCTAGTGGTGAACCTAAACTTTATTCCTGCTAATTTGAGTTGGAGTTTTTTGAATTTTGGGCATGTTTCATTCCTGTGTAAAAAATAAGTAAGGATGAATATGGATTTGGTAAATGCAATAAAGTTTTTAAACATGCTAAACATTGAAAGGTATTGGATTGATAGTAGTGCTTACTTAGTGATTTGAAGTCAAGTTGGCGAAGGCTGCCTTGAAAACAATGTTTCTTGTGTGGTTTCTATACCCTCCGGTGTCTTCCTTTAAGTAGATTTTTAGCCCTTTTGGATCTGTTAGCATGCTAAACAATGTTTCTTGTGTGCTTTCTGTGTCCTCTGGTGCCATCAAATCATAAAAGGTTTTTCCAACAATTGCCACTGGGGCAAGTAAATATGTACCTACTATTGCGCGTTTGAACATTTGCGACATGTAGTTGGCATTCATAGGTAACACCCTGTGGATGAGAGGCTCATGTGGTTAGAATGTGTTATGAGACGATTCAATGTGTGGCTGAAATTGTGGAAATATAGTTAGTAGAGAAAAACTTAATATACTGGTTTATTTGCTCTTCCTCATTCTAGTGCCTCCAAGAGCGATCCCTTAACAACGCGGTGAGCATCCTCAGTGATGTACCTAGATAACTTATACATTAGTTAGTTAATATATGTGTATGACTACAATGGGTGGAAATGATTTGGAGGGTGTTGAGAAGCTTGTAGTTGTACGTGTTTTGGCTAATGAATTCTTTTAGTTGTGGGATGTTTGCATCATCAAAGACAATTATTGATGAGCTGCTGGAGAGATTCAACTCATCTGTAAAGAGAACATTGTATAAGATTGTTAGCTTCATGTAGGAGGTTTTGGGCTATAGACATAGGATATGTATGTTGTGTACATACGTTTGTATTCCTTAACTTGCATTGCCACTAAAATGACTGCATACACCTTAGTATGTGGGATTTACGGCTAAGGGGAGTTCCTTACCAAGCCGTCCCCATAGGGTTACTCGGATTATGTGACCCCTGTATTATGAGGTTTAGATTAGGAAGAAAAATAAAATTAAGTGGGAAAAGTATTAGGCTTAAAACAAAACGTGAGGGACATAAATTTCTTAATGAAAAGTATAACTCAATTTCTCATTACCTTTCATTGATGAGGTCAAAATTGAGTGCATGTGAACCGTTTAGGGTAGTTGGTTTCCTAACATTTGTAACACAACCTATAACATCTGCAAATTAAAAAAAATAGGTTTGTTTCAATTACAAGCCTGCATATACAGCAGTATATTGATTTGTTTTGGTTGATTGAGACCATAATTGATTCACCAATAAAATATCTCTTGTTTGTAGGTTGGAGTTCCTCGTATGGGATCATCCGGAAAGGATATCGGTTGAAAGATGCAGAGGTTGGTGCAGTTTTGGTGATAATGGTAGATCCTTCTAATTCAATCATATGCTCATTATCTTTGAGAACTCGAAACTCTTCCGGGGTAGGTTGCACTTTGAATTTCCTCAGGTAATATATGCCCATTGTTCCAAAAAAAGTCTGGGTGGCCGCCTAGTCCCCGCCTAGGCGCTAGGCGGTCGGTGACCTTCGAGTCAAGGAGCTTGGCGGGTTTCTGGGCGGTTTTGGGCGGGTCTGAGCGGGTCTAGACAGGTCTAGGCGATTTTGGGATGGTCTAGGCAGGTCTAGGCGGTCTAGGCGGTTTAGTTAAAAAATACAAATTTAAAAGTTTTAACCCAAATGAATACATAGAAGTCTAGAAGATTAATGTTCAACCATGATTATATTTTAAAATTTAAGTTTTATTATACAACTTCTAGGTTGTTTTAGACTTTGATTATGTTTTATGTTATTGATTTTGTGTCGGTTGAACATGAAGCGTTATGGTTTATGCTTATTGGCTTTGGAAAAAGGTTGAACAATACATGGACTATGAAGATTATGAAATTTTATTAATTTATATGGCCTTTATTAGGTCTTTTACATGACTTACAAGTAAAAATACATGTTACAATAAAAACTCTGCCTAGACCCTTGACCCCACCTCTCCGCCGAACACCCGCCAAGCGTTTTTTGGAACATTGTATATGTCACCTTCTTCTAGTTTTATAAAGCAATGGGCAACATTACGTTTCACATTACATTGAATAATATTTCCCTGTGCAAATGACAATGCGCAAATTGTAGAGTAATGTGTTATATTCAAATAGATCGAAGAATGTGGAGAATCTTGTGGGTCTGACATACCTTTTCGTCAGACACGATGAAGTTTGTGCTAAGGTATTTTCCTTTTGGAGTAAGAACATCTCATTTTCGACATATCATCACTTTGATTTTGGCTTATTGACCTGTGCACAGATCATGAACGAAAACATGATCTTCTTTTTCTGGCGATTCACGAAGGGGAGCCATAGAGATGTTGTATGGAACCGATGGAATAACTTTCTGGTGGGATGTGTTGCTGAAAATAGATAATGTTTGAAATCTTTGTTGGTATTTCAAAATATATTTGATTTGATGGCTTATAGGTTAGAATTTGAAAGACTTATACGTTAGAATATGAAAGGTTGTTTTGAAGGTTATGTGATGCAAGCTAAATAATACTCCCTCCGTTAATTAAAACTTGACGTTTTACTATTTACGCACGCTTTTTGAGGTATTAAAAATTATATAAAATATTAAATTTTTTAATGTATTTTTTTAATAATTTCATACTTATTACTATTAAGTATGGATTTATAAAAACAAATGTAAAAAAAGTTAATATTTTATATAGTTTTTATCGTTCTAAAAAAACGTGCATGAATAGTAAACGACAAGTTTTAATTAACAGAGGGAGTATTAACTTAAATGTATATTGTAACGTTCGGAATGTATAAGACAACTACTTTGATATGTAAGGTTAGAGCTGGCAATTCGGGTCATTCAGTCGGGTTCGGGTCGATCATATTCGGGTCGGGTCACTGATGAGTCGGGTCAACTCGGTCAAAATTTCTGTGTCGGTCTTGGTCGGGTTGAGTCGGGTCATATTCGGTCAAAATGAAATTCAAATTGGTCGGGTTTCGGTCAGAATCGGGTTGGACCCATTCGGGTTTTCGGTCAGAATCGGGTCGGTCTCTTTCGGGTTTCGGGTCGGTACTCGGGTCGTTCTCATTAAGGTTTCAAGTAGAAGCGGGTCTACATTTGTTTCAAACTTTTAATTATTTGGGTTGAATTTGTTGAATCATGTTCATTCGGGACTTTCGGGTAATCAATTTTATTAAATTGAATATGTAATTCATGTTATTTATGTAGTTCAAAAAGTATTTTAGTAAAATTAAATATGATTCAATATATAATCTACTCATTGAATTGCCTCGTAAGCTCCAATGTTGTTAAAAACTCGATTCGATCCTACAATTCCAACGATCCTACGATCTAAAAATGGAAAAACGATCCCGATCTTTTTTTTTGCGATTATAACTATCCTATAAAATGTCTATTATAAGAAATTTCTAATATGTACGGATGTACCCTTTAAATCTAAGAAATTTATAATATATTTAGTTAATTTATATTATATTTAGTTTATTTTTAAAATTTTACAAGTTTTATGGGTATTTTTTATGATTTAACATAATATTTATCTAATATTAAACATTTAAACATATTAACTTCATTTTAAAAAAATTCATCCATGCGGTTGGATCTTACGATCCTACGATTCGATTCTACGTACGATCTGATCCTTACACCTTTTTACCGATCCGATTTAGAATCCTAATTTTAATAACATTGGTAAGCTCATTCTGTTCATCATTAATTTCATTTAAATTTGGCAATATATTGTTATCAAAATCATACTTGATTCCCTATCTAAAAGATAATTCAAGTTATTATATTGTTATTTGTGTCTTTCAAAAAGTAGTTTTCAAAATAAATTTCATTACGTATATGATTCAAGTTATAATATCCTCATTGTACTCATCTTTTATTATTGAGAAATGAGAATTTTGAATTCAAGTCGATCATTCATCATTAAATGAGTAAACGAGTAATGATTTACATCAATCTATATGAATATATTATGAGTTGATGACTTTTGGAGTTTTGAGTAATCTAGTAAACCGAAATTTTTATTTTGATCAATGAAATTTTTATTTTGTTTAGAATTAGCATTAAATATATATATATATATATTCAAGGATATTCAGGTCGGGTTGGGAGTCGGGTCGGTTGGGAGTCGAGTCGGGTTGGGAGTCGGGTCTGTTGGGAGTTTGGTCGGGTTGGGAGTCGGGTCGGGTTGAAATTCGGGTCGGGTTGGAATTCGTGTCGGGTCCGGGTTGAGTCGAGTTTGTCTATATTCGGGTCACTTCGGGTTTCGGGTCAAAATCGGTCGGGCTCGATTTCGGGTTCGGGTTATGCATAATGCCAAATTTTTGGGTTCGGTCGGATTTCGGTTCGGGTGAGTCGGTCGGGTTTCTCGGGTCGGATCAGGAATTGCCAGCTCTATGTAAGGTTATAGGGCTCATCAATGCTAATCAATGCTCATGTGTGATTTTATATTTTTCAGGAATAATAATGTTGATAGTCATTAAAGGGTCTTGGAACACAATTTTTAAAAGTATATATATATATATATATACAAGATAGATAGATACTCATTTGTACATGTACGGGAAAACCGGAAAAGTACTACTCCATCCATTTCCAAATAAGTGACTTTTTCAAGTTAAACACGTATTCCTAAGAGGGTCAAAACTATATAAAATATTTAAAATTTAATTAATTTTTTAAATAATATTATACTTATTAATAATAAGTACGAGTTTATCAAAAAAATTATTAAAAAAATAAATATTTTATATTATTTTTTATCATTTAAAATACGTGTATAAATAGTAAAAAGTCGGTTATTTAAAAGGGTAGGGTTAATCACGTGGGGGCATAAGAGTAATTTTACCAATCAAACATGGCAGCTTGCCAGCAGAGTGCAGTCCTCCTCCATCTTCATTTTGGTCTTTCAAAGATGGCGAAGAAAGTCTGTTTCGTTCAAAGGAAAAAAACTGCCCTAAAAAGAATCTCATTTTCACCACCTGCATTTTTCTCGTTCCCAACCCAACGGTTTGGTTTTTCAAGCTCCAAACCGTAGGAACAACTTCCGACGGCCATGGCGGGTCAGCATTCAAGCTCAGGTTTGTGCCTCAGACCCTCGGTTCGGTTATCTGTTGCTTTTCCGTGCGAATTTGGAATTGCAAAATTTTCTCAGTTTCGGGGTTTTCGGAATCATCAGGTTCTAGCAAGGTATTTGAGAATCACAAATGGGAGGTTCCAACATCTGCGATTCTCTATCACTTCGGAACAAGTGCGGTCTCCGTTGCTACGGCTACCGGCTTCACTCATCCTTTAGGTTTTGCTCCCAATTTCCTTGATTTGATGCGGTTTTTCCTAATATTTGCTGTTGGATTTGGTAGCAATTTCATGCCGCTTGGTTCCTGTTATTGAATTGGTTTAGCCGTCCTTTGAAAATCATGTGAATTGTATGTATTAGGTCTTGGGACTGTTCTATTAGAATTTGGATACACGTCTCTTTTATGTTAAATTAGGATTGCCTGTTGAAATGCAAGCTAATTATAAATTCTACAACTTTATTTGGTGAACTGTGACGAAATCCTTTATATGAGTTCCCATCATACAAGATCCTCATTCCTCAATAGTCATGAAAACATAGTTCTAGTACCCACAGGGGACGAAATGAGATTACAAGTGTCCTATCTTGGGTTCGAGTCCTCGTGTATAGAGCCTTTCATAGTAACAATCTACTCCCGTAAGGCCGTAATTAGGTGGACCTACCACGAAGTGGCATACCACTTCTTTAGAGGAAATTGGACTTAATCTCACTCTGTTGTTTTTCCTCAATTCCCTTGATAATGTCATAGCTGGTCCAGAATGGACTTGTGTTCATGTAACTACTAGTCCTTCTCTAATTTAGTGGCAGGGATGTATTGATATGTATGCATTTTTTCCCTCTTATGACAAGCTTTGGACCTCTTGTATCTTTCTTTAATGCTCTTAGACATATCACATATGATGTCATGATGATGGATTAAAGATTTTAGTATCCTTTTTCATATTTTAGTTTATGGATTTTGAAATTTTTACTATAAGCCAACAAGGGTCATGTCTTTTAGTTTGATTTATTAACACACTCATATTTGTCTTAATTGTAGGTAATCTTCCGGGAACTTGCTTGTCGAATGGCTGCCCACTGCTGAACCGGCATGTTTTCTCACGTGACTCATGTTTGCAATGCAGATGTTCTTAAAGTTAGGTTGCAAATGCAACTTGTTGGGCAAAGAGGTCCTCTAACTGGAATGGTATTCTATCAAAACACTTTTGTAGAATACCCTTAATGGTGTGCATCTCAAATTATTGTGTATTTAACAGTCTATTAAACAATGCAGGGAAAAGTCTTTACGCAAATGTTGCAAAAGGAAGGGCCGAGATCGTTTTACCTTGGGTTAGGACCTGCTTTGACGAGGTCAGTTCTTTATGGAGGCCTGCGTTTGGGCTTATATGAACCTTCAAAGTATCTCTGTGAGATGGGATTTGGATCCAGTAACATACTGCTTAAAATTGCATCAGGAGCATTTGCTGGTGCCTTTGCAACTTCACTCACTAACCCAGTTGAAGTCTTAAAGGTTGTCGGTTTAGTTCTTATTCATTTTCTCTTAGCATCTTTTGGTAGAGTCCTGTACTACAGTTCTTCATCAATCAATCAATTATTAAATGTCTTGCTTCTTAATCAGGTAAGGACACAGATGAGTTCTGATCCAAGAGGAGGGGCAATAAGGGAATTGCTCAAAATTGTCTCAGAAGAGGGAAAGCTCGCCCTTTGGAAGGGTGTTGGCCCTGCTATGGCCAGAGCTGCAGCTTTGACTGCATCACAACTGGCAACATATGATGAATCCAAGCAGGTCTGGTTTCAAGTATCTTATTCTTTTCAGACATTTTTAAGACAGTATGTGCATTCTTGATAGGTGTTGTCTGTTAAGTTAGTGCCTATTGGCTAATTTTCTTTCCTTGTTCCATCCAGGTCTTGCTGAGATGGACACCTCTTCAAGAAGGATTTCAGCTTCACTTTGTGTATATACCATATCCAGCCTCTTTACCTTTTTTGTTAATTTCAAGAATCTTTTCTCGCGCTCTTTCTCTTTCAATTGAGAATAAGTTTATTCTTCTTACCCAAAATGGATTTGAATTGACATATTAGTGTATGAACCTATATAAGGATCACCTTTCACGATATTCTGAAACCTGTAACATGAAACTATTAGCAACTACTCAAATCAGAGCCAAATGTTAACCTCTTTGAATCAACTGCCTCACCAGGCCATGTTAATTGCCTGCGATCTTTTCACCATGTAGGAGCCTTCAATCTTCCTTCTTTGCCACTAACCAGAACTATTAGGTCATCTTGCCGTAGGCATCTCTGTTCATTTACTTTAGTCTTGGCAATATCTGCAGCTTCTTTTGCAATCTGTTATGAAACTTTTTCCTCTAAACAGAACATATCCTATTCTATTTGATTCAAAATGTATTGTGAAACATCAAAAGTAATTAATTCCTTTAATGTGTGCTCCACAATAAAATCATGGAACTACAGGTGTATGTATCAGATATCCTGGTTGAGTGTGTCAGATGCTCATCTTCTACCAAAGTATGTCTTATTCAAGGTTTTAATCTAGACAAACTTGCTCAAAGTTCATGAGTAATCAAGGTAGCCAGACAGTTTTAAATGTTGGGTGTTTGAGTCAGTTCGAGATTTTGGATCAGCTGAAAAGTTGTCAGATCTAGTGTAGACCTTCATATATTATTGCAAATGTCAATACCCAACATAGGGTTATCAGAACTTACTCGTGCCTCGTTCCAAATTCTAAAAATCCTATGACAATATTATAGATGTTGCTTATTCAACTTAAGCTTCCAAAGTTTCTGTTGTTTATTATATTTTCCAACTGTTGGTAACATGCATACTATCTTCTGTTGTAGCTCGAGTACGATAGCAGGGCTTGTGAGTACCCTAATAACAGCACCCATGGATATGGTCAAGACTCGTTTGATGTTGCAACGAGAGTCTGGAAAACTAGGAACCTACAAGAATGGGTTCCACTGTGCTTACAAGGTGATTTTTGTGTACAATGTTTTTCTTGGACCTACTGTAGTCATTTTTTCCTCTTTTCAGCCTTACCTTGACTAATGACTGCTAGCAATCTTTAAGTAAAGTGTGATTTATGGTTACATGGATGGCTTTATGTTTTAGTATTTCTCCTTGAGGAATTCATAAACATCCTCTCTAGTTGTTCAAGCAATGGGTGCATACACCTAGACCCCTTAGACCCTGCTCATGCAGAATATACTTTGTTGATGTACGTCTTCGTGAGGAAAAGAAATCTAGAGCATATTTTGAGCTTTTTCTCTTTGAAAGATTGCTGGATCTCCATTTCATCTCTTCCCAGTTGTGCCCACAACTGTTCCTTATCGAACTTACATTTGAGATAAAATTTTGTATCACTATAAAAACTCATAAAAGTTATTTGAGATTACTTCTAGGTGTTCTGTCCCTATCTAACACTGCTCCTTGCATGTGGCCCTTCAAACCTTAACCTTCAAATTTATACATGAGAACATATGTGAACATGTATGCATACAAAGTGCGCACATTATTGTTCTGCAGTGCTAATTTGCCTGTTGTTATTGCCTTTTGTTTTACAGGTGGTGCTCACCGAGGGTCCCCAAGGTCTTTACAAAGGGTAAGACTGCCTCCTTCTCTTGCTATCGACTTCCCATATCTATAAGTCATGCATGCTTCTGTTGCATATGTTCTGAAACCCCTTTGTGCTACCGAATGTTTATATATGACTACATGAGCGTGTGGATTTTTATTCTGATAGTTGCCTTGCAGTTTCAGTCATTTGCCTCTGAAGGCATTTCTCGTTTTTGTTAAGTCTTTCTTCCCTTGCTACACACAATCAACATGTCAGGGTTACTAGGATAGTAAAAGTAATGCCTTGAGTGTATCTGTTTGAACAGAAATTTCTATTTGAGACCAATCTCGTAGATTCTGACACTCTTTTGCTCAAAATGTGAAACAAACTACTACAATGAGAGTTGTGTATCAAGTGCCAGTAGCGTCTTTGCTTCATGCAATTGCCATACAACTTATCCTAGTATTTCCGTCTTCCCCTGTTTTAAACAACAAACAATGCACTGACGGATTTTGATTGTTTAATTTTCCCAGGGGATTCACAATTTTTGCGCGGTTGGGTCCCCAAACAATGATCACCTTCATACTTTGTGAGAAGTTGAGGAAGTTAGCTGGACTCCACGCGATTTAAGCCACGCTATTTCTGGGTCCTGCACTTTGCCAACTGTGTACTATTCAGTGTGAAAACTCGAGCTCTAGTATCCCAGTATCCATTGAAGATAGGTACCATTGAAAATTCTTAGTGAATACACCATTCTTTGTCCATTATTTTGGGGCGATAAAAGAAGTTGCCCAGCAAGCTGTCATAACTCATAAGCTAAGCTCTGTTGTTGAACTTCATGCATCAAACTTGAACAAATAAATTTGCTTGGTTTCACTGGTTGCTGTGTATTGCATACCCCCCAATCGATGTGAAGACATTGTATAGTTAATTTTGAGCTCTTCATTCTTGATTTCTCAGTTGATGATATATGTTTTGTTACAGTCATCTTAATTCGATTTTGTTAGATTATCTTGAAAGAATAATCCCTGGGCATTAGCTTTCTATGGTTTAATGCTTGCCCAATTTATCTAAACTCCATCCGTCACTATTTACGCACGTTTTCTTAGAATGATAAAAACTATATAAAACATTAATTTTTTAATATTTTTTTAATAATCTCATAATTTTTATCATTTCAAAAAACGTGTGTGAATAGTAAACAACAAATAAAAGTAAATGCACGTTTTTTTAGGATAATAAAAATTATATAAAATATTAATTTTTTAAATATTTTTTGAAGAATCTCATAATTTTTATCATCCTTAAAAAAAACGTGTGTAAATGGTAAACGATAAATAAAAGTGAACGGAGGAATTAGTCATCGAAGTCTAAAACCATTCACAAGCTTGGTCAACTTATCAATCACAAGTTATTCTACTGTTATAACTTATACTCTAGTTAAGAGATTTAAGTTTAAAATCTTCTTGAAAACGCGGAGTTACTAATCAATTGAAGAATCTAGTTCTTAACAGATCATACAATATTCAATCCAAATATAGAATCCGAGCACACCAAACCATCGGCTTGCTTTCTATCGGTATACGATTTCGGTCCAGATCTTCTATTTATACCACAAATTTTTACTATATACACCACATATTCCATTTTTTTATGTTTTAAAAAATACACTATGTCCCTCTCGAGTCACACGTATATGTGACTCAAGATGTAAATTACCCTGCGCCTCTTGAGTCACATGTCTAAGCTAGGCTTTTTGTTGGAATTTAAATCCCCATTCTAAATTTGAGACCAAACAAATGGTTCATTCTAAAATCGTACCTAACATTGAATTTCATGATTGATTTATTTTAACTTCAACTGGTAGAGTTATACCCAAAAAAAATCCATGAGTTGCTTTGACCCAACCTCTCTCAAACATAAATAACTTGATTGAGACTAATTAAAAATGAATGTAACGATTAAATAGACAAAACTTTATATTACTCCATCCAATTACTTTTAAATATAATATGGTTTATTATTTATACTCTTGTACAGGATCGGGGTAGATAGTAATGGGATTTCAAACATTTTTTTGGGAATTATTTGAAGCTCAAAATGTAATAAAAACAAGATAATTAGATAGAAAAAGGTAAATTAATCAAAATTTACAATTGTAGATTCTAGGATCGCCCCGTTCATGAGCAAGCACAAGAACAATGCACCTTATTGCCAAACCAAACAAAGCGAATACTACAAACCTACAACAATTATCTAGGTATTGAAGCTGAATCACCGATTTTCGTTTGAACGGCTGATCTACGCTAGGGCTGAATATCGGTCCAAAACTGATCTGAATAGGATCAAATTCTTCGCAGGAACGCCAAGAAGATGATTTCAACCCTGAAAGAGAACATCAGAAATTCACAAGAGAGCAAAACTTATTAATAGTAATTGTAATGAATTGTACCAATTGGTTACAAAATTACAGCTGTGAGGTCGAAACTAAACAGCCAGGGCAGCTTCATCGATCCAGGAAGGCTTCTTGGCATTGTAGTAAAAGAAAGCAATCATTTGAACTAGATCCTCTGCCTTTCGAAACTCTGCACCAGGGAGAGTGGTTAATTGATGATGAGTAAACAACTCATCTGAAGCGTGCTGAAATTGTTGACAAGATACCATTATATTTACCTGTTTCTCTGTACAGTAGCCTCTGCCCCCGAAGAAATAATATCTGAGGGCACTCGCGAACCTTCAGAGCATATGCCAAATCTCTCTCAATATTGATATCCAATTTGACTGCCTGCTTCCAAGAAATTCCGTTATTGGCGTAGCAAGGGAAGACACCGACCATTAAACAAAACTAATTAAGCTCAATTAGACCACACTAAGAAGATCCTTCATGACAAAACAATCATGTGTAATAACTAATAACATTATGAGATTGAAAGAATATACAATTTCCTCCTCTCAGCATAAGGACATTATTCGAGCAGCATAGGATTGAGATCCATCAAGGGCATCAACTCATCGCTACTCTCATCTAATCCCATCAACTACCAAAACCCTATAATTGAGTGGATAGAAGAAGATGGGGACATTTTTCAAGCGCACAGCTTTACGTGTATGAAATTATGAATGTTGACAATATATGACTTGCTGACACACAGAAGAAAATAAAAGATGATGTGTAGACAGCAGGTAGGCATTACCCGAGGTGGCAATCGATCCTTGGCATTCCAGTAGACCTTAAGTGCATTTTCAAGCTCCTTTAGAACCTTCCAGTTATCACTTGCCCTATAAGATGTGAATAAGAGGCTTGAGGCTTCAACTAGAAACTAGTTGCACAAGGATAAACAATCAAGTTACTTATTTGATATGATTTCATAATACGAGGTTCAGAGTTTCACAGTCAGTCGGTTTGTGGAATATTCTATTTCCCAATCCATATTTGACAACTTACATTATTAATATCAAGATAATAGAAACAGCAGCACATCAAGAATGATAAAGAAGAAGAAAATTACCTGTTGTATCTTTCGAAAACAAGGACAACCAGAGGACTAGGATGAAAAGCAAAGCTTTCCCACTCCAAGCAATTGATCTCCTGCACCCAGTTATCATCTATCTCCCCTTCCCAGTCAATATCCGTACCATCTTCACCGACGACATTCTTAATAGCATGATTTTCAAAATATTCAGATGCTCTAATGCCCCATCCAATATCCGCATCCAGAGGCCAATTTGGACTATCCTCCTCAACTACCATCTGCTGAGCCTCCTGATCAATTTCATCATCATCATCATCATCATCATCATCATCATCATCATCATCATCATCATCATCATCATCATTGCTAATATTCCCACTGTCCAGTCTCTCCTTAAGAAGCCTTTCTTTCTCGATACAAATGTCTGGATTCTGCTCCCGAATGGAAGCGAAGGTGCTCTCAAGTGAGCTGCGTACAAAATCCTCAACGGCAACAGCTTCACTCCTGCGTCCCCTCCTTGGCTTTCTCGGTATTGTCGACGGGAATACCTTTGCATCGTCTCCAGGGTCATCTAGTTTGGTTCGACGGGGAACCCTTGTTGTTTTGTTATCAGAATCAAGATAAGGTCCATCCTCTGGAACTGTATTGGAGTTGCTCGGTGTCGTAGCACAACTCCGGAATCGGAATCGCTTTAGACAAGTGTGATTTAATGGAAAGCGGATGGAGAGGGTTGAATGTACATGAGGGCGAGAATCCGATGTATAAAATGGGAGCAGGGAAGGAAAAGGTGAGAAACAAGTAGTGAAAGGGCAAAAAGGAGGTGATTGAGGATAAACTACAGAGGAAAAGAGGGACATTTTGTGATCCAGAACAGATTAAAATCTTGCCCAGACGCTTTTATGCTCCAGAAAGTGATTTGATTTCACCAAATACCATACATCAATTACCTATAGTGAGAAATGAGAAGAAGATTTAGTGATTTTGCACTTTAAAAATGAATAAACTAAAAGCTATATCAAATAAATAATGACAATGGAGGACTCAGAAGCTCAACAATCAGTCCAAGTGGAAAGCTTTGGACCAAACCTGCAAAACCCCCAAACAAACTAGTGAAGTTGAATGTTCCTTGAAAACAGAAATACAGGACTCTTATATTGTATCATCAGGCTCAGGTATTTACACGATTCCACACTTTGTTGACCCAACCCGGTTCGTAACAAAGTACTATGGTTTCAAAAATTGTCAATATTCACACTAAGGTCCTCCTTTATCAATTATGTTCATCATTTTCTGCTTTGAACTTGAGCTCCCAACTTGTGAAAGTAGTAAAATAAAAACGATTTAACATCCATATAGAGACCAGACCAGCAACTGAATACCATAGGAGTTGAGGAAACTTACCCTAAATGAATCACTTTCAAATCCTAAAGCTCAAACTTATTAGTTATTGCTTACAATTATAGTCACTATTGCTAGTAGCCACACTAATAACCCAAATCAAACAGCTAAAGATCACTTCAAATGTTGCCAACCTCTCCCTCTACTAGTGTTACGAATCAATTGAAAATTATGGCATAGGACAGTTGTGCTCAGGTTGGAGATTGAATTGTTCTCCTAATTGACACAATTTCAAGATATTTGCTTCAATTGGCAAAACATAAGCCCCAAAGTAGCCAAGTAGCAACAACAGCAAAGTAGCAACAACATAAAAAATAACAGAAGAGCTGATAATAACCGACGGGAAACAGAAGCTTACAAATTGGGGTCAAAACGCAAAAGCAAATATGAAATTACACTCGTACATCCAAAAGTTCAGCCATCGATCAAATTTAAAATCTACCGCATAAACCCTACCCCAAAATTGTCAAATTTAAAATCTGAAACAATAAGAAGTAAAAAATAATGAAAATACATATATATTAACAATGGAAACCACACATACAAACCTTGCACTTGCAGCAGCAACCTCGGTCGGATTAGTTCAAAATTTGAAAGTTCAGCAGCGGAAGGGGAGGCGGAGAGGGAGAGAGGCGAACTGAGTGGCTGTGGTGTGGCGAACTGGAGAGGTGGAGGTGGTGGAGGTCGAGAGGCGAACAACAGAGGCGGCGAACTGGAGATGTGGTGACTGGTGTGGTGAGGCGAGCGAACAGCGACGAACTTGAGAGGCGAAACGTAGCTGAGGCAGTAACTTTATCAACCGTAGCAACGAAAATTGCTATAAAAAAAAATTATATTTTATCATCCTATCGGATCTCACGATCGGTTTAGACACAAGAAGAAAATGAAAACACGATGTCAAATGAGTGTTTGGCCTCATTTTTACCGTCGTCTGCAACTGTTGGGAGCCATTCTTCTTAGTTCGTTCTTGTGGTAGAGTTATTTCTACTTGTTTCATAACGTCATTTTATGCTCTTATGGTATGTTTAGACAGTTTCCGCATGTCGATTCGTCAGTCTCTCGATAATCAGGCTTATCTGATTTCGAATTCTTACTTTATAAAAAAAAAAACTATGTCAAATGAGTGTAAAAACTGATAACAATCGAAAAAACTTGGATAATTGAAAAGATAAACCGACGGATAACATGATAAATAGCCTAGGATGAAAATATGTACGTGAAACTGTTGTAGTATTGGAAAAAGAAACAAATGGACATAAATTGAAATATCCTGTAAAATTGAAAATATATAAATCATGGCGCTAATGGAAACAAAATCGGAAATCCAACTTTAGGAGGTTGTTTGGAGAAAGGCATGATTCGACTCGATTTGCTGGACTGCGGCGCAGGCTAGGTCGGGGAGTATTTGCATTTATGGAACGATTATCAAATTGCTAGCGGGAAAATTGCAGTCCTAGAAAAGGAAGATCGGCTCACTACCATACTTTTAGAAGACAACAATAAAGGAATCAAATTCGTGTGCTGCTTCAGTTATGCGCCTGCTCAAGAAAACGATAAAATCGAATTATGGCCAAGACTCACGGACCATATTCAGAAAATTGATATCTCGGTTCTGGTTATGGGAGACCTAAATGAGACTCAACCAAACCCTAACAGATCAACAGACTCCTGGACTTTAAGGACCAATGCAATCTTCTGGATATCCCAACACTCGGAAATGAATTCACTTGGAGAAAAAATAAAATAGACATAAATAATATAAATATATGAAAAACTTGATATGACACTATTGCGGGATAAATCCTCCAATAGTATCCGAATATTGCAACCAGAAACTATGCTTTCTCTTCATCAGATCACTGTCCGATCTTGATAGAAATCAATGCTATTCTGACAAAAAAGACATGACCATTCAAATTCGAGAAAATGTGGACTCAAAGAAAAGACTACCGAAACATTGTGACACAAGCTTGGAGGATGTCATGTACTGGCTCCCATATGTTCCAAGTAACAAAAAAAAAACAATTACTTAAAAGAAAAACAAAAGAATGGAACAAAACACTTTCGGCAACATTTTTAAACAACTTAAGTATATAGAAGAAAAATTAACAAATCTTTAAAAAAAATAGCCAACCACAACAAAGAGATAACAGTACCTTGCAATTGCGGTTGATCAACAAAAAAATCTTATAGTACCATAATTTGTATTGGCGACAGAGGGCGAAAACAAAACACCCTAATTCTGGTTACCACCACACAAAGTAGCTACGGGATGTAGAAATAGGAAAATCATTAGAGAAACCATAACCCAAGAAGAAACAACGGTTATTGGGCTAGAAAATATCAGAAAAGAAATCCGCAATGACTTTGAAAAAAGATTTCAAGAAGAAAGGATCAACTTTCGCTTACTAGAAGAATACTTAGAACTAATAAACACAGATATTACACAAGACGAAAATTACTTTCTCACAAAACCAATTACAGACAAGGAAGTAAAAAGGGCATTCTTTTCGAGTGGAAAAGATAAGTCCCCATGACCAAATGAAATTACCGTAGAAGTTTATCAACGATATAAGGACATTGTGAGCCCATCTAACATTTAAGCAATCAAGGGTTTTTTTTCATTCGAGTAGAATGCTTAAGCAAATTAACCAAATGTTTATCATCCTAATCTCAAAATGTGATAACCCAAGAACAACAAACAATTATTGACCAATTAGCCTCTTCTCGACTCTGTATAAGGCGATTGCAAAAATTCTTGCAAAAGAATGAAAACTGTATTAGGAAAAATAATCTACCCATTACAAGGAGCCTGCATATCAAATAGAGCAATTCAGGATAATGTATTCATTACACACGATATATTCCATTCCTTCCGTTATAGGAAGGGTCGAGATGGATGGATCGCTGTCAAACTTGATATGAAAAAGACATATGACAGGTTGAACTAGGACTTTTTGCTTGCCATAATGTTAAACAATGTCATTCTTCATTTTGGTAAGCGATGAACCAACATAGACTTTCCGCCTTCATAGGGGTCTCAGGCAAGGTGACCCCATTTCCCCCTACCTGTTCATCATATGTGCTAAGATTCTCCCTAGAAAGCTCTAACGACAAAGTGAACTATCAAGTAACACAATTCGCTTCAAAATCTCTAGAAGTGGAACTACATTTTCATTCATTTCTTTCGCAGATGACATTATGATATTCTCCAAAGCGACCCTGGAAGCTTGCCGAACTGTGAAAACTATACTCAATGAATACTGTGAGATCTCTGGCCAAAAGGTAAATTTCCAAAAATCCACTTTCCAAGCCACAAAAGGTATTACAAATGACCAAATACAACGAATCCAATCTCGCTTACATAGATCACTAACCAAATAACTTTAGAAAAATATCTCGGTTGTCCTATAATTAACGACAGAGTGAACAAGCACACATTTGAAGAGGTCCTTGGAAAATCTAATAACCAATTAATAAAATAGAGAGTGAATTAACTAACCCAACAAGGAAGAACGGTCTTAGTAAAAGCAAATTTAGCAGCCAACCAAGCTACATAATGCAAAATTTCATGCTCCTCGCGAGTATTCACTACGATTGATTGGATTAACATATGTTTCTTTTGGAACAAAGACCTAAAATATAAACCACTCATCATATGAGATAAAGTTTACAGACAAAAGAGTGAAGGTGGATTGGGTCTTCATAAGACAAAAGACATGAACAAAGCGTTGCAAATGAAATTACTTTAGAAAATACTTGCGAAACCACAAAACGAATGGGTGAAAATTATTAAGGATAAGTACCCAAAGGATGAGAATATTTGAGACTATAAAAGAAAAAAGAATACCTCATGACAATGAGCAAAATTGGTAGAGATCAAAGAGGAATTCTGCTTAAGTATTATCTGGCAAGTATGAAACAGAAAAACCATTAGATTATGGAAGGATAAATGGCTCCATTATGATGGTGACCTTCAAGAAAAATGTCTTCATAACCACTTTGATGAACAAGAAACGATCGATCAATCATAAAACCGAATAAAACCTAGAACGTACAAAGAAAGATTAAAAGACTTCCACCTTATGGATATAGTCGAAAAAATAATATCTGAAGTTCATATTCCTTCAAATGAATTTGAGGACAGACTATACTGAAAACCTAGTAGAAATGGTTGGTTTTTCAACTGCTAGTGCTTTAGACCACATTACGAGAAACAGAAGAACCAATTTCGACCCACCTCGATTGGATCTGAAAAATTGAATGCCCGTCAAAGATCAAAAACTTCCTCTGGAAAAACCCTATTAAACAATAACTCGATAAAAGCCAAATTACAAAGTAAAGAAGTCAATGTTACATTTGAATGTCCCCTATACAACTACAATAAAGAAGATCACACTCACATCTTCACAAAATAGCAGACTATACTGAAAACCTAGTAGAAATGGTTGGTTTTTCAACTGCTAGTGCTTTAGACCACATCACGAGAAACAGAAGAACAAATTTCGACCCACTCGATTGGATCTGAAAAATTGAATGCCCGTCAAAGATCAAAAACTTCCTCTGGAAAAAACCTATTCAACAGTACATCGATAAAAGCCAAATTACAAAGTAAAGAAGTCAATGTTACATTTGAATCTCCCCTATACAACTACAATAAAGAAGATCTCACTCACACCTTCACAAAATAGCAGACTACTCTTTCCTTTGTGTGGGAGGATGGACAGACATATCAAACGCATAATCCAAAACACTAGCAAAGATAACAACCATATAAGAATATAATCACAGAGATCTTTAAAAAGCTATCTTCGGAGCAAAAATCGATTATGGCTTTTTCCTCTGGGGAGTTTGGTCAATGCGAAACAAAATCCTTTTCAACAACAATAACATCAGAAAGATGGAAGCCTGGATAAAAAAAATATAAAACAATATAGGAAGCTGGTGAAAAGCACAATCTACGGAACAACAAGACGACATGGACACTACAAGACCAAATATCCACTAAAAGAAAACGAAAAAACAAAAAGTAGTAAAATGGAAAAAACCCAACGAGGGTATTGTGAAACTCAATTTGACATATCAAAGCATGGCTCGGATCTTGTATCTTCTGGCTTTGTCATCCGTGATAGTCAGGGGCAATCCTCTCGTGTGGTGCCCATACTCACGGGAAGGTTTCCGTTACTAAAGCGGAGTGTCTTGGTCTTCTGACTGGACTCCAGGAAACTACGAAGAGGGTTTCTCTCGTCTTGAGGTGGAGGGCGATGACTTGACAGTGATCAATATGTCTTGAAGGGGATTTGACAGTGTCAGTGGGAGATCAAGTTGGCGGTTTTGGATGCCCTCGACCTTTGTTGTGCTCTCGATCTTTGTTGTATCTTTCTCGCACACTTTCGAGAGGGGAACCAGGTGGCTGATAGGTTAGCATATCTTGGACTTTCTTCACATTTTTTCGAAGTTTGTGCTCCAACTGAGATCGTTGACGTCGTCCGACAAAACTCTCTTGGACGGTGGATCAATCGCAGTTGATTACCCCAAATCTTTATCTTGTATAAAAAAATAATAAATAAATAAATAGAGGGGTACAAATTTTAGAACTGGTAATTGTATAAACTACAAATGTTTGTTTTGGTGACACCGAGCTAAACTTTTATTAGAATAAATTTTGACTTTTGTTATAGCAATAATCTGTTTCTGTACACATAATTAAAGTTACATCTATTTATTAAATAGTGTTATGTAACTTGTGTTGCTTACTGTACTATACATTTAAAGTTAACGCCTTCATATAATTTTATAAGATGATGCGATTAGGCCGAATCAATCTAATTTGGTGCTATTAGTATTTTCTACAAATTCTTCTACAGATTTATTAGAGTTGGTGCTTTTTTTTTTTTTTGTAACAAATTGACTTGTTAATGGTTTTGTTATAGTATATGTTTGGCCTTTGGCCTAACCAAATAGATCAGCTAGAAGTAGAACTGCTCAATAAATGTATACTTTTTTAAATTAATCAACTAATTATGGCCTGTTTATCAAACATTCAAACATACATATCAACCTCTAAAAATACCATTTTTTCTGCTACGGAGTAGTATAATAGGAATGATTATAGGTAGATGGATCCAGTATCCAGTATCCAGTATTCCGATCCATTATCCAATTCACCGAATATTAATATATTGTTGCACTCCATCAAATCTATCATCCGTCAAATTTTCACCCGCTCCGTTTGGCAAAATAAGTAGCTTATAGTTTGTATATTATATAGATTTAAATAAAATAAATATAAAAATTTAGCTTAATTAGCTTTTGAAATCAAAGTTTTACAGCAGTTAGTCACCCGAGCTTTTCGGAGTTTTGATTTTTTATTCACAAGTTTTCAGCAGCTACCCTAATAGTTAGGTTTACCAAACACTATACTAGCTTATTAACTTATATTTAACAGAAATAATCTAACAACTTCAGCTACTCCAACATCTACTATTTTGCCAAACGCACTTAATCTAAGTACTCAAATGGTAGCCATTTCATCCCATTTTTCCAACCTTTTTTTAAAAAATACTTCAGATAACAATCTGTTTGAATGTACTACCGACTACATACAAGAAATCAAACTAAAAACAAGAAATTGTAGCCCCAATCGGGGTGGTTCAGTGGTGAGGTGCAAGGGGAGGAGTAAGGAGGTTCCAGGTTCGATCTCTACCTCCGTCTCTTTCTTTAGATTTCATACAAGGTTTGTCTTGCTCCTTACCCGTGGGTCGAGCCGGTCGGCGCAAGCCGGTTTACCTGGTACGTGACTCTTGCCGGCTTGGTCACTTGTTCGGGGTTTACCACTAAAGGTGGGTTCCTCGTCATAAAAAAAACAATAAATTGTAAAACTTTACCTTAAATCTGTATAATAATAATAATAATAATAATAATAATAATAATAATAATAATAATAATAATAATCTTAGTTAAATTTCAACTTAAATAAGTTTGTTGTGGTATATTACTAATAGGTATCTTCCTGCTTAAATAAATTTGTTATACTAAAAGAGCTTAAAAGGAATGACAATAGGCTGGATATGTTGATCTTGCTTTCACTCAACCCGCTACAAACGCACCATCACCCCATTTGATTGGGGCTTATCACCCACAAAACATGCACCTCACCCACCACTCAATGAGTAAGAGTGTGAGATGGGTGTAAAATATGTAAATTTTCACTCATTTTATTCCATCTAATTTGAAAGAAAACTTGTTATAAAGTATTCAATGAAGAAGACAGTGAGAGTCGATGAAGATTGTGATTTGTGAAGTAGTGTGTCTTGACTCTTGAGGGATTGTGAGTGGTGATGGATCGGGTTTGTAGATTAGAGAGGTAAACCCAAAATCATTATTTTTTGAAAAAAAAAGTCAAATATACGGTAGTATAAATTAGTGAATATGGGTAAGATAAATTAATTTAGCATCATGGTAATTTCTTTGTAACTTTAAAAGAACAAAATGATATTTTTAAATCCAACAAATTCCCCTAAATTCATTTAGGGATCCATTTATGTTGAACATCCAAATGGTTTCGAATAAGTACTCAAGCTAGGTTATTAACCAATCGATTTATGTTGAGGAGTCAAAAAATCAATAATATTAAAAGTTGATCTATTAATGAATAATGAGATAAATAGTTGTCAATACAGCTTCACCCCATATGGTTTTTCCAGCCCAACATCTATAAGCATACATCTTGTTTTTTCTAAAATTGTTCTATTTATCCTTTCAATTGTTCCATTTTGTTGAGGAGTAGCAAGTAAAAAATTTTGAAACTTATGTTTCATTTATATCAAAATTAAAAGATGATTACGCGTTAATTTTGTTATACTAAAATACACTTACAAAAGTTTAAAACAATATAATTTTTTAATTTTCTTTATTCTAGATTTATAACATAAATAATTTTTTGTAACATACTCCTTCCGTCTCGTAATTTAGGTCGTTTTAGGAATTTGCGCACACTTATTAAGGTGCATTAAAGATATACATTTATCTTTATTTTTTAAAAAAGTTTGAATTGTTGATTGGGTGATAAAAGGGTAAGAATAATTATTTTTCATTGGGAAGGAAAATTATGCATTGGAAATTGAAAGACATAGTTAGTGAGATTAAAATATTTTATAATTCTAAAACGACATGTATTTTGATACAAATAAATTAGTCTAAAATGACTTAAGTTTTGAGATGGAGGGAGTATAAGAATGTAAATGATCCTTTTTTGTATGTTTTTTTATCTTATAAAACAAGTTTGGAGCGTGGAGAGTGTCCAATCTTTGTTTTGAAAAAAAAACTTTGATGACGAAACCTGGAGGAAAACCGTGGTGATGTTCGCCTCTGAAGGGATAACCTCAGCCCGAAGACCATCCGCGAACGAAGATATGAGGAGTGTCAAGGAAGACACGTGTCACGCATGCCCACTACCCACGACGATCTTAAACCAATACGCCATACACGTGTCAAGACCATTCAGACACTTGTCAAAACCACGTATATATTATCCACTCGCTATAAAAGGGGTGCCAGGACAAAGAGAAGGGGGACTTTTTTGGGAAAAAACTTGGGAGGCCGGAGAAAAGAAAGAGAGAGAGAGAGTGTGTGAGAGAGAGAATACAAAATACTGAATAGAGCCCAAGCCAGGTGTTTGCCATCCCAACAGCGTGACTGAAAAACCCGAGGAACTCCGCGGGAGAATCAAAAGTCACTCCAGCGTTCAAACCCAAGAGGATCTCAAAAGGCCTAAGTAGGCTTTAGGTCACACACTGTCCGCGGCGATTTGATTACCCATTTACCGCCCGTGTCACAGCTATGTTCCTTTAGACCTACAAATTTTGGGTGAAGTCCCCCAAGGCAAATGCGGTTGGATTTAAATTCCCGTCGCACCGACACTACTTGCAATGTTTTGAGGAAACTATTTGTAAGTATATCTTCCGCAAATTAAACTAGGTTGTGGACAAAATGACTAAATTCAGTGATGGACCTTGGATCTCTCACATAGTCACATTGCATCCGGAGTTCCTGATCCTTATCTACAAGGACACATTAGCAATTTAGTGGTGGATCAGCAAGGTCTGACGTCACTCAAACTCTTATCTTATATAAAAAAAATAGTGTGGATTCGATTATTGGAACGAACTATTATCGTACCAACTTGTAGTGTAATTACCACCACGATGGTAACCGCCACATCAATTACCACCACAATGGTTATCAAAAACAGATGGTATGTGGTTGATATGATATTTTTTTTGTACCATTTGTCCACCCTACTTCTAAACACACATTAAAAAATTCTTTTTTTTAAAGGAAATAATTCGAACCCCAAACGACGACAAAAATCTGAAAAATCGAGAGGCCGAAGGGAATCGACAGACAGACGACAGACTAACCGTCATAATACAACCAGAAATAAGTAAAATAAAAAAAACCCCGAATACAAAAGATCTCAACAAACATTCCTTAAAATAAACAAAAATAGAAGGGAGGAAAATACAAAATTTAAAAGGCGGGCCCCACATAATCCAACCTGTAAATAGCTTTATCCAAGCAAAGAGTAAAAAAGGGAAACGCAATGAAATGACATACAAAGGCAGACAGAGGGGTAATATTGTCATTTAACAAATCCACCCTAGAGTTACAGGTCACAGCCCACTCCATCCCCTGGTTCCCCGGTGACAGCCTCCACCACTGTCACCTGATCTGTACAAAAAGTCCAACACCAGCTGGGACTAACCGTACTGGCATTCCCGTAATTAACTCCAAACTCCAGGGGCCTTTTCATTTCATGACATCATTTTTTTATTTTTTTATTATTTCAACGTCTTAACGAAAAGATCCAACTTTGCCATCTAGAAAGACGCCATTTTCATCCAAAGAACGACGACTCAGAGGAGAGAGAGAGAGAGAGAGATTTAAGAGAGAGAAAGGGGGAGAAGAGATCAACGGAGAGGAGACTTTGCAGAGAGAGAGAGAGAGAGAGGTAACAATGGCGGAAAACCAGCAGAAGGAGACGGCAGGGAGGGAGCACGGCGAAGACAGCGTCAAGCTTTTCGTAGGTCAAGTGCCAAAGCACATGTCAGAGTCCGACCTCCTCGCGGTGTTCGAGGAGATCGCCGCCGTCGATGAGGTCAACATTATAAGGGACAAGGTCTCCAAGGCCTCCAGAGGTTTTTTCCCTCCTCCGAATTTCTGTTTGTTCCGGTCTTGATCTGCGTTGTTTTCGGCGTGAAATGTGCCGTGGACTTTTGCAATTGCGCAATGCGGTGTGATCTGGTTCTAGATTTGAGCCTCGTTGAGATTTTTTGGCGAATTGAAAAAATGCTGGTGGTGAGTTGGTTTTTGATTTTCTTCTAGGCTTGATTTCTTTCCTTTTTGCAGGGTGTTGTTTTGTGATTTGCTCTTCAAGGCAAGATGCTGACAAGGCCGTTGACGCTTTTCATAATAAGAAGACTCTCCCAGGGGTAGGTTCTACTGTTTTCCTTGTCCGTTTGATCTTGTCCAGTTTTCTCAAGTGCTGTTTAACAAGCTGATTGAGCTTTGATGCTAGAAGCTAAATGATAGATTAGCTTGCATGTCTGTCATTTGCATCGCTGTTGAGTTAGGGAATGTATAATTGGGGTTAGGTATAGATGTATGGGGGCACATTTCAAGCAAGGAGCTGCTGTTTTGGGTGGGCCTGGGGAAAAGGCAGTTTCTGGTTTGTTTCATGGTGTGAGAAGTACTAGAACCAAGCTCATTACAGATTTGGAAGATTTGCATTTGCAGCTTTTATGGATATCTTTAGTAGCTTGAACTTTCTTTCTGTTCTGCCGAACTTTATTTTAGAAGCATTGATGTTAGATAAATTATTTACCTTCGGTGAATTCACGGTAGGTTACTAAAATGTGGATTGGCCTGTCCTTTACTTTGTTTTTCGTTGCCTTGAGATGGTCTAGTGGTCAGGACATCGAACTCTGAAACTAGTAACCCGAGATGGTCTAATGAATGGGTGGGGCATCTTTGGTTAAACTTGTTTTTTTGGGGAATAGCAATGCCCTGCTAGTATTTATGTTACACTTTACATTTTGGCCATTATTTTGACTGATAACTTCCTTTTCAAGGATGTGGAAATTCTTGAACAGTGATACATATGTAAACATTTGGGACTTGGAACTTATCTGGGAATGGCTGTACAAGTTGATGCTATGTTTAGATATTAAAGTGATTGATTATGTTTTGAAGAGAATAAGAGAAACTGGAGAAGGAAGTCGATTAACTTTCATGTGGCGTCCTATGCCCAGCTGTGGTAAATATAGATGCAAATATGCAATGATATGATAGTTCAGTATTTATATCAAGGAAGGTCAGAGCTGAGACATGGTAATGAATAGCATGTTTGCTATTTATTCAGGATTCAAAGGGCAGCCTTTTGAGATTAGTGCTTCGAGAATAGTGCTCTATGGTCTCTTTAGAGGTGGTTATCCGACTACTAGGTTTTTGTGAACTTCAATTGTGTGCATCTATAGGATCGCTTAGTTTAGCTGGAGATAAGAGATAACTACAAATAGATCTGTAACTTGTTGAGCTGGCTTTGGCCCAGGTTTCACCCTGGATGACTTCAAGTACGGAGGTTAGTTTCAGCCTTCAGGATAGATCAATATAGGGTCGAAGGCTCAGTGATAGGCACTTAGAGGTTAAATTTGGATGCTTTATTGTCTTAGAGATTAAATTTGGATGCTTTATTGTACCCATTGGAAGGAAAAAGCCCCTACTAGCATAGTAAGCTGATCGAACTGCCTTGGAAGGGTGTGCAATTCATCTTGCAAGAGATGATATGTAGTATCACAGCATATCCCTATATACGGCTGAGATATCTTAGTAAAACTTATGATTGGTGTGCCCATTCATATTCTTCATTTCCTGTAATACTTCCTAAATATTTCTTAATTTCATCCGACTATGAACTCTCCAGACTGTAGGCAGACCCTATCTAGAGTCATTTGCCTTGTCCAAGGATAATTTGAAACAAATAATATGATTACTCTATTCGCTGTTATTTCTCGTAATTCAATTTTCTGCATAGAAAGAAGCTTCTGCTACTGCATGAAAGTGACAATGAAGGTTGATTTTCATTGAACCTTCTGTTTTAGTTAGAATACATCGAATTGGAAATGCATATGATATCTTCTATATGCGATATTTATATTCCCCTTTTCTGATATGATATTTATGTGGGAATGGGATTTGGATTTATGCCAATGAATTGGAGGAATCAGTGGATTTGACGATGAATGTTTAGTATTAATTCAATCACATGTTTCTCTTACCCCTTTTGTTGTGAGTTTAAAAAGAAATATTCTGGTGCAGCAGTGAAAGTATAGTAGGGATTTAACTTTATATAGGAGCATTTTTCATGTCTACATGATTACAATGAACTGAAGAAGCAAGACGAGTGAAGCTTAGGTGTTTAGTTCTACATTTTTCACTGGAATATATATTTTTAAGGTATTTTATATTGGAGTAAAGAAGGGATTTAACGATATGCATTATTTGCTGCAATATGGCTGGCATTGTATTTTTAGGCTGCTATCATTTTCCTCTTTTATTTTCCCAGTGGGAATTCTGAATAAATGAATTAGTAGAAAAGTTTTATACACATGAGACTTCAGTATGATAATTCAGATGGGGGGCCTAGGGCTCAAACCTTTAACTAGTCAGATGGAGTAGATATTTTCCTTAATAAATACAAGGAATAAGCGAAATTCTTCCCCAATTCATGCTTACATTTTTCATTTCACACAGATTTTTGTATGTACACTTCTAAATACTACTGGATCTTTTGACGATTCAGTGACATGGTTTATATGCATTTTGCTTCCTGATAATTTTTTCTGGCATTTGCTTCTCCCGTCCAAGTAATTCTCCTGCATTTGAGCTTTTATTTGTAGTTGTATGTTGGATTGCATGTATCATCTCCCTATAGTAGCTGGCATTGTAATATTTTAACATATATGATAATGCTTACAAGACATTCTTCTTCACATGTCCATTCAGGCTTCTAGCCCTTTGCAAGTGAAGTATGCAGATGGCGAGTTGGAAAGACTAGGTATAGATCTTATTCTTTGTTTTTCCCCCCATTTTAGAGCTGCTGTTAAATTTATTTATTTTTTGGCACGATTCACACTGTCTACCTAATACGGAGTATCATTTAATCTACTGAATTTTTTTGCTTTATTATGGCTGCTGCTTGAAAATTTACTGTGCTAACTGTTTTGTTACCAGAGCACAAGCTTTTTGTCGGTATGCTTCCGAAGAATGTCTCGGAGGCTGAGCTGTCTGCTTTATTTTCTCAGTATGGGACTGTAAAAGAAATGCAAATTCTGAGAGGTTCTCAGCAAACAAGCAAAGGTACTGTCTCTGTTGTTGACGAGGTTGAGATTGTATATTCTCAGTCAGACTTTCTCCCGTCTGTTCCCTACTTTCGTCTTGCTCTCTATGTCTCTTGTTTTGCTTTCCAATTTCTTGTCTATACAAAGAATATTCTTTCTGAATTCGTAATGATGGATTGCTCTGGAGACTTACTATATATTTTTTGCTAATCACCCAGCATGTGGTTTTCTAAAGTATGAGACCAAGGACCAGGCACTTGCAGCTTTGGAGGCTATTAATGGCAAGCACAAAATGGAGGTTTGTGCTTTTTCTCTAGTTTAGTCTATTTCCCATTTCAGTTATTTCATGTGCAAAGATGTTGTGAAGATTTAGTTCTTGTGTGGAAACTGGAACAAGTGTCAATGGCTTGGTATTTCTACCTTTATAGTTTGTCTTCTGATATTCGTGTGCACAGGGTAGTTCTTCATTGGTGAACCTTTCAAAATAAAACATATTTATGCATGAATGTGATGATCATTGTGAAGAAGCTAGGTTGTCAGAAGACTCTCTTGGGATTGAAATCTTGGCGGTGAAGCATAGGCTGTTCTTTAGGTCACAATGGAGTCCCTAAAAGGCTGACACCGTGAAACCAGAAATCAACACAATTGAAAGTCAATGACAGATTAGCAGTGATACTAGGGAAAACAGATAATGCTAAAGTATCACTTGTTTTAGCTTCCATAGCAGTTTGCTTTGCCCTAGAGGAGGCTGTAAACTGACCACCAGACTTGCACACCCGTGCTGTTTGGTTTGACTAAAAACTGAGGGTATAGATAACAATTATTTTTCATCAAACTAGTGCATTCCCGTGGTTACATATGAGGATATTTTTCTCTCGTCTTCAAAAAGATTTGATGGTTTTAACTCAACTCATCAACTTTCTAAATTTGAAGCACTAGTGTTTCCATTGGTTGCATGGGAATCATCATTGATTTTTATGTAATTTGAAATTTCATTTTTATTGCAGCAAACTGAATATATATAATCTGACATCTTTCAACTGTATTTTTTTTTTGTGTCAGGGTTCAAATGTTCCTTTGGTTGTTAAATGGGCTGATACCGAAAGGGAAAGACAATCTCGGAAAGCTCAGAAGGCTCTATTCCAGGCCTCTAAATTACCTGGTGATCCATCACAAAATCCTTCAATATTTGGAGCAGTACCATTTGGTTATCTTCCACCATATAATGGATATGGCTATCAGGTTCTGTTTCCTTCATGCATTATTAATTATTATCAGTATGAAACCTTATTTAACACAATCGTGATATCCTTTTCAGGAACCTTGTGTGGTTTAGCTTGCCTGTTTTGTTATCTAGCACTGGCAATTCCTTGATATTGATGCTAAAATATTAGGATCCTTTGCTATTGCAGGCTCCTGGAAGTTATGGCATTGTTCCATATCGCCTACCTCCGAATCAACCCCCATTTCATAACATAGTTCCTGCACTGAATCAAGGGAATGGTATGCGTGCTGTGAGACCTGATCCTGCCCCTGGAGCAGTGAGAAGTTACGGTTTATCTTCTCCAAGTTATGTTGGATCCGGTTATCCTTCTGTTCCAAATGTTCAGTACCCTACGGCATACTCTGGCAGAATGATGAATCAGAGACCTTTGCATCGTTCCCCTGGGCCTGTTCCTTCTACGGTTCCAAACAGTCCCTTAGGTGTATCTCCTGATGTCAGTTCAAGTTCGAAAACCCAACTTGAAGGTAATAATATGCCCCCTTTACCTGCTTTCTTTTTCGGCATCTCCTTCATTAGAAAATGCCGTCACTGCAAGAGTGAGGTGCTATGTTTTCTATTTTTATATGTTTATGCATTGAAAATATTTTATTTATGTTTCCAATATAGGTCCTCCTGGCTCTAATCTCTTCATCTATCACCTACCTCAAGAATATGGTGATCAAGATCTGGCGAATGCATTTCAATCGTTTGGAAGGGTATTAAGTGCCAAGGTCTACGTTGATAAAGCCACGGGCATGAGTAAATGTTTCGGTATGTGCCCTCCCTACTAGTTACCATGGCACCAGTGACATTATCTGTTTTGTATATCCCAGGCCTTATTTTAGTTCATTACAGGATTTGTCAGCTACGACTTGCCCACATCTGCACAGAATGCAATTAAAATGATGAATGGGTATCAGTTAGCCGGCAAAAAGTTGAAGGTGCAGTTGAAGAGAGACAACAAACCGAAACAAACTTACTAATTCAGGAACACTTGAATCTCAAGTAGCCTGGAATTTGTAACAACACCATGTAAAATCGCCATGTACGAAGGATGGTATGGCTTTCGAGGGGGCAGTTCTGGACGTAGCCGATTCAGATGGAGGAAATGGAGACCAACTGGTTGCACATGGATTCTCCATACTGTGTGTGAAACTGACACTTCCGATCCCATCGGATCCCGGAAGATTGTAATTTGTGTATCATCAAATTCATTCTGACATTATTTTTAATTCATTGATTTTTCTTAGAGACCAATTCATGCAGCTAGAATTTTATGTATCTATCCAAAAATAGAAAACTTGGGAAGCGCAGAAAGGGGACTATTTATCATTCATTGTAATTTTTTCCCTTCATTCCTAATTTCCTACCTTACCTTTCTTTATATAACTTGAAACTTGCACCTAGAATTTTACGTATTTATCCATAAGCTGTTGTTTAGCGTTTCAACTAACAAAAGTAGTGTTTTCTCACCGCTATCAAAGGAAATGCTCAGCGGTGTGCTGCTTTGTTGGCGTGTCTTGGCGTTCTTTTGCTTGGTTGGAGTTGTGGAGTCTGGAGTCGGGAGGGACTGGGGTCGTTGTGGTGCTTACTTGACCGGGAAAGAGCTTCCTTGGAGTTTTGTCTGGATTACCCACAGGAGATAGAGTCATGTTGTACCGCTGACCCGTGGTGTTACTTCTTGGTAGTACTTGGCTTCGTTCTTCGTCAGTGTCTTCTACTTGTTTGGTTTGGTCTGCTTAGATTCGCCCTGGTGTAGAGTTTGTTTCCACTTGTTAGCTGCACTTTTTTCTGCTTTTCTATTGTATGTTTTAGGCTGCTTCCGTCTGTCGATTCATCAACCTATCGAGAACTATTGAGAATTAGACGTGTCTGATCTCGAATTTTTACTAGATAAAGAAAAAGGAAATGTTCAAAGTACCATCTGATCTTGCAACGTTGGTTTTGGAGTCTTATTTATGTGAAATGTACAAGAAATATAACACAAAGAAGGGCATAAACGGATTAGTAGTTCTTAGATTTGAGTTCTCCAAAGAGATTGCTAGTCTTTAAAGCATAAACCCCTAATTTCCAATCCCATATAAACCTCATGGAATGAGAAAATACACTACAACACATCCGGGATTCAGCCCGAGAAATGACCATCAGTTAGCAAGTCTACATCAAGATGGAACACATCTATCTAAACTACTAAAGGTCAGCCCCAAGCTGAACCCTGACCCTCCAAACACTTTCACCACAGGAGAAACCGGTCCAAGATTTCCGTCCTCCTAACAAGGTTCCGGTTCATGTAACGCTAATTTACAGGCACAAACGAAGAATTACAGGCGTATAAAAGTGACTAACACAACAAATATTTCCATAGCAATGACTAGGAGCCATGGATTACATGTCAACTTGACATGAGCAATGGGCAAGAGGTGCATACTTTCAAAGGCTCCAACATTTCTTTCACATTTTCATGTCTCTCGGATGCACTCTTGTAGGTGGTTTCTTCTTTTGCATTTTCATGCCTCTCGGATACGCTCCTATAGGTGGTTTCTTGACCTTTGGTGGCTAGCCTTGTGCTCAGGTCGGATGCACAATCCCTACTTCCGTCAGAAAATGTGATGGATGATTCATCATTCAGACCATAAATCGCATTGTCCACAAATTCCATGTGTTCTACCTCGTCACCTCCTACTGCGTTTCCCTGATCCAAATGCCTCAAGAAACATTCTTCAATGTCACTTGATGATTCAGCATCGTCCTTGAGTTCATGTTCATTTTTATCAAGACTGCAATCAATTGGACCACCACTATCCTCATCATCGCCACAATCAGAAGCTGACCCCCTTGATTCACAGCTCATATCCATCTCTTCTTGGCTATCATAACCCCCCTCATCGTCACTTTGCTGACCATCCAATGAATGAGATGTCGCCGGCGACTTTCCTTCCATAGAGGCTGCCTCTTCTCGCTCCCTAAGGTTTCTTGTGATGAGGGTCTTCAGCAAGTTCATCACTTGAACAGCGTGCATCAGAGCTGTCAAAGGATCAGACATCTGCATACGAACAGCCATATAAAGACTCGTTAGAATACCAATCAAACATAGAAAAATATGCATTCGAAATGGCATAATCGAAATGGTAAGTAGCTATTTGCAAACCTGTGTCATGTTAGGAGCGAAAACCATGGCAATGTTTCTTGCATTCATCTTGTTAAATTCCTCTTCTTCGACAACATCAGCCATAAGATCAATAGCCCAGTTGAGCAATGCAGATTCAGTAGGTTTCAACTGCTTGACAAGCTCGGTGTAATCTTCTTCAGAGTTGCACTGAAGAACCTGTTCCGGCGAAAGCCCGTCGAGCACACCAGAAGGGAGCTCCCGGAACCATGTTTTGATAAGACCTGCAAGGCAGTGAACGTCGATATCATCAGGAACGATACCCCTGTTGAGTTGGTCTCTCACATGCTGCTCTTGGCTGTTCTCAGGGTTGATACGAAATACTCCTTCCGCCTATTAAAGCAAGCAATTAAACATGTAAGCCTTCGGCATTTCATTCAGTATAACTTATTAGGATAAGCAGATTTGTTAAAAATTGATAACTCATACCTGTAAACCATTTTGAGTATATAACCTCTCCTGCATTAGCAAGAGGATGATAGGGACACTGTTCCCTTTTGAATCATAAGAACATTGCATTGATTCCGCGGAAACGCCAAAGACACTAGCACTGCAGCATTTGGATCAGAAGATTCATGATAAGCATAAGATGATGGAACATAGCAAATGCAAAGCACCTTTTGAAATAATTGAATGAAAAAAAAAAAGATTTTCCCTCTTTTCAGATTTCAAGTGTAGAGAAAAATGAAAAAGTATATATACACTTCATTCACACAATGAACACTAAGCAAGCATAAAAAGTGTTAATTTGCCTACAAGCAAGCAAGAGAGAAGCTACCCAGATTTCCATAAATATCCTAATTGAGACACCACATTTATCAATTTTCAAGTCAATACAGGTAGCTAGTTGACTGGAAACATCTTAAAAACTTCTTCATCTATTAATCCATTACCAATTGTAACAGTTAATAGTAATACAACATAAATGATCATTAATCTCCTTTTGATGAGTAAATACAGAAGCTCCATCCCTCACTGAAACCAACACCTGGTAGTCAAAATTGAAGCTTTTTCAACCTCAAAAGTCAGATCTGGACATACCCACAAAATAAAAGTGGTGATCAATAAACACCGGTTGAGTAAAAGAGAAATCTGTATTTGCCATCACAAATTCAAGATTTCCCCATCAATCTCCACACGAGACCCTAATTTAAAAAAATTAAAAAAAAATCCAGACCCACAAACCAAATCAAGAAATGAACTTTATAGGCAAGTAAACCGAAGCCAACAAAACCCACCTGGCGCTGGGGACTTTACATGGGATTTCAACCTCAAACTCGGCAGGTAGACCCAAGAAGCCATTGAACCTGTCGAAGGTGACATGGGTGATGTGCTGGACGTTGGTGGGCCACCCAATCTCCATCTGATGGACAGCGGAGGAGATGGCTTCTTCAGCACCACTCCGATCTACACGGCAAGACACCATTGATTTCCTCAAAGCAGCTAAGATGAAAGCCAGTAGCGACAGCTGGTTTTCCTCCTCCTCCGCTGAACTCGCTCCTCCTCCTCCTCCCTTTGTGGGCAGCGACGCCGGGCTCTTGGTGCTTCCTCCGCCGCAGCCACCGCCTTTTGTAACCATCACGAGCCCCGTCATTGTCTCTCTCTCTCTCTCTCTCTCTGGGCAAATGAATGGTGACTGGTGTCTGATTGTGTGTACGGGGAGTGTTTGGAGGTGGAGAGAGGAGATGGGTAAGGGCAAATAGGAGAGATTTGAAATGGGGAAGTGTGATTATTTGTTTGTATTTTAATGGGGGAGCGAGTGGGCTTGGATTTGTGGGATTTTGAACTACAGAGTGTGGGGTGCTGAAGTTTGGAATTTTGGGGGTTTGAGGGTTTCAAACGGCCACTCATTTCAAATTTTGTACAGGGAGAGTGGGTCTCTACTTTATCCTCATATCTTTCCAACTAACCCCCATTTTCATTGAATTACTTTTTCCAAATTTTACATTTTTTGTCCCCTTAATTTACCCCGGTTTGAATACCGTAATTTTTGTGCAGTAAAACACCTCTAAAAACGTCATAAATTTTCATAATTAAAAAGTACTCTATACTTTTTACTTTCATATACTCCCTCCGTTCGGCAAAACTTGACGTTTTACTATTCACGTACGCTTTTTTAGGAGATAAAAACTATATAAAATATCTAGTTTTTTAATAATTTCGTAGTTATTATTAATAAGTACAAACTTGTTAAATTTTTTTTAAAAAAAAATGAATATTTTATATAGTTTTTATCATTCTAAAAAAGCGTGCGTGAATAGTAAACGACAAGTTTTGCCGAACGGAGGGGGGTACCTAGTCTAAAAACAAAAAGAAATACGGGGTATAAGATATTACAGGCTCTCTTTACTTTTATTTATCATTTACTATTTACGTATGTTTTCTTAAAATGGTAAAAATTACATAAAATATTAAATTTTTAATTAAATTTTTTTTAATAGTCTTTAGTAATAAGTATGATATTATTTATAATATGAGGGAGTAAAAATGAGTATGATATTTTTCATGATATCTAAATTGAGAGAAATCGACAAATAGATTTAATTTCACATCACCTACCTACCTTTGTTAAAGGTTTAATTTGGTCCAAATTCCAAAGTGGGTAATTTGATTAGGAAGTTTCAACTTTCATCTACTATTTTTGATTGAGTCGTTTACCGGGTTAGTCAACATATCATTAATACTCCGTATTAACTATTAATGCACTATCAAGCAATGTTCAAGACTAAAAAAGCAGCAGTTTTCCTTTACTGATAAATGAAGCAATATAAATAGTTCATGTGAATTTTGCTTATCAATTGTCAATATGGTTTGTTAAAAGCCTAAATTAAAATGGACAAACTTTATTACTTACTCCGTAATAAAATAATTGGTCTTTTAGCCATTTTTTCACGTAACAAAATATTTGTTCATTTGAACAACATTAATGACAAAAATTTCTAATTTTATCAGTTCATCTCAGTAATTATATTTGATTTTCAAGATACTCTATTAATACTCCAACTTCTCATACTATTCTTTTTTTCATTGGTCCATTTTTTTTCCACATTATTTATTTCCTAAAACTTTAACCATTCTTCTTTCTATTTTTAGCTTCCTTAAAAAGTGTGAAATTGGCCAAAAGACCAATTATTTTGTTATGGAGGTAGTAAAATATTTTTAAAGTCATTAAAAAATTAAATCTACAAAAATCTTTTCAAATATCAATACTTAACCTATTTCATTTACTATAAGATTCAAGAGTATAAGGGCTCATTCGGTTAATACAAGAAAAAATAAAATCTCAGGGGTATTTGGCAGAAAAATGAAAATTTTAGGACATTTGACGAATTAGTCTTAGTATCAGAGATATTTGGAGAAAATTCCGTATAGTTATTTATTTATATTAATTTGAGTTACATTTTTTTTTACACTAGGCTTGTGGTATGGTCTATATTATTTTTATAACTATCATATGGCAATATATCAAATTTCCCAATTGGAGAGAATTCAATTGTAGTAGTTGTTTGTATATTGTCCAACACAACTAGGTAATACCTACTCCAATAAATATACGAAGCTGTACTTGAGGACATCAATAAGAATTCGGGATTTATTAAATAATTAGGCAATTGTTAAAATATTATATTGAAATTTACAACATGCCAAATTAAAACATAAGGATTATTAACAAGATATCAAGATAACTATTGACAAGATAATATTTAACAAATTACACACAAGTCCTTTTCATTTTAAAAAATATTTTCGATACCAAATTTACAAACCACGAAATCTTCATAGTATCAGATCACCCCGTCCACAGTTGCTTCTTCTCTCTACGACATCAGATCACCCCAAACCGTCGAGTAGGACGTAGAACGTCCGATGCCACGCCTCCACCCTTCCCACCATTTTTTTGGATTTTGTCATAGTCGGATTTGTTCGAAAATCATTGAGGGCCTCGAAGGACTCCTAGCTACAACGTACCAACAACATTATGTAACCATCAACCTCTATCATCGTATTGTGGTGGTGTCGTAGTGGTGAGTTGTATGTTCATGAGTTGGATCTGGCGACGTTTCAAATCTGTTCATGAGTTGTATGTTCGTGGATGAGGGACATGGTTTGGATCATCTCGACCGCACAGGCGGCCTGCAGAGTCTGGGAGGAGGAGTTGTGGCCGTTGTCGACGAGCTCGAAGGCTGCCATACAAAGAGGATAGGGCGGATTCGCTTGCCACCGGCCAGGAGGGAGTAGCGGATGGCGTCGTGGATCTTCAGCGGGTGGTTGAATGAAACGGCGGTGTCAAGGGCTTTGTTGATCAAATTGGATCTCTCACACAGGTAGGATTTGAAATCGAAAGAGTCCCAATTGGATCTTAAGCGAATGGTTGAATGAAACGGCAGCGTCAAGGGCTTTGTTTTTTAGGAAAATAGAAAGGGACTTTATCAAAAAAAAAGTATGACATAAGACACAGGTTACTTTTGGTCTCAGTGGAGGAGCAGATCTATGGGAGGAAGGCGACTCGATTTCGTCAATGAAGATCTCTTGCCTCACGCTCTTGCTGAAATCTCTTAATTTGCGATGTTGTTGTAATTACTGCCAGATCTAGAATTGTTGTTGCTGAAATCTCTTAATTTGCTGAAATTGTTGTTGTAATTGTTGAAATTGGTGTTGAAATTGGGCAAATTCTGACCTGTGCTTGAGCTTGAGCAGATTGTGGTTCGTGCTTGAGCTTGAGCCTTTTCTTCTATTCAATTTGGTTGCAGCAGAAATTGAGAAAAAAATTCAAAATTCAGTGATTGAACAACTCCGGTTTCAGCAATGTCGGTATTAGCAACTCCGGTTTCAGCAACTTCGGTGTCAGCAACCCGGTTTCAGCAACTCTGGTGTCAACAACTTCGGTCTTCGGTTTCAGCAAAACAATGGACATTTAGCTAATATGGATAGGTTGGTGGACAAAATGCTAATAAATGCGGAAAATATGGACATTCTAGTAAACACCCAAAAAAAATAACACAATTGAAGATTATATATTTACTTTATATGGAGTACGTATTAATATATATTACTTTAAAGATGATTTATATAATAAAATTTATTAACAAATCGCGTAACGAGCGAGTAATATATAAAACTAGTAAGATAATAATTTGAGTGCCAATATTTGTTTAACCATCTTTAAAGAACGTTGTTTTTTTTATAAGAATACAAACTTGTAGATGACTAGTAATATTTAGTGTCACAAAGATGCAATTTATCAACCACATAGTTCATTTATATGAAAACGTGGGTAATCTACACAACCCTAAACTTTAGAAGATGCATAGAGATAGTCATCTCAATTTTTCCTTGTGCATTTCCAAATACCAAGAACAACAATTGCGGCAGTGAGATTATCGCCTTTAATTTTTTTATTTTTTTATTTTTTGATTAGGTAAGAAATCGGGAGAGGAAGCTCTACCCGATAGCATCCTTTCAGATGAGGTCCAAAAGACCTGAATCATTGGAAATGTTGGCCCCCTAGCCGAGTAGCTAAGGTGTGCAACTTTATCCGCTACCCGATTGTCAAGACGGGGGATGTGGAAGAACGAGGTCTTCCTTAATCCCAACAAAAAAGTTATAATGTCTGCCATTGTATGTTCAATCTCTCAAGGGCATTTAGTGTTGTATTTGAGGCAGTTGATAATGATTTCAGAATCTCCCTCCAAAATCAGATCCGCCAATTTTTAATTCAAGGGCCTTCAAAATACCATTTCTCAGAGCTAGGGCCTCAGCTATAATCGGGCACTGAGACCTAACTAGTTTGCCAATGCTGATCGGATTCCCATTCCAGTCACGGATAATATAACCAATTGAGCTATTTGTTGTTGAGATTGTAGAGCCATCAAAGTTTAGCTTAAAGACCCCTGGGTAGGGATGGCAATGGGGCGGGGACTCCCCGATCCCCGCGGGGAATCCTCGTCGCGGAGCGGCGATGGGGAAATTAAATGAGGACGGGGAGGGGGATGGGGGCCAAAGTGATTCCCCGCGCGGGGACGGGGATAGTAGTCCCCACCCCGATCTCCGCCCCGCCCCGCCCCCGTTGGGGAACCCCGCGGGGATCCCCGATGGGGAGTATAAAATCCCCATTTTTATTTAGATTTTACATAAGTTTAAATAATTTTTCTTTCATTGTTAAACGTTTACCTTATAATTTACATTTATGAGATATTATATGTAATATTTATATCATATTTTTTACATAACTTTAATAATATCTTATAGTTTTCTATTAGATTGGGGAAAACCATGAGTTTTAAATGGGGAACCCGACGAGGAAACCCGCGGGGAAAATTAAGCGGGGACGGGGATTCCCCGATGGGGACGGGGACCCGGTGGGGATGGAGACGAGGGACATTTTTCATCCCCGAATAGGGACGGGGACGGGGGGACTTTTTACAAACGTGGACAGGGATGGTACTCCCCACCCCGAACCCGCCCCGTTACCATCCCTACCCATGGGGATGACTTTTTCCATCTACATTCTTTTCTTGTATTGCGGACATAGCCGCTATTTTTAGTCAAGTTTTTACATAGATTTTCCTCTACATTATGTAAATCCAATTTACACGCCTTGTCCCAGTTGTTCAGACGGCTGGAGATTAGTCGACGAATCCCGATAGCATCGGGGGGGATTTTCATTCCTGAATATAAATTGGTTGCGGATGAACCATATAGTCCACCACCTGAAGGCGATCACTTGTTTTTCATTTTTAGAAAGTTTTTCACCAAGGAATTGAAGAACAGTAGTAAATTCTCTTGAAGCTGTAAGCATATCTTCAACTGATTGTTTTATCTCAATGGAGAATTGACTTTGAAAGTTATTAATCTAGCACTCCATGAATAAATGTGCTTCATCTTCAACAAAGAGATTACACAGAGAACAAGTAGATGGGACAATTAATGTTCGAGGCGAGTTGCTGTTGACAGGCCCTTTTGACTTAGTTTCCACATAAAGTTCTTTATTTTTGGAGGAGCATTGATTTTCCAGATCCACGCATTATTGTCAGTATTAGTGAAAGTGTTGGTAGAGAGCAAATTAAATGCACTACTCGTGGTAAACCAGCCTTTCTTATCTGGCAACCAGTAGAGCCTATCTTCAAAGGGAGTTGAAGGAAGCGGAATTTCAAATATTTCTTTGGCTATGTCCGGAGGAAGGGAGGAGGCGAGCTGGTCACTCCACCACTGACCACCCATGATGTAATCACTTACAGTTTCTCTTAGATTGAGAGAGTTAGTCTAATCCATTCTTTTAATTAGTGGAGTTGTTGTGGTCCATTTGTCTTCCTAAAAGTTAATAGATTTTTTGTTTCCTACCGTCCATATCAGACCTGTTTTGAATGTTTGAATAAGAGAGCATAGTTTTGACCATTGACAAGATGAATTTCCTTTACAGGAATAATTCAGGATATTATTATTTTTTAGATATTTGTACTGTATTACTTTGACCCAAGTATTGTCTGGTTCAGCTGATAATTTCCACAGAAGCTTCATCTTAAGTGCTTCATTCATATCTTTGGCATTCCTTATCCCAAGACCCCCACGATCTTTGGGCCTACAAATCCGATCCCATGAAATGAGAGGGCTATGTTGTGCATCTTTGTTCCAGAAAAAAGATCGATTTATTTGATCTAATTGTTTATGCATCGTTCCTGGAAGAAGGAAGCTCTGCATAATATACAGAGGTTTCGCCATTAAATTTGATGAAATAAGTGTAGCTCTCCCCTGTTGGGAAGATTATCGCCTTTAATGGAAGTCTGTTGAACACCTAGTCATCTTAATTTTTATTTTTTATTTTTTTTGGTAACGTGGGGTTCCAAGGTTGTCGACTAATCCCTCACGAGTCCGAGCCCTAGCCTGCAAAGGATGCGAGCCGGTAAGCCATCAGACAGACGCACCCAAACCAATGAAGACTTGAGCACCCACTAATTACACAAATTGTGTAAAGTATGAAATTTGAACTCTTGACCTCTTGTAAGACCATGTGCAACAAAGAGTCACGCGATTCTTAACTCATTTTAACCACATCAACAATTATTCTTGTCACGTCAGCTTCCACTAACTTTTCAGCTTTTTACTTTTTCCATTCACAATAGAGAGTTGTGCGACTCTTATTTCACTTTACACTTTTTTTTATTTATTAAGTTAAATGTTAATTTATTTTACTTAATTTTTTTTGGTAATGACATTTTTAATATTAATACATATAATTAAAATAAAAAAAGGCACACAATTAAATTTAGAAATATTTTATTAAATTGATGAACTAAAAAAACACGAAAATAAAAAAATAAGGTTACTATATGTAACCCAATACTTATTTTTTTTTAAAAAAAAGTCGAATTTCGTTGATTAATTTAAACGACATTACAACAAAGACAACCCATAAACTGAAACCCCAACTTAACTAAATAGTAATGAAAAAGTTCACGCTTATGTGTAATTTTATGTTTAGGGTGTAGTTGCTAGTGTTAGTCTATGTTTAAGTTTATGTATTTTTATGGTGTAATTTGATATAGAATTATAAGTTAATATTAGTATTTATATAAGTCTAAATCCTTAATATGGAGTATATGTTACACTTAGTAAAAAAAATTTCCACAAATATATGCAAAATGGGTGTCATTAGATAGATAAAAATAAATCCTCTTGAAAAATAATTTTTATTTTATTTTTTGAATTTTATTTTTTGGTGAAATGGGGGTTTAAATATATAATTAAAACCCATGACATATGGTGCGTTCCCATTGGCCAAAATCCGGCCAATGGAAGCTCGCCAGCGCCCCATTTCCAACTGCCTCCATTTGAGTCAAACCGCAGAGTTTCGGGCATAAATAGCCCAAAACGCGCCATTTCATTTCGTCCCCAGAATTTAAAAAAAAAAACTTTCTTCTGATTTTGATCCGGCGCGTATATAGGATTCGACCCAACGACGCTTTCTTTTCTCTTTCTTCCATGTCAGCAAATAAGGTAAGTTGTCCCCCATTTTGGATTCGCAGAGCTCTCCGTTGCATTTGGTCTAAGGGGTACCTCTTCCTTACCACTAGAGCAAGGAGAGTGGGTCATCTCTCTCTTTTTTTTGGTTGAAAACAAGAGCCAAGTTCTTATAACAAAATTGTAACAGAAACTACAAAGGAACAAGGCGGGGCGTAGAGACACCCCTCGAGTCTTTAACTAACAACGAAACAATACCCACAGGCGGGTCAGAAAGCAAATGGAAACCTATAGGAAAAGAAAAAGCAAACGAAGCAATGTGCTAGTGTTACCCCTTGTTCGACTCGATATTTTTCTTGAATTTTTTTTTTTGCATTAATAACGATTTTCCTATTGTTGATTTAATCCCCCACGGGTCCGAGCCCTAGCCTGTAAAGGATGTGAGCCAAAGCCAACAAACAGGCTCACCCAAACCAATGAAGGCTTGAGCACCCACTAATTACACAAATTGTGTAAAGAATGAGATTTGAACTCTTAGCCTCTTGCAAGGGGTTACTCTCTCTTACCTCTAGAGCAAGGAGAGTGGACCTTCTCTTCTTTGTGCTAGTGTTACCCCTTGTTTGACTCAGTGTTTTCTTCTTTGCTTATTTTTTTTCTTGAATTGTTTTTTGCATTAATAACGATTTTTCTATTGTTGATTTAATAAAGTGGAGATCCTCTACAACCCTCCTTACTACACTCATTTATTTTAACATTTTTTTAATTTTTTAAAAAAATAAAAAATTATATTTAAGTTGCTCGATAATAATTAGAGAATCTCCTTCGACTTGTAGTTTGTTTATCCTTAATTCGACTGCTTTGTGAATACCTTGTTGCAATGCCAACGCTTTGACCCTTGTTTGTCTATTAACTTGAATCCTATATATGTGTATTGACTGACCATTCTAGTCTCTAATAATATATCCATGAATAGTACCTTTCAATCTATCTAGCATGTTATTTGTTGAATTTATTTTTTAAATTCACATAGTTTTTTTATAAGGTGAGAATTCGAGGGTCAGACAGGCTTGACTTCTCGAATGGTCGACAAGTCGATAGATGGTGAACCGTCAAATATACAATCATATAAAAAAAGGTACAATACAAAGACGGAGAGTTCATATACTTAATGCAAACTAAGTAAATCTAAACCTTGTAAAACAGGAGACGATATTGACTAGGAACGAAACTAAGCACAACGAGCATATCGCTGACCAACAATACAACGTACATGACTCTCTGTGTGCAGTAAAAACGCTTTCAATTAGTATATTACCTTCTTGAGTGGGTGAAATGAGTTAATGTGATGTTAGTTGCAACAATCACTCCTATTACTCATTTACTCCTATTGCTCGTTTCAATAGGGGAAAATCAAATCATTGTGCTTTACTTTCAATTTCCCCCCTCTCTCTTATAAATAAAACTTTACAGTTTACTCTTTACTCCGTATAAAACTTGGAATTCAATATTATAAATACATAAGAAAGGCTTGGAAGTTCGTTTTTTTTTTACAGTAGTAAATTGATAATCATTAATTACTTATAGAAATAGTTGTTGTAGTTGTAGAAATCAATAGGAGATATTTGTTAATAATAATATATACTCCGTATTATATGACGTTTGTATATATAATTATTTTTCCTCCTATTCTCAAGTAAATTTCTTACTACCTCCAGTCTATTAATCTAAACACTATTAATGTTGATTCTGACGTACAAGTTATTACTAGGGATGTCTCTGATTTGGATAACTCCTCGCTTGTGGCTCTTATGTCTAACTCAGAAATTAAACGTGTCGTTTTCTCTATTGCTCCTGATAAAGAACTTGACCCTGACGCCTAACGGTATGTCAGCTCGTTTTTACCAAAAATATTGACATATTATAGGACCTTCTGTCATTAAAACAGTTAAAAGTTTTTTGCTTCAGGCAAACTGCTAAAACAAACTAATCACACGTTTATCACGCTGCTTCCAAAAATTGATGATCCCTCGTTGTTAATCATTAACGCCCAATCGGTCTATGCTCCACAACATATAAGATTATTGCAAAAATCCTAGCGTTGCATTTGGGGCTAGTAGTTGATAAGCTTATTCATCTCCTACAAGGCGCTTTTGCAAAAGTTAGATCTATCCAATATAATATTCTGATTGCGCACGAAGCTTCTTTCGTAAGAAAAAGGGTCAGAGGGGTTTAATGACTATAAAACTGGATATGGAAAAAAACATATGATTGAATTGACTAGTAATTTTTATACAAGAGTATGAATCAATTTGGATTTCACCCAAAGTTTATAGCATGGATTACATAATGTATTTCTACTGTCTCATTCTCTGTTCTGGTCAACAACGGCTCGACAAATCAATTATTTCCTCAGAGGGGTCTCAGACAAGGAGATCCTCTATCTCCTTTTCTTTTCATCTTATCATCTAAGATATTGGCCCGAACGTTACAATGGGAGGCAGACATCCACAAAGATTTGGGATTGTCATTCTCTAAGAATGGTATGAAAGTACCCTTTCTCGCTTTTGCTGATGATATTATCATTTTTTTTGAAAGCTACACATACGGCAGCCAGGAAGGTCTCGTCCATTCTCGATCATTACTGTTGAATTTCGGGACAAAAGGTCAACTTTTATAAGTCCAATTTCCAAGTTTCTTCTAATATAAGCCAAAGTAAGGATACCTTTACTCAAGTTGTCTTGAAGACTAGCTAAAAAACAGTTATCAAAATGGAAAACTTCTACTCTGTCTACAGAAGGTAGGAAAATTCTTATCAAATCCAATTTGAATGTCCAACCTCTTTTTCTGGTGCAATCTTTTATGCTATCTTCCTCTATACTTCATGAACTAGATAGAATCTATTGTCAATTTTTCTGGAACAAAAATATTTCATATGCACCTTTGATTAGCTGAGATAAAATCTGCACAAATACATTAGAACGAGGTCTTGGTCTTTATAAAGCTGAAACTACAAGTATGGCCTTGCAAATGAAGTTGTTTTGCAAAATTATTGCGAAACCTAGTAATGTTTGGGTTCATATTATAACAGGAAAATACCTTAAAGGGCCAGACATTCTAAAATATCAAAGGAAAGACTCTTCCTCTTGGCAATGGTCCAAGTTGTTGCTAATCCGACCTTTGTTTGAAACCGGTCTACCATGGTGTGTGGGTGATGGCGCCACTGTTAGTTTTGGTCGGATAATTGGGCTTATAATTCCAAGATTTCTGATAAGGTTTTAATATCTTTAAATAGTGTCCTACTATCCTAAAAAGTCAATCGTTCCCTTACAGATTGTCTCTATTGGGACCCTAGCTCAAATGGTTGGTTCGCTTGTTCCTCCAAAGATTAAGCAGTTTATTTGGAAAATTGCTCGGGATGGCCTTCCTTCTAAGGATAGGTTGCAACGCTCCCATATTGCAATTCCCATGAGTTGCATGTTCTGTGACTGCCCATACGAAATGAAAAATCATATTCTTCTAGAATGTAACATGACAAAACAAGCCTTAGCCTTACTAAAGGAGGATATCCCTATAACTACCCACTATAATTTTAATGATAACAGTAATGATTTTGCCCTCAATAATATTCGTAATGTTGTTGGTTCAAAGGTTATGACAAATGTGGCAAGGGTTTGGTGGGACGTATGGTCACAGAGGTACAACTTGGTTTTTGCTAATACAAACCAGGTCACTCTCAACAGTATTAAAATACTACTCTTAACTGTCAAACAAACATGGTCCCAAGTAAGCAAATTTAATCTGCACACGGATGACTGGGATAATGATTCTACACCCCATGCATGGCTAAACAACCCAAGATCTTCTATCAATACCACTCGGGCTCGTAAGACAATTCGTTGGGATAAACCACCTATATATAAATTCGTGCAACTGAATTTTGATGGCTCCAATCTGCTCAATGGTAATGCCTCTTTTGGATTCGTTATTCGTGACTCATTTGCCCATGTTATTGGTTTGGGGTGTGGTCCTTGTTACGGTATGCCAATCGTTTATGCTGAGACTCTGGGTCTTCGTAGTGGGATTCTTCGAGCTAAACAGTTGGATATTCATAATATACTCGTTAAAGGCGACAATCTAACGGTCATTAAGTCTCTTATGGGTGAATGGCGTTGCCATTGGATCATTGACATTCTGGGAACAGACATCAAATATTTATGCACCTTTTTTTAATTTTGTGTCTATTCGTCATATTTTCAAGAAAACAAATATAGTTGTAGATAGTATTGCGCATCTGGCCTATTGTATCCCTGCCGACGAGGATCTTCAGCATGACTTATAACTTCGTGTTCTCATTCGGAATGATGCTCTAAGATACGAATAGCCAAACTGTGGTCGTCTTGTCCTAATTTCTTTCCTTGTATTAAAAAAAATTCTTATTACCTCCTATCAGAAAAAGGAATTTGTAAGCACTAGCTGGACCTAGTATCCTTAATTTCAATCTTAACATTGTGAATTGATCGAATTAGGTTAGGAGGGTAGACCATTTGAGCCCCGTCAATACCAGAATCTGGATTAGAGAGCCTTTATGTCAAATAGTGGACGGCCAAAAGCCAAAAACCATGGAAAAGCTCTTCCGCTTTACGTTTTACACAAAACTGCACAATCAGCTAGTTTTTTAAAACTCGTAATTTTTATATTATATATATTTTAAATAAAATAAATAAAATATTTTAATTTAATTAGCTTTTGGAATTGAAGCTTTTTAACAACTAATTATCCAAGCTTTTTGAGCTTTTGATTTTCTATTTATAAGTTTCCATCAGATACCCTAACAATTAGGTTTATCCAACATCATACTATAATTAGAATGGCTATTCGCAAGATGTTCTTTGTCTATTGGCAAGATGGATGGCAATATATTACACTCGAATCCTTTTCATTTTATCTTTTTAAATATGGGCCAATTCAATATATATGAGAATTATAGGCTATTTTCATAATTAACCCAAATATTCATCAACTTCTTCGTAGTTTTGCACACAGAAGTCGATGGCGGTGCAACTTCGTTTGGAGACCTCGTTCCTTGTTGCGAGTGACAGTTAGAGCCGAGCGGCGGATGCAAGCGATGGTTGCCAGCTGCATAGAGACGAGCAGCGAGTGTGAGGGACGGTTAGAATCGAGCAAAACGAAAACGAAAGTATCGATTTGTCCTCTCCGACGTGTGCAATCGCTGGAAGCTTCGCCCCGAGGCTGAAAAATGAAAATCGACAAACGAAAAATCTTCAAAAATAGAATCCAAACATCGTAAAGAGAGAGGCGAGTAACAAACACATCAAGGTTTCGAGTGTACCTTTCGAGATAGTCGTGGAAGAAGGAGAGTGAGGGATCAGAGAGAAGGGATGGATTGGATTTGCACTGCTGAACAAATAGCTTCATTTCGTTAAATTTGGCGACGTCTATTTTCGATCTTGAGAGCTTCAAAACTCCAAGTGATTCGATGGATTTGGATTGGTATTCGGAGTATAGTAACGAAAGTTGCAAGCGATGGTTGCGAGCGGCGTTTACAAGTGACCAGGCCACCATTGTCGATTTAGGGTTACACATCTCCCACTTACGTGTATATTTTAATTTAGGGTTTTTTTAGTTCTCATATTACAACGTAGTTATTTTGTAAAAAATGAAAAGGATCTGTATGCAATTGTTTAAAACATATCTTGTCAATAAACAAAATTCATGTTACTAATAGACTTTATGTACTATAATACACTGTGTAACGGTGAAAAATCAATCTATATTCTGAAAACAATCTCAATTGGATCCCATATTACTCCCTCCGTTCGACAAAACATGTCATTTACTATTCACGCACGTTTTTTTAGAATGATAAAAACTATATAAAAATATTTAATTTTTTATAAATTTTTTTAACAAGTTTGTGCTTATTAATAATAACTACGAAATTGTTAAAAAAATTATAAAAAACTAGATATTTTATATAGTTTTTATCCCCTAAAAAAGCGTGTGTGAATAGTAAAGTGACATGTTTTGCCGAACAGAGGGAGTATTTATTAAAAGTCAGGGTAAAATCCACCTATAGTCAGTGAACTTTGAAAAATATTCAGACAGGTCCATGTACTTTATTTTTGTTCATTGAAGTCCCTAAATTTTGAGAGTTTGAACACATTTGGTCCTTATATTTGTAAATCTGTTAAATAGGCATTAAATAATGTTATGACATCAACGTGGTTTTGTATTAATGACATGAATTAAGTTATACACATGTAATTACTTGGTATTTGTTTTACAACAGTAAAACCTTTGTTTTTTTCCTTAGATCTTATATAATAGAGTTTATTTTTTAACAAGACACTTTTTTTAAAGCACCTTATATAATATAATTCATTTAATTAAAGCACGAACATTTTATTTTTATTTTTCCGGTGACATTTTATGTCTATAACTGAAATTCTTTTGTTTGACTAACATTTTTTTAAGGAATTGTATATAATAGAGTTTTTTTTCCACAAAACACCATTTAAATTTTTTAAAGGCATTGTATATAATATTTTTCGGTCGACATTAAAATAAAATATCATCGAAAAATTATAACATTTGGTCGGAAAATAGAAAGTGGTAGTTCCATTGAATGGATTATATATTATATAAAGTGTTTTTGATAAAAATAGATTTTAAAATATGTTTTTTTTTAAAACAAACTTTATTATATATGACGCCTTTAAAAAAACCCGATTTTTTTTAAAAAATACCAAGTAATTACATGTGTATAATATAACTCATGTCATTAAAACAAACCTACATTGATGACATGTTATTATTAAAACGTTTAATTAACAGATTTACTAACAGAAGACCCAAATACGTACAAATTTTAAAATTGCAGGGATTTCAATGAATAAAAAGAAAGATGAAGACCCCGTTTAAACATTTTGTCAAAGTTTAGGGAATATAGATGTATTTTGACAAAAAAAAAAAAAAAAGTACAATTCCCTCTCCCCCACCCACCCACCCAATCATCATCCAGTAAATTTATTGGAACAACTATTTTTTTTTTTTTGGTAAACAGGAACAACTATTTTGCAACATTAGTTATTTGGACTCTACATTTATTTGTTTAACTCGTAAAGGGATGGCCATCTATTTGATTCAACTAATCTCAAACTCCACTTCGATACAATGCCTTTAAAAAATCAGTCGGAATAATCAAAGATGATCTTTTTTCATGTTTTTCATGTTGATGGTATGTACATGTTATTTTATTTATCTACCGACTTAGCTTATCTCTCTGTATTAATAAGGTTAGACTATAAGTTTGTTTTAAAAAACAAGTAATCTTTTCTAATCTTTTTTTTAAGTGATATACGATACTATGATTAAAAGGAAAAATGATTTAAAATAATATAAACTATTAGTAATGAACTAATATTAATATGAACTTTCAAAATCTTAAAAAGTGTACAAATTATTCTACGTTAAAAGGGACACAAAGTACTAGACTAATTTTTTGACATGGCAACAGGAGGTTAAAAAATGCAATGGAGATCTCCTATTTCCCTATATGCTTCACTCCCTACAACACAAAAATATTTTGATATTTATTTAATCTTAAAAAAATATTTATATTATTAACATCTATTTTTATATATTCATAAAATTTGATTTTGAAAAATCATGTTTTACAATTTTTAAAAATTCAATATTTAACAACTTATAATTATTAAAAATTTCAAAACATGATTTTTCAAAATAAAAATATGAGAATATATAAAAATAGATGTTAGTAATATGAATATAATTTTTATAATTTTTTTAAGGTTAAATAAATGTCAAAATATTTTTGTGTTGTAGAGAGTGAAGCATATAGTGATCGATGTAGAAGATCTTTATTAAAAAAATGTAATGAGATGGCATCATGTCATTGGATGTCAAAATGTAAGGTTATTTAAAAAAAACTATTTTTGAGCACAAATTGGATTCTCATCTACTTAATTTGTGAGACTAAAATAACATAAATTTTAAACAAATACCTTATAAATTACATTAATAATAATAAATTTATAATGTAATTATAAATGTTATACAATAGTGGGTTTTTTCATGTGTTATCTCAGTAGAGGGTATTTTTTTAAAATCAATAGTAGGTATTTAGTGACACCATTTATAATATATTTTATTAAAAATTTACAGCAGTATTTAAATATTTATATTATAACTGTATTATACGGAGTAATTCTGAAATTCAAACACACCTTAATATACTCCATAAATAAAATTGGAAAAGAAGGGATCAAGTTAAAGGAAGATGAATTTGAAATGGGAAGAAGGAATAGAACCGTTGGTAAAAAAAAGAAAAAAGAAAAAAGTGAGGTGAGACAGATTGGGACCCATAAACTGAAGTTTGTGTTCCCGAGGACATTGGATCCTTCCCATCCCCTCCTTGATTGATTGGGTTGGTGCTGTGGATGTAAATATATAAATATAAATGTCAGGTAAATTACAAAAAAACACCCTTAAAATATAGGCTATAAATCTTCTACCCCCCCAAAAAAAATATTTTACCGTTAAATCAATATTCAAAAATATATTCAGCTTACAAGTGTTCATTATAACATGTTTGAGAAAAAATGTCTAAAAAGATACCTTAAAAAAGTTAAACTCCGTAATAATTAAAAAAGATGTAAAAAATTATAAAATATGTTATTTTTTTATATAATTTTTTTTTAATTTTTTAAGATTTTTTTTCCGAAATACATAATAATTATATACGGAGTATAAGCTAAATATATTTAGAAATTTTAAATATTAATTTAAAGGTTTAATAGTTTTGTAGAATAAGATTTTGGAATAGGGTGTTGTAGAGGATTTGAAACCTAAATTATATGGAGCATTGTACTCTCTCCATTATTGTGATGTTTTATTTCAAAAAATCATTTGTAAAATTGAAAATGGTAGAAAATCTCTCTAAATTTAATTTTATTTGAAAGTATTATACTCTCTCCATTTTATGTGTGCACAATATTATAAAAATGTCAAATCATCCAATATAGAGTGATAGCTGAATATTTTCATAATATTTCACAAAAAAAAAGTATTGGGTTGTCCTTTGAAAGAATCAAATTTATGGGTGATTTTATGTGTTTTTTGAAATTTACAGGTGATTTTGTGAGAAATCCCATATTTAATGACTATTTTATGTGATTTACCCTAATGTAAATGAAAAATGCAAATATAGACACTTCCCACATTTTTTTTTATGACAAGGAAACCCAAGGTAAATTCCGAGCACGTGACCTGATCGATAAGAGTCACGTACTAGGTAAATCGATTTGTATCGATCGGCTCGACCCACTAATAAGGAGGAAAACAAACCTTTCATTTTCCCCTTAGGCAAACCTTGACCGGCAAATGCAGACACTGCTCACATTTTAATCCCACGTTTATGTGATTTACACACATTTCCCTTACAGTGATTCAATTTCTTCTCTTTTGGATTTTTGTAGGCCAAAAAAATGATGGTGGTGTCTGTGAAAATCTATTGCTCTCTACCTACTAAAAGTTGAAATCTTCCTTTAGTAGATACCCCACCTTCCTGTTTTCTTACCGTTGTGGTTATTTTGTTTTAAGTAAATCTAAAATGGAAGGATACAACGTTGTTCAACTCAAACCTCTTCCATTTCCACAGAGTTTCCCTTTGTTTTTACATTTACCGTCTTGTAGAATGTAGACTAAACTTAAAAGGAGTTAACAATGTTAATTTTCACAGATTTTGTCAACTTATTCTCAACTTATTCTGTATTTTTTCTTTTGAAAAAGACAAGAGTTTGGATGAGATCATATTCTATTGAACCATTACACAAGAACGTCCTTACATAAGAGAGCTAGATGCTCATGATGAGAAGTCAAGACAAGAGCATCCGAGGATAATCTAAGACCGAAAATCTTATTAACCGCTGAATTGACTTATTTGAAGATATGAAAGCATTGAAGTGTGAATAGGATGTTATGTGAAAAAAAAGTAAAACTTTGGGGCATTGCATTTTTTTAAAAATAAAAATAAAATGACACTAACAAACTTGGTGCAAGTTGATGAGTAATGAACAAAAGTTGTTGAAAGTTTGAAGTTATGAAATGAAGGTAGTCCAATCTTACCTATTAAGCATTTCATCCAACGACACCCAACAATCAATTTAAACGCATTTTTTTTATTAAAAAAAAATCACAAGTTTGCTACACACTTCATGAGTTGTTTTGAAAGTTAAGTTAATATGAAATTGAGTGTTACTAGCCATGAATGATTGATTTACAAGGCTTATTTATTAAAAATAAAAATGATTTAATATTTAAATTTTGCTATTGACATTTTAAAAAGAAGACTCCGTAGTTGAATTGAATCTTACTTATTGGTGTAGCATGTCACAAAAGACAAACTTGATGTATGAAGGGGGAAAAAATTTACTCAGTGGAATATTGGATACACGAACACACAAATTATAGCACTTCTCATTAATTATGATTTATTGCACACGGACTTATTTGTACGGAAAAGAAACTTATAGTATCTGTATAATTGACCATTTGGTCAATTTCACACTTATTAAGAAAGTTAAAAATATAAAAAAAACTAAATTTTAGCAAATAAATAATATGAAAAAATGGACCAATAAAAAAGAATAATATGGGAAGTTGGAGTATTAATAAAGTGTTTTGGAAATCAAATACAATTAATGAGTTAAATTAACAAAATTTAAAAAATTTACCATTAACTGTGTTCAAAGAGGCAAATATATTTGTTCAATTAAAAAGTGGTCAAAGAGCAATTATACGGATATGGAAGGAGTAAGTGACAGAGAAGGTGTCAAACACCCCACATTCATATTTGAAAGGGTTTCATATCTCCCTGTATCAAGTTGAACAGAGCGGATTTGCTATCCCAAAATCCCCTTGTCTTCCTGTACCATCTCCCAATCCACCCCTGTTTTGACACAGGTGATCCCATTCACAAGTCGAATAGGTTTTGGAATCAACTGACCTGTTACTTGATGTTTGATATGGTCAAGAAGCAAACTCATGCTAGAAATGACTCATTGATTACCTTATACTCATAGGAGGAGAGATTAGTCCATCCCAACTATTCCAACTTTATATCCAAACACCTTATATCTAAACATGTAGACTTGGTTTCTTGCACAGGATATTAGACACCTCTGCCATGTATCCAGCCAAGTAATTTGGTCTTTTGCTAGTTGGAACTCGGCTGCCCATGAACTAGCTCGAGTTGAGCCTTCGAAACCCGGTTTGTGGCTTCGGATCCCTTGCCCCAAACTCAGTTTGAATCAATTGCCCCCCCAAGGTTCTGTTTATGAAAGACCCTTTCTGATTTCCATCCAATAAACTGCTGTATATAATTGTGCAAGAAAAAAAAGGGCTTGGGGGATTTTGAACCATATGTTTGAGAGAGAAATTTGTTTTAGAAAAGAAGAAAGAATTATATTACAACTTAAAACATACTGTGTTTCTGTCAACTAAAAATGGGAGAGAGAGGCAAACATAGCAAATTCACTAATTAGTTTTTGATTTGACTTCACTGGATTCATTAGGCAAATTGACAATCTGGCTCACACCAAAAGGAAGAACAAGAAGAAAAATGAAGGGGGGTAAAGAATACAAAAGTATACAAAACTTCTTGTTATATCACCACCAAACTCTCTATGAAATCTGCACGGCTTTTCCAGTTTCAATGTTGGGGACTCTTTTAGAAGAAGTTGCTATCTACATCCCAGAAGATGTTCTGTTGATCCGCTGTGCTCCGAGTTTCATAGCAGAAGGCTTACCACGGCCTCTCCCAGCGGACAAGGGTTTGGCCCTCGTCACCGGTGGAGGAGCCGCTATAGAAGCCCATGGGTCATCGTCATCACTCGCTACGGAGCTTCCAACACTAAGAGGCTTTGATGTTGTTCTTGGAGCTGGAGCGGCAATGGAACCCCATAAATCATCATCGTCGACTTTGGGCGCCTTCACAGGTTTCTTTGACTGTAAAGTTGCAGCTGCAGACAATAAGGATTCTTTTGTTAGTCACCTATCATTTCCGCATTAGATCTTGACTATGATTTTTTGGTCGGTTTATCTTTATCACACTGTAGTGGGACATTGTTTGTATAAATAATATTGTTCCAAAGAATGGAGGATGAGAGAGAAGGCGATAGAAGGGAGAACCAAGTTCCCTATATTGAAGAACAATACAGGAAGGGAAGAACAGGAAAGAATTCTACTGTGCTCTTAAGCTCGTGTAATTTGGAAGGAACGATATATTTCCCTTTCTTCCTTTAATCAAAGAGGAAATTTTGTGATTTGTGAATTCGACTTCTCTACTTTTCTTGGCTCACAATCATAAACAAGACCTATTACCTGCTGGCTTAGGTTGAGAAACTGGTGGTTTTGGCTGTGAAACTGAAACTGGTCGCTTCTGAGCAGCTTCGATGTTTGCAAGGGCTGGCAAAGGTTTTGGATCATCAAGTGGCTCCATGTCATCCCATCCATCTTTTTCGCTATCATGATCATCACTAATTCCATTATCAAGATCTCCCCAACCATCAGTAGATGATGGAGATGGAGGTGCGGGTTGTTCAGCCAGATCCATGCTAGAGCTTGTTCGCACAGGAGGTGGCATCGTGCTGTTACTAAAACTGTCCTTTCCTGCAAACAAGCAGAAAGCTTTTTTAATATGAACTTATCATGGAATTATGTCCACAACTCACTGTCTGAAATAGAAACAGTTTTTAAAAAGTCAGTTCATCCCAATGATAATACTAGCATCTACTGGTGGTCAATATAGAAGAGTCTCAAATGTTATGCCTTCTCTAGCTATGAAATTATGTTTCAAGTACCAGGAAAAACCAGTATCCTGGCCATGAGATTAGGAACCAGCTGGATTTTTAATACAAATGATACTAGCTGCCTGGAATAAACCAGTGCAGACATTTAACATCTGTTCACAAAACCAGATCTGTTAAATCCTAAAGGAAAAAACAGATTAAGCATAATCTTCCCCCTAAGATCCTGGCACACCATAAATTTTATGAGATTAATTTTGCTAGGACCCGATAACTAGGAATGAGTTGAAAGAAAAAGGTTAAAATCAAATCCCAACTAACCATTCCTATTTCTTATTCCAGGCCAAGCACTTCGGAAGTAGCTGATTAGTCTACCTCTCCATTATACTTGCAACGTTAGCAAGAAAGGAGTAGATGAAATAGGCAGGGAATGACTGCCCAAAATGGTTACTACTCTTGTTCATTATATGGCTTTAAGAACAGAAACCGTCAAAATATTTCTATCACGAGACCATTGATATAATACATATTTCAGAAACAAACTTGAAAAGAACAAGAAAAGAACCCAACGAAGGATAACTGAAAGGTCCAACAAGCTCAAAATCTGTTCATTTTTTAGCTAGATTAGCTTTATTATTTAGTTTTAGGCATTCTAATTCTTCTGTTTTGCTACTGAACCTCCATAAACTTAAGTAATCAGATTAAGCTTCTCAGCCATTTTATACATTCCAGTTTGTCATAAAAAATACCCAAAAAAAATGGAGGAAAACAAAGAAGGCTACATTGCTACTAGATGAGCAGATAGAGGATGACATGGGATTGGAAAAATGCATTTAGCAAAAATGGCACATTGATCTAATACAAACCTGAACTTGCAGTGACAGTTGCTGATGAGAGGGATGTGCTAGAACCCACAGAAGTAAGTGGTGCTTGCTCTGATGTTTTGCCTTTCAGAGTTATGTTACTCATGGCCCATCTGTAGCATTGTTTAGTTATGGGTCAAATCTCACCCGTACTCCATTTCAATCTAGCCAGAACAGTAAGAATAGAGCAGTTCGAGCAACACAAACTGCATCTCGCATATTAAACAACGATGCCACAAACATAAAATTTTAAATTGCAATTCAAGAGTGAAAAGAATGCAGTACTGAGTCCTGCAATTTCATTTTCATTTCACCAAGGGGAAGGATAGCGTTAACATCAGAAATTGCAACGAACTGAATATTTGTTTCACCATTAAAAGTAAAAAAGGACATGTGGCAGGCAGCAGGGATCAGAGAGCAATTTAAAAGAGCAATCAGCAATACAAACTTCATCTTGCATATTAAAGCAAATTGCAATTCAAGAGTGAAAAGAATGCAGTATTGAGTCCTGCAATTTCATTTTTATTTCACCAAGGGGAAGGATACAGTTAACAACAGCAATTGCAACAAACTGAATATTTCTTTCATCATTAAAAGTCAAAAAGGACATGTGGCGGGCAACAGAGATCATAGAGCAATTTAAAAGAGCACAAGAGAGAATGTTAACTTACAAGGACAAAAGGAATAGAAGAACAATGGATTAGAAATCACCAATTTCAGACAAAAGAAAAGTGGAAGGCTTATCTTAATGTCTCCTATAATATATTCAATCACATACCCAAGCAAACCGGCATTTCCTGATAATCCTGTAGCATCCATACTTGCTGCATCTGTGTCACCCTGTAAACATATATGTTGTTGAACACTCAATATGTGATTACATTGGCAGTGAATCAGAGAATTCAAAAGAAAATTTGAAAGTGGAAGGTGAATTAGGTATGAATTTTGCCAGCCAACAGTCCTTGAATACCTTTATCCCAGCCAATAAATAAGATAGTACGGAGTAGTATATAACTAGTTTAATTCACAATTCTAGAAGACTAGGTCAAGATGAAATGAAGGGAAGCAAGCAAAATTTCATGCTCATGCGCGAGCAAACATTGCATTGTCAGGTATTAATAAAAATATAATACTGTCAAATATGGAGGTAGTTAAATATAGTAGGACACACTTGTAGATAAAGAAACTACATACTTCCTAAACAGTCTGAAACTAGTATGGAAGATTTTACTCTCAGGAAAGTCAAATATCAGACAGACCTTTTCATAGTATTGCTTCACTATCTGCAAAAATTGGTCAACTGCTTGAAATGCCTTTGAACGAACATCACTGGAAATTAAATAATAAAAGTCAGAAATTGCAACCGTGTGTTACACAAAATATAAGGGCATGTCAAGCCAGTAGTGTTAAAAATGTGTCCTACTCTGAGCAGACAAGCATCTGATAATAAATATGGGACAGGAGAGTAGGAGTACATCAAATAAATGATAAATCAAACATGTACAGAAAAATGCAAAAGATATTGACATTATCTGTAATATCATGAGATAGCTTTTTTACATAATTTTGTTTCTCAGCTATTTACGTTAAATTTGTTCACAGGCAACAGTTCTTTTTACATGTAAATAAATATATGCCTAATAAAGAGTCCATTATCAGACATTCACATTTGAAATACTAAAACAGACACCTGTATTGCTCAGCAAGGTAGCTTCAGAGGAATAACTGGTCAAACAGATGGTGTGATATGATTCATATGAGGAATACAGAGAAGCCTGACAATAATAAGAACAACCCAAGCTGACGAAAATATAGGCTTCAGTCCACAGGCTTAGACCAACAGAAAAGGAAATATGCAGTTTTCCAGCTAAAACACAACTGTGAGCAGCTAGATTTGTCCATTGTGGTGATATTCTGAGTGTAAATAGCACAAAAGCAATATTTTTAACCTTTCTCTGAAATATTTTAATTATTTTCAACGAATGGTCTCTAATCTCTATGGAGTTGGGCAGAAAAGAATGGGGACTGGTACAACAAAACTTGACCCTATGTCTCATGAGGACTACCTAAAACATACTGTATCTAGTATCACATGATTCACATCCCATTACCTCATATCATCCCCTAATATGTCAAAGTGTCATTCTGAAGCATCTCAATCGTCACAAATATGTAACACCAAAGCAGAAAACTACCTAGTTGGAGTAGGGAGTTATCAATGTAAGGAACAACCAGGTAGAAATGCATACATCATACAAAAAACAAATGACAAGCATGATGATCCCTACTGGACCCTCTTATCAAGAACATAAATCCTAGTTCAAACAGATAAAAAATCTCAAAAAAGAAGAAATTTTAAACTTGAAAGCTATACACTTTCATTATTGGGAACAGGGTCTTTATCCAGGCATATATTTAAGGTCATAAAACGGGATATAAGTGATAAAAAAAAACCTGTCAGGATCAACAGTGAGCACAACAACATTTGGAAGAATTCGCGTTGCAATCTCCATAGTATCGTAATAAGCACTGGTGGCACACAAGGCCATTAATCCTGTCAAACACAAGTGTAAAAAATGGTTAATTTAAAAAAAAAAAAAAAAGAGAGTGAAACATATCATATGACAACAAAATAGCAGTCAAATAAATGTCAAAATTCACAATAATGTATATACTAGATTGTACCTGCTCCTCTCGCTGGTGAAAATGTGTCACGCAATGCTCGAACAGTAAATGCATTAATCAGAACTCTTTTCCTGGTCTGCATTACAATTATGAAGTGCATGAAATAGTTTAATTAGAAGAAAGAGAAGCACATTCAATACGCGAACAGGTAACAACTCCATGGATTATAAACTAATGCATGAATAAACAAAATCAAATTTCCACTAGAATTCTGAGTTCTTTTATCAAACTAATAGTCAGACTTGTTATTATATTTCTTGCACCAGAAATGGGACGTCCCATGAGCAAAGTAATAATGTCACTTGTCACTCACTCGACAAAGTGGTCAAATTTGGTCCTTTGCCCAAAATTCTCAGAAGTATGGAAACCATTCATAATGTTCCAATTCTAAACAGCTGTGGGGGAGTACTAACCCCATCATTGAGATAGCTGGCTATGTTTCCGAGTAATATGGTAGTATTCGTCCTAATAGCAGGTTCTTCATCAACCTGCAAAGTTCCAGAAACTCCACTTAGAAGCTAAAGTGAACAACTTGTGCATGAAAAAAATAATAAAATCAGAAGGGAAATCTTGTTTGATAAATAAAAACGGCAGCTTGAACTAGACATGGCTGCAAACAAAGAAGGCACCTGTAACTTCGAAAGGTACTTAAGTAAAGATCCAGACATTGTACGTTGTGAGAGCTGCAATCAATCAATTAAAATCATGTCAGAATGATCCAAGGATAAATGAATAACTAATGCACCATCATGCAGCTAAAAAAGCGATATTTGACTCAAATTAACTATTGAAAGAATTTGTTTCCAGAAAAATGGCTATTGAGAAAAAGTCAAATAATACATGAATAAGAAGAGAAAGCAATAAGGACGATACTGATTCTAGCAAGTAGGTCAGAGAAAACGAAATGACACATTTCTGGGCTATCTTGAATTAGTAACTCTGGTTATTTGAGTCCAAAATCTTTAAAGGGTGACTAAGTAAATACCATGCTCCTATTCAAAAAACATAAATCTCATATGGTGGCCATCAACCAATATAGCTGGACTTGTTTTATGTGTAACACAGCAACATGCCAAACATCAATAATTGCAAGAGAATATTATACCTTAGGAGCCAAAATAAGCATTGATTTTAGTGTAAGCTCCCGAAGGAAAGCTGAGGTGTCCGAAAATCCATTAGAAACATGAGGATATACCTGATCATAAGCAACAACAGAATATATTATTAAAGATATTCGGCAAAGAAAAGAACAATTTTGTTGACATAGAACTGAACATAAATCATGCTGCTTCCCACAAGAGTGCAAATGGGTAAGGCGGACACAGCATTGTTTCATACTTGCTCATCAACAATTTGTGAAGTTAATGACTCTCCATATTGGTCAATGTGTTGTAACAGGGCCACTCGCACAGCTCGATCGTTGGAGGAAAAAAGCTTAACAACAGTTGGCAACACCTAAAAACAAAGCAAATTCAAAATGCCAACTAAAATGTGTTAGTGATGAACAAAAGTGCTACTCCAAATGCATAGAAAATAAAAGAGAAAAACTGAGAAATAGTACAAAGACAAATAACCTTGACGCTAAATTCTTCAGGAGGAAGCCAAGAGCCCATTTTCAACAGTGCTGACAAGGCAGGAGCAGCAGCTGAACCAAATTCTAGGGCAGAAGCTAGTAGTGGCAGTATCTGGAAACAAATTAACAAATGATATTAGAAGTGATTAGTTTGGAAAATGAACATATAAAGGCACATCTAACATTGCATGATATATTACCTTCTTCAGTACAATTTGGCGAGGAAGCTGCTCAGCTAGATTAGGAAGCTTGCGGAAAAAGGTATCTTTCTCAACACTGTCTTTCAAACTCAGAACCTCCATAAACCGTATTGTATCCACCAACTTATTCTGAAAATATTCTGTGGAAATATACATGGTATGTTACTAATTGGGGTAATTGAAGTAAAAGTACAACCAGCACACATATTACCAACAGATTAAAATAAACACGCTATAGGCAAAACTAATAAAGGCACAGAGGAAAGCAGGTGAGAGTTAATGCACTAATGCTTAGGAGTAACTCAACTAAGGAAGCTAAGAACATACCATTTTCCGCAAGCTTAGATATATTTAGCCTTTTAGCAGGCGTGGAACTCAAAAGCCTCTGATAATCTGGAAGCAGAGTCTGGTCAATTGGCAAAAAAAAATACAGATGAATATCCCAAAATTCAAGATATAGAAGGTACAAGTGCATTAATCCATATGTTATAAAACAAAAAGTGCATTAATCCATATCTTCAGACAAAGTAAAAGTTATAGCCATAGGAGGATGTCTTAAGTATGGAACAAACCTTTGGAATAGAACCAGTATTGCGTAAATCCTCTGTTTTACTCAAGTTTATGCCAGCAAAGAGCTCGTATATAAAACAACCTAGGATATAGAACAAGCATTAAGAAAATCTGAGAGCAATTGACAACTGTAAACTGTCTCAGAAGTCTAAATCAGTCAAGAAGCAATAGACACGGTATTCATAAAAAATAACCTTCGACTCCTGAAAGAATGAGTTGTCATAGGACCAGTAACTTACATGGTAGGAAGAAAACATGTATGTAAAGTTTTGAACTACAAAAAGACAAAGTATGAAGGGGGAAAGAAAGGAAAAAGTTTTGACAGGCTACATAAATAGTAGGGACTGTAATTTTTATTCAATATGCCTTCATCATATTATATACTTGGAAGAATCAAGACTTTCAGGAAAACCTTTTTCTTTAACTCATAATAAGAAGTCCTAAATGGCGCATATCCCTTAATTGCTTCTTGATAGAAAGCCCATTAGTCCTATAGGAACTTGCTAAAATTTTGTATATTGTCAAATTCAAGTAGGTTAGAAGTAGGTTTAAAGAATAAGTGGAGTTCAATTCTTGCTACTATTTGGATATCATAAAAAAAAATGAAACATCACACTTTTTTTATATCAAAAACAAATTGTGAGTATCTAGTCAAATTCATGGGTTTGATACACATGGATGGACGGCTCCGTTTACAAAGGGCCCCTCCTAGATAATGACGGGTGGCTACCACACTGGAGACTTGAACTAATGAATTCAAAGCAAGCCTTTGGTTTTTTCAAAGGTCTTTCTCAGCCAATCGGAAATGGTTATCACATTTTATATTTGCTGTCTCTAATAAATACTACAAAGGTTCAAAATAGTTAGCATGTGCCTCGTTTTGATCAGCTCTAGAATATCGTTTCCCTACAGAATAAATCGTCTTCCTTTTTTTCTTAAGTTTTTCATGTGTGAGATGTTTCTTACCAACTCCTTTTTACCATTTTTTGCTGGAATGCATTTCTTTCTTCTTTAAAAATAATAATATAAAAGAAGAAACAAAGGATCTGCTGTTCCAGTATTGCATGGCAGCACTAGACACGCATTAGACAGATAGGGTAGTGCAAAAACCACGTTCAAATTTTCTTAAAATGGAATATACCAACTCTACTTAAGATGGTGGAAATATACCTAGTAAAAGGCCTTGAAATCAGAATAGTAAGGTATAAATATAACTTTTGAAAACCTTTCGATGGATGCAGACAAATACTTCAACTCTGTATCTGGTTTAATTGAGAATCTAAATACCCTATCTGAAAATTTCAAAACACAGTTCTAAATTAACCAACTATTTGTTATAGTTTGACAATACTATGATTGGAGTTCCATCAGTACTGAAGAGATGAAATACCTTGCGATGTACCAAAAATTACATCTTTGCTCATCCTTACCTAGTTACTTACATGCCACGCGAATAAATAAATAAATAAATTTAAGTATCTCGACTAAAGACATCACTTGAAAACTCAACTTATACTAGTTGAGTAATCAGTATCCATTTCCATAGGCATGTAAATACTGATTGATAAATATCTGGATGAAACACCAAAGATAGTGTGAAAAGAAACTTACCCATTCCCCAGGAATCAATAGCCCAAGGTGGAGAGTGCCTAATAGCCACCCAGTCGGATTTTACAAGCTCCATTGGTTTGTATTGAGTACCAATAAGCCATGCATATTGCTGAATAAAGAGGAAAGGATCAAGAACAAATAATCCACATATGCTTCTAATTAAAGTGATGAGCTAATTATTAAAAGTTTAAGATATTAAAAAAAAAATGAAAATTACTGAACAAGAATGGAAAAAAACTTTATTCCTCAGCAATGACTCTTTTAGAGGTAAACCACCTTCAAACATGACTCGGTATTTTAGAAAAATATTAAATCTTCAACAAGGAACATTTCATCAGAACTTTATTGCATTGAACTGCATTACCAGCATTGCCCCACTAGGTGTTTCGCTGTTTCCATCATACTCAGATAGAACATCAAAAGCATGCAACTTCCAGTCCAATGTTGGAGTAACCACCACACTGGATAAGCACACATTACCATGAACCTGTGCCAAGTGCTAATCTAGTTAGGATACACAGAGAAGGACAATCAACAAGAATTAGAATGCATTAACAGAAATATGAGGTGTAAATCATCTCCAATAAGATAGAAGCTCTCGTAGGCAAGAAACATCTGAAAAACAGCAAGCAGACAATAAAATGAAATGCTTAAAGCAGGATTAACTAGATAATATCTCAGATATGTTAAATTTAGCTTCTAAAGACACATCCAAACAAATGAAAAAAAAAACAGCTACTAGAAAGATACAAAGATTTTAAGAATTATATTATTTGCGGCGAATAATTCGTGCATACTGCATATAATCAAGACACATGTATATAAACTACGAAGTCATTTTTCACTTGTATCCATGTGCCTTGAGACTCTTGCTCCACAGATATGGTATTTTGTCACCTGGGTTGATTTAGGTTTGACCAAGGCTAATTAGATAATTCTATGTTGCTCCAAGGTATGGCCTGAGTACATGTAATTTTTTGGTCTTTTATATACGTAGTATTTACCTTTGATAAATAATAAGAAAAGAAGAAGAAGATGATGACTGCTCTTGTATGGTCAATATGGGTTAAATGTTGCCAAAAGTCAGATGAGTCATTTCTGGCTTTAAGCCCTTAAAGCCACATACGATTTTTTTTACATAAAAAAAAACGAAATGAGAGAATGACACATTGGACCAATTGTAAACAGTGGCAAGATATGGATAAGCAGCCCATGCAATAAAATTGAAAACACTGCACTAAAAAGCCTATTAGATACATTTTTTTTCCATGAGAAACTTCTATTTTCAAATCAAATCTGGCTCTCCAAGAAACACCATAAAAAATAAGCTGGTCAGCCTCTTCTATTCATTAAGGAGTAGAGGAAGCATTTAAGGTAGCAAAGTGTCAGAACATATCTATTATGAATATCAAATGACGAGGCAAAAACGGAGTAATGTTCACAACTCATGATAAATGTGATTAAACAGCTCCATATTTAGGCACAAAGGTAACCGGCAACATTTAGGTCACATGACATCACAATATTGTTTCTACATCCTATTTAATCTGAAATTTAACAACAATATTGATATCTATATCACAATGTCAGAGAGAAGTCTTACAAGCTTACAATCATTATTCAAAAAGCTCACAGCCTTTGCAACTTGGTGCAGCCCCCATGCATAATATTCATCTCTGTCATGGAAAAGAAACCAAATGCTTATTTGATACTTCAGAGAAGCTAGATGCTACCAAATAAAAGAAATAATTGTGGCAAGTTTTCCCGCCCATTATGTTATAGGGTTTCTCTAATGTGGGCCCATGATCCATATTAGAGCATTTAATGGAAATAAATTTTTTTAAGTTTCGATGCAAAAAAAATAAAGGATCTTCTAAAGAAGAAAATAAACATTAGTTAAAAGCTGATATAAATGCCAATTTACCACTAAAATTCAAGTATTTATCACCATTATTAAGAATGGTTTTAAAAACACGACAACAATCAACTGCTCATAACATGTTTGGTAAGAAAACGAAAAATAAAAGGGATTTGATATTATGGGGTAAATGTGAGATTTGATACTTGATAGTCTTCTTACCTAGGGGGACTAGTTGATTACACTTTCTGTGTTTTGCAGGAAGTTAAATTCCCTTCCTGGGTTTTTAAAATATAAAAATAAACCAAACACAGGCATTCCATCTACTTCCAGGGATATCGCACTTCCTGGGTTTTTAGATCCAATCCAAACAAGCACTTAATTTTGATTTTCTCAAAAAATAAAACTAAGGCATTAGACCATCTTTCAGATTATAATGACAATAAAATAATGTTTTATGCCACATTTCTTTCTACCTTCACTCTTCATTCCTTTCTCTTAATTCATAAGACTATAATTGTGATGTCACCATAAACAGTAAGGACTTCAGAACCTATACAGTTTATAGTTTGCCAGACTCTAGAACAAGCACTCATACAATATTTGTGAACAGTCTTATATCGAGTATAAATTATGACAATGGTATACTATTGTAAAGCACTCAACTGGGCCACCTCTACTTCATCTCGTTTATCCTCAAATCTCTTTTACCTACACTCCATTACCTGGTTCCGTGTATTTTTCTCAAATTTCTCTATCTTTGGACAATTAAGCCTACATTTATTTTATCCTCATAACATTTCTCTTGTCCACTTCTGAATTCTATCCTATATAAAGTGCAGAGAGAAGACTTCTCATTCAAATTACAAGTCATAAATATAACATCTTTAGAAGCATTAGCTTTTGAAAGTAAAAGAGAGTTTGAGAAGAGAAAAATCTGTTCAGAATATAAAGAGAAGGATTAAATAGGAAGCTTATGAAAGAAGCTACAAAGTACAAATGGTGCAGGAAAAGTAAACAGCTATTTTACAACTGTAAAAGCTAACCAAGAGTAATTACAAATTTGCACGGAAAAGTTAACCAAAGTACAAATGGTGCGGGCTAACAGCTTCTTTCACATAACAGCATGCATTATATATATAGGGAAATTCGACATGGTACTCTGCTACTCTTGCACTTTCTGCTCAGTAGACAACCTTTCATAAGATTCCAGATAGTAACCACATCAATTTTCCGTGGCAATATAATGAGGCTGCCAATTCTTAAGCTGAAAATACTGCATCATCCCTCAATTTGAATCCTATTCATGGGTATGTTTGGCAGCGAGTTGAAAAAATAGTTGAAAGTTCAAAAATTGGATTTTATCTTTAAGAAGTTAAATTGGTTGTGAGTGTTTTTTTTTAAATAAGAAACACAAATAAACCTTAAAAAACTCAAAAGCTTTTGGCTGCCGAACATACCCAGTATGGCATTTCTCTCTTTATTCTGTCACTCCTGTCATCTTCGTCATTTGAGTTTGAGTATCAATTATCAACCCAAGCTAATTTCATTCAGGTACCCTCATGGAAGATGCTACATTTTTTTGGTCCATCTAAGCTACCTTTAAGTGGGAATGTTGGTCTAGGGTTTGTAGACGAGAAGGCTACCTTTGCTGAGTCTATTTGTGGTTGAAAACGAAAGCTTCTCTAGTTGAAAATGAAAGTTTACAAGCCAGTTTTTCTCGATTCTCACCTAGAAATTCCTAATTTTGGTCCAGGTTTCTCTCCATTAATTTTTACTTAAATTCCAAAATACTTGTCTAGCCATGGTTATTCAGGTTTCTACCTCTCCAAAAAAATTTAATGGGCATTCCTGTTTCATTGTTGTCTGTTTCTACTTCCTGTATCATCATCATTTTATCTTATTAATTTCTATCAATCTCTAACAAATCTGAAACAGAAAGCTTTTGGCTAAACAACTACATCATTAATCAATTGGAAGATTTTAAACGATGTATGGCTTCAAATATAAGGAAGGATAAAGAAGAGGAAAAATGCACAATTCCACCAAATGCTCACATGGAAAATCTGGGGAAACGCTGAGCCACCATGAAAGTAGACGATAAAGGGTCCACATAAGTTTCAAGAACTATCAAAATGGAGGTATAAGGAAGGATGACTAAGAGGGGTAAAATTGGAATAAACGTAGAATGTAAAATGGTAAATGGTATAGAATAAAACAAAAACACAGGGTTACCAACTTACCACAAGGAATCTTAAAATGAATGTCTACCAAGTGGAAATTGCAAGAATAGGCGGGCAAATTTTGAATTTCCTAAAATTCATATATTCAGCACCACCAGGAGGCCTTTCTTGATACCATAAAACCCTTAGAAGAATACTATGCACAAAGTAAAACAACTAAAGTGTATGCAATGTAATGTAAACAAAAACCAAATGCATAATTCAGCCAAAATTATCAAGATATTGGATATTGCATTTAAATAGGAAGTTGCTTGCTTACCTCCTTTTCCCATCTAAACCCAATTCCTTGATTTTTTCTGACAAAGGCATAACAGGTTCTGTTACAATATAGATGGTGACCTTTGCAGTGGATCCATCAAAGGTCTCAACCTCGGTGCTGTAAAGAAATGACAATATATTAGGGTGCCTGACCTGCAAAAAAAAGGGGGGAAAATGGAATCTCATAATGTGCAAAAGGCTCTGGAAAGTAAAATTTCTATCTATAGCCATTTATAGTGCAACTGAAAAATAACAAGACGACAAAAAGTGGAGACCAGCAAAGCTTCTACAAGGATACAAGAAACTAAAAATTAATAAAAAAGATGCACTGATCCAGCATATATAGCCAACTAAGTTCCTACTAAAAATAATTTGATGCATACCGTCCGGAGACGCTTCACCCCATTGCGCCCAGCAGCCAAGTGACCATCCTGAGCATTACTCCCTGACAGAGAAAATATTGACACAGGAGAACCATCATCCTGCAAGAACGGACAAACCACAAAAGTGAGCTAACTTCAGCAACTGACCAGAAGTTGATCGTAAAACAATTATTTGGCATGGACAACAGTTGATAATCAATCAGAGTTTTCATCAATGTCATGAAGTACTGTCCCTTCATTAATTTAAGTTGATGCATACCACCCAAAAGATAATGCACCTTTTGCAGCTTGGAGCACTTGTGCACAAGAAAATCGTATAGTAACATAATAATATAGGTTAGCATTCAAATTATACCATCGTCATTATTTTCCAAACTGGAATAGAACCAACTTCATTCAGAGAAGCAAGTATTTAAATGTACGGAAAAACTCTACCTAGCGCACATCCAGTGTCTAGCGAGCAAGGTGCGTTTCATTTGATCAAATACTGAGATAGACTTGGCCGTTGACAACTTGGCATTAGAACTGAAAATTTAAATGTTTCTTTTCTTTTATTTATTTATTTTCTAATATATGAAAAAAAAAAATTGAACATTATGTATCCCTTAGTGACTAGTTAGTTCATAAGCAACATATCCCTAAAAGCAGGCCAAAGGCCTAAAACCAACTCGAAGTGATTCTAAAATACTGTCTCCTATTTATCAAAGAAAAAGGAATCTTAAGAATTTCACAGAAGCACCAGAAACATAGAATGGGATACACTGGAGTTTCCACTCAATGGCACCAATTTAGCATCAAAGTATAAACCTCAGTGTGCATAATTCCATACAATCAAAGCAACAACAGACAACAAACCAAATTCCATGTCTCCTATAAAAACCGACAACCCCACACCTTCAATGAACCAACACATCACTGCAATCACACGGGAATCACATTCAATACCATATACAGGAATCAAATCGTTCCATAAGAAGTGAAAGAAATGGCTAGAATGCGCCAGAATCAATAAAACACAATCCTGTGAACCATAACTACTAGATCAACCATGGCGATAATGATAATTCACAAGCCACAATTTTACACTATGAAGCTCAATTTCTTCTGTAGAACCGACACTTTGCCAAAGAAATCAGGTTATGCCAGTTCACCAATTAAAGCTGAATATCAATGTCATCCGATGAGATCTTATCACCATCCACCCCGTACCATCCGATCCAATTCAAAACCCCCAAAAAACAGCACAAATTTCATAAAACGATTCGATTCAGCACAAAATCCAGGGGAATTCACAAGGAAAACACGAATCACACAAAAGAAAAACCAAAATTGTGAAAAGGAAACGCAGGAAGGGGTCGGCGAGCACCTTGGAAGTACCACGGTGGTGAGTCCAAGCGCCCCAAGCAGTGGAGTAAGGCTCAGCGATGTTATAGGGCAGATCCTTCACCCCTGCGCCAGATCCGGCCACTACACCCTTCAAGAATTTCAGCATTTCCGCCTCTCTCTCTACGCTTCCCGCTACCAACGATCCTGTAGCAACTGATAGCTTCTATCGATCGAAGAATAGAGACGGAAAGACGGATTAAGGGCGCTTTACGGATCGAGATTCGATTCGATTCGATATGTCCAGATGATTTAAGAACTTGGAAGGATGAAAATGGCTGCTCCTGCCGAGAGCCCGAGACGACTGACGAGCGAAGCAAACCGAGGTCGTTCGTGCCTTCGTGGGGTTAAAGACTCAGAAGACTCCTCCCATATAGTCCCATGCTATATTGCTACTCCCTCCGATTTTTAATAGACATTTGACTTTTGTGCACGTGGTTTAAGGAGCTAAAAACTATATAAAATATTGATTTTTTTAATAAATTTTTGTACATTATAATACTTATTAATAATAATTGTTATAATATAAAAAAATTAATTAAAAAAATCAATATTTTATATAGTTTTTAGCTCCTTAAATTACGTGTATAAAAGTCAAATGTCTTATATTAAAAATCGAAGGGAGTATCATTTACTACCGTTTACGGAGTAAAAACACTCAATAATAATAACTTCAATTAGAAAGAGGTGTCGATTAAGGCTATTTTTGGTAAATAAATAGGGTAGCTGAAATTGATGAATTATTTGTGTTAAATTGATGAATTAATTACAACTAGTCTTATGGCCCGTACTCTTGTGCGGTTTCTTTATAATTATACTACATAATTTATTATATTAATTATTTTTTTTATTAAAGTGTGAAGGTTAAAATAGTTTCCTTGAAATATTTCAATGAAAGATTTCATCTAACTGTAAACTAAATTAAGTGGATGAATATTTATAAAAATAAGTAGGACCAATTAAATGAGATGACAAACTTATATCTATATAAACTCTTAATTTAGAAGAGTTTAGGATGATGTGTCAATCTTAGAGACATTTTAGAAGTTTTAACCAATCATATTTTTTTGCCATTTTTCTTTGATTTTCTTTAATTCTCTTTTTTTTTCTTTTTTATTCCTTTAATTCTCTTTTTTCTTTAATTTTAATAACTATCTATATAAACTCTTAATTTAGAAGAGTTTAGGATGATGTGTCAATCTTAGAGGCATTTTAGGAGTTTTAACCAATCATATTTTTTTGTCATTTTTCTTTGATTTTCTTTAATTCTCTTTTTTTTCTTTTTTATTCCTTTAATTCTCTTTTTTCTTGAATTTTAATAACTATCTATATAAACTCTTAATTTAGAAGAGTTTAGGATGATGTGTCAATCTTAGAGGCATTTTAGAAGTTTTAACCAATCATATTTTTTTGCCATTTTTCTTTGATTTTCTTTAATTCTCTTTTTTTTTCTTTTTTATTCCTTTAATTCTCTTTTTTCTTTAATTTTAATAACTATTGGGCTTAATTCAAAACATTGAATTCAATCTAATATAACCATTGAGCTTAATTCAAATTTATTTACTAACTGTTGAGTTTAATTCAAAACATTGAATATAACTATTGATTATGACACATCACATTTAAACAATGTTATAATAATATTGATATTATTATTCCTGAGTAATTTAAAATATCTACATTTATGTATTATACTTTACATAAGATTTTTAAAAAATAATTTTCTGAGATAATTGTAAGATACATTTGTTGTAAAGTTTTTTTTATGATTTTTATCTTAACATTTATTAATATTTTTTTATATAATATTTTAGTTTAAAAAAAACGCGCCATGGCGCGGGAATCATACTAGTTGGTTTATTAATTGAGGTGCCTAAAAAAAATAACATCATGTTAATCTAGAATATAAAGGAAGATAAGTGGGCAAATGATGAGATGTGCAATGTATAGATATTATAGTATTATTATTTAATTAAGGTCCGGTTATCGATTGTTCTATCCTATGTCCCAAGGGCATAGGATAAGAGTACTAATTTGAAAATATTTTTAAATTTTACTATTGATTAAGCTTTTCTTTTAATTAGATTCATAGAGTCGTTTATTTTTTTGGTAAGGAATCTTTTCTAATTTAGCATCTAATGGGATAGAAAGATCGTTTAATTTATATATGGCATAGGAGGATCAATCAAAAAATATAATTAAGGTCTATCTATATAATATTTTGTTTGTTACACGATACCTAACTATAAACGATACTTTATAAGGTCATGTAAATATATATATATATATATATATATATATATGGCATATAAATATAGATGTTTCGGATGCTTGAAACGATTTCATAATTGTTAGAAATTCTTTTTGGTATAAATATTGATGATACATTATCTTTTTATAAATATTTGATCAAAAACAATATTGGCTCTGTTATTCTGATGCATTATAAATAAAGTAGATTTAATAATTGACATAATAATATATTATTTGAATTAAATAAATATTTGTCGGCATGAATAACATTAGAAAGATTTATCTAAAATGATAAGTTTTCTACTTAATTAAGATATAAGGTTCAATATTTATATAAAAAAAACCTAATTATGATATAAGGTAATATTAGATAGATTATTTGATCTAAAAAGATAAGTTTTTTACCTAACTATATTGGCTTATTAACATGTGGCTAAAAAAGATACTAACATTTTAATCCAAAATATGACACGTATGAAAAAATAACATCATTTTAATCCAAAAAATGTCACGTATGCTAATCGCACCAGAACCCGTTTCAGACATCTGTTTTAGTTTACATAATAAATTTATGTAATTGAATGATTGAAACAAAAATTTAAGTAAAATAAAAAGTTTAACATTTATATAATTGTTTATATAAACGTAATATTAACGACTATTTATAAAGTCATGTAAACTTAGTTTACATAATTTAAAATCTTATAACTACGTAAAATAAGTTTAAATTATTTGAATATTATAAAATTAATTAAGATATAAAATAACAATGGATATAAGTTGTAGGATTTTGTCATCTATATCTTTTTTGTAGTTACGTTGGTTATCATAAAAGTATATTTTTTGTACGTAACTAATTAATATATTAGGCCAAATATTTAAATTAAAATTTTAGGTTTTTATGAATAATTAAGATGTACTTTAAATATTTATAGTATTAAAAATGATAGATTTTACAACTAATTAAAATATGAATTTGAATATTTGTATAAAAAAATTAATTGTTCAACAATTTAAATATAATGTTATATTGGATAGATTATTTGATCTAAAAAGATAAGTTTTTTTACCTAACTATATTGACTTATTAATTGATGTGGGCCAAAAATATAATAAAATTTTATTCCAGAAAATGAAACGTAAGCAAAAATAACCCCGCTTTAATCCAGAAAATTCCACGTAAGCGAGATCGCACCAGAGGCCGTTTCAGGCCTTTGTTTTACTATTTTATATACATAAATAAGATTATATAGTTTTTAGCTCCTAAAACTACGTGCAAAAAAGTCAAACATCATTTATTTCCGGACGGAGGGAGTATATTCTATATATATATAGGGAGTGAATCAAATGTAAACAGCTCTTATGGTGTAAACTAGGAACAGATCTCGGTCATCGATTCGGATGAAATAGAAGGTCAAGATTTATCCTAAATTAACTGATTTTTTAAAATAAAAAATACGGGCCCCACTTCAAATCTAATTCCCCTCTCATTTGTAGCGCGTGAGTCATGAGATAAAAAAAAAATTGTGGTGGCCACTGCCCACATTCTTTTTTTTTTCCCTACATGGCCGCAGGTGGGTTCGATTTTTTTTTTGTTTAATTTTGTCATTTTAACATGATAATTAATAAATATGTAAACAACCACCTGCATCTTATATTCGAATAGTTTCTATAATTTAACCGAATAATCTATCAAATTTGATTGAATAATATATTAAATTTAACCGAATAATCATTTTGTTAAATACGAATAATCTATCAAAATTTTTTTTGAGTTTTTGATTTATTTTTTTATAGGGTAATGGTTTTTCATTTTTCTTTTGGATTTATTTTTAATAGGGTAATGATTTGTTTTTAAACATTCAAGATAACTGTTTGGATAATAATAATAATAATAATAATAATAATAATAATAATAATAATAATAATAATAATAATAATAATAAGGATGATTTTATACTAATAATGGTTCTGTATCTATGAATAATCATTTATGATCCAACGAATAATTATTCTCGATTCACCGAATGTGTATCAAGTTATTAAAAAACCACTCATTTATGTTCGCGTGTTCCACCACATTTCAAATTGAACAAATGTGTGGTACGTGTTGTGATTTGTGGGCCTATGAAATAATTTCAACTTTTGATTTTAAAAAAAAAATTGAAATGGTTTCCATTAATCAGATGATAAGAGATTATAACTAAATATTTAAATAAAAAAACCATCATCAGTTGTGTTAAAAATAAATGAACCCGTAAAAAATTATCCTTTTACATATAAATAATTTTACATATAAATAATCTTTGTAATTTCATTGAATAGTTTACAATTTTATTAATTATTATTTTAACATATCCAATAGCAATAAATATGTAAACAATTATCCGGCCTCTTATATATGAATAATTTCTATAATTGAATCGAATAATCTCTCAAATTTAACTGATAAATGATTATTAATTTATAGATAATTTTTTCAATTTTTCTCTTATATATGAATACTTTCTGTGATTTCACCGAATAATATACAATTTTATTGATTATTCTTTTAACCTCCCTAAAACTAATAGACGCGTACACAACCATCGTCTTATATATATGCGAATAATCTTTCTAATTTACCGAATAATCTCTCTAATTTAACCGAATAATCTATCAAATTTAAAAAATAATATATGAAATTTAACCGAATAATCTATCAAATTTAATCGAATAATCACCCTAAATACGTATAGTTTTTCTAATTTAAATGAATAATGTAATTTTACCTCGATTATCACAATTATCTTATGAAATAATGTAACAAAAAAATAAAACAAAAAAAACCCTCCAATCCTCCATGCACTGTAGCATTGGGGTGGGTTTTATGGAAGGGTGTGTTTTTACTTCTGAAAAAGAAAAAGAAATAGCCCTCCTTGGATCCGTGTGACGTGTGCACTGTACGCACTTAGAGGTAAAAGTGAATGTGTTTCACCGGTGGGTCCCACTCCAATTAACTAAAAATGTATTAAAATGGTGAATTAATATGATCCATTGGATTTTGGTAATTTAAGGGTTCGGATGTGTTCCTAGTTTACATCATAAGGGGTGTTTACACCGGAGCTGCCCCCTATATATATATACTAAAATCGATACATATCGTCCTCTACAAAACGTTATGATTGATTCTAGGGAAAGTTATGGTTGATTCCAGGGAAAAAATTAATAAAATATTGTAATATGTTGTCATATTTTATAGAAAGTTATACGGAGCATAAGTCACAATCTATCTTTCTGTCTCTCTATATATATATTGATAAGGTAAGAATTTGAGGGTTAGATAGGTCTGACACCTTGATATGTCGACAAAATCGGTAGACGACGAATTGTTAGAACATACAATGAAAATAACAAAAAGTGCAAACCAGACAGTGACAAGCAAACAAGGACGACCTAGCAAATCTAATCCAAAGACGTTGGGGATAGCATAGACTTGGAACCAAAACCAAATACCACCAAGCAACGACACCGCTAGCCAGCGGTACATCAGGGGGTCCTGTGGGCAGTGAAGACGAACCTCCAAGGAAATTTTCGGATCATGGAGATGCCTCGATACACCGCCTCGACCCCAGCCAAACCAACTCCGAGACGCCAGAGCCCCAACTAAGAAAAGGACCGTCGAGACCAACCAGAAGAGCAGCCAAGAACCACCCAAGTACAACCCACTTGAAAACCCTTTTGGGATTTTATTAGGGCCCTTTTAGGATTTAATCAAGCTCTTTTGGGATTTTGGTCCAAACCTTTCAGGATTTTTATCAATCCCTTTCGAAAATTTATCAAACCCTTTCAGGTTACATATATATATATATATATATATATATATATATATATATATATATATATATATATATATATATATATGTAAATAAATAAATATATATATATAAATCAATATATTTTTATATATATAAAGTTTTACCAAAGCCAAACTTGGCGTGTAAGGACGAATCTAATCCTTGCACGCCAAGCACCGTACGGAAGCCAGCTCGTCAAACCAAGGCACACTAAGTAGCCCGGAGCCCTGGACAGTCGCCAGTGGCGGGAAGAGGAGACGGACCAGGAGGGGTGGAGGCAACGAGGTAGGACCGACACCATAACCCTCCGGAGATTATACCGAAGATTGACATGGAAGACATGGGAAGAAATCGCTTGGCAGAGATCGACAAAGGAATGGCAAGAGCAGCGGCTAGCGAGGACAGCAACACCGGAGCCCGAGTAAACACAGGACCGGCGACGGCCACCTGCACCCGTGCCACCAGCGACCCACCAATACCAACGACATCAATCGACCAGAGGAAACACACCCCACCAGGCACGGACCAGGGCAGAGAGTGAACACCCCAAGTCAAAGAGCGAATCGATGACGACACGGAGAGCAATCGACCGAGAACCAAATAGCCCGGCCAACAAATTCAAGGGAAAGGCTATTTGCAAGAACGACAAAAATAGGATTTGGATGGGTTGATTTGGGCAAAATCAGGGCTGATTTGGAGAGGATGACAAAGAAATAGGTAAAGATAATGGGTTATTGAACAAGATTTTGGCTGAATTGATTTGAGAAAATCTATATTATATATAGATTTGGAAAATCTATGTATGATATATCTATATATTTATATTAGTTAATTGACAAAATATAAACAAAAATTATTTCATAGTCGTACTTCACATAATAGATAAATACGAAATATGTAGTTTTGATAAGTACTATTTCATTTATATTTAGATTTTTTTTGGTGAAAAAATTATTTATATCAAAATTAATTATTTAATAATTATTATTTTATTTATATATATTATTTTTGAGGCCAAAATAATTTATTAAAATATTATGTAGCCATAATATGAAGCCACAACACATGTGTGCATAGATATTTTAGTAAACTAACATAATAAATATATGCTAGCTATTTAATAAAAAAAATTAAATTATATGAGATTTAATTAATGGTAGATTAGAAGAAAAAAAACAAATAGAGAACTTAAAAAAATATTTGTCAAATATAACCCTTTCAAATAACATTTGTTAAAAAAAACAATAACAAATAAGTGGAGGGGTATCAAAGATGCAAAAGCTAACACGACATACACACTAATTAATTAAGAGAGAGAACAACATGTGAATTCAATTAATGTTGGCACTGCCATCAATCGGAGCGAGTAAAAAATGGGAGGAAATATGGACCAAGACTCCCTTGTGAAACACTCTCTTTTCTTAATAGAAAAGGGCGAAGCCACCGGCTTTCCCAAACCCTCCATTGATAGCATGTTCATCATCCTCCTTTTCCTTGACAAATCCATAACCCCAAAAGCAAAAGACTACATGTTCCACAACTCTATTGTTTCACAAGGTCTGATCAATTTGTACGGAGAGTAACCTACCTCTCTTTCCTTTCTCGCATCCGTGCAGTCTTTTTGTTTTTCGATGGGCGAGTTGGAGTGTGTAGTCAAACTCAAATCAAATTGGGGTTTTGCTCTAAAAGTGTATTTCCCCATTGAAATTGGGGTTAAATCACATCAAAAAGGGCTAGATCTTGTTTTAGTGATAATCTTTTGGTGGATTAGGCTAGTTCAGCCCCCTCTTTGGTTCGTGACCTGGGCTTGGTGGGAACATTTCCCGAATGAGCATTCCGGGATTGTTCGAGTTGGCGGCTCTGACGAGTGGGTTGTCTTTTCTTTCCGCTTCCTATGGTTTGGCTTAAAAAACTCGAAGTAAAATCCATACTAAAAGGAAAACAAGTTCTGGTAGAAGACAAGTCTTCTCCGAACCTCACCACCCCCCGTAAGGGCCTTAAAATTAATGCTGAGAAACCAATTTCTGAGGAGACTCCAGTCCCCAATGATGGAGCAACTAAGAAGAAATCAGGAGGAACTAAGGGCTTCAGGTTGGCGTCATCCTCGCCCGGGTTGGCCTCCGGCCGTGCCCGTGACAACGGTTTGCCTGCGCCAGTCTCTAGCCTTTTCTCTCCTTGGCATGCACTTATAACTTATTGGCCGCCAGACTGTTTTTTGCTGGACTGTACACATCTTGGCGTGCAAAGCTTAATCCGCCTCTTTCACGCCAAGCCTTCAACGCTTTTTAATTAATTAAATGAATAACTATGTTTTATTTATTTAATTAATTAAAAATATTATTAATTAATAACAAAATCCCGAAAGGGTTGGAACAAACAACTCCACATATCTCAACTTTGAATAAACCCATCTGAAAGGGTCTAATAGAATCCCGTAATGGTCTCGATAAAATCCCGAAAGGGCTTTTTGGTGCGTTTGTACAATGGTGGTTCTTGATTGTGTTTCCAGTTGTTTCTTGGTGGTTCTAGTTTGAGTTGGGGCTCTGACGTCTGGTCTCGGGTCTGGCTGGGGTCATGGCGGTGTACATCGAGTCGACTTCGTATTCCGGAATTTCCTTGGAAATCCATCTTCATCGCCCACAGGGACTCCTGATGTACCGCTGGCCAGTGTTGTCATCGTTTGGTGGCGCTTGGATCCGAGTTTAGTCTACGTTGTCCCCTACTGTTTTGGGTTAGGCTCGTTTGTTTCGACTGGGTAGTTTGGTTGTCGCTTTTTGTATTGCACCATTTTTATTTTACATTGTTTGTCTAGCGGTTCGCCGTTTGTTTGGGTAGTTTGGTTGTCACTCGTTTGTTTCGGCCTCTCGATGAGCCAAGTTTGTTTGGTCCTCGAATTATTACCTAATAAAAAAAATATTGTGAAGAACGCGCCTTCACGCGTGCCATTCCCTTTTCGCCCAACCCTAACCGTAGATCGATTATCTAAAATTCGCCTTATCTCAACCACTTTCAAGTCGATTTGTACCCCTTTCCTATCAAAATCACTCGTTTGAGCACCATGGAGGCCAAAACTTCAGTGATGCAAAGCCAAACAAATCAAGATCAAATCGATGGTGTGAAAGAGACAAAATCTCTATGGCTATGGTGTTCATATGGTAGAAAGTTGGAAGTGATGATGGCCGAGTGGAGGGAAAGAGCTAGTCCCAATTAGCAGAAATTTCAAAAAACGAATGAAAAAAACCTGTTTGGGGGATGGAGGGGTCGGTCTAATGTTTCATCGTGGATGCATTCTCGGAGTCGGTCCGTTTTAAGGTATTTTTGTTCATCTCACCTTAAATCTATTAGATCTGGCTTCCTTGTCAAACTTTCCCTTCGGGGATTTGGAAAATATGTGGTCTCGAATACAACGGTGGAAGGGTTGCTTGCCCTTTCACCTTCCACCTCTCGAAAGGGTTTGCAAACATTGATTGTACATCAAATCTATGAAATTTTTGTTATGAGATGGGTGGCTTGTGCCCCCTTAGTATCGACCTGGTTGAGTTATCAAACTGTGAAAATTGGTTTCCTCCCTAACTAGAGATTAACAATTTTAGTGGATAAATTTCTTCTTGGGAGGCTATGTGGCGTCAAAACTCACACTTCTCTCATACCTCTTCTCCAAGTTTACTCAATTATCTATCGATAATATACTTTCTTTTGTTCCTTTGTTTCATGCGATGTGTGACTCTGGGATGGATAAAGGAAAATAACCCATGGGGCCAGAGCAATATGTGCTTCATCAAACTCCTCTCCCCCCCTGAAAGGGCCTCAAATCAATTGAGAAGGAAAATTCTGTTGAGGGGACTATTGTCCTCAATGATGGCGAAGATGCATCTGCATCGCAGCAAAATAAAGGGGCAAAAAAGCTCAAGGAAAAGGCTATCGATAGGAAGAAGCTAAAGGCATGGCAAGGTAGGGTACAAGAGAACTTCACTTCGCTTAAACTCACTTCTTTACTTGCTACCATTATTGGTGTTCCTATTGAGACTAACGAGTCTAGGAAAAAGATTAAGTTTGAGTGAAATTTTCAAAGTGGTGGGTTTTTATGCATTCCATTTGCTAATAAACATGACATGTGGAAAACCTTATCGGAAAGCTCAGATGATCTTACTGATGGTTGTGAGGCTATCTTTGAGATAACGATGATGAAACCACCCTTCCCAATCTACACTATACTACTTAAGCTTCCTTGGACTTTCTGCAGTAACTTACCATTGTTTTGGGTAGGTTAATCATGATCGATGATGCTATACTTACCTTAATCCTTGTTCGTGTAAATGCCACTCATGTATTTGTAAGTTCACTTGTGTGGTTGATAATGTATATACCTGGGCGTTGTGTAAAGACGGAAAATAATTTATATATATTATATTTACTATTTTTATTAAATATGTTAATATTCGTTACAATTTGTAAAAGCGGAGAAAAGTCGTCCTCGAGCACGAGTTCAAAAATTTAAAATCCTTCCGGCATCATTTTAAATTAGGATTTTGACGGGATTTGATTTTCGCTTTCGAGTTCGGGTATTAATAAAAATTAATTTAAGCTCCGAGTTTTGATTGAGACTTATTTAATTCCGCTTATCTTGAAATTGAATTAAAATTTGATTAAATTTGACTTAGTCGGGATTCGATCGGGCGAGCGGGTTTCGAGTCTATTCCGCTAATTTGAATTCTTTAGTGGACCCAATTCTTTTATTTTATTTTCCTTTTCTTTTATTTCTCTCTCTCTCTCTTTCTCTCTCTCTATCTCTCCCTCTCGGTTGCAGCTCAGCATTCTTTCTTTCCCATTTTTGGATCAACACCCATGTCCTTTGCATTTCCCCCTCTCCTCTTGCCCCTCCAAAGATGGAAAAATGCCAAAATCCTCTGCAACCCATCACTGATTGATTACCGCAGTGAAGCCTCCCCTCACTTCCTCTCTTGAAGGTCTGATTTTCCCCCACCAAACAACCCACACAAACACACAAAATAGCCTTTTGATTTTCTCCTCCTCCCTGCCTTATCCCCCTCCAAGATTGAAACAAAAGATCTAAACAAATCCCTCCTTGCACCTCACCACCGCCACAAAACTACCTCCGTTCCTCCTTTGGTTTCCCGGGGCAACAACCCCACACCACCACGTACCACCTTCCTCCTCCACCCATTTCGCATCTGAGACTGAGCGAGCCGCGCCCCTTTACCAGCTCCGAGCTCGTGCAGCAGCAACCTGAACCTCCTGGGCACCACCTCAGCACTAGCTCCTCCAATCGCTTCATCGCCTGACCACCAGCATCACCACCATCTCCTCTCGTCAGCCACCAACACCCCTGAAGCCCTCTGTTTCCCCTGTTCGGCCAAGCACTCAACTGATGAAACCCGATTTTCAGAATCCCGTGTCGGCGGGTTCCGGGATCAAGTTGAACGCGGGCGAGCTCAGACGATCGGGCTTACCTGAGACGCGCGATGAGATTTCCGTCGGCGTACCCAAACCTGTGCCGATCCGAGCTCAAGCCATTCGCGGACAACCGTCCTCCCTGCAGGGCTCCATCAAGTGTCGGTCTAGCCGAGACTAATCCCGCTTGAGAAGGGGGGGCTCATTGCCAGGGAATCCGGCCTAAGCCTAATGAGATTCCAGTTTCCGACCCCCTGCTTTGAGGCTATCAAGCCTTATTTATAATGTGCGTCCTATGTGCCATGCCCGACACATGTAGCAAAGTCGATGACAAGTGTTGCATGGCTCGGGACAAGTGTCCTCTACATGGCATTTCATGGGTTTGTTCACACTAGGTGGATTTAGGTGGGGGTTGGTGGGAAAATCCACCATTTAACTGATACGGGTTAATTTATATAGCGGGAACCCGTTTATGTTTTTATATTCTTATTTACTTATGATAAATAAATATTTATTTATTTATTTATTTATGGCATCATCATAGCTCCTCGAGCCTTTGTTAAGTCGTGACTTGACCGAGGTTCGATTAAACGATGCCTTGAATGCGCCTGAATCTCGTTCACTTCCATCCATAGAAGAGTACCTAATATATATGACTTTTTGTGTAAAGTTTTCAAGGAAGATTGTTGGTCTGGGCTGTACCCAACTTTTAATGGGTTGCCTACGTATCTCTTAAGAGGAGAATCAAGCCTTTCGTAGTTCAATGTCGAGCACTTTGATACTTCACTTTTAGTAAGGATGAATAGTTTAATCATGGCCTAGCGGCTGGGAGCAGGAGACCCTCCATCTCTCGAGAGGGACTTAACTTATACTCAATTAAAAGTTATCTCCGCGGGCTTGAAGTACAAGCGGAGGCCCTCTGTCTCTCGAGAGGGACTTAGTTTATACTCATTTAAGAGTAATCTCCACGAGCTTATAAAGCTACAAGTGGAGGCCCTCTGTCACTCGAGAGGGACTTAGTTTATACTCAGTTAAGAGTTATCTCCGCGAGTTTATAAAGCTACAAGCGGAGGCCCTCTGTCACTCGAGAGGGACTTAGTTTATACTCAGTTAAGAGTTATCTCTGCGAGCTTATAAAGCTACAAGCGGAGGCCCTCTGTCACTCGAGAGGGACTTAGTTTATACTCAGTTAAGAGTTATCTCTGCGAGCTTATAAAGCTACAAGCGGAGGCCCTCTGTCACTCGAGAAGGACTTAGTTTATACTCAGTTAAGAGTTATCTCTACGAGCTTATAAAGCTACAAGCGGAGGCCCTCTGTCACTCGAGAGGGACTTAGTTTATACTCAGTTAAGAGTTATCTCCGCGAGCTTATAAAGCTACAAGCGGAGGCCCTCTGTCACTCGAGAGGGACTTAGTTTATACTCAGTTAAGAGTTATCTCCGCGAGCTTATAAAGCTACAAGCGGAGGCCCTCTGTCACTCGAGAGGGACTTAGTTTATACTCAGTTAAGAGTTATCTTTGCGAGCTTATAAAGCTACAAGCGGAGGCCCTCTGTCACTCGAGAGGGACTTAGTTTATACTCAGTTAAGAGTTATCTCCGCGAGCTTATAAAGCTACAAGCGGAGGCCCTCTGTCACTCGAGAGGGACTTAGTTTATACTCAGTTAAGAGTTATCTCCACGAGCTTATAAAGCTACAAGCGGAGGCCCTCTGTCACTCGAGAGGGACTTAGTTTATACTCAGTTAAGAGTTATCTCTGCGAGCTTATAAAGCTACAAGCGGAGGCCCTCTGTCACTCGAGAGGGACTTAGTTTATACTCAGTTAAGAGTTATCTCCGCGAGCTTATAAAGCTACAAGCGGAGGCCCTCTGTCACTCGAGAGGGACTTAGTTTATACTCAGTTAAGAGTTATCTCTGCGAGCTTATAAAGCTACAAGCGGAGGCCCTCTGTCACTCGAGAGGGACTTAGTTTATACTCAGTTAAGAGTTATCTCTGCGAGCTTATAAAGCTACAAGCGGAGGCCCTCTGTCACTAGAGAGGGACTTAGTTTATACTCAGTTAAGAGTTATCTCTGCGAGCTTATAAAGCTACAAGCGGAGGCCCTCTGTCACTCGAGAGGGACTTAGTTTATACTCAGTTAAGAGTTATCTCCGCGAGCTTATAAAGCTACAAGCGGAGGCCCTCTGTCACTCGAGAGGGACTTAGTTTATACTCAGTTAAGAGTTATCTCCACGAGCTTATAAAGCTACAAGCGGAGGCCCTCTGTCACTCGAGAGGGACTTAGTTTATACTCAGTTAAGAGTTATCTCTGCGAGCTTATAAAGCTACAAGCGGAGGCCCCTGTCACTCGAGAGGGACTTAGTTTATACTCAGTTAAGAGTTATCCCCGCGAGCTTATAAAGCTACAAGCGGAGGCCCTCTGTCACTCGAGAGGGACTTAGTTAAATCTTCGATCCGAGAGACAAGCACTACGACCGGATGCCCGACGCGGAGCAAGCTCCAGCGTCCTGGGACTTAATAAAATCTTCGATCCGGGAGGCAAGCTCTACGACCGGATGCCCGACGCGGAGCAAGCTCCAGCGTCCTGGGACTTAATAAAATCTTCGATCCGGGAGGCAAGCTCTACGACCGGATGCCCGACGCGGAGCAAGCTCCAGCGTCCTGGGACTTAATAAAATCTTCGATCCGGGAGGCAAGCTCTATGACCGGATGCCTGACGCGGAGCAAGCTCCAGCGTCCTGGGACTTAATCAAATCATCGATCCGGGAGGCAAGCTCTACGACCGGATGCCCGACGCGGAGCAAGCTCCAGCGTCCTGGGACTTAATAAAATCATCGATCCGGGAGGCAAGCTCTACGACCGGATGCCCGACGCGGAGCAAGATCCAGCGTCCTGGGACTTAATAAAATCTTCGATCCGGGAGGCAAGCTCTACGACCGGATGCCCGACGCGGAGCAAGCTCCAGCGTCCTGGGACTTAATAAAATCTTCGATCCGGGAGGCAAGCTCTACGACCGGATGCCCGACGCGGAGCAAGCTCCAGCGTCCTGGGACTTAATAAAATCTTCGATCCGGGAGGCAAGCTTTACGACCGGATGCCCGACGCGGAGCAAGCTCCAGCGTCATGGGACTTAATCAAATCATCGATCCGGGAGGCAAGCTCTACGACCGGATGCCCGACGCGGAGCAAGCTCCAGCGTCCTGGGACTTAATAAAATCATCGATTCGGGAGGCAAGCTCTACGACCGGATGCCCGACGCGGAGCAAGCTCCAGCGTCCTGGGACTTAATAAAATCTTCGATCCGGGAGGCAAGCTTTACGACCGGATGCCCGACGCGGAGCAAGCTCCAGCGTCCTAGAGAGTTATTTTATATTCCGGCCACTAAATAAAAGCCAGTCATGAATGAATACATAACGTTAATAATATATTGATTCGTGATAGTGGTACCACTCAATGGATGTCTCAAGTTTGATAACGTCATATCATTAACATGTTTCTCCATATATGAAAGAGTCGTAAGCCAATTGAGAAGCATTAAACCTACGAATGCTTGTCAATCTTTCCCTTTCTTAAGGCATCTCAATCGTGTCGGAGGCATACGACAAAACCGATCGATCTCCGCAGCTCAGGATTTGTAAATCACAGCAAATATAAATATGCGTAAGCAGATATATATATATATATATATATATATATATGTCATCCCTAGACGGAGTCAACTATTACGGAAAAAGGGGAAACATGACAAGACCGTACAAGACGCGGATAACACAACAAAGAAGAGTTGGCCACCATTCACGGGATCTGCTCGAGTCCATCATTCATCTCGTATCCATGCGTAAAGTCTCTCCCTTGCAAGGTCATTAACCACCGCGGCCGCTTCGTTAGGGGCACTGGTGAAAGGTTGTGGTGTCAAAAGTAAGGAGGCGGGGCCTCGACAGGATTCAATCGAAGAGCTTCGATTCTCCGTGTTCGACTCGTATGGTAGTCGGAACCACAGGTAGACGCGTGTGCTCGTCTCAGGCAATCACGTAGGACACCCCGGTGCCTAGCTACCAGCTCTCAACGTGGGGCCGATACGCTGAGGAAGGAAAGTAACAATTACTAGGTACAAGAAATCAAGGCTGTTACTATCCGCAGACTGATCGTAATGCACGTTTTGAACTTTAGCAAGCGGATCAAGGTCCTACTTGTCCTTGCCATTGTATTCGGGGAGTAGCCGCGGCGTTATTCCTCAGTACGCGTTTGGCTCCTGGTTGACATAGTAGCTTGCATTTTAACTTCTCCGTGGACAAAATGGACCGCACCTCGGGGACAAAGGAGTAAGCTGCTGAGTGCTCTTCTTAATCACGGTGCCGGACCGGACCTGAGCCCACCACTTTGCTTTCCTAATCACGACGGGGTCGTGGTGCGCGGCTAGACAGAGCAACATCAAATGTCATAGCGTGGATGGACCTCTCCATCACAATGGTCACGAGAAAATCACTTGCATCGAATAAACAAGTTTCAAATGTCTGGAGAGCCAGTCCTTTCCAAGTGACCTTAACCGCGGCTAGCATTGAATGTCCTTGAACCTAGTATTACTTCACCGTTGTTTCCTTGAATCCACGGTGGGGTTTGTACTCACAGAAAGCCACTTGGACGCGGTTGAAAAACAACGTCGACGACTTACTTACTTGGGGTTTTTATTTTTATTAAAAAATGAAGGTAAGAGGTGTCCGCTCAATCCCTCCGCGGATGGGTTATGGACTGCGACCATTGACCAGGCCCACGCTCTAAGCTTCACGCATATATATTCTTGTATACATGTATTTTTATACATTCACCCGATAGTGAGCTTGCATGTTACCCACATATATATTATATATAATTTCCCAACTTATTATCTCCATCCATGTAGAAGAGAGGGGAAACGATTCATAGTGCGGCAAAAGACGTTATTTACGTACGCGACCACTTATTAAATTCGTAAACTCAAACCGATTGAATAAATAGATACAGTACTTTAATGTGATTATTACCTCTTAGCGTGAGGAGTTCCCACAGACGGCGCCAGTGATGAAACCCGATTTTCAGAATCCCGTGTCGGCGGGTTTCGGGATCAAGTTGAACGCGGGCGAGCTCAGACGATCGGGCTTACCTGAGACGCGCGACGAGATTTCCGTCGGCGTACCCAAACCTGTGCCGATCCGAGCTCAAGCCATTCGCGGACAATCGTCCTCCCTGCAGGGCTCCATCAAGTGTCGGTCTAGCCGAGACTAATCCCGCTTGAGAAGGGGGGGCTCATGGCCAGGGAATCCGGCCTAAGCGTAATGAGATTCCAGTTTCCGACCCCCTGCTTTGAGGCTATCAAGCCTTATTTATAATGTGCGTCCTATGTGCCATGCCCGACACATGTAGCAAAGTCGATGACAAGTGTCGCATGGCTCGGGACAAGTGTCCTCTACATGGCATTTCATGGGTTTGTTCACACTAGGTGGATTTAGGTGGGGGTTGGTGGGAAAATCCACCGTTTAACTGATACGGGTTAATTTATATAGCGGGAACCCGTTTATGTTTTTATATTCTTATTTACTTATGATAAATAAATATTTATTTATTTATTTATGGCATCATCATCAACAACAGCCGAGCCTCCCCTGTACGAAGCTCCAAGACGCCGAGCGCCCTCGTCCCTCCTCCTCTCCGCTTCCTCTGCTCCGATTCAGAGCTTGGCCGGAGCAAGATTTTCCTCCGTCGATTTGCAGCCGGAGAGCCGCCCTCGGAGCCCTCGGAGCCCTCGGAGTCGGAATCTCGAGACCTCGGTAATTTCTCTCTCCCTCCCTCCTCATTGCTCTCGTTTCGTTTTTGTTGGCCGGGTTGTGGTCGGAATTTTATTTCGGTCGGGAATGGGTGGTCGGAACTCACAATCGACGCCGGCGAGGTCCTCCCCTCCTCCTTCCCTCTTCCGTTTTCGAACGCAGGTGAACAGAGGTTGAAGACGAATGGGTTTGGTAGCCGGTTCGGCCTCCTTTTCTTTTCCTCTTTGAACCGGGTCCTTAAATCCGAAACTAAGCCAGGTGGGCCCCACCCCTCCGCTCCACCTCACCCTCCACATCAGCCGTAGACCCCCCTTCTTTTAATTCTTTCTTGGATCCGGGCCAACGGGTTGTGGGCTGGGTTTGATTCGGGTTGGGCTACTGGATTGGGTTCCTTACTATTCTTTCGAGCTAGGCTAATTCTTTGGGTGTTTTATTGTTTTAAATTGTTATATGTAGAATATATATATGTTATGTTCTTTATATATATATGTTATATTTTGTTATTATTCTGATTTTAGGAAGATGAATATATATATATATATATATATATATGTTCTTAAATTATTAATATTTATGTTTAAAAAGGTTTTAAAAGTGATATTATTTGATATTGGGTTATAAATATATTTATGGTTATGGTTTTGAGATTATATGGATAGTAAGTGTAAAATATTTGAATATTATTATAGTTTTGGGATTTGGTTATAATATTCTGGAAATTAATCTTTATATATTGTTTAGTTGTTTTAAAATAGTGTTAATTGGATTATTTGATTGATGCATTTTATGAGGATTTTAAAGTAAGTTATGCCAGAATTATTTAAATGGTATGATTCTATAAGTTGGCCAAGATTTTAATGTTTATAAATGGGATTGACTAGATATGATTTGAGAAAGTATTTTGAACATGAGTTGACTTAAATTGGGATTTATGAGTTGAAAATATGGTTGGTATGATTTTATCAAGGGGTTTGATTTGAAGATGATTTTGGTCGATTTGATCGTATCGAAAAGGTTTTAGAAAACGGTTTTACTATCGGTTGGTTTTGAGGATGTTGAGAACTTGGGTTCCGTATGTATGAATGTGAACCGGTAGCTTATGAAAATGACTTGATGATAGGTGTGTATTGCTTTTGGATTGCTTTGGACTTGCATTTGGGCCCTTGCTTGTGTTATCTTGCTGTTCTGCATCAACAGGTAAGTATCCTACGGGACTTACTCAGTAACCTGGACCTTCTGCCTGATGTGTCATGTAATGTGTAGTTTTGTTGCATTTTAAAGCATGCCATGTAGTATCATGCTAGGATTGCATTGAACTGAGCATGTGTTTACTTTGTGTGTTTGAAACAGAACGGCCGTTATCTGTGATAGTCCTAGAGTCTTTGCTAGGGTCATAGGGTAGCCTAGCCCCATCGGGTGCCCTGAGTCTATCGAGTCGATATGAGCATGATATGATAGCCCAGCACCATCGGGCAACATATGATATGATATGATATGATATGATATGATGATACCGTGGGTGAGTGCACCACCACGAGGATATGTTATGCTATAGCAACGAACTGGCCAGTCTCTGCACTAACGGGAAGGGGTGCAGAGGTAAGAGAGGGATATGCCACTTGGCATTGTCTTGGGCCTTTTACAGTTCTTTTCCGCATATTATATATACTAGGGGCATGATAGTGTGATTTAAATCTTGTACCACATTAGTCATCTTTTATTTAGGCATAGGCATGTTATGTGGCCTCAGCGCGGTCAGAGGACCCGCAGGCGATCACCAGGCCTGACTTCGTGGATAGTGTTAGGTACCGCTCTTGTTGCTCCATGCTTCTGTGACAGGGAAATCTTTTGGCGAATCGAAGAATTCAGCTAATATACTCTAACTTGACAAATGGCAATCACCCACTTTGTTTTGGTTTTGACCCGGCTCTGCCGTGGCACTTGTATCTAAACCTTGCTTCTGCTTTACTTTCATTTGAATCGAATTTCTGCGACTTTGATTGCTTGGGATTCGAAATCCCCGTTTTGGAATGCTGATCTTCGAGGTTTGAAACATCGACCCGTACCTTAATTACAACATCCGAACGAAGGTATCCGACCTTCGAAACGTAACCCGGGTATTTATATCCGGGCCGTTACACATTGGATCAGACTAGCCATGTATGGGCGACCGATCTTTTGTATATGGTTATTATATGTGAATCATGTATGATGATTGGGTGCCACTGGTTGGGAAGCTACTACTGTAAAATCATGTTTGTCTACCACTTCTACTTGTTGGCAGCTTCCAAAGTCAATCTTAATTGGAATTTTTCTTTGATTAATAGTCATATTATCGCATTTGTCTTGCTGTATTGTATAGCTTGACCACTTATAGCTTTGTTGATGTATATATTTAGGTATTGGATCAGACTCGTTATGAATGGTCCACTAATTATATGTATATGAATATTCTCGATGAAAAAAAATATGATGATTTGGTGCTACTAGTTGCCAATATATTACTATAAAATCATGTCAATTGTTTATCTCTTCTCCTTGATGGTGTCTACTAGACGTGGCCACGGGTCCGACCCGCCGGGTCGAACCCGTGGAAATCTTTTGGCGAATGCTTCTGTGACGGGAAAATCTTTTGGCGAATCGAAGAATCCGGCTAATATGCTCTAACTTGACAAATGGCAATCACCCACTTTGTTTTGGTTTTGACCCGGCTCTGCCGTGGCACTTGTATCTAAACCTTGCTTCTGCTTTACTTTCATTTGATTCGAATTTCTGCGACTTTGATTGCTTGGGATTCGAAATCCCCATTTTGGAATGCTGATCTTCGAGGTTTGAAACCTCGAACCGTACCTGAATTGCAACATCCGAACGAAGGTATCCGACCTTCGAAACGTAACCCGGGTATTTATTATCCGACCTTCGATACGTAACCCGGGTATTTATATCCGGGCCGTTACAAAGTTGGTATCAGAGCGAGGTTGTGCAATTCGGGTACACAAGGGTCGAGTGTATGTTTTTGAAAACCGCCCATAGATTTCGAAAGATTTGAAAGCATTTTAAAGGGGCAAAATGAACTTAATATGCCTAACTCAATTGGACTAAATATGAACTTGACTTGTTATAAAAGAGGAGAACCAACTAATAAGGGATCGAGTGGGTAGAAAAGGCGCTAGACCATCCCTATTGGATGTAGTCGAAAATGGGTAGGCGAAATACTAGCTTGGTCTTTACAGATGGGTTGGGAAGACTCCAAGGAGATCATTGTGATTGTCATTAACTGATTCTATGATTGAGTGCTTGATATGCTAAAGATTTATCGTTATGCTCTAACTATTGAATGAATATTGACTGATCTGTGCAAATGGGATAGCGGAAGTACTCTTCTTATATGGTCAAACCCAGCTTGTGTGAGACAGCCCCTTCCCCTATGTTAGCCCTTGACGATTCTATCGAGTCTCTCCCGGATGTCAGTGTCTTCCACGGGGAATCGGGTTGGTAAACACATTGTGTCGGGAATTATGATTGAATATAAGGGTTGTCCAAGAGAGTATTGGAAGACGGTCCTTGATGTAATTCCGAGTTAGAGAGTGAGATGTTTACGGGGATATCCTTATCAATTCTTATGACGATCCATCAGTGTCCTCTTGTCACGAAAGTCGTATCCGAGTTCCACGGGGAAGATGAGTGATGAATCGGTTAGGAAGAGCCAGTGGTTGCCCTTATGGATCTCTATCGGGTTATCTTGATTGCTCTGTCCATGATTGTGTGTTACTATGTGGTATTACTCCTTGACCTATAGATTGATCCTTAGTGTGGAATTGTGCTTATGTGTTTTAATGTTCATAACAACTATTGTATGGGTTAGAGCTACATTTATTATGTCCATATCATCCCGACATGATCTATTTAGTATATTGCATTGTCACACTAGGGCACGAATATATATGTCATATGCCAGGATGTTGTATAATTGATGTCCTCACTGTGAATAGGTACATGATAGTGTGAGTGAGTTTTGATAAACACTTACTTCCTCCCAGTATACATCAATTTGAACTCCTGTCCCCGTCTCCTAGTCATGTTGCCTCGTTACCTAGCCTTGCTCTATACCTCGTTACATTCTTCTCATGTTACTATGTCATTGAGACGTGATTGATTGAACTCTTACATACCGTCGTATTAATCAATCTAGTGCATGAATGTATCATATGTTATGTGAGCCATTAGTAACATATAGAATCCTTGGTTATGACTTATGCACATTTATGCCCTGCCTGCATTATTGTCCATTCTCTCTTGAACTAGGTCCTTGATAGTGTGATTCTCCCTCCCTCTGTCCTCGTAAATGTTTTCTTATCCGATTAGATTGATGTTGAATTCGGTGATCGACTTGCTTCCATGACAATTAATCCTAGCATGCGTACATGATATCGCTCGATAGTATTTCCCTATTACTCTCCCTATCACTCTATGATATCTTCTTATGCTTTCATCAACGTATGACTTGACACCTCGCATAATCACACACCACGTTATATCATGATATTGAATACGCATGATGCATGAATGCTAGAATGAATCTAGTCGAGTTATCTTGATTGTGTTCAGGTTCGATATGTGCCAGTAGTGTCCTATAGGGCTTATGATTTCCGATATGACCCGCTAAACGACCACGTGTTGTACTTGTTCTATGATGTGACAACTATTGTACCATATATGTACTCTATAATAGTTCGTTCTTAGTATGATTATAATCTAGCATCCATGATGACTTGATGTGATGCTATTCTGAGTTGATAAGCATGATCTAAATTCCTTTCCTATATAGTATGAACTGCAAATGCCGAGAATCTGAACTGTTTATTAGCTAAGATTATGATGAAACTTGATAGCTTGATTTGGTTAGGTTCATATATGATGTTTGCAATACTTGTTGAGCATGACGGTAAACTGAGACTTTTGATACATGTTGCAAAGTTTAATGATGAACTAATGATGTTGTTGTTATAAATGCTAGTTGATATGATGTGATCATTATGTGTAATAATGTCCATGAATGCTTCTTCTTTGAACATGTGAGTGAGGTCCTTTGGTAGAGTGGTCGAAGAGTGGAGAAAGGTTCTGAGCGATTAGAATGGTCGACAGTGGTAAGGGGAAGTTGCCGAAGAGAGGTGTTGACTTAGGTTGGACCGAGTGGGTTCGTAAATTTTAAGAGACAATGCTTGGTGGTTACGATGAACTCTTAGGTGAATCTTGGGTGAGAGTATGGTTAGGAATAGGTCGGCTAGGCGGTGATCGAGGAATTTTACTAGAGAATGTGCGGTTAGCAGGGCCTGATGCTTGTGAAATCTTGGGAAGTGTGAAAGTGTAAGAAATGGCTTTTAAGAGTATGAAGGATATAGTATGAGAGGGCCCTCGAGTGTGAGGTTAGTGATAGTAGTGGATTCTTAGAGGTGGATTGCTAGTGAGAGTTCTTGGTGGAATGAGGGGCGATATTAGGGTATTGAAATGAATTAGGACTTCTTTTGAGGATGTTACCTGAGCTGATGTTGGTGAATCTAGATGAGGCTGGTTTTGATGTAGGAATTGAAATCGAGCGAGCGGGGTTTGCGTTTATTTTGCCTGGTGGTGATGTGAAAGCTTTCGTGATTATGTGATTTATTAAAATGACCTGGCATGATATTAGATAGCGACCATGATAAACCTGTTGTGGCATGATATTCCATGTTGATATACAATACTGAATCATAATTGGTAGTGACAACTATAATCATGATATAATGATACAGTGCTATCCTACTATGTTGTTCTAGAAGCATGTTATGATGTGTTGAATGAATCATGAGATGATGATATGTTGATTATGTGAAAACCTGATATTATATTACATGGTTGTTAAGCATGATTATGAATAGGTAAGTAATGAATATGACTTGAAGCATGAATATGACTTGTATATATATATATATGAGATAATGGTGCGTGATTGCTAAGTGATCGTTATATGACATTGTATGAGTTGAGATGATGTTTGTGAGTATGCGGATATTTTGGTGATTGATATATATTGATTGACCTTCCCCTCTGCTGAACCTTAATAGCTTGACCTTGTTGTGTTGATGTGTTGACAATGGATTTTGGTTCATTGATTCGGTGATGAGGGATACTTTTATGACTTCTGGTGTGATGATTTTGTTATGTCATTGAAGATGCATATTATGACCTTTGGCATGATCTGGAGATGTTGATGTGACCTTGTGGCACTACTCTGGTATATGTTGAGACTTGTTGTGTGATGTGTGGATTGAAGATTGGATGGTTATACAGTTATGCATTTCTTATGGCTTATGCATCTTGCTTGAATTGAGACTGATAGATTGATTCGATTTTGGAACCTAGGAAGAGAATATGGGATTAGCCCTTAGAGGTGGATGATTCCACCTCCTACCTTCTGAATTTGATTGATTGGTTGCGTGAAGCTGATTTGGTTTTTGGAAGATTTTGACGAAATCTTGATTTGAAAGGAATTGACTTGTTTGGGTGTAAAGTTGCTTGATTAAACATCGGATTTGAAGATTTTGAGCGGTTTTAAAAATGGCCAACTTGGGGGTTTTAAAGAAGTTGAGAGTTTCAATGATTTGGATGACAACCTTTCCATTTACAAAACGCTTTGAGAATTTACGAACTGGATTTACATTATGACGTCTCACGAAGTGGATACAAGCATTCAATAAGGGCGCTTATAGATTGCTTGCTAAGAACTAGTCGGACGCTATAATGCTTTTAGAGTTGTGATACTTCCGAAAAGTCGAAGCGGGGATGTAATAAGGGTGCTTATTACACACTTGACAAGACCAATTGGAGATGTCACGACCGTGACTAGGATGTTGTGAGAATCCCGGAAGACGCAACCGAGATGATTACAAGATCCTTGGACATGGTCCTCGGAATCACCGATTTCAACTCCTTCCCATTGCTTTAAATGATTTTAGTCTCGGAGACGAGACTTGTTTTTAGAGGTGGATAAATGTAAAGACGGAAAATAATTTATATATATTATATTTATTATTTTAATTAAATATGTTAATATTCGTTGCAATTTGTAAAAGCGGAGAAAAGTCGTCCTCGAGCACGAGTTCAAAATTTAAAAATCCTTCCGGCATCATTTTAAATTAGGATTTTGACGGGATTTGATTTTCGCTTTCGAGTTCGGGTATTAATAAAAATTAATTTAAGCTCCGAGTTTTGATTGAGACTTATTTAATTCCGCTTATCTTGAAATTGAATTAAAATTTGATTAAATTTGACTTAGTCGGGATTCGATCGGGCGAGCGGGTTTCGAGTCTATTCCGCTAATTTGAATTCTTTAGTGGACCCAATTCTTTTATTTTCTTTTCCTTTTCTTTTATTTCTCTCTCTCTCTCTCTCTTTCTCTCTCTCTCTCTCCCCCTCTCGGTTGCAGCTCAGCATGCTTTCTTTCCCATTTTTGGATCAACACCCATGTCCTCTGCATTTCCCCCTCTCCTCTTGCCCCTCCAAAGATGGAAAAATGCCAAAATCCTCTGCAACCCATCACTGATTGATTACAGCAGTGAAGCCTCCCCTCACTTCCTCTCTTGAAGGTCTGATTTTCCCCCACCAAACAACCCACACAAACACATAAAACAGCCTTTTGATTTTCTCCTCCTCCCTGCCTTATCCCCCTCCAAGATTGAAACAAAAGATCTAAACAAATCCCTCCTTGCACCTCACCACCACCACAAAACTACCTCCGTTCCTCCTCTGGTTTCCCGGGGCAACAACCCCACACCACCACGTACCACCTTCCTCCTCCACCCATTTCGCATCTGAGACTGAGCGAGCCGCGCCCCTTTACCAGCTCCGAGCTCGTGCAGCAGCAACCTGAACCTCCTGGGCACCACCTCAGCACTAGCTCCTCCAATCGCTTCATCGCCTGACCACCAGCATCACCACCATCTCCTCTCGTCAGCCACCAACACCCCTGAAGCCATCTGTTTCCCCTGTTCGGCCAAGCACTCAACAGCAGCCGAGCCTCCCCTGTACGAAGCTCCAAGACGCCGAGCACCCTCGTCCCTCCTCCTCTCCGCTTCCTCTGCTCCGATTCAGAGCTTGGCCGGAGCAAGCTTTTCCTTCGTCGATTTACAGCCGGAGAGCCGCCCTCGGAGCCCTCGGAGTCGGAATCTTGAGACCTCGGTAATTTCCCTCTCCCTCCCTCCTCATTGCTCTCGTTTCGTTTTTGTTGGCCGGGTTGTGGTCGGAATTTCATTTCGGTCGGGAATGGGTGGTCGAACTCACAATCGACGCCGGCGAGGTCCTCCCCTCCTCCTTCCCTCTTCCGTTTTCGAACACAGGCGAACAGAGGTTGAAGACGAATGGGTTTGGTAGCCGGTTCGGCCTCCTCTTCTTTTCCTCTTTGAACCGGGTCCTTATATCCGAAACTAAACCAGGCGGGCCCCACCCCTCCGCTCCACCTCACCCTCCACATCAGCCGTGGACCCCCCCTTCTTTTAATTCTTTCTTGGATCCGGGCCAACGGGTTGTGGGCTGGGTTTGATTCGGGTTGGGCTACTGGATTGGGTTCCTTACTATTCTTTAATTCTTTGGGTGTTTTATTGTTTTAAATTGTTATATGTAGAATATATATATGTTATGTTATTTATATATATATATATATGTTATATTTTGTTATTATTCTGATTTTAGGAAGATGAATATATATATATATATATATTTATATGTTCTTAAATTATTAATATTTATGTTTAAAAAGGTTTTAAAAGTGATATTATTTGATATTGGGTTATAAATATATTTATGGTTATGGTTTTGAGATTATATGGATAGTAAGTGTAAAATATTTGAATATTATTATAGTTTTGGGATTTGGTTATAATATTCTGGAAATTAATCTTTATATATTGTTTAGTTGTTTTAAAATAGTGTTAATTGGATTATTTGATTGATGCATTTTATGAGGATTTTAAAGTAAGTTATGCCGGAATTATTTAAATGGTATGATTCTATAAGTTGGCCAAGATTTTAATGTTTATAAATGGGATTGACTAGATATGATTTGAGAAAGTATTTTGAACATGAGTTGACTTAAATTGGGATTTATGAGTTGAAAATATGGTTGGTATGATTTTATCAAGGGGTTTGATTTGAAGATGATTTTGGTCGATTTGATCGTATCGAAAAGGTTTTAGAAAACGGTTTTACTATCGGTTGGTTTTGAGGATGTTGAGCACTTGGGTTCCGTATGTATGAATGTGAACCGATAGCTTATGAAAATGACTTGATGATAGGTGTGTATTGCTTTTGGATTGCTTTGGACTTGCATTTGGGCCCTTGCTTGTGCCTGATGTGTCATGTAATGTGTAGTTTTGTTGCATTTTAAAGCATGCCATGTAGTATCATGCTAGGATTGCATTGAACTGAGCATGTGTTTACTTTGTGTGTTTGAAACAGAACGGTCGTTATCTGTGATAGTCCTAGAGTCTTTCCTAGGGTCATAGGGTAGCCTAGCCCCATCGGGTGCCCTGAGTCTATCGAGTCGATATGAGCATGATATGATAGCCCAGTACCATCGGGCAAGATATGATATGATATGATATGATATGATATGATATGATATGATATGATATGATATGATATGATATGATATGATATGATATGATATGATATGATATGATATGATATGATGATACCGTGGGTGAGTGCACCACCACGAGGATATGATATGCTATAGCAACGAACTGGTCAGTCTCTGCACTAACGGGAAGGGGTGCAGAGGTAAGAGAGGGATATGCCACTTGGCATTGTCTTGGGCCCTTTACAGTTCTTTTCCGCATATTATATATACTAGGGGCATGATAGTGTGATTTAAATCTTGTACCACATTAGTCATCTTTTATTTAGGCATAGGCATGTTATGCGGCCTCAGCGCGGTCAGAGGACCCGCAGGCAATCACCAGGCCTGACTTCGTGGATAGTGTTAGGTACCGCTCTTGTTGCTCCATGCTTCTGTGACGGGGAAATCTTTTGGCGAATCGAAGAATCCGGCTAATATACTCTAACTTGACAAATGGCAATCACCCACTTTGTTTTGGTTTTGACCCGGCTCTGCCGTGGCACTTGTATCTAAACCTTGCTTCTGCTTTACTTTCATTTGAATCGAATTTCTGCGACTTTGATTGCTTGGGATTCGAAATCCCCGTTTTGGAATGCTGATCTTCGAGGTTTGAAACATTGACCCGTACCTGAATTACAACATCCGAACGAAGGTATCCGACCTTCGAAACGTAACCCGGGTATTTATATCCGGGCCGTTACACATTGGATCAGACTAGCCATGTATGGGCGACCGATCTTTTGTATATGGTTATTATATGTGAATCATGTATGATGATTGGGTGCCACTGGTTGGGAAGCTACTACTGTAAAATCATGTTTGTCTACCACTTCTACTTGTTGGCAGCTTCCAAAGTCAATCTTAATTGGAATTTTTCTTTGATTAATAGTCATATTATCGCATTTGTCTTGTTGTATTGTATAGCTTGACCACTTATAGCTTTGTTGATGTATATATTTAGGTATTGGATCAGACTCGTTATGAATGGTCAACTAATTATATGTATATGAATATTCTCGATGAAAAAAAATATGATGATTTGGTGCTACTAGTTGCCAATATATTACTATAAAATCATGTCAATTGTTTATCTCTTCTCCTTGATGGTGTCTACTAGACGTGGCCACGGGTCCGACCCGCCGGGTCGAACCCGTGGAAATCTTTTGGCGAATGCTTCTGTGACGGGAAAATCTTTTGGCGAATCGAAGAATCCGGCTAATATGCTCTAACTTGACAAATGGCAATCACCCACTTTGTTTTGGTTTTGACCCGGCTCTGCCGTGGCACTTGTATCTAAACCTTGCTTCTGCTTTACTTTCATTTGATTCGAATTTCTGCGACTTTGATTGCTTGGGATTCGAAATCCCCATTTTGGAATGCTGATCTTCGAGGTTTGAAACCTCGAACCGTACCTGAATTGCAACATCCGAACGAAGGTATCCGACCTTCGAAACGTAACCCGGGTATTTATTATCCGACCTTCGATACGTAACCCGGGTATTTATATCCGGGCCGTTACAAAGTTGGTATCAGAGCGAGGTTGTGCAATTCGGGTACACAAGGGTCGAGTGTATGTTTTTGAAAACCGCCCATAGATTTCGAAAGATTTGAAAGCATTTTAAAGGGGCAAAATGAACTTAATATGCCTAACTCAATTGGACTAAATATGAACTTGACTTGTTATAAAAGAGGAGAACCAACTAATAAGGGATCGAGTGGGTAGAAAAGGCGCTAGACCATCCCTATTGGATGTAGTCGAAAATGGGTAGGCGAAATACTAGCTTGGTCTTTACAGATGGGTTGGGAAGACTCCAAGGAGATCATTGTGATTGTCATTAACTGATTCTATGATTGAGTGCTTGATATGCTAAAGATTTATCGTTATGCTCTAACTATTGAATGAATATTGACTGATCTGTGCAAATGGGATAGCGGAAGTACTCTTCTTATATGGTCAAACCCAGCTTGTGTGAGACAGCCCCTTCCCCTATGTTAGCCCTTGACGATTCTATCGAGTCTCTCCCGGATGTCAGTGTCTTCCACGGGGAATCGGGTTGGTAAACACATTGTGTCGGGAATTATGATTGAATATAAGGGTTGTCCAAGAGAGTATTGGAAGACGGTCCTTGATGTAATTCCGAGTTAGAGAGTGAGATGTTTACGGGGATATCCTTATCAATTCTTATGACGATCCATCAGTGTCCTCTTGTCACGAAAGTCGTATCCGAGTTCCACGGGGAAGATGAGTGATGAATCGGTTAGGAAGAGCCAGTGGTTGCCCTTATGGATCTCTATCGGGTTATCTTGATTGCTCTGTCCATGATTGTGTGTTACTATGTGGTATTACTCCTTGACCTATAGATTGATCCTTAGTGTGGAATTGTGCTTATGTGTTTTAATGTTCATAACAACTATTGTATGGGTTAGAGCTACATTTATTATGTCCATATCATCCCGACATGATCTATTTAGTATATTGCATTGTCACACTAGGGCACGAATATATATGTCATATGCCAGGATGTTGTATAATTGATGTCCTCACTGTGAATAGGTACATGATAGTGTGAGTGAGTTTTGATAAACACTTACTTCCTCCCAGTATACATCAATTTGAACTCCTGTCCCCGTCTCCTAGTCATGTTGCCTCGTTACCTAGCCTTGCTCTATACCTCGTTACATTCTTCTCATGTTACTATGTCATTGAGACGTGATTGATTGAACTCTTACATACCGTCGTATTAATCAATCTAGTGCATGAATGTATCATATGTTATGTGAGCCATTAGTAACATATAGAATCCTTGGTTATGACTTATGCACATTTATGCCCTGCCTGCATTATTGTCCATTCTCTCTTGAACTAGGTCCTTGATAGTGTGATTCTCCCTCCCTCTGTCCTCGTAAATGTTTTCTTATCCGATTAGATTGATGTTGAATTCGGTGATCGACTTGCTTCCATGACAATTAATCCTAGCATGCGTACATGATATCGCTCGATAGTATTTCCCTATTACTCTCCCTATCACTCTATGATATCTTCTTATGCTTTCATCAACGTATGACTTGACACCTCGCATAATCACACACCACGTTATATCATGATATTGAATACGCATGATGCATGAATGCTAGAATGAATCTAGTCGAGTTATCTTGATTGTGTTCAGGTTCGATATGTGCCAGTAGTGTCCTATAGGGCTTATGATTTCCGATATGACCCGCTAAACGACCACGTGTTGTACTTGTTCTATGATGTGACAACTATTGTACCATATATGTACTCTATAATAGTTCGTTCTTAGTATGATTATAATCTAGCATCCATGATGACTTGATGTGATGCTATTCTGAGTTGATAAGCATGATCTAAATTCCTTTCCTATATAGTATGAACTGCAAATGCCGAGAATCTGAACTGTTTATTAGCTAAGATTATGATGAAACTTGATAGCTTGATTTGGTTAGGTTCATATATGATGTTTGCAATACTTGTTGAGCATGACGGTAAACTGAGACTTTTGATACATGTTGCAAAGTTTAATGATGAACTAATGATGTTGTTGTTATAAATGCTAGTTGATATGATGTGATCATTATGTGTAATAATGTCCATGAATGCTTCTTCTTTGAACATGTGAGTGAGGTCCTTTGGTAGAGTGGTCGAAGAGTGGAGAAAGGTTCTGAGCGATTAGAATGGTCGACAGTGGTAAGGGGAAGTTGCCGAAGAGAGGTGTTGACTTAGGTTGGACCGAGTGGGTTCGTAAATTTTAAGAGACAATGCTTGGTGGTTACGATGAACTCTTAGGTGAATCTTGGGTGAGAGTATGGTTAGGAATAGGTCGGCTAGGCGGTGATCGAGGAATTTTACTAGAGAATGTGCGGTTAGCAGGGCCTGATGCTTGTGAAATCTTGGGAAGTGTGAAAGTGTAAGAAATGGCTTTTAAGAGTATGAAGGATATAGTATGAGAGGGCCCTCGAGTGTGAGGTTAGTGATAGTAGTGGATTCTTAGAGGTGGATTGCTAGTGAGAGTTCTTGGTGGAATGAGGGGCGATATTAGGGTATTGAAATGAATTAGGACTTCTTTTGAGGATGTTACCTGAGCTGATGTTGGTGAATCTAGATGAGGCTGGTTTTGATGTAGGAATTGAAATCGAGCGAGCGGGGTTTGCGTTTATTTTGCCTGGTGGTGATGTGAAAGCTTTCGTGATTATGTGATTTATTAAAATGACCTGGCATGATATTAGATAGCGACCATGATAAACCTGTTGTGGCATGATATTCCATGTTGATATACAATACTGAATCATAATTGGTAGTGACAACTATAATCATGATATAATGATACAGTGCTATCCTACTATGTTGTTCTAGAAGCATGTTATGATGTGTTGAATGAATCATGAGATGATGATATGTTGATTATGTGAAAACCTGATATTATATTACATGGTTGTTAAGCATGATTATGAATAGGTAAGTAATGAATATGACTTGAAGCATGAATATGACTTGTATATATATATATATGAGATAATGGTGCGTGATTGCTAAGTGATCGTTATATGACATTGTATGAGTTGAGATGATGTTTGTGAGTATGCGGATATTTTGGTGATTGATATATATTGATTGACCTTCCCCTCTGCTGAACCTTAATAGCTTGACCTTGTTGTGTTGATGTGTTGACAATGGATTTTGGTTCATTGATTCGGTGATGAGGGATACTTTTATGACTTCTGGTGTGATGATTTTGTTATGTCATTGAAGATGCATATTATGACCTTTGGCATGATCTGGAGATGTTGATGTGACCTTGTGGCACTACTCTGGTATATGTTGAGACTTGTTGTGTGATGTGTGGATTGAAGATTGGATGGTTATACAGTTATGCATTTCTTATGGCTTATGCATCTTGCTTGAATTGAGACTGATAGATTGATTCGATTTTGGAACCTAGGAAGAGAATATGGGATTAGCCCTTAGAGGTGGATGATTCCACCTCCTACCTTCTGAATTTGATTGATTGGTTGCGTGAAGCTGATTTGGTTTTTGGAAGATTTTGACGAAATCTTGATTTGAAAGGAATTGACTTGTTTGGGTGTAAAGTTGCTTGATTAAACATCGGATTTGAAGATTTTGAGCGGTTTTAAAAATGGCCAACTTGGGGGTTTTAAAGAAGTTGAGAGTTTCAATGATTTGGATGACAACCTTTCCATTTACAAAACGCTTTGAGAATTTACGAACTGGATTTACATTATGACGTCTCACGAAGTGGATACAAGCATTCAATAAGGGCGCTTATAGATTGCTTGCTAAGAACTAGTCGGACGCTATAATGCTTTTAGAGTTGTGATACTTCCGAAAAGTCGAAGCGGGGATGTAATAAGGGTGCTTATTACACACTTGACAAGACCAATTGGAGATGTCACGACCGTGACTAGGATGTTGTGAGAATCCCGGAAGACGCAACCGAGATGATTACAAGATCCTTGGACATGGTCCTCGGAATCACCGATTTCAACTCCTTCCCATTGCTTTAAATGATTTTAGTCTCGGAGACGAGACTTGTTTTTAGAGGTGGATAAATGTAAAGACGGAAAATAATTTATATATATTATATTTATTATTTTAATTAAATATGTTAATATTCGTTGCAATTTGTAAAAGCGGAGAAAAGTCGTCCTCGAGCACGAGTTCAAAATTTAAAAATCCTTCCGGCATCATTTTAAATTAGGATTTTGACGGGATTTGATTTTCGCTTTCGAGTTCGGGTATTAATAAAAATTAATTTAAGCTCCGAGTTTTGATTGAGACTTATTTAATTCCGCTTATCTTGAAATTGAATTAAAATTTGATTAAATTTGACTTAGTCGGGATTCGATCGGGCGAGCGGGTTTCGAGTCTATTCCGCTAATTTGAATTCTTTAGTGGACCCAATTCTTTTATTTTCTTTTCCTTTTCTTTTATTTCTCTCTCTCTCTCTCTCTTTCTCTCTCTCTCTCTCCCCCTCTCGGTTGCAGCTCAGCATGCTTTCTTTCCCATTTTTGGATCAACACCCATGTCCTCTGCATTTCCCCCTCTCCTCTTGCCCCTCCAAAGATGGAAAAATGCCAAAATCCTCTGCAACCCATCACTGATTGATTACAGCAGTGAAGCCTCCCCTCACTTCCTCTCTTGAAGGTCTGATTTTCCCCCACCAAACAACCCACACAAACACATAAAACAGCCTTTTGATTTTCTCCTCCTCCCTGCCTTATCCCCCTCCAAGATTGAAACAAAAGATCTAAACAAATCCCTCCTTGCACCTCACCACCACCACAAAACTACCTCCGTTCCTCCTCTGGTTTCCCGGGGCAACAACCCCACACCACCACGTACCACCTTCCTCCTCCACCCATTTCGCATCTGAGACTGAGCGAGCCGCGCCCCTTTACCAGCTCCGAGCTCGTGCAGCAGCAACCTGAACCTCCTGGGCACCACCTCAGCACTAGCTCCTCCAATCGCTTCATCGCCTGACCACCAGCATCACCACCATCTCCTCTCGTCAGCCACCAACACCCCTGAAGCCATCTGTTTCCCCTGTTCGGCCAAGCACTCAACAGCAGCCGAGCCTCCCCTGTACGAAGCTCCAAGACGCCGAGCGCCCTCGTCCCTCCTCCTCTCCGCTTCCTCTGCTCCGATTCAGAGCTTGGCCGGAGCAAGCTTTTCCTTCGTCGATTTACAGCCGGAGAGCCGCCCTCGGAGCCCTCGGAGTCGGAATCTTGAGACCTCGGTAATTTCCCTCTCCCTCCCTCCTCATTGCTCTCGTTTCGTTTTTGTTGGCCGGGTTGTGGTCGGAATTTCATTTCGGTCGGGAATGGGTGGTCGAACTCACAATCGACGCCGGCGAGGTCCTCCCCTCCTCCTTCCCTCTTCCGTTTTCGAACACAGGCGAACAGAGGTTGAAGACGAATGGGTTTGGTAGCCGGTTCGGCCTCCTCTTCTTTTCCTCTTTGAACCGGGTCCTTATATCCGAAACTAAACCAGGCGGGCCCCACCCCTCCGCTCCACCTCACCCTCCACATCAGCCGTGGACCCCCCCTTCTTTTAATTCTTTCTTGGATCCGGGCCAACGGGTTGTGGGCTGGGTTTGATTCGGGTTGGGCTACTGGATTGGGTTCCTTACTATTCTTTAATTCTTTGGGTGTTTTATTGTTTTAAATTGTTATATGTAGAATATATATATGTTATGTTATTTATATATATATATATATGTTATATTTTGTTATTATTCTGATTTTAGGAAGATGAATATATATATATATATATTTATATGTTCTTAAATTATTAATATTTATGTTTAAAAAGGTTTTAAAAGTGATATTATTTGATATTGGGTTATAAATATATTTATGGTTATGGTTTTGAGATTATATGGATAGTAAGTGTAAAATATTTGAATATTATTATAGTTTTGGGATTTGGTTATAATATTCTGGAAATTAATCTTTATATATTGTTTAGTTGTTTTAAAATAGTGTTAATTGGATTATTTGATTGATGCATTTTATGAGGATTTTAAAGTAAGTTATGCCGGAATTATTTAAATGGTATGATTCTATAAGTTGGCCAAGATTTTAATGTTTATAAATGGGATTGACTAGATATGATTTGAGAAAGTATTTTGAACATGAGTTGACTTAAATTGGGATTTATGAGTTGAAAATATGGTTGGTATGATTTTATCAAGGGGTTTGATTTGAAGATGATTTTGGTCGATTTGATCGTATCGAAAAGGTTTTAGAAAACGGTTTTACTATCGGTTGGTTTTGAGGATGTTGAGCACTTGGGTTCCGTATGTATGAATGTGAACCGATAGCTTATGAAAATGACTTGATGATAGGTGTGTATTGCTTTTGGATTGCTTTGGACTTGCATTTGGGCCCTTGCTTGTGCCTGATGTGTCATGTAATGTGTAGTTTTGTTGCATTTTAAAGCATGCCATGTAGTATCATGCTAGGATTGCATTGAACTGAGCATGTGTTTACTTTGTGTGTTTGAAACAGAACGGTCGTTATCTGTGATAGTCCTAGAGTCTTTCCTAGGGTCATAGGGTAGCCTAGCCCCATCGGGTGCCCTGAGTCTATCGAGTCGATATGAGCATGATATGATAGCCCAGTACCATCGGGCAAGATATGATATGATATGATATGATATGATATGATATGATATGATATGATATGATATGATATGATATGATATGATATGATATGATATGATATGATATGATGATACCGTGGGTGAGTGCACCACCACGAGGATATGATATGCTATAGCAACGAACTGGTCAGTCTCTGCACTAACGGGAAGGGGTGCAGAGGTAAGAGAGGGATATGCCACTTGGCATTGTCTTGGGCCCTTTACAGTTCTTTTCCGCATATTATATATACTAGGGGCATGATAGTGTGATTTAAATCTTGTACCACATTAGTCATCTTTTATTTAGGCATAGGCATGTTATGCGGCCTCAGCGCGGTCAGAGGACCCGCAGGCAATCACCAGGCCTGACTTCGTGGATAGTGTTAGGTACCGCTCTTGTTGCTCCATGCTTCTGTGACGGGGAAATCTTTTGGCGAATCGAAGAATCCGGCTAATATACTCTAACTTGACAAATGGCAATCACCCACTTTGTTTTGGTTTTGACCCGGCTCTGCCGTGGCACTTGTATCTAAACCTTGCTTCTGCTTTACTTTCATTTGAATCGAATTTCTGCGACTTTGATTGCTTGGGATTCGAAATCCCCGTTTTGGAATGCTGATCTTCGAGGTTTGAAACATTGACCCGTACCTGAATTACAACATCCGAACGAAGGTATCCGACCTTCGAAACGTAACCCGGGTATTTATATCCGGGCCGTTACACATTGGATCAGACTAGCCATGTATGGGCGACCGATCTTTTGTATATGGTTATTATATGTGAATCATGTATGATGATTGGGTGCCACTGGTTGGGAAGCTACTACTGTAAAATCATGTTTGTCTACCACTTCTACTTGTTGGCAGCTTCCAAAGTCAATCTTAATTGGAATTTTTCTTTGATTAATAGTCATATTATCGCATTTGTCTTGTTGTATTGTATAGCTTGACCACTTATAGCTTTGTTGATGTATATATTTAGGTATTGGATCAGACTCGTTATGAATGGTCAACTAATTATATGTATATGAATATTCTCGATGAAAAAAAATATGATGATTTGGTGCTACTAGTTGCCAATATATTACTATAAAATCATGTCAATTGTTTATCTCTTCTCCTTGATGGTGTCTACTAGACGTGGTCACGGGTCCGACCTGCCGGGTCGACGGGTCGAACCCGCCGGGTCGAGAACCCAGGGTACATGACCCGAATCCTAACCCGGAAATTCAACGGGTCGACGGGTTCGGGTCACCTGGCGGGTCGACGGGTTGACCCGCCGGGTCGGGACACGTGGCAAGGAACCGGGTACCCGCCGGGTCAACCATTTTTAAAAAAAAATTGGTTTTGAAAAAAAAAAACTCAACCCATCGAGTACTTTTAACTTTCACCACACTTTCGAAATGGAAAGATTTAAGGTGGACAAAACATGGTATGTGGGAAGATATATATATATACCTTCATTCCACTCCATCATTTCATCACACTTTAGATGTGGGAAATAAAAAGTTGGATTATGAGAATGACAAGTAGGGATATGAGAAGATATATATAGAGAAAATAGAGGTAGATAGCACACTTTCGATGTGGGACAAAAATATGGGATATGAAAGAAATTGTAGAAATTGATGTTTCAACGAATCGAATTATATGATGTAAAATGTAATGTAATTAAAGTATTTGGATTATATGGTGGAATATATAATGTAATTTAAGTCTTTGGATTATATGATGTAACATATAATATAATTAAAGTCTTTACCTCTTAGGATTTAATGAAATGAATAACACATGGTGATGGAACATCATGATACATTATATCAAATTTGTTGGATTAATCTTTCTATTTAATTCAATTGATAGTTGTGTTGATCAACTTGATCCATTGATTAATTATAAGTGTTTTATTTTACTTGCATTATGTAATTTCTTGGTTGTTGATTTCAAATCTAGGCTCATCTTCATATAGATATATGATAATCTTTCTCGTTTAAAGTTGAATTAGCCACATTTTGTGTATACACATAATGATGATGTTATTGGATTACCTATTTGTGTTGCATATTATAAAATGAAAAGACACATTTGAAACGTATTACCCAATAATATATTTCATTATTGTGCTTGAAAATCCGAAGTTCTATAACATTTTCAAAATAAGTGAAAATCGACATTAAGGATACCATACATGTGTAACAACTTTATCAACAACAATATTTGTATTCTTTGAAATTATATCATAAAGACTCCTAACTTAGTATCATATATCATGATTTCATAGTGGAGCTACCAAATAACACAAATGTTTAAGGTATTGTGTTGAACTTCACACTTTCTTGTTACCCGTTCGTTATTTTAATCTTTCATAATTGATAGGTAAAATATTTTTCAAAAAAATAATATTTATATAAAGTGTAGTACTAGTGTTTGTATATGATAAAAATTTATAAGTATGGATTGACATGAAAAAACCGAATGATCGAGATTGAAGATATGATTTAGTTTCTACTTATTTTTGTCCCACATCCCATCCCACATTGAAAACTAGAGGAAAGGGGAGGGGGGGTGCTAAGTCTATAAAAGAACCAAAGGGTGGGTAGGATTTTCATAACATGCAATGCATGAGAATTTATATATTATGAATAAATAAAATTCATAATAATTATAAATATAAATTCTAGTTTTTTTTATAATTTTTTTTAAAAAAATTTTTGACCCATTGGGTCAACCCGCCGGGTCGTAGTCGGGTCGACCCGCCGGGTCGTAGTCGGGTCGACCCGCCGGGTCGTAGTCGGGTCGACCCGTCGGGTCACGGGTTCATTTTCCCCCGACCCTAACCCTAACCCTTAACCCGAGATGACCCTTCAACCCGTTGACCCGGACCCGACGGGTCATTGACCCGGCGGGTCACCGACCCGGTGGGTCACGGGTCGACCCGCCCGACCCGTGACCCGTGGCCATGTCTAGTCACAAGGTCAACATCAAAACAATCAGTAAAGGGCTATAACTGAACAGTAAGGAGGGCAACATCAGAACAGATATACAGTAAAGGGCTATGAATGAACAATAAAGAGGGCAACATCATATGAACCATCAGTAAAGGGCTATGAATGAACACAACAGTTTCAAAGGACAGCCAGCAACAACAAACTTTACCTCAGCCTTCTCTTTCTCAGCAATACCAATAGTTCCTTGACTAAGTCTTCAAGGAAGGCCCCAAATCCATTTTTTAATCGCTGAGATAGCCATGACATTAACTCTTCCTCTGCCTTCACCCTTTGAAGTTCTTTCTTCACCGCTTCATCGGCCTTCTGAAGCTCTTTTTTCACAATGCCCCTTACAACTTCGCCAATAATCAAAAGGGAAGAGTGTCGCGCCCTACCATTCGAGATGATAACGAAACAGTGAGCGATTATATATTAGGAGGAAAATGATAGGAGGAAAATTGTATAACACAATCCCACAAAGTATAACAAAAGAAATATTAATATTAATACATTTGATGACATACTATATTAGTGGTCAGATAGGGAGGGATGATTTACAACAGCTAGCGCCTACAAACTGATCACTAAAAATAACAGCTAGAATGAGGATAATAATTCATAGACTTGGAAATTGAAACAACACCAAAAACTAAGAACTTCCTATGGAAACTAGGACAAAAGGGTATTTCAACGACTACCCGTCTATATCCCAAAAAGAGGTCTTCGTACCAAAAATTTGTGTACTCTGTAACAATGCCATTGAACATAAAGCACATCTTTTTGTGGAATGCTAGCTTTCTAATTTCCATCTCCCATTGTCTGTGGGTACAAATCAGGCTATAATTAACTTGATTGCAAATTCGAGAGATTTCTCTCCTATCTTGTTCTTAATTGGTAGTACTCTCACAAAATATGAAAGTGGGAAGTAGCGGTAACCTGGTGGATAATATGGTACATCAGAAATCAAACAATCTTCATAAATGAACCCATTTCGAATCGAAAATCCGTTAAACGCATCATCACAACTCACTTGGAAAATTGGAAGAAAACCTCCATGCATGGAAATGAGGATGATATTCAATGTACTCGAAATGAGAATGCTACTAATCACACACAGTCAAAACTATGACAAAAAGTTGTTAAGTGGAGAAAACCACCTGTTGGTACGTTTGAATTAAACTTCGATGGATCTACACTTGATAACAAAGACAACTCAATTGATCATTCGTGATTGGGAGGGTAGAACGATCCACATTGGCTACGACAAAATTGAAAACCAGACCCCGTTGAAAGTTGAGGCTATGACATTAAGACATGGAATAATCCAAATTTTTGCGTTGGGTATAAATAAGTTACAAATCGAAGGGGAATCTCTTATAATCATAAATCATTTAAAAACAAATTTTACATGTCCATGGGAAATTGAACCGATGATGTTCGATATCAAAACATTGTTGTCGAGTGTGAGAGAAGACTCATTCTCTCACGTGTCTCGAAATGGCAACAGAGTGGCTGATAAGGTTGCACACCTTTGGCGCTTTTCCAGGGGCTTCGACATTTACACCGATACATGCCTTCAAGACCTCATCCGTAAGGATGTTATCGGGTAGGATTATTCCACCCAAATTATTACATGATAAAAAAACAAATAAGTAGAAATAGGTTAATACATGATATAATGTCATTGGAAAAAAATTTAGGGGAAAAATATATTTTTTCCTATAACACGTGGTAAAAACCTCTTAATTTATTATTGTATAAGAATAGATCTAAAAAATGTATTGCATAACAATAAGGATATTATCTGAGAATCGTGGGAGATTCTTACCACTGAGAAGAATATTTAATATTTAAGAATTAGTTATCATAAGTCACAATATATATATATATATCAGTTAATTGATAAAAATATAAATCAAAATTATTTCATATCATACTTACCAAAGTATTAATAGAAAATATTTAATGTGTATTATTTTATTTATATCTAGATTATTTTTTGTTGAAAAGAATTATTTATATTGAAATTAATTATTTGATAATTGTTATTTTATTTATATCTGTTTGTTGATATAATGAATGATTTATATATAAATTATTTTTTTATTTTATATTTCTCGCATGTTTATATCATTATTAGTTTATTTTTCACATTGTAATTCAAATTCATTGTTTTTGTCATATTTTGAATAGCATTTATATTAAAATAATAGAAGTATTGTCAAACTATCATCTTATCAGATAACCTCTAGTATCCTCGACAAGATTCGAACGAAAAATCTTTATTGTAGATTCTAAATTAGCTGAAACAATGGAAGATGGTTATCTTTTTATCAGTCTTAATTACGAGGGTTATCTAACTAGAGAGAGAAGAGAGCTCCTCTCTCTAGAAAGTCAACACCCCCTCTTGAGAGCCAAAACCCACAACAGGTGCTATATGCACTCTTTAGGACATATTTTTTAACCTCTTTATATATAGAGAGAAGAGAGCACCTCTCTCTAGAAAGTCAATACCCCCTCTTGAGAGCCAAAACCCGCAGCAGGTACTATATGCACTCCTTAGGGACGGATTTGATCCGTCCGTTGTAAATTTAAAAAAAATACACGGACGTATCCTAAATCCGTTCGTTATAAAAAAAAAGAAAACAAAACTACATAGAATGGATCTAGGATCCGTCCTAATAAATTACAAAAGTAAAAAAAGCGCAAGTTAAAAAAAAGAACAACTTTTTTGTGAAAAAACTTTTCTCTCTCATTCATTCCTTCTCTCTCTCTTTTCTTTTTACATAGGACGGATTCATATGTCCTATGTAAATTTTTTTTTATAACGGACGGATCCAAGATCCGTTCGTATATTTTTTTCTAAAACTTGCAACGGACAGATCATAGATCTATCTTAAGGAGTGCATATAACACCTTTCACCTGTCATAGGTGCATATAGCCACCTCGTTTATAAAAACACCACCACCACCACTAACAATACTTCAAGTCTAAAATAACAACAACATTGACAATATCATCATCAACACCTAGATCTGGTTAGGGCTTCATTTTCTGACTCATCGCTTTTGCCATCGGCCTCTCTTCGAAGGGTTGTGATGGTGAGGTGATCATTTCCTGTAGGAGATCGAAGGATGATGGAGCTTTCCAAGATTGAAACGAGATCTCCGAAATCAAGAAAATCCTTGTGGAAAGGGCATCAGTCCATCCACACCATACCTCTCGTAAGGGTTTGCCAAACAATGACTTAGGGAACAAACTTGAAGAAGATTCATCTCTCTTCTGGATGCAAATCCCCACTTGAATCCTTTTATGGTGAGAAGAATCATTCCATAAAGATTTAGAAGCTGATATCCAAATGGGTGTTGAATCTTCTGCGCTTCGAGAAGACGTCGTGGTGCAGTCACCGAAGCAGTTGAGAGCGATAGGGCTCTCGAGGATATCACCCCCACCAATTCTAATCATTTCCCCCTCAAGGTTTATCCTTGGATCCTAAGGTTAATCCTTGGCCTCCAAGGATTAATTAATAAAAAAATCTTGCTTAACCTTGCATGACAAGTTCTCGTCTAAACCCCACATTTTTGCTCATTTGTTTGGCTTGTTTGCTTGGTTGTTCATGGGTTGGTTTGAGCTTGTGTTTTTTGGCGAGCCTTTGGTGTATGGTATTTATGTAGTTGTTGATGTTTTGAGTGGGTCTCGGTTGTTCGGGGTCGTGGGTGTGTTTTCATGACAACTTCCATTGTTTGGGAGGTCCTTTCCTAGAGTTTTGTCTTCACACCACCAAGGGATCGTGCCCTGTTGTACATGCTTTCCAACGATGCTACTCTGGTAGTGCTTGGCTCACCTTTCACTAGCGTTTTTTGTTGAAGTGTTGGCCTCTGGCTCCGCATGCTTTCATTGACGAGTTTTCTTTTCTCTGTTTTCAATCGACTACGAATTGTCGGAATGTTGTTTTTTTTGTTTGGTTAGTTGTCTTTCATTGTAATGACGTTTCCGTCTGCCGGTTTACCGGCCTCTCGAAAATCGGGTATGTATGATCTCGAATTATTTCCTTATATAAAATAAATGATTTTTTTATAAGGAAATAATTTGGGAGGGGCTAGGCCCTGTTACCATCAACCCAATGCATCTTTGTGAATCTGAATATTTAGCTCTCGATCCGCCAAAGCTTCTTGAGGGGGGGAGAGAGAGAAAGAGAGATGTGTCATTCTATCAACAACCCCGTTAGTCTCCTGAAGGCATGCGAGGCACGAACCGACGTAAATCATTGGAGAAGGAAGAGGACGTTAACAATGATGACTTCAACCTCCCAAGGGCAACACCAGACACCGTTGATTGTGTTTATAATCTGGAGACTATCACCTTCCACCCAAATACGATTGTAGCCACGGTCTGCCGCCTTCAAGATCCCCAATTGGAGCCCTCTCACTTCTGCCATAAGAGGGGAACAATGACCGCACAAGGCACTGCCACCATCGAGGACCTCGCCACAAGCATCGCGGATGATGAGACTCGCAGCCGCAAAGCCATCGGCATTACAAGCACCATCGAAATTAATTTTTAGTGTATCTGGTGGGGGCTCATAATTCGTTTCTTTTTGGGCAGGTTCTTTTTGGGCCGTTTTAAATCGTCATTCCATTCACTTGTTTTCATTTCTTCCTAGTTTTTTAGTGTTTATCATGTGAAGTGTTCCATGTCATGTGTTGTATTTGCATTTATGTTATCGAAGATTTTTTTTATTTCTGCATGTCCATATGCTCCACCGCAATGTGGCTAGTGTGGTCTTGTCTTTCTTGCTCTGAGTTTGAAATATGTCATTTATTAAATTCCTCATATCATTGGAATTTGTATCTATATATTGTAACTTTTGTTCCAAGTTGGGGTCGATCTTCCTTACTAATCGGAGTGTGTGCTGGCATTTAAAGAATGGGTGGATTGTCGATTCCTTCACCGTATCATATAGGTTGCAATTCAAGGGAAGGTGGACACCTTTATCTGCGAGGCAAGACTTAGTTGGGATTCCATTTAAAGCTAATATTCAAATGAAGTTTTTAATTGTAGGGGTCAAACCCAAGTCTCAAATCAATGCAATATTGTTTTTGATCTGTTTTATTGGATTTTGTAATGTAGGATACAACACTTGTTGTGGAGAACCATCCCGATTTGTTGATCTTTCAATATAGTCTACAAATTGACTAGTTGGGATGTATATGTCAATAATTTTTTCTATAATATTAGTCGGGAGGACGCTGACGCTGACGCTGACGAGTTCATCCCTTTTCCAATTTTTTCTATAATATTAGTTGATCTGCCTTCTTGGGATAAGGCATTAGCCTTCCATTTTGACAATTGATTTCTGGTTTTACATATCATTTCCTCAAAGGTTGTTCTGTTAACTCTTCCATTTATAATCGAGCATTCCAAATATTTATCCAGCATGTCTTGATTGGTTATGTTAATGATGCCTGGCATCGTCTATTTGCAATGAAGGGAAACTTTCGAGGTTGTTTGGAATGATGATTTATGGTAATTAACTAATTGTCCGGAGATTTCGCATGTAGTCGTCAATTATATTTTTTGTTTTCCGGACTAATTTTGTTGTTGCTTTCACATATATCATGATATCATTTGCAAATGAGAGAAATAGAGCCCTTGGTCCTTCTCTCGTGATGTTAAATCCTATTGTATTTATCTCTTTCATACTTTTTGTAATTTTCTGACAAATATTTTAGCTGCTATGATAAATAGAATTGGGCAGTGAGTCTCCTTGACACATACTACTCTCTGGAAAAATTATATCAGTTGGTCTGTTATTTGCTAACAAGGAGAACGTTGTTGTCTTGATACAGTTTTCGACCCAAACTATAAATTTGTTAGAAAATCCAAACCTATTGAGAATTTTGATTAGGTAATCCCACTCAATACGGTCGTAAGTTTTTTTTTCATGTCTAGTTTTATCGCAATCCAACCAATTTTGCCTTTCTTGCTTTTGAACGTGTGGAATATTTCATGTGTTATTAAGACATTATCTTGTATAGCTCTGTCAGCAACAAATGCGCCTTGGAGCGGGTGAATAATATTTTTCAAAATTAGTTTTAATCTATTTGCTAATATCTTTGCAATTTAATTTTGCAGATAGTTGTACACAAGCTAATTGGTCTGAAATGATTCAGTTTTTTTGGGTGGGAATTAAAACGAGTGCTAGAGCTCCCGAAGGGAAATTTATTAAAAGCCGAGGAGAAGGCAAACCATTAGAGCGGGCGCCAGCAGATCACAATGACCCCTTTAGCGTCGTTTAACAGAAGCTCGACCGCCCCCACCGGAAGGGAGTCCAACGTAATTTAGAAATGATTGAGATGAAATGTGATTAATCCATTTCAAGATTTTTTCCCCAGTGGAAAAAAACTCATGATTGCTTTTATCACTAATGGATCTACAATATCTAAATACCTTTGATAAAACTCTATTATCATCCCATCATGTCCGGGCAATTTGTCTTCTCAACAATGTAATTTTTTTACCTCTGATTTTGTCACTAGCGTCGTCAGTTTGGTATTATCGTCATCCGATACCTCATTTTTTTTATTGGTCTTGATTTTCCAAATCATAAAATCTATTGGCAAGAAGTGTTTCATCTATTGACAATATATATTTTACATAATTGCAATAAAAACCCTTTTATATTTTTTTCTCTTGGTTTACTCTCTCCTGGCGTTTGTCAAATTGAAATTGTTAATCGAAACACTAATGGTGGTGTTGGCGGTTGTGTTATTGCACCTCTTAGGACCACCACTACTCCCCCACCCCTAAAAAAAAAAAATCTGAACCCCATCCCCATCTATTTTCACCCTGATTTTATTCTTCTCTTCATCAACCTTAGATTCCATTAGAGAACTCCCGAGTTGCTCCATGAGGAAATCTTTGTAGCGTATTGAGAAAAGGTTAACTTTATCCGAGTTCCCGAAAAACCCGCAATCGTTCGCACAGAGGCTTGGTTCGTCTTTGTTTTATGATTGATTTGCCAAATTTTTACGGATTCAATTGAAACCGAAATTGTCCAAGGAAATAAGAAATCCGCAGTTCAATTCCATCGATGAGCACTAAGCTAGGTCACGAATAAAGCAATCAGACCTCGGAAATGACGGAAAGATCCGCAATCAAGAACGAACCTTTAGAATTTGTAACAAAGCCACCAAAATATCGGCACTTGGATGAACAACCACAATTATGTTGTAAAGAAAAATGAAAAAGAGCCGATGTAAATGCATAAATTTCATCTTATCATTAGACGAAACCCATCTTGCCATTAGACTCACCCTTTTCAAATTGAATCTCTTTAGGACCCGTTTGAAAAGGGTATATAGATATACGATATAGGCTATGAGCATGAGATATAGATATCAAGATATGAGTATTGGGTATGAGTATAAGATTGATATCTATATTTTATATCTGTTGTTTGGAAAGGGTATATAAATATCAGAATTAAAAAAAATCCAACCAATAGAAAATCGAACAACTTGAAGCCCTAATTGATCCAAAAATTTTCAAATAGGAGTTTCGAACAGAAGCAAAATTTGAACAACTTGGACCCTAATTCCTCCAGAAGTTTTCGAACAGCAGCCCTATTTCGAACAGAAATCGAATGCAATGACGAATAGAAGAAGGGATGCAATCGAACAGATGCAAAATTTCGAATAGAAATTTTCAAACAGAAGAAGAGATGTCGAACAGAAATCGATTGCAATGGCGAACAGAAATCGAACAGATGCTAAAGAAAAGAAGAAGGAGAAGTACCTTGGCTCAATCGCTCGTACGTTCCTTCCTAATTCCTATAGCCCCCGATTTGTCCACGTATCCAAAAGTGAAAAAAGCCCTAGAATTAGTATATAGAGATATATGATTGATTTTCATATACCAATTTGGATAAAAATACCAAACACGATATATAGATATTGTATTTTCTATACCCATAGCACCTATCTCAAACAAGCCCATGTATAAAAGAAAAAAAAAGGGAAAATAGGAGGAGGAAGAGTTGAATTCAGATTTCAGGCACTGACAAATTTCCCCGACCTCAACACCTCCTCCTTCACTCGCTCACCCTCAATCCCATCTTCTCGCCTCTTATCATCCTCTCGATTTGCTCTCTCTCCCCAGTCAGCTAGGATTGAAACAAGGTGTTTCTAGATGGCTTTGCGAACCGGGATTGAGCGGTGCAATCCCATTCATTCCTCTATCAGCCCTATTTGTCCCTGCTTACAAGCTTCTCGTTTGTCAAAGCAACTAGCTTTGTCGTCTAAGCCGTCTAAGTTGGGACTTAGATTAGTGCTGAAGGGTTCGAATCATGCTCATCGAGTAGCCAAGGGTATTTCACGGAAACATTGGATACTCATGGCGATGACGAGGGCTGAACAGGATTGGATTGATGAAGGAGAGACCAAAGAGGTTGGTGTTTAAAGAATGAGTATTTTTGTTTAATGACCGAGCTTCTATGTGAATTATTGGTGTTGAAAGCTACGGAATTAGGAATTTAGGCCAAAACGAATGTGTCATTTAGATTACCAGGAAATACCAGCGGATGGAAGTCATCCAAAAGTCTGTTTTAGTTTTTAAAGAATGAATCTTTTTATTTACTGTCTGAGCTTCCATGTGTATTTCCTGGTCATCAATGAAATTAGGAATTTAGGCCAAAAAGACTAATTTAGATGACCAGGTCATCAATGAAATTAGGAATTTAGGCCAAAAAGACTAATTTAGATGACCAGGAAATACCAGTGATTGGAAGTAAGCCAAAATTCAGCTAGACGCTAGATAGATTCATCTATATCTTTTGTGCATTTTCGGTAACAAAACATAACGATGTGTCAATAATGTATCAAGTTCTTATTGGTTTTGTGGTTGGTTAGGCAAGATGTTTTTAAGGTCTAAATTCTAGAACAGAAATAAAAGGTACACTTTATAGAGAAAATGAATTATTCTCATAATAGAAAGCTTTGAGCTTGCAAAAAATTACTGCAATCAATTCTCCTTCTTGGGGGTAGATTTTTTATTTTTTTTGGTAGAAATATCTTATACCTCTCTTTCGATGTATACACACTACATAGTGAGGAAACAGTTTGATATAAGTAGAAATATCTTATACCTCTCTTTCGATTTATGTGTTTGTCAAAGGAATATATATTCCAGAGAAAATTTTCTGTTGCCTCCTTAAAAATGTTTAATTGGAAGGGCTCCTGCCTCCGGGTATAGAATATATTCCTCAAGGAAAGAATCGTTTGATTAAGGAGAGTATTTGGACTGGTTCTATAACATTTTTACCTTAGTGGAAAGGGCTTAAACCAACCCATTTAAAATGTGGCATTTGCAAATAAAAATTCTCATATGAGTTTGTTAGCCTTAAAAATAGCGTGTCATCTGCAATAAATTGAATGCCACCCTTAACTAATGGTTGGCTTTGCAAATCAATGTCTGAAATGGTTGGTTTAGCAAATCACTCTTGTACTACATGGCCAAATCAGTATCATCAAAATTGTTAGGAGTCCCAATTGCAAGAAGCACATTGGAATTGATTTGACTGACTCTCTGACTTGCATTGGCTATTAAATTAGATAATATTGCTTTGCATGTCATGTGGAGGGAAGCGTTATATTAAGGAGGTAGTTGAAGTGTTCAAAAAGGAGTGAAAAAAATCCATTCACTACCGTGTAATAAGAATGAAATACTTATGCACATGGCTGATGATTTTGATTGTATCAGACAGTGCAGTGTTTTATTTATTTTTGCAAGAGATAGATGTGTGTTTACATAACTAAGTGGAAAGTGCCGCAATATAGGGTTTGAATTTTTCTCTTGTTATCCTCCTGTTTCATTTCGAGAGCAAGTGTGTATTGGTTAATGGATAAAATTCAGTGAAAATATTGGGCTCCAAGATCTGTTTTCCTGTTGTATTATCCAATGTGTGGTAGCTGAAGATACTGACAGTTTATACTGCAGGAAGCCAATGAAAGTTTGGATTTATCAGAAAGTAAAGATGTTCCAGAGGGACAACCTAAGGCTAGCAAGTTGAAGAAAAGAGTTATTTCGGGACTAGCCATTGGACTTTCAGTTGGTGGTATTGTAGTAGCTGGTGGTTGGATTTTCACATTTACTCTTGCTGCTGCCGTTTACCTTGGTGCGCGTGAATATTTTGAATTGGTTAGAAGCCGTGGAATTTCTGTGGGGATGACACCTCCACCCCGATATCTCTCACGAGTCTGTTCTGTTATCTGTGCTCTCATGCCTATTTTGACATTGTAAGATCTTTGCATGCTTCAATTTGTGGTTTCTGGAAGCATAATGTTCAAAATTTTAATAATTTAAAATACTTTAAAGTGAAAAGCATTTGTGGAAAGATTTATTTGTTCATGGAGTCATCTTTTACCTTTATAGTAAGAGGAAAAGTAAGTAAATTTTTTCAATTCACATGAACACAATCTGAGTTGTTTCTCATCTTCAAAAAAAAAAAACTTGAAATTGAGAAAATACTAGTTCAATGCTGAACGCAGTATGCTTCCATATTTATGATTTAGACTGTTAGAATTTGTTTGAATGATACCACTATATAATGCCTTGTGGATGTTTGAATGATAAACACGTTATAATGCTTCCTTTCTATAGCATGATTTCTAGGGGCTTGCGCGTTCAAGTATATAGATTTGCTTATTTAATTATTTGGTAAAAAGGAGAGTAAGGTGATAGGTAATGTGATAATGTCTGATGAGGGATATGCCCTTACTGATTTTTTCTTGGGTCTCTTGAGCATCACATTGAAGTAAGCATAGCTGAGAAGTAAGCGTAGCTGGGATCCAAATGTAAAAATTTATAAATGATCAAAAGACATAGATAGGGTTGACCCCAGAGCCATGAATATCAACACAACTGCTTGGCCATGCTTGTGCAACCAGGTTGTGCAAAAAATAAATCAAAGTGTGAGTAATATTGGTTAAGACGCATGGGAATAAGGCAGATATTATTTATCTAGTTGCTCTAACTATAGTCTGCCCTTCCTCGAGATTATTTACAAGGTCTAAAATGCATTAATTCTTGTAGACCGTTCAATCTTCATATGTTGTAGCACAATATCTCATATGGTAGTCAAAGGTGATGTGGAAACAAAGGATAACTTGTAATTTTTTAAAAGTAAAGTAGCAGGGTGATAACTCTATATCTAGAAAAGGAATAAGAAGTGACCTGGGAGCGGGCAGTGGACTTCAACTAATCAATGATATTCTCATCTTCATCTTCATCTCTGTGCCAAGATCATTAATGTTATTTCACATGCATAATTTGCGGTTTCATATGTTGCAATTAATTATTTGGTTGTCTGACTCATTTTCTTGTTTAATTGTCTGGTCAGGTACTTTGGTCACATTGATGTTTCTGTTACATCTGCAGCTTTTTTTGTAGCCACGGCATTGCTTTTACAGAGAGGAAACCCTCGTTTTTCTCAGCTCAGCAGCACTATGTTTGGGCTTTTTTATTGTGGTTATCTCCCCTGTTTCTGGGTTAAGCTTCGCTGTAGCTTGGCTGCTCCCGCCTTGAATACAAGTACAGTACCAGACTTTCATGACATTTTCAGTATAACATTCTTTGTCCTATTTCAATGCCCATGACATCTTCATTAAGAATGTGTTGTGTTTAAACATTTGGCCTTTGGTTTGATTGTTTGGTTGCTAATCAACTTTCATGTTGGTTCCTGTATTTTGTTCAAAGACACCACCACTCAAGCAGCTAAACTGATTTTTTTTTGTGTGATTATGAAAATACAAAATGCTTTTAATTCTCGTGGAAAACCATAAGAAACTTTAGGATTCGTGCACTGATAATCAAATACTAACTTTTTTCGTTTGGATCAACTGTAATATGTTCATTTTACTAAAATTTGTGTTTTCCCAATAAAATTTGTGTTTAGTTTCTGCACAAGATACCATTTTATTTGTCTTATGCTATTTTCTTATGGCAGTCCTTGTTAACTTCTTATTTTGAATTGATATATTTGACATTTTTAATATGTTCAACTTTTTGCTTATTTTGATAGTGAGTGTCTGTGGTTCATTCTTTTATGTTTTCTTGGGAAATACTTTTTAATTGTGTACCTAATTAAATTGGCAGAAATTGGAAGGATCTGGCCGATACTTCTCGGTGGCCAAGCTCATTGGACAGTGGGCCTTCTGGCAACCTTAATTGCTATTAGTGGCATAATTGCAGCAGACACTTATGCCTTTCTTGGGGGCAAGGTATGTATACTCATTTTCTTTTGATATTGATTAAATTGTAGCAATGTAGGGTTTGAGGAACTATAGTTTCTGGCTTATTTCCTAATTGTATTATGCATGTGATGTGTTTTTGCCTTTTGGGGTCTTCACTAATAAATGTTTGTAGGCCTTTGGTCGTACACCTCTCACAACTATTAGCCCCAAAAAGACATGGGAGGGGGCTCTCATGGGCTTGGCTGGTTGTGTAGTTACTTCTGTCATCCTGTCAAAAATTCTTTGCTGGCCTAAATCTGTGATAAGGTACATATTTTCTTCAATAACTCTTATCTGTTGTGAAATTCTTTGTTTATTTAGGCATTAAATTATTCACTTAATATTCCTTAAGAAAGACCGTTAAATGTGTAAATGACAGGCTCAAGGATGATATCTAAAATTTAGTTGTTTATGACCACAAATCTATTTTTCGTAAAATTCATTGGAATTAGGATCATAACAGGAGATGTGCCTACATGGTCTTTTCTTTAGAAAGGTTCACTTTACATGCAGTGACGTGTCATTTAAAGATGTTCACTTTGGTGGGTTTGCAAAGGTCTGAAAAAAATACCTTGAAATAAATACATTCTAGAGTATACTTTCAGAAAATTGAAAAGATTTTGACTTTGAACTATACATTTTACATTCGCGGATTAGTCCCTTCTTCATTTGTTGCATTTTGGTAGTTAATACCTTAAGAATATACCATTATACCATATAGATCCATCTTAAGATCATATATATGAGAACAAGATGCATTAAGGCAATCAGATATAGGGCTGGAAATAACCCGCGAAGAATATACCATTATACCATATAGATCCATCTTAAGATCATATATATGAGAACAAGATGCATTAAGGCAATCAGATATAGGGCTGGAAATAACCCGCGGGTACCCGCTCCACCCGCATGACCCGCTTTTTTTTTGCGGGCGAAAACCCGCAAAAAAGCGGGTGACGGGTGGAGCGGGTGCGGGTGAAGCGGGTTATGGACGGATTATGGGTGAAGATTTTTCACCCATAACCCGCCCCATTAACCCGCCCCGCACACCCGCATTAAACCCTAAAATTATATATATTATATAGGTATTTGTGATATTACAATTTTACCCTTTACAATTTTAACCTTTAGAAACCCTAATTACCTCACTTTCTCAGTGATAGACGACATTGAGTCTCATACGCTCATCTCTCCGCCTCCATTCTCCATCGAAGCATCCACTGATTATTTGATTAGGGATTTAGGGTGTGCTCTTGGCATCTCTAAGCATCCACGTTATTGTGATGATTTACATGTATTCGACTTCCACGAACTCAATTTTCTAGTATTTGTAAGTTACAATTTAAGTTTTTATTCATCTTTCAATTTTCTTAAATCAAATCATATTTAAATTATCTCACTCATTGGGCACCCGCTCCACCTGCATCACCCGCGCGGGTCGGATGAGGGTGAAAAAGTTTGCGGGTGATGGGTGGAGCGGGTGGAATTATAAACCCGCGGGGCGGGTGATGGAGTGGCTTCATCCACCCATAACCTGCCCCATTTCCACCCCTAATCAGATAGCATCGTAGCACCGAACTTTATTCTGTCCATGCATACAAAGGCTTTATTTGTATATCTTTTTAGGTTTATTCAACTTCTCTGCTGTTAGCTGCTTTCTTTATCCTAATGAAAGATGTTTGCTCATATATGCATTCTGACGTATTTTCTCTTGTAATTTTCAGCACGATTGCTTTTGGGGTTTTGATTTTCTTTGGCTCTCTTTTTGGCGATCTAACAGAGTCTATGATAAAACGCGATGCGGGTGTTAAAGATTCTGGGTCCCTTATACCTGGTCATGGTAATGCATTTATTTTGCTTTGTCCCCCCCCCCCCCCCCCCCTTTTTGTACTGATATTTGCTTACATCAAATTTCTTTCCTCAAGTTTGTAGTTCAGGAAATGATTTGAAGGCAAATATGGTGTTTAAATGAAGTTTTTGATTTGCCTAGTTACAGACCAACTTAGTCCTTTGCGCGATTCATATTTGCCTTGAAACAAAAATTGGAAGTAGCAAATGAATGTCAGGTTTGATCATTAGGATGACTGCAATAGTGGTAAGCAGTTGAAAATGCTTCAAAATTGGATGTCTACTTTTTGAGGGTTAAGTGAGGAACCAGGGTTGTGGATAGAGGTTTTATTGTCTAACGTGGGCAAACTTCATGTAGGAAAAAGGTTTTCTAGGAAAGAGCTATTTTAGCTGAAAATATGTAAAAAGAAAAATAGCGCACAACTTAACCTTCTCACGGAGCTTTAGGAACATCACTGCACTTTTGCAAGAGAGTCATAGAAGAAATAAAGATTAAATGCACAGGGTTTCTGATACACTGCTTGTTTATGCTACATCGATTTGAGAGAAGGATCAAAATGTGTTGCCACACTATGCCTTGTTTCTGATGTGCCACCTTATTAACCTTATTTATTGTTTCGAATGTCTGCCATTCTCACATTACTACTAACCCAGGTACACAAAAAGTTTCTGCAAAAACATTATCATGTTGAACTCTACACATTTGCTCTCTGCAGGTGGCATACTAGATCGTGCAGATAGCTATATCTTCACTGGTGCTCTTGCATACTCGTTTGTCAAAATTTCCCTACCTCTTTTCGGAGTTTGAGCCGGTGAAAGTGTGAAACTGATGCTTGCATAGCTCAACTTTAAGCAGACACATTTCCCCTCCCTCAATAAGCCATTGCTAAAACCTGTGCCATGGGAAGGTATATACTCAAATAATCTATAAACTGCATGGCATGGGGAGATCCACATTTACCTTAGTACGAGATAAAAACTGAGGTTTCTCATCATGACTAGAGAAATAGTGGATGGCAAATGCACATACGACTTGTTTAGCAAATCTAGTATCTCCTCGTCTAACTTAAAATTCTTTGTTTGTTGTTCGTTTTTGTTTAGCTGTAAATGTGAGTTTCAAAAATCCACTGTAAAGATTTTGACAGGTCTGTCACTTGGTGGATACACTGATTTCTTTCATTTTTGCAATACCAAGGCAAATCTTAATGTGAATTACTATGCAGCTTCATATTCTTCTAGTCCAGGCTTGCATTCTGTGTGAACATGCTTATCTTTGTTTGAGTTTTTTTTTTCTGTTGACAACTATGTTGGTGCCGCTATAGGCCTGATCGTACTATTGGCTATTTAAAATGTTCACATTCGCTCGAAATTGCATGAGCGATACTCTCCAATTAGTAGTTCATTGCAGGCTCTTTGTTCTTGATGTGTGACGTGCTCCCCGTAAGAGATTTCCATTGATAAAGGAGTGCAAAAGACAGGTTCCTGGATGTTTATGGGAGTACCTTGGAGTCTTCTTGGACTCGTTAGGATTCTCTATCGCGTATACTTGGAATCCTCCAAGAATGAAATGGCCATATGTTCTTGTAATGTGCTCTTTCAATGCACAACTCAAGTCAGGTAGTGTTAGCAAAATTGAGATAATGCAGCGGAAACAACAAATCTTAGGAGGATCTCAAGGAAGAATAAGAATTTGACCAAGGAAGAATAAGAACAACAAATCTTAATTTTTTTTAAAAATTTTGACCAGGAAAGAATTTGAAAATGACATTCCAAACCCTGACCCAATAGCATCGTTTTGGACGAGAGTAAGAGCTCTGGATGAGCGACGAGTGAAGCACCTTTCTGCCACACTTAACTATGATGCAGCTTCTCAGCTTGCTGGCATCCATCACTGATCGAGGCAAGGGTGAGATACTGTGATGCATGACTTCGCCGGATTTGCAGATAACAGTCAAGAGTTCGGGATTTACGACATCAATATTGAATAATACTGTCTGGATTATTGAGAGTGGGGCGATCTGTCATATGAGTAGTGATTCATCTTGTTTCTAAGCAAAAAGACAGAAAATGCAAAAGTTTTGTGAAATTTACAAAATTTCCTTCAAGTTTAGGTTGATTAAAACTCAGAAAAAACCTCGGCTCGAGCTCCACCCTTGTGCAGCGATCCTTTGACGCCATTGTTACAGGGATAATAAGAACAGGAGCTGGATAGGTTGAATCTCAGGTAGAAGATCCAAATCGATCTCGAAACCGACATCGAAATATGGATGAATTGAGTGAGAGTTTTGAGGATTGGGAAAATTGGTTCTGATATTTGATTAATTGCTCCCAGGAGCAGAGTCGGCTACATATATAGATGATGATGATGGTGATCATCTGACAGATAACAACAACTTAAGGGCTCAAAGGCCCAAAACAGAAGACGACCTGTGCGAGGTCATTAATCCTGTTACATGCTCCCGCTCTCTCTTTCGTTCGCTCGCCTCCAGTCCAGCTCTTACATACCCTAGCCTCGCCCATCATCGCCCATTGATGTACGATCTCTCACCTACTCTTGTTTCGTATCTTCCTTTTCTGAGAATACACTATCATCTCTGTTTTTCTTTTTCCCCTCTTTATGGAGTTTGATCGGCGATTTCTTACTTGTCAATTCAATATCACCATTGCCTTAACTTTTAAGTTTTTATCTTAACACAGGTTAATTTTGAGGTTGAGTTCATATGCACGCCATGTGTTCGACAAAATTCCTTAATACAGATTGATATTGAATTTGTTGAAATTTCTGTGTGTTAGTGCAGACATGCTAAATTTCCTCATTCTTGAGAGTCCAATTTACGAGTTTCATGTGCGAATTACGTGTTCTTATAGGGCGTCGAGGCGCGGAGATTATCCAGTGATCCCATTGAAAGAAATAGCGCCAGCTGCAGCAAATAACATAAACACCAAGTTCATATTGCTGGACAAGGGGAAGAGGACAATGGAGGGGCAGACCCCGACTTGCTTGACACTCGTAGCCGATGAGACTGCGTCGGTGCACTTTCAGCTGTGGGGAGACGAGTGCGATGCCTTTCAGCCCGGTGACATAATCCTTTTGACGAATGGTATATTTTCTCCCAACCGGGGCAGCCTCATTCTAAGGGCTGGCAAGAGGGGTCGGATCGAGAAGGCGGGAGAGTTCACCATGGCGTATGTCGAGACGCCCAACATGAGTGAGATCAGATGGGTTGCTGACCCTAACAAGTCCAATAAATTCATGCAAGAAGCTGTTGTTTCTCATTTTTCCCGCATTTTCCCTCCTCAGCATTAACTCGACGCAGTTACCTTGAACACCACGGACAGAGGGTCGGGTCATTTCAGGTTAAGGGGTTAAGGGGTACGTCGAATATAATGAGTGTTCGAATTGCATTGGTTTGAACCCTTTCGGGAATCGTAAAGATTGTGAGCTTAGTCTTTGGGTCATGAACCCGATGTATTACTATTAAAATTAAAATTATTTTCTAGAACCTTTTAAGATTTTGGTCATACCCTTTCGGGATTATTGTCAAAATCTTTCGGAATAATGTCTTACACCTTTCGGATTAGCCCTTTGGGGATTTTGTTCTCTCTAACACACATATAAAATAATTTATATATATACACTTATTTCAATTTTTTCTATTTTTTTTTGTTTCGGGCTGCTTAAAGCAAGAATTACGGGGCCATATCTAAGGTCATCCGCATTCGTGAGCCCAATCTCGGACCCTTGACTTACTTTTTCCCTGTCACTTCAGCTTAAGTGCCCTATTCTAGCTTTTTTTTTTCACCCTCATTCGTGACCTCGAACCCCGGGCTCATAGTCATAACTTACTCTTTACTATTTCCCTTATATTTAATAAATTATTCTATTATTTATTTATCTACTTATTTAATAAAAATATGTGTTAAAAAAATACTTTTTTAATATTTGAAAAAGAACATATGGGTATTATTTATTCGAAAATTTTTTTTCTCAAATATAAGCAATATGGGTGTTTATGGATAGATAATTAAATTACATTCAAAAATATATTTTTTTATTTTTTTTAGATTTTAAAAAATACTAAAAAATCATTTTTTAAAATATCTGCTGACATGTGGCACCCTCATGTTGGGCCATGTGGCACCCTCATGTTGGGCCATGTGGCAGCACAATATACTCTCTCCTCCTTTGAAGCCTCCAGCCTCCCTTCTCTCTGATTGGGCCACGTGGCCCAATGAGTCCAGCTTTTCCGGGCTCGTCTATGCGAACCTCTCAACTCGGGCTCATGGGCTTTTTCTTTCTTTTTTTGTTTGGTCCGACCTGGCACTCCACGGGCCTCTGGGCTCACTACTGCGGGTGACCTAACAATTTTGGGCCACAATCGGGCCCAAGGAGAAGCCAAAGAACAGGTGAACGCTGACCATGCGAAAATTGAAGCCGAGCCAGCGCAGGGGGTGACACCGACGAAGGGAGAAGACTTGGTCACCAGCCAGAAGAGGACGTCGACAAGTAGTAAACAGGTCGGGCGCATACCGATAGGGGTGAGTTGAGGGACGACAGCAGCGCAGCGACACCAGCCCCGTCGAGGCAGTGCGAGCGGCTGGAGTTCCAGATCGGATAGAGTGAGCGCGAAGCTCCAACGACACAGGCGAGAGAGATTGAAGCTCCAAGGCACCGAGATTGGTGACGAGACTAAAGCAAGGGAGAGGGGAGACCAACTTCGACGAGCTTCAGTCTGGTATTCCCCATAGGAGTCGGCGACACACTACCGGAAGCAAGCGGATGCATCGATAGCCAAGAACGTCGAGACCACAAATTGACAGTCGAGACGGATAGAACGGAGGACGGGATCCTAAGATCGGCCTAAAACAAGGCCGATTGGAGTACAAAGAGGATGGATTGGGATGATCGATCCAAGGCCTCGTTTGGTATAAGTGCTGGAATCAGAAAACAGGAAATGGTACAAAATAGACCAAAAAATGGGCCTTTTTGCAAAAGTGTAATGTTAGACCCAAAATTTGCTAAACTAGACCAGTACACATTTTGCAAAAAAATGGGCCGGTTTCCTTGCATTGTTGGTGACGGGTTGTAGCAGGTGAACATCCAACTGTTCATGGGCGGGAGTTTATAAAATAAAAAGGACGAGGGAGAGAGACGGGACACAACATTTCAACCGCCAGAGAGACGAAAAATCAGAGGAGAGAAAGGAGGAGCGACAGGCAGGAAAGTGGCAGTTTTTGGAGAGTTCAAAGCCGATTTCACACTCAACTCCACCAAGGAGGAAGTAAGCGGTTGAAGAAGAAGGTAAACAACTCTTGATGTGTGATTTTCAGTTGCGATTTGGGGGACATGGGGGTGCAGTTAGTGGCGGTTTTTGGACGAAATGCAGACATGGGGGTGCCATTGCAGTTGCCTAGCGTTTATTGAATAAAAAATTGAAGATTTTGAGACCATGTGATTTCTTAAAGCAATCATATTGAGTAGTTGATGGTTTTTTGTGGCATTTGTGTAGTGTTGTCATTTGTTTAATGTTATATGTTTTGGCAGAAACATTATTTTGACTGGCTAGACATTTGTATATACTGGCAAGGATTATTGCTAAAATGGGTATTATCTGAACACATGTATGACAGATTAAGGAGACAATGACAAAATCCAAAGGAAAAAAGGTCGCGACGCCATGAAGCTGACCCGCGTGGAGAATGTCCCCCAACAGGGGCAAGCGTAAGCCTTTGCATCTCCTTTGTTTTCCATCTTCCTTTCGGTGATGAACTTCGTCTCTTACTCACTCTCGGTTGTGTACACAGGGGAGAATGTGGGCCATACTCGCTGCGGTTCATCCAATTGCGTGTTGACGATGTCACTGGTTTCTTCGACGTCAACGACAACTTCATCGGAGCATACAGGTACGCGCTAGCAACTCAAATCCTCGTCAGGTGCCCCCTGCCTCCTCCCACCCCAACTCGTACTCCCCCAGCGGAAGTGGACACTTGATGGATGTTGTCATGATGTTGTTTTATACTGAACGATTTGTGGACTTATGTTGATTAGGAAATGTAGTTCTTCGTAGTGGTTGGTTCACTTGCTAAACTTGTAATCATTTCCACCTTTTGGAACCTTGTGTTTGCTAAACTTGGTCATATTTATTATGGATGGTTGTGGCGAATGTTGCGTTATTACGCATTTGCTTTGGGTTTAATGGTCGTTGTTCTTATGTTTGGAAGTTTCTGATATATATATATATATATATATATATATATATATATATATATATATATATATATATATATATATATAAATGGTAGGAGATTGTCTTTTATCGGCTTAGTCTTTGATGATATTGGCTAGGGAAAATCATGTACTGGCTAGTAAGCAAAAAACCTCGTACATATGTCTTTTGCATCGTCGGCAAACTAAACGGCCAGTTATGTACAAAATAAACGACCAAAACCCCAAAGTTTCCTTGATTTACATGCATACTACCAAAATACTACCTTCGCCTACCCAAAAGATGAGGCATCCCACTAGACATTCATATCATCGCCTTTCCACGCCATGCTTCCTTATGTCCTCCGACGCTTCTCCATTATCTTGGTGAACCAATAGTGTTGTATGTATTGGGCTTCTCGTGCTTCTCTTGATCTCTTCTCTTGGGTTGAAGGTCCTCATGTGTATTGGGTTTATCATCTTGAATCTCTGTAGCTGTATGGTTAGTACTCCCCGGCGATCTCAACACTTTAAGGCAGAGTTGAGAGCGAATGGACAGAAAAGGAGCAGAGGCAACCTGCTTGGTAAGGAGATCAGCCAGCTGGTCTTTTGGGGAGATAAAGGCAACAAAGAGGGACTTGTTGGCCACTCTTTCACGAATAAAATGATAATCCATTGAGAGGTGTTTGATGCGGTGGTGGAGAACTGGATTGACAGCAAGATACGTCGCACCTAAATTGTCACACAGCAATGTGGGTGCCTTTGAAAGCAGAATCTGAATCGAGGCCAAAGCTGATTGAATCCATAGGATTTCACATGTAGCAAGAGCTAGAGCTCTGTATTCCGCCTCTGTAGAAGATCTAGCCACAATATTCTGTTTGTTGGATAGCCAGGAAATAAGATTGGAGCCATGAAAGACACAATAGGCGCTAATAGATCATCTATCAGTGCGATCACTACCCCAGTCTGCATCAAAAAAGGCTAAAAGCTCATTACAAGAGGTGGACGACAGATGAAATTATAGAGCCTTGGTGTGGTTCAAATAATGCAGAATTTGCTTAACAGCCGGCCAATGGATGAGGCGAGGATCATGCATAAATTGAGAGACACGATTCACAACAAAGGCAACATCTGGCAGAGTAAAACCAAGGTATTGAAGACTGCCCACAACACTCCGATACATATGAGGATCAACAACAGGGGGAAGGTTGCAGAGGATCGAAATTTATAGCCATCAGAGTGGAGATCAGTTTGGATTGATGCATACCAGTGGTTTGTAAAATATCATCAATGTGACAAGTCTGAGATAGGTGGAAGCCAGAGGCATCTCTGTTGAGCTCAATGCCCAAAAAGAACTTCGTAGGGCTAAGATCCTTGACCAGAAAGATTGTAGACAATGATGCAATGAAGTTAGATGATAACATAGGGTTTGACGCAATAATCAAAAGATCATCCACATACACTAGAATGAATAAACACTAATTTCTTTGGCGATAAGAGAACAAAGACGAATCTGCAGGCGAGGGAGAGAAGCCCATAGACACAAGGGTGTCACTAAGGCGAGCAAACTCGCGTCTGTTTGAGACTGTATAGAGATCGATTAAGCTTGCAAATATAAGAAGGAAATGAGGGGTTGACAAAACCTGGAGGTTGAGCGATGTAAACATCCTCTGTCAGAGAGCCCTGTAAGAAGGCGTTTTGTACGTCGAGTTGGTGGGTCGTCCAATTATGCATAGCAGCAAGGGAAAGAAGAAGTCTAATGGTAGATAGTTTGGCTACTTTAGAGAAAGTCTCCTTGTAATCGACTCCGGATAATTGATTGAAGCCGTTAGCAACTAACCTCGCCTTTCGTCTTTCAATGGAACCATCAAAGCGCCTTTTTGTTTTGAACACCCATTTTACACCCAGAATGTTGAGGGAAGGTTTGGGGGGGGGGGATCAAAGTTCATGTGTTTGTGTCTAAAAGTGCTTGGAATTCAGCAGACATTGCCTTCTTCCATTCATCATGCTTCGAGGCCTCTGTATAACAAGAAGGTTCCTCAGGGACGATCAGGGTATTGGATCAGGAGGGCTAGACAACAGTAATGTCGATACGGGTTAGAGGATGAAGGTAATTGGTCTTTGATCGAGTGATCATAGGATGGATAGGTTGGGGAGGTAATGAAGAAGATGACGGTGCTGGGGAATTAGGGTGAGAATGGGGTGAAGCAGGGATAGGGGACAGGGGAGGATTGGGCTCCTCGGGTGTATTGGGCTGTGAAGATGGGTTGATGAGTAAGGGAAGATGGGCCAAAGGTAATTGGGTCGGGGGAGAAGAGCTGGGTGAGGATGAATCAAATGGAAATATTGTCTCATTGAAAAGAACATCTCGGGAGGTATATAATTTGTGAGAGACACAATCAAAACAAAGATAACCTTTGTGGTGATGACTGAGGACTATACCCCAAGAAAATGGTTGGAGTGGAGCGGAATGCAAGTTTGTGTTTGGTATATGGTCTTAGGTTAGGGAAGCAAAGGCATCCAACGGTCTTGAGGAATTTGTAGTCCGGGGGTGTACGGAAGAGAAGTGAGTATGGAGACTCAAGGTGGAGGATTGGGGTTGGAAGGCAGTTTTGTATGTACACGGCCGCTTGAAAAGCGTAGCACCAAAAGATGATGGGCAAAGAGGCATGCTTAAGGAGGGTCAATCTCATATCAACAATTCGACGATGTCGAGATTCCACACTCCCATTTTGTTGATGGGAATAGGGACACGAGAGGCGATGGTTAATGCCAAGGTTGATGAATAAAGGGCGAGGGGTTTAAATTCGGTCCCGTTGTCCGTGTGGATGGAGATGATGTTTTGGCCCAAAAAGTTTGTGACAAGTTTGATAAATTGAGTCACAATGGGTGTAACTTGTGTTTTAGACTCAAATGGAAATAGCCAAATGAACTTAGAAAAATCATCAACAATAGATAGATAATATTTATGACCATTGATTGAGGAATGATGGGTAGGACCCCAAACATCCATAAAAAGTAGTTGCAATACATGAGTACTACGAGTTGGACTCGTTTTGTGAGGGAGGCAATGGGCCTTGGCCCAGTGACAAGAAACACAAGGTCTACTTAAATGATTAACGGGTCCAGGAAGACCAAATCTTCGTAAAACAAACCGGGTCACCTCCTGTGAGCAGTGCCCTAGGCGGCTATGCCAGATAGAAGAAGAAGACGACAAAAAGGGTGTAGAGGTAGTGGTGAAGGTAACAGATGGTGGAGAAGAGATCGTGGGTGAGGGCGACGAACCAGGCCAGACGGACAGACCACCTCTAACGGGCCCCCTGAGAAGAAGACGATTGCTCGCGGAATCCTTCACAGAAAAAGAATCATTATGAAAAGTAAAGTAGACATTGTTGTCTCGACATAGGCGATTAACAGAAATCAAGTTTCGATGAAGAGAAGGAGCATGAATTAAATGTTTTAAATGAAGAGGACAAGAAGAAGAAGAGAGAAAAGAAGAATCGTGGCCTGAAATTGGGACTATTGAACCATCACCAAGAGAAATAGTGTCTGTTCCTTCATACGGTAAGCGATCAAATATGAGAGTAGAGACATCAAGTGTGTAGTGATGTGTAGCAGCAGTATCTGGGTACCAAGGAGAGCTGGTGTAGTTGGCCTGAAAACTCCTCGGAGGAGGGGCTTGAATAGCTTGGTCGAAGTGACTCCAACACCTCAAGGCAGAGTGGCCTCGTTTCTCACAGATTTGGCAGAGTGGTCCGATGTCTTGAGCACCATTGAACTTCTGATATGAACCACGCCCTCGACCAGTGCAAACTCCCCGATCTTCGCGACCTCGGCCGCGACCTGTATCTCCTCTGCCTCCTCGGAACGATCCTGAACCGCTGCCTTGATTAGCCGTGAAATTGAGCTCATGTGTTTGGTCAGTGTTGGTCAAGGTGTTGTGGAGGGAAGGAGGGGTAGGCAAAAGGGGGTGTTCTGACGAGAGAGACAAGATTCTTGAAGCATCAAATAGGATAAGGCTTGGGTGGGTTCATGGAGGAAAGGTTGAGTGGTGAGAGTTGTGACCATAGCGTCAAAATCCGTATTGAGACCAGCAAGCAGATAGGTAATAAATTCATCGTTTATGAGAGGCTGACCTGCCAATTGAATTTGGTGAACGAGGGCTTGGGCTTGATTGAAATAGTCAGTGACGGTTTCATCACCTTTCTTCAAACTGGTGAGCTGAAGCCGGATTTGAACAATCTGAGCATTGGATCTGGCGGCGTATAAGGAATGAAGTCGATCCCAAGCTTGTTTAGAGGTTTCGCAATCGTGGATATGCGATATGACCGGCTCCATCAGGGAAGAAGAGAGGATAGCAAGAACCAACAAATCTTTGGCGGCCCATTTTTCAACATCACGCTCGTTTTCGTTGGCGAGGGAGGGCTGTAGAAGGGAGCCATCAACATATCCAATGAGCTTTTGAGAGCAGAGGTATGGAGAGATTTGTCTGAGCCAAAGGAGAAAATTTGAATTGGAAAGTTTAATAGTATTGATGGTAGAAAATTTTGGGAGGGTGGAGGTAGGTGGGTTGGAATTTGAAGCAGCCATGAAGGTTTGCAGTTGTTGGGTAAGGGTTGTAATAAGGTCGGCGGCGTCTGCCATGGTAGGCCAAGCAAAAAGACGTTTGTCTTTATCAAGGCTCTGATACCATAATAGAATACAAGAATGATGGAATAAAAGTGCTCAATATATTTCCTTTATTGATTTACTGTATTACAAGATGTATGTATTTATACAGAGTGATTCCTTGAGGAAGAGGAAAACATTTGTCTTTTTGTGAATAGCTGTGAACCAATAGTGTTGTATGTATTGGGTTTCTCATACTTCTCTTGATCTCTTCTCTTGGGCTGAAGGTCTTCATGTGTATTGGGCTGATCATCTTGAATCTCTGTAGTTGTATAGTAAAAAGAGACTAAAAAAAAAAATAATAAGGTTATGGAATTTATGAGGTTTATACATTTGTGACTTTCTAATATACTTAAAATTATTTAATATAAACACAAATGATTTAGCTAATGATAAAAATGAAAATATTATGACATTAGACCAATGATATACAAACAAATTGGGGAAAAAAAGAGAACAATACTCGATCCATCTTTCCTTCTTCCATCAACATCAATGAAATTTCACCAATTTTGCTTCTCTACAATAACATTAACAAATATAATATAAAAAGAGAATTACCTTTTCAAATTAAAAAAAGAAATATTAAATTTTTATATATATTAATATAAAACATTAAGAATAAGATACGGAGTATAAAATATCGGTTGATGATCTTTCTCTATGAACTTCTACTCACTCTCATATTTTTCATCAATAATACTTGCTTTTCTACAATAATAATAATAATTATTAAATATCTTGTTTATGTTCTTTATTAAAAAAAAATTGTTCATATTCTAGTTTAAATGGTAAAATCGATTAAAACTGAAATTGATATACACGGGGACAAACTTAATAAAAATATATACCGTCAGTTTGGTATTTACATGCTTATAATGTTTATTAATTTCTTATAATAAGTACAATATATCAAAATTGTTAGTACAATATATCCAAAAGATATATATCATCGGAACATAATTTAATACCTAAAAACAGAAATTTGAAATTAAAAGATGGGAAAAATCATAGCAAAAATTGGATATTATTATGTATAACTGTTATATATATATATATATATATTATTTTAAAAGCTATGAAAAATGATTGCTTTCGAAATATATGTATAAAAATCTTATAAATGAATAAAAATGTTAGATGAAATAATTGTTTAAAAATATATTTAAATGAACAAAATGACTAATTTGAGGTGTATACTTACATGGTGTTCTCCTCTTAGATGAATGACTAACTGGATGTGAATGGAATAAACAATCATGGAGTAGTTTCATAATAAGAAAAATAGGGGTTATAGAATGTGAAGAGATTTATCTACATTAATTAATTAGATGTTGATTTATTTCAATTTTTGGTAACTCCTACAACCAATTATCATAATATTCATTTTTGTAACTCCTAAAACTAATTAACACTATCATCTATCACTAATATCATTTCAATCATTATAATTTTAATTATATATAATTATAATTAGGCATTAAATGGACAATTTTGCATTCACCATAAATAAACAAAACATTTATTGGTGTCTAGCTTGGTTTTATTGTTTCATCATGTAGTTGATAAATAAATACTATAAATAAAAATATATAAACATATATTAATATCAAATTTCACATTTTTAAAAAGTTCTTACATTTTTCCTTCTCATTCCTAGAGATATCCATCAAGACATAATTTAATAACTGAAAAAGGAAATTTGATAACGATTCAAAGCATGAAAAAATATATATATGATGAAGTGGGACACTATTATATATAAATTATGTATATAATTTTTTGAAAGATAACGTGAATAAAAATTATAAACACAAAATTTGATAAACTTATATACATATATATATATATATATATTATAAACGGATACAAAAGTGAGATGAATTATTTTTGAAAATAATATAATATTTAATTAAAAGCAAACTATCTAAACAAAATAAGTAATTTGTGGTGTGTACTTACATGATATTCTCCTCTTAGATGAAATGCTAAACGAATGCAAATGGGATGAACAATCATGGAGCGGTTTTATAATAGGAAAAATAGAGGTCATAGAATGTGAAAAGCTTTATCTACATGACTACATCTATATGTTAATATGCATATCAAATTTACTTTAATTTAACTCTTTCTATAAATTATTAAAATACTCTCTCCAATCTAAAATAAGTGTCGTTTGACTTTTCAACAGGTATTTTAAAGAGCTAAAAACTATAATATATTAACTTTTCTATTATTATTTTTATAATTTAATACTTATTACTAACAAATATTAAGTTATTAAAAAAATTAATAAAAAAGTTGATATTTTATATAATTTTTAGCTTCTTAAAATACGTGTTAAAAAGTCAAACGACAGTTATTTTGGATCAGAGGGAGTATTTATTTTTGTAACTCTTACATTTAATCAGCACTATCATACGTCATCATTATTGTTATTATAGATAGATATCTCTAGACCTGTCAAAACTCAATCCGACCCGGTCGACCCGACCCAAACGTCCGAAAATTTTCCGATCCAAACCTGAAAATTTTGACCCGGAAATTTTTTCTAACCCGAACCCGAAAACCCGGAAATTTTATGGGTAATCTGGGTTTCGACCCGGTGACCCGATAGACCCGGTAATTTTGACCTGATTTACCCGATTGACCCGGTTGATTTATAATTATATATGATTAAATTTTTTTTATGGAGATTCCAATTTATTACATTTTATAATTACAATCACTTGATCTTTCATTTTCAAATCAACTTTTATATTTATTTGTATTATGTAATACTCTGTCTGATCGATAGTATTTGATTTTTTATTTTTCAACACCTCACCATCCCACTCACGGAAGCGCTAAACGAGATGCCTGCCTACATGAGGTTCTTGAAGGACATCTTGTCCAAGAAAAGGTCTATCCTAGAGATCGCTGGCGAATGCAATTCAATTGAGTTCCCAGAGAAGTGCGACGATCCAGGCAAGTTTGCGGTAATGGTAGGGGTAGGTAAGCATCAATTCAAAGCCCTATGTGATCTTGGGGCTAGTGTTAGTTTGATGCCCCTATCGATATGGCAACAAGTGGGCGTAGGAGCATTGGAGTCCGTCGACATGAAGCTCTACATGGCGGACAACTCCTTCGTGAGACCAATAGGGGTTGTCAATGATGTATACCCACTGATATAGGGAGAATTGAATCGAAATATATAATAGAATATAAAACAATGCAACCCTTATCCTGTTCAAAGATATTCAAGACTCCCCGCTGTAGTAGTAGGGAATCAGGATTGATCCACGAGGAAGCGTGTCAGCGGGATCCTAGATAGTCTTAGAAAGCTCACGTCTTGATCGACCAGTAGCCTTGATCTCGAGTTGTGTACTCGACGTCGACCTGGGCTGTCGATTTCTACTGCAACAGAAAACATGCAGAGACAAAAACGAGAAGTCGATATCAAGTAGGGTGGTCGATATCGATGTCAGTAGCAGACGTCGGCCTGGCTCAGAAGACTGCCAGTCAACACAGGTACTCGATTTCAAGTGGTTCACTCGATTTCGATCTCAAGCAGAGGCAGGAAGATGGACATCGGCACAGAAGACCGTCGACACGGAGCAATTGGGCTGATATCGACCCGTTGGGTCGATTTCGACTGGTTCCTGCAGCATTAGTTGTCGGCAAAGAAGGCCGAAGACAAATAGGATGGAATACGTAGGATGGACAGAAAAGAACAGATTTTTATGGTTGTATAAAATATAAAAAGGCAACACATAGGGATAGGGTTTACCACAACATTAACAAATGCATGCAATAAGGCAAATAAGACGGACAATTGCGCTATCTCACCCGAGGGACAAGCTTTCGTTGTACACTAACGATTAGGAATACTCTTGCAAATAAACCTAATTGTCTCTACCAATTTTATGTTTATAACTCAAGTTGTTAGCGTGAATCCCTTTTCTTGCGATAAGGACTAAACATAGAATCGTAGGAGATGATATAGACACAACGATATCAACATCAATTACTTACCTTAAACACGCATGGCTAATGTCGGGCTCACCCCGACCCTAGAAGCTTTGGGGAACTACTCACACTTCATCGCAACAAACACCATTGATTGAAAGGAAGGAACTTGCATTAAATAAACCTTCGAAACCTTACAATCCAACGTCGGCTTTCGCAAACGCCAAACTCTAAAGTTTCTCTCTACTCTCTACTTCTCTAGCTATTGTTGTTGTATGATGAAATGAATAAAAGACCAGCCCTAGGGCTTTATTTATAGCTACTAATCCTTGCTAGCCAAGGAAAGTAATTCTAATCTTCTATCTAAAATCTATCCTTAGCAAGTAGGATAAATCTTTATTATGGTAAATATATAAAAATAACTACTAAATATCTTAGGGTAAAAAGGCAATAACCCTAAGACATATTCTATCTAAATAGAAGTGATAAACCGTGGCATAATGATAGATCTTGCAATCCGCGTCTCGAAAAGCGCGTCCAATCCGCGTTGATTTCCACTCAATATCAACCAGGTAAGTCGATATCGATGTCTTCTATTTCTACTCGACAGTTCTCATTTCACTCGATCTCTGGGGCCAACTCGATGTCGACATATCTACTCGATGTCGAGTGGTCTTCTATGGATCTTTGTGGTCTGTCTCGACGCTCAGAGTCTACGTCGAGTTATTCAGTCGATTTCGACTTGTCATGTCGATATCGAATTCTCTTTAGCTTTACTTGGCTTCTTCGTTTTGACTCCGATTCCGCTTCAATTCCTACATATTTAGAACAAAACTTGTGCAGACTCTATTTCTTCCACGTTAGCTCATTCTACACAAATTTACATTATTTTTAACCTTTACTTTAGGAATCGAATGGAATATGAAGTCAAAACATGCAAATAAAAAGACTCTAAATATGTACATCAAAACACCTCATACTTAGACTTGCTTGCCATCAAGCAATAACCAATACCTACAACACACCCTTCACGTCTTCGTCCTTGTCAAAAGCAACATCATAAGTGGTAGCAAAGCAAAGCAAGTGAATTTAACGTCATCACACATATATGAGCGATCCATAGGCATATGAAATTTTAATCCAACCTCACAGGGATAATGTATTTGCACTCAACTCTCAATGTGTTTAGGCTATGAAGATCAACTCTCAACTCACTCCCGAGGTCGACCAACAATGTCGATATCGACCACTCTGATGTCGATGTCGACCAGTCCAGAAGGCAGAAATCGACCACTTTGCCTCCAAAGCCGTTTAAAGCACTACCTTATCCTTCCAAGGCACTACAAGATCCGGCGGACACCAAGTTTAGGTGCTTCGTGAAGATCCTACAAGGTCTCGCTTATCTAATAACTCTCATTTCTGAAAGAAGGAAGATAGAAGAAACAACACCTTTATAGATTGTTTGAATTGCTAAGTTCCAGTTTCTTACATTAGTTTATTTAGGTGGAACCTTTTGAAAGTCATATTGTTTCTGCAAGAAGATTGCTCAGAATTATGTACTGGTTACAAACTTCCATTTCTAGGTATGGTCTCTGTTTGCAAAATTCCTAACAGTAGATTGTTGTCAGTCAGTGCAGAACAACAAGCAATTCATTAAGAATCTTATTATGTCACAAGGCCTGGTATCAAATTTTCAATAAACACTCCATCATGTGCATTCCATAGTAATGAAAAAAATCCAAGCAATCAGCAACAAGCTTTCTACTTCACAGAAAACAAACATCGACATTGAGGTTTCCCATAGTGCTATACTACTACTCATGATAGAACATTGTAGTGAGAACACCAAAAAAAATCATGAGAAGTGAAAAATGTGGAACAGAGTAATAGAGAATATATGAAGGAAAGGAAATGATCACAAACCTCGTTGTCAATAGCAATTGCATTATTTTCTGGGATTGGTGAGAGAGCTCCCCAAGGACCCCTGACCAGAAAATAAGATTAAAGAAAGTAAACCATTGTGAATAAGGAGAAGCAGTTTGATAAAAGGTTAACATCCAAAAAGGATATAAGGTCATTAATACAGGGGAAAAGCCCTAAATGAAACCCTGACAAGTTCTATTTCACATTTCAAGAATATAAAGTCTGCGACATGATACTCCCTCCGTCTCGAAATTTAGGTCGTTTTAGCCTTTAATTCTTGTATCAAAATTTAGATCGTTTTAGGTTTTCTAGGTAGGGGATAGTAATGATTTGTATCGATTTGTGCGTTGTTAACTTTTTAATAGAAATGATTTGTATCGATTTAGGTCGTTTTAGCCTTTAATTCTTGTATCAAAATTTAGGTCGTTTTATGTTTTCTAGGTAGGGGATAGTAATGATTTTTATCGATTTGTGTGTTCTTGAACTCAGATCTATCACATTACAGTCATCATCGGAGCAAAAGCAAAATCCCAAAGAAAGAGCACATCATGAGAATCTTCAATCGGATCCTAACTTTATCTGCTGACTCAGCTCTTAGAAATTAGAACTCCAATCATGCAGATTCTAAATAGCATCAAGAGAACTGAAACATCAAAATACAGGGAGCAAGAGAGCGAGATTACTTGTCAACAACGGAGAGAACCTCATCCTTCTCGATCTTCCCTCCGACGCCAAAAGCGAGATCTATAGTTCCACCTTTCGACATTGCTCGCAAGTATCTGGCAATGAAAGCACAAAAAAACCATCAAAATTCATGAAAAAAAAAACAACAACAACAAAATTAAAGCTGAAGAACGACATTCGTTTGCAGCGAATGCGATCTCAAAATCAAAAGCAAGAAAATGCAGATCGATTCACAAAAACGCAAGGAGTGAAGCAGATTGAGAGAGAAGTAGAAGAGTACACGGGGAGATTGAAACAAGATCTGGAAGAGGAGCGGAGCAGTTCAAATGAGAGCAGAAAGCAAACGAGAGAGAGAAATTAGAGCATCTTCCCACGTAAGTCATAATGGCTAAGGGAAATAGCCTACCAAAAGAGAATATTCCATAAAATATTCTCTTTTAGCCTATTATACGATTTTATTGTTCCCACCGTAGGTCAATTTTGACAGGCTAAATTTATTATAAATACTAATATAATTTATAACTTTCACATCTCATTTCCGTCATCTGATCCTATCTTTATCATTTCGATTTGAATAAATAATGAATTCTTCTCAAATATCATCATCATCTCACTCTTTAAATGAAACTATTGAAAATTATGACTATGGTAACTTTCGAACGAGTAATAAAAACTATATACATGAAGATGATCAAAGTGGTGGCTTTGGAACAAGAAATGGTTATGAAGAGAGTAATGCGGATCTACCAGAATATTAGATGTGATCATGATTTAATAGTTGGTAGTTTCATTTGTACTTGTTTTTTCTTCTTTAGTACTTTAAGCAACTTAATATTTATTTTTTATTATAATTTTGATGAATCTATGATAAAAAAATATTAATGTCATTTTCTAAAAATATTATTTATGCAATGATAATTCCAATATGTCAAATATTATAGTCATATTGAAGAATATATTCTTGAATATCTTTACAATAGAATAACTTTTATTTTTAATTAAAAACCATAACTATAAAATATATAGGTTTATAATTGTATTATTTATAGATTTACATAAATATTAAACACTTAAAAATAAATTAATAAATAAATAAAAAGGCTAAAATATTATAATATTATTATTATGTGGATGTACAAAATATACACTTTAATTAGATAGAGTTTTGTCTATAGATAGATTTACTATTGCTTGGAGCCTAAGGAGTTTATCTCTATATATTGTACCGGTGGTAACGTCAAGAGAGATATTAATTGAATACAATCTCATATTCTCCTCCCTTTTCTTACCCTAATTTACAACTTACAACATGTTATCAGCACGATAGTTTCTAAAAAGTTAAAACCCTTTTTTTTCTTTTCTCCGATCTACCGTTTATTCATCAAACCCGTGCCGCCATGCCACCAAAGTTCAATCCCTCACAGTTCATCGACGTGTTCGTCCGAGTCAGCGGTGGTGAGGTCAGAGCGGCGAGTTCCCTCGCTCCCAAGATCGGGCCGCTCGGTCTTCTGGAAAATCGATCCAGTTTTGAAGCACGAATCGCTTATATATAGATAAGAGATAAGTTGACTTGTATCTTCCTGATTCAAAATCTCACCCAAAGATGAGTCTCCTATTCTTTTTATTTAAAATTTTCAATCTATTATTAATTTTTCTTTTTGAGCAATCAATCTATTATTGTATTATTTGCTTTGATTGTATTTATCAATATTATACCAATTACACCATAAAGAACGGAGGAAAGAGTATTCACGTTTCATATAATTGATTGATTATAAAGTTATGAGTTTTTGATTGAATTTAACTGTTCATCTCGGTCGATCGCAGAAAAGAGATTACCTGCCCCTGGCCTACGGTAAGAATGGAAGGCGGTGGAGGAGTGCGCCACGGGTGGTATGTGCTCCTGCTCCTTTGCAGCCATAGCCCCGTACACCACCCGCATCCACGCCGGAGCCGTCCCTAGAAAAGATCGAACCCTCAAATCCCCAACCAGTTCCGAGTCCAGGACGTTGCGCGCTGCAGGTTCTATGGCCTCGACGGCGGTGGCGGTAGTCGTCGAGGGGAGGAGTTGGGGAGATCGACGGAGGTGGCGCCGCTCCTGCAAATCAAACGGAGAGGAAGACGAAGTTAGTATGGTATTGCAAGTTTTTTTATTAATTACGAAACCGGCCCTGAGTTTCTTAAAAATCGTAGATTGGCCCGTATTCTTTTTATATAATTACAGAAAGCGCCTAAACCGAAGTGGTTGAATTAATCGAATAAATTTAAATCCCCGAAGTGGTTGAATTAATCGAACAAATTTCAATCCCCGAAGTGGTTGAATCAATTGAATGAATTTCAATCCCCGAAGTGGTTGAATCAATCGAATAAGTAATTTCAATTCCCGAAGTGGTTGAATCAATTGAATAAATTAGTCTCATCCCCCGAAGAGGATGTGTGTGCATAGATTATTTTATATCCATTAAACTTCATCCCCGTAGTGATGATATGATAAAAGCGATGACCAGATTAATCTCATCCCTGAAGCGATGAACCGATAAATTAAATCTCATCCCCGTAGTGATCAACAATGATTACCTTTTTTTTATTTGTTTTATTTTATGTGTTTCTATTCATATATTTATATATTATATTATATACACTTTTTACCATTCTTTGTCTCCCGAAGTAGACAAACATTATCTCCCGAAGTAGATATAAATTGTTAAATTTTCATATCATCCCAAAAGTGGTAGTTTATCTCCTGAAGTAGATAAAGTAAACACAATTTATATATCACATCTCTTGAAGAAGATGAAATTCTTATTTATTTTCCAAAGAAGATAAAATATTTTAGCTTATATATCATGATGAAATTTATCTCCTGTAGTGGATGGTTTCGATCTCTACCAGTCTCTGGAAGTAGACGAACATGTATTTGTGGGGATGTTTAATTTCTTGTCACCAAAAGTTGACAATATGCTAATTTTATTTTATTTATTTATGTTTTTATAGTTCAATTATTTATTTATTTATTATCATTTCTCGAAATAGATAAACTCTTCCCTTGAAGTGGATGAACACTTAATCCTTCTAAATCGTTCCTGCAGTAACGATAATCATCTCCTGAAGAGTTGTACATGACAAGAAAATTCATAAAATGTCTCTCTCTCATCAACACAAATTTGTCTCTGAAGTGACAATATTCATTTCCTGAAGTAAATGAATGATAAGAGATATATTGTATATCCTCCTAAAGATTATTTAAAATAATACACAGAAGTGTATGAGTTTTATTTTAAAGTTGCACAAATACCCAGAAGTGTAGAAATTAAAGTGAATGTATACAAGTTGTCTTCTTCCTGAAGTGAGTAATAATCGATCTTACCATTTCTTGAAGAATATGGTCAAATGTTTATATGACAACTTACTATATTTTTTTAATGCAAGTTATTATCTTTTGAAGTATATGAATAATACATAATAGAGACTAATTATAATCTTTTTAGACATTTTAGCATTCGATTTTGAATTGTTTCAGATTGGATTTGTTTGTTGTTATGTTTTTGAACTATTGCATGCTTATTTATTAAATTTGATATTGTCTTATTCATAATCTAAATTTGAGAGATCGGTTTTAATTGCATTATCTTGAGAAACATGAAGTTCTTTTTATCAAGCATGCAAATGAAAAGTTGGGAGAAAGACCTATCATAATCCAGTAGATTATGACGAATTTTAGCACATATATAAGAGCCTGAAGACTCTAAAGATAATGGATAAATAATTCAACAACTTGTGAGATTAGTCATCATCTCCATAAGAGCCCGGGACTCTATTGATGGATTTTTATTAACTCCCGAAGAATAAAGAATCTTATGAACTCTAGAAGAGTGAAAGTATTTTATGGATTCTAAAGCATGGCAAGCATGCCCCTCCTGTAGAGGGTGTAAAAGAGATCTACATATGAAAGATCATCAACGAAGGAGCCTAGATTATTCAACGCCTTTCATTCTACAACCTAGCTTTATCATTTTTGGTTTGTTATTAGTCTAATTTGGTTATTTTTAAGGTACATGACATCTTTACTTTATTTATCTATTTGACTTGATTTGCATTTTATGTATATGAATATGCATTGAAAATGTTTCTTGAAGAAACAATTATGGGTAGATAATGCCAATTTTATTCAACAAATGATAATTTGGGAGAAGAGTTTGAAGCACATCCTTGATTAATTGTGTGAAATTGATAAAATTAGTTCACGAGAGCTCAAAGACTCTTTATTTTTGGATCTTGTTCTTAATCTACCTGGGTATGGTAGAACTCAAATAAATAGTTAGCTAATGACTTATGGTTCATAACAACCTCTTTTATTGCCAGATGCAATATATATTGTTACCTCTAGCAGAGGACATAAAGAGGATACGGTGCGCGCGACCGCTATTAGGATACTGGTCATAATTTTGCAAAATGATTATAGATAATCATGTACGAGTCGACTCCCACATCAAGGAGAATGTGGAAGAACAAGTCAAAGTGGATGGTGTGCCTAATTTGGATTTGTAATCTCCCAGACTGTGAATGAATCATCGTATGAAAATGTTAGAATGACTTAGAGCTTGGTATCTGATGATATGGAAAACCTGAAGTTTTCGAAATGAAATAACTAATGAGTATTCGTATAAAGTCTATACTTGGAATAATTAAACCTTATACATAGCTCTAGAAGAGCATCAAAACTAGTCCTCAAAGGCCTATTGATATAATCAAGCAGTAAACTTATATGAGAAGATGGCTCTAGAAGAGTGTCAAAACAATCTAAAGAAAAGGAGTGATGACAGATAAGTTGAGATCGTGAAATCCGATAATTGCCAAAAGCAGTGGTTTTCCTCTAATCGAGGATGTCAAAAGAAGATCCGACATATAATAAATAGATTACCCATGTTGGCAATATGGATGTAATATGGAAATGCTATCAATGAAATTAATATGTTGGATAAATGAGCATTGAGAAGTTGACGATTAAATCGACCAAGTGAAGTCGTTACTTATGAGATTATCATTTAGGATAATACTAACGCATGGAATGACCCAGTAGAGTCGTCAATAATAGCTAACAAGCAGGCATGAATATCAAGAGATTGATTCGATTTCGGTCAACAATAGAATAAATTCTTCTTTGTAATGTATCTTCAGGAGAGAGCTTTATATTTACAAGTTTTTAAATGTTCGGTTTAGGCACCGAAATCTCCTCAGATTACACTAAGTTGTTATAAATCAAGAAAGTTGATGTATATGGAGGATTGAGTCCCCGTAGATGATCAAATACCTAGAGTTTATCACGGATGATAAAATAATCGGTATTTAGGGGGAGAGGAAAAGGAGATCAAGAAGCAATATATTGCATGGAAGAGAAGTGAACCAATGCACTAGCATGATTTAGATCAAGGTTCTAGTAGTAACTTCAAACAATGGTGATATGTCCACTAGTATAAAACTCCTGAAGAGATTTCATGAACGTTGACAATGTTAGAATTGATTATGAGTTGTCTTGACATGACCAGATTCTTGATTATCGTTGATGGCACATATCTAAGTTTGCACTTGAAGTGCTTGATAAGAATAATTAGAGCTTCTAAACAGAAGTATATCTACATTAAAATGATTATTTTAATAAGTTAAACATTAATATTTTGGACCCGTAGCTCCAATATTAAAGATGTGAAATCTTTTAATTAGGAATGAATGTCCTTACAAAACACTAAGAGCGTAATGCGATTGGTTTATTGAACAATTCATAAGATATCCAATATGCGGAGGAGTAGTTGGAAATTAGTTGAAAACTCTAAAAATATCTCGACCTGTAGTTCGAGTGTACAGAGAGAGATATATTACAATGTGAAGACAAATGATCTTTTCATCTTTGATTAGATTGTGAAAGGATATTAAGTCCAGAAGTACTATATCTTTATATAATTAGTGATTTATATACTAAATTGAGGGGGAGAAAAGTTGTACTTTGATACGGGGTTAGCCGCAGGCTGGCCCGATCTTCGACAATCAAGACTCAAAGACAAGAACGGAAGCAAAGACTCAAGGATAAGAACAAGACTTGAAAATTCAGCGACTCTAATCTCAACAAAACGATGAAATAAAGACCGATAGATGGGTGATTCGAACTAAGGTAGAACGAGATAAAGACCCCAGGCCTCCTAAGAGGGTAGGAACCAAGTATCAACGACTACAAAGCCCGCCTCTACAACCTTACACAACCAAGCGGACAACTTGGAGGCTCAAGGAGGGGACTTGTGATTACCTGGATCACTAAGCTCTCGCGAGGTTGACGAACTCAAAGCAAACCAAGCAAGATCTAAAACCAATTTGCAATCGATGAGCAACGCTTCGAATCGATTGACTTCCTCACACTTGTGTTTCACACAAAGGCTGAAATTTCATAAAATTGAACGTGTGTTTTTCAACAAAGGAGATCAGCCTATATTAAACCCTAAGGAGGCTGATTTTCGGCCCAAAAAAAAAGAAATAATTAAAATACCCCTAAATTACCTAATTAAAATAACTTAAGTAGAAAAGTTACTAAAATAGGAAATAAGGTAATGTTTTAACACTTAAAGAAATCGGCTCTACAAGGCCTAAAGTGGCTCGGACTCAAGTATTCCTATACACATATAGGTCTTCAAAGTAGGCTCCGGGAGTTGAACCGTGCTCGAGAATAAGGCGTGACTCACAAATAGGAATGAGTCTCTCTGCAGCTTCTTGGCTCGGGCTCGAGTCATAGGTCCGTCTCCTAAGATGATTGGCGCGTTCGGAGGTGTAGATGATGGTGTAGAAGATGGTCCCGCATCAACCTCCCCTTCTTGGAAAGGATTCGACCACGAATCCAAGTCCTCGTCCACGGCTAAATAAGGAATGAGATCCGCGACGTTGAAGGTAGCACTCACGCCATATGTTCCAGGAAGCTCCAGCTTGTAGGCATTGTCGCCCACCTTCTCCAGAACCTTGAAAGGTCCATCTCCTCGCGGGGCAAGCTTGCTCTTTCGCTCGTTGGGAAACCTCTCCTTCCTCAGGTGCACCCACACAAGATCCCCTGGCTGGAATGTCACCAATCTGCGGCCCTTGTTGGCCTTATTGGCGTTGTACTCAGCCTTCCGCATGAGCTGCTGACGCGTCCGTTCATGTAGCTCCTTGACGAACTCAACATGCTTACCTGCGTCAAAAGACTCATTCTCTCTCATAGGATATGGAGTAAGATCAAAAGGGGTTAGTGGATTAACACCATATACACATTCAAAAGGAGTTATCTTAGTTGAGGAATGCATTGTCCTATTGTAAGCAAACTCCACATGAGATAAGGCTTCTTCCCAAAGCTTCAAATTTTTCCTTAAAATGGCTCTAAGGATAGTGTTTAAGGTCCTATTGGTCACCTCAGTTTGGCCATCTGTTTGGGGGTGACTGGAGGTAGAGAATAATAATCTAGTTCCCAATTTATTCCATAATGTCCGCCAAAATGACTAAGAAACTTAACATCCCTATCACTCACAATGGTCTTAGGCACACCATGCAACCTAACTACTTCCTTAAAGAACAAATTCGCAACATTTGTAGCATCATCAGTCTTATGGCATGCTATAAAGTGAGCCATCTTAGAAAACCTATCTACCACCACAAAAATAGAATCCCTCCCCTTCTTAGTTCGAGGTAACCCAACAATAAAGACCATAGAAATATCTTCCCAAGGGGCAGAGGGAATCGGCAGTGGGGTATACAAACCATGGGGCATGAGCTTAGACTTGGCCTTTAGGCAATCGATACACCTCTTAAGGCAATGTTCTACATCCCTAAGCATATGAGGCCAATAAAAGTGGGACCTAAGTGTATGGTAAGTCTTATCTCTCCCAAAATGACCCATCAAACCTCCACAATGGGCTTCAGTCACTAATAGCAATCGAAGAGAACACCTAGGTATACACACTTGGTCTTTCCTAAATAAGAATCCATCAAAGATATAAAAATGGTCGGTAGGACCCTTATCTAGGCACTTTCGAAAAGCTTCCCCAAAATCAGCATCTTTCTCATACAATTCCTTAATGTATACAAAGCCTAAGACTCTAGATTCCAAAGTGGTCAAAAGAACATGTCTCCTAGATAAAGCATCAGCAACCACATTGTCTTTCCCTTTCTTATACTTTATAACATAAGGAAATGTTTCTATGAATTCCATCCATCTACCATGTCTCCTATCAAGTTTATCTTGGCTCTTAAAATGTTTGAGAGATTCATGATCAGTCCTAAGTATAAACTCTCTAGGCCAAAGGTAATGGGACCATGTCTTAAGGACTCTAAACAATGCATAAAGTTCTTTGTCATACGTAGAGTAATTAAGACATGCACCTTTTAACTTCTCAGAAAAGAAGGCAATAGGCTTACCTTCCTGCATAAGCACGCCTCCAATGCCAACTCCGCTAGCGTCGCACTCCACCTCAAAGGGCCGAGTGAAGTCAGGGAGAGCCAGCAATGGCGCCTGAGTGAGCTTCTCCTTGAGCATGCAGAAGGCCTCCTCCTGAGCTGCGCCCCACTTGAACTCGCATCGCTTCTTTGTGAGCTCGGTGAGAGGGGCTGAGATGGTGCTGAAATCGCGCACAAACCGCCGGTAGAAGCTCGCCAAACCTTGGAAGTTGCGCACATGGCCGATGGTGGTGGGTGTCGGCCACTCCTGGATCGCCTTGACCTTTGCCTCATCGACACGCAGTCCATTTGAGCTCACTACAAAACCAAGAAAAGACACTTGATCATGACATAGTTCACATTTCTTCAAATTTGCATACAAGTGTTCTAATCTTAGAGTAGAAAGTACTTCCTTTAAATGTGCCTCATGTTCTTTAGGTGATTTACTATAGATAAGAATGTCATCAAAATATACAGCAACAAATTTACCTATGAAATTTCTAAGCACATGATTCATTAATCTCATGAAAGTACTAGGAGCGTTAGTCAAGCCAAAAGGCATAACCAACCATTCATAGAGTCCAAATTTAGTTTTGAAGGCTGTTTTCCACTCATCGCCTTCCTTCATCCTAATTTGATGGTAGCCGATTTTTAAATCAATTTTTGAAAAGATAGAAGAACCATGCAACTCATCTAACATGTCATCTAAGCGGGGTATAGGATGGCGATATTTGACAGTAATGTTGTTAATTGCCCTACAGTCTACACACATTCTCCAAGAACCATCTTTCTTAGGCACTAACAACACAGGCACAACACATGGACTCAAGCTTTCCCAAATGTATCCCTTGTCCAACAGTTCCTGGACTTGGGAATGAACCTCGTGGGTTTCAGTGGGATTCATTCTATAAGCAGGCCTATTAGGCAAAGAAGCCCCTGGAATGAGATCAATTTGATGCTCAATTCCTCTAATAGGGGGTAGACCTGCTGGTATGTCCTCGGGGAAGACATCCTTAAACTCTTCAATAAGAGATAGGATGCGAGGAGGGAGGGTAGCTCGAAGCTCCTCACTCAACATATTCAACCCTTTGCATAGGAGCATGAGGGTTGTTTCCCCATCCGCAAACTCGTCTAAATATGCACTATTGGAAGCCAAAAATACACTTTTAGGCCGAGTAGGGGTAGACACTTGGCTCGACTAAGCCTCCCTAACTAACTCACCTTTACTTACCTTCCGCTTCTCAATCTCGTCGGCCACCTGGGTTGGCGTCATAGGCTTGAGAACTACATTCTTGCCCTGAAAAGTAAAGGAATATCTATTAGTAAAGCCATCATGCAAGACCTTACGATCAAATTGCCAAGGACGTCCTAATAAAATATGACAGGCTTGCATAGGTACAATATCACATAATACATCATCTTCATAATGTCCTAGTTTGATATGCACTTTAACTTGCCTATGCACCTTTAAATTACCACAATCATTCATCCAATGTAATCTATAAGGCCTAGGATGTTGAATAGTAGGAAGTTGTAATTTATCAATCATCTCTTGACTAGCTAAGTTACAACAACTTCCCCCATCAATGATCACATTAACAACCTTAACCTTAACTAAGCATCTAGTATGAAATAAGTTTTCACGTTGATTGTTATCAGAAGGTGCAGGAACAATACTTAAGACTCTCCTAACAATCAGTGAATCACCATGTTCATAATCAATGCCATCATCATCTTCATCATAAGTAAGAAGGTTGAGATTCTGATCATTTTCATTAACAGGCTCTTCATGTTCATCACAAGAGTTTTCAGATTCATATTCGCCTAAGTGATTAATCATGAGAGTCTTTTTATTGGGACAATCCTTCATAGTATGACCTCTACCCTGACATTTAAAACATACAATATCTCTAGATCTAGTGGTAGAAGGGTTAGGATTACTCCCTTTGGAACCAGTAGATGTCCCAGACGATTCACGCCCATTCCATGGCGCTTTACCCTTGTCGAGGGGCTGCTGAGCTTGTCGACCTTCACCCTTCCATGGGACCTGCTGTACTCGATCTCGAGAGCCCATGTCCGAGCGCCCTTGGGGCTGTTGTGGTCGACTTTGACGCCAATTCGGTTGATGTCCACTCGACATCCGCCCTTGGCTCTTATAACGTTGTCCCCTTTCTACTTTAATTGCTAAATGTAACAAATCAGTAGGAGTAGTATAGGGGAAATAATCAATTTCATGAGCTAAAGCGGGATGCAATATCCTAAGATATCTAGCATTTGTATCTTCATAAGGTTCAACCACATTAGCTCGAGCCATGGTTTCTTGCATAAGATTAAAGGTTTCCTCAACAGTTTTGCTACCTTGTTTAAGATTCTCTAATCTTTGTCTAAGTTCTCTAGTGTAGTGTTGAGGTACAAATCTATTTCTCATAAGTGCTTTAAGTTGATCCCAAGAAGTAATAGGTGCATCAAGGGCTCTTCTTCTTTCTTTAACTAGGTTATCCCACCAAATTAAAGCAAACCCTTGAAATTCTAGAGAAGCCAATTGTACTTTCTTAGGTTCAGAGAAGTTGTGACAGTTCCAGATTTGTTCCATTTTAGTTTCCCAGTCTATATATGCATCTGGATCCGTCTTACCATTAAAAGAAGGAATTGTTACCTTGACCTTACCTATGTCGTCTTGATCATGATCTCTAGGATCACGGTGTTGGTAATGTCCTCCTCTGTCGTTCCGCCTCGGGCGTTGCTCCCAATAGTCCTCATCTTGGAAGTCATCCTCACGCTCCGAATAGTAGAACTCCTCCTGGAAGCCACGGCCTCTTCCTCTTCCCCGTCCTTGGCCCTGCGCATTAGCAAATCCGTTATTTCTACCATATCTCTCCCCTCGTGGAGAGTTGTTCTCTTTAAAAATAGGATTATGCAAATTAAGGTTAGGAGGAGGGTTAGGATGTCGGACTTCCCTTTCATCATTAGGCGTATCATTGCGTCCGTGATTACCTTGACCACCAAGGTTATTAGACCCGCTCGGCCTAGACTCCACAACCGTTATCCTTGCTCCCAATGCCGCCAAATTTTGATTAATGCCATTGAGAATGGCTACCAATTCGGGTTGCAAGGTAGAAGCGTTGTTGGAGTTGTTGTTCCCGTTGCCAATGTTGGCATTGTTCTCGTTGTTAACCTGCTGAGACATTGCAAATAAAGACAAACACGGAACTTTTTCAAGATTAGCAAAAAGATAAACACCCTCATAATGTGTTTCGCTCACACACTTCTCTCGAATTGGTTATGACAAGCTTGTTGGGGCAATTCGCTTTGGGCAAATCAACACTCAAGCAAGGACTTAACGATCAAAAGAGAGTAATCAAGGGAAAGGACAAAGAAACACGCAACAAGGGACTCAACAATAGCAAGAACAACTCGACAAAAGGTGGAAAAGAAGGTCGAAATCGACCGAAAGCCTCGAAATCGACCCGAAACAGACTCGACAGAAGTTGTACCGAGGCAGGGGGGTCGGTACGGGGTCGGTATGGGCACTGCAGGATTCGACACACTCGACAGGAGCTGTACCGAGGCTGGGGGGGTCGGTACAGGGTCGGTATGGCCACTACAGTACTCGACACACTCGACAGGAGCTGTACCGAGGCTAGGGGGTCGGTACGGGGTCGGTACGGGGTCGATATGGCCACTGCAGTACTTGACAGACCAAAATATGAAAAGAAAATGAAGGAAAAGAAGGAAAAACTAGGATTTTTACCTCTTTTTGATTCAAACCCTTAGCAAGGACGTTGTAGTTGCAAGGTAGGGCTTAAAAAAAAAATTTGTGTTTTGGGAGGTATGTGTTTGAGAATTTTGAACTAGGGCTATGAAATTCCACCAAAATTGGTCCTTGAAGTTCTTGCACTAGACTCGACAATCCTCTTTTTTTTTTTTTTGAAGCTTACTTTTGCCCCTAGTGAATTTTATCCTCCTAGGGCAAAGCTTTGAATGTATTCTTTTTTTTTTTTTAATTTTTCGGACTCTCTCTTTTTTTTTTACTAATGCAAGAAACTATCTATGAAATAAAAGGACTCTTGAAAATTTAAACTATGGCGAAAGGAAAATAAAATTTATGTAGCCCTAATGAAATATATATAGATGGAACTTTGGCTAAATTTGGTAAATAAATCTATCTATGCCCTTTATAATCTATGATAGAAAATATGAGATATATCTACCACAAATTTCAGAAATTAAATAAGGCAATCAAATAGATAGATTAGGATAGAACAAGATAGAGCAAGCAACAACTAGGGTTTTGTGAACCTAGGGTCGGTCGGCCTCAACCAAGAGGAGGGCTTTTGTGTGCTCGTCTTGCAAGGGTCTCGGCTGGCTTGTGTTTAGGGCTAGAGGCAACCACAACAATCATAAACAAGGATTAAAAGCAATCAATTTCAAAAAAATTCAAGAAGTAAAAACCAAGAACAAGAAAGACTCTTTTTTTTGTAGGGTTTCGGACTACTTGTTGTTTTTTTTTTTTGTAGTTTAGGGAAACAAAAGACACAACTTTTGATGTCGAAAACCTAAGCTCTGATGCCAATTTGATACGGGGTTAGCCGCAGGGTGGCCCGATCTTCGACAATCAAGACTCAAAGACAAGAACGGAAGCAAAGACTCAAGGATAAGAACAAGACTTGAAAATTCAGCGACTCTAAACTCAACAAAACGATGAAATAAAGACCGATAGAAGGGTGATTCGAACTAAGGTAGAACGAGATAAAGACCCCAGGCCTCCTAAGAGGGTAGGAACCAAGTATCAACGACTACAAAGCCCGCCTCTACAACCTTACACAACCAAGCGGACAACTTGGAGGCACAAGGAGGGGACTTGCGATTACCTGGATCACCAAGCTCTCGCGAGGTTGACGAACTCAAAGCAAACCAAGCAAGATCTAAAACCAATTTGCAATCGATGAGCAACGCTTCGAATCGATTGACTTCCTCACACTTGTGTTTCACACAAAGGCTGAAATTTCATAAAATTGAACGTGTGTTTTTCAACAAAGGAGATCAGCATATATTAAACCCTAAGGAGGCTGATTTTCGGCCCAAAAAAATAAATAAAAAGAAATAATTAAAATACCCCTAAATTACCTAATTAAAATAACTTAAGTAGAAAAGTTACTAAAATAGGAAATAAGGTAATGTTTTAACACTTAAAGAAATCCGCTCTACAAGGCCTAAAGTGGCTCGGACTCAAGTATTCCTATACACATATAGGTCTTCAAAGTAGGCTCCGGGAGTTGAACCGTGCTTGAGAATAAGGCGTGACTCACAAATAGGAATGAGTCTCTCTGCAGCTTCTTGGCTCGGGCTCGAGTCATAGGTCCGTCTCCTAAGATGATTGGCGCGTTCGGAGGTGTAGATGATGGTGTAGAAGATGGTCCCGCATCATACTTTTTTCCTTAACTTTGGTTTTTGTCCCATTTGGGTTTTTCCAAAGCAAGGTTTTTAACGAGGCAACTCCCTTTATAAGGATACATGGTATATCCCAAATTCTAGAAAGAAATATTTCATGCAAAGATGAATTATTTAAGCATGAAGTTTTTGGACCTATAGCTCCAACATTGATAAGTATAGTATCAATTGGTTTTAAGTGAGTGTTCGTACAAAGGAAAATATAAAGCCAAATTGATTGCACAAAAGCCTATTAAAGGTTACATGAGAGTGTATTCACCAGGAGTGAATATAATTTTGGCTCCAAATATAAATGATGGACGTTGTAGGTGCATACCCATATAAATGGAAAGAATCGATTGAAAATGCCTGAAGTATTATTATCAAAGTCTTGTCACGTGCAGTTGGTTAAAGACCCTTATTAGAGTACCTGAATTACCTATAATGTTAAAGTGATGAAATTTTATTAGGCCTCGAAGTACCATACAAAGTTGTACTATTTTCCTTAATCTTGGTTTTTATCCCACCGGGTTTTTCCAAGGTAAGGTTGTTAACGAGGCAACTTAAGCACCATTTAATACATCAGATCCCCTAGATCAACAATGAAAAGCACACTAGGTCCTGAAGTACCTTATACTTGTGCATCCAAAGCAGCTCAACACCAATACATGCAAGTCATGCACGTCAAAGTTAATCATGAAGACATTCCAGCTTATGCACATCAAAGACAATGTTGAGATTCGACCATAAGCTCATGAAGACGGTGACATTAAGAAGAATGAGAAGGCTTCGAGAAGGATGTTGAATTCAGGAGAGCATACACGCACTGCACTCTTTTTCCCTTCGATCGGGTTTTTGTCCTACTGGTTTTCCTGACAAGGTTTTTAACGAGACAGTACAACAAGAGCGTACGTGGAAGACTGCACTCTTTTTCCCTAAGCTATGGTTTTGTCACATTGGGTTTTCCTAGCTAGATTTTTAACGAGACACCTGGAGGAACAAAGAATGTACATCCAAGGGGGAGTGTTATAATATTATTATTATGTGGATGTACAAAATATACACTTTAATTAGATAGAGTTTTGTCTATAGATAGATTTACTATTGCTTGGAGCCTAAGGAGCTTATCTCTATATATTGTACCGGTGGTAACATAAAGAGAGATATTAGTTGAATACAATCTCATATTCTCCTCCCTTTTCTTACCCTAATTTACAACATAAAATAAGTTTTGGCCTAGGGTGGAAGCAAAATTAGACTAAAACCCATTTTTTTTACTTACCATGGGAGATGACCTTAGGCTAAAGATTTGTCGTCTTCGGGGGTGTGAATCTAAAGAAGGTGGATCAAATAACACAGATGGAGAGGGAGAGGAGGAGTGGCCAACGAGGACTGCGAGAGAGCGTGATGATCACGATTTGGGCTGACGATGTAAGGCATTGTTTGGATTTACTTTGTCTTTTTAAGAAGAAAAAGGCGGAAAAAAAAAACTTTTATAGTGCTTCATTTTTTTTTTTTTTGTGACGATGTAAGGCATTGTTTGGATTTACTTTTTCTTTTAAAGAAGAACAAGTGTAGTTCCCGCACCATTACGCGCTTATTTTAAAAATAATAAAATAATAATGATATAACACATTACTATGATAAATATAAAAAATTTATTGAGAAATTTAAACATAAAAAAGATTAGTTACTTTTCTCTTTAAGTTGAAACATTATTATTTTTAAAAATGAAATGCAATATAATTAATTATATCGAGATTGTTTCAACTTTAATACAATTAGAGTGGAATATTACGTAAATAAAAATATAAGTGAAGCCAACTTTAGTTGCTAAAGGAAATTAATATCTTTATAACATTAAAAAGATAAAAATTCTAAAAAAATATTAAAATATTAAAATAAATCTATGCTTATTACTAATTACATGAAATTATTTTTAAAAAATTATTTAAAAATTTGATATTTTATATATTATTACATTTTATTAAAAATTATGAGAAATAATAAAAATCAAATATTTTGGATCAGATATAGTATATAATTACAAGCACTAGAACTTATGAACCGCGTCTTTAATTTTAGAATTTTAAAATTATCGCAAAATTATCAAATCATGATTTTTTTAATGTAAAAAAGAAAAAATTGATAAACCCGAAATCGACCCGAAATGACCCGAAACTCGGTCAAACCCGGGTTCAAGTCAACCCAGATATACCCGGAACCCGTTTTACCCGAGACCCGTTTTACCCGGGACCCGAAGTGACCCGACCCAAACCCGACCCGAATGACCCGTTTGACAGGTCTAGATATCTCCATTTAAATATTCCTCTTTTTTTCACTTTTTTCCTTTCAAAATCAAATTATATACTATTGTAGATTATCGATCGATTACTAATTTTTAATATTTATTTTCATCTTATTTTCCATTTCAATTTTTGCTTTTTTCCCCATTTTCTTTTGAATTTTAGGTTATATATTACTCCCTCTAATCCAAAATAAGTGTCGTTTGACTTTTCAACACATATTTTAAGGAGCTAAAAACTATATAAAATATCAACTTTTTTATTAATTTTTTTAATAACTTAATATTTGTTAGTAATAAGAATTAAATTATAAAAAATAATAATAGAAAAGTTAATATATTATATAGTTTTTAGCTCCTTAAAATACGTGTTGAAAAGTCAAATGACACTTATTTAATTATTTTGAATCGGAGGGAGTATTGATTTTTTTTTCAAGTTTTCCTTTGAGTTTCGGCTTTCCAAAGTTTAATGGAAAGAAAAATATTGGACCCTATTAAATTCTAAAATTTTCATTTATTTTACTTTTGGATTTTGGATAAATGAAAATCAATGAAAGAAAGAGTATTTAATGCTAATTAATAGGAGGAAATAAAAGGAGGGGAGGCTTTGGTTCTTCAGTTCTTCTAAAGATCGATTGGCTCAAAAGCTCTATCTTGAGAACTTGCCGCCGCCACCATAGCTTTGGTTGCAATACCACTGCTTAGCACCTCTTTGGTCTTCACCGCCACACAAAACCACCATTTTTGCTACTTGCTATCCGGCACCACCTTCATCGGCCTCACCGTCGACCTTCGTCCGCTCTTTCGCCTGCTCCTGGCACCACCTGCTCCAGACACTTCTGCCCTCTGACCGGTGCCGTCAACGGTTCCTTGGCGCTTCCACCTCTGTGCGGCTGTGCTTCCATTGCACCTTCATCATCCCCTTCGTTTATGCGTCGTATTCGGCGTCTTCTTCGATCGAGTTCCAGGCAACCCATCTCTGTCTTCTTCGACTTAGTCTAACCCCTCTTTGCCTTATCTCCATCGGCCTTCACTGTTGGTTTTGGTTGGTGAGGTTTTTTTTTTCTCATGATCCACCTTCTGCCTTAGTTGGACTCGTCCGCCTACGGCTCCGGTCATTGGGCCTTTGCTCTTTTTATATCGATGCTTCGGTTGAGCCCCGACTGCGAGTTCCAATGGGTTGTCTAGGTTGCTCTTTCGAGCATCCTTCCCGGCCCCTTCGTACGTAGTCTCCCGACTCAGCCCTTGTTCACCCATCATCATGGTCTCATTTGTTTTTTCCAATCCGTTCTTCTTGCTCTTTGCCTTTATATTATTGTTCAATCTCTCTCCTTTGGCCCATTTCAACCGCCTCTATTTCGGCTACCTAGTAGTCACTCACGATCTTTGTTATCGTCCTTGAGGATTTGGGATGAGTTTTGGGGTTTTATTGGTCAATGGTTTGGCTAGGAGTTGGGTTTGCGGGTTGGTGTGCTGTGCTGTTCTTGTTGTGATGCAGGTCTCTTGTGAACGGTGTTTGATTTGTTGTATCCGAAGACGTCATGGATTTGCGATCGATATCTGATGGCTCTTCAGAGTCCATAATCTGAGATGTCTGCTAGTGTCCCCAGAGTTCTCTGTGTGCGTCGTCCGTTGGCTGATTGATTCGTTCTTCGTTTTGGCTTTGTCTTACAGTGTAGGATAGCTTGCACGTTTATTTTATTTTTGCATTTTTCTTTCTGTCATTTGTTTCGTGTTGTTTTTTTTTTCTGTCATTTGCTTCTTTTATTTGATTTGGTTGTACATGATGGTTAGTCCATCTACCGGCTTGTCCGGTCTCTCGGTTTCTCTAGGCTTGTCTAAAGAACTGAATTCTTATCTTGCTTCAAAAAAAAAAAGATCGATTGGCTTTGTATTAACTTTCAATTAGTATTGAATAGGCAAAATGGAAAAAAGATGTAACGGTTAAAACATACAATTTTATGTTACACATTTATGTTTCTCAAAAAAAATAAAATAAAAATTACACATTTATGAATACACATTTATAAAAGCTTGCACACAACTTTTCTTGTTATATTATAAATTATAGATATAGATATAGTTTAGGGTATGGTATTTAATGGTATAAAAGTAATAAAGTTTTTGTTATGGTGATGTTGCAGGGTGGTGGACTACCACCCTCGTATCTAAGGTCATCCACATTCATGAATCTCTTCTGAACCACACTTCAAATTATTATTTTTTCACCCCTCATTCATCTGACTCATAACTTACTTTTCTTTATTTACCTTTTTTACTATTTACCTCTTTCAATTACTCAATTATTATTATTATTATTATTATTATTATTATTTATGAACTCCAAATAGTATAGAAAACAAGCAATCAAATGTTTACAAGAAGTTAGCAGACAACCGAGAAACAAGCTGTGCACCAACCCCTTTAGCAATGGAAAAACAAACTCTGGTAAAAATATGAGCAGCTAGACGAGAACTAGAATCTAAGGCTAAAGAAAAAGAGCGGATCCGTCCCAGCAGCGCAACATCATCCACATCCAGCTCACCAAAAGAAGAGAAAGAAAAAGGCAAAAACCCATAACCAGCAGTAGAGCACACATCCCGATACTTGGTGAACTTACGCCGCGCAGCGTCAAGTACACACCGTCCAGGAGCGAAGGAAGCCAAACAAGTCTGAGTGAGGGGGGAGGAACCAGTGATATCCACACACATATCCCGACCCCGATCCCAAGAGTAAAGAAGAATGTCAGCGGGCCTAAAGGGTCCGCCAAGACCGTCAACAACACCAATATCCACCTCCTTTCCAGAGGGGATCCCAGCACGAAAGCAAATGTCGAAGAGGGTGTCACGCACAAGATTATGCCGATGTTTGAGCCCAACGGAACTCGAGCACGACACAGCATGATCCCCAAAAATATCACCCTAAAAAACCCGACCACATGCAGAGCAGGGAAGACCATCCCGAAATAAAAGCGATACCCAAACGATAACAGAGCACAGACCTGTAAGTCCTACCATTCATGGTCTGACCGAGCCCCGAAATAGGAACAGCTCTGAGCCAATCAGACGAATGGGGCCCATGCTGAGACCTCCACAACACCACCTGTCGCGGGGTCAATGAAAAAACCGACTCAGAAGAAGCCACAACCCGGGCGAAGTACACATCTGCCAATTTCTTCATAAGTTTGGGGGCAGCAAACTCGCAAGAATCACGACTGAAATCAGAACCGATAAGACCATTGAAGTCACACAGTGCAGCATCGAAAGAGGGCCCCTCACCCATGGGCAGCCCAGCAAAGCGGAGGAGCGAGGACTGCAACCCAGAAGACTGCATGCGAGAGGCCAGAAAAGAATAATGCATGACGTCACCAACAGCATAAACACCAAGCCCACCGTACTGAAACGGAAGAGTAGCCAATCTCCACTACCAATCACCAAACCCGGGTCCAGAAGCAGCCACAATACGCTCTAAACAAATACGGAGGGCACTGTCAAAAGTAGACTGAGCTGGGACAACGGCATCCGGCGGACAAGTACGCAAGGTGAAGTAGAGTCTAGAGATACCCGAACAAGCCCGAATCAAAAGCAGCTCACTCTGCGGATCCTCAAGTTTGGCAACAAGACCCATAAGCTCATTTTGCATATATTATTATTATTGTCATTATTATTATTATTGTCATTATATGGTAAAAATTGGGTGGGAAAATTGGGTTTTTATATGATAAAAATAATAATATATGGGTATTATTGACATAATTTTTTTTTAAATAATATATGCAAAATGGGTGTTTATGGATAGATAAAATTAAATCATAGTCGAAAATAATTTTTTTTGTTTTTTTACAAAATAAGCCTGAAAAACGTTTTAAAATATTGTAATTTAACCCTTTGACATGTGGCGCCCAGGTATTGGGCCACGTGTCAGTGTGTTGCCTCAGTCTATTCTACCCGGGTGTGAGCATCACGTGAATGGCATGCTTTTATGTGGATTTGTGCTATGAATCCTTCTTTTTCGGATTCTTGCAGATGAATCATCAACTCCCGATTCATCCTTTTTTTTTCCATTTTTTTTCCAGTTGGCATCCACATAAACTGATGGATTCAGCGATGTAGATCAGTGGCGGATCTAGGAATTTTCCTAAGGGGGGCTAAAAAAAATTTTAGAAAATTTTTGTCACATATATCATATATGTATATATGAAAAAATATTTTTTTAATAAATATATTAGAAAAAATCTTAAATTTGTGATTTAAATAGTCAATTTTTGTAGGAAGAACAAAAATTATAAAAAAAAATAGATTTTTGTATATTTATGTATAGGACATAATGTTTTTATTTAAATGTATTAGAGAAATTTTTAAATTTTTTATTTAATTAGATATTTTTAGTAGAAGAAAACTAAGAGAAACAAAAATTATTTAAAAAAAAATGAGCCTAAAGGGGTTTGAACTCATGACATCAAGGTAATAAATACACCACCTTACCAACTAAGCTACATTGTCTTTGTGATTTCTTACTCCTTTTATACTCTTTTATCCATAAAATTAGTAAAAATTACGAAAAAAAAATCCAAAATAAATTTTTTTTTTTACGTTTTTCTTTCGAGCTAAGGGGGGCTTCAGCCACTCCGAGCCCCCACATATCCGCCACTGATGTAGATGGTCTAAAACAGTCGAAATACAGGTAGTGTGATTTGCGAAAACATGAATATAATTAATTAGGATGTGGCAAGAGTGTTGAATAATCGTAATGAATGCGACTTTTGCCACGTCCAAATACAACCTCGGCAACCCAACTGCTATCTCGCCAGAGTGGGATAGTATTTTATACGTAGTACTTATTGAGACATTGATTTGACACTACAAAAACAAAAAACGTATGAGACGGGTTAATAAACTGACTAAAATTATAAACATGGTAAAATTTATAAACTATTGGTAAAAATAGTTAAAAATTTAAACAACAAGATAATCTCCGTATGGGACGAAAAACAGTTTATTTGTAAAAAGTGGAGTTTATTTGGTTGTTACTAAGGGTATTGTGGTACTTTTAAACCAAATAAGATAAAAAGAAAGGGGTGAAAGTGAGTGAAACAGTACTTTTGCAAAATAAACACCAAAATAACCTTCATTTTCTAGCTTTTTTTAACACAATTTTTTACATGCTTTTAGTTCATTTTGGTCCTCCAAACAACCAAAAACGCTTTTTAAAAAATAAACAGCAACAAATGCTTAATTTTTTACAGTTTAAATTCACTACCATACACACCCATTGATTTGAACCCCGAAAATTCTTAACCCATAACAAATGCTTGGGTTACTGTATTACTACGGAGTATAATCTAGAATTAATACGGAGTATTAGTATAATTTAGGGAAAATGATCATGGTGAGTCATTAATCAATATTAATATCAATTTTTAAAACTATAAAAAATAATACAAATTATTTCACATTGAACCAATTTTTAGAATAAAAAAATTTTGGTCAATTTTTTAGCCAAACTTTCAATGTACCAATCAAAAGTTCAAAAATTTAATTACTTTGTACGTCGAAAAATTTGTAAAAAAATCAATCAAAAATTTTTCAATATTGAAATTGATTTAATATGAAATAATTAGTATTATTTTTTTATAGTTTTTAAAATTGGTATTAAAATTGGTACGTGATTAATAGTTTGTAGTATTTTTTGTTATTTTTATATAATTTATTTCAATCTTCTTGGAAGGTAGAAACTATATGTCAATAAAAAACAGTGAACAAATTCTATCTAGGCAAAAGTTTAGAATTTAGGCATGCATTATTTTTAGAAGGTATTAAGAACACTAATTTTTACTAGATACATCCTAAATATATATAAGGGAAATTCCGTTTGGTGCCCTTGAGTTTGTGACAATTCCGGTTGGTATCCCACACATTTTTTTGTCCGGATAGTACCCCTGAATTTTGTCAAAAGTTCGGCTCATGCCCAAGACTCATATTTTCTTCTTTTTAATGACTAAAACCACTCTTTATTATTTATTTCTTCACAAAAAACCTTTACTTTTAACATTGAACAACACTACCTATTATTTGATTAAATTCAATACAAAAGTGACAAAATCGTCTTTATTTTTAAAATTTTACAAAATCACATATTATTTCCAAAAAATTTATCGTAAAATCATCCTTGTCTCCAAAAAAAATTAGAGCAAAATCACTACGGTTTTTAAATTGTACAAAAGATCTATTATTTTTTCATACTTTGCAAAAACAAAAAAAAACAATAATTATTTGCCAAAATAATATTTAACACCTATTATTTCCCAAAACAATATTTATCCTATAGCTCAATAACTTTAAACATTTGTAAATGTGATTGATGAATTTAATCAAATACTCGAGAATTTTATCGAAAAAGAAAAGTAAATTAAAGTTTATTTATTTCATTTTCTTCTCTTATAAAAGAAAAATATAATAAAAATTAATCATTCTTATCTTATTATGTTTTATGTATGCCAAACAAAAGAAATGAATAACACCTTATTTTATTATATAAGGCGTGGTTTTGTGCATTTTTTTAAAACATAAAGGGTGATTTTTTACACAAAGTATGGTTTTATGAAGTATTTTTTGTAATTTATTTGCTAACTATTTTTGTTTACATAATAAGACGGTGGATTTGTGCAAATTTTTGTAAATAATGGGTGATTATGTACATTCAATGTTTGACAAATAATGATTTTGTTATTTTCAAAACATGAAAAATATATAATGGATCTTTTATGTAATGTTAAAAACAATGGTTTATTTTCTTTAAAAAAAATTTGGAAACAATGGATGATTTTTTGCTAAAACTTTGACAATAATGTATGATTTTGTTAATTTTTTTAAAATAAAGGTGGTTTTGTCAATTTTGTGTTGAATTTAGTTAAATAATAGGTAATTTTGTTCAATGTTAAAAGTAAAGGGTTTTTTATGAAAAAAGAAAAAATAACAGATGGTTTTATTCATTAAAAGGGATAAAATATGAATTTTGGGCATGAGCCGAACATTGGACAAAACTCAAGGGTAGACCTGTCAAACGGATCATTCGGGTCGGGTACGAGTCGGGTCACTTCGGGTCCCGGGTAATACGGGTTTCGGGTATTTTCGGGTTGAATCGAACCCGGGTTTGACCGGGTTTCGGGTCATTTCGGGTCGATTTCGGGTTGGTCAATTTTTTTCTTTTTTAAATTAAAAAATCATAATTTGATAATTTTGCGATAAATTTAAAAATCTAAAATTAAAGACATTGTTCATAAGTTCTAGTGCTTGTAATTATATACTCTATCTTATCTAAAATATTTGATTTTTATTATTTCTCGTAATTTTTAATAAAATGTAATAATATATAAAATATCAAATTTTTAAATAATTTTTTAAAAATAATTTCATAAAATTAGTAATAAGCATATAATTTTTTTTAATATTTTAATATTTTTTATAATTTTTGTCTTCTTAAAAAAGTCTGTTGAAAAATAAAAAATTAAATACTGTCGATCGGACGGAGTATTACACAATACAAATAAATATAAAAGTTGATTTGAAAATGAAAGATCAAGTGATTGTAATTATAAAATGTAATAAATTGGAATCTTCATAAAAAAATTTAATCATATATAATTATAAATCAACCGGGTCAATCGAGTCATCGGATCAATTGGGTAAATCGAGTCAAAATTACCGGGTCAATCGGGTCACTGGGTCGAAACCCAGATTACCCAGAAAATTTCCGGGTTTTTGGGTTTGGATCAAAAAAAAAAATTTTGGGTCAAAATTTCCAGGTTCGGGTCAGAAATTTTTCGGGCGTTCGGGTCGGGTTGTGTTTTGACAGGTCTACTCAGGGGTACCATCCGGACAAAAAAAAAGTGTAGGACACCAACCGGAATTGCAACAAACTCAGGGGTACCAAACGAAATTTCCCTATATATAACTTGTTGCATTGCTCCAAAACTTGTTATAGAGAATCTTGTCAATAGCATACTCCCTCCGTCTTAAAATAGATGCCATTTTAGATTTTTTAGATAGGGGATAATAATGATTTGTATTGATTCGTCTGTTTTTTTTTATAAATATTTTGATTGGTTAAAAAATATAGTGGGTATTTAAAAAAATAAAATTTATGAAAAAGTTAGTCGAAAGATAATGTTGATTGATGAGTGAGTGTTTTATTAAACTTGTGCACAATGCTAAAATGATTTAAATTTTGAGACGGAGTAAGTATAAAATTCAAAAGAATAAAAAATCGCAATATAAGAACTCTGACTGTAACATTTTAGGGATGCAGATCCTTTCCAAATACTCCCTTTGTCCGGAAATAAATGATGTTTGACATTTTTCACGTTGTTTTAGAAGATAAAAACTATATAAAATTTTATTTATTTTAATTAATTTTTTTATAGTTTAATACTCCCTCCGTTCGACAAAACATGTCACTTTACTATTCACGCTCGCTTTTTTAGGGGATAAAAACTATATAAAATATCTAGATTTTTAATAATTTTTTTAACAATGTTGTAATTATTAATAAGTATAAACTTGTTAAAAAAATTTATAAAAAAATAAATATTTTATATAGTTTTTATCATTCTAAAAAAGTGTGCGTGAGAGAACCGTAGTTATGAGTAGAAACTCATTTGATTAATAGCCAAAACGAGAATAAACCCAAATTTTAAAAATATAAATAATATATTAAAATAACTGTTTATAGCAACAACTTATAGGTAATTTTTATTTCGATTTTTGGGTATTTTATTAGTAAAAACTCTACAAAGTTAAAAAAAAAAAAATTGACTGTGCCGTACTTGCAGACTCTATTACCCAAACAAAATGTTTTGCAGTATTTGTAGGTACAAGAATGGCAGGAGAACTCGGAATACAGAGAACCATTATTGAAAGTAACTGTGCCCTCATTATCAACTCCATCAACTAGGTAGAGAAAATATCATGGGAGATCATAAAAATGGTAGAAGAAATACACCTTTCAAAGAGTTTGAATTTATCAAATTCGAGAATTGTTATAGAGAAGCGAATGAAGCGGCTAATTTCATTGCAAAATCGCATCTCAGTTGTAATTCCATTCTAGAATTTAGTTGCGAATTTGAAAACATCATCATGTTAAATGATCATGCGAATTTCAAAACATAATGGATACTGATAATATCCAAACTCTTGCCTATTATAAAAAAAAAAAAAAAAAAAAAAGGACAACACAATCAATGTAACAGCGACTGTACTTTCAATCTCTCGTCTAATAAGAAAAAAGTACTTTCAATCTCTGACCGTTTTATGGCTCTTTCCTTCTATTCTATACTCTCCTTTTCCCATCCTCTTATTCCCTCCCTTTGTGTCTGTCTGTCCCACCTCTCTCTCTCTCATCCTTTTTCCCGCACTTCTCTCTCCCGCTTGCTCGCTTTTCACAGCTTACCCATCTGCATGGACCACCGCATCTAGTTTTTCCTCCTATAAATAAAACGCCATCACTCTCCTCTTCTCTTGTGTCTCAAAAATCAACCCTCAATGGCTTCCTCTTATCTCTCCCCACTAGCCATCTCCATGACCATCGCCCTGCTGCTTTCCCCTGCAGGTGCCCGAGTTGGGATCAACTACGATCGCATCGCCGGCAACCACTCAAGCCCCTCCCAAGTGGTCCAGCTCCTCAAATCCCAAAATATCTCCTCCGTCAAGATCGACGACACCAACTCATCCGTCATCTCCGCCTTCTCCGGCTCCGGCATTACCCTCACCGTCTCTTTCCCCAACGAGCTCCTCTCCTTCGCTGCCCACAACTCCACCTTTACTGACTCCTGGCTAAAGTCCAATCTCCTCCCCTTCCTCCCCTCCACCAACATCTCCTTCATCGCCGTCGGAAACGAGGTCTTCACCAACCCCAATCCCAACCTCAACTCCTTCCTCCTCCCCGCCATGAAAACCCTCTACTTATCACTTAAATCCAGAAACCTCCACTCTGAAATCAAGATCTCCTCCCCTCTCTCCCTCTCCGCCCTCCACATCTACTACCCGCCCTCTGCCGGATCCTTCAAACCCTCCCTTGTCCCCTCCATCTCCCCCATGCTCTCCTTCCTCCGCCGGACGTCGTCGTTTCTCATGGTCAACGTGTACCCCTTCCAAGCCTACTCCGCCAGCTCCGACCATTTCTCCCTCTCCTTTGCCTTGTTTGAAGACAACCCCGGGGTTCTCGATTCCCATAACAGCCTCAAATACTCCAACCTCTTCGACGCCCAAATCGACGCCGTCTACTCTGCCATGTCCGCCCTCCATTTCTCCACCATCCGCGTCGTTGTCACCGAGACGGGCTGGCCCTCCAAGGGCGACGCCAACGATGCAGGCGCCACCACCGCCAATGCCGCCGCTTACAACCGCAACCTCTTCCACCACGTCCTTAACGGCGGTGGGACCCCACTGAGCCCCGATCAGCCGTTGGAGGTCTTTATCTCTCTCACTCTCCCCACCGTATTGTACAACGCCAGCGAGGTGGCCATTGTGCCGCCGCCGCCGGCCGCGGCGAGACAAGTGAGGGGGTAGTCGTGTTTCATGGTGAAAGGGAAAGGAACTGGGAGAAATTGCCACGCCTTGTATACCTGAAGAAGACAAAGAGGAATGGCGGCTGATTCACTTACCAAATCGAGATTATTGCATGTAATTCCTTATATAAGATATGAAAGTGATAAAATTACAAAGAACAATTTACAATAATCACAATTTAAAAGAGACCAAAACAATGATCAACCACATGAGATGCATATTCAAGTAACATATTTAGATGGATTTATTTCTTATCGGCGTTGTAGAAAAGAAAATGCGTTTAAATAAAATAATGCTTGGATGATCGAAGAGATGAATGGTTTGTAGCTCTTTTTTTCTTGTATTTGTTGTTATCTAGGACTTTCTTGTTTGTAATTGTTTCACCAGTCTCTAAGCGTTATTTTACTTGCACAATTAACAATTTAAAAACAAAACTTCATCTTTAAACAATGTAGTTGAATCTAGAGTAAATTCATGCAGAAGGTTAGTACTATTGAGTAGTTCTGCTAATAGTATCAAGGACAATTCAGCATAAAAAGACCATACCTACAAAACACCAAAAGACCCTTGTTCAACCACATGCTGAAATAGCTACTTCAGACCGCGGATTCTTCATGAAATCCAAATCATGTTCCTTTTCCCGTCACTTTTTGAAGTTTTTCTAACAGTTCGCTGCTGCATGCTCTGGGATAAAAAAAAGAGTACGCAGAAGATAAAGACTTAAATTTTCAATTTGAATTTGTTGGAAACAAATGGTACCTTGTATGGAAACCTCAGATAAACTAACCTCGACTGCTTAGGCATCAAAAAGAGGGCACCTTCATTCATAGATGTGGCACCAAATGCTTCCTGAAACTGATCACGCATGGTCTTCTTTTTGGCTTTTGGTGATGTATGTCCAACACTTCGATCTTTGGACTAAACAAAGAATTAAAATTTCACATCAGGCATCTGATCCACAATAACAAATATAATGAATTTGCTACTGTATAAACATTTGAAGCCCCTACCTCACCATCACATGAGGATCCGCTATCTATAACCTCAATGTGGTCTTCATCATTTGAAATTCCCGTCTCTATGAGTGATGTATGTCTATTGACAACCACCTTTTCATTACAAATTCACCCATCACAAGTGATCTGCAGTGACTTTAACATAAATACATTAACCTAATTAGAATATCAGAGATTAAAGAATCCACAAATCAATAATAAAAAGATAAAATTTTAAAATTCAAACAAAAAGAATGAACTTCCTAATGACCTGAAGAAAGGCCTCAGCAGAATCAGTCGTTTGACCGGCAACGATGTCAAGAAAAGAGGATGCTAAAGCCTGCTTTGCAATGGGCGTAAAAATTTGCTCCATTTCACACTAAACTGCAATGTTCAACAAAAGTGTGGGAGGGGGGGGGGGGGGGGATTAAAAGGTAACATGGATGTATCATCGCAATAAAAAATTTACAATCTATCTATCTATCTATATAAAATACTAAAGCAGAGGTCGTGCGATCTAGCGTCCATGGAATTTTCTGGATTAAAGCGGGATTATTTTTGCTTATGTGTCATTTTCTGGATTAAAGTGGTATTATTTTATAATATTTTTTATTAATGTGTTATATTTTAAGTGGTTACAAAATCTATCATTTTACCTTGAGTTATTTTTAAAATATTTTATCTACAAAAATCATATCTTAAGTGTCATATCTTAAATGGTTACAAAACCTATCTTTTTTATCTTGAGTTATTTTATAAATATTTCACCTTGAATTATTAATATTTTTCAATTTTTATTTGTGAATATTATTTAACTTTGTAACTAATTATAGAAACAATATTTTTTTTTAGTCCGTAAAAACTTTTTAATTGGAGTACGTGCTATAACTATTACCAAAACTCCATCTTTTGATTTTATACAAATACATCACTTTCCTCACAAAAGTTGTTTTTTTATTATATTAGATTATTTTTAAAGGTATTTTAAGATTTGATGATAATTTTATTAGATTATTGGTGAAAGTTTACATAAAAGAGATAAATAAATTAAAAAATAGGTTGGTAAGTCAAATATTAGTTCACGATTACCTGTATTTTAATTTTATCTCAATGTAAATTAAATATTTTATTTTTTATACAGTATATCTATATCTATATCTATATATCTATATAAAATACTAAAACAGATGCCTGAAACGGCTTCTGATGCGATTCACGTACGTGTCATATTCTGGATTAATATTGTTATCTTTGCATGCATACGTGTCATATTCTGAATTAATACAGTGTTATATTTTTTAGCCACATTAATTAACAAATCAATATAATTTTGCCATCTTGACCCACTTATTTTTATAAATATTCAACTTTATATCTTAATTATTTAGAAAACTTATCTTTTTATATCAAATAATCTATTCAATATTTGGTCAAATTTGAATATATATATATATATATATATATATATATATATATATATATATATAAAACTTATCTTCTTTTTTTTTCCCGAAACCCTCTTCTTTTCCCCTCTTTTCATTTTACGATTATTCCTAATTCTGATTTAGTGGCCTTATGTTTTAATCTTTTTATTCACAACTTAAGCGTTTGTTTTAACCAAAAAAATAGAATTGCCATGTAGGAATATTTTTTTCGGTGATTTTGTCCTTAATAAGTTATAGATAATTAATGCAATTGTTTTGTGATTTACGGAGTAGTAAATTCAAATATTTGGTGATTTTATAAAATCTAATGTTTGGTGTTTCGACATGTGTATTATATACTTATAAAAATATATTTTAACCATTTTTTTAATAAAATAACAAACATGATTAATTTAGACTCAAACATATACTTACATTCTGAAAAAATAACACAATTGAAAATTATATGTACTTTATATGGAGTAGTAATTTATATTAATTCAAAGATGGTTTATATATATAATAAAACTTATTAACAAATCGCGCAACGGGCGAGTAATAAAACTAGTTATTAAATATTAGTGGTTCATGAAATAAATTCTAGTGATTCATTAAATAAAGAGTAGTGGTTCATCATATATAACGAGTAGTGATTCATCAAATAAATAGTATTGGTTTATGAAATAAATAATTAAACATTAAACATTAAAAGAAAATAAAATAAAAATAAAAATTTTACAATTATTAAATAGCAGAATTAAGAATTAGAGACGCTTCTAAGGTGTTTGATGAATTAAGATATTCTTATGTGTTTTTAAAATTTTATTTTATAAGTGGTTCAGACAGTTTACACTTTGTGGTTCAGACATTATATATTGTGTGGTTCATACTTTATACACTGTGTACGTGGTTGAACCACTATGAGTAAAATAATTGACCCATTATGAATAAAATGGTGAACCACTTCTTGTTAACTTCACGAACCACTAAGAGTAAATGGTTGAACCACTAAGAGTAAAATGGTTGAACCACTTCTTATTAATTTCATGAACCACATGTTAAAGTCCCGAACCACATGTAATTAAAAATAAATAAATAAATAATAAACAAACATTAAAAGAAAATAAATAGTACGTAGTGATTCATGAAATAAATAGTAGTGGTTCAGGAAATAATTTAAGAATATTCATAGCTAGTTAATTTTTTTTAGTTCGTGTCTCGTGAAATAAATAGTAGTGGTTCATGAAATTAATAATATTTTTTTATACATGCAAGAATTTGGGGGTGGCTAACCACGGTTATACCACCATCCCAAGTGCGCCCCTATGGACGAGAGTTAGGAACTCTGGATCATCACTCCAAGAAGACGCTTCCGACTCCAAAGTCGGGTGAGCAAGCCGATCACCTGCTCTATTCGCCTTCCTGGAAATGTGTGTGACAGAAGCCATCTTGAAGCAGCGTAGTAAACGAAGAGCATCCGACGGAAGGATTTCAATCTCACAGGGAGTCGCCCAAACACCATTAATAGCATTCACAACCGCCAGACAATCGCCCTCCACTGTAACTCTTTGGATCCCCAAACGTCGCGCTTCCAACAATCCGATCTGCAACCAAACAGCCTCGGCCTGGTTAGCAACATCGTTCCACATCTGCTAGCGCCGCACGTAGTAACTTGCCCATCCTCGTCCCTGATTACAAAACCTGCAGAAGTTAGACCGGACAAGGATTAAGTGCCATCAAAGTTAATTTTAAAAACTTCATTTACAGGTCTACACCATCGAATGGTATTCCTTTTCCACGGGCTTCTCGTAGGCTTGATTCTCCTTATTAGTCCATCTTCTTCTTCTTCTTAGTCAAATTGTTTAGTTTTTTTTTTCCAATTTTTCATGTGTTGTTTGATCATGGCTACCAGTTCGTCGATTGCGCATAAGTTCTAGTTTCCAAATATAATCTTGTTTCTTTTCATCCAAATGCACCACCGGGAGAACGCCAAGGTAGCTTTTTTTCCTCAGGTGTCAATTGTTGAAATACTTAATTAACAATTGTCTGTATACTTTGGCTGCTTTTGTCACCATTTTCAATTTTCCTTTCAATATCTCTATCCAACCCTCCAATGGTTCTCAAAACAATTGGACATTTCGTGAGAAGATGAATGAAATCCTCCTCCCTATAGTATTACAAAGGACGCACTCCATAGGTGTATGAACCCCTTTGGTTAGTAATTTAGCTTTTGTAGGCAATCTGTCGGATCCTACTTTCCATAAAAAAAATTTATCTTTGGTGGACATTCCACTTTCCAAATCTTCGAGAATAGTTCAAGCTCATTTTCATTAGCTTTTGAAATAAATTTTACAGCGCTTGAAGTTGAGAACCAACCATCGAAGCTAGGTTTCTAACAGCGTCTATCATCCATATCCTGCGAGGGAAGAGGGGTACTAATAATAATCTGAACAAGGTCCAAAGGGAGGATTTTTCGAATCTTTTGTACGTTCCATGTCTTGTTTGGTAGGATGTAATTTTCCACTCTTTCTTGATCATCAATCTGATGGGTTAAACAGTGGTCCTTGAGTTTTCTTTCATCATTTAGCCAACAATCCCTCCAAAACTTAACCGTCTTTCCATTTTCGATTTGCCAGATGAGCCCATAACAGAATTCATCATTTAGGTCAATAAGCTTGGTCCATTGTCATGACAATTTTTTCTTCTTTTTATAGACCCAAATTTGTTCGTCTTTTAGATATTTTTCACATATTATTATGACCCATTGATTGTGGGGCTCTGCTAGAATTTTCCAAAGTAATTTCATTTGTATGGCTTTGTTTATGTCCTTTGTTTTCCTGATTCCTAAGCCTCCTCCTCCTTTAGTGATTCATGAAATAATTTAAGAATATTCGCAGGTAGTTATTTTTTTTGGTTCGTCAAATAAATAGTAATGATTCATGAAATAAATAGTAGTGGTTCGTGAAATAATTTAAGAATAGGGATAAAAAAAAGTAATTGTCCTTATAATAAGACCTAATTAATTACATGTCCACTATCTAAGATTAATTAGTTAAATGTCAACCTATCACCCCCTAACAACTGCCCGCTTCTAATTATGATAAACAGCTGACAACGGAACTATGACAGATAGTTGACAAACGGAACTATGACAGAAAGCTGACAAACGAAACTATTATTGAATTTTATTAAAATGAAATGTTAGTACATACAGAAGCATTGTGGCTATACAAAATGTCAGTACCATTTCAGCACCAAAACCTCACCATTTTAGCACCATTTCAGCACCAAAACCTCACTATTTCAGCACCATTTCAACACCATATCAGTACCAAAACCTCACCTTTTCAGCACCAAACCTCACCATTTCAGCACCTTCGAGTGGCGGCGACAATGATGTTGACAAAGCTTTAAGCTCCTTCTCTTTTCGTTTCAGAGATGACAGACCACTGTCCAACTTGCTGAAGTGGATTTGTATCTTCAACACATGGCTGATCACAAAATACTTTGTCAATCGATTTACCATCGCCATTGTCAATGCAGAGGTCTTATTATAAGGACAATTACTTTTCAACACCGCCTGTCATCTCTGATTCACCATCTCCATCCCGATTCACCATCTCCATTGTCAATCGAAGTCAGTCGAAGCTTCAATGTCAACCGCATCACCATTAGAGGCATCCCTAAGCGGTGGCGAGCATCACCTAAGCTCGCACTTCCTTCGGTTCCGAAGCTACAGTTGGAGTTTGAAGTCAGTAAAAAACTATCATTGCCTTCGTCACACAGAATCTACAATTGGAGTTCGATTCCGACTGACATCGCACATCAACACCGCCTTCAATGTCAGCCGCCCAGATCTCCATTGTCAGCTTCTCATCTTTCTTGGGTTCCGAAGCTACAGTTGAAGTTCTATTCCGATTGACATCGCACATCGCACATCGGAGGGAGCGAGCCCACAACCATAAAAAGGAGGGAAGGAGTTCACATCTTCGATATCCGAGGGATGTCAGCATCTCCTCACACCTAGTCCTTGATGAGCAAAGTCAAAGATCGACCCACAACCATGGGAAGGAGGGAGCAAAGTCAGCACCTGCTCCTGCTTCAAGTTCGGTGGCCAAAGTCAGCACCTGCTCCTGCTTCGGGTTCACCTCCACCTCTTACTTCTGCTTGCCTTGCCTTTCTTCTACTTCCTTGTCTCTCATCCCAGCTACTCACACCAGCCATGACAGTTGTCGTAAGAGCGAGAAGAAGGAGTGCTGACAAACGACGACGCCTTCCGTTCAAGTGCCTCATATGGCGACAGCGTCGAAGAGGCTGAGCAGGGGCAGCGAAGCGAGAAGCAGAGGATGAGCAATTCAATGGAGAAGTTCAATGGAGAGGTCGGGGCTGACATCTGAAGCGAGAAGCAGAGGCGAGAGGCGAGAAGCGATTGAAGGAGAAAGCAGAAACGAGAAGAGATTGAAAGAGAAAGTGATTGAAAGAAAGACGAGAAGCGATTGAAGGCTGAGCAGTAGGGCTGGAAATAACCCGCGGGTATCCAATCCACCCACTTCACCCGCATTAATTTTGCGGGCGAAAACCCGCAATAAAGTGGGTGATGGGTGGTGCGGGCGATGGATGGATTATGGGTGAAGATTTTTCACCCATCACCCGCACCAATAGTCCACCCATTAATCCGCCCCATTCACCCACCCCGCATACTCGCATAAAACCCTAAATTTTTATATATATGTGTGTGCGCTTTTACTATTTTACCCTATAAATTTTATATATATGTATATATATGTGTGTATATGTGTTTACTATTATATATATGGGTTTTTTTCATTTTGTAACTTATAAGTAACATTTTATTTTTATGTATGACATGTATTCGATTTCCATGAACTCATATTTCTAGTATTTGTAAATTAAAATTTAATATTTATTCACCTTTCAATTTTATTAAAAAAATCATAACTATATTAATTTCATCCATTGGGCACCCGCTCCACCCGCATTACCCGTGCGGGTCGGATGAGGGTGAAGAGGTTTGCGGGTGACGGGTGGAGCGAGTGAAATTATTTACCCGCTGGGCGGGTGATTCGGGTGATGGAATGACTTCATCCACCCACAACCCACCCCATTTCCACCCCTACTAAGCAGTTCAACGGGTAGCCCGCGCCCGCAATATTGGACGCGCTTGGACACGACATCCTACTCGTTAAACGGGCTTAGTTCGGCCTGCGTCTGTGACACCGGGACAATTTATTGGGTAAAACTCGTCACAAGCCCGGCCCGTGCCCGTATTTGCCGAGTCTAGGAGAAGGTGACAAATGAATTTGGGCCGTGGTGAAAGTTCCGTTTTGAGCCTTAGATAACTCTTAGAGACAACGGGTGTGATTCAATCTTACCCAACTTTTAGACTAGTACTTATGGATGGCAATGGGTCGGGTGATGGGTGGATGATCTACTTCCGTCACCCGACCCACCTCCCAAAACCCTTCACCCTACCCGACCCATCACCCACCAAATATTTCACCCGCTCCGTCCACCCATCACCCACCGGGTGATCGGGTGGATTGGGTGATAATTCGGGTGAAATACAAGACATTAAATTCATCAAAAAAAATTATTGAAAAACATACGTCGAACACATCGACGAATAAACGTTAATTAGGAGCTCATTGCATTCACGTTTCCATTTTAATTAGGAGCCAATTGCATTGCATATCTTCAAATAAAAATTGCATAACTTACTTTATGACAAGATATTTTCATTTTAATCGTTTGATAGGTATCTTGAATTAGGGTTTAGGGGGTATATTGGTAATTTTACATATAAAATATAGTTATATAATACAAGTCAGGTGATGGGTCGGGTGACGGATCGGGTGATGGGTCGGGTGACGGGTGGGGAATGTCTTCACCCGAATCCGACCCGATCCATCACCCGTTCACCCATCACCCACTTAATATCCGCTTTGTTTCGGATTTTCACCCACTTTTTTGGGTCGGGTGAGACGGATATCCGTCGGGTGCGGGTGAAATTGCCATCCCTACTAGTACTAGATATACCCGTAGTATTATATATTGTACGGAGTATACCCAACTTTTAGACTAGTACTAGATATATTATATACTAGTATTCGTTACCCGCGCGGTTGCGCGTTTTGGTAATAAATTATATTTTATTATATTAATTATATTAAAATATTATATTAGATAATTAATTGACGTGGCTTAAAAAAATAAAATCAAATTGACGTGGCTCACAAAAATAAAACCATATATAAATATATTATATTCAATTTGATCTAAAAGATAGAATAACGCACCAAATATTCCTTCTTCATCTTTTAAAATAATAAATAATATAGTTTATTAACAAAAGCATGAAAATAATAAATATGTATAACAACTAATTCAAGTTATTACTCGCCCGTTGTGCGATTTTTAATAAATTTTTATTATATAAAAAATCTTTGAATTAATAAATTACTACTTCATATAAATTAAATATATAGTTTTCAATTGTGTTATGTTTTTTAGAATATAAACATGTTTGAATCTAGAATAATCATATTTCTTCTCTTATTAAAAAAATGAGTAAAATCTATTTTTATAAATATATCTACAAATGTCAAAAACTTTTAATACCCTATTTAATTTATAATTTATTTATTTATTAAAAAGTTATCAAAAACGATTTCATAATGAAATTCTTTTTGTTATAATATTGATAAGTTATCTTTTTAGAAATTTTTTTTGTTATAATATTTATTGGGGAGATATCCTATGAGAAAAGGTGTTTTAATGAAAAATAAGAAGTTTTAATCTTGACCATTTATTATTGATCTAATTGTTAATATTAAAAGTAGTTTTAACTACTTTAAAGAGTCACGTGAGAGATTGATTTCCCTCATCTGGGCCCATCTTTTCCATGATGATATACATCTCGTCTGTCTACAATCCTCCTCTCCTCCTACATAACCTTCTTCTTGTTGTTCTTGTGTTAGCCCCATCTTTTCATGTGGTTTAAGCCCACAACAATGGAGGAAGCTAGTTGTTAGAAAAAAAAATGTCGATTTTATTTGGGGAAACTACTATTTGTAAAGTACCGATTCCCCATTTTAACACCACAATCGCAATTGATGATGAGTGATGACCAATTGAAAGAGATGAAAATTTTCTCTTTTTTTTTTCTCCTCGTCGTTTTTTTCGGGTTCAATTCCATCTTTCTATCTTGCTGGTTCAATTTCATAATTGGCGTAATAACATATTGTTTGAATTAAATAAATATTTCCCGGCATGAATAATATTAGATAGATTTATCTAAAACGATAAGTTTTCTACCTAATTAAAATATAAAGTTGAATATTTATAAAAAAAACCTAATTAAGATATAAGGTTATATTGGATAGATTATTGATCTAAAAAGATAAGTTTTTTTACCTAACTATATTTGTTTATTAATTGATGTGGCCCAAAAATATAATACCATTTTATTCCAGAAAATGACACGTAAGCAAAAATAATCCCGTTTTAATCCAGAAAATTCCGTGGACGCGAGATCGCACCAGAGGCTGTTTCTGGCTTCTATTTTAGTATTTTATATAGATTGTACGGAGTATATATGTATATGATGCAATTCTTTACTTTTCTTTTAAGGGTTTAATTTATATAGCGGGAGAGTCCTATAAATTTAGGGTATTCGATACATCTATATAAAATACTAAAACAGAGGCCGGAAACGACATCTGGTACAATCTCGCGTCTACGGAATTTTCTGGATTAAAGCGGGATTATTTTTGCTTACGTGTCATTTTCTGGATTAAAGTGGTATTATATTTTTGGGCCACATCAATTAATAAGTCAATATAGTTAGGTAAAAAACTTATCCTTTCAGATCAATAATCTATCCAATATTTGATCAAAATTGAATATAATATATCTATAGATAAATATGTATTTTTTGTAAAAAAAAAGTTATCCAAGAATATATGATTTATTATCACCGTAGGAAGATGATATAATTTGTGTGTACCTTTACAAATTGCAGGTATTAATAATACTTTTGTTTCTACCCATAATAATTTATTATCTTTGGTCGTCCAGAACAACGGGAGAAGATGAAGAATTATATCGTCTTTTTGTTTTGATGGAAGAAGAATTATATCGTCTGATCATCTAGGAATATATCGAGTTCTTATGGGACGGAGTTAATAAATTGACTAAAATTATAAACAAGGTAAAACTTATAAACTATTGGTAAAAATATTTAAAATTTTAAACAACAAGATAATCTCCGTATGGGACGAAAAACAGTTTATTTATAAAAAATAGAGTTTATTTGGTTGTTATTATTTATTATAATAAAAGAGTACTGTATAGACTTAATTACAATCCACGAATTATAAGTCTATAACATTAGTGGAAAAGGTTTGAGATCAAATAATCTATCCAATATTTGGTCAAAATTGAATAAAATATATCTAATGATAAAAAAAAGCGTAGGTAGTAAATTAAAAAAAAGGGAACGTAGCATATATATAAATTCCTCACCCGGTTATTATATCTAATGGGTTTTTTTATCAAATCCATTATCTCCCCGTTATTGTTTAGGTTTTGTGTTTGATTAGAAATGGGTTAGAAAAGAGATTATAAAATAGTACAATCTGAACTATCCACTTGAAAATATTCCTATTATACTATACAAATGAGTTTAATAATCAAATATAATCAATATTGGGCAACAAGTCATTTTAAAATAAAGTTTTAATTTAATAAAAATATATTTTAATCATTATTTTAATAAGAGAACAAACATGATTAATTTAGACTAAAACATTTGTTTACATTCTAACAAAATAACATAACTGAAGATTACATATTTACTTTATATATATATGGAGTAGTAATTTATATTAATTTAAAGATGATTTATATAATAAAATATTTTAACAAATCGCACAACGGACGAGTAATAAAACTAGTTAGAAAATAAAACTCCACTCAATAAAACTCGCCTCCACTTGACATTTGGAGAATAAAAATCGCCTCCATTGTAGAGACACTGGAGAATAAAACTCACCTCCATTGAGAATAAAATTTATCGTTCGTGTGGCTCCCTTAGCCCGCTAGAACTTGAATTGCCCGCATGACTCCCTTAGCCCGTTGGAGCTTGAATCGCTCACGTGATTCCTTTAATCCGCTAGAGTTCACATTGCATCGTGGGTACAACCCAAATCGGCAAAACACTAAAAATTGTAATATTGAGGAACATATGGTTATGACATTTCCCAATCACAAATGAGAATGAACAGGAGCATCGTTTTGTTGAACCCAGTCGGTCAAGACATGATTGAGATCGAAAAACTATGACAATATCCTAACTTAATAGAGATTCGCCACTATATAAATTAAACATTGGAAGCAAAGTAGAGAATTGTATCATATACAATATATGTGTGTATACATGTATACAAATATGTAACGGCAAGGCATACCTCCTAGTCTCAGTAAAGCCACGAGGCTTGGATGGCAAGCAGTGGGCGACAGTCATTGCCTATAGGCTATAAGGGCCAAGGCCTCCTTAAATGGGGTCGGTATTTGAGATCGGATTTGGCTTCGGCTGATTCCAATTAACTTTTCGGTCTTTTTCAAAGCACGATTTGCATTAAATCATGAAGAATCGGTGTTCGATCGAGGGCGTACCATAGAAAAAACCCGACGAAGAACCGGGCAACTTTAGTAATAGAATCTGGTAAACAGATTAGCAAGTTCAGCTTGCTAATAAAACATTCAAGTCAAATAGTTTTTAATTAACCAGACACGATATAAGCAATCGAATGTAGCTTGTGATATGATCTTTCAATTACAAAACTAAGGAGGTTCAAGCATTGGAGGCGATCATCTGGCAGGGCCTACCGAGCAAGAAGTGTAGCTGTAAAACCTAAAGATCGATAAAGATATAGACGTATATGCGAAAGCGTATGAAATCGAGCAAGAGAAACACAGATCTGATCGAATCAAGCAAGCCAAAGAACGAACACAAGCGATTTTACGTGGTTCAGCTATGCCTACATCCACGAGGCCTCAAGAGTTGGCCAAATCCACTAGTTATGAGTTCGTATAGGGACATATCAAGTAAGAGATACAAAACTCCTAGATCTAGACATGCATGAGATCAGAAAGCAAGAGAGAAAGAGAATCCCCTGTGTGGGAACCAAGAGATCGAAGAAGTCTTCGATCTCGAACCCTAGATCGCCTGGAGAGGAGAGCTGCTGCCCAGAGCTTGGAGCGCCGGCCACCAGAGAACCACCAGGGACACCTTCGGCCACCTTCTTCGCTTCCTCGCTCGGAGAATCTTCAGGCAAAGGGAGAGGAACACCAAACCCTAGAAACCCTAGAAGAGAGAGCTTTTCTGAAAGATGAAGAGAGAGAGCACGAAACAGTACGACGGCAGCTGAGCTCCTCAAGGAGCTTATATAGCTAGGTCAACCTGGAGAGCTCCCACCAAAGTGAAACGCAGCGTTCCATCAAAGTGTGCCGAGCTCAAGAGATGGAACGGGGCTCAAGCTTTGGGCTCCTCAACTCCTCTCAGCAATCATGGGCCTAATCCTCTGTAATGGGCTACAGCCCAATACCGAGAAATATAATGTCTCTCTTACATTATACATATTATACATATAACTTAATATATATTGCATATGTATTATCACACCATACTTTATACCTATACTCGTTAGAGGATCAAGCTCTCATAGCTCAATTCGACTCAGTCGAGTATAAGATAAAGTATGCATCCATACATAGCATATATCTTTCCTATATGTAATATGTACGATCATCATAAACATACATGTTACAAGCATACACACAATAATACAAGTAACATAACAAGCATACAAGACATAGGAAATTAACACATATCATTACAATAGCTTTGTGGTTTCGGTCGCTCTCCAAGGAAAACTGTCTACGAGACAAACTTTGCCGATGGCGAGTTTCGTAGTTGTGACTATGTTCCGTGTGGTGGAGCGAGCGGAGGAGGAAATTGATCGTATATGAATGTGCTTATGCAATGGGCATCTCTCAAAGATCTACAGATTGACTGGATGGCATGGTTTGGGAGTAGACTTGGCCATCGGGTGGGTCAAGTCGTATTAGGGTCATATCATTTCAGGTTAAGGGGTGCGTCGATTATAAGGGGTGCGTCGAATATATGATTGTTCGTATTGCATTGGATCTGGTAATGATAACAGCGTGATGAGGTGGTGGCCTTAAAAGATTGTAAAACAGCTATTCAAGTCAATTTTTTTTTATAAGGTAATAATTCGAGGTTAGAGAGTTCTGATTCTCGATTAACCGGTAAAACGATAGAAAAACGATTGCAAACAAAAGCAACCAAGAAATCAACAAAACGGACAATTCGAAAAAGACTAAAGCAAGATAGAAAAGAAGGGGAGTCAAATGTATCTTATGAATGAGATCTCTTGCTTAGTTTCATTTTTTTTTGGTACTTATTTTTACCCATTCAACAAACACCTTGTAATTTCGTAAACATAGTAAAACAGATTCCACCAATGGAAACAAATCAAACTTTGTTCAAAACTCTCATCACACCACCAATCACCATGAGAAGCTGTAGGCCCTATAAAAATTACAGAGCAGTTTGTATACATGAAAATAAGAAATCTAATTGTCTATGTTACAAAAAGCTTCTAAAAAACAGCTCTATAGCAAAACTTCATAGTTTAATGCCCCGCTAAAAGCCTTTTAGTTTACATTATGCTACACAAAGGCAATAATTTAAGGATGCACAATCCTAAAGAAGATCACACTTTTTGAGCTTACATGTACAAATCGACAGATCAACGAGGCTTCGCTCTCTTGAACTTGTATTACGGCACTGTGGCAGCATGTGCGTTTTAACATGAATGTTTGATGCAATGCTGACCATGAAACCCTGAGCAAAGATGTGATGATGCCCATCAAAGAGAGTAAACCAACTGTGTCATATGTATGCTAGTGAGCTTCGGTCATGATCAGGCTGAGGGCGGCCACGGGTTGGTGTTGGTGGCCTCTGAATATTGAGCTCCTGTAATCAACAAAAAATAATTATTAGCAATAATGCCAATGAGGTAGATATAACAGGAGTCGAAACACGTTTTGTGTCACACATTAATACTCATCACAAGAACTTCAAAAGGGGAGTCCCAAGAACTCCCATTCAACTAAGATCACATAAGGGGCAAGAAAAATAATATGTACGTTACCTGCATCCAAGTTTCATCGATGACACGTTCAGGGGATGTTTCAGGCGACTGCACAGGTGGGGGCAGAGGATGGATCAATTTAGGTACCACCACTAGACCTCTTCCAATCACCAGTATGGCTCCAGCGTTGTTTGCCGTTCCTGCACAAGTACATCAATCCACTTAGACCAATACTTCACCAGCAGATGCACAGGGCTGATCATTGCTTTGGCTCACCGCAATAGTTAGTAGCAGAGAAAAGAGTTATCAGCTGCCCATGTGCAAAACGCTCAAATCCATCCATAACACATTCGTGGGCTCTTATTATAAGCTGCAATTTGTTTTTCTTGCAGAAGTCTGCAACCCTATCAGGCTAGAATAACAGTAACGATAAAAGAAAGTTAGCAACAAGACCAAAATAACTAACAGGTCGTCAATCAATGCTTACGGAAAGTTCAACACTGAGAAAAGGAAATGTAAATAAACTGTATTGAATAAGCAGTTGATATGATCCATACCCCAAATGTGACCAGACCTGGCCCTCTAGCATTGGGTCTCAAACCCTCAATGCTGTCGTTTTCTGTAGGATCAGACCTATACATAAAAAAAGAGTCAGATAACTGCAAAAATCAATATTGAAACAAAAACTGAACATAAGAATTATGTTGCATTGTTACCATAGAAGGTCCATGAGGACTATAGATCCGGCATCCATTGTTATGGGTCTCTCAAGTTTCTCAATCTGTTCCACAGTATGTATAGACCTACCAATTCCACCGTGCATACATATGATTTTCTTGTCAATCATAGCAGCAAGTGGAAGATAGTTGAAAAGTTGATTGAAACGTGTCCACGCCCATATCCCATCATTCTCACCCTGAAAGATACAGTTCCATCAGCATTCTGTAACTCCAAGCATTAATATATACAACAGAAAAGGATCAAATGATCAATTACCATTCTCTCTATGCATTCAAGACGAAATCCAAAGAGAGCATTTATGTCAGCAGCTTCATGGTTTCCACGTATCAAATGGACATTTTCTGGATATTCTATCTGTCACATACAGGTGTACAGTAACCAGTCACTTAGAAAGCGAGTAAAGTGGCAGATCATTACAAAAAAAAACATAAAAAAAAAACATAAAAAACACTTCAATCAGTATTCGTTGTACAAGCTTGCCTTGAGAGCAAGAAGCAAAGCTATGGTCTCCAAGCTATGCTGCCCTCGATCAACATAATCGCCCAGAAACAGATAGTCAATATACCTGAAGTCAGAATAAAGCAACCATTAAACTAAACGGCAAATAAAAAACTACGACAAGCTGAGTGGATCATAAATCAGCAACTAGAAGCTCCTGAATTCTGAGCAAGCTAAAAATCAGATAGCAAATAGAAAACAATGATTCAGGGAGATCTAGGTTCATTCAACTTGAACAATCAGACCAATTAAATCTATGCATGTCTTTACTTGGTGGAACTACTCCATGCAGCTTTCAGTAGGAAATCTAGAAAAAGAATGGAATTGAGATCATAAGTTCTTGCCAACTTCTTTTACTTTCTTTTCTTTTCTTTTTCGGAAATTAGTAGAGTAGAATTTTGAACCAAATATAACATATTACTTGACACAATAGGAATCTGCACTAGCAACAAGTAAACTGCATATATAGGTAATGCCATTTACAACCCTCCACTGAGTAGGCTGGAGCCGCTGGAACATATAGACTGGAGAAAGAATTGTTGGCATACAAGATGGAAGCAAAGAAAAATACTCCAATTTTCCACTATCTAAAAGATTTACCAGAACATGCTATTATGAAAAAAAAAAAATCCAGTGGAACTAGCACAAAATCCTGCAATGTTCAGCAGTTGGGTCAGAAAACATGAAAAATCCAGTGGAACTAGAATAAAATCCAGATATGTGAACCATGCAGCATCAAATGGAACTAGTATACAATCCAGATATGTTAGTCCCAATGAGAATAAAATAGATCCAACATATCTTTTCTACTACACCCATTGAGATAAAGACAACTTTGAAATACCACTTATGCAAAAAAAGGCTTTTGATGAGGTCTTTTTAAAACTGTGTATTTTGAAGGAGATCTGCTCAAATGTCACATCAGATTTCTTACACAACTTAAGCGCTTCAAAATCAGATAATGCTTTTTTTTAATTAAAAAAAAACTAGTACTGTATTTCATAGCCCAGCCATCAAGGTTTCAGCACCATAAACTTGGTGAAAAAATTACACCCTCAGAAGGGAAAACAGATCCCGTTGATATTTCAGTAATAATAAAAGTAGATTTTGCTAATTTTGATGCTGTTGTCAATGATGTTCATTATAGCTCAAAATGATCACAAGCATTGTAGCTCTTATAGAGGAACTAATCAAAGCCTATTACAGTAGCTAAAATGTCCATTGTAGCTCAAAATGATCACATGAATTGTTATGACAAAAAATGAATTGATTATGTCCACATTTTCCTCAGGAAGAAGAAATCACTTACGTAATGTCACCAGCTGTAGAAGGAAATCCATATTCATCAAAAAGCCGCATTAAATCACCAAACTGGCCATGGAGATCACCAAACACTTTGATTGGGGCCTTCAATTGGAGAACGGATGACTCATTCATAAAGAGCTGCTCTGCTGCATGACATAGCTCACCGACCTCATATGAATCTAAGAAGAATTTCCGATTTGATGGAGCCTTCCAGTTCCTGGGGCGGAGCAAATGAGAGATCACCTGCATGAAAAAACAACAATGAATTAGTACCTAATCACAGCGTTCAGGGAGAATAATCATAAAGTTCCTGCCTTTTTATGCAATCCCTGAGGAGACTTCTGTCTAATGAACTTCTTGGAGGAATATGGAATATCATTGTTCACAGGCATCATTCTTCTGCTCTCATTTTCGAACTGATCCAGGGACAGCTGCCTAACCATCCCACCTAAGTTCCCTACAGCTTCTTTTGCAACAACCACCTGTGTCAAGAAAATAAGAATCATTTCTAATGTTTGAAAGTCAAAATGCTTTATCAACGGATTCCCTGCAGCTTCTTTATGTGAGTTTTTGTCAGCAAGAAAAGTGAGGTAACTGCTTTAAACAGATGAATCGATCAAAATGTAATTTTTTCAAGAATGAAATTGTGGCAAACGGGCAATGGAACAGAGTAGCATAGCCAATCAAGGTGATTACACCTAAACAATCCTCTCATCTCAAATTAGTTTGCAGATAACGCAGTAAGAGAGGAAGCATTTCTGCCTCATGAGAAAAGACATGACTACTCTCTATCAGTTTGTTTTAACTATAATTTCCTCTGGCAAATTTTGGACAAGAAAAGAGATAGTCCAAGATATTGGGAGTAACAGCTTTGCACAAAGTGGCACGAAAAAAAAAAGCAAAAAAATAATTAAAAAAAAAACAAATCAGCTGAAAATGCATTACTGCTCTCGGATGCAGGCGAACATCAGGCTCAATATTGTTTCCATCTGAAACAGGATTGGCGGCCTGTGTCTGGTCATCTGATACAGAAGAAGCTTCAAGTGGAGGAGAATAAGATGCAGCCTGAACAGCTTGCCAAACAGGACGAACAGCCTCAGCCTCAGCAGCAGACAATTCAACTAGCTTGTTTGATGGCCTCTTCTCCAGACTGTACCGTTCAGCACCAATACAAAAAATGGCAAAGTATAAACTTCCTTATGTCGAATTAATAAATGGTTACAAAGAAAGTGATACTAGTATGTAAAAAATACAATGCCATTAAGGTATCAAAAAGGTCTCAAATGGTCAAATTGTTACATTCTCGCATTGGAGTTACAATTTACACCTCAAATTCATCTGTAACCCAATTCCTTGACAAATCATCGTAGAAACTTTGGGGTTTTGTGTGTAAAAAAAGAAGTGGGTAAATATGATTAGGTCAAATAAATCAAAGTGGGTAAATTTATCTGGCTGCATTTTATGTGTCTGTGTGTCTGCCATTCCCAGTATTTAGATGTAAAAGGCATCTATTTTTTTATTTAAAAAAAAACAGATTAAAGATGAAATTGCAATGTAAAGTGTAACTCTGATGGAAATGTACATTTGTTTGACAACCACTCAACCAGAGCCTTTTTTAAAAACCAAAATGAACTTTAAAAAAAAAAACAATTTGTTGTTCTCTTTAAAAAAAAAATCATATCAGTTTTTGCTTAGCGTCACTCTTCAATATCAATTTGAAAATATTGCCAATTTCCTTAAATCAATGAGAAAAACAAGTTCTATGAAGTGCTACCACCTTATACCACCAGATGGAAGATTTTCAGATGCAACATCTGGAGACTGTTTTGGACCATGATTGGATTTAGAGCTAGTTATACTGGGGGTCCTGTCAGATGCCATAGGACTGCTTGGGTTGGACTGAAATGGTGAATTGTCTGCTATGAGAAGATCACCTAACAATATGTCTGCACAGAAGAAAAAAATTAAAATTAATTCCATGTCAAATTGGTATGAATTGAAACGAGAAAGTGTTTTGAGAGAAACCAATACGAACTAGATTCTCCTTGACTCCTTGACCTACTGAATAAGCTGAAAAAATTCCCCAATCTAAAAAATTTCCAAGGGTATTTTTCTTCCACTGACCCATAAAAATACAGGTGAAGCTATGGAATGGAGCTGCTACAACCATTTCTCAAATGGTCAAACAACATTAGTGTGGATAACTCTAATGAAAGAGCATCATTAAACTCGTAATTTCAAACTCTAGACTAGCTAACAGATATTATCTTGGCCCTTGATGTATTAATTAGAACATTATATGATGACCTTTAACTAATGCTGTAGCAATATCGCATTTGCAACTGACACTGCAGAAGTGCCGAGTATGAAGTATCCTTAAAATGCAGACCGAGGAAAAGGCATAAATCAACAATTTCTTAACAAACAGTGTAGCAAAACTTCATAGACACTACACAGGAGGTCAACATTTTAATGCACCCCTAGGCACCTTCACTCATTTGAGGAGATTTTTTCCAAAGTTTATACAAGCGGTGTTAGTAAAATTGAGAGAGAATATTTTTGAATGCATTACAAAGCGAGAAACCCATAATAAATACAAGAGAGGATGGAAGTCTAAGGATTACAATCTGTAATCACAAGGAGTAATTGCATCTAATACCTAGAAAACATAATACTTATGTCTAAAATTACACTAGGAGTAGGTTGCTTGTAGTCTGCCTAACACAACGTACAAGAAAAGTACAACTATCAAATTTCCAAAAGGCAGTACTACCTAATAATTAACTGAAAAATGAAAGAGCTTCAACAAATGAGAATAAAGACTAATGCTTCATTAAGGGGAACACAGATTCGAAGGCACTAATGGAATTCACACTTCCCTTTCTAAGAAAAGCATTTGTTGAATCTGCTTTTACAACAGGAAAAGTAACATAAAGCCCATCTCACGAAAGAATGATAGCCCAACTCAGTGGAATTTAGCTTCAATAGGAAAGAATAATAGTAGACAGATGAACAATTTATGATACACCAATCATCCAGGAAAAGGACAAAACAAATGAGATTTCAATTTCGTTTGAGAGACAATTTGCAAGTAAATGATTCCAAATAGAAAACAAAATTATTTATATCTTACCTCCTCTAAGACCACCATAGACAAATATCTGGTTACCAACTGATGCTGCGGCATGGCGACACCGCCGCATGAGCTCCAAAGCAGGATCATGTTCATTGTGAGCTTTAACACTTTTAGAAGAAGTTACTAGCCCATTTCTGTCCAGCCACACTCCAGCAGCAGTGTCCAAAACTTCATAAGAAATGCCCAACTCAAAGTCATTATCAATTCTTCACTAAATAAACCATACAGAACCACGATATAAGATTGCAGCGTACCTGCTACAGCTGCTTCACCTTCAACTGCGCGCCCTCCTCGAAGTGCGCCTCCTAGAACATGCAATCTAGCACCTACAAACACCTGATAAGAAACGGCATTACCTCAATGGAGTGGGAACTGCAATCCAGAAGCAAACCTCCTATACTAGTCCTTGTCAAGAGGAAACGAGAACACACCCGCCCAATCCCCTAATTGAAGTTTCTTTCAAGAAAATATATTTCACACAATGTATAAACAAAAGCATACTTACTGAAGCATGTTGGTATCTAGGCGAAGGGGATACCCCAGGTGCAAGAGTCCACTCCCATCGTCCATTTCTATGCATGAGAAGCCCATAAGCATCAGCTAGTGGCTGTACATGCATCGTCACAACATAAAGCACTAGTTACAGGATCACCCGGTGATGCTTATGCAAATTCAGTTTAAATAAAAGAAAATTAAATGTCAAATATGGGAATGCTTATTAATGTTTATTTTTTCCCTTTTAAGGTTATTTTGTCAAGTACATATTTTTATGTTTCTCTGGATTGCACACATGTTAAGTTACTTAATTCATACACAGTACAATGTATGGTTTGGGTTATTTTCTATAGCATGATCAATCTAGAATACTCAGTGCACAGTCAAAAGCTTAGACAACATATTTTAAGATTTGCCTTTTGCAATTTAACTTCAACTAAATGTCATCCTACTTATCAAACTTGAGTTTTAATGAGAATATTTAATAACTCATTATAAATATAGGTTCGTATAATCATTCACTTTTGTTTTAGGAGAACCAAAAGGTTTAAATCTAACAATTTCCAGCTTGGTACAGCAGTACTGCAACAATAATTGTTGGCTAACCATTCATCTGCAACTCTAGAAAAGCACCAACTCAATGCAAGGATAAAACCATCAAATTCAAAACTTGTAAAACACCATGCAAATCAGTCCACATAAGAGCAAATTATTCAACTCTGCATCCAAAGCAATACAACATACCGTGCCTGATGTGTCTCTTCCACCACAAAGAAGAAGCATCCCATCTGAGCGGGCACTGGCAGTTGCATACCTATAAAGAATGACATCGGATAGATTTACTTTGTTGCGTCAGCCAAAGTTGTTCATAACTTCATATAGTAGATGGACAAATACAAATGTAAACTTTTGCTATTTGTAAGAGAGATTTGCTAGCCCTCTACCAAAAAAAAGAGAGAGATTTGCTTAGTCTACTTCATTTGTAGAGCTAGAAAGCAACATCATCTTACACAGGTCAACACAATTTTGAAAGAATATCTGTTGAGCAAAATGAAACAGCTGTTTTTGAAAAAATTAAATATTTATAAAGAAATGTCCAGACCCAAATAGCACAATAACTGAATAGATCTAGATAGCAAGCATGGATATTGCCTATTTCTCCCTTGTATTGGCAAGAATGGCCAGTTGTGGAAGGATAAACAATAACTAACCATATTTATTTATTTAAAAAAAAAAACTACATCTCATACTCTAATCATTGAACCCCAAAACTGGGTAACAAGATAGACCATTATGTAAATGTTCAGATCATTAAATAAACAAATAGCAGTAAACAAAGATCCCGGGGGATCTGGTAGAACTCAAGTGCGAATTCCTAGAAATAATTTATACATGACATTTTCCCTGATAGAAAAATGCAATTAGCAAGATGGTTTCACAGGATAAACTCACATTCTAGCAGAAGGTCTATCACCTTCAGGATTAAGTTTCTGCCACGCATAAGGTTTTTGGGCAGTATCCAATGCCCAAGCATCTGAAAGAACCCTTCTCCCTGAAAGAAACATGTGATACTGAAAATTTGAAATGCTATTTATAGAAAACCTACAGAAATAATCACTGGATAACATGTAAATTTTTTTCGATATCAAGAGAGCATGATGTCCGAAGACAAGCACATAATACAACATCTAACACTTCAATAGATTAAGCCAAATGCCAAACTGATATTGAGAAAAGACCTCCTCTAACACGGTAATTTTGTGAGATGATTGTATTTTTAAGAGTTCCAGTGTCATTAGCGTATTTAAAAAGACTCTGATGACAAAATTGGACTCTATTTTGAACAGAAGGTAGTTTTAGTTGTTTATTGTTCCCGTCTTGTTCTGTTGAATCTTCACTTTTTCTAATTTTATTCTCCCATTCACTACAAATTCAGATTCTGTAGAACTTAAAAGATGAAAGAAAATTAAAAATCACCAAAATGTTCTTCTTCATTGCCATCTGCTACTGCGGTAGTTGCTACATTCTTGTTGAGACCTGAGAGAATCATTGAAGTTCCACGATCCCCTTGAATGATTGAAATTTATATATATTGATTCACGTTTTCTGAACCGGAAAGTGAGGTACTCTTTCCTAGATGAGGAGGAGACAACCCAACCAGAGAAAACTGAACGGATTCAGTGATAAAAAATTAAAAACAATCCATTTTTCTCTTGTTGGACTAGAGTTTACACGTACATAAATCCCCTAGCCCCAAGTTTTAACCAAGCAAACTAAGCTACTTGCATCTACACCAGCTAGGTACAAAAAGTACTTATACACTGCAATGGCAATAAATTCAGAACAAATTGGTATTATTCCTAATGAATTGGCTCACCATCGTTCCCACTGACAGTAACCAGGTATCTTTGTGCAACCAAGTCCACCACGTGGCCATATCTGGGGCCAGGACCCTGTCCTTGAACCACCACCCTGCAGTCACATGAGACAAACTAAACCTAATCAGTACTGAGAAGGCAGCATGATCCAGATCCCTTCTAATTATATTCCATGAAACGAAATGCCTTCATTTCCCAAGGAAATCCAAGTAGAATACAAACATAATGATATAGAGCCAAATTCCATGCTAAAAAAACACATATTTTTCATTAACTCAAATAAAAAAAAAATCACCTGTGCCACTTGTACTTGTCGTGTGTCAAGTCAAGTACATAGAGATCATCCGTCGAATGCCCAGCAGGCCCTATCCCACCCTACCAACAATCAACACAAACACCTCTCATCAGGATAAGAAACAAAAAACTTCAATAAATCCAAATCTCTTAAAGACTGACAAATCATTCACCTGAAACACAACCATAGTCCCCACTGCTCCAGCAGCATGTGCTGCCCTGGGGGATGGTGGGTCCCCAGCTGGTCTGATCCTGCACATCACAAAAAAAAAAAAAAAACCAAATCTAAGCCAGGCAAACTCCAAGAATAAACTCAGATTCCTAATAGCAAACACATCCAAAACAGCACATTTCATTATTTCAGAGGGGAAGAGATAAGATGATAAGGGAGTACCTGGTCCATTTTCTAGTGAGAACATCATATGAATGAACAGAATTGGTCACACCAGCCAACCCTACCAAACAAATCAAACGAAAAATACACTGATTAATCAACAAAGCAAAGAGAGCTTGTAAGGAGAAGCAAGGAGACAGCGAAATTACGAATGCCGGGGGCGGAGGTGGTGGCGCCATCCTCGATAGCGGTGGCGCCGCCAAAGAGGATGAGGCGTGGGCCCTGAGACTTGGTGGCAGCGACGGCGGTGAGAGTGTGGCCGCAGCGAGGGCCGGGAGCGTCGTCGTCGGTATCCCAGAAACTCTCAAGCGGCGTGTACGTCGGAGCTGGCTGCAACCACGGCTTAGAACCCATGGAAGGGCCAGATTATCGAAGCCGAACTCCCGGTTAGAATTGAATCGAAATTCGATCGGATCAAATCAAACCAAATCGCAGAAGCACACACAACAAGTAACACATGACCTCCAACGCGGAGGAATTAGGAGGAAATTGAAACACTAGGGCTTTGAAATCTTCAGCTGTGGGAACAGAACAGCGGATGGAAATGGGATCAAGTGTGAGTGAGGATTGAAGGTGATGAAAAGGGGGGGATCGGGAGGAAGTGATGATTAGGGTTTGCAAATTGGTAAACAGTCAAACCGTCAAGGAGAGAGGAGAGAGTTGAGTGATGATGATGATGATGAAGAAGGAAGAAGGAATGACAGAAAGAGTACAGCCTGGCTGGAAGAGAGAGAGAGAGAGAGAGAAGGCTTTTTGAGTTGAGTTGAGTTGAGAATTTGTGATCAGCAGAAATGATTCATCAACATTGGAGCATTGACAAACTGCAGACTGCAGTTTGTAAAGTGAAACAAGGAAAGTATTTAGGAATAATACCTAGAGTTATAATTAAAAAATTAAAAAAAAATTGGTCATAAGAGTTATAATAAAATTTTGAATTTGAATTGTCAAGGTGTATTTGGATTTTAAAGTGTTTATGTTTATAATGTATTTATAAACAACTTATTTTTATTTTTATTGTGTGTTTAAAGTAAAGTAAGTATAAAAGAAAATATCAATAAAATTATGTTGACTAAACAATTGTTATTGCTTTGAGTTTAAAATTATTTTATCTTAAATTATGTTATTTTAAATGCATTGTAAATTATTTCCACAAATCATTTTATAATTGTTTTTGTTTACAATCATAATTCACTAGGCATACAAACACATCCTAATCTAATCAATTGCAGTAAAATGCTTTTGTTATTTTTTAAAATAAATTACTTCGCCCATTAAAAAATATAGTTAATGATATTCAATATACCAACCCAATGCTTGTTTTGAAAAACCAACCCCCTTTGAAATATTTAACTAATATACGAAGTCCTTATAAATGGGAGAAAAAAAATATCGGTTGCAATTAATAAGACAAGATTGGTTATATTGGGAGTTGAAGACAATTGTCATATCATAATAATAATAACAATAAGAACAAAGTGTTTTTATAAAAGGCAGCAAAGGGAAGGAGGTTGTTCAATTGCAAAGCGAAAAAGAAGAACATACGAAAAATAATAGTGAAAGGAAAGATGAAAATTGAATCTGATAAACAAAAAAGGGAGGAAAGGAGGAGAGAATATCAGCAACGAGAACAACCAAATCCAGTTAACAAGTAAGTATCACTCACCCTTTTTAATTGAATATGTCTTGGCTCACAAGTAAAAGCGAAGTTACCTAATTTTACAACTATGAAACCCCTTTAATGGTGACATTTACATCCCCAAATGAGTACAACTTTCTGTTGCAAGAGTTAATAACACTCACACACTCATTTGAATATTTTTATAATGAAGGAATAAACATCTCATCATTGTCTAACACAAGTCATCTCCCTCAACCATCTCTTTACCACCATTTGCAATATAAATTGAACGAAAATTTAATCCCCTCATTTTGTCGCTCACCTGTTTCTTCCACTTAATTTGTAACCTGTCAAGAAGGTCATCATTTATGGATGATATCAATGTTTTTTATCGTTCTCCTATATTCGATAACCTACTACAAGGGATATCTCCACTGGTTAACTTTGAAGTCAATGGTCAACGATATCATTTAAGTTACTGTATAGTTGATGACACTTATCCAAATTAGGCGACTTTCGTACAATTAATATATCAAGCTTTCAAAAAGAGAGAAGGCTATTGTTTGTTGGCTACTCGAAAGGATATAGAACGAGCTTTTAGAGTCCTGCAAGCTCGATTTGTCATAATAAAAAAAAACAGTACTTGCATGGGATATTACTTTGGTGAGGAGGATAATGAAAGCTTGTATAATTTTGCATAATATGATAATGGAGGATGAGCTACAGAATTACAATCTTTCTATTGATCTTTCACATTTTGATTAAGTGGAGGGTGTTGACACTTCTTACTTAACGAAGTGAAGTTAAGAAATTGAGATGGGTTTTAGGAATGTGGGTGAAAAAGTAAGTTGGTTTTTTAAGGAAAGAGAAAGTGATAAAGTTGAGTTAAAAATATACTAGTGTAATTCCCGCGCTATGGCGCGTTTGCGAGGAGAAGAAAAAAAATATAAAATATAAAATATTTATTATAAGGAATAACCAAATAATAATCTAAACAAATGCCCTGTTGTTCAAGTTGATCGTGGAAGTGTTCGTGATTCTCGAAGATCTCTCATCTACGTGGGGGGAACGTCGTTGATCCATACTTCCCCATGAGACACCTTTTCCGCTATTGGGTTTCTGCCTCTGTCTCCTCGGCGTTGAGACGTCGTGTAAGTCCTTCAGCTTTCCCATGTTCTCGACATTCACAATCTTCACCCGGTGTCCTTCATCTTTCTCTCCGCTGGCCTCCTTCGCTGAGATCTTTTGTATTCGGGCTTTTGTATTTTACTTTTATTTGGTTATATCATAACGGTTAGCCCGTCTGTCTTTTTTCAGCCTCTCGTTTTCCCAGACTACGGTTGTCGTCTGGGATTTCGAATTATTTCCTTTTAAAAAAAAATCTAAACAAATGTTTGAAAAGCTTACTACAATAAAATTGTTCGGGGACAACATAGATGTTCACAAAGGGCACAGAGTTGGTGTTGTAGGGTTCGTCCATCCAAATCCTGGAGACAAAAAATTTTGAGAAGAGAATATATGAAAGTATATAGGAATGAATAAATAAAGAAATAAAGAAATATTACTTAAAATATGAAAGAATCATATATTTGGGGTAAATTGTACATAGATATACCAGACCTTGAGATTCAGTTAATGCCTCCAATTATAAAGAATGTATTACAGGAAAAATCAACGAAACTGAAAAATTAAAATTTATAGATGTGAAAAGAATCAAGGAAACTGAAAAATCAATGAATCTGAAAAATCAATTAAATGGCACACTATAATCACGGATAGATGAATATTAACCTAGTGAATTAATTAAATGACATCCTAGAATTATATACAGAGGATAAGTATGCATTTAGAATAAAATGTGCCCTTTAGGAATCTTATTTACACAACTTGTCTTGACCCGAATATCCCAAACAACAAAGCTTATGATCTCGTATGCCACAATTTCAACATTAAACCCTGCACGGAAGTAAACAATTTAATCGTCTAAGATAAAACACTCTCTAGGTAAAAAGACAGTATGAGAGTAACATTTATCAATTGCAAGTAAGTTCTAGGTATTTAGCTACACTAATTTGGGTATAACTTACAAACCTGCAAGTAAAAATGTATTGAGAATCTTTGCTTAATCCCACTATGACTAATGATAGAGTGCCGATATTTGTCCTCTCCACTTTGCACCTCCAACCATCATTAGGCTATTCCAATCACAATAATTATAGCTCCACTCATTGTCCTATACATGTTGAGCAGCAATTACTCAAAAAACTAAATAATAGTCCCAATGTAGAAAAGAAGGGAAAAGAAAAAAGAAAAGTACGCCCATAATACAAAAAACAGTAACAAAAGATGATAATTAAAAAAACATTCCATTAAATAATACACATTCGAAGATCAGCTATAATATAAGAAAACGATCACAAAGAACCAAACACACAAAAACTGAATTACATAATTGGATTTTCCAATAAAATTATAAAACATAAATGATTCGAGTGTTCTAGAGCTAGCTAAATTGCAAAAAAAATATAGAGCCAACTAAATTGCGATCAAAAGAAAATCAGATGAAGGCATAGAAAACCTTTTTATAGGGTTAATGAGTGATTCGATGACCGAATATTTGAAGCATTCCTTGAGGTAGCGTCAAATCTGCAATGTCAATAAGAAAATACGCCTCATTAAAAAAAGGGTTTTTATTCTTGATCAGATCCACAATATGTAAACACAAAGGACAAAATATTGACTTAAAAGATCTAACCTAATTTTCAATTTAGATGTAAAAGAATATGAGGCTAAAATATAACAGAGCTAAATCTTAAACGTCAAACAGAACACACTCTCTTCTAGTATGATGTTATCCTATAAGAGAAACTTGAGGTTACCAAATGAGATAAATTTACCAATGGTTGGAATAGTGGTGGCAATCTCTCCTAGAATTCCTCACTTTCAAGAGAAAGCAAAGATAAGTCACAATCAACACCTCTAGCTAAAACCTGAACATATAACATCACGGAGAAAAGATGTCACATGAATCTTGATTAACCTGAAAAATCACAAATTTATTTCTACAGTAATAAATGGAATCTTTTTTTGTTCAGAACTTAAGATAATATAATCATTTATTAAGTCAAAAGTTTCAAAGAGTAGGAGATATGTGTCAATAATTAAACTGCAACACAAATCATGCATATATTATGTATTGACAATAATTTCAATATGCAATTACTTGAGAGTAAAGCAGGCAAGTCCTCATATTTGCTTCGATTCTATCTATGGTGTGATGCGAGGATTGAGAAACTACAGGATGGATCATTAAGATTTTAAAACTCAAAGAAATGGACATCAAACATGTTAATAGCATGATAAAACAAAAACCAACTTAATGTGGGGTACTGTCTTGAGTCTTTGCGCTCTCCCACGTTCTTGGCATTCGTGGCGCGTCTTTGTTCTCCATCGACCTCCCTGTTAGATGACGTCTTGTATGGGTTGTTTGGGTTTCTTCTTTCTTCTCGGTTGATTTATGTTATTATATAGTGTTTGTATTGACGGTTTTTCGTCTGCCGACTTGATCGGCCATCGAGTTTCAGGCATGGCTGAACTCGAATTCTTTCCTAATAAAAAAAAAAACAACTTAATGTTTCAACTAAGAAGAAATTACACTTTGGCTATGTACTTGCAGTCATCTCCCATTCTTTTTACCTTGACCTAAATTGTCACAAAACATATTTTTGCATATGAAAGTCAAAGAGAAGATGACAATTTAAGCACCGACAACTTTACACATGAGAGGTAGAGAAGAATGACATTGGTCAGCTACTGATATTTTTCACCACTTAAAGCATATCACATTGACAAAATGAAATATAAAATAAAACTTTACACTTACCTGAGTATAATGTTCTACACAATGTGCATTTGTCTAAAGCTTTCCATCACCAATCATGAATGTACTACACAAGAACATCTCCATATTCACGCCTTATAACAAACAGTAGCTTAAGAGAAAAATACATTGTCAAAAACTCATAGCATACCTTCCAGTGCTTGTGAACTGTCGTTGTTTTTGTCATGGGGGGAAATAATCTGGAGCAATAGGAGTGCAATAGACCTAATGTTAAAAAAAAGATAAATAAACTGAAAATTTTGTGGCATTCATAAAGAGTTATTATTCTTGAATCTTGATGATGTATTTTGAGGAACGATAATGTCACTATTGACTTCGGTCAGCGGTTATCAAGCCCTTTTTAAAAATGCACTATCATGGGCAATATTGGCATACTTGTTAAAGACTTTATTTGGGGTGACAAATTTTTAAAAAAAATTATTCAAAAGAGTACAACTGAGCAGAGATGACTTTGAAAAGGTCAAGTTATTATGCTTATTCCAAAGAAAGAACCAAGAAAATTTGAATATCATACCTACCTTCACAACAACATTCAGAAAGGCTGACTAATTTCCATCGAGTTACAACACATGGCACGATTTTGAACCTATCGTGGAATAATTAACAAATTTTTTTGACTGTCTAAAAATGATTCTTTAATTAACGTGCCTAAACATGATTTTCTCAATCACCAAGTGAGTACATGATTCAAAGACATCACATTTCATCGTCACAAGGCAACGATTTGATCAATGGAGAAATCGGGAGAGCGGATTTTACGGTGAGAGAGATGAAGTTGTCTAAAATTGATTCTATAATCAATGGGACTAAAACATGGTTCCCCCTTCACCAAATCAGTACACATGATTCAAAGACAACAACTCATCATCATAAGTCAGTGATTCAATTAAACGAAGAAATAGTGGGAGTGAGAATTTATGGGGAGAGAGATGAGATTGAAGAAGATCTCAGAGCAATCATCAATTAAAAAAATTGGGTCAAGGTGAGAGATGCGAGACTGCCTAAACAGAATGAAAATAAAGATAATAGGGGAAAACCTTAGTTTTAGGGGACAGTTGATGCAAGGACTCATGACCAAAGGAGGCAGTGGGATGGATGCCCTATCCGTGAGGTCGACGACGGAAGTTGTATTCATCTTCACCATCGTTGGAGGCATAGGGATCTCGTACTGGCGGAGCAGAAGAAATCAATACATACACACAACAAATCTAAACTTTAAGACAATTGAACAAAGATACAGATCTGAAATTTATCAAACGTACAAAGGCAAACCCTAAATTTTCATTGAAGATATGCGGAGAAAGATGGAGATGAGGAGGCGGTCTAACCTCGACAGAGGAAGAAGACGAAGTCCTGAGGCGGTTTAACTTCGGCGGAGGAGGAAAAAGAAGGCCTGAGGCCCGAATGACCCCATGATCGAAGTCGGCAGAGGAGGAATGAACCTAGCGTTCTTTCCAGATTGTGGCCAAACCTGGAAAAAAAGAGGAAACTAACTACTGAAATTGAAGATCCATAGAGAAAGATGGAGATGGGGAGGCGGTCTAACCTTGGCGGAGGAAGAAGACAAAGTCCCGAGGCGGGTTAACTTCGGCAGAGGAGGGAGACGAAGGCATGAGGCCCGAAGGACCCCATGATCGAAGTCGGAAGAGGAGGAATGAACCTAGCGTTCTCTCCAGTTTGTGGAAAATAAAAGGTGATTGGACGGAAGAGAGTGAAACGTGGAGAGGGTGCCACGTAAGCGAAAGGAATACTGAATTAAGTAGTTATATAGATAGAGTTTGGATTCTCTAAGAGCAACTACAATGACATTTCTAAGGAGGGTTTTTAACATCAAAAATGATTTTATATTGAGGAGAGATGGCGGTCGATTCTAGAAATGATGGTAACCATATCTAATGGAGTAGCCAAACAAGAAATGCAAGAAACCAAACTATTCACATTTTTCCAACACAATGTGAGACCACAAGGAAGGGCATGCATCAAATAAACCAAATTGGTATGACACATGCATGCAATGGGGGTCACCAAGAGCATATCCAATGACTCAGGTTTTTAGAACATTTTTATTTTGTAAATTTTTGTAGTCCGTTTCGGATAAAAAAATTTGAAATTAAAAAATGAATTATATTTTTAAAAAACATAATATTTTTTAATCTAACCATAGACACCAATATTATATGTGTTAAATAAAATAAATTAATTTGTTGAATGTAAATATGACAATTATATTTTCAAAATGATTTTTCCCCTCTTTTTAGGTGTTGGCCATCTCCACTTCATTCCCTCACAACTTTCTCATTCACATCTATGCAATCTGTTACACTCTCCATCTTCCTCAATCTCCACCATCTCCATCTCCTTCATTACACAACTCTTCATCTTTGAGATGGATTCAAATGATCCACGACATCCTTACAATGTCCAGGATTTTTTGTCAAACATTAATGAATCTCCAAACCCAAATCCTCAATATTTTTCCTCTCCTCAAAATTACACACATGATCCAAACTTCCCAAATTTTCAAGATAAATTAAATGTTCATCATCCCTCTTATGCTCAAACTTACTCATACCCTTTAATTCTTCATCACAATCTCCCATTGGCCATTACCCCAGGATCTCATGGGAGCTCTTCCCGGATGAATACATGGAGCAAAGGCGAAGAAGTTCCAAGTCTCGATGAGATTCAAGCTCCATCCCAACGTGCTACTCAAGGGAGAGCCAATCGTGAGAGATGCACTCGTGGAAGAGGCACTCGTGGGAGAGCCACAACCGAAAGGGTAGCACGAGTCAATTGGAATAAAGTTGAAGATTTGTTACTCATTAGTGGTTGGATTAACACCGTCACTGATTCTATAACAAATATACAACAAACGACGGGTGTTGACAGTTCCTACTCAGCCAAGCGACCTGCGTCCATGGAGGAATACATTGACAATCGAACACAACTTCGAAATAGGATTACACATTATCAATTGAAGCAAGATTTGGTCAAACATATATGGCAGAAGTTCGAAAATGGATATTTGGGAAATTAAAATCTTGTCCTGATTTCATTTCTATGTCCTTGTATTTTGACGCTTTCTATTTCATGTACTCCATGTATTTCATTTTTGTTTCCCTTGTATTTTGATGTTTTGCGGTTTAAGTGAAGATGTTTTTCGTAATATTTACAGTCTATTTGTACTTTACATGATATTATCTTACTCCGTATTTTCGCAAAAAATTACTAAACAAATTCTTAATTATTTATCATTATTATATTATTTTATGTGAAATATAATTTATGTATAAATGATGTAAAAAATTATATTATTAAAAATATTTTAATATATAATAGATGGTGAAAGTGAAGTTAAGAAATTGAGATGGGTTTTAAGGATGTAGTCATGTAGGTAAAAAAGTAAATTGGATTTTTTACGGAAAAAGAAAGTGATAAAGTGAAGTTAATAAATCCTATAGGATTTTACTGATGCGGATGGTCTAAGAGATTATGAAGCTTGGGTTTTAGTCTCCCCTCCTACTAAATAGAAAAATTGTTTGCCCAATACACTTAAAATGAACTTAGCTTGCAGTGTTTATGTAGGTTTAGAATGTGTTCAACTAGATTTCATTATACTGGTTAATTAAGCGTAGTTGCTTTTGGATTGAGAGGGATGAAATATATTAGTATTGTCATGCAAAATAAAGAAGAGTTAAATATTTAATGATGATTTTAGAACATTTTTTTTAGGAGGGGAGGGTGGCTTTTGGACTTAACGTTGAAAACACAAGTCCATAACGATTCAAAATAACAAAATTAATTTCTTCAAGTTGGAGATGATTCAAAATAACAAAATTAATTTCTTCAAGTTGGAGATGATTCAAAATAACAAAATTAATTTCTTCAAGTTGGAGATGCGGGGGATCGAACCCCGTGCCTCTCGCATGCAAAGCGAGCGCTCTACCATTTGAGCTACATCCCCAATTTATTATATTTTTTCAACATTACTATGATAACTAGTTTTTTTTTTAATTTTTGGGCTTTTTAATTTATAACTTGAATATGTTGTACATTTTGATCTTCTTTTTTTTTTAAAAAAAATAATAATAATAAATTTCACAGTTTTTTGCTTGTGTATCTTTAACGGTTTGTTAAAGTGTGTTTATTTGGCAAATTCATGTAGTAATTAAATGGGAAATTCAACATGTTATTTTGAGTATGATAGTAAAAAAAAAGTAAAATCTGAATTTTCACTAGGCACCTTGCAAAACTAAACCTTGCGAATAACTGACATAATAATTATTGAACTTAGTTACATCGGTTTTTCTAACATATGTCCTGGTGGTATAAGTTTAGCATCCATATTAAGACGTTAAATCAAAATAGTTTAATGAGATTAAACCCTAAATAGACAAATACATTTCAATATGTGTTTCAAACCTGACTCTAATTGTTCACCCTATTAAAGGTTATTAGAGCTCGTTTGGTTTAACACGGGAATAACAATTCCTGGGAAGTTGCTTCCCATGAATTGAATTCCCACGAATTGCAATTCCTGGGAATTGAAATACGGAGTAATATGTTTGGCTGGATTTTAGATGGTAGGAATTAAAATAAGGGAATTGGAAATTTCTAATTATAAAAGGTAAAATTGCAACTTACATCCGAGAAAGTAGGTAAGTTAAATTCCTTTAAAATGGAGAAATTCAAATTCCTTAGAATTTAACTTCCTGGATTTTCATGTGACAAAAAATCCAACCAAACATATATATTTTATCTACACTCTGGGTTTTTCAATCACCAACCAAACAAGCCCTTGTTTACATTCCAATTTGAGACGAGGTGAACCGCTAAACCGTTGATCTGAAATGAGATAGGTCAAGCCCGAGTCGGGGTGGCCCAGTGGTGTTGAGCAAGGGGAGGGGTAAAGAGGTCCCTCCACCTCTTTCCTTGGGGGAAAGATAGGCCATTGTCCCTATTCTCTTTACATACTTGTATAAATGGATCCAATATAGTCATATAATATAGTAATTGTTATTAATATACATACCAAAAACCCCGGGAAAACACCATGAAAAAAAAAACACACATTAGATCCTAATTAATCAATCAATTAACAAAACCCACACAAAACAAAAATTGGAGTAAAAATGAAGAATTATATACAATGAATATTGAGGAATCACTCCTTCCATTCAAGGATACGCTCGCCCTTGGGGTTGCCTTCAGCGAGGAAGTAGATGCCATCGGGGCGAAGCTCCCAGTTGCACTTGTTTTTAGAGCACTTCTTGCCTTGCTTGCTGAGGGAGAAGAGTGGTCCTTCCATGTACTTGTTCTGCCAGTAGAACTTGCACCCGAACGGTTGGTCGTCAGCGATCAAGAGGTTCCACTTCACCTCCTTGTCGTTGGCCACCGGGTACGTCCCTAGCTGCCCCTTGTACGTGCACTCCGCTATGTTCATCTCCGCCTCCCCAAGCTTGTTCGTTATTATCACCTCGAAGTGCGCTGACTCCGCCGCTGCTGCGTGCATTCCCGCCACCGCCACCACCACCAGCGCCCGTAGGATGGAGATTGCATTGCAAGATGCCATCGATCTCCTCAAATTAACTTAAATTGCTTCTTTTTTTTAAGCTTCTTTCTTTGATTTAGGAAGGAATATTGGTTTGGGAGATGAGTCTTTAATAAGTTGGTGTGTATTATTGGGGGGTTTCGATCATCGAAATGATGGATTTGGCTTGTTCTTCGGCAAGCCACGTTTTGTTGAGGATGTGCTTAATTAAGAATTTAGGGCATGTGTTGATGATTCATTGAGATGAATTAACTATTTTTAATAAGCATTTGATTTATATATAGAAGGGTTTTTTTTTTAAATTGATACTCATTGTTAGTAAATACTTTCTCCCAATTCGGTCATCATTAATTTCACTCACAAATATCAATTTTTGAATTGCATATATTATGTATGAGACATTTTTTTTAAATATATTATTTACATATTAATATAACTATTTTTTAAAAATGAAATAATCTAATTTAGTATATATATAATATATCTAAGTTTATTCTTATTTATTTAAATTGATAATTATATAACCCGTGACCGAGAAGCTTTCTACATAAAGGTTGAATTATTGATCCCAACATAACTTCTAGACCCAAAAGAATGAGAAAAATATTACATTAATTGCATTGACAAATATAATTAGAGAGAAATATAAATAACTCAAATAGTAAAAGCGGAATCAATATCATCTTTTGAAGGTGTAGAGGTTGTGTTCGGATCGAAAAATGTGTGTTATATAATTGTAGATGAATATCACGGGTTATTTGAAAACGATTAAGGAAGTGGTCAAGGTTTTTACCGTAGCCATTCAAGTTCACATATGTACTAAACATTAATTAAGAAAGCGGTAAATTTCTCAAACTTAAATAATCATAATTCAATACTTCGTATCTCAATTGGATCTAATATTAATCATAATGCAATACTCCGTATCTCAATTAAATCTACTATGCATAAACGTGTATTTCATGAAGGGATTAATAGAAGTATAAGAATTATCGTTACGACTTGATTTTCCTGCAAAAATAAATCCAATAGGATGGAATGGATCATAAAATAACTTGATTATAGAAATGGGAAATCATTAACCCTACGCCATTGCGAATTCGCTTGATAATTGGTCATTACAGCTACAAAACGCTTTGATTGGGTACTCGGCTTGCTAATTGGTCATTGCAACTACAAAACTCTCTGATTGAGCACTCGGCTTTACCGGATTGTCTCCATGAAGCTATGTACTCAAAGTCTTAAACTCTTCAATTTCTTAGCAATATCTAATGAAGAGCAATAGCCAGCTTTAAACCAAGCAATATCTAATGAAAGGCACTAGCCAACTTTAAATGGAGTTGGGTGCCCTACTATATCAACCTGATTTTTACATATCTAAACCAAACTCAACAAGTTAAAATAAATTGCTTGCAATGAAATTTCCACATAAAACAAGTTGTCATTACATCCTATCAAGTCTTGACAGGAAACCTATCTTTACATAATCTTTTGGCAAATACTACATCAAATACCCCGTATTAATCTAGTCTATGTTACCCGGACACTTCTACGAAGGTCCGTATCTCGTATCGTGTCGCATCGGATACTCAGATACGCCCCGATACGGCTCGGATACTCGTGTCGAAGTATCCGATATGGTCAACGTATCGTTGACTGGTCTAAAGTGGGTTGGATACTTCTAGGATACGTATCGAATACTCCGATACGACATTTATTAATATTTTAATGAAATAAAAATTAAAAACCCTAAATCCCCATCAGAGATTCAGAACATTGTACGCTCAATCTCTCACTCGACTTGCTTGCTCCTGCTACTACGGTGCTCAATCTCCCTCCCCAGACCACAGCCAGCCACCGGAGTTGTCCATCACCGCCGGCCGGCCGGCCACTGCTTTCCTCACCGGCCAAGTTTGTCGTCCTTTGTTTCTTTTTCTTCTTGGTCAATCGATTTATTCGATAGAGAGTAGAAACTAGTGGTCTGTTGCTGTTCAGATCTAAAACCCTCCTATCACCCCTCTTTCCTTCTCAGATCTGATGTCTACTTCTGATTCCTCAATGAATGCAACTGCAAGTAGTGCAGCTAGTGCCCCCAAAGCGCTTCACATGAAGCATCGGCTGAATATGATAATGTTTTCCCTCTTTGGAAATTTGTTGAAATTATTGATAAGCAAACTAAGGGAGGTGGGAATACTACATGGAAATGTAAAATTTGTAGTGAAATAAAAAAAGGTTCATATACACGGGTTAAGGCTCATTTGTTGAAGATGGAGGGCATTGGAGTTTCACCCTGTGCAAAAGTTACTTCTCAGCAGGTTCGGGATATGAAAAAATTAGAGAGTGATTATGTGGAAAGATTGTAGAATAAAGCTCCTAAGAAGGTTTCACTTCCGTCTGAAACGACATCAACTGTTGCTAGATCACTTGGTGGTATTTGTGCTAGTTCTAAAAGTGCTCATACATCATTGAAGAGAAGAAAGATGGATAAAACTATTGCTGATGCATTTGACATGAATGCTAGGGATCGGCTTGATTGTGAGATTTCTAGAATGTTTTACACTGGTGGATTGTCGTTTAATCTTTCAAGGAATCCTTACTATTTGAGCTCTTATGCCTTAGCTGCTGACAGTAACCTAGGTGGTTATGTGCCTCCAGGTCTTAATCGTTTAAGGAACACGTTGTTGGACCAAGAGAAAAAGCATGTTGAATTCTTGCTCGAACACATTAGAAGCCTTTGGCTAGAAAAGGGAGTCACTATTGTCTCGGATGGATGGAGTGATCCACAAAGAAGGCTATTAATCAACTTTATGGTGGTTTCTGAAGGTGGTCCTATGTTCCTTAAAGCGGTTAATTGTGATGGGGAAGTGAAGGATAAAGTCTTCATTTCTAAGTTGTTAATGGAGGTCATTGTTGAGGTTGGTTATCAAAATGTGGTTCAAATTGTGACCGATAATTCGAGCAATTGCAAAGCTGCTGGAGAAATAATTGAAGGAAAATATCCTCACATCTATTGGACTCCATGTGTTGTTCACACGCTCAATTTGGCATTGAAGAATATTTGTGATGCAAAGAATGTGGAAAGCAATCAGGAAACATACGATCTTTGTCATTGGATCACGGTTGTTTATAGTGATGTGATGAAGATAAAGAACTTCATCATGAATCATGGAATGAGATTATCCATGTTCAACAAGTTCACACCGCTCAAGTTGCTTTCTATTGCCGATACACGCTTTGCTTCTGTGGTAGTTATGCTCAAGAGATTTAAGCTCATTAGGCGTGCTTTGGAGTCCATGGTTATGGGTGAACAATGGTCTTTGTACAAAGATGATGCACCCACCGCAAAATTTGTGAGGGACACTGTTGTTAATGAAGATTGGTGGGAGAGATTGAATTATGTTGTTGAGTTCACAGCACCTATCTATGACATGATTAGAGTTTGTGATACCGATAAGCCTTGTCTTCATCTTGTTTATGAGATGTGGGATTCCATGATTGAGAAAGTGAGGAAGTTGATTTACAAACATGACGACAATGCTGAGTTAGAGGGTTCTGAGTTTGCTGAGGTTATACATAATATTCTTATGAGTCATTGGGGAAAAAGCCATAGACCTCTTCATTGTGTAGCTCACTCTTTGAATCCAAGGTAACTCAACAAATTTAACTCTCCTCTTTATTGTGTTTCTTTTCTACAATTTGCAATAGTAAAATAATAGATTTTAACTCTCCTTTTTATCGTGTTTCTTTATTTTTGAAGATATTATAGCCCATCATGGCTTGCAGAAGATCCAACTAGAGTACCACCACACAAGGATCCAGAAGTTTCTTCTGAAAGAACAAAATGTTTTCGAACACTTTTCCCGAACATAAGTGACTACAAAGCAGGGGCTAACTGAATAGCATCATTAAGCATTGCAACACCCCTCTTCTGCAACTTTCCCTTACCACCGTTGATCATTCTAATCACTCAAAACCTTTCTCCATTCTCTGACCACTCAGCCAAAAGGACCTCACTCACTTGTTTCAAGAAGAAGCAATCATGGACATTATTGCACATAAGGACTACATCATATCAACTACCATTTATATCAATAGCATCATTAAGCATTGCAACAAGTATCAAAAGTCTCAATTTACCGTCATGCTCGAAATTATCACATAACACCATATATGAATAAAGTCAATTCAACTAGCAAGTTTCATCATAATCTTAGCTAATAAACAGTTCAGATTCTCGGCATTTGCAGTTCACACTATATAAGATAGGAATTTAGATCATGCTTAGCAACTCAGAATAGCATCACATCAAGTCATCAAGGCACATTAGGACTGTAAGGCATCGAATCATATCATCATAGTCAACAGACAATCAAGCAACAGTCATCACATCAACAAGCAACTTTCAACATCAAGTCAGTGCAAATCATCATCAACAAGCTCAGAAAGGGTTAGCAATTCGAATATAGGATGCTCCCACCTGCAAGTCATACCATACTTATCAATCGTAATCCTTGAAGCGAGCTTGTTCCGTCGACATATCGATCCTGGGGCCCGTGGGTTATGGGCCCACGCTTCCGCTGCGCTGCTCTATCGCTATTCGTCTTCCCGATCCCTTTTTTCCATGCGGTCGCTCATCCAAGGTAACGCGTAGGAGTTTAAGTTAGCGGAGATAGGGGAGTGACAAGAGCGGACGGCCCAATGTTCCTTTCGGAGACGGAATAGACCAAAGCTAAAGACGACGTGACTAGAGACAAGACTCCGACTCAGGAATAGCAATGATGCCTTTATGGAAGTCCATTAGGGTACCATTTTGACAAACAAGCATGAATTCACTATGGAGCATATCCATCACATCAATTCATACTAACATGTACCTATCTCGGGGGAAACATTAGTATTCATATCAAAGACACAATCAAGTCCTACGCTGATGCATGTGAAACAAGCTAACATTCTAGTATTCCATGGGAACGGATATGCCTAGCAACTTCAAGCAAGATAGGCGGAACCAACAATGATCGTATATGATTCGAAGTCAAGCGGAATTTAGTGAAGATAACGATCAACATGCATATGAATAATGTAAAAGCATGGTATACAATCAACAATGAGTCAAAGTATATCATGGCAAGGCATATTATAACAATCAGATGACGCGTCATAGAAGGACACATAAGAGCAGCATAGTAACTATCACATCTAACAACAATGATCACATATTAGGTCATGTATGGCACGGAATCCTATGACGAGATCCATTTAGAGAGCATCGATCCTACACGATCCTAGCGATATATAATGCGATACAAGCATAGTCAAGAGTCATTTAGAGGAGTTAAACATAATATTCGCGAAACAGGGCATCACCAAAAGTAACAAGAAGGACATCATGGGTGCTAGATCATGCTAAGAACGAACCACCATAGAGTACATATATGGTACAATAGTTGTCGCATCACGGAACAAGTACAACACGTGATCATTTAGCGGGTCATATTGGAAATCATAAGTCTCACAGGATACTAATAGCACACATCGAACATGAGTACAATTAAAGTAATTCAACTAGGTTCATTCCGATACTCATGCGTTGTGCATAGGCAAAATCAGGATATAGAGTGGTGTGTGATCATGCGAGGTGTCGAGTCATAGGTTCATGCAAGCACAAGGAGCCATCATAGAGTAATAGACATCTTTACCAGGTAAGCATGCTAGGTTGATCATCACGGAAAGCTAGTCAATCATCGGATTCAACATTAAACTCATCAGGACGAGTGTAACATGTTAAGAGAAAAGAAAGAGGAAAGAGCCACACTATCAGGTACCTAGTTCAAGAGTGAATCAACAATAACGTAGGCAAAGTAGAACTCGCACAAGTCACAACCAAGGGCCCAACATGTTACTAGTGGTTCAATATAACATATGGTACATACATGCACTTGCAAAATAATCAACACATAATATGACTAGAATAGTGGCACGAGAGGAAAACGCAACGAGGTATAGAGCAAGTCTAAGCAACATGGCGACATGACTAGAATATGGGGACATGAGCTCGAATCAACACATAATACGACAAAACATGCATTCCTCAGGGTTCAATTATAACACATATTCTCCGTTCAACACAACTAACACACACAACATTAACTTGCAAAATAATCAACAATAGTTAATCTGACGAATACGAAGTAGATGGGCATGATATAGATTCTTGTCACAAAATGAACGATAAGTATCGAGGCATCATCGGCTAGCATGTTAAAGAGTACATCTTATGAGGCATTCATATAAAGAAGAGTCGATCACACTATCATGAACCTATTCACAAAGAGGGTATCAATTATACAACTTCGTGGCATATGACATATTTATTCGTGCCCTAGTAATGCGATATACTAAACAGATCATGTCGGGATGATATGGACATAATAAATGTAGTTCGAACCTATACAATGGTCATCATGAGCATCAAAGCACATAAGCACAAATTCACACTAAGGATCAATTGTAGGTCAAGGAATAGTGCATATAGAATCACACAATCATGAACAGGGCAATCAAGATAACCCGATAGGGGTCCATAAGGGCAACATTGACTCTCCCTAACTGACTCACCACCCATCTTTCCCGTGAGACTCGGATACAACTTTTTGGGGTAAGAAGACACTGATGAATCGTCATAAGAATCGATAAGGACAACCTCGTAACATCTCTCTCTCTAACTCGGAATTTCATCAAGGACCATCTTCCAATACTCTCTCGGACATCCTCTATATCCAATCATGATTCCCGACACCATGTGTTTACCAACCCGATTCCCGTGGAAGACCGATATTCGAAGGGAGGACTCGATTGAATTGTCAAAAGGGTTCATAAGGAAAGGGACGGTTCCACAAAAGCTGAGCTTGACCATATACGAAGAAGGGTACTCCCGCTATTCCGTTCGCACAAATCGTTCAATATTCATTCAATAGTTAGAACATAACAATCAAATCTTTAGCATATCAAGCACTCAATCATAGAATCAGTTAATGGCAATTACAATGATCTCCTTGGAGTCCTCCCGACCCATCTGTAAAGAACAAGCTAGTATTTCGCCTACCCATTTCCGACTACATCCAATAGGGATGGTCTATCGCCTTTTCTACCCACTCGATCCCTTATTAGTTGGTTCTCCTCTTTTATCATAAGCCAAGTTCATATTTAGTCCAATTGAGTTAGACATTTTAAGTTCATTTTGCCCCTTTAAAACGCTTTTAAATCTTCGAAATCCGTGGGCGGTTTTCCAAAACATACACCCGACCCTTGTGTACCCGAATTGCACAACCTCGCTCTGATACCAACTTTGTAACGGCCCAGATATAAATATCCGGGATACGTTTCGAAGGTCAGATACCTTCGTTCGGATGTTGCAATTCAGGTACGGGCCGAGGTTTCAAACCTCTAATCAGTCGAAGTTTCATAAATTCAGTTTAAGCGAAAGTGAAGTGGAAATATGATTTAGATACAAAAGCCACGACAAGGCCGGGTCAAAACCAAACATAATTCTAAAGTCGGATGGCCAGATTAGCGGGGTTAGACAGATTTCTTTGCAATCGCCGAGGGACTTTCCCACGCCATATAAACAGAGAGCAATCATACCTAAAAACAATGGGTGCGAGTGGGGTCAGACCGAGGCCCCAACACGCTCTGTCCAGCAAGCGAACATACACATACGCTAATAATAAGGATGATGCAGATGCGGAAATTAAATCACACTAGCATGATCCTAATTTACAATATGCGAGAAATAACTGTAAAGGCGCCCAAAGAATGCCAAGTGGCATGTCCCTCTCCTACCTCTGCACCCCTTTCCGTTAGTGCAGAGATCGGCCGGTTCGATGCTATAGCATATCATATCTCATCATCATATCTCATCATCATAACATAAATTAAAATAAATAAATAAATCATGCCCGATGGTGCTGGGCTATCATCATGCTCATATCGACTCGATAGACTCAGGGTACCCGATGGGGCTGGGCTACCCTATGACCCTAGCAAAGACTCTAGGACTATCACAGATATGGCCGTTCTGTTTCATACGCGTAAAGAAATAGAATGCTCAATCACAAGTGCACCCTAGCATGATACTACATGGCATGCTTTAATGCTTATGCAACACCTAGTATGTCATACATTCACAAGCCGGTAATCTCTTTCGAATCTGAGTAAGCCCATAAAGGAACTTACCTGAATAAGCCGAACAGCAGAGAACAAGGCAGAGCAGAATCCAAGAAATGAATCACCGATAGCAAGCAACGTCCAACATTCACAAACACCTAATAACATATAAATGCATAAGTCTATCTAATTCACACAAGGCGCCCCTAACTATCATACATCTCTTTTCAAATCTCATTTCAGATTATTTCATCTCATTTCATCACAAACCATATCTCATTCCATGTTCATCTCATCTCATCATCTCATTTTCGAAACAACCTCTCAAGGAACTCAACTTAGAAAATCAACAATTCTTTTTAAAATGCTTATCTAAATCCCGACATTAAACATTTAAACCTTAAAATCAATTTCCAAAAGTCATATTTAAATCCTCATAACTCCTCATATTTATAAATCAAAACCAACAATTCGCTTTAAAAATTCCCAATTCACATAGTTAAATCCTCATAAAATTGCATCAATTAAATAATCCAATTCATATTATTTTAAAACAACCACAATATAAAATGATAAATTACCAGAATATTATAAAAATCCCCAAGATAATTAATATTCAAATAATTCAACACTTGTTGCCCATAAAATCTCAACCAATCCATAAATGTATACATAACCCAATATCAATTATTTTTACTTTTAAAACCTCCTTTAAATATATATATATATTAATAATCTCATAATATATAATTATACATAGTCATTTTTCCAAAAATCAAAAATATAAACTAACATATAAATATACACTACCTAGCATATATAATATATAAATATACAACCGAACAAAATAAGAAAACATAACCCAAACCTTATTAGAAAACCCACACAAACCAGCCCAAACCGAAACCAAACCCAATCCAGTCAGAAGCCCAAGACCCGGATAACAACCCCAACCCAAATTCCAACCGGACCATCAAAATAAAATAAAAGAAGATGGGCCCACGACCCCACCCGGAAGAATCAACAAGAGAAGGGAGGGGGATCCGGATTTTGCAAAGTAATATAACCCGTAAGGGTTTCGGGTCGGCCCAACCCAACAAGAAAGAAAGAGGGCTCCGCCTCCTTCAAGCTCAACAGAGCTCTGTCCCGCCGGAGGAGAAAACAACGAGGAGGAAGAAGAAATAGGTCCGGCCGACGTTACCTTTCAAGGCCCGACTCAACCCAGGCAAAAATGATTAAAGGAGAGGGAGGAAAGAGGTTCACCGAGAGGATTAGATTCGGATGTGAGGGCTCGTTGGAGACGCTCAAAGCTCCGTTCGGCTTCGTCGGAGTCGGAATCGAAGAGTTCTTGGCCAAGGAAGACAATGGGATGTCAAAGGTGGGTTTTTATGGAGGCTCAGAGCAGAAGGGATGAAGTGGCTTACCAAAGCGATATCGGAAACAGGGGAGGTGTCCACGGGGAGACGGCACCGGCAACTCCAGGGATCTCCTGGTGGCTTCTGCTGCTGCTAGGTTGCTGCTCGGCTCGGCCTTGACTCTTCGGAGTCCGAAGATGGTCAGGCCGTCGCTTGGACTCCAATGGAGGGGAGGTGTGGTGGCTCCTCGGCAGAACAGAGGAGAAGGATGGAGGCTGCGGCTCCGCTGCTCCTAGCGGCTCGTCGACGTCGCCGAAAACGGAGGCAGCTCCCGGTGGCCTCGGATGCGCTCAGGAACAGAGGGAGATGAAGGTGAAGGTGGTGATGAGGTGTGGTCGGGAGGAAAAAGGAAAGAGATGGAGAATGGAGAGAGGTGATATGGGAGATGGGAGAGTGTTTGAGTTTGAACCCAAAATGAAAGGGGAGGGTGGGTTGTCTGGGTTTACAACAGATAGAGGGAGGGGTGGTGCAGTTGGCTGCAGAAGGCAAGTGGAAGGGAGAGGGAGGGGGACCATTGCAACTTGCAATATGTGTGTGTGTTGTGATTGCAGGCAAGCTGCCGAGAGAGAGAGAGAGAGGGAGAGAGAGAGAATAAGGAAAAAAGGTAAAATAAAATAGGGAATAAAAGAGGTTCCCACAAGATATTTTGAACCCGAAAAATATCCCGAAACCGGCTCGCCCGAACGAATCCCGACTAAATCGAATTTATTTAAATTTAATTTACTAATCTCAATATAACGGAAAATTAAATTAATTTAAATCAAAACTCGGAGTTTAAATTAATCTTTATTAATACTCGGACTCGAAGTCGAAAATCAAATCCCGTCAAAAAATCCTAATTTACATTGATGCCGGAATGATTTTAAACCGAAACTTGATACTCGGGGACGGGTTTTTATTCCATTTTTACAAATTGAATAAAATAATAGTATATTTAATTAAAATAATATTAAAATAATATAAAAATATATTCGGCCTTTACATACACCATTGTTAAAAGGTGGTCATATCTTTCTTTCACTGCATTTAACATATATCCATATTTAAAAAAAATGCTTCATAAAGCCTTGGGGATCAACTCTCAAGACAGGGTATTACTTGATGCTCCTTGCAGTGGAACTGGGGTAAGAGCGTAAGACTACAGAGCAAAATTTGGTATTTCTGGCTTTACTTTTTTTTTCTTTTTTAAAAAAAGTACTGAAATTTCTTTACTTCAAAATTTCACAGATGGCATGACATTTATCCTCAGGTTATTTCTCAAGATGAATCAGTGAAAACATCAAAAAGTCTTGAAGAAATACAGAACTGTGCTCAATTGCAGAAGGTGTTTTCCTGATTTGGACCTCAGCAATCACTTTTATCCTTTATATTTACATGATCATTTTTTTTATTTGTTCCTTTATAGATCTTTTCTGTTTGCTTTTCAGCAACTAATACTAGCTGCAATTAGGGTTGTTATATGAACTGAACAGCTCGAGCTCGGCTCGGGATCGACTCGAAAAAAGCTCGACTCGAGCTCGTTCACTTACCTAAACAAGCCAACCTTGAACAAGATTTTCAGCTCGGTTAAAAGCTCAGCTCGTTCAATTTAAGCTCGAATAGCTCGAGTTTTATAGGATTTCTAAAATTTCCTTTAAATTAATATGTTATGATCAAGTAGAACCGCTTAAAGCTCGATAAAAATTCGGCTCGAGTTCGTTCATTTCCTAAACAAGCCAAGCTTGAACAAAAAAATAAGCTCGTATGAAAATTGGGCTCGGCTCGGCTAGAGCTCGTTTAACAAACGAACCAAGCTTTAACATGTCAGACTCGGCTCGTTCGTCTCGAATAACACCCCTAGCTGCAATTGATTTGGTGGATGCTAATTCAAAATCTGGAGGGTATATTGTATACTCAACATGCTCCATCAGATCATGGTTGTTGAGGTATGTTGGCATGATATTACTTTGTTCTTTTATGTGTGCTTTGGCTTCTAATCCTTGAAAACTATAAATCTTTCATAATGAAGCAATTATTGATTATGCCCTCAAGAGGAGGAATGTGAGAGTGGTTCCGTGTAGACTCGACTTTGGCCGTCCCGGGTAATTAGAAGTTTCATGTGTTCTCCCCTTTTCCGTGAGCTTAAACTGATTGAAGGTTATTTCTAACATTTAATTTTCATGTTTTAGGTTCATTTGATTCAGGGAACACCGATTAGGTTAAACTGATTGAAGGTTATCATGTATTTGTTACTCGTGTGTTTGTGCGTTTTGTTAATAAATTATAATTAATTATATTAAAATTATTTTTTTATTAAATTTTATGAAAATTAAAATAGTTTATAAATATATAATAACGTGAATTTGATTAGGTTAATTAAGATATGATTTTTGTAGGTAAAATAAATCAATGTAAAATGATAGATATTTATATTCAAATTAATGTAAAATTTTTATAAAAATAATTAAGCTAATCAAATCCATGTTATTATATATTTATAGTCGAAGACATGTTTTGTTCATATTGATAAGTTAAATAGCTCAAAGAATAATATAAATATTTTGATGATGAGATTTTATTGTTCAATAGATAATTAATTAATAATGAAATCTTATCATTAGATATAATGAACTAAAATAATCAATCTTAATGACTAAAGATAAAATAATTCAGGGCAAAATATTTATTAAATAACTCATGGTAAAATGATAGATTTTGTAACCACTTAAGATATGACATGGACACATAGAATATCAGATGATACGTGGATAAATCTCGTATGTGTCCGACGGATACCGCGCTAGGGGAATGATACACCATATAAAACACATAGATTAATACGGGTATATATATCATTCGAAATTTATGATTAGTATGATTACATAATAAAATTTAAAAATCCCGTGCGTGACGCACGGAGGCTAGTTTGTAATTAACCTCGAGATTAATTATAATATATGAATGTCTATTTAAATAAAATATCAAAAAATATTATAGTCTATTAAAATAAAATTAAGGTGATTAATACATCTATAATGTTCAAACGTTCATAACTTTTTACTCAGATATCAGATTATGACGTATTATATATCAAAACGAAACTATCGATGAGGGTAATACATCTAGGTAATTTATCGGATGAGAGAGAAGGTAGCTGCTCCCCAGGCTCCGCCTCTTATTTCTTTATTTATTAAAATCTTATTTTATTACTCCATTCCACTTTATATTTTATTATTCTTATTATTAATAATAATGATTAACTATTGATTATTACTAATTATTAATTATTATCATCATTCCACAGTAACAATAACATCTAATTCAATAAAATAAAACCGACACATATACAATTGAAATATAAAATCAAACATCAAACAATAAGAAAAAAAAAAAAAAAAAGCGTACACACCAATAGATATGTTAAACATACATTTAATTGGCATCCCTTATCATTTGTGTTGTATGTGTCAACTTTGCTTCAAAAGTGTTTGTTTTTGTAGTCTGCTTCAGTATTCAGATGTACATCAATTTCCTCAGCACAAGATCTAGAATAGTTTCAACCCCTCTTGACTAATGGTCAACTGCCTATTTCTTCTTTCTCTACATTCCTCTATGAAGATAACTAATCTTAAATTCTTATTTTATGTCCAATACCACCGGTACTTACTTAGCAGTAGTGAGTAGATCGACTTAGCTTTAATGAGGAGTGGGAAAATCAAAATTGCCCCCGTCCCTCAATCAAAGAAGTACAGTAGGACAATCAGTATCCGTAGAGTCGTACTTTAAACTGAATGAGATTTTCCCACTCTAAATACTTTGAATCATCTTGCTTGCAGTATTCAACGCAAGAGGGATGAGATCCTTAGTAGTAGAAAAAGAGAATAGAAACAGAAATCGCTAATCCAATTGGTTGATGCAGTTTTGGTTGATTCCTCACCTGCTACGATCAGAGTTGCTCTACCCGATCGTTTTAGTATGAACGATTGGATTATGCTTGAAGACGCTCTCCCTCAAAAAAGAAAGAGGCAGCCTTCCCTCGGTTCAGATTAGCTCTTTCCTCACCGCGGATTAACGATGTCTTAGCTGAACCAACCTTCAAGTCTAAGGGAAAGCATAACCACTCGATAAAGAAAGTGAAGCAAGTCCCTTAGCTCGGTTGATGCTCTTGTCAATCAGTGTTCTTTTCATGTCAAATTGAAGATTATGTACTAATTGATGTATTTGAGAATTCAAACATACCCAACTGAAAAAAGATAATATCCCGTTTCTTAATTCAAATTTGAGTTTCTCAATAATGTAAACCAATAAATTACTTGAATATCCTTGTACAAGTGATTATAGATTAAAAAAGTTGTAAAACAAGTTAAAATAAGTAATTCATTTTTTCTGGGTCCAAAAACACATACAATGAAGTCTAAACATCATATAATGATACAAGATTCTGCCATTAGATCGCTTTAAATGATAAAATCACAAGATGATCTCTATCGTAATCCATTTCACAAATCAAAAACAAACAAAAAATGCAAATAAACTTAACAATAAATCTACATTTTTCAAGATACATTGGCAATCCATTGTTGATCAAATTCTTAAAAACTAAGCTGGTCAAAGACCCATCGCTCCATGAGAAGAAACGCAGAACCGGCGACAACCACATCGCCGGACGACTAGTAACCCAATTGCAGTTATAACGATTTAATCGATTCATCAATTCTTGAGATTAACAACTCAATCAACTACAAATAGGTTTCCGCAAACTATTAGTTAATCAATCAAACCAACAAAGAAGCCAAATTGAAATTATCAACAAGCTAATCATAACACTCATCACATAAGCCACCAGTCAATTACACCAGATCTCCCAAAAAGCGTAATTTTTTCCGCCATTGATTTAAACCAGAAAACATAAAAACCCTAAGAGCTAGTGAACTTGGTAACAGCCTTGGTCCCCTCAGAAACGGCATGTTTAGCGAGCTCGCCGGGAAGAACAAGGCGCACAGCAGTTTGGATCTCGCGAGAAGTGATAGTCGGCTTCTTGTTGTAGCGAGCGAGCCTGGAGGATTCCTGCGCAAGCTTCTCGAAGATGTCGTTGATGAAGCTGTTCATGATCCCCATCGCCTTGCTAGAGATCCCAATGTCCGGATGAACTTGCTTCAAAACCTTGAAGATGTAGATCTTGTACGTTTCGACGCTCTTCTTCGATCGCTTCTTCTTCTTGTCGCCGGCGGCGCCTCCTTCCTTGGGAAGCTTCTTCCCGGCCTTCGGCTTCTTCTCGGCCGGAGCTTTCTCGGCGGCGGTCTTCTTCTCCTCCGCCGGCTTCTTCTCTGCGGGCTTCTTCTCGGCCTTGGGCGCCATTGGAATCGATGAAAAGAGGTTTAAGCGGGAGCGGATTTGTGAATTTGAGAGCGGAGGGAATTTCGATTGCTGTGAGATGAAGAGTTCGGAGATGCGTTTTCTTTTTATACGTGATGAAACTTGGACGCTATTGGTTGGAAGTGGGGGTTGAGGATTGATGACGTGGAAAGCTTTGGATCGTTCGATACTGGGAAAGAAAAGAGGAGAATGGATGGCTCTAAAGGAAGCGGATTTGTGAGTGGCGGATTGATGACCTGGCAATTTTCTTTTTCAGGCGGGTACTGCTAGTAGACTAGAAGGAAATACGGAATATTCAAACATGGAACTATCCGAGAAAGAAAAACAAAATACCAAAAAAATTATTTAGTGACAATACGCATAAGTTTAAGGGTGTGTTTGAGATTATTTTTGAGGTTATCAAAACAAATTATATACTCCCTTTGTTCGCAAATACATATCCTTCTTATTGACATATTTAGAAGTTAAAAATTATACTTATTTTTTTAATAATTATAAAAAAAATGGTAAGCAATAATTATAAATTTACTATTTATAAGTTTGTAATTATTGTAAAAAATATTCTATATAGTTTTTATGTCATACAAAACGTGTTGAAAAAATAAAAAGACATGTTTGAGGATTATGAATGATGTTAGTATATGTTTGAGGATTATGAATGATGGAAATTATTTTTGGGGATTATGGGGTGGAGAAGATATAAATTATTTTTAAAAATACTTTTGTTGGTGTTTAGCTATATGAGAATTTTTTTTAATATAAAATGAGAACATACAATTTTGTCCTCGATTATTTAATCATCAACTAGCGAGGATTTTTGGCAAGGGAGTTGAATAAAAACAATTTGTCCCCATTAAACTCTCATAATGCATTCCCGCTCAATTTGGATTCTTGCACCCTTGTTTCATTTTGAGTTTTTTCTCCACGACAATGGAATGAAAACCGCGTCTAGATAGTTGTCTAGGCAATGCCTAAGCACTAGGTGGCCTCCAACCATCTAGTGTTTTTAGAATACTGCCACATACCACAAAGTCTTACTTGGCTCCAAAGAAAAAGACCATGATTTTTAAATTCATAAGGGTTGCTTGAAGTTGAGTTGTCGTGGGGATCAACGTTCTTGTTTATGGTGCTAATAGACAAGATGAATCACCTTTAATGAGGCTACTCATCACTAAGAACAATTCTCATTGTCGAGAGCTGCTTCATGAGTGACCAGTTTTACGTGGATCGTTCTCGAGAGGCTCCCTTAGCTTGGTCATCGCCACCCCAACGAAGATCAACTCCTTCATGACATGAACCACCTATGGGATTTGCTATAAATCCATCAACATCTAATTTTTTTTGCCCTGCCACAAGGGATTTGTCTCATGCACGTCTTATTTAATTGGTAAAGCATTGCAAGGTACAATTGAGTGAAGGGTGGATCTCAAGATTTCCACAGTGTGGAGAGGGGATGGATTTAGATCTTTGCCATTATTTTCTCTCAGTGACATAGACAGAATAATTGAGTTGTTTCGGGTACCTTCAATTGCACCCGAAGAACTTCGCTACTACCCAAATCACTAATTTCATATGGAGTATTAAACTATTTTTAGCCAACTTTTTAAAACCAGAAGCACAATTACACAATCTATTATTATGCATAATCTCACACATAGTTTGTATATTTAATCATTTCATACAGTAAATGAATCAATAAGCTTTTGAAAAAACAACAGATATTTCGTACAATAAATTGGCTTACCGAGGGAACCACGATTTCGTATGATAAACCACCACGATATCCCATGGTAGACCATTTAAGAATATTCTATAATGGCCCAGGGGTGAAGATTATAACACCACATCCCACATCGGATATAACAATGATATTCAAAGTGATTTATAAGTGAATTAAAGTCTATCCATGCTATAAGAACTCTTCCCTCAAACTTTTGTGAGTTTGAAGTTGCCATTTATAATTTTCATTTTTGAAACTCATCAAATTTTAGTCAATTTGATGTTTTTATTATTTGTTGTATGTCTGTATAGTGTAAGCATATAGATCTTTTCCCTTCAATTTTTTTTCTAAATGTTGTTTGAATGTAAAAACTTCATAGATAACTAGGCAATGAGAATAAGAGCACCACCTTGTTGCTAAGGTGGGGAAATTCACTGTGATATGGAATTTCCAATAGGATAAAGACAATTCTCATTGTCGAGAGCTACTTTATGAGCGACCAGTTTTACGTGGTTCATTCCCGAGAGGCTCCCTTGGTCATCGTCACTCCAACGAAGATCAACTCCTTCAGGACATGGACCACATGTGGGATTTGCTACGAATCCATCAACATCTTTTTTTTTTGCCCTGCCACAAAGGATTTGTCTTCTGCATATCTTGTTTAATTGGTAAAACACTATAGAGTACAGTTGAGTGAATGGCGGATCCCAAGATGCCCACAGTGCAGAGAGAGGATGGATTCAAATCTTTGCCATTATTTTTCCCCTGACGATAGGGAGGTTATAATTGAGTTTTTCCGGGTGGCTTCAATTGCACCCGAAGAACTTCGCTAATGCCCCAATCACAGATGTTTATCACGAATATCGAAGAGAGACCTGTATTACAAGATTTGTGGAGCCCACGTGCAGTAAGATCAGGGTCGGACCTAAGATTTGAATGGCTTGAGGCAAACTATGAAATTGGGGCCCTAAGACGCCAAATTTAGGCTCTGGTCCGAAAGGGCATGGTTTCAAATCCCACAACTGTCATACTTTTTGCCAAATTTTAATACAATAGTTGATCTGCCACCCGCATCCATCTTCAATCTTATTATGATCGATTGATCGTTGAACTGACATTGATTCAAATTCATCAGACCAATTCTAGCACGGTCTTTGGGCGCTACTTCTGCCGCCACGACCTCTCCCTCCCCATCTGCACTCTTGGGGGCACGCCGCCACCAAGTAGATTGTCTCTCACTGCCCCACTTTCAAGGAATCCATCGTCTGGTTTAACCAGTGCACGCTCCTATACCTCAATAGCTTCACCAGACTCGATGCCATTGACTTGGCATCCCCTTATAATTTAAATATTTTGGCAAAACTAAAAACATACATGTTGCGCTATCAATTTGTCGGCATGAAGCATACTAATCTAAGTAAAATGTTATATTTATCTCATTTAAAGTTATATAATATTCAAACCTTTGGTTTTAAAAATTTACTCAAATTATCAAACTCAAGTGTAATCGGACATATTTTGACCCGATTAATGGATCCAAATTTGGCAAAGTTTAGAGGATTGCGCTTTTTCATTTTATTTGAAATTTGTTATTTAGAATTGGTTGCAACAAACTAATAGATAGATTTATCCTAATTAAGATATTTTTGGATAGATTATTTGATTTAAATAGATAACTTTTTACCTAACTATATTGGCTTATTAATTGACGTGACACAAAAAGATATTACCATTTTAATCTAGAATAGACACATATGCAAAAATAACCCTATTTTTATTCAAAAATTGTCACGTATACGAATCGCGCTAGAGGCCCTTAGTATTTTATATAGATAGATAATAGCTTCTCTTTTTTTAAAGCAGAGGCACGAATACATGATATATCATTATGCATAAGTAACCACCATTCATTGTTCAAAATACACAAAACTACCATTAATTTGGTAAAGTTCAGCAAAGGCTAGACTATGAACAAAACCACCTATAATTTTCAAAACCTTGTGCAATTTCTACTATTTTAAACAGGTCTTTGGGCATCAAACTATTCCTTGCGATGAAAATTACATGAAAGACATGAAGTAGGTAAAGGTTTCTGACAACAAAAATCAACAAGGATTGGTTTTTGCATCCTCTTGAGAATGTTGAAGAGTTAAATCGTGACATATTGACCATAGTAAGAAACCCAAGTAAAAGGTCCACCCTTCATCGTCCCGCCATGAGTGCTGAGACTGAAGAACAAAGATCTCATTTTCAGACAGTTATATACAAGTCTCCAATACACAGTAAGGAGAATCCCTGTACACAAAATGCTCCCATGACCACTAATTTTTTTAACAAATCTTAAGGGTCATGTTTTGTGTGACATATATCATCAGCCTTTGCCATCGAATCAAGATTCTGAACGTGTGGGGACTTTAAGGCGATGTTTGCGTCTTTACTGCTAGAGTTAGGAGGAATTTGGTACTTATGCTTCACTAGTTAAGCTTGGTGGCACTTTTTTCAGATGTGAGAGGTGTGCTCTTAGTGTACAATCTTTCATCTGTTTTAGTATTGTAGTATGAGGTTTACATAGGAAGGAGAAGAGATTTTTGTACTTGAAAAATGAGAAAAATATCCATTCTTTATGCAGCTTCATACGTATGATTCTCATCTATTTTCGTGTATTACTTGAAAGGCGGCCAAAGTTGAAAGCAAGTCTTTGCATTCATCGAGCAGCACATGTCCACTAGTGGCTACGCTAACTACCTCCTCCAACAAAGCAGTTACTTTCTCAACCTGTTCATTAAAGGAATTTTCAGAAGAAAAAAATGCACAAGGGGCATTTATCACAAGGGCACATAAGATAAATCATAAAATCATGCATATATTACCTCAGACATCAAAGAGCATATCGAGGATGCCATTGCTTGCAACACATCAACTACTGAGCATATAACACCCTTCAAATTCATGATATTTGCTTGATAAACAACAAGATGGAACACCAAATCAAGCTATGAATCGAAATTAGTTGTCATTTGACGAAGTCATATATGATAGAGTGTATACTACCCAGAAGGGTATTTTTGTAATTATCTGTCATGTTGAGTTGTATAAAATCAACTCGATCAGTTGTAAAAAAAACAAGTTGGAATAACAAATTTTAGTTTTTTTTCTCATTTTTCTCTCTTTTCTTGCTCACAATCAAACATGTTATCAATCGCCATTATCGATCTTCACTTCTTCTGTACTCACATCTTCGATTGATCTTGATTCCTCTTCGTTTCTCCTTTGATTGCAAATTATGCCAAATCCACCTTCGAATCCATGGTTTTCTGGTTCTCAGGATCCATTTGATCCTTATTACATTCATGCATCTGATTCGCCAAGTATGAATCTGGTTTCGAAAATCTTCAATGGTTCCAATTTCTATTCATGGAGGCGTGCTGTGTCGATTGCTTTATCGGCAAAGAACAAAATTGGATTCATCGATGGATCTATGCCTCGTCCTCCTCCTGGTTCTCCGGATCTCTGTAAATGGCAGCGGTGCAACGACATGATCACTTCTTGGTTGTTAAACGCCATGACTCCTGAGATTGCTGATAGTTTCTTGCTTGCAAATTCTACAAAGGACATTTGGTCTGGTTTGGTTTCCAGATTCTCGAAATCAAATGGTGCTCAGTGCTTCACAGTTGAGCAAGCGATTGCGAGAATTTCTCAAGATCCAGATGACATTTCAGGTTATTTTACCCGGTTAAAGAAACTATGGGACGAGCAAGATTCCTTACAAATGATATCACCTTGCTCGTGTCCTCTCTGTGCTTGTGGTCATGCTAGCTCTATTCAAGATTCAAAACAGAGGCAACGTCTGATGCAATTCTTAATGGGTCTTAACGATTCTTATGTTGTTGTTCGGGGATTAGTTATCATGATTAATCCTCTTCCAAACATTGATAGAACTTATTCGTTATTGATTGAAGAAGAGGCTCAGAGGTCATTCCGAAATACAAGTCAATTGCATGTTGATTCTTCCTCTCTTGTTGCCCATTTTCAAAGATTTGGACAATCTTCTTCCAGTCACAGTCAATCTTCTTCATCGTCTAATCAAGGGCAGTCCTCAGCACCTTCCAAGTACAAAAATCCCCATTTCATATGCACCCATTGCAAGAAACAAGGTCACTTGATTGATCGTTGTTACAAGCTTCATGGGGTTCCAGTGGATGGAAAATTCAAATCATCCTCATCGAAAACTGTTGCTCAAGCTGCTACTGATGAAGTTGAATCATCTGTTTCTGTTACTGCTCCGCTTATTACTCTTGATCAGTATGCAAATTTGATGGCTCTTCTTTAGAAATCTGACATCAATTCTTCTTCGGAAGTGAAGGCGTTCAGTAATTTTGCTGGTGCATCTCAATCCTCTATTCTTGGTTATGTATCATCTTTTTTTTTTTCAGTTGCTAGTTCTGTTTCATCTCGTGTTTGGATCATAGACTTCGGGGCCATTGATCATATGTGTTTTGATTCATCTATTTTCTCTGATTTAGTCGATTTGGATAGACCTTTTCGTGAGAGTTTTCCCACCGGTGATACAGTTCTTATGAAATCGAAAAGAAATGTTCGGTTCTCTAATGACATTATTTTAAATGATGTCTTGCTCATACCCAGACTCCAGTTTAATCTTCTTTCAGTAAGGAAATTGGTTTTCCAGCTGAATTGTATGGTGTGCTTTACAACTCATACATGTTTCTTGCAGGGCCTCCTTTATCTAAAGAGGCCCTTGGTTCTTGGTGAGTTTCAACGTGGGCTTTATGTGGCTGACTCTGTCAAAGCAAGTAAGATCTCAGTTGTTGATTCTTCCTTCTCAGTCACTAGTTCTGCTATGGCTAGTTCTTTTGCTCTTTTATACAATTTAGTAGATTTTTTCTTGCCAATAACCCTTTTGTTGTTTTGCCAATGTTTAAAAAGATGGAAAAAAAGGATGATACGTTCGGTTGAGTTTTATAACACATTATAAGGTATTGTGTGTATTTTAAAGAAATTTTCTATAACATAATTTGCTTTAAAATTAAACATTTTAATTTTTAATATATTTAATTATCAATTAGATGTTTTAGGTTCAAAACCTGAACCAAACCTAAGACGTTGTCATCGCCCAACGACTCATCATTGGGCTAGACCTCCGCCTTCATCCTACAAGCTAAACTTTGATGCTCTTTGCGAGCTTCTGGAAATGCCTCTTTCAGTTTTGTTATTAGAGATTCCAATGCCGAGGTGGCTTCTTTTGGTTGTGGATTGTGTAATTACACGTCAAGTGGTTTACGCGGAAGCTCTTGACCTATGAAACGGAGTACTACGGGCTAAGGATATGAGTATTGCTAATCTCTTAATAGAAGGCGACAACTTGGCAGTTCTTCTAGGAGATTGGAGCTGCCTTGAAATATTGAGCTCATAAATATGACACAAGATTCCTGTTTTCGTTTTTTAATTCTGTCTTTATTCGTCATATTTTCAGAGAATGCAATATTGTCGCCGATCGGGTCGCGCACCTGTCTTACAACATCCCTGCCTACTGGTTGATCAAGAACTTCGTGTTCTCGTCCAAAAGAAAGCTCTAGGATGAAGCTATTTTCGTAATCGATAGCTGTATTCAAATACCTTTCCTTTTATTAAAAAAAAAACCTAAGACGTTAGTTTCGATTTTCGGTTTGCAATTTCTAAAAATTCGACTGAAGCTCGGTTTTGAAGCCTTGCTTGCCCAATTTCTTTTCTCTTTTAACTTCATAGTCTTCAATCTTCATCCCCTCGGTCAACATACACTTCTGTTCACCATCTTCTTTCCCTTCAAAACAACCACCGTCGGAAAGAAGCCGGCACGATCGAATCGACTGGCCACGGCGGTGACGCTTGGTCTATCCGTTGCCATCTCCCTCTCCCTCTCCCCTTCAGAGTGCGTCTGTCGCACCCTCAACCTCTCCCGCTTGCACTTGCTCCAACAGATCTAGGGTTTCAGTCGAGGATCCCGTCAGACCATCGAAGCTTACTGCCTCTGCAACACCAACCAATTAGCAGCACCTCCGACGTCCCACCTTTGGCCGAACGGAAGTCCTTAAAGTGAGTTTCGAACTCTCTCGAATCGCAATCTGATTTTGATGTGGAATGTGGGTTGTCATTTTGGGGCCTTTTTTGCTTTTGTTCTATGTTGATTCAAAACTACCTATTGGCAATGAAATGGAATTGGGAGTAATTGAATGGGTGAAATTTTGTCCTGGCAATGTTAATTGAGTGTTTATTATGTTGATACATGAACTTGATTTCTAAATTACAAAATCTGGTGTGTTTGTTTTGCAAATTTACATTACTTTGAGAACTTTGGTGGTGTTTGTGCTTGGAGTATGCTAGATTGACATAACATTAAGCAAATAATTTCGTATTGGTTGATGAACAACGTAGTTAGTGAAAGAGATGGAATAAACCAAATTCAGAAGTGATGGAAATTAATATGGTTAGGAGAGGAGATGGGATTGGGCGGGCATGGGCATGTCCATGACCAAGGGAGTGGGGTCAAACAGGTCTGAACAGCCTAGTAGTTCTGAAATCTTGTGGAATTGGATGGGTGAATCGTCTTCTTCAAGGTGGACTACCATAATTGCTTCAGGTTGCTGCAGATAAACTACCATAATCTCTTCAGCGCTGTCAGTGGAGTTCATTTAGCTAAAGCCTGAGGTGAAAGCTTGGGTTTATCAAAGGAAGACTTAATGGCGGACCCTGCAATTGCGAATGGTGATCTCAATACTCTGCTTAAACCGTATCATCAAAGAGCTTCCGAGGCTGAGGTATGACCCTTTCTCCTCCTCCATAATCGTATCAACAAGTTAATTTAATCAATTACTTTTTCAATCCTTTCATGTCCTCCGATGAGAGATATGTTTGTTCATTCTAGGGAGGGATTTGCCTTTCTTTCAAACAAGGAAGCTCTTGACATTTAGTACTTGGCTTTTGGATTGTCGATGTTTGCACTAGGGCTTTTGATTTGTGCCCCTTGCTTGGTTCAGATTTTAAATTGTGGATGTTCAGAAAACCTAAATTGATTCTGAATTCCCAATAAAACACCAATATCAAGATGATTCATGATTCCAAATCAATTCTATAAGCATACCAGATGGCCTCTAGATTTGGGATTTGTTCCTTATTTTGCTCTCTTAATAGTTGTGCATTGTCGTTAGAATGGAATGAGGAATATATATATATATATATATATATATATATATATTTTTTTTTTTATTCTCGATCCATTGGATTCATTCCCTGTTCACAAGGAAATCAATCCATGCACTCAATATCCCATCCCGGATTAGACTTTTGTGTGAAATACCGAAGTCATAGACTCATAGGAGACTAATGACCTCCAAAAATGCTATATAACCACCTTGATGGTGCCCAAATGTGTTTGGATAGGGAGAAGTAAACTTTAACTTATATGAGTGCATTAATCACATGGCAGGAACGACTGTTGAAGCTTGAAGCTACTTTGTTGGAAAAACAAGGTAGGAAATCCTTAACTCTCTTGATGCTCATGTTGTTGTTGCCGGAATTGAGAAACTGGATATCAGCTAATTCTGCAATTTGGATGTCATAAAATAGGAGGAAATCCAGATGCTGGAAACTCAGAGTTGGTGCGAGAGCTTCAGTCTAAGCTAGAAAAAGTGACGGTGGAGCTAGCATCCGAGCAAGAAAAGGCAATTACAGTCTCCGTCATTTTATTTGTACCTTGAAAATTTTGAAAGATTCACTTGGTGATTTCTTCATCAATCATGGTGGTATGCAGGTAGCCAAGCTGAGAGGTGAAGTCACCAAGCTCACAGATGCAAATGCAAAGAAGGATTATCGGATTCTCCATCTTTTGCATTCGTTGAGGGAGCTAGACCCACAATTGAAATAAAGGGGGAGTTGAAGTCCATTTGAGGGTACTCCTTGCGCTCGTGGAAATGAGGTTTTGTGTTGGAGCTGCACGAATTAGGTACATGTCATGACATTTAATCATGGGACAGTGCTGTTTGTTATAAATCCATGTGCTGGACTGGATTGTAATTTCGGCGTATAAACTCATTACCATCGCCATCCAAAGGTAATCTGAATTCTAGTTGATTTCCCGCCCTCGTTATTGATCACCACCTCTGCACTAGTATTCAATTATATAGCCTATAAAAGAAGGTCCAAGGTAGTAGATATTCCGATATCCGATCTTAAAGCATCCGAATTTTCGGTAACTTGAATGATAAGCTAAAGAAATATTGTACAAACACAAGACTTGGGCTGAAGAAAAATTGTAGTAAGTTGCTTTCTTTTTGGCGGATTGTATCAATTGATAGTTAATTGCTGCAAAATATAGGAGGAACAAATCTTGGGCTACTGTATCTTTCATTTTTCATTTGTCTCAGCAATCCATCCTATTTATTCGACATGTTATTTTGTTGCTCTCTGCTACGCCTGACCTGAAAATCATACAGAGATCGTCCCTATCCTGCTATTATAATTTGTTTCAGGGTGTGTAAATGTGTTATGAGTAGCTTTGCTGTAATAATGTTTTGAACTAGATTAAAGTAGTTAGATTTGATACTTGATGCCAAGCTGGATTGATCCTTCAAAGTCGAAGCTGTCTAGGTTTTTGTTATCGCCAATCTTTGCTTCTGTTTACTCTGTGAGATTGGAGGATGGGGCAAATCTGAGTTATCTCGATTTATTTAGTGCACAGGGCAACAAATTCCGAATGCCCCTCTCCCAAGCAATCCTAAGACCGTCAATGATCCCCCATAACTCGTGTCATAGGCACAGTGCATGCCCTGAGATGATGGACAAAGCCTGTAATCCAATGGTCATCCTCGTCCCGAATGACCTGACCCCTCCTGCCGAAACTCCACCACAATTGCCCACCGAGCCATCTGAGTCTAGTTTGTCCCAGGAAACACAAGATATGGCAGCCCTTCAAAGCCTCCATTTGTTGTGGTCGGAGCACAAGGCCACGAGTTTACCACACCACATTGATCAAGATCTTAGTTCATCATCTCAAAATCTGTTGTGGTGTGAGCACGGGCTGCAACTTGAAACCCTAGAGATATTCTGGAACATTTTTGTTTAGGGATAGTTACAAGCAGGTTTTGATCAATGCACGACGATAATCCCATCACCACATTGATCAAGATCTGAGTTCATCATCTCAAAATCTGTTGTTGTGTGAGCACGGGCTGCAACTTGAAACCCTAAAGATATTCTGCAACATTTTTGTTTAGGGATAGTTACAAGCAGGTTTTGATCAATTCACGACGATAATCCCATCACCACATTGATCAAGATCTGAGTTCATCATCTCAAAAACTAGGCATTGCTTGGGGGAATATGGGGAAATTTGTTGCTAAATTAGCAGGCTTTGATTGACTATATATGCTTTGATAGAACGGTTCAAGAGTACAGAACTAAAGATGAAGAATGAGATAAAGGATAATCCGACTAGAGTTAATGAAGAGCTCATGTATTTCACTATATAAGGAGAATGTTGAGATGATTCTTTTTTGTGACCTTCATTTTGTAAAACATGTGAGAGGAGAAAAGCATAGCCACCCAAGGCCAAGCTATAGAGAAGAAAGCTTGAGAGAGGAAAGAAAAAAGATGGAGAAAAGAAGTTGGTGTATTTGAGTGAGAATGAAGGTTATAGATAGGTGATGGTTAAGCTAGTTTCACTAAGAGTGATTAAAGTGGAAGGTGTGGGGAGAGCTAAAAAGATTAATCCAAGTGAACAGATGATTTTAGTATTAAGTGATTTATAGAGTAGAGAAAGGCTTGTTAAGTGGTAACCCTTTTTGAGATCTCAAATTCGAGCTTATGGGGGACCACTAGAGAATTTAAATTTGCTAGATAATAACAACACTTGGGTCTATCTGAAATCAACGGAAAAGCCTACCTACATCCAAGGCTCTCAAACCTAGACCTCCCATTAGAGTTGGACTAACAATTCCTACTAAAGATTGTTTTTGTTGATGTTTCTAGTCCAAAGTGGAAACCAAGATTGCAAGAAACTAGCCTTGTAGCCGAAGTTTAAGAGACCAGTATCTCAAGTATGCCTTTAAAAATCCTTTAGAAGAACAAAAGATGGTTTTTCTCCCTATTTCACTAGTTAGCAAAAAGAGTTTCCACTTATAAATTCGAGTGTCGAAACTCAATTTCTCGAGTATTACATCGTTGTGCATAGTAAAGTTTCATCCAAAGGAACTCTCTATTGAGTAAAACAGCACATTCTGGTTGAGCAACATCAAACAAATTGTATCAAAGAAGTCTAACAAAAGCACACATCGTACATAGTTGTATACAAGCGATCCAATAGTGGGTCTCATGAGTTTGTATGACGTTCAAATCTGGATCTTCATACATTCTACCGCCATACATACCAGCTGAATGGAACCGCAGGTTACACACAACCACATGCACCAAAGTAAATAAAACTTTCAAGGCAACAAGTCAACCATGGTAAGAATCAGCACAACTGGACGAAGAAATGAACTGTAACAGATTTTACCAGGAAAAATTGCAGATCCAGCAGCTAAATGTAAATTCCTTAACAATCACAAGAAGCCAGTAAATGTTTTGATGAAGATAGCCTACAACAACATTACCAGCACCTAACAACCAATATCCACAAATTCGAAGGACGGGCTAGGGTTGGCCGTGAACTTGAACTTACAACTCATTTGATGATTGGGAAAGTAATTCTCTAGTTACCTACTCAGCTCAGCTGGCAAATCTCTTTTGGCGCTTTATTCTCTCCAACGCCCCGAGAGGAGCATCGCTGCCTTTATCCTCATTTGCATTATTTCCATCTGACTCATCCCTTTTCTGGGCCAAACCTCCAAAAACAGCACTGGGAACATCTTTCTGAGCAATCTCAACCTTTTCTTGTCCATCTTCTTCGCTATCACTCTCATCTGGCAGCTCGATGTCTTCTTGGTTAGCGATGGAACTTGTCTGTCTCGCATCTCTGTTACCTTCCACACCAGCGCTCACAAACCCGACTACTCTACCAGCATCTCTGGTTGGTGATGCTCCAGTCACTGCAGGGTCCAACTTCCTCTCCAGTGCAGCCATTTCATCTTCCCCTTCCCCGGCTTTCATTGCATCCGCTGCTTTACCAAGATTTGCAGTTTCATCCTTTTGCATCAAGTACTCGGGGAGAATGAAATGAGTCTGATGGAAGTAACAACAAAATGTATGAGAGCTGTGAAACATTATCCGTTGGACAGCAATAAGATTGTGAAGAAAGGTTCATTCAACAAATGAGTACTAGAGACAGCACAAATAAATAAAAAGAGAAAACATACAAAGACCAAATAACAGAAAACATCCAAAGAAGTTATCATTCAAACAACAACAGCTTACCAAGAAAGTATTAACGTATTATATCCTGTCAAGATTTTCGAACATTAAGGCAAAATCCAGTTGATGGGAAAGAAAATAATATATTTGGATGCCACAATTAATGTCCAAGCCCAAATAGGTTAAAAAAGAAAAATGAAAAAGATAGAAAAAACAGAGAGGCTGTGTGAGTATTTTTTCTGGAAGGTACATTTATTTTTCCAGAGAAGTCTTAAAATAAATATCAACCATCCATATGCATACAGATCCCAGAACCCATGTATTTTATCTTGTGTGTTGATTTACATTTACCCTTCCAAGAACATATGGTGGTGCATTCTAGCACAAACTTAACTAGTCCAAAGGAATAGAGTTTGAAGAAGTATACCTGGCTATAGCTGGCAGACACACTTCTCTTTATACGAAGCATCTCTCGGAAGGTATCTTCATTTCCATGTTGAACTTCAAAGTCATGCCAGCGGTTCCAAAAATCAGGATCTGTTCTAGGATCAGCAAACTGGGATGCATAGGAGAAAATTGCACGTGACCTGTCGATTTCTCCCAAGCTCTTTTCTAGTTCAGCGTACTTCAGGCACATGGTCTTCACATCCTTATCAGGAAGACCAGACTGTATTGCCTGCTCATAAATTTCTCTAGTTTTGGGCACCCCAAATATCTCTGCTGCCCTTGAGATGTAAATTTCATACATGCTCAACTTCTCGACAGCAGGAACAGCTTTTGTGGCTTGATCATATACCTTCATGGCTCTCTTGGCTAATCCGTAATCTTCCTCTAGTTTGGCATATTGCAGGTACAGAGTCTTTAGAGATTCAGCTGGGGCCTACAAAGAAATTGTAACATGGAATTCATTATGTACAAGATATTTCCATCCATCATAGAATATAATACAAGCAAAAGGTGCAAGTCCTTGTAGAAAAACTAAATTCCAGAGTATAAAACTAAAAATAAATAAATAAAGCAGAAAGTTAACATACTGTTTCGACAGCATTTTCATAAAGTTCTCTTGCCCTTTCCAATTTCGTACTACCATATCGCTTGACAAACTTTGACAGATATGTGACCCATATGTCTTTGACGTGTGGGTATTTGAATATTTTCACCCCTCTTTCATATACCTTAAAAGCATCTTCAAAGTATTTATGCTCCTGCAATAAAGTAAAAAAAACATAAGCTTCACTCCCAAAACAGCATAATATAATTTACAAAGGACTCCAACAATATCAGGAGGGAGGAAGACTGTACTTCTAGTAAAACTGCATAATTTATTATTATTTGTGGCGTTGCTATTCTCAAATCCAATATTTTCTCATAAACTGCACGAGTGGACTCCAAGGTACCAAGGCTTTCCTCCAAATCCACATAAAACGACCACAGCCGCAAAGACTTGTGCAATTTCATCTGAACTGGCTCATTACCATCAGCAGAAACTGCAAGAAAGAAAAAGGTCAAATATGTTAGTATAAAGAGAAGTTTACAGACATGTCAAGTGTAAAGATAAGTTTACTAGGACGCGGAGCACAAGAGATAACCCCACCCCCCGATGACAAAATGAGTTGTGATGTAGTCATATAGGACCCTGAATAATTTTGCAAATTGAATATCTTTGCTGAGGCAGGAAAAATACAGATCGATATAGGCTAGAATTGGCCACAAAGAAAGGCATCATCCATGAAAACTGCCATGTTCAGACCAAAAGATACATCTGCATTTGAGATTAAATTTCGTAACACACATGAGACAAATCCAAAAGCATTTCCAAAATTTATGGCTTTGTGAGCATAATTGTTTCCACATCAAATTATAAAGTGCATATTATGTCACAATAAAGGGCAGTAGAGTTTCCAAACAATAAACATTAGTTTTTCATCTTCATGAATACAGGACCCGGGCAAATCTCACCCCCCCCCCCCCCCCCAAATTGCAAAAGGGTTTATGAGTTGGACCGTGAATAATTTTCTAATTGATTATCTTTACTGAGGAGAGTATATAAGGTAGAATTTAAAAATGAAAATCAGATTAGTGCTTTTTACTGACAACAAAGAAAAGTGTAATCCTAGTAAACTACTATGCTCAGACCAAAAGATATAGCAAAAGTTGGACTTAAATTTTGCATGTCACCCTCATGATCTGTTCAATCCAATAAAATATCACAGATTCTGGCTTTTATGGACTATGGGGCATGGGCTTAAATATTTCCACAAAAAATCATAGAGGGGGGGTGGGGATGGGGTTCTTAATTTAAGAGTCATAGGATGGACCTAGAAAAAAAATACTATATTAGCATATCCTCATAGCATACGCATACTATCTCACAATAAAAGCCATGAGAAGCACCTAACATAGCTCCGACTCCAATTCAGACTAAGAAATCCTATCTCACAAATGTACTGCAGATCGTATATATTCCAACCACAATCCATGAAAATGGAAGTGCATATTTACTCTTCTGTGGCCAGTTTGCATGTAAACTGCATATTTTCTGATTTGTTTTCTTTTTCTTTTTTTTTTTCTGGTAGTCAACCTCAGGTATGATAACTTGACAGAAACCACTAGAAGCAAGTATCTCACTCCTAGGATTTGACAAGGGGTTGTGCAGCAAGGATCTTGCAAAACACAGGATTTGTGCTAAGTAATCTCTAAACGGGAAATTGTAGAAGGAATCCCTCAATATGTTGTATCCAATTCAAATAATCAAGTCCAATCCAGTATTTTAATTTATATAATTGACAGCAAATTACTAACTCCAATGCTTATAAAGACTTAATAAACCAATTCAGGATAATTGTAGAAGGAATCCCTCAATATGTTGTATCCAATTCAAATAATCAAGTCCAATCCAGTATTTTAATTTATATAATTGACAGCAAATTACTAACTCCAATGCTTATAAAGACTTAATAAACCAATTCAGGATAATGTTAGAGAACATTGAGAGTAGGGGCGGATCTTTTTGGTCAGCTGAGCATCCCCTAATTTATTTTTATAAGTATACATAGTGTTATTTTATTACTATTTAATTCAAGCATCCCCACATTTGTTTTAAAAAACAAAGGAAAAGGATTATTTGAGTAAGGTTCTGGGAAAAATTGCATTATAATTAAGGTATTAAACATTACTCCGTATTATATTGACATATAATAAAAAGGTTAATGTAAAAAACATCATTTGTGATATTTTGTTCAATCTTGCATAACAAAGAACAACGAATGAGAATTTAAGACAGCCTCTATCTTTTGATATTCGCCAATAATGAAAAAAGAGCAGTTTTTCAGAAACAACTTATGAATTTAAGATATCTGCTTAAATGATTATACTAGTGGTATTTTGTTTGAATAAAATTTTAAAATAATGAATATTTCTTAAGTGTTTAACCTATTACATTTGCGGAGAAAAAAATTGGAAAATTACAAAAAAAAAAAAACCTACAGTTTTCCAAACATTATTTCCTACTATAAAATTTACATTATTTAATACAACTTGTGGGGATATCCACTGACCTTTAGTACATAAGTATATTGGTAGAAATCATAGGTTTTCTTGAGTATAATTTCGACAGTTAGGAGCATTAGTCATATACTACTAAAGAAAGATTTCTTTTAAAAAGATTTCTTTTAAACTTGAGTTAATTAAGTTAAAATTATGTATTGTATGACCATATAACTTTATTAATTACACCTTAAGAGACATTTGTAACTAATAACCTATTTGGGGTTTAAATTTTTATTAACTAAACTAGAAAATATTTTATTTATAATTAATATTTTACTAATTACACCTTAAGAGACATATTAGCGTATTATTACTTTATTTAAACAATATATTCCACTTAAAACTAAACTTATATACATTTTTCAACTAATATTCTATTTGTGGTTCAACGTGCTTTTTTTTTTGTTATTTCCACAACACAATCCAACCAACAAGAGAGCTTCTTTCCTTCTTATAGGACCATATGTTTTTCACCATACGTTTTTCACATGAACCCATAAGTGTGTGCACGCCCATTGGTTCACGACTATATTGAAAATACATCAAAGGCTTAGGGGCCCAAATATGCGAGTCATCAAGATGTGCATCCCACACATAACTTGCAGTGTTTTAAAGCCAAGGTCAGCCCTAGGCAGGCAACCACCTAGGCACTGTAAGGCTTCACCTCTCACTCAATAAGGCAGCCTACTAGGTGCTAGCTGGCCCCCCACAGCCTAGCACTTTTCACTACATTGTAACTTGTATCACATTTAATCTTGGACAAGGTACTACAATGTCAGCATCAAAATGAATAACAACCAACAAGATAACGAACACAACTACTATCATCAAAGTAAACTATTCAAAGAAGAGCAGCTATTGTTGGGGTTACCACAGCCATACACCCCAATGAAGGCTGGTTTTTAGTTTGGCAACAGAATTTAAAAGAAACATAAGCAAATCAGTATAAATCTTAATAGTAAATACCGCACCAATAACTCACAGAATACAAACATTAAAAAAAAAAAAAAAAGAGGTGGAAGCATTACCTCTGCGTTTAATTTCAGCAGAAGGCTCGGCAGTAGCCCGTCGCATCAGCTCCAAGGCCCCTTTGAAACTCTTGTGCCTGAGCTCCATCTCAGCCCATTCGCACCAAACACTAGCAAGATGATCAACAGTCTTATAATTCACCTGCACAGCCTTATCAAAAATCACCCTAGCATTGGAAAGATCCTTGTGGTTCTCATACAGCTTAGCAAACGCAACCCACAATGTATGAGGCTTCCCCACTGCCTTCATAGGATCCACTGTCCTAACTGCCTCCGTGTAAGTCAATATCTGCCTGGTCGGATTACCCTCAAAGAGCTTGACCCTCCTATGCCATTGTTCCACATTATGAGGGTTCTGCCTGAGGAGCACACTGTTAGCTAACTCAGGCCTCCTATTTATCAGATTCTCCAACCTCGCCAATCGTAAATCCACATCATTATCATTATGTAACCAAAAACCCTTGAGTATCTTCCTCGTGAACTCATCCAGCAACGAGTCAACATCCTTGCGAACATTGTCCTCATCTTCCCCTGTAGACCCTTCATCATCATCATCTCCTTCCTCATCACTTAAATCCATGTTCTCCATCTTATAAGCCAGCATGCTCTCCTCAAACTGTGAGTATGCATCAAAAATGACACTGAAATCCCTGACAGTGACCACAGTAGTCATTCCTTCCTCAAATATATCCCTGGCCTTCTCAGGCAACTTCCTTCTGATATAGTAATCTGCTAAGGAAGTCCACAACCTTCCGACCTCGTCAGTGAACTTCCTGATTCCTCCCCTAATAATTGCATCCACATTCAACCCTGAGACTTCAGTGGCATGCTTGGTTAACAAATCACACAACTCTAACCACAATCTATGCTTAGTCTTCCCCTTGATAGAGTAAAACTGGTCATCGTTTAAAACCCCAGCCAACCTCTCGGCAGACTCCTGCCACAGCTGGGAATTGAATAAGAAGTCAATGAAATCCTCAATGTGAGTAGGGTCATACTTCAAGTACCTCCTATAAACCCTAAGTGAAGTCTCGATTGGAACCCCTCGCTGGCTGACAAACACCAAATAGGGGTCCCAGATCCTATCGTGCTGGGTAACGGGGAGAGCACAGAGCGCACGATCAAATGTCCGGCGGGTACGGGTGACCAATTTCTGCTCGGTTAGGGTTTGAAGATACATAAACCAGATCCTAGGCATTTTGTGCATAGTGACAAGAGCGCGCTCGAAGGTGTTATTTAGGGTTTCGTATTGGGAGTGGGTGACGGGGAGATTGCGAACAAGCTCGAGACGTTCGCGGAGGTAGGCGTGCCAGAGCTTGTAGCTACCGGGGAGAGCCTTGAGAGCTCGCTCATATATGATTGCCCGCCTCTTGAAAGGTGCGTCGGAGCGAGCAACGAGGTATCGCCACCATAATCGGAGGCTAAATGGGTTTCTGAGTATCTCTTCTTCGTAAGGCAAATCTTTGTCTGTTGGATAGAGGTCAATTGGTATGGCCACCATTGTATGAGGGAGAGGAAGAGGAAGGGGATGAGCAGCCACGGGACAACGATTTGAGGGTTTCGAGTTGGGGAGGACGGACTCACCACCGTTTCGGTATTTTTAGTGAACTACTTTTTCTTTTCTTTTCTTTTCTTTTTTTTACATGAATTCCACTTGCGAAACAAATGCGCAATATGAAGAGTCAGACTGTCCGACCTTCGAATTATTACCTTATAAAAAAAAATGCGCAATATGAAAATTTGTTCTTAAGTTTGATGTTAAAATTAGTCATTAAAATGTTTTAATATATATTGATCGAATATGATTCTTATTATCTAATACCAAGGTCTATGTAAACTTAGTTATTGAAATGTGTTCATTTGGAAAAGTATATTTAATATGAAAAATATGAAAGAAGTTATGCCATTAGAAATAAGGGAAGCCCAAATTATAAATAGTCTAAAATCTATGTGTAATCAACAAAAGAGATGAAGCCATGAAGGTGACTCCTGATGTACCGCTGGGCGCTGGCATGCGGTGCTGCTTATGGTAGTGCTTGGTTTCGCTCGTCGTTTACGTCCTCATCTCGTTTGGTTTAGTTGTGTGTAGTTTCGCTTCTATAGAGTGTTATTGCCTGTATTTTGCACCTTTTTTTATTTTATGTTTGTTTTAGACGGATTTCCGTCTGCCGACTTGTTGGCCTTCGAGGTCCAGATATGTCTGGCCTCAAATTTTTACTTAATCAAAAAAAAAAAAGATGAAGCTCCCCATTATTTAAATATATGGCCTTAAAAGTAGATTTTGTTGATAATTTTTCTTAAATTAATTAAGAGCTAAGAACATTTCTCCTCTATTTCTTACATAAAAAATATAAATAATTTATTAAAGTTATATTTGTTTAGGTCAGGAATATTCTTTCGAAATTAGCAAGTATTAAAAAGATCTTTTTTGTAAATTTTATAGATTTATGGCCTTTTATAATTTAACTTGAATATGAGGTAAGATATTATATTCATATGATATTTTTTTGCCTATTCTCTTAAACAAATAGATAAAATGAGTTACTAATGTTAGAGGAAAACTTTTGCAATTTTCGCATGTATTTAAGACTTTTCTTAATTTGTGTTAAATACAAGGTCAAAAGAAAGTATTGAAGCTATCATGAGCATATACTAATTAAAGTTACCGTGTCTACTCTTACCCTTGTTTTTTATTGAAAAATGAGGACATTCCTTTCATTTAAATGTTCAACTTTAACCCCAATTTTATTGAAATTATCATGTACATTCTTGTAATTTTGATGAAATGTGTGGAATCTGAACTTCCTTTTTATTTTTCATAAATAATGGTTCTAAATAAGTTAAAGAGGGGCATTAATTTTAATATTCTTTACCAATAATTTTTTTTTTGCAATTTATCTTATAAAAAGGGGTAGAATAAAATTGCACATCAATATAAATTAACTGATAATAAATTATAATTGATTAGCTTATGTTATACTCTGAAATTATTAATTATTTAATTATTTTTTAATTTTATTAAACTTCATTTCTTAATTGTTTACGTTTGACATATATAACTTAATTATTCTAGAGGAGATTTATATTTTTTCACTGCAAATGAATGTATTTATAGCGGTATTTGTGTATTTTTTCCTCCACTAATAGCTAAAATGGATCATTAATTAATGATTAAAGGGTAATTTTTAGATTTATGTAAATTGAAGACAATGAAAGAGAGTAATAATCCAAGCCTAGTGACACTCTTAATAAAGAGGGCATTGCAGGCTTGGAGTTTCCTAACTTAAATAAGGGATTTTAATAATTCTTTAAACTATGAGTTGACCAAAAAAAAAATTTTCTTTAAACTATGAATTTTCATAAAAATTTATGCTTCTATGAGATAATGATATTTTCTGTCAAAGAAACTTTCTCTTATATATAGGGATTGACTCCGGTGAAAACCTCAAATTTTGGTAAAAACCGTGAGAACTACTTTATAGCTTGGTTTATTTGAAACCTATGCTAAAAACCTCATTTACACATTGACTTTACAACTCAGTTCAACCTAAAAACCGTGCTAAAAACTCCAGTTTTAAAATAACACATGACTTTATATCTTAGTTAAACCTAAAAACCGTGCTGAAAACTCATGTTTTAAAATTACATTAGTGACTTTATAGCTCGGTTTTATTCAAGATCGGGCTAAAATATGTGACTTTATAGATCGGTTCTATTCATAACCGGGCTATAAAGCTAGTGAACCGGACTAAAAAGCCGGTCCTCACAGGTTTTTACCGCAATTTTGGTTTTCAACGGAGCGCAACCATATATATATCTATATAAACTCTTAATTTAGAAGAGTTTAGGATGATGTGTCAATCTTAGAAGCATTTTAGGAGTCTTGACCAATCATATTTTTTTTGCCATTTTCTTTGATTTTCTTTAATTCTCATTTTTTTTCTTCTTTTTTCCTTTAATTCTCTTTTTTATTTAATTTACTAACTATTGGGCTTAATTCAAAACATTGAATTCAATCTAATATAACTATTGGGGTTAATTCAAATTTATTTACTAACTATTGCGCTTAATTAAAAATATTGAATATAACTATTGATTATGACACATCACATTTAAACAATGTTATAATTGGTATTATTATTACTGAATAATTTAAAATATCTATATTTATGTATTATACTTTACATAAGATTTTTATAAAATAATTTTCTGAGATAATTATAAGATGCATTTATTGTAAAGTTTTTTATGATTTTATCTTAACATTTATTAATATTTTATATTATTTTTATATATAATATTTTAGTTTTAAAAAAAACGCGCCATGACGCGGGAATCGTACTAGTATATATTTATATTTATATATATATATATAGAAATATAGAAATATATAAAAAAATTGGTTTAGATATCAGTTGGAGGCAATCAAATTTCGGTCTTAGAATCTCAATTTTAATTAGATATTCAATTTAGTATGATTAAGTGGTATTTCCAATGTATATAGAGAGAGGTTATTGATGTTTGTTTGACTTTTATTGAAATAACTAATATACAAAGTATAAAGTTTAAGTGAATATGACTTGAATCATGTAAATACAAATGTATAAATACTTGAAGTCAAACTATGTTTTTATATTCAGCTAATTTATTGATGTCTATACTTATCTAGCAAAGTGAGCAACTCTAAACTGTATTTTTTGTTAAGCCAAACTCATAAAAAAAACCCTAATCTCAAGTCTTATACTTGGTTCATGTAGAATCTAGATATTCTAAATTTGGTGTGTTTGATTACGAGGTTTAACGTCAACATTGATCATAAGCATTTTAATATTTTTCGACTCTGTTGCTAAGTAATAAACACTTTTTTATTATTTGACTTTTTGATAATTTATTTATTATTTATTAGTAGTAGATATGAAATTATTTTAAAAATAAAAATATATATTTAATATAGTTTTTACTTTTTTAAGTAAATTTAAATGCACACATAATATATATTTCATTGAGTTTGCTTTACTTTACTATCAATGGCATGGAATGATGGGCTTAGAAGAATTTGTTATGGGCCTGTAATACTGATTTTTTTTTTTATTGATGGGCCGGTAATACTGATTTTTTTTTTATTGATGGTCTTAATGAAAACCAATTGAAGTCCATTCAACTTTTGGAGGGCTAAAATTCATGAACCTATGATTTTTTTAAATAATTTAAATAAAGTTGTGATGATTTTTCTAATTATTGAAAAATAAGGGGTACAAAATTTAAAAAAAATGAAAGTTGGGTATCCGGCTAATAACACAAGAAAACAAACATATAAAAAGGAATTGATTTTTAGTGTATAATGTATAATGGCATTATTGTAATTAAGTGAAATAGCATGAATACTTTTTAGAAACACTATTTACTCCCTCCGATTTTTAATATAAGACATTTGACTTTTTTGCACGTAGTTTAAGGAGCTAAAAACTATATAAAATATTAATTTTTTAATCAATTTTTTTTACATTATAATACTTACTATTAATAAGTATTATAATGTAAAAAATTTTAATTAAAAAAATTAATATTGTATATAGTTTTTAGCTCCTTAAACCACGTGCACAAAAGTCAAATGCCTTGTATTAAAAAATGGGAGGGAGTATTAGGCAACTCTCTCTTTTTAGAATTTTTTTTCAAATTGGTCAAAAAACAAAAAAAAAATGGAGATTAGCCAAGATCTGAAAGTATTTCGGTATTTAGCCAAAACAGGGTAAAGTCGCTGTTTTTTAAAACAGCGACTTTAACCCAGATTTAAAAAAATATATATAATATGTAAATCGCGGTTTAAAACACGACTTACTAAAAAAATTTTAATTTTAATTAAATTAACAAAATAGTTACAAAAAATATGAAAAACAAAAAAAATTTATCATATGGGAACAGCGACTCTCCTTTTGTTTAAATTTTTTTCTCACTTTTTAACAAGAAATGTGGCGTGAGATGATTCTCTGAAGGGCCCCACACCCCCTCCCCTTTCTTTCTAGCTTCTCTATTACCCTCCCCCAAGGCCCCGCCCTCCCAACAGGCCTACGCCCCTACCCCTTCACTTTCTCTATCTCCTATCTCCTGACAGTACAACCACACCCCCCCCCTTTATCCCTTCATATATCACACTGATTATTAAAAAAATTAAAAAATGGAGAGTCGCGGCGGTTTAGAACAGCGACTCTCCCATATAATTTTTTTTTTGCATTTTTAGAATTTTAGCAATTGTTTTACAAATTTAATTGAGTTTTTTTTTTAAAAAAAAAATTGTAAGTCGCTGTTTTAAACCGCGACTTACATATTATATTATTTTTTTTTAAATCTGGGTTAAAGTCGTTGTTTCAAACAGCGACTTTACCCTGTTTTGACTAAATACCGAAATACTTTCAGATCTTGGCTAATTTCCAATTTTTTTTTGTTTTTTGGCCAATTTGAAAAAAATTCCTCTTTTTATGGGATCATTGTTAGTCTGTTACCACCCTCTTTTATATATCTAATTAATTGACGTCGGAATGTCTTCAAAATCTCATATTGCATTTTACGGCTATCGATTTATGAGCGCTTCATTTTCATGTTTCAAACAACTAACCTGCCTCAACAGCTCTTGCCCCCCTTTTTGGTTTCCTTCAATAGTTGTTTTCTGAGGGTTTGTAGTTCAAGTGGAAGAATTTCCTTTTTGAGTTGTTCAGTTGAAGCATCTGATCTGATCTGACAGTGTCCCGCGGTGTCTTGTAACTTTGTCATCTGAATTTCTTGCGAGGCTAGCCATATCGTCAGCTGGATGGAGGCCAATCCATCTTCAGGGGTCCTTCTCCTTGACTACTTGCCCTTGCAATATGCCATCAGAATCGTAGAGGGATATCTTCAGCATAATTTGAATGCCATCTGAATCGTTGATGACATTTTTAGAGTGACGGAAAAAACAAAAAAGAGTAGATGTGAAGCAGATGGAATCATCAAAACTTTCTTTTCTGGGGAAAATCATGATCATCTAAGTTGGGAAGAACCGAGTTTGCATTGAATTGAAGTTAAGGGCAATGTAGCATAATAGATGGTTAGATTCAGGCCAACAAAATCAAACACTAAACAAGACAAACTATTAGATTGAATAAGGATGCTGAAACATGAAACCACAAAGGGCTTTGTCTAGGGCATGTATGTTGTTGCATTCAAGGACCTTACTACTATAGAGAAAAATCAAAGGTGCTTATGAGTAGTTGGTTCTGCTATGGGCCTAATATATATGATTTTTTTGGGGGGGGTGGGGAAGCTTACATGTAATGCTGCATCTGAGTTAGATCCATGGATGGGCTGCCAAACTGTAACAGGTGCTGCAGCATCTAAAAAATCAGCAAAATTGAGAATAGAATCTCTCCAATAAAACCTTTCTTGGATGGTCCCTGAAACAAACAAGAACCGAAATAAGATGAAATGATGATGATGATGGTGATAGGCATGTCATCAACAAAAACATCAATGAGCTGATTCCTTGCATACCATAGCCACAACACAAATTGGTAAAACTTGACATGGACCTTTCCCGTTTTAGTCTCCCTGGGAAAGTTTGACAGTCTCATACACTGGATCCTCCCATGTGCAGTTGAAAACGAACAGCCAATGCTTTTCTTGCTTTTACCTTTGTTTCTCCAGTCGAGCTTAAGCAAGCAAACAAGCTTAGTGGAATGTGTACAATTCCACTGAGAGGCCGTTGTCACGGCAAGTCTGTGATCAGCTGCTGAATGTGTACAACAACAGGACAGTGAATACTTCAAATTAATAATGTGAGAAGTAAAAACTAGTAGATGTTTTTCAGGGAAATAAAGAGGCCGTGAATACTCATGGTGCTTGTGGAGATTGATCCTTGAAGATTTATTTATGTTAGTAGATGACATTATATATTGTTTGATGTGAAATCTATTGATTAGGGTAAGTTCTATGAGTGCAAATATATAGAAGGTCAATGATGCAATGGGAAGGACTGTATTTGTCTTGCAAAACTTTGGAGGTAGCTCGCAGCCTGGACAAAGCCTGTAATCCAATGGCCATCCTCGTCCCGAATGACCCCTCCTGGCGAAGCTCCATCACAGTTCTCCACCGAGCCATCCGAGTTGAGTTTGGCTCCCAGGAAACACAAGATATGGCAGACTTGGTTGATATTGTGACACCACAAATGGTAGAACTTGTGACATGTATACCCGTGTAGCAGCTTAGGAATTAGGATTACAAATTCACAACCTGAATAGAAAATCTGTTGAACTGTGTAGGATCACACGGATTAAGCGTTTTGCATATTCAGCTCGTGGCGTTGGTGTAAAATGAAAGGAAAAAAAAAAAAAGTGGAGATGCGGGGGATCGAACCCCGTGCCTCTCGCATGCAAAGCGAGCGCTCTACCATTTGAGCTACATCCCCATTTGTTCTATTTTTCACTAATATAATATATAAACCAGTCTCATTTTTAAAATAAACAAATCAAGTTTCATACGCTGACTAATGGCTTGCACTGCAATTATGTACTGTAATTAAGTAATTTGGTGGTAAATTAAACCGCATTATATGTCGAATAGTTCTAAATTTATTTTTTCGTTCGAAGACTAGGTATGAATGCGTATGTCTAATAAAAAGATTTAGGGCTCGTTTGTTTATATAAGAGGGGAATGGAAATGTAAGGTATTAAATTTTACATATAAAATGTATATGATTATCATTTTTTGTGAGCTTGGAGGAGAGGGTGGGGGGATTATTAGTCCATCCTAGAGGTATTAGTTACCCTCCTTCAAATTAGGGAATAGAAGGGTAACAAATTTGTATGAAAAATGGGAGAAGAAGGGGAATGATTAGAATAGTGATAAATGAATCTTAACTTAAATATGGACTATATTCATAAGGGTAATCATTACCTTTCTCTACCAAAAAACAAACGAGGGGTTAAAGTGTTCTCTGGTATATTTTGAACTAAGACCTTTCACAATGGTTATGTGCAAATGTGTATTTTTTAGACATTTAACTCCATTGGTTGTTTTGGGATCCGGATTCTCTCCTTAGCAAAGCTTCCTAATATTTACCTAATACTTTGATCTCAACCGTTCAAAAAAAAAAAACAAAACGAGTGGCTAAGATTGGATATTTTAATTAACCCCTAATTCTCAAAACCCTCTCTCATCTGAAACCTTCAGCCACGCTTCTTGCTCTTGGATCCGGATCCTCTCCCGTCAGGCGCTTGCTCTCGCTCTCTCCATTGATATATCTCAATTACAGCTTCTCTAATGGTTCCTTGTCCTTTCTCTCGAATTCATGAGTGTCATCGTTGCGCAGTGTCTCCCAATCCTCGCATTTTTGTTTCTGCTGCGAAACTCCGACGACCATCCCTAAACCCTCTCTCCAATTCCCAATTTTCATTCGTCTCTCAAACGATTTCGCCATTCCCATTCAATCAATCAAACAATGCAACTCACCGTGTTCATGGAGCTATCCACATTCATTGCGTTAAATTTGAGGTAACAGAAGCCAATTTCAATGATATGTAGCTTTGATTATTGAGAAGCTAGATTCACCTATGTGTAGGTATGTAATTGTGGAGAAATTGGTGAACAGTTAGGAATTTAGGGGTTTGAACTGCAACATCGCCGATTGCTATCCAAGTGTTTTCATGTTTATTTCTATTATCTTGATCATTCATTGATAAACTAAATCAGCTTAAGCATTTGATTTCATCGCCGATTGCTATCCAAGTATTTTTATGATCACTAGGAATTGAAGTATGGGGTTCTTTAGAAGAGTTGTGTTTCTAATTCAATTAATTTAACAAAAATTGCAATACATCACAAAACAAATGCCTTACCCTGCAACTTTAACCAAAGCTTTCAAGGTTGAAGGCAATGGTGGTCGACGTACTGGACAGTAATCGTGATGACTCGGTGGGGAAATAGGGTTTACTGATTGGTGAAATTGCTTGATCGATCCGTTTTTTACAATTTCATTTGTTGATTCTTTTATGATTTTATTTTAAATGAATTGTATTTGAATGGTGTGTAAAAAATGCACATTTTACCAATGGAGCAAATTGTTAAAAAGTGTTGTGTATTTTTATACATTTTGTGCAAATATGTACATTTTGCCCAAAACCATTGTGGATGGTCTAAGGAGTTGTATGGGACGGGATTGAAAAAGTGACTAAAATTTAAAAATAGGTAAATTTTAAAAATTTGTTTGAAATAAGGTTAAAAATTTGTGTGAAATATAAACTCCGTATAGGGTGAAAAACAGTTTATTTGTAAAATGTAGAGTTTATTTAATTCTTATTAGGTGTATACTTGTCTTTTTAAATCAAATAAACTCCAAAAAACACAAAAAAGCTTTCAAAACATTTTTTTTTTAAATCTCCTAAAAAACATTTACCCCATACACCTTTTAAATCTTCAAGTGGCTAAATTTTTTTAATTTCGACTACTTTAAGGAGCCTCATACACACTCGGGTAGACCTGTCAAAACAAGATCCGACCCGAAAAACCCGACTCGGGTACCCAAAATCAACCCGGACCCGAATTACCCGCTTTCAGGGTCAAGACCCAGTGACCCGTTAGGTCAAAATCGACCCGGTGAGTCAACACCATGTAGACGCTACACAGGTACCAGATTGACCTCACACAAATTCATCATACAATTATATTCGTTAAGGTCACTCATAAGTTAAATGACTTATATATTTTATAATTATAGTATGTTTATTAACACTTATTTGTATAAATATGATTTTTTATACTTAAAATATTAATGTAATATTATTTATAAATTTAATTATAATATTTATTTAGTTTAATTTGACATATTCATATTACAATTTAATTTTGATATTATTTTAATATTTTTGAAAATTCTTCAAAAAGTTCATGTTTTTTTACCCGGTGGGTCAACCTGAACCCAAGACAAATCCGATTTGGCTCGACCCGGAAGGACTGGTAACCCGATTGATCCGAAACCCGATTTACCCAGGACCCGAATTACCCAAACCCGAACCCGACCCGAATGACACGATTGATAGGTCTACACCCGGGTGATATGATTTTTTATTTGTGGTCAAAACCAGTAATCAATAGTATATAATACTAAAGGAGAAGTCGTATACGCCATGTGGCGGCTTCTCCTTTAGTGTAGGGATTTTTAGTTAGGGATTAATTAAATTATTTTGCTTAATCAAATTAAAAATTAAGTCAATATCTATCTATCTATCTATTAATCTTTATTAATATCATAATTAATAATACTAATAGATTTGGATATCTAGATAATAGATAGTTGGTTTAGATATTTAAGGGATTATATCCTTAATAATTATCTTTACCAATTATTTTAATTATGGTTATCTTATTTAGTTTTAAATATTTTTCATTTCTATTTAATCCATTTTATACCCTTGACAATCATTATTTGTACGTTTGACGATAATCGGTGAGTCACCTTTCTATTTCTTAAAAACCTCTACTCTGATCATTCCATTGCCTTTCTATCAAATTCTAACCATATTTTTTAATTTTCAATTTTTGTACGTATTCGAATCCATTGATAAAATGTTACTAACGATTTAAATTTTAAACTTTTACATTTTTTTTATTGTTTTATAATCGATTCTAACAATGTTTTTTTCTTAGGTCGGAGATGAAGAATTGTTTACTTTATTGGATGATCTAAAGTCAAAAGAAAAAGACAAAATTTGAGTTCGTGTTATTCACATTTGGAAAAGCAAAAGTTAGAAGAGTGGATATATACGAAGTTGAGTTCGTGTTTTTCTTAGCCCATAGACAATAATCAAAAGAGAAGTACGTTAACTATTCAATTTATGCATTTGTGCAAATTTGTTACTTTTTTTATTGAAGTCAAAATACTATAAAATATATTGGCTTTATGATATTTTTGTTATTGGAAATTACAATAATTCATCTTTTATTTTTTTAGGCGATGAGAACATTGATGGTAGCAATTAAAAATTTCATTACCTGGATGAGTTACTACCATAAAAACTAAACACCACGTGAATCCGATGGAATATCAATGTATATAATACTAAAGGAGAAGTCGCCTAATGCATGTGGCGTCTTCTTCTTTAATGTAGGTATTTTAAATTTAAATTAATTGTTAATTTAAATTTAAAATCCTACGTGTCATTTTCTCAATTTTTTGCATTTTCTTTTAATTTTTTAAATACAAATTTAGTTGGGATATTCTTGATATTTTTATTGGTTTGTTTAGATATTCACTAGATAAGATAAAAACTAAATCATTTTTTATCTTAACAAATCTTTGATTTTCACACATATCTTAACAAATTTTTTATCTCCTCCGTTGATTAAAATTAAAAGATTTTCCTAATGAAATTTATCATAATCAAAAGACCCATATTTAGTTTTAATTAGTTTGAACTAAATCCTAACTTAATTAGGGTTGAATGATTTTACAAAAATCTTTGATAATTCTATTTGATCTTATACTCCGTATAAAGGTTTTACATATGCATAAAATTATTTTATAAAAAGCATCCGCACAAACGTGCGGGTACTAAACTAGTTTAGTCAACTAAAATAATAGTCATTCGTTTGATAATACATGAGTTTTTAGCTATTGACACAAGTTTTAATAAAACACTTCACTTTTAAAAAAAAACATCATCATTCCACTAAATTTTTCATAAATTTTATTATTTTTTAATACACACTACACATTTTAACAAATAAAAATCTCTTAAAAAGTCAACAACACACAAATCAATAGAGATCATTATAATTCCTTACCTATAAAACATAAAAGACAATCTATTTTGAAATAAAAATTATCTTCTAAAAACCCATGTATTATCAAACGGAGGGAGTACAACAATTTGAACTTGAATTAGGTAAGATTTAAAACAAAAATTTATTTATCAAAATTACAAAAACAATCCATAATTAGTCATACTTTACACAAATTCACACTTTATATTTTAAATAGATCAAAACCACTATTTAGTTTTTCATCTTTGTGCAATATAACCTCTAATTTTAAAATTACACGAATTACAAGCTTGATTATTTTTTTTTTGATAAATTATGGATAAAGTGTTGTGATTTTATGTAATTTCAAAATAAAAGTGGGGTTTTTTTTGTAAAGTTGGACAAATAATCCTTTTGATGATTTTACAAATAAAGGGGGTAAATTTGTGCAAAGTGTGATTATTTATGGATGTTTTTTTTTAATAATTTTTATAAATAAAGTTTTGTTTTGATTCTTCCCTTAATCGAAGTTGAAAAGTTTTATATTATTTTTGGTTTATAGGTTGATAGTTTGTATTTTTTTTAGACTTTTTTTATTCGTATTTTTTGTTCATATCTGATAATTGATATTATTTTAAATCATTTTTAATAAAGCATAATATTAGTATAACAATTCAATTGGGCGTGTTTGGCCACGAGATGAATTTCAGTGGATGGGGATGGATTTTGGGGATGGAATGGATGAAGATTATTTTTTGTGGATGGACGGGATGAAGGTTTGTGGTAAAATTAATTCTGGTTGTGTTTCGTTGTATTTTGATTGTTTGGAGGATGGAGAAACGGAAAAAGTCCAAATTGTCCCCACTAACCTATATGAGATGACGAAAATACCCCTCCCAAATACCCTAAAGTCCCAATTTCATCTTTTTCAATCGGTTCTCAGTTGAAGCCCCATCAACTCCTCTCGACATCCCCCAGGTAGCTCTCAGTTGTCGTCCTTGCACGCCTCGGTGTAGATCGGCTTGTCCCAGGAGTTGTCGGATCGACTGCGGCGACAGTGGTGGTCGGCAGTTGTGGTGATCGGCCGGCAAGGGCGGCAGAGGAGGACTTAAAGGTGAGGGTTAGTGGTGGCGGTAGGGTGGGAGGAGAGAGGGAGGAAGGTTGAAGATGATGGGGGCAAATTTGGGACATTCCCATCCCCATCCCCTCCCCCCTCCTTTTTCTAGGTGGAAAAAAATCCCAAAATGTTCCATTCCCATCCTCATCTCCCTCCATGGCTCCATCTACCTTCATCCCGTTGCCAAACATACGAGCACGGTTCCCAAAGCCCACCCCCATCTCTTCCATCCACTCCCACCCCCCAAGCCAAACACGCCCTTAGGCTTATTTCTTCTTCTAAACATTCACTTGATTTTGAAAATTTTGAAAATTTTGAATGTTACATCTACTTGCATTATATTAACCCGGTGGGAGAGCCATGCTCATGTCATATGACCAAAATGTCTCAACTCCATCTGCGACAAAATCACAAATGCTCTCATTTGGTATTTCGATTCCGCCTATACAAACTGTTCTTCCATGTTTGTGATATCAGAACTTTGCCTCTTTGTTCAAATGGAAATTTTGGCACTTGATCTAAGCATTTGCTGCAAATAATACAATAACAATGGTAAAACATGATATCAGGTCGTACAGACTCAAAGCACATCCCCATTCACAATATGAACAGCCACTGAAGTCACCGGACCGACCAATGAAAGGCCTAAAAGATGAGATCACAATGTACGTCGAAGGCTGCTGTGAAAGCCTTGGTCCTGTGTTCAGTTATAATGCCTGTGCCTTAATATGTCAGCCAATGTACGGATCGGCTCCATGATCTTAGCATAAGATGTCAGCCACGCCTTAAGAATTATGCAGTTCAATGTCAAGTTCAGCAATCTCTTTCAGAGCCTCAACCGAGTTCCTCAACGTGATAAGAAGGCCTGTCAAACCAGCTAGCCTTGGTGAAACCACCTCTCAAGAGTTGGATTACACCTCAATACCTCATATCATGAACAAGAAAAAATGTATTTGTCCTCGAAAGAAGTTGAAACTACAGGACGGCAAACGAACAACATCTCTGATTTGATTCCAGACTTGGAGTTATATTCCACAAGAAACATAACAGAAAGGATGAAATGGAAGTAATCTAAATCAGTGCCTTTGTAAGGGAAGAGTCTTGTCAGAACCTAATAATTTAGGTTAAGCTAAACACAGAACTTATTAGAGACATGTATGACCTATTAAACTGAACTTCATTTCATCAAAAAATTAAACCGAACTTCATAATGCAAAAAAGAAGGACGATGAACTAAATTCTATACATCAGATGACAGAACAAATGAATGTCATGAACATGTAGTGTGTAATGGAATAAGATTTTATATATAAATAAAACATAAATGCATGGGCCTCTACTTAAAATTTACATACAAACATTTCATCAAACATACAAATCAAAAAGTTGCAATAACTATAATGATTTTGATTTTAATGTAAAGATAAAAAAAATAAAAAAAATTGCAGAACATTTTCAATCCATATGAAGCGAAATTAAATGGAATTGTACCTGTTTTAAAAATACTCCTCAGATACGAAATGTTGCAGCCCAAAACCGTTGGCCCCAAATTTCAACCTTCCAATCTGCCATAAACCCAAAGTTGCAGTATTTGCCACGAATTCTGATGAAACAAAAGATGCTCGTCATGAAGGGCAATCATCTGGACGTATCCCATATCCGCGCTTGCACATCAATCCTTGCAGTTGGTCCACTTTATATCTTAGACCCCACCGCAAGTACGCTTTGTATAAAATCACAAATGTTTTCTTGGTACGATCTAGGTTAACTCTCTCCATCTCAGAAAGAACACCTTCCATTTCCATCACACGATTCTGAGCTCCATACATGATCATCTTGCAGTGATAAAGGGATCTACAAAGCCTCCAACCTGCCCACTCTGCACGTCTCACAAACTCGGAAAGCTTATCTACTGCATCACAATGGTAGAAAGCTGTTATGATTGCACGCATTACACCCGGTGTTACTACTGATGTCTTACGTTCAAAAGCCTCATCTATTAAATCCTCCATCTCGTCTACGAAACCCTCCTTCGCGTAGGTTTTAATTAGCAAAACATTCAACCACGGCAAGTAATAGTCCTCCGGAATCAGCTTCCTCAGTTCCTCGATTCTTCTGATTCTGTTTTCGCCAGGATGCTTACAATATCCACAGATCATGATTATTACAGCATTAATATCCTTTGCACTGTTAATATTCCTCTGTTTTGCCAACTCATACATCTTTTCCATCTTTGCCAAATCGCCCGAATGACTGTAGCCTCTGATCATAAGCATGTAAGTGCGAGTATCTGGCTGGACAGAGCTCGCCTTCATAGCATTATATGTATTCTCCATGGCATCCCACTTCCAAGCAACAACATAACCCACAATCAAATTGTTGTATGTCTTTAAAGTTGGAGTGAGTTGTGCTTCCTTAATCCCCTCTACTGTCGCTTCCATATGATCTACCAACATCAAACGACTGAAGGTGGAAATAAGTGTATTGTAAGTCACAATTGTTGGACTACAATAAACTTCGTTCTTAAAGACCCGAAAGAGTGATTCACACTTCCTTGTCAAACCATTGACCATATAAGCAGCCATTAGTGCATTATATGTCGACGCTGTTTTGATTCCCATTTTGGCGGCCTCTTTAAACAACTCAGTGGCAAGCTTGACATTCTTAGCTTTACCAGCTATAGAGATGCCTTTAGAATATTCTTCAGCGGTAATTAGGATCCTTGGGTCAGCCATTTTTCTCCTCCAGTTAAGTACCTACATTAAGAATCACCGAAACAAACATCAGACATGCTCCAAAAAGAAGATTCTATAGGCATGCTTGACGATAGCCAAGAGCAAGTGAAAGCGGTATGATTGAACATTTCCCTGCGCCGTCAATGATGATAATATGTGCTAGGTTCAAGTAAAACAAGATAAGCAGCAAACTATACATATATAAGTACATGAATTATTGAGTTCATAAATCATAAAAAAATTTGCTCATCATATGATGAGATGGAACTTTCAAGGACACAATTTAAGTTCATAAAGGCTATATTGATGATTTCATCATTGATTTGTCTTTTGAATTTTGAGTAATCAACTAATAACTATCCATAGTTCGTCTACTTTTTCTTCCCAACACTTCTTGCCTTCCTGAAAAAATAGGCGGCAAGGTTCACTTTCTGAAATCCAATGCAAAACTTTTAATCACACCAAATTATTATACAAATATCAAGGATGAAAATAAATGAATCACCCCAGCTATTAACAATAAAAAAAATATGCAGAAAAAAAAAAACTTCAACATTCAGAATGATATCTCAAGGGAAAAATAAAATCAATTTTGTAGGAGCAAAATCAGCATGTTTAGCAATATGCTACATCTAATGTTATGGGAGAGAAATAGATTATTCTAAATGAAGGATAGGGAAAAAAAGAAAAGAAGAAGAAACAAACAATATATCATTAAATCAATTCGGATTTAATGAGCTACAATCCCAAAGGCAGCAACACATTATTGAGTCTACTTTTTCTTTATAATTCTAGCTGCAATTTTGGGTCTGATCGGCACAATGACTGAATCTTGTTTGTTTGAATAAGGAGCAATAAAGATATCCTAACCCGACAAGCCCTCCAAACCCTAGGATCAAAACAAAGGCAAAAATGTAAACAGCAATGCAGTAATTCACTAATTCATAAACACCCAAAAAAAAACCTTTTTACAAAAAAGAAGAAGTAGAAGGATTCAGTAAGAGAGGGAACCAGCAACCTCAAGCGCGAGGGAAGGCAATGAGCGCAACTGCTCCAAGAGCTCAACAAAAGCAGACCCATCAGGGTAAGCCCTAATCAGATGCGGGGCATGGATATCCAAAACCCTAACAACAGCCTGAGAATCGCCATTGCAGGCGAGAATATCGGCCTTCAAAGCGGAGACCTTCTGGATCTCGGCACCCCTGGGATCGGCGAACATGGGGATGAGGCGCTGGAAGGAGGTGCTTGGAGGAGCGGTTAGGTCGGAGAGTGGGCGAGAGAATCTGAAGGCGGTTTGGGTTGGGAGTACTCGATTGGGGGTGTGGATATGGGGGTAGGGTTTAAGAGGGGTTCTACTGGGTTTTGGGGATGGATAAAGAGGGGTTCCATGGAAGAGAAGCTCCGATCTGTGGTATGCGTCTGATGTGATTCTGGACGCCCTCTTCATTGTTGCGAAGTAAACAGCCAATTGAGAGATCGAGAGAGATGATGGTGATGATGAAAATGGTGGGATGGGGGGAGGGGGATGTGCGGACTGCGGAGAGAGGGAAGGAGGAGGCCGGGGCAAGAAATGGGTCGGGTGGGGGTTGTCAATGGAAGATCCGAAGATGGGTCTGGGCCTTTAATGGGCCTGCAAAATTTCTAGTCTAGACGAGGAATGGGCCAATTTGGGGTGGTTGGGCCCAATTGTCTGGTTGGCTCGAGCTACCGATCGAATCACTCGAGTCTGCTCAATTTAGGTTCAGGTAATTCTCGGGTTAAAAAAATAAGGAAGAATGGAAATTTAACATTTTAAAAGGAAAAATTAAATAAATAAATAAGAATGCAATTGAAAGGATATAAATGAAGTTAGGGCTGTGCATGATTCGGCCCAAACCGAATTTTTGGGCCGAACCAACACAAACCGAACCGAACCTAACCGAACCGATGTTTTTCGGTTCGGCTTTCGGTTCGAGAATTTTCCAATTTTCGGTTCGGTTTGTGTTCGGTTTCGGTTCGGTTTGTGTTAAACCGATTTTTTTTTTAATTTTTAATTTTTTATCAAAAGCTTGTAATTTTATGATTTTATAAAACTTATAAATATATAATCCATATAAAACATATTGTTTTTTTAATGTTTTATCTCATAAAAATATAAACTTATGTCTACAACTAGCCTTAGCAACTTATTACTGTATTTGTATTATTTGCAACTTAGATGTTTTTTTTAATGTTTTATCACATAAAAATAGATATTTGGATTGTTATTACTTATTACTGTATTTGTATTATTTGCAACTTAGCAAGTATGCAAATGCAACTTAGCAACTATTTGCAAGATTTACAGATTTTGCAAGTTTATTATGGAACTATGAATTCGGTTCAATTAGGCTAAAACCGAACCGAACACAAACCGAACCGAACACAAACCGAACCGGTAAATAACCGAACCGAACCTAATACTTTCGGTTCGGCTTTCGGTTTTGGAATTTTGAGATTTTCGATTTCGGTTCGGTTCGGTTTGGTCCGGTTCGGTTCGGTTTTAGGCCGATGAGCAGCCCTAAATGAAGTTATTTTTTACTCTCAAATCGAGTGTGTAGAAATTAATGGAGAATTAGAAAATGATATGGTAGGGAAAAAGCGTGTAGAAATTAATAGAGAATTAGAAAATGATATGGTAGGGAAAAAGCGTGTGACTAGATTGAAGGAAGAGTAATTTTCAAATTTTATAGAAGTTGACATCATTTTATCGTTTATTTCACAAAAGAAAATGACGTCAATGGTTTCCTCTCAATTTCATACTTTCTTAATTACTTTTTTCTTTTATTTTAATTGTTAAAATTCTATTAGAATATAATAAAAAAAGATGGGTGTAATTTATCAAATTTAATCTAGATTTGAACGGAATAATTTCATGGGTGGTTGATTGGTGATGAAAGTAACCTCCTTTGCTCGGACTTGAATAGTACTCCCTCTTATAATAAAAATACGTTGATCACTGTTTAGTCTATCGTCAATTGTTTTGAAAATTAGATGTTTTTATTGTTCATATTCGTCAACATTCGTGGATGAACATTTGAGATTTCATTCTAGTGAGATTTCATTCTAAAATTAATTTGATAATTAGATGAGTTATTTATCAATCTTATATATAACTTTTTTTATAAACGAAATGGAACTCACCTAAAAACATGTGAATACAGAATACCGATCAAGCTAAATACTCATCCTTACCAACTAAGCTAAATTGTCTTTATACTATACTTCTTTTACACTCTTTTATCCATAAAATTAATAAAAATTACCAAAATAATCCAAAATAATATTTTTAACGTTTTTCTTCCGGGATAGGAGGGCTTAAGCCACCAAAACCCCTAGATTCGCCACTGTTGTAAAGTGCACTAATCGAGTCGCGGATTGGTTAGCTAACTTTACTTTTCATCTTATTTTAAATTACTATGTTTTATACATCTATCCTCTTGTTTACCAAAAAAAAATACATCTATCCTCCTGATTGAGATTGGTAGGATTTAACGCTCTGACTTCTCTCTATGAGAAGCAAAGAGAGAAGGATAACCCCTAATTTGGGGCTGAAAACTCCTTCCCCGACCGCCTCATCGGAAGGTGAATACCACCTCTTTGGAGGTTAAAAACTACCTCTTCGGAGGTCGAAAACCTTCCCGTTGGACAAAGGCCTACAGGCCTACCCACCCTCTCCACCTCCTTCCTTCCTCCCCCTCTGGTTCAGGCGAAAATAATTCGGTTGCCCTCCCCTGCCCCGTCCACCAATCTCGACCCCGACCAACTAATCTCGACCTCGGTCGTAGTTGTTAAGAGCTCTCTATCCTGTTAACCCTAATTCCGAATTCTTCCGTCGGTTTTTCGAGTTAGCATGAAATTGAGATGGGGATTTTGGTGTTTCTTGTCTCCATTCCCCATTTCCTCAATCTCTCTTGCAAACGGGTGCTCGAACAGCCTGAACTTCAAATTTCGACTTCGTTTGCTCATGTCATCTCGAGCCTCAGACCATCTCCATCTTCGATCCTTCTATGGAGGTTTCCCAGCCGCCTTTGGTCACTCCCTTCCCCCTCTGTTTGTTCGCCTCGGCCGATGTCGGTTGGCGGTTTGGGTTTCACCACCTGGTTCGGCGTTGAGTCCAAAAGTGTCTATATACCCCTGCTCGAGTTTGATGCTGCCTCCCCTCATCAATTTGTGTGGCTCGGTTCGGTTTGCCTCCTGGCGGCTCTGCCCTGGATGTCATCTTTTGGGCCGACCCTGGAAGTCATCTTCTCCGCTTCCGGTCGTCGTCGATTTGGCGATGGCCATCTCGTTTAGGCTCCTGCTCCTGCGAGAAAGGAAATATCTCCTTTGGGCCGCTGTTTTCTTTTCCGGCCCGAGGAGGCCGAATAAACTTGTGCTTTGGGCCCAAGTTTATGCCTTGGGCCCAGGGCACCCCGGAACATAATTTATTAACAAAATATTACAAAATATAATTTAACTAGTATTCTATTTTTACTAGTTCTATAATCTTGCAAGGATTTGAACAAAAACCTAAAAAGGTCCGAACCAAATTTTCGAAAAAGGTTGAATAAATCCCGAGAGGGGTTGGAAAATAATCTTATAAGTAATCTGTACACAAATTTTGTTGGATGTTTGATCTTCCCTTATTGGTCCGTTTTTGTTTGTTCGTTTGGCGTTGGGTCGTTGCTTTGGCGTGGTGACGTTTAGTTTCGAGTTGGGTTGCAGTATTGGGCCGCCTGGATGATCGAGAGGATCGTGGTTGTGTTCGTGGTTTTTGAAGATCCCTCATCTAGGTGGGGCCAACGTCGGTGATCCGCACTTCCTCAGGCTTCGCGCTTTCCGTTGGTGGGTTAATGTTCTCCGCCTTCTCGGCATCTAGTCACCGTGTGAGTCGTAGCACTCCCCCATGTTCTTGGTAGTCGTGACTCGCCTTGGATCTCCCTCAACATCTCTGCCGGCGGACGACTTTTTCGGGTTGTTTGGGCTTTTTCTTCCATATGTGTTTATTTATGTCTTTATTATGCAGTTTGTTGACAGTTAGACAGTCTACTGATTCGTCGGCCTCCCGAGTCTCAGGCTTGTATGGACTCGAATTTTTACCTAATAAAAAAAAATTACTTGTTGAGGATTTACGGGGTGCTAGTCTCCCACAGTCGTACATCTTATACTAGTTTCAATTATTTAATGTATAAAATCAGTCTTCCCTATAGGTTATAGACTTATAGCTAACTTTTTTTCTAGTTGAGATGGTAGTCAATAGCGTATGTGAGAATGAACGTCTGGATCTTTGAATGGAAAGTCAAAGAGTAGCGATCCAAGTGTTGACATAAGCATACTACTGTGTCTGCAACTTAGTTGACCTTGTGTAAGATATGATGGTAAAAAGCTGCTTTAAAAGACCAGAAAATGAGGAATGAGGACATCACCATCTTGATCACGCATGGGCATTTTCACAGGCCGTTGATAATGTTGATGACGGTCAGACTGTCACCCAATACTTCGATGTGCCGGATCTTCAAATTCTTTGCTACTATAAGTAACAAATTAAAGCCAAGTGTCTCTAACGGAAGAACTACAGTATGTAACGTCACAGGCCAATAAAGAATCTACATGGTCACTAATCAAAAGCCACTATGGCTTCTCTCAAAAAGAGCTTGGAACAATCGAAGTTAATCTTGAAAGTGTCTTAGGTAGGATATAGCTAACTAATACCTATTGTTGTTTTGCCCCTAACGGGGTGGCTCAATGGTAAGGAGTAAGGAGGTTAATCGGAGTTCCCGGGTTCGACCCCTACCTCCGCCCTTTCTCTTGGTGAAATAATCAAGGTTCATCTTGTTTATTACCATTGAGTCTAGTCAGTCAATACAAGTCGGTTTACCTGGCGCGTGACTCTTGCCGACTAGGTCACGTGCCCGGGGTTTACCACCAAAGATCACCCTCGTTAAAATACTTGCTGTTGTTTAGTATATTTCTTCAATCTAATAAATCGTAATATAAATTCACCAAAAAAAAAATCGTAATATAAATAAGAATCATAAGACTGTATCATAACTTAATGACCACCCTGCAGGTTGGTATTTATACTGTTGTACATCATTAAATCAATAGAAAATAGCAAAAAGGACCAAACTAGTATAATTAATCAACCAATTAATTAAGTGAACCCAATGCAAAAGATAACATCATCATCATCATTCATCATATTACTACTTACAATTAATGCAGTATTAATCAAACTATATATTGTCTGCATCTTTTTTCATGTACATGACAAAAGCTCCAAAGATCTTAAAACCAGCAAATTAAAAGAGGCTGAGAAAGAGTACTGCAAACACAGCATCTCTTACAACCCCCTCCTCTCTGTGAGTAAGCCATGGTCAATTGCTTGAGCGTCGTAGCGCCTGGTACTCGAACATATACATATCCTGATGAACTAAACAGAAAAAAAATAAAAAATAAAAGAAGTAAAAATATAATACCCAGCTAGAAGATCGCTAACAGTGACAAGGCAAGCTGTTCTGGGTAGGATTGGATTCACTCTTTGGTGCCCTTCTCAAGCTTACAGCCTCCATTTTAGGCCTCCTTTGCGGCTTCATCTCATCGGAAACACCAACCAGCAGCTTCCTTGATCGAACAAATCTCGCAATCTGAAAGCGGTTTCCGCCCCTTAAAGGCCACAAGCAGCAGCAGTTAAAGGAGATGATCAAACACAGCAAAACAAAGGAGATGATCTTCATCTTGATCTTGATGGGGAAAGGGAATTTGAGCAAAAGGATCAATTCAATTCAAAGAGGGGTTTGGGTTCAATCCCAGATAAGTGTATATATGTGTAGCTAAGTGCAATCCCAATTATTTGGCTGTGTGTTGATGTATACATATATATGGAGTATAATCTACGATAAGATTCATATATATATGTCTGGAACTGCTCAAATTTATATTTTTGTGTACAAGAAAATTTGTGTCCAACATTATGCTTTGTACTTATTATATAAGTGGTAGTTAGAAGGCGACCGGTAGCCCGTCTAGTCAATTTGGTTTAGGCATTCGATCTAATCGGGTTTAGGCTACAATCGGGTTTTCACTTCATCCGTGTGTTTCGATTCAAATTATGCGTCAGCATATAAGGGATGTTATTCGAGTTGAACGAGTCGGGTATTGCTGGTTCATGTTCAGCTTGTTTAGAAACGAGTCGAGCTCAAGTCGAGTCTAAATTTGAATTTGAGATTAAAAATGTGCTCATACTCGGCTCATTTAGGAAATGAACGAGCTCGAGCTGAGCTTTTTTTCGAGCATTAAGCAACTCTATTTCCTCAAAACATAGTAACTTCAAGAAAATTTTAGAAATTTCACAAAATTCGAGCTTAAATCGAGCAGGCCAAGCTTTGAATCGAGCTTAAAAATGTGCTCATACTCGACTCGTTTACAAAATGAACGAGCTTGAGCCTAGTTTTTATCGAGTCGAGAGCTACTCGGCTCATATAACAACCCTATATATCTGGTTGATAATGTTAGTTTTATCTATCCATATCTTGTATTTCTATTTATACCTTTCTTTATCTTTGTCTAAGGTCTTTAGTTCTATGTTTCTCTACGACTTTTCATCGGCCTTGTTGCTTGCCTTCTCCTTTGATCTTATCATTTGATCTAACCTTAGGTTTTTCAGAAACATCCTCTCAATTAATCAAGCGGGTATATTATAATATCAAAATCACATTCTTCTTGTTGTTGTTGTTGTTGTAACTCAATTATCGAATTAAGCATATATTCATTGAATCCGCGTTGTTGTTGTTAAAAAATAATGTAATTAGACAAGTCTTAAAAAAGAAAGGAAGGAAAATGACAGTTGGATTTGGTAAAGGTTGGAGGATTGCAATCTACAAAAGGAGGTGTAAAGTCACTCTTATATAGTCATATTAGATGAAGATTGAAGAGCACCGCACGTGGATAGCATAGTAACATGATGTTTATAATATACTTACTTGACAAAGAACAACACCATCCTTGGGCCTCACTCCTGAAGTTCGTACACTCATTTTTCAAAGGATTGGGCCCCAAGTTTGCTTCTCCATTGCATTGTCTCCATTGCTTTCCATCGCATCTTGTTGGGATGTCAGGATTTGTAGAATTCCAATCGTATTATCTTCGTTTGCTGATATTCTCCATGGTGATTTTTTTACCAAAGTTATGATAATATTTTTAGAGTCGGTAGACATTTTTTTTAAAAAATAAATAAAGACACTGACATCGATTTTTTATGGAGGTATATATTGTGTTGATTTGAGAAGTCAATGTCGATAAACTATTTTCAGATAAAAACACATACTAACTCTGGAAGTCGATATTTTAATCGTTCATATATTATCTTCCTTTGCTCGAACTTGAATGGTACTCTATTTTATAATAAAAAATATTTATTATTTATGTACATTTTTTATAATGATTAAAAACTATGTAAAATATTAAAAATTTTATTAATTTTTTTAATAATTTAATACTTAATAGTAATAATAGTAATAACTAAAAGTATGAAATTATAAAGAAAATTAATTAAAAAAATATTTTATTATACTTTTTAGCTTATAAAAAAAGTGTGTATAGATAATATATTGACATGCTTTATTTGACAGGTAGTAAAATCAAATAACCTCATATCAATAATACAACATAAATATTATTAAATTATGATGTAATGTTGTAAACTGGAAAAAAATGAGATACTAGAGAATATACTGTCTAGTAACTCACTCGAGAGGGGTCGACAAATCGGTAGACAGATTAACCGTCATGAAAAAACACAAACACAATGGAAATCAAACAAGGCAAAATAACTCATAACTCAACAATTTCAATAAAATCGATCTTCAGCTCGCGTCGAAATCAAGCAAGACCCTTGAAAGTCTGCAATTGCCGAGAACAAGGGAGAGTGGATGTGGCATCTCGAAGTAAACAGTAACCCATCATTGGAAATGATGAGTCATTAGAAATGCTGATCACGACGTCTTTCTCACCTAAATGAAGGATCTTCGACAACCACAAAAACTTTCACGATCCATTCGATTAGGGTGTCCGATACTACCACCTTAGCTAGAATTAAAGCAACCTCACCAGGTAACGACACACCACACCGGAGAAAAATCAAGGCTGCCATGAAGAGACAAGTCATTAACCCACCATTTTATTGTGCACAAGATTTTTTAAAAAATCTGGGATGGTGAGGCTCAATCCCGAATCAATCAACTAGGGGCTTTTTTTTTGGTGTCCTTCGACTGTCGCTCTGCTGACCTTCTTTCCTAAGATCCTTTGTATTCGGGTTTTTTCTTTTTGTATTTGTTATGTTTGTATCATGACGGTCAGCCCGTCTGCCGATTGCCATCGGCCTCTCGTTTTCCCAGATTTTCGTTGCAGTATGGGAACTTGAACTATTTCCTTTTCAAAAAAAAAAAAATAGGGGCTTTTTTTTTGTTCATTGTGTTGTGGGGTTTCCCTTGTTTCATTGAATCAAATGGATGATATTACTTATAATATATTAACTTTCGGTGGGGATCCTTGGGTGGCCAAGGATTAATACTCCATCCGTTCGACAAAACATGTCATTTTAGGGTGTTATTTTTGTTCAAAAAAATTTGTCATTTTAGGTATTTTGCACTTCACTTTACAAATATACCCTTGACATGATTGATGGTTTGTTAGTTGTAGTTTTCGATAAAGTAAAAAAGAAGGGTAATAATTGAGGGTAAATTAGTACATTTGTTAATTGCCTTAAAACTTGTGAAAGAAGCTAAAATAACATGTTTTGCCGAACGGAGGGAGTATCTTTTTTCCCTCGCAAATCTCCACTGCACCGAAGCAACACAAGCCTATAAGGAGTAAAGGAGGTTAATGGGAGGTCCCGGGTTCGATCCCTGCCTCCGCCCTTTCTCTTGCTGAAATAATCAGATTCACCTTGCTTATTATCATTGGGTCTAGCCGGTTGACGCAAGTCGGTTTACCTGGTGCGTGGCTCTTGCCGGCTGGGTCACGTGCCGGGATTTACCACCAAAGGTGGGTTACCGTCGTTAAAAAAAAAAAAGCTTGTTCAAGGTTTTCAAAGGTTCGATTGCATTTTCTCTTGTCGAAGAAAAACGATACGCAACAAGCGAGATTTGCTCATTTGAATCGGTTTTTCACCACATGGTGGATTTGCTCTTATTGGGACAAGAGTGTCTATAGTACATTGGAGAAGAGTTGTAGAAAAAAGAGGCAAACTTTTTTCTAAGGATGGGTGGTGGTGGTGGCTTGGTGCCTTGGTGGTGGTGGTTTTTAAGGAGGGGTGGTGGTGGTGGCTTGGTGCCTTGGTGGTGGTGGTTTTTAAGGAGGGATGGTGCCTTGGTGGTGGCGGCTTGGTGGCCAGAGTGGGTTTTACAGCACTTTAGCCCATGGTAATTTTCTGCCTTGAGGTTTTCAAGGAAAAAAAAATACGGAGTATAAGGGTGAATTGTAAAAATAAACCCGATTTAAATCTCTTTATAACCATCATCCATTGTTTTAGATTTGCAGAAATAACCCTTGTTGAGAAGCAATGCTTACATTTATGTTTCACTCGACATGTAATATATGGGGTAACATAAAATTGTTTCCTTGTTAATAAAATTCCGGGTCACTCTTGTCTATTTATCATGTCATATATGTAAATGATACAAGGCTAATTTTAAAATGGGTAACAATGATCTTTCATTCTTTCCTTTGAAAAATCATGGTGATATACTGATATTATGCAAAATAAATAAATAAATAAAAGGGTGTAACATTCGAGATGCAAGTACCAAACAATTAAATTGACATGTAGTTTAAAGATTTTGGTCACTTACTTCCGTCCAAGCGATCGGGATCCGCTGTTTCAAAGGGGACAAACCCATAACTTTCCCTCCTCACCCAAAAAAAAATATAATTAAAATTTAAATAAAAATAGTAAAGGGTGGAATTTTTGTGAGCGGAGATAAAGAGATAGGGAGCACAAAGACAGCACTAGATTAGTTTTAGTTGGATATGAAGACACAGGAAGCATTACAGTCTGAAACTGCATTAGTTTTCTTCCAAATTTTATGTACATTGCCACCACCAACTAGTACAAGTTTGTGAAATGGCATATTTTTTACAAAAGAAAGAATCATCCGTATTTGCACTCTCGAAAATCGTTTAAAAGGAGCAACTTTCTCAAGAGTTGATTCATCCACCCAACCCATTGCCCTCCCACAATCCACGGCGGATTTACTTACATAATTTACAAGAACGAGACACAGATAAAGAGGGAGCAAGAGAGAGTGATGGAGAGAGATAGAGAGAAAGAGATCAGGCATTAACCTTGCAATCTGTCACAGTTCAATTTTCTTCGGAGAGGCCAACCCCTTGTATGCGGGTGTATTAACATATCAGTATGTGATCGCTCAAATGCTCTGAGGAAGCCACAGTATATACAGGTAGAGAATAGATCAAATCTTGCCGTGGAAAGTCCCGATTTCTTCCACAGGGGCATTGATTCAGTTTCTCCTTAATAATCAAGATTTTGTTAAATCAAGCTGCAGATTTTGAAAATCGATTACGGTTTAATCACTGCAAAGGCAAAAACCAAGGATTATGTACTTGTAAAATGCTCATGTTTGCGCAAAGTTACCTTCTTCAGAGAAGGCAAACATGCCCCCCAGCATGTCGTCGTCGTCTTCTTCTTTCTCTTCTTTCTGAATGAGATCCCTCCGATCATCAGGGGCTTCCACATCCTCTTCGGGCTTCTCGCCTCTGATCATCTCCAATTTCTCATCACATAAATCCTGGATAGCACCAGGCAGAAGACCAAGAGAATCATGTGATGGCAAAGGTGCGGCCTTGTCTGAATGAAGGTAACTTGCATCTGTATCTTCAGCAACAAGTAAAGGGAGTTTATATATTACATCCCCATTCATAAGTGGAGGTCCTTCAGAGTTTGTTCTTCCTAAAGGGGTCCTAGACCTTGATGGTAATTCGTCTTGAACAAAGAAGGCATCACCAAGAAAATGGTTTCTCGTCAGCTGGGTCGCACTAGCCATGGATACATTAGCTCCAAACTTCTCATTCAAGGATAGTGCATCGAGCACAGAGCCCTGCTTATCATGGTAGAAGTCTTTAGGGGTGTGGTTGATAGGACTGAATGGCTTCTCAGTGTTAATATGATCAAAGTCGATCAAATTTTCCATCCTTCTTGATGAACCTGGTGGGCAGAATAAAAAAGTAATCCTTTTTAAGAGATAATGTCAAGTAGAAGGTAAAGTCTTCATGCTTTAACGTTAATACTGTCAAGAGTGAGAACCTTGTCAAATTCTCATATGTTGAAGTTCTTCAATTTGAAGCGCTAAGGTTATATCCATAATTTTAATATTCAGATGATGTTTCAAATATGTGACACTGTAGAGAGCTAAGTGACGCTGTATAACCAAAATTTGTTACTTACCTCCATCAGAGCTTTCTGTAGAGCTAAGTGACGCTGGTTTTGAGTGAGAAATAATAGTTTCTTCAGTGGGTTTGTCTTTCTGATAGCGAGATTCTGAAGGGAAAGCAGCAGCAGCAGATCTTCCCCCAGATGAGCCTCTGCCAAAAATGGCCAAGTATTGTTGCTTGTGAGCCAAAGAAAGACAAAAGGTAGAACCAACCAACACAACTAATCATCAGAAATAATACAAAAATCTAACAGTTCAGGCGATTGGGAGCCCACCAAAATAACTTCGAAGGGAACAACGGATGAAATTGAAAATTTACCCTCCACCCACTGTGTGCAGAGTATGTTCATGCCCTCAACATGGGGCATGCCCTGCATGAGTAGGAGGGATAATGAGATGTCCACACATAGGGCATAGAAAGTGTGATTTGAAGTCTCTGTAAGCCCCATACAGACTGTTTGTCACCGCTCAACAAGGTGTGCGGAGCTACTGTTTTCCCTCCACACATTCCCTGACAAGCTCCTGTAATTTTCTCCACCCCGGCCCTATACGGCACCATGCCATGTGGCACTCCATGGGGCACTGCAAGAGATTTCGCAGGCTCCCAATAGCTTCTAATTTTATTACACTAATATATCCTATAGGCCTATTGAATCTGTTATTTCTGTGGACATGTCGTGCCAGAGGTCCTGTCGCTACAAAGTAATTTCACGGGCTTCCAATAACTCTCCTATGAAACTATGATTCTAATATATCCTATTGGCCTGCTATTCAACGGACACACTTGGATAAAAGAGAGATAAATGATGAACCATATGCTCTGATACTACAAAATATGGAATGCAACAATGAGAAGAAACGCAAGGATAATATAAAAAAAAGCTCATAATCAAATTATGTATATATGTGCATCATGATAAGTTAAAATTCAGCAGAAAAATAAAAAATGGACCAATCATTCCCAAAAGGCTAATAGAAGATCTAGAAGGGAAATGTTATATTTCATCGGGTTTGATTTGACGCTCTTTTATTTTGCCTAAATCCTTATCTTTTATTTTCAGATTCAATAGCCAAACAATCTACAAAAATATGGATTAAACAAGCAAAGAGAGCATGCACAAATAATTTTTCATGAAGTAGTTATAAAAACCAAGGTGAAGAAGATGAATTTCCATACTAGACGAAACATAGACAACATTTTTTAATCTAATAACACTTCAGATGTTACAGAATAGATAACGTGGTGAGAATCAATTAGCCGAGAACATATAGACTACAGCCCAATAGTCTAGCATCCTCTAAATATGGGTTGGATGAGAAAATGTAGAGAAGGGTGTGGAGAGAGGGAAGGTTGGAGTGCTAAATGGGAACCTAAAAAAGTACGAGACCCAAAATTTATGCCCATTAAGTCAGCTATGAAAAGAGGTTCAGGTTGCAACTTTCAACTAGCTACTTTTACAAAATGGACAATGCTATGCACCTCCGCAGGCTGTCATTCCCACTTAGGTTATGTTTAGGATTTAGGTCCCATTTGATATAGGAGTAGGGAAAGGAAACAAATTTTACATGGGTGAAATTAATTAGCGAAAATGATCCTCTTTTTCCGTGAGTCTAGAGGAGGGAAGGCAACTCTTTTTTAGAGGATGATGAGGATATGGGTATCGTATGCTCAAATTAGCCATTGATGGGAGGAAATGGGACACATTTTGCATCAAAAAGAGAGGAGGGGGGTAATGGTAAAAAATTTGGTCAATGAACCATAACTTCAAAATGGACTACATTTGCTTCCTTAACCCTTTCTTTCCCCTTCTTATACCAGGGTTAGTTTCTATTTATTTTAGTTTCAGCTATCCCTATATTCCCCCACCACCTATTTTTTAGCTCATTTAGTGCTTGTTTGATTGGCACTAGAAAACTGTAGGAAATAGGAAAACCCAGAATATGTTTTCAATAGGATGTTAAAAGTTATATTTTGGATTGTGTGTTTGAATTACATATTTACACACAAGGAAAAAAAGTGAGAGTTTTGTTTACTCTTCCCAGCTGAGAGAGAGATTCTTGCCCACAACCCCTATAAATTCGATTCAAGGGTTTTCCTCAGCTTTGTTTACTCTTCAACTTTCTGCAGTAATATTGACATTTCTCTTTTTCTTCACAAAATCAATTTCCACATGTTTCTACAAGACAACTTCCTGATAACCAGCATTTTGCTTCTCCCAAATTCCAAGACCAAAACAATAGAATGGGTGGGTTTCTTGAGCATGGTATGTCAGTTTTTATAATTGCATTACACTTCTTTTGTAGGTAAGGATCATAGATAGGACATATTATACATGCTTAACGAAATACTTGCTATACAAGAAGGGTGGCAGCAAATGAAGGACTGTAGCAACAACATGGTTGGGATATCATGGAGCTTCAATAACATCGATATCATGGAGCTTCAATAACATTTTAATTAACTTTAAAAGCAGCTATAAAATTATTCCAACTAGTTATTGCATATGGACGCAATGACCTTAATGTGAGTACACCATAGCTACCTTCCTGAATTCTGATTTCCTTGCTACTTCACCCCCACCAACCTCCTGGTTTCTACAAGGGCAATGTCTCAATTTATGAAACAATAAAAACCTCAGCTGTCTTTTAAGAGAAGCCGCTTCGCTTTGTCCTTCCCCCTTTTCCTGCCCAACCAATCCATCTTCTCTCCCCAGGAAAATTATCTAAAACACCCTTTGCACATGCCTGATGAAAATTCACCACACCCCCAAATTTTCCCGCACCTTTCCACACATGCTTACAATAATTTTAAAAAAAAAAATGAAAATGTAATCCTATATAATTGCTTCAACTTTTATTTGTATTTGAGGGTACATATAAAGTAGAACTGGCTGTTTTTCAATCGGCAGAGGATGGGGTGGCAGACTGGCAGGAAGGATTCCTAGATATAATGCATTACTTTTTAGAAGTGATATCATGGCTATTTTGTGGAGAATGTGTGTCTTCTACAATCACATGGAATATGTGAACATAATTTCTGGATGAGTATGGGTCTTGTTGTTTCTTCTTTTCAAATTCAAGTGTATTTCTTGGTTTGATAGTTTTTCATTCATTTCTCTATTTACAAGTAATATGACAATCTTCAGATCATGTGCTAGAAAGGGTCCTGAAATTCCTTCAAGTCACTATGGATACTGGTTAGCAAGCAGAATCCTGGCTTTGGATGCTATAAATCGTTGATTCACAAGAATTTGTTAATTTAGTGTTTCTTATTCCCTCCGTTCAAAAAATATAGGTCTTTTTACGCTCAAAATTTTGTTTGGAAATATAAGTCCTTTTAGGTTTTCTACGCATTGGGATACGAGAATTGTTACTTTTTTATTTTTTCTCAAATGTTATTGGTTGTTAAGGGTTGTGGATAATTAATGACGGGTATAAAAGTAATATTATTATGACTTCTTTAACATGTGTGCACAAACCAAAAAAAGACATATTTTTAAATGGAGGTAGTATATTTCTATTGCCATACTGTATAGAACGAATATATCCATGCTCATCTTCTTGCCAAGTATAAATTAATACTAATAGCTATTGAATGTATAGTAACTGGATAGTGTTAAGAAGTTTTCGATAAATAATTCTGAGTCAACTTTTTTATTCAAATAAAGATACCCATGCATGGAATGGGAGACGGAGACTGTCTAGTTAAATATCAAAACTAAATAAAATGTATGAAGACTGGGTAGATAACAGCCAGCTTCTATACTCTTATTACCCCCTCCAATCATTTTTATTTGATGTTTTGAGTGGTAAAATTTTATCACGTTTATTTGATGTTGTGGTTATTTTTAATTGTTAACTTACCAATAATTATGACTATCCCGGGCTTGACTATCTCCTTACCCTTCATTTTCTGTAAAAACCTTTCACTTACCCCAAACACTGATAAAATACTCTAATTCAGTACATGTCAAGAAGCACAGTTGAATCTTTCCTAATCCCTCAATATTCAAGCTCAAATTGTTTGGGTACCCCAATTCAATATGTTTCAAGAAGCAGTTGAAAGGGTTGTCTTGTAACAATAATTATGCCGCCTCCTGGCGTCTGAAGCTTTAATAGCAGAAAATCTTATTGGGTTTTTAAATAAACTAAAGTGAATCTTTCTTAACTATCGTGCAAAATCATAAAGCATCATACAAAAGTTATTCGAGGGTGTGTGTGTGTATATCCATGTTAATTACCTTTCATTCCAAGCAGATTTGAGGCTGTGGAAATGATCAAATACTGGCAACAAGTCCTTCCGTCTAATCTCAATCTGAGACACGGGAACCTTTTCGATCTCAAACTCCCCAAATGTAAAGCCACTCAACCTTGAAGGACCCATCATGCAAAAGGATATCTAGGAAAAGAACAGAATCACAACCAGAACAAAAATGAAATATTAAACCTCAGGAGTCATCATGTGCAGAAGCATTATACCTTTGGATTCTGCCATACTGGTAGCCTCCCAATGTTGTACTGCACTTCTGCATTGGACAGGTACCAGTGGATTCGTTCATGAGAACTAGATGAATCAGGCTTCAAAACACTGTTTCTTGCTTCATCACTTCGGGCTTCCAAAATTTCCTTGTTGAGAATGCTTTGATTTGAATCCCTCAAAAGAAAACTAGCAAGTTCTGGTCTTCGGCAAGGAATCTTGGAGACGCATTCCTCTCTCTCTGGCAAGTCTGATCTTCGACATACATCCCACCATTGAAGAGGTTGAATGCAAACACTCAACTCTGTATCTTGCACTTGAGAAGAAGTAAAAGATTGAGCTCTTGAACCATCAGTACTTTGTTCTGACCCCAAAAATGGGCATATTTCATGTTGAACTACATAACCAGATGGTGTAAAAACTAATAGATGTTCCAAAGACTTTAGCCCTACTAATCCTTGCTGATGGCTTCCATGCAGGGAGTTATGGAAGATGGCAACAAGAGCCCCAGACGGAGTTGGAGACTTTCCAGACACAGAAGCAGCTGCATTGCTAACTGTATTAAGCAAGCCAGAGCTGTTATCCCGGATACGGCTCACCACCGCAGGAGACACAGGTGGAGGTGGAGGAAATGAGAGGTTGTTCACAGAAAAAGTTGATGTTGACCACCATGGAGGAGTTAAAACTGGGGACAAGGATGGTTCTTCACCCTGACAAGTCTGAACCTTGAATCCAACTTCACCACCGAAAGGTGACAAAACAAAAACATGGCATGTACCCTTGGAGGAAATAATAGCAACCCATTGACTATAATGACTAAAGCAAATGTCTTGAATCACCTGGTAAGAAAGATAAAGCACATGAATAACACCAAAGAAGAAATGAAGCAAAGGTAGCCTAATAGCACTAAAAAAAAGTTCAACTTCACAATGAAGTATTAAATGGACACTTACAACAGGTCTTATTCCACGATGCAGCCTGTAAAGATGTATGTGAGAGGAGCACGAATCATGGCTTTGAGAACGTGAACCAAGGTCGTTTGAAGGCATAATACGAAAAATATTGATGGTATTCCCATGTACTGAGGCAGTGACAAGCAGGGTCCCACTTGGATCAAAACATAAAGCAGATATGGGACTGCTGTGAGCCCTAAATTGAGAAATTACAGCTCTTGAAACACAGTCCTTAACCACAACCTGTGCACCAAAGTATAGAAAAGAACATATCAGATAGAAACAAGAGAATCAAGATAATTTGCAGCACTAAAACACATATTCTGAATCTCTGATTCCCAAAATTTTCACAAATCGTTGTATATGAAGTGAATTTGCACATACAAAGATAAAGAAAGGCTTCAGTTGGTCACAAGCATCCAAATAACAGGACCAGAAATACATAAATTTATTTAATGAACAAAAGAAACAATGTGTATCAACGAAGAAAAACTGTCCTTACTGGACAAAACACATAGTGAAACCTTCCAGTTCCAGCTTAGTAAATACACCCAATGGAATGTTCCCACAAATAGATTGAATAAAATGATCATTCGAATGCACCCATCGTTATCACAAAGAATCCAATCATTCTGCATTTTAGACGGTATTCTATTCACCCACAATTCACCTACCTAGAATCATTTATCATTTGCAACAAAAAGGCTACTTCAATTTTAACAAGAATTGGACTTACCACACCAGCACTGTCTGTTTCTGTAGAAGCAGGTCTACTTGTTATGGAACCCGTGCTTACTAAGGTTGGAGAATTAGAACCATGCTCCTGGTAGTATTTGGATATGGTTTTGTATCCCTTATCTCCAAGATTAACAATACCAGCTGCCAAATGGCGACCAGATTCCACTGCATAGCGAGCCATAACACTGCTGCTGCTTGGTGATGTAGATGGGCTAGTACCTTTAGATGCACTGGCACTTTTAGGGCTAAGCCAACCAGTATTGAGCATTGGGGGGTTGTTTGAAGCATATGCTAACCACCTGTGGCCCAAGGCCATTGGACCATAACCAACATTAACGCAAACTCTCCCTTGCCCTCCCACTTGAGGAACAGGGTAGGTTAGAACACTGAACTTCTTCTCCAGAGTCAAAGCATCATAACATTGTATCTGCTAGCCAGAAAGTATTGTGAGATAATGCATCCGTCAATCAATTCCTTGTACGTTGCATCTATGGAAAATATCCGCTTTCAAATTTCAAAAGCAATCAGTTTGTTAACTACTAAGGACGTTCATCAAGAAGGCACAGACAATCATATAAGAAATTTTGTTCGAACTAAGGCTTAAAGAGACTTGTTCGTTTAGTACTAATAAACACAGATAATGATACATCAAATTTTGACAAAGCCAACAATGGCCTAATGTGACTTTTATATGATGTCACTTTTATATTGTCAAAAGAATCCATTTGTTGAATTGATTCATGCGCTCAAAGTTATGCCTCAAAAGTTGCAAGATTTACAATATTACCTGTGTAGCGAGCCCCACAGCAACAATCCGAGGACTGCATCTAACCATACACACAGATGATCGAAATCTCAAATCATGTATATAGGAGTGAGACCTCAAAGAATAAAATCGAACAACCATGGGGCTGTTGACAACATTCACAACAGGAGACTCCCCTCCCACTTTTTCCGAATGGCTGCTACTTTTAACCAAACTGATATTGTTGGTTTCATCACCAGCAACAACCAAAAGCAAAGGATGATATCTCTTGAAAGCTTCTTCACTATTCGACTTGAGAGGAATCGGTAGCATTTGCATGAATGTGACAACACCAATATCACGCTTTGAGACCAATTCACTGAAATTTGAAGCATCCTCGACATCTAGAATTTGAAAGCCGTTCTGATACCCAAGTAACAGAACATGCCTATATGTAGAGGATTCGAGCTCTAGTTTGTCAAAGCCAGCCCAAGCGACCTGATCGATCACCAATGAAAAATGGATAAATAAAAAATACAAGTGGCAACCTGAATCAGAGCGTGGTGGAGTTACACCAGTATATTTTTGCATCTGTTATAGACGTATTAGAAACTAAAATCATCGCTTACATTTGGTAAAAAGTAAGGATAAAAGAAACTAAAATCATCTTTCATTTTTTCATTTTAAAATATCCCTTTGACACCTTTCAAACCCTCACCTTTGTATAAACCTTCACATACCAAACACAATTGCAATTATGTGACAAATTTTTCGCAAACATGGCAAATAACTCCACATTTCAAATTTAGTGGTTGACATTTAAAATCCCTTTAGCTTATAAAAAACGTTTTCAGGTTGATTAATTCTTATTAGGGTAATAAATAATAATAGCATCAACCCTGTGTAGCTGAACTGTATAGTATAGATCCTAACCCTCTAATGCATTACTAATAAGTTGCTATAAAAAGAATTATAATTAAAAGAGGTTTTCATGCTTTCTTCTTTTGCCCTGTTTCCCTTCTTAAGCTCATACCAGAGCCACTTCAATCATTTCAACCAAGGTAAATAATTAAGGAATTTAACTATATAGTACTCCGCAGAATTCAGTTTAAGCTCTAAGCACGTAAAGTACATAACTATGATAAGGAATTGATGCATTCCTTGTCAGAAATCAGTTTAACCTCTAAGCACATAAAGTACATAACAATGATCCAGAATTGATGCATTCCTAGTCAGAAATCAGGTTAAGCTCTAAGCAGATACAGTACATAACTATGATCAATAATCGCAAAATCAACTAAACAGAAACGCTAGAAGAAGCCAAAATCAAGAAAAGCGCAAACGGATAGTACTTCTCCAAGTCCAAAAGCGACAAGGAAAAAGAAAGCGAATATCTGAACAATCATAATAAACCTGATCCTTGTGATCGCCGGAAGAAGCGGAAATTGAGGCGGCGACGGTAGCACCGGCGGAGCGAACCGTGGAGGCGACGGTACTGGCGTTCGCCGATACATTCCTAAGACAAGAGCCGATGATCCTGATCGAATTCGGCAACAATCGACCTCCGCCGCGGCCGCTCTTCTGCTTCCCCTTCCTCATCCTCCTCCGCCGCCACTTTCCACCGAAGAAGAAAAATCGCCGAAATTGCCGTCACCGGCCACCGCCGTCGCCGACTGCTCTGCCGAATCGCATGCTCCGAGGACGAAATTGATCAAAAACAGCAGCACCTGAATTCCGCAGAGTTCATGCCTGTTGGCGATTGCTAGGTTTGACCCGAAAACCCTCGCTAAGCTGGTTTCACTCCCTTCCCAACCACCAGACCGCGAAACAAGCCAGAAAAAAGCAGAAACTTTGGAATTGGATCGTACGAGCTAATCAGGATGACCTTGATGATTATGAAATTGAGAGCAAGGAGAGATTGATTAGGATTTAGGATATGATGTTGATGATTTTTGGGGGGCGGGGAACTATGGAGTAGATTACGACACGCAAAAAGGAGGAAGAACTGAAAGCAAATGATGCAAGTAACCTTCTTATCTTATCGAAGTATTCAAGTTCATCGACGCACGATGCCTGTCTCGATTTGTTATTTGTGAATCTCGCCTTCTATTAGTTCATCATATCTTATATCAAGGGGTTTTTTACGAATTCAAAAAAAAAAGATTTTTTTTTCTTTATTCGTGATGGTTTTTCCGAGTCCCCCTCAGGAATTTTTACTCTATCATAAATTTTTTTTAAATCTATATGTATATCTAATTATTAAAAGAGAATCTATATCTAACTATTAAAAGATAATCATTTTTTATGAAGTGTTCCTCTCTCCTTACAAAAATAGGTTATTTAATTTTTTTTAAAAAATAATTAATCTATGATCTTAACCTAAATTATAATTTAAGTAATTTTATTTAAAAAAAACAATCTATATCTTCTATATCTAAGTTTTAAAAAGAGAAGCATTTTTTATGAGGTGTCACTCTCTCCTTCAAAATAAGTTATTCAATTAATTTTTTTTTTAAAATAATTAATCCATGATCTTAGCCTAAATTATAATTTAAGTAATTTTATTTAAAAAAAATGGGATTAGTTCAAAACATAACATTAATAATAAGGAAACATAAAATTATTATTAGTAATCTATAGAAAAAATTTGGTGAAATATCCATTTACAAAGTGTAATTAGGTAAATGTTCACTTTTATTTCATAATTAAGTAAGTGTCCATAATAATTTAATAATACCAAAATACCCATGTTCTAATTTTTAGGTCTTCTGTTATTCAGATCTAATTGTGTTCACATCTAATTGAACCCCTCCGTCTTCTCGCTCCTCTTCATCATCTCCTTCCTCTACTTTTCGATCTCCTTTCGGCGTCCTCTTCTCGGTGCATCGTCGGCGTAGTCTCCCTCTGATCGTCAGTGCAAGCGGCTCCGTTGGGGCTCCATCGACTGCAGTGATGGCGACAACAGTCCGCTGCTCCAAGGTGGGAGGAGGAAAGGAGCAGGCAAACCATGGAGTCTCGTGCGTTCTCCGTGTCGTTCTCGCCCTTGAAAATCATCGATTTCTCCCTATCTATGTTTACTCAATGAAATTGATCTCTCCGACATTGCTCTATTGTGATGCTCTGCACGTCGATCAGCTTCATCGTCCGAGACTTCCATACCATGGCAACGCTCGTCGATGCCGATATATTGCCGGAGTTACTAGAGTAAATCGATGTCAAAATTGTGTTCGACAATCAAGGTATGTGTCAATTCGCCTTCAATTTGAATATGTGATATGTATTTGAATCAATTTCAGTCATGGGGGAGAGGGAGGAGGAGGTGAAATTGTGGAATTTCATAACAGTTGAGGCTGCAAGAATGCAAGCATAAGCTAGAGGGGAGTGGCTCGATTTTTCCCCTTTGTATTTTGTGAAATTTTGATTTGCTAATCTTATTGAACACTCATTTTACCTGAAATGTTTGTTACCTGATTTGAGCTTGTGTCTGCAATTTTTTCATCTTGACGAATAAATATATGGGCTTATAGGCGGTTAGCCTTGTTTGATCAGCAACCGTTTTCGTGTTTTGGTGCAAGACTTTCATTAGGGTAAATTTGTGGAATGTCTACGTCTCTAAGTTTATCATGTTTATTTTAGGCTCATATTTATCATCATTTGCCTGGTTGTGACGTGATCATCTGGATTGTAATGCCTTGTACCTTTGATTTACATGAGCAGCCATATGTTCTTGATTCTCTAATCGTTGTGATTCCTCAATTGCTCTCTACTGTGGATCAATGAGCAATTTGTTCAATGATTTGACCTTGCAAAACTGCACCAACCAATGGAATATTTATCTCAAGAGGGCATTTGGTCTAGTGGTATGATTCTCGCTTTGGGTGCGAGAGGTCCCGAGTTCGATTCTCGGAATGCCCCTTTCGATTGGTTGGTTTTAATCTCTCTAGGGTCTAATATTTTGTCGTTGATGACAATAGATTATTGACAAGAGGTTAGTGACAATACGTTTGAGAAAAGAATATGGTAACGATGTTCTGTAATTAGTAACAATAGAGTGGTGACAATGTACTGTAGTTGGTGACAATAGGTTGGTGACACTATTATGTCGTTGGTGACAATATATTACTTACAAGAGGTTGATAACAAAAGGGTGGTGACATTGTTTTTGTAATTGGTGACAATAGGTCGGTGACACTGTTATGACGTTGGTGGTGACAATATATTACTTACAAGAGGTTGATGACAATAGGGTGGTGACATTGTTTTTGTAGTTGGTGACAATACGTTCGAAAAAATAATATGGTGACATTGTTCTGCAAGAAAAAAAATCCACCATCAATTGTCACCAAAAAAAAATTCAATTGTCACCAAAAAAGATTTCCCCTAACTATCACCGAAAAAAATAAAATGTTACAAAAAAGTCAGTTGTCACCGAAATAATTGTCACAAACAACTGTCACCAGAAAAATATACTCAACTATCACCGAAAAAATTATCATCAAATGTAGAGTCTTACAAGAGGTTGATGACAATAAGGAGGTGACATTGTTTTTGTAGTTGGTGACAATACGTTCGAAAAAATAATATGGTGACATTGTTCCACAAGAAAAAAATTCACCATCAATTGTCACCAGGAAAAAAAATCAATGGTCACCAAAAAAGATTTCCCCTAACTATCACTGGAAAAAATAAAATATTACAAAAAAGTCAACTGTCACCAAAATAATTATCACAAACAACTGTCACCGGAAAAATATACACAACTGTCACCAAAAAACTGTCACCAAATGGAGATGTTGACCGAAATGGTCATTGTTGACTAGTCAATGTTAAAATTAAAAATGGTCAAAGGGGGAAGGAGGAAGGGTTAGGGATGGGGAATGAGGGGTATTTTTGGAAAAAATGGACATTTACTTAATTATGTAAAAAAATGGACATTTACTTAATTTGCACATCTAAAATGGATATTCACCAAATTTAACCTAATCTATATCTATATATATCTATATATACTACTTTAATTGCTTTTTCAACCAATGGGTTTAATTCAAAACACTTAATAATATGAACTTTTGTTATTATTTTATAAACTATTAAAAGAAAAGCATTTTTTTATGAAGTGTCACTCTCTCCTTAAAAGTAGGTTTTCAATCAATTTTTTTTAATAAAAAATCAATTAATCCATGATCTTAGCCTAAATTATAATTTTAGTAATTTTATTTAAAAAAATGAGATTAATTAAAAAATAACATTAATAATAAGGAAACATAAAATTAATATTAGTAATCTATATCTATATATATACTACTTTAATTGCTTTTTCAACCAATGGGTTTAATTCAAACCACTTCATAATCTGAACTTTTTTTTATTATTTTATAATATTAATTTAACATATCATTAACAATTTATTTATAAAAAATCGCGTCATGACGCGGGGATCATACTAGTAATATTTTAAACCAAAACACCTAGTGTCAATGAATATGTTAACAAAATGATACTACCTCTGTTCGACAATATAAGTCCTTTTAGACATTTGCATATAAATTATGAAAATCATAAGCTTATTACATTTATACCCCTCATTTATTATCCACAACTCTTATCAACAAATAAAATCGAGAAAAAAAAAAGTCAAAAAGTGACAATTCTAGTCCCCCAGTACCTAAAAAAAACTTAAAAAGACTTATATTTCCAAACAAAAAATTAAGTCTAAAAAGATTTATACTCCCTCCGTTAAGAAAAACATGTCGTTTTAGGAGTAAAATCTTGTTAAGAAAAACCTGTCGTTTTAGGTATTTTGATATTCACTTTCCAAAATTACCCTTGTAATGATTAAGGATTTGTTAGTTGTAGTTTTCAATAAAGTGGAAAAGTAAAGTAATAATTAGGGGTATAAGTGTATTTTTTTTGCTTTTATTTGCTTTCTTAAAAATTGTGCAAATGTCTAAAACGACATGTTTTAATTAACAGAGGGAGTATTTTTTAACGGAGGGAATATATGAAAAAAAAAATCCTTCTAGAGATAGGAGAGAGCTCCTCTCTATAAGATAATAAACCCCATTTGTGGGCAAAACTCTGAAAAACACCACCGCGTGTAACCTGTCATTACCATTATCGACGTAACCCACCACCACCACCGGTCCACCACCTTCATGGAACTCCATCACATCACATCACCACACTAACCCCGCTCCCACCACCGGTTTCCTGTAATCTCGACCGTTCAGCCTGAACATTAACTAACCTTTAATGAGGTCACGAATCTCTCCGAAACTAGGAATCTCATATCTAATCGAGGAATTTTGCCACCTTCAACTCCACATATCCTCTCTGCGCCATGTCTTTTCTTCCCCTTTACCGTTGCGCCACCCTCCATCACCCCATCGTCAGCAGCTTCATCGGGGACTACGATCTCCCCGCCGACATCCTTGGCTTGCAAGGAATTGATCCTTGGAAGGCAAGTACTGTAACGGCCCGGATATAAATATCCGGGATACGTTTCGAAGGTCGGATACCTTCGTTCGGATGTTGCAATTCAGGTACGGGTCGAGGTTTTAAACCTCTAATCAGTCGAAGTTTCATAAATTCAGTTTAACGAAAGTAAAGCGGAAATATGATTTAGATACAAAAGCCACGGCAGAGACGGGTCAAAACCAAAACAAAGTGGGTGATTGCCATTTGTCAAGTTAGAATATATTAGCCGGATTCTTCGATTCGCCAAAAGATTTCTCCGTCACAGAAGCATGGAGCAACAAGAGCGGTACCTAACACTATCCACGAAGTCAGGCCTGGTGATCGCCTGCGGGTCCTCTGACCGCGCTGAGGCCACATAACATGCCTATGCCTAAATAAAAGATGACTAATGCGGTACAAGATTTAAATCACACTATCATGCCCCTAGTATATATAATATGCGGAAAAGAACTGTAAAGGGCCCAAGACAATGCCAAGTGGCATATCCCTCTCCTACCTCTGCACCCCTTCCCATTAGTGCAGAGACTGGCCAGTTCGTTGCTATAGTATAACATATCCTCGTGGTGGTGCACTCACCCACGGTATCATCATCATAACATAAATTAAATATAAATTAAACATGCCCGATGGTGTTGGGCTATCATCATGCTCATATCGACTCGATAGACTCAGGGCACCCGATGGGGCTGGGCTACCCTATGACCCTAGCAAAGACTCTAGGACTATCACAGATAACGGCCGTTCTGTTTCAAACACACAAAGTAAACACATGCTCAATTCAGTGCAATCCTAGCATGATACTACATGGCATGCTTTAATATGCAACAAACCTACACATTACATGACACATCAGGCAGGAGGTCCAGGTTACTGAGTAAGTCCCGTAGGATACTTACCTGTTGATGCAGAACAGCAAGATAACACAAGCAAGGGCCCAAATGCAAGTCCAAAGCAATCCCATAAGCAATATACACCTATCATCAAGCCGTTTCCATAAGCTACCAGACCAACATTCATACACACAAATCCCAAGTTCTCAACATCCTCAAACCAACCGTTAGTAAAGCCGTTTTCTAAAACCTTAAATCCAAAATTAAGTCAATTCATATTCAAAATAATTCTCAAATCATACTTGGCCAGATCCGACATTAAACATTTAAACCTTAAAACCAATTTCCCAAAATCATATAATAGAAATCGTTCCGGCATGTTTCTTATTAAAAACATTATATAAATAAACTCCAATATTAAATCATCAAAATAATTTCTATGCTCACAAATAATATTCATAAATCAAAACCAACAATTCACTTTAAAATTCCCAATTTACATATTGAAATCCTCATAAAATGCATCAATCAAATAATCCAATTAATACCCTTTTAAAACAATATAAACAATATATAAGGATTAATTCCCAGAATATTATAATTACAACCAAATTCCAAAATTATAATAATATTCAAATAATTTAACACTTACTATCCATATATTCTTAAAACAAACCAAAAATATATTTATAACTCCATATCACTTTTAAAACCTTTTTAAAACCAATATAATATATATAGAATATTTTCAGAAAATATATATTGGCAAAATAGAATAACATACTCTAATAATAATAATAAACTAACAATTAACACTAAGCATATAATGTAACATATAGGTAACACATAATTAACAAAACCCACAATAATCAAAATCCCATCAGCCCATCTGAGAAAAGGGAAGCCTAACCGAAGAGGAAGAAAAGGGCCCAATCCCGCAGCCAAACCCAGCCCAAAGACCCGGATTTCCAGCCCAATCCGCATGCCCAGAGAGAAGAGAAAAGAAGAACCCACCCGTGTGTGATACCCGGACCCAGATTGAGAATGAAAGAGAGTGGAAAGGCAGGATCCGGATTGGAGTGTTATAACCCGGTATGAGGTACTTGACCCAGCCCAAGGAATTAGGCCCAGAAGCCATCTTCTTCCCCAAATCACAAAACAGAGCTGCCAGTGGATGCGGAAACGGAAGAAGAAGAAGAAGGAGAGGAAGGCTCCCGCCGGCGGCCGTCTTCGATCCAAAACCATTCCCCTCCGACCGAAGTGAGTTTCCGACCCCAACCCGACAACTCAAGACCAAGAACAACAAGGAAGAGGAGAGGGGAGAGTGCTCACCGAAGATTCGAAGTTTTCGCCGGAGTTGCTCGTCGGCGGGGCTCCGGCTGCAATCGACGGGAGGGAGTGTGTCTTCGATGAAAGTCTACTGCTTCTGCTGCTTGGAGGAGGAGGGAGAAGGAGATGTCTCGCTTGGCTCCTTCCAATGGAACAGGGGAGCTGCTGCCGAGAGGAGGAAGGTAGGAGGTGGGTGGCTCGGCTCCAACGAAGAGGGAGGATGGAAGTGGAATATGGGGCGGCGACGAGGAGCTGGGAGGTGGTGCCGGACATCAATGAAGAACAGGAGAGGGTGATGGTGGTAGCTGCGATTTGAATGAGGAAGGTGAGGGGTGGTGCTCTGCAAAACCGAAAAGAGGGAGAGAGGGAGGAGAGATCTGATAAAATTTGTGTTGTTTGGGGTTCAGAAATTAAGCAGGAGGAGGGGTAGGAGGCAGAGGGTGTGTGGGAGAGGTTGAGGAAGAGGACAAAGGGAGGGAGGGGGACCAGTTTATTTTTCTGAAATCTGGCTGGGGAGGGCAGCAGTGAGAGCGAGAGCGAGCGAGAGAGAGAATAAGGAAAAAAGGAAAAGAAATAGGAAATAAAAGATGTCCCCCACAATACCAATTCAATTTAGCGGAATAGGTTCAAAACCCGCTCGCCCGATCGAATTCCGACTAAATCAACTCTAAATAAAATTTCAATTACTAATCTCAAGTTAACGGAATTAAATAAATTTCAATCAAACTCGGAACTTAAATAAATTTGTATTAATACTCGAACTCGAAGTCGAAAATCAAATCCCGTCAAAAATCCTAATTTAATATGCTGCCGGAAGGATTTTAAATTTTGAAGTCGTGCTCGAGGACGATTTTTCTCCTATTTTTATAAATTGAAATAAATAATAACATTTTAATTAAAATAATACTAATATGATATCTAAAATATATTTGGTCTTTACAAGTACCATCTCCTTGCCTTGCAAGGAAGAGAAATAAATAAATAAATATTTATATTTATATATTGTTATAAATAATTATCTATATATCTCTCTATCTATCTATATAAAAATATTAAACCGATACATAGCGTCCTATGTGATGCGTTGTGGTTGATTATAGAAAAAAACCTAATAAAATAATATATTGTCATACTTTATTTATGTAAGCCACAACACACACATATATTAGTTAATTGAAAAAAATATAAATAAAAACTATTTCATAGTCATACCTTCCAAAAATAATAATAGATTAATATATAGTATTTGATAGGGGCTATTTTATTTTATATCTAGATTATTTTTGGTGGAAAGAATTATTTATATCAAAATTAAATATTTAATAATTATTATTTTATTTATATCTATATTATTTTTTAGGCCGAAATAATTTATTAAAATATTATGTAGCCATAATATGTAGCCACAATCCATCTATGCATAACTATTTTAGTAAACTAATGTAACAAATATATACTATATATTTAATAAAAAAAGAATATTAAAATATTTTAAAAAATCAGTTGCGTATTAAATTACATGAGATTCAATTAATGGTAGATTAGAAAAAAAATATTTTACCTTATAAATGTGAATTTTGCTTATATTTTGAGAGAATCTAAATTAAAGATATTTAGATTATATATAATCTGTCGAACTAGTTTTATTTATATCTATACTCCCTCCGTAACAGAATAATTGGCCTTTTGGCCAATTTCACACTTTTTAAGAAAGCTGAAATTAGAAAGAAGAATAGTTAAAATTTTAACAAATAAATAATGTGGAAAAAAATGGACCAATGAAAAAAAAATAGTATGGGAAGTTGAAGTATTAATATAGTATCTTGGAAATCAAATATAATTAATCAGATGAATTGATAAAATTAGAAATTTTTATCATTAATGTTGTTCAAATGGACAAATATTTTGTTACATGAAAAAGTGGCCAAAAGGCCAATTATTTCGTTATGGAGGGAGTATTATTTTTTGGTAGAAAAAATATTATATTTAGATTATTTTTTTTTATTTATTAGAATCTATCTAAATTATTTATCATATTATATTAATGTATTCTTCATGCATGGGATGGGACCTACACTAGTATATTTATATATTTGAACCCCTCTAATTGAACCCCTTGATTTATCGAGACTTGAAACTTGTGTCTTGCAAGACCTTAATCCTTTTGGTACATCTTGTTTGGGTTGGTTGTAGTTGTGCCTTTTGAATTGGTGATCCTAGGTGTATATCGACTTGGTTGAAGATTCAGCGTCCAAAGTCGGGAATGGCTGGGGTTATGGTGATGTGTTCAAGCTTTCTTGGAGTTCGTCTTCGCTGTCCACGGGAGATAGCGTCCTAATGTACCATTTCCAGCAGTGCTACATGGTGGTGCTTGGTTGTGTTCTTCGTCTGCGTCAGTCTTTGTTTTGTCTAGTTTCTGCCTTTTAGTATAGTGCGTGTAACTTGTTGTTGTGCCCTTCATTTCTGTTTTATTTTTCCTTTGTAATGTTTCATGACGGTTAGTCCGTGTGCCGATTCGTCGGCCTCTTGAGGATCTAGTTTACTACTTGATCTCATGATTTTTTTACCTATAACAAAAAATGAATATGTTAATAAAATATTTTAAAATTTTATCAATTATTTAAAAAAAAAAGTATATCCAATTACATAGAATTAATTATTACATTTACTATATACATTGATATTGTATCTATTGTACAATAAATATAATATATAATTTTTATAATATAAAGTTTTTTATTTTATTTGTTTTTAAATAATATATTAGTTGCGAAAAATGTTTCAATAGCATCATCGGAAGAAAAAAAAAACTTTAACTCTAATAAATCTAATAATATCTTAATTATGAGCAATTTTTTCAATTAGGTAGCAATTTCTAAAATGTTATATTTATTAATACATAAAATTGTTGAAATTGTGATTGATCTTTTGTTTCCTTAATATATAACTTTAATACTATCCAATGATATAGAATTAATTATCATGTATGCAATATAAATATTTTAGGCTTAATTTAGTAGATGTCTAAAAAAATGAACATATTAAGTATATGTCCATATTTTTAAACAAATTAAGTAAATGTTTGTATTTGGCACTTTTATCATTCCTTTCTCATCCCTCGCACTTTTATCTTTCCTTCCCCCTTTGAGCATTTTTATTTTTTAGTTTTGGCATTGACTAGTCAACATTGACCATTTCGGTCAACGTCCATTTTTGTGACAGATTTTGTCAAGTAACGATTGTTTATGACAAATTTTCCGGTGTCAATTGATTTTTTGGTGATTATTTATTTTTATAGTGACAGTTGGAATATTTTTTTCTAGTAATAGTTGATTTTTTTCTTGGTAACAGTTGTTGGTGACTATAGAATATTGTCGCCAACTATTATCATCAATTATTGTCATCAACTATAAAATACTATCATTATGTACTATTGTCATCAACTATAGAAAAAATTATCAACAAAAATTATTACCATTGAGAAATAAAAATGGTCATGTCGCACTATTCGGTAATTAAACATTGCACAATCGTCCGTCTAATTCACTTAATGAGACAAATGAATCACCATATGGCACTGAAATCTCTCCAACCTTATGAGTACGTATGCAGCTTATAAGTAATGATCACTTGTTTATTGAGGCCTCCTTCACCTCTCGTGGTGGAAAGCTAATAAATGACACCATTAAAAATAATAAGGTTCACGTCGAACACAAGTAAGGTCTCACCAAACGAACTATATGAACTATGAAGCAGAAGGAAAACTACCAAAAGACTTCCAAATGCAAATTTAGAAGTTTTATACCCAAAACGGACATTGAGGCTCCTTCAAATCCCTGGTAGGGCAGACCATCATTATCTTATAACTGTCATTGAACAATTGTAGCTTGATCCATATATAACATAGTGAGCTGATACAATGTCTCATAAACTCATTGAAGGATGTTTGACACTGCAAAAAACTTTGGTGAACAAGTTGTAGGAAATTAAAGAAGCGATTGTCGCCCGCTAAAACACATGATATCATGTTGGATGACATCAAAAGCAAAGTATTATAACAATCAAGCATCTTCCATGTATGACAATACATCAAACGCTTAATAAGCAATCATAAATTGGAAAAAAAAATAAATTAAAACTAGGTCACACAATACTACAATTTGACTATTGAAACACAAGTAACGAACAAATTATAAATATACAATTCTATATTTTAAGCTAAATAAGGAAATGATCAAGACACATTGTCATCACATTGTCATCAAATTGCTTCCATAAAAGAAAGTCACCATTAAAACTCTTAATTCACACGACTTTCAAAGCAATATCCAACACAATCAAAGTGAAGAATATCTTACCCCTTTTTCAATTCATAAGTCATTCGAGAGGAGGATATAAACTTGTAATGACTTTCGTTGGCGGTCAGGATTAAAGTTGAACTGGATGCAGAGCAACCGAATATCAAATGACCGAGGAGGTATGATGGGACTGAACACGAGCAGAGGAGAAGGTGATTTTCAATTTTTGAAACCCTAACCACCAATTCAATCGAGGGGACCAGAGGGGGATAGTGGCTCATTGAACAAGACTGCCAGACATTAGTGGCAAGGTCTGTTAATGGTGTTCGATATAGAATATGAGATAATTGCTTGATGAATCGCAAATGTGGCAAAGATGATAAACGTAATGGAAAATGTTAATTTAATTGTAATGATGGTAATAGAAAAAGGGAGATAATTTGACAGTGTGAATTGAACTGAAAAGGAAAGAGGACAGAGAAAAGTCAAAGCATGCTCAACAACTTTCTCATTACATTATCTAAATTAGAGAATTATAAATCACATATATTAAATTTTATTTTGTTGAATTCCAACAACTTCTCTATTATGGAGTTTACCCTAAAATATATAGGGTTTTCTTCAAATTTAGGGAATGATCTCTATTTTTTCTTCTCATTCTTTATTTTGGAGAATATAACAGGAAAGTTGTTAGACTAAAAACAATCTCAATATTCTTAAAAAACTCAAGATAGAGAATCTATTGGGATTGTTCTCAAGGGTGGGTTAAATTAAAATTGGGATAGTTTGGGGTTTAATAAAAAAAAATTATGAAAAAATTTGCCTCAATATACCCTTTTGAAATCCTTTTTTTTTTTGATGAAAAGACAAATCTTTATTCAACCTCCAGATCAGAAAACACAATGTTAAAAAGTGCAGAAGGAAACTCAAATTCAGAACCAAAATTAACTAACTATACCCTCCCAAATTTTATTAGTCGCATTGTTCCCTCCCAAATATTTATTAGCCGCCCTGTATCTCTCTGTTTTTTTTTCTCACGGTCATTTGCTCTCTCTTTCTCTTGGATGTTCCTCCTCCTCCCAAGCGCCACTGCTCCGGGCTCCGGGCTAGCCACCGCGATCCGGGCTAGCCACTGCGACTTTGCGAGCCATCTCCTGCTGACCGGCAGCAACCGCCGACATAGCATAGCTACCCGCCACTCCACCCACGTGCAACATTGTAACGGCCCGGATATAAATATCCGGGATACGTTTCGAAGGTCGGATACCTTCGTTCGGATGTTGCAATTCAGGTACGGGTCGAGGTTTCAAACCTCTAATCAGTCGAAGTTTTCATAAATTCAGTTTAAACGAAAGTAAAGCGGAAATGCGATTTAGATTCAAAAGCCACGGCAAGGCCGGGTCAAAACCAAAACAAAATCCTAAAGTCGTGTGGCCAGATTAGCGGGGTTAGACAGATTTCTTTGCAATCGCCGAGGGACTTTCCCACGCCATATAAACAGGGGGCAATCATACTTAAAAACAATTGGTGCGAGCGGGATCAGACCGAGGCCCCAACACACCCTGTCCAGCAAGCGAACATACACATACGCTAATAATAAAGATGATGCAGATGCGGAAATTAAATCACACTAACATGATCCTAATTTACAATATGCGAGAAATAACTGTAAAGGCGCCCAAAGAATGCCAAGTGGCATATCCCTCTCCTACCTCTGCACCCCTTTCCGTTAGTGCAGAGACTGGCCAGTTCGATGCTATAGCATATCATATCTCATCATCGTATCATATCTCATCATCATATCATGTCTCATCATCATAACATAAATTAAAATAAACATGCCCGATGGTGCTGGGCTATCATCATGCTCATATCGACTCGATAGACTCAGGGCACCCGATGGGGCTGGGCTACCTTATGACCCTAGCAAAGACTCTAGGACTATCACAGATAACGGCCGTTCTATTTCATACGCGTAAAGAAATAGAATGCTCAATCACAAGTGCAACCTAGCATGATACTACATGGCATGCTTTAATGCTTATGCAACACCTAGTATGTTATACATTCACAAGCCGGTAATCTCTTTCGAATCTGAGTAAGCTCATAAAGGAACTTACCTGAATAAGCCGAATAGCAGAGAACAAGGCAGAGCAGAATCCAAGAAATGAATCACCGATAGCAAGCAACGTCCAACATTCACAAACACCTAATAACATATAAATGCATAAGTCTACCTATTTCACACAAGGCGCCCCTAACTATCATACATCTCTTCTCATATCTCATTTCAGATTATTCCATCTCATTTCATCACAAACCATATCTCATTTCATGTTCATCTCATCTCATCATCTCATTTTCAAAATAATCTCTCAAAACTCAACTTAGAAAATCAAGCAATTCTTTTGGAATCGCTCATCCAAATCCCGATATTAAACACTTGGGCCTTAAAATCAATTTCCAAAAGTCATATTTAAATCCTCATAACTCCTCATATTTATAAATCAAAACCAACAATTCACTTTAAAAATTCCCAATTCACATAGTTAAATCCTCATAAAATGCATCAATTAAATAATCCAATTAATATTATTTTAAAACAACCACAATATAAAATGATAAATTTCCAGAATATTATAACAAATCCCAAAATAATAATATTCAAATAATTCAACACTTGTTATCCATAAAATCTCAAACAATCCATAGATGTATTTATAACTCCATATCAATTAATATCACTTTTAAAACCTTTTTAAATATACCAAAATTTCAGTAATATATCTTCTCAACAGGATAATATAAATATAATAATAATTAATAAACTGTTCAACAATAAAATATAAAACATATAATATATAACACATAATATATATATATATAAACACACTACCGAAATAAATAAATAAAGAAGACAATCCCATATACATGTAACCCACAACCCAGAAAACCCAAAAAAAAAAGACTGAATAGGGAAGCCCAACCCGAAAGCAAACCCAGCCCAAAAGGAAAGAAGAACCCGAGTCCGGATCCGAGAGCTGAGGCCCAACCCGGAAAATTAGGCCCAATACCCAAACCCTACTGTTCATCTCCTTCTCCCTCACCTCCCTCTCTGCTCGCTCGTCCGAAGGCTCGAGGCCCCGTTTGCCCAGCTCTCTTCGCCGCTCAGCCTCTCTCACTCTCTCTCTCGGCAATCTCAAGCAACAAGGACAAGACAACACTAGAACTCAAAGAGGAGTGAACGAGGGGAGGAAAAGGGGCTCACCGGGGCTCGAAGATTCGCCGGAAGAAAGGTTCGATTTGGCTCGATTTAGCTCCGTTAGTGGTGGATTCGAGCAGCTCTTGGCCTAAGACGAATGAAAAGGGAGTAAAGGTGCGGCTTTACAGTGTTTCGAAGCGAAAGGGAAGGAATCGAAGCCTTATCGGATTTTCGGAATGAAACAGGGGAAATGGAGGAGAAACGAGGCTCGTCGGAGACTCAGGTGGTTCCTGGGCGGCGCTCGGGGACCTGTAGACGTCGAGGGAGGGTGATGGTGCTGCTCGGCGTCTCCAGCTTCCTTGGGCTACTCCCTTGGGTCATCGGCGTCTAGGGAGGCACCCGGGTGCTCGCTCGGGGTGTTGGCTTCGAAGAACAGGGAGCTCAGAGGAGGGGACTCGAGCTCGGCGACACAGAGGCATTTGGTGGGTGCTGGTGGCGGAGGGTGCATCTCGGTGGCTGCTGCTGGTTCTTGGCAGCGAGGATGGTGTTGCTGGGCGGAAGAGGAGGTGAAGGGTGGTGGCATCTGTGGTTATGGAGGTGGCTGCGCAAAAGAACGAGGAGGAGAGAGGGTAGGAGGAAGATGTGTGAGTTTGTGGGTTCTATGGTGGATGAAGGAGAGTAGAGGAGAGGGATGCTGCAACTGAAAGGAGGCAGGGGAGGGTGTATGTAGCTGGGTGATTTTGCAGGGTGAGAAGAAGGGGGACCGCAGGGAGAGAGAGAGAGAGAGAGAAATAAAAGAAAAAGGGAAAGGAAATAAAAGAATTGGGGTCCACTAAAGAATTAAATTAGCGTAAAAGACTCGAAGCCCGCTCGCCCGATCGAATCCCGACTAAATCAAATTTAATCAAATTTTTAATTCAAGATAATCGAAAATTAAATAAATTTCAATCAATACTCGTAGCTCAATTTATTTTTTATTAATACTCGGACTCGATGTCGAAAATCAAATCCCGTCAAAAATCCTAATTTAAATTGATGCCGGAATGATTTTAAATTTTGAAGTCGTGTTCGAGGACGATTTTTCTCCCATTTTTATAAATTGAAATAAATAATAACATTTTAAATTAAAATACTACTAATATGATATCTAAAATATATTTGGTCTTTACATTTATCCACCTCTAAAAACAAGTCTCGTCCCCGAGACTAAAATTATTTTAAAGCAAAGGGAATGAAGTTTTAAAATCGGTGAGTTCGAGGACCATGTCCAAGGATCTTGTAATCATCTCGGTTGCGTCCTCCGGGATTCTCACAACATCCTGGTCACGGTCGTGACATCTCCAAATGGGCCTTGTCGAGTGTGTAATAAGCGCCCCTATCACATCCTCGCTTCGACTTTTCGGAAGTGTCACAACTCTAAAAGCATTATAGCGTCCCACTAGGTCTTAGCAAGCAATCTATAATCGCCCCTATACAATGCTTGTATCCACTTCGTGAGACGTCATAATGTAAATCTAGTTCGTAAATCCTCAAAGCGTTTGTAAATGAAAGGATTGTCATCTAAATCATTGAAATTCTCAGCTCCTTTAAAACCCCGAGTCAGCCCTTTTCAAAACCGTTCAAAATCTTCAAATCTAATGTTTAATCAAGCAGCTTTACACCAAACAAGTCAAATTCTTTCAAATCAAGGTTTCATAAAAATCTCCCAGAACCAAACCAGCTTCTCGCATACCAATCAATCAAATTCAGAAGGTAGGAGGTGGAATCATCCACCTCTAAGGGCTAATCCCATATTCTCTTCCTAGGTTCCAAAATCATTCCACCATCATTCAGAACTCAACATGAACAAAAGTAAATCAACTCGTCAACTCATAACATCATCAACCACCTCTCATATGGCAATCATCAACATCAATCATGATAATCTCAATCAATCGATATCGTAACCGCATAACATGTTTACCCATAACATAAAGCATACCATTCTTTCAAACACATCCAAAGCAACAACAAAATATCAATGTCATATCACGAGTCATAAAGTGTATCTATATCATACCGAAGGCATCACAAGTGTATCATCGAATTCTCATAATCATGCCAGCACACATGTCAAGAGATCAAAGAGGTTAGGTGTCATGGAGTCAGTACACTACTACAAGTCAAATCTCACGATCGCATCTCAACATCGCACACTTAGCAATCACGCACCATTATCTCATATATATATAAGTCAGATTCATGATCCAAATCAATATTCATCATTTAACATCTCCTGATCATAATATAACATCATGCTCTCACATAGCAACATATCATTATTTCATGATTCATTCAACACATTATAACATGCTTTTAGAACAACATAGTAGGATAGCAATGGGTCATTATATCATGAGTATAGTTGTCACTACCAATTATGATTCAATATTACATATCAACATGTAATATCAGGTTGTATCTGGTTTATCATGGTCGCGATCTAACATCATGCCAGTACATATTAGCTAATCACATAATCAAGAAAATTTGCACATCATACAAGTTAAAATAAAACGCAACCCCGCTCGCTCGTCCCCAACTCCCAAGCCAAAACCAATCCTCATCTAAACTCACCAACTCGGATAATATCCCCAAAGAACCCCAACTCATTTTGATACTCTAGTCTCACCCCTCATTTCACCAAGCGCTCCCACTAGCAATCCACCTCTAAGAATCCAACCCTCATCTCTGTTTTCACACCCGAGCACCCCTACATACTATGTCCTCGATACCCCCAAAGGTCATTTCTTACATTTCTCACTCTTCCCAAGATATCACAACGTAGAACCCTTCTAACCACGCATCTTCAATAAAGTTTCCTCGGTCCTACCTAACTAGCCTATCCCTATTCATACCCTTATCCGAGATTCACCTAGGAGCTCATCGAAATCATCAAGCATTACCTCTTATAATTCCCGAACCCACTCGGTCCAACTTAAGTCAACACCCCTCTTCTGCAACTTTCCCTTACCACCGTCGATCATTCTAATCACTCAAAACCTTTCTCCACCCTCTGACCGCTCAACCAAAAGGACCTCACTCGCATGTTCAAAGAAGAAGCAATCATGGACATTATTGCACATAAGGACTACATCATGTCAACTAACATTTATATCAATAGCATCATTAAGCATTGCAACAAGTATCAAAGTCTTAAATTACCGTCATGCTCAACAAGTATTGTAAAACTTCATATATGAACTTAGTCGAATCAAGTTAGCAAGTTTCATCATGATCTTAGCTAATAACCGGTTCAGATTCTCAGCATTTGCAGTTTATACTTATAGGCAAGGAATTTAGATCATGCTTAGTAACTCAGAATAGCATCACATCAAGCCATCATGGCACATTAGGACCGTAAGGCATCAAATCATATCATCATAGTCAATAGACAATCAAGCAACAGTCATCACATCAACAAGCAACTTTCAACATCAGGTCAGTGCAATATCATCATCACAAGCTCAGAAAAGGTTAGCAATTCGAATAGAGTACGTTCCCACCTGCAAGTCATATCGTACTCAACAATCGTGATCCTCAAACGAGCTTGTTCCGTCGACATTATCGATCCTGAGGCCCGTGGGTTATGGGCCCACGCTTCCGCTGCGCTGCTCTATCGCTATTCGACTTTCCGATCCCTTTTTCCATGCGGTCGCTCATCCAAGGTAACGCGTAGGAGTTTAAGTTAGCGGAGATAGGGGAGTGACAAGAGCGGACGACCCAATGTCTCTTTCGGAGACGGAATAGACCAAAGCTAAAGACGACATGACTAGAGACAAGACTCCGACCCGGGAATAGTAACAGTGCCCTTATAAAAGTCTATTAGGTTACAACGGTGATGAACAAGATGAATTCATCATAGAGCACATCAATCACACTAATTCACACTAACATGTACCTATCTCGGGGCAACATTCGCATTCATATCAAGGACACAATCAAGTCCCACGCTGATGTATGTGAAACAAGCTAACATTCTAGTATTCCATGGAAACAGATCTGCCTAGTAACTTCGAGCAAGATAGGCGGAACCAACAATGGTCATATATGATTCGAAGTCAAGCGGAATTTAGTGAAGATAACGATCAACATGCATATGAATAATGTAAAAGCATGGTATGCAAATCAACAATGAGTCAAAATATATCATGGCAAGGTATATTATAACAATCAGATGACGCGTCATACAAGGACACATAAGAGCAGCATAGTAACTATCACATCTAACAGCAATGATCACATATTAGGTCATGTATGGCACGGAATCCTATGACGAGATCCATTTAGAGAGCATCGATCCTACATGATACTAGCGATACATACTGCGATACAAGCATAGTCAAGATTCATTAAGAGGAGTTCAACATAATGTTCACGAAACATGAGGCATCATCAAAAGCAACAAGATGGACATCATGGATGCTAGGTTATAATCATGCTAAGAAAGAACCATCATAGAGTACATATATGGTACGATAGCTGTCACATTATAGAACAAGCATGATATGAAATCATTCAGCAGGTCATATTGGAAGTCATAAGCTCCACATGATACTAATAGCACACATCGAACATGAGTACAACTAGAGTAATTCAACTAGGTTCATTCCGATATTCATGCGTCATGCAGGTGCAAAATCATGATATAGAGTGGTGTGTGATCAAGTGGGGTGTCAAGTCATAGGTTCATACAAGCACGAGAAGCCATCATAGAGTAATAGACATCTTTACCATGTAAGCATGCTAGGTTTGATCATCACGGAAAGCTAGTCAATCATCGAATTCAACATTAAACTCATCAGGACGAGTGAAACATGTTAAGAGAACAGAAAGAGGAAAGAGCCACGCTATCAGGTACCTAGTCCACGAGTGAATCAACAATAACGTAGGCAAAGTGGAATTCGCACAAGTCACAACCAAGGGCCCAACATGTTACTAGTGGTTCAATATAACATATGGTACATACATGCGCTTGACTGGCTAATACGACGGTATGCAAGAGTTCATTCAATCACATCTCAACGACATAGTGGCACGAGAGGAAAACACAACGAGGTATAGAGCAAGTCTAAGCAACATGGCTAGAATATGAGGACATGAGTTCAAATTGATGTATACTAGGATAGAACATGTATTTATCAAGACTCGTTCACACTACCATATTCTCACTTAGCACAATTAACGCATAGCAGTTACTAGAATAATCCACAACAGTTAATCACAGAATAGGTGGGCATGCTATAGATTCTTGTCACAGAATGAATGATAAGCATCGAGGCACAATCGGCTAGCATGCTAAAGAGTACATCTTATGAGGCATTCATATAAAGAAGAGTCGATCACACTATCATGAACCTATTCATGGGGAGTACATCAATTGTACAACTTCCTAACATATGACATCTATAATCGTGCCGGAGTATGACAATGTAATATACTAAACAGATCATGTCGGGATGATATGGACATAATAAATGTAGTTCGAACCTATACAATGGTCATCATGAGCATCAAAGTACATAAGCACAAATTCACACTAAGGATCAATTGTAGGTCAAGGAGTAGTGCATATAGAATCACACAATCATGAACAGGGCAATCAAGATAACCCGATAGGGGTCCATAAGGGCAACATTGACTCTCCCTAACTGACTCATCACCCATCTTTCCCGTGAGACTCGGATACGACTTTTCGTGGTAAGAAGACGCCAATGGATCGTCATAAGAATTGATAAGGATAACCTCGTAAACATCTCACTCTCTAACACAGAATTTCATCAAGGACCGTCTTCCAATACTCTCTCAGACATCCTTTATATTCAATCATGATTCCCGACACCATGTGTTCACCGACCCAATTCCCGTGGAAGACCGATATTCGAAGGGAGGACTCGATTGAATTGTCAAAAGGGTTCATAAGGAAAGGGACGGTTCCACAAAAGCTGAGCTTAACCATATAAGAAGAAGAAGGGTACTCCCGCTATCCCGTTCGCACAAATCGTCCAATATTCATTCAATAATTAGGTCATACCAATCAAATCTTTAACATATCAAACACTCAACATAGAATCAGTCAATGGCAATTACAATGATCTCCTTGGAGTCTTCCCGACCCATCTGTAAAGAACAAGCTAGTATTTCGCCTACCCAGTTCCGACTACATCCAATAGGGATGGTCTAGCGCCTTTTCTACCCACTCGATCCCTTATTAGTTGGTTCTCCTTTTTTTTATCATAATCCAAGTTCATATTTAGCCCAATTGGAGTTAGGCATCTTAAGTTCATTTTGCCCCTTTAAAACACTTTCAAATCTTTCGAAATCCATGGGCGGTTTTCCAAAACATACACTCGACCCTTGCGTACCCGAATTGCACAACCTCGCTCTGATACCAACTTTGTAACGGCCTGGATATAAATATCCGGGATACGTTTCGAAGGTCGGATACCTTCGTTCGGATGTTGCAATTCAGGTACGGGTCGAGGTTTCAAACCTCTAATCAGTCGAAGTTTTCATAAATTCAGTTTAAACGAAAGTAAAGCGGAAATACGATTTAGATACAAAAGTCACGGCAAGGCCGGGTCAAAACCAAAACAAAATCCTAAAGTCGTGTGGCCAGATTAGCGGGGTTAGACAGATTTCTTTGCAATCGCCGAGGGACTTTCCCACGCCATATAAACAGGGGGCAATCATACCTAAAAACAATTGGTGCGAGCGGGATCAGACCGAGGCCCCAACACACCCTGTCCAGCAAGCGAACATACACATACGCTAATAATAAAGATGATGCAGATGCGGAAATTAAATCACACTAACATGATCCTAATTTACAATATGCGAGAAATAACTGTAAAGGCACCCAAAGAATGCCAAGTGGCATATCCCTCTCCTACCTCTGCACCCCTTTCCGTTAGTGCAGAGACTGGCCAGTTCGATGCTATAGCATATCATATCTCATCATCGTATCATATCTCATCATCATATCATGTCTCATCATCATAACATAAATTAAAATAAACATGCCCGATGGTGCTGGGCTATCATCATGCTCATATCGACTCGATAGACTCAGGGCACCCGATGGGGCTAGGCTACCCTATGACCCTAGCAAAGACTCTAGGACTATCACAGATAACGGCCGTTCTATTTCATACGCGTAAAGAAATAGAATGCTCAATCACAAGTGCAACCTAGCAGGATACTACATGGCATGCTTTAATGCTTATGCAACACCTAGTATGTCATACATTCACAAGCCGGTAATCTCTTTCGAATCTGAGTAAGCCCATAAAGGAACTTACCTGAATAAGCCGAACATCAGAGAACAAGGCAGAGCAGAATCCAAGAAATGAATCACCGATAGCAAGCAACGTCCAACATTCACAAACACCTAATAACATATAAATGCATAAGTCTACCTATTTCACACAAGGCGCCCCTAACTATCATACATCTCTTCTCATATCTCATTTCAGATTATTCCATCTCATTTCATCACAAACCATATCTCATTTCATGTTCATCTCATCTCATCATCTCATTTTCAAAATAATCTCTCAAAACTCAACTTAGAAAATCAAGCAATTCTTTTGGAATCGCTCATCCAAATCCCGATATTAAACACTTGGGCCTTAAAATCAATTTCCAAAAGTCATATTTAAATCCTCATAACTCCTCATATTTATAAATCAAAACCAACAATTCACTTTAAAAATTCCCAATTCACATAGTTAAATCCTCATAAAATGCATCAATTAAATAATCCAATTAATATTATTTTAAAACAACCACAATATAAAATGATAAATTTCCAGAATATTATAACAAATCCCAAAATAATAATATTCAAATAATTCAACACTTGTTATCCATAAAATCTCAAACAATCCATAGATGTATTTATAACTCCATATCAATTAATATCACTTTTAAAACCTTTTTAAATATACCAAAATTTCAGTAATATATCTTCTCAACAGGATAATATAAATATAATAATAATTAATAAACTGTTCAACAATAAAATATAAAACATATAATATATAACATATAATATATATATATATAAACACACACTACCGAAATAAATAAATAAAGAAGACAATCCCATATACATGTAACCCACAACACAGAAAACCCCAAAAAAAAAAGACTGAATAGGGAAGCCCAACCCGGAAGCAAACCCAGCCCAAAAGGAAAGAAGAACCCGAGTCCGGATCCGAGAGTTGAGGCCCAACCCGGAAAATTAGGCCCAATACCCAAACCCTACTGTTCATCTCCTTCTCCCTCACCTCCCTCTCTGCTCGCTCGTCCGAAGGCTCGAGGCCCCGTTTGCCCAGCTCTCTTCGCCGCTCAGCCTCTCTCACTCTCTCTCTCTCGACAATCTCAAGCAACAAGGACAAGACAACACTAGAACTCAAAGAGGAGTGAACGAGGGGAGGAAAAGGGGCTCACCGGGGCTCGAAGATTCGCCGGAAGAAAGGTTCGATTTGGCTCGATTTAGCTCCGTTAGTGGTGGATTCGAGCAGCTCTTGGCCTAAGATGAATGAAAAGGGAGTAAAGGTGCGGCTTTACAGTGTTTCGAAGCAAAAGGGAAGGAATCGAAGCCTTACCGGATTTTCGGAATGAAACAGGGGAAATGGAGGAGAAACGAGGCTCGTCGGAGACTCAGGTGGTTCCTGGGCGGCGCTCGTGGACCTGTAGACGTCGAGGGAGGGTGATGGTGCTGCTCGGCGTCTTCAGCTTCCCTGGGCTACTCCCTTGGGTCATCGGCGTCTAGGGAGGCGCCCGAGTGCTCGCTCGGGGTGTTGGCTTCGAAGAACAGGGAGCTCAGAGGAGGGGACTCGAGCTCGGCGACACAGAGGCATTTGGTGGGTGCTGGTGGCGGAGGGTGCATCTCGGTGGCTGCTGCTGGTTCTTGGCGGCGAGGATGGTGTTGCTGGGCGGAAGAGGAGGTGAAGGGTGGTGGCATCTATGGTTATGGAGGTGACTGTGCAAAAGAACGAGGAGGAGAGAGGGTAGGAGGAAGATGTGTGAGTTTGTGGGTTCTATGGTGGATGAAGGAGAGTAGAGGAGAGGGATGCTGCAACTGAAAGGAGGCAGGGGAGGGTGTATGTAGCTGGGTGATTTTGCAGGGTGAGAGGGTGGGGGATCGCAGGGAGAGAGAGAGAGAGAGAAATAAAAGAAAAAGGGAAAGGAAATAAAAGAATTGGGGTCCACTAAAGAATTAAATTAGCGTAAAAGACTCGAAACCCGCTCGCCCGATCGAATCCCGACTAAATCAAATTTTCAATTCAAGATAATCGAAAATTAAATAAATTTCAATCAATACTTGTAGCTCAATTTAATTTTTATTAATACTCGGACTCGATGTCGAAAATCAAATCCCGTCAAAAATCCTAATTTAAATTGATGCCGGAATGATTTTAAATTTTGAAGTCGTGTTCGAGGACGATTTTTCTCCCATTTTTATAAATTGAAATAAATAATAATATTTTAAATTAAAATACTACTAATATGATATCTAAAATATATTTGGTCTTTACAAACATCCCCTCCTCTTCTTCAACCTCCTCCTCCCTTGTCTTCCTATTCCCCCATTTGAACCCATTTTACCTTGATTTATGGTAAATCTCCTTCCCTCAAATCTTTTTTTTTTACAGTGGACAAATATTTGGAGTTTTTTTACAGAGACCGTAAAACACCTCCATGATCATCCTTAAGGATGATGGAATACAAATCCCTTTAAAAGGGAGAGTAGATCTATTACATATGATGCCATGTCTAGCTATGTAGTCAGAAACTTTGTTGGCTTCTCTAAAGCAATGTCTGAATTCAATTTGATCGAAGTTGGTAGCCATAGAGTGAATCTTCTCCACATGATGCATGATTTCCCAGTTGACGTTGTCATTCCCCGTTATTGCCTTGATTAATACTTGGTTGTCACCTTCTATGATCACATTCCGAAGGCCTTTCCTTGTTGCACTCTGCAGACCCAAACAGACTGCATCAACCTCTGTTTTTAAAACAGTACCATTGCATGTCTTCTGATAGAAAATATCTATAACATTACCCTTGGAGTCTCTGATGACTCCCCCACCTGAAAAATGCCCGAGGGTTTAACCGAGCAATCTACGTTGATTTTGTAGATAGCTCCTTCCGGTCTAATCCATTTAATTTTCCGCCTCTTTCTTGTTGGTTTATTTTGTGTATCTTCCTTTTCATCACGATTCCAATTGCTATAATTAGTAATTATGTGATTAACTAAATTTGCTACATGAGGTAGTTTCTTATGTTTAAATATATGTTCATTTCTTGACTCCCAAATAGCTTGCCAGATGAATCCTAAGTCTTCCAAGGGCGTTTTCACCATTCTGTTTGAAAGAAAATTCACTATGTCAATGTTATCTCCTCTATCATTTAGACATTTTTTTCCAACAGTTCTTTCACAATGGGAGATTACTTCTTTCTTGTACTTACAATTCAGGAAAAGATGTGTGCTATCCTCATCATAAGATTCACAAAGACAACATTGAGATGGGACACGATTTATGTATTTGTTAAGCCTTATTTTGGTTGGTAGACCATCAATCATTATTTTCCATACTAAAATTTTTATTCTAGGTGGTAGGTTCAACTTCCAAATCCATCTAATCTTTTTCACATTGAATTTCATATTGATTGATGGTTTAGCTGGTTTATTTGAAGATTTGAATTGTTAGGGCTTGGGATAAATTGATTAATTTAGGGATTTGTCATTTGGTGAAGTTAGGGTGTTCAATCGCCGATTCTACCTACGGCGCTGGTGAAGTTGAAACACTGCTTTTGAGGACGGAACGTTGGGGCAAGTTTCGAGATCGGCGAAATCTTGCAACTAGACCTTCTTTTCTGGTAATTTTCATATTCAATCTGTTGTTTCAGATGTGAATAGCTCCTTGCTAGTAGAAACGCAAATTGAACTCGCTAGGGTTTTCATTACGTCTTTGAAATTGCTGGTGTTCTCATTGATGTTTGGATGATCAGAAAATGGCTGGTTAATAAATATACGTAAGTGTTTTTATGAAATGTTTGTTGTTTATATGGCCTGCCTTATAGTTACTTATTGAATCTTTTATCTGGATAAAAATGATGTAACTTTTTAAATACATTAACATGACTGCTGTACTTTGAAAGATTATAAATTATAATTCCTTTTCTTTGGGGAGGGATATTGTGTAAATTGTATGTAGATATCTTATTGTTTTAGCAACTTTATGCAGTAATTTTGTATGTTGGTAGATGATCATAATTATGTTTATTGACATGCGTTGCTTATGACAAATTCTGCTTGAATCTTGTTTTTTCATGTTTTTTTTTCGTACTCGTCACTGGAATATAATTGATCATATCTGAATGGTATTGGTTGATGATCATATCTGTTATCAAAACTTAGTAATCCACTTGTAATAAAGTGATCTATGTTTTCTAACTCGATGCTATCCTGATGATTTTTATGGAAAAAAATATTGATGAACTGAAGGCGAAGACCAATTACTATATTACACAACAGCTCATTTAGGTGAGTGATACCCGAAATTTGACCCTTGTTACTCTTTCCTGTTCTATCTGCACCTAATGAGTGGAGGAGGTTTATACCATAGAGATACGATACAGACCCTGCGGCAAAAGTTGCTGCTGCGACAGTACTAGCATCCAAACTGGGCGTAAATTTGGGCCTGAAATTATATCTTGAAGATGAGTCCAAGCCTCATACCTCGATTGGAAAAAGCAATGATGTCGAACTGGTGCAGCAACTTGGTGGGCAATGAAACAGGAAGCTGCCACAAGGCCTACCCGAAAATAGCAGAAGCAATCCTGCCTTGCATCATCAAGACGCGATAATGTTGCAGTAAATGAGAATCGAGATCACTGAACATAACCAACCTTTGTATGTGGATCATTATCAACTAGGGAAATCAAATGCGTATTCTGGTGGGCTGCTAGCTCGAGTAGCAACAATCCTTGTTGGAGAGGATCCTGCACAGTCCTATGCTCTCATATGCGACATCTGCCATACGCACAATAGTAGGGGGTACAACCTTCGGTTTAATACTTCATTGTTTTACTATGCATCCGAAATGTTGAAACTAGACAGCTTACTTGATAATCATCTATGTACATGACTACAAGTAAAGAAGATTTCACTATTCGATTGCAGAAATTGTATAAATGTTATGCCTATTTTAATTAGGTTTTATGTATATTGGGAAACTGTGGCTTTCGTTAATAAACTATCCAGTTTGCAAGAATATCTTTACCAACAAAGCTAAAGCAAGTTATTGCACTTGTTAAGTTACTTTTTAGTTGTGTTAATATTTATGTAACATCCGCAGGATTGAGAATGACAAGGTTGAGACCTACTCAATCGCACAAAGCTTTTACAAGCCAGATAACTGGACCAAAGATCAGTATACTCTTTGCAATTTTACAACGGGTTCTCTACTGGTTTGTCGGTAACACAAGCTTTCAGCCAGTTTGAGATGTAGCCCCCTCCCAAGCTGAGTTTCCGTCTTTAACTGGTTCACAGTCACACAAGACGGCCTGGTAGTTCAAGCTCTAGGCCTGATTCTCAGAAACCCGCTAGTTCATGATATTATGTACACTATATATCCAATATATGAATATATATACCCATATGTACATAAAAGCAAGTACAATGATTTTCTTGTTTCAAAGATGAACAAAATAGGTCTTACTTGTTTATCATTAAAACTGATATCCAGGTTTGTATATCAATTTCCAACTTGGTACTTGTTAATTTGATTGTGCATTTGTCATATCATTCGAGATTGCTTTGTATAAAAATGGCATCACAAACGATTGCATCAATGAAGTGTAATCACAAATATATAATCAGTGAATAAAAGTAAAATCAATGAAAATATATCGATATACAATTGATTGAATTAAAAAAAGTGACATCAAAATGATTTGATTAAAAAAAAGTGGGATTTACATTAGAAAAAGAAGAAATTTGGCCCACTATATCATTTTCAAAAGTTAATTAGGCCCTGTTTACTTCTATGGAAGATATATACTAAATCATCAACATTTGAGATCAATGAAGCGTAATCACAAATGTTATCAATGAATAAAAATCATCAATAAAAGATTTCATCAATGAAAATTGTATAAAAATGTAAAAAAAAAATGTCATCACAAATGATTGCATCAATGAAGTGTAATCAGAACGTGTCATCAATGGATAAAAGTAGAATCAACAAAATTATGTCAATATATAATTGATTGAATTAAAAAAGTGGCATCAAACGATTTGATTAAAAAAATGACATCAAATAATTACTCTAGAACAATGACATCAAAACACTAGCTACTTTAAAAAAGTGGCATCACATTAAAGAAAAAATGTCATTAAAAAATGACATCAAAACACTACTTTGAAAAAATGACATCATGGTAAAAAAATGATATAAAAAATGCATAAAAAAAGTGACATCAGTGGTCAATGGTGAAAAAATGGCATCACAAAAAAGTGACATCACAAAAAAGTGACATCAATGGTTAATGTGGTAGGAATGAATAGAAGGAAAGGGGAAAGTGAGAGAAAGGAAAGAAAGGTGTACACCCCACCTAATTTATTTTGTTTAGGGTCTAATTACTTAATTAGATTTTCATAAAAGACTAGTTACCTAAATCACCCAAAAAAAATTATGGACACTTCTTTAATTATCATTTTAAAATGAACATTTAACTAATTAAACTTTCTAAACTAACTTTTGACCAAAATTCTCCAATATTTTATATATATATTTTTTAGTTTTTTCAGTTAGAAAGCATAGGCTATATTTATATATTTGATCTATCTATATAATGCATTCGTTCTGAAGAGTATTCACATATCACTTATCTTCCTCTTCCATCTGAACAACAACTGGTTTCATTATATCCTGTGATAAACTCAATTCCTCCCACTTCTGAGCAAGAACCTCTGAGTCCCCATTGCCTGTCAACCAACCTACAACAAAACTTCATGCCTTGGCTTCCTTATACTTCAATTCCGCTTCAGTTTAGGCATTGGTGATGGCTCAAAACATGACACATTATACATTTATACACACTGATCGCGTTGAACGACAGGTTCTCACTTCTCGCTATCTACAATTCCATCCTCGCTTTGCCTCCTCCAGAAGGATGGTTTTCGGGTTTTCTTCCAATCCAGGCTGCTCAGATTTCCTTTCAGAAGTTGTAATACCTGCAGAATTATGCAAGCAAAAAGAGTTTTATATGTGTTACGCACTATTTCTCTTAGCTAATTAGTTTTAGGATGGACCTTACTAGCGGATGCGTTAGGCTTTTAGTGCATCTATGCACATCACTTGGGATCAAACAAGATTAGTGGTGGAGCCAAGATTTCAGTCAGGGGTGCTAAAAAAATTTCGTGAATTTTTTTCAGATATACCTATTAAGAAGATTTTTTTAAAAAAAATATTAAAAAAACACTAAAATTTTTAATTTTTTATGATATTTTTTATTAAATAGTTGAGAGAAACAAAAAAAATATAGAAAAAAAATCAAAAAGAATTACTTTTAAAAACAATATTGAAAAAATGTTAAATATATAATTTAAATATAACATTTTTAATTAAAATAATTGTGAAGAATAATACTAGTAATATGATAAAATAAAACAAATAAAATGGTGAAAGAGTGTTGGAATTTGAACCTAACATCTTTTGATTTCTCTTTATTCTTCCTTTATCACTTGAGCTTCTTTAAATATCATTTAAAGATATATTATACTCCATCAGTTCGGCAAAACATGTCATTTTAGCTTCTTTCATAAGTTTTAAGGCAATTAACAAATAACAAATGTACTAATTTACCCTCAATTATTACCATCTTTTTTTACTTTATCGAAAACTACAACTAACAAACCATCAATCATGTCAAAGGCATTTTTGTAAAGTGAAGTGCAAAATACCTACAATGACAAGTTTTTTTTGACAAAAATAACACCCTAAAATGACATGTTTTGCCGAACGGAGGGAGTATTATCTTAAAATACTAAATACTACTCCCTCCGTTCGGAAAAACTTGTCATTTTAGGGTGTTATTTTTGTTCAACAAAACTTGTTATTGTAGGTATTTTGCCCTTCACTTTACAAAAATGCCCTTGATATGATTGATGGTTTGTTAGTTGTAGTTTTCAATAAAGTAAAAAAGTAGGGTAATAATTGAGGGTAAATTAGTACATTTGTTAATTGCCTTAAAATTTGTGAAAGAAACTAAAATGACAAGTTTTGCCGAACGGAGGGAGTATATGTAAAAAAAAAAATTATTTTTTTTATATTTTTTTTTTCCGGCCAAGCACCCCCTAGCTCTGCCCTGTCTACCGACACACCCAAGTGAAAGTACTCATTCAATCGGTATTATGATCAAAGATTTGTACGAGTACGAAAGAGGCTACAGCATATATACCTGACTCATTGTTGGACGACGAATTGAAGACCGTTGAACGCATAAAGAGGCTGCCAACAACATCAGATTCATCTGTCTCAAGTCGTAGTCTTTTGCGAGATTCGGATCAATGAGTTCCTTCACACTGCTCTTCTTGAGCAATGGCTTTGCCTAAATTGAAAGAAGAGTTAATACAACTCTTGGTATATATAAAGAAGAGTTCCTTGCACAAACGAAGTATGAAGCAATCTATACCCAAAGAACAAGGCTCTGCTGAGCGCAATCTAACGCTCTACGCCCCGTTATCAGCTCCAAGAGCAACACACCGAATGCAAATACGTCGGTTTTCTCATCAACTATCCCGTGCATCAGGTACTCTGGAGCAAGGTAGCTGCAAATTTCAGGTTAAAAATTCCATTAAAACGACGAATAAAAGAACCATTGATGGACATAGAAGCTCAAGTCCGGGTTATTGCATACCCAAATGTGCCTTCGAATTTCGAGATTGTATGGTGTGTCCATTTCTCCGGTAGCCATTTTGCAAGGCCGAAATCACAAATCTGCAATAGCGCGATAAACTGAAAAAAAATCCACATTTCGACGAATAATCAAGATCAAGATCAATGGTGCAACCTTAGGCTCAAAGTCCGCTGTCAACAAGACATTCGCGGCTTTGATATCTCGATGAATGATTCGCCTTTGACAGCGTTCGTGTAGGTAAGTCAAGCCCTCTGCTGTGCCGACGGCCACCTTATACCTCACATGCCATCTGATCTTTTCCTTCGAACCATGTAGCCGAGAAGACAAGCTTCCGAGCTCGGAGTACTCAAGAACAAGGTGCATTCCGCCTTCGGCACCATACCCGATCAGCTTGGTAGTGTTCGGATGGCTAACGTGCGCCATAATACCAAGCTCGGCTAGAAAATCCGCAGTCTTCTCCTCGGTTGTCCCTTTGATAGGGCGCTTGATGGCCACTATCCGGTCATCGCGCAAGCGCCCTTTGTAGACCTCTGCATAGCCTCCTTTGCCAATCAAATTCTCTACAAACAACACGACAACAAAGACGATCAGACCTTTTAAATAAACCCGACACGACTCCCGTTTTCATACAAGGTCCAACCTTGGCTGAAATTGCCGGTGGCTGATTCAAGCTCGGCCAAGGTGAAGCTCCTCGAGGGAGCGTCGCAGTCATGGAATCCGGCCACAGACTTGCTCTCCCTCATGCTACGGCTCCGCCATGAGAGCTTGAGGACGCTCAATGGAGGCGGTGGGGCCAATGCAGGCGGTTGGCTCTTGGATTTGCTCCTCAGCAGCTGAATGAATCCATGCCACCGCGACGACGTCGTTTGCTTGGAGCTCCGGTGAGATTCAGACTCGGAGGTGGTGTCTTTGGACGAGTTTGAGTTCGAATTTGTGTCGGTTTCCGCAGTTCGGAAATAGTCCTCCAAGACTCCAACAGGAGAGCTTCTTGAATCTTGCCTGGATATCTCAGTACCCTTTAAAGGATCAATGAAATTGAAAACCCATCAATTCAATTTTGAGGTCATAAGATCAAGAGATCATCAAATTGGTAGTAGAAATTCAGTGTACCTTTGACATGATTGGAAGACAAATCAACCAAATTAGGTCTGAATCTGCAAATAAAAAATAGAAACAAAAGAAGTAAATAAATCCAAGTTAGGCAAGAAAAAAGACATCTTTTTTGGAAGGTAAAAGAAAGGGACTAAAGAACACAAAAATATTTATATATATATTTTTTATATAAAAAAGAAAGAAAGAAGCTGAACTAAAACAATGATGATCGAGGAAGGAGATGGTGATCAGTTTAGCCCCAAATTTTTGATGGGTTTTGATTGAGAGATTGATTTCTTGCAATGAAGAACACACCATGGGGATAGAGGTTGAGGAGGTTATGGCATCATTAACTTGAATTGAATGGAGAAAGTGGAAGAAGCAAAATTGAATTGGGTTGTGTTGAAGCGGTTACGATGGAAGGATTTGAGATGATTCCGACAAGAGCTTTCAATGATTTTAATGCCTTGAAAGGAAGCCAAGTCCCATCAACTTACATCTCCATTGAACAACAACCTCTCCAACTTTTTTTCGTCACAGGTAAATCAGATAGAGAGTACTACTACTATTTGTCTATTTTATACGGAGTAGTTATGATGGGTGGCTCAACCCATTTAATTCAGTTATTTTTTTTTTCAAAAATTACAAGGATACTAGTGGGCTACCCCGTGCTACGCACGGGATTATCGACTTTTGTATCAATGAATATATACATTCGTATATTAATGTAAATAAAAATAAATCAAAATTGAAAATTAATTAAATAGAAACTCGGTCTAATCTATTTGATATTTTTAGACTTTTTTATTTCATATTTTAGTTATTCCTTAAATTAGGTATGTAAGATTTTAATTTTCCATCTAGATTATACTAAAACTATTTTAGTTTTATCTTTCTATACACTATTTTTTTCTTGTCGGAAACTGAAATTATGGTAGAACATGCATCTTTCTATTATACGGAGTACTTATATATCCATAAAAGAAAATTTTATAGTATTAGATGTTGTAAAATATATTATTGTATATAATAAATTATTTTTTTATATATGGGTTCTATTTTTGGTAATTTACAATTTAAAAATATTTGGCGAAGCTTATGAATATAATTTAATTTGTTGTTTTCATTGTACATTGTGTTTACTCAAGTGTTGATTTTTTAATCAAATACTCAAGTGTCGATTTTAAAAATGATAATTGGTTTTCTACTTTCAAAATATTACACAGATAATTGATTAAAAATTTTACTTCACTACCACGTTTCCTAATAATATTTTATAAAATTTAAAATTAAAATTTATCATGAATATATATAATTTATACTAAAGCACGTTTTTTAAAAATAGTAACAATTTTTTTTACATTAATTATACATTTTATCTTCTTTTGAATGTGTATTAATACTTATAAAAGTTAAATTTACTAAAGTAATTAAAATAAAATTGATGACTACTTGGCTCTCTACTTTTCAAATATTATAGAAATAATTTATTAGATAAAATAAAATTAGTCTATTTAACTTCTTATAAAGATTATTTATTTTTTTAGTCTCTTTAATTTCTTATAAAGAAACTAAAATAATAAAGAAAATTTATTTTCTTTTTAAAAGGTAAAAATTTTATAAAAATTATTTTTAATTAATTTTTTTAATAATTTTATACTCCGTACTTATTGGTAATAAATAACTACTCGGTAATAAGTATGAATTCATTCTAAATATAATTATAAATGTGTGTCAAAAAGTAAAGTGGTACTATTTAGAAAAAATTTGGTGAGATGTCCGTTTGGAACTTAAAATTAGGTAAATGTCCATTTTTATTTTGTGATTAAGTAAGTGTCCAAAATATTTTCGTAATACCTAAAACACCCTTCTTTTAATTTATAGGTTTTCCTGTTCAGATCTTAGGGGCGGCTTTTGATTCCACCGCCATGGAAGGTACGGCGCAGCAAGCAAGCCAGAAGGTTACTGGCCAGATTGAGCCACGTCGCGCCCAGTTCAGCAGACGCGATCTCACAACGGGGGATCGCCATTGAGATTCGCGGTCAAAGCCAAGTCCACGGCCGACGGAGGCGAATCGGACTCCTCCTCGCCCCGCTTGTGGAGCACAACGGCGCCGAAGCCCCCTCCATCGCCGGATTCACGGGCGCAGGCGATAGCGAGGGGCCGGAGAGAGCTAATGGAGATGATCAAGGACATGCCGGAGTCCTCCGACGAGCTCTCCCTAAGAGACATTGTCGATCGGAAATATCTGGCCGTGGAAGACCACAAGAATCCGATCAAGCTCGCTAATTCCGCAGAGGATCCGAAGGAGAAGCAGAGGAAAAAGATGAATAAGAAGATGTCGAGGAGCAGAAGCGTCGACAACGGCGGGTTCCTTCTCAAGACGTCGGTTTTCCCAATGTTGTTCCGGTTGAAGACGAAGAAAAAGAAGAAGAAATTGGCAGCGAAGCCTCCACTGCACTCGCCGGTGAAGACTAAACAAAATTTTCAGCCTTCACAGGCTTGATGGTCTGTTCGATATTTAGTACTCAAGTGCAATTGAAATTTATATGTCGGTTTTATCCAATATAGGATTTTTGTTGGTCATAATATGACAGATTGATGGTTTGTTCGATATTTAGTACTCAACTGCATTTTTTTAGCCTTCACAGGCTTGGTGACAATTGAAATTTATATGTGAGTTTTATCCAATATGGGATTTTTGTTGGTCATAATATGATAGATTGATTGTCTATTCGATATTTACTCAACTGCACTTTTAGGGAAAGCTTCGTTTACTCATACTGTGATTTCTATTTTGGTTAAACACAAATTGATTGTCGTTTATGTTTTGCTCTAGACTATTGTTTCTTAATCAGATTTGTAATACACTAATACTTCACATGCTTGATCAATTGTTACTCTAATGCCTTGTCATTTTATTTCGAACAGTTGAAGTAACAACACAAAGCACTTGTAATGTTTGACTTATCAACAAGACCGATCAACATGTTGCATTTAAAAAGACCGAACAATTGTCACCCGAAAAAAATTTCCTCAAATGTCACTAGAAAAAAATAAAATGTCACCAAAAAAGTCAATTGTCACTGAATCAACTGTCACCAAAAAAAATTTAATCAATTGTCACCAAAAAATATAATCAATTGTCACCGGAAAAAAACTGTCACCAAATATAGACACAGACCGAAATAGGTTGGTGACACTATTTGGTGATAATTTCAGGTGAGAAAAACAAGTCAAACTTTTAAAATTCTATTTGGTGACAATATTTGAAGATATATAATGTAGTGGTGATATTTATTACAGTTTGCTTAGTTTTAATCACTCTAGGGTATAATGTTTTGTCATTGGTGACAATAGATTACTATCTTGGTGATATTTAGTATGGTGATGACAGTTTGTTTATGATTACATGGTCTTGGTGACAAATATTTGTTGAAACAATATTTTGATGACAATAGGTTGATGACACTATTTTATTGTTGGGGACAACAGATTATTAAAGTAGGTTGGTGACAATAGGGGGTGGTGATAATGTTCTCTGTTTAGGGATAATAGATTGGTGGCAATGTTTTTTAGTTGGTGACAATTGGTTGGTGACAGTGTTCACTTGTTAGTGAAAAGAATTTGATGACAGTATTTCGTAGTTGTTGACAATAGATTGGTGACAATATTTTGTAGTTGGTGATAATAGGTAGTTAGTAAAAATTGGTGGTGACAATACTTTATAGTAGGGGACAATGTTCTATAGTTGATGACAACGTTTTGTAATTGATGACAATAGGTTGGTGACAGTGTTCACTAGTACCAGAAAAAAAATTCTGTTACATGTCACTAGAAAAAAATAAAATGTCACCAAAATAATTATCACAAATAACTGTCACCGGAAAAATATACACAACTGTCACCAAAAAACTGTCACCAAATGCAGGTGTTGACCAAAATGGTCAATGTTGACTAGTCAATATTAAAATTAAAAATGATCAAAGGGGGAAGGAGGAAGGGTTAGGAATGGGGAAGGAGGGGTATTTTTGGAAAAAATGGACATTTACTTAATTTTGTAAAAAAATGGACATTTACTTAATTTTAACATCTAAAATGGATATTTACCAAATTTAACCTACTATTTATTATGAAACAGATGGAGTATAATTTTAACATAATTATAAATACATTCTAAATATAAACACCGACCTTGAGAAAATTGAGGGGAGCAAATTACTTGTAATTGTTGTAAGTTAAATAGGCCAGATTTCTTGTAAGTCGGAAAGTATAAGATGTTCTAAAGGGACAAAATGTTCGATGGGGCGCTATGATTTGACAACAAGTACAATGTCGTAAATGGGCTTTTGTAGTCTAGCTTGCTGCTCAAAAAAGGCTCCAGACAGGAAGAATTGTAAAGCATTGAAAGGGTCTTTCAGCTGCTGCATGTGTGTTGTGCAAGCAGACTAAGGAAACGGAAGATCATCTTTGGTTCGGCTGCCCGACTATCATGTCCAGGACAAGGTGTGGGCAAGGATGGGGTGCAATTACAGTTGGATACTATCATTGATTGGTTTGCAAAGGAGCCAGAAGTCCAAAATTCGCCCGTTTTCCAGGGAAAGCTATTGACTTTCCTGCAGTTTCATTTACTATAATTGGCTTGCAAGAAATAGGGTGATCTTTCGAAATGAAATATGTAACCATTTGAATGCGATAGTAGAATTATCAAGGCATGTAAGATCTATATCTCTCTAAACTGCAACTGCAATATTAGGATATATTAGAATAAATTAATTAAGATATTATTTAGATAATTAGGAGATTAGTTAGATAGATTTGATTTGTTCTTATCTCTTTAAGATTCTCTTGTATGCCTATTTATAGGCCTCATAATATTAATCAATGGGTGGTTTTGCCCACCAATCTCAATATGGTATCTGAGCTTTTTCAGCCTAACGGCTTCGATCCTCTCAAATATCCCACAAAAAGATGCCTACTGGCACCACAAAACTGCCTTCGGGCAACCCAAACAAGGCTTCGGCCACCTTCTAACCGCCTACGGGCAACCCACCCTTGGCTTCGGCCACCACAAAACCGCCTACGGGCACTCAAAAACCGCCTTCGGGCAACCCAAACGAGGCTTTAGCCAACCTCTTTTTCATGGTCAAAACTAAGTCGGCCTAATTTTCACTTTAAAAAAAAAACCTCTTCACCACGCCACCAACAATTGCCTGGAACCATCCCCACCTCCCAGTTCCCTGGTTGACCCATCCCCACCTCTTCGGTCGCCTAGAACCAACCGGTTAGCCCACTTCATTTTCGGTCAAACCCGCCTCATCATCGAGGGTCTTGTCACTAGATCCAAGATTGAGACCAACGCTCCACTCATGCTGGTTCTTTCACCGGGCCAAGGAAAGTCCCTAACTTTGTCGACACCATCTACAATCTGGTCATCGACAGATCTACATGTGGGCTAGCTCTTCCATTGCTCCTCGCACACTCCCGACCAAAAGATCCTCGACAACAACTATAGCATCGATGGCCTGATATGCGTGATCACCGCCCACCATTGCCATCTCGTTCAATTTTTTCATTCAACTTCAATATGATCTGCCAATTGAGATTTCCTTTGGCAAGTAAAAAAAAATTATTATATGTTTATTCAGTTTTCAGCTTCCGATGTCGTGATATCCCGCTCTTCAACTGCGGGGGCATATTAGAATATATTAGAATAAATTAATTAAGATATTATTTAGATAATTAGGAGATTGGTTAGATAGATTTGATTTGTTCTTTATCTCTTTAAAATTCTCTTGTATGTTTATTTATATGCCTCATAATATTAATCAATGGGTGGTTTTTCCCACCAATCTCAACATGCAAGTCGCTTAGAGAGATCGTATTTAATTATTGGTATACCACATTTATATATTTAATTCTTCATAAAAGGTACGTAGTATGTCGTATTTAATTATTGGAAAAATTCCATTTGGATGTTTTCGAACATTTACTTTTGGAGCAAAACAGATTACGAAACCACATTAAAAATATTATTCTTATTTTAATCAATTAGCTTTATTTTTAAATCCCAAGTTTTATACAGGACATTCTTTCCAAATTTGATTTTTTTTAACCTAGGTTGTACAAACATATGTTACAAAGTCTTCAGTCCCCTTTTTCTTTTGACTATTTTGAGCTTTGACCTTTATAGGTCAACATTAACCCATTTTTTATTAAGTAATAATTCGATCTCATACATACCCGAAACTCGAGAGGCTGGCAAATCGATTGACGGATGAACCGTCGAACATATAACGTACAAAACCGAAAATAAAGGAAAAAAGGTGCAATCAATATGTAGCAGGCACTCTGAAAAGACCGAAACTAAGCAGAACTAAAACCGTAACGTTGAGGACACCGGCAAAGAACGAAGTCAAGCACCATCAAAGGAAAGCACCGCAGGTCAGCGGGTGTGGGCAGTGAAGGCGAAACTCCAAGGACCATTCTCCCGGATTCGGAATCGCCCATAGCATACTACCACGACCCCAACCTGTTCCGACTCCGGACGCTGCAAACCCATCCATATTGTAGAACTCTCAAAAATACCAAAGACAGAGCCACACGCTACCAGAAGAAAACACCCGAAAATCGATCAATCATGACATGGATTTCAACACTCGTAAGACGAGGGATACTAAGCCTTGAAAGCAAGCGGTTATAACCCTTTCTGGTTAGTTTTCACAAATCAATAAAAGATAACAATTTTATTTTTATAATTATTATAAGTATTTTATCAGCTTGGGCCCGAGGCACCAAGTGCTTGAGTACGTCCAAAGACAGGACTTAGGCTCGAAGGACCGAAGTCAAGGCCCAAAGGACAGAGGAAGAATAGGGTACACTCCGCTAACTCGCTACTGAAGACGGGAGAGTCGAAGGCGGCAATCAGAGTGGACCATGCAAGCAGTCAATGACCAGAAGGCAAGCTAGGGAGGACCCGGAGAGGAAAAACCCAGCGAAATCTTCGACTCCGAGCCCCAAAGACTCCACGAGACCCCACACTGATGATCCGGAACCGAGATGGAATTCATGGCAAGCAGCAGCGAGAAGGGGAAGGAACGCCACTAACCAAGACCAGGAAAATGAAATTACCAAAAGAAGAAGAAGATCGAGAGGCAGTGATCTCGGCTCCGATGGGACAACAACACCCTTGCATAAGGGAAATTGGATCGACAAATTGACTAAATACTGTTAGAGCGAACAAATTTAGGGCTTAAGGTTAAAGGTTGAACCAGGAGAAGGTCGAAAAACCCCAATTTAAAGAACTTGATAGCGGAAGAAGGGTGAGATTAGGTGTGACAAGCGGAGAAGAGTCGAAAACGCCGGCCAACCCATGATTGAGGTGGATAGAAGAATCGCCGCCCTAGGATTGACAGAGGACGGGGTCCCTTTCGAGGCAGCTAGGGCCGATCTATGGTGGCTGAATCCAAGGAGGGCAGTCGGGGCCCGAAACGACAACCAAAGGGGTTCTATGCCCGAACCAGGAGGAGGAAGGTAGGGGCGGAGAGGGTGGACAGGCCATCACTCCGGCTTGGTTCGATGAGGTATGTTATCAACCTTTGAAGAGAGGGTTTTCCAACCTCCGAAGAGGGTTTCTACACTATCTTCTCGGACCAAGCGGAGGCTTGGCGGTATTCGACAACATACTTGTCCGGTTGAGGAAGCCGGCCGGCTCCCTATTTCTAGAGAGGGGAGAGAGCGTATTCATGCACTTTGCCTTCGAGGAGAGGTAACATTAACCCTTCGAGGAGAGGTAACATTTTTTTTTCCGGTGGTAATTTTTTCTGGTGACATATAATTTTTTTTTCCGATGTTAGAATATTTATCCTAACATAAAAATAAATTAGATTCAAAAGTATTATCATTTTTCACCTAAAAACAAAGGAAGGGGTTAATTAGTGACAATTCAATCGAAACTGTAGCAGACTATCACTATCACAGAGTCAGGTTCGGATCGAAATCAACAAACAATTGGATAGTTCAATATCCAACAAGAACCCACACAGCAATCCAGTACGTTATGCAAAGCAAGAATCCACATGTATCTCGCAAATTCACGTACGTACCTCGCTGAATCTCACTTCGTTGCCGATGGCGTTCTAGCGAAATCCTCAATCTCGACGACGACGCCCTCCGAAACTTCGAACCCGGCGTCGTAACACCTGTAGTGTACACTGTACACCTCCTAGGCGTCAATGGCGGATGAGGGAGAGATCTGAGAGGGATTAAGAAGCGTAGAAACGAGGGAAGGGGAAGGCTTAAGTATGATGATATGGATATCCATGTGAAGCGTAGAAGCTAGCGAAAGAATTGGGGAAGGCTTGATACTGTTGATAGAATTGGGATATGTAGACACCGTTTATTTATTTATTTATTTTACCCTAATTAAACTTTATTCAGGATGGAACACTATGATATCGATCGATGCATTTCACCTTATTATATCTTTATAAATGATAAATTAAAGTTCTTAATTAATGGAAATGTATGTGGTAAATACTGTTAAAGCATCTCCAACGGATTTCTCATTTTGAAAAATATTAAGGTATATCTTAGCCTATTAAATTTCTCATCTCATCTAGTGCTAGGCATCTGGTCTGGGTCGGATTGGAAATTCCGGTCCGGTCTAAGATTGGTGAACCGAAAATTCAGAAAACTTGGACCGTAGATCGGATCGGGACCGCAATGTGATATGGTCTCGGGTTTTTCAGTCCACGGACCGGTTGGACCGGTTTAAAAATAATTTATAATATATTTTAAAGTTATTTATTAAATTTGAAAATATGCTTAATTAAATTATTTTACTAATACATCAATAAAAAATAATTTATAATATTTTTTTATTTGGTCACTTTAATTTTATTTTAAAAAAATACATATATACACGCTCACATATATACACACATTCTGGTTTAACCAGTCTTGGACCGGAAATTCCGATCCGATCGCGATCTTGAATCATAAACCAGAATTTTAAATTTTATGGACCACGGACCATACCATTATATCTCCAATCCGACCCAAGAACGTAAATTCCGGTCCGATCTAAATTTTGCCCAATCCTATTCTCATCAGCAGAAAAAATAAAGAGCCTTCCTAAATCTGCAGACTGCAGCATTGTCCAAAATTAAATCATTCTTTAAATCTTAGAAATGGAAAAATGGTTGGAGTTGAAACAGAAATAATTAAAAAAATGTATTTTATTTTTCCATTTAAAAGAAATTTTAGAGAAGCCGTTGTAAACGGTCTTAATGCGTAATTTGATAGGGTTAAACGATTAGCTATGTAATTACTTTTCTAAAAATACAAGAACATATGAGTTATTGACAAGATGTTGAATGACTATTAACAAGACAAATTCTAATAAACTGTTAACAAACCCTTTTCAATTTTAGAAAATATTTATAAATTAAACCGAGAGCGAAAGAAAACTCAATCAAGTTCATCAAAATATTATCGAAATCTTTCCATTTCGAAAGCACGTTGATTTGAAAATCAAATCATTGTATGTAAATAAGAATTTGTAACTTAAATTATCACTCCGTATTAGTTTAAACATGAATTTGTAAATTAAATCATTGTCAAAGGTTATTAGAAATTCCATCACCTAAAAATGATTATGTTTAATGTCGTCTTCTTCATAAGAGAGCCACTCCATTTTTTTCCCAAATGGAAAGCTCTCAAAGCTCACACCTTCTTCATATATGAGAAGAGAATTAAGTCTTTGTCAGTTGTCACTGCCAATAATGAGTATCCAAACCTCCATTCACTCAACCCCGGTGTCCCCAAAAGGCTACCAATGGCCATTTTCAAACAATTTTAATCAATTTTTGTAATAAAAAAACCCTAAAAATACATATTCAATCCAAAAATCTATCAAATACAGTTTAGATCGATATACATTTCAAGTGATAGAGAGATCAAAATTTTGCCAAGAACTATCAAAATCAACAAGAACAATATGGAGAGGGAGGGATTTGAGATTTTTATGCAATTTATAGATGTCATCTTGCTAATAACTGTTTTGGTGTCTTGTCAACAGTCTCACTCAAAATTCAAAAATCTATCAAGTATATATAATTTTTACAAAATTTTGGCGCCTGAATAAATTTTTGACTCCGAAGCTAATAAATATTTTCTGAAATAAAAAATAACTTGTTATGAAATTTTATAAATTTTATCTTATTAATAGCCGTTTTGGTATATTATCAACAGTCTCACTGAAAATTTTATAGCGTATAATTTTTACAAAATTCTGACACCTAGATAAATTTTCGACTCCGTCAGTAATAAATCTAGTTTTTTTTTTTTGATAAGGTAAAAATTCGGTTGAGCAAAACCTAACCAATCGCATCTTTTCGGATAAGGTCTAACAGACCTGGATCTGTTTCAAGTGCATGCCCGCAGAGAGCGGCGTCAGTAATAAATCTAGTGAAATTGTGGAAGGCATGTGCCAAAAATCTATCCCTATTATCCTTTGGTGCCAATAATTATCCTTTGGCTTGACATATAATCCATTGACAATGATGTATGCATGAGTGCATGAGAAGTAGACTTCCAGGGTCCCACCATGTTGTAATGATTTTAAATCATGAATCCTAATTTCTCAAGTAACTTCCAATTAATGATTCCTTTTTTTAATAATTTAATGCTCTGATGAAGTATATATAAATGCATTTCATATTCATAATTTTATCATAATATATTATGAATCATATAATAATTCACTATATATAATTAAACTAAGCAAATTATCCTCGCTCCTTTTATGGCAGCTGGCTAGGTAGTATTCATCATTGGATAAACTCTACGTTTGAGTTTATTTATCTTACTCATTCCTCAATCAATTAATGATTGAGAATATATCTTCATCTCGCAAATTAATCAAGTTATATATATATATATATATATATATATATATATATATATATATATATATATATATATATATATATATTAATTACCTAAATTTCCCTATAGATTTAATAGTGTCAAAACTAAAAGAAACTTAAGCTAGTGTGTATATAATAATAATAATAATAATAATAATTAATAATAATAATAATAAATGTAACAACCTCATATATTAAATTTAAGCATACAATAAAATAGTTTATATTTCCTGTGTTTCTTTTTATTTATTGTTTATTATTTATACATGTTACAAATGGTAATTATAAACTAATAAATATAAAATTATAAAAAAATTAATATTTTATATAGTTTATATTTAAAGCATAAATAAATAAAATAGAATAAAAGATAAATAAAAAGAAACTAGTAAATTTGGTCACTGACTATATTTGGCACAACACTACACAATCAGCTAGCTTTTCATAACTTATGGTTTTAATATGTATAGTTTTAAATGAAATAAATATAAGATTTTAGCTAATTAGCTTTTGAAATTATAGTTTTTAAACAACTATTCACTCAAGCTTTTTTTTGGAGCTTTTAGTTTTCTATTCACAAGTTTTTAATTATCAACTATCCAATTAAACAGTACGTTACGTTTACCAAACATCATACTAGCTTATTAATATATATTTAACACAAATAATCTTTCAACTTCAACCAGTGGCGGATCCATGAATTTTTGTAAGGGGGGGCTGAAATTTTTTTTCGAGAAATGACGGTTTGAAATGTTCGAGTATAAGGTTGTACCCTATATACACCGTTGACACCTTCAGTCCTACTTATTTGTTGAATGGCACTAAAAACGCCACTATACTGTTATGCGGATTCAAAAACCTACATCACCAATTGTAATGTAACTAGACTCGGGCAAACGTGGGCACAGGCCGGACTTGGGACGGGTTTTACCTCAAATATTATCTCATTGTTGCGGGCGCGCGAGGGCCGAGCTAAGCTCGCTTCGCGGGTTGAATGTATTATCTAAGCCCGTCTGGTATTGCGGCGCCGGTTACCAGCGGGTACCCGTAAAATCTAAACTGTCTATGTACTTCGACAACAACAAAAATATTATATGCTATCCATTTAAATCCCAAAAAAAAATTGCTGAGGTAATGAACAAATTTCTTGTGATGTTGTCTACTTAGAACAAAAAAAACGACAGTTGTTGAATTTTAATTAATATTGTATTAGTTATTATAATTTATTAGAAGGAAAAAAAGGGGCTAGTGTTTTAAAAAAACAAATGCAACGATAGTTGTTGAATTTTAATTAATATTGCATTAGTTATTATAAGTATTGATTACAGGGGAAAAAAGGGGTTAGTGTTTAAAAAAAACAGATGCAATGCATTAGTTATTATAAGTATTGATTACAAAGGGAAAAAGGGGGTTAGTGTTTTAAAAAAAACAGATGCAACAAAAGGAGAAAAGGGGGGAGAGGTTGAGATTCGAACCAAGCTAGGATGCTCCACTCCCCCATAAAATTGACCCTACGTCCTATCCGCTGAGCTAACACAACTTTGTTATTTTATTCTTCTTCACTTCTATATATTACTAATTTAACAGATCGGATATATAAAAATATACATATACTCTTATTTTGGCCAACGGGGGGCTTCAGCCACCCCGAGCCCCCCACAGATCTGCCACTGACTTCAACTATTCCGTCAGTTTCAACTATCTCATCATATTCAACTACTCTATTAACTACTACTCCGTATTTTTATTTTACCAGAAACAGCCGTTACAATCTAGTTTTATATAAAGGTGTGCCAAATCAACAATGGATTGTATGTCAAGCCAAAGGATAACTAATGAACTCATGTAGAATAGCTGAGGAAACTAGAGATGAGATTATTAACTTATGTCTAGTTACAAAAACGTTATTAATTTGTATTATATATTAAGCATATAATCTCTAGTTACAAAAACGTTATTAATTTGTATTATATATTAAGCATATAATCTCTTTTTCTTATGTGAATATAATAAGGACATATCATGACGATTTGGAATTTGGATGAAAGGTTGTGAATTGTGTGGAAAGTCCAAATGATGTTAAAATAACATGTATTTATATAGAAGCTTCAATAATTCAAATTAATGGCAACAAAAGCAACTACTTAAAATTGATAGATTGGTAGTCAGTGTCTAATTATAATATAAACGGTATTTCTATTTTATGCCCTAAGGGCATAGGATAAGAACCTTAATCGGAAAAGATTCTCTACCAAAAAAATAAACGACCCTAGAAAATCAATTTTAAGAAAAGCTAAAAATAATTTAAATTTGGAAAATCTTTCCCGATTGAGCTTTTTATCATATGCCCTTGGGGCATAGAATAGAAAACCCGTAATATAAATTAAGGTGGATGGAAACTTGGTTAGTTGAGGGAGCTTGACTCACAATCCTTTGGAAAGAGTTACATTTGAGCAACTTAAAATGAATGCTAACCTACCCACCTTGTGGTAGCCCACCCGATTCCGTCGTTTCTTCACCTTCTATTATTTTTCAAATGTTAAATACGTTTTCCTAATTTAATCTTGATTTTAGTTTGAAAAATAAAAATTTCAACATTGATCACAAAATCGAATTGTTATTTATTAAAAAAGGTATATCACTAAATTAAATTAATTTTTCCTTTAGATTTAAATTTTAAAATTTAATTCCTTTTTTACCTTTAGATGTTACTTTTAAAATAAAAATTATTGGATCAATTTAATTGATATTAAATTAATTTTTTTTGAAAATGATTAAAAATTCATCTATGAGGTCTTATTGAAACAATAACCATTATAGCTCAAAATTATATAAAAACATGTATATTTACATAATTGCACACCACTATTGGAGAGTTATTCTAGTTTTCAATTACGACATTTTCTTTCTTTCATTTGTTTTCTACCTTAACTCTCTCTCTCTCTCATTTTTTTATCAAACTAACTATCTATTTTAATTGTTAATGCATGTTACATATGTGAGAAAGAATATAAAATAAAAATTAATTAATTAATTAACTGCTTAAATGAGGGGTCAATGAAGTGTGTTTTATAATTATGATGACTAATAAAGTTTTCTTGGTGCCAAAAGGATTAAAGGCGACCCATCTTAATCAAGCCCAAATACAGGCCCACATATTGAGTCCATACAATTTAAGTTAGAGATTTGTCTAATTGGCAACATTTCCTTTCTCTTTTGACAAGATAAATAAGAGCAAATAAGACAACAGTTGGAAGATGATGGAACTTCGTACATGATACTCGCCCGTAATACATTTAAGATTTGTTTTAAAATAACGGTGAAAATTACATCAACTGTTGTCTTATTTGGATTAGCCGTTTATCATTACGATAGGGTGTAATTTATCAAACAAAAAACATGAATAAAAGGTTTTTTTTTAAGAAGATAGACATTTGTCATGAATCATAACCAAACAACCCAATCTCATCACTACAACTTAAGAACGAAAAATTGTTCGCCGTGATCGGAGACCAACACACGCGATAGGATCTGAAGCCTCCTACCCTCCTCATCATATGATCATCGCCCGTTGTAGTTGTCTATTGTTGAAGCTAGCTTCGTCATCTCTCAATGCTTCTAGAACCTCCTTGACAAATCGATGACTTTTATCATATGTCGCTGGATCATATATCGTCTCCCTCCTCGCCTTCGTCACCGTTCTTATTTTCCTAAGCGCTCAACATCTACATCCTCAATCTACTCATTGCCTTCTTATCTTCTCAAGATGATCCATGAAGCCACGCTTCCTACTCATCGATCGAATAAGTGTCGACCTTTCATTTGTCGGTGTCCATAATAGTTTAAGCTCTGGTGGTGTTTTTTTTTGGTGCTATAGACTGCTAGAGTTAGGTATTACTAAACTGGTTTATTGGAGATTAATTGGTTTGATTTCGTTTGAAGATATTGAATATCGTTATGAATTTGTATTCAGTCCTAAATAATTCATTGGTATGATATGATGATGAAATTCTTCAATTCTTCATATGTAGATCCGGCGTTGATATAGGGGAATTGTGCTATAGGCCATAATTAGGGCCTTTATTAGGAAATTGTCCACCCTTCCCTTCCAAATTGGCAAAATGTCCGCCTTCCTTCCCTTGTCCCCTTTGCCCCCCCACGTGCGCCCCCTGTGCCCCTCCTCTTTCAGCACATTTGATTTCAGCAACTCCTATTTCAGCGTTTTTTTTTTTCCGCGTGTTGCTGAAACCTAAGTTGCTGAAACCAAAGTTGCTGAAACTGTTGAAAATAGTTTTTTTTTTTCGCGCGTTGCTGAAACCTAAGTTGCTGAAACCGAAATTGCTGAAACCAAAGTTGCTGAAACTGTTGAAAATAGTTTTTTTTTCGCGCATTGCTGAAACCTTAGTTGCTGAAACCAAAGTTGCTAAAACCAAAGTTGCTGAAACTGTTGAAAATATTTTTTTTTCGCGCGTTGCTGAAACCTAAGTTGCTGAAATCGGAGTTGCTGAAACCAGGGATGCTGAAACCGGAATTTCTTTTCTTTCTTTTTTCGCGTAACCACTTTGACACCGGAGTTGCTTTTTTTTCTTTTTTTTTTTAAAAAAAAATGCTGAAATAATGAAATGTTGAATATATGCTTGTGTGTAAGATATAATAACTCGTACAATTTTATAAGAATTAACCACAAATTCTCACCAAAGCAACCTCAATCACAATAGCAAACTAACATCAAATTCTATTTTTCCAATATATAATTGTTAATTAATTATAAAAATTGCTGAAATTATATTTTTAATATAATGCAATGATGTAGAAAAAATAAAGAAATTGCTGAAATTAAATGTAAAAATTGCTGAAATTATATTTTATATATGTAACACCACTTCGCTTGAATTCATCGATCCATTCATTCATCCATGGATTTCAACGGCCTATGATTGCTTTTTTTCTTTTTTTTTTCATAAGAATTAATTTTAGCATTTCAGCATAACAAATTTTGCTAATAAATAATTAATTTTAGCATTTCAGCGTTCTACAAAAAGTTTCAGCAAGGCAAAAAAAATTGCTGAAATTGTCAATATCCAAACTCTCAACCAAAGCAACCTCAATCATAGTAGCAAAATAACCACAATTCTATTTTTCCAATATATTATTGTTAATTAATTCCAATATATAATTGCAATATCCAAACTCTAACATTTTCTTTCTCTTTCCTGTACTATGTTTTATGTTTGATCAACCTATGTCCTATTGTCCACAAAGTAACCCAACCTATTACTACTAATCACCGCCATGGATTCTTTATGATATGATGTGTTTTTATGGCTATGATTGGATTGGAATTGGTGTTTTTCAGAGAGATGGTGTTCACACGTATAGAGTGCACTTGGCTCATTTAGAGTGGAAAAAGGGAATGCAATTTTATACACCCATCTTCTGAGAATCTTGTATAAATTCATAAATAGAATAAACACTTTGATTACGAAAATGTGTAGAATCAATACTCTGTATTCTGAAGTTCATACTCTTCAAATAAGAATCTCGCAAAAGATGTGATTCAAAAGTTACAACTTCAAGCATCAAAACACTCGCAGAAGATGTGATTCAAAAGTTCATACTCTTCAAATAAGAATCTCGTCAACAACAACAGTGAAGTAAGGGAATCCGAAAGTCGCAACAACTGGAAAATACCTGGACGGAGGATGCGGATTCGGCGGCGAAACAGGACCCGAACTCCACACTGCGAGAGGACGATTCTGGATCTAGGGATCCGAGACCCGAGATCGAGATTGATTCGGCGGCGCACGAGGCTGGATTCTCTTTTTCCACTAAACAGAACCTCACAGTCAACCATCAAAATCATAGACTATATAAAGTATTGTAAGAATTAACGCTGAAATCAAGGTTAATAGTAGTTTTCAAATATGCACCAGATACACCTTAGCAACTGATCAGCTTCTACGGGCCTCCAATTTTTTAACAATCTCAATCTACATGATTGAATTGCAAAAAAGGATGTATTAGGGAGCAGTTTTAGATGGCAAAGAAAACACTTGAATAGGAAATAGGATTGTCATCAAGCAGGATCATCCGTACCTTCAGCATTCAGCTTAAACCCAGTAACTGAGAGTCTAGTCGAGTTCCACGGGTACATCATCCTTATTGACCAACTATCATTTTACACATTGGGTCAAATTCAGACAAATAATTGAATAATCATGTTTTCTTGTTAGACTACAGAGAGTCCATACTCAAGTATGGTGTTATTTCAATTTGCACTAGGAAAGCAAAAAATAAAAATAGACAAAACTATAGTGAGGAACTCTGAACAAAAAGAATATATAACACAATCCATATCAGTGTTATAATCGCTTAAAAGTACCTGCAATATATACTCCTTGATTTGCTGGCTAACAGGCCCATCTAAAGCTCTCTCGGCAAGCTCATACATGATAATGTTTATATATAACTGTATGCAACCATTAATTCGAAGTCAGGAACAGCAGAGGATGCCCATGATCTATGAAACTAATTAAAAACAAAGATGCCCATGATCTATGAAACTGATTAAAAACAACGATGCAACCATTAAAGGAGAAGAAGAAGATGATGATAGCAGGAACAGCAGAGGATGTACAGAGATGCAGAAAAGAATCAAAGTGATGCCTCAAATTCGGCTAAAAGAGGAGATCCAAATGGCGAATTTTACCTCAAATTCGGCCAAAATCGAAATCAAATCTAAGTAACAGCAACAATTCCAAATGACGAATTTTACCTCGACTTCGGCGATCACCTTGTCGGAGTTTATGGATACTGCAAGTGGAGGTTTCAAGGGCGCATGATCAGAAAAGACTCAAGCAAAATCAGATCTGATGGCACCGAATTCCAATCGGATTGGCACAGAACCAGAAATAGAGAACGAGCGAGTTTAATTAAAAGAATGATCGACGATCGGCGGTGTCGGATTAGGTAAGAGATGCAGAGTAAATTGAAGATCTGAGAGAGAGAGAGAGAGATTAGGTAAGCCTAAAACGGTAGAGAGAGAGAGATTTACCAGAAGAAATTGAAGATCTGAGAGATGAAAGCACAATAAGACGATCGATACACATCTCCTTCTTGTCGTATTGCGCCGAACCACCCTTTGTTCTGCTGGAAGATAGGAAATTGAACAACAATTACAATCAGATGGAAAATTTGCGTGTGCAATTGCGTCGTGGGAGTGAAGAATAAAAAATCAGAGAGAAAACAAGGCCATCCTCACCTCCAATGACGGATCCCGCGCCTCCGCCGTCCCGGATCTGAAGCTGCATAGATCTGACCATGGAGAAAGGATCCCGAGCAACATCGTCGTCGTCGTCCGATTGCGCCTCCAATGGCGAGGCCTCTTCCCGAGCACGAGGAGATGATGATGGAGCGAGGAGCTTTGGCTTCCGTCATCCCTCGCACTCCTCGATCCATCATCCTTCATCTTCGATCTCAAGCGGATCTCCGACCTTCAATGGAAGAAGACGGAGGCGATGATGGAGGCGCACGAGGAGCATAGGTTCTAGGTCGATGCCGCTTGAGAATCAGCCTAGGAGGAGAGAGGCACTGGATCGTCAGCGCACGATCGAGAAATTGAAGGGGGGCACAGTTTTGGGGTGGACAAATCCCTAATTTAATAAGGGTGGTGGACATTTGTCCAATTTGAGCTCAAAAAGTGGCCTGTTGGGCAAATTTATTCGTTGATATATGGGTGCGATTTAGATTTTTTTTAATCTCTCGGACAAAACGTAATTATTTTGTAAAAATAAAAAAAAAACTTGAGTGTAATTTTTTTTATTATTCATCTTGCCAATAGACAAAAACATTTTTGTCAATAGACTTAGGTATATCAACAAATCTCTGCATTAATTTGATGTAGACTACTGATATATAAATAGAACTACTTTCCCCTACTATTCTACATCCCATTCTTTAGGTAGACTATTGAAGTAATGTACTCTAATATTCTCGTCTCTAGTTAGTTGTACTTGGAATCACATCTTCTAAAGAATATTTGTCAATTAAGTTATCCCTTTAATAAAACTTTGTAGTTTTTCCATCTATAAATTATCATCCGAGACCTCTAATAAAGTTAGCTAATCGATTTTCTCCATGATACATATCCTCTCTTTTTCATTTCATAGTTAAATAGGCCATTTTCTTGGAGATATTTCTCCTTGATTATTATAACCCAAATATTGATTAGTTCTCCCAAAATTTTCCACAGATATATATTTTTTTAACATAAATGTGATTATAGAAGACTACGTACGTGGCGTATTCCAATCATAAAGCATCCTTACGATTGAGAACTTAAAATCTATGGTCAAAGAGAAGTTGAGTAGCAAGAAAGGAGTAACCCAGAAGAGTTAGACGATAAGTTATACCATTAATTTCTCTATAGACACCCATTTACATATATTTTTTTAAAATCAAAGATATCAATATATACTCATATTTCACTTCCTATCCATTAAAAATTTCATTGTTTTAACCTTTTTTCCTATAAATTGTAGGAAAATTAGATGCGCAGCGGAATTGTAGAAAACTATTTTCTAACATCTAATTCGGGATCTCATGCATGAATTGATATGATCAATGTAGAAGAGAAAAGTCATACCTTTTCTTGTGCGGAACCTTGATTCGAAATCACCTTTGGAGAATAGAGCCTCAAGCGCGACTCCTCTACTTGGTCCACATGAGCACGGAATTGGATCTCCTTGTCTCCGTTTGCTAGAACGAACGATCGAAGGATTGCAACTCGCACCTAACACTTTAGGGATGCTATTGACTTTGGTGGGAGAAGAAAAGATGCTCAATTGCCAAAAACTAGGTTAAGACTTATTCTCAATAAGTCTCCTTATGTAGTGCACAAATTAGGTCAAACTTATTCATAATAAGTTACCTATTTATCTTTTATCTTCTATCCATAATATCTTTCTATAAAGATATTATATTAACAATAATAACTTATTATTATCATTAATCAATTATCCAATTCCTAATACTCTTTTGTGTGTCACCTTATAGGACCCGAATAAAATAGCAATAGATTAAATCCAATTTAATCCATAAATTATAGTTGACTTCTAGCAAAGCACTATAATTACCTAGATTATTCGGATTATAAATCTCCATTTTAATCCTATTATATCATTAGTATTTTACACATCAATTAAAGGACACATTTTCCTTCAATCTCCCACTTGTCCTTAAGTGGATGTGCAATTTCAATTCATTTGTCACTTAATGTTCAATTTGATGATATGATAGCATCTCATGTTATCCATATCAATTCAAATTATTTCTCGATCTCGAGCTTGAGTTGTCAAATAAACAAATGATTACATATTAATCCATTCGAGCATGGTCATGCATTTTACAACTCTTACTCTTCGAGTGGCCAGAACACTATTCCTAATCAGATATCCACATATCCAGAATAGGAGGACTTCTCCAATCTTGTGTGACTATAACTCCCAGTTAAATTTTAGCAACCCCAATCACTGCCTTTATGACTGCCTTTTACGGATCAGCGGTTGACAGTGTCAAAGGCTACCAGTCATCAAATCAGAGTGATATCACACTCATGTCTGAAGAATCTACTAAGAATATTTTAACCTTAAATTCTTCAACTTATTTGAAAAATCTTAAGGCAGGTCTGCCCAACAAGTATCCACCATACTTGTCCATACAATTGATTAGACATCTCCATGTCCCTATAGCCCGTGAAACTTGGCACTATCACTCAACTTGCATAATAGCCTATATTAAATCATTTATGTCCCGTTTAATGATTCAGGCTACGACAAAACATAATTCATAATATCAGTTCACTTAATAGGGTTTCAACCACCACGACTTTCGCAGTGATCTTATTTGATAATTATAAATTATTAGGACATTTTATTCAATTCTAAACCATAATCGAACAATAATGAAATTCTATTTCAAACAAACATGACGCAAATATGTTTCAACAATCTTGATCAAATATCTAAGATCTCAAAACATCCAAACTCAAAGTCATTCATCAATGGACTTGAGTCCCTTGGCCCTAGTTTGACTATCATGCTTGGGCCAGGGGAGGGGTTTAGCCAGCGGATTTGCAATGTTGCTATCCATGTGTATCTTGCACGGCTTCATATCATCTTTACTAGACCTAGTTTCATATGATATGATAATTTTGGGTACCTGTTTGAATTTGAGGATCAGAGCTAGGTTATTTGGAATAAGCAATGACACCAAGCTCATCAATGATCGTCCTTATCCAGACAACTTCCTTAGCAACATCTAATGTTGCAATGTACTCAATCTTTATTGTAGAATCAACTACCGTGTCATGCTTTGAGCTCATCTAGCTCACAACTCCTCCAACAAGAACAAAGACATGTCCGGATTGAGATCTGAAGTCATCTCTGTTTGTTTGGAAGCTTACATTAGTATATGCTTCAACGATTAACTTATCATGTCCTCCGTACACCAAAAACTCATCCTTAGTTCTTCTTAAGTACTTGAGGATGTTCTTAGCTGCACTCCAGTGTGCTTCACCTGGACTCGATTGGTATCTGCTGTACAGACTTAAGGCGAATGCAACATCTGGGCGAATACATATCATGACATACATAATGGATCCTATTGCTGATGCATAAGGGATCTGACTCATCCTATCCAGCTTAGCAGGTGTTACTGGACACTGCTTCTTGTTTAGATATAGGCCATGTTGCATGGGCAAGAATCCCTTTTTGGAATCTTTCATGTTGAACTTGTCCAGAACCTTATCTATATAAGTTCTCTGACTTAGTCCAATGAGTCTCTTGGATCTATCCCTATAGATCTTGATGCCTAAAATGTACTCGACCTCTCCAAGGTCTTTCATTGAGAAATGCTTCTTGAGCCAGTCTTTTACAGACTCAAGTATTTGAATATCATTCTCAATGAGTAGTATGTCATCCACATGCAAAACCAAGAAACCAACTTTGCTCCCACTAAACTTTTTTGTAAACACAAAGGTCATCTTCACATTTGATGAATTCAAACTATTTGATCACTTTATCAAATCGAATGTTCCAACTCCATGATGCATGCTTAAGTCCATAAATGGACTTCTTAAGCTTGCATACCTTCCTAGGATTATATGGATCTTCAAAACCATTTAGGTTGTGTCATGCACACATCCTCTTCTAAGTATCCGTTTAGAACGTGGTCTTGACATCCATTTACCATATCTCATCATCATAAATGAGCTACAATTGCTAGGAGTATCCGAATAGGTCTAATCACAACGACTAGAGAGAACGTTTCATCATAGTCAATACCATGAATCTGTTTAAATCCCTTTACTACCAGTCTTGCTTTGAATAGATTTACCTTTTCATTCTTGTCTGTTTTGAGTTTGTAAACCCATTTGCACCCACTGGGAACTATCCCATCGGGTGGATCTATCAAGTCTCATACTTGATTTTCAAACATAGAATCCATTTCGGATACCATGGCACCATGCCATTTTTCGGAGTCTGGACCCATCATAGCTTGCTTATATGTAGTAGGCTTATTGATTTTTAACATCAAAATGTCCAAAACAGGAGGGCGATGTGGCCGGGTTCGACCCAAAACAGGAGTGAAAGAAACAAATGGAGCGAGGAGGAAGGTCATTTGCTCATTAGTGTCTGGTTGAACACAAGCAAGGATGTTGACACAAGAAGGAACCAAACCATGGCCAAATTATGGGAAAGGATTTCATAGTACTATATGCAAGGAGGGGGGACCTACTTCTGAGAATGGTAAAGCAATGTAAGACATTGATGCAGTCAAGAATGAGCTTCTGTTGGGTCAAACAATGACCTTAACCTAGGTGACGAGTCCAGATCGGTTCAAGTATTATTTAAGGAGGATGATGTGCTTCTAAAGACTCATAAAAGACTCCACTGTGACAAGGAGTTCCAAATATGCAAAGATGGCTTTTGCTCACGTTTTGGATCTTTCAAGCAGATTTGACAGCTTGGCAACATCTCAGTAAAATGGGTCGTTCGGAGTCCATATTTATCGGATTGGGCCGAACCATATCTTGTTGGAAAGAGGACCCGAAGATCTACAACATTCATGTTGAAGACTTTTCCAATTTTGAATAGAAAGACACCATAATCTCTCCATCTTTGCAGCAATCAACTGTTTGAACAAGATTAATTATCTTTCCATAATTAGTTTATCATTTAGGCATTATATTTTATATGTTTTTATTTATTTAGGAATAATGTAAATAGTTGAAATCAAAATTTGTAAGATTCTTTGGACTAATTTGATTATATTATTTTAGAATGATAAAAACTATATCGTATAATATATTAACGTTTTATTGATTTTTGAAATAATTTCATGCTTATTACTATATTATAAAAGATTGATATAGTATAGTATAGTATAATTTGGTTTTGTCCAAGTTAATTTAAAGGAAAATTTCTCCTGGTGACGATAAACTTTTACAAATTCTGTTTGGTACACAAAGTTTGGATCAATTCCATGTGGTAGCCATGAGGTTTTGCAAAAGTTTATTTATTTTAATATTGAAAAATTGAGATTTTGATTTTTTTTTAAATCTATAAAAATGATATTATATGATATTATATGATTATTGTACATTATAATATTCTGCATTAATTTGAATCTTTATAAAAACTAATTTTTAATTTATATTTTCTTAGAGATCATCCAAATAATTTTAATATTTTCTTTCAAATCTCATGCATAATTTTTACTTATTCTTAATATTTAGGTTTTATTTTTAAGAAAAAATGACTGAAAATAATATGAGTTATCACCTATGGAAAAAATGAATATGAACTTAAAAATTACTAAAAGGTATACAAACTATTCCACATTAAACCAATTTCGATACGGAACAAATTCTGACCAATTTTCAAGCCATTTTTTTACGAGACAATAGACATGTGACTATATATATCACCTATGAGTCTATGACTATGTGTAGCTATTCTATTTGGACCCCGTATACATCACAATTCCCTCTTGAAACACAAACGTATGACTTAAGAGACACAAGGTATTTTACACATAAATACACAACGTCTTTTGAGTCACACGTATGTGACTGAAGAGGCGTAGAGTCTATTTTAAAATTAAAATAAATAAATATGTGGTGTAGATAGTTAAAAAAAAACAGGTATATATATCATTTTCGAAGAAAATTTAATATCGTGGTGTCACATCATTAAATGTTCATTTTTTATTTTTGTAAAAAAATACTAATATTGAGCATAAATTGAATTATAGAGTTAATTTACTTATTCAATTTGTACTTAATATTAGTTTTTTAATAAAAAATTACATTTGGATATTTAATGATATGAGCTCACAACATTTTTAATATTTTTAAAACTCAATTAAAAATTTACATATTATTCTAATGATACAATAATATAAATATAAGATATTATTATGTAAATTACTTTATCAAAACCTCACATTTACTATATGGAATACCACACAAAATTTGTCAAAATTTTGCATATCACATCAAATTTACAAAATCTCGTGATCGACTGAGAATTTCCATAAGTTGAATGGGAGCTACAGTGAAAATCTCGTATAATACACGGTGTTGGTTACGAACTTAAGATTTCAGAAACCGCAAGAATATTATCTTAAAATGGGTTAAAAATCATACTACTACAACTTCCAAAACCGTGGAAGCTATAGTGTGTGTATATATGGACACAGTAGTATAGATCCCGTCCCGTATACGGAGAATATATTATTATAATATTATAAATAGTTTAGATATATTCCTATAAATAATAAAAATAATAATCTAAATATAAATCATTTTTCCCACTAAAAAAATATAGATATAAATAAAATTAGTTTGAAAGATTATATATAATCTAAATATATTTTATTTAGATTCTCTCAAAATATAAATAAAATTCACATTTATAAGGTAAACGTTTTTTTTCTTCTTCTAATCTACCATTGAATGAATCTCATGTAATTTAATAAATAACTGATTTTTAAAAATAGTTTAATATTCTTTTTTATTTATTATATAGTACTCCCTCCGTTTCAAAATAAATGTCATTTGACTTTTTGCACGTTTTTAAGGAGCAAAAACTCTATAAAATATTATTTTTTTAATCAATTTTTTTTTTACAAATTGATACTTATTTAATAAGTATCAATTTGTTAAAAAAAATTAATTAAAAAAATAATATTTTATAGAGATTTTACCTTCTTAAAAAACGTACAAAAAGTCAAGTTACATTTATTTTGAAACGGAGGTAGTATATATTTATTATGGAGTATGTTAGTTTTCTCTCTCTACACCCTTATCCGACTGGTGATAAAAAAGAGAACTGTAAAAGTATAATCGGGTTAATTTTTCATGGCAAATATTCTCACAATTTTCGAAACCATGATATATTCTAATTAAAATATTTGGCAATATTTCAACTAGGTAGAAATCAAAGCGAATTTGAATTATAACTCCTCTTCCGGCTGGAAAACATTCCCACGGAAAACAATGTAATGGTCACCTCACCTGCCGCAAACTTGATTAATTACTGAAAATGTTTTTTTTATAATCAAAGCGAATTTGTATATTTTTTTTATAATAATAAAATTTATACGGAGTATAAAATGTTTTTTTTTTAATTTTTAAATAATTTTTTATTTTTATTAATAAGTATAAAATTATTGAAAAAAATTCTTATATTTTATATCATTTTTATATCTTTAAAAAATATATATAAATAATAAAATGTTAATTAAATGTGAATAGAACAGTACTCCCTCCGTTTGTAAATAAATGGCCTTTTCAAGTAAAATACGTATTTTTAGGAGAATAAAACTATGTAAAATATTAAGATTTTAATTATTTTTAATAGGATTATATTTATTATTAATAAGTATTAGTTTATAAAAAATGATTAAAAAATTTTATATTTTATATTATTTTTATTATCTTAAAGTACGTTAATAAATACTCAATAGTAAAAAAAAAATGAGTAACTGATTTGGAGGTGAGACTTGCCGTTTTCTATCTATTTTATTCCCCTTGATAACGGTGAGACTTATAGTTACACTTAACTTTTATATCAAAGATTTTAAAAAACCTAAACAAAACAAAATACAGTTGTACTTAACATTTTCAGTTTTCAAACCTAAAACTTGGGTCGTACCCTTGACTAATTACGAGTAGTAGTCAACGCAGTGACACAAAAATATTGATTATTTTACGTATACCTATAGCCTTAATTGATGTTTTTCCGATTTATGAAGCTAATGAAAGACGCATATTGCATTATATGTTTAAACATCAACAACAGAACCATTTGAATTATGTAAGGGAGTATATGTATAACTGTATTTTACTAATTTCTATAAGATATCATATGTCACCTGACCAGTTATTTGAATTATGTAAAAACCCAGTTATTTTTAGATTCCATGTCTTTTTCAGATCGAAAACCTTTTTTTCCCAAGACCCAAAATATTTATATGGGTTAGATGGGTCCTTTGATGAGATCATAAAGCACCATACAAGTCCTATTAGATTTTTTTTTTTATACAAGCAATAGTTTGGGTGAGGTTAGGCCCTACTGGACAACTACCCAAGAGCGTCCTTTCGGACGCGAACAAAATGTTCTGGATGAGCCGCTAATCTAGCCGTGTCCATTAAATGCTGAAGATGAACTACCTTATTAGATGGTCTTCTAATGACAGAATGGGATAAAAATAAAAAAAATGATTAAAATTTGGAAGAAAAAAAAAGAAAAATAGTAAAAGGTTGGGTTTTGTGACAGTGGAGCCGCACTCTTCTAATGACACTAGAATTAAAATAAACTAATTGCAAATCACTACCACTAACCTCTCACTTGTTAATAATAAATATAAGTAAACAAATAAACACACCTTCCTGCTTGCCAAAAAAAAAAAAAACACCTTCCTTATTTTAATAATAAATATAAGTATTGAAGTGTATTTGCTAGAATATTGTTTAGGTGCAGCCAACCAATTGTTTTTACAAGTAAACAAATAAACACACCTAACTGTAACTCAAATTTCTCAAACACAGCAAAGATTAGAAAATTAGTCTCTACCTGTATGTCAATATTTTGAACATAGCACATAGTATTTCAGCTCTAAATACCTCAACCCCCTGATATCAATTCAGCTTCACTTCCTGCAGTTTCATCTGTCTCAAAGATCAAGCTACTCAGTCGGAATCATGGGCACAGTGGCGGACATGGAGAGGGGCGGTAACGGAATCAGTCGAGAGGTCAATAAGCCGCTGATAAGAGCAATCAATGGGCAGGGCAGTCACCCATGGATGGTCTACTTCAGCACCTTTGTTGCAGTCTGTGGATCCTATGAAGTCGGAGCTATGGTAAGACTTGTCTATCTTTGTGTGTTTTATGAATCTTTTAAGCGTTGTCCTTCTCATCGCCTTCCCGGTGCATTGGTTTGCAGTTGGGCTATTCGTCGCCTACTCAGTCGGCTATTACTGAAGACCTTGGACTCACCACAGCAGAGGTTGGTTAGTACAATTTGAGCTTAATACAGAAATTGATATAGGTCTTAAAAGTCAAAAAGATGGAAACAGTAATAAAGAAATTGGGGGGTTTAATAGTATTACTTTAATACCTTATCTTATGATATGATGGAAAGGTATGTTTACGACTGAGGTTAAGCTTATAAAAAAAAAATCCGACTTGTTATACGATTTTATATCGTCAAACGCATAGTCGTTTCACCGGTTTTCGATGTCGACAATTTATTTTTGGTTTTGAAAATAGATTGCCGACACCGACTTCCTATGTCAGCAAAATTTGCCAACACAGGAAGGCAGTGTTGACAAGCTGTTTTTAGGTAAAAATTGTCGCTACCGAAAACAAAAATTGTCGCTACCGAAAACCGGTGAATAACCTTGCATTTAACCAAAAATTAATCCTGCATACAATAACCCTCTTAAAAATACACTGGAGTAAACATTATTGACAAAGTTGGTAAGGTAGTTAATAAATCATAATCAAGCCAACCCACGTAGTGATTGGACCACTGTATGGACTAGCAAATGGGACTAGAGGATCCACCCAGGGTGAGCACCTGACATATAACAAACCTGGGGACAAAAATATCCTACATCCCAACATATATAATAAACACAACCCTGATCCTAACTGATTCACTAACCCTCCACAATACCAGCCCCACATAAACTTAACAATATCACATAGATCATAACACAAATTTTACATCTATTTAGTATTTACCTGCCATTTTTGCTGGCCTCAATAGATAAAGTTTCTAGCATGTTAAGTTCTGCTCTGGTTTTTGCATCTCCAAGCAGTACTCGTTATTCGGGTCACTTCTGTCCGTTGGTGCGATGTTTGGTGCAATCACAAGTGGACCAATTGCGGATTTCGTTGGACGAAAATGGGTCAGTAACTCAGTGTCATAGTCAAATTTCAAGTTCATTTTTTGTATGTCATGTTCAAGCACATGTTTCTCAAGGGATCATCATTAATGCAGGCCATGAGAATGTACAGCAGCTTCAGTATAGCAGGGTGGCTCGGAATATACTTCGCCCAGGTTTATCTAGTCACCAAGCTTGAACTATTTGTTTTTCGACGCCTGAATTAGACATCTTTCTTCACTGGGAAAAACCTTACTTAACATTCATCCATTGGTTCTGTGAAGGGAGCACTATCTCTAGACCTCGGAAGACTAGCAGGTGGTTACGGAATAGGAGCCTTCTCTTATGTGGTAAGTAGGTTGGTGAGGATCCATACAGATTTTTAATTGACTTCTAGGTTGAATGTTTCCACTAACGAGGCAACTACCAAAATTAATCGACAGGTGCCGGTTTATATAGCAGAAACAGCACCTATGGAGCGTCGAGGGGTGTTGACGAGTTTTAACCAGGTATCCAAGTAAAAGGCTTCTATCTTTAAGTAGGATACTTCAAAGATATTCTAACAATGGTTATAATTTATTCCACAGCTTCTGCTCTCCATTGGTGTGGCAACATCTTTTGTACTTGGTATAGTATTGCCATGGAGGGTTTTAGCTCTCACAGGTCACTATTTGCAACCAATTGCTTTTCATCTACTTCTGATATCTTATGAAATTTAAGATGATCAAATAAGAGGCTTACTTGGGAATGGCTGCAGGAATTATCCCATGTGTTGTTCAGCTTCTAGGCTTGTTAATCATTCCAGAATCTCCAAGATGGCTGGTAAGAACACTTGGTCAAAGGAGATTTTATCTGCAAGGTAAATTAGAAACATGTATAGAGATTAATAGTTTATTGTTTAAAAATACAGGCAAGGAGAGGAAGAGACATGGAGTTTAAAGAATCACTACAAAAACTCCGTCCCAAAGATGCAGATATATCTTACGAGGCAGCAGAAATTCAAGTACTTGTCCATGAAACTAGTTAAAGACAAGATGCTAACACCTTTTATATGATCAAGTTAAATTCTGAACTGACTAAATAATACATCTCTCACAGGATTACATTTACCTGATGCAAAGACTCCCAAAGGCAAATATACTGGAACTCTTTCAGAGAAGATACCTACAATCTCTCACCGTAATACTCTTCCGTTCTTGAAAATTCCTAAAAAACATATACGGGTTATCTCCAGCAATATAACTTATCTAAATGTTGTTTTACTATTGCCAGATAGGAGTTGGATTAATGGTATGCCAACAGTTGGGAGGAATCAGTGGGATATGTTTTTACATCAGTGAGACTTTTGAAGAAGCAGGTAAGTTAATATAGCATTACTAATTACTATGCAGAAAAATCACAGCGCCGTTTTTTTTTTTTACTCAATCACTAATTTTTGCTGCAATAATCCTTGGATTCCTTGCCCAGGTGTTTCTTCAACAGTTGGGTCTATATCTTATGCTGTTATTCAGGTACCTGAACCTAAAAGACAAATCATTTCCATGAAATAAAATGAGCCTTTTCACTTCCGAGGCTAATGCAGTATTGCAAATTTACAGGTTGTAGTTACGATGTCTGTTTTACCACTGATGGACAAGGTTGGCCGGAAACCTCTCACACTGGTAAATTTCGTAATAAAGATCACTCCTACAATCGTAAACCATCCACTGGTTCTCTATTGTGCATCAATATTTAAGACCTTGCCATGTATTGTTGCTTCAGATCTCTGCATCGGGACTAACTTTAGGTTGTTTAATATCAGCAGCTGGCTTCTTTCTAAAGGTGATTTTCAAAAAAAAAATCACAATGTTACAAATTCCCCAAAACATCTCGTCAGTTTAATGCGTTTATCTTACTATGTGAAACAGGCTCACGATCTATGGGTAAAGGCCGCACCTATACTGGCACTTATTGGACTAATGGTATGAAACTGTTGCTGTCCCTATGACCCATCTATTATGTTTTTCAACAAGTTCGGAGTGAAAATGTTTGGAATGCAAAAATATCAATTCAGGTATTTATAGGATCCTTTTCAGCTGGCATGGGACCTGTTCCATGGATAATATCGGCAGAGGTAAAAGGAACTGCTCCTATTCATGATTTGATTAGATGTTTCATTTATGTCTATAGACTGAGCATTCGTTTGTGTAACAGATATTCCCCTTAAATGTTAAAGGAGCTTCTGGAAGTCTGGCAACACTTGTAAATTGGTTTTGTTCTTGGGTGGTTGCCTACACATTCAGCATGTTGACAAGCTGGAGTTCCTACGGTAAAAATTCTACAATTACTAGACTATTGTTTAACTTGTGTTAGAATGAGATTTTACGAGGGTGAAACATTTTACCATCTTCATGATCATCAAAATTCACCGCATCGCAACTATATCCTACTGAATGGAAAGAAGTAAGAACAGATACTCAAAGGCAGAAAAATAAGATGACACTAAGAAATATCAAAACCTGTGTACTTAACCTTTTCCCTTTTGCTGAATGTCAGGTACCTTTTTGCTTTATGCTGCGGTCAACGCTGTGGCACTCATTTTTGTGCTAAAAGTAGTACCTGAAACAAAGGGAAGAACATTGGAGCAAATCCACGTGGACATAAATGTATAGAGACATAGAGGAGGAAAATATGCTATCTATAGACAAATTTTATATGTAACTGGATATTCAAAAGTAGCTTTTAAGAGGGAAATAATAGTGGAGAAACAACAGGTACTAAGAGGGAAATAATGAAGTCACAGGACCCAAATGCCATAGATATTTTTTTATTTGCTGTGCAGGAAAGTCTTCCACGGTTGGAGCAAATCTGTATTTCAAACATAAGATATATTTAGGTCACGCGATGATCCACGAACAAAAGCACTGCTAAAATGCAACATGTAACTTGCAGATCTAACAGTTTCTTTTAACACCTTACTGTTAACTTTTACTCTAAAATAATACAGCTATTAGTGTTGAGCTAAAGGTTCAAATGAATTTTAATGCTCTTCGGCATTGGACTTCCCCCACTTCGTTATCTAAAATAATACAGTTATCAAAATTTTAACTATTACCCTCCTTCCCTCGTTTTCCTATAAATTTGTTTCACTTACCCCACTTCGTTTGCCTAATTTTAGCATAGGGTAATCATATCCCCCATTATGCTCTAACCATTTCCCCTTCCCTCCTCTAAACTCACAACAAAAAAGATGCTCATATACTTTTTACCTATAAAATTTGATTTCTTTCCTTTCTATTCCCTAATCTTCTAACAGGACCTTAATCTGAAAAGTCTGATGTAAAGAGAATTTTGATTCAGAATTACCGTCTTGCTTGTTTTGTCATAAAGAAACTGTTTATGATATCACCAAGGAAAATGATCTTAACATTACAACAACTGAACAAGAATTGGTGCATACAATTATCAATCAAATGAAACAGTTTGTACATAGAGAAAAATAAACTAACATTTACATGTGTTACCGAAAAAAAAAGGTTCAACTTGTGCATTTATCCAATTATCATCCACATTTGTATGACATCTCTAAGGAAGCTGCAAGTTACAGGCACAAAGAATGATATGAATGCATCCAATCTTATTCATCCATCAAGATCGTATATCAGATAAAAAGAATAAAATATTAAGCGAACAAAGTCAAAAGAATGCTAAAATTTGCAAGTTTTCTTTCTATGGTTGAAAGTTTATAGGAGTTCATTCTTGAGACTTGCATGCATGGTAAATTGTGGCACACTTAAGAATCTACGTAAGAAGAGATTTGCCTTTAGCATTGAGAGCCATCCACCTTGCGATGGACAAATGTGTTGTCAGCTGCAGCCAATGCCCATTCAGTGGGTAGCCAAGTTGTAATCTCTTCCAGATTGAACCGATAAAAAGGAAGTATAAACTGTTTGATTTTCTTACTTACACATTGCCATGCTTGCTGGTATCATGCATTGCACTCCTAATACCAAGATAACCAACCTTGTGGGATGGAAGGTAAAGTTCTAGCACTAAGTGGCAACAAAATAAAACCGTTGAAATTTAAGCATCCCAAAGACAGAACAGTAACAAGAACAACAGCAGACACAGTGGGATCACGCTCAGAGTATCCCAAAGACAGAATGTAAAATAAGGAAGAAGTTTCAAGGATAATAACGTCAGAAGAACTAGAATTCGAATTGAACATGGATATATTATCTATTTGCTTCAACATGTAATGTAACGTTAAAAATATTACCACAAAAGAGCTCATCCTAGCAACCTTTTCATTACAGAAGAACATTGTGGATACTTTGCAAAGAGCCAAAGATCAATCAAGTGCTATTCTCAGTATGAACCAACCTCTAACATGTTATAAATTACAGGAATTTGACAAGGCTGCAAGAAGTGAAGTGTATCAGACACAGGTATCAGCAACTTGATGAACCTAAACAAACAGTCAGAATAGCATTTCTATCCATGAAATCAGCGAGCTTGGAGTTTCTTATAATTTTAGGTGGTTTGTACTGACTAGCTGGTGCATCATTTTCAATGGCTGCCTGAAGCAACTTATCAAAGGTCCCAGGCTGTACAACTGATAACGTGAAAGGCCCAATTTCACCCTTTTCCCTCCTTGCTTTGTAGATGTAACCCAAACCTTCCTCAATTGAGGAGCAACAACTTCTTAGAATACCAACCAACTCATCTGACTTCTCTGTCTGCAGAAGGCGACATCCATCTTTGACTTCTACATAGATCTTCAGCTTCTTTGAAGACTCGGAGTCCATGAAACATGAGAACTCAATTATCTCTCCCATCAACTTTCCTAGAGCAAATTGTAAATTTTCAACTGCTCTCATCAAGTCTCGCTCTGTCAGAATCTCAGAAGAACTTTTTGGTGCTCTTGTGACAAACTCAACTTCTGGGGATGAATGATGGAAGCCAACAACTCTTATTATATCACCTATACGGTAGCGATACAATCCCCTATAAGTAGTTACAACCACCTCATAACACTTTCCCACCTCAAGTCCAGAAAAATCAACACTATCCATGAGAGATACACTGTTATCGTCCAAGCTAAATGGGAGAAACTCGTAGTAAGCTGCAGTTGGAAGCATAACATATCGGGTAAGCTCTGGGGGTTGCATGATGTCGAGATTAATTCCAATGCAACATTCTGATGCAAAGTAGTCTCCACCAAGGAGTGGCATATCTCCAGCAAAGTACTTGAGTTTCCCATAGTATTGTTGCATGCTTCCGGTGGCAACACACTTAACATAACGAGCTTCCGGCCATAACTTACTCAAGATCCCATGCCAATCTTTATCTTCACAAATTGATCGAACCCTATGGGCTATTTCTGGCTGAGGCCCACCAAGAAGTTCAGAAACGGAATCTCTCATTTTAGCATCTGTTATTTGTGCATTCAAAGTTCCCTCTTCAAGATCATCACATAGTTGCTTCCAACTGGATTCTAGAAGAGAAAATGCCCTGACCAACCCAACTGCATATGGGGCCCTAATTCCATCAACTAACTCGGATTTTCTAAGTCCACACAGCATATGACAATACATTTGCTGATGCAAGTTTGAACCCATTATAACTTCTGCAGGAGCAACAATTGATGAGAGAAACAAGGACTGGCTCATCTTATTGTTATTATTCAAAGGGAATGCAGTTGCAGCCATAGCCTTGAATCCACCTTTGGTAACTGTTACATTCCCGGCATATATAAACCATAATACCTTATTCACTGATGACCTAGGCGGAAATAACCTAAAGAAGAATCAAACTGTCATCACAGGTAACTTTGAATCCACCAATTAGACTCTACGAGCATGCAAAAACAATTTGCTACATTTGTTTTACCTCCTGTGGGTTGCACCACTGCTCTGATGAGCCAAGTATGAGATAAATTTTGAAGGTTCTGAGTCAAAGTAAGGTATCAACTTTGGCTTCATTGAGCTTGTTCCAGAGCTGAAATCAAAGAGTTCATAGGATAAGAAATGAATTTCAAGGCACACCCCAATTGTTACAAGATTCACTTAGTAGTTAGGAATTAGGACTTGGGACTCATTTGATCAGGATGAAGTTTCATGGAAACTAGAATTTCTTACAAAGTACGAAATCTTTTTTCTTGTTTACATATCTTTTCAACAATTGAAAGGAACTGTTTATATATCAACATTACTTCATGAGAGCTTTTACATTATTCAAATATAATTTGATGATCGATTTTCAGCACTAATATATGATCAATAAACAATTATATGTACATTAACATTCCTTTAATGTACCTATAATGCACCAGTTCATCTATTTCTTTCTAAACTGATAAGTTCAGTTTGGAAATTGGGGCCTTTTCAAAATTAAATTGGGTTCATAGTTTCTATCAAACGAAATTTTGATGCAATAAAGTACTGGTTCCTAAAGATTTTTCTATCTTCTTGATTTCCGATTGTTTCTTTACTTTCAATTACCAGTCAAAACACTTCCAAAACATCAAACGCTCCATTTTGCGCGTTCAGTTTCACGGAGGCAAGATTGAACTGAAAGTAACAAAGCTATTCATACTGGCGAGGGAAGCAATTACCTGTAGAAGAAACAAACCAGAGAATCGACGGAGAGAAGATGCCCGCAATCATCGTCATCTTCTTCATCAACAGATCCCTCGGCCATCCGATTAATGTGATCCTCGTAATCTTCGTAAGTGGAAAACGGAACAAGACGCCGGAAATCCTCAAAATCGATTGGCTCCGTCGCCGAATCTTCCGATGATCGGTTCCGGAGGCCTCGGCGGAGGAAAGGTTGGAGGTAGCGAACGCCGCCGTTCCGGTGGAGGATGGTGGCCAGCGTCTGGAGCTGGTGAAGCGATGCGTAGACGGTGGTTTGATCGAGCTTCTGAAGTACCTCGTCGTCTGACATCTTGCCTGTGGCCATAGCAGTTTCGCCGGAGAGGTTCGCGCCTGCCGGAGATAGGTGAGAATGAGATCAAAGGTTTGGATCGTTGCAGGAAGTCAAAAGTGGAGAAAGTATGGAGACTGGAGAAGTCAAATGTCACACTTTGACTGAAATGCCCTTTGCGTAAAATGATACGTACTCCGTAAAAAAAAACATTTCTAATTTCACCCGCTCCACCCATTACTCGCAAGTCGCAAATCTTTTCATCTGCATCCACCCCGTACGGGTGATGTGGGTGCCTAATGGGTGAAATAATATAATTATGATTTATTTTAAGAAAATTGAAAGATGAATAAAAGCTTAAATTGTAACTTACAAATACTAGAAATAGGAGTTCGTGAAAGTCGAATATATGTCATACATCACAATAACGTGTTAAAAAGTTATAAAATGAAACTAAAATATAAGAGAATGAAACTAGAAAAGAATCGTGGAAATCGCAGGTCTTCACTCTTTAATAATTGAGCTCATCCACTGAAATATCATATCACGTCAATAAACAAAGATAAGGCTGGAAATTATAAAAAATTGGAACTTTGGAAAGGGTTCGAATGGAGAGTTGGAGGATGGAGGGCGGACGCTGAGAGGAAACTCACGAGGGTTCAGAGTAGTGCCTTAGAATGTCAAGGATTAGAGTTTGTAGAAGTTAAACTTGAAAAGGGTAAAATAGTAAATTCACACACACATAATATATATATATATATATATATATATATATATATATATAAATTAAGGGTTTTTATGCGGGTTTGCGGGGCGGGTTATGGGTGAAAAATCTTCACTCATAATCCATCCATCACCCGCTTCACTCGCACCCGCTCCACCCGTCACCCACTTTTTTGCGGGTTTTCACCCGCAAAATTAATGTGGGTGAAGCGGGTGGAGCGGGTACCCGCGGGTTATTTCCAACCCTACTCACGTTCTCACCACCCGAACCTTTTTTTCCCTTCAAATGTGAATGATGTACAAATGGAAATTTTGAATTCATTGAAAGATATTGGCTTCATGGAGTTGTTTTACGGTTTCCCTCCAAATATTTGTCCACTGAAAAACAAAAAAATAAAATAAAATAAGGGATATTAAAGAAAGGGTCTTGCTATTTACATTTTCAATCTTTCGTCGCTTACACAGTTTGTAACCGCGCATTGTGCGTACGCGAAGCGCACTCGCAAAACCATTCCGAAATGGCTCACTGGAAAGGACTTGCGGGTAGTACCCAAAGGTCCCCAGTTCGAACCCCGGATATGACCGCTCTTTATTTACAAATTCAAGGAGCGCACTCGCAATGCGCGGTTACGCTTTTATATATATATAAAAAAATTCACGTGTGCACACTATACATACGCAGATATATTATTTTTTTAAAAAATATGGGTCTTGCTATTTACACTGTTAATTTTTCGCCGTTTACACGGTTGCGCTTTTATATATATAAAAAAATTTCGCGTGCGCACACTATACATACGCATATATATTATTTTTTAAAAATATAGGTTCTATTACCTATGCTTTATGCTTTATTCTTTAAACCCAAGTAGAAAAATTGTATCGGAATTACAAATAATATACTCCGTACGAATGTAGTATAATAATCTACAATAATATTCACCATATTTGGGTGAAAGGGAATACAATATATCTGTCAACCTATATATACAGTAGGAATAGGACCTTCTTTTCGGTGAGCACTCCATTCAAATATATTTATGTATACCTTGTCAGCCTATATATATACAGTAGGGCTAGGGCCTTCTTTTTAAGTCCGCCTTTGCCATTATGGAGTACGAAGTAGTATTTTTTTACAATAATTCTCATTCGCGCACCTGTAGTCCACGATTTCCCTTTTTATATATATAATTTCTATCCGCGCACTCGTACTACGCGATTGTCAAAGCTGACTGTGCAAATGGCGAGATATTCAATGTGCGAATAGCAAATCTGAAAAATTATGGAAGAGTTGGGGGGGAATTTTAACAAAGATAAGAAGGAATAACTAGTTGTAAACTGATGTTTAACATAACATTTCATAAATCAACTAACATTTATGGACAATAGAATTGCTTCACTCTAGGAAATAGAGGGAAGAGTATAATCAGGTGACGCCTGAGGGCTGAGACTATCCCAATCTCAAATAGTCGGGCTCTACTTAGCCCACACCGGATGACCCGCCACTAGATGGTCCAACACCAGATGAGCCACACCATTCCATTTCTCCCATTGGAGGTGGCATCTGATGTTGCCCGTAACTCTATAATTGGCTTCTTGAACTTCCTAAATCTGGTGTCAAAAAGAATTCTCCTTTGGGACTGAGAGCCGCTTTGGTCATGCAATTGCCCACATAGAGCCTGCGGATCGAAACCATATCTCAGGGGTTGGATTCCCTAGTCGATGCTAAATCTGGGGCCAAATACAGTGACATCGACGCTCATCCTGTAGGGGTCGAAGGCAGAAACTAATGGAGTCGATTCCTCCCTTGAGGTGCAATGCACATGACCAGTATCAGACGACTACTGATGAGGGGTATGTTCTGTCGGGAGCCCCTACATAATTTAGGATGCAACTCGTCGTTCGCGGCCCGACGCAGTTACACCCTGCTCTGCAACTGCTTGACGATCCTACAGTATTCAATAAAATATCAAATTATATTTTATTCAACTAATTATGTTCAATAAAATATTATTAAAATAATAAAATATAAAAAATAAATTCGAATTATTCAACTAATGGAAAATATTTTATTCTACTAAATATATTCAATAAAATATCAAATTATATTTTATTCAAACAATTATATTCAATAAAATATTATACATATTATTTTAATAACAAAAATGATCTACTCCACACATTATATTTAATAAAATATTCTACATATTTTACAACAAATTATATTAAATAAAATATTCCACATCTTATTCTAATCATATTATTTTAATAATCGTTATTACTATATTATTTAAAAAAACATAAAATATTATTAAAATATATCAAATTAAAATAATAAAACTTTATATAATATTATAATCAAAGATATTATTTTATTAAAGATTTCCAAATCATGACAATTTGTTTATCCAAGGCCAATATTCAGCTAATGACTAATATTTTATTGAACTAATTATATTCCAATAAAATATAAAAATATATTTAACTCAACTAATTATACATATTCAATAAAATTAAAATATTAAAAGGTAGCTAATGAACTTTAAATATCTCTTGTTGTGCACGTTTTTTTCGGTCGGAATGCAAATTGCGTAATGGATTTGCACCTTTTACAACTTTCTTAAGCTTCTTAAATTTATCCATATTTAGTGTCTAAAAATAAAAAATGTAAAGAGAGAAGGAATGAGATTTTGAAGAAATGGCCGATTGTAAAAATGGAGGATTTAGGGAGGAAGGAGATGAAGAAGGAATGAGGTAATCTATGAATGGAAGCAAATAAAATAGGTGAAGCAAATGAAATGGGTGAAGTGAATGAGATGAAGAGCATGCAAAGTCCAAATTTATGGAGTAGGTGAACATCCCATTTTTATGTTACAACCACAATAATTCAGTCAACATGGAAACGTGTGGGTTAATTTTTTTTAAAAAATCTTTTCAAGCCTGTCGGGTTTAGGACACGACATGCAAACTTTTTTTAAAAAACAATCTTCACAACTTTCGGGCCATAGGCCTGACAGTGTAATGTTAAAAAAAATAATTTGCTTACTTTTTCGCTTTAAAGAATAAGCCACCACAACTTGTTACAGTCACTTAATTACTTTTATACGTCCCACCCACCGCACCATACATCGGTGGATTCGGATATCCGTCATTAACTCACCGTACCACGGTGCGGTGGTTATCGGTGAATATAGTAAAAATTAGCGGTGAAAATATCAATCCTAAATTTTTTAGAGATTTTTGACATTTTGATCTCTATTTTAGAGATTTTTTACCATAACACTCTTATAAGCATTTTTAAGGAAAAATGACCAAAAATAATACAAACTATCAATAGTGAATCAAAAATAATACAAACTTTAAAAATTACAATTTTATATACAAACTATAACATATTAAACCAATATTGACACAAGGGCTAGAATTCGAAAACAAAAAATTAATTTAGCCTCAAATTATAATCAATTATAAAGTTTGGTAAAACTTCAGTAAAATTGAAGGCCCATCTCCGATTCTCCCCTATCTTCCCTCAACAATGGCCTCTGGTCATTGGTTACGGTCCTCTAGAGCGGCGGAGCCAAACAATCCGGACATGGCAGGCCATCGACTCCTCCTGTCCCCTATATTGTCGCACTCACGGACGTCATGAAAGTCCCATTAGCCCCGACATTGCAACCTTCATCCACCCCCAATCTATGATAATTTCGATTAGCTTTGGCATCTCCAACTCCAAGCATGCCATCCACCAAACCTCCACCAAATCCTGATAATCGGTGTCAGTAAGAGTGCACTGTGTCGGACTACCGGTGAGCACGCGACGGTGACAATATGGACAACCTAAGCGACGGATGGTCTCTCCCAACCAGATCTAGCGGCGCTTGCACTGCCTTTCAACAACGAGGGGTTAGTGGGGGAAGATGATGAATTTGTTAATTTTACAAAGTTTTACCAAACTTTATAATTATTATATTTTGATGCCAAATTAATTTTTTGTTTTCGAATTCTAGCCTTCGTATCAACATTGGTTTAATATTTTTTTTATACAAAGCAAGGATTCGGTGGGGGTTAGACGCGACTAACCCATCGCCCGATGGCGTCCCAACGGACGAGATCTACGATCTATGCTGGAACACAGTCAGCTACAAAGTGCGAGGACAACCCCAGATGCGCTAGCCGGTCCGCCACCCGGTTGCCCTCCCTGAAGATATGCGCGAAAGTGACCCGCTCGAAAGATCGACAAAGGCCCAAAGCATCTGAAATCGCCATCTCGATCTCCCACAGACACTGCCAAAGACCCCGCAAGGCATTAATGACGGTAAGGCAGTCACCTTCAACCTCCAGACGCGCGAACCCACGCTTAGAAGCTTCCAGGAGGCCATCGATAAGGCCATTACATTCCGCCTGCACAGCAGTCACCGACCCATGGCTACGAGCACCACAAGAGAGGACTCTTCCTTGACCATCACGGATAACGAACCCAGAGGCAGCACGATCCGATCCGGTCTGAGCATCATCAAAATTGAGCTTGACAAAATCATCCACGGGCTTTTTCCATCTTACCGCTTTCGGTTTGTCTCTCTCTTTTTCGGGAGAGTTTGTCTTGGTATGTCATGGTCGTCTATTTGTTCGTCAGTTTGAGCTCTTCTCCACGCCTTCCTATATTGTTTTATATTTTTAATCCAATCTTCCGTCGTTCTGATATTATTGTTGTCAAAAATTATTTTGTTTCTCATTGACCAAATGTCCCAGAGGGCAAAAACAAGGGTTGATTTTTATTCCGAGACCAAATGTTATAGTTTGTATATGAAATGATAATTTTTGAAGTTCGTATTATTTTTGTTTCACGGTGAATAGTTCATATTATTTTCGGTTATTTTTTTTTTAATTCAGCATATGAAAAAAAAAATGCTAAAATCCTGAAACGTTCTCTTCACGTTGGGATTCGTAGTCAACAACCCAAGCTGACTTGCAAATTGAAGCGCAGACCTTGCCTCTCTCGATCCGGATCGCTCTTGATCAATTGCACCTCTCCGTCGATCCCGATCCGCTCGAAGCTCAAATCGGTACTCTCCCCCTCCCTCCATTTTCAATTTTGTGTCCGATACACCCGAAATTCTCCTCTGCAAATACCGCCATTTTGATTCGGTTCTGAGCTAGTGTTTGTCAGTATTCAATCTGTGTCGCATAGCTGCTTGACGACTAATTTGTTATCTGTCTTCATCTTCTTCCTCCGTTTCAGGGCTTCAGTTAACTAATACGGCCACTGCTAGAGCGGTTTTGGCAGATTATGATGCGAAGAAGCTCTCAGTGCAATCGGACCATTTGAGGTGAGGCCTTCATCTTTTGTTTTTGTTCTGAGTGCAATCGGATCATTGTTAGGTGTGTGGTGAAATTTTCTGTTTTCGATCTGATCTGTATCGACTTCATTGCCGATTAACATTCTTCTTCCGGATCTCCTGATTGTTGAACTGGATAATTGTAGATTAGTTCAGCAGCAGACTAGATAAGTATATAAGTAAAGTTGTGAGTTTTAGGGAGGGCTTAATGGCTTATTTTTGTAGGCAATGAAATGGTGGCGGCAGGTGCCCACTTACTTTTGTTTGTGTAGCATCTACTACTATATTTAGTTTTGTTACTTCTTAATTCCACTCTTGTAGATTGTGAGGGTATGCATATGAATTTTGATTTTGTCTCTGGGCTTACCATTTACCAGGTGATTTTTCAAACAAGAAGATTTGGGTACAATTATGGGTCATATGGAAATGCAATTGGGTGTTAGTTCAATACAAGATGGACGCAAGGAACACATGGATCTGCCATCCAAAAAGGCTGCTTTAGCATGTACCATTAATACAGAGATTAGCACTGTTTTGGCAGTCATGAGAAGAAATGTTAGATGGGGAGGTCATTTTATGCCAGGGGAAGATCAGTTAGAACATTCACTAATCCAATCTTTCAAGGCTTTGCGCAAGCAAGTTTTTACTTGGCAGGATCAGTGGCATAAGATCAGTCCCATCCTATACTTGCAGCCATTTCTTGATGTAATTCAATCTGATGAAACTGGAGCTCCAATCACAGGGGTTGCTTTGTCATCTGTATACAAGATCTTAACCCTTGACGTGTTTGATCTAAACACTATTAATGTCAAGGATGCAATTAATTCTATAGTTGAAGCTGTTACAAGTTGTCGGTTTGAGGTGACTGATCCAGCATCAGAGGAAGTGGTACTAATGAAGGTACTGCAGGTTCTCTTGGCTTGTATTAAAAGTAAAGGATCTACTGTACTGAGCAATCAGCATGTTTGTACTATAGTGAATACATGCTTTCGGGTTGTTCATCAAGCTGGAACAAAAAGTGACTTGTTGCACTGTGTAGCTCGCCACACAATGAATGAGCTTATTAGATGTGTTTTTTCACGTCTTTCTGAAATGGAAGGCTTAGACAGCACCGTGGTTAATGGTGAAAATGTAATCAAACAGGAGGTACTCCATATGTTCCTTTCCATTCATCCTTTCTTGCCCTTGCCATTCTGTATTTTTTAATGCGAGTATGAAGTATTTTTAGCCATTGATATGATATATTTGTTTGCATAAGTGAATATTTCAAAGTTCTATTGTTTTCCCTCGGTAATTTTTGTCAGAAATGAGGATTGATGATGGATGCTATAAGTCTATACCACTACAGGATGAAGGATTTTGTGCCTTTGGCCGTTTTCATTTCCTTTTTGGTTAAATTGGCCCTTTTCATTTCTTGTTATGTCCTTTTTGGATTAAAATTCAATTATTCTTTTGCTTTGGTTGTTTGGTGCCTTTGGCCCTTTTCATTTCCTGTTATTTCCTTTTTGAATTTTTTTAATCAACTGTTCTTTTTCTGTGGTTCTTTGGACTCCACCCTCTCTGTGATAACTGTTAAACATAATGATTCTTCTTCTTCTTGTACAGGTTGGATGGCTTGATAGAAGGAACAATTATACAACTAGACAATCTGTTAATGACAATGTTATTGCTGAATATACTAGTGATACATATTCTGCAAAGTTTGTTTCCACTGATACTGCTGATATCGGCGCTAGGGAAGAATACGAGTTTGTGGAAGGGAGTGAAAAAGAAAGGCAGGATGAGACAGATGATTCTTGTTTTATGAAGCTGCCTTATGGAGTTCCTTGTATGGTCAAGATACTTCAGCTTCTGTGTTCTTTACTGAATGTGGCAGAACATGGTGAAATGGGTTCTAAATCAAATATACTAGTTTTTGATGAAGATGTCCCACTTTTTGCCTTAGGTCTGATCAATTCTGCCATTGAACTTGGTGGATCCACATTTCGCAGGCATCCTAGTCTGTTGAATCTGATACGAGATGATCTGTTTCGCCATATAATGCAGTTTGGTTTATCTATGAGCCCAAACATTCTATCCATGGTTTGCAGCATTGTCCTCAACCTTTATCATCATATGCGTACTGAGCTCAAACTACAGATACAGGTTTTCTTTTCCTCTGTCATATTGAGGTTTGCACAGAGCAGATATGGGGCTTCCTATCAGCAGCAAGAGATCGCAATGGAGGCCCTTGTAGATTTTTGCAGGCAGAAAAACTTCATGATGGAGATGTTTGCTAACTTTGATTGTGACATAAGCTGTACTAATGTGTTTGAAGAACTTGTTAATTTGTTGTCAAAAAGTGCATTTCCAGTGAACAGCCCTCTCTCAACCATGCATGTCCTTGCTTTGGATGGCCTAGTCGCAGTAGTTCAGGAAATGGCTGAGAGAACCAGGGAGGAGGGACCCCTTTGCTTAAATAATGTTCCCAAACTTGAAGAGTATATACCCTTCTGGAGGATCAAGTGTAATGATTATAGTGATCCTAGTTGTTGGGTTCCATTTGTTTGCCAAATGAAGTATTTTAAGAGAAGGTTGATGATTGGTGCTGATCACTTCAATCGTGGTTCAAAGAAGGGTTTGGAGTTTCTTCAAGCTGCAAATTTATTGCCTAAAGAACTTGATGCAAAGAGTGTGGCTTCTTTTTTCAGGTACACTACTGGGTTAGATAAGGACCTCATTGGGGATTTTCTGGGAAATCACGATCAATTTTGCATTCAAGTTCTTCATGAATTTGCTCAGACCTTCAATTTCCAGGACATGAGTCTGGATACTGCTCTGCGGATATTCTTGGAAACCTTCAAATTGCCTGGCGAGTCACAAAAGATACAAAGAGTACTGGAAGCATTTTCAGAGAGGTACTATGAGCAGTCACCTCAGATCCTAGCAAACAAGGATGCTGCCCTCTTGCTATCTTATTCACTTATACTGCTGAATACAGATCAACATAATTCCCAGGTAAAAAAGAAGATGAGTGAGGAGGATTTTGTTAGGAACAATCGCGGTATAAATGGAGGCAAGGACCTCCCTCGAGAATTCCTGTCAGAGTTGCATCATTCCATTTGCAGGAATGAGATTCGTATGATTCCCGAACAGGGTGCTAGCTTTCCTGATATGACCTCAATCCGTTGGATTGACCTAATGCACAAATCTAAGAATGCTGCTCCATACATTGTCCCAGATAATAAGCCTTATCTTGATCAGGATATGTTTTCCATAGTTGCTGGCCCAACCATTGCTGCCATTTCAGTTGTGTTCGATCATGCAGAAAATGATGATGTTTACCAGACATGCATTGAAGGTTTCATAGCTGTTGCCAAGATCGCTGCTTTCTACCATGTTGATACGGTACTTGATGATCTGGTGATATCTCTATGTAAGTTTACCACCCTCTTGAATCAAGCATATCTTGAAGATTTTCTTCTATCCTTTGCTGAAGATTCGAAAGCAAGGATGGCGACCTTAGCTGTCTTTACCATTGCAAATAAATATGGTGATTGCATTCGTATAAGCTGGCGGAACATCCTAGATTGCATCTTGCGCTTGCATGAGTTTGGATTTCTTTCTGCGCGTATTGCTAGTGATGCTACCGATGATACCATTCCGTCTGCTGAGCCTGAGAATGGAAAGCCTCTTAAGAATTCATCATCAATAGGTTTACCCAAACGGTCCTCAGGATTGATAGGCCGCTTCAGTCAGTTATTACTATTTGATTCGGAAGAGGCAGTATCACAGCCTACAGAGGAAGAACTTGCTGCTCGACAGCACACTTCTGAAACTGTCCAGAAGTGTCAAATAAACAATATTTTTCTCGATAGCAAATTCTTGCAAGCCGATTCTTTGCTGCATCTTGCACGAGCAATCATAGCAGCTGGTCAGACTCTGAAAGGAACTGGTTCTCCTGAGGGTGAAGCTGGTGCAGTTTTCTGTCTTGAGTTACTAATTAGCATTACATTGAACAACCGCGACAGGATTTCCCTTCTCTGGAAAGGTGTCTATGAGCACATATCTAATATTGTTCAGTCAACGATTATGCCTTGTTCCTTGGTGGAAAAAGCAATATTTGGACTAATTAGTATTTGCCAACGATTATTGCCTTATAAAGAGAACCTGGCGGACGAACTTCTAAAGTCACTGCAGTTAATCCTGAAACTTGATGCTCATGTGGCTGATGCGTACTGTGAACAGATCACACAGGAGATTGGCCCTCTTGTGAAAGCAAATGCTGCTCGCATACGGTCACAGATGGGATGGCGGACAGTTTTGTCCCTACTAGCTATCACAGCAAGGCATCCAGGGGCTTCTGAAGCTGGATTTGACGCTCTCTCTTTCATAATGAGTGAAGGAGTCTACTTGCTGCCTTCAAATTTCTCTCTTTGTGTGGATGCTGCTAGACAATTTGCCGAATCTGGTGTCAGTCAGGTGGAGCAATCTGTTTATGCACTGGATCTGATCAGCAGTTCTGTAAGTTGCTTAGTGTGTTGGGCTCATGAGACAAAAGGAGCTATGACAGATGAAGAGGCCACTCAAATGTCCGAGGATATTGGGGAGATGTGGCTGAGGCTTGTGCAAGGTTTGAGGAGAACTTGTTCGGATAACAGAGAAGTGGTTAGAAATCATGCAATGCTGTCAATGCAGAAGTGCTTAATTGGAGTGCATGAAATCCATCTTCCCTGTGCACTGTGGTCAAATTGTTTTAATACGGTGATTTTCACTCTATTGGATGAGTTGCTTGAAATTGCCACTCTTCAATCTCATAAGAACTATCAGAATATGGATAATACACTCATGCTTGCCATGAAGCTCTTATCAAAGGTGTTTCTACTGTCAATTAATGACCTCGTGCAGTTAACAGCTTTCAACAAACTCTGGCTGGATGTTCTGACCCGAATGGAAAAATATATGAAGGTGAAAATCAAAGGAAGGAGTAGTGAGAAGCTTGAAGAGTTAGTTCCTGAGCTCCTAAAAAATACATTGCTAGTAATGAAGTCTGGGGGACTGCTTATACAACCAAGTGCTTCTGGTGGAGATAGCTTGTGGGAAGTCACATTGTCACATGTAAAGAATATTGCGCCATCTTTGGAATCTGAAGTGTTTTCTGATGCCGGCCCAGCTCAGTCGCTCCATAATAAAGATGTACAAGGGGCAAACCTAACTACTTCTCTGACAACTTTGGCTCCAATTGAAATATTGGCTTCAGAGGGTTGATGTAACCATATTAAGTCGGATCCTCGGATTTTGTCATTGGGCTGTTGTTCAACCTTAGATCTCAGTAGAGTTGGCTGTTCAGGAGGTTTGATGTTTTGACATGCTAAAGTTGTATCATAGGAGGCGAATGATTCACCTGAGTCCAAGTTTCCTGAAAACTTGAAGATATCGGTGAGACAGCATTGATTCACGGTGAACCAACTTATTCACAGCCATCTTTTCTATGCTGGTTCCTTGCATTTTTCCCTCACAAATGTTCACTCAAGTTGTTCCATCCAGAGTGGATAGAGGAGCTGCACAAGACTCTTTGAGAATTATTTTAGATTTTTGTACATATTTTTTCCTCAATGGAAATAGCGACATACCTTTTTCACTTTCAAGGTCAAATTACTTATACCTGATTTCTATGACTTAGAGTCTTGTATGTTTGTTATTATACTATTGTATTTGGCGTAATGTACTGATGCTGCTATACCGAATTACCCACTTTGACTGTGGATAGACTAGTCACCTAGTTCTTTGTTGTTATGGGGCCAAAATATTATGGATGCCTGCAGCTGTATCATTACAAGTTTAAGTATTTTTTCTCTGCTTACAGGTTTTAAAAAGTGTAGATTGCTACTGCTCATTAAATTTTAAGTCTCACTTTCTGGAATGTTGAAGTCAAGCTAGTGATGGATTTCTGCAGTTCGGGGTTGTGGAGCAAGCTACTTTGCTCGATTTCTACCTAGGTATGGAGCACTTTCGATCGACGTCTATCTTTGCTTATTTGGATTAAATTTCCAGTGGAGCAAAGGATGGTGATTTGTCCTGCGTAAATTCTATAATGTCACATGGACGATTTTGCTTTATAGTACTTATTGGCCATCCTAGTTTTATTCATTGTGTCCTAGACTCCTAGTTCTTCTCGGTGTTCTGGATGTACCTTCAAATGCTGCAATAGGTGGGATAAGGTAATTTCCTCAGTATTGTTGGGATCAGATTTTTGTCTTTAAATAAGTTGTTATTCTCAATTCCTCCCCAGCCATAGCTGTGACTTTCACCTTTTTTTATTGCTGCTAAAAATCCATATTTTTTGCCATCTTGATTTCTTTTTTGTATTATCTGGGATTTCCAGCACAAAGAAAGTTAATTGGTCTGAATTCAACTTTTCCTCTTTTCTTGGATTTCCTACTTACTCATTTCTTGTTACATCTGGATTATTCCAGGAAGCTGTTATACTGCCAGGCTGAAAGGAGAAGAGGAGAGGTGAGTATACGCTTGTTTTCTTGGAAACCAATATTTTTTTTATTGTTTTATTTAAGACTTAGGTCATATTATATCTTTGCTTTTAATAAGTTAGGATTCGGTTTCTATCCTAGGGCATAGGATAAGAACCTAAATTGAGACAACAAAGATCTCCTACTTCACACCCTACACCACCCCTTACACTACAAATTATTTTTATTTAAAATATAACTTTAAAAAAATTTTAAGATTATATTCACATTTTAAAATATAAATTTGCAAAACATTGTCTTTTTAATTTTTTAAAAATTGTAAAACATAATTTTTCATAATAAAAGTTTATAAACATATAATATAGTTGTTTAAAATGTGAACAGAATTTTTAATTTTTTTAAAAGCTATATTTTAAACAAAAAAAATTTAGTGGTGTAGGGAGTGGTGTAGGGTGTGAAGTAAGAGATCTTTGTTGAAATTGAGAAAGATTCCCTACCAAAAAAAGAGTGAACCCTAAGAGCACCCACAACGGACATCCGGGTGTCTTCCACCAAGATATATAAAAAAAGGAAAAATTCAGCTTCTGCAGGGTGGAGATTGTGTTGGGTGGGTGAAAGTATACCGCAGAAGAACTTCTTGTGTCAGGCAGGACACTCTCTCCTGATAGTTTAAATATTTAATGCATTTTTTTGGGAATATTAATATGGCTAAAGTATTTTAATTAGGGAAATATTTTCCAAAACAGGAGATAGGTTAGAAAACCCGATTTATAAATTGTTATATTTAAGATCTAGTTCATATTAAATATAGCCTATAATATAATAGTTTAGGATATATTTCCTTGTTATTAGATATAATTTCTACTTTGTTTACCATTTTTTATATTTAAGATCTAGTTCATCTTAAATATTAACCAAGGGCATAGGTTAAGAAGCTTAATTAGGAATGATTTCCCTTAATTTAATTATTTTAGCCTTTTTTAATATTGATTTTTTAGGGTCGAGGCTTTATTTAGTAGGTAATCTTTCCCAATTAGGCTCTTAATCTATGCCTTTAGGGCATAGGTTAGAAAGACCGTAAATAATTTAGGATTTTTTAAAATTGTTTTATTTAAGATCTAGTTCATCAATTTAGCCTATAAGCTTTAGGATTCCTTGTTATTAGATATACTTTACTTTGTTTACCTGTTTTTTTAATAATATACGGTCTTTCCCAATAAAAATTTATATCCGATGCCCCAAGGATTGAAGAATCCGAATAAAGCTGTGGGTTACTACCCTGATGCCATTTGGGACAAATGCTAACGATAGTTTATTTGGAGTCTTTGACAGGCATGGGAAATTCGGTGCTGAATGCTCCCAGTTTGTGAAACGTAGCCTGTTTGAAAATCTACAGAGAAACGATCATTTTCATGTGGGTACCATTAAGGCGTATCATGCTGCCTTCTTAGCAACAAATGCACAGTTGCATGCTTCTGATAGCGTAGTTGATAGCATGAGTGGCACAACAGCATTCACAGTGTGGGTGAGGGATAGAACAAAATACATGGCTGGTACCGGTGATTCAAGAGCTGTAATTGCTCGGAGGAAAGGTAAGGATCTTTTGGCAGTGGGGCAAGAGTTCTTACTTTTTTCTGTTTTTTATATACAAGGTAAGAATTTGGGTGGTGTTAGACTCTGCTGACCCGCCGCCCAATTGGGCAAGAGTTCTTACTCTTGATCAGATCCAAGGACTCAAGAATCTGAATGTTCAGTGCTCTAATGATAGCAATCCTCCTAGGTTATGGGTACCAAATGGGATGTATCCTGGTACTGCTTTCAAGAGAAGTATTGGTGATTCAGTCGCTGGAACAATTGGGGTGATAGTGAACCCAGAAATAGTAGCTCTCGAGCTCACCCCAGAGTACCCCTTCTTTGTTATTGCTGGTGATGGGATTGATATGGTAACCTATCCTTGAATGCTTTCACTAGAATGTTTCAATCGTTCATTGTAAATCAATCATGGTTTTGAACTCTCCATTGCAGGTTGCAAGTACGAAGATCCTAGCGATGCCTGCGCTGCAATTGTTGCTGAATAGTATAGTCTCTGGCTGCAGCATGATCCATGAATCACGTACAGATGACATAAGCATCATTGTTGTACATATCACTGGGCTGGCATCTACATTTGATCCTAGTCCTCTTGGTGTTACTTCCACGGTATGGAGGTGTAACGTGTAATGGTGCAGAACCTAGTTAATGGACCAAGTGACTCCAGTCATTTCAGGTTCAGGCCATGAACGGAGCAAACTCAAGTTGGGTTAAGTAGAGGTTGCCGTCTGTGTCGTCTTGCAATTGAATGAGTGAGTTGAGTTCAGGTTGGGTCACTTGGTACATTCCGGAGTTCAGATTATATTTTGCACCTCTATACCAATTTCTTCTGATGGTAAATGGTACCAAGAATTTCATACATTTTAGTGGTAGGAATAAACATTGACAAAGAGGCCATATACGTACGCTCTTTAGGGAAAGAGCATAGCATATTAAATACTTTTAATTAAATTTCATACGACTAGTTTTATTAATCGCCCGTTGAGCGATTTGTTAATAAATTTTATTATATAAACCATCTTTGAATTAATATAAATTACCACTCCATATAAAGTAAATATATAATCTTCAATTGTGTTATTTTTTTAAAATGTAAACACATGTTCGAATCTAGATTAATCATGTTTGTTCTCTTATTAAAAAAATATTAAAAAAATATTTTTATCTTGACTCTAGATTTTATACTTTTTAATAAAAAAATATTAAATGATAAAAAAGCGTACGTATAAAATCCAAAAGAAAGAAACATAATATAAATTCCATATGTAAATTCAATCCATTTTTATTTTTATTTAATTTATAAAAAATAAATATAAATATTGATAATATTTTAATAATTGTTTTAATTTAAAAATTTTAATAATTGAATTTTTTGTCAATATAAAATATGATATATAAAAAAAATTAGATTCTGAACAACCATATCAATTACTCCGTATAAATCAAATTTTAGTTCCCAAGTAAAAAATGTTTGTAGAGATTATACTTTAAAAAGCAAATGTCATATAGCGTAATTGACCTATATTAGTTCACTATATGACAAAATGAATTAGAAATCCTTTAGGCTTTAATTGATTATCCTCTTGAATTAAAACTCAAATCTGAGTATGTCTTCCACTATTGAAACGTTGGGTTTTAATTAGTAGTATTAAAGTTTGAAAATAGTTGGGTTTTAATTTAAGAGGGGATAAGGAGGAAGAGATATAAATAATACTACCTCCGTTCGGCAAAACTTGTCGTTTACTATTCACGCACGCTTTTTTAGAATGATAAAAACTATATAAAATATTCATTTTTTTAAAAAATTTTTTAACAAGTTTGTACTTATTAATAATAACTACGAAATTGTTAAAAAATTATTAAAAAAATAGATATTTTATATAGTTTTTACCTCCTAAAAAAGCGTGCGTGAATAGTAAAACGTCAAGTTTTGCCGAACGGAGGTAGTATAGTTTATTAACAAAAGTATGAAAATAATAAATATGTATAACAACTAATTTAAGTTTATATTGGATAGATTATTGATCTAAAAAGATAAGTTTTTTACCTAACTATATTGACTTATTAATTGACGTGGCCCAAAAATATAATACCACTTTAATTCAGAATATGACATGTAAGCAAAAATAATCCCGTTTTAATCCAAAAAATTCTGTGGATGTGAGATTGCATCATAGTCCTTTTCAGGCCTCTTCTTTAGTATTTTATATATATAGATATATAGATAGATATAGATATAGATACTCTCATCTTAATTCACCAATTTGGATTTATCACCCAAATCTTACCTGTATAAAAAAAAAATACTTGTATTGGTTTGTTGTCTTTCATTTCAAGATGGTTTGTTCGTCAGCTACTATGTTATCTCGTATTTTGAATCTTTTTCATTGAAAAGAAACTTCATGTACAAGCCTCTCTTTTAATTTGCCAATTTCATACACAAATCCAATTGCATTGAAAACTTTAGGATAAATTACACAAAACCATCTTTAAAATATTAGACTTCTCACAAAACCACCAATACATTAGAAACTACACAAAATCACTCATAAATTGGGTTCTCATTTCTCTGTGAAAAATGTTTCAAAATTTTTGAATTATCACTTTATTCTTGAATATTTTGGTTAATATAGTTTACCATACTAACTTTGATAAATAGAATGATAATTTAATATTTTTTAATTACATATACGCATCAAAAGAGTTGCGGCCTTGTGGATGTTTTTTGAAAAAACACAAATCTGGGTGATATTGTGTAGTTTTATAATTTAAGGGTGTTTTGTGAGAGGTACTGCATTTTAATGGTGATTTTGTGCAATTTACCGTAAGGTAAGGCTCCCACGAAACAGAAACAAGCAAAACGACGTCGTTTTTCCATCTAGCAATTAGCAACCAAGGCCATGGAAGTAGTAGCCCGCCTTACCTTATCCCTCTCCCCTCTCATGGCGAACTGAACTAACTCTCTAAATTCCCAATGAAAAATCATCTGAATTAACAACATGAATACCCTCTTCAACCCCCAAATCTCAACCTTCTCCATACCCACCCAAATTCGCCGCCCATTTGCCAGACCTTCTTCACTTTCCACCGCCCAATTCCCCAGAAAAAGCTTCAGAAGAATCCATGGAAATTCAGACAAGCTGGAGGCCCCAACCCTCGAAGAAGAGCAAGAGAATGGCGCGGAGTTGGAAGAGGGAAAAGATTTGAAGGAATTGACCCCACCGCCGTTAGCTGGTGGAGCTCCTGCCATTGAGAACGACCTCAAGAAGGTTAGGGTTTCTCTGAACTGTCTCACCGTGGTTTGATTGCGCATTTCTGATTAATTTGACCTGTTCCTGATAGATTTTGATCGAAAAAAAACCCTGCAATTTCGCACCTTTTCTTTTTACTTGGATCTTAGTAAGCATATACTGGACAAATTTGAGTTGAAATTTGAACTCTTTTTTGGTTCTTTTGGAGCAATGTGCTGATTTGAATGGGAATTTGAACTCTAATGGAGATAATAAATGCTTATTTGAGCTTATGTATGTAAATTAATTGCAATTTCACATGTTATTGTGAGAGTGAACCTGTAGGCTGTAGGTACTTCATCACTTTGTTATGGTCATCCTAGAGGTAAATCAACTGAAGAACCTGACCTATCCGAATCGAAAACCTTAAGATTATCATGTAACCTAAAACAATAGGAGTCCTAAATGAATCCGAAGTAGGTGGTATGAAACACCCTAGAATATGGAATATCCCAACCTTAGAATTGTATGACTAAACCTACCTATAATCGGATTTATAGCTCATATTCGCGGTCAGTGTATCGAGTGAGCCTGTTCTCATGGATGATACTAGTTTTAGTTTAAACAGGATTTTGATTTCCATAATCACATTGTTGATTCGAATTGATGTCACAGGTTGTTACTAAAACTGCAGCGACTTTTGCCCCAAGAGCTTCCACTGCTAGAAAGAATCCAGCTGTGCCCGGAAGTACTTTGTACACGGTGTTTGAGGTACAAGCGTACATCTCTATGCTGGTCGGGGGAGCTCTATCGTTCAACCTTATATTCCCCTCCAATGAGCCGGATATATGGAGGTTAATGGGAATGTGGTCGATTTGGATGTTCAGTAAGTTGTTCTCATTCATCCTTAACTTTTCCGAAGTAGGCAATTTAAGGGATTCAATTAGACAACTAATGCTGAAACTGATTCAAAGTCTCCAAACATAATCTTATTGAGGTGGATTTTTACCGAGTTTGACATAAGAGGAACATAGAGATCTCGCTTGCGACATGTTGACAGATACTACTTTGCTTGGTTGGATTTGGAGTCATCTTGTAGAGTTGATCTTTGCATCGTGTGCAGCAATACCTTCCCTTCGTGCCCGGGATTGCTCTAATAAAGAAAAAGAAGCACTCAATTACCTCTTCCTTCTTGTGCCGCTGATCAACGTTACTATACCATTCTTCTGGAAGTCCTTCGCTGTAGTATGGTCTGCAGATACCGTAGCCTTCTTTGGGATGTACGCATGGAAGGTAAATTCCTCTTTCTTGTTTCCGTTGCTGTACGTTTCTCTGTCCTAACGTTACACGTTAATCACGTCGAATTTCCATGTCGTTTTTGCAGTTAGGGTGGCTCCAGAAACAGGAATGAAAGATGATACAGTGTCTCTCATTGCACATTGTTTTCAGATCTAGCTATATAGTCTCACTGGATTGTGAAACTGGATACGGGATTGCCTAACTGGTTCGAGTGGCACCAACACATCGACGGGGAACATGCTGAAATCGAATCGAGTTCATCTTGTAATATACATTGGTGTATTATTCAAGTGTGTATACTGTAAAGCCGTCCTGCAGAAAAAGGACACTACATTAATCTTTATCGTCCTACGGATGGAAAAAAGAAAAGTCTTACACTTACATCAAGTGTAAACTAGATTCTTTACACTACTAATTAAATTGCAAGATTTCCATCAAAATACTCAAAAGTAAAAAGTAAATTTAAATGAGATGACTAGGTAAAATAAATCAATGAAAATCCTCTACATCACTCTATGCTTCACAATATGCATAACAAAATTAATTTAACATAAAATTTATCTTTAAAAATTTTTTAAAAATTATATTAATATTCTAAACATCTATATTTATATGTTTATAAACTTTTATTTTGAAAAACCATTTCTTTAAAAAAATGAAAATTGAAAAGATAATTTTTTGTAATATATATTTTTTGAATTTTTTAAAAGATGATTTTTCAAGATAAAATTTTATAAACATATAAATATAGGTCTCCCAAACATAAATATAATTTTTATTTTTAAAATAAATTTTATAACAAAATAATTTTGTGATACATGTAGTGAAGCATAGAGTGATGTAGGGGATCTTTATTGAAAATAAAGAAGGTTAAAAAACAATAAAATTAGATAGAAAAAAAAAAAGAAAATCAATACTCGAAAGTTGAAAATGGGAGTTCGGAAGTCGGAGAGGTTTAGGAGGCGGGTGTCACGTCTTCTGTCGAGGAACCATTTCGGTATGCACTTGACGCCACCACGAATAGCGGGCTGTGGGTGCCTCATGTGTTTGGCTGCGAGTTTACGGGTGCGCCAACACTTGAGCCCCACCACGAATTTCGGCCTGCGGGTGCGCCCGAGGAAAGCCTCCTTTTCCCCAATTGTCGCGGTCTTGCTCAATTTAGGGTTTATTGAATCTGGGTTGCTCAAATTAGTGGTAGTTCGAATTAGGACTATTTGCAAATTGAATAAGACTAGATTTGTGATAGAGGGAGAAGTCTCGAATTAGGGTTATTTGCAGAACTCACGATTTCGGAGCACCGATAGGTTGTGCGGTGAAGCCAAATTTCAAATATGTTGAATTAGTCGACACATTTCCATTGATAGCCTTCGATCAGGGTTGTTGAATAATGAACTCAAGTTTTGCAGTGAGATGATTTTTGTGTTGGAACATCAATTATTATATTATATATAATAAAGGAGAAGTCGCCTGAGACACATGGCGGCTTCTCCTTAATCGTAGTCGTATGAACCAATAATAAATTTTTGAATTAATCAATATATGCATAAGATAAAATTTTATTATTACTCTTTTTAATCAATATATCTATGCATGCCTAAGATAAAATTTGACTCAATTTGATTAAATATGGATATATATTTTTAGAACATAATAACTAATTTTAAAATATATGCATAAGATAAATTTTTATTCTAACTCTATTTAATCAATATATCTATATAGGCATAAGATAAAATTTGACCCAATTTGATTAAATATGGATATATTTTTAGAAGATATTTCGTATTAACTAATTTTAAAGACTATTATATAAGATAAGATTTTAACTATTTTCGCTATATATGAACATATTTTTAGAAGATAATGACTTTATCAATATATTACATGGACATACTAATTAAATAACTTTATCAATAACTTCGTCAATTTGAAAATATTTTTAGAAGATAAAAAGTTTTGACGAAATTGAAATAATACTTAGTATGGTCATGATAATTAAATAAATTTATCAATAACTTTATCAATATGAAGAAGATAAAAAGTTTTGGGTAAATTGAAAAAATAATGCTTAGTCGTGTAAAAGTTATCAACTTATGTAATTCAATAAGAAATAAAATTTTCTTATATATCTTGAAGGTATTGATATATTTATGAGATATATTTTTGGATTTTATACATATATAATTATGGATAGATTTTTAGATTTTGACCTATATAGTTTAGATTGTTAATGTTATTTCACAATCGTTGACGTTTTTTCCCTTCTTTTTGGTGTTGTTATTGCAGGTTATTTACGACTTTGTTTACGATTTCCTTTGTAAGCTTTTTGAAATAATGTGCCGATTGGTTAGAAGGTATGTTATTTTGTTGTTTCCACTAATATTTACTAGCTTTTCACATGTTTCATATATTGTCAATAAAGTATAAATTCATTCAGATTTGAGAAATTATAGCTTTTCATATGTTGTTTCCACTATATGCACTAACTAGCAAGGATTAAGGAGTAAGACCGGAGTAAGGAGAAATTAGCTTTTATACTAATTAAGTATAAATTCATTTAGATTTGAGAAATCAGTAGTATGGAAGAAATTAATTAATTGAATAAACGGGTTTTATTATTAAATTTATTTAAATTAAAAAACCGCACACAGTGCGGGTACTGAACTAGTATATATATATAGTGAAATAAAGTTTCTAACCTTATAAAAATTACATTCTATATATTAAAGTAAAATTTTGAGATCATTTATTTTTAAAAAATGTTAGTAGAATTATGGCATTAAAAGTAAAGTTTTTACATTTACAAATTACTTTAATATCAATATACTACATATATTAGTAGGAAATATAAATTAAGTTTATTACAATTATATACAAAACTAAGTCTAAAAACTAGATTAAGTATATGATATTCACTTTTGATTTTATTAATTTTATTTTTGATTGACTTTCTTCTTCAAACTTACTTATAAACATATAAAACTCTTCGATAGTATAAAATTGATAGTCCCGTGCGTAGCACGGGATAATCCACTAGTTGTCTTGAATAAAAGAAGAACATAGCTTAGAGAAAATCTATAAATTTCAATGAGAGGGAGAGGGAGAGGGAGGAAGAGAAAGATTTTTCACAAGGGGGTAGGCATATTAGGGAGAAGGAAAAGTTGATAGGCTTGTGTTGGGGGCCTTGGGGCGGACCTCAGATTTGCTTCTCCTCTACCTTTATTTATTTATTTATTTATTTATTGTGAGTTTAATTGTGCAAGAATATATTACAAGATGTTTACTTTATATTTGTGGTGTAAAATTTTTAGTTTGCACCTAGTGTAAACGTATCACCCTCCTAAAGAAAAATGTTGATTACCTCCCCAATTGAAACTCGATTCAAACCTATGTTCATCGGAAACTTCAAAGTGATGTTTTCGGTTTCCTAGAGAGACGTGTACACATCACACGGGGCATAATTTAAAATCTATGTGTATGGACACGGGACAAAACACAATGTGATATTGCACCAATTCTAGAAAAAATAACTAAAACATATCATTTAATATTAATACAATTTTTTTAAATCATAAGAGCTATATAGAATATCAACTTTTTTTTACAAATTTATTTATTAATAAAGTAAATAAAATTATAAATTATAAATTATAATAAATAAAATAAATAAAATTATTAATTGTGTTAAAGAGGAGAAAAAATTTGTAAATTATAAATTATAATAAATAAAATTATAAATTATAAAAAAATTATAAAATTTGTAAATTTTACCCAATTGGTTCAGTGACTAAATAGAGAGTGGTTCAGTGACTAAATAGAGATTGTGGCTCCATGGAAAGCCATAGGAGGCGGAGAGCGCGAGATAGATCTAATAGGGGGCGTCGAAAGTGAGGAAGGAGAGAGGCAGTGGTTGTCGAAAGAGGGAGATCGAGAAGGCCAATGAAGCGACTGCACTACAAGCGATCGAGAAGGCCATGGTAGGTCGGGATCTGGCTGGCGGCGGCCATGGGAGAAGGGGAAAGGGAAGAGGAATTATAAAGAAGGAATGAGGCGCGTGAGGCTGGATTTTAATTTTGTTATTTTTAATTAAATTCGACCAATGAGATCCCTTCTTTCCTTCTCACCGGAAGGAGGGCTTCTCACTTGAACTCGACCCTATATATATATATATAGAGGTTGGATCCCGTGTAAGCAACCCTTACGGTGTAATTTGTGAGCAGAGAAATTATTCGCAAGTAACAAGCGATTATTCGTGTATAATAATATAATTATTCGTATGTATGAACAAATGTAATTATTTGTAAGTAACAAAAGATTATTCATATGTATGTACATACGAATAATCACTTCGTACCTACGAATAATGTTACTGTTCACGAGTTACTTTTAATCTCATCCGTTTGATCTTCTTAATCCGACACTCTAGATTTGCTCACAAATTACACAGTAACACTTGCTTACACATGATCTATCCTATATATATATATTACATAGGAGATATAACTAAAGCAAAGAACTATCCAATATATCAAGAGTAATAATAACACCACTTAACATATTTCTAACGACTCTAATTAGAGTCAATAGTCTCAATACTGCTATTGGTTTTGACACTAACAATAAATCCAATTTATCGGGTTGATGTGCAAGAGGTTTTAAGCCTAAATCATTTATTGTACTACAAGAATCTCAATCTATGTAGAGAGTCAATACTACTATTGGCTTTCATAGTAACAAGTCTAAGTCAAAGATAACCTTTTCGTGCATGGTTTTCATTTGTTGCCTCCACGGATCTAAACAATGCTGACATTGCTAGTTTATGGGACTTATGTGCAAGAGATTTTACACCCACACCATCGGCCCCACCAACCGAACATCATAAGTCCTATATTTATGTGTCAAAGGTTTCAAGCCTAAACCATCAATCAATCTGTTATGTGTCAACCAGCAATCAATCTCTTATTGGCTAGGTTCATGTAGGGCATGTCTAAATAATGCTAATGTTGCTAGTGTAAGACCATTAAGAGGCACCAATCCCTACTACCAAAACTTTCAAAGCTCTTGTGATATGAGTAAAACTTGCATCACTTATAAATCACTTTCAACATCTCTCATATAACTGATGTGGGATGATGTGTTATACACTCTTTCCCACTTATGACACTGATGACTCTATCAAGCCCAATGGACTACTCTTTGGGTAAAGCGTATTCGAGTATACTTTTAGAGCATTTCCGAGCCCAAAGTCAATTTGGATGTCATTTGTAAGACCTAATATTTTAACAATTGTCGTCTCATATCACAAAGTCTTTTCAGATCCGGCCATTATCATCACTTGGATCTTAAAGAAAGAGTTATTGTCATGGGATGTTTATCTCTTATATAATCTATGTTCAATATGGTGTACATTATAGCTAGTTTACCAAATTTATGTGGAAAAGGTTTTACTCCCACACCACCGGCCACACTAATTAGACCTGATCATAGGCCGTGCTGGACGGGCTTGGGTCGGACCTATGCGAATATTTTCACTCCTCATAGGGGGTCAAGCTTAGGTCGAACCCGCTATGATGGGTCTGTTAGTTATACGCATGAATGGGGAACCAAGGATCCATTCGGGTTGACAGATCATGGATTTGTTAGTATTTAAAAAGCGGTGAATAGGCCAATGATCCATTACCTTAGAACTAGACCTGTCAAAACCCGACCCGACCTGAACGCGTGCAAAAAGTCAATGGAGGGAGTATATAAAAAAATATTATTTTATATATTTTTAACTCCTTAAAAAGCGTGCAAAAAGTCAATGGACTTATATTTCAAAACGGATGGAGTATATTTTTAAATTTTATTAGAAATTACGAGAAATAATAAAAATTAAATATTTTTTATGGATATAGTATATAATTACAAGCAATAGAACTTATGAACCTCGTCTTTAATTTTAGCATTTTAAAATTATCGCAAAATTACCAAATCATGATTTTTTTTAATTTTAAAAAGAAAAATTTGGCAAACCCGAAATCAACCCGATTTGATCCGAAACCGGGTCGAACCCGAGTTCAAGTCAACCCGGATCTACCCGGGACCCGTTTTACCCGAAATCTAAAATGACTCGACCCAAACCCGACCCGAATGACCCGATTGACAGATCTACTTAGAACGCATTTAACACCTGCATCACGTACATATACCATTGCCCTTTTTGTAATGACCCTGCAAAGGTATATTTACCTACCAAACATATTTTATTGGTGATTTCATGAGAAGAAAGTTATTTACCAGGTAATTCTCTATAATTTAAGCTAATACTTCATCTTGAGTGTCTATTGATATTTTTTCTATTGGAGAACTTCTAACTAGATTGAAGTTCATCTGTGAAGACTGCTTCATGCCTCACACTGCACCCAAACTCCCTTTGAATGCTTCGACGCATCTCCAGAAGATCAAGTGTAACGACAACATCAATCAAATCCAGTATAAATCGTGGCACTTTCGAAAGGCGTATGTCGCCATCATGCTCGTATAGTCGTATGGTGCTCAATCAAGAGAGGACGTTGTGTCAACTTCTTGAACACTACTTTATGACAAAACGATTATATCCAACCGGATCTTTGTGATTCCATTGTTTCCGGCATTCATTTTTGGTGGTTGGATTGAAGATGGCGGAAGATACAGGCACAGAATGACCTATAGTTTTCGTCTTTGTTCCTCTACAGTGTAAAGTTGCGAATTAAGACAACGAGAAATTCGTACACACTTGGGTCAAAAGAATGCAATTCCTTACAGACAGAACAAGTTCTAGATGAACTAATCAGGCATGGAATAACAAAGCATAATGTAGACAGTTGTGATGCTACCAAGAAGCTAGTGTAGAAGAAGGCGAGAACGGTTTCTTCCATTGTTTCATTCTCGCCATCCATGGCCAATCCGTGTGCTAACCTAGAGCTTCCTTGAATGGGCGTTAGTGGCTTCTCCGCATAGCCTCTAACCTGCTACGAATGAAATCATCTGCCCTCGCATCAATGTCAGAGAACACTCTTGAGGGTATCCGTTCTCGATGAAATATGGCAATTGCATCTTCATCTCCTTTATGTGTGCTCGTTTCCTTTCCGTGCTTTTGCTTACCCTTCTCCGAACTGCCTTTTATTTCCCTTCTTGTGCCGCCTCCTTCTCTGACCTCATTTGTGAAACTGGGCTCTACCCGTTGTACTTGTTTCCCGTAACTCTTGAACTTAATCTTCACATTGATGTCATTTTCCACGTTGCCCCTTTGTAAAGCTTCTTGTCCTACGCCTTTCTCCTTGCCATTCTTCGTTCCCGAGAACTCAATCTTGACATCCCCGTTGTTGCTGGAATGTCCTTGGGACAACCCACTAGGTAGGGCGCGAGAGCTTAAGATGGCCCTCGCAAAGTTGTAAAGCCTTCTGCAAACTCCAAGAGGCTGAACCGCAATACGCTCTTTGCCTTGCATTTTTGTAGCACGTCACCGAATGGAGACAACCAAGCTCCCTGTTGCAAAAGGGTGCTTGCAAAACAGATAGGAGATTTGATGGATAAGAACCATGGTGGGATGGTAGCAAAAGGAGTGCTTATAGTGAAGGACCTAAAAAGGGATATGATATTGCACTTGTTCAGATTCTATCCTTGACAAGTAAGGGAACCATAAAGAGACAGAGTTGGGAGAATTTTTCCCTTTCTTTTTGTGATGGATTCTTTTGTGTGTGTGTGTGATCAGAAGCTTCATCTTTTTCAAGAGTTTTGTTTCACATTTTTTATGCTTTGACTGTCAAGCACTACAAAAACGGTTTTTTCTATCTGTCTTAAAGGACATAGGTTTTTCAGCAATATCAATGGATTAAACAATTTTCATTTATTTAAGAAAAAATGGATCGATTAATCACGTCGTAAGAAGATCAACGAGAATATATTTTATTAATTTTTATGATCGAAAAAATATTACAAAAAAAATCTATGTTGCTTGTTGGTCTTGTATACCTCCTGAAGAGCACAACAATGGACAAAGGTGGAGCCAGTTGTTGAAATTTGATAAAGATAAGTTCGTTAGAATATCATGGGGTACAATTTTAACAAAACCACCCTTAAATTGGGGCACTTTTCACAAAATCACCATAAATTAGGAAATTTCACAAGCTGCTCATAATTGAGATTTTCTTTCTGAAAAATATCCATGGCCATTTTATGGTTAGAAATCTATAGAGACCGCTAAATAATCAAATTATTATTAATTATTTTGGCTAACTACTTTTAAAAGGTTAATTTGATAGATAAAGTTGTAATTGATTATTTGTAACATTTGTCGGTATTCTTTAAACATAAAAAGATATGGGTGGTTCTTTGAAAAAAGAAATCTAAACTTATTAGTTATTGGTGGGTTCGTGAAGTTTTTCTTAAATTTACAGGTGGTTTTGTGAAAAATACCAAAATATAAGGGTGGTTTTGCAAAATATACCCAATATCATATTGGAGAATAAGGCACGACTCATGAGACAACCCTAATTGGTAGGCATCTAACCCTCTTTAGTATGTAACCATACAAGATAAGACAAGTTATTTTCTTATTATAAACTATTAAAAGTCATCAGGAATATGAATTGGTAAAGATTATTGGATAAAAATTCGGTCCCCCTTATTAGCAATTATTTAGAAGAACAAGCAAAGTTAAACCCAGGACTTAACTCTTAAGTTACCGACACCAGCACCTAGAATCTATCTCAAAGTGCAAATGAAGATCAAGCTCAGATTATGAACATGAAAAATAAGGACCTCGTTTGCGCAATGGTAGTGAATAAGATTCCAGAAATTACCTTTGCTTAGTGTTCAGCTCAGCTCATAGTTTTGCTCTATACTTTTTGGATGGGCATGGGCACGTCGTGTTCCTGCCCATCCCTGAACTGTTGTTCCTTCTGACAAGAAAAGACCTGCAATGCAAAACCCAGAACTATAATTGTTATAAGCCGGCATTCATTAACTTCTGGCTTAGTTTGGAGTCCAAGGCTTTTCATATTGTATGCCGGGGTATCCAAGGGCTCAATTTTCATACCGAAGGATGAGTAAGATGAAAGCATTAGCGAATTCTTAAATAGAAAATAAGCATATCCGTCAAGATTTTACCCTTCTTTTGCTAGAGAGCATGATGTGCCCTTTGAAGTTCTCTTTATTATGATTAACATGAGTACGCCCAAATGCTAATGCTGATTTTGCCAGAAGCAGAACCCGAATTGGTTGGTTCTAGTAAGGTGGCTTGAGAAAGGGGTTTGCACAGAGGGGATTGATGCTACTAGAATCTTTCCAGTTGCATGATCAGCTTATGATCTTTCACTTGCTCCCCCTTCATTTCTCTGAACCCGCTTGTTGAATGAAACATACGTTCCACCTGCAGGCTTGGATAAAATTTCAGATGTCTTAGTGAAACAAATGCAAATGCTACACATACATATTTTATTAGCATGAACTCACCACATATGCAATTTATCAAATATCTTAGTAATCCCTAAACCTTTGACAAGATTGACTGGTAAGTTGGAACCGAAAACAGTCATAACATGAAATCCCGCATTCACCATTAGAATGGTCCGATCTCAAAGATATAACCTTGCCTCCTCATGAGTCATGACCAATGGGTAAACAACAGATAAGTCCAAAATCTTAATGAAGTGATCATCCATAAATTCAAAGTTAGGTGGAGGAGAAGAAGAAAGAAACTTGTCACCTATAGGTACTACACAAGGTCACAACAATCTGGTTCCTCGTGTCGTTACATGATATAATCTTGTTAAAGTAGACATCCATACATTCCCAAATCAAAGTCAGGTGTAGGAGAGAGAAAGACTCTAAGACACATGTTACCTGTGTGGTGTTTGAAGGTCAGAAAATAGTCAGGCTCCTCATCACTCGGACAGTCTCCCTCATCAGTTGAAACTATGAAGCTTGAAAATCATTCGTTCACTATTCTATTGACAGCACATAATCTCTCTTGGAAAAAACAAACCAGTGCAGTCTGCAGATGAAGAGAAACACAAGATTCATGCAAAAATGCAAAGCATGTGTCGATGCAATTTTTTCAGGAAACCTAATCGTTTAGTTGATAAGTCCAAACTCTGTCCCTTTCCATATTGTCTTGGGCCTCTTGGCATAACCAAAAAATGGGTATCAATTGTTTATCTGCTGAGAATATGGGAAAAGATTAATAAACAGCATTGGCTAAGACACGCTATGAAGAACTAAGACAGAACCCCCTCTTCCTTTTTCTCGATTTTCTTTTTTTTACTGCTTAGATGTTACTACATTTCTGTCTTAAAATAATGATGTAAACACAAACTAACAAATTACTGAAAGCAAATTATGCTTCCAATATTTTCACTATAACAATAAATGGATAACATTTCACAGAATCAGGTCAAGGTTGATGATGATCATTGCAAACAAAGAAAAGGACCCAATATTTGTAGTATTAATTTATACTGTGCACAGACCAAGATGGAAAAACAATAGTGATGTAAACACAAACTAAGAAAGCAAATTATGCTTCCAGTATTTTCAATATAACAATAAATGAATAACATTTCACAGAATCAGATCAAGGTTAATGATGATCATTGCAAACAAAGAAAAGGACCCAATATTTGTAGTATTAATTTATACTGTGCACAGACCAAGATGGAAAAACAATATAAAACCACTGAAAATATTTGTAGCATTAATTTATACTGCGCACAGATAAAGATGCAAAAACAACAAACAAAAGGACCCAACAATACTATCCACGAAAAAACCAAGATGGAACAAGTTTTGATTTCTTATTTACTGTATGCCAATGTCAAAATTGTTAATTACAAGCAAATGAATTATGGTGCGAACCCAAAAGCAAGAATCATTTCCCTCCATGACGTGTAGTTAACTAAACATGACAACAAATGCCTACATTTAAACTATCATCTTACAGTTAAGCTAGAATCAATTTCAAAAGAGACTTAACCGGAGGTGATCTCTTGTTATCAATCATGTATCCTTGGCAGCACTGCAGATTCAAGCCTAGTGATTCACAAAAAAGGATAGCTTACGAAGAAGCGATTATGCTGTGTAAACACTGCAAGCAGTCCAGGATAGACAACCTACTGTCACGATCTGCCTGAGCTAGATTAAGTGTGCCATTCATACCTCAAGCACAGTCGCTCAATGTCATGAACTAGATTAGAAAAATGTGTTGATGATGGAGTTAAGCCCTCTCTTTAATCTCCTCAGAGGAAGAAATGTTTGGAATATAGTCCAACCATTTACGGTACTTTGCATCCTCCGAAACTATATTCAGGACAATAGAAAATGTTGATGTATTAGGTACTAGTTGCTTCTCTAACATCTTCTGAAGTAGATCAATCACTCTCGTGTGCTCTTTCTTCAAAGCAAAACCATGCATCACTTTATTAAACATCGATACAGTTGGAGACACCCCCTTACACTCCATATCAAAAAGTAAATCATTTGCTTCTTCTAATCTCCCTGCCAAACAGAGCCCATGTATCAAAACAGAAAATGTAATCCAATTTGGTTGCAACCCCATATGGTGCAATTTATCAAATACCTTTTCAGCATGTTCAAGCATTCCAGCTTGACATAGCCCGCCTATCATGCAGTTGAAAACGCTTATGCACTTAAGTCCACACCTTTCTAGTTTAAGGAATAGTCCTAGTGCTTGTTCGGCATGACCATTCATGCAAAGTCCATCCAACAATATGGTATATGTCCATGTATCGGGCGTTAGCTCATGAATATGAGTTTCCATAAAAAATCTCCATGCATCATCAACTCTACCGTGTTGCAGGAGGCCTTTCAACAAGGTGTTGATAATTACAATGTTCGGTAGAATCTGCTTACAAGTCATATCCTTGTACATTTCAATAGCTTCAACAATCTTCCATCTTTTGCAGTATCCATTAATCAATATCGAATAGCTAATAACATCTGGACTACATCCACAATTTTCCATTGAATCAAACACATAGCGAGCATCATCAACCTGACCCTCCATACAAAGGCCATCCATCAAAGTATTATACATACAAGTATCCGGCGTCTCACCTCTCTCAGTTACCATCTGTAACAACTCCTTAGCCTTTTCTGATTTCCCTTCCTTACAAAAATCATTCATCAGCACATTAAATGTAAACTTATTTGGCCAAATACCTTTTTCTACCATCTGATCAAAGAGCACCATAGCCTCCGCTGACATCCCAGAATTGCACATTCCATCAATCAAGGAGGTATAGACAACGACATCTAGGGAAATTCCCTTAGCTTCCATTTCAAAGAACAGTTCTTTTGCCCTATCTATAAGACCGACTTTGCAGAGGCCATCAATCAAAGTACTATAAGAAACCAGATTCTCCTTCAAGCTAGCATTCGCACCACTCTTCACCGTTTCCCTATGCAACTTAACTGCAAACTCCAAGTTACTCGTTCCGCAAAGCCCCTTGATCAGAGTCCCATAAGCAGTCATATTCGGACGACAACCCGACTCTTCCATCACATTAAACAGCCTGATTGCCTCCACAATTCGACCCTCCATACACAAACCCTTAACCAGCGATGTGAAAGTCACCACATTTGGCCTAAAACCCTTCTTCAGGATCAACCCGAAGACCGAAAACCCTAGACCCGAACTCAAATAACAGCAAGTGTTCTGCAAAATGTTTAGGGTTATGAAATCCACGGGCAGCCCATTTGAAGACATCCTCCTGTAAAAACAGATTGCATCTACGTAGTGCTTAATTTTGACAACAGAACCCAATAGAAGATTGAAAGACGAAGTGGGCGGCGGCGGGTTCAACTGAAGCATGTAATCAAACGCCTGCTTGGCCTCCCCAATGGTGATTTTTCCAGATTTGCAGTTGGTTTTCAAGAATATTTTGAGGGCTTCCCGGCTGGGGAATGTGGACATCGAGTGCAAAGATGTGAAATTGGGCGTATGAAGATTGAAGAGGGATAATAAGAGCTTGTTACCTCTTTAGTTGAAGCTGTTGGTGAATTTGAAGTCACTCCAAACTTACGATTTCAACTAAACAACAACAACACGATGTAAAGATTTGCATCATTTCTTGGTTGCGATTTATCTGCACATGAACGGATTTTACTGATTAGGAGAGAAATGGAGTACTGGAGTGCCGTTAGAGAAGGCCCGGCGGCAACCTCGGCTTGAGAGAGAGAGAGAGAGAGAGAGAGAGAGAGAGAGAGGTCTGATGTGCGGGCGAGCGGCGGGTTGGAAATACAAACAACATAGAAATAGTGGTGGAGCCCCAAAATCGGTAGGTAATTTGCAAAACTGCCCCCAAATCGGTAGGTTATTTGCAAAACTAACCCACCTTTTCAAATTTTCTGCAAAGATAGACCAAAATTCCCAGCTAGAGCAAGCCCAACAGTTTCTCTAAAATAGATAAAATGAGAGATTTTAGAGAAAAAAACCATTTTTTCTCCCCAAGAACTTCTCTAAACTCATCTCTAAAATAGAGAAATTGATGGAGAGAGTGAAAAAATCTCTAAATTTGTAGGAAGAGAAGTTGATCTCTATAATGTAATGTTCACTTGTCCCTAGATAGAATTTAATGACATAACCCCACATTTTTACCCATAATATAGAAAAAAATATAATTTCATACTTACTAGTAATAAAAATATAATTATTTTAAAAATTAATAAAAAAATTGATATGATTTGATATAATATATAAATTAAGTATGTTAAATCAATATAGATAGATAAACCAAACATCATAATTCTATGTGAACTTTTATAAATAAAATAGGATAATTAATTTCATCCAATTTTATGTTATAAAGTTCACATTAAAAAATTAGTCTATAAAATTTTCACTTCAAAAAATATTAACTTGAACTCATAACAGATATTGGAATGATTTTATTTTTTATAAATTATAAATTAAGCCTTATTAGTTAATTAATTTCATTAATTAATCATATATGATCAATCGCCAATCTAATTTATAATAAAATATATATTAACCAATTGAAAATAATAAGATTAAATTTGAATAATATTTTATCCAATTTCATGATAACTTTTATAGTAACAATCTAAATTTAATATTAATACCATTTAAAAATAAATATCAAATTTATCCTTAGAGTTTGTTTAAAAAAATATCATGTGAGAATATAATAATAATTAATATATCGTGCAAGAGGATGGGTAACATATACTAGTTCACCAACAAATATGAGGCTAAATATTAGAATTAAGTTTAAATGAAGTTTTTAGAAATGTAGAATTAAACATCTTTAATAAATGCATTTATTTATCATAGTCTGTAATAAATGTAAAAATCTGTAAAATAGAGAAACTGTTGGAGTTGGAGTGAATTTTTTTTAGAGATTTTGATATTTTAATCTCTATTTTAGAGATTTTTTACCAAATCTGTTGGGCTTGCTCTAACCACCTAGTTTGGAGGTGGCAATCAGTATATTTGGATCTAGTTGATTGATGCACTTGTCCTTGCTAATGCATGTGCCACTACATTCTTCACTAGCTGGTCAAAGGCTAGCATAATTTGGGAACCAAGACTACTCGTAAGAATTTGAGATAGTCCTCCTGAGTTGAATGATGGACCTTAGTATCACCGTGTATTGATTATCGAGTGTTCATTGGACCCCTCCCTATTGTTTGTTGGTTGGTTTGGATTCAGTTTAGGCTCCTGATTCTTTGGGGTTTCCGAGGTGTCTAAGTTATGGGGGTGGATGCAGCTTGGTGACGAGCTCCCTGATTCTTCCTGATCTATAATTGTGAAAATGCTTGCGCAAGCAAATCACCTTCCATAAATCGTAACAAATTCAAATAGATCATGTCAATACTACAAAGAGTTCATACTAGAAATCTTAGGAGCGATATTGCTTATACTTGCTACCTTCTCGTTTATTTCTTCTAGCTAGAAGCTCTAAGAGTTCATCTACTCACAAATCTTAACTTGACTTCCTACCATGTATAGATCTTTTCAAAATGCAGAGATATCTCCTTCCTTTAGATTTCTTCTTTTAGAAGTTCCAAGAAGCTAGGTTGAACCTCGATTAGTTTGGCACTTCCATTGCAAGCCCAAGGGAGAAATCCTATCGTGCACTCCCCTTTCCATTAGCGGATGTGTTACTTAGGTTGACATTACCGTTGCAAGAACGTTTCCACTTTGGTAAGTAGAGTTATTATTGGAATTCATCCACTAAACACATCCATGCACCACTTAACAAATTCATACAATTTTCTCAAAATTATTTATTGAATAATCATAGATTATCGAAGCAAAATCCAAACACCAAATTGTTTGCAAATCCTACCAACAACGTACAAAAAAGAGTACGTTGAAAAGGAAATCACTAGAGAAATGCACATATACCGCAACACTTCATCAACTAAGGAAGAGATAATCTAAGGATGGTGAATTCTCTTGCCAGGATATGAAGTACATTGAAGCTAGAGGGGTATTTGGCTTTGGTACTGGTAATGTGACTATCTAAGCGAGCCTGGTGGAGAAGGTAAGGGTGTTTCTAGATACAAACTCAAATCACCCCTCGCACCACCACGTCCATTCTAACATGGTAGAATTTTTAAAATTAGCACATCGCAAATCATCACGTGGTGATTTGCGATGTATTTAGTTTCACGAAATAAATTTCCATCTCCCCCTTCCCGTACAGGACCAAGCCGCACACACTGCACAACCACCCACTTCCCAAGTCCCAACTCCGGCGAAGTTTGGCAGCGTGCTAACCTTGGCACTCGGCAGTGCTCTAGGGCAGCAGTAGTGGCCACGGCAACAGGATTTGGTGGCAGCGGTGGTGACGGTAGGAGGTGACAGCGACAACGATCTTTTTTTTTTATTAAAAAAATTGATTGTGTTTTTTTCAATCGAAAACACAAATTGTAATTGAATGAAAATGTCATTTAGATGGTTTAAAGTTTAAACATATACAAACAAAGCTTAGAGCTTGAGAGTAGCATCAATGGTGGAAAACGGAGACCCCAAAGGACAAAAACCCCATTTTATAGGTCGAGTAAAAAGAGGTCCTAAAACTCAAAATTGATTACATCAATCTCTTTTTTATCCGGTGATCAATTTCATAAATCAATTTAAAGAAACGGTTTAAAAATCATTCCGAATGACGTTGGTTTCAATTTGGAGCAAAAAGAATTTGGACTAAATTGAGCTTGTATTATCCGATTAAATTTCAATTTGATCGTGTTTTGGGGATGAGGCGATGGATTAGAAAGCGTTTTAGAGGTGAAATGGCGGAATTTTATTAACCTCCATTGAAGCTCCTACCGCCCCAACCTTGAGGAAGAAGATGATGATGGTACACCCTCCACTCATCAATTTGTCCAGTGAAATCTCTTTTACAATTTTGTGTCCCCTTAAACTGCAAAGGAGGTATGGATCTTCACTTTCAGCGATGGTCATTCTAAATCAAAGAAAGCATTGATGATAGACAAAACGGAGTTTATCAGATCTAAACTAAGAACTCAAAGTAACAATCCTTAAGAATAATCAGATTCAACACAACAAGATTCAAAACTAAACATGGTAGCTTTGATAGTTAGCCATACAGAATTCGACAGACCAATTCGAAATCACAGCAAAGGCAGTTTCCACAGACTACAGTGCTAGTTTAAGTAAGCTGTGGTATGAATTTTTCAATAGGGATCCTCTTGTCATTGTAAGCCATCCATCAAGATAAGCAAAAATGCATAAACCATGGGTACCCTTTTTCATAATGTAATGTAATGCACACCATATCAAGAGTATTTTACTTACCGGTGGCACGATTTGTGTAATAGAAGCTTTACAAAGCTGTTTACACGAGGATACCCGAAGAAAGCCAGAGTTTCAGCAAGACCAAGGATGGCTGCACAATCATCTCAAACAGCTCTGGACTGATGTATGGTTTCTCCCTCTGCTGCCACATCTGGCATAACTATAGCTTGAAACCCTTTCCAGGGGCATTGACATGGATTTTGAACTGGTTAAATATTTAAGCTCAAGATTGAAGGCTCTAAAGAGTTGAACCAAAATCCATAATGATACAGATTTTGTTTGATTTCTAATAGTGGAATTCAAAGTCTAAAAAAGCAAACTATGAGCTCCAATACCATGGATTAAGGCAAAACAAATATGAAAATAGCCAAAATTCATGTACTATCACATCCATAAAATAAACAAATCAAATCAACCCAGCATCTCGAAACAAATTATGAGCTCCAATACCATGGATTAAAAATGCAAAAACTGAACTGCAAGTCAAACCAGTAATCGCTACATCAGCACCAAAAAAAAAAAGCGGGAAAATAAGCATTTCAAAACACTCCTTAGGGATGGACACATTCAAGACAGGAACCAAGACGTGGTAGAAGCAAGTTTAATGACAGGGTAAACCTGATAGACAGAAACAAAGTCATCCACTGAGAGGTTGATCTCCCCTTCTTCTATAGCATCAAAGGGGTGTACAACCTGTCAAAGACGACAATGAGGGCAATAGTTAGTAGAGAGGCCACACTCAAGATGATACAATTGCAGTGATAGTGTGAGCAAATTCTCTCTTATAAACTACCCCAATTACATTCAGATACCATAAAGTTTTTTTTTTGTTTTTACCAATATAGAACTTCGAGACAGTGACCTCTTGACTATTTGCACAGCTTTAACCACTGAAGGAAGTTTGTTTAAAGGGAAGAGAGATACACTTCAAGAATAATATCAAATTTAGAAATCTTAAAAGATGGATTGAAAAAGCACATCAGTAAATAGCGTGACAGTTGAACAGAAATGGCTAAACTGAAGATACTATGTAGTTTGGAGTTTCAACGAAACTTACTCTTACAAAAAAGCATGAATGAGATTCATCATCTACACCCTGATCACGATACCCAGATGAATCACAATATGTATCTACCTCAGGATCGTGGTAATCACTCTGAGTATCATCTACTGACATGATCCAGACAACTGTTCACTCCAACAAAAATTGCAACAACGTAAGAAACGTACATCACTATTATAGATTTCAGACTAAAGGTATAAAAAAGGTCCAAAACATTAGTGTTTACTGTCTGGTCTTCTCCAGATTCTTCCCTTGGCATGAGAATCAAAGAGAGAGTTCGATAATCCTCTTCAAGGGTCAGTTTTTAAGAATATTGAGACCACTCTGATGGCAAGATTTTTCAGCCTCATCCAAAATAGACATTCATTACAAAGAACCCAGGGCATGAACAAAATGATCAGCTAAAAGGAATCATGATAATTTCTTTCATGGCTCAATTCACAACCTCTATAAGATGATGACATCATTAGTTCAAAGCTAAATAAAAATTAAGTGAGACACCCTTTATTTTGATCCTTTCCGTATTTCTTTTTTGACCAATTTCATATACCAGAGATGAGGAAATTTTTTTTTTTTTTTGAAAGGGAGCCATTAATATGATAAGAGATCATTACATAGGGCAAAGAATTCAAACTGAATCTGCTGGAAAATCAGTTCTTCATCTATTGAAATTACTCTATCAAACCAATATGTTGGAAGGCAAACACTGGGAACTTGGAAGGCATTAAAACAAACACTTAGGAAGGCAAACCAATTTGAAAAATCAGCTCTCAGTGACAAACAAACACTTGGAAGATAAAAATAATTAAAAAATAAAAATCAAACCAATATCAATTCGAAAGATCTCAGGAAAAAAAAGTGGATAAGAGGGTACCGAGCGAATAATGGAGGAACAGCTAGATCCGGAGGACTAAGGTCAAAAAAGGAACAAGGGGCATAAATATCCACCTTTAGCGCCAAAAATCCCACATCCAGCCACTCCCTAGATGCTACCGCTCCACGAAACACCTTTCCACATGCAAAGCTGCTGGCTGTTCAACTGCCCCCCAAAGCCCCTAAACGCTTATGCCAAACACGCCCTCAATGTGCTTACTTCTTATGCCAACCAGCAAAGAATTGTTCTATGGAGTTCAGCAACCAAAGCTTGCTGTTAAGTACAGAGACGTTTCACATCGTACTAACAAAGAACTCTCTTTTACAGCCTTGAATTAGAGAAGATTCAAGTTGGTTTCCAGGTTTAGACAACACAATGTGAGTCTCACAGAGTAATGATTACTTGGCCCAACAAAATGTTGTGGCCAAACCATAAGAACTTGGTGGAACTAATTCTCGAGCAACAACCATCTGTGCACACATTCTTGCATTTGCATGATCAATGAAGTCTCATTCATCCCTTTGGGGGAGATTCTCTCCTCGACCCAATTTGAAGCTTTCCCAAAAAAGGGATTCCCAGCTTTTTCATGGACTCTAAGATGCCTTCCGCTTGAACTTCCATGCCTACTGACTTGTATAAAAGCACTGCAGCACTCATGATAAACTTATCCGGTGCTACGGATCCTTGTATCCTCTCAAAAAAAGATATACCTTCTCCTAAGCACCCAAAGTCCATGTATCCTCTTAGCATTGTTCTGCAACATACCAGATCAGGGTGCACTCCAGCCAAAAGCATGTCATCATATACTCTTTCAGCTTCACTAATAAAACCAGCTTTGGCAAAAGATGAGAGCAAGACATTATAATGAGAGGGGGAAGGAGACACCCCTTGTTTCTGCATAGACACGATTGCTTCTTTGGCTTTTGCATTATTCGAACTCGCTGTATAGGCTTGAATGAGAGCTAGATAAGTCAATGAATCTGGCAAGAAACCATCATTTCGCATGGCATAAAAAATTTCCTCTACTTTCTCAAGAAGACCTGCTGCAGCATATACACTGATCATGACATTGTAGCTTATCTGCATTTTCCAATGCGCAAAGGAAAAAAACACTTCAGTACATTGTGTTCACAGATACTATATATAACCTACAGTACGATATGCTTAATCAATTTCTAACATTAATATACAGATCCTGGGCATTGTCCATAAGATGTAGATGTTTTTTTTGGGGGGTGGGGTAAGATGTAGATGTTTACTTTTCCAGGCTTTATTCCTTCTTTCTGCATTCTGGAGAATAATAAAGATGCTTCATCACTCTTACCTGAAAGCAAAGGTTAAACAACACCATAAAGTTATTGGAACATTTTACTGATCTAAAATAAATCTAAATTTAATTAGTTGATTGCCCTGAATATATCCATTAAGGTCTGCAATCACAATCACGATGATTGAATACCAAACATCCAACAGATGATAATTCTTTTGAAACAATGACTTGAGATACTCGATACTTTGAACAAACAGATCTTTTGGAAAAGAGTGTCAAGAATCCAAGACACTGGAATTTCTATACTCTAGAGCATCAAGGTAAGGAATCACCACTTCAAATTAATAAGAACACAAAGAATCATCTAAAAGCTATGTTGAAGAATAATTACCAGCCTTTCCATATATGCCAATCATATTTGTATATACCCTCTCGTCTAAAGATAAACCCAGGTTCTGGGCCACATTGAACATCTCTACAGCCTTATCTATGTTCCTTCTTCTTGCATGCACACTGCACCAATTGTAAGATAAAGATATTGTTACTCTTATTTCATTACACATTATTTATGCTGCCTCCAAAGGTTGATAGTCTCAATAACTCACCTCATCATCGTGCTATATGTCTGAATTGATGGTGAAATCCCCATTGAAACCATACGATCATATATAGTGACTGCAAAATGCAGTTTTCCTATGACAGTAGAATACCATGTGTCAAAATTTTCACCAATGTGCACACAACAGTGGATAGATATGGGAGGTAGAAATGTAAAAAATAAGCATGCCAACCTGCTTCCAGCATTGCCTTTATAAAGGTGTTGTACGCAATGGTGTCAAGTTGCTGGTTGCTGTTAAAGCAACTATTAATAACATCCTCTGCTTCGCGGTGTTTATCTAGAGGGGGGGTGGGGGGGTAAACAAAAATAAAATTCTGCTTGAGAAAGGATGCCTTGGTAGTTGGTATAAAATATGGCTACGGGGAGGAGGAATAGGAAGAGGAAGAAGAAGAGTCGCCTTACAATTATTTGTCAAATGGTTCACAAGCATGCTTATCGTGACAGCACCCATATCCACCCCTTTGCGCATTGCTTCTTTGTAAATATGATAAGCATCATCTATCTTACCAATTCTAGTGCAGACAGCAACCATTGACTGATAAGTTTGTGCTCCAAGAGTAGATGATTTTTCCCAAGATAAAAACATATCTCTTGCTTTCTTGAGATTTTGTTGCCTTCCATATGCGGTAATCATAGAAGCCATTGTAGTATCATCTAGTTTTGCACCTAGCCTTATCAGGTGCTCATAAAAAGCCTCTCCTTTTGCTATGTCACCTAAACCCATATTTACAATAATAGTCATTAGGAAAAGCACTCAAACATACTCAAGTCAGTTGTCAAAATAAGTTAGCAGTCTGACCTTCACGAAAAAACTTGCCAAGAAGTTGACTGACAATATAAGAGCCATCAACAGTCGAAAGCAATGGACGAAGTGTATTTTCTATCTTCAGTTCATCAGAATTCGACAAATACAAACTAAGAATGAGAGAAAGAACATCAATATCAAGGGTTGATAAACTACATTCTGCCTCTTTTGCTTCACCTCTACTCAAAAGAAGTGTCTTTGCAGTTGTTTGAGTAAAATTATTGTTCTGAAATGACCTGCTAATGCTCATCTCTTCTAGAAATTGTTCCACATCAGTTAGCATACCCTCTTTTGCGTAGATCTTCATTACTGTTCTGCAAAGTTCATCATCAAATTCAACTCTGTCTCTTCTTATCTGGAGAATAAAGTCCTTGGCCTTCTCCCACAGCTTTGATGTCATGTACATGTTGAGCATGTCATTGCAACAGCCGGCATCAGGAAGGCCAGTTTTGAGAAGAGATTGAAATGCATTCTCAGCAGACCCTATATCCCTTTTCACTACATAACACTTCACCAAGACAATATATGCAAATCTAGAGTACAATATATTCTGAGCCCTCATCTGTTCCATTACATTTAATGCTTTCATATGATTCCCTGACCTAAGATGGACTTGAGCCATAGCTATATAAGTCTTATCATCGGTTAGGAGACCCCGCCGTGCAGTCAATTCAAAAGTCTTCTCTGCATCCTCAAAAAGACCAAGCTTTCCGTAAATCCTTATCATTATCCCAGAGATGACTTCATCTGCGGGAATTCTGTGTTCTGCCATTTCGGAAAAGAGGGAAAGGGCTTTGGAGTAGTCCCCAGTTCTATAGTACAGAGATAAAAGGGAAGCACAGGTGAAATTACTCGGAAGTACTCCCAAAGACCTCATATCTACATAAAGTCTCATAGCCTCATCCTTCTGGCCCTCTTTCACACTTGAAGTGATCAGTAGGGAGTAAGTCACCTCTTCAGGTACAAAACCAACACTCTTCATGTCATAAAAAGCTTGAAGAGCCTCCTTGTAAAGACCCAATTTCACTAGCGAGCAGATAACGACTGTCAACGTAAAATGGTTAGGCACCACTCCCTTGTTAGTCATGTCTCTCCAAACCTCTACCACGTTCTCATGGCGTGATTTCTTTTGCAAGGAGGACAGCATGAAATTATAAACAGCTAGTTGGAGTACCACTCCTCGTTCTTCCACGGCCGAATAAAACGATAACATTGCTTTATGGTGACCCCACCTAGCATATGTGCAGAGCAAGGTTCCACAAGCAACTTCATCGGGTTCACACCCAACTTCAAGCATTTCTAGAAATGTTTCTTCTGCCAGCTTAATCTTCCCAACTTGGCCATACGCGCGCAATACAATTGTATAGGCAATCACACAAGGGCGGTAACACAGCTGCTCCAGGTGCATTATTTACCTTAGTAAGTTGTCCAAATTCCACAAAGATTCTATTTACAAAGCATATATTTGACCAATTCAATCGTGGATGAAGAAATCAACAGATTAAACTCAACTGTCATTCTACAGCCTCATGAATGACTGGATTCTACAACTATCGATCAAGGAACCAAACTAATCATGGTTGAATTGGATAATTTAGAAAGGACAAAATTCATGAACGATTGGATTGGAAATGCAAACAAAGAATCCAAACCACTAACCTGCAATTTCATCCAGGCGAAGAAATCCCTAACCTGCATCCACCCCTTCTGCTCCTTCAACACCACACACATCTCACGGAAAGTCAGCTTGGCAACGAACGAAGCCATAGCCTCCCTCATATCGTAGCTCCCTTTGGATCTCTGCGAAAGGGCGCGGACGGTACGAACGGCGGCGAGGACGTGCTTGCCGTAGAGGTGGCCATTGCGGTCGTCCTCCAAGTACTGAACCATCTGCTCGGGGGAGCGGCGGATCCAGCGAGGGGTTTGGACAGCGGAGCCCTGGTTGCGGCGGAGAGCGCTGAGGTAACGCGCCTTGGATTTGATGATACGGCGGGCGTTGTCGTCGGAGAGAGGGTTTTTGGGGTTTTTCTGGCGAGGTTTGAGGTGGCTGCCGTCTTTGGGCGTCCATGGGTCTGGGACAACGGCGCAGGTGATAGTTAGTCGGCGGCGAGATCGGCGGCGGAAGGGGAGGGGGAGAGAGCTGGTGGTGGAGGAGGAAGGAGCGCAGATGGAGATGGAAAGAGGAGGAAGAAGAGAGGTCACGAGGGATACCATAGGCGGGAATGGGATTGGCTCTCTGATCGTGCTGCTGCTGCTCACTCACTTGAATTTTATCTTCTTCTGTATTTTAGCAGATTTTTTATGTTTTGATTATATTTTTTTTAAAAAATATTTATTATAATTATGTAAAAATTAAATCGAAAAATTGAATTGTAATTATGGAAGAATTTGAAAGAATAAATAATGTAAGAAGATGAAATAATTATTTATAAAAAAATCTTCGTTAGTATGTGGAAGTTGATATAAGCACATTTGCCTATAAATACATACCATTATCAAGAAGGCAAGACACACCATTTTCCTTCTTCACCATCTTCACCGTCGTAGATCCATCTCAAAATCAATATGATAATATGTTTTTCTCTAGCTTGGAAAATATGTCACTTTCTTCTGAATATGATTTGTCATATTACTCAGAAGTTCTCTTCTCAAACACAGAAAATTATACCCCAAATACTGTTAAAAGTGAAAATGCACAAGACTCACAGTCGATACCAATATATAACACCCAACTAGGTGTTGGTGATGCCCCAACCAGTGGTAGTGCATGCCGGCTCTCGTGGCCGATATGGGTCTCGTAGTCGAGGTCATGGTGGTGCTCGTGGTTGTGGTAAAGTTGTTGACGGTGTTGATGAAGTTCGTGGTCCTCACACCTACTGAGGTATGGAAGACGATAATCTCATTGTTAGCGCTTTTATTAACATCTCCATTGACGCGATCACCGATACAAACCAAGACTCGCAAGCATTCTGGGCTGGAATTTGAGCTTTCTACGAGGAGTATAGGAAATCACACCAATTGAAAAAGAAATATCGAAAAGTAAGGCACCATGACAAAAAAAAATCAACCTTAACGCCACTAAGTTTGTTGGTTGTTTTCGGGATGCAACTCATCCAAATTCTTCTCTTTTTTCACACTATTGCCCCCTCTCTTTGAACTTTGTGGGCCCCCCACCCCTCATTCTTTTCACTCTCTTCTCACGTTCTTTCCCTCTCAGTCAGACTTTGTGGTCCATACCCTCCTTTTCTCCTCCCTCTCTGTGCTTCGTGGCCCTCACACCCCTCCTATCTGCTCTCTCTCTCTCTTTCTATCTACGAAGTAGCTAATATCCTTTAAAAAGGGTTAATTGCGTCAAATATCCCAATCTTTATAGATAGTTGCGTCTAATATCCCGACCTTGTAAAATTTCGTAAAATATCCTGACCTTTGGTGTTAGTTGCGCTCTCTACCCTAGATAAGTATCTTAAATTAAAAAATTACACAAATAATGGAAAAATTACACAAAATCACCCATATTCGATTCCTTCTCTCGTATTCTCTTCGAAATCCAGAATTGTGTTGGGGCTTTTGTTGATTTGGGGTTTTTGTCCCTGATTTTGCACCAATCTTGACCAATTTTGGGTGGATTCTTCCTAGATCTCAAATCGGGGTACGTTGGTCCGAGTGGCTCTCGTGCTCAACACAAACTCTTTGGCTGGGCTGCTGGACCACAACCACATCGGTGGCGCTGGGAGGTGCTTCTCCCAGCTCCCCGACCGTCTCCGCTCGTTGGCGCTTGGTGGCAGTGTCACCGTATCTCGCTCTCCCGACCTGGGTGCAGTGAATATCCGTATTCGCTCGTGTTCTTTGGTGGTCAGGGGCTGCTCAACATTCCGCCTGGGCTACGTGGCGTCGTCGATGATGATGGTTGTCGTCTTCTCCGGTAGTATGTGGCGTCCTCTTCTTCTGCCTTGGTTCAGGCTCCAACCGGCGTTCTCTAAACGTACGGAAAAAAAAAAGTCCGTATCTTTGCTAGCAAGGATAAGGAGGAAAAAAAACAAAATTAAAAAAAAAAATTAATCAAATCTTTGTGCTTGCAGTGCAAGCATGAGATAAAAAAAATTTTGGGATTGGTTGGGCTCATGCAACTTGAATAAGGGCGTGTTTGGCAACGGGATGGGGGTAGATGGATGGGGATGGATTTTTGGGGGTGAAAGGAATGGGGATGGAATTTTGGGGTGGACGGGGTGGAGATTTGAAGCCACTTTAATCCTGTTTGTGTTTTAAAGTATTTGGAGATGAAGACACCCAAAAAGACACAATTGCCCCCACTAATTGACAGGAAAGGACGAAAATACCCCTCCCAACTCATCTTCTTCAATCGTCATCTTCTTCAATCCGGCGGTCTCCCTTGCTCTCCGGCTTGCTCACATGACTCAATGCTCTCTCTCGGCCAGTTCAAGCAATACGGACGAGAAGCACACTCAAGGAATCGAAAAGGGGAGTTGAAAGGAGGTTAGATACTCACTGAGTGGATTCGAGCTCGTCGGGTTCGTCGGAGAGCCGATTGGGCTTGACGGAGACTCGGGCTGCGCTTCTCGGCCATCGGTCTTCGCGAAGTGTAGGTGCGGAGGTGCTCGGAGGTGCTGCTGCACGAGGGAAGGGTTGCTTTGAAAACAGGGGAAAAGTATGTGACTTTGGTGGCGCTCGGAAAACAGAGGTGAAGGTGGGTGGTTTCTGGCGCTTACAAAAGTTGGTGAAGGTGCTGGTGTGGTGGCCGGCGACAGGAGGAAGGTGGTGGAGGTGGGTGATGTTTGGTGGTGGCGACGAACATGAAAAACAATGAAGAAAATGGCGGGTTTTAGGTTTGAAAGAATTAAGGGCAAATCTGGGCGTTTTACCTTCCTATCCCCTCCATCTCCCTTCAATCAGGTGGAGAAATCTCACCCGTGCACCCACTTCCATCCCTTTTTTCGCATCTCCTCCACCCCGTGCACCCCCTTGCCAAACATGGAGGCACAAACTTCGAAAACCCATCCCCATCCGCCCCACCCCGCGAACCCCCTTGCCAAACACACCCTAAGTCTAGAAAGGCAGGGGACTCCCCTGGGAAGAAAAAAGCTCTCTTTTGAGAGAAAGCAAACACCCCTTAGGGGGTCTTCATCTGGCGACCACCTCCCTGGTGGTCGGTTTCCTCCGCTGCAAGTGAATCATCCTCCTCCGGGAGTTTCAACCCTCCTTCGGGAGCTCAAACCCACCCTCTCCAGGTGTCTCAAAAGCTTGTGAAATCCCCAATTTTAGAACCCTAATCCTAAATGTCTTAACCTATTATTCTCAATCCATCCCTTTTGTGCTTCAATCGGCCTTATTTTAGGTTGATTTTGGGTTTTCATATTCCGCTTGCTCTGATTCGTTTGTCAATTTGGTGTTCAACGTCCCCTGCCTCTTCCGTGGTCAATCTTGTTCGACAACCTCCCGCTCCTTCGTTTTGGGTTGGAGATCGGGTTCCGGTTTCCTCTGGCGTTGTTGGTGGGTAGTGCTAGCTCCCTCCTCGAGTCCCCTGGCGTCTTCACCGTCGTTTCCTCCACCCTCTCCTCTCCTATCTTAGTCGCTCCCTTTTCCGACAGCTTTGTGGCTCCGTCCCATCGCGGGCGGCAGCGGTTGTCTGCTGCCTTCCCTGTGACTCGCCTCGCCGATGTGGGTGTCCTCTTGCACACCCCCTCTTCCTCTGTGTGTCGTCTTCGTCCTGTGCCGCCATCGTCTTCGGCTGGTGTCGGCACGAAATACTCCTTGTCTGTTCCACTGTGTGACAGCCTATCTCCTTGGTGTGCAAGGCTAGTTAATTTAGCCTTGCACGCCACGTTCACACACACACAAAAATCAACCCTTTTTCTTTGTCCTTGCGCTGCAAGGATGATGATGGAAAAAAAAAAGTCTTTGCCTGCAAGGATTGGAAGAAATTATGCCCGAAAGGGCCTTATTTAAATCCCGAAAGGGTTTGACAAAATACCCGAAAGGGTTTGGTTAAATCCCGAAAGGGTTGTTTCAAAATCTCGAAAGGGTCTGCGAAATAATTTGATTTTAGTAGTTTAAATAATTTATTCCCGGACTTCTGGTGTGGTTCGGGAGTTTGCACACATCTTTAGCCGGATGGTTAGTTCTTCCCTTTTTGGCCTGTATTTGTTCCCTCTTTTGGCGTCGGGTCGCTATTTTGGCGTTGGTGCGTTTAGTTCCGAGTTGGGTTGCAGTATCGGGCTTCCTGTATGATCGAGATGATCGTGGTTGTGTTCGTGGTCTTCGAAGATCCCTCATCTAGGTGGGGGCAACGTCGGTGATCCGCACTTCCTCAGGTTTTGCCCTTTTCGGTAGTGGGTTATTGTTCTCCGCCTTCTCGACGTCGAGACACCGTGGGAGTCGACGTGCTCTCCCATGTTCTCGGCATTCATGGCTCGTCTTGGACCTCCCTCGACTCCTCCGATGGCTGACGACTTATATGGGTTCTTAGGGTTGTTTCTTTCGTCGGCCTATCGAGTATCAGGTCTGTCCGAACTCGAATTTTTACCTTATAAAAAAAACAGGGAGCCCACACAAAAGTTGACACAAACGGCCAATGTTGCACGCATCAACATCCTCTCACGTTCATCCCACCGGAAACCCTAGCCCTGCTACACAAACACCACCGGAGACCCACAACGCCGCCAGCCCCGCCACCGGAAGCTCGCATCGCGTTCAGCCCAGCTCCTAGGATAGTGCGAATCCATCAACAAGGGAAGGTGGATGACAACCCGTGCACCTGAGTCGCGAAAGAGAGGATGAACCACCCGCAGTTCCTAAGAAAACCTCCGGCGACGACGATGAAAGAACAGCGACGAACAACAAACCTCGAACCACTTCTACCCAAAGAAACCACCCATGGTCGGCCTTGCTTTCAACCCGCCTCTACATGTAGCAGACCAAGGGAGGTAGGGAAGAAGATGGATGCGGCACCACCGCCCCCAAACGTGTCGCCATGTAGCCACACACCTGCGACCCACCTGAAAACACTCGCGGCGACGGCGAAAACGTAGCCATCTTCAACCCATAGAAACACCTCCGGTCGGCCATACCAGAAGAGCCAAGAAGAACCGAGAGCACCCTCGAGTCATCATCCTTAGACAACCTAGCGTTCAACCCAAATCAAACAAAAAATTAAGGAGCCAAGCATGGTGAGCACGATGAGACCGCTCGCTCAGCCCCTCTCAAGCCAAGCCCACTGGACCACAACGAAGTCGATCAACGCTACCAGGGAACCACGAACCGAACACGAGGACTGACCTTGCAGCCCAGCCCAAACTCGACGCCGGAGAGAGCCAGGGTTGAGAAACTCACTCGGAAGGCAAAGCCATAGCCACCCAGGTCCCCAGGGGTGCCATTGTTACCGCCCCCAACACACCGAAGTCACGCCCCTGACCACCAGCGACGGAGCTTCCATCCCAGCCAACACCACACCTCCAGTCAAGGCCACAACGCCACGAAAAGGGACCACCAAACCACCGGACCGAACACCAAGGCCCCAAAGAGCCCACGAACCTAACCCAAACCCCCAAAGATTAGAAACATAAAACCCATCGGATTTGTTAGAATTACGACACTAAAAGATTCTCTCTTAGTGCAATTAACATCCTCCGAGGAAAATTACGACACTAAAAGATTGTCTGAATGAAGAGATGAACAATCCATATTTTCGACACGACAGTAAACATATCCTGTTACACAATTTGTTGAACACTTATTTTACCTTGTAATGTTAAGCTCAATTTTTAAAATTATTTCACTCAAGGATGAAAGATTAATGTATCAATCAATTACAAGGACTGTCACATTAAGGGGTACACATTATGCAACAGGTGATCCCAATTGTCGACACGGCGAGTAACCTATCAAATGGGAAGAGCAACAACATATGACATATTCACAGATGGTATACTGGAACGCGAGCACAGCGAGCAACCTAGCGTGCTTGATGAAAAGTGAACAATCGCTAGGCTGCTAGTGAAAACTGCAATAGATGTGATTTACAAATATCACAAAGACATTATCTACCTTTTCAAGCTATTGATCAAAAGTAGAGAAGTTTCGTATTGTTGGCATATTAACAAGGAAATAAGCTAAGTTGAAATAGTACACTAAATGATTTGAAAGGCTCTATAGTGGTTTCCTTGGTACCCTTTTGCAGGTGAGCAAGTGGTTACATGACATGTAGGCGTGCATATTGCAATTCAATGGCGATATGTTCTTACAACCTGATCAATCCGTCGCCTACACAGAGGGCAGCTTGTCAACTGGGAAGAACAAGTCGTGCAAGAGCACATATGACCACACCTGCAGTAAAAACAGGACTCTATATTAAAACTCAGAGGTGATATGAGATTAGAAGAACTACTATAATTCTCATCCAGACCAACTATTAGATCGCATTTAGGGCTTAGAGGCTTCAGCAGAGCAACCATAAATTTAATTCAGAAAAATTGGGAAAAACTATTCCTTGCGATATTTCTGGACCGACTCAGCATGAAGTAAACTGTATCCTTGACATCCAATTTACAAACTCAGCATGTAGTGAGTTGTGAACTGGAGTTTACATAGGTTGTCAAGAAGATATTTTTGATTGAGACAACAAAAGCAGAAGGTAGCAAGCATGTAAGGTCTAAATATCAAAATGTTAAATCTTCAAAGATACTTGAGTTTACAACTTACGGAACAAAGACGGCATTGTACTGCTTCTCAAGGCATATGACACATATATCTGGCATCAGCCGGTCTCTCTTATCTTCTCCGTTTTCAGATTTTCCATTTGAACCTGGAAGAATAGAAATCATAAGAAAGAGAAAAGGGGTTACAAACAATAAAGATAAATCATCCATGAGTATTAGAGTATACCATCATCTTCATGCCCTTTTTTTGCTGCTGCTTCGAGAACCCTGCCAGGACAGTAACCAGATACTTGTCAGAAAAACACACTTTTTCATCAAAGGCTAATATTAGTGTCTCGCTAAACGAATGATGTAATATAAAAAATAAATCTGATGAAAGCCTTCAAAAATATTGAAGTCCTCACTACATGTTCAGGGCAACAACTTTCTTGCATTAGGTCTTTGGAGTTGGGATTCAGTAACCACTCAGGTTTCTCTTATTGCTCACTTATTCACATCGAAATTCAAATTTTTGTTGTTGCTCATTATTTTTCATTATATTTGCAAAGATGCTCATTCAAACATTTATCCGAACAAAGATCAGAAAGAAAAGAAGCAAAGAATACCTCTGCTGCAATTCCCAGCGGCGCTTCCTCTCCAAGAAATACCCAATAGCATGCTTAGTTATAAGACAAACACCTAGTACAGATAATCCCATCGAGGCAAACTTACACCACCTGACATACATGTTTTTAAAAAGTTGTATGTTATCATAAAGCAATAAGAACTAACATAATGTTAACATAAAGCAATAAGAAACAACATAATGTACTACCTCGTCCATCTAACTAAATTTGCAACGAGTTGATCAATGGTTATTTGTGATACATAAAATGGTCCCCGTTTTGGTCGCTGAATCCGAACAGTTCCAATATCATCTTTAACAGCCTGGACAGACATTATAAATATGCATGAGAAGCCTAAATGTATGTCCTTAATGGAGCTGAAAGGTTAGTCCAATGTTTCCCTCACATATGGACATTTTGAGCCAAAAATAAAAGAGACAAACTGGCACCTTGACTAGGTCTATGGTGAAGGAACAAATTAATTTGAAAAGTAACTGTCAAATGAATTTAACATAATGAAACATATCATTATCGTATTATGACATACCTCTCCAACAACGGTCAATAGTGCCCCAGTTGGAAGGACTCGTTCAATACGCTTGACTCCAAGCATCTACAGGATTACAATCGGTCAGAATAAAGTCATAAACAGTCCACGATACATTTTATGAAACTTACATCACTAAGGGAGTACCTTAAGACCCTGCACATAATCTCGCACAACAGGTCTTCCTGATTCTTCTAAGACCTCACTTCCCACTGCTAATTCCAAACCTGTGGCACCACGTGCTCCAACAACATACGCGCGACCAGTCCCATCATCCTTTAAAAGAGAAGCAAAAAAAGTTCATTGTAGGAATATATAACATGAACCTCAGCAATTTCACAAAACTCAATCACAAAATGAATACAGTATGAAGCCTTACCAAGTACCAAGGAACTTCCTTGCTCATGGAGAGCATTAAAGCAGAATCTTGTACCCAGGAGCCAGCATCATTATGTTTGAGAAAATGTTGCTCAGCCTGAAAAACACATTCTCAACACTTGAACAATGCTGAAAAAAGTAAAAAATAATCATTTGCAAGAATATGATCTTGCCATTATTTGAAGAGAATATCAGCTTACGGTTTCTTCCACTATAACACCTCGTAAGCCGCTATACTCACAACTTATAGGAGTGTCAGAGCCAACTTTCCCAGAAACAGAAACAACCAGAGGAACAAAGTTGCATGCAGTGTCGAGCAGCAGTGCTGAATGGCAAGGCAAGAATAAAGCAAGAAATGAACCATCAGTGGTGAAGCAGAGAAAAAAAACACACACAATAAACATTATAGGAAATGCAAACACACGTGCAATATGCTTTGATAAAGAGAAAAATCATAAGGAAGTACACATTGCATTTCATTTTCCATAATCATAATGGACTTCAAGGAGTTCAAGCAAAACCCTGTTCAACATGCGGCTCAAAAGCGTGGTATGTTTGTGCATAAAAAGATTTCTGGAAGATAAACTACACTGCACTTTCATCTTCTAAAGCATAAGGCAAGTAAATGAATCAAGTAACTCCTATTCACATCCCTCAAACCTGAAGCTGGGAAAAGGGAAATAACTGAGCTGGTGTGGGACCTGAAGGTCCTGAACACTAGTATAGCAAGTCCAGTCAAGCTGAGGAAGTAGCAGTTAAGGGTAGCGTATATCAATTTGGGGATAGGTGGAAAACTGAAGAGATACTCAAGGAGAAAAGAAAGGACCAAAACGAAAACTAAGCATGGCAGATGCTGGGATAACTGAAGTTCATGCAACAATCACCCACAATAAGAAAATTTTCCATAATGTCAAATTCACTAATAAGGATATATAAGAATCTGAATTATATTGAAGAAGGCATTGGTTTGAGCTATTTCGTGGGATGAATATGTTGTATGCTTTGATGGAAAATTATGATATAATATGAGATGGATGTATGCATGTTTCATCATAATATATTTGAATAATGTATGATTGGAATTGATCAAGTTGATCTTGTCAAGTATGCAGAACTTTGAATCTTATGTTTCCAAATGAAGTAGCCAGGGCATTTATTGAAACGGAGGCGACATTGGGATGAAGTCTACGATTTCTTGGAAAGAAATTATGAAACAAAGGATAAAAGAGTGACCAAACCTAAAGAAAACATTAAATTCTCTCATAAACTTGTGTAGGCACATTACTTGAGCTTGATATGACAAGCAGACGCCTACAAGGAAATGATGCATGGTGTGGGAAAAAAATGCCCAAACTGGGGATGAGCTGGAAATAGGAGCATGGCAAGCAATCATGTGGAATCCAGTTTGATCAGATGCCCAACTCTAAATGCAATTCTATTCAGCAAATATGAAAGTTCCTTTTTCCATTAGAACAGAGGTTAAGAAGGTTAATTCGGGGGACGAATCATCCCTGGATTCTCCTCCTTTACTTGATTGACAGCTAGAAATTAAAAATCAGCTGCTTTGAGTCTTTGAACCACCAAATATGATGAATATTGTCAAAGAAACCATTTGATTGCTTCAGTGATCCTAACCTAGCGAAGTACTGAAAATTGTGATGAGATGGTTGATGGTGCAGGAGGGAAATCGATGGCCTATTGGTTGGCTTAGATGAATTATATTTACAGTGGCAGATCCCACAGCAATCCACTCACTTAATGGCTTATTGTTAACCAATTCGAAAACGAATCTAAGACAACTAGAGCAATCAACTCACCCAAATCCCTCAACTGATTAACTCGAGTGACAGATCCCAGCGCCTCCGCATCCCTGTAAACAAATTACACAAATCCTGAGCCACGAACCGATCAATTGCCGAAAAATGACTAGCGAGAAAGAAAGGGGAAAAAGAAATGACCTCTTGGAGTTCCTGCCGAGAAGGTAAAGAGCAGTAGCGCTAAGACAACAGCTAATTCCACCCCATGGGAGCATTTCCAAACAAACCAGTAAACCCAAAAAAAAATAAAAAAAGCCCTAATTTGTCGATCGCTAAAGATGAATAGTGCCTCGTTTCACCATTGCGAGGCAAATCGGGAGTGTGACGGAGAGAGAATCGGAAGGAAAGTGGATAAGGGAGATGGAGGGAGAATCGGATGCGAGTCGTGGGAGACGGGAGGAAGAAAGCGCGAAGAACACGTTGAGGTTGGCGATGCTTTTCCTATGACCACGCAGAAGGCCACAGCGTCCAGCCAAGCCTCCAAACTTCTCAGGCCACTCCTTTTTGTCGTTCTTCTCCTTATCCCCTTCTTTAGGGTAAATTACCTTTTTCTTCCGTAACTTTTGAGATGACTTAAAAAAAAGGATGATATACCGCTAATTTTTACTATCTCCACCGCTAACGACCGTTCCGTGTTGCGGTGAGTTAATTACGAATAACCGAACTCACCGCTGTAGTGTGGTGGGTTGGGGAGATTGAGACAAAAGCCAACCGTTGTATGGTGCGGTGGGATAGGAGATTGGCATAAGCCACCGTACATGGTGCGGTGGAGCCAAAATAGGATAAATATAAATTCATGGTTTAAGAAGACAAGATATTTGTGTTGACTTGATGGTTTGAAGGTGTTCCCTAGTGTAAGTGGTTGCGGCTTCGAATCTCACTTGCTATAGTAATTAAATCAAGCCCATTAACCCCAGCGATGGTCTGATGAGGAAGGAAAGGGCACTAGCGTCTAACAAGCGCTCTCTCCCTCTCCCGTCGAAGTTGCCTCTTTCAATGGATGAGAATTACCGAACTAACAACCCTTTATTTTTTTCAATGACTTCGTTTATTTTATTAAGAAATTATTATGAGAGGATACTATTTACCAAAATATTTAAAATTGTCCGACCGAATTGTAAAACACGGTTTCAATTCGCGTCTTTTCTTCGTTAAAGGTCAAAAGTTAAAAAAAAAAAAAAAAAAAAAATCCTATAAATGTGACCCAAATCACATCTTTCTCTCTAATTATTCTCTCCATCAAATAAACGAAAAGCCGAAACCGTATCTTTCTCTATAATTTTTCTCTCCATCGAATAAACAAAAAGGCAAGTGATTTTGGAAAAAAATAATTTAAAAAGCATAAATTATGGTTTATTTGCTTTGGTAACTCAGCATATACCACAATAGGAGAAAATCTAAGTACAAATGAAATGAAGTCAAGTTCTCAATTATATTTTCATCTAAACTCCCTCGTCTCCACCATTCTCATTGGGTTTGCAAATAAACATTGTTGGGGGGGGGGGGGGGGGGGGGGTGTTAGAGAAAAAGACGCGGTTTGAGGTTGCGTTTCTAGGGTTTTCTATATATTTTTTTTTTCCATTTTTAGACTTTTGATCTTTAGTGAATGAAAGATACAAATTAAAACCATGTTTTACAAAAACGTAAATTGGAAACGCTAAAGAGGGCAAAATGGAAACCCTAACCTACTCAAGGAACGCGCCTCAAGCGCGGTTTCTCAAAGGTGATTTCCGCCGCCTTCATGGTTCTTCCTCCTCCCTTGTGCCGACCGGCCGCCGCCTACGATCCCTAGTGACCCCCGATTCCGCTCACCTGCGAAAGCCTAAAGCCTCTCCTGCCGCTACCCCTTCTGCGCCCTCCCTGGGTTTGCTTTGCATACTCCCTGTGCTGATCCGGAGAACCTGCTCTACTCGTCGTCTTCCCGTCCTTGATGGGTTTTGCCCTTACCAGGGAGATCTAGAGGCGGTGGAGCCTCCGGATTCGATCTCGTTTTGGCGAGATTCATCCGCTTGGAGGGTGTCTCAGCCCTCTGTCCGGGCATTTCTGTGGGTTTGGAGGGGCTGGTGGTGGCCGCGCGGGCGGCGTCGCTTCCGTCGGTGGTGTGGGCGGCTCTCCGGTCTTCTTCTCTTTCCTCCGGTATGGTCCTTGTCTCTCCTATGGTGTCTGAACTATGTCAATTTTCTCCCGCTCGCTTCTGCTCACCCAAACACACTCCTTGCTCGCCAGCTTCTTACCAATTTTAATCATATGAAAATATGCAATTGGGATTACAATCCCGCTAGTACTTGCGTTGCGATTTTCGAATCGTTGGATTACCTCATGAATTCGCTCTCGGACCTTGCCGTCTCTTCTAATTTCTATCGATTTCGATTAGTCATGTGTTTTGTTCATTCTCAATTTACTCTACCAGGTATTTCATTTCTGATGGTTTTTGAACTGTTTTGGAGCCTCACCTCGGTTTCTAGGCTTTCTTTTGTGGTAAGACTTACTGTCTCATGCCCGTCAGCCACTCGGGTGTATGGAGTACTCGTGCTCTTGCTGTTGTGCTGTGCTGTTTGCAATTTAGCTATGAAACCCACTGACAAGTCTTCTTTCTGCAGCTTTGCCTTATCTAATTACATGTTGTCTCATTTGCTTCTCCCTGCTCCTTACCTATATGCATTTTACTTGCTGGCTGTCCTCTTGCCGCTGCTGTCTCTGTTCTCGTTTTGCAGGTCTTCTCTCTGCTGCTATTTCTCTTCTGTTTGCAGGTGTGCTGCTCGGGCCCTTGTGATGGGAGACTGTAGTTGCTGGTGGTCTCTACTGTCTCGACCTTTGCTTGATCAGCTTCTGATCGACTTGTGGACTCGCCGCTGCTTCCGTGGTGTGTTTCATGAGTATTGCCTTCGCAGGCTTACATTCTTAAAGTCCAACTTTAATGGCTCACAAGCCCCTTATGAAGATATTCTTCAATCTACTAAGCCCCAAAAGGCATCAGTTACAATTATAAGTACTTGTATTTATGTTTTTTCACTCAAACAAACCAACATTGTAACCTCTTGTGCTTTATGTATACAATGCCTTGCCAAGCCTTGTTTCTTCTACTGTGGTTTCTTTTCTTTTTTGATCCGGGTTTATTACAAATCCCTTAATTGTTGTCACTGCCCTCAATTGCTAAGGGCTCAGAACTCTCTTGTGTTTGGGGTAGCCTTTACATGGCACTTACAGATCTTTCTTCAATCGACTCTTGCTCGCTGCATTATGAGGATACAACCTCTTCAAAATCAAAGCACTATCATTAGCATTAACAAAGGCACATACATTCACCAAAATCAAATATATGCAACTACAGTTGCAATTTTCAAACACTCACGGATTCAAGAAGGTTTACCATGAATATATGCTCTTGGAATTGTCGTGGCCTAAAAAGGCGTAATTTTTGGACTAATACGGAACTATTCTGTAGAAATAACTATATCAACGTTTTAGCTCTTATGGAAACTAAGACGAATAAACCCCCACTGGATTACTCGTGGAAAAAATGCGGTTTCTCGAACATCGCCTTCGATCCTGCTATTGGCTTCTCGGGTGGGATCTGTCTGCTATGGAGGGATCTCCCACCTGACGAGGGTGAAATCTTACTCATTTCAGTAAATCACAAATTTATACATATCAACTACCATGACAGCAGGTTAAACAAAACATTTGCTTTCATTGTCGTCTATGCCCCTCCTGATTATGTCTCATTTGGACATCCCCTTCTGTATTCTGGGCGATCTCAACGACATTGCCATCCCGGACGACAAACTTGGGGGCATTATCCCGTCTCAGAGAAGGTTCTTTAGGCTTCAAGAGCTCAAAAACAACCTCTTGCTTCAAGATGTACCCACTCACGGGGGAAACTATACCTGACAGAGGAAAAAGACTGGCTCACCAAACAACAGTTTTGCCAAACTGGATCGTTTGCTCGCACAGAGTGAGGTCATTACAGCCTACGACGGCCTACGGGTTAAGATTTACCCCTTCACTTCCTCGGATCACGCTCCGATTTCCATTGATCTACGTTCCCCGACGCAACTCCATAAGAAACCCTTCCGTTTCGAATTAGCATGGACGACCAAACCGGAGTTTAAGAATATTGTAAAACAAGCGTGGCGTGTTAACCTTGCGGGTTCCAACCTATTTAAATTGGTCAAAAAGACGACTTTGCTTAAAAAACTGGCTAAAAAATGGCACAAGCGTAACTTTAACAACATCCACAAACAGATCTACCAAACTGATGAAGAGATTCTGCGCTTACAACAGATTTTAATTAAGGACCACATACCGGACATTGCTATACGACACAACAGATTACAAAACAAAAGAGAAAGAATGCTCGACTTCCAGAGGCGCTATTGGAGCCAAAGAGCCAAACTCAAACACGCAAATTTAAATGATACAAACTCAGCTTATTTCCACCGTATCGCCTCGGCAAGACGGGGAAAGAAAATTATCAAACACCTAATTTCGGATTCTGGATTGCATCTAACTGATCATAGTCTCATTAGAAATGAGTTCGCCTCAACCTTCTCGTCCCGCTTTAAGTCTTCCTACAACCATGACATCTCCTTTAGCAACGACCTTGATGTCATCGGTAGTGAGATTTCTGAGGATGAGAATTCCTTCCTAACCTCTGCAGTTACAAATGGCGAGATAAAAAACGCCTTGTTCTCCATTAAAGCCGATAAGGCTCCGGGCCCTGACGGTATGCCGGCAGGTTTCTATCAAACCTACTGGGACATAGTTGGTCCATCCGTTATAAAAGCAGTTAAGGCATTCTTTCATTCGGGGAAAATGCTTCGTCAAATAAACCATACTTTCATTACCCTGATCCAAAAGATAGATAATCCTGAAACAGTCAACCATTTTAGACCTATCAGTCTATGCTCTATAGTATACAAGATTATTTCCAAAATACTGACCAACAGGTTATCGAAAGTTTTTGATAAACTAATCCATCCTCTACAAAGTGCGTTCACCAAAGGCAGGTCTATTCAGGATAACATTCTGATTGCTCATGAAATTTTTCATTCATTCAGAATCTCCAAAGCAAAATGTGGCTACATGGCAATCAAACTGGACATGGAGAAAGCATATGATAGAATCGAGTGGCCCTTTCTTTTCGCCGTCCTACAGAAGTTCGGTTTTGATGAGAAATTCATTCTTTGGATCAAAGAATGTGTACAAACAGTTTCTTATTCTGTTCTTATAAATGACGAACCATCTTCGCCATTTATACCATCTCGGGGTTTGAGACAGGGTGACCCTCTCTCTCCCTTTCTTTTTATCCTCACAGCAGAGGTGCTGGCTAGAACGCTACATCGACAGGCGGACGTCTCCAAGGATCTTGGTTTCTGTCTTGGGAAGGGGGGCGTTAGGGTTCCGTTTCTGGCTTTCGCAGATGATATTATGCTTTTCGGTAAAACCAACCAGACAACATGTAACAATCTGTCGAACACAATCCGCCGATTCTGTCTTATCTCGGGACAAAAAGTAAATTTGAATAAATCTAGCTTCCAAGTGTCAGCTGCCACTACAGCAACAGCAGTGAATACTGTTTCAACGACTCTGGGAATCCCACAAACCAATAATCTCGAAAAGTACCTTGGGTGCCCTATCATCAACGGAAGGGTTAATCGCGATACCTTCGCGGATATTATCCTTAAAGCAAAACAACATATGTCCAAATGGAAAGCTTCCTCTCTGTCAGCTGAGGGGCGTAAGGTTCTCATTAAGTCCAACCTCAGCGCCCAACCGATCTTCATTATGCAAGCCTTCATGCTCCCCTCTTCGATTCTGCATGAACAAGATAAAGTCTACAGACAATTCTTTTGGAACAAAGGGCCAAATGCTACTCCCCTTGTCAGTTGGGACAAAATTTGCTCAGATACCTTGTCTGGTGGTTTGGGTATCTACAAAGCTGAGACTATGAACCTAGCATTACAAATGAAATTATTATGGAAAATTATTGCGGAGCCTACCAATATCTGGGTTAGGGTCATCTCTGCAAAATACCTAAAAGGGGCTACACTTATGGATTATGCTAAGAAAGGCAACACTTCGTGGCAATGGTCAAAACTGGTAGCCATCAGGCATTTATTCAGACCGGGGCTTCGTTGGTCTATAGGGGATGGTCGCTCAGTTAAGTTCTGGACTGACAATTGGGCTCTCAATACCCCATTACTAGATTCTGCCTTGGTCCCAATCGAGGGTACGACAGCGAGTTGGTCTGTAGACCGCTTTATCACTAATGAAAATAAATGGAATATTGATGCCATAAACAATGGGTTACAGAATTTGCTCACACCAGCTATCATTAATAATATCACAGATATTAAACTTCCAGATAACAATTTTTCGGACAGACTCTATTGGGGGCCTAGTAGGGATGGTTGGTTCTCGACTAGCTCGGCCACATCAATCATCCCGTTGCACGATGGGGACCCTCGTTTCGATTGTCATTGGCTCTGGAAACTGGACATTCCTCATAAGATTAAACATTTCCTTTGGAAAATCGCTCGTGATGGTCTGCCGACGTCAGATCGCCTACAACGCTCTCATGTGGCGGTTCCGTCGGGTTGCTGTTTCTGTGGCGGTTCAACGGAGTCTACCTACCACCTTCTGCTACAATGCCCTATGACCATCGCTCTTCTGGCGGATCTTCGTATTGATTTCCCAAACCACCATAACAACACTAAACCCAATACCATCCTTAATCATATCTTTATTTCAGCTGGTAAGAAGGTTACAAATAATCTTGCCTTCGCTTGGTGGAGTCTCTGGTTCTTTAGGAACCAGCTGGTATTTCAACACACCACGTCGACTTCTTGTCAGGCAATTGCGCTCTTCTGTAACACTAGCAAGAGTACTTGGGCGGATCGCTTGGATAAAATAGACGACACTCACACTAAAACATCAAACGTATCCTCGAGGGGCTATAACAACGGAATTACTGCCTCCGAGAATTCCAGGATCCACTCTCAAGCCTGGGAAAAACCTCCACCAGGATATCACAAACTAAACTTTGACGGCTCTTACTGCCTGTCGGGGGCGGGGTCCTACGGCTTTGTCATCCGAGACCACCGAGGGCAATTATACTCGCTTGGATCGGGCACTTGTAATAACACATCGGCGGTTTACGCTGAAGCGTTAGGCCTTCATATGGGTGTTGCCAGGGCTAGATTTCTGGGCATTCAAAATCTCTTAATAGAAGGAGACTGTTTGGTCGTCATAAAGGCTCTCCTGGGGGACTGGTCGTGCCCTTGGAATATCGAGCTGCTGATGGCTGATACAATAATAAATCTTAAATTTATCTCTAATGTTGCTATTCGTCATATTTTCAGGGATTCTAATGTGGTTGCTGACAGGATTGCGCGTCTGGCTTACTGCATCCCTGCCGATGATAGCTTGGCTACTAATCCAGAACTTCGTGTTCTCGTCCGCTCAGCACTTCAAAAATGGGGTATCGAACCTCGCAAGTTGCAAGCAAGGGGTTATATATATATATAAGAAACGAATTTTTTTAATGTAATTCGAACTTGGCGTGCAAGGGTAAACTTAACCCTTACATGCCAAGCAATGCCAGCCAAGAGAAAAATACAGAAGAATCTCAAAAATCCCGGACCTCCTTGGAGCCCAAGGAAGGTCGAAGGGAGAGGGAACTTGGAGATGGACAAGCCGAGGTGATCCCACCCTCGCAGCAAAGGGCAGGCTAAAACGGGCTAAGACCAAGGGTTTTGAAGGGAAGGGATGGGGTTAAATCAAGAGACCCCAAGGAAAATTGGAGGCTTCGGCAGGGGGAGGAGGAGACAGAGTACGTTGGCGCCGATGAAGGGATGTGAACGACGAAACACCGGCGAGGATAGAGTTGAGGTTCGGGGCTAAAGAGGGCAAGGGATTAAAGATGAGAGGTTAGCAATCCGGCCACCAAGAGCGAGGATTAACTGTTAGGGATGCTATTCGAGTCGAATGATCCGAGTACCTAGGTGTTCATCCTTTTTTCGTTTTTTATCGAGCCGAGCCTAATTTTTGTTTCGAGCTTAGAAAACTAATCATACTCGGCTCACGAGCCTTGTGGGAAGCTCGAGCTTGTTTTTCTCATTTTTATTTGAGCCGAGCTCGAGCTCGTTTTTGTTGAAAGCTCGTTTTGAGCTCATTTTGTTGGATGCTCGTTTGGAGTAGACCTGAGCATGGGCCGGGCTGGGCGGGCTTGGACCGGGCCTATGACAATTTAGGGGCCCAGTGTACCAGGTCGGGCTTGGGTTAGGCCCGATTTATAGGCCTACTACCTTGTCCAAGCCCGCCCTTGTTGGCGGGCCGAGCTGCCCAGCGGGCTTAGCGGGATTGTTCATCTAAAACAACAAGTACATAATATTAAAATCCAATACAATAAAGTCCACACACCATAATATTTTTTTTTTGAACCGGAAATAATTTGGCCTTAGGGGGGACCCTAAAAGCCAAGAGCATCCAAACGGATGAGAGAACAGAGCGAAGAATCGTCGGGGCTAAAGTGGTTGTGCATGGCAAAGTTCAGATGCGAGAGATGGTCCGCAACCTGGTTTGCCTCGCGATAGACATGACGAATCTCGACTGAAGAGAAGAAACCCAGCGAGAGTAGACTGTCCGAGACAATCATTTCAGAGTCTCCCGAAGGCTTCCCAATACCTTTTAAACTGTTGATGACGGTTATGTTGTCTCCTTCTATTTTCAAGTCAGATATTTGTAGTTCTTGTGCGACCATGATGCCTTTCCAAACCCCAAAGCTCTCAGCACCCACAACAGACGGGATTGGGCAAGGGCCGCAGCCAAAGAAGATCGGGGTACCCTTATGATTTCTGATTATAAACCCGTAGGAAGCAGACCTATAGGTCGAAAGATCTCCATCAAAGTTAAGTTTGTGTTTTCCATTCGAAGGGGGTTTCCATTTTGTTTTATTCCTACGTTGGGTTGTTGTCAGTGTGTTGTTTGGTTGTGTTCCTTTAATTCCTTCATGGTCGTCTTTGGGTTTGGAGGATTTCCATAATGTTATTTGTTCCCTAATGTAAGACCTAATACGTCTCACATCCGGGTGAATATTGTCAAAGAGTGTCTTGTTCTGGAAGTACCAAATTCTCCACCAAGCAAAGGCAAGAGTGGCAAAGCGATGCGTGTCTATGTTGTTTTTGATATCTTATATTGTGTTGTTTAGGGACGTGCCTTCCCTGAAGGCAGAGGTTATTTTCATGTACAGTGCTGGATCAATTGAGAGAATTGTGTCTCTTGTAATGGGAGAGTCCCATAGTAAGTGTGGAATATCTTCATAGCTCGAGTCACATTGCAGATAGTTAGTTGGGATGCCTATTCGCCTGGATGCTAGTTTGGAGGCTGTTGGTATGCCATTTTTTGAAATCTTCCAGAGGAAAGATTTAATCTTTGGTGGGATATCCATGTACCAAATCCATCCCATGTTTGTTTTTTGGTGTTGTTTTATGCTACTCATCATGTCTATTGCTGATTTGGTGGAGAACGAGCCATTTTTGCTCCACTTCCAATAAAGTATGTCCTTATGTATGTTTTTTTGGTATTGGTGTTAGTTTAATATTGTCAATTACTTCTTTAGATAAATGCTGTAAGACCAAGCTATTCAGTTTGTCGACGTCCCATAATATTAAAATGGAATAAACACCAACGGTGTGTTCTCCCTACACATCCGCAAGGATTTCAACAACAATAAAATCTACTAACAACACTAAAATCAGGTGCAACTGCTGTCATTAGATACTTAAAGCATCGTTCCTCCACAATACTAAATGGTATCACAAACAAACAAATAGCTTCATGAATTTCTTCTAAATTAAGAAAAGGCTTCTTCAAAGACATATTTTCAGCACTGCTATTAGAGACACTGCCAACAATGTGAAAAATTTTCATGCTCTTCTATTTACGCATAGTGCATTTTCCTAAATGTCTTGACAAATGAGAGGTGCCACTACTAGTATTTGCAGTAAGTTTTTTCTTACAGTAATTGCAAATAGCATCGATAGTCCCATTATCTTTTACCTCTCTCTTCATATGGTTCCACACATCGGATTAGGCCCGTGGTTTGCCCTTTTCAGTGAATTCAGCTTGCGAGTTTGAAGGATCGTTTGATGAGACAGGAGTGCTCACCGTCTCAGATTGGCTCTCCATGGAAAAAGAAACTGTAAAATAGATAAATAAGAGGCATATCACAATATTGTAAAACAAAATCAAGACCAGAGATTCAATCGAAGACAAAATCACTCGCGAATAGAGATTGAAGACAAATCACGAACCTGAGATGTTGGTGCACCTTCGCCCTTCGGGTATGGAGATTGGAGAATAACAATAATAGATCGAGATTTTTGAGGGAGATTTGGGATGAATCACGACCAAAGATTGGACATTGGAGACAAGGAAGAACGCTTTTGGCCTCTACGAGCGGCTAGGGTTCTCACTTCACAGTTCACACACTGCAAATGAAAGTGAAAAAGAGGAGAGAGAGATTGCACCACCAAATTGCCTATTTTATTAAATTGGCCCTTTCCCTCTGTCGACAAAAAAAAAATTGGCCATGATTTCACACAGTCAAATAGTGTTCACTTTATGTCTATATGGCTATATATATAGGCTATACCTCCTTTTTCTACCAAAAACAAAATTACGTAGTATGTATATATAGGATTATATAAATATACATATAAATATATAATATTAAATATTAATATATACCGGACGGGCCTATCGGCCCGGTTGGGCCTCATACTCCGCCCAAGCCCAGTCTGGTGGGCCTATCGGGCCGAGCCTGTCGGCCTAATAGGTAGAAAAAAAGATAAATCATGTCATCCTAATTAATGAGTTAGAAAACTTATCTTTTTAGATCAAATAATCTATCCAATATTTGACCAATTATTCTACTTTTTAGATCAAATTGAATATAATATATCTATATATAAATTTGTATTATGTTGTCAAGATTCTACTCAGTAAAAGATAAAGAAAAAGAAGGAATATTTACCTTTTAGATTAAATTAAATATAATATATTTATATATGATTTTATTTTTGTGAGCCACGCTATTTTGGTTTTAATTTTTTGAACCACGCCAATTAATAATCTAATATAATATTTAATATAATAAAATATAATTTATTAACAACAACTGCTTGAACACGTAGCTCTTCACCACGCAGCTGCCCCCACTGCCAGAAGCTCCGGACTGCAGCAGCCTTACCATCGCCGGCGACCCACCATAGCTGCTGCGCGAGGCTCCCCCGCCAGCAACCACCCCAACCCTCTCTCTTCCGAAAAAATTAACACAAGGACCCTAAATTTCCATTATTTTTCAAAAAATTGGTGAGTGTTCATCTAATAATTCCCTTTTACTTGGATTTGCTTGATTATTCCATTAATTTGGTGATTTATGTGAGATTGCAAATCCTAGGGTTTATTTTGGGTGAAATTGATTTGGGGGAGATCATGAATTCGGGTCTAGAGTCTCTTTCGGTGATTAATATCTGCTTATTTGTTAATGTGTTGAGATTATTGCATACTATGGTGTGGTTTTGTTGTTGGGAGATTGTGGGTTTGAATGATTTTTGGAAATATGGAAATTTTGGGTGCTTGAATTTGGTGATTCATGGGGTTGAAGCTTTGCTTAATTACATAGAGCCAGGGATTATCTTTTGATGAAAAATTAATCTATGTATTTGTGGGACTAGCTCATGACTTGATGTGTATACTTGTTTCACACTTTCATATGGCATGGATCTTTGTTGAACTATTCATTTAAATTTGTCTTATATTTCATGATTGAGAAATTCAGATTATCAGCCTAATGATCTTGCTATACTTGTTGATGTCTGTTCATCAATTTGGATAGTGAATGCTGAATGAGTTATGGCCATTAAATTGAGTTTAACAACGCATTTTCCATTCCCCTACAAGTTTCTCTATCCACCCCTACCGACTGAGTTTTTCAAGTGCCGATTTCAGGGGTTTCTCTTTTTTGTAGGAGCTTCTAGGGCATTTGATCCTTTTTCAGTTTTGGATAGTTGGTGCTTCGACCTTTGATAGTTCGACTGGTGGTGTTAGTTTACTCCCTTTCACGATTCAGCCACCTCAGGTAAGTGCACACTCTCCAGCTACTAGTTGAGCAATTTAAGGCTTTCTCCGTGGTTCAATTTTTTAGGAAAGATAAATCAAGAAAGAAAGTGCAAGGGAGAAAAACATTTTTTTGTATTTGTTGCATGAATATGTCAGGTTGTATATTGTAATGAGTAGACGAGTCAACCCAAGTCCAACAAATGTAACAGGAAACATAAACAACTGTGAGATGGAGATTGAAGAAAGTATAGATAAACAACATAATTTAGTGTAAGATTTTTAGGTGAGTTTTTAACTTACCATATAGTGTTGAAAATTTGTATGCCTACTAACTGGTAATTTCATCTTCGAGCTCTTTCCCACTATTTCTGATTCTTCTCATTCTCACGGCACCACTTATTATTCACAGTCAATTTGAACTGCCTGATTTCTTTGTTTTGGATAAAGATATTATTCTTTTGTTCTCTCTAGTTTCTGTGTAATTCGCGACACTTGTGGTTGAGATATTTGCTACTGTTGTATATGAGTGCGAATTTGATATGAGAATTTGTGATTGATATCTTCTATTGAAAATCTTAGGGTTTTAATTTTGATATATAATATTGCTTTCCAATTCAAGGGTTTCCATGTTCATGCTTTGACTTTTTGGGGTGTACAAGTGAATTTTGTTGAATGCCACGCATTTGATGCGTTCAATTTCCAAAACATGATTTGAACGGGAGTTTAGTTTTAGCCATATATACAAAATGCCTTCAAAATTTTCACTATTGTAATGTAGAATTGGAAGTTTTGCTTGTTTGTGCCAGTTTTTGGGTTTTAGCAAGCATATTGATTTTTTTACTCATATATCTACTTAATTGCAGTTCCTTCAAAATATTTGAATTTTTAAGTGAATTAATGTAAATTTGTTTTTTTGTAGCTCCACTTTTGGTGGTGTTTTTGGTTGCTTCTTGTGACGCTCCATGGTGGTGGTGGTTCTGTAGCAGGTTCACCCTTCCTAGCACCTGATTTCCCAATTTATCAGTGGAATTCCTCTTCCTTTTGGTGGCATGGTGGTTTTGGTGACCTGTGGCTAACTTGATTCGACATTCAGTGTTTACTCAGTGGAGCTTTTGCCTTTGAGGTAACTAAGGATGTTTGCCTCTTTGCTACTTGAAGAATAATCTATCAGTTCAAAATGTTTGAAGATCCATAAATCCCAAAAGAATATCTAATTAGGAGTAAATTCGCAAACAATGCAAATTATTCGAAGACAACTTCTCTGAATAGGAAGAAACCGGTTGAAGAATTTAGAAAATTAAGCTTCATCTCCCTAGCAATAGCGCAATGATAAACTCTAGTACAATGTGATAACAAATGAAAGTAAGCTAACTAAATGAGGCTAGCTAACACCTATTACCAAAGCTAACCGACAGTTAACCTAGCCTTCCTCTGACTGTAATTCAATTTGTAGAAATGATGTGTAGTTTCTTTGGTGTCAGGGATCCACAATATGAAATCTCACACATCTCCACTTCCATAAAAGGAGCAACTCCTTCCAGCTTTTATAAAAGCCCAGGGCGGATTTGAGCCGTAGATAGTGATTTTTGTTAAAATTTTGATGGCCCGGATCGTTTTATGTCTACTTTACTAATATACCCCTAAGAGTTTGAATTTAAAAATATTGATTTTTTAGTTTAGGGGGTTGTGTTAGTAATTTCATCTAATTCGCTCCTCCCCTCTCTGCGTCTTTCCCCTAACCTCCTCTCTCTCTCTCATTTTTGCAGGTGGTCCTCCGAAGACCGTCTCTCGTCACCGGAGCCTTCGCCGCCAAGTCCTTATACCATCATTGCCAGGTCTTTTTGTTCGTTCTTCCTCCTTTTCCATATTCTTCGTTTATGTTCGGCCTCCTTGATGGCATGCATTTAGGTAGGCATAATAGGTTGCATTTAGCTTAGTTATGATGCACATCATGCATGGTTTAAGTACAATTTGCATATTTGTTCTCTGTGTGGTGGAGTCGGAATCTACACACTTTTATTGATTATTTCAGGTAACTGTGGATCCGAGGAGGAGACATGGGTTGATGAAGCATTAGATGAGGATGTCTAGTTGATCGAGGAAGCTTACATGAAGATCTAAAGAGGTCCTGAGAAGAAGAAGAAGCGAGTCTAAACGAAGAACAAGTCTGCAGAAGTTGTCGCCAGACATGCTGAACTTGTTTTGCACTTTCTGGAGGCCTCGGTTGTCCGATTGACTATTATGACCATGCGTTGGAAAGCTCTTTCAGAGAGCTACAACTTTCCTGTTAACGTCGAGAGCTGATTCGACCTGAATTTTCCGTAAAAGACTGATGCAGCGGGCGCTGCCAAATGCTGCGGGTGCAGCAATATGCTGCGGCCGCGGCCGCCGCATGTTCCAGCAGCGACGGTTTTTCCAACAGCGACAGTTTGCCTATCAAAACCCTATTTATCTTTGTCTTTTGGCCGACTCTTTGGGGCACGAAATTAGAGAGGGCTTAGCCCTAGGTTTCCATTCATTCATTAGATTAGGATTCAAGACGATTTTAGTTGGAGATTGAGAGCGATGTTCGCCATGGGCGACTAAACTCTCTTCGTTCTACTTGCAATTTGAAGCTTTGTTTGGATTGAGTTGTGGGTTTCTGAATCTTGTTCCTTATTTCCTATATTGAATGTTTTGACTTCTTTGTGCTTGAATGTTTGATTGTTTTATTCTATCTTGCCTGATCAACTTGGTAGAATCAATTCAATTGCTAGGGTTTTGTAGATTCCTGATTGCGAACCTTAACCCAAGTAGCAAACTTGTTCCTTTAGGGCTGATTGAACTAACTTAATGAGTAGGAAGTTGGATGTGTTGTTAAATCCCTCTTTAGGGACTGCAAATACCTTGGCTAATCTCTGAACTTAAAGCTATCAATTGGGTTAAATCCTTCTTTAGGGACTGTTCGATTGATAAGGGTTTCTAGGACTGATTGGACTAGTAACTATATTAGGTTGGGACAAGGGCATTCATAGGAAACCTAAAAGAACAAGAAGAAGTTACAATATCAATTCAACAAAATAAAGTGGATAGTTGTAGGTAGAGCGATCTTCTCTAAATTGTTTTGCATCAATTTGTTTTATTTTATTTTGTTTTCTTTTTCAATCTCAATCAACCAAAACCCTCCCTTTTCTACTAATTGGTAAACACACATTGCTCATAAATACTTGATTCTCTGTGGGATCGACCTCTTACTTACTTGCTATACTAGTTTGTAGGTTTGATTTTTATTTTGATACGGTTAACGCGACTAAAAACCGTTCATCAAATTGGCGCCGTTGCCGGAGAATCAAGTTTATTTCTTTGTTTTGTGTATTTATTGATTTTTGTGCATATACCTAACTCGTTGTGAACCTATCTTACGGTTCACGACGCCCTTGCTACTAACTTTTTCAAGATGTTGAGGTTAGCGCAGTTTGAAGGTGAGAACTTTCACCAATACTTCACTAGATTGCATGAGTATGTTGACGACCTTGGTTCATGGGGTTATCAATTCAGCATCCGAGATATGATTATGTGCATAATTGATGGGATGACTGTTGAGACGCGAGCGCTTGCTGAGTACATGAGTAACGGAGGCCTGAAGCGGTTAGGAGGATTGTCGGGGTTGTGGGATTTTTTCTGTTATATGGATTACCATGCTGCACAGGAAGAATTGATCGCCACGTCTTCTCCACCAATGGAGGACTCTATCACACATATAGAGGATCCATTCCAGAGCCTTACACAATTAGTGCAGCAGCTAGATGAGCGCAATAGGAATTTGGAAAATCAGATGGCTCAACGAAACCAGACCTTGGAGGAACTAATGAGCCAAATTGGAAAAATAATTGTTGGTCCCCAAGGTAAGGAAGAAAGGGGCTTAGAAGAAGATGAAGTCGTAACTGAGGGTGAAAGATCTGAGGAGCAGCGACCGCTGCAGCCAGGCGACGACCGCCACAGTGCTACTGAGGAGCCCCCAACGTCTTCTTCTCTTGATTTTGAGAAACCCATCCCACCATCCCTTGAAGAATTGAAGGATGAAAGGGTTGGGGATCCTATCGAAGTCATTGTGCTGAATTCATTCCCTCCTAGGTGGTTTCAACATAGTAAGGATGTTCAAAAGGAGGAGGAATTGTTTGATGACAACGATAGTTTCTTTGACGATGGAGATGGTCTAATGCTTCCTGACTTGGAATCTCATGAGTCGACGCATGAGGTTTCATGTGTCGCTTTTGTGGAATCCATGTGTCATTCAAGTCTGGTGCTATGAAAATATTTCCAGCTGGTGGTTTTTAAAAAACTAGGAAACACTCCCAGAGACAAGGATAAGGTCAAACGTATAACTAACTAGATTGATTGTGTTTTCTTATTTTTCATAATTTATCATTCTCTTTTCATTCAAAGTGTTTCATTTCTCCAACTACATGTTTGATGATAGTTATTTTGTGTCTTTTGGGTTATAGCATAGAATTTCTTGAGGGTTAAAAATTCTTATTGATGTAACCCTTGATATTTTAATCCCTTACATAAGGGAACTACATCTTGCATCTTGATATATAATATGTTATCTGTCAAACCATTTATACTTATATGGGGCTACTTTAAACTATCAGTCTATAATCTGTCAAATATAGGCTATAGTGTATGATTCGTTTGCCATTTTAAAACCCCAAATGTTCTTGTAAATAGAAGTCCTTGGTTAAGGGAAAGACTACTCATTTTTTGGTACTTTATTTGTGTTAAGTTTAGGAGTCAGATTCACTGGAAATGAAAGTTTCATACTTCTTCTAGGTTCTCCTTAGTCTCTTTGTATGCTAAAAATGACAAGGGAGAGCAACTTCTATTGAGTTGTTGTTCTAGGTCAGGTTTTGTTGGCTTCTCGGCCACCAATTACAGCCTTGTTGCACTTTAGGTAACCTTTTCATTTTATTGATGATTTCTATTTTGTTTTATTTCTTGAGGATTCGTGTCTTTCATATACATTTTTTATTTTTAATTGGACATACTGCACTATGCTAGATCTAGCTGGTCCTTTTGTAGTGAAAAAAACCTTGGAAATTATGGTCAATTGTTGCAAGGCCTTTAAGTTTCCTCGTGAATGTAACCACGTTGTTTTCTTGACGTTCATTTTTATCAGGTATTGTTGATGCAGGTATAGAATCTATCTGCAACTCACTTAAAAAACGACTTGACGCAATTTCTAGCTAGGGATTTTGATGGGCATTTGTTATCTTGGACATTACCCGAAGAGGACCTAAAGGGTTGTCCAGTCATGAATCACAACGATGAGATCTAGGTTTTATGTATCCAACATTAACCTAGTATACTCAAAGGTCTTTCTTTAACTTCAAATAAATTATTTATGGAGTTTATAGGAACTTAAGATCCTTTCTGAATTTATGATTGGATCCTTATGGTCCACAGTCATTCGAACCTTGAATCCCCGTCTTGGTAACATTGTTTGAGTTATTTAAGACAATGTAGTGATTTCAACTGCTACACCTTTCAATTGTTAATTATAATTGGTTTTGCAGAAAATCATTCAAAAATGGCAAAGAATGCTCAAATTATTTTCCTCGAGGACTGGCTTCGTGGCTCCAGTGGGTACAGCCAGAGTGGCAAAGTTGGGACTGGAACACAGTCTTCTACTTCTGCTCAAACCATCATCAAAGCATGGGCAGAGCTTAGAGAATCCCTTCAACGAGGATTATTTGAACTAAATCACTTCCAGTCGTTGAAATCCCTCCTTGATGCCCAAGCTTCCCTTTATGTTGCAGACCCACAAGCAAAGCTTGTACTGACCATTGTCTCCTCCTTCAATATTACACTACCTCTTGAATCATATCCTCTTCTTTTTAGGCTTCTATATATCTGGGTGAGGAAATCCTCCAAGCCCTCTTTTGAACTTGTTGAGTTGGCTGTTGATAGAGCATGATTAGATATGCATATTAGGATTCATTTAGCATAGTTTGGTTGTAAATAGTGCATATTTTAGTTACAATTACATGTTTACTAGTGGTATTGGAAGAGTCGGAATCTATGCAATTTTATGATTAATTTCAGGTAGATGTGGATCCGACGAGGAATGAGGAGCCTCTTGGATGAAGGAATATTCAAGTTGAAGAAGAAAAGTGAAGAGCACGGAAGCGAAGTCGAATTTTGAGAGCCTAAGTGAAGAACAAGTCAGTAGAAGTTGTCGCCAGACAAGCTGAACTTGTAATGCACTTTCTGGAGGCCTCGGAGGTCGGAATGCCTATTATAAGCATGCGTTGGAAAGCTCTTTTTGAGATCTACAACTTTTGTGTTGACATCGAGACCAAATTCGAAGAGGAAAAATCGTTGTGAACAGAATGGCCGCCCCGCGGCCCGAAGACTTGCCGAAGGATTTCGCTGATCGCCTGGCCGCCCCGTCTCCTGAGGTAGCTGCCCCGCGGCCTCAGCAGAACCGCCGATTCATTAATTAGGGTTTCTTTAGAATTATTTTGGCCGACTTTCTTTGGTTTATTTAAGGACTATTAGGGTTATTTTCTTAGGCATCTAACTAATAACCTTATGCACTTTTGAGAATTGTTGAGAGCACGTTGAGCATGAGCAACTAAACTCTCGAAGGTTTCGCCTACAGTTTGGATCTTGATTGTTGAATTGTGAGTTTCTTAATCTAGTTCTTATTCCTATTTGAATGTTTTGACTTCTTTGCGCTTAATTCCTTGAATGTGTTTTATTCTCTCTGGCCTGATCAACTAGTTAGAGTAGATTCATTCAATTGCTAGGGTTTTGTAGATTCCTCGTAGCGAACCTTAACCCAAGTGGCAATCATATCCCTTTAGGACTCGTAGGACTAATTGGATGTGTAGGAAGTTGAATATATGTTAAATATCGACTCGTAGCTTGATATTGCATATACCTTGGTTAATTCATAGTCTTAATGCTATCTCTAGGTTAAATCTTAACCGTGTTAGGGTTATTTAGAGATAAGGATTGCTAGGACTTGTAGGACTAGTAATTTACCTAAGATCTGGACAAGGACATTGATAGGAAAAGAAGAGAACTAGAGGCTGAAACAAGGATCAAATTCATCAATTAAAGTGACAAATTGTAGGTGAACCTATTTCTCTTTATTGCATTCTACAACCTCCTTTACCTTGTTTGCTTCTTTCCGCTTTGACAAAAGGCGGATCTTTTTCTCACAAAAACTCTCTTTTTGGTTACTTGCGATTAAATTAGCACTAGAACTTACTAGATTTCCCTGTGGATCGACCTCTTTCTTACCAACTATACTAGTTGTAGGTTTGAGTATTTCTTTGGCAGGAACAACGACAGGTTTTCCTCTTGTCAGCTCTCAAGGTAGTCCCTGAGCTCCTCATGAACCAAGATGAGTCTAGGAGAAGTGTCTCTCTGTTTGGGGAAGGGATTCTCCTACTTGGTGCTCTATCTGTTGTTGCTTCTCTGTCTGAAGGGATCAGAACAATCTCCATCGAGTTGCTTTTAAAGCTGTTGTCAGGAGGGAATGAATTGATTGGCTTATGTGATGAATTTGTTCCTCATATTCTTGCAGGGATTGGTTATAGTCTATCATCAGCTAAAAGTTTTCACTTAGGTGGACTTCTAAATCTTTTGTTTGGAATGTGGGGGGAAGAGAGATATGACATTCATCATGGGCTTATGATCCTGCATCTGGTAGAATGGGTTATCTTCGGTTATATAAAAGCTCGTGCATTTGATAAGCTTGAGATTTTTGTGAGTGAGGTTCTAGAGGACTCTGTGGCAAACTATGCATCATTTTCCATACTCATGGCTGCAGGTGGATCTCTAAGGGCTTCAAGTGGATCAGTAAGGCCACCTCAGGGCATGGATAAAATATCCAAACTTAGAAGTTCTGCTGAGGCTCCGCTAGAAGCTCTGGCACTTGAAATAAGATCCAGAGCAGGAGCTTCTGGTAACTTCACCAGCGGTAGAAAGTTTAGTTTCCTTCTTCAATGTATGTCATTAGCATTGTCTAGAAGTGGTCGGTTAGACTCTTCTAGAGGGCCTCTTCTAGTTTGTCTTGCTTCAGCATTATTGCTAGAAATATTTCCCTTGAAAAGGTATTATGCCGAGATTCTTGGAGATTCACAATGTGATAGAGGGAAATTAGAAAGCAGTGAGATACAAAAGCATCTTGATGGTGTTCTTTTTAGGAAGGCAGGGGCAATTACTGGCACTTTCTGCAATCTCTATGTTTCAGCAGAAGAGGAGTACAAATCTATGGCGGAAGATCTGGTCTGGGCCTTCTGTAAAGACATATACTTGGGCCATAGGATGGCAGCATTCTTGCTACATGGTCAAGCAGTTGAATTACTAGGTGATTTAGAAAAAGTAACTGAATCTGCTTTCCTCATGGTTGTGATCTTCGCATTGGGGGTTGTGAAGCACAGATCATCTCACAACTACCCAAGACCAGCACAAATCGATATGTCGGTTAAAATCTTGGTTTCACTCTCTTGTATAGAGTACTTTCGTCGCATTCGCCTGCCACAATATGTGGAGACAATACGTGCCATAGTAACTAGTGTTCAGGAGAATGAATCTGCTTGTGTCGCTTTTGTGGAATCCATGCCTTCTTATGTTGAGTTAACAAATCCTCGAGGTATAGTCATTCTTCTACCTCATGTGTGTGTTTATTATGTGCAATTCATATCGGCTATTTTCGCATCAACGGTTGTAGATCATCTCATATCTTTTGAGTTAACTTTTGGATTTCAGATTATGCTGGCTTGCTTACAACGAAGTACTTATGGTATGAAGATGAAGTTCAGACTGCTCGCATTTTGTTTTATTTAAGAGTTCTTCCAACATCCATTGAACGTTTGCCCAGCCCTATCTTCGAGGAAAGGGTAGCTGCAACAATGTTCTTGTATCCTTCCTGAGACTTTTATACTAATAAATATTTATATTTATATATATTCATCGCTGAAATGTATACAATGAAGTACATGATGGCTTTTGTGCTAAATGACTATACCATCGCCGAAATGCTGCTGCCTTAATCAGCTACAATAAGATATCTTGGGCATCCTAATCCAAAAGTTTCTGTTGCCTCAAATATGGTTTTTGCATCTTTCATTTCTTCGGGCGAGGATTCTGTTGAAGATGAGAGGGTGTCACCAAAAGAGAAGCTTGTTTTCTATTACATCAAGAGATCTCTAGAGGTATCTGCAGCTACTAAAGCCATCGTATCTATAAGCCCAATCTTCAAATCTATGATATTTGTTGTTACTTGAACATGAAACATAGGCGTATCCTGGAAATACACCATTGGATGGTTTGGCTTCCGGAGTTACTGCCTTGGTCCGACACCTTCCTGCTGGAAGTGCACCTATATATTACTGCATACATAGTCTTGTAGACAAAACCCGGGACCTCTGCAAGGTACAGAGCAATGAGACTAAACACACACCAATAAATGGGAGAACTATCCAAAACAAAGTGGGAAAGTACTCAGAAAAGTCAATCACTTCGGAAAAAAGTTTAATAATTACTCCGTTATATTTAATATATCACATTAAATTTGGTTAATGGGGAGGTCGAATTCCAAACCTTTTCTCATACTTTTTTCTTTCATATAAAAGATACGCTTTTGATGATGGTCTTGTACTGATTTTGTGGAAATTTTTTACTACATCCGATTCAAAATAAGTGTCGTTTTAGCTACTGACACAATTTTGAAGTAAAATATTAATTATCATTAGTTTTATACATTTTTTCTAAATCTTATCATTTATTAAATACTTATAAATTTTTTCAACCAATAAGTGGAGAGTTTGAAAGAAAAAGTAGTCAACAAATACAATTTTCATTAATCAATCTTTAAATTGCCTAGAAAACATAAAACGACACTTATTTTGATTCAAATATAAAAGTCTAAAATAACACTTATTTTGGATCAGAGAGAGTATCTATATAATACTTTAAATCAGAATACTTTGATGAGGTGTCAATCTTAGAGGAGTTTTAGGAACATCGGCCAATCACGTTATTTTCGTCATTTTTTTAATTCATTTTTTTCTTTAATTCTCTTTTTCTCCTTTTTTCTTGAGTTTTAGAGGAGTTTTGTTCGATGTTGTTGCGTTTTAGGCTTTTTTTTGTTTTACTTCTTACCTTAGTTTTTTTAATTCAATATTACTAAAATGAAATTAGCGTGCACTGATCTTTTGCATATTAGATTCTTTTATCGATTTTTTTTTTCAAAATATTCACTCAAAAATAATTATCTATATAATACTTTAAATCAGAATACTTTGATGAGGTGTCAATCTTAGAGGAGTCTTAGGAACATCGGCCAATCACGTTATTTCCGTCATTTTTTTAATTCATTTTTTTCTTTAATTCTCTTTTTCTCCTTTTATCTTGAGTTTTAGAGGAGTTTTGTTCGATGTTGTTGCGTTTTAGGCTTTTTTTTTTGTTTTACTTCTTACCTTAGTTTTTTTAATTCAATATTACTAAAATGAAATTAGCGTGCACTGATCTTCTGCATATTAGATTCTTTTATCGAATTTTTTTTCAAAATATTCACTCAAAAATAATTATTTACAATAATATTCACCAACTCAAAGTATTTACAAAAATATTCATTTTTGTCAGGCTTTACGGAGAAACGCGGTCTCAGACCGCGTTTCATTTACAAACACTAAAATTTTAAAATGGAAGAGAGGTAAAAAAAATAAACGAAAGAAATGCGGTATGAAATCGTGTTTTATAATAAATTTGGGGTAAAACGCGATTTCAAACCGAGTTTATATAAATTTGTATTTTAAATTAAAAAAAAGTACAAGCGCGGTCTAAACCCGCGCTTCACTATGTATCCCCTACCTTCAACTGCTCCCAGCTCCCACCATGGCAACTCAGCTCCCACCTCCAGCCCGAGCCACCACCAGCCTCCTCGCACCATGACACCTAACCTCCCGGCTCCTCAGCTCCCACCTTGGCCCCTCACCGGTGCAGCCCACCGCAGGCCGGAGTGGTCTCATCGCCGCCGAAATGGAGAAGCGGTAGTGGACGAGGAGGAGGTACGAGAGTGACACCGGTGCATCGAGGAGGCAGCCAGACTGTGCACCGAGGAGGAGGCCGACCATGGTGGGAGGTGGGGGCAGGTGCAGCGAGGAGCCACGGTGCACTGAGGAGGAGGCCGGCGAGGGTGGGAGGTGGGAGCAGGTGCAGCGAGGAGGCCGACGAGGGTGGGAGGTGGGAGCAGGTGCAGCGAGGAGGTCGGAGGCACGACGGAGGAGGTCGGCCATGGTGCGAGGAGTTGGGAGCTGGGGTGCCATGGCTTCCATGGTGGGAGGATGTGGGAGGTCACAACAGAAGCGCGGTTTCAGCCCGCCCTTCTATTTTTTTTTTTTAATTTAAAATACACATTTATATAAACGGGGTCTGAAATCGCGTTTTACCCTAAGTTTATTATAAAACGCGATTTCATACCGCGTTTCTTTTGTTTGTTTTTTTCTAACCCTCTTCCATTTCAGAATTTCATTGTTTGTGAATGAAACGCGGTCTCAGACCGCATTTCTCTGTAAAATCTGACAAAAATGAATATTTTTGTAAATATTTTGAGTTGGTGAATATTATTGTAAATAATTATTTTTGAGTGAATATTTTGAAAAAAAATTCTCTTTTATCCAGTACTATTATTTTCTTATTTTTTTAATGTTATTCCGTTAGGGTATTTTTTTTGAATTTCTAACCCCTTTCCTCACAAAATAAATTATATTAATTTTTTTATATATTAATTATATTAGATATGGATTGCTATTTGCTATCAAATCTTATCTCGAACTGGTTTGTTTGAATCGTTTTACCCTCCTAGATTTGTTTTTTTTTATTCTTCCAATTTTTTTTTACGAAAATCTTAAATTCTAATTGGATTTTTTTTGTATCTGCTGTCGAAAATTATTATGTTAAGGTTTATTGTACAACTTTAAATAGCAAATTCCAACTCATCATTGAAACACTCTAATTTAATACATCAATATATATTTTCATGACATTCATTGTCTATTTAATATGCTCATTTGGAAAATATGTATATGCCTCAATAGTTACGAAAAAGGAAGGAAACCCCGCCGTTAATTATACTAGATATATTTTTTTTGTTTTTATCACGTTACGGCTTGTTATTTTTTTTTTAATTTCTTCCTATTTTCGGTGAAAATCTTAAATTCTGATTTGGTTTTATCCATTTTTCCTCCACTATTATAAATACTAACCCCATATTAATTCAATCTCATCATCCCACTAATTCATACGACTTTGGTTCACATTAGGTGACCCATTCAACACTACAACCGACTGGTATACAAGGAAAGTCTTCCAAACATTGGCATAATAGGTGACACTACTTATTTGTTATTTTCCAACTGAACTATCTATATCCATTGTATACCATTTTTTGTCTCATTATTTTCTTTACACATGCAAGACAATTATATATTGTTTGAATTGCGTAGGATTTTGGGTTAGATGCGTTGTGGCAAGAAGTAGGGATGGCAATGGGTCGGGTGATGGGTGGATGATCTACTTCCGTCACCCGACCCACCACCCAAAACCCTTCACCCTACCCGACCCATCACCCACCAAATATTTCACCCTCCCCGTCCACCCATCACCCACCGGGTGATCGGGTGGATCGGGTGATAATTCGGGTGAAATTCAAGACATCAAATTCATCAAAAAAATTATTGAAAAACATACATCTAACACATCGACGAATAAATTAATACAAAATATAGTCAAATTCGGTCAAATACGTGTAACCATCCACAACTTTCAACACTTTAAGCAAGAAGTTTTGGAAATAAAAAGACATTACAACAATTATGAATAAAAAGAAGTGAAAATATAGTCTCCGACAACCAAAGCTTCAAGCGGGAAATCGTTTGATAGGTATCTTGAATTAGGGTTTATGGGGTATACTGGTAATTTCACAAATAAAATATAATTATATAATATAATTCGGGTGATGGATCGGGTGACGGGTCGGGTGACGGGTGGGGAATGTTTTCACCCGAATCCGACCCGACCCATCACCCGTTCACCCATCACCCATTTAATATCCACTTCATTTCGGATTTTCACCCACTTTTTCGGGTCGGGTGAGGCGGATATCCGTCGGGTGCGGGTGAAATTGCAATCCCTAACAAGAAGCTTGGTTAAGTTTTCTTTTATCGTTTGCAGAGAAGATGTTTAGTGGATTCTTGATTTAATTTCTTTCTTTATTTCCATTTGCATTAAAAGTATTTCAATAATTGAAATGTAGCCTTAATTTATTATAAACATAATGTGACGATTATATTGACTGACCATAACTTTTTTTCCGTGTGTGTTTGGTGTATGAAGAAAATACAGCTACGGGAGTTTGAATGTTGTAATGGTGTCCATGAGGATCTTCCTTCTTGCGTAGGATTTTGGGTTAGATGCGTTGTGGCAAGAAGCTTGTTTAAGTTTTCTTTTATCGTTTGCAGAGACGATGTTTAGTGGATTCTTGATTTAATTTCTTTCTTTATTTCCATTTGCATTAAAAGTATTTCAATAATTGAAATGTAGCCTTAATTTATTATAAACATAATGTGACGATTATATTGACTGACCATAACTTTTTTTCCGTGTGTGTTTGGTGTATGAAGAAAATACAGCTATGGGAGTTTGAATGTTGTAATGGTGTCCATGAAGAGCTTCCTTCTTGCCCAACACAATGGACGCTTCTTAGGTTTTGCTTTATCGTGAATATATTGTAAATTGATTATCGTATATCTTCAAGAAAAACCATGTCATAACTCTTTAAAATCATGTCAAATATATTTCCAATGTAAGCGATTTTAGTTAAATTTAATAAATATTTTATGAACAATAGTTTTTTTTTCATAGTTATTTGTTATTTGTTAATTTTTATAATTATAATATAATGTATCTACTATGATGAAAATTTGATCATTTTTAGTATTATTTTATGTAAACGCGCCATGGTGCGAGGATTACACTAGTTATTCTTATTTGAATTAAGAAGTTTATAATAAAGAGATATCTAGTTTCTGACTTTTGATGATAAGGTCATTTTGGGATAAAATGAGAAATTTGGAAAAGAAAAAATTGCAAAATATTGATTTTTAAAAGATTATGTTTCAATACAAGAGGTTTATAATAAAAGTTCAATCACTCCGAAAAAGTTTAACTAACCGTTAAGATACAATGTTGTAAGTTACTCTTAGACAATCTTGACTTCTCACTTCGTTCTATCAAAATTAATAGATAGAGTGCATTTTTTTTATCGGTACGAGTCATTCAATGCTAGAAGACCTAATTAGTCAAGCTCTAGTAGTGCAAAGAAGGGGATGCATTTATCACGATATTGAAGTCTTTCCTTCCCATCTTACCATGAGTGTGTGAATCAAATGCCTTCTACAAATACCTACAACATTGAGTTTCGACTCTCGTCAAGGATTTTTGAACTAAAGTTTTCCCACGACAGAAAATATCTTGCTTCGGGTTGTGGTGCTTGTGCCACCATTTAGAGGGTACTTAACTTTACTTAGTTTATTTATTTATGATATCCTTACTTCTTATTTTTTTCTACCTACTTTTTTATCCTACATAATACCATATCTATATTAAGCATGTTTGGTATTTATAGCACATTGATTTCATTTTATAGGTGCAAGGAGACGATGTACTCAAGATGCAATGTGAGTTAGGTGATGTTGGTGAGAACTTTGATTAGAACCCAAACAATGATCGACTTTTCGTTTGGGGAGATGAGGATGAGCAAAGAGGTGACGTGCTGCGTTTATGGAATATTCATCCACTGAAAATGTTGTTATAGGAGTATTGTAACCATGAGAACGTGCTATAAAATTCCTTTGATCGGGTCTCAGCTGTGGAGGACATTGTTTGCTATAAGAGTTGATTCATGGCAATTGAGTCTTTGCTCTTTGGATCAAACTGAAGAAAACTTCTACTTTGAATTCTAACAGGAAGTGTATCACACATAGCTCAACCACGATGGTTGCTAGGGGTGGACATTTGCAATTAATTGCTAATTCAATTAATTGCTAAGCAATTAATTGCTCTTTCAATTATCAAAATGTAACGGATGGTATTTGAATTGAAATGCTCAGTTAATTGACTGTCAATTAATTGCAATTTCAATTCAAATAATCAGTTAATTAATAATTGATTAACATTCTACACACATAATAAAAAAGCAATTGGATAGTTAATTCTCATTCCCCATTCAATGTCTATGCTTGAGGACTCCCTTCTACATCGTCTATCCTCCCGCAGCCCTGCTGCATCCACTGGATGGAATCGCCAATCGGAACAATTTTTCAATTTCAATGCCGATGACAACAACAATTAGTAATCTCCCTCGGCAGCAGCGAGAGAGAAGGCGAAGGAATCGTCGCCGGAGAAGTCGAAGAAGGAATCAGCGGCGTTGCGGTTGGGGTTTCGGTTGCCGAGGTGGTTGAAATTGCGAGTCTAATCGGCGATCTGGCCGAGTTTGTCAGAGCGAGAAAAGGGGGCAAAGGGGAGGTCGAGGGACTGAGTTAGAGCGGAGGTGGTGGGGACGGCGTCGGGAGGGCCCCAACCGTCGGAATTGAAGGGCTGATGGAGACTGGGGGATTCGTCCACAGTCGATGATGTTCTTCCATCGTCAATCGTCCACGGTCGGTGATGGTGTGAGGGAGAAGGTGAATGGGGGAAGATCCGGCAGCGATGGAGAGATAGAGAGGAGGAGGAGAGAGAAAAAGCGATAGAGAGATCCAGAATAGTACTCCGTAAAAAACTGATCATTTTTAATAAAAGCAGCAATTAATCAATTAATTGCTTCAATTAATTGTAATTGTTTTGAATTGAAGAAAAAAAGCAAATCAGTTAACCGGATTGAAATATCCCATTCTTTCAAAATAATTAACCATAAAATTTAATAATTTTTCAATTTTTCAAAATAATTTTTCAATTACAAATAATTATGCCCACCCCTAATGGTTGCACCATCAACTTAATCACTACGGATCAGATTTGCTTATATGATGTCACAATACAAGTTGAACAAAACCTTGCTCTAGTAAGGGGAAGTATAGCGTTTGGTCCAAGGATGACACTATATTACTTGTATACAGAGGGGATGACTATGGCGCTGCACAAAATGTATCGAGCATGTGGAGTACTGTGGTGGGCTAAGAGAGACAAATCACAAAATACCCCCATCCACACACCATGCAGCCTTGTTTTGGCGGCGTCAACGAGAGATTCATGATGGTTGGATCACATAATAGTCATGTATGATGTTTCTTAATTTTAAAAATATTTAATTAAATTTGTTGAGTACTTAATTTGACTCGAAAGATTTATATTTTATAACTCATAATTCACTTTTCTAAAGTCTAGATTCTGATATGGTAGAGAGTAGAGGTGGGCATGAGACAGGACGAGACAGGATTGGGGTAATCCTGCGTCCCGTCCCGCGTATTTTTTACGGGACGGGATCGGGACGGGATTGAATAAAATTTTTCAAATCCCGTCGGGCCTTATCCCTCACGGGACGGGATGGGATCGGGACGGGACTTGTCCCTCGTAAAAAAATCCAAAATAATCAATAATCTCCAAAAATAAATTCGTACATATACTCTTACACTCTTACATAATTAGCAAAATTATTACATGATTTCCTAATTTCCTATGTATTCCTAACTTCCTACTGCTTTTCTAATTTCTTATGTATTCCTAATTTCCTATTTTCTTACATGATTTCCTAATTTCCTATTTATTTCTCACGTAAATGATTCGGGAGACCGTGATGTCTAGATATCATTATGAGGTTTGGAACCATAGACAGCCTAAACTAGATCTAATCTTTGAAGACTGTATTTTGTATGACAGATTTCACGCGATCGATTGAAAAATAATTGATTTTAGAAGTTGGAATATTGATGAGAAAATAGAGAAGCTCTTGAGCTCATCTCTCTCCCCTTCTCGCTATTTTTAAGATATGGAGTATTCTGGACAATGCATCACCCCCATCAACCCTTAATCTAGTGGAAGAGAATAAGGGTAAAATTATCTATTTTCCAAAAACTATATATATAAAAAAAAACAATCCCCACATGCGAGATTATTTTCTAAAAATAATTTTCATCTCATCCACCCCTAAAAATAATATCGATCTATTCCACGAAGAAGGTAATAACAAAGACAGAGAGAAGACAAAATTTTATTAGTTATTTGTAGAACAACTAGCAAATTTTATTTTCCTATTTAAAGACACGCAACAATAAATTGGAGAACTATCCAAAACAAGGTTGGAAAATACTCAAAAGACAATCACTCCGATAAACGTTTAATAATTACTCCTTAATACTACTCCCTCCGTTTCCTTTTAATTGACTTTTTACTATTTATGCACGCTTTTTAAGGTATGAAAAACTATATGAAATAATAATTTTTTTAAATATTTTTTCGATAATCTCATACATATTGGTGATAAGTATAATATTATTAAAAAAATATTATTAAAATATTAATATTTAATATAGTTTTTATCGTTCTAAAACTACGTGCATGACTTGAAAAAGTCACTTAAAAGGAAACGGAAGGAGTATTTAGTACACTTTTGATGATGCTCTTGTATTGATTTTGTGCAATTTTTTTTATTATTCTTATTTGAATTAAGAAGTTTATAATAAAGAGGCATCTGATTTCTCATTTTAACTTCAATCTTAAGGCCATTTAAAGAAAGTGACCGAAAACTTTTGGAGATTTGAGAGAGGGAAAATTGCAATTGTTTTGGGGAAAAACTGAGAAATTTGAAAAAGAGAGAATTGCAAAATATTCACTCTTAAAAGATTAAATAAGAAAATTCCAGGTTCAAACCTAAGGTTCCGATAGTAAGTTTCACCTTTCGGTCTCATACCCTTATCTAATTACAAGTCTCAAGTGTTTTAATGGTTCTGAGAATAAATTTTGATTAAAATGTGGGTGTAAATTGGACATTTTATTGAGGTTTTGACATATTTTTTTTATTTCGGTGGTGATTTATTAACAAATTGTATTTAATGGATGATTTTGCGTAATTTTGAATTTAGTGAGTGGGTAATTAAAAAAAATCGTAATTTATTGGGTGGTTTTATGTAATTTACTCTACTATATATAATAAGCAAAACCACATTTGGATTTTCTGAATCCGAGATTTGCGATGAGACACTGAGTTTGAAGGCGGCGTGACGGCCGACGGAATGTCGGGATCTTTAGACCGCGGGAGATTAAACGAAGAATGGTGTGAAAAGGGAAAGAAATAACATAAATTACAAAGTAGATGAGAGCGAACCTTAGGCTAGAGGTAGAGAGTCCGAAGAGGCACTTCGACTGGTGGTGCGACGCCGATGAGAGCGGATCAGTGAGAAGGGTATGGCGTGTGACTGTGTTGTCTGGGAAATGAAAAGGACGAGGGAGGCGGAGGTCAGGAAGTGAGGAAGAGCGTTCAAGTTATAAAGGGTAAAAAAACCCTAAGGGCAAAAGCATAAATATCATATATGTAAACGAGTTACACGAGCTGCTCATACAAAGCTCGAGCTCAGCTCGAGCTCGTGACGAGCTTTGAACTTTTCTCATACTCGTTCGTTTTCAAATATGAACGAGCCCGAGTCGAGTCTTATACGAGTCGAGCTCGAGTCAAACACGAGTAGCTCGTCTCACATAACACCCCTATTAATTGTAATTGGGAATCAGGCTATCCGAGAAGGAAAACCAGGCGCCGAACACAGGACGACGACAGCCCGAAAGAAGAGCGATTAAGGGGTTGTTTGTAAGAGGGGCCTGAAACCAGGAGGAAGACGAGACACCCCGTTTGAGGAGAGATTAAGGACAATGAAGGAGATTAGATAAAATCACTTAGGCAACCATCGAAACAGCCAAAAAAAGGCGACACAAGCATCCCACCACCCCGACACAACAGGACGAGATTGAGTCACCACCAAGGCCAGACGAACCATGGGTATACAGGGGCGTATACAAAATCAATAAGGGACCCGCTGATGTAGGTTGAAGACTGTGGTTTGGGGCATTCGGAGCTAGAAAACTTGCTCGGACAGGGTGAATCGGCCAAAGCCGGTGGTTGGGCTCCCTCTCTAGAAAACGAGAGAGAGGAGAGAGCCCACACAACAATAACAATATTTTTTTTATAGATGTGTATGAATCATCAATTAAAGCATTATTATTATTTTTTTAATAATTTTTTAGTAGATTAATATCGATATTCATGTCACTTTGTCTGAGCTTGTTGAAGGTAATTAAATAATGTACTTACCATCTCTTTTCGGACAAAGGAATTGTGCCTAAATTGGTTATCAATCTCTTTCGGTCTCAAGCAACCAATTTAAACCCTTTAAGCTCTTTCACGCTCAATCAAATACAATATCAACCTTGAGTTTCTACGATAACTATTAATCCATAGTCGGCGTGAACACTTGGAAATCTTAGCAAAAAACAAAAAAGAAGGTGAGTCGGCGTGAACACTTGGAAATCTTAACAAAAACAAAAAAGAAGGTGAGGTAAAGAAGAACTTTTTATTTCCACCTAATTATAAGTCTCAAGTGTTTCAATGGTTAACTTATGAGAATAAATTTTGATTAAAATGTGGATGTAAATTGGACATTTTATTGAGGTTTTGACATATTTTTTTTTATTTGGGTGGTGATTTATTAACAAATTGTTTTTAATGGATGATTTTGCGTAATTTTGAATTTAGTGAGTGAGTAATTAAAAAAATCGTAATTTATTGGGTGGTTTTATGTAATTTACTCTACTGTATATAATAGGCAAAACCACGTTTGGATTTTCTGAATCCGAGATTCCTGCAGCGTGTGGCAGAAGAAGATGAAGGGAGGTTTGGCGTTCGCCACCCACACGCCCTCTCCCTTCCACGCTGACGTCAGCCTCCGCTCGGCGCATGCCTCCACAACTCCACCTGATTGCGGCATTGCCGCCGCCTCTATATATCCTCTTACTCGGGATTACTCGATCATCATACGCAACTGATCGGGATGACGAACACCCAAATTGATTCTTCCGCAGATGCTAATCCACAATACGATTTCCAGGATCAGGTCTGTTTCCCAGCGAACTGAATTTGATTTGCTCGGTATCTAGGTTTGTTAGGTCAATTTTGAATCCTCACTGATCACTGATACTGGCAATTGAGTGTAGAGACCGGGATGGAAGAATTTTCTAGCGTTTGTAGGCCCCGGTTTCCTTGTTTCCTTGGCCTATCTTGATCCTGGCAACTGTAATTTCTCTTCGTTCTCAAATTCCTTTTGTGTGTTTATATGTATCATTTCTTTGTTTAGGGATCTTAATTTGGTTTTTGTTTTGGTTACGATAGTGGAAACTGACTTACAAGCAGGAGCTGATCACAAGTATGAGGTGACCAGAAACGTCTTTCATACTACATTGCTATGCAGATTGTTGAAATGTACTTTTTTTCCCCTGATTTCTTTCCTTGAAAAGAGGAACCAACTCAGTATTGATAATCAAATATATCTATTATGGATGACTGGATGAGGATGGGCTTGTATCGATAATAATGGGGTAATGAGAATTTTTAATCTAAAATTTGATAAAATCACACATTAGTACTGCATTGCTTTGATGGCTTCTTGTTCTCGTCTTCGACATTGACACAAACGTTGCTTCAATGTCATTGAACATGGTTGAATTGTTCCCTTGATTGATCCTGGAACTTCCTCGCTAACTCCTCCATGTTCTCCTTTGGGGTTCCCTTGTATAATCCGATTACGATCAGGGCAGCAGCACTGATATTGTTTAGTAAGGGATCAGAATTGGAAAAAGGATCAGAACATACATGTAATAGATCAACTTATCTATTATGGATGAGGGTGAGCTTGTATTGAATGGACCTAAACAGTTTTAATGCAAGTAAAATAATGATAGAGCGATGGCAATTTTTAATGCTAGTAAAGGATCAGCATTGATGTCACTGCACTGTTCAGCAAGTGAATAATGACAGAGCAACGACAATTATTAATGCTAGTAAAAAAGGGAATGTTTTTATTCATAAGGATTGATTTCTTATGACGAAGTATTTATTACTACGGGTATAATTTATAACTATGTGCATGTGCATTAGTGGTTCATTTTTCCTTTCAGTCTCTTCATATTAACGTTTCATTTTCTTTGATTACCTCAGTATTTTCTCTCATGCTGATCTTCATTCTTATTTTGTTGTTATGTACTTCTATCATTTCGTTCATGATGAGGTAGCACAAAATGCACGAGCAAATGTATCAGCATTATCTTTTGATTTTCAATTTTTAGTTTTTGATTACACTGGTGATGGTTCTTGCCTACAGTTGCTGTGGGTTACACTAATAGGATTGGTTTTCGCTCTCGTCATCCAGTCACTGGCTGCGAATCTTGGAGTCTGCACAGGTAATGTAGAAACTTTCATGGCAAGCATCGCACCAACAATGCATCTTGACATCAGTTAACTATGCATATAATTTCTTCTTATTTTTATCTGTGTATATTCTTTTTAGAGATGTATGAAAATGTAGAGAAATGTTGGGTGTTTGTGGGTGTAGGTAGACACTTATCAGAGGTTTGCCAAGCTGAGTATCCTGGTTTCATGAGATACTTCCTTTGGCTGCTTGCAGAGGTTGCTGTCATAGCTGCCGATGTCCCCGAAGGCAACTCTCCTCTTCTTTATCTAACCACTCATCTGTCTTTCTCGTATGCACTTCACTATCTGTCTAACTTCGGCTTTATAATGTCTCTGTTCAGTGATTGGAACTGCATTTGCATTGAACATATTATTTCACATTCCGGTTTGGGCTGGTGTGCTCCTAACCGGTTTTAGTACCCTGCTTCTACTTGCCCTCCAAAGATATGGGGTAATTTTTATTACTTTCCGGACTATTTTGCAAGGAAGTTTCCATTTTTGAGACGTGATATGATGCATGTCACATTTACATCAGGATGTCAATTGGTTGAAATTTCCATTTCATCATAAAATAATTTTGTTTGCATTGTGTTCATCAGAACCATCTTGGTTATTTACATAATTTAGTATGTTTCAAATTGTAGAAATCAATTCTTAATTAATTGTTTGTTAATGTCATAGGTGAGGAAGTTGGAAGCCTTGATAGCTGCACTGGTGTTTGTGATGGCGGGTTGCTTCTTCGGAGAAATGGCTTATGCAAAGCCACCAGCTAAAGAGTTGTTTAAGGGAATGTTCATCCCACGGCTTCAAGGCAAAGGTGCTACTGGTGATGCTATTGCCCTCTTTGGTGCTCTTGTCATGCCGTAAGCAATCAATTCCCAATACTAATATAAGTTTATACTAATACTGAATAATCAAAGAAATGCTGCAACATGTCATAATAAGTTAGTGCTGAGAATCTATTTTTGACAAGTGCTGAATTGACTTTTCTTGTTATTTTCCTATGTCTTTCAATATTTTAATAGGCACAACCTCTTTCTTCATTCGGGTCTGGTGCTAACTCGAAAAGTACCTGATTCTGTTCGTGGCATCAATGTATCACCCTGTCTTATCAATCTGCCGCTCTTTTGTCATCGATCTTTAGAGAATTTAACCAAGAAGCAATGCAATATTCATATTATGTAACTTAACGATTTGCTCTCTTTTTTTCAGGAAGCCTGCAAGTTTTTCCTCATTGAGAGCGGGTTGGCATTGCTGATTGCTGCCTTCATTAATGTTGCAGTTATATCTGTGCCTGCTGCGGTTTGTGCAAGCAGCAACCTCTCACACGATGATGCAGAGAGATGCAGTGATCTTACTCTCGACTCTGCCTCTTTCCTTCTCAAGGTTCTAAACCAAAATGGAAAAATCCTTCTGAAACTGATTCACCCACACACAAATTTTGCTTCCCTTCATTCATGAAACTGTTATGTATAGAAATGGTTCCTGTTTGTATATTCTGCAGAATGTGTTGGGAAGAAAATCAGGATCCATCCTCTATGCAGTAGCCTTGTTGGCCTCAGGGCAGAGCTCTACCATCACGGGTACCTATGCAGGACAATACGTCATGCAGGTAAAACCAGCACCTGGAAAGATATGTAAAAAATGAAAATCTTTGAAAGAGCATTTAATATATACCCATATTCATTCAATTGTTTGCTTGTTAGGGCTTCTTGAACCTAAAGATGAAAAAATGGAAGAGAAACCTAATGACAAGGTGCATTGCCATAGTTCCTAGCATTGTAGTCTCGGCAGTAGGGGGATCAAATGCAGCTGGTCAGCTTATTGTGATTGCATCTGTATGTGGTTGGATCTTAACAAGCATCTTATTTATTATAATGAGTTGAAGCATACGAAAAATATTGATATTGATGTCCTTTTTTTTCCTAGATGATATTGTCCTTTGATCTGCCGTTTGTCCTCATTCCACTTCTCAAGTTCAGCAGCGGCTCTACAAAGATGGGTCCTCACAAGAACTCCAACTATGTAAACACTCTTAATACTTGTCCTATACGTTACACCTCAACGATTAACTGACAAACATCCGCCCCTCCCTTTCACTCATTTTGCAGGTCATCGTGTTCTCGTGGGTGTTAGGAGTCGCTATAATTGGCATCAACATTTTCTACCTGGTAACGGGCTACTGGGGATGGTTAATTCACAGCACTCTACCCAGGGTTGCGAATGTGTTCATATCAATCCTGGTATTTCCGCTGTTGTTGATATACGTCGTAGCAGTCATCTATCTAGTGTACCGAAAGGACTCTGTGGAGTTTGTTGTGCCTTCCAAGCTCAATCCAGACACGCAGAATCAGATGGAAAAAGGGCTTGATAACTCTCAAACAGAACTGGGGTTTAGCCGTCTTCCATACCGAGAAGATCTAGCTGATATTCCTCTACCGAAATAGGATGAGCATGTTTTCTAACAAGGGTAGATTTGAGCGAAGTGATAGTTCAGGAATAACCAAGTCTGTACAGTTAACATTTCTATTATTAGCTCCTGTTTGGTTTCAACTCTCGGAATAACCAAGTCTGTACAGTTTTGATTTGAGCGTAGTGAGCATGTTTTTCCTTTCTTCTTTGAAGCCTCAGGAGCAATGGGATGATTAGCTTGTATTTGGAAATATTTTGTTCTTTTAGTTGATCTTTGCATCAGTTTCGATTAGCTTGTTAGAAGCACAAATGTATGTAGTCCATGTCTTGCTGGGTCATTGCTGTTGCTCGCAAAGCCGTGCAGTTTAGTTTTCTTTGTTAAAGCTGCTCGCAAAGACATTGGCACTGCCAAAGTGATCAATCGGTTCAACTTTGATGATGAACAACCATGTAGAATTGGGAGAGAGCAAACCCACTCGTGTATATACGAAGCAAAGCAATAGGCAGAATGGAAGGCCGAGAGACCAAAAGAGAGGATATAGTGATGAGGCTGCTGCTTGAGTGTTTTCGAGAGCAAAGAGGTGTTTCTGTCATTGCAGTTATGGGAATAGGACGGTTGGGAAAGCACTCCTAAAATATGCCACAAAGAGTGAGCATCAAAACCTTGATCTAAGACCAGCTGCAATCTCGGTTTAGAGATTGAAGAGGGAAGATTTTTTGCTCTCGTTTTAGATGATGCATGGAAAGATTGAAGGTAGTGTGCTCTTAGCCTAGCATGTAAGTCTAGCTATATGAGAAGTAGTCCATCGGCTTATATACAAAGATAGCTTTCGGGGAAAAGGATTGACACAACAGTCGAGATCTAGAGCAATTAGGGTTGCGAATTGCAAGCAAGTGTGCAAATCTTACTCTTGTTATAGTGATTATAGAAAGCTTATCGAGGCATAAATAAATGAAAAAGTGTGTTGAACCTCTTTGAGATGTGTTAGTGTAATTATGATAACCAAAGTTTAGTTGGGTAAAGTCAGCAAAATTGGCATCAAACCAACCTTGGTGAAAGAAGAGTGTAAAGCAACCCCGTTCGAAATTTCGAACAAAGGGTAATAGCAATTTACAAAGATAATTTTTACTAAATTGTATCAAAGTCTTTTATTTGCTTTATAAAATATTTACAAATCAAATTGCTAAAAAACTCAAAAGAGTTCATCTAAATACTCAACTCATTCACCTAGATCGATCATTAAAAAAAACACCAACAATCATTTGTATTTGCAATTCATTCAAAGTTTCAAACACTACCATTTTTTTTATATATTAGAAACATGGAAGAACGTTTTGTAAAGGTGGAATGGAAATACCAAAGGAGACGATGTGATTGTGTATATGGTAAAATACTTACTTGTACTGCTAATAAACTTGTACCAACATTTTTTGCAATTTGTTCAGCAATTTGCTTCATTTTGGTTGAGAACTTGTCACAGGTTAAAGAAAGGATCTTGCATCGCCGGCTCTTTGCCGCGAGCGCATCAATACAGCAAGGCTATTACTCCTACGACGTATCTTTCAACATGTACGCACTCTACGACTCTACAGTATCTATCGACTATTGAGTGACATATTTCTTTCCTAAGTTGAAAGATTTCAATCATGTGTCCCTCCAAAATTCAGGACAGCTTGAGATGTCGAGTCAGTTGTGTCTTACCATGATCAAGCTTAGGATCCCTTGCTCTTAAATGACTCGAGCGCAAGGCTGTTGGCATCACTACATCATTGGTTGGCTATATTTCCAGCTTCACTTGTGGGATTGGTGTGCTTTCGTTCTCCGTGGTTTTCTCCAGGAGAAACTTTGGCACCAAACTGCCTCCGTTGTAGCCATTTATAAGCATCCTCGCTATTTTCAGCCGCCACTCGTTACCATCCCTTTCCTTGTTTGTATCATGAACTACTCTGCCACAGTAGTTCAACATTGTGGCTAGCCCAGTGTTGCGAACCCAGCCATACTGGCACAAAACCCGCGCTTCCCCTTCTGACAAGTCTTGGCCAACCTGAACCACACAACTCCATATCAAACAGAAACTAGAGCTTTTTAAAACACAGATATACTATGAGCAGTTTCTCCAGAACCCTAAAACCAGACTAGAATAATTCGTCCGGGCAACACTCACAGGTTTTGGCTTAATGGGTTGCTCATGGAGTGAACAAAAAGAGTTCAAACCGAAAGAGGGCAGATTTCTAAAGAGACTCCATGTAGGAGGCGAAGATACAAATGATCATGCAATTGATAATAGGGAGAATAAAGGGTTGGGAGATCCATAGTGCTTTTAAAGTAACATACTTCTACAGCAGACATCATATTGCTACGCTACCAACTTTGTTGTTTGAACTATACTGATCTTGGTTGTCTACTTCGTTTTAGGGATTTATGCAATTCATTGCCCACCTTCATTAGGAGTATAAAATGTTTTGAGTGACTTTACCATTAGTGGTCTGTTCTCAAGTACGGAAATCCGGCCACAGCTAGTAAGCTTCATAGCAGTCACCAGACGTCTGATCTGCCAGCCAACAGGTAGGGAATCCAGCAGCTCAAAGAAATATGTCGCATAGCCATATTCAGGGCGCTCCAACACAATTCTGCTCATAGTCCGTCAATGATGATGCTCATCATTCGATATTATATTGATTAAACATCAAAGATCAAGAAAACTTTTGAAGGCAAGATCAACCTGTTATGTCTTTGGAATACGAATATGAAAGCCTGGAGGTCCCGACACCAACCCCATTCAACAGGCCACTTCTGGATCCTTACATAACATGCCTGCAACATATATAGCAATAAAAATACTGGCAGGATTGGACAAAAATGTCTGCAGTTAACACATCAAGAATGTCCTGGTTAGAAATTAGAACACAGCCAAACAAGCCCTGATAGGTATACACAACAGAGGATAGTTCAGAAGGATCTGCACACCAGGGTGGGGAACAAAGCTATGGAGGGCAGCAGGGTCTTTTTACTAAGGGAATAAGGAGGTGATGGCCTCACATATATGTCACCTTAGTAGAATGTCGGGACCTCCAAGCTTTAGTAGGGTGACAGATGAGAGTCCTATATTAGAATGTGTTTCATAGTCTCTCATTTTTATCCAAATTTGGTAGGAAGTAATTTGTAAGGCTTGGCCTTGGCTCAGAGGAGGATTGTTTCACTCTCACTGAGAGTTTATCAATAGCACTTACCTACAAGAATTCTGACGTTTCATGTGGTGTTGTGGGTGTCTGAGTGAATCCCTACCCTCAACAGTCCTTCCTTTCATCGATTTGAATTAGTAAATGAAAAGAGATCAAAGATAGAGGGAAACGAAACGAAACATGCATAACATTGATCACTGGGATTAGGGACCAATGGACCAGAAACATCTTACCTGCTCAACAAGTGAAAGCAGACATCCAAGGCAGTATGTTACTTTTGATCCCTTTGAGCATAATATTGGAGTAACCTTCAACAAGGATTCTCGACGTGAGAATGACTGCGGCACGTGAACAGACACAGATAGAAATGAGATTTTAATTATTATAGATGCTCAAATTAACTCAAAGCATGTTCAAGGTATTTGGTAATTGGTAGTACTTTTATCACATGCAGAGTTAAAAACATTTCATTAGGCACTTAGAAATAACTAGTAGTTGGATGTATCTAAATAATGGCTGAAGCAAAGTCTTATTCCATAATTCCATGCAAAAAGCCTTGACAAGTTGACAGTATTAGCTTATACTCCTACGAGAGTAGAAAAATCCATAATCATATGCAAAAAGCCAAAACTATATGTTACCGAATATAATCAACAAGGAAACAAGTCATCATATGAAAAAAGCTCGTCATCAGAGTTCCTAGTCAACGATTCATCAAAACCATTAGATAGAAGATAAACCTTGATTTAACTTCAGCTGGCCTGTATCTTATCCACTTCACAATTTCTGTTGTGTATTTTTTTATTAATAAAAGCTCAATATTTCAATGTTTGTGGATTAGTCTGTAAATAATAGTTTAACAAAAAGCACTCACATGAGAAAACATGCGAACGAAACCTTATTTAAGTTGAATATAAACAACAGTGTACTTTCCCCATGGAATACAACATAAATCAGCTTGCCAACGAGCCGTGCCCATGTACAGGAAACTGTCCCAAGATGAGTGTCATATCTGGATTATTTTGACAATAGACTCTAATGCATTATACACTCGGTCCTCAACTCAAATGCACCATATTTAAATTATATTATAGTATCTACTCCCCCAAAATTTACTCAGTTCAAGTTGCACCTAACCTGGGAAAATATTATGTAACTGCACATGAAAAGATGGAAAGCAGTGCAGGGAACAGATTATTTATGAGGGCAATATGAAGCAGATTACACTGGCATCTAAATTTGCACAAGGAAAGAAAATTGTACAATGCCTAGTGAAGATCTTCTCCGGAAAAAAGAAACATTAGTCAATACTGCTAAAAAATACATAAAAAATAAGTAAATATAACAATCCTAGATTAACCAACCTTCTGTATTACAGCTTCAAGCTCCTCGAAGCTATCTTCACAGAAGACTTCATCTATAACTTCATCACTCTCTGGTTCCCCATACAGCTTAATTTCTTCAACTGATACACCCTTATCAATCAAGACCTACAATATCCCCTCGGCAGTAAAACACATCTAGCACTCACAATTCATATCATGCACTCACAAATAGGGAAATAAGGGAAACAAAACTACTGATTCTACCTTTAAGAGTCCTGGAACATCTTCCTCCAATGCCATTTCAGCAGAGTTTCTACACAACAATTAATAAGAGCCCTAAGCTCCCCATAAAGTATGTGGATAGATCCAAAGAAAAATATACGTCTTAAATGAGGGTAATAAGAAATATTACGTGGCAGTTCTTCGCCTTTTACGCGGACGGATGACACTTATTGATTCAACAGATTCCGTGACAACACAACGTGAACCTCGAACTGAAGATGCATTCCTACTTGGACGCCTGAGATTCTTTGAAACTTTTGAGCTAGGCAAACTTTCAGTGGATAGTAACGCAAGTCGATCCAAAAGTGACATATGATCCAATTCATCTTCAAAAGCTTCCGTTGAAAATGTAGCCTCAGGTTTCACTGGTAGCATATCAGGAGACCGAGACTTTCCCCAATACGTTTTTCCTTCATTGTCAATCTCATTGCTTAGAACAGGTTCCATCTTAACACAAATAGTAGATGGGAAAGAAGAAACAGCTTTTGGACTATTTGTCCCCTTTTCCTGTATATCGCTATGTTTATGCTCTGTTAAACTTGAAAGTCCAGTATCAAATGATTCTGGAATAGAAAGTTTCACACTTTCTGAGCGATCAATGCCTAATTTAACTGCTGATGGTACAGTCTTGTTTTGATAGTTGAGATCTCTAGCGACACTGAAACTACATGCTTTGGCTGGAGACAACTTAGCTCCCAGCTCTTTTTTCACAGGAACTAAACTACTAGTGAAGTTTTCCATCACATATTTTCCTGCATCACCACACTCATCAGAAATAAAAGGCTCCACCTTAGCTTGAATAGAGGAGGGAAAAGCCTTGCTTCTCGGAATTTCCTGTGTATCAGAAAAAGTTGAAGATTTAGATTCAACATATTCTGCACCAAGAAATTTATCTGATGACGGAGCTGAAGATGGATTAATAGTAAAAGATGTGCCAGTAATTTCAGTTTCTGAAGTATTTGAGGCACAAGAAAGATCGTGACCAATTTCTCTCGTATGCAGATTTCCAGCAATCAATTGTTCCCCATTAGTGTCTTCGGTCATGGTCAGAACACTTTGCTGAACCACCTCTCTTGAGAACAAGTGTGACTTTTGCATCTCGACACTAGCCTGCAAACCACAAAGCTACATAATGACATCATTACTCCCAATGGAGATAGAGACGGAAGAGACAACACCTATAGCAGTTACCATTGTACATTTGTACACAAGGGTTTTTTCCTAAATGAACTGGAAAGCATGAATGAAATTTAAAAAGAATGAGTTGAAATGTTTGGCATGCTACACTAAAATAGAGCTGTCTCATTATGACACAACTGAAGGTGTGCAGATAGCTGACTCTGACTTTTAGCCAGTACTGGTCACAATATTTCAGCCTGACTGGCCTGACATTTAGATTACGGAAGAAAAAGGCACAGTGAGCAAGATCTATCCAAGTTAATGTTTTTAGATTGTTTATTTTATTTTTTCCAGAAGTAAAATTGGTCTGTAGAAAGCCAATTAACTGAAAACTGGGACTACACTTGCTATAATTCTCTTCAATAAGTTCAATTTGAAATCCTAGAATGAGCCTTAGCTGCACTAGGGGAAAAAGCAGAAGACTGAAGGCAAAGTTCAGAAAAGAAAGTGGTGCTTTCAAGAATAACTGAGTTTAGTACCATAGATTTGCATTAAGGTGAACCAAAACATGCATGATAACGACACATGAAACACTTCACCATGCATGTATCTTCATCATGATGTTCACTAGAAGAAGGTTTGATAGACTAGCAGAATACTTAACAGTATATCTATTATCTAGGATAATCTTCAATATACACCGGTCAAAGTATCAAATGGGTCAGACAAGTTTGGGTTTGGGTTGACAACCTCCGGTCGGGTTAATTTTGGGTTACAAATTACACATTGATTATGGGTGGGCCGGTGGGGTCAGGTACGCATTGTTGTTGCATTGGCTCCCACTTTCGGGTAAAAATGGTATTTGTATCGGGTTCAAATTACTCATTCCTGATAGTTTAGAATGAAGTGACGATTGATAATCATATAAAGAAGTTTTAGAGTAAAAGATTACCTCACTGCATGACTTTTGAGATTTAACTAACAACCTGCAGAACAAATGTGTGATACATGTTATCTTAGCAGGTTACAGGATGTAAACCAGATCTAAAAGCACAAAAGTATGGAGGACATGACTTTCCCATTCTACTTTTGAAAGGAGGCATATCAAACAAAAAATATTACAAAACTTTTAAGAAAATTAAAGAAAAGAAGCAAATAAAACCTGGATAGCAGCATTTGTCTTCTTTCTCTTAATACAATATGTTCAAGATCATCATCATAGTCACCAGGGATCTCATCTTCAGCCTTTGCACCTTGGATGGATGCAGAACTGGAACTCATTGAACTTTTCAAAGAAAAGGTCAATGTGACATCATCAGACTCATTCATAGATGTCGGAGGAATATCTGATAGTGTTGCATGTTCCAATTCTGAAACTTCCAAATCAGAATCTGGACTTTTGTCATTGCACTGAAACTCACTTGAACTGATAGATGTGTTCTTATAAATTCCTTCATAGCTACCATCCCCATCAGAAACCACACAAAAACCGGAAGAGCTTGGTGAAGCTAGATCATTAAGACTACAATCTGAATCTTGAAACCATGGTAAATCTAATATCTTTCCATCAAGAAACACCTGATGTTCCTGTCCTTGTCCCGGCAACATGTTCTCCTCCTTGAAATCATCCTGTCAAGAATTAATCAATGCATATTTTTTTCTTCTGAAAAAAAGAAGTGGATGCAATAAAGGTGAGTTAGCAAGTACAATCAGAGGCATACAAAGTTTTGTCAAGTCTGGAAGCATGGTAAATTGGTTATTCTTCAACATTTAATTCAAAATCAAAAGCATCATAATGTCTGTAGGTGATACGTCTCCGCTTCTGCAGACGTATTATTGAAAGAAGAAGAATGTATTGCTGGGCATGTTCAGATCCTTGGAGCTCGAGATTGGCTGGGTATTTCTGCTTGCTAAACATTAGGCAGCATCAATTTGCAATTTCTCTTATTTTTGTTTTCATTAATAATATCAGGTAGTGAGTAGTTATGTTAGTGGGTCAATCAGTTCCGTTGTGAGTGAAGTAGTTATGTTAGTGGGTAAAATAGTTCCATAGTTTTAGTCAATTTCTAATTTTCCTTTCTCACGCTATTTTCCTTTATAAGCCAATCACAGAATAAGTTTGTATGGGCATGATTTTGAATTGAATCATAACCCAAAATAAGAGAATTCTCGGGCACTTGTGTGTGAAATTCTTGCATACATTATCCTTTCACTGTTTCTCAGGAGAGAGTGAAGAGCATACAAAGGCTAAGATAAGAAAAACAAAATACAAAAATCACCGAATCAAGAGAGGGAAAACGAGTCACTAAGAGCCAATATCACTCAAAACACCAGGGAATAATCCTTCCTCCTCCAGACTTAGCTAATTATAAAACTAAGGGAATTAGATAGTAGATACCATAGAAAAGTAAAAACTCATATATTTATTCTAGATCGTACTTTCAGTCACCTACTGGTGACTCCAACATTCTTCCCTAGAATGTACCCCACAGTGGAATAATACTCAAATCTGATAATCCCGCCCTTAACCCAAACTTCTTTGTGATATACAGGAGTAAGGGCTTGTCATTGCTAACAATATGCCATAAAAGTAACTAGATAAATTGATGCGGTTAAGCACTTAAAAACCCTTTATGTAGGAAGTAACTAAGTACCAAATAAAGTAATAGAGTAATTCAAAACCTTGAAGCATAAACAATTGTACCATGCAATAAGGAGTGATGCAAAACTGCCTTTTAGATTTTGGGAAACTTTCCATATCTAGATCAGGTCAATCTAAACTATTGGTTAGTCATTACGGGGTTCGTTTGGTACGATGTGATTGGTGATAAGGCACTTATTTGTGTTAAATGCATGCTTATTGATGCAGAAAAAGTACTTATTTTTGCAGTTAAGGTAATTATAATGTAGAAGTATGATGGGGTCAAACGAAGCCTAGAAATTAGATCCTGAACAGCTTCAGAATGTATTCCAACCGGACATTAATTACCATAGTACTTTGTATGAAGTTCCTCCGCTTTTCCAAGGACGATCAGTTTGTAATGAGCTATTTGGCAGGACCAATGCAATCATTCTTTTGTGTTATAGAAAACGACTAATGCGGAAGTATTGCAGAGTTGATGCACAATAGTAACTCACTACAACATTAAAACAGTGAGAAAGGAACAGGATATGACTCAAGAAAGCCAAAGGGGCTATCAACATCTTTGCCTTCATAAAAAAATTGACTGCAGGTTTCACCTTGTTCTCGTAGCAAAATACTGCATTTTAATCCACACAATTACAGAACTGCTACGTTGCCTAGGTCCTAAAAAGGTGTTCAGGAACAAGCAGATGATAATATTTCCATTATTGAGCTTGATTTCACAATCAATTTATCATATAGCAGCATTTTCTCTCCGTCAAAAAATTGTTGTAAGTGAACAACGATACTCAGTTTCTTATTTAAATCCAAATCTAATAAACTACCTCTGAACTGAAGGCTCCATTTTCTTCTCCGTCAACAATGCTGTGTCTGGTCCTGCAAGTGATCACAGTAAAAGTTAATAACTAATTGCAGCCAAGTTTAGTTCTTTCCCATCAACAACAACCCATAAGTCATAACAAGAAGGCAAAAGATCCAAACTCACACTGATTCGCACTCTCTATGAAGAACTATATCCTTCAAGAAAACTGAATTAGATATCTGCTTCTTCGAGCGTAACAACTTCAGCCTTGCACTCAAGGGAAGAGAATCGTATTCCCCTGACCACCCATCATTAGAATCTTGAATATCTGATTTCCCCATCGTAACCCAACGGCATTCAGCCTCAACTAAACAGCAATAGCAAAAACTAGCTCCGTTCAGCAAGGTAACCAACATAAATATTCAAGATAATCCAACATATCCATTCAAGATAACCAACATCAACACTCGAAAGAATCCAACATAATAATTTAAGATAATTCAACACTGTCATCATATACCACAACCACTCGTATATCCCATAATAATTATTGAAAGAGTGAACAACCCCAAAACAATGTAGTCAATAGTCATCAACAAATTCACAATAGCATCCAGAGTTCATAAACAATTTTATATTTTATATTATTAATTATGCCCCAATCATAATCTAACATCATATCAAGCCCCTCATCCCCATTATCTCACACATGCAGTTAATTTTCTTTCCACGTCATCTTGAACATACAATCAACAAAGATTCATTCTCAACTCAAGTAATGGATCATCCCATCGCATTCATCATCAAACAATACCCATTTGGAAATCATCATCAAAATCACAATCAAAATATATACAACCAAACAATGCAAACAAGAGAATAATCCGAGCAATCTTAAGGAGACTTGCCTGCTTGATGACTCTGGTAATTGGTAAGATATCTCAAGTACTTAAAATCCCTGCACCAATGTCCCTATGGAGCAATATCATGACAGAATTATCAAGATATGTTTACATTCTCAAAACTGTAATCTAATAGCAAACAGATGTGTCGAAAACATTGTCAAAACCCTACAAAATATGCAAAATTTCATCAATTGAAAAATATTGATAAGTAGTTCAATAAGGCGGGGAAATTCTCCAAGTGGTGTAACTCAAAAATCACTAACCATTAATTCATGAGAATTCATCAAAGTTAATGTCGCAGAATCGGTGCACTGTTATCATTGAATTCATAAAATATTCGTGTGACCTTTACAAATTACGAAACCAGCGCCAAAACTTTTCAAACTTCCAAAACTAACTTTCAGCCAAATATCAAAGCCAAATCCGACTCCCAAAATTCCCAGTAAACAAAACAATTCGACGTCCTGAACCTGACAAATTTCGAAAGCTCTTAATCATTAATCAAGCAAAAACACCGAATCTTAACTCCCAATTCATCATAACAACCCTGAAATTCAGATTTACAACATAATTCCATCGACAAAAGAACCCACAACCCAATCGACAAGAATGGAGCTTTACCGAGAGGAGATCGATCTAGGGTTTGACAGTGGAATTGAAAGGGTAAAGGCTGCCCACGGCTCACTGGTGGCTACTACAAGGCTCGGCGTGACTGAACCACCCAGGCACCTCCTAGACTGCGCGCGAGGGAAGGCAAAGCGGCTGCGAGGAGGAGACTCACCTGGGCTGCTGGTGGTCGCCGGTGGACTGTGGCGACGGTGTTTGGTGGCGTGCTGATGGTCTCCGTAAGGACGGACCAATGTGTTTGGGCAGTGTTAATCCTCTTTCCCCAGACCCGTCCAAGTCAAATATATTTAGGGATTTAGGGCTCGTTTAGTTTAAATTTTGAAAAGGTAAAAACTAAAGAAAATAAATATAGTTTCTTTAGAGCATGTTCAATCGGTGCTCTATTTTGTAGAAATTGGACTTTTGGAAAATATTGGGTTTATATTTGATCCAACAGTTTCCCAATCCAATCTCCAAAATAGAGATGAGTCGTGCAAAAAGCGCTTGCCCCATATCTGCAGCAACGCTAAAATTATTTGGCGGTACTTTTTTCCTACCTTTTTCGACGTTCTTGAGAGAAAAACTGCAATTGAAGGAAGCTATTCAACCATTTCTCTTCCTAGAATGAAGGTACAGGTGCGTTCTTCTTCAACTTTTGCATGGCTCTCTTTGGTATTGCATCTGATTTGGGTTACTTTTTGTCTCATTCTTTACCCTCAAAGTGTTCAATTTGGATACTGCATCTGATTTGCAAGGCTCTCTTTGGTACTGCATCTGATTTGGCTCTCTTTAGTACTGCATTTGATTTGGGTTACTTTTGTAAGGAAGCTATTCAATCATTTCATGATTTAAGATGATTTTTGATGATGCACTCAAAGTGTCGATTAAATGCCTATAAACAAAATTGATTATTTGCTGAAGTATTGCATGTGTTAGATCAAGTTAATACGCTTGAAGCTTAAATCTTGATTTACCAAATTGAAATTAAGACAGACTTACAGTAAAGAATGCATTGATCTCTTAACTGAAGTTGTATGATGATATATGCCTTTCATGAAAAGCATTTAGTATGTCCATTGTCTTTCATTACTTATAAGTTAATTTCAATAATCTGGAAAAGGTCCTTGTATTTGACTGACATTGGACAATTTGTTTATCATGCTCAAAATGGTCATACATATCGAGTGCCTAGTGGATAAGGGGAATTTTGAAAGTGTTTAGCACTCAATGTAATGGAGATGAGAGAATTGGTGTTAATGACGAAAAATAGGACTTGTGGTACAACTAACAACCCTTTTTAAAGTTTAATATGAGCTCCTTGGGCTTGAACTTTATTTCTTTAAAAGTTGAAGTTGGCAACAGTTGAGTTACAACTTGTCATCTTTTTTCTTTCTTTCTTTTGAGTTACAATTTGTCATCTTTTTTCTTTCTTTCTTTTGATTTCATGGCATGTATCTTGAACTTTTTACACTACCCATCTCTCTCATATTCTTGTTCCCTACAGATGAATTTCGTCGATCTCCTTAACAATGGATCGCCTCTTGATGATCTTGATGAACTACATACTCCCTCCGTTCGGAAATAAATGATGTTTGACTTTTATGCACGTAGTTTTAGGAGCTAAAAACTATATAAAATCTTATTTATTTTAATTAATTTTTTCATAGTTTAATATCTATTAGTAATAAATATTAAGGGTGTGTTTGGCGCTAGATGGAGATTATGAGGATTAATGAGATTGTTGTAGATTTTAGGAGATGTAGATTATTTTGATAGATTAAACGGGATGTTGGAGATGGAGATTATTTTGGACAACAATCTCGAAAAGGTGTTTGGTAGGTTGAGGATTGTGGGGGATTTTAAGGTAGGAAATTACCGAAACTGCCCCTAACATTATACCCCCAAAACGGGGCCCCTCCACTTGTGTCAACTCTAGGCGAGGCAATTGTAGCGGTTGAAACCCCTGTCGACTGACGGCGGCGAAGGGAAGGAGGAGACGCACCGACTGTCCCAGGCGAAGAAGCAAGATATCCCCGCGTGCAGAAGCCCCCCCCCCCCCCAACCTTCCGACTTTGGACATCGCTGGTGGGTGTGCCATCTCTCCAGTCGAAGCGAAGAGCCCAGCATCGTCGTCCTCGCCGATTACCAGGTAAGACATCACCGCCGTCGATTTTTTGTTGAGATATTGTTGCCGCCAATGCATATAATGGACTGTTGTTGCATTGTTGAATGAAATTATATAATTGAAATGGGGAATTGTAGTTGGGAATGAGGGGTTAGGCAACTGTGTCATGAACCTTAGGTAGAATTGGGGGTTTCGTTACCGCCGGCTAATTGACGCAATTACGTTGACGGCGGTGACATTGGGTGGAGTTGGAATAACATGAACCCTCCCCACACCACCCTCAAGGTCCCGATGTCCGGTTTCTGGGCACGCCGGAGGTACCGGCTATGACAGTGGGTGCGGTTAGTACTATAAATGAGCTTCGGTGTGTCACACAACCAAGAAAAATTCAGTAGTTTTTATTTCTTCGGCTATGACAGTGGGTTGTAGTGTTTATTTCTTCGGCAAACTGATTCGAACCCCGTTATCTATTATGTAACTTCGTAAGTTTTAGTACATGACACATGTTGTCTATGTTTAGTCAAGTAAGGAAATTGATCTTCACCTTGGTTTGTATAGCGGCCATATTGAACATTATGTGTGAATGTTGTCCGTGGTTGGTGACTCCATATTGGTATAGAACGTTTGGGTATAACATCAGGCCCGTGCCAATAATTTTGGGGGTCCTGTACAAATAAAAAAATACAAATTATATTAGTGAAATTAAATTAAAAAACTCAAAGTTATTTGCTACTCTTAGTGAAATTAAAATAATAAAAATATTTCTCAAAAATAATAAAAAATAAAAAATCGCACAAAATTACACTTATAGATCGAACAAAAGAAGACATTTAGACAACATCAATTTTTTTTATCAATCACATTAACAGAAAATTTTATAATTAGAAATAAATACACATAAATTATTATTATTTTTTCATAAATTGACAAAAAGATACTTTAAAAGGCAAAAAAAATACCAAACATGGGATTTGGGAATCGAACCTGGGTTACTCGGCAAAAACTAAGTGGGCGCTGCCGATTGAGATTGATTTTGCCAGTGGAGCAAGTGAGCATTCATCATTTTTTTTTAACAACAAAATTTATATATATTTATCTTCTATCGTATTGGGCCCTAATAATTTTGGGGGCCCTGTTCGGTTGGGCCACTTGAACATGCATAGGCACGGGCCTGTATAACATGTAACATGTCCCTTGTAGTTGTGCTATTAAAGTTGTGGGAATGATTGTTCCATTTTATAAATTTCTGCTGAATTTGACCTTTCCATGATGCAAGTACATACTTATATAAGTTACATATGAGCTGGTATGTAAATTTTACTTGTGTTTCTTCACAATGGTGCATTCCCTATTCTGTACTGTCAGAGAAAATGGTTCATCCTTTATCTATTTTGTGTCCAAGGGTGTCTCTTGCATAGCATGCCAATATGATACATTAGAAACATAGTTTCGTAGGAGAGGTATTAGACTAATAGTTCCATAGTTTTATAGGAGAGTTGTCGTACATACCCAAACCAAATCGAAACTGAACCTTGTTATCATATATCTCCCTTTAATTGGCACTTGTCGAACGTTATAGTTTACGGTGGTTGTTTTTGCATTTTTGCTTGCTTCTTGCGTTGCATTCATCCTGACCGGGAGTTTGCCTTCAAGTATCGAATGTCCTTGCTTGCTGTTGTTTGAATATTGGTTTATTCGTATGTTGTTGCCCTGCGGAGACGTCAGTTGTCGGACATTTGCTTCCATGGCCTCCAGCGGCAAGCCCCCCCGTTCCTGACAAGGGAAAGAAAAGCCACGCTTCTAAGGAACTGAAGTTCTTATGGACTCCAGCTATCTTGAAACAGTTCTTGGATCTTTTGATTGGGTATCAGCGAAAGTACGGGCGCGATCAAGGGTTCAGCTGGGTGGTTTTGACAACCCAATTCGAGGAACTAACAGGGCAGAAGTGTGGGGGCAACACCCTTAAGAACAAATACGCCACAATGAAGGAGAAGTGGAAGGCTTGGAAAGACTTGAAGCACGGAGAGACCGGTTTAGGATGGGACTACGAACGAGGTTGCATCGACGCGACCGACGAGTGGTGGGAGCGCAAAAGTCAGGTAAGGGATTTAACACCGTCTTTAACATTTTTCGCTTCGATTAGAAATTTACTCATTTGGTAATCATGTATGCGACGACTCTTACCATATGTGTTAACTGCGTTTGTAGGAGAAGGAAGAGTTCCGCAAGCTGAAGAACAAGTGCATACCTCCGGACCTCGAAGAGGCATGGGACCAGATTTATGGAGGCACTGTAGCCACCGGGCAGCACTGTGTATCACCGACAATGGATCCCGTGCAAAGCCCTGTGCCTATGTCCGTTACGCCCGATGATGGAAGCTACGTCCACCGACCCCAACCGACTGCTGCAGAGGTTGACCTCGGGGATGATGGTGACAACATTGACGAGTTTGACCTCCTTCGATTTCCAGACCTCGTCAGAGGGGCCAGCCAGTCCACTCCAGTCCCGCCTGTTCAGCAAGCTCCCACTGTGACCCCTGGATGTAGCACCTTCCCCACTAGGTCCGGGAAACGTCCGGCGACCTCGTCCGCAACTCCTTCTGGTAGGAAACGCAGTGCTAGAAGGTCGTCCGGATCGGCTATGTTCGATAGCCAGATGGAGTTTGTTGAGGAAACTAGTGCACAGATCCTCAACTACGTACGAGCGGACGACGAGGCGTCTCGTACAGAAGCTAACCGGGAGGTTGAGGTTATGAAGGTCCTCGACCATCTTGTCGCGGAAGGATTGATTGAGGATGAGAGCCCGTTGCTCATGTTTGCAATTGAGTTATTAATCGCCCCCGAGCATGCGAGGATGTTCCTTGCGATGACGAGGAGCGACGCGGTCAGGCTAGCGTGGTTGAAGTACCAGTTCTGCAAGAGCGGGGGGGACGTCTAGCGGGGCTTGAGAAGTGAATGTTCGTCAGCAGGAGGGTGTCCATAGACAGTGCTATGTGTTGCATTGTAGACATGTTACGTTTATGCATTAGACAACAAAAACCGATATCGTGTGTTTCTCCGTTTGAGCTGTAATCATTGTGCGCTTACTATCGTACAGATTATGTGTTCATGTTGTGGACTGAGTGTGCATATGTTCTGTTTGTCCTTCGCCCAATTATGCCTTCCATGTCATTTACTTTTATTGGCGTGCATCGTTGTCACAGAATATTGATGACATCGACATCCGAATTCCTATAGTCTGAGAAGCGTATGTGGTCCTCTACAGTTGTGGCTGATGGATTTTGTGTCGGGCATGCGTCGGCGTAAGCGGAGGCACAATGAGCCCATAATGTCAATCAATTGACGTGACATTAAGCAGGGAGTAGATTCATAATACGAAACGTTGTTACATAGGACGTGGCAAAATGAGCCCATAATGTGTCAAAGGCCTAGTAGACGTCCCAAAAGTCGCTAGAGCGACGAGGGATGTAGTTCACCCAAACCCACAACACCCGCCCTACGATCACCCAAAAAACAACCAGGGTCGGGGGGTCAGGACAACATATACAACGCAGTGGACATGATACCATGGTTACATTCGGTAGTTAGAGTCGCGGGGTCGACGTAATCGACAGCTACGTATACACAAAAAGATTCTTCAACGGTCGACGCAGCCTATCTGTTGATAATCGCAGCGACCGCGACTGCAGTCATTGCGAGGAACATCCACCTCGTTGCGTCCTCCCGAGCCCTAGATGCAAGTAGGTCATCCCACAGGGAGCAGGAGTGTGCAGAGAGGCTTGCAAGACGATCTGCCAGCTCGTCATTCAGCGCGTTCAGCCTTTCGATCTCATCGCCCTTTCTCTGTCCCTCAGCCTCGGATGCAAACAGCCTTGCGGTGAGGTCCATTGCGATCTCCTCAAGCTGCTGGATCCTGGGATCCTCCGGAGGAGGAGGAAGGACATGAGGGATCTCCACAAGCGGTGGCCGGTTCTCTTGGTTGGATACCCTCTCAGCATAGCTTCCCTCAGCGTCGTCTTGCATCTCCTGGATTGAAGGTGTTAGCGCAGATGAACAACTTCACACACCATAAACTAAGAATAACGAACACAAATGAGGTTGTACACATAAGAAGATGCAGGTTGAAGATGAAACCTCTTACCCTATATGCAGGAACACATATCATGAACAAACCATCCCACAAAGCAGGTTGGAGAGCAAGTGATTCGACAACAAGTGATTCAATTCATGCTTGTACACATAAGAAGTAACATCAGCTAGTGATTCAAATGAGCAACTGAGTCATAGCTTCAAGAGCAATTCCTTCACAAGTAACATCATGTATGGATTATGGCAGAAGTAACATCTTCATATGTGTTAATAAATATGGTGATTCAAGAGCAATTGATTGAAAAGAGGTTGTAAACAGATGTAACATCATTTATGGATTATTGTTATGGTTTACGCATTGTGACTTCTAACCTATTTTTGGAGGTGCTATTGTAATGACTAATGATCCCCAAGTATTATTCCTGCTAATCAGCCTACTTTTTGGGATTTGCTTTTGTTTGCAATGAAACATTAGTCAACAGATATAAGCATATAATCTATTCAAATTATTGTGCATGGAAGCATCTGTTTGGTGGTAAATGCCAAATGAGTTTACCAACTAATTACACAATGACAGTACCATGCTTGTTGGATTTGCTTATTGTGGTTGAAAATATCACATTCATATAATTCAAATTCATTTAGCTTCCTCATGATTTAACTGTGTATTTCAAGGAGCCCTTTTGGCACTGGTGCATCTTACTATAGTGGGTATTTGTAATTTTTCCTTCCTCTCTATTTTTGGGTACTGCTAAATCTTTAAAGACTTTAATCTGCAATTTTTTGAGTTGTGGATAAAGTTTCATCTGTGTGTGAGTGTCTGTGTGATTGCGCTGATATTATCATGGATTTTAGATGTAATATGTCAGAATTAATTATCTGACTTCATATTTATTTACTTAACTAAATATGAACTCATCTGTCTAATACTTGTTTGTTTGATCATGTCATTGTTGAAGAGCATCTTACAGCTTACATAGAAATCTTGCATCTTGCATCTTTGCTGGCTATTCATTTTGAGAAATCTGTTTTTACAAAAATATGAAATCGAGATCTGTTTTCACATAAATCTGTTTTTACATAGAAAACAGATTTTTATGAATAGAAATCTGTTTTACAGAAACTTGTTTTTACACAGAATACAGATTTTCATGAATAGAAATATGTTTTTACAGAAGTCTGAAATAAGCTATAAAACAAAAATCTAAAAACACGGATTTTGTGAAAACAGATTTCTGGAAAAACAGATTTTCTGAAAACAGATCTCTGTAAAAATAAGCTGTAAAAAACAGAAATCTGTACAAAAAATCAAAAATAGGTTAGGAGCAAGTGCTTCAAATGAGGTTCTAACTTAACAAATCAGTGCACCACAATTCTGTCATCACCTATTGGTGATAGCAGATGCTTTACGTGACTCAAATGAGGTTCTGCACATAAGAAGATGCAGGTTGAAGATGCAACCTCTTACCCTATATGCAGGAACACATATCATGAACAGACCATCCCACAAAGCAGCTTGGAGAGCAAGTGATTCAAATCATGCTTGTACACATAAGAAGTAACATCAGCTAGTGATTCAAATGAGCAAGTGATTCATAGCTTCAAGAGCAATTCATTCAGAAGTAACCTCATCTATGGATTATGGCAGAAGTAACATGGGCATATATGTTCATACATAGGGTGATTCAAGAGCAAGTGATTCAAAAGTGGTTGTAAACAGAAGAAGATGCAGGTTGAAGATGCAACCTGTTACCCTATATGTATGAACACAGATCAGTCGCAAACCATCCAACAAAGTTATTTTCTCTAACACACATCATCAGCATTTTTCTTTGGATAGTTATATTGTATTATGTAGTAGCAACCACTGTTTGTGTTTTGTCCTAAACTGCTAATTGCTTCATCAATGTCACTTCTCCTATTTTTGAAGACCATGAAGCGATAATATGATCATTTATATTAACAGAAGGAACAAACTCAGAAAGAGCCCTCATAGAAAAGCAACAACCTCAGAAACAAGTTCATGTATGAACAGAGATCATCAACCTCATGAACACAAATCATCCCAACATGTCGTCGAGGTTTTCGGCCATACCTGCTCCCACCAGGGTGGAATCCGCTCCTCACCCCCGATCCACGGGTACTTCTCCGGGCATCCACTGGGCCAGCTACCTGTTGATGACATGGTTCAACCTGCAGGTTCCAGCAAACCACCAGTTTAGCCTTCTTCACATACGGCTTCGTCCAAATCCGATGTTCCGTCCAAATCAGATGCCAAAAAACAAAAGAAACCCCTAAAAATTGGATAGCGGAGGACGATACCGACACTATGGAAGATTATTCCTTTACTAGAGGACGGACCGGAGATGTTTACACCAAAAAATATATTAAATCAAATAGCTTTGGAGGGAGGGGAGGATGTGTCGCCGGCGTCGGGGGGAGAGATGATAGGGGATCGGCGGGAGAAGGTGGTGTCTTCACAGATCTCGGGATCGTAATCGGGGTTGTCAGAGAGGTCGACGGCGTCACGGCCTCTTTCAAGGCGAGGCTTGCAGTCGAGCTCCATTGCAACCCCTCCGACCGCCCACCCCTCCACCGCTAACACACCTCGAGTAGATAATCGACACGAGACGGAGAGGGAGGACCATACCTTGTTATCGCCGATGGGGAGTCTGCGTTTCCTTCCTTGCTTCTCTGTCCTTGGCGGCGCGCTCGTTTGTGGTATGAAGAAATGTGGGTAGGGTTGGGGGCAATATGGGAGTGGGAGATCCAAATTCCCATCACAATCCCCACAATCTCCCGGGTTGGAGATTCTTCGTGCATCTCCATTAATCCCCACAATCTCCATGGAAGAATCTAGTTGAAGCTGTACGCCGAATACCCGAGATGGAGATTGTTGCCTGGGATTAATCTCCTTTAATCCCCAAAATCTCCTTTAATCCACCTGCCGAACACACCCTAAATTGTGAAAAAAAATTAATTAAAATAAACAAGATTTTATATAGTTTTTAGCTCCTAAAACTGGGTGTAGAAAAGTCAAACATCATTTATTTCTGAACGGAGGGAGTATAACATATAACTCTGAAGTCAACCAATATCCTTCCAATTGTTCTAATTTGGAAGGGACGTATAATACTCAAGCTCACACTTAGGATCAAGAGACGCAATGTGCACCTAGCAACAACAAGTCACAAAAACACACGCAAAGATCAAATAATTTTTCCCACCAGGAAGACAAGCTACTCATATATGCATGGCTGAATACAAGCTTGGATCCAATCAAAGGATCTGATCAAAAGAAGAACCAATTATGGAAAAGAATTGCTCGATACTTTCAAGAGCATCAAACTTGGCCCGATGAGTGAACTGAAAAATCACTAACAAGTCATGACGTTCATAATCGGTTGTAACACTGTATGCTAGTTGTCGAAAAAAAATTGTTACCTTCTGAAGTGATGACAAGCCAAGACATCCAACGACATTCCTCTTTTGAACAAAATATGCATCATGTGTGACGACAAAATCATGAATGCGCATGAAAAGAAATTGCTTCATTCTGAATCTCCTTCAAAAGAAAGCACTTCCATATTTCGGAGGATCGTCAAAGTATTCACGGAAAAGTCTTTCATGACCCTCGCATAGATCACGATGAACAACACGGTGACCAATAATATAACCACAATGAGCTCTTCTTGAACTCCAATCAGCGCGGATTTTGTCTTCACCGTGAACAAGTAACATTTCTTCATATTCATCATCACTACTATCATCGTCATCCATAAATTTATTAATTAGATAACGATTACCCAATGAACGAGAAGCCATCAAATAGGTTTTGAAACTGGAGAAGAAACTGAGCAAAGAAGATGGTAATTTGATGAGTAAAGTGATGAGAGTTGGTCCTTAATGTATGTATATAAGTATGTCGTTCTTTAAAGAGACCCATAAAAACTTAGTCATAGTAGGAAAATTAGCAGTAGAAATAGGCAACAACCCACCCTTTCAGCTAACTATTGGAAATTATACATACCAAAAATTAAATTAATATTGATTCAACATTATAGACTCCGTCAACCTATGGATTTCAACATGTGATTTTTACACCACATTGTTTTACTATATACACCACATATTCCATTTTTTTATTTTTTTAAATACACACTAACCCTCTTGAGTCACACGTCAATGACTCAAAAGGGGCAGGGGTGTGACTCAAAAGGCGCAGATGTGGTACATATAGTAAATTTTATGGGTGCAAATATTATCACCCATGGATTTCATACACTTCTCTGAACATTTCACTCTTTATTTCTCTCTATCAATCTGTTGACATTTTAAAGCTTCTATTACATCTTTCATACTCATTTTAAAGCTTCTGTTGCAGCTTCTGTACCAACTGCACTCTACTCCCCTCGGTGCTCCCTACGGTGTAACACAAAATTATTTCGGGTATAAATAAACATTGAAAAAAATTTAAAAAAATATTTTTAGATTCTATACTCTTATATTGATATGTTTATAAAATTTTATTATGAAAATTCATGTTTTAAAATTTTAGATAATTAAAATATCGATTCTTTTAGAAAATAATTTTTATTATTTTTTAAAACATGATTTTTCATAATAAAATTTTATAAACATATTAATATAAGGGTATATAATCTAAAAATATATTTTTTTATTTTTTTCAATGTTTATTTTTACCCGATATAATTTTGTGTTGCACCGAAGGGAGTACCGGAAGGGAGCAGCGGATCTGGCCTGACATGTCAGAGCTCCAATCTTGCCTTGTGAAGGTGATCAATTTGAATGTTTTGATGCTGATACATGAAAATCCAAATTAGAATGGCAAAAAACAAGGCCCAAATGCTACAAAGGTTTCTTTATCCATACAGCTTCAAAGGTTTTGTTGAGTTCAGATTTGATGAAACTTGGGCCTTTATAATGTATAAAGTTGTTTTAATCTCTTTTATGCAACACAATCTGATTCAAAATCAGATTGAGGCAACTAAGAAGGGTCGTCCAAACAAAGTGCACGATTTGTTTTACCTAGGCCTAGTTAGTGTGGTACATCAAATTTCAATTAAAATTTAATTTACAATTAAAAAATTAATTTAAAATTAAAAAATTAATTTATAATTCTTCAAAATGGAAAAAATGTTGGAATTGGCATAAATTTTTTTTAGGGAAGATGATTTTTCATTCTCCATGTTGAAGACAATTTGGAGATGCTCTTGGGGATGCTCTTATAGTTTAAAATACTCTCTTCTTCTAACTTTTCACACAAAATTAATTTTGTTATGCCATGTTTATCAGTAGCATCTCTTCCTCACTTTTTTCACTTTAACAATAGCATCCCTAGCATCCCACAATCCATCTTTTTTTATCAATTCAATTCACGAATATACTCCTCTATAACAATTATTTCTAACATGTTTATAATATGATTATAATATTATATTAGTATTTAATTACTAAAATTTAATTATAAAATTTAGATCATTTATAAAATGCATATATACGATCCACTTTTGAGATTTAAAATAAAATAGCAAACTCTGTTGATTAAACAAAAGAAAATTACACAAAAGATAATACATAAAGTAAATTGCAACATAACAAACATAATACGAAATTTGCGAAATCTAATTGCCTCCACGTGCGGATCAAAATCTTTGCCAAATGTGTTTCCTTCAAGTCTTCCCTAAGTCGGCGGTGTGTACCATTATCACAAAGTTGATGCCTCGTCCATATATACTCTTGCATAGTCGCGTAGTGCTCGGTTGAGTACGTCCAAGTATCGTCGTTAACCAGTGCAGCCTCACCGCTTACATCTTTGTCGAATTGCGGAATCTCATATCCATGATGACTGTAATCTTCTCGCTCGTCTTCCACGATCATATTGTGCAAAATGATGCATGCTCTCATTATCTTCCCGAGCAAAATTGGATCCCAAGATAATGCTGGATTATGAACTATTGCGAAACAAGCTTGCAGCACTCCAAATGCTCTTACATCTTTGCGAGCGAAATCCACCTATTGAGCAACTAACTTCATTTTGGTGCCTTAAGGAGTCTTTGGTGATTAGATCCCATCAGTAAGATAGTACCCCATGGAGTACTCGTATCCCCTGATATTGAAATTAACATTCGGAGCTCTACCTTATAAAATATCATCAAAAACAGGGGATCGATCAAGAACGTTAATATCATTATTTGTACCTAGGACTCCGAAGAAAGCATGTCAAATCCATAGGTCGTAGGATGCAAAAACCTCGAGTATAATTGTTGGTTGACCATGATATTCACTTGCGAATTGACATTTCCATGCAGTTGGGCAATTCTTCCAAGCCCAATGCATACAATCAATGCTACCCAACATCTCTAGAAAACCACGAGACTCTCCTACGCTCAGCGAACCTTATATGTCTGTTGCATTTGGCCGCCAAAGGTACTCGTCTCCAAAAAAGTTGATGATTCCATCAACAAAATGTGGCAAGCATAATCTTGTTGTGGCCCCTAATAAACGAAGGTATTTATCAAAGGCATCGGCATCAAGGCCATAGGCTAGAATGTGAATTGCACTTGTGATTTTGTGCAACGCGTGCATAAATGCACATCCGTCTAGTGCAATCTGGTCATTGTTGGAAGTACACCATCTCCGATTCCAAAAGTTGAACGATGTGATTGAAAACCCCCTTACTGATCCTGAACCTGCGATGGAAGACCTATTGCTCAAGCCAGATAAGATGAAATTATCAGCTTGAGTTTGAGATGGATCCATGATGATGAAGAAGATGAATAAGAATTAGTGTGTTTTGAAATGTTTGTGATGATATGTATTTATAGCCAAAATCAGAATACAATTCAACTGAGGAGACTAGACTACTCCATGCATCTGAATTAGGACAACACACTTCATCTGCACAGATTATTTATACCAATGTCACAGATGAAAAAAGCCTGCTACATTTAATACGGATCAAATCGAATGAAATGTGGGGAAAAAAGGAAAGCGGATGTAAAAAGGAAGGGAAATCTGAGTTCCAATTTTATTTTGGGTGACATGGTGTTTAAATTTAGGTGACACGATATTTAAGTTTGAGTGACACGGGAAATCTGGGTTCCAGTTTAAAGATTGTTTTGACATGACATTTAATGCATTCTTTCATGTGACAATGTCATACAAACAGGTGATATGGATGATTTCCTAAACAAATTGGCAGACACACTCATAAATGTGAAACTTCAAAATCAAACAAGTAACACGGTAAATCCTTCGGGTGACACGACCGAGAAGTGCTCCGCAACTGGAACTTCATGCTGAGAGCTTGTCTTCCATGGTGGTCATCTTCTCCATCTCTGTTGTCTTAGATTATGCAGGTGGGTGAGAACAAAGGTTCATGTGTATCTACTTTTTGCCATAGATGAGGAGTACTTCGTCAAATACACTTACCCATTGCATATGAGAACAAAGGTTTCCGGGAAATCAAAGTGACACGGAGATTATGATCACTGACAAGGGAACCGAATGAAGGCGACAAGTGCTCTATAATTGGAACTGCAAGCCAAGAGCTTGGGGAAAAAAAGGAAAGCGGGTGTAAAAAGGAAGGGGAATCTGGGTTCCAGTTTCATTTTGGATGACATGGTGTTTAAGTTTAGGTGACATGGTGTTTAAGTTTGGGTGACACGGGGAATCTAGGTTCCAGTTTAAAGTGACATGGTGTTTAAGTTTGTGTTCCATGGTGGTCATCTTCTCCATCTCTTTTGTCTTAGATTATGCAGGAGAAAGAGAACAAATATTTATGGTTATCTACTTTTCGCCATAGATTAGGAGTACTTCCTCAAATATACTTACCCATTGCATCTGAGAACAAAAGTTTATGTGGAATCAAGGTGACACAGGGATTTTGATCACTGGCACGGACATAGATTTAGGGCGACACGTGCTCTGCACCTGGAACTTCAGGTCGACATTTTATCTTCAATGGTGGCCTTCTTCTCCAGCTCTTTTGTCCAGGGGAGGAAGAAACCGATTGTCTTCTCCCCTCCTCTCTTTTTATACCCGGCAAATTAGAGGGAATACCCCTATCACATCCCCTTTATCCATTGTAATGATTGTTGTCTTGTCACTCTAAGTTTGACGCCAAAATATCCCCACCAAAACCACCTCTCTCCTCTGCTCACTTTTCACCTTCAACCGGTTGCCCAAGTCACCTTTTTATTTTGCACAAATACATCCCTATGCTACATTTGCAATTCTCCCAAAAACCATGACATTTTTGCAAAGAAAAAAAAAAGTGTCTAGTTATGCAAATGACCATTTTTTACATCCTCCAAACATTAAATGAAGTGTATATATAACCCAATACTTAATTTTTTTAAAACAATCGAACTTCAATGGTTCATTATAATTATTTATTCTTACTATTTCAAAATTATTATTAACAGTTTCCAAATATTACATAATATTTTATTCAAAAGTAAATAAAATAACTTCTTACATTATTTATTCTTACTATTTAAAAATAATTTTTTGGTATTCTTTTATATAATTGTATTCAAAGAAAAATTATATTTTTTCAAAATATTATCAAACATATTTGAACTTGATTAAAAATATTTTTTTAGGTGTTATTATACACAATTGTATTCAAATAATTTTTTTTCAAAATATGGTCAAACATATTCGAAATTGATGTCAATATGTAGATAAAAATAAATCTAGTATTGTGGTAATTTTTTATTTTTTTTTATTTTGCATATTTAATATCGAAAATTACATAATACAAATTTTAATTTCGATATGCCAAATTAAATCTTAGCCGTCTAGCTCCTTGCACATGTCGACATCCCAACCACTCACCCTCTCAGCCTATACCCAAGTGACACATGTCCCTCTTTTTTACCTAAGCATTGACACTACCGGATCGCTTTGCATGTATCCCAATTTGTGATGCTTAACTATTGTTCCCTTTTTTTTATTATTTGTTGTTCGAGCATCGCTGCTTAATTTTTGCCTATAAAGACGGTCTTAGTCCTTATTTCAATCACTCATTTGGACATGTTAACAATATCTTCTATACTCATCTAATTATTACCTCTTCTCATGAAACCCGAAGGATCGATCAACCAAGCCTCGAGCTTTCGAACACTCTTTTTGTGGGGTATTTTTTGGGATTTACGGAAAATTAAAAAAAAAACAAGTATATGTGTTGCAAGAATACTCTTGGCCTCTCACTTTGAGCACTCTCCGACACTCGATTGGTCACACCCTCGGTCTCGCACTCCAACTCTCCAAGTGATTCCGACCGTTAGACTTCTTCACCTCTCACTGGGAAGTCTCTCTTAGAATCTCACCAAGAGGGTTTGATCGGCATCTCACCCAATCAGAAGAATCTTAACCCGATTCCAAAGAAAGTCATGCTCAGATTTTATCTCAAAATCAACTTTCTTAGAAATGAAAGTTTTACACCTTTATATAGGAAAATATTGATGTTATGAAAAATAAAATAAATTGACAAACTAATGACGGATAATACGAAAGGGTTTCCGAGATTTATGACGGAGAGATGAGCAACCATAATGGGGGAAAACAAATGGTCTTGGCTGCCATAAAAGAGATGGAAGTTCAGTCTTATGCCTTGAATGAAGAATCTCTAAAGCCCCATTATTTAATACGACTTTATTGAATGCATTTCGTCTTCATTTATTGCATTTCTGACAAGTTGCCAGATTTTTAAACTACTGCAAGTATCCCAAATTTCGGCCATCTTCCAAGTTGAATTGATGATTGCATCCTTCAATAAAGTTGTAGCCACTTAAAATATCTTTCCAACAAGCATCGACTTCAACTGGAATTTTATACAACTGGAACGAGTCAAAATATTGAGGTGTGGCCAAACAATTTTCACAAATAGAAGTTGATGTTCAAGCTCATGGGCGACTACGATCACATCATCTCCTGTCTTATTTTTCATAAAAAAAATAGCATTATCTAAATATATTTTTTATATATATAATTTGTTTTCATTCTGTCTACCTCACATTCTTATACCCAACGAGTCTTTAGTTTCTACAATATTTTTTTTTACAGTAGGCAAACATTAGGAAGGCATTGCTAAAAAAGCAAGGCACTTCCTTGATCATCCTGTTGGATGATGTTACAAAGATCCCTATTAAAAGGGAGAGTGGACAAACTATAATTTCCTCTACTTCTAGCGATGTAATCTGCTACCTTATTTGCTTCCCTATAGCAATGCCTGAACTCAAGATGATCAAAGGAATTTGAGAGTAGGTTGATCTTCTCCACATGGCGTATAATTTCTCACTTGATATTACTGTTTTCTCTTATCGCCTTTATAACTTCCAAGTTGTCCCCTTCAATGATGACATTTCGAAATCCTATGGAAATAGCTTGCTGCATTCCAGCACAAACTGCAGAAGCTTCTGTTTGGAGAACTGAGCCTTGTCTTGTCTCCTGATGAAAAATATCAATAACCTGACCGTCGGAGTCTCTAATGACTCCCCCCACATGGCACCCGCCAATGGAATTAACCGAGCCATCTACATTAATTTTGAGGATAGCTCCTTGTGGTTTGTTCCATTTAGCTTTTAATCTTTTGTTTTTGGACTTGGTTTTTTCCGTATTTACATTTGTCAAATTCCAATTTGTAATATTGCATATAGTCTTTTGAACGATAGATGTTGTATCCTCCAAGTTTTTGTTGTTAAAAATGATTCCATTTCTAGTTTCCCATATTGTTTGCCAAATGAAACAAAGATCTTCAAAATGTGAGTTTTCATGTCTAATCATCATAATATCTTCTATTGATAGGTTTCTTCCTCTTAAGCTAAGGAAGGATTTACATGTTAATTGTTCATAACCCAAGATTACTGACTGAGTGATTCGACATTTCATAAAAAGATGATGGACATCCTCATCTTCGGAGTCACAGAGGCAACACTGAGATGAGACTCTATTAATATACCTGTTTAGCCTAGCCTTTGTTAATAAACCATCAATTGCTATCTTCCAAACCAAATTTTTTAATCTAGGTGGTATTTTTAATTTCCAAATCCAACTATAGTCAATTTCACCTTGTTGTCTAGGGTTTGTTATTTTGGTCGTGGATTTGGTTGTAAAATTTCCATTGGGGTTTTGTTTCCAAATTAATTTATCCACAGTATCCCATTCTGGAATTTGAATTTCTAATATTTTTTGAATTATTTATAATTATATAAACAAAAATTATATAAATATAAAAAGATCGATATGAACTTAGAGAGTAAAAATATGTAGATTAATCAATTTCGATCCAAAAATTATCTCGAATTTTCCTTTGTTACCCCTTCTCCCGTTTCCTTTGATCTTGGTGTTTTTGTCCTTTTGAGTGGCGTCGGTTCTTGGGTGCGGCTACGTTTGGTTTCGGTTGAAGTTGCAGTCTCGGGTGCCCTGTTGTTCGTTTTGATCGTGGCGGTGTTCGTGATCCTCGAAGATCTCTCATCCAGGTGGGGGGAACGTCGTTGATCCACACTTCCCCAGGAGATGCCTTTTCCGCTGACGGGTTTATGCATTTGTCTCACCGACGTCGAGACGTCGTGTCAGTCCATCGACTTTCCCATGTTCTTGGCATTCGCAGCCTTCTCTTGTTGTCCTTCGACTGTCGCTCTACGGGTCCTCTTTGCTGAGATCTTTGGTCCTCGGGCATTCTTTTGTTTTTTGCTTTTTTAGGGTTGTTTCATGACGGTTAGCCCGTCTGCCGATTCCCTTCGGCCTCTAGTTTTCCCAGATTTCTGTTGTCATCTGGGATTTCGAATTTTTTCCTGTTCAAAAAAATATATATATATTTTTTGAATTATTTGTTGTGGGAATAGTTGATTTAAAATTGTTAAATTCCATTGTTTTTGTGGAGTGATTAGTTGTGCTATTTTCATTTTGGGGTCGTGGTGATTTTGGTGGTTAATTAGAACTTGATCAGGGATCCAAGGGTCATCCTAAACATTGATAGATTCCCCATTTCCAATGACCCAAAGGAGGCCATGGTGGAACTGATCCCGTAGTTGTAACAATCTTCCAAATTGTCAGGAAGTGTTTTGGTTTGATCTTTGTCTAGTTGTATCGGTTTGGAGATATTTTTCTTTTATAACTCTAACCCAAATGTTATTTTGATCCGTATATAATTTCGAGAGTAACTTCATCTGCAAGTTTATGTTCATTTCTTCGGCAGTTTTAAATCCAAGACCCCCTTGACTTTTTGGTTTGCATATATTCTCTCAGCTAATCAAGGGGGTATATCGTTGTGACTGTAGTTTATTCCAGAAAAATTGTTTTTTAAGGTTGTCGATGGCCTCTTCAAAGACACAATTTTTCACTCTTCCACTAACAAGAGGAATACCTAGGTATTTTTCAAGCGTTTTTGGTATTGGAATTCGCATTTGTTGAGCTTGAGATCTTGCAAGTGTCATATTAACATTCGCGGAAACCTGAAGTGAGCTTTTGTTATAGTTTATCACTAGTTCAGACAAATTTGAGAAGTTATTTATCATATTTTGAATAGTATGAAGACTCTTATGTGAAGCATTAGCAAAAATAATTGTGTCATCTGCAAATGTGAGAAAAGGGATCGGAGTTCCATTTTTTGTTAATTTGATTCCAATTAAAGGGTTCTCCATGAGGGCTTCTTCATGTAATTCTCTTGCTAAATTTTCCATGACAATAACAAATATGTAGGGTGCAAGTGGATCCCCTTGTCTTATACCTCTGTGTGGTTTGAATTGCTTACCCGGACAGTTATTTACTAGAACCGAGAAGGTTGTGGTAGTAATACATTTCATTACCCAATCTATCCATTTGGGATGGAATCCAAACTTAACAAGCACTGCTTCTATATAATTCCAATTAATCTTATCGTAAGCTTTTTCCATATCTAATTTTAAAGCCATCCAGCCTTTTTTGCCTCTTTTCTTATGAAAACTGTGAAAAACTTCATGAGCGATTAAAGTGTTATCTTGGATTGATCTCCCTTCAACAAAAGCCCCTTGAAAAGGGTTAATGATGTTAGGAAGAATTGGTTTAAGTCTATTTGCTGACATTTTTGTGATTATCTTATATATTGTGTTACACAGACTAATAGGTCTATAGTGATTAATATTCGTAGGGTTATCCGTTTTAGGGATTAGGGCAATAAAAGTTTGGTTGATTTCCGAAAGTAGATTTCCAGAGTGAAAAAAAGCTTTAATTGCCTTACAAAGAGAAGGGCCCACTATGTGCCAATATTTAGTGTAGAATTCAGGTGGAAAACCATCAGGGCCAGGTGTCCTGTTCACAACCATACTTTCAAGTGTGATTTTTATTTCAGCATCTGTAGGAGGTTTGATTAGGTTTAAGTTTTCCTGTTGTGTAACTTGTGAATATATATTTCTAATTTTGTCTTGAGAGATGACATTTTGTTAGTTTCTACAATATTATTATAACATATTCAAAGAAAAAAATCTTAAAAAATCAATTTAAAAAAATTATAATAATCTAATATAGATAGAGCGATATTTAAAAATTACAAAAAATATGTCATTTTACTGTATAATTTTTCAATTTTTTTGTAAATTGGTTTTTTGATATTTTTTTTCAAATATGTTATATTAACATCGTATAAGCTAAATATATAATTTTTTTACTATTAACTTAAGGGTATAAGATGATAAGATGATTCACATTGGTGTTTAGAGGGGGGTTAATTTTCGGGAGACACACACGAGTGTATGGGAAGAGGGTGGAAAAGATGGACGGGATGGGGGTTTCGGGGGTGGACAGGAGGGGAAGTTGAAGGATTTGAAATTGCCCTTGCAGCTTCAGAATTTGACAAAGTGGATTCCCCCAAATTTCGAAATTGAAGGATGTGCTGAGATCATCCCTCCTCCAATGGCTTCTTCTCTTCGACCACCATAACAGCCACTGCAACATTCCCTCTACTCAAGGCGGACAACAGGGAGGTGCTTGTCTACCTCCTCTCTTGCTCATATGCGAACACGAACCTGAAAGGCCCTAATAACAGGGGAGGAGTCGCGAAAGTCCGATGACGACCATGTGTCGGCATTCAACTACAATTGCTTCTGGTCCTACATGAGCTACTGAGTGAGGTAGGACTCTTCTCCCAAACCAGTAGCAAATTCATCGACGCTTTCAAATATTTGATCTTGGATAAGAACAAGAGAGGTACGAAAAAGAGGAGGAAGAAAGGAGTCAACGGTTGAGTCTCATCGGAGATTGATCGGGTCTCTGCTGTATGTACCCAAGAACCAACCAGTCAAGGTTGCGAATTAGAAGAGGGAGGGTGTTTGTGTTTGTGTTATAAGAATGAGCGAGAATCACTTTGGCATGTTGTGCGTGGTCTTGCTGCTTAGATGGATGGTCCTTGGATAGTGCTTGACAATCTTAACTGTGTGCTTAAAGTGGAAGAAAAGTGGCCAGTTAAGAAATTGGCCATAAGAGAAGAGTTTGAGGAATTGCAGCTTGTAATGGAGGACCGTGGGTTGCATGATTTGGCTTATACGAGAGTTGTACTCACTTGGAATAACAAGCAGATTAAGGGAGGTTAGAAAGAAAGTTGGATCGTATTATGGTGAATGATTTTTGGATGGAGTATTTTGACAACACAAAAGCCTTCTTTGATACTCCTAATTTCTCTAATCACTCTCGAGTTGTAGCCATTATGCGAAATCAGGCTCTTAAGAGGAAGTATCCATTATGATATAAGAACTTATGAGGAAGTGAAAAAGAGTTTATTGATATTGTTAAAGTTGCTTGGTGCTTAGATGATGAAGGCTCATATCAGCTCAAGCTTGTTAAGAGATTGAAGAATGTAAAAGAATCTCTGAAACCTTGGGATAAAGCCCGATTTCTTGAAGTTCAAACTAATATTAAGCTTCAACAAGGGATTCTGAATGAATTGCAACAACGATTATAGATTGAAAAGGAAAATGTTCAGCTATTTAAGATGATCAGAGCCAAAGAGGAGGAACTCAGGAGTAATATAGCAAGGCTCATTAGTCTTACATCACATAAAGCCAAGCTTCATTGGCTCACTATGGGAGAGGAGACTTCTTACTTATTCTTTAGAAATGTGAAGGAGAGGAGGTCATATAATGCCATTTTGGTTAGGAGAAACGATAAGGGTGATGTAATAGAGGAAGAAAGTGATATTCGTAGTCATGTGCTGAAATATTATACTGAGTTGTTGTCCAATTTTGAGGCCACGGAGGATTTCCCTTCTGATATGCGAGGGACCAAGTTAGATGCGGCTTCCTTGGATTCTCTGATGGCTATACCTAGCTATGAGGAGGTTAGAAACAATATCTATAGCATTTGGAGCAAACAAATCTCTGGGACCAGATGGGTTCGGAAGTCAGTTCTTCAAAGATGCATGGGGTATCGTGGGAAAAGATACATGTGAGGCTTTTAGGGAGATATTTAGGAATGGAAGGGTGTTGACACAACTTAACACAATGTTTATTTCCCTTCTTCCTAAAGTGTCTAACCCAACAGTTGTGAAGGATTGGAGGCCGATCTTATGCTGTAACACTGTAATGAAGGCTGATACTAAGATTATAGCAAGGAGAATTAAGTGTCTTCTTGGAGGTTTAGTTTCAGATTGTCAAGGTGCCTTCATTCCAGGGCGTTCTATTGCACATAACTTTGCAGTTGCTTTGGAAGTAGTTAACGATTATGGAACCAAGAGAGTTTTAGGGAGATGCACGATCAAGGTGAAACTGAATAAAGCGTATGACTTCCTAAATTGGGATTTTATACGAGCTACCCTTGTTTACTTGGGGTTCTCAGCCAATCTGGTCAACTTGATTATGGAGTGTGTCACTTCTCGAATGTTCTTTGTGCTAATTAATGGCTCACTAGAGGGTTTTTTTTTTCCGGAGAAGAGAGGTCTCTGGCAGGGAGATCCTTTATCACCCTATTTGTTTGTGTTGTGTATGGAAGTTATGAGTAGGATGCTACAACAATCAGCTCATCACCCGCGATTTAGATCCTAAATGCAAAAATCCAAAGATTGTGCATCTAGCCTTTGTCGATGACCTTTTTTTGCTCTTTTGTCATGCTGATGTTGAGTCTATACAGATTATCCATGATTGCCTTGACAGATTTTTTGCTATGTCGGGATTGAGAGCAAATAAGGAAAAGAGCACAATTTACTTGGATGGGTTCCAGAACCGGCTGCAGAGGGGTTTATTCAACCGCTGGGGTTTATTAGGGGTGAATTTTTGGGATCCCTTTAAACTCCAAGCGGATTGCAATTCACCAATTTGGTACCTTGTATGACAAGTTCGGTTTGCTCATTGAATCGTGGGTTGTCCGAAAGCTCTCCTATGCAAGGAGGCTGCAGTTGATAAAGTTTGTTTGTGGGGGTGTTTGTAATTTCTGGAACCAGGTCATTTTACTCCCTAGAGGTGTGATTACCAAGTTGGAAGGAATGTGTAGGAACTTTTTGTGGACATGCACGCTATAAGGTAAGAGAAATCTAGTGGCTTAGAAGGAGGTTACTAAGCCATTTTTGAATGGGGTTTAACTATTTGCGAAGTTTTTGCTTGGAACCAAAGTGTTCATGGAAGCTGTGCATAGAACTCCATCTCAATATCCCAAGTGTATGGCAACGTTGGTGTCTCTCTAATCACCTTATATCTAGTGGGATGTGGGATATTATACGACAGATTGATGATACAGGGCTATGGAAAAGCGTGGTGGATAGTAAGGAGGAGCTGAAGTTGTCGATGTCCGCTGCTGGACTCAATCCGAATCAGGTTGATATTTTGATGGATTCGGCTGAGAACATTTTTTGCAGCAGACTGTATGATTTATTTTGAAATAAATGCCAGTTTTTGGATTGAGGTCAGCTTATTTGGAAGAAACCTCAATGTAGAAAGTGGGCATTTATTGTTTGGTTAGCGGCTCGCAACCGGTTACACACGATTGACAAGGCAAAACATTGGTGTACGTGGTCTAGAGGCAACGATTTGTGCTCTGTGTGAAGCAGGTGACGAGAGTGTGCAACACCTCTTGTTTGAGTGTAAAAAGGTGCATGATGTTCAGAATGGGGTGTTCGAATGGGCTGGAATTTTCTGTCGGCAAGAGTCAATCGCTGAATGGCTATGTTGGTTTGCCAGAATGATGTTGAAGGAGTAGAAAACATTTCAATTCCATGCTAAGCCGATGGCCTTCCAAGCACTTGTGTATTTCACTTGGATGGCTCACAACAAGTTGGTCTTTCGTAAGGAAAATTTCAATGCTAACACTTGTATAATTTAGATTATCGAGAGTTGTAGGTCGCGTATATCCTTATTATGCAAGTGCAAGTCAAGTAAGGATATACGGGGGCGTACTAGGCTCTTAGGCTAGTAGGAGGAGATGTGAAGTAGGAAGATATTTGTAGTTAGGAAGTGATTGGTTGGTATAATCTTTGGATGTTTTTGGGGGTGCATAGAGAGATAGGAAATCGTTTAGACCCTGAATTTGTACAAGACCCCTAGTATGTGTAAGACCCGGGGTTTTAAGAGGCGCCAGCCCATGCCACCTAGCCCTCTCAGGTCCGTTGTCTTCACTTGGAGCCTGAAAAGGAAGAGCTCTTGTAACATGGGTAGGGCTTGAATCACTTAAATCACTTATAAATCATACAGTATGGTCTTTTTTTTTGTAATTTTTGGGTTCTCCCACCTTATCTATCTATTTATCTATTCAAACATTTTTGCCTTTTCATCTATTCCATAAAAAATTAATCTCCGTTCATTCAAACACAAATAAGATTATTTTCTCAACGTTTCAGTTTTAGTTCTGCTTTGGTTCGTCATGTTGAGTGTGCATACTACGTGATGATGACGCTTTTTCCTTTTTTTCCTGTATTTTTTTTTTTATTTTTGTATGTTCGACGGTTTATCCGTCTGCCGACTTGTCGGCCTCTCGAGCTTGAGGTTTGTCTGAGCTCGAATTATTACTTAATAAAAAAACAAATGAGATAATTTTATACAAATAATCTCCATCTCGTCCCGTCCACCCCTAAAAATAATCTCTATTTCATTCACCCCTAAAAATAATATTCATCTCCTAAAAAAAATACCCCACTAGCAAACACACTGTCTTTACCGAAACTCCGGAAGATTGTTATTCAACCATTCCGGAATGGTTCAGCCAGAAATGACTTGCAGATAGTACCCAAAGGTCCATGTTCAAACCCCGGATGACCGCTCTTCATTTACCAAAATCAAGGAAGATTGTTAAAGCGACTTGTGTTGATTTGATAAGAGTTTCCCCTTTGGTTAGTTTTGGGAATGGGGCATTCACGGTGGGATAGACATCTCTCAAAGCGGCTTCAACTAAAGTGGTCAAACATGAGAAGACATGCATTGACAATCAACACGTATTCGTTCCGTTTGCGTTTGATATCTTTGGTTTCTTGGCCCCCGATGTTGTCGAGCTTCTCAAGCGGGTCCAAAAGGTCATGCATAACAATGTTATGACCCCTAGATCTATGGATGCTGTATTCAAAAGGATTGATTTTGCTATTCAGAAAGGGTTGACGGCGCAACTTGTTGTCCATTTACCATCTATGTGTATGTAATTATATATAAATAAAAAAATTTGTTATTCGAAAATTCCAAAAATAGATATATGGGTCACCAAGCTAGTTGACTCAGATAGAACCGAGTCGGACTGAAACCCGACCCGCCACGGGCCCGACGCAGTAGACGGAGCTTTTACAAGCACCCCACTCAAAAACCCCTCAAAACCCTCACTTCCTCGAATCTCCCCCTTCTTCCTCCCCACAGCCTCCCTCCCAACCCATCTCTCTCTCGCACGCCATTGATTTCCTTCTTCTGTACAGAAATGGCTTCCGTAGCTCTCCGAAACCCTAACACCAAGCGCTTGCTCCCTTTCTCCTCTCAAATCTACCTCTCCACTTGCCGAGGTTCTCCGTCCAGTGGTTGCACCGCCGCCGAAACTTTATCTAGCAATGGCAGATCCACCGCCGCTCCCTGCCACTTCTCCTGGCTGCGATCTATGGCAACTTTCACCAGAACGTAAGTCGTGAATAGTTGTTCTTTTTCCTATTAAGATTTGTGAATTTGTCCGATTGAATGGTTTCGCCATTGTAAACCTGGAGAAATGGAGACATTAGCTTGTAGTGGTTTTAGTTTAGTCATCACCTCACTTCCTGATTTAGATTATTAGGTAGCAGCCGCATGTTTCCTATTGGATTTTAATTTCACTCGGGCTAAGTATTTTAGGGCAAGAACAAGTCAGTTGAGATTTGTTACCTTCTCTGTTCATTTATTGCTCCTCTAGCGAAATGACAGAGCTTCTTGATCCAAATTCTGCACACTACAATGCATAACGTATTCACCTATAATAATTACAGGTTCATGTTGATCCAACTTGATTAGGTAGTGTTTGGATTATGAGTTTGGAACAACGAATAGGATGTTGAAGGTTTTATTTGAAACTTGATTTCCAATGCTGGGGGTTGGTTGCTTTTAGGGATAAAATTGAGGTTTTGGTAGAAATCACTATCACCGATTCACCGTCATGGTGTTGACCGCAATCACTCTACTACTCTAGTCCACTATCGTCTTACAATGATCTTCACTAACAAGCAAAGCAACCTAACATGTGTAATATTGCTTGCTGTGCCTACCCTACCTCATTGTGATTCTCATCTTTCCCATTTGTCTTCACTTGAAACCCAAACAATGGTGCCACAGGTGCTTCAGCATTCCAACTTGTCCATTTTCTTCATATCACTGTCACCACATAGTCCTTCAATAGCCTGTTACCATCTCCATCTCCACCATTTGCCCAGTCCTATCTTCTTTTCATCTCCTCAAGTCGACTCTGTCTCCCAGAAGCGAGCACATTGCCATCTGCCAGCAACCTTATTTACTTCAATTCCTGATTTCTCCTAACCCAACACCAACTTTGATAGCTCATCACGTGAATATATTCTACTGCATATGGGATAATTTGATCTGAATATTCTTCATCAGGAAATTTAGGTCCTCTCACTCATTGCCATTCTTACTCATGACGGTGGTCAGGTTCATATTGGCCATGTAGTTACTGGCTTACTGCACCAAAAGACCATTTTCATACGCTTATGTTTTGTTTCTTTTGATTTCCCTATCTGAAATATGAATGATATATTCTTAAACCTTTTATTATTGCAACAGGAAGCCTCATGTAAATGTGGGAACTATTGGTCACGTCGATCATGGGAAGACAACTTTGACAGCAGCAATAACAAAGGTTTACTGATCAGGACTATTCACCCATGTTGCGCTCCTTTTCCTATTGAATTTCTTAATGCTTTATTTTTGTGGTTCTTTGCATTCTTTCATGCATGCAAGTTTACTCCTTGTCTCCTGGAGTTCTTGGCTTCCTTATCAATTGTTGGTGGCATTGATTGATGTTAGTTATGAATCAACTTAATTGTTGTTGTATTTGCCTACTTCTAACTTCTAAGTGTCCTTCTCTCTTCTCTTGTTAGGTTTTGGCAGAAGAAGGAAAAGCCAAAGCTGTTGCCTTTGATGAAATTGACAAAGCTCCTGAAGAGAAAAAGAGAGGGATCACAATTGCCACGGTTGGAATGCTGCGTATATTTTATTCATTTATATATTTTTTTAAAAATAAAACGGAAAGATGACAATATGCAACATCTCATTCACAGGCCCATGTGGAATATGAGACTGCAAAGCGACATTATGCCCATGTTGATTGCCCAGGACATGCTGATTATGTTAAAGTAAGTTTTGCCAGATTGGAGCTTCCCTCCACTTGCCATTTTATCACGGGATAAAAGTATACGTATGGTGATATTGTTAGCTTTGTAGTTCTAAGGTTTATATAAATATGTGTCATCATGTATATAAGCATATTACAAGGGACTTTGTGAATGCCCGGTAAAATTGAAATTGATATGAGAAAAATGTCATTAGTGCATCAACCACCCTCTGTTGCAGTGTATCGTTCCACATAATTTTAGCATATGTTAATCAATATTAATTATTAATAATCAACATCAGCATGCTAGAATATTTTATGTAAAAATCTTTGAAGATTTTCATATCTTTTTATTCTCTCAACTGGCAGACTATGTTCATAGTTTTGCACTTTTTCTATTTTTGAGACTCTTCCCTGAAAATCGCCAAGTAGCACCAAGTTTTGTCCATACATACCAAGCACAAGCTGTTAAGCTAGGGCGCTGTAGTGATTAACTGGTCCCCTCTTGTGCTTACTCAAATTAATTTCTTGAAAACCAAGTCTGAGAGGACAATTTTATTTGTAAAAATATATTCTTATTGGTAACAATGTTCTGTTTCATCATACCTGTGTAAGTGTGTAGCATCTCTAGCTGCACTCTCTTCTACTCATGCCTTGTGCAATTTTTTTATATGATTCATGAAGTCTTGGTTAAAGATTCAAGAAACTAATCATTGTTTATTGATTTGTAGAATATGATTACTGGAGCTGCTCAAATGGATGGTGGCATTCTTGTTGTATCTGCTCCGGATGGACCCATGCCACAAACAAAGGAACACATTCTGCTTGCACGTCAGGTGTGTCCATCTGGTTTGCGCTCATAAACATCAACCTTTTTTTTGGCAAATCTTTTCTTTTCCTAATGTACATATTTGGATGCCAGTATATACTAAACAAATAAACTGTTGTTACTTATAGGTTGGTGTGCCTTCATTAGTATGCTTTTTGAACAAGGTAGACGCAGTTGATGATCCAGAGTTACTTGAACTTGTTGAAATGGAACTCCGTGGTAAAGTTATTTCTTGTATTTTTATGCGCATTATACTTGACATATTATAGTTATCCTAATGTATGCTTTATTTATTTATTTTATCTAATTTTCTGGGGGTATGCAGAGCTCCTCAGCTTCTACAAGTTCCCCGGGGATGATATTCCTATCATTAGGGGCTCTGCATTGTCTGCCTTACAAGGAACAAACGATGAAATAGGAAGGCAAGCCATATTGAAACTCATGGATGCTGTTGATGAATACATTCCCGATCCCGTTCGCCAGCTTGACAAACCATTCCTGATGCCAATTGAAGATAGTTTCTCAATACAGGTAACAAATGCTTCTCTTTATGAGATACACAGACACATTTGACTTGTCTCAATGGTCTTCATGAAGGGAAATCTTGTAAGCAGCTAGCTTATGAATCAGTAGCTTTGTGCTTTTAATAACTTTATCCAGTTCCTTCTGGAATCATTTAAGCTGATTAGAAAAATTTTATTTTTTCTGCATCATTTACTCTACAGATAAATGCTTAACTAGTCAACTGTTTTCGGAATTCTAGAGTACTTGGACACGACTTTTATTTGCATTATTGTGGGAATTTTATGTACAATGTAGTGAGTAATTCATACCTTAACTCTGTTTAGGGCATCGTGGAACAATTCTTTTAGTATGTGTAAATGGTGAATGGGACTTATCAAGTACTTTTTCTGTTTTAATACTTGTTTATTTCTCTGTGCAGGGACGTGGAACTGTTGCCACTGGTCGTATTGAACAAGGAACCATAAAAGTTGGGGAGGATGTGGAAATATTAGGCCTAATGCAGGTCAATGAAGGAACAAAACTAATTCTCTTTTTATTTCATTTGCCTTGTATCATTGGCTTACTTTTTAATTTATATGCTTAGTTTAAAACATAACTTGTTCCACGTTGGCACATATATATGTTTTATTCTGTGTGGTGCTATCCTTTATTCTGCAGGGTGGTCCACTGAAAACAACAGTCACCGGTGTGGAAATGTTTAAGAAAATTTTGGATCATGGAGAAGTAAGCGACTGAAAATTGCTAGGTTTAATTGCTATTGTGCCTGTGCATATATGTGATGTCTAAGCCAATTCAATCATGTTTTGCTAGGCTGGTGACAATGTGGGTCTCCTTCTGCGTGGATTGAAAAGAGAAGACATACAACGAGGACAGGTATATCATAGTTTATGTTGGGAATATTGTTTCTTCATGGTTTATGGATATCTCCTTACAAAATCATGTTTTCACTTGGTTGCTCACTATTTTGACTCTTCTGCTCAATGTACAAATTGGGATTGATGGATTTTTTTTAATGCCTTGTGGAGTGTGTGTTAGTTCAGCAGTGAATATCCTAACCATGCAAAAACTTTGCTTGATATAATACTTGCATGTTAAAATTGAGGAATATGTGGTTTTAGTAGGTTAGTGGAGTACATTAGGCACCTTGTAGCTATTATTTGCTTTGAGTGGAAGACTGATGGACACGTTTTGTTTCCACAGGTCATTGCAAAGCCAGGATCTTGCAAAACATACAAGAAGTTTGAGGCAGAGATATATGTTCTTACTAAAGATGAAGGGGGGCGTCATACTGCCTTTTTCTCCAACTACAGGCCTCAATTTTATTTGCGAACTGCAGATGTCACTGGAAAGGTTGAATTGCCAGAGAATGTAAAGATGGTGATGCCCGGTGACAATGTGACTGCAACGTTTGAATTGATATCGGCTGTTCCTCTTGAACCAGGTATACCTAACTCGTTTCTTCCTGACAAGACAACTTATAAACAAGATATTCTTGTGCCTCAGGCCTTTTTCAACTTCCTTGGATTATACAAACTTACATGTACTTGGAAATCTGATATTGGCTTGATAAAGAATGACAAATCTTGTATTATGGAACCGAAGTGCTATTTGCACCTAATTTTTTTTTTACTATCTACACCACATATCCCCCCTTTTTTTTTTCTTTTTAAAATAAACCCTACACTATAAGGTGTGACTCAAGAGGTGTAGGATTTTTTTAAAAAAAAATGAAAAAAATGGGATACCATGTGGTGTAAATAGTTAAAAAAAACAGGTGTAAATAGTAAAAGAAAATGTGAACCAATATGGAATAAGACAACATGTGAGGTTAATAAGTGAATTCTTTTTTAATCTTAAATGGGTCTTAAAAGTTGACTAGTACCAAGGAAACTTTCATTATTCTATTTATAATTTTAAAGTGAGCGATTTTTGGAGGAAAAGAGCAATGTTGGATTCTTCATCTGTATTTCCAAATACTCTTCATGCGGAGATGCTTTATGTATTAATTTTTTACGAGTGAGTAGAATTACAAGGGCAGGTTCTTCATCTGATGCCAATGTTAGTACATGCCCTCTGTTCTTCCAGTTTTCCACATTGTTGCATTTTGAGAGTTTTTAGAGTGCTGCTATTAACCTTGTTCACTGTTATGAATAAACAGGGCAGAGATTTGCTTTAAGAGAGGGAGGACGAACAGTCGGTGCAGGAGTTGTCTCGAAAGTCATAAGCTAGAATCCGGGCTGGTGTTTGATTAATCAACGAACTCGGTTTGGAAGAGAAGAGGAAGGAATAGGTAATCCTACCCAAACACTGTTTATTTAGAGACAGGTTTGATATTTTGCAGTTTGAATCTACCGGTCCCTGAGACGTAGGAATTATTTTGAAGTCCATGAATGAGATGGAATCGATTTTATTGATTAAAAAGGCACTCATTTCATTCCAGCTGAGCTACCTTTGCCTTTTGTTCATTCCGAGGCTTCTTGAGCTTTTTTTTTTTTTTTGTAAAATCGTTGAATAATTTTGATGTGAAACATATCCATGTCAAGCTGTCTTGCTATTTTTTTTGTAATTTTTTTTAACACAAGGCCAGAATTAGGTCGTCTTAATTGTAGACTGACCTAGATCATCTTTCATATAATTATTTGAAAATTCCTATAAATAACATCATGATAGAATTGCAATTTATACTAAGCTAAATAATTTGTTAATTCCTTGTCGAATTAACACCATAGTTTCAAAGGCATGATAACATTGCTAAGGGTATTATTAATGTCAGAATTAAATCTCCTTTGTGCCAAGATATATAGCTCATTGGAATACCTATGCTAGAGCAGCTGTTTTTGTAAGAGTTAATATTAGAGAAAGGGAATGAGAGATATACTTGATCATGTCTAGAAGTAAATCAAAAGTTGCCTTGTGCAAGAGTGCCACATCACAAACAAGAGTCCTTGGTAGTTGGTACAACAAAGGACAATATAGGACCAACTACAATCACTTAAGATCCCATGGAGTTGGTAAATAAGTTGTATATCAAGTGTTTTCAAGCAAAGTAAACAACTGCACAAATTGCATGTAATTTGCAATTGGACACCATTTTTAAGTTTTGATGCTTGCTCTGATGAAACCCAGCAAGCCAATTTGGGTGAGATGTAGCTCGAACGAAATGTCGTCGTGGAAAAATTGCATCAATAACTTGTAGATGTACTCTTTGTGCAATTGTAATCACCCATCCTTTCCTAGCGAAGAACCAATATGAAACTTGCCACTTGATTTTTGCAATCCATCAAACTTTAAGTTGGGATATCCCCTCGGAGGCTTTTTATTTTTCTTTATTTTTCGTTAATTTATTTTTAACAAAAAAAAATCGCATATAGACGAATTTTTTAAGAAATGGTAAAAAAAATTGCAAAATGAATAAGAACTATAACTTCTTTGGGATTTAGCCAAAGCGAGCCGTCGCTATAGCCCAACCAAGAAAAAATGATAAATAACAAAGAGTGTTTGAAATAGTGATTTTTTTAAAAAAAAATTCTAGCGAAATTTGTAATTAAGAGGAGAACCGGGAAAAAAATATACATAAGCTAGAGTCGACTCTGCCTTTTTTTTAAAAAAAAAAGCACACAGAGAAGTAAGTAGGTGACATTGTCATATGGGACTTTGTCTATTTGTCCACACGTGTCCACTCTAAGGTAATAGAGTACTTTGCCCGTTGGGCTTATAAAAATAAAAAAATGGTGAGTTGCTGCTTTAAACAACGACTCTATCTATATGTATTTTTTCGTTCTCCTCTTAAATTTAAATTTTGTCAAAAAATATAAAAAAATATAAAGTCGTTATTTCAAACAACGACTTGTTATTTTATTAATTTTTTTTCTTTAGTTAGGCTAAAGTCGTTGTTTTAAACGTATTAGCCCTATTTTGCCCAAATCCCAAATAAATTTGGGTTTTTGGCTATTTTGCAATTTTTTACCATTTCAAAAAAAAAATTTCATTTACACCCACTAATTTTAATAACTACTTTATTGATAGTAAATAGAGTTGGGTGGGGGATGACAACTCTCTCCTCTCTCTAGTTTTCTAGAGAGAGGGAGCCGGTACCCTCTACAAAGTCAAACACTACCGGATTCCTCCTGGCCTGACTACCTCTCTTCTAAGGCAATAATCACCTCTTCGGAGGCTGAGATTCCCTCTTCGAAGGTCGAAAACTCTCCTTCGGGAGCATTGAACCACTAATTGGCTTCTAATCCCAAGCCTTGAATTTGAGGCTTTGATATTCACGTTTCTAACTCCGATTTAGGGCTTTATCCATCGGTTGATAAATTAGGTGGGGTGCGGTGTGGTTTGGATGGTCGATGGCTGGGGATCCGCCTATCTCCTCCTCGTTGCAGTCCTCGACACTTCCTATGTCGTCTCAGCTTTGTCGGATATTCGTTCATTTGTGCCATTTCCTTGGGCCTTTTGTTGATCCTTGTACAAGAATCCCTTCTCGCCCTGCGATCTCATCCAATTTGATCTTACACACCCTCGATTCTTGCCTAGGGTTTCGTCCTTTTCTCGGCGGACCTGTTTGAAGTCTGGCTCGATTTTGAACTGTGTGAATAAGGAGCGTTCAACAGTAGAGCCAAGGCAATAAATTTATCCAAAAGACCACAAAGGGCACTCAAAGAAGAAAAAAATAAATAATTTTAAATGCAAAATATTAGGGTTAAATAGGACATTTTATACATGGGATGATGTGAATCATTGATGAAATCCAACCAATGGTTGATATAACAAATTTATATGAACAATAATTTTCAGGATTGCTGCCTTTAGGGTAGGGGGTTAAATAGAACATTTTATACATGGGATGATGTGAACCATTGATGAAATCCATCCAATGGTTGATATAACAAATTTATATGAATAGTAATTTTTAGGATTCCTGCCTTTAGGGTAGTAGTCAGTGGCGAATCTACGGGGGCTCGGGGTGGCTGAAACCCCCCAATCCTAATAGAAGGTGTGTATATTTTTTATATATCTGTTATTTTGTGATATATAAAATTGAAGTAGTATAGCAATTCAAAGGCAACTTAGCCCAGCCGATAAGGACATAGAGAAACGGGAAGCGTGTGAGGTAGGGGGCCAGGTTCGAATCCCGTTATTTACATTGTTGCCTGTTTTTTTTTGCTTTTAAAAACATCAAAATACCTTCTTTCTCTTTTTTACACACATTGACAGACGTCTTTTACACAGACGCACAGAGCCTTCAAGTTCCCGAAGGCAAAACGCGACAGAGAGAGCCGAGCCCCCAAGCCGCCACCGCAAGCTCCACCTCCGGCCGCGCCGCCGATCTCCACCCAGCACTCGGCAGTCGGCGGCGAACCCCGCACTCCACTTCCGTCTCCCGCATAGGCTGCAAGTAGAGCCGCCTTTGTTCTTATTCGACCTTGAGCTTGAAGGTTAGTATTTTTTTCCTCTACTTTTTAATTTGATTAATCGAAATTTCGATTAGGGTTTGTGCTTAGAATTTGTGGTTTTGATGAATAAATTTGTGAATTTGTACTTTGGGATTTGGAATTGTGGTTTCTGATTTTGAGAAATAAATTTGTGATGAGAATCAATTTAGATTACAATTTGTGGATTTGAGAATCAATTTGGGGAAATTTCGATTAGAGTTTGTGATTCAAATTTGTGGTTTTGGTGAATAAATTTGTGAATTTGTGCTTTGGGCTTTGGAATTGTGATTTATGGTTTTGAGAAATAAATTTGTAAATCTTTGATTTTTGATATGGAATTGTGGTTTGTGGAATTGTGGTTTGTTCTTTATGTTTGAGTAAAAATTCCCAAATAGAACAGTTATACAAATGGGAATCAAAACCCAGAAAACAAAAAAAATCCAAGAATCATCAGACTCACGAAAACCCAGTTTTTGCCTCTCAACAAAATAGAATGATAATCAACTCAAATTGAGGAGATTACAAATGGGTTCTTTCCGGAGTCGAGAAACTTTACAATCCAATGGAAGGGGAGAGCAATGAAGGAATATTTCATACAAAATAGGGGATGGAGAAATTATATACTCTTATGGTTGTGTACTTATATAAAGTCGTTTTTCTCAAAAGAAAATTTAGCCCCCCTAAACAAAATTCTGGATCCGCCACTGGTAGGAGGGATATATATGCATGTATGTCATATCTTAACATAATATATATACATGATACATGTTTTTTGAATTAAAATATACGGAGTATTATCTATAAATGGCAGAGGTTTATGCTTTTGAATCAAACAAGCTAGTCCTACATAGCATGTAGTAAATAACCTATAATAGTAGATTATAGCTTAGTCTAGTCATAGACATAGTATTAGATCTACTCCGTATCAATTTTCTGTCTACTGCAATACATAAGCTTATTCCATTTTTATATAAAAGCTTAAAAAAAATCGTAGTGTATATGTTGGAGGTTTTGAAAATTTTACATGTATCCCATACATGCAATATATATCTGTTGAAAGATATGTGTTTCAACTGGTTAACTTTCTTTTCAAAATCAGCTATTTCCTCTAGCCATGAAATGGAAAAACACTCTCTTTTTATCAAGCTCAAAACCAAAAAAACCACAAAAATATTTGCAGTGAGAACTCTTTCTTTTCAAGTATGAGATATTTGAAAATCATCAGTGAAGTGAAGAACAAGAGTATATCAAGAATAGATTTCCAAGTTCAAGAGGTAATTATGGGTGGAATAACATCTTGTAAATTTTACATCTTCCACCTTTGTCTGCCTCATCCTCATATTTCTCTTCTCACTTTTTCTTCATAAAAATATCATCACCCCTTTTATTTCTACTAACATCACATCTCTCTAAAAACTTTTTCTTCTTTAAATTATGACCACTCCTTTTACTTTTACTATTATCCCATCTCCGTCTTCATCTTCATCATTATCAACCTCATCTCCTCTGGCCTTTTACAACCACCATGAACTCTTCCAACCAATTCGATCTCGAGTTGATTTCTTTCAGATTATGGGTAGTTCAATTTGGTGTCTTGAGCCTTTGAAGTCGTAGCTTAAGCAATAGTTTAGGGAAATACGGGGGCGCATGCAATGTGTTTGTTAATTTGCCTGAGAGAGCTCATCTGCTTTTTTTTTTAATGCTAGTTTTTTCTTTATTTTAATTTTTTTATATTAAACCTACTTATGAACATTTCTGTAATCTTTCTTATGAACATTTCTTCATCTTAATGCTGTTGGTGGTTTGGGTTTGGGTATTAGATATGTTGTTGTGTTCGATTCTTCCATCTGGGTTATCAAATGCACAAGTTTGTGATGTTGTTGGTTGTTTGGTATTAGAATTTCATTTTATTTTTTAAATCTAATATCAATGCGATATCTGATATCTGTTCCAAACAATATATATAAGATCTTAGATATCAACTTCATACCCATATCTAATACCCCATCTTGATACCCATATGTGATATCCATATATCTTTTCCAAACGACCCCTTACAATACTTTTGCTTCATATTTCCTGGTTCATCACTTAAAAAGTCAATTCAGTAACTTTTATTTTCGAATGTGCATCTCTTTCTTTCTCTGTTTTGATCAAGTGTGCATTTTTCTCTTACTGGTATATTTCATAGGAGATGACTACTACTGACTTTTTTCATGTGTCGTACCGTTTGCCTTTCCATGTGTGGCCACCCTTGGTGAATATAAGAGTCAACTGCTGTGGGGCTGAAAATTTTACCAATCTAGTTTGTCACAGGAAACTTCGAAGATGGAATCGCAGCAGAATCAAGGTGAAAAAAAAGCATCATCTGCAGCTCCAAATCCTGTTATAACATCATGCCGAAGGAAGAAGAAAGACGATGCAACCTTTCTCGAGGATGTAAAGGATCATATTGATGAATTCATCCATGCTTCCATGGATGAACACAAGAGTTGCTTTAAGAAGACAGTTCAAAAGGTGATCTGAAATATGATTGTATATTTAAATTAATGGCCATACACACACTTCCAAGGAGATGCTGGAACTAATTTGTACGGCATGCTATTTTCTCTGCTGCAGATGTTTGGGATGTCAAAAATAGTTGCCGAGAGAAACTCCAAGGCTGAAGAAGTCGAGAGTGTTCTTCCTCTCCAGACAACTATCTCGGAATAAACTCTTAAATTTGATATGATAGGCATCTTAAGGTAACCGTTAATGGCTTTTATCCTTCATAATTGAACCAAGGATGTGAGAATCATGGATGAGAACAACTTTTATCGAGATATTAGTACATTATAGTGTGTGTTCACGAGTGATACTTCTTACATTCTCGTTACTGCATACATTACTAATCTTATGTTTGCAGAGTTTGAACTGTATGGGTTGGAGTACCTCTGTATGAACTTTTATCATAAAATCAGTTAAATCACCAACTGATTATGAATGTTATAGGGCTGATTGATTGCCATCATCTCATGTTCTAGGTAGACTAGTTTATGCAAAGACCACCTCTTGGGCTGGGGCATATAGCCGAATTTAAACCTATCAGGTAAACCTTGTGCTTAGTATGGTAGTGGTAGTGTGGATTACCGTCTCTTTTGAGCAGCTATGACAAATCACTCATTGGCCACCAGTTGAGCTACTGACTTTAGGCATAGAAATCTCTTTTAATTTAGGCGTGAATGCTCCTCGAGAGTAGGGATGGCAATGGGGCGGGGACTGGGGAAATTAAATGGGGACGGGGACGGGGATGGGAGCCAAAGTGATTCCCCGCGCGGGGACGGGGATGGGGACGGGGATAGTAGTCCCCACCCCGATCCCCGCCCCGCCCCCGTTGGGGAACCCCGCGGGGATCCCCGATGGGGAGTATAAAATCCCCATTTTTATTTAGATCTTACATAAGTTTAAATAATTTTTCTTTCATTTTTAAACTTTTACCTTATAATTTACATTTATGAGATATTATATGTAATATTTATATCATATTTTTTTACATAACTTTAATAATATCTTATAGTTTAAATGGGGAAAACCATGGGTTTTAAATGGGGAACCCGACGAGGAAACCCGCGGGGAATGCAAACGGGGGAAATTAAGCGGGGACGGGGATTCCCCGATGGGGACAGGGACCCGACGGGGATGGGGACGGGGGACATTTTTCATCACCGAACGGGGACGGGGACGGGGACGGGGGGACTTTTTGCAAACGGGGACGGGGAGGGTACTCCCCACCCCGAACCCGCCCCGTTGCCATCCCTACTCGAGAGACATAGAAATCGGACAGGCAACTGAATTCATGCAGCCTCACAGCCGAACTGTTGGTTCTAATCCTCATAGACGCGCAAAGATTACCTAGATAGACTGGTGTCTTGGTGTGCAGTGTGCACTTGGGCGTCGATGTACCGTGGTAAAAGAAAACTCTTATCACTATTGTCTAAACTATCTGAACATAATCATAACAACTAGAGGTGGCAATCTATCACTAGGTTGGTTAATTCAACATTGGGTGAACTGGTGAAGTATTATTAGAACAAGTTGGGATAGGGTTAGTATCTGAATCGGATCAATTTCAGGTCAAGTGGCTCATTTCAATTTTGGATCAATGTTGGTTCAGGTTAAAACTTTTTTGGATTTAGGTCTATTTCAGGTTTGGGTCGTCTCATATTCGGGATTTTTTAGGTTCATATAATTTTAGTTTTTTTTTTTAAAATAAGTAAGAATTTGAAATATCAGACAAACCATTGTTTGGTAAATCAAGAGGGCGAAAGATCGTCAAACAGATTGATCGTTATAAAACAACAAAAACCAAAGAAACATCCAAACAAAAAGAGACCCCGCAACCCTTGGACAAGCACCACTTTGCTCGATGTGGAAGGCCAGAAGAAGGTATGTGAACAGTAAGAACATCGGAAAGTGAGAGCTAACATAACGTCGTCCGTTTTCAATCTTTAGGTCATCTTTTTTCGATTTTGAACCTTGAAAATAAAAAACTTGTAAAACTTGGGTGTGCTTACTGTCCTTTTTTTTGTTGAAATGTGGGGGTGCTTTGTTTATAGGTCTATTTGGCTTAAATTGGACCTCTATTGATTTTTTTTATATAGAAAAAAGTACAGGTTTCCTATATACACTGCAAATTCACGTTCAATTGGACGTTATAATAACGTTGGATCCAACGTTGTCCATGTATTAGAAATTTGTCTTGGAAAAAAATTCGAACGTTGTAACAACCTTGGATTGGATGTTGCATTTTGAAAGTCCACTTTACAACGTCCAATTGGACGTTGTAAACTAACCTTAGATTCACAACATTGCACACCACATATTACAACGTTGGATCCGATGTTGTACTATTTTTTTTTTGGAAGTAGGATAAAGATTAGGAAAGCCGCCGTCGATCGGGCTTCTTTCCTAGCGCGTCCGAGTGGACGAGAACACGGAGTTCTGGATCAGCAGCGAAGCTATCATCGGCAGGGATGCTATAGGCCAGACGTGCAATCCTGTCAGCCACAACATTCGAACCCCTGAAAATATGACGAATAGCAACATGAGAGAAGGAACGAAGGACAATAGTCGTATCGGCCATCAGCAGCTCGATATTCCAAGGACAAGTCCAGTCCCCCAGAAGAGCTTTTATCACGACCAAACAATCGCCTTCGATCAGAAGGTTTTGAAGTCCCAAGGCTTTCGCCTTTAAAACACCCTTGTGCAGTCCCAACGCTTCGGCAAAGACAGCGGAAGTATTATTGCAAGGGCCAGAACCCAAGGATGTGACATTTCCACTGTGGTCACGAATTACGAAGCTATAAGTTCCCGCCTCCGACTGACAATACGAACCATCGAAGTTGAGCTTATAGTGCCCTAGAGGAGGTTTTTTCCACGGCTCTGATCTTCGTGAATTCCTACTGTGCGAGATTGATTCAGATGGTGGTCCTCTAAATTTGTGGTTAGCGGGCGTAGTGCTCGGGCTACCTTGCTTATCTAAGTTAGCAGACCAAGTTTGATAAGCAGAGATGCAGAACAACGCAATGGCTTGTGTAGAAGTGGTAGTGATATGCTGGAAAGCAAGTTGATTTCGAAAGTACCAAATACCCCACCAAGCAAAAGCCAGTTTAGCGAATGTGATTTTACCCACTTGTGCGTAGATGGTATTCAGAAGGAGATTGGGTTTTGTATTCACAGTGATGCCCTGTGGAATCGGATGGCGGAGCCCAATAGCTGAGAACAGAGCCAAGGTCTTGTGACATTCTAAAAGCAGGTGGGTGGTAGACTCCACAGTACAACCACAGAAGTTACAACCCGAGGGAACCGAAACATGGGACCGCTGAAGTCTGTCAGAGGTAGGTAAACCATCTCGCGCGATCTTCCATAAAAAATGTCTAATCTTGTAGGGAATGTCCAGTTTCCAAATCCACTGGCAGCCGAAATGGGGATCACCCGCATGGTTTGGAATCAAAGTCGCCCCTGAGTTAGTGGAAAACCAACCATCTCTACTAGGCCCCCAGAATAGCTGGTCAAAGAATTTGTTTGCAGGTAGATGTGTCGTTGCAATTTGTGAAATGATATCCGTATTTAGTAACCCTTGTAAGTCTGTAGACATCTTTGGTACATCCCACTTATTATCACTAGTAATAAATCGGGCCACCCGCCAATCCAATTGTGCCTCATTAAGCGGTTGAAGAGCTAGTTTAGCCAGAGGTGTATTGATTACCCAGTTATCCTGCCAAAAGTTAACTGAGTTACCGTTACCGATAGACCAGTTGAGGCCAGGTTTAAACCAGTGTCTGATTGACATAAGTTTTGACCATTGCCAAGAAGTGTTACCCTTTTTGACGTAGTTCAATAGCGGTTCTCCTTTCAGGTATTTACCTGAAATTACTCTAACCCAGATGTTTTTTGGTTCAACAATGATTTTCCAAAGCAACTTCATCTGTAGTGCGATGTTCATTGTCTCAGCTTTGTGGATTCCAAGCCCACCCGAGAGTGTATCCGCACAAATTTTATCCCAACTGATAAGTGGTGTATATCTTTCCTCTTTGTTCCAGAAGAACTGTCTATAAATTTTGTCAAGTTCATGAAGGATAGACGAAGGCAGCATAAAAGCTTGCATCAGGAATAAGGGTTGTGAGCTTAAATTGGCTTTAATGAGTACTTTTCGTCCCTCTGCTGATAGGGAGGAAGCTTTCCATTTTGACAAATGTTGTTTTGTATTGAGAATAATATCCGCAAATGTGTATCTGTTGACTTTGCCATTTATAATAGGACAACCCAGATACTTTTCTAAGTTATTAGATTGTGGAATTCCCAGTGTTGTCGTCACTGTTTGAATAGCTGTGGAAGATTTGTTTGGTGAAACTTGGACGCTTGATTTATGCAAATTGACTTTCTGTCCAGAAATCATGCAGAAACGTTGGACTATATTGGATAGGTTATTGCATGTCGACTGGTTAGCCTTGCCGAAAATCATGATGTCATCAGCAAAGGCGAGAAAAGGGATCTTAATCCCTCCCCTGCCAATGGTAAAGCCTACATCTTTAGATGTAGTTGAATTGCGTTGCAGTGTTCTGGCTAACACCTCAGCAGTGAGGATGAAAAGGAAAGGTGACAGCGGGTCGCCCTGCCTTAGTCCCCTTGGTGGGAGAAAAGGTGTCGACGGTTCGTCGTTGATTAGAACCGAGTACGAAACTGTCTGGACACATTCTTTGATCCATATAATGAACTTACTATGGAAACCGAATTTTGTCAGAATAGAGAAAAGGAAGGGCCATTTCACTCTATCATATGCCTTTTCCATGTCCAATTTAATAGCCATATAGCCGCGCTTTGCCTTTGATAATCTAAATGAGTGGAAAATCTCATGAGCAATTAGTATATTGTCTTGGATGGACCTTCCCTTTGTAAATGCACTCTGTAAGGGGTGAATTAGTTTATCAAAGACTTTTAAGAGCCTCGCTGTCAAAATTTTGGAAATAATTTTATAAACTGTAGAGCATAGGCTGATTGGCCTAAAGTGGTTGACTGATTCTGGATTGTCTCGCTTTTGGATTAAGGTGATGAATGTGTGATTTACTTGTCGCAACATTCTTCCGCTCAAGAAGAATGCCTTGACCGCCTTGATAACAGAAGGGCCGACAATGTTCCAATAAGTTTGGTAAAAACCTGCAGGCATGCCATCAGGTCCCGGGGTTTTGTCAGGTTTAATTGAGAAAAGGGCACACCTAATCTCATCATTTGTAATTGGCGCTGTCAGCATTTGGTTTTGATCCGGAGAGATTTCATTGTCAATAACACTGAGGTCGGTATCAAAGGAGAGATCATGATTGTAAGAGGACTTGAATCGAGCTGAGAAGCTATTGGCGAACTCATTTCTGATCAAGTTATGGTCAGACAAAATCATACCTGAATCTGTTGTAAGAATTTTGATAAGTTTCCTACCACGTTTAGCGGAAGCGATACGGTGGAAATATCCCGAATTCGTGTCATTTAATTTAATGTGTTTAACCTTTGCCCTTTGACTCCAGTATCGACCATCAAGCATTCTTTCCCTTTTGTTGAGTAATCTCTTGTGCAGATCATTAGCAGAAGGGTTAGGATTACCAATTAAGGACTGCTGCAATTGCAGTAGCTTCTCATCTGTTTGGAAGATCCGATGTTGTACTATAATTAACGCTATAACGTCTTCGACGTTGATTAGCAGCTCTAATCCGCGGATTTACGGTGTGTATATCCATGATTTATTTTTTTTTGGGGGGGGGGGAGATTTGGGATGATATTCTCTAAGTGTTGCATAAATCATTTTGAAATTTGTGGTGAATATGTGACTTTCAAGAACCAAAGGTACATTGTGTAGTATAATAAAGAAATCATTCCACAATCCAAATTTTATTTCTTCTTGACTTACAACTCGGGTAAAATACATTCTCACTTTTGCGTGTTGAATAGCATGACTTAGCCAACCAATATTACTTTTAAGTGATATTTTTATTTGTATTTTGGATTTCAAAATATTAAAAAAAAATTATAAGAAAAAAATTCAGTTTATCACTTAAGAATGAGTCCTAACCTCCTAGGTATACTGAGAGTATCCTTATAGAGGAGCTCAATCGGATAGACTGGGGTGGTTCTAGATTTCAACATCATCGATATAATAACGAAAATGTACAATCTTATTTGCCATATCAAAAAATCCATTATTTTTATATTTGTAGTTGCGGTGGTGTCTAGTAACATGTAAACATCACTTTGACTAGTTTAATCAAATTTGTGATCTTTCTTAGCAATCAAAGCAAATGTGTTTCTAAAAAAAAAGCGATTGAATGTAAAGGTGAGATGTAGAATTTGTTTGAATTTTATATGGATTAATAATGTCACTATCGCACTTGTTTGCTTCCATATTTAAGGCATCATTCATTGACTATCACATTACTTATATCCTTAATTATTCATAATTTGAATTTGAATTGGTTTTTTAAGATGTGGAAGATCCATTAAGTTCTATCATTGTTGAAAATGAGTAAAGAGAAGGATACCTCATGGACCCGATGTCGGGATAATGGTGAGCCAAGCCAAGTTAGAGAGTAATTGCATTGAAAAAGTTTATGTTGTGTCTAGTTTCCAAAATAATAATGTAATTATTTTAGGAAAACAAACTTTGAAAATCACCGTTTATTTAGTAGGCAAATCGTATGTGGCGGTTGGAGTTATTGTATTTCTATGAGATGGCTGCTATGTCATCAAACTCTAATTATATTTTTGAAATGAAAAAATATTATTCCCAAAATTGAGAAAGGTCGAAACGGTTGGGCAACTTCCTACAATAGAATTTTAGAAGAGAGACAACCATGGAGGTCGGGCTTCAAGGAGCTCAGAGGTTAGGCGGTTGTTCGGTGGCGTCAGAGGTTAGGCGGTTGCTAATTTGAACGAACACCACTTTCCTCTAAGTAGCTATGATGGTGAGTTTCAAGGGGGAAAAGAAGGGATTCAAGGAGATCGACAAAGAGAGCGTGTGCATCATTAGAGTCCAAGTTTTGCAGGCTATATGTGAAAATAACCAGTCGAGTTTAATAAAAACCAAAATTTTCTTTTGTTTGTCTGGTTAACTCCTCATTTTTTTTCCATAAAACCAAGAATTATACCGGATTTTAATATTGATTCGTAAATGGGTTGTTTTTTTTAAATAATTTTTTTCCATGTATGCCGTCTTATCGGCATTTTTGGCCCATGAAAAACTGGTGACAATATGTTACAACTATCTTTAAAAGTTGGACTATTTTTATTATATTTACAAGATAAGGATATATTTTTATCATACTCTCAAATGTGGGGGTGTTTTAATCAGTTTTCCCTTATTTCTATTTATATTTATATATATATATAAAGTTGAGTGAAACCCATTAATTGCACATATTAAATGTTTTTAAATAACTCTAATATATATATATAGAGAGAGAGCTTATTGATTATTGGTTCTTAGTATTATTCTTATTCATGGTGTCAAGGGATCAAATCCCCCTAACTATATCATTTTAACTTTTATTGTTTTTTTAATACCTTTTATCTACTCTCTGTAAATGTCCAATTTTTTTAACAGTTTCTTATATAATTGCAATAAATAAAAATATTAGATAACATGAAAGCATGTATTTCTTATGTTTAATATTATTTAATGGTTTATTATATAAATGCAATTAAATAAAAAATATTAGGTGTAGCTTATTGCTTCTAGGTATAGCTCTAATTGTTGATGTAAAATGATCAAATCTCCTTAACTAAATCATTTTAGCTATTGTTATTTTCATGCATTTTATCTACTACCTTCATCCTATTTTATTTATTGTTAGATTAAGAATTTAACGGTTTCTTATATAAGTGCAATTAAAGAAAAATATTAGACAATATGAAAACATATATTTTTATGTTTAATATTGTTTTTCGGGAGAGGTGGAGTGTGAAACACCCAGATTGTCATAATAGATCTAATAGTTGATGGGAAAATATTTAGGGAAGTTGGAAAACTAGATTTATGCATACAAGTTAACTTTATGAAATGACAAGAATATCTAAAATCTCTCTACATTTTGATGATACAACTTTTAAGAAAATCAAGATGTCATTAGTAAATGCGAGGTTGTGAACGCCGTGTAGTGTCAGTGGTGGCCGCAATAACCTTTGAAAGGTGGGGCAAATTTTCTAGTGCGTACTGAGATATTGACCTTGAATAAAATTCTTTACCTTAGCTACGACTCTTATCTTAGCAGTGGATTGTAGAAAAATATACTTATACTTGCTTGGTTTTTGTTATGGTAGTGGTTTCTCGTCATTCATTGAAAATTCAAGCTTTTGCCATACCTAGGATTATAAAATTATCAAAATCCAATCATTCTGAATTCAAGGATTTTGCATATTAGAATTGTAAACTCATCAACTTTGTAATGTCTTTTGGTTGTCAAAGACATTATAGAAATTGCGATTTAAATATGTAGGGTAGGAAAACACAAATATTGCATAAAACCTCACAAATTCAATTCACAAACCCCCAATTCAATTCACAAACATCAAATTCAATTCATAAATTTCATTTTCAAAATCACTTATACACAATAATTAAAAACACAAAATTTCTTCCAAAAATCACAAAACCTAATCAAAATTTAACAAAATTGATTCTCATATTCAAAGTTTAAATTTCACCATTTTTCGTCGCTTGATTTTGCCAATTTTATGGGGTTTAATTAGTTAATAGCTAGATTTGTATGTAATAGGAAGTTCGGGAAGTGGGGATATAATTAAATACGAGAGTAGAAATATAGAGTGAGAGTGCAAGTTGAACAAAGAATAGAGAAACTTTTTTTAAAAAAAAGGAGGTGATTTTTTTTTAAAATAGGAGGTTGGTAAGGATCGAACCCTCCACCTTTGATATCTTTACATTTTCCTTCATTTCTATTTACCAACTAAGCTAAGCAGATTAGTTGATTTAATATCTATCATAGTTTTACTCATTACAACAATACAATATATATAAATATTTTTTTTCCTTCAAACTCCCGGGTTCGCGTGAGTCAAAGGGTGGGGCGGTCGCCTACACTCGGCACACCCTGGGCCGCCCCTGCTGTGTACCACCATAACTTTTCAACTATCTCTTGGATACTCTCGACAATCCAACTCAAGTTTGCACTTGCCATTTTTCGTTCTTGTATTGAGAACATTATCTTTATTGTCTACATCATCGTCATTTCCAACAATCTGCCGACAACCCTTTTGATACTTTTCATAGTGCTCAGAAGTTAAAACTATTCTTTTCATGCCTACTGTCCGAACCATTCCACGACTTGAACATGGTAATCACAAAGTTTCTTCTACGAGCTCTCTTACACGCCCAACTTCTCATCGAATTCATATCAGACCACGCTCTTGTGTTTGTGAAACCTATCATATTATCTACTCCTTCATTTATACAATTACAAATCTACAAAAAAATAAAGAAAATTATGCTTAATTTGCTAATCTAATCTAAGGCTAAAATATGATATAATCAATTTCAATTCGTCTATTTTCAGAAAATTAACAATCATATTGTATAATACTGAAGATAAATGCTAAATTAATCGTTTAATCTAAATGAATATCATTTCATATAATATAAATAAACATAAAAACGTTTAATAACAAAATGAAACAAACATACCCGTTTGTTATTTCCTTTGCTATCAGATCTATCTTCTATAGCAAACATATTTTAATGTTTTTTTAATGATGAAAATGATTAAGGATAAAATATTTGATTGTGGGGTGAAAGTGGTAGATCTCACTAAGGCTGTGTTCGGCATTGTATTTGAGGGGATTGTGGAGATTTCTTCCAAATACAAATCAAATTTCCACAAAAAAAATGGTGTTCGGTGGTGGATGCCAGGAGCTTTGGAGATGGGGATTGTGGGGATTTCAGGAGATTATTTCCGAATCTCTCCACCCCAAGATTCAGGAGATTATGTGGAGATTTCCATTTATCAACCCCAAAATTGCCCCTACCAACCACAATTCCAGATCTTGGGAAGAGCTCGAGGGAAGGAGAAGAGAGAGCAACTAGCGCCATCGCCATTTCCGCCACCAACGTTCGATTCTTTCCTCTCCTCTCATATCCTCTCGTCTCGTGTCGTCGGCGGTGGGGTGGAGAATGGGGGCCGACGGTGGAGACCTCCTCCAGGGGAGCCGGTCCTCAATTTTGGAGCTCCGATCCCTAATCGGGGGACTCGCGAGCAGGCCTTCCGACCGACACCAGTGGGAGCCTCCGACCACTGTAATTCATAAAACAGCCGACGTCGTAACCCTAACTTACGGGAATCGGCAGCATGCCTTTCGACCGCCACCAGTGCTGGCCTCCGGGGGCTTCGAGACGGCAATGGGGGCAGTGTGGATCCTCCATTATTGGGGGCTCCATCTTCAATCGGCCATGTTGTCGATGGTGGCACCATTACCCATCTACAAGATGTAATCCTTGCGACAGCTCACGTCCGACAAGGTGGAAGGTCAAGGCGGTGGGATTTCTAGGCGGATGGAGAAGGTGGAAGTAGAACGCGGGGGTGGGGTTTCCAGTCGTCGTCTCCATATGGTATTGTCGGGTTGAGGTGGGAGTGTGGATGAACAGATGTCATGAGGGAGGGGGCAGTAGAAGGGTAAAGGGGGTGATATTGTAGGGGCATATTTGTCATTTTCAACCTTTGAAATACACTACAATCTTCTACCTACCAAACACCATTCGGAGATTTTCGTCATAAATAATCTCAATCCACACAATCTCCATAATCTACAAAAATAATCTCCATCTCCTGAAATCTATCCAAATCCCCTATAATCTCCTCAACACAATCTATTGCCAAACACAGCCTAAGCCATGCCGGGGTGGTCGAGCCGGAAAAGATCTAAGGGTAGTACCCGAAAGTCCCTAGTTCGACCCCCGGATGACCGCCCTCTATTTACCAAAATCAAGGTAGATCGCACTACAAATTTACAGAGTGAAGAGAAAACTAGCCATTGCAAGATACGAGAAGTTGCAACGGCTAATGCATACGTATGACCTGTTGAATACTCCGTAATAGATAGCCGAGTGAGAGAAACCTCATAACCAACCGATCCAATTTGTTTTTACGTTCATTTATCATATTTATTATATACTCCATCCGTTAATTAAAACTTGACGTTTTACTATTCACGCACGCTTTTTGAGGCGTTAAAAACTATATAAAATATTAACTTTTTAAATATCTTTTTAAAAGAATTTCATACTTGTTACTACTCCATCCGTTCGGCAAAACTTGTCATTTTAGGGTGTTATTTTTGTTCAAAAAAACTTGTCATTGTATGTATTTTGCCCTTCACTTTACAAAAATGCCCTTGATATGATTGATGGTTTGTTAGTTGTAGTTTTCGATAAAGTAAAAAAGAAGGGTAATAATTGAGGGTAAATTAGTACATTTGTTGTTTGCATTAAAACTTGTGAAATAAGCTAAAATGACAAGTTTTGCCGAACGGAGGGAGTATTAAGTATGAATTTATAAAAACAAATTTTTAAAAAAGTTAATATTTTATATAATTTTTATCATTCTAAAAAAACGTACATGAATAGTAAACGACAATTTTTAATTAACAGAAAGAATACTAAACTACCTTGTAAAATATTTAAAAAAAAACTTAATCGTGTCGTATATTCAATAAAAAAAAACTTTGATCCATATTCGATACAATTATTATTGTGTTTTACCATATTTATGTCATGTTTGGTGTCATATTTTTTTTCTCTCGATAGATCGAAAGGAGCAGGAAGTCTTCCCTCGAAAGCTTGAACTACCAATCAAATTGCAATACAAAAGTGCACTGCACTCTCAAATACTAAACCCAGATTCCAATTCAGCAATCCTTCCCCCAAATTTTCCTCCGCACCAAACCCCCAATTTCTCTCCCTCCCCTCTCCAATCCCCCTTCCATGGCGTCCTTCTAGATCCGATTTCTCACCGAGACTTCCCGAATACTCCAGCCATGGCGACGGCGTTGCCGGCATCGCCCGGTGGCCCCTGGGACTGCGTCCTGGAACTGACAAAGGCGGCTCAGGATAGGAACGGGGATCCTTTCATGTGGTCGATGCAACTCGGCACATGCCTCAACTCCGCCGGCGTTACTCTCCCTTCTTCCGACCTCGCTCGCCTCCTCGTCTCTCACATTTGCTGGGACAACAACGTTGGTGCCGCTTGGAAGTTTCTCGAGAAGGCCATGAGTGTTAAGCTTGTTCCTCCCTTCCTCACCCTCGCTTTGCTCTCGGATAGGTATTTGCTTTCTTCTCACACTACTACAGCGTTTAAATTTTTTTTGTATTTTTTTTATTGCCCCGTCCAAAGAGGAGCTGGATTATATAGGCTTTTGATGGTTTATTCTGAATTGCAAGTTGTTGAAACAGAGGAGTAGTAAAGCGTGCTGATTCGCGTGGAAATTTGATTTGTATCTGGAGGGTGGTCGAGAGGGATTCAAGTTTCACTGGATAAATTACATTTTCCTTTGCTGCTGAATTAGATGATTTCCTTTTTTTTCTTCTTCTTATTTTTATTTGCCGCTGTGGTGGACTGGTGGTACTGGTAGGGAGGGGTGAGAATTATTGTGATTATGTATCCGTTCTTCAGTTCATTATTCAAACCTATTCTTGAACCCCTTTTGTGCTCGTGACTCGTTGAGGTACTGCAGAAGGAAAGAGTGAAAGACTGAAAAAGGAAAAATCAAAAAATGAAAAATCCAATCCAATTTATCATAATCTATTGGTTAAACAGTTGATTAACCATATCCCGAAACATGAAAATATGGTTTCCCATTGCATCCGTTCTTCACTTAATGTAAGCTATGTTTTGTGCTTTGTTTCTGATTTTTGCTATATTAACAGTCGTTTATGTTACTTCAACTTTTCATTTCCCTATTCTACTTGGTCATGAACAAAATTGGAGAAGAATATAAACATGAGGCAGTTTAATCCCTGATGTGGAAATCATATATGGGAATTACAGGGAGATTTGTGGGCAGTGGGCACACACACTGACCAAACTTATATTGGCCAAACTTGTATCATATAATCATATATTGGCCAAACTTATATGAGATTTTTTAAGTCATCTATTCCTCTCTTACTCATATTACTTAATGAAAACCAAATACACGTAGTGGAGTAGTTCTCTAGTAAACTGTAAAAGAAAAGCACACCCTTTCTAAGAGTAATACGTTTGACAGGTAAAGGAAAAAATCTGCACCGCTTATTCATGTGCAATATACTTGATGATGCCCTATCAAGTGTTAACGGGATTGTATTGGTACTGCAGCGTCATCCCAGCTCGACACTATCACCCAACAGCATATAGGCTTTACATGGAACTTCTTAAAAGACACGGCTTCTGCTTTACATTGCAAGCACATCAATCCATCTATGAGGAGTGAGTACAATGCTTTGTCCCAATTCAGTTTAAAAAATAGGCAGTAGTTCTTTTTATTGCAAGTTCTATTTTCTTCTCTAATTTTTATTTTTTGCTTGCCCGTCTTTAGTTATTATGGATGATCATTTAATCAGCACCATTATGGAGTATTCCTCCCAGGGCTTTGTGTTGCTTATAATGTTCTGGTTATTGTTCATACCTGGCTAGCAACTTCCTGTTACTGTGAAAGTTCTTCCTTGGTGATTTTATTCACTGTTCAATTTAAGATTGCTGCAAACTAACAAAAAGTAGATGTACTTGCATGCTTTATGCATGTGATAAGAGTATATTTTCATAGCATGCTTTATGCATGGGATAAGAGCATATTTTCATAATTTTTTTTGCTACTTAGTGAAGTTAAGGCAAGATATTTCGCTATATTTGACCTTTCAAGTTATATTCTGATTTGTTCCCCTGAAAATAAAAAGCTTTACCTCCCTCCACCTATAGTCATCCCCAGTTCACACTCAACTACCTCTAGTTCTTGTTCTTTATCGAATTTACATATTAACTAAGAAAATAGGTCAGCATATTAATTTCAACTTGAGCTTGACAATTCAAGAGAGCACAGATCTCAAATGTTGATATTAGATGAAGAAAAATGCTGTTGTTTGGTCGTAGTTGAGAGCATCAGTGTGGTTCATGCTGAATATGCGTCTTCTTTTCTGACTGTGAGTTTGAGGAAGAGAGCAACGTGGCAGTTAGTGAGGAGATTAACAGTTGAGAAAGAAGAGCTCCATTAAGCTGGCAAGAGAAGATTTGCTAGAGCAATGTGCATGAGGAAGAAATATAAAGAGCAAGGATAATATTGTGAAGATTTGAAATTTTCATGGTTATACTCCTTGAAAATGTCCAGTGGACAATTTAGAAGCTCTTTTGAACTCACAAGTTGCAGCAAGTCTTATAGTCTATTGCCTGCTTTGATGTATTGCATTTAGACCTTTCATATGAAAAACACGGCATTTCAATTTTTATTTATTTGTCGACAACATGTGGGATGATTGACCTTGGATTGGACTAGTAGTTCTGTGTCAGATCTTTTTAGGTTGGCTTTTTGGCCGAGTTACAGCTTCTCTACTAGAAAAGTTGCTCCACAAGCTGGGCAAGCATTCATTTGCACTTAGCTATGTCACTATCAATCATATTTATCTCAATGGTTGGCAATTTTGTACACAATTACATTGCAAAATAGTCTCAAATAAAGTGAAACAAACAATCAAATGCCGTTCAATTGTTTTGACATTCACCCTTACTTGAAATGTCTAAAGTTAACTATATGAGACTGCAAACACCATTTTACAAACTTCTATTACCTTTTCATTTTTATTTTTAATTTGCACATGCATATGTCAATTTGCCTTAATTGTCATTTGTCACCGTGCTTTACGGATGCAGGGTCTTGCGCTCGATAGATGATGTCCTTCATCTTTCTCAGAATTTTGGCATTCAATGTGCCGAACCTGGGATTTTAGTAGTTCTATTGGTCTTTTCATTTGTATGGCAGCTGCTTGATGCATCATTGGATGATGAAGGATTGCTGGAGTTTATTCCTGATAAGAAGTCTAGATGGCCTACTAGGCTGCAGGATATGGAAATCGATGGAAGTAAGAGCTTTGGAGAGAACAGAAATCACCATGAGGGAATGCATAGAATGAATACTTTATTGGCTATTGAGATAATTGGAGATTTTTTGCAGAATAAAGTGACTTCCAGGATTATGTACTTGGCACGCCGAAATATGTATGTAAATTGGCCCTTCTATGAACTTCATGTATTATCTTTGTTTTCAACGATTAATGCATGGAACTTCCTTCTGTTATTTACTTACTGGTCGCTTTGCGATGTTTTATAGTTATAGTGTAATATTTAAGTCCTCCAATGGATAAAAAAGGGTTCAAGCATTAAGTTTTTTAAGCATATGAGGAACAAGTTTATTTTAGCAAGCAGGTTGTGTGCTTTGTAATGTGTGGTGTTTGGAAGTGAAAAATGGGATATGTCATTTCTGACATTTGTAAAATGTTTTTCCTTTCAATTATGGAGTATTATTTAAGAGAACTCCATCAAGTAATTTCTGAATTTTCATTGTTCCTGAGATTTTAGATCCAGTTGCTCCCCCTATTGAGTTTAGCTTTGTGTATATGGAGTTTCATTCTCAACATATCTTCAGAAACATTCTCTCAACATTTTTTTTTTCATATTCTTAATTTTTTTTCATCATAAAAATATTTTCTGGGGTTGTGTTTGATTCAGTCTTGAAGTGGTCATCTTCTATCTTTATCATCAAAAGTGACTTGATTTGTTTGGATGATCTTCTTGACATTATGCTACTTCCTGCTGAAGAGAAAAGGGAAATCATGATTTCACTTGTTAAGACAAAACCTTGATTTTATTCTAGAAGCTTCTTAATATGATGGAAAGTTATTTTAACTAATTGTTTCTGCTGCATAGGCCCTCAGATTGGTCAAGTTTTGTTCAACGCTTGCAGCTTCTTGCATCAAAATCTTCAGCCATAAGGAGTTCAAAAAGTATGACCCCAGATGCTCTTCTGCAATTAACATCAGATACTTGCAGAGTCTTGCCTCGGGAATGCAAAACAAGCGTGCAGCAAGAGTTTCATGCAGTCATGGCTTCTGGATCACTAATACCTTCTGTTGGTCAAATGCATGGGGCTAGTCGCTCTGCATTATGGATTCCTATTGATTTGTTTCTAGAAGATTCTATGGATGGTCTCATAGCAACAGCAACAAGTGCAGTTGATACCCTAACTGGTATATGCTTTATGCATTTAACACCAGTATTAGTGTTGAAGTATGAGGAACTCCAATTCTGTTAATTAATACTGATTGGTGTTTTGGTTACCACAGATATAGTAAAATCACTTCAGGCAGTGAATGGGACAACCTGGCATGATACTTTCCTAGGCCTGTGGATCGCAGCTTTGCGGCTTGTGCAAAGGGTATGTACTGAGTACTGGTTGGATTTTTATGTTAAACTGGCTTTGTACATATTGGTGCAGTTTTGATTAGATACTCATGATTTGTTGTTTTGCCTAATGCATCATTTGTTTTATGTTAGTCATACTTGAAAATGTTGTCTTTTTGTGCAATTATTAGTTTGATATGCATGAAACCAGTCTGAAACAAAGCCCTTTCAAACTGGTTGGATCAGTTGTATACTTGTCTGCTTCTAATGAGCTTCTGCTTATCACATGTCATTTCCTTCTGCTTCTAACGATATGATAGTTTTAACATGGCAGTCTTAGCCTTTTTCTAACCCCACCTTTTTGGTGCAATTAGCCAAACCTTACACATCCTCGTGTAGCTTTGTTTGTATAGTGACCATACCAAAATCTTTGCCTCAGATGAGCTCCTTCTCACTTCATTTCATTCTGCAGATTCTAATGTATGAAATCAGACAGTCAAAAATAGTGTATGAAATCATACATAGTATCATTTATTTGGCATTTAAACCCACTTTCTTGAAGTCCTTCTCTGAGCTGGAGACCCTACTTTGAACTGGATATACTTGGTTTGTTGTTTTTTGAAGCCCTGTTGTGTTTTACCTTAGTCAGACTGATAGGATTCCAGCACTATCTACAAGGCCAATATGCATATGCCTTGATAAACTTAATATTGAGCCTTGAAGAATCAAGTCTCTTTACAGACACTTCCATAGTTCATATTTTTGGGCATCTTTCGCATTTTCTTCTTCACAGTTAGGTCCTTGGGTCCTCTTAAGAACAAAAGTTTTAATCCCAGTTACTTCTTGCATGACCAGACAGGCATTGACTGCAAAATCTTTGTCCAATTTTATTCAATTAGGTTTGACTGTAATCTCATTTTTTAGGAAAGGAATCCTAGCGAGGGTCCTGTTCCTCGTCTTGACACCTGTTTGTGCTTGCTGCTGTCCATCACAATACTTACAGTTGGCAATATCATTTAGGAGGAAGAAAATGCAGTGACTAAAGAGCCTGAATGCTTCTCCATGGCTCAAAGTCTGGATAAACCCGTAGTTGGAAGGCGCCGTAGTGAGTTGATATCCTGTTTACAGTTACTTGGTGAACAGCAAGGCTTGTTAACTCCTCCTGTGTCGATTATTCCAGCGGCTAATCAGGCTGCTGCCAAAGCAATGATGTTTCTTTCTGGCATTAGCAATGGTAGTGGATATCTTGACTCTGTCAGCATGGATGACATGCCTGTGAATTGTTGTAAGTGAATATTTTTCTTATCTCTTTTTTTTTCTTTGGGTGTTTCAGTGTGCCACTGCATTTCTGCAGTTGTAATTTTTTTTTCTGCATTTTAATAGTAGCTCACTGTCCGCCTTCATGTGCGGTTTACGTCTCATAGTTCATGACGAGCAAAATATATTTCATATAGTCACTATTTACTAGATTTATGAAGTTTCAAAGATCCTGGATTCAAGTTATTACTTGCTATCTTTCTTTCTTTTCTTTTGTTTTTGTTTTGAGAAAAATATTACTAGCTATCTTGCTTGAACCTAATTCAGAAGGGGAAGGTCTCCTTGTTTTAAATCTTTGATTGGTGTTGCTTAACATTCCAGCTAGAAAAGTAACTTATGATTTTCTGCATTGTGTTTTCTGCTCCATTTGGCCATTTAGCTTAGAGATTGATCATGATCGGATCTCTCCTTCCTCAGTTTTTGAAGCTCTCTTTTGCCTTTAGGAATTTCCCGTTTCACTCTTCTTTCTGATCTATTGATTTATGCAGCTGGAACCATGTTGCACTTGATTGTTGAGGCTTGCATTGCAAGAGATCTATTAGATACATCAGCTTATATGTGGCCTGGTTATGTCACTGCACGCAGCAGCCAGATTTCTCGTAATGTTGTCGGACAGATTCCTGGTTGGTCATCTTTAATGAAAGGGGCTCCTCTTACTGCACCAATGGTTAACACTCTTGTTTCGACTCCTGCCTCAAGGTAAAATTTCATTTATCCACTTATTCTCTTTGCTGTTTTATTTATTTTAATTTTTGTTTTTCGATTTTTTTTTTTATCTTTCTTTTTTGCTATTTGTGGAGGGATACTACACTAGACTGTCTAAGCAGTTAGCACATTTTGTACAGTAATAAATGTTAAAGTATTGCTCAACGCATCCTCCTTGTTACCCCTGGTATGACAGGGAGCAAGGTCTAATTCATGAGGTTAAAAATGGAGAAAAGCCAACTGTTTGTTAATGTACTTTCTAGGTGAATGGATTCCCCATCCCCCCCCCCCCCCCCCCCCCCACACACACACACACACACCCCTATTTTTTAATTTCTCTTTAATGTGACAAGCACTCAACTTCATCCTCCTCTCTGGACCCTCTATCTTCAATGCCACCATATTGGATAAAGCTTTTTGTTTCAGTAACTTGAAAATAAGTTTTATACTTTTATGTGAAAGTCAAAGGCCCATATTTTGCTCCTTTGAAACTGATGTACCATATTACTCATTCAATTTGCCTTTCTTTCAAGTTACTCTATCATATAGCAACTAATTTGAACTCATGGTCCTTGACGGAAGCTTAGCAGAACTAGAGAAGATATTTGAGATTGCAGTTGGTGGTTCAAATGAAGAAAAGATGCATGCTGCAACAATTCTCTGCGGTGCATCTCTTGTTCGTGGTTGGAATGTCCAGGTATTTAAATCCATTTTCTATTTTTTTTTTTCCAATTTTTCATTTGATGATTGGAGGCTCTGTCTTGTGTTTTGGTTGAACTAGTTTACCTTTTCCTCTCACTTATGGCTAAGTTTGCTGCAGGAGCACGTGGTTGTCTTTATTATGAGGTTGCTTTTGCCGTTTTCTGGAAGTGACAAGTCCTTGACTAATCATGCTTCAGTACTGAATATTCTGCTCGTTGGAATATCAACTATTGATTGTATTCAGATCTTCTCATTGCATGGGTTGGTATGAGTCTCTTATCTATCCTGATGTATTATGAAATCAAGTTATAAGCTGTATGTCATTGGCAGAATTACATGCATGTGATAGTCTCTTCTTCTTTTGTAGGACTATTTTATCTTCATTGATAATTTGCCCGTTTTTTTATTTAATCAAATCTAAAAATTTAGAACCCCCGAGGATGCGAAAGTTTTATAGGTAGGTAGTGGGGCAGTGGGCTGGTGTGAGATTTCTAGCAGTAGTTTTGGAGGAGTAGGACTGGGCAACTCCAGCACTTGTTTTACCAGCTCAAACCTAGATAATTCCTACTTTGCTCAATCTCTTAGCTGTTAAATTATAAGTCTTAAATTTTGCTTTGAAGATTTAAAAGCTGTGTTATGGTTAGGAATGATCTCATATTCTCCCCCTCTTCAGGTTCCGCAGCTGGCTGCCACATTGATGCCGATTTGCGAGGTTTTTGGATCATGTTCACCCAAGGAATCATGGACACATGTGACTGGGGAAGAAGTCAACTCTCACGCTGTGTTTTCTAATGCTTTCACTCTTCTCTTGAAGTTATGGAGATTTGATCATCCTCCAGCTGAACATATGATGGGGCCTGTGGCACCAGTGGGATCCCAGCTAACTCCTGAATATCTCCTAATGCTCAGGAATTCTCAGCTAGTGTCTCTAGAAAATGCTGCAAAAAATCAAAGTAGAAACCGGAGATTATCCAAGTTATTTGGTACTTCTACAGAACCCATCATCATGGATTCTTTTCCTAAACTAAAACTTTGGTACAAGCAACATCAAGCTTGTATCGCATCCACCCTATCTGGTGTTGCTCAAGGAAACCCTGTCCATGAGATTGTTGATGGGCTATCAAATATGATGTTTAAAAAAGTAAATAAAGGTGGGCAAACCACAGCTTCTGGAAGCAGTAGTTCATCTGGTTCAGCTGCCGAAGAGGCAACCCTACGGTTGCAGTTGCCTGCATGGGATATTTTAGAAGCTGTCCCATTTGTGCTAGATGCTGCTTTGACTGCCTGTGCTTATGACAAGTTATCTCCGCGTGAATTGGCAACAGGTTTGTCCGATATTCGTAAATGTCTATTTCCTTTTTGTTGCTTTGTGCATAGGCTAAAACCCTTAGTATATCCTATGAGCACGGTTTCAGCAGGTGACACAAGGACGCTTGGTGGCCTATTATAGGGTCACATTTCTTTCATTATTTTTATCACTTGAATTTCTTTTCCAACCTGTAAATTTCTTGATGCAAGACGGAATTATTTTTTTTCACAAATCATATACTTGTGTTGGTGTGATTTCGAGAATATATCAGGTTCTCAGGGCTTGAATCCACCTTCTTATTTCAGGGCTCAAAGATCTTGCTGATTTTCTTCCAGCTTCGCTGGCAAGCATATTAAGCTTCTTAGCAGCTGAAGTATCGCGGGGAGTTTGGAAACCAGCTTCTATGAATGGAACTGATTGGCCTAGTCCTGCTGCAAACTTATCGACTGTTGAGCAGCAGCTCAAGAAGCTTCTCGCAGCTACTGGTATTGATGTCCCAAGTCTTGCTACGGGTATGTTTTCACTATCTTGCATCTAGCACCCTATTTCAAGGACTGAGAACCAAGAAATTTCTAGATTCAAGTACTTTGCCTTTCCCGAAACAAGAAAGAAATTCATTCATAGTCAGATCTACCTTACGAGTGTTTCTAATCTATCTATGTTTTCAATTTGTAGTGAGGAGTTCCGCACCTACTCTTCCTCTTCCACTGGCTGCACTACTGAGCCTTACTATTACTTACAAGCTTGACAAAGCGTCGGAGCGCTTCCTCAACTTGGCTGGTAGAGCTGTGATCATGCTTGCAATAGAATGCCCTTGGCCTTGCATGCCCATTGTAGCGGCACTTTGGGCTCAGAAGGTTAAACGGTGGAGTGACTTCCTCGTCTTCTCTGCCTCCCGCACTGTTTTCCATCATAACCCTGATGCTGTCGTCCAGCTCCTGAGGAGCTGCTTCCTAGCAACCCTGGGGCTCAACCCTTCGCCAAGGCTGAGCAGTGGTGGCGTGGGGGCTCTCCTTGGCCATGGCTATGGATCACATCAGTGTGGCGGCATTTCCCCTGTTGCCCCGGGAATCTTTTACCTCCGAATCTACCCATTCATCAAAGACTTGGTTAGCTTGACCGAAGAGATCCTCACTCTCCTGATGATGTCTGTCAAGGAAATAGCCCGTGGGGGATGCCCTCGGGAGAACCCTGAAAAGCTGAAAAAGAGCAAGTATGCTGTGAGATACGGACAAGTTTCTCTTGCAGCCGCCATGACACGTGTGAAACTCGCAGCATCTTTGGGAGCTTCTCTGGTGTGGATCGGGGGTGGCTTGAGCCTGGTCCAAGCACTGATCAGGCAAACCTTGCCTTCCTGGTTCATATCCGAACACTGTGTTCACGACTCTTCTGGAGGAGAGGAGGTGGTGGCAATGCTGAGGGGATACGCCCTCGCCTACTTTGTCGTGCTTTGTGGAGCCTTCGCCTGGGGTGTGGACGCGACGGTGACCACCACCTCAAAACGCCGGTCAAAGGCCATAGGGAGACACCTGAAGTTTATGGCCATGGCTGTGGATGGAAAGATCTCGCTGGGCTGCGATTGGGCCACATGGCGGGCTTATGTTTCAGGGTTCGTGAGCTTGATGGTGGGGTGCACGCCTGCGTGGGTGCAGGAGGTGGACATCGACGTGCTGAAGAGCTTAAGCAACGGGCTGAGGCAGTGGAACGAAGAGGAACTCGCCCTCGCATTGCTTGGAAGCGGAGGCGATCAAGCGACTGCCGCGGCAGCTGAAATGGTCATCAGAGGCGGGTTGTAGCAGTCTTAGGCAAATGGTTGCTAAGAGTTGTTTTCATAAGCATTGTTCTAACTAGGCAACATATAACTTGTTTGTCAGTGTACAGGGATGGATAATGGATTACGGGGATTCTGAAAATTACACTTTTGTCATGGGGAAGTAATTCAAAAGAGTTTGGCATGCCCAAAATGAAGGCATGTCAAAACCTAGTAAAAAAATCACACTATTTGCTAAAATTAGTAATGGGTAGAAAGGGTGCTTACATCTCGATTTCCCATACCCTACTCGGAACGTGATATCCTGGGTATATTGTTGTTATTGTAATAATGGGTAGAAAGAAAAAGAATAACAATGAAGCAGGGGTTTGGGGGTTCGAGTGTACTCACCTTTTAAGAGGGTGTTTTCGTAGGATTCAAATGTTTCGGAGAAAACGTAAAGCCAAGGTGAGAGTGGGCAAAGGGTAATCAAATGAATATAAAGAGACGAAAACGAAAGCTGGGAATAAAAGACGATGTAAAACTAAACAATTTCAGCATGAAGTCTACGTTGCCAATTTGATGGGATTCAATTTTCATTCCATTTCTCATCAATTGTCGGCCTATTTCCTTGTAGATTTTTAACCAAATCTCTCAAATTGATTTATCCAAATGAGATAAATTGTTTTCTTTAGTTATCTCTCACCAATCCCCTCGACCAAGCATATAGTTTTAATTGTCTAATAATGTGATTGATGAGAGATTACTAATCAATAAAATAGTTTATCATAATTAAAAGTGACCATTGTAAAGTAAAGTACACACGCTGTCTATTTCTTTTTAAAGAATTGATATTTAAAAGTGATACTTGTCAAAAGAATACTTAAAAAACTTTACAAATAATAAGCATTGAAAAAAGTGTAAACGGTCAAATAGGTTACTTTTCTATCTAAACTCAGTTCATTTAGGTTAATTTGACTTTTATCATTTTGAACCAATTTTTTTATTCTACTTTCAAATTATATTTTCCCAACTTGAATTGCATTTTATTTTCCATCCAACTTTAAAATTATTTTTTTCGTACAATATAATATTTTGCTTTCATATATTTTTTTTGTTCTTGTTTAAAACATGGCTGCTTTAATATTGAATAATTATAAAAACTAGTTTTGTTGAAGAATGATAAAAATAAAAATAATAATTATAATTGAATTAAACTACAATAAAAATTAATTATATCATCTAATTAATTTACCATATAATTTTTGTAAAATGCAAATGTAGTTTTAGTTATAATATAATAATTTCGTATAATATATTGTAGTTTTTTTCTTGATATTTTTTATAAATTTAATTTTAGATAGATGTAATATCTGTAAAACTTCAACAAATATTAATTTATAAAACTAATTTTGAAAGATAATTAAAAAGAAGAAGAAGAGAAGAAAATCTTTTCAAATTATTAAAAACTAAATTTAACTTATTGAAATGAATTTTGGTAAAATTAATTATTTTACCAAAATTAAAATTTGTGAGAGAAAAACTAAATTGAAGTTACCGCATCCAAATCTTTTTTTTATCTTAGTCCATTCGAACTTCGAACCTCTGGGCATGGATGTAGCCTCACAACCACTACAACAACTTGTGATTGGTCCAAATCCAAATCTTTTAAATCTCTCAAAATGTGCAAGTTTTAAATGTTTGAATCTTGATGTTTAAAAAAATAAAAAATAGACTATTTTAATCTTTGATAATTTAGAAAAATAAAATTGAAACAAACACTTATAAAATTGAAATCTCCTAACCGGCTAATTCCATTTCAGACTTTACATGTACCTTGAGTTGAGGCTCGAGAGTTGTGAGTGAGTCCGAAGATGGAGGCAAGAGGTTTGCAAGTCTCCTCCTCCCTTCTCCCACCTCTTCACCCTCTTCCCTCTCTCCCTTTTCGCTCCACACTTTACCCTTCTTCCTCTACAAGGATTATTAAATCACTCCCTGGCGCAGGTTAGCAGTTTCACCCCTACCCTCTTCACCCTGGTTGCTGGTTTCATCTCCCCTCCTTCCTCCCTGACTTCCTCCTCCTTCTGTTTCAAAACGCAGTGTTTCTGAGGTGCAGCAAGACCCAACAACACCAGGACTTAGATGGGTTGCCCCCTGAGTACTATGATGATGTCTCTAATAAGCATTTCAATCCTTTTTATTGAATTCTGGGTTTCAATTTTTTTTTTTAATTGTGTTTCAGTTATATTGGGCTGTCCCAAAATGATCAGCTTATACTGATGTTAGGGCTCAATTTGTGGATTAGGAAGAGGAGAAACTCATTACTCAATTTATTCTGTCTTAACTTTTGGTGTTCTTATCTGTTTTCTTCTTTTGCTATATCAAAGTAATTGGATTGTCTGTCAATAGATTTGTGGAAAACCAGTTTGGTTTCAGATTTTGGTTCAGTAGGCAGGAAGTAGATTTCCAAGATGTTAGTCAGAATTTGTGTTTCAGATAAAAGCTGCAGTTCAAGCCATAATTAGGCTGGTTTGGTATCTCATGCTTATATGAATAAACTGACTTTAAATTTAAACCATGCTGATAAGGTATAATAATACCATTTTTTTGGGCAATTTAAACAGGGCCAGCTGATGTGCCAATTTCTGTGAGTGATTGAATTATATCAGAAAAAAATAGAATCTGTTTTGAGAGTTGTTTCTATGGGCTTGAATTGAACTTGATGGAGACTGTTCTTCAGCCCCTAAACTTCCAGTTCTTTCATACCTGTTGGGCGGTTGCGATATTAATCTTATGTCAATTTATATGCATTTGTTAGAAGAAAGATGATGCGTCTATACATGCAATATTGTCTATGTTTCGACTTGTGGATATCAATCAGGATAGGAAGATATTAATGTCAGTTTCTGTGTTTCGTCATGGTTCACCATTTCCTACAAAATACAAATAGTGAGAGATTGTGTATGTCACCATCCTTTTATTTTGCATTCAAGTCAAGCTGTAAGCTGGGGACTATTGTTTTCCCCTGTTTATAATTTAAAATGAGAACTCTTGATTAGAAATTGGAGAAATGACACCTGATAATGAGAACTATAGTCAGTTTTGACGAACTGTCTTCTGTTTCAACTTCAGGAGTGGCAAGCCCAACAAAGGGAGAAGACAAAGGAATTACATCGATTGAGGAAAGAAGAGGATGAAGAGGAGGAGCGCAAGGTTCAAGAGTATCGTGAAATAGGCACAAGATTGAAGGGGTTTCCTGAAGAAGAGGTTAAGAAAGCACGGAGATTGGTTTCGAGCTTCATTGTAGCTGCAGAAGAAGTGGAAGAGGTATGCAATTCAAGTTTTTTTTTACCTCATACTGTTTGCTCTTGAGGGTTCCTCTTTCTCTTCCTTCTTTCCAGTGTTGCTTTGGAATTCTCATCAGTTATCATAAACTGTTTTCCCTTCAGTCATTCTGATCTATACATGAGCTAAGGAAAAATTACAGTGAACACATGAATGACTTGCATAGTGGAAAGGGAGATCAATTTGATGCAAGATTGTAGAGTGAGAAAATGATCAGCAAAGAGAATTTTCTCTGACAACTTTTAAACATTGTTTAATGACTTTTCAGCATCAGTTAAATTTTCTTTTATATTGAGAATTTAAAAACTAAAAAGTAGAAGCTGGAGGATTACAACTCCTTCTCTTCAGAAGCCACATTGGCAGACAAATTGATTTCAAACTTATTGTGAGCTTTTATTTCCTATCTATGCTTTTATTCCCTAAAATCGGTTTTCCTGCAGAAAATTGAAGAAGCCGCTGAAAAGGGTGAATTGACTGAACTTGTTCTTCTGGTCATATGGAACAGACTTGATCTTGCTCGGCGTGATGTATGTATTCTTTTCTCCTTTTGATCTAGTATTTCCACGTTGTTGTATCCCACATGCCATCTCCTTTATGTGATAAACATTTATTTGAATTGCACCCCTCATACTATTTTCCTGCAGAAGGAGGTAAATGTTGATGTTGTGTTACAAATCTGTCTTGACTGATTCAACTATTAAAAACTTACGCATACTGACTCTGTTTTCTCCTTAAACTGAGATGGTTTCTAAATGCAGGAAGAGAAAGATGCAATCCGAAGTCTTGATCTTTTGTACAGGAGAGTTGAGGTACGCTATTTTTTTTTTTGCAAAATATATGCGTGTTATGTGCCAGCAACCTCATGCTAAGTTACGATTTCAACAAATTATGTCATAAAAATGTTTCCGAAATTGTTCTGCAGTGAAGTGATTGAAGTGTTGCATACATTAATACTCCGTATTGAAGAATTTTGGGCATTATTTAGTGATGATTGCCTGATTGGTACATAAAAGCCTATGAAGTAGAAAAGTTATCTTATTGCCGCTTTAACATATCACATGTTTGCATTCACTTTTTCACAGAAATGTTGAAATCTTGGGGGGATAAATGCCTGTCCTTGTATTGAGATGCTTGCGCCCATAAGAAATCGCGGAGCCAACCATTAATAGTAATGGAACTCTGCGATTCATTTTATGGCTAGTAGCAAGGTGTAACCCAAATATTGTACCTTGAATTCTTCTCCTGATTCAATTGAGAACACAGGCACTGCCAGTGCCTTGAATATACGCTATGATAATAGAAAACGTTCATTCACTATGCATTTTGTAATTTGCTTGGTCTATGTCATCTAAATCAATCTTCTTTGGCATTTTAGACTGAGATTTTGAGAAGGGAGGCGTCTCCTGCCATGAGACTTCTAAACGATCTTTTGAACATGCATGATGGGTTTGATGACGATGTGTGGTTGAAAGACTGCAAGAAACTTATGATTGAGACTTTCCCAAGGGAAGATCCATTCAGTATTCTTGTTCCAACTGGATTTGACATTGACAAGGTATTATTCCACGCTAACTCAGCCATGTATATAAGTTTTCATTTTAAGATCCTGAAATTGTAGCCCATCTGAACCCTGCTATGATTAGCATAGTTAGAATGCAGCTTCTCCTTTGTCTTCTCAGCTACTTAGGGTGATTTTGGTATCAAAAGTTGATAAGCTAGCTTGTTAAAATAGAGATAAATAAAAAAGAAGCTTTATAGCTGTTATTAATAGCTTATGAAAATGAACTAGCTGTTACTTCAGTATGGGCAAGAAGTTGAAATAGGAGATAAATTTCATATCTTTAGTGCATTTCTTTCTCTGGAATACAAAATAATTTCTTACAACAAGCTCAATCTCCTAAATTTTGTTGTTGCCGAACATATCCTAAGACACTAGAGCAATGAGTAGCTGGAGCTTATGAGCTATAAACTGCATGTATGGCATGACAAACATGGCCTTAACTCCTTCAAGCTATGACAATTGATGATTTTCCTGTGCTCTCAACTGTGCAGCACCAAGGTCCATTGGGTCTTCCACCAGTGGCCGATGACTTGTTGTTGAGAGTAGATTTTATCCGGGAGGTGAATGAGTTGCTGCAAGAAGTGCGTTCTGAGCAAGCTCAAGTAGATTCCTCCTCGCAAGGGCTTGACCCGGAATCTGTAGCAGCAAGGCTGAAGCAGCAAGAGAAACAGAGAACGATACGCCAAGTAGAATCTCTGCTGGAGCTCGCTGTGAACTTGAAATGGTAACAGATTCAAAACCCTCTTTACCTACGGCCCTCATACAAACAGAAGCTGCTTTATTTGAGGCACTTGAGAAACCAACTTTGTACAGACAACTTTGATCTATATTCATGCAATGGAAATAGTGAATTAATAGAGGCTGTTTTCAACCCCGTATTCAAATAACATGTCACACTGCACTACATTTTTCTGGGTCGTTTAATAGCAGTCATTCAGCAAAATTTCACCGGTACAGCCTTGAAGAAGGCGTGACCAACATTCACCGGATAATGCTTAAGATAAGAAGCCAGACTCGAGTATGCCAACCTCAAAGCTGGGGTTTGTATTACTCTTGATTCCCAAAATGTGCAAGATCCGCGAATAGTAACAATCCTTTCAAGGTAAATCCATTAGTCTTTGTCGCTCTGAGTGAAGTACATTGTGCCATGGATGGGCGGCTATGACCACACTTGTGTCGTAGCTGGCGAAGTAACAGATTCATTTCCCGGTGTTCAATGGTGAGCCAAACACCGAGATAACCTGGTTGAAGCTATAGCCTATTTTTGTCAGTTGAGAACCTATGAAGTGAAAAGAAGAAGACTAGGATCGCGACTGCGATCTATGCAACTCTCCCTCGAACAACAGAGTGGGAGTCGTTTGCGTAGTTCAGGAGTTGCAAGAGAGGAATGGATTCTAGTGATTGACTCAATGCTGAACAGGGACTATTGTATTGATCGAAAACCAACCCCTATATTCACTGCTCTCGTTTTCATTTCTCGGTTCAGTTATGGTGTTTGTTCGACCCGAACCCGAATTATCCGGGACTTCCCGTTGGGTCGAAATCGACTCGGTGAGTTAGAACCATGTCCCGGGTTGGCTCAACCCGGAATGACCGATACCCCGATTGATCTGAAACTCGATCTACCTGGGATCTGAATGACCCGAACTCGAATCCGACCTGAATGACCAGATTGACAGGTCTAGCTACGGTGTTTGTTCTCGATTCCTTTTTTGACACGGAATCATCTTTCATTGCATCTATGATTGTTACAAGCACAGTTCGCACCACCTGGTGCAGCGCACGATAACTTGACGCTCAATGCAAGATCAACTCAGCTTATTTCATCCAAACCATAAGTTATCAGGTGATGCTATCGAATCAAACTGAGAAATGTTGAGATTGGAAACCAGCCATCAGCAACTTCTATTAAGACCGTGGAGATTTAAACTGTATTCATCTGATTTATGTCTTCATTCCAATCTAGAATGCGCAGTTTTCTGTTCATTTTCCAACATCTTGAACTTATTTGCTGCATAGTCATCTTCATATTCATTATTCAACAGGCTAGAGTATTGCTTCTACAGACTACATTTTGACATCCGGCTATGTTGCTAACGAGCATTTGAAAGTGATTAAACAACAACCCAGTGTATCCCGTGGTGAGCAGGGTCTGGAGATCAAGATGCACACACCCTTACTCCTACTAGTCGGGAGGGTGTTTCCAATAGAACCAGGAATATGCACAGACGACAAGGAGAGAGGAGGCAAGCACCTTGAATCGCACACCTTAGACCAAGGCGACACAACACAAAAATAGAGGCACTAGACATGTACAAACAAAGCTAAACATTCTCAGCTCCTCCAATGGTCCTGCTGCTCCATGGTCATAGGAGATCAATTGTCTTTCCAAGAAGAAGAAAAAAGCTGTTTTTGGATATTTTTAGTCATTAAAGCTCTCATTTACAAGTGTTGTCCAAACAAGCCCTAAAGAAACACACCAGTTTTCGAATCACAGAGTGCGTTGTCAATTGAGTAAAGTCGACGAAACAAAACATCAGCTTATGTAAGTTTCTAAAGAGCTATGGAAATATAGTACCAATGCACTTTCTTTCCAGCTGGCGTTGCGATAAGTTTACGAGAGTGGCATCGCGGATGGTGGAAATCTCCAAAGGATTACACAAACAATGGAGATACATTTTGTTAACTTTGAAGGTTATCCTATTGTGAAAAGTGCATTGTTCATTCTTGTGAAAAACAGGATGAGATGATATGATGGATATGTGAGAATCTATTCTCTATAAAGCTAAAGTAACTTATGATATGATCTCATCAATATAATTCAACTTCATACCAGTTTCTTTTATCCTTGTTTTACAAGGACAACGCTATCAGATTTATTTAGAGTATCAAACTGTCAGCTACAAGCCACACATGACAAAACCAATTGACAATAGGAGGAGTGACTCATCAACCTTATTTACTGGGCTATTTCTTTATCTTCAATCGATGTGAGATAGCCCATCATCTCAACATAAACTGCTTTACAAGCTGATGTTTTATTCACCAAACCTTATGTAGGAGTGAACAAAAGCATAGCAACTCAGGATAAAGAAAGAAAAGCTCAATGCTTAACTCATATTGTATGATTTTGTTAACCGAACTACTTAATAGTTAGTTCGGTTTCCAAATCCATATAGCTCCTGCTTCCATGAGCTTGGGAGCTAGCTTGCCTTGGACTTGGAGGCCAATGATGTCATTTGCCCCGCCTACGAGCCTTTGGCCTATGAATACAGTTGGCACAATAGGCCTACGCCCAAGCTTCATCAACACCTTCTCAATCTCCCGGCCATTAGGCATCTCATCAAGCTCGTAAACTGCTGGGTTGGCTCCATAGCTGCTGATGAGTTGTTTAATGGAGTGCGACATACAACACGAGCTCTTACTGAATATCACCAACGGCTTCTCATTCACCAATGCCCTTACAGTCTCCATTTGTAATGTGGATTGTTGGTTTTGTTGTGAGAAATTAAGCTCTTGTGAACACTGATATATATAAGGGATGGATATCGTCGTATCATATGATCGATGAGTTCATTCAGGTAATGCTTTTTGGCCCATAACACATGTCTTATTCGTCGACATTGACTTCTTTTCCACCGCCTTACCCCTTAGCCATGAGTCGTACGTGATGTTGCGATTCTTACATTCCCATTAGCTAGTGAATATTGAAAGTTGTAGGAAGCATATATCTTGCTCTTGTCGTCGTCTTAAAATGTACCTCATTTTCTTCAATGTGCTTATACCATGAGAATCCTACTCTTCTTTCACAGTTTCATTAACTTGCCAATTGGTTTTAGCCATGACTCGTGCGTGACGTTATTCTTACATGCCCATTAGCTAGTAGTGAATATTGTAAGTTGTAGGAAGCATCATGCTCTTGTCGTCTTCTTAAAATGTACGTCGTTTTCTTTGCTGCGCGCCACAAGAATTCCTACTCTTAAGTACGTCTTCCTTGAGAGTTGATGAGGAAGAAAAGCTAGCATATAAACTGCTCTTACCGGCCTCTTGTAGGTTTTCTTTATCAAACTGTAAGTATGCATTGAAGTTAGATCTGAACGAGCTTTACATTGGACATACCCCAGTGACGAACATATAAAAGCCCATAGGTCAGCAGATTCTGACGCTACCCAAATCCTTATCTTTTATCAAAAAAAAAATAACAGCTTCAAACTCAAGCATGATCATCAGCATCATGTAAAGTAACCCTCCATGTTTAAAGATGCATTCATTTCTTTTCAACAAAACTTGTTTCTGCATTCCAAATCTTTACAGGGTTCATCTTTGAGAAGAAAATGAGATGTACATGTCGATCTGCACTCTGCAGCACACCGAAAAAGATAGGATGCCCCATCGTAAAGCCAAGGGCCAAGCCTTGCTTTTCTATCCTTTTCATTGACATTCTGAGGGACACTTGGATTTACATTTGGAAGATAAGACAAAAGAGAATCAACAAGTTGTTCCGAAATCTCAACCTGCCTAGAAATTTGATGACCATTCACAACAATTGTGAATGAAGAGATTATCCCAAGATTTTCGGAACAAATTCGCTTGGTTTCATCAGCATATATTTTCTGGTCCAGTAAAGGCCAATGCATACACCATACATGGCTCCAATTTATGGATGATAAGTTGTTTGTTACTTATCATTCATCCTTTCTGCAGCAACTTAATTATAAGATAAACATGAAAATGTCAGAGTCCAGAGTGCTAATAACCGGGGGTCATGCACATGAGGGTGCAGGGGGGGTCAAAAAGAGTCGGAAGGAGGTGATTAGACAAGATTTTACCCTTCTAAACCTTGATGAGAACATGGCTCGGAGGAGTAGCTGAAAGCATATCCCTTTTCCATCTTTGTTCTCACACTATTTGTTTTTTTACCCATCCCCTTTGCTTTGTTGTCACTATCCTTGTTTGTGTGTTGTGCGTTTATGTCTGTGCTTAGGTCATTCGGAAACACCCTCCCGACGTAGTCAGGGAAAGAGTGTGTACAACTTGACTACGTTGACAAAATGCATCAAATTTATGCATATCTAAATATTGAAGGCTCTCCCCTTGTAAGAGAGCTTGTGTGTTGATACATGGATTTTCTCCTATCAATGCCGCATTACCATCTATCCCTGAATTCCCTGGTTGAAGTTTGCTTACTGTAAACACTGGACTGCTTCCATTGCTTGATCTGTGAGTGATCGAATCACTGATGGATCTTGTTCAACATGCTGAATCTTTGAGAATGAACAGAAAATGTCAGCAAAATGATAGTTCAAATCTCATCAGTCGAACGCATGAGTGATAAATGAAGGTATTTGTAAGGGTAGATAATTCTTCATTTTAGGTTCGAGGTGAGTGCAATATGCCCGAAAAGCTTAGGTTTTTTTTTATAAGGAAATAATTCGAGATCAATTCTCAACAGGCCTGTAAAATCGGTAGACGAAAACACTGTCACAAACAAAAGACAATCCAAAAAACCCAACAAAATCGACGATTAGTAGTTGACTGAGGCAAGATGGAAGAGAAGTTTTCAATGAAAACATGGGGAGCCAAATGCTAGCACTTCAGCCGAAGACGCTAGTGAAAGGCGAGTCGAGGTAGTAATACTGCTAGAGAGCACGTTCCCCTGTTGGTGTGAAGACTGAACTCTAGTGAAGTGTCTCTCGGACAATGGAGTTGTCATGAAGACACAGCCACGAGGCCCACGACCTGACCAGTCGAGACCCACTCAACACACCAACAACGAACGAAAAAACAGACACCATGGACCCGCCAAAAACACAAACAAGACCCAACCCACAAACAATCAAAGCAAAAACGAATCGGCGCAGAGTGGAGCGGAGTTTGTTCCAATTAATATGAAACGGTATTGTGGTTAAATTTCTTAGACCTGTTCTCATTGCCCCAAAAGCTTAGTTAAATTGGGGCTAGCTACTTAATACCAGTCTTAGAATTGGATATGTCAGCAACTTATCAAAAACTAAACTCTGTTTGTGCATTAATATATGACTGTCAGCAAAAGTCATAAACAAGGTTGTATTTCAAGTTGGATTATTTAGATTTATTTTTTAAGAGCTCTTGCATTGCAGGTACTAACTAAGGCTCAAAGATACAATCTTACAGTGGCCTCTAAACATAAAACACAGATCAGCTAAGTACTCAGATCCATATAGCTCCGGCCTCTTTTAGCAACGGCATGAGTTGGCCTTGGACTTGCATCCTAAACACTTCTTTAGCCCCACCAATGAACTCCTTGCCAATGAACACAGAAGGCACAGCTGGTTGGCTACCTATCTCCTGCAACGCGCTCTCGATTTCTTGTCCATTTGGAGCTTGATCCAACTCATAAACAGTTGAATTCGCGCCATAACTGGTCATGAGTTTGATCACCGAGTGGCTCATGCAGCATGAGCTCCTGCTGAAGATCACAAGTGGATTCTCCCCAACTAATCCTTTCAAGCTCTCCATACCTTATACCTCTAATTTGGTTGAAGATGCGAAATAGCGAGGCTACGACGAAACAAAATCTTCATTTGCTCGGAAATATTCGCTATGTATCTTAGAATATATTGTTTACCTCAAGGTTATATCTATAGATAGATGATCCAAAATATGACCTTGAAAATGAACACTGTCAAGAAGTTGGTGAAGATTCATAGCAAATTAAGTACTTGTTCCTGTTTTTTCCTCCCTATTCAGACCCAACTATTTGAAGAGACAATAGAAATAAAGAAAGAACACTTTCAAAAAGATATTCTTCTGGATGAATGTCATGAGATGTGCTCATTAGAAAAACAAACTAATCACTTGATTTACAGTAAGCTTGAGAACAACAGAAAACATCAGTAAAATGGTTATTTATTCAGAAAAAGTTATTCCACCCCTTCTTAAAAACATGTACACTTTTTTAAGAAGATAAAAACTATATAAAAATATTTTTTTATGTATATAAAAAAATTAATTAAAAAATTAATATTTTATATAATTTTTTATCATGATAAAAAATATACCTAAATAGTAAATGATATGTTTTTTTAGGACGGAGTTAGTATAATTAGACCAGAATTTGTTCAATGAATTTGTATGAATTAAAATCTAGCAAGAGTCCATAGTACAGTATAAATTCACTAAGCTCGTATAAAATCTTTACATAAAACTTGTGGGCTTTTCCCTTGGCATGTACATAAATGAGGTACAAAAGCAAAAAACAAAAGCTTTGCGGTTTCTACTCATCATACAAAGTCTGCACTTGCAATCGACGTCACTCTGCTACTCTTCTGCGACCTCTTCGTTGCCACGAGCGGAGCGTCCTCTTCCACGTCGAGAGGCCTTATCCATTCGATCTCTCCACCTTTAAAAACCGGATGCAAATAAGCATCCCGAAGATAAGTTCTCAAGTTCAGTTGAGGCTCTAGTGCGTGTTCTAGGGTATCCTTCGCCATTGCATTCTGCAAACCCATGTCGAAAACGTACAACAAATTAAGTGATTGGATTGAGAACGATGAGTTTTGCAAGATCTTCAGTTAGGACAGCATAAAATGATCATCTAACCTGTAATGGTTGATTCCTGAACACTGATTCGAAGCGACCCTTGCAAACTTTGTGGAACCAAATTGTCAACACAGGAAGTGCTAAGAGCACTGGTGTCGACTGCACAAGACCTTTGGTGCTCATCAGTCCTAGCAGCAGAAGTTGCGAAATGATCAGTCCGATAATAATACGGCGGTGGACATCGGGCCAAAAGGCTGCCGCGCTCTCATATTTCCGATCATAGACGTTAATAATCTGCAAAGCAGCAATGTTGTGTAAGAAATCCAGAAACATTTACGGAACCCTACAACAGATTTTGAGTCTGTATGACATAAATACCTGATGGCGGAAAACCAGATAGGCAAAAGCAAAGAAGACAATGATGAAAGGAAGAAGCAACGGTGTCACAGTTGAATACACAAGTCCAAGCAGAAAGTAAAGCTGTATCCTGGGCTCATAGGTTGCGAACTCTAGAAAACCAGGGTCCATTGCTTCCTCCCTGTCTTTTTCTGTTTTGACCAAGAATGAGTTCTTTAAGTGGAAGAGAACAAATGGTACAATTCTCACGACTTCAGCTGCGACTCCAGCCCAGCCATCAACCATGATGTAAGTTATGAAGAATGTAGCCTTCATTGGAATAGAAACTCCAACTGTTATAGGTATACTGCAAGCAAGAGACAATACATGGATATTGTAAAATGGATATGTTTGCCCTTGGCACACAGCAAAACTATGGCATGGACTACCAATGGAAGGGGAAGAGATCTGAGTCGGAAGTTAAAATGACCATATTGATGCATATGCTTTTGATTATCGCAAACCTTTTTATGGGCTCAACAATAGTTGCCTTAGTGATCTATGAAATTTTGCTGAAGTAAGAAGAGAAATAACGTACTCGGTTGCAGACTGATGTAAGAATTTGTTTAGCTGTTCAAATGCTGTTCCTGTAATTAGGCTTCCAAGGAATACGTTCACGAGGATAAACAAATGATATTTTGCAGCTGATCTTCTCTCCAAATATGAATATGATGTGATCCCTTCTATCTTTGACATTGTCATCAAAATCAATGGAACAAAGATGAGGAATATCTTCAATATCATCCCAGGAAGAAATCCTTGTATAAAAGACGCAGCTCCCTTCCTGAAAAATACCAAAATTGGAGAGTTAGTCTAACAGCACTAGGTATGCTCCTTATCATGACATTAACACCAGGTGTCTTCCTTCTTTAGATACATAAGAGGTACTTGGGCAGCCAGAGGTTACTAAATGTTGTTAAAGATGCAATAATTCAGAGATCTTTACACAATAAATTGGCAAAAAGACACCCCTGACCCTGATTGGTTGAAACATCATCATCTTTTTCAAAATTTTCACTGTTACAAACTAAAGGCTCTAACATAATTATCTTTTTCAAAGTTTTCCATGTTACAAACCAAAGGCTTCTATTCCCCGTCTCCAAAACTTAAAACTGATATAAAAACCACTTTGCTGAACGTATCAATTCAGGCAAAGAAGTTGCAAAGCTAACAATGAAGTTTCTTTATGACGTTAAAGGGGAGGAAAACCACAGAGACACTGTACGGAAAGAACAAGCACAAGCAAAATACAGTGAATGCTAATCAGACTTACGATTGCAGCAAGTGTTTCAGGAAGGGAAATGTCTTCTGGATCCCATCAATGTTGGCCAAAGATTGCACAAATGCTATAGGAATCATGTAGAAGAAAGTCAAGAGGAAGAAGGCAACTGCCATGAGGAGCCTTCGGATATTGAGCTCTACATATGGAATGGTGAGGTTGTTCCAATAAACATCTCGTGGTTCCGGAGCCCACTCTGTTAGCCATATTGTAGGGTTACTTGATTGTTGAGTTTGGGCACAAACAGCAGCTCCCCAACGACTCTTGAATGAAACAAATGCTGCAGGTAATAGAGTCTTTTCATCACGCAGGACACTTTCTCTTTCTGCAGCTTCCTATGACAAAAGAAGTACTCTTGTATTTAGCAGGATTCTGGATACATGGAATTTACTATTTAGCAAAAAATGACCTCCAATTCCAAAAACTCGTGACATCTTTAAAGATAAAGCATGTGTGGTCATACTCATACCATATCACAAGGTATGGCCATATGGCATCATATACTTTCTAACCCAGACGGAAAAAAAATAGTATAGCACTTGACAAGGATGCGACATAACAATGCATACTCACTTGGTCCGTCAGCTTTTCAATTTCCGCAGTGTAGTATTCAATTGCATCTACTCGTGCACCCCAAAGACCACAAAGACCTGTCTATACAAATCAGAACTTGCGGTGATGTGCTTGAACTTCCAGTTATAATACTCATTAAACTTAACAAATGTTTTTGGTCAAAATCTCATCATATCAACTGAATTCACCTTCCGGATAAAAGATTGTGCAAAGAAGAAAACAATACCTTAACAGTAGGTTTCTTTGCAGGGTTCCTCTCATGTTTATTTTGATAGTATGTTAGCCAGTTATGCATGGTTTTCTTCTTATCTACCAAACTTGCAAGCTTATTTGCATTGTACAAAACCTGGAAGGAAACAAAGCTTGTTAAAAAAGCAGGCTGTTCAGTACTACATTATGAAAAACAAATCAATCAACTGACTTACACCAGCAAACTATTTCCTTAGTATTTGGTACAATAAATGCCAAAATCTCATGCTGCTTATAACGATTTTGATGAATCACATCAAATTATCACTTTATTTATCAGTGTTCGATGAAGAAGGGAGGAATGCACCATCATACCTGATGTAGAAGATATTGATCAGGATGGTTCACACAGAAAAAATGCTCAACATGCTCAGAGACAGATTCATCAGGGTCTGGAGGGACATTTCTCACTAGAACCTACAAAAGGAAAAAAATAATCAAATTGAAATCAGAAGCATTTTCAGTTTCAAATAGGTTGAGAACAACTTAACTGAACCCTATTGGCCTATTGATCAATATGACTTATCCTGAAGCATACTAAGCTAACAAAGACGTGGCGTTACCATATCACGATATCTAACCCAAAAAAAAGAATATTTGCAGAATTGGGTCACATCTAATGACGCTTTTTGACTTACTGTAAATTGATCTGGTCGTCTTTCCACTTGAGCAAGAAACCTTAACCTCATCGTTGTTATAATCTCATACTCCTTGTACAGCATATACAGTGTCCAGAATGTGAAAACATAACACATCAATATGTGGGCCCAGAACCTGTTGGCATTTACGAATTAGATGACGTTTACTAAGGCCAGTTCACAGTTCACACACGACAGAGAAATATGTTAGGAATCAAAACTCTTAACTCAAAAAAGCAAAATAACAATTGCATGAAGATTTAAGTAATCTTTTCACATACCACAAAACAGATTAGGAGGATGGATGTAACAAACCTGTTTGATCCACGGCTAATGTTTGAGATAGACAACTTGTCTATATTACTATAATTCAGATCACGTATTTGACCCAACGATTTCCCGGTAAAATTAACAGGCACCAAAATGGCAAAAGCCAGTACTGCAATTGGAACAAACACCTTCAAGCTGCATATTTGCAATCAAGACTAAAATATCAGCCACCACATTGAATTCACTAAAGCCAAATTATAGATTCTCATTAAGCATAAAACACAGCCCCCAAACAGATGAAATAATTCGAAAATTCCAAATATTTGTACAGCTGGTCCTCACCTCCACACCTGTACTGCTGTACAATTTCATTCCATTTATTAAATTATCTAATGTCAGTTTACTTGAGTAACTTACCCAAGGAGATAAATTCGGATATACACCACTGAATCAAGTCCAGCATGCTCAATAAGCTCAGGCTCTGGCATTCGCAATGCTTGAGGCATCCAGTTCAAAAACCTTATATACATTCTCCAGTCTACGTTGACAAATTTGCCGACATAACCTCGAGAATATGTGGGACTGCCTCGAATTCCCTTTAAATACCATTTTGGGAAGTATACTCTATCATTTACTGGCTGAAGCCTTAATATAGCAAAGGCAATGAGAAAAGCAAGGGCAGAGAGAAGATTGATTGCAGCAGAAACACCAATGTCGTGAATTGTAGCCATGTCTACCTACTGCCTTCAGATAATATCTGCAATTTAGTAAAATTTAGTTAGAAATGAGACAAGCATGTATATTCGGAGACCTGGTAAGCAAATCAATGTTGATTTTGCCAAGTTCTAATAAATATTTTGTTCTATTATCAAGAGAAGAAAGCAATTTCTGGACTGATGCCCAAAATCGATCATGAAAAGATGTTTTTTAATAGAAGAAAAGTTATTCATTAACAGAATCTTCCCTTTTATGCAGCAAGGATGAAGATGGGTTCGCAAAAAACACAGTCCTTGCAGATGCATTTTAGTTTGACCAGTTGAACAAGCCAAGAGGAACACATAGCACATAACAATCAACAATTTCAAACATTAAACAAAATATTCTCCTATTACTAGATAATGTCAGTTAACTCATACTTCAACAATATCTCCTATTAACAGATAGATACTGTCAGGTAAGTCATACTAGCTCACTTGCAAGTTTATCCTCCGGGATTTCATCCATAACGCACACCGTAGTATCTTAAATTTCATACCTACCTAACATCCGTTGAGTGTTTAAACACATGATTAACGCATAGGGAAGCAAATCGAACAGAAATCAGAATCGAAGAATAAGACTGAGATGAACCCTAAAGACCGAAAACAACAACAATAACAACAACAAAAATTCATAATCACTTGAAATCGAAAAGAAACGAAACAGAAGACTTCAACAATCAAATTCATACCAGCAAATAAAAGATTAGAAGTAAAAGGGAAGCAAAAACAGAGGAGCAAAGACAGGTGAAAGATACCGAGTCTTTCGGAGCTTTGCTCTATCGTATGCCAAAGATCTAGCGGACGGCGGTTGATCGGAGTTGAAGAAGAGAGAGAGTAAAGGCGATGAAACAGAGCGAGGAGCGCGTCGCGGACTTGTTGAGCTTATCGTGCTTGCAACCAGCGTTAATGGCGTGTTCACTTTTTCAAGAAAATGCCTTTTTTTCGAATTTTTCCTCTCTCTCTCTCTCTCTGTCAGGAGGACTGGTTGCTTAACGTTGCAGCCCCAAAGGGCAAAGCCCATCCAACGTTCTGATTTGAAGGCGTTTGACCAAAATGCCCCTCAAGGGTTCGCTTTCCAATGTGGATTCTTGTGAGGTGTGCAATCTCGACACGTGTCGACGTGCCTAATTACTTGCTATTTGGCATTACAGAAAATGGAAGAAAAGGAATATTTAAATTTAATCCATGTTGCCGACATGAAAATGAAATCAGCCTTGTCACCGGAGGAAAAAAAAGCGGAAATTTCGCCTGGTAACCCTGGGGTTTTGCGTAATTCGCGTGGTAAACAAAAGATATTTCGTCTGGTAACTCTGTGGTTTCGAATTTTTTTGTCTCGCGCCCACAAGTTTGACTTTGTCCAATAATTGTGTTTTAAAGTTATGGTCGCGTAATTCGCGTGGTAAACCAAGGTTTCGGATATTTCGCCTGGTAACCCTGTAGTTTCGAAATTTTTTGCCTCGCGCCCACAAGTTTGACTTTGTCCAATAATTGTGTTTTAAAGTTATGGACGGTGAGTATTGTAATATTAATAAATTTTGTGGAGGCATTTCACAAATACCACCATTGTTAAAATGGATTTGAATAGATCTCGTATATATACCAACAGTGACAGTGGGGATTAATCGCCCCGAGCCAAGACCGACGAACAATGGTGGCCAGCGACCGATGTCAGAGGGTCGGCGGCGGCGGCGCAAGTGGTGGCTAGCGACGGCTGCGACTGGTGGTGGTGCCGTGGTGGGTTTCGATTTCAAGTTAGTTTTAAGTCTCTCGAAAGTTCCATTCTATCTATCAATTTGCACAAAGGTCCAAAATAATTTTACAGCCTATCCCTCCTCCATTCTCTTCTCTCTTTATCTCGTTCTTCCATTGAATCCATTCTCTCAAGCCTATCTAATGGCTGCCCTCCGCTAACAATAAAGACGCCACTAATTCCTAGTGGAGGAGAACCGCACAAGACCCAACAAGGTGAAACCACCGCAAGAACCAACAACGCCGGTGGATCGACTATGACCAAAGGAGGTCAACCCATCTCCTCTTACAGTTTCAACTTTCCATGAAATTGCATCACCGGAAACCACCGTAAGAACCAACAACACCGGTGGATCAACTAGGAACCGAGGAGGCCAGCCCCCCTCCCCTGCAGTTTAAACTTTGCAGATTGCATCACCGGAGTTTAAAATCAAATTAGGGTAATTTTACTATTGCCATTAACAATAGCCATTACAAGATTTTTATAAATCAAATCAAATTATGTTAATGCCACAGTAATCAATTAATCAAATTAATTTATGGATTTCAATTAATTTCATCATTAATTTTAAACTATAGTAGGCAATTACAGGGTAAGAGCTAGAGGTTCGATTGAAAAAGAAGGAGTGGGACAGTGATGATTTGGTGGGTCTTGAACCCAATTTTAAAAAGGACTATATGCAATTTATCCCAATTTGTGAAATGCTTCCACAAAATTTGTTAATATTACAATACTCACCCGTCCATAACTTTAAAACACAATTATTGGACAAAGTCAAACTTGTGGGCGCGAGGCAAAAAATTTCGAAACCACAGGGTTACCAGGCGAAATATCTGAAACCTTTGTTTACCACGCAAATTACGCGAAACCCCAGGGTTACCAGGCGAAATTTCCGAAAAAAAATAGAGAGAGGGAAGATGCGAGTTAGATAGGAATTAAATTTGGTATAGGATCCTCCGTTGACGGTTTTTATGGATTATTTGGATTTTTTTTATCAGTGTTGATTTGTACGGGGGTATTATTTAGTGTGTTATTTATTGATGGTTAGTCCGTTTGTCAATCGTCAACCTATTGAGTTATCAGACAGTTTGTTGTCTGGTATCTCAAATTCTTACCTAATCGAATTTTTTTTGGATTTGGTACAGTTTTCTCATAGAAATTTATCTTTTGAAAAAATATATCTATATCTATAATAATGTTAAAACACTCGTAAAAGATGTCACATAACAGCTTATCTTTTTTTGGTGGAAAACAAGGAGGAAGCCCCCCCCCCACCTTAGAAAAGAGTAAACAACAAAACAAAACAGGAAGAAACACAAGGATCACATAGGAAAAATGCAATTTGTCGAAACCTCATGTTCATCCTTAGCAAGACACAAAATCGAACAGCTAGAAGAATCTAGAAGAACGTGGCAACCCAGGGGCAAGGAGAACGCAAAATTGGCGACGACGTTCCCCACCGAGTTCGCCTCATGGTACACATGATGATATTGGACGAACCAATCTCTACAAAGAAAGTCATGGCAGCACTCCACCAGGCTGAAAAGGGGGCGCTAAGGCTTGACTTTCTTCGAGAGAAGGTTTACCATAACCTCCAAATCAAATTCTAACAGGACCTTTCTTAAGCCCAAATCCCAGGCCAACTACAAGCCCTTCAAAACACCCTAACATTCCGTAACTGGGATCGAGCAAAGACCAATATTGAAAGCAAAGCCAATGATCCAACGAGCACTCGCATCCCTGGTGACTCCTCCAACAATTGCTCGAGCCCCCTCCCGAAGCGCCCCATCAGTATTTATCTTCACCCAATCACCTTCAGGCCTTTCCCACCTTATATCCCAACCACATTTCAGATTATTCATCTCGTTTCTGCCCGATCTTCCCATAGCTTCTATATACTCCTTCACCGCTCTCCTACACGCATCCTTAGTCACCATCGTGCCTTCAGCTCCCTGAAAAATGCATTTGTTTTTGCGCTTCCAAAGCCTCTAGACAGCCATGGTGAAAAAGGCATTCCAATCTTCTTCCAAACCAAGATCCTTCTTTGATATAATGTTCGCCCATAGTCGGGCAACAAAAGGAAGATACCATCTTTCCCGCCTCCTTTCCACACCCGACACCTGCGACCAAAAAAACATTAGCCGTACCACATTCCTTGAAAAGGTGGATAAGAGTCATCAACAATTTTGCAAACAGGGCAAAGAGCGGAACTACCTAGTCCCCGTCGCACCTGCTCCACATTTTTCATAATACCGCCCTTACTCAACAACCACATGAAAGTCCGCACCTTTCGTTAATACGAAGCCCACAAATAGACTTGAACCACCCCCCCCGGTCATTTCCTTTCACATCATTCCAACTCCGGATCGCTGCATATCCCAAACTTGTCGTGTAATCCCCATCTTTAGACAGCTTCGAGCAAGGAATATCTTCCCCCTTCGAAACCGACACAACAGCGATCCTTAAGAGAATATTTGAAGGGAGGCAATGGCTAAACTCCTCCCAATTCTAGCCCACCTCATCAACCCAGAGCTCTGCGACCATTTTGGGTTGAGTGTCCTTCTGACTGCGCAAAGCAACATCACATAGCGTTTCCTCTATGATCCACCTATCCTTCCAAAAATCAATACTCTCACCATTCCGAAGATTCCACCTCAAGCTCGGGTTGATGACGTCCTTGAGCCCTCCCTAAATTCCTTTCCACACATGAGAGGCACCAAAAGATTGCCCTAGAGTAGTCCCAATATACTTGTTCATCAGCACCTCGCGTCACAAGCCAACATCCCCCCATAAGGAAACGCCAACCGAGCTTCACGATTAGAGCAAGATTCATAACCTCTATGGTTATAATCCCTAATCCCCGTGCTCTTTTGGTTTAACCACCTCCTCCCATGCCACTTTATGCACCTTTCATTTGGCTTCCGTCGAACCCTAAGGAAACCTTCTAGAAATCTTGCCCATCTTTTTGCACACACCCTTTGGGATGCTCAAAGCTCCCATATAAAGGAGAGAGCTAAGAATCGCCCTTGTCAGAGTAATTCGTCCTGCAAAACTCAAAAGGTTGGACTTCCATTCATCAAGTTTAGCCGAAAATTTATCTATAATGAAATCGAAATCGGTACCTTTCCCCTGGTATGCGGGATAGGGATGCCCAAGTAATGACCTAGATTCGACGTAGCCTGGATACCGCTGGCCTCCTGTATTTTCCTGACCAGCTCCGCCTTTACGTTCCTAGAAAAAAACTTAGATTTCTAGAGCGACACCCTCTAACCCAAAGCATCACAGAACATATCGAGACATTTCCTGATCACTTTCGCATGCAACATAAAGGCTTCGAAAAACGGAAGGATATCATCCGCAAAGAACAAATGGGAGAGAGTCGACCCGTTTCTAACCACTTTGAGTAGTATCCAGGTCCCTTCCTCCACCTCTTGATTAATAATATGAGATAGCCTTTCCAAGCAAAGAATGAAGATATATTGCGACATCGGATTTCCCTGACGGATCCCCCTCAAAGGTGTGAATTGTCTCGAGACCTCCCCGTTCCACAAAAGTTGCATCTTAGCTCCTCTAATACACTTCATAACCCAAGGAATCCACTTGTTCGGAAAATTCGCCCAACTCAGAGTGTCCTCAATAAAGTCCCAACTCAGCTGGTCATAAGCTTTTTCAAGGTCCAGCTTCAGGCAAAGCCAACCCTTCCCTCCTCTTTTCCGCCTTATGGTGTGCACCACTTCCTGAGCAATCACAAAGTTATCAGTTATCAATCTATCAGGAATGAAGCTACCATGTGTCGATCCCACCAGGCTCCCCATATTAGGTTGTATTCTGGTAGATAAAACTTTAGTATTATCCTTGTAGCCCACGTTAAATAGACTGATTCCACGAAATTGATTGATCATCTCAGGCTTCCCCACCTTAGGGAGAAGGGTGATCAGAGTGTCGTTTATTCCCCATGACAGGTTGCATGAATTGAAGAAATTAACCACTAGAGATGTCGTCGCTGGCCCGACAACCTCCTAACATTTCTGGAAAAAAACCCGGTTTGAATCCATCAACCCCTGGGGCTTTGAAAACGCCTATACTCATAAACATATTCCAAACCTCCTCTTTTGAAACCTTCTTACCCACCTCCCCCACACATCTTCCTCCACACTAGGAAAATTGGCACAAATAATACTGATCAACCCATCTGTCTTTTCCTCCATATAGAGTTTCACAAAGAAGTCCAATGCAAGTTCTTTGAGCTCGATCTTTTCTTCAATCCATCTATCGTCATCGCCAAATAGGCCTTCGACTCTGTTTTTTTCCACCTAACCACAGTTAAGGCATATAAAAACTTGGAATTTCTATCTCCCATCGCAAGCTAATAGACTCTAGACTTTTGCATCCATAGAATCTCCTCTTGTTCAAACACCTCATCCAGACTACTTTTGATCCATTTTTCCTGCTCCTCCACATTTGTGCCGGCTCTGAGAGCAAGTTGTTTTTGAATAGCATCCAGCGCCTCTAGCAGGAGTGCCTTCCTCTTAAAAATGTTCCCAAAGACCTCTCTATTTCATTTCTTCAGATCCGCACTCAGATTCTGCAGGGCCAAAGTCACCGAGCTTTCATAGCACCATTTTAATTTCACCAAATTCTGAAAATCAGGGAGTGTCAGCCACGCTGCTTCAAAACAAAACGGACACCATTTTCTATCTTTCCTAATATCTGGATCATGCTCGAGGAAGATCGAACTTTGGTCAAAGGAGTATCTAGCGAGATGATGGACCCTAGCCTCCGGCTACGATGGAAGCCCTGTAATGTTTGTTAGGACCCGATCCAAGCACTTCGACACAATCATATCCCCCACGGTTCTCTTACTCCAAGTAACTTCATGTCCAGTGAAACCCAAATCAACAAGGTTGAAATGATTAATAATGTTCTTGAAGCACTGTCCGTCTCTGTGTATCGCTTCGGTTCCCCCATGAGTCTCTTCTTTCGAGAGAATATAGTTAAAATCTCCCCCAATAAACACATCTCCTTGTTAATCGTTTTTTCATGATCCTCCCAAAAATGGGATACGTCGAGACACTCTGGGAGGGCCATAGACCGCAATCAGGTTACATCTCGTCCCTCCCGCAATCCACGACGTGTGAATGAAGTTAGGGTTTCGTAATTCAATTTCCCAATGGCACTGACTAGTTCAAACCCCTTTTCCCTTTTGATTTGCCTAACCTTTCCTCAACCTCTCCATTTTTTGGACACTTTTACCAAGAGGTGAAGCAACCGACATTTTCTTACAAATTTTTGGGATTGTAGGTTAGTCTTGCAATTTTCAAGGGGTGGGGTCTAGTTTTGCAAACCAGGCAGGAATGTGGGTTAGTTACCTCCATTTTCTCTTAATTTAATCAGATTCGCATTAATTAATCTCATTTTTCTTCTTTGATCATATATTTTTTTAGAACAACGACATTTTAATTAAGCTATTAATTTGTTTATACCCATCTCTTTTCAAAGTATTAATCTATCTAATTTGTTCCAAAAAGAAATGAAAACCCTCCCTCTATCAGAAGCCCGTCACTAGCCAAGGAACCCTAGCGCTGCCACCACCAACATCAAACACCTCTCCCAAACCGAATCAAAACATGAATCCACTTAAACTACAAAAACCACATAAACCCCCTCTAATCAAACACATAAAAGGTTGTTGAGCATTAAAAAGGAACACAAAGAAAGCCAAATCGATGGGGAATATGGGAAAGAAGGATGAAATAATCACGCAAATAAGGAATTAGGATGTGGGAGAAAATTCGAAAGAAGAAGATGGAAGTTCAAAAAATGGAAGAAGGTAGCCCGGTTCTTCTGGTGGTGGTGGGTTCGGTGCCTCCCGGATGGTTCTTGGCTCCGAGATCTTTCATATGCTTCCACGACGCCTCGTTGTCAAAGAGATTGGAGGATAAACACGAGAAAGTGACATCTCTTGGGAAGTGTGGACCAACGATGTTCCCCCCACTTAGATGAGAGATCTTCGAAAGCCACGAATACTGCCATGATCCTCTTAATCAACAGGGTAAACGAGACTGTAACCTCCTCCGAAACTAAACACATGCACACCATGTGGAAATTATGAAAGACTTCGTGTGTAACCAAGATATTATCTTGTATGGTTCTTCCTTCCACGAAAACCTCTTGAAAAGGACTTATAATATTGCAATCTGTTTATTTTCTTTGTATGGTCATATGAATTAGGGTTTGTAATTGATTTTTAAGCTAATTTTAGGATGGTTTTGAAAAAGAATTTTTAATGAGATTTTATGAACAAATAAGATTTCTTATTGCCTATATGTATAGGTTCATTTTGTGTATTACGGAGTAATAGGTTTACGTTTTCGGAGAAACTAAATACACCACAAATCTGCACGTCTATTCCGATGTGCAGGGTAAATTTGCACGTCGGAATGGACGTGCAGAGTTACAGTGGGCTAATTAATTGAAAATAGTCTGCACGTTTGAATTGACGTGCGCTTAAAGAAAGTGATTTGCGGTGTATCTAACAAGACCCTTACGTTTTTAGAAAGAAAAAATTGCCATTAAAATTGTGCTTTTCAAGGACATTCGCTTAGGATTAATAGATTAGAAAGATTGGGTTGCTCACTTACGTAGTCACAAGAATAGAGCTATACATTTTCAATATAAATAGATATAACGGATTTTCTATCATATGCCCCAAGGGTATAGGATAACAATCTTAATCGGGAAAGATTCCCTAATTTTAAATCATTTTAGCTTTTCATAATATTGCTTTCCTAGGGTCGCTTCTTTTTTTGGTAGGGAATCTTTCCCGATTAAGGTTCTTATCCTATGCCCTTGGGGCATAGGATAGAAACACCGTAGATATAATTAAGTACATATATAGGACCACATGCCCTTGCATACATCTTTTTTCTTCTCTCTTACATTCATGATTATTGTTGAAATGTGTACAGACAACATATACTGTCTCACATCAAAAGTTTGAACAATTATAAAACTAATGTATAAGTCATTAGACTACTTTTCTTGTCAACAACTGACTATATGATGAAATCTCACTGTGTTGAAATTTAGAGTGAATTTGTGCACCTGCACACTACCATATATACAATTTAAGCTTTTAAATTTTGCTTAAATTGAGACTATTGGATTTTGTACAACACTATTGGATTTTGTTGTTGTACATTGTACCAAAATGACAATGACAACTATTAGAAGATTAACATAAACCTACTACCTACCCGAGTAATTAATCCCCTCTCTTCCAACCAAATCAAACCACATCCCACCATTACTGTATCTTTTCAACTAACCATACCTCATATAGATCTTTGACCAATTCTCAAACATAAATCCAAGCAAGATGTGTCCTCCAAGATCAATCTTTTTTGCTAAAACCGGCAACAAAGAACTAATTTATAATTTGCTTATAAATATATAGGAATCAAGGCAGGACCACTTCCTTGAGAACACAACTCCAAATAGAAAACTAAACTATATATAAACGGTGTTTCTATCCTATGCCCTAAGGGCATAGGATAAGAACCTTAATCGGAAAAGATTTCCTACCAAAAAAATAAGCGACATAGGAAATCAATTTTAAGAAAAGCTAAAAATAATTTAAATTTGGAAAATGTTTCCCGATTGAGCTTGTTATCCTATGCCCTTGATAGAAAAATCGATATATAAAACAATCACAGAGTGTTAATATATAGTCCTTGCTAGTTCGTTTGAGAAAATATATTTATTATTTATACACACTATTATTTTAGGATAATAAAAATCATATAAAATATTAATTTTTTACTTAATTTTTAAAATAATTATATATTTTAACAAATATTAAATTCTTTAAAAAATTAATTAAGAAGTTGATTTTTTATATAGTTTTTTATTATTTAAAAAAACTAAATATTTTAACAAGCTTTGAATTAAATTAAATTAAATTAAATTAATGTTTTGACGTATTGTTGAGTACAAAAATAGAACTAAGAAATACCTAAGCTAACGGGCCGGGCCATTGAGCAAAGCCCATTAGCAGCCTTTACCCGACGGAAGCCCAAACTCCCTCCTTGCTTCCTATTTTCCAACATTACCCGTTATTATTAGTCTCGGTCTGATAATCACTGTCTAGGAAAGGTCATCCACATATATGTATAATAATATAATATTAATCTTTTACCAACAATAATAATAATAATAATAATATTAATACATAATGGAATCTGATCTAAATTAATAAGATTTCTCTTTTTATTTAAAAAACGTAAATAATATCTCCAACAAATGTTTAGCTCCATCTCCATTAATTAGCAAGAAACTAGCTATGCATTACATTACACAACCTCTAAATTTAACATTACTCGACACAGAAAATGCAAATTGAGTACATAGTTAAGAACACACTACAGATCGAGGTGGAATTTATATTTATAATCCGATGTTAAATTGATGAACACCCATAATAAAAAAGGGTAAAAATGATTTTTCTAGCTACTCTTTGAACTCATGGGCGCCCTCGTCGTCAACATCGTCGTCGTCCTCAGAGTCCTCTTCATCGTCCGACAATGGGACGAGCCAACAGGCGCCGTAGAGGTGTCCGTTGACGCAGACGAAGTACTCGAGGCCGCCGTCGCGAGTCCCGAGGCGCCTGGAGGCGCTGCGGGGGACGAGGCGGGCGTTGGTCATGCTCCAGACGCGCGCCCCGCAGTAGGGGCACCTCACGCGCTGGTCCTCCAGGTCGACCTGTCTCCTTATGAGGGAGGCCCTCGTGCGGGAGCGCATGAAGCCGCTGAACACCCCGCGGTACACCCCGACGTCCTCCTCCACGCTCCCGCCCAGCGCGTGCTCGCACGGGTCGCTGACGTAGAGCAGGTCGCCGCGGCACCGCCTCGGGAGGAAGCTCTGCCCGGACGTCTTCGAGAAGCGCGACGCCTTCGCAAGGTGGCCCGGCAGCGGGCTCCGCAGCGCCCCGAAGTGGCGCGTGGGGCCGCACCCGCAGCAGTAGAATAGCAGCTTGGCCAGCGCGTGCCAGCTCCCGCCCACTCGGCTCCCGTTCGACGCCGCCGAGCTGCTCCCTCCGCCTGTCAGGGTCGACACCATCCGCGGCGCGCGGTACAGGCAGAGCTCCCGCCACAGGAGCCGCTTCGCCAGCGCCCGGAGCTTCCTGTTCACCGCCGCGGTTATGCACACCATGTGTAGGTCCCACTTGAGCGACTCGAACACCAGGAGCAGCACTCGCTCGTTCTGTATCCCCGACTCCGCCGATGACTCGCCCGAGTCAACCCGGGCTCGCTGGCTCGAACTCGAACTTGAACTCGAACTCATATTATTTATTTATTTAAAAAAAATAAATGGAGAGGAGGCTGCAGGGGAGTCGAAGGCGGTGCGGGGATGGAGTTGGGATTTATATTAGGAAGAGGAGGGAAAAGAGGGGGAGGACACGTGGAGAGATCTGGACGGTTGAAACAGTTCAGTCACATCAACGGGGGAAAGTGGGACACGTGGCTATATAGTTAAGAATCTTTTTAATGATGTAAAATTGGGTTCTATCATTTGACACCCTAAAATATCTGTCGAGTTACGTGGCGGGAGAAGAGGGAGTTTGGAGGACACGCGGGTGATAAATATCTTCTAAGCGTGGAGGGAGTACTATAATAATGGGCACAGCCAATGGTGGAAGACCACGTGGACCAATGAGAGGGGCACACGTTAAGTAAGGGAATGGAATTAATGCTTTTATATAGCTTTAGATGTAAGAACTTGTACCACGTGGAAGGAGATGAAGAGAGAGTGTGTGTGGGATGGGGAAACCGGTTGGTTTCAATGGTTTGGTTTCATTTTGATATGCGCAACCCAAATTATAAGGTGTGATTTGTCGTCTTTGTCGACCTCCAACATTTTACGGAGTAGATTTTTTTTAGGGAGAGGGCACTCTAAATTATGTGTAGGGTTGTTATTAGAGTCGAACGAATTGAGTACTCCCTCCGTTCGATTTTAAATGACGTTTTGGGTGTTGGACACATAGATTAAGGAGTAAATTAATTTGAACATGTTCAATATTAATTGTACTGAGTAATTAATTAAAGCAATGGAATTGTACTAAGCACATCAGAATCTCAGACCCTCTCTCTCCTCTTCTACCAATTAAAAATGGAGGAACACCTGAGAACTTGGACAAATTAAATACACTCTGATCATCTCTCTCCTTAAACAAATTAAGATGAAAAAAAGCGGCTGAGATAAGTGGGTTTTGAAAATCATACAGTGTCAATTAATTAGAGAAACACAAAGAAACCTCAAAGCGTCAATTAATTTAAAACGGTGGGAGTATTATTTATTTATATTTAGGGTCCGGTTCGAGTCAAGTCTAAATTTGGATTCGAGCTTAAAAATGTGATCATACTCGGCTCATTTAGCAAATGAACGAGCTCGAGTCGAGCTTTTTTCAAGAATTAAGAACCGCTATTTGCTTAGAACATGGTAATTTAAAAAAAAATTTAAAATTTTTACAAAATTCGATTTATTCGAACTTAAATCGAGCGAATTGAGCTTTGAAAGAGTTTAAATTAATTTTCATATTTGATTTACTTAGAAAATGAATGAGCTTGAGCCAAGCTCGAACTCATTCACTAATAATTAATTTTATTAAATTTGAGTAAAAAGAAATAAATGATACCCATGGGAATGGGATGGGTCGAAGAGATTGAGCTTTTGAAGAGAGTGAAAGGTTATGTTGGAAAATAAGGGGGAGCATGTGTAGTCATGTGAGGTCTATTAATTTGTTTAATATACTCCTATATTAATTAATTAAGGTAATATATTAATTGTGGGGGGATAAGGCTTTTTCGATCAGGTGGTGTTTACCAATTCGAGTATGGCACAGTCCACGTCACCACTATTACAAATATGTCTTATAGTGCGAGTGCCTTAACTACAATTAGTAATGTCATTTTAAATTACTAGCTACTCCTTGTTTGTATCGTTTATTTGTATTTACTTTAATTTATTTATTTATTACACTAAACTTGTCGTTTACTATTCATGCACGCTTTTTAAAATGATAAAAGCTATAGGAAATATTAACATTTTTTTAAATTTGTTTTTATAAATTCATAATTAATAGTAACAAGTATGAAATTATTTAAAAAATATGTCGAAAAAGTTAATATTTTAGATACTACCTTCATTTCCTTTTAATTCACTTTTTACTATTCATGCACGTTTTTTAAGATGTGAAAATCTATATGAAATAATAATTTTTTAAAATATTTTTTCGATAATCTCATACTTATTGGTGATAAGTATAATATTATTAAAAAAATATTATTAAAATATTAATATTTAATATAATTTTGATCGTTCTAAAACTACGTGCATGACTTGAAAAAGTCACTTAAAAGGAAACGGAGGGAGTAGTTTTTAACACCTCAAAAAGCGTGTATGAATAATAAAACGTCAAGTTTTAATTAACGGAGGGAGTATTGTACTTGTTTATATAATAAGTAGATGGGTTGTCTTGTCGATCTTGTTTTGAGTTTAGGGAGAATTGACTTATAGGGAGCATGTGGCGACCGCTGTTTTGAATTTTTGATCCCACTTAATTGACACCACTAATTTAAGTTTTAACTCACGTGCAAATCCTAATTTATATATAGTTCATTCATACTCCCTGAGTCCCATAATAATTGTCTTTTAGACTATTTATACACGCTTTTTAATGAGCTAAAAAATATATAAAATATTTATTTTTTAATTAATTTTTTAAAATAATTATATACTTATTAGTAATATGTATGATATTATTTAAAAATATTTAATAAAATGTTGATATTTTATATAATTTTTAACTTCTTAAGAAAATGTGCATGAATAGTTAAAGACAATTATTGTGGGACGGACGGAGGGAGTATTGGTTTCTCACTCCTATTAGATTAGATCGAGTAGGAGTGAGAAACCTTGGAGATAAGATGTGAGAGTTTAGTTTGCATTGGTTCAGGCACATGTAGAGAAGGCTGCCTTTTGCATTTGTGCGCAAGTGTGAGAGGTTGGCCCTATGTGATGTCCAACAGGGTAAAGGGAGACCTAACAAAAGCTAAATGGAAGTCATAGGTTAGGACCTCTCACTCTTGACCCTTACAGAATATTTGACCATGGATTGCGAATTTGCGATCATTGGAGGTGTAGCATTTGGGCTAACAATGGCTAGCTTTGTGTTCGTGTCTTGGGTCCTATTGTCTAGTCACTTTGTTTTAACTTTACTTTTCTTTTGGTTTGTTGGGTGGTCCGTCGTTCTTTCATTTCTTGTTTGGACGCTCGACTCTTATTATCTCCCTTCTTCGGCTTTTGTTTTTGTTGCTCAATTGAATCTCTCAAAAACACCCCCTCAACTAGTTCAGGATAAACTAAGGTGCGTATATCTCGACCCACGCGGGTCCCAAGTTGTTAATGTTGCTGCTTTAGTTGAGGCAACAAACTCAAGTGTAAAAACTAGGAAAAGAAGTTGCAATTCTACTTCCCCTTCCGGTCTTCAAAATTAGCTGGGCTAAATTTAACCCTGAACTTTATGGGCTTTTGAAGACATTGGGCTTAGCCCAACAAAAATACAGACTTTTAATTGACTTGATTAAACTTTTAAGTGAAAATCCCTTTAGGCATAACAATAGCCTAATCAAATAGCACTAAATCATTTTTGTTTTTCGTCGTATTTTCAGATAATCTAATATTATTGCAGGCAGGATCGCTTGTCTGACTTACCGCATCCCTGTTGACAGAAGTGTGGAGATCGATTTAACTTGAGATTCTCGTCCAGAAGGACGCTATAGAAAAGAGACGCTTGGATATCAGGCTCGTGCATGAGCATATTCAGGTGGTCCAACCGAACAGGCCCCAGAATCATAAGAGCCCAATATAGTGAAATATAGGTATATGTAAAGTTTGTTTTTAATTTAAATTATAAATGTTCACTTGGCCCACTCGTAAAATCCATCTGCATTTCCAACTTTCGTTTTCGCCCAGGTTCGAGTCCCGAGTTTTGCAATTCTAATTTCCAACTTCAGTATTTTATGCCCAGTTCCAACTTCCATTTTCCCATTCTAATTTCCTCACACATTCCACTGTTAGTGTATTTTTGTCAATTTTTGAAAAATAATAATAATTTATATGTATTTATTTATAATTATAAAATTTTCTATTAAGTTGATCAAATACAAAATTGTTGTTGTGTAAACATCTTTTGTTCCATAGGTGCAATTTTGTGTGATTTTTCATTTTCTATTATTTTTTTTGAGAAATATTTTCATTATTTTAATTTCATAAGGGTATCAAATAACGTTGAACTTTTTAATTTAATTTCACTAATATAATTTGTATTTTTTTTATTTGTACAAGGCCTCAAAAATTATTGACACGGTCTTGTCGGATATACATCAGTTTTCTTCTTAATTGCTTTCATTGCTTTCATAGTTTATAATTAACGTACTTTTTTTTAATAATGGTATAAACCAATGGTTCTTAAAAAGGGGTGAAATTTTTGTTTCGGATTAAAAAAAATCGGTGTATGTAATTAAAAAAACTTCAGTATTGAAATAAAACCATATATTGTGGTTTAAACATGACATTTATAGAACAAAAATTTATTAAATTTTTTTTATATATGTGTAGCATTATAAATAATTTTTTGAAAAGGTTTGAAAGAAAACTATATAATTTTATACTTACTAGTAATAAATATGAACTCATAAAAAAATTTAATATTTTATATAGTTTTTAGTTTTTTAAACAAGTGTGTATTAATAATAGAGTGTCATGTTAGAGAGGGAGTATCTTTTATTTAACATGAAATACAATTTAAAATGACATCTTTTATTTAAACAAAGACATAACTATTTTCTATGGGTAATCCTAGACTTGGATTTGTTGATATTTGTTGATTTGTTAATATTTTGTGTGGGTAAAAAGACGAATTGAGTAATTTGTTGTTTTTTTCAGTGTGTAACAATCCCTTAATTATTGAAATAAGTAATATAGTATTTCGTTTCAAAGGGTATCAAGTCAAGCAAAAATATAAAGGTATCACCGTTTATTGAAAGATATAAAAAATAATTAATGTGCATATAATTTTTAAACATTTTAATTTGTTGCTTAAAGTATGAAATATGCTTTAAATATGTTTGATTTTTTGTTCGAAATTCGAAATTAAGCCTATAATATCTCAAAATAAAAATATCGACGAAATCAAAAAGTATGTGTGTCTTGAAGAGGTAACAAAAAATATGTGGGAAAATAAAACCATTTGACCCATCTTCGGTTTTTTTATTAACGAGGAAACCTATCATTTGGTGACAAATTTCGAATAAGTGGCCTAACTGACAAGAATTACGTACCAGATAAACTGACTTGCACTGATTGACTCGACTAATTGATAGAGAACAGGAGAAACGTTGAATTTTCACCTAAAAAATGGATGGAGGTAGGAATCAAATCCGGGCTTGTATATAGTTCGGTGAAAATGTGATTTTTCCTCCTTTCATTATTTAACAAGACATGGCCATGCTTTGGCACATGGGTTTGGACCCCTTGATAAGACCCATTTAAACATACCCTTGTACTGCAGTACTCCATTATATTTGATTAAATTCAGTGAAATTGACCCAATAATGACACTTGTCACCCTCTTCTCTATTTAATTGAGTAACCCAAAAGGGGATTGATTACCGTAGAGAAGGAATTTTCCTCACAAAATTAATTTAGGGAAATTTGACAAGTACTTTGGAGGTAAAGTTTAATTTGTGGGGTATATAATTGTTCCGGTATATACACCTCAAACCCTGTACGTCAATTCCGACGTGCAGGGGTTAAAGTGAGTTAATTAATTTTAAAAAAATACTAATTAGTGGGAAAATGTTGCACGTTGAAAAGAACGTACATTTCTGATGAAAGATTTGCGGTGTATCTAACAACACCCTTGTTTAATGTAATATATTTGAGTGGGGCTTTAAACAAGATTTCAAAACGGTTATTGTCAAGACAATTTTAAGTAATTTCACATAAGTTCTTTTCATTTTTTTCAAACAAATTGCAAAAAGGTCCAAAACTCTATCATCTACGAATTAGAGCGAATGGAAAAAACCTAAATGAATGAATTGTTGTGCTCGAAAAATGGCTAAAATCGGTGATATTATCAAGGAATGAAATGATCGACACTCGCTTTCGTATGTCAATCAATTTGGATGATTATTGAATGACATTCGACGGTTAGAGAGTTGTTTTTAAGATTGTTTATTGCCACTAGAGACGCTGATCGGTTCACGTCTTACAGTAGCAACGAAAATGGCCCGGATATGAGATTCAGGTCATACTCAGCCGATGGCAATATCACTTATTGCTTAAAACCCCAATAATTTGTCAAAATTATCTTAAACTAATCCAATAGATGTTGAAACTCGATCTCACTTTTCAACTAAAACTAAAGTTTTGGGCACGAGAAAAAAAATTAAACCTTCAGGGTTACCAAGCGAAAAAGTTTTTTTTTTTTTTTTTTTTTTTTTTTGTAGTGAAAGCAAGAGCAAGGCTCTCAATCGACAAGAGCCGAGACAAGCTACATACAAGCGAGGCGGGGAGTAGCCCTTCCCCTAATGCCATCCTCTAAAACTAACAAAATGCCCTAAGGCGGGCTAGACAAAGAATGTAGTCCGACAAGGAGAGAGAAAGCAAGTGATGCGAGGGAGTCGACGACTGAGTTTGCTTCTCTAAAGACATGTCGGAGTTGAATATCTCAACTCCGAGTGAGAAAGCCTTGGAATTGGAGAACCAAGCTATAGAGAGGGTGCCCCGATTTGACCTTGCCTTTGACAAGTGTTGTAGCCGTTATCGAGTTTGTCTCAACCATAACTTTCCAATAACCTCTCTTCCACGCAAGCTTGAGCCCATTTAGCAAACCCGTGCAGAGCCTTTGATCCAGACACCGTCCTCCCCGTGAATGATCCCACCAACCGTCACGAGCCATTCGTTGTTCACAACTCCGTCAATATTGACTTTGATCCACCCTCAGGCGGCTTCTCCCACTTGACATTGATCAAGCTCCACTGGCCATTGTTTGTCCTAGTCTCCAGATCACCAGCCGCCTTGGCATACTCCTTAGCCCAATCATTGACGAATTGGCTTTTGTTTATGTGAATATCCTTATTGTTGAAAACCTTGTCATTTCTCCACCGCCAAGTCCACCAGAGCGCCAAGTCAAACCAGCTACACCACTCCAGCCCATTCACAAGCACGTCACTCCTAGTCAAGTTGTCCCTTAGCCATTCTACAAAAGAAATGTTAGATATCCCAAGGATTTGATCATATGCAGAGGAGATCGTGTACCCAACAAATGTTAGGTATCCCAAGGATTTGATCATATGCAGAGGAGATCGTGTACTGCCCGTCCACCGAACCATTCCAACAAAGCGTGTCTTGAACGGAGTCATCTTCCATCACCGCAACAGTAGTCAATTTCATGAGAGTCCTCGTAGGAAGCATTGGAGAAAGGACATCCCAATCCCAACCTTCTCCTTCAATCCAGTAGTTCCTAGCGTTTCAGCTCTCAACTTCTCCATTCGCAGAAAAAGTTTAAACCCTTATTTACCATCCTAATTACCCTATACTACTTGTTACCTCATGAAAAATCCAAAATTTCAAAGATAACTATGAGACTTTATTACGTAAACTAAAATTAGATATTTGATTTAAAAAAGGTCATTAGTGACCTACAAAACTTGGCTTTTATTATAATAAAAAGAAAGAAAAAAATCTCACCTATACAGTATACAGATATAGATATGAAGGATTCCCTGTTGAAGATGAGATATATAGCATATCTATTGGCTCCTCTTTTGTACGATGAAATATATTGGCTCCTTGGATATGATAAATTATTAACTTTTGGACACATGTCACGTGTGGTTATATTTATTCAAATGTGTGTATGTTACTTATGTACGTGGGTAAGATTGCTTTGGGCCAATTAAACTGTCCCAAATGTATTTGGATGTACCCAATGAGGTATGAGACTTGAGTGAGGTTTGATGCTCTGCAAAAAAGATTGGTTAGTGTATATTTAAAGAGTTGATTTCTTTTATTCATACTTGTAATGTAAGAGGTTTCAAGTTAACGTATATTTAGGTATGAGATTTATCACTCTTTCAACTACTAGTATGTAAAAACTAAAATCCTGCACCCTCACTGAATTTTCTACTATCACTTTCTTTTGATTTTTTGTTAATTCTCACTTGTCCTCTTCCACTTACCCATGTGGGGATTTGTTGCACTTGTGAGGTGGTTAACTTTTGTGTTGTGGTTGGTTTTTGAATGTTTGAATTTGATTTTGAGGCTTAGTTTGGGAGTTGGAAGATGTTTTGTTTGGGCATTGAGTTGTTGTATAACAAGTGTTCGATGAAATGACAGTGAGAGTTCTAAGTCTTAAAATGACTACGGATTTAAAGGAATAATTTCATTTCTTTCATGACGGTGAGGAGGGGAGCAAAGGTTTGTAATGCATGTTTTCTCATCTCAAAATAAAGCTGTACTTTTGTAGTAATGAGCGTAAGAGTGTGCTTGGGGACACAATTGAGAAAGACCTTGATATTTTCCGGCTCTTGACGAGACTTTGAGAGTTTTTGGACGTATCGTGGTTGTGTGGGAGATGTATGAGTTTTTGTGCATTGATTTGACCATGTCATCGCCCTGATGATCTTGTCCATGCTATTAATGAGTCAAAAGAGATCGAATGTCACACTGTTGGTATCTTGAGGCCTTATTTGAAAGGGCTCGATGTTGTTGATGCAAGTGTACATAGGATTGTTTTTTTTATGGTGAATTATTGGGTAGGGTCTTTAAGATCCCTATTTCTACACCGAAAAATATTTCTCATTCTTAACGTATCACTCTTTCGAGAATTGAAAGGTTCTTTACAAATAGTGACTTTTGATCTTTGTTACATGGTTGGTTGGGTTGAGTTAATGTAGTCTTTATAAATTTTGTTTTTTAGATTTCAATTATGTTTGTTTCAATCTCACTTTTTCAAATCTATCCATGAATTAGTTGTGTAGATTTCAGTGTTGTTCATCGGCGAGGGGGCAATGGAATTGCGATGGCACTCCACTTCATCGATCATTTTCTATTTTGAAGTCGGAACGCGTGGCTCAAGATGGGTGGGTTGATGGCGGTTAGCAGATTCATATACCATGGATTTGGATCCCTTTTTTTTAATCTGAAAGCGTTGTATATATTTATATAGGCAAACAACCCTTTACTAGTACATGGGAATGCATCGGGGCAGGGCGACCCCTTGCATATCATCTAAAAGTATAGATAAACAGTCTATAGGTGAGGAAACAAAATGTTGTAGTCCTAATAAAAGAGTCCATGGATTGGGATCTATTCGCGTGAATTGAATAATGTTATTGCTTGAAAATTGATTCAACTGGATTAATTAATTCCCAAGAATTGAATAATGTTATTGCAGTGTGATTTGATAATTGAAACATATTGAAATATTTGATAATGCGTTTAGCTTGTTTTTGAGATTATAGAATTTACATAATAGTTCGTTAAATAGGAGTATTTGGATAAACTCATTTTGATTTTATTTTTTTACTCTCGATATGATTCATAACTATTTTATAAAATAAAAAAGAATTTGTTGTACAATTTATCGAATTTTATCTTACTAATATCCCTTTCGTCATCTTGTTAAGGACCATATTTAAAGAAAAAAAAGGAGGGGAGAGAAAATGATATTCAAATCTAGACATTTGTCAAAGGAGGTAGATAAATTAGTCACTTAAGCTATCAACCTTTTTATATTTTTACTTCATATTTTTTTTTGTAATAATTTGTGAATTGGGATGAGCTTAAATTAGGGTGGGCTCAAACCCATTTAAAGCCAACCCTAGATCCACCATTGGATGAGTTCAGCAAAAGCTATGAACACATACCATTATTGATTATACCAATCTACTTCACTGTGTGACAAGCTTCGTATTTGGCATTCAAATGAGGTTATTTGACAAGGCAACTAAGGCCTCGTGTGGTTAAACGTAGTAATTTCACTTCTTAGGAAGTTACTTCTTATGAAATAAACTTCCCATAGATTTTAATTTCCGGGAAGTATAAAAATATGTATGGTTGAAACTAAATTCACATGACCTCAATTCCTATAATTTGTTTGGTCGAACAGGGAAATCTCATAGGAATTTATTTAAAATTACTCTTATAGCCTTTATTTATTAACACACCCTTTTTATTATAGGGATAAATTAGAAATTTTCTTAATCAAAGTTAAAATAAAAATGAGATTTGGGAAAAAAAGAGAAGTAATTTGGAAAAAGAAAGGGGGAAGTAGATCTTACCCACTCCCCTCATGGTAAGTTGAATTCCACTATTTTGGAGGAATTTCAATTCCCGGGAATTCCAATTCCTGGGTTTTTTAGTTTTAATTTTTTGTACCAAACACATGTATTGTCAATCACTTCATGAGTTTTTATCCTTTCTGGGAAGTAGATAGCTAACCAAACGATGCCTAAATAAACAAAGTCATTATTATGTTTTTATTTGTAAACAAAAGTTTGATTATTAGTGCTCAAATAAAAATTGATAATATTTTAATATGGTAAAAAAGAAATTAGAACAACTATTGTGGTTAAATAGTTGTTCATTCTAAGTCGGACATAGCTTGCTCGCCCGAATTCTTTCCTAATAAAAAAAAGTTGTTCATTCTAAAACATTCTTGTAGTGAAAATTTTCATCTCAACATTCTTTCTCAAAATCTCCGATGGTAGGAAAACAATACTCAAACTCTGTGATTTGAAATATTAAGGAAAGATAACATATCAATATTCTGTTATTTGGTTGCAGTAGTTCAATATTCCAAAGATACTACTAATATTCTAAAATTGATTTAATAACACACATATTATCACACTTTATTTGAAGATATGTAAAGTCGAGCTCTTTAGCTCATCGAACACATTTCCAAAGATCTAATGGTTTTGCCTATATAATGGAATGTTAGCCACAAGTAACCCCTCGCTTTAAAAGCAATAGAGTCCTGAATCACAAAATCATATAAAAGATTTATCATAATTCGATTTTAACCTATATTTAATAAAATTCTCAAGAGGCCTATCCCATTTTAGTAACATGTTCTCTACCAAAAAAAATTTAGTAACATGTTACTTGTAGTAGAAACGGTCACCACAATTGTAGGACAATTTTCCAGGTTGATGAGATATACCCAACCCTTGGTTAAGATCTTAAGGCAATTTGATCTATTAAACTCCTCCAATAATTTTTTTTAACAAAGCAGGGTTTTAGGTAGTGATAGATCCTGCTAACTTATCACCTAAAAGTGTCATTTCGAATGAGGTTAAGAAACTCTAAATAAGACACAAGAGATTCCTAATCCATCACATACTGGAGGTGCACCACCTTGTTCGCCTACTGATTGATTTCGAGAAACACATGAGTGCAAACCGCAAGATCGAAAGACTGAAGAAGAAATTGGGCATTAGAGGCGGTCATCTTGATCTCCTATAGGTATCTCCAAACATCAATAACTGCATGTGTTGATGACAGTGAGGCAATCGCCCTCCACTTCAATCCTCTTGATCCCCAAATCTTGAGTTGCAGCTAGACCCGAAATGCAGTGCCAACATTTCAACCACCAAAAACAGACAATGAATCCCATAGGCATATATACATTGCACCTTTCCAAATTTATACATGTAAAAAGGAAATCCTTTGTCGGCACTTTTTCAAATCATCAAATTTATATAATTCTTCTTAAATTTATATAACTAGTGCAAGGCTGAGTAAGGGTATGCAAGTTTTGCATTTAATTGTTGGTACCTTAAAGGAACCAATAAAACATAACTTTATTGTAATTGGGGATTGGGCATTTGGGTGTGATAAGAGTTGGTGTTTGAACCTACTTTAATTTCCTCCATGAATGGCCACTTAAATTTGTTAGAGAGAGAGAGAGAGAGTCAATGCAAAAGTCTTGTCAAGATCAAACATAGATAAAGGAGAGCAAAAGAGTTTGGAGAGTTATCAATGTAAGTTAGGATGTCTACCACTATGATGACAAAGGAGACCAAAGGAGGGAGGGGTGGTGAAGGTGAGAGGTCTATACCTAAAGGGAGAGAGAGAGGTTAAAGAGGACAAACTAGAGAGGGCTACCACTTTCCCTTTCACGACGGTGAGATATCAACCTATTTTTACATTTCAATTTCATTGCATTGTTGAAACCTTTGGTGTTTTGATTAGTTGTCTAACAAGTTGACAAAAGTAGCACACGTGAACACCTTTGAATTGGTTTTTGTTTTCTTCTTTCCTTTTTATTATTTTTTATCATTGTCTGCCAGCTCATTTCTCACCGTTTTCATATTTCCCATAAATTACAAAAATTATTCGTATATTTACTACTAGTAATAATTATTCATCTATAATATATATTATATTATTATTTGTTTGTATAACGAATGTAAAAAAATATAAATTTTATTCTAACAAATAATCGCCCAATAATACCAAATAATTTCATTCCAAAAAATAATCTCTCAATACCACCAAATAATCAGACGTTTACATTTAATCCACTGATATTCTTAATATACTAGTATTTGTTACCCGCGCGGTTGCGCGTTTTGTTAATAAATTATATTTTATTATATTAATTATATTAAAATATTATATTAGATAATTAATTGACGTGACTTAAAAAAATAAAATCAAATTGACGTGGCTCACAAAATAAAACCATATATAAATATATTATATTCAATTTTATCTAAAAGGTAGAATAACACACCAAATATGCCTTTTTCATCTTTTAAAATAATAAATAATATAATTTATTAACAAAAGCATGAAAATAATAAATATGTATAACAACTAATTCAAGTTATATTGGATAGATTATTGATCTAAAAAGATAAGTTTTTAGCTAACTATATTCATTTATTAATTGATGTGGGCCAGAAATATAATACCACTTTAATTTAGAAAATGCCACGTAAGCAAAAATAATCCCGCTTTAATCCAGAAAATTCCGTGAACGCGAGATCGCACCAGAGCCCGTTTCAGGCCTCTGTTTTAGTATTTTATATAGATATATATATATATATATATATATATATATATATATATATATATATATATATATATATATTGCATAATTAAAATTGAATTTAATATAATAATACAGCCGTAGCTACGCGGAACCTCACTTGCTAATATAGTCATGGGGAATATGATAACTTGCCAATTGCTATAGTACTTTTTTTTTTGGAGCAAATTAAAGCTGCCCATAGTTACTAATTTGCATTCACTTGCTCATATGAACAACGTTTTACACAAATATATATTGTACATATTTCAGCAAGCATTTATATATGTCTTCTTGCTAACTTTTAATTTGTCATTCTCTAGTGAATTCGCCATACAAATTGTCTGAAACAAATGCCTGGTAGATTGTACTAATCTATTTCATGTTTTATTCCATTATTTTAATTTATTTTTCTACCTTCAAATGAAGAGTAAATGTTTCTTCATTAAATTATGAAATAGACCTAGCATCCGCACAATAAATGGTATAATGTAATATTGTGTATTATAAGTCATAAAATATAACTATTATATAATGCGTCGAATAAATCGATTAATCAAAACCCTAATTCAAAAACAGATGACTGTTTTTGATAGACTGTCAACCTCATATAATACACTTATCTCTTGTCACATCCAAAACCAAACAATATAACCCAAAATAACCCTAAAAGCTTTAACTCATAATTCAAAGATGGTGCTGGATTCTCAATTTCAGGCAATCAAAGAAAAGCTGGAATATCGTGTCATATGCGTGCGGGTGTTGAGTTTTGGAGGGGCCTTTACTGATGTGTTGTATTTGTATGGATCCATCGTATATATATAATTGATACCTTATGCTTTCTTGTGCATATTTCCTTTTCAATGGCAAACACAAAGTTAGCTATCAAAGCTGGCCAGATGTGATTTGAACTTGTTCTGATCAACAAGTTCATCTCCTCCGTAACATAAGTTCAATACGTCGTTTAGGCACCAGTCTATATACTATATACGAACACTAACATCAATGTTTTCTTCTCTAGATTGCTTATTCTCTATCTAAACAAAACGATGAACCGTTGGGGACGAACTCATCGTTGGCTGCTAGGACTTATCTACTCCCAATGTTTTGTTTTCAGGTGATCTATATGGCCACCCCTCAATCCCCTAAAGTCAGGAATTTCAGACTGAATAATTGTATGTATGTCCCTCCATATCATTTCTTAGATATTCAACCCATTCCTAACAATTTTTTTTTTTTTTTAAAAAGAGATTGGGTATTCAAAAAGAAAAAAGGAAAATCACATTCTTTTGTCTGTCCTATTTTCATGTGAATGAATTAGATTAGAGGTCCCATACTCCCATGTCTTGTTTGCTAATGAAAATAAAAAATGCTCAATTTCATGTTCAATAATCAGCAGAAAATTCAATTTGTCAGCTCAACAAACCATCACCGCTAACAGCGGAAGATTTGTCCGAGAGAGAAGTTAAACCATACCTCATGAGGAGGGTTGGCATTTGATTTGCAGCAATCTTCCAAGATTCAGTGACAAATCCCATGCCTGCCAACAGATGAAAGGGGTAGGTTAGGAACTTAAGCCACATATTCGTAAACTTACGACAGAGGTTAAGAAGCAAAGGTGATCCACATGGCCTTGTCTTTCAGTATCCTACTAGAATGAGATACAGCAGCTGTACAATACAGCTCACGCAAGTAACGTATTGTACGTATGTTGATCAACATGTTGACATGTTATTATACAAATAATAGCATAAAATTAGCAAATCTACATCCATTCCCCCTATATCTTATCTATACATGGATTAGAATTATAAATACCAGTCAAGGATAAAAGCAGCCCTCTACAAAGGTGAGTTGATGATCAATCCTTATCTAGCAAAGGGCCATACAGAAAACCAAGTAGGGCACCCTTTGTCCCTTTACTGGGTCACTGTGGGGTGGAGGAAACCTGAAAAATCCCATTTCAACCCAATCAGATGGGCCTTACATTAGCCAAACATCACTATTTTTCCCCTTCACAATTTTTCAGATTTATCCGAGTTCCCCGAGTATATAATACATCTTCTCTGCAACTCAAACTCAATCATCCAAGGCAAAAAACATCAAAGATTAAACAAAACTCAAAACACAATCTTTTTTTATATTCATATGAAGAAGATGGCATCGAATTCATCATCCATGAGAGGCTTGAAGAACAGGTCTTGGCAGAGGTGTTCAAGGCAGATGAGGGAGCAAAAGTCACGGCTTTACCTGATATGGCGGTGCACCGTGATGCTTCTGTGTTGGCAAGAAGACTAGGAAGAAAAAGAGAGCTTTCCGATGATGATTAACCATCTGGTGGAGGTTTTCGAGCTCATGATAGATCATGGGCTAGTTTTTGTAGGGTGGGGAGGCTGACTCCTTGTAAAGTGGTGAGGTGTTTTCTTTATTTTTTCATTTTGGATAGGTTTAGTTGGGAAGGAAGAAGAAATGGATGAATCTATGGATTTGGTTAAGCATTCAAAATCAATCCATATGGCCAAACTGTAATAAATGTAATGTTCAGCTAATGTATATCAACTTGAAGCATGTAGTTTACTGGTCAGCTAAATTAGATATACAACTCAAGAAATCAGATATACATTTATGGAAGCTTCTGTTCATGAGATGATCTCAGGGAAAAGAAAAAGGGAAACTGTTCCAAGTTGCCAAGACTCCACTCATCCCATTAAATTTTGGTATGAGAAATTGAGAATAGGAATGGAAACAGGGGGGTGTATTAGAATAGTAGATGTGGGTTACCTCATGTTCTGCAGGCTACATTTAGCAACTCAACCTCATGTTCTGCAGATTGCATTTAGCAACTCAAAATCAATCCAATGGAGGAATGAGCCTACTCTCATCTTCAAATGCTACTTGGTAGCACATCCAATCTTTGATGAAGAAACCAGATTTTGAACTAGCTAGTCGCTCATGTAAGCTTGCCTGTGCGAGAGATCCAATATCATGTCCAATTTCATCCTGAAACAAACACAAAATAAGATCTCCATTTGTGCTGACCATCCCTTCATTATCATGTTAGTGCACAAGTCAATAAAATAGAAATGCTTCAAACTGCACAATTAACCTGTTATAAGGCAGCAAGGTATCAGAATTTCCTGGCTTGCAGGCCTCCCTTTCTTAGTTTCATCTGGCATGTTGTCGGTAGCATAGCATCTCAAAAATAGTGGCCAAATTAGAAAGACAATCCCAAAAGCATTGACATCAGTTAAAAAATTCAATAATTTAGCTAAGAAAACAGCCTGCGTCTCAAATAAAAAATACAGCAGATCCATCTCAAATCATTCAAACCAATTTACCATCTCAAATCATTCAAATAAAAAATACAGCTCTATAGTGGAAAAATTGTATGTCTTGAACCAAAAAAAAAAAGCCCCTCTTACTACAAAAATAAGGTGTTTAAGCATTTTGAGGTCGAATGAGGCAACTAAACTCTCTAGTGCAAAAAACGCGGCAATTATAAAAGGATAGTTCCACAAAGTTAATTTGAAAACATGAAACCAAGGAGCATCATCAAAAAAGTTCCCATCCCTCTTCTACAGGCTCCTCTTGATCAAGCTTGGACACTAGCTCCACTGAAGGAATCAGAAAAGGCTCTTTGGGTGATGATTGCTGCTCTAAAACTTGATCTGATCCCGTGCTCTTCAGAGAAGACCCTGAAGATGCCAGTATACACCTGGTCTGCTTTGGGGAAATACATTCGCTCAGAGGAACACTGCTATCATATTTATCCTTGAGCAGCTTGACATCCTGACATATGGCAGAGATTTCTCCCCTGCAAAGATGAAAAGTTAAGAAAACCAAGGTAAAGAACAAAAGCGACTAAACTATATACTCATTCACACTCAATTTTCAGCTCAAGGTTTTACACCACAATCCCCTAATTCAGTTGGAGTTTAAGGGAAAAAATTATCAGTCAAACATAGAAGAAAGAACCTTCAATGCTTAAAGTCTAGTATTGGTTTGATACTTTGGTGCTCAGGTCACTGTAAGCAGAGTTCATTTGGGGGTTTGCCAGTTAGTATCAGGAAAAAAAATTAAGTATGTTCAGTAAAATTGAAAAAAGGTATAAATACCAATTGAATGAATATTATGTCACAAACATTTAAACATGTCTCTAAATACTTAATCGTGCTCAAAAAATTTGGTTTAATATATTTTATATATAGTACTAAAAGTTGTCAGGTCTTTTAGCAGGCAGTCTTTTCTACCCTCACTCAGCCTATTCGTGACAAACAAAGTATAGTTCAGCAGGAAAAAGAGGTGAATGAGAAAGGACTTACTGCAATGTATCAACAACATGACCTTGATCCACAAGAAACTCCCTAAGCTGTGGCAAAGACGAGGTAGTAATCAGATAGAATGGAAGAAGTCAAAATTTTTAATTTTTAATAACTACTGAAATAGGAGTGAATACGACTATAAATTACAACTATATACTTCCCAACCACAATTTTGTAAGTACTTCAGGCAATCACCAACATTCCTTGACAAGATGCCTATTTGTATGATATTTATATCATCAAAGAACTGGTACCTTTGTATTCTCGTGAGCGTCTTGCTGCAATATCTTTGATTCTTGTACAACTTTCTCCATAATAAGCTCTTGCTCAGCAAGAGCCCTCTGAGCAATCTGCTCCTTTTCAAGTTTCTCCTGCTCAGCTGCAATTCTCTCTGATTCAGCGGCAGTCAACCTAGTTTGAAGGGCTTGTCGCATCTGCAAATCGATATTCAAGAGTAATATTCTCAGGAACTAACAGTATTATTTACTAGTTCAATTTAATGTATCAAATTTTGTCAAAATTGCTGCAAGCTTCACAATCTTTTGTTCTTCGGGAAAGTGTAAAACATTTCCATGAATAAATTCATGCATTTGAAACATATATAGAGCAATGTATTAAACATGATTAAATACCCATGCCCAAGTGTGCACCATTCCAAGTAATAAGCATTGAAAAAACAAATGCACTGTTACGATAACTGGAACTGAGAAGATAGGCAGTAATAACTTCAAACAAAAATGTTAGCATACCATATTAAGCTTTGATAGTGAATTGTCTTTTTCATTTGACAAAACAAGAAGACGAGATTGAAGCTCCCTCATTTCAGTTGCAAGAATAGCCCTCTCTCCATGCACTTCTCCAGAGTGCTACAAAAACAACCAATAAGAAACAAAATTAAATATATTTTGTACTACAACTCATTCAATAATATGAAATGTCATAATCTCCCCCCAAAAATTACCATGTCATTTGCATCTCGGGCATGGTTCAGCATCCTTTTTAGTTCCTCAACCTTGACAACTATATCCAAACCTCCCTTACCAGCTTCTGCCTTAGCTTGTTTTGCCATTTTCTCCTCAAGATCAACTTCCTTCATCAGCTTCAGGACTGCTTCCATTGAGGAAAGCAGTGTTTTCTGCGGCGTTATGCAACTTATTAGATTTGAGGTGAATCTTAAAATAAATCAAAACTTGCATTTGCTTCCAGATCACCTTATCCTTATATGTTGATATGAACAAATAATGGAGAGATTATAGACTTCCACGACAATATGACATCACTACTGAAAATTGCTCATGTCTCTGAAATGCAAGCACAATACACTCAACCACCCCACGTCAATGAAAGTGTACATGAAAGAAACTCCAACAGATGTATTGAAAAATGAGTTAAATATATCAATTGTTTTTCATTCCCAAGCATGAGTGCAGTTTTTATACTTTTATAATTCGATTAAAGTAAAGATAATATAGTGAAAATTTTGTGATCACAGAAATTGTGGAAGAGGACAAATATGCATACTATTACTACAGAATATCTCTTGCACAAAATTTCTCCTTGATTTACGCCAGAATGCAACCAACAAAAAGTTGGAAGCTCACAAGGAATAAAATGCCTTAAGAACCAAGTCCTCTCAATAAACTTACCTAAATCTCACAAAAATTATGTCTACGTAAAGAGTTCTATCAAAAAAATACCTTGTGGGCTTTAGCATCCTTGATAATATCTTCAAGAAGGCCAGAGCTGCAAAGTTGGTCAGATCTGGTAAGTACAGGGTGCAGGCTAGACGACTGCTCAATAATGGCACTACCAGGGGCCCAGACATCTTGCCTAAAGGCACCATCACCAATTCCATTATATTCTAGAATTTCATGATTGGAAGCAAGCCCCCTGCCCGAAATGTGGTCTTCAAGAGGGAGAGAAGACAGTTCGACATAATTTGACCCGCACAATAACTCACTGCCAAAATTTGCAAGTTTCGTCTGATTTTCTACATGGACTGACCCTTGCAAGTCCTCAGAAAGAGAAACATTAGGAGAGTCAAAACTAATTGCATGCTTCCCATTCAAAAAGACATCCGGAACAGCATTATCCAGAACAATAGAGGACAATGATGAGGAAAAGCCTAAATCAGACAGGTCAAAATCTCTGTCTAATGCGGCAGTATCTTCAAGACCCTTGTCCCCAGATACCAAGTTACTATCAGCATCATAAGCCTCTTCAGATGCATGAGAAACTGAAATATTGTGGTATACATCGTCACCAGCTACGACACCTGCTTCTTCACAGAAATGTGATGATGTCAATTCTTTGGTCCTCGTGTTTCCACCCAACCAGTCATCAATGTCTCTCACATCATAGTCTGTTGTATCTAGAGTGCTGTCTAATGTCTCATTCAAGCATGTTGAATCCACATGGGAGGTTTTAGTCATTACTCCATTAGTGGCTTTCTCAGTACTCCCACACAATTGATCGCCAATATCCTTTGCAGCACTAATTGTTGAATGTAAAGATCCATTGATTATCTCATTCAAGCATATTTGATTAATATGACCGTGTTCATTCATCTCCCTTGATTTATTAGCAGCTTGCCCAATTTCTCTAATCAAATGCTCACCAATGTCCTTTGCGTCATAATAATTTGAATCCAAAGAGCCATGAACTGCATCATTCAAGCATTCTGGAACCACATGATGGGGTTCATTCATCTCCCCGGAACCATCAGCAGCTTCCTCAGCATGAGATGTTGATGAATGTGTAGAAGAATTAACACAAGCTGAGTTATTGAATTCTGGTACACAGTGTCTCTCATTTTCAACTGCGAGTCCAAAGGCATTTATTTGTCACCTTTTATGATTCTATCATAAAAACAATTACAAGCTAGAGATGATACCTAAATATCATAAAAGCGTACTTTCCGATCCTATGGGGTCAAATAACAGCAACAAGTCACTAATACATTTTGGATAACCGTAATTCACAATATCCAATGAGCTTATACGTGGTCTGCTGAAGGTCATAGTGTTTAGCATAAAAAAGTTCATGCAACACCCCCCCCCCAACAAAAAAAAAAGCAAAAAAGCTTTAAGAATAAAAAGAAGAAAAATTTATTTCCAATCAAGAGGTGCAACATGAAAATATTAGCGGTGGGCTTCAGTACTAAAAGAAGCCAGAAAGCAAAATGCTAGATGTCCTAAATATACAAGAAATTTAAAATTTGTAAACAGCACCAAAGGAGTTAATATGTTGGATCCGGGAAACAGATATTTTGTACATCAATATTCAATATTACTCATTGCACTTTTAGCAAAATCTCAACACATTGTACTTGCAGCAAAATATAAGATAGGCAGAAGAATGTGTTGCAAGCATTTCTGTACCTATTACTAGCTTTTATAAGATAGCCAGAAGAATGTGAATTAGAGCATTCACCTGAGGAAAGCGCTTGCCAACTCTTAGTAATAGAGCTAGAAGCACCGAATGGGTCTGTAGTATTTGTACATGGGAGAACCTTCGTCAGTATGAAGTCCACAGATCCTTCAAGATCATCTGAATGCTCATAAGCTACTGCTTTCAGTAGACGAGCGTCAACCTTGTAAAAATAAGATCAAAAGTCATAAAATAGCATTATGATTTCCAAACAAAAGTTCCAGCTCAAACACCGCCATCTCTATCATTCCTTCCCCAACCCTCCATAACAAGATGTGAAAATTTTGTACGTTCAGCACAATGGAAGGTGTCAAAACTCAAATTTGACACATGATGTTTTCCTCCAGCATCAAAATTGTACAATAGTCTATCCTAAAGCCTGTTCTCTTCTCTGTGGAACATAAAAGGAAGAAGAATAGAAAAGACTACGACTGCTTATTCCAGAGGAAGTCACACGATCAATGAGATTGCTACCGACTATCTTCTATGGAAACAATAATTGGAGTGTCCAGTCAGCAGGGAAACACAGAACTCTGAGAAAGAAATTCAGAAGTGATTGGAGTGGAAAACTTGGGTCTTTCACAGATATTCAATTTTGAAAGGAGTGGATATTCATCCAAAAAGGAACTTTCATAAGTATCGTCCGAATCTAACTTGAAGAATTGATTATTAACATAGATTGTATTATCATCGAAATTCAGACATACCTCTGGAAAAAGATCTTGGAGAGTCCAATACATCGAACTGAAACCCATCGTAAACCCTAGTGACAAAAAAACACAAAAAAAATTAAAAACAAACGGATTTTGAGTCCAGAACTCGCTTAAACCCTAGAGAACCAAGCAGAAAAAGTCCAAACATGGCAGAGCACGCAAAATTTTAAATAATAAATAAACAAAGTTGATACTCCATATTTTCGCAACAGCCTGTTTTCACCGCAATCAACGGAACATCCGAACAGAAAGGGAAACAGTTCGACCGAGTCAGTCTCATCAAATTCGAGCGAATTAACGAAGGAAACGCTGAATTCCTCTCAATTTCGCAATTTCTAACATAGTTCAGCGAAGAGGAAAACCAGCGAAACTGAGAAAGAGATTCCGATCAAGAGAGAGGGAGAGAGAGACCTTGGAGGCGAGACGACAAAGAGGAAGGGAACTTGGAGAGTGATCACACCGACATGCATGCCAGAAATGGAGGAGAGCGAAAGAGAGTTCGATGGAATTTATAGGGACGTTTAGAGGTTTCGTGGGAAAGGGGACACATCACCGTCGCTCTATCTTCCTTCCCGTCGTCTTATCTATGCAGCGAAGTAAAGGGGTAAAAGAGTAATATTCGAGATAGATGAGGGGCAATTTCGTCCGATTAGGAGGATACCAAATCATTGATCGCCACTTGGAGAAAAGGTTCGGCTTAGACGACACCTAAGGCTAGTAAAAACTAAAAACTCAAAATAAAGTGGATGACGGATGGTGCGGGTGAAGCAGATGATGGATGAATTATGGCGAAGATTTTTCACCCATTGCTCGTCTCAATAGTCTACTCATTAAGTCGTCTTATTGACCCATCTCGTAACGCATAAAAATCATATGGTTTTACTATTTTACCATTCACATGCCAATAATCTAAACCTTAATCTTGGTCATCGCCTCCTTTCAACCCGGTATTCACTCTTCATCATTCACATTCCACTTTGTTGGACCACTGTCATTTACCGCTCTCTTGGTATTGAGTCTCCGCGTTTCATTTTCTGATTTTCACCAAGATTTTATTTCACTCATTGTTCACCCGCTCCATTCGCAATTTCGCATCATCCACACCGGTCGAATGAGGGTGAAAATATTTGCGGGTGATGGGTGGAATAGGTGAAGTTATTTACCCTGCATGGTGAGTGATGGAATGACTTCATCCATCCATAACCGACCTCATATCTACTCCTACGTAGAACTAGTACGTAGCATGTGTCATGTTGTAAAGAATATATTAATATAATATCCTAAAATTATATTCATTATTATGTAACCAAAATATAATAATGAAGTTAAAATATCATATTCTTTATTATCTAGTATACATGTACATGTATAAGCTAGGTTTAGATCTATATAGGTTTAGATCTATATACTTTTATACAAGTTAAGTTTGGTTGAGATTATTCGGATCAATTTATATAATTTCATAAAACATCACAAATCATTATCAAAATATATCTAATCAAAGTATGATAATAATTTATTGTTTAAATTAATCAAGAAATTTGGCCTAAAGGCCGAATTGTCCCACGGATTGGTCTTTGCTAGTAAATGTCTAAATTTTTTTCATAATACCTAAACTACCCTTATTATAATTTACTCACCTTCCCCCATTCAGACCTTCTCATCCCTTCCCCCATTCAGACCTTCGGTACCTCCATGGCTCTCTATACATCTTCCTCTCCTCTAGTTTCCTCAACCTCGGAGTTCGCCGATTTCTGCTCCTGGTAGGTCGAAGGCGATGAAACCAGCCTCAAAGAGCTCCGCGACGGATTCCAGCTGCACGAAGAGGACAACAACGGCCTCATCTCCGCCGCCGAGTTTCACAAGGTCCGGACTAGGATCAGCAAGCGCTGCACCGTCCACGATTGCACCAAGATGATCCAAACCGTCGATGCTGACAGCGACGGGATCCAGTGGTTTTGGTTTCAAGAATCGAAGGTTTGATACTCCACCCGAAGAAGAAGAATTCGAGATCTGAGAGTCGTGTTAGGGTCCGAATTTGGTTGGCCAATTTGCAGCTCAAGAAGAGGCTTTGGTCCCTCTACAATCCCAAACCGGTCACTATCTCTCACTATTTGCCTCTGATTCAGGGCAGTGGCTTTGTACTTGTTTAGGCATTTTGATTTTTGAGTTGAGCTTTTGAGATATTTTTGAGTTGAGCATTTTGATTCAGGGCGGTGCTTCTGATTTTTGAGTTGATTTTGCTTATGTAATCTGCATTTTGATTTTTGAGTTGAGCTTTTGAGATATATTCAGGGTGGTGGCTTTGTACTGTTTTTTCCCCATAGCAACATGATGACAATTAGTATGATATTAATTAGCCTTACGAGTTCAAAGTTCACTTGAGATTGAAACAAACAGTATAATTAGTATTCATAATGAGAGTGAATGCACATTAGGTGCTTGATAATAAAATGCCAAGCTCATTTGTCTTTTAGATTTTCACTTTCTAAGTTGCTATGGGAGTTGATTTGGTATCTGGTGTAATTGTGTAAATTAGGGGGAATCTAAAAAATAATTTGACGTTGATTTGCTAGCTAGTTGTTTTTACTGTTTTAGCTCATAATTGAAGCATGTTTCGATGCTGTGATTAAACAATTTTCATGTCACTATAAATGTGTCACCACTGATAAAGGGTGGTGACAGTGACCCGTACAAAAAAAAAACGATGATGTCACAAAAAAAATTCATGTCACCACTGATAAGGGTGGTGACAGTGACCCCATAAAAAAACGAAGTTGTCACCAAAAAATTTTCATGTCAAGCGTGGTGACAGTGCCCAATGATAAGGGTGGTGACAACGATAAGTGTGGTGACAATGATAATGGTGGTGACAGCCCGTGTAGTTACAGTGTCTATGACCTTGTTTTTATAGTGGTGACAGTGTATATGACCCTGTTTTTATAGTGGTGACAGTGTCTATTACCCTGTTTTTATTTTGGTTACAGCGTCTATGACCCTCTTATACATTCATATATTAGAGGAGAACTGTCACCACATGTATTTTGGCTTCTCATTAGCCCCTATAGGGTTTGTGCTTCCCTAGTCATAGGGTTTTCCTTTGGTGACAACATTTATGTCACTGTTTTCATTTTGGTTACAGTGTCTATGCCCATGTTTTTATTTTGGTTACAGCGTCTATGACCCTCTTACACATTCATATATTAGAAGAGAACGGTCACCACATGTATTTTGGCTTCTCATTAGCCCCTATAGGGTTTGTGCTTCCCTTGTCCTAGGGTTTTCCTTTGGTTACAGTGTCTATGACCCTATTTTTATAGTGGTGACAGTGTCTATGACCCCGTTTTTTATAGTGATGATAGTGTCTATGACCATGTTTTTATAGTGGTGACAGTGTATATGACCCTGTTTTTATAGTGGTGACAATGTCTATTACCCTGTTTTTATTTTGGTTACAGTGTCTATGACCCTCTTATACATTCATATATTAGAGGAGAACTGTCACCACATGTATTTTGGCTTCTCATTAGCCCCTATAGGGTTAGTGTTTCTCTCGTCCTAATTTTCTTTTGGTTACAGTGTCTATGACCCTGTTTTTATTTTGATTACAGTGTCTATGACCCTATTTTTATTTTGGTTACAGTGTCTATGACCTGTTTTTATTTTGGTTACAGTGTTCATAATCGTCAAGATAGATGTAAACGACTCAAGATTACCTACATTCGAAGAAATTAATTTAGTAGAATATAAGGAGTAATTTAAATGAATGGTAAAACGTAATGATTCATGTGGACATGGTGGTGATGACATATATTATATATACACATATTAGATGAAATTAATTTAGTAGAAAATATAAGGAGTAATCAAATACGTACTCATTTGAAGAAATAGATCCATAAGTGTTAACATCATGCCAAACGGACAACTACTACTCAGGCCAAATTCAAGTGCCACCTTAATTGCTGCATTTTTCTAAATTAAGAGGAAGTACATCCCATATAGAATTCAAATAAAGTTCCTGAAACCAAGGTTCATACCTTGCTGCTTGCATTGTAGCAGTAATATGTAAAGAATCCATCTTCTATGTACAAGCGAAGATAAATGAAGGATAATCAAGGGATCCACTCCCCTTCCCATCTACAGTCGCGGATCCTATGCATCAGCAGCAATAGATCCACCAATAACTACAAACAGAGGCCGATCAAGAGCCCTAGGCGTAGGCGGAAGAAGCCGCCGACGATGACGACGATGAACGATGCAGAGCTGGCACCGGATATGGAGGTTGAGGCGGAGAAGATGAAAGTGCGGCACTGCCAATGAAACCTAATGCTGTCGAGAAATACGAATCGGAGAATTCCAAATCGGAGTCGGAGACATAACCTATTTGCCAGGGGTTTGCCGGGAAGAAACGTTGCGGGTGGCAACAGGGGCTCAATTAGAAGAAGCACGCCTTCCTTCAAATCCGAGATTCGATTCCGCCATCGATGAAGCCGAGTAACCACATCTTCTTCCTGATCTTCACCATGGAATTCCCCCCCCATTGCCAGATATCGCTTCATCGCTTTATCTTGTTTTAATTTGGGGAAGGGGAAGAAATAAGGGTAGGGGCAAAAATGTCATTTTGGGACATTCACCCAATTTCACTGGACAAATGGACTAGGAGCTAATATTTACCTATAGTATGGACACATTCCAAAATTTTCCTAAATTAATTATAATTATTAATAAAGGTCGGCTTAACTTAAATGATGTAGAAAAATATATAGAATAATTAATTGATGTGACTTAAAAATATGAATTTATAAGACCCGGGGTCTTAAGAGGCGCCAGCCCATGCCACCTAGCCCTCTCAGGTCCGTTGTCCTCACTTGGAGCCTGAAAAGGAAGAGCTCTTGTAACATGGGTAGGGCTTGAATCACTTATAAAGCACTCCCAACATCCTTATGATATCCGATGTGGGACGGGGGTATTACAATCTCCCCCACTTAAAGCACTGACGACCCCGTCAGGCCCAAGGGACTGCCCTCCGGGAGGAGCGTACCCGAGCATACTGTCAGAGTACCTCCGGGCCCAGAGTCGGCTCTGATACCATCTATAAGACCCGGGGTCTTAAGAGGCGCCAGCCCATGCCACCTAGCCCTCTCAGGTCTGTTGTCCTCACTTGGAGCCTGAAAAGGAAGAGCTCTTGTAACATGGGTAGAGCTTGAATCACTTATAAAGCACTCCCAACATCCTTATGATATCCGATGTGGGACGGGGGTGTTACAATCTCCCCCACTTAAAGCACTAACGACCCCGTCAGGCCCAAGGGACTGCCCTCCAGGAGGAGCGTACCCGAGCATACTGTCAGAGTACCTCCGGGCCCAGAGTCGGCTCTGATACCATCTGTAAGACCCGGGGTCTTAAGAGGCGCCAGCCCATGCCACCTAGCCCTCTCAGGTTCGTATAACTAACTAACCTAAAATAAATATTTAGTTGTTAGAGTATTAAAAATAATTTATTTTAAAATTATGTATAATAAAGAAGATATGATTTGGTGTCGTGTATTGGTTTAATTTGCTTATGTGATGTTGATTCGTGAATTCTGTAAGACCCGGGGTCTTAAGAGGCGCCAGCCCATGCCACCTAGCCCTCTCAGGTCCGTTGTCCTCAGGCTCCAAGTGAGGACAACGGACCTGAGAGGGCTAGGTGGCATGGGCTGGCGCCTCTTAAGACCCCGGGTCTTACAGATGGTATCAGAGTCGACTCTGGGCCCGGAGGTACTCTGACAGTATGCTCGGGTACGCTCCTCCCGGAGGGCAGTCCCTTGGGCCTGACGGGGTCGTCAATGCTTTAAGTGGGGGAGATTGTAACACCCCCGTCCCACATCGGATATCATAAGGATGTTGGGAGTGATTTATAAGTGATTCAAGCCCTACCCATGTTACAAGAGCTCTTCCTTTTCAGGCTCCAAGTGAGGACAACGGACCTGAGAGGGCTAGGTGGCATGGGCTGGCGCCTCTTAAGACCCCGGGTCTTACAGAATTCACGAATCAACATCACATAAGCAAATTAAACCAATACACGACACCAAATCATATCTTCTTTATTATACATAATTTTAAAATAAATTATTTTTAATACTCTAACAACTAAATATTTATTTTAGGTTAGTTAGTTATACGAAGAATGATTTTTTTTATCAATAATAATAAATAAATAAAATTAAACCAGTAACTATTAATTTAATCTTTTACATCTTATGGGGTAAAATTTCATATATTAACATTTGATTATCCTAGGAAATAAATATGTGATATTTTATTATGATTTGTATACTTTATATTTTCAAATAATAAATAATGTAAAGATTTTTTATTTTATTATATATGTACTCTTTATTTGATAAATAAGTGATAAAATAATAAAGAGTATGTAAATAAGAGTACTTACTATTATATATGAGGTGTATAAAAATAAAACTAAAATAGTTTTAGCATAATCTAGATGGAAAATTAAAACCTTGTATACTTAGCGCGTGTTCGGCTGCCTATCTAGATGGAGATGTTTGTGTATTAAAGTACTGTAGGAGATGAAAAAAAAAATCTCGTACATCCGGTGTTTGGCGGAAGCTTGAAGATGGAGATTATGCAGCTTCCAGGAGATGAAAAATGGGAGAAAAAAAAATCTTCATCTGGGAAGATTACGGGGATTAGGGGATGCCTCAGTTGGTTTTCTATCCATTTTGCCCCTCCCTCCTCACGCCTTCAAGTCCGCACTCAGATCTGGAGAGTAGCGAATCGCCCCGGCGCCATAGTCATCGTCTCCACCCATCAAGGTTAGTTTCTCTTCCTCCTCCCCTCTAATGTCGTGTATAATGGTGAATGGAGGTCGCTGGGCTAGATCCGGCAGGGGGAGTGCGAAATCGGAGGTGTGGGGTTTGTGAAAAGGTCCCGATTCCACCCCGTTATCGAGGGTACAGGGACTGTAGGTGGAGGCGGCGGAGACGCCTCCAAGGGCTGCCGTCGGGTTGGCGTTGTCGTCGGCGCTAAGAGGTGAGGGCGAAGGGGGTACGGATTACAGAAAAACCTCTATTCGAACCCCCCATTTCGGCTAGGCGGCGACGGCGGTGGGGTTGGTGTTGTCGTCGGCGGCTAGGGTGAGGGTGAAGGGGTTAGGGTTTACAGAAAAACCTCTATTCAAACCCCCGATTTTGGCTTGGCGGCAACGGCGGTGGGGATGGGGTTTTCGTCGGCGGCTGGGGGTGGCCAACCCAAGAACCTATGCCGATTGCGTCAATACCCATCGTCTCCACCCATCAAGTACGGATTTGGTTCATTCAACACCCTTGTCATTAGATGTTCTACCCATTTGATTAGAGGTTGAAGGTCACATCTGGTTGTTCTACCCATTTGTTTGATTCTCTACTGCAGAAACTAGATTAGGAAATTCAACATTCCATTTATTGGCTTCACAATGACAAATAGGTTAGGAAAAAGTTTGTGAATGTGGTTCATTTTGAACTCAAAATAGTTCATTCAGATAGGTCATTCAGATAAGATTGGAACTTTGTGAATGTGGTTGATTTTGAACTCAAAATCGATGAACAAGCCAAATCTTAGCTCTTCGGTTAGAAAAGCTACATTGGTGTTTCAAAGTCTAACGTCCAAGGTTGTGTCAATGTACAGCTTACACTGTCACCTTCCTGTATCTCTCTCTGTTGACTCTATCTCTCTCTCGTTCTTTAATCTCATTGATCTTAAATTGCTGTATCTCTCTCTGTTCACTCTATCTCTCTCTCGTTGTTTCATCACCTTGATCTTCAATTGCTGTATCCAATAGGGCATAGCTGTATGGATTGTTTGTTTACTAGTTTGTAATCGTGCTGGAATTGCAGGAATCACAATGGTCTCATCGTCTGGTAGCTGGCCTTCAGGATGCCCTAAAAAGTATCCATGGATCGGTGGAGAGGAGCGACCTCGACCGTGGTATGAGATGGTAAGATCATATTTGTCACTTAGAGCAACTGAGTGACAAATCTTTCTCTGTTGTTTGTCGTCTGCAAAATGTGTGTTGTGCGCATTCTGTAACGGTTATAGAATTGCAGGAAATGGGGGACGAGGCCGAGGTAACCTCAAGGCTCCGAGCAAGTAATGAGGAGAACATTCCACCTCTCTCGGAAATTCAGGCCCTTCCTGAGGACCCCCGCATACAGCAGCTGGAAGACATCTCGATGGAGCTGACAACACGCCTTTACGCAGCCGAGGCCATTGCGCAGAGGAATGGCGAGGAGCTGACCAGGGTGAATGCAGAGAACGCGGAGCTCGTGGAACGTGTTGCAAGCCTCTCCACCTATGCTTGCAAGGTGTGGTCGGAGCTGGTGGCTGCTAGGGCCAGGGAGGACAGCAACAAATGGATGTGCTTGGCCATGACTATCATTGCAATAGCCGCCATCGTCAAGCAGTAGTTCCCTCGACGTCAGGAGCGCTGGGGTGTGCTCAGAAGCTATGGATTTTGCTTTCAGGAAGTTGTAATTGGCAATGTATGTATATGTAGACTGCTGAACATGTGTTGTTGAAACCGTCATTCCCCTACCCTGCAAGTTTTTGGGTTGTTTGTAGGGGAACTGAAAGTAGGCTGTAAGTTTATGCACTTGCAAGGCACCGAACGCAAGGCTAAGCGATCATCGTCATGCACCTAGGAAGTTACATGTGCACTGACGACTTTTGTGTAGGATGAAACATCTATCCCACTCTCCTGTCATGGAATTATGGATGTATGTACTGTTTTATGAAATTATTGCGTTCATATAGGAAGATGTCCTTGGGATTCGATCCTTGTTACGCGGAATCGGTATATATGTAACATTACGTGTTTAGAATTTATAAAACAACGTGTGTAACGGACATATATATGTGGTTTATATTGAATACAACTACATTGTACATAGACCTTACAAAACAATAGGATGTCTACGCGATTTTTACAAAAACGGATGACAACACTACAAGTTGGTCTATTACAGTACATAAACAACTTCGTCCGAGTAATTGTACAACAAAAATTGACTTCTTCATTTGCGATCTACGAAGACACTGCGTAGATGACATCCTTCCAAAAGTGCACCCTAGGGTGCGAAAGGTAGCATTGCCTACATAAACGGACGCACTTGCATTAACGGCAACTTCGCCTGTCCGCCCAAATCTGTCTTGCTATCTCGTCACGTAAGACTTGCATCCCTTTACGTGGATTGTCCTCCTCATCGCTCGATGCATCTATCTCGTAGTCATCGTCCTCCTCCGGACCAACAGCTTCGCCCTCCGGCTCGACGAAGGGGCAGCCCCTGTCACCTACCATATATTGACCTTCCCCGGTCGATCGACGGATGAAGTTATGTAACGCAAAGCACCCAAGTATAATGTCAACTTGTTTAGGGACCGGGTACTTGTGCATTGGTTTGGTAATCTTCCACTGGCTTTTAAATATCCCGAACGACCGTTCCACAGAACCTCACAAAGACGAATGACGTTGGTTGAAAGCTTCCTTCTCGTTGTCAGCGGGCTCTTCAGTAAACGAAGCCCGATGGTACTTCGTCTTTGAGTACGGGATCATGTAACCCTCCCGCTCAGGGTATCCTTTATCGCACAAGTAGTATCGACCGGGGGGAGGATGGGGGAAATGCATACCAGGTGTACTGAGGGCGTGATCAAGCACGCGTGAGTCATGGGCGCTCCCCTCCCAACCAGCTGAAATGAAAGTGAAATTGAGGTCGAAGTCGCAAACCGCTAGTACGTTGAATGTAGTGATCCCCTTCCGGCCCCGGTATGGAAGTTGTTGCTCCCGGGGAATACATGCTTCTATGTGTGTACCGTCGAGGGCTCCGATGCAGTCCTGCACACGACATCGGTATTGTTACACTCTCTTCTGTCGTAGTCGTAGTGCCCCTGGGAGATGACGACATTACCTTAAAATATCGACTGTATCGACTGTCACCGGTTATCTGCTTTGGGACCTCTGCGAAGTTAGGGTCCACGGGTCTTAGGACGTCACGGGCAAGGCCGTTCCACCCACGGTGTCTTCCTACAAGAGCCTCTAGCACATCGGAAATGGCTTCGCTGAGCGTCGATGTCGAATGTTGAAACCGCTCACACGAGTCCCGAAGAGATGCCCCCCATGTCATGGTGTTCACGAATATCGCAACCTTCTCCATCAACGACATGTTATTCGATCCTTGCAACCCATATTTGTGTTCTAGTATGGAGCAAAGTGATGTGAATACTTGCTTTGGCATACGAAATACTTGAACTGAACGGAGGTCAGTTTCGTGGTGAAGGATGTCGTCAATCCATTGAGCCCCAGTGTAACTAGAAATGTAGCACGGAACCTTGTGAACGTGCTTGTAGTAGTGCGTGAATTTCGGTACAGATCCAATAAGCAATAGCAACTGCATTATCGCTCCTGCCTTGTGTCGCCGCTTACGCTTCCGTTTCCGCTTGTCGTCTCTGACATCCATGTCCGATTAACTGCAAAGCAGAACATATCACGGCCATTGGTCAGCGTTAGCACATCCCCTAATTATCTGCTCCTAGAAAGGGTCACTCATGATCAACGTTATCTTCACTGGAGCTCACATAACATAAGTATCAATCAAGCAATAAGGACAATTTAAAAAACGATAGTTCAAATTCAAGCAACGAGAATGTCAAACATAGTAGTGTACAAACTGGCAATCATAGACACACAAACACTTAAAAACCTTACGAAATTCATCCCCTAATAACAACCATGTCTACGTCCGGGAAAAAGGGTGTTTAAATCGTCACTCCGATATACACAGCTCGTTGAAGCGTTGGAACTATGCACCTGTAGCACCTGCCTATACGTCGCCCCCACTCTTTCGGAAATGGTACCGGAGCCAAGCCATGCGCATTGCGTTGCTACGTGTGCAAGCAAGGAACATCCTCGCCCGCTCAGGAATGATGAGCGTGTCCATGGCGAAGCAAAGCAACGGGCTCTCGTCCTCGATCAATCCAGTTGCCACGAGGTCGTCAAGCACCTTCATGACCTCCGCCTCCTGGGTCATTGGTGTTTTGGATGCCTCGTCTTCAGCACAAACATAAGCTAGCAACTTACTACTTGTTTCCTCCACAAACTCCATGTGCCTCTCGTACATACCCGACCCAGAGGACCTTCGCGCACTCCTTCTCTTCACAGAAGTTGTTGTAGATGATCCCGACGGCCGCTTCCCGGACCGGGCTGGGAAGGTGCTACATCCATTGGTTGATGAGGGAGGGGGCTGAACGGGTGGGACCGGGGCAGAGTTTCTTGCACCTCGGACCATGTCCGGGAAGCGAGATAGGTCGAACTCATCTATGTTGTCACCGTCAACTCCGAGATCGACCTCATCAGTTGTTGCCCGGGGTACCTGTGTGCCACCCAATTCAGCTTCCGTATAGGCCATAGAGACGGGTTCTTCAGTCGGATCCATTGACGGAGAAACACAGTGCTGCCCCGTAGCAACTGTACCTCCATAAATCTGGTCCCACGCTTCCTCTACATCAGGGGGTACACACTTCTTCTTCAGTTTCCGAAAGTCTTCGTTCTCCCACATATGTTGATCCCAGTCACTGACATAAGAGGGTGTACTAGTGTGCATTTCTGTAACATAAAGGGCGAGTATGCATTCCAGAAACTACGTGCACCAAATATCATTACGAGTCATACCTGACATTTCCTCTCCCACCATTCGTCGGTTGCGGCGATGCAGTTTCGTTCGTAGTCCCATCCCAAGCCTGTCTCCCCGTGCTTCAATTCTTTCCAGTCCTTCCATCGCTCTTTCATCATTGCGTGTTTGTTCTTAAGCGTATTTGGCCCACATTTTTGACCCATCAACTCCTCAAACTGAGTTGTCAAAACCACCCAGCTGAACCCCTGGACTCTCCCATATTTGTGCTGATAAGCGATGAGGAGGTCCAGGTATTGCTTCAGAATCGTCGGGGTCCAAATAAACGATTTCTCCTTTGGGACCTTATCCTTTTTGGCCTTATCCTTGAGGGGGGGTTTGCCACACGAAGCCATTCCTACTGCAGAACTACAAATGTCAATTATAATGCCTCGTGCACGGGTTCAGATTCACATACCCGTTACCCATGCAAACGAACAACAAATAAACCTCCTAACAGAATAACCAAAACATAACCAACTCCAATGAATTGGGAAGGTAGACGTAAGAGTTCATTGTGGAGACATGATTGTCATGCTCACCAACACATTCATGACTACAAATATTGCACACAATCGAAATTAAAGTTTGCATCACCGAAACATAATTCCACTAATTCATAACCACACGTAATGGTAACACAATTGGATCCACTACCTATGCATACGGCTGTACTGGTTGGTCCTTCAACGTCAATGGTAAGTTTCGTAACAGATGCACAACAAGCAAAATACAGTGACTCAAACACTTCCTCGAAAATTCGATCTAGGAATACACCGTCAGATGGAAACAATAATTCAACAAGCTTATGGTTCCCTAAACCTATGGATATCCTTTGCTTGGGTTCCAATGGCCCCCTCCTACCTCACACAGTTACAAACTCCTACATCCCGACCGACCACCCCAACTGAGGATGGAAACCCTAGCTTCCCGATTTTGTTAATTCAATCAACCAATCCCCAAATTGAAACATGTTTATCCATTTTTGTAACAATATGTATCCGAATCGCTACTTTCTAACCGATTACGGCCATGTAGATGGAGGATCGAACACTTACCTTGTCCGCAGCTGCGTTTGGGTTCGAAGATGAGGACTCGGTTATGCCTCGAGTTGTCGGTGCTGAAATCGCTCTCCGGTAATCAACCTCCGTCGTGCCCGTACCGTCTGTGTGCTTGCGCCGGCCGGCGTCGAAGGGCCCTCCAACTACTGCCTGGGGAGCGACTGGATTCTCAACATCGAGAGGAAGAGGATGAGGGACGATAAGGACTTGTGCAGTGCACTTGTTTCCTGAAGCTTCGGTGGGGGTATAATAATGTAAGGGTATATATGTCTTTTTACCATTGTGACATCCATTAACATCTTCCACTCACCAAACACCTTTACGAGATTATTACCCGATTTAATCTACATCTACTCACATCTACTCAAATCCCATTAATCTACCAAAATAAACCCCATCTCCTATAATCTTTAAACATCCCCATAATCTACACAATCTCCATCTAGCGTCAAACACATCATTAATTTAAGAAATAACCACAATATATATGAAATGAAAAAAGTCTAAAAAAGATCAAATAAATTATACCTAGTTACTATTTAATTAATTTTTAATTGTGATTTATTTTTATTCGAATTAATATATGAATATATATAAACTCGTTGATACAAAAGTCGATAATCCTATACGTAGCATGGGGTGGTCCACTAGTATATATAAATTGATGCCTTTTCCTTTAATTATCATATTTAAGTTGATATAAAAATGAATAGATATTGAAAAAAATTAATAGTTAAACGGGTATTGATACTAAATTTATTAACAACTTCTTTTAATTTTATTTTATTTGCGTGAGTGTGTTATACACATACAAACTTATTTTATAAAATCACATGCACAAGTGTGTTTGTACTTTTTAAATTTTATGTTGAAAATATAATAAATTTAACGATATTATATAATCTATAAGAAAATATTTAAAAAACATACAAGGATAATAAATAAATATTGAAATAAATTAAATAGCTGAATGAGTATTGATACTACATTTATTTAAGAATTTCTTTAAAATATTTATACTTATGTAAGTGTGTTGTATACATATAAACTTATTTTATAAAATCGTATGGATAAGAAATTAAGAATGCGGTACTTGCTATATTTTATATTGGAAATAAAATAAAATTTACTATAATAAGAAGCTATTTTTAAAAAAACATCGTGCAAGACACGAGTAATGAATAATTCATAAGAAACTATTTTTAAAAAATACAGTGCAAGTAACAAGTAATGAATACTTCATAAGAAACTATTTGTAAAAAATACCGCACAAAACACGAGTAATAAACTAGTCCACACGTTATAAAAAATTGGATGGCTCATTTTGTGCCCGACCCAGAAACCCAACCCAACCTGGGGTCAACCTGAAACCCCCACATGTCGGGTCTCGGGTCAGATTTTGAAAATTTTCGATTCATCGGTAGGGTTGGATTAGACCCGATGGGTTCCGGGTCAAACCCGTTGACCCGATTTTTATTTATATTTTTGAAATTTATGGCAAAGTGACAAGTAGTAGTGATAAATTTAAAGATAAAAATAAAAAACTACCCAATACATAAATAAAAAACATTATGGACTATTTAAAAAAAACGATCATATATTCATATGTTAAAATTTGAAATTTGGACTTTTTGTATATGAAATACACATGCAGTAAAGGTAAAGTGGTAAAAATTTCTTGTACATCTATTTAAATTTTGGATATTATATACTTAACAATTATTTTTAAGAGGTAAATTTATATACTTGTATATGTAACCAAGATGTACAAAAAGAGAGTGACCAACTGTCATCATTAATCCTGGACAATCCACCCATAAAAATAATAAAAGAGGTGGATCTGACTTCTCTACCCCAAGCTCCTCCCAGTCTCTTCTACTCTACTTATATAGTTATATATACTTAACATTAACAAAAGAATAAAACATGAAAAATATACCAAAAAATCCATCAATTAATATTTTATACAAATAATAGTGCACCACACAATCGGAGAGAGAGGCGAGCAGCGGAAAAAAACTCTCTTTTCGGAGAGCACCTTCCTCCTCCTCCGGGAGCATCCACTGATAGCGTCTATTTAGTCATGATTCTAGGGCATTCTAGCATCGATTTTAGGGCATTTGAGCTGAGTATTTTATACATTCTTAGCCCTTTTTGTTTAGTTTTGTGGAATCGGTGTCTACCGCTTGTCTATTGTGATTTCAGGTGTTTCGGAGCGGTTTTGATGTCAATGAGAGAGCTAAAGGAGAATGACAAGCTTCGAGGTTTTTCAATGCGCTCTAAAGGCGTCAAAGACGAACTAGGAGGCACGGGGATCGAGGAAACATGCCAAAAGAAGCGAAGCAAGCTTGGTAAAGTTAATCTCCAGAAAACACTCGACCGAGTGGTGCAAGAGTGAAGTTATGTGAACAAGCCAGAAGCCACTCGACCGAGTGCAGAAACCACTCGAGTCTCACTCTGGTCGAGTGCTTTACAGAACATGCTTCCCAGAAACCACTCGACCGAGTGCAGAAACCACTCGAGTCTCACTCTGGTCGAGTGATTTACAGAAATTTGTTGCCCAGAGTCCACTCGACCGAGTGCGAAAACCACTCGACCGAGTGTTTCCTGTGTTCATCATTTAATTCGTTTTTCTTTCTAAAAACCAGGGGGATTGGAAGGGTTGGAGAGTTCAGTTCTGGGAGGAGGCCGAAATTCTGACATTGGGGCAGAGCTTTTGGGACCTTGGGGGAGACTAAGATTTTGTGGAAGGAACTTGTTCGATTTATCAAATTCCGGTAAATTCTGTTTCTATATCTATTGTTCTATGTTTGTCTTGCCAAATTTGATTGAATCAGGCATGAACTTCTCCATGAGTTGCTAGATTTCTTGTTCTAGGGTTGGGATTGTCCCGACAATGCGGAAATAGGCTTGTTCTTAGTATCTCTCGAATGATTTCTGAATTAGATTGTGGTTTAATCATGTTGTGCTTATTCTGATTGATGCGAATCGACTAGATCCGATTTAGGGTTCGAAATCGAAAGACGAAAAACCTAAATTGGAATTTAGATGGTGAATTGAGACCGAAAGGTGATTAGGATCCATCGGAACTGCGTGATTAAACCTGAAGTTTATTGATCGAAAGTGAAACTAAACTTCTTGAGGATTCCTAGGTTATCATAGATGTTCTGGGCAATTTTGATATTATTCGGAGCCGAAAGGTGAAGTTAGTGTGATTATTGCTTGAACCTCTACGAACTTAAAGGGCCTAAATCGGTTGCTTGAGCCCAAAAGGGGAATTGCTAACCGATTTAGGCACATTCGTGATAAACCCGAAAGGGGACGCGCGATTACCTTAGATAACCTACCTTCACAATTTGATTTCGGAATCACTCGAGCAAGAAAATATTCTATGCCTATTGATGATGCATTGTTGGTAAATCCTTGACCCTAGAACGCATTCCCTATATATATTTCTCAACATTAAATCGGTTTTCTTGGTTACTTTATACACATACTCTAGAACCTGTTTGTTTATTCTGAACTTAGTTGAACTAGCTCGAAATTACAATCGATACTCCTCCGGTCCTTGTGGATACGACACTTGATTACTACAACTGAACCCCATACACTTGTGGGTGTAGGTTTTTAGCCTATCAAGTTTTTGGCGCCGTTGCCGGGGACCGGTGCTAGTATCGATCGTCTTTTTGACGACTAGTTCTCTAAGTTCTTTTTGTTGCTTTGATTTTTTTTCCTTTTATGATTTTGGTTTCAGATATGCTCTTTTGAAGATGAGTCATGTTCCCTTCTGTGATGTTTGTGCGTCCTTCGGTCATGCCACTCGTGAACATGAGTTCTCTGTTTATGGGACATATGCCTATTGCGAGTTTTGTGGAGGTTTTGGACACACAATTACTGAATGCCCGGTTTTTCTAGCTCCCACCTCTCGTGATGCAGATTTCATGTACCGCATTTGCAATCCTGATGGACATTACGAGTGTGAGTGCACTTATGAAAGAGATTCGGTCGAGCTTCGGTGCCAACCTTCGCAACCTCCTCCTGATCCAGAGCCTTATTCATATTTGTCCATTGATGAGATAGTCGCTAGGTTAGCGGAGCTCAAAGCTCAATTAGCACAACATACATTGAATGCTCTAGCTATTCCGGAAAGTCTCCCAAGCCAAACAGATGTCAGTGGCAATGACAATTGCACTGGTGTTTCCTTTGAGATTGAGGAAAGTTTGGAAGAGCATGTGCATGATTTGATGGGGCCAGAAATTGATTTTGAGGAGGATGAGCCTAAAGAAGAGCCTCGATTGGTTGTTCACTAAACCTACATGGTGCCATCTTTGTTTTCTGAAGGGTTGGTTCAAGAGAATGTTGATCAGCAATTTGGGGCATTTGTCGGAATGCTTGCAAAATGGAACAAGGAGGAGATACCAATTAAAATTCATGCCGACATACCGCCTCTCATTAAGTCCCAAGAGGTGATCTTATTATTTGAAGATGATGGTGACAATGAAGGCACGAAGGGACTATGGGCTACGAAGAGGAGGAGCACAAACCTATGGAGCTTGAGAGAAAAGCGATCTAAATCATGTCGCTCTAAGAAGACTCTGCTCGATGGATGGGACGAGCTATGGACTGTTCATTCGGGTCGATTTAAGCTTCTTGAAGGTAATGAGGGTCGGCTTCAGACGTTAAACTAGCGCTTCTCGGGAGGCAACCCGAGGTAAGTTTTTTTTTCTTCTTTTAAAAAAAATGAAAAAATGAGAAAAAGGAAAAAAAGGTTTTTATTTTTAGTTTATAGTTTTGTTTTTCCTTTGTATTTTTTAGCTGATTTGCAAATGAGCAAGTATGGGGTGGAGAGTGTGCTATATTAAGAATATTGATTGTGTTTTGAGCTGAGTTGAAGGTGTTTTTACACCTATCTACTAACCCCTATCTTGCCGAGTTTCTTGCTTGTTTGTGTTGTTTGTCTCGCCTAGGTTTTGACACGGATGGCTTTGGCTTGACTACCTTCTAAACACATGATCTACATGTTAAAATTGTAAGTATTCATATCTCTTCCTTGATTGTTTTGCACATTGAGGACAATGCTTTGTCTAAGTATGGGGTGGGGGTGAATACTTCACAATTTTTGTGATTTTGTGTCTATTTGGCCCGCGCTTATTGAAATGTTTGATTATTGCTTGAGCATTGAGTCGTTGCCTTGTTTGACTAGCTAGATTTTTTACCCTCTTGCTTGATTATGTATGCTTCTTGCCTTATACTTGGATTCTCAAGCTTGATTTTATAGTTGAGACCGCATTATTTGGTTTATGTGCACAATTGAAATATGATTGAAGTTGTTTTGTTAGCCCATTTCTCCTTACCTACCTTGTATCTGATCATCTGCTTGAAGCCTTCTGATCCTTAGAAGCCTGTTTCTTTGGTAGCTCCACAAGATTTTCATAGCCGCTACTTGCCTTTCCCCAATCCGGGATTTTGGATCATGTTAGTGTATTTTATTGTGTGGATGTGCTTCAAGTATGGGATGACTTCTCTTGATTGTGATTGAGGAAAAAAAAGAGAGAGAAAAAGTCTTGGGATAAGAGGAGGATAAAATTCACTCTTGTGCAAAAGTCAAGAAAGAAAAAATACGGTTAGTAACCGATCCTGCTTGTGGAGAATAAAATTCACACAAGTAGGAAGAAGTGCAAAGTGAGATGGTCAAGACACTTAGTAACCGGGTGCATTCATCACAAATGTTTGTATTCGCGTAAAACGGTGTCAAGACTAGAGAGTGAAGAAAAAAATTTGAAAGTCAAGAAAGAAAAAGAAAAGAAAAAACATAATTTTTTGAAGTGGTTGACAAAAGTGAAAAGGAAAGAGTTGTTGTGATGGAGTTTGTTTGGTGGATTGGTATGGATTCGATTCTTTGAAGTTGGTGTTTTTCCGATTGTTCTCACATGATCCTTTTTCCCGGATTCTAGCACCACATGGCCTGAAATTTTCCATACCTAACTGTTTCTATCTTAACTCCATCATAACCTTATAAAGTCCTCATGATTTTGTTGTGTGCATAATTCCAAGTGTTGGAGACTATTGAGATTTTTCAAGCTTTGTGGATGATGAGTTTTTGAGGTTGAGATTTGAAGTGCTAGTCAAGCTTGGTTGTTGGCTATGATATGTTAGGATGGCATTCGTCGAGTGTTTTGAATTAGTAGACGCTATTTTGTGATTATTGTCTTAGTCTTGCTTGGGGACAAGCAAGGTTAAGTATGGGGTATTTTGATAGCGTCTATTTAGTCATGATTCTAGGGCATTCTAGCATCGATTTTAGGGCATTTGAGCTGAGTATTTTATACATTCTTAGCCCTTTTTGTTTAGTTTTGTGGAATCGGTGTCTACCGCTTGTCTATTGTGATTTCAGGTGTTTCGGAGCGGTTTTGATGTCAATGAGAGAGCTAAAGGAGAATGACAAGCTTCGAGGTTTTTCAATGCGCTCTGAAGGCGTCAAAGACGAACTAGGAGGCACGGGGATCGAGGAAACATGCCAAAAGAAGCGAAGCAAGCTTGGTAAAGTTAATCTCCAGAAAACACTCGACCGAGTGGTGCAAGAGTGAAGTTATGTGAACAAGCCAGAAGCCACTCGACCGAGTGCAGAAACCACTCGAGTCTCACTCTGGTCGAGTGCTTTACAGAACATGCTTCCCAGAAACCACTCGACCGAGTGCAGAAACCACTTGAGTCTCACTCTGGTCGAGTGATTTACAGAAATTTGTTGCCCAGAGTCCACTCGACCGAGTGTTTCCTGTGTTCATCATTTAATTCGTTTTTCTTTCTAAAAACCGGGGGGATTGGAAGGGTTAGAGAGTTCAGTTCTGGGAGGAGGCCGAAATTCTGACATTGGGGCAGAGCTTTTGGGACCTTGGGGGAGACTAAGATTTTGTGGAAGGAACTTGTTCGATTTATCAAATTCCGGTAAATTCCGTTTCTATATCTATTGTTCTATGTTTGTCTTGCCAAATTTGATTGAATCAAGCATGAACTTCTCCATGAGTTGCTAGATTTCTTGTTCTAGGGTTGGGATTGTCCCGACAATGCGGAAATAGGCTTGTTCTTAGTATCTCTCGAATGATTTCTGAATTAGATTGTGGTTTAATCATATTGTGCTTATTCTGATTGATGTGAATCGACTAGATCCGATTTAGGGTTCGAAATCGAAAGACGAAAAACCTAAATTGGAATTTAGATGGTGAATTGAGACCGAAAGGTGATTAGGATCCATCGGAACTGCGTGATTAAACCTGAAGTTTATTGATCGAAAGTGAAACTAAACTTCTTGAGGATTCCTAGGTTATCATAGATGTTCTGGGCAATTTTGATATTATTCGGAGCCGAAAGGCGACGTTAGTGTGATTATTGCCTAAAACTCTACGAACTTAAAGGGTCTAAATCAGTTGCTTGAGTCCGAAAGGAGGATTGCTAACTGATTTAGGCACATTTGCGCTAAACCCGAAAGGGGATGCGCGATTACCTTAGATAACCTACCTCCACAATTTGATTTCGGAATCACTCGGGCGAGAAAAATATTTGTTTTGCCTATTGATGATGCATTGTTGGTAAATCCTTAACCCTAGATGTCTTCCACATATTTATATATATTTCATAACACTTCATCGGTTTTCCTGGTTACTTTATATACGCACTCTTAATCTGCTTGTTTATTCCGAACTTGGTTGAACTAGCTCGAATTTACAATCGATATTCCTCCGGTCCTTGTGGATACGACACTTGATTACTACAACTGAACCCCATACACTTGTGGGTGTAGGTTTTTAGCCTATCATCCACCACCTTCTTCAGGAGCATAAACCTCCTTCGGGAGCCCAAACCTCCTTCGGGAGCAACCTTGCAACCTTGTTCAGGGTTGCTACTCCCTTTAAGGTATAAACCATCGATCCTCCTTGTTCGGGTCGCCGACGTGAAGGTCTCAGTCAAGGAACTCGGAGTTCCCTTCTTTTACAACCCATTATTTTCGATCAATTTGCTCTAATTTCATGGGGCTTTGGTTGGTCTTTGGCTGTGGATCACATTTCCTTCACCATTCTCAACAAAATCATGATTCTAGGTCTCCGATTTTCGGTTCTAGGGTTGCGTTCATGGTTGAAATCGACCATGCCTCGGTCAAGGTGTAATCGACCTTGACTCCGGTCTTGGTAGCCGACCTTGGTTCCGGTCTCCGACCGGTGGCGCTAGCCTCTTCGTCACTTCACACAATCATCTACTCCTCTTTCGATCTCCGATTTCACCCTTTCTCTCTCAACGACCATATCCATCTGCCCTGTCTCGCTCCCCGTCGGTCCGAGTCCGATGTTGGTCTCTCACCGCTGGCATATAGTGCCTTTCGGCATTGCCTTGGACGGGCCAAGCACTAGCACAAACTAGTTTAAAAAAAAAAAGAAAAAAAAGTCATTCAGATCAGTGATATCCTTGGCATGTGGTTTGTTCTTTGGGCCCAAAGCATAGCCTTGGGCCCAAAGTTGGCCCATCGGTTTAAGGGTTAATTATAAATGAAATTAAAATAATAAATTATAATAAATAACTATAAATAAAGGAAGAATAGCAAAAAATACCCAAAATCCATAAGAGCTTTGCAAATATGCCTTGTTTTTTATTTTTTTTTGCAAAAATGCCTAATTTTATTGCAAATCTACCTACTAAAATTGCAAAACTACCCAAAAGGAAAAAATAACGTGAAATAATTAAATAAAAAAAAGAAAAACGGAAAAAATAAGAGAAGAAAAAAGAAAAACAGAAAAAATAAGAAAAAAAAACAGAAAAAATAAGAGAAAAAAAAACTGAAAAATGTAAGATAAAAAATAAGAAAAACGGAAAAATAAGAAAAAAACTAAAAATGAAAGATAAAATAAAACACATAAAAAAGGAAATAAAAAGTGAATAAAAAAAGAAAAAAAGATCAGAAAAAAAAACCCCACCAGACCGATCGAAGGGCAACCAAAAATCCGACCCTTTGCAATCTCTCATCCGCTGGCGTTGAAGCTCTCCTCTCAGACCGATCGACACGCCTCCTCCACAGACGGTTTCTCACCATCTTTAGCTCTTCGGTCTCGCCATCAGCCCTCCTCCAATCGGGCATCCGGGCTCCTCTCATCTTCCTCATCTGCTCTTGTCGACAATGTAGCCCCAAATTGTCGAACACCACCAAAAATATGTCAAAGCCAGAGGTTAAACGTTGAAAGATTGTTGCAAATAATGGATAAAAAAACACTAAACATCTGTAGTTCATAGTGTGGACTGTGCGATGCTCGACGATGTCATACAAGTGTAAGAGACGTGGGTTATCATTGAGCTCAATTCTCACATTTGACAAGAAAACACATATAACATGATAGGAATTCAATAGATCTTAACAAGATAGGGGTATTAACATGTCAGGATACAAACCAAAAAGGTGTCAAAGCGCGTTGGGGGTTAAACGTCGAAAAGATTATTGCAAATAATGGATCAGAAAACACTAACCATCTGTAGGTGATAGTGTGCGATGCTTGACCACGTTGTATAAGTATAAGAGGTATAGGTCATCATTGAGCTATGTTTTTACAATTGACAGGAAGACACTTGTATGTTGACAGGATATGGTTATACACATGTCAGGATTAAAAAAACAAAATGTAGCCACCTTAAATGAAGAAATGTCGTAGCCATCTTTCACCCCAGAATCCCAGTCTTTTTTTCGGTCGAGACATCATTCACCTGCATTTTGACACTTGACAAGAACATACCTATATTATGACAAGATAAGAATACAAATGTTGATAGGAAGACGCTTGCATACTGACAGGATAGGGTTACACACATATCAGGATAAAAAACTAAACGTAGACACCTAATTAAATGAAGAAATGCCGTAGCCACCTTTCACCCCGGAATCTTGGTCTTTTGTTTGGTCGAGACATCATTCACCTACGTTTTGACACTTGACAAGAATATACCTATAATCTGACATGATTAAAACAAGACCTTGGCAGGATATTCTTATCAAACATGATGGGATAGGAATACAAATGTTGACAGGATAAGACTTCCATATTGACAGGATATGGTTATACACATATCAGGATAAAAAAAACAAAACGTAACCACCTCAAACAATTTCTCATAATTGACGTCAATTTTTTTTTTTTGATTGGGAAAGATTTCGGGGCGGGGATCCCTACCCGATATGAAGTCAATTGTATAAGAAGAAGATGATAACGGTAAACAACTCTCGTTTGGTAGGTTAAACAGTTACACAATCATATCTTTCAAATATTATTTCCTTTTTTTTAGATTACAGTGTTGATTTGCAAGGAAATTTAATTATAAAAATTAAAGTTTATTTTCAGATTTTATCTAAAAAAATCTTCCTTTTAAAATCTATCTTCTTCGTATCTGGATTTTTTTTTGAATTTTCGAAAAACTGTTTTTTTTTAATTTCCAAAAAATTATTTTTTTCCATTTCCCATGAATCTGTTTTTTTATTTTTATTTTTTAAACTTCCGAAAACCCAATTTTTTCCAAATTCCAAAAATCTGTTTTTTTTTTAATTTCCAAAAATCCTATTTTCCCATTTTCTGAAATTCTAGTTTTTTTTCGGAAAATAATTTTTTAAATTTTCGAAAATTCTGTTTTTTCAATTTCCATAATTTTTTTTTTAATTTTTAAGAATCCTATTTTTTTTCAATTTCTCAAAATCTGTTTTTATTTAATTTTCCAAAAATCCTATTTTTATATTTTTTTATTAATTAAAAAATATCTAACTTCCCAATACTTTTATTGCAAATATGCCCAAATAGGCATCCTTTTCAATTTGGTAGAAATTGGGGTATTTTTGTAACACTTTTTTTTAGTAGGGTATATCCGCAAATCCGCCTTTTTTATTTTTGAAAAACAAATAAAAAAAAAACCCAAAATGACTCTTAACTCTTTAAGATGGTTCGGGAGCCAAACCGGCAAACCCTAACCTCATTCTGAAACCCGTCGCCCGCCTTTCCAATCCTCATCCTCAGGCGATTCCGTCTCCCGGCCGTCGTCTCTACCTCCTCCCGTCTCGCCGGTGCAGTGCAGGTATGGTCTACTAGTTACTCTTCAGTTCTTCACTTTTCTATTCCCTTCATCTTGACCACTGAAACTGAATACTTACTTACATGTGAGTATAGTAGATGCTACTTTCAAGTTTCAGCTGTTGGAACTTGGAAGCGGCTCGCGTTTTCTTCATTTTTTGGATTTTTTCGAGTCAGATTTGTTCATGTGTTGTACAGAGCAGCTCATTTGTTTTTAAATAGCTGTCAATTCCAGCTTCTTGTGAAACAGTTTCTCTTCTAATTGAATTTACCATTATTAAAATAAGGACTGACATTACTGAGAATCAATTTGCGCTTTTCTTCTATTAATTTCATCTTTCTACGCTAGAAAGATCAAACTTTGTGCTGTTGAGCTTGAAAGTAATCAATTCGCTCTTCCGTAGGTAAGCATTTTGAATCTGAAATGTAAGCCTGAAATTTGAACGTTGGTATTCGGGTTCTGCAACTACTGCAAATCTTTTGCTTTCTTCTTACACTTTCTTATTATGAAGTGCACAAAGTTGTTTTTTTAAAACGAATTACTGAAACATTAGAGTCAGTTTTTCATTTGTAATTTGATGCATACTTAGGAAGCAATTCACAATCGTAGAGCTGAAGGTGGTTCTGATTTGATTCTGTTTACAGATCTTAAACATTGGGCTTCATCCTTGCATTTGGCTCGTGTATCTTGCTTTCTAAATTAGGTTTCAAGTAGGTGTAGGAAATGACGAAACGGTATCCAGTGAAAGGGCGTAAGAGGAGAAAGAAGGAGGAAGGATATGACAGAGCAGATTCCGAAGATTTGGCAAATGAAGAGGAAATACAGAAAGAGAGCGATGTTGAGAGTAAAGATGGAGACGAAGATGCTAAAGTAGGAGATGATGCTGATGAGAAAATAGCCACAGATGCAGTAGATGAATTGGATGGCATTCCAATTGTTGCTGGTATTGAGAAGAAGAAAAACGGGGTCATCTTCATTCTAGAAAAGGCTTCTCTTGAAGTCGCTAAAGTCGGAAAGGTTTGTAGGGCTGTTGGCTTTTACATAATTTGTGTGTTTGATTGGTTTGAGAACGATTTCTCATTCGTCATATGTGAATGCAGACCTACCAGATTTTGAACTCAGAGGATCATGCAAATTTTTTGATGAAGAATAAAAAAAATCCAGCTGATTATAGACCAGACATTGTCCACCAGGTTTCTCATTTGTCATATGTCAATTTTTGCTCTTAATTAGCAGATTTGCTTTTTCTGAACCATAAATTTTGCATTCATAATTCAGGCTCTTCTAATGATCCTAGATAGTCCCATCAACAAGGCTGGTAGACTTCAAGCTGTGTATGTTGAAACTGAAAAAGGTGTGCTTTTTGAAGTAAAGCCTTATGTTCGTATACCGAGGACATTCAAGCGATTTGCAGGCATCATGTGTAAGTCCTGGTCTTTCAAAATTGATACTTGCTACAAAGTACAAACATTCTGCCTCCTATTGTAATTTTGACTAGTTTGATTTTAATGTCAATTACTTAATTTATAAATCACTTCAGCGCAACTTCTGCAAAAGCTGAGCATAAGTGCCGTGGGCAAGCGTGACAAACTGTTCCGTGTAATAAAAAATCCTGTGACCCAGTATTTACCCGTCAATTGTCGTAAGATAGGTAAGAAATCATTGACAAGAATCTTACTTAAATCGGTTCTTTTTTTCAGAGTTGCTCACACATTGTCTATGTTCTAGGCTTTTCATACAGTTCAGAAAAGTTGGTGAAGATCCAAGACTACGTAAATGCCACCGACGACGACACTACTCTTGTTTTCATGGTATGCATCAATATCATTTGCATCAACTCTCTTTTGAGCTGTCATGTTCTATATTCTGATATTCAAGTATTCAGGTTGGTGCTATGGCTCATGGGAAAATAGACAAGGAAACTGCAGACGACTACATCAAAAGTAAGTCCTGTTAAACAACGAAAAAACATTTTTGTTTCAGGTTGTGTCCCTTTTTCTACTCTCTTCGAAAGACATACAACATTGTCACCTTGATATTTAAGGAGTAACTCACAGTTGTACGCACTCTTCAAAATGACAAAGCATTGTCACTTTGATACTTGAGGAGTAACTTAAAAGTTCTATGCACTTGCAGTTGTTTGATAACATTAAATCTGTTATCCACATCTATTTACCGAAGTTGAATGATCCAAATAACTAACAAGGTTTGCATGATAAGAATGAACGATAATAGACAACTTCCAACCATTGAGCACTATATTAGGGTTTCTTGGCACTTCTTCCAAACATTGCCTGCTGAATCTGGTGTTTGATTTTTCTCTCTTTTCTTTTGCAGTTTCGGAGTACCCAATGAGTGCAGCATGGTGCATAGCAAAAATAGCCGAAGCAATGGCAAACAAGTGGGATGTCGTCTAGTTCTATAATGGTTTGACCTTGGATGGGTTCTTTAGCCGAAGCAATGCTTCGAATACAAAGCTTGTTCGACAATGCATACTAATTAGCTTTGTCTTTTTGACTCATATAATAGAACAATTCCCCCAAATTATCATTTATGTAATGTTTTCTTCTCTCAACACCTACTTATACAATATCTTGCACCTTTAGATAGTTGTGTTGAAATATACGGTATCTTCCATGCCATAGCGCCTAATGCGCGTCCTTCAAACATAACATCATATAGCTAAGCTTCAGATACTACTACCAAACAACAAAGCATGTTTGCTCCCGGGAAAAGAGGGGGAAAGCGTATTTTCAAGTTAGGTTAGCTTTGTTTTCGAGTTGGATGTCTACCCAAGAATCTTTGTGATTTGAGTGTTTTTGAAGTGAGGTGAGGTTAGGGCTGTTATATGAGCTGAACAGCTCGAGCTCGGCTCAAGATCTCTCGAAAAAAAGCTCGACTCGAGCTCGCTCACATACCTAAACAAGCCGAGCTTGAACATGATTTTAAACTCGGTTGAAAGCTCGGCCTTAAACTCGGTTGAAAGCTCGGCTCGTTCGATTTAAGTTTGAATAGCTCGAATTTTATGGAATTTCTAAAATTTCCTTTAAGTTAATATGTTTTGACCAAGTAAAACAGCTTAAAGCTCGAAAAAAGCTCGGCTCGAGCTCGTTCATTTACTAAAACAAGCCAAGCTTCAACAAAAAAAAAGCTCGTTTAAAAATTGGGCTCGGCTCGACTCGAGCTCGTTTAATTAATGAACCAAGCTTGAAAATGTCAAGCTCAACTTGTTCGGCTCAAATAACACCCCTAGTTGAGGTACATAGGTGTTGGACTCACAAAGGTCGGATTGAAGGAGCTTAAAATGGCTAAGGAGCACACACTAAGGGGAGGTATGTGCTCAGCAAGGAGCACAGTTGGGTCATGTGGGGTTCGGGCTTATTGAGTTCGGGTTCAAATTTGAGTTCTATCAATTGTTATCATGGGTATGTATGGATGTACTTTTTAACTAGTTAAAAAAATAAGTAGAATGAGTTGTTTATTTTTTTAACCAGTTAAAGAGTGTATGGACACCCAAAAAATCATAAAAATGGTTAAAATTATGAGTTAAAAAAAAGCTACTTGAGAGAGCTTATTTGGGGTTTATTTTGTTTATTTGGTTTGAAAGTACCACAATACCCCTAATAACAACCAAATAAACTCCATCTTTTACAAATAAACTGTTATTCGTCCCATACGGAGTTTATATTTTTTCATAAATTTTTAACTACTTTTACCAACAGTTTATAAATTTTTACCCTGTTTATAATTTTAGTCAGTTTATTAACCCCGTCCCATACGAACCCCATGTCAATAGACTTTATGTTTCAAAACAACAAGAGAAATTGAACAACAATCAAACAACTTTCTTCCAAAACTAATACTTCGTAGCAATTTCAAGCAGCAATCGAACAACTTGCTCTTTCAATAAAAAAACAACAGGAGCAATCGAAATCCCAGATCTAAAATTCTGCACCAAAATTGAAAAGTCCAGATTTGAATCATCATTATGGCAGTTTGATGGAAGTCCCAAAACCTCCAAACCTCCTAACCAAACTACTTTGAATTCATTCCCCGATTTCATCCAATCACAACCTTAAGTTTTTTTTTTAAAAAAAAATATATCCTTGATGAGTCATCTCTAGTAATTTAAAAGATACTCCCTCCCTCTCGAAATTTAATTCGTTTTAGAATTCTACATAGTTATTCACTTGCATGAAAATGATGATTTGAGGTTAAAGCGGTAAAGCCTATGATACTTGGCTTTGGAAAAGCCTCATCCACCTCAAGGATGAGCTTCGGGATACTGGAGATACCGAGCTGAAGCTATGGCTTTCAAATTCCCCTAGTTGCACTTTGAGAGGCGCCAGAAGCTTATATGATATTCTTCGTTGTCGAAGTCCTCTGGTGGATTGAGGCGATTTGTTATGGAAAGGCCCCCAATCTTGAAAATGGTCTTTTATAGCTTGGCTTGCCGTGAGGAATAGGCTCCGTACAAGGAGGATCATTAAGCATTGGAAGGGTATGGAGGCTGCTGCTTGCCCACTATGTCGGGAGGAGGAAACTGAGTCCCAAGTCCCACCTGTGGTTCCGATGTCGAGTGGTCCATGAAATTCAGACTGGGGTGTGGGCTTGGAATCCTTGGATCGGCCTTCCTAGGAGAGATGGGGACATTGAAGATTGTCTGCGTTGGTTTGCTAGCGAACTGAAGAGCACCAGACATAAGGCGTAGTTCAAGTCTAAATTCCTAGTTTTTCTTGCTCTTATTTATTTTACTTGGCAAGCTAGAAATGGGATTGTATTTAATGGAGATATTTGTAATCTTTTGCAATGTGCGAACAAAATCATTGAATCATGCAAATTTAGGATATCTGTGAGGTGGAAAGGCAAAACACTCATGGATAGGCGATGGCTTAGAGCATCCCCAAGAGATTCTCTATCTTCATTTTTTGGAGAATATTGAGATGGTTTTTGGTCCAACAACTTCCCCATTATATTCTCCAAAATAGAGAATGGAGAGAAAATATGAAGACCATTCCCTAAATTTGGAGAAAACTCTATATATTTTGGGGTGAATTCTAAAATGGAGAAGCTGTTGGAATGGGTTAAAAAAATATTCAGAATATCTGACTTATAATTCTCTATTTTAGAGATTGTTTTAGGGAAGCTCTTGGGCATGCTCTTAGGAGACTAACGTAGTTAGACTCTTGCTGATTTGTTGATAGTTTGGAGTTAGGAGAGGTAGGGGTTAGAGCAACTCCAACAGGTTCTCCATAATGGATTTTTGGAGAATATCAAGGTTGATTTTGGTCCAACAGCTTCCCCATTACATTCTCCAAAATAAAGAATGAGGAGAAAAAATGGAGATATTTTCCTAAATTTTGAGAAAACTCTATATATTTTGGGGTAAACTCCATAATGAAGAATCTGTTGGATTTCAGTCCAAAAAAATCCAGAATATGTGATTCATAATTCTCCATTTTGGAGAATTGTTTAGAGAAACGGTTGGACATGCTCTTAGTAGTGATATGAGAGCATTGCCTCCCCTGTTCCATTTTGCTTTTAGGGGGAGGTTGGCTACTGGAGCTCAGTCCTTTGTCGAGCCTGTGTAAATTTCCTTTTACACATATATATATTTACCAATTCAAAAAAAATGATGATTTGATTGATTTCAATTTGGAGCCAAAATTTTAAATTCACCGGGAGTTTGTACATGATATTTAAAGAGGACAAGAATCTAAAGAGTTTCAAATGTAAACGAACTAAATTTTGAGACGGAGGGAGTATATTTCAGATGTGCAAGTGAATATACATCTCAATCTTGGCCAATACTCAAAAGTTTGTTGTCACAATGCACAGTTTATCTAATCTAAAAGCCTCTAACAATCCAATGCATGCTTCGACTTCGTGACCTCGAGGTGTTTGAAGGCTCTAAAAGTCTATAAATTAAAAGCCTTGAGAACAAACTCCATACAGAAAACACATTACAATGGAAGATCAGAGTGATGCAGATTAGCATAAGCTCGTTACAACGGAATGAGGAAATTGCTATCATCATTCTTACTATGGTTAGAGAGTGCACCGTGCAACATCTCACCTCGAATTCCATACTTGACTAGCTCTGTTGATAGTTATTCTCCATATCCATCCTCTTAATATGTGCAGGAAGTGGCTCTATCTCAGCTTGAAAAAAGAGTCTGTACAGCCTTTGAAGATGATAAATTCGCTACACAGTTGAACTGTCCCACCAAAAATTACATCTGAAATGTTAGATGAATATACGAGTGACCTTTTTAACCAAATTATCTTGTGCTGAAGGATCTAAAAGAGTACAGTTTCAGCAGGTCATACCTTTTGTTGCCTATACTTCTCTCGTATCGCATTGCCAGCACTACTTTCGGCATTTACTCGCAGCTCTTCAATGGCAAGTACAGCAACTTTAAGATCCATAATCTTGTAGGATGTATAGTGCTCAAGAGTTGGATTCTGGAGAATACACATAAAACAATGAATTTGTCTCACTTGAGTCACCAGTAATTGATGCTGGAAAAGCTAAAGCTGTAAGAAACAGGAGTTACTCACCCATGGATGAGCTGATCCGTCTAGAATCCACCGTGCAAGTAAAACTGCAGATGCAGCTATATGGGAAGGAAGGAATTTTAGAAGACTGTACTCTACGAGAGTTAGCTCCGCTAAGTAATTTGCCAAGAATTCCAGATCGACGGAAGGATTCTGCTGAAGGAATGACAAAGTGAAAACCATATACATTCATATTCTTAAGTGACTGCATCGAAATAGAATCTGTCTCTTTATACCTCAGAGGTGGCTTGTGCTGCTTTGGTAAATCTCCTGAGAGACATAAAAGAATGAAAAACAGATCAGCAGCAATAAAGTAGATGACAGGATTTCACCATGTTTAAAAGCATACCTTAAAAAGGTTTTGACTGTAGGAACTGAGAGCTGAAAGCAGAGAAAGTTCAAAACTTCACTCTCCATTTTCACCACCTATTAATTGAGTTCAAGTTAGGAGCATCCATATATTCTGGATCCAAAGAAGAAACTGAAAATAAATGAAAAAAATATGCTATATGGAAACACAAGGGCAACAGACACATTGTAATCAGCTTCAGTATAATAAACTTATGGATGTCAAAAGAACAACCAATTGTTCTAGATTTCCTTGGAATATGCAAATTGAGTAAAAATTGTAAAATGATTGGTCATTTGGTCTGAAGCCCAAGCATGAATAAATGGAAGTGATCTGGATTCCAGGTTTCCTGTATTCCTTTGTAAAGTGTCCATTTCCCTTCAACCATATAATGTTAATAAAAGCCCTCTCAATCCTTTACAGATCAAATAGAATATTCTGTTAAAGCGATGTGTTTGAAATAGCAGCCAAACTGTGAGGTTAATAAGGTGAACATATTATATTGCTATTTTTACAATGATTTTAAGCTAATGAAAAAGACCTTAATTGTTACTCAAAAGATCAATTCTAGGCACTAAATCCTTGTCAAGCAATCAAACATGTCAATATGGATTTCATCGATACAGAATGCAATAATTGCATCATGGTCAAGAGAGGGGAGTGGGTGGGGGTGGTGAGAAGAGAGAACTGAGAGCCCCAATGTAAGGCACAACAAAAACTACATATTCCTTCTGACATGTAAGAGACATGTATATACTAAATTAAACTTCTCCTTGTGACAAATACAATTTGTTCCTATAAAACCTTACAAACCTAATTCTCTATATTTCTGCATTAATGTATTGAGTTTTACCGTCCAAAATATTGACAAATGTCAACTTTCATATGAAAAAGCTCTGGACACAAATTCTGACACATGTAAAATATGAACTATAATGAAGGAGAATACTACAAGTTTATAACCTTTTGAGTAACAGTAGTAGTTAAAAGATTAGTAGGCATGAGTTCTCACCTCCGCCTTTGTGTATGTGTTGTCTGTAATAAAGCAAAATTCTTCAACCCGAGGAGCAAAGATTTCTTCATACTTTCTGCAAAACACAACAAATAGAAAGAAAGAAGTCACCGTTAGCAATAAGTAATATTGTCATATAGCAATATTATTATGTTTTGATTCTCAAATGGTATACACATGCTAGTTTTAAGCTAATGTTCATCAACTGCAACTATCTCCCACAAAACAGGTAGTCCATTCCTCTATAATTACTTTATAGAGCTGAATAAATGGACATCTCTGATCAGAAGGTGGAGATCAAATACAATATTTGACCAATGTAAACAGCATTGTGATCAGGCATTAAGTAAAATCTTATATATTCTGTAACATTGCAATGTACAAACCAAGTGAGTTGCATGATATAGAGAAACTTACGACGCAATAAGCATGCAAGTAACACCAAGCAGCTGCAATCTTTGCTTTTCAATGTACTTGCAAGAAAGAAACCGATCAATGAGATTGACTGTGAGATAGAGTGTATCTGGTACCAACTTGTATTCTTCCGACACCTAAGATCACAGTAAGGCATAAAATGGCTGTTAGAGTGCAAGAGAAGGAAACACACAAAGCTGGAGAAAAAAATCCAAGAGATTAGGGATAATTCCTTATTTATACTCCTGAGTTACATTCATCTCAACACTCTACATCAAGTGTCTTTAATCTATCTCCGTCGCAAAAACATAATAGAATATACTTGATAATTCCTCACTACAGGACACTTCTCAATATTCAATAAGTTAAGGAAAAAAAAATGCTACTGCACTTAATTCATCAAAGTGCATACATTTCTATCAATACTTTATTAATTTGGTATGAACCTGTCAAAATACACAATGTATTATACATGTATATCGAAAAACTAACCTCCACAAGCCAATCAATTAAGATTCTTCTCATGTTTTGGGTGATGCCCCGCTGCACCTTGTTCATGTAGTCTACTGAAGGTCTGCAGTTAAACTGAGAAAAAGGAGAAATATACAATAAGACATGATTCTGTAGTGAATAGCTGCAGTATTTGACCACCAGGTTAATCCCTGACAAAATATGAGAGAATGGAACAACCATGTGCATTGAACACAACACAGAAATTCTTACCTCACTAACACGTCTGTTGTCATATATATCTCGAGCATATACGCTGCACATCAGGGGATCTCTCTGGTTTGAATCAATGTCAACAATTTCAGGATCAACGGATGTTACTGATTGATCATGAAATTTTCCATCTGCATCATGGAGTCAGAATCAATCTTTGACCTCAACCAAGATCAAATAGTTTTGATGCTGGAATTTAGCACAATATAATTGACACAATTTACACATAAAAAGCAATACTTTTATTTAACATTGTTGCAAAAGGGTATTTCTAGATACCCTGTTGTATTAACTGAGGTGACCATATTTAGTTTATCTTTGGACCAAAATTATTCCACAACCTTGTTGAGAAACTTATAACCCACAGAACTGAAGTGTTAAAATATCCTTGCAATGAATCATAGCAAACAAGAACAAAGCAACAGAAGACCAGTTATCTTTCACCAGTTTGTGTGTATCCCACATAAGTGGGCATTCTTTTTATAGGAAAGTAACTAGAAGCTCAGTAATTATGACAAAGTGTAATCATAATATTTGAAAACTCATCAAAAAGTCCACTTAACTAAGCAAAGAAACTCTTAAAGACTAGCCATACAAGTAAATAACATCCTCAGAAGAATCCATCCATAGACAAAACAAAACAGTAACAGCAATGCCCCTATTATAACTAATAAATATTAAGGAAAAAGTCAATTACGGACCTTTCTTAAATAGACTGTGGATTATACTTGGCCCTAAAGAATTCTGTTTTGCTGGCCTTGCCTCTGCCTCATTAAATTCATTTCCATCCTGATTTGCACAGGCATGAACTAATTTCTTTTCCATTTTGACTGGTAAAGCGACCTCACATTGATTGGACTTTAATTTGGCAGTATCACTGAGCACACTTTTTTTTGTAGGTAAAGTTATATCTCTGGATTCCCCTGTTAGTTTCTGAATGCCTTCTACTTTTCCTTCAACAACTCCATCTAGCCGTTGTTCTGTGGATGCATATGGAGCCCCCTTCAAGTTCTTTCTAGTGGGATATCCCTTCACCTGCTTCTTTGTCTAGGGTATACAAAACAAGAAAGGAAAAGGAATGTTTCAGATAATCTTCTGTTTTCGTAAGATAGAAAGGTTTGAATAATTTATGTGATAAGTAAAAGACAAAAGACATTGTATCTTTGCATGACATCTTGATCTTTTATGAATCAATTACTCATCTACAATAATAAATTATACTCAATGGGAAGAAAAACTTAGTTGAAATGTAAATAAATAAACACAGCAACATTATAGTGTAAAGCAACAGCAAGAGCTTGCCTTATTTTTCGCTGCATTGGAGCAGGATACTTGGGATCTCTCACAAAATATGTTGGACACATCAGAAAGCACTGCTCTTCTCTTATTCTGAGAGCAAGCAGTTGCTGAACAAATGGGTTTGTTATCATTTGAGGTTCTTTTAGAGCTTGCCCTCAGAGTTCTCTTAAGTTCAGGCAAAGGAGGTTTTTGGATCAGGGCTGCAGAATTACCAGTCGCCTTTGCACGTGCTCGTGTGATTCTAAAGGCGGTCTCTTCCATTTTAGCAGCTGCTATTCTTTCCCTATACATATCTATAGCTTTCTTAGAAGAGCCACCTGTGGCTGTGGCTCAAGTTGAAACTAAATTCGTGGAACCTTGACCATCTGCAGCAAATGCAACACCTATGTAGGTAAGAGATGGAAGTGCAAGCAACAGAAAAACTGAGGTAGCTAATTTGAAGGGATGGAGAACAAATCGACAGAAAGAATAATAATGGCAACCAAACAAGACTAGTTAGATATGGCCAGAATGGTGAATACTTCTGTATCCTTTCCACCCTCAGTAAATTTTCATTACTTCTTTCTACTCTTACAACTTCCTCTCGTTCACTAACTGACTATTTGCAAGTTAGGCTATTATCACATAGAGCATAATTGCCTTGAGGTTTTTAAATAGTATCATCTAGCAAATGTAGTTCATACTTTAACAAAAAAAAAAAACAATTTAGTCTACTTATGACTTAATTGGTCATATAGATATAGTACACATGAGATTCTTGGGCAGTGCTCAGGATCTATACGATGACCATGTTGTTTTCTGCCATGATTCTGAAGCACCCTATTGTCTATTCACCATAGGCTTAAGTTTCACGAGTTATTAATCTTTCAATATAGACACAAGGCTAAAAATAGGTTTCACAGACAGAACACAAGAACCAAGTCAGAGGGCAAAACAACTGACCCAAAAACTCATTCTAAAAACAAGAAAGTTTGATCATTTTACATCCAAGTAAGTTGTTATAGTTATTAAAATTGTGTCCGGGCAGAAAATCATCTCATGAAGAATCATTTACCACTCAGGGTATAACAAGTGACATGGTGTTTAATTCAAAAAATGGGCAGTAGAACCTTACTAATTTCGCTTTTGACTGAATAACAATCAATAAAATTTTAGAACCACGAGTATTTTCCATCATATAATCTTGAAACAGATCAGCTGGTAGAATGTTTCAAACTCGCATGAAATGCAAATTGATTTAGCAGATCTACCAGGAACTTCCCAAATGTGATTAAACTACTGTCATTTTACCATAAAACAAGAAATAACTTATATGGCGGTCCCCTTAGAACCCTAAAAGACCTACATTTTCGAAATTTGAATCCTCAAGAATGGAACGAGTTGAAATGAAACACTCTCTAATAAATCAGCTAGAGAAGTCATCTGTGTTTTCCCCTCGTAGGTAATGTGACTGACATTATAGCAAAGAAAGGAAAAAAAAAAAAAATGATTTACGTAAACGTTCAAGTTCTTTCAAACAGCTGAAAACGTGCAAAAGCAAAACCCGAGTATCAGTCCCGAATTCACGGAAGGAAATCAATTAAAAGAAGAATCAAACGCTAGCGCTCAAATCGACGAAAATGTCAACGATCAATCAGCCTGTAATACAGATCGGGAAAAGAAACTCGACAGAAGACAGAACGCTCTTCGAAATTGAAGCTCCAAAAGAGCGTGAAACATAGAAACGAAGGCCGGAGCTGACCTGGCGACGCAGTAAAACGCGAGAGGGAAGCTCTGGAGACCTGTGGGTGTTAATGTCGGAGAGAAATTAGGGTTTTGGTGCGATCCACCATGCGAAAAAGAGGTTGGATGAGAGAGAGAGAGGGGGGAGTATTTGATTTTGAAGGGGGGGTGAGAGGGGTTGAGAGCGGGAGGGAGCCTCAGTTCAAACTTGGAAATAGGGGGAGAGGGTCAAACTTGCTTGGTCCTTCATCGGCCTGACAAAAAGTCAGGGGCCCTCCGATTTTAATTTTAATATATACTCTATACTATACTCAGTACAGTAGTATAATCTAATTTATTTAGTACGGTGTGGGGGTAGTGGGGTTCTCTTAATAATCCAATAATAATTGAATCGATTTTTCTATCCTATTACTTTGGGGCATAGGATAAGACACTAAATTGGAAAAAAAAATTTAACTTTTAATTAGTTTAGCCAAATTTTAATTAGATTTTTTAGGGTCGCTTGCCTTTTTTGTAGGGAATTTTTCACAATTTAGTGTTTTATCCTATGCCCCAAGGGTATAGGATAGAAAAACCGTAATTGAATTGATTTAGAAATTAAAAAAAATATTAATTTAATTTTATGTCATGACGCATTTTTTTAAATAAAATATTAATATTAATAATATAACAAATTACTATCATAAATTAAATTAAATAAAATATTAACAAAGTTAGTATATAAGAAGGGTAAAGTTGATAAAGTAAAAAATATACAAATAATATCACCTAAGAAAAAAAATATTCGTAACTAACAATTAGATGATTAAAAAATATAGAATATATTAAGGAAAAGTAATTCTAATATAATTTGATTGATTAAAAATTTAGCATTAAAATGTTTTGAATTAAACCCATTTATTAGAAAAGGTATAATATCTTTAAAAAAATCATTACTCCGTATATATTAAAGGGAGGATGCCACCTCATCAAATAGTTCTTATTAATTTTAATCATCTGATATAAATTAATATAGGTATATAGATTATAGATAGAGAAAAAGGAGGGAAAAAATAAAGAAAAAAGGTGATCGGTTGAAAATGAGAGAATTAAGAGATTTTCAAGTCTGTCCGTGGAACATCGTTCGCCATAATGGAAATCAAGTCACACATTTTTTAGTGCAAATGCGTTCGGAAACAAGTTATGTTGTTTATTCTGAATTCGATTTTCCGCTGAACCTTTTTGACATCATTTTTGGAGACCTTATGGTTTATGAATAGAGCATGGATGTTTCAATAAAAAAAAGGTACTCCCTCCGATTGGAAATAAACGATGTTTGACTTTTCTGTACGTTGTTTTAGGAATTAAAAACTATATAAAATCTTATTTATTTTAATTAATTTTTTTATAGTTTGATATTTATGGGTAATTAGTATTAAATTGTGAAAAAATAATTAAAATAAATAAGATTTTATATATTTTTAACTCTTAAAACTATGTGCACAAAAGTCAAACATGTTTATTTCCGATCGGAGGGGATATTGTTTAGTGTCAGTTTTTTTTCCTTATTTATAACAAACTAATTTTAACCTTACAAATCCTAATAATTCTACACAATGCCATTTTAAAAAATCAACTAAACAATAACTTGAAAGGAGAGTAGTTGTATCCAATTTTATTCACTAAGAGAGATGACGGATTGAAGTATCGGACATCCTGCATGATCGAGTGGATCGTGTTTGTATTTGTGGTCTTCGAAAATCCCTCATTTAGGTGGGTGCAATGTCGGTGTTCTACGCGCACTTCCCTAGGTTTCGCCCTTTTCGGTGGTGGGTTACTATTCTCCGCCTCCTCTACTCAGTTGTCGCACTCTCCCATGTTTTCGGCATTCGTGTCTCACCTTGGATCTTCCTCGACTCCTTAACTAGTTGACGACTTTTATGGGTATTTTAGTGTGTTGTCTGTTGATGGATAGTCCGTCTGCCGATTCGTCTGTCTATTGAGTTACCAAACAACTTGTTGTCTGATATCTCAAATTTTTACCTAATAATAAAAAAAAAAGATAGGATAGATGATGGACAATTTCGGTGCCAGATGATACGCAACCGTCCTCTAGAGACACAACTACAGTTCCCGATATTCTTTAATTTTTTTTATCCCACTTTTCTATTTTAAAGAAATTGTATTTATTACCAAAATAAAATTATCTTAAAAAATGATGTATTGATGATCATCAAAACGCCAAACCATCCAATGTAAAGACGATTTTATGTACTGGTTATCAAGTAAAACAGAAGAATTGTAAATCTCCAAAATAATAGATAAGAATACCTGGACGGCTAGACTAAACAAGAACAACTGGGATTTGTCTAAGAAGATCCTTCTCACTCCATGTGTTCTTAAAACTGTTTTACTTGCCTAACTAGGACATGTTTGGTAGTGGATTGTTTTTTAAGGGATGAATAAGATTATTGGGATAAATATTATTTTTGTATATTATGAGGGTTGAGGAGATGAAAATTATTTTATAAAAATAATATCGTTGGTGTTTGGCGGAATGAGGATTATTATTGGGTAGGTAAGAGAAAATGACAATAATTCCCATCACAATCCCTCAATCTAAAAAAAGCAAGATTGTTTGACACTCCCCTTAATCCCTCACTCACAATCCCCTTAATCCCATACCAAACATCACTACATTCAGCCGATGCATTTCTTACAATCTCCCCAATCCCTAGTCAGATATGGTGAAATAGTTTGTTAAAGCCCACCTCGTATTTGCGAGCGGATTATGTTTTAGGGGGTAGAGATTATTTTCAAGGGTAGAGGGGATGAAGATTATTTTAAAAGATGGACGGGATAAAGACTATTTGTAGAAATTAATTCCGTAAGTGTTTGGTTGATTGGAGATTATTTTTTTTTGTAGTAGAAGAGTAAAAGATAATTTCGCCCCCACTTTTGACCCCTCCCCTCCAATGTTTTGCACGACTTTTCTTCATCTTCCTCCTCCCACTCTCCTCCTCCCGGTCTTCCGATTCGCCTCGGATCCCAACCCGAGGACTAGGAAGCAGTCAATAGGACGACACATGTTGATAGGTAAAATCTGTGCTTAAAAAATTGATTCGTTCTAAGCACTAAAATGGATGAGCATTTGTCCGAACTAAAATTGATTTCCAAAAAAAAATAGGGTGGCTACGAGAAAGGCGCAGGGATGAGCAGAGACGGTGGCTATGAGGAAAGCGACATCGGGGAATTGACCCGAGAGGAAAGTGAACGGGAACAAAACGAGGGCACGGGACGAGTGCTGTTGTTGGAGGCAGAGAGAGGCACTTATATGGGCCGATGATTAGGGTTCAAGTGATGGTGAAGGGCTCCGACAAGAGGTGGTGCGAGGGATGAATGGAAACCGATGACAGACAGGGCAAAAGGGGTGAAGAACATCGGGAATGAGCTATCGGTGGAGAAAGTGGAATGAGTCACCATTAAAGAAAAAGTATGGTTGGCGTGGTGATGGGAGGGTGAATGAGGGTGGCCATGGAAATGCGGTAAAGATAAAGGGAAAAATGTGGGTAGAAATGGTGGGGGGGGAGGATGAAAGGTAAAATGAGGGATTGGGGGTGCAAAAATCTCTCCCACCCCGAAAACCCCATTGTTGAGGGTGGGAGAAATGGGGATTATCCCATCCCCTTCACCCTTTTAATTCTCACCCCCAGATCCCTTTTCATCTCCTCCTAAACATATCAACCTGGATCCCGAGAAAAAAAAAAACAATCTCACCCATCCCGACAATCCCTTGTCAAACACACTCTAAGTGAAATAGTTTGCTAGCTGCTTATTAGACTAGGGAGAAATTTGTGAAGAGTAATTGTTTGAGACCATAATATATCTGACCATGTTGAAAGACATGTTTGATTTCGATCCCATTCTAATTTTATTTTTTTGATCCCAAAGAAGGCAAAATGTCTTTAGTTATTTATATAAATTGTAGAAGAATTAAACAAACTACAAAAAATGTTCGGAATGGCAGAAAATTCAGTAAAAGGATTAGAAAGAGACAGTGAAGCTTTGTCCATGGCGTCTGCCAACCGATTCGCTTGGCGCTTAACATGGGTGATTACTACTTCCCAGTTCGGTTCCTCCAACCATTCCCTGCACTGTGTGACAAGATGAAACTCTAGCCCCGTTGCTTGCTAGCTTCTTCTTGGTGAGTAATTCATAAGCCTCTATCGAATATGTTTCGAGCATTACTTTGGTGAAGTTGTGAGTCCTCGCCGTCTTTATTCCATGGAAGGATGCCCAAACCTCCGCCATCCTGGGTGTACATCGGCCACACACAAAACTAAAGGCAAGCTTAAACTCCCCTGTTTCCCGTGTGAACACACCACCCCTTCTAGCCTCTCCTGGATTCCCTTTGGCCGTGTCTTCCACATTGAGCTTCACCCATCCTGGTGGTGGAGGGCACCAGGTCGAAAAGATATTTTTAGATAATGGACTAACAGATCTGGTAAAAAACTTTGCCTCTTAAAAAAAACATATTGAATCCCAAATCAGTTTGCTTGCTCTCTTTTCCTTTCCAATTTGTGATTCATTTGGTAACTCAATTTCGAAATGTTTCCTAGCTAATTAATTTACTTTAGCAATATTAATGATACAAAACAAGGTAGGATTTCATCCATTTAAAATCAAACCGTTTTAGAAATGACGGAAAATTGTCTATTACACTTGTCCTATTGTACACTTCATGTAATACTCTGTGTTATATAAAATTATTTTATGTCAAAATTATTGATAATTTTTTAAAAAATTATAACAATGTTATAATTGATTATTTATATCCATGTAGAAAAAATCTTTAAAAAAATCATGAAAATATTTTTCTAAAAAACAAATATGAGTAAAAATCATAAAATAATAATATTTTTTTTATCAAAATTATTTTTTGAAGTATAATTTTTCAATTGTTTTTCTCCAAATGTGTAAGAATTATCAATTCTAACACAATTATAATATTTAAAATTCGTTGATCAATCATTTTGAGTTAAAATAATTTTGTGTAACAACTCGTGTAATATATAGGTGATCTTTACTACTAACTAGCTAGTTAGTAAGTAGTAATTGTTCGATCTAGGGTTTCGATCTCGAATAGCTCACGATAAACACAATCCAAACAAAATGGAAACAAACAAGAAAGCACACACAAGACTTTGTTTACGCGGTTCAGTTTCCCTACATCCGGGGAACCTCAGGAGAGAAGGTCCACCCAATCCACTAAGCATCCAAAAGTTCAGAAACAGGTTACAGAGGTTCAGATGCACACGCACTAACACGCGATTCTAGAAGACAAGGACTAAGAAGATAAATAAAGAATAGGGTTAGAAATCATCTGTGAAGGACACCGAGAAATCTCAGGGGAGATTTATCAACACAGAACCCTCCATTCAACTTCCTCTTCGTCAATCAAGAAGGGACTCAGGTAGCATCAACCTTGATGAGAACCCTTTCTAAGAATCGCAGGCGTCGAAAAGCTCTCGAGCCAAACCCTAGCTTTTCTCCGAAACCCTAGCCCCTCGGCCCCTGAGAGAAAGAGAGCGATGCTACATTTCTCCAAGGCATCAAGAAGAGGGCTTAAATAGTGTTAGGGTTACAACGGTAAGAAAGAGGCAAGAGGAGAGTTGGGTTGAGATTTGGGCCGAGTGGATTGGGCCAAAATCTTCATAATCTCCCATCACTAGATATTCAAACCGAGAGATGTAACAAACAACACTTAGGCAAATATACTTCACCATAGCCTCACCTCATGAGTCAAGGCTAGCCATTGGTCCCTAACATGGTTAGACCATGGGTCCAATGTGCTTTTCCTTGACCATGACAATGGCTAGGCCGTACTTAGCCACAAGTGAACGTGTTCTAAGTGCTAGTGCATCATATAAACCAAATAAACCATTGTTTCTTGTTTAGTGTTTACAACATGTTACAAGGATTATCAAAACATAACAGTAACCCATAGGCGTGGTCACGGGTCACGGGTCAACCCGTGACCCGGCGTGTCCGGGTTGACGGGTAGGCGGGTGGGGACGGGTAGCGGGTTAGGGTTAGGGTCGGGGTTTAGTAACCCGGTGACCCGGCGGGTCGACCCGGCGGGTCGACATATTTGAAAAAAGTAGCCGTTGGACCCGGCGGGTCGACCGTTGCCCATCCCGCGGATTGGCCCTATAAATACCCCTTTTCCCTCCCATTTTCAACCCACACCTCACTCATCTCCTCTAATCTCATCTTCATCTCTCTAATCGCTCTCTAATCGCTCTCTAATCGCTCGATCTTGTCTCTCGTAGTCCCGGTTTCCTAATCTCTCTCTTACATCTCCTAAATCTCTAAAATTCAAAATGTTGGGTGTCTTCAACCAAATTACCCGGGGTCGCAAGAGTGTTAGTGGAGCCCCATCTTCATCGACCCCGAGTGTTGGAGGCGGAGGCGGCTCAAACCCGGCGGCAACACCACCAAGCCTTCGGCGAAGTGCATCGTTCTCGGCGGCGAGTGGATCCCGACGTCGTCGAGATGATGCTCTTTTAGCCGACCACGTCGACGAGATTATGGAGGAGGAGGAGGCCGAGCCCGAGGGGACCCCCCAAGCCGGAACTCCGACGATTCCGACCCAGGAGTCCGGGTTCCCCGCCGAAGGAACTCCGACCGATGGCGACCCTATTACTACGGCGGAAGTTCGAGCCGCTACTTTCAAGTATTGGTTCACGAAGGGCCCTAGGGATCCGGCTTGGGAGGAAGACAGTTGCTCGGCCAAGTGCAACTTCTGCGGGACGGTCTACAAGCACAAGAAGGGAGGCGGATATGGGAACTACGGTCGCCATATCCGGTCGAAGCATCCCGAAAAGCTCGGCCTCGCCAAGGGACAAACTCAACTAACCGGGTATGCATCTTCTTCCTCTCAACCCGCTGGTTTATGGTCTTATGATTATCGTAGTTGTCATGATAACTATGCGGAAATGATAGCTGCCGAGGGTTTAGCTTATAGTTTTTCACAACGTTTATGTTTCAATGATTTTATTACACAAAATGTTCAACCTGCATGGCAAGGTATTAGTCGAAACACGGTTAAGAGGAAAGTACTTAGACGGTATACCGCCCGTAAAAATGAATTAATCGAATATTTTCAAAAAAACCATGATTTAGAAGTTTCGATTTGTAGTGACATTTGGACCGACCATTGGCAACATCACTCATACATGGGTGTTACTTGTCATTGGGTTGATCAACGTTTTCGATTGCACAAACGTGTTTTAGCTTTTCGAGTTTTCGACGACGCACACACGGCACGAAACATAGCATGTGTCCTTTTAACCGTTTTACAAGAATATAGATTGACTAAAAGAGTTTTCAGTATCGGTTTTGACAACGCTTCTGCCAACACCGCATCTATTCCGGAATTAATCCAATTTTGTCAGCCCGGGATAGGCGGTAAGTTTTTCCACATCCGTTGCGCCCCTCATATTTTAAACTTATGTGTCCAAGATGGTTTAACATATTTACAATCTGTTGTTGAACCAATTCGATTTGTTTTGCGGGCACTTTGGCGAAGCAAACAGCTTCGCAAAAGTTGGAGCACTTATTGTCGCTCTCACCAAACGCGCCCAAAGCAGTTCCCCAAGGACGTTTGCACTCGGTGGAACTCGACTTACAAAATGATTTACGATTCCATCGCTTATAAGGAACTTCTTTCCGGTTTTGCAACACAAAACATCGAAGGGTCAAACATCTTTGCGGAGGTTTGGACTCAGGCCCGAGATGTTGTGGAGGTTTTCAAAGTTTTTTACGACGCAACTCGAACTTTCAGCCACGTTTACATGCCTACATCAAACCTTTCCACTTCCAAACGTTTACATGCCTACATCAAAGTTTTCAAAGTTGTAGTCTTGAGAATTATAAGTTGTAATATTGTAATTTATACCTAAATGGCAAACACGAAAGGATATTTTTCAAACATATATGCGTCCAATACCTGTTCTCGACAATTCCGTAAACTCCGAACAAGTGCAAACCCGTCCAACCCGGGCCATATTCGTTGGGTCAACCCGCCGGGTACCCGCCGGGTCCGACCCGCTGACCCGCCGGGTGACCCGAACCCGCCAACCCGTGGAATTCCCGGGTTAGGGTTCGGGTCACCCCTCCCCGACCCTTGACCCGGCGGGTCGAACCCGTCGACCCGCCGGGTCAGACCCGTGGCCACGCCTAGTAACCCATACTTATGAATACATGTTAAAAGAGTGCAACACATATGATATATAATATATGTCTTATTTTGTACACATGATAAACACATCCAAATTTGAGTAACACTAGTTTGCAAACTACTTTGAGGATGTATCAAAGGCTTTTCTTGAATCTTGATGGCTTTTCTTGGACCCATTTCCAAACCTTCACCTACAACACCGCCCTCAACTTACGGCGACGTTTGCTGCACCACTCGATCGGCGATCCACACATCAAAGGCTATGTTCGTCTAATTAGCTAATTAACTGCGGCCCAACCAGTCACCTACCTACTCGAGAGGGTAACATCAAACACATGACCCCCTTTTCTTGGTATTTAAACCCAACCCCATATGATCCTTAGGAATTCGTCACCAATCGCTCGATCAGTTGCATCGATTTCAAATGGATAGAACTGGGCTCACCCGATTGGCGCTAGCAGTCGCCCTCCTCGTCGGAGCACTCGTGATCGAGTCGGAGAGCCACCCGTTTCTCCGCCCGCTTTGCAAGTCCCAATTCGCCCTTGCGAACCACGCGTGTGCTAAGGTCCCATTCGGCTTCACGCCGGCCCCGCCTTCACCCATGCCTCAGCTCCTACCGGCCTCCGAGATACCGCTGCAATATGATGGTCGTGGCCACGGCCATCATGGTCACGGTCACGGTCATCATGGTCACGGTCATCATGGTCACCGTCACGGTCACGGTCACACGCGGAGCCCCAACAGCCACGCGGCGATCCATCAAACGCCGGAACAAGAGGAGTGTTGCCGGTGGCTGAGGAACTTAGACGACGCTTGTGTTTGCGACATGCTGGTTTACTTGCCCGTTGCCCTCTCGAAGCCGGCTCATGGCTACTCGGTGGTCGTCGATGGTGCGTGCGAGGTTAAGTTCGAGTGCCCTGGTCGCCTTGTTAAGCTTTGAAGGCTCGTGCTCGATCGCGATTAGATTAATTTCGGTCTTTCATTATTATCATATCTTGTTCGAGTTCTTTCTTTCATTTTTCGTAATTCGTTGGATTAATTGTTCAATTAATGTCAAATATTTATTACCTAAATCTATAAAAGAAACTAACCTTTGTTATTTATATTTATATTTGACGAGATTCCAAATACGAAAGCTCTAATACGACCTACAAAAGGTTCAAATCAGTTCTTACTCGTCGGATTTTAGCCATACTCAACTGGAGTTAACAATAGTTGCGGAGTCAGAAAATATGTTGGGATGGACAAGTTAGGAGCCAACGTCAGAATAAACAAATTTATCAAAGATATTTTATAAGAAATAAAATAATTTATATAAAGTTTGAGAAAAAAAACTCTTAAATTTTGGCAATTTTAATTTCATTCACTACTTTACCTAATTATTATATTCTAATTTTGTTTGAATATTTCTAACCATATTCTAATTAAATTTTAATTTTTAAAATATTAATTAAATACTTAACATAATTTTGATTGCGGTTTTGGTCAGACGTCGGTACATAAATGATTTAAAACATGGAGTCGTTTATGAGTAGGCGGGTCAACCAATTAAATGGATTACATAATACCCGATTCAAATGTAGAGTGACTGAGTCGATCGAATTAGACTAAGATAAAAAAAAATTTATTATTAAAATTGAAATAGAATCTACCCAACGTGTTTGATTTAGTTTGCCAAGATTCGTTTTTCTGTAGGGTGCGTTTCCGTCTAGTTGTATTGCACCTTTTCCTTTTTTTGATTTTATGTTTTTACGGTTTACCGTCTGCCGACTTATCGGTCATCGAGATTAAGGTATACTTGATCTCGAATCCTTACTTAATTAAAAAAAAACATTCAAATTCGAAAGAACCTGACGAAGATCATAACATGAAAAACCGCATCCGAAATAGTCGAAACACGAACCGAGAAACAAACTCACCCAAAATATTATGAACATAAACATTTAGACGTGTAATCTATACATATAAATACAATATTTAAAAATTTAAAAATATTCAAATTGAAAAATATTAAGAACATATATACACAAATTTACTATGGCTCAAAATATCGAAAACTCGGAGTATGAAATGACCGATCCAAACTCGATTTAACCGATCCAAACTGGGCCCAACCTAACAAACCCCTTTAATATTTTAACCATCAAAGCCCATTGGATCACTTGTACTACGAGTTAACTATTCATTTGGATGCTCATAAAATACTACAAGGGGCGAGATTATTTATTTATTCTTCGACAAGTAAAAAGACTCGAGTCTTTTTTTACTTGTTGAGTAGATATCTTGTGGGGTTTTCTTAAATTTTATACATAAAAACACACACACATGTGTATATATCATTCAATTCACCATCACAAAAAAAATGACTTTTTAATTTTCTGATATTCAATTTGCAACTTGTCATCTCATTCTTCTTTTGGTTTTCCTCTATATCTCTTTAACTATTTAATCTTTCTTTACCATGATGGTTAATTTATCTACTATCGACCTCTCAATACATACACCAGACAGCTCGAATAAAAAAAAATTCTAGCACATCGTTTCAGATAACTGAATTAATGTTTTAATCTCTGAATTTTGTTCATCCACCATTATTATTTAGAAATTAAAAAAAAATCTCAATGATGGGTGATCATATATATGAGTAATCTTTTGCGCATTATTAATCAAGGCAATAATGAATCATATGGATCGCTCTCTCCTACAAGCTCACAAAGTCGATCTAATGATCGTCAATGACAAGGGGAGCTTAAAATCATCAAGAAATCTACTAACTATCCTACTCGAAGGTCGTACCACTAACTTCCTCCACACCTCCTCGGCCTCCTTTCCTTGTTCTAGGAACACATTGGTCGCGTCGAGCATGTGTATGCTCCATCCTTTACACTCCCTTAGCCTACGAATCTTATGCGATTGACGCAAAGCCAACTTCCTTGTGTTATCGACGACTTTATCCACCGCCTCCTTGAGAAGCCTCTCACGAGTCTCAGAGTCAACGCGCATCTCATTCATGAGATACTCGTTGAACTCAGGCACACCGATGGCTGCTCTGATACCATCGGGTGACGAGTAGCTTGTCTTGTGGTTGAAGAAACCCCTCAGCTCATCCAACATGCCCATCTCCATCATCTTATCCACCCTTTTCGCCAAGGACTCTTCGAGCACGTTCATTTCCACGTCCATCGACAAGAAGCAACAATCATACTTGGATCTAAAGTTGTACTTTTCGTCATCAACGAGAGCCTCGATGTATGAGTTTGAGCCTCCGACAATAATTGGAATCTTGCGACGCAGGAGGATCGACTCCACAGCATGTGAAGTTTCATAACAAAAGGAATCGACATCGAAATTGATGTCGGGATCAGCTATACTTAAGAGGTGATGAGGAACACCCTTCTGTTCTTCCAAGGTGACCTTGTTGGTGAGGATATCGAGTCCTTTGTAGATTTGTATCTTGTCGGAGTTGATGATCTCTGCTGGAAATTGGGAGGCGAGTTCAATGGAGAGCTTGGATTTACCAGTGCCAGTCGGCCCCATCACGAAAATCACTTTCCTCAAACCAGGGCGGGTAATGTTGAAGAACTCAGTGTTAAATGTCATCGAAGGATTGATGTTTGGGATCAGATCATGTGCTTGTTTGGACATTTGATTGCATGCTTTCATATCCATCCTCCCCACTCTGCACATGATAAATTATAACCAAAATCAGTTGCAGGGCCAAAATTATCACCAAAATCAGTTATTTTCTTAACATGTAATGATGTGTAATTAGATATAAAAACTTTAAATTTAACTTGCAGTTTCTAATTAATCTAGTTGTTGAATTGAGAAATATAATCTCTCATTTAGAAGTTGTTAGGACGAATTATAATATCAAAATATTAAATCAAGCAAAGTATAAAACAATTTTTCTACTCTATGACATTTTGGCATAGGTCAAGAACCTTGATTATGAAAGACACCCTGCCAACAAGATGCATAAGTCCTAATTAATAAAATATTAAAAAAAAGGGTTTTCTAATGTGTGCTAATGGGATGACAGTAGAAAACTGCAAAAAAAAAAGAAAGATATTTTCGTTTCAATACATTAACATTAGGGTTTATGCATTGAAACGAAGGAAAATCACTTTTCTAAAAAGAATATTTGAATATTTTTCCTTTTGAGTTATTTAATATGTACCGTCTATGGACACCAATTAGAAAATTCTTTTTAAAAAAGCTAAAATAATTAAATTTGGGAAAATATTTCTAATTCAAAGTTCAAAATCTGAGAAAAGTTAGAAAACCCGAATATAAAAGTATCCTGGTTTATTAAAATACGTTTCAAGTTATTAATATGTATTTATTTTTTAAAACATTCACAACTTTTCACTCAAATGTCAAATTAAAGTTTAAGTATCTCAAAACGAAGCTATCGATATAGAGTAATTGAATAGACATGGATGAAAGTCTCAAGACTAAGATTCAAATGTTATATGTAATATATACCTTGCCGAGAATCGGAATATCGATGGAGATGAAGAGGGAGCTGCAATGAAATTAAGATTTTGAAAATGCAGCTCACAGAGAGAAAGTGAGGGTAGATGAGTTATAGTGAGAACCAATTTTGATCACAATTCAAATGCATGTATAATTCAAATTAATATACAATGTATACATGTATGTGATAAATATATATTATATAGAAAGTCTTTTGAACATGTACAATATATTCAAATACAGTTAAAAATCATTCACTAATTATTATGATTATTATGTATGCATCTGTGAATAGCTAATTAGGTCTAAGAACCGATGTTCGTTCTTTTTCCTTTTGGAGAAAAAGGGTGCACTAATTCACATACAACTAATACACACCGATGCACTTGTGTGCGAAAGTGTACTGTCTAAGTGCAATGCTCGTGTGTGGATGTGCATGTACTTGTGTGTAATATAGTGTATTTAGTGGTGGTCGTCGAATTTCATGGTGCGGAAACTAAATACACCGTAAATAAGGGTTTAGAACACCACGTCGATATAAAGGTGATGCACGTCGATAGGAATGTGGTGCCCTAAACCCTAATTTATTTTCGATTCGGATGTGGCCAATGTCTACTTTCATGTTGATTCGGACGTGACACCACGTCGATTCGGACGGGTATTAACGTAATCTGGATTTGTGGTGTATCTAACAATATCCATTTCACTGGAAGGCGGAATCTTTGTTTCAGAGATTTTTTTTCCTCTACGTATAATGAAATTAGGCACATTTACTTATAAATTAGGCTCATTTACTTATAATTAGACCCATTTAGATAATTTTACACCTTAAGGACATTTTACATTTGATCCAATACCTATATATATAATTTAATTGATAAAAATAATCAAAACTATTTCATAGTCATACTTACCAAAAATATTAATAGACAAATATTTAATAGGTGCTATTTTATTTATATATAGATTTTTTGGGTGTAAAGAATTATTTATATCAAAATTAATTATTTGATAGTTGTTATTTTATTTATATCTATATTATTTTTTGGTATAATTTTTTTAAAAATAGAATTTTTTATATGTAAATTAATTTTTATTTTACATTTTTTGCACAATTTGATCATTATTAATTTATTCTCAAATTATAATTCAGATTGGTTGTTTTTTTTTATATTTTTAATAGTTTTTTATAAATAATAAATTTAATTTTATATTCCCGTATACGAGACAGGGTATATACAATAAGTCTTATGTAAACTTTTTTGATCTTAGTCCAGTTCGATCGACTCAGTTGCTCTACATTTGGATCGGGTACTGAGTTTGGCAAAACCCGATCCGAACCCAAAAACCCGACACGATCGACCCGAAACCAATTGTCCTGAACACCGACCCAATCGACCCATTTTGGACCCAAAATCCGAAAACCGATAATCGAAACTCACCCAAATCTGAATGAATTGAACCTGATTCAACCGAAACCCATTAAGACCCGAACCCGTTATAACCGAAACTCGAAATAACCCGAACTTTAAGATACATTCTAGTAAATCTTTAAAAATGAATATTGAAATAATGAAAACTTGAGACAATCCAAACCCAAAATAACTGAAACTGAGACAACCGAAACCCGAAATAACAGAAACCCGAGACAATAAAAACTCGAATAACCGAAACCCGAACCCGACCCAACCGAATGACAAAATTATTAGACATTACCCGAAACCCGACTAACCGAATCCGAACCCGGCCCGATCCGCCCGATTGCCACCTACGGGCCCATTTAAGTAGTTAACCCTTCTACTCATAAACGAGTCCATGTTTCCAAAATGATTCGAAATTCAAACCTCTTGATATTGGATGTAGCTACACGACCACTACACCAACTTGTGTGATTGGTAAGTCTTATATAAACTAGATTAAGGACAAATGATGAACATTGGGACCTTAGGCTTAGGATATACTCCAATAATGGGTGTTAAAAATTATCACTTCCTTTCGATAATAACCATATCTAATGACTAATGTGAATATATTTATACCATAGTCTTGTCACAAATATAGCACCTAGCTAGCTAGTTGTCAAATTTACCTCAATTTTCCCTAAAAAGGGTAGATAAGGTGAAGAAATCAGTGAGGTGAAGCCAAAATCACAATTGTCCTTTTCGACTCCATTTTGACATCGAAGTCAATATACAAATCTCCATATAAAAATTGATTCAATATTTATCTTGCTTTCAATATGATCGATCTATATATCAAAATCAATCATGCACATATAGTTTGGTGCATCGATCCACCTTAGATTTTTTTTAATAAGGAAAAGATTCGAACGAAGTCAAACACAAAAGAATAAAAAAAGTGCTATATGCAAATTAACTAGGCAGGGCGCCCCAACACAAATGAATCCAAACAGACCCATGACCAGCCAAATGAAGATATAGACTACGGACGAAGTCAAACACTTAAGTAGCAAAAAGTACAGTAACTTAATAATACAAATAAAAAAACACTCAAAATTGGATATCATTATCAACCAATATTATTTAAAAAACATTCATATAGTGGTTGAATCAGATTGAACCGAATAAGACCCTCCAAAAAGTTTAATTTATAACTCCCATTGCTAGGCCTTTCGTTATTAATGAGTCGAAGCGATTGCTTTTGCTCCTACAAGGTCATAAGGTCTCATGGTTTTCGATGGCAAGGTGGTCGTAAAATCATCAAGAAACTTCCTAACTATTCTTGCGGAAGGTTGTACCACGAGCTTCTTCCACACCTCCTCGGCCTCCTTCCCTTGTTCTAGGAACACCTTCGTCGCATCGATCATGTTTATCCTCCATTGCTTATACTCCTTTAGTCTACGAATCTTCTCTGATTGACGCCAAGACAACTTCCTTGTGTTAACTGTAACTTTATCCACCGCCTCCTTGAGAAGCTTCTCTCGGGTCTCAGAGTCAACAAGTATCTCGCTCATGAGATATTTTTTGAACTCAGGGACACCGATGGCAGCTCTGATACCATTTGATGACGAACAACTTGCCTTGGAGTTGAAAAAACCCCTTAGCTCATCCAACATGCCCATCTCCATCATCTTATCAACCCTTTTCGCCAAGGACTCTTCGAGCACGGTCATTTCCACGTCCATCGACAAGAAACAACAATCATACTTGGATCGAAAGCCGTACTTCTGGTCATCGACGAGGGCCTCGATGTACGAGTTTGAGCCTCCAACGATGATTGGGAGCTTACGACGCATGGTGATTGACTCCACAGCATGTGAAGCTGCACAACAAAATGAGCTGACATCGAAATTGACATCGGGATCGGCTATACTTAAGAGGTGATGAGGAACACCCTTCTGTTCTTCCAGGGTGACCTTGTTGGTGACGATATCGAGTCCTTTGTAGATTTGTATCTTGTCGGAGTTGATGATCTCCGTCGGAAAGTAGGCAGCAAGGTCGATGGAGAGCTTCGATTTTCCGGTGCCAGTAGGCCCCATCACGAAAACCACCTTCTCCCTCCGTCCAGGCCGACGAGTGATGTTGAAGAGCTCGGTGTTGAATGCCATTGAAGGGATGTTTCGGATCACACCATGTGCTTGCTTGCACATTTGCATGGAAGCCCTCATCTCCAACCTCGATCTCGGTCTCGATCAACCGCACACGATCGATTGATTATCACCAAAATGTTACATATATAGACATGGATGGAAGTCTTAATTAAGACTTAAGATTTGAATCAGAAGGTACTTTGTTGTAGTTGAAGAAGAAGATATATGAAGAGGAAGAAGGAAGCTACAAAAGGAATATATAGAAATCGATCGATATCAATGAGTATTTATGGTCAGAAAAAAGAAGTGGGGTCAGTTATTAATTAATCTCTCCGATAAACGATAAACAATAAACAATAAACTGTCGTTTTAGAAAAGTATCAAATTACCTAGTTTTTTTACTTTTTCCGTTCGGCAAAAACATGTCGTTTATTTTCTACGCACGCTTTTTTAGAATGATAAAAACTATATTTTTTATAAATTTTTTTTAACAAGTTTGTACTTATTAATAATAATTATAAAACTGTTAAAAAAAATTATTAAAAAACTAGATATTTTATATAGTTTTTATCCCCTAAAAAAGCGTGCGTAAATAGTAAAGTGGCATGTTTTGCCGAACGGAGGGAGTATATAATTATTACATACACCCTACGATCGGAAATATTTGATGTTTTAGGAAGTGAAATTTGATCAACAATATTTGGTGTTTTAGAAATAATAATTACACTCTTTTTTTTTACTTTTGCACTAATATCAATATAAGTTGTACTTTTTTTTGCTTAACCAATTACATTTGTGTATAATAAATGTGATGAGAAAGTAAAAATTATTTGATGGGGGTGTTTAAAGGTAGAAGTGAATTTCTTAATCTCCGTGCATATCTCTAAAACATCAAATATTTCCGATCGGATGGAGTATATTTTATTACATTATTAAATTTATATATATATATATATATATTTCTTCTTTTAAATTAATTAATATATTCAATAAAAACAAGTTCTTGCAAAACAATATTGCTACTTATTTACCTAAAAAAATAAAATAACATTTAAAGTTGATTATATATTATAATTTAAAACAACATTTTTGATAAAACCAAAAGGAGGTAGTATATGTGTGGCGGAGGATATAGCTTTTGGATTCTCTATAGTGTTGGTCAACCACAAGCACTTTTTAGCTTTTTTTGATCATGTAAAATATAATATAATAATTCAAATACATGTACATGTATGTATATATAGATATTCATTTATGATTAAATATATGTGAATATCTAATTAGGGTAGCTCGATCTATGTACTTTTATATTACATGTTGCCTTGGTTTGTCTACCATTATCGAGCATTTTATAAGCTTTGAAGTTCATTAGTTTATATATATAAATACACCTTTTTTCTGTCCATGAATGAGTGCTCACACGCGTGCATACATAGAAATAGAATATCGGATAGAAAGCATTTTGGACATATTGTGATGGTACAAATTAATCATTTTTTTCTAGGAAAGAAAACCTTAATTAAAAATGAGTAAATTTAAAAATAACTTATTTAAAAGTTCAATAAAGTAATAAATTTATTAAAATTTTTACGAAATTTGAGACCTTAACCTATACTATATTAGAAAAAACAGTTGTATTATATAGTGAAAATAATGAAGTCTAGAGAAAAATAAAAGTTCATCTAGCGGCATTTAAAGTATTTTTTTTTTATATATATATATATATATAATCCTACTTTTAGTAGTGCAATTTTAGCAAATACTAAACCAAGTTTGATACACAATAATATATTAACATAATATTTTCAAATATATTAATTATCTCTACAAAAATGAATTAAAACTATAATAATGCACGTAATAAATATGCATTACAATGCGAGAATTAGACAAATAATTAATGATCAATATACTAAAATATTATTCTTTTTTAATTGCTTAAAATTAATTTATAAAAATTATTAATTATGTAGAAAAAAATCTTCCACTTATAAATTAATTAAATGTTATCTTAATCTTAAATAAGAGATATCTTTAGTTAGACAATAATTGCAAAAATATTATGAATATATTAATGCATAATATTGTTACTATTACTGTTACTGTTGATTTTCTTTTTCTTTTATATAAACCATTTAAAAAATTGTATATATAGACAATATATCATTTGTCCACCACTTTACTGTCGTGCGTGTGTGTCACTATTTGAGAGATGGTAGCTTCAGATGAGATTATTTACCTCGGATACTAAGGACGAGTTTCTGTGTTACTATTTGAGAGATGGTAGCTAACTTCAACGTTAGAACGACCTACCATATGGAGGGATTTCGAAAAGTGGTAGCCTAGGAGACATCAAAGGAGACTTGACTAGCAGGCGAACCTTGATTATTGAAATGGAAAAAACCATTGCTGAAGATTATTTTGATACGGTGGTTGACGAGGGGGTAGGTTGCAAGATTGTGATTTGGGACTTGGAGGGGAGGGTTTGTTTTGCAGGTTTAAGGCAGATCTAACCCACTTTAGAGGTCGAGATGGATAAGGCAGAGGCGTTGTTGTGGGCAGTCCAAGTGTGCAAGGAGTCGGGGCCTATTCGAGTATGTTTCAAGTCTGACTATTTGGCCATCATCTTCAAAGTTGTGAATATGGAGGTGTCGATGGGAGCTTTAGGTGTGCTTGCTCATGCGCCGCTCAGGGAATCCCAACAACTATATGGTTGATTGTGGAAATACGTCCGATGACAAGAGCACCAATGGTGCAACCTATGTACCTGCTAGAATGAAACATGTTGTTGTCTTTTTTTTCTTCACTCAGATAACAATTTACTGCCAGAGTTGATTGATATAATTTCAGATGATATGAAATAATATATTACGTTGGTGTTTGAAAAAAAAAACATAATACTGAGGGCCCATAGTAATTTAGGGCCTTGTACAATCGCCCTACCTCGCCTACGTACCCTTTGAACCAGCCTTGCCAAGTTACCCTAGCCACACCGCACTATGAGCAACCTTATTGATCTCTCTAAAAATATGTCAAAATGAACCTCCACAAATAAAGTTGTACATAATTAGCAAGAGGGAATCTAAGAAACTCAACTCAACCTCTTATTGCTATTTTGAGAGCTATAATCTTTAGCTAGACATTTGATAAAATAAAGATAATCCCCTTTGATAATAATCCACAACATAAGGAAATAAGCAATAAATTGAACAACAATGTTCATATCTATTTAGGGCATGCTAGATGTATTTTGTTTAAAATCCTAAAATTATCAAGTATAGTGAATCTAATGAGTCATTCTTTTAAAAAATAAAATAAAAAGAGAAAAAAGGAGAGAGGTGATATTTTTATAATATTCTCTTGATCAAACAAAGAGAGGAAGTAGTTCTCTTAAATATTTTTTTTTTGATGAGGTTAAGCGCCAAAATGATATATTAAGAAAAAGAAAAAACAGTACAAAGAATCACTTTCGTTTGATTAATTTAAGAATATAATATTTAATTATTTGTCCATATATATATATATATGGTCCAAATTGCTATTAGCACTAATAAATTAACAAACTATTGATGGAGAGTGGTTCCCATGGCGCTCCTACTCGAAACAGTAACCTCATTCATTACATATCGATCTGACGGTGCAAACAGCTTGCAAAGGCCATTAACTTTAATTAATATATAAACGATTGTCAAATTAATTAAATTCCTTTTTTCTATCATTCTAGCTATATCTTTCGAGGACAGATAGGCTCTTTAATATGAGAATAAGATTTCTAACCTACTAATTTTAATCTAAATTATTCTGTTTTAGTTTAGTGTATGCTAGTGAACAGTGATTCTGGGAGTTCTTTGTGTGTGCCTGTTAGTTCATTTATTATACTAGTTTGTAGTTTTCAGTGTAGGACGATTTGTACGTTTTCGTTTTGCAATTTCTTTATATCATTTGTTTCGTGTAATTTATTTATGTAATTTGCTTATGTAATTTGCTTATGCTTGTACATAATGGTTAATCCATCTACCAGTTTGTACATGATGATTAGTCTATCTACCAGCTTGTTCAATCTCTTGGTTTATCTAGACTGGTTTGGAAAACCGAATTTCTTCACTGATATCCAAAAATAAACAATAAAAAAATAAGGATGATATTTGAGTCAAACAATAGTCGATTGTTTAAAAATGAGTTAGAACTTGAGACAAGTTTAAATTTAGACTCGAGTTTTATGTTGACTCTTTTGATAAATGAACGAGTTTGACTCGAGCTTTATTTGAAACTAGAACAACTATACTAACTTAAAACTTAGTAAATAAGTGGAAATTTATAAATTTTACAATAATTTGAACTATTCGAGCTCAAGTTGAGTCTCAATTCAGATCGAACTTAAAAATGTGTTCATATTTAGCTCGTTTAACAAAAGATCAAGCTTGAACCGAACTTTTTTCAACCTGATCTAAGACTATTAGACTCATATAACAACTCTGTGTTGATATTAATTAAAGCTATTTAATTTTTTATTTAATATTTTTATAGAAAAATTATTAATTTTCATTAGGATGATAATTTAATTTCAACTGATGGAGTTTAACTTTATAAAATTAGAACAACAAAACTTTATAAAATTAGAACAACAAAACATTACTGTATTATGTATAGGAGATATTTATTAAGTAATTAACCCAATAAACACGTCCTAGGTCAAACCTTGTACACAAACTTGAAATGTCTAACAATATACTCGTTGGCGGCACATGACAAGTGAGATCTCCTGTCTCCTGTTATATAGATATATACTCAAGTCCGATTGGAAAAATATATCACTTACATTTACATGCACATTTTTAAGATAATAAAAATTATATAATATATTAAAGAAATTACAGTATATTTATATAATTTTTAGCTATTTAATTTAAAAGCGTATACAAACAATAAAGTGACATATTTTTTTACACCACTAGATAGTATGATATAACATGTTCAATCAGTACAATTTTGAGAAATGCTAGTGTATAAATAGTGCAATTGGACTGATACTGAGTATGTTACACAGTACCCGATCTAAATGTAGAGCGACAGAGTCGATCGAATTGGATATATATATATATATGCTCATATTTGTAAATAGGTAAAATTCGAGACACTACAAATAGGATTGGTTGTCACAAATTGCACTCAGATTTCAGTTAATTCTTCAAGTTCCCTCTCTTTTCTCTCTGTTTGATCTGAACATCAACATGGTATCAAGTTAGGTTTTTTTTTTCCCGCTTCGCATCTTCTTCCTTAAATCATTCGATCATGGATCCACCTATTCCTGATCCTGATGATCCTCTGTACCTAGCTTCATCCCTCTGATAACCCTGGTTGTGTGTTAACAACTAAGGTTTTTGATGGCACCGATTTCTTTTCTTGCCTTCATGATACGGTTATTGCACTTTCGGCGAAGAACAAACTCTGTTTTATCGATGGTGAGCTTCTTTGTCCTACTCCAGCTTCTCTTCTCCTTCGTCGTTGGATTCGCTACAATGACATGGTCATATCTTGGCTTCTCAATGCCATGAACAAAGACATTGCCGACAATTTCATGATTTCTCGCGATGCTCGTCAGATCTTCCTAGGTCTGGATGTAAGGTTTTCGCAATCCAATGGTGCCCAACGATTTGCTATTGAACAAGGGATCTGTGTAACGGCCCGAATATAAATATTCGGGATACGTTTCGAAGGTCGGATACCTTCGTTCGGATGTTGCAATTCAGGTACGGGTCGAGGTTTCAAACCTCTAATAAGTCGAAGTCTCAAAAATACAATTTAAACGAAAATAAAGCGGAAGTACGGTTTAGATACAAAAGCCACGGCAGAGCCGGGTCAAAACCAAAACAAAGTGGGTGATTGCCATTTGTCAAGTTAGATTATATTAGCCGGATTCTTCGATTCGCCAAATGATTTCCCCGTCACAGAAGCATAGAGCAACAAGAGCGGTACCTAACACTATCCACGAAGTCAGACCTGGTGATCGCCTGCGGGTCCTCTGACCGCGCTGAGGCCACATAACATGCCTATGCCTAAATAAAAGATGACTAATGCGGTACAAGATTTAAATCACACTATCATGCCCCTAGTATATATATAATATGCGGGAAAGAACTGTAAAGGGCCCAAGACAATGCCAAGTGGCATATCCCATATCTCTGTATTTCCCGTACCCACTCCGAGACAAGGCGCTCGGCCTCAGCCGAACCGTAATAGATATATTCCCGTACCCACTCCGAGGTAGGGCGCTCGGTCTATGCCGAACCGTAACAGATATATTCCCGTACGGTCGTACCCACTCCGAGGTAGGGCGCTCGGTCTATGCCGAACCGTATCAGAGATATATATATATAGATCATACTCATTGACTCGATTGGGGACCGAAACGGTATAAAACACGAATGCCCCCATGACCCTAGTAAAGACTCTAAGACTCACAGATAACGGCCGTTCTGTTTCAAACACACAAAGTAAACACATGCTCAGTTCCATGCAATCCTAGCATGATACTACATGACATGCTTTAATATGCAACAAAACTACACATTACATGACACATCAGGCAGGAGGTCCAGGTTACTGAGTAAGTCCCGTAGGATACTTACCTGTTGATGCAGAACAACAAGATAACACAAGCAAGGGCCCAAATGTAAGTCCAAGCAATCCAAAAGCAATACACACCTATCATCAAGTCATTTCCATAAGCTACCAGATCAACATTCATACTCACGAACCCAAGTTCTCAACATCCTCAAAACCGACCGATAGTAAAACCGTTTTCCAAAATCTTTCCGATACGATCAAATCGACCAAAATCATTCTTTCAATCAAACCCCTTGATAAAATCATACCAACCATATTTTCAAACTCATAAATCCCGAATTAAGTCAACTCGTGTTCAAAATACTTTCTCAAATCATACTTAGCCAAATTCCGACATTAAACGTTTAAGCCCTAGAAAGCAATTTCCCCAAAATCATATTATAGAAATAATTCCGGCATTTTAATTCAAACATTATATAAATAATTCTCAATACTAAATCATCAAAATAATTCTAAGCTCACAAATAATACTTATAAATCAAAACCAACAACTCAATTTAAAATTCCCCACTCTCATACTTAAATCCTCATGAAATGCATCAATTAAAATAATCCAATCAATATTATTTTAAAACAAATAAACAATATATAAAGATTAATTTCCAGAATTTATAATTATAACCAAAACCCATAAAAATGATAATATTCAAATAATTTTACACTTACTATCCATAAAATCTCAAAACAATAACCATAATATATTTATAACCCAATATCAATTAATTTTACTTTTAAAACCTCTTTTAAATATATATATATATGTATATATAATAATCTCAGAATATATAATTATATATAGTCATTTTTCCAAAAAAAAATCAGAAATATAAACTAACACACAAATATACATTACATAGCATATAATATATATATATACAACCGAAAAAATAAGAAGAACATAACCCACACATTCAACCCAAACAAAACCCAACTCTCCACCCGGATCCGGCCCATACCCGAAACCCATACCCAACTCTGATTTCTCTAAAACCGGCCCACAACCAAGCCTTCTATTCTCCCCTCTTTATTTTAATCTGGTTTGGAGTTTCAGAAGGAAACTCAACCGGCCCCACCCACACATTCAGTCATCACCTTCAACCTCCGCTCCCTGGCTCGCCGCTAAGCTCCAGCTCCCTCGGCCAGCCGCTCGCTCTCCTCGCTCTCTCGAGTCCCTTGCTACCACGCTCGCAGCCCGTCCTCATCTTCCGTGCCTCCCACGCTCGCTCTTGCTCCCTCACCCTCCCCCTCCTATCGCTTCCTCTGCGCTCTCGACACTCTCTCTCTCACCGGCGCTCAGACAAGATCTGGGGGATGAGGAAGGGTTCGAGCAAGTTTCAAGGAATCGAAATGCATCACAAGGTTCAAGGAAGTACAAACAATAGTCGCAGGATGGTTAGGGAAGAGCTCACCGAAGGGGGGGGTTGTCTCGCCGGAAACACTCGACGTGGCTCGATCTGGGGTCGTCGGAGGTCTGAGGCTGATATTCTCGACCGTTCGATTTTAAGGGAAAACAGAGGAATGAGGAGAAGGTGGCGCCGGCGTTGTCCCCGGGGTGCCTCTGGGTGGCTGCTGGGCGTCGCCGGACGTCGGAGGTGCCTTAGCTGCTGCTTGGAAGGAAGGATGAAGGAGGAGGGAGTGGTGGGGTGTAGGTGTGAGCACCGAGAGAGGAGGGAGGTGGTTGGGGTGCCTCGTTGGTGCTCGATGGAGGTGAAGAAGAGGAGCTGGGGTGGTGGCTCTGGTGGAGCTCAGGGCTGATGGTGGTGATGGTGTGGTGGTGGTGAGGAGGTAAGATGGTGGCGGATGGAAGTGAGAGGGAGGAGAGTGTTGTGGGTTTTCTAGAAGTGGAATGAAGGGATAAGAGAGTGGGGTTGTTGCTCTGCTACATCACATGAAGAAGAAGAAGACAAATACTACTAGTTGGCAACGAGAGAGAGGGGGAGAGAGAGAGGGAAAAATAAAAGAAAAGGGAAAGGAAAATAAATGAAATTGGTCCCTCACAAATTCAAATGAGCGGAATAGACTCGAAACCCGCTCGCCCGATCGAATCCCGACTAAATCAAATATAAATAAGATTTAAATTACAAATCTCAAGATAACGAAATTAAATAAATTTTTGATACTCGGAGCTTAAATTAATTTTATTAATACTCGATCTCGAAGTCGAAAATCAAATCCCGTCAAAAATCCTAATTTAAATTGATGCCGGAATGATTTTAAAATCAAACGTACACTCGAGGACGGGTTTTCTCACATTTCCACCGATTGAATAAAATAATCATTTATTTACTCAAATATATTAATATAATAAAATAAAATACATTCAGTCCTTACATTTATCCACCTCTAAAAAACAAGTCTCGTCCCCGAGACTAAAATCATTTTAAAGCAAAGGGGATGAAGTTTCTTTAAAATCGGTGAGTCCGAGGACCATGTCCGAGGATCTTGTAATCGTCTCGGTTGCGTCTTCCGAGATTCTCACAACATCCTAGTCACGGTCGTGACATCCCCAATTGGTCTTGTCAAGTGTGTAATAAGCGCCCTTATTACATCCTCGCTTCGACTTTTCGGAAGTACCACAACTCTAAAAGCATTATAGCGTCCGACTAGGTCTTAGCAAGCAATCTATAAGCGCCCCTATAAAATGCTTGTATCCACTTCGTGAGACGTCATAATATAAATCCATTTCGTAAATTCTCAAAGCGCTTTATAAATGGAAAGATTGTCATCCAAATCATTGAAATTCTCAACTTCTTTAAAACCCCAAGTCAGCCCCCTTTTTTTTTTTTTAAACCGCTCGAAATCTTCAAATCCGATGTTTAATCAAGCAACTTTACACCAAAACAAGTCAATTCCTTTCAAACCAAGATTCCGTCAAAATCTCCCAAACACCAAAACAGCTTCTCGCATACCAATCAATCAAATTCAGAAGGTTGGAGGTGAAGTCATCCACCTCTAAGGGCTAATCCCATATTCTCTTCCTAGGTTCCAAAATCGAATTAATCTATCACTCTCAATTCAAGCAAGATGCATAAGCCATAAGAATGCATAACTGTATAACCATCCAATTTCCAATCAACGCATCACACAACAAGTCTCAACATATACCAGAGTAGTGCCACAAGGTCACATCAACATCTCCATATCATACTAAAGATTCCTACACACCAGTTTGAAGCAGCATCTTGACGAATTCACAGCTCCCTTCGACCAATCACACTTATTTTCTCCTCACTTAAGAGGAGACATAACGTTATATAAAATCTTCTCCTCGTATACCAATGGATTCCTCTACGAATGTTGTAAGTGTCAAGAATTCCAAAGATTCAAATCAAGGTTCTTCTTTTAAAGATCCTACATATGATTCGAGCAATCCGAGTCGTCACAATGGTAACAAACCACGACATCTATGCTCGCATTGCAACAGGATTGGTCAACTGGTTGATAGCTGCTACCAATTACACGGGTTTTCTCTTGGATTTAAGAACCAGAGCTCTGTAAATTCGGTGACTAATGATTCTCCGACCTCTGATTCTTCTTCATCTCAATTGCTTGTTCCTGGCTGCTGATCAGTACAATCAATTTCTAACTCTTCTCCATAAGTCTTCATCAACTTCGACCTCAAATGCACCTGCTTAGACTCCAAGCTATGGAAAATTTGCTAGCATATCTTGTTTTTCTTCTTCATTTCAAACTAATTCCTCTGGGATTATCTTTTATAAGTTCACTTGGATAATTGATACGGGTGCGAGTGATCACATGTGTCATAATCTAGATTTCTTTACGGATTTGAGTCCTTTCCACATCCCATTCAGATTGCTCTACCAAACGGTCATACTGTGTGTCACATTAGCTAGGACTGTGAGAATTTCTTCAGAAATCTCGTTATCTAATGTGTTTTCATCTATATCTTCAAGTTTAACTTGCTCTCAGTTCACAAATTGGTTGCACAGTTAGATTGCACAATTTGTTTTTCACCCCTGATGTGGTCTGGAAGTTGAACTTGTGAAAATTAACTTTTTGTCCTGATAAGGAACAATATACGTCAATAATATCCCTTACTTTTGCGCTTACCTCAAATGCATGCTTTTGCAAAGATTATTATATACCGTTCGCAAATGCTAAGAATGGTATGTATGGCATGGCCCTTTATGACCATAATTGAAGTCTGTTTTTCCTTTGGGCAATATTGATTCCTTGTGAAGTTCTCTGGCTAAAAGTTTCACTCACAAGATGAAGAGAACATATGATAGTTGGTTACTTTGACGAATGCCAATAGAAGGTATTTGAATAGTTTGATTTAAATATAATAGTTTGTGATATTATTGTTTTTTCCTTTAATTTTGGGGCTACTATTTATAAGAGCTCTCATAGTTTTAGAAATCGTGGTCCCAAGAGGAGATGTGTGGACCAATTTAACCCAATATCAGTGAGAATCTTGCGGATCTAGGTGCAGCGGGCAAGCTTAGCTTTTTTTTTTCTTGGGTAGGTTTTCACGATTTAAAAAACGTTGTGAGAGGTGATTTTGTTCGATTTATTGAGAAGGATTCTCGCAACTTCATCAATTGCAACATATATAAGAGGTATTTCTTACCATTTAAAATCGTGGTCGTTACCGTCCTGATACCAATGAGATGAGTTTATACATCTATATATTTGCCAATCGAACGTGTAATAATGATTCAAGAGAAAAACTAACATGTAATAATTGCCATTATATATATATAGTTGTACGTACGTATGAGAGAATAATTAAGCTAGTGTTGTAAAAAGTAGTACTAAAGTTAGGTTTTGATTATTATAATATAAGTTCTAACTTATACGAATGATTATGCAAAACCATAAGTTGTCTTTTTAAAAACGAATATATTAATTAATTTTAAGCTCTAATTTGACTTGATCTCCAATAATCATGCCGGTTAGTTAAAAAAAATAAAGATTAGCTGTTTAACGAATGCTTTTGGTGGGGTTTTAGTTTGTGGTAGCTAGGACTTGGCTTTGCCCTTAGATATTAATGAAAATTGAAAACCATACACCCAAGGAAGTTGCCCTTATTTATTATATCTCAAGAGGCATAGACATTAGCCAATTGACCGAGAAGCATTAGAATATAAAAATTATCACCTCTTGTTAGTTGCATCCCTTTCTCCGTTCATCTTCTGTCAGATTTGATAAACGGAGAAAGGGATTCGACTAAGAAAGCCCTAAAAGTTATAGTGGATTCGATGAATGGAGAAAGGGCTACCGAGCTTCCTTCCCTGGGCCAAATAATAACTTTAATACTTTATTGAGTCGAAGCATTAATAGCTTCAGAAAATCATACGAAAACACGTACATTATATTATAACATAAAAATTATCACCTCTTGTCCACTAAACCCGTTAGATGATCGAACCATTTCAGTTCAATGCGTCTTAGTCGGGTTTAGTGACAACCGAGCATCAACATATAGTTTCTTTTTATGATTTTCTTACTCGATCATCATACAACACTTGCATACAATATACGTATAACTTTACAATGGCTTCTCTACTTTTCAATTCCACTCTAGATGGCCACTTTTTCATTAAACAAAATATTTGACACTTTAAACAACATTAATGATAAAAATTTCTAATTTTATTAATTTATCTCATTAATTGTATTTGATTTTTAGGATACTCTATTAGGCCTAGTTTGGTTAGTCAGTAAAAAACCCATAAAGTTTAAAAACTCAGGAAGTAGGATATATTCATGTGTTTGGTTAACCGAAAGACACATGAATTCAACTTCTCAGAAATTTCAATTCTTTTGAATTATATTGTAGGAAGTTCACTTACTTAGGGGGACTAGGTAAATTCAACTTCCACCTTTTTTTAATGTAATTTTCTTTATTTTCTTATTGATATTTCTAAAAACAAAATTTAATCAAACAATTTTTTTCAATTGTTCCATTTTTTTCAAATTATTTATTTGCTAAATTTTAACTATTTTTCATTTTCATTTTTAATTTTTAATTTTTTAATTTTCAATTGTTCCATTTTTTTCAAATTATTTTTCTTTTTATTTTTAATTTTTCTATTTTTAATTTTTTAAAAAGTGTAAAATTTTAACTATTAACTTTCTCATCTATTTTCTTAACATGGCATTATCATCAACTTTTTTTTCTATTAATTGTATCCCTCCGCATATTTACATGAGAATATAAATGATTAGGAGTAATACGGAGTATAAAGTGTTTGTGTACGTGAGAGTAGTGTCGTAGTTTTGGTCAATGAAATTAATTAATTAGGGGTTAGAAAAAGGAATTGAATATTGTGTTGAATTTGAATATATATGCACGTACGAATACCCAGTCGGTGAATATATTGCTTTTTTTGATGATGAATAATAATATGCACCTACGGACCTATATTTATATCTAAATTTATAGTAATTATAATACCTATTTCTTTGATTAATGTTTATTTGGATGATGATATGATAAAGACATTAAAATTAATTTGGATTTACATGGTTCGGTGCTTTAAGATTTGATATATATAGTTGACTGAATTGAATCGATGTCGATCCATAGCCTCTCTGTTACTTTGACGTGCATTTTGTACAGAAATTAATTATAAAGGACGAATTGAAACAAAGTTTGATCTATCCACTTCAATCTTTTACAATGTTCATCCCGATTGTACAAATATCCGGCCACCGTCTATAGATATGTAGTGTAATCATTTAATTTTAGCAATCTAGATTTAGGAGTTGAGTTTTTCGCGGAATAGACTCATCATATTATATTATTATATACTAGTATAATCCCCGCGTCATGGCGCGTATTTTAAAAAAATTAAAATAAAATTATGTAAGTATAAAATTAAATAATCTATTACAAAACGTTAACATAAAACAAAAAAAATAGATTTGAAAAAGTAATTATAAAATAATAAAAATAATTATAAAAAATGTATAAAAATTATATGAGTTTAAGATTTAAATAGAATAAGTTGATTGAATGAAAATCCTAAAATAAATGTGGTTATAATAGCTAATAAAAAATGCTTATGATTTAGTAGTTAGATATAGCCTGCTTTATTAGAGAAATGTGTACAAATTTCATTAGTTAGTTTTTTTTTCTAGATTTAGTTGATTGGGAGGAAATAGTAAAACTAAAGTGATTATAACATATAAATAAAAACATTTCTCATTTAATAGTTATAATAGATAAATCCCATTGGTTAATTTTTTTTTAAAATTTATTATTTGAAAATTTATGTATATTAGGTGAAAATCCAAAAATTAAGGTTATTATATAAAAAAAATACTCCATCCGATCAGTAATATTTGATGCTTTAGGAGATTAAATTTAACTTGATCAACAATATTTGATATTTTAGAAGTAATAATTACACTCTTTTTTACTTTTGCACTAATACCAATATAATTTGTACTTTTTTCTGTAACCAATTACATTTGTGCATAATAAATGTGATGCGAGAGTAAAAATTACTTGATGGAGTATTTAGAGGGGGAAATGACATTTCTAAATTCTTGTGCATATCCTTAAAATATCAATATAATTTGTTGCTTAAAAAAAGACTTCATATATTTGAAACTATGTATTTTTTTAAAAAATAAATTGAATTAATCCCATTGTTTTAAAAAAGTTGTATGAAATAATATCATGTAATTAATATATAATGAAATAATACTATATAGTTAATATTACCTTTATTAAAAAAAGTTTTAAATTAATCTCATTGGTTAAAAATATATTAAGAAATGATGTTATGTAAATAATATTAGATAGTTTAATAATTACCATAATTAAATGATATTGTGTAAATAATACCTTACAAAAATAATTTTTTTTGAGGGGACGACACGTGGCGTAGGGGCTTTGCTTTTAATTAATATACTAGTACAGTTCCCGCGCCATTGCACGATTTATTTTTTAAATCATAATAATATGACAAATTAATATTGTAAAATTTTAATAAAAGCTAGTATAAAATTAAAAATGTATAATTTTATTGGTTGAAAAACTACAATTAATGTAAACCATTTCAGGTTGTTTCAGCTGGAAAGGTCCTACGAAATATACCCAAAGGTCTCCGATTCGAATCCCACCCCGGGTGTCCAATGGAGGGTTTACCTAGTTATTAACTTCATGGCCCATGAGATCAATCGGGTGTTAGTAGCCCAAGATATCCATGTAAATTCGAAAAACTATAATTAAATGTAATGATAACACCTCATTAAAAATATTTCTCAGTTAAAGAAGTGTATATATATATTTTAAAATAATCTTATTAGAAAGAAAAAAAATTACTATCACTATAATATTATATAAAAGATTTTAAAGATAATTTTATGAAAATCTCTTAGATGAAAGAGAGAATTTATAAGATATGTTCTCGTGCTTTTAACATTAATATTAATATTAATTCAATATTTTGCATTGGACAACTGGTGAGAAAATGGAGTATATAATGAAATAATGAATTGAAAAAAAATGACCAAAAATATCTTTGCATGTATTTTCTTAAAATGATATGTTAAATGAAAATTTTAATCTATAATCGTTAAACCAAAATCATACTTTGGATAATTTAATAAGATCATTATATTTTGATGTATATAAACCAAAATTTTGAATTTTTTTATGTGTATATAGATAAATTAATAAAATTTAATGAGCGTATATATATATATATATCCAATTATGCCTTAAGAATATTCTCTAAAATTAAATAGAATAACCTATAATAAATTATAGATATATATGGAAAGATTGAGATATATAGATAAATAATAAATAGGTTAATTGATTTACTCTAATAATTAATTGAATTATTATGGAAATACACTTACCTAAAATAACTTGGTATAAAATGATGACACGTGGCAAAATTGCTTCTCATTTAAAGTATAACTAGTACAGTACCCGCGCCATGGCGCGATTTTGTAAAAAATATAAAAAAATTAATATTATAAAATATTAATAAAAGTTAGGATAAAAATCATAAAAATAATTACCATAAAAGTATCACGGAAATAATTTTATATATTTAAAAAAAAACTCATTTAAATTAGCATATATAAAAATTTATAGAAATTTTAAATCACTCTTATTGGTTAGAAAAATAATAAAAACATTGTAACTTTTAAAAAAAATATCATTGTAAATTTGGTATTAAGAATATATATGGATAGTTAGTAAATGTGTTAAAAATAAAAGAAAAAAATTAATTTAAAGAGATAAATGAAAGAAGAAGAAATAATTAAAGGAAAAAATATTCGATTGGTTTAAATAGCTAATTAAAAACACGGCAAGGATAACATAGGCTAAAACTCTTATGTTTTAAGAATAAATATATAGATATAGGTATAGATATAAAGATTTACATATAGATTAATAGTAGGCATTAGATTGCATTCAAAAAAAATATTAGATATTTTAATTACTATAATATTTATCATGTAATTAATATATAATGAAATAATACTATATAGTTCATATAGTTAATATTACCTTTACTAAAAAAAAGTTTTGAATTAATCTCATTGGTTAAAAATATATTATGAGATGATATTATGTTAATAATGTGTAAATAATATTAGATAGTTTAATTACCATAATTAAATGATATTGTGTAAATAATAACTTACAAAAATAACTTTGCGTGAGGGGACGACACGTGGCATAGGTGCTTTGGTTTTAATTAATATATAGATAAATATAGATATAGATAGATTGTTCCAAGTATATCGAACAAACTTTTTTTGAAAAACAAATAATAATGAAGCAATAGTTTGGATGAAATCAAACACTGTTTTTCTTTTTCGGAAATTTCGCGAAGTATCCTCATGGTATTGCAATTTGCGCCGGGTATACAAAAGTTTGACAAATTTTGTGTGGTATTCCTGACATTTGGTTAGATTTCGCCTCGCACACTCAAAGGTTAAATTTAACCGACCAAACGTGTCTCCGTTACATTTGAATTAAAAAAAAAAAAGGCGAAAGGAAGACGAACGAACGAACACTGACAGAAGGAGGGAACTGAGAAGCGAGCGACAAAGGGATGGATGGAATTGGAGTGAATTCCGGCGAAACCACGGTGGATTGGACTGGAGTGGTGACTGAGCATGGCGACGCGGTGTCGAAGGTACTTCTGCCTCCTTACGTTTTTTGAAAATAAGGGTTTAGTTCCTGCATAGGTTTCTATTTTTTTTTTGGTAGAGAAGGTGAGAGTTAGGCTCTCAATAAATAAAAGAGAAAAGGCATGGGCTACACAGAAACAAAGCGGGGAGTAGCCCTTCCCCTAGCGTCTTCATCGATAACAGCAACAACATCTAAAGGCGGAACTAAAAGTTCATGAAAACCGAAAGGAAAAAACAAAGCAAGAGACGCGAGGGAGTCGGCGACAAAGTTCGCTTCCCTAAAGACATGTCTCAACCGGACCTCCCAGTCCCGGCTAAGAAAGCTCTGGCATTGCCGTACCAGGCTAGAAAGAGGGTGACAACCATCGACTCCATTCTCGACAAACGCTTTGACGAGCTTAGAGTCTGTCTCAAACACCACCTTCCGAAACCCTCTCTCCCAGGCCATTCTAAGGCCATCGGATAAGCCCCATAGCTCCGCACAAGGCACAGTGCAGCTGCCCAATCTCCGCGTATACCCAGCGATCCATCGACCCTCTTCATCCCGGATGACTCCCCCGACTCCAACATTCCCATCCTCCGCGACGGAACCATCAGAGTTCACCTTAACCCAGCCCATAATCGGCTTCTCCCAGCTAACATCAGTCCGCTTCTTCTCCTTAGTGGCGCTACCACTGGCCGAATTGCTCCAAGCATTCAAGTACTCCATAACCATGTTCCGGATGAACTGGGCCTGATTCACCTTACAGTCCTTGTTTTGGAAAACCCGATCGTTGCGCCACCTCCAAATCCACCATATAGTCGAGGCAAAAACACTTGCCCAATCCACCTCATTCCACACCCACCGCGGAACCAACAAGTTTTCCCGAATCCAGGCCGCAAATGGTGCATCGCAGAAGAACGGGCTGCTCGTTGGTGCACCAACGGCCTCCCACAGGCCACTAATTCTGTTGCAGCCCCTGAACAAATGGCTGAGGGACTCGGGCTGGCCCGGACAGACATTACAGGACGGATCCGTCGCGAGGTGTCGCCGACACCTCTCCTCATTAGTCAGAATAGCCCCTCGAAGGACAAGCCACATGAAACATCGGATTCGTTCAGGGACCTTCAACTCCCAAATCCTCCTAAAAACTTGGGAGTCATTGAAGCAAGTCCCCTGGGTCCCTCGGATCAAGTCGTACGCCGTCTTGGTGGAGTACCTGCCGTCCGGAGAGAGGCGCCAACACAACCTATCCTCCTCAGCCCCGGACTCATCCACACCGATAGCGGCCATTCTCATCAACACCGTAGCGGGGAGGAGGGGACTCAACACCACCCAATCCCAGCCATTATGATCAATCCAGTAATCCCGGACAATCTTAATCATCGAGGCCTCGTCCAGAGATTGCCTCACCACCATTCGCAACGGACCTTCGCCCAACCAATCGTCCTCCCAGAAGCGAATGCGCCTGCCGTCACCGATGATCCATCGAGCCCCAGCAGCGAGACCCGCACTCCAGCTCTGCAGCATGCTTGTCCACACAAAGGAAGTCCCCGTCACCCCACTCGACGGCGTTTGGTTGTACTTCGTCCGCAAGATATCGCTCCAAACATCCCCATCCTTGCTTGTTAGAAACCTCCACATAAGCTTGCCGGTAGTGGCCAGATTGAGATCCTTCATAGCGCGGACACCTAAGCCGCCAAGCTCCCTTGGATTGCAGACCGTACTCCAGTTCACCAGGTGAAGCCGCCTCCCGTCCTCACTACCTCCCCAAATAAAGCTCCTGCAAAGTTTGTCAATTTTATCACAAGTATCAGCAGGCAACATAACAGAAGCCATGGTATAGACGGGAATGGAAGATAAAACAGCTTTAGTAAGCGTAATCCTCCCTGCTAGGCTAAGATATTTGCCTTTCCAGCTCGCGAGTCTGGAACGGATTTTATCGATTAACGGAGTGAACGTATCCTTATTCACCCGCCTATGAAGGACAGGCATTCCAAGGTAACTGCCGAGGTCATCCGTCACCTCAAAACCGCACTCCCTTCTGAGCTCCGCCACCACCCCTTGCCCTACATTGGGGGAGACGAATAGCTTAGACTTGGTCGAGTTTACCCGCTGCCCTGAGGCCGCACAAAAACCATCCAAGATGCGTTGTATCACTCTCAGCTGCCCAACCGAAGCCTCCGCAACAAGGACGATATCATCTGCGAAAAGCACATGGGATATATTAGGACCGTTCCTGGTGAGCCTTGCGGGGATCCATTCCCCAATGTCAACGGCCCTGAAAATATCTTGGCTAAGCCTTTCCACGCAAAGAATAAATAAATAGGGAGAAATAGGATCTCCCTGTCTCAAGCCCCTCGTCGGCTTGAATTCCTCCGTCATCTCCCCATTGACAAGCACCCTGGTCGAGACAGAGGAGATGCAAGCCTCAATCCATCTCAGCCAAGCCTCCGGGAAGCCGGCATTCCTCATGGTCTCAATCACGAAATCCCAACGGAGGCGATCATACGCCTTCTCCAGGTCGATCTTGAGAATCATCCAGCCCTTCCGGCCCCTCTTCTTGCGCATCGAATGAACAAGTTCCTGCATCACAACGATATTGTCAGTGATAAGCCTACCAGGCAAAAAACTACCTTGCATTGGGCTAATGAGAGAGGGAAGAAGGGGTCTCATCCTGTTAACGAGCACTTTCGTAATGGTTTTATACAACACATTACAAAGGCTAATAGGACGGTATTGGGAAATCACTTCCGGCTTCGCCACCTTAGCCAAAAGCACGATGAGAGTATCGTTAAGGCCCGCCGGCAAGGAACATGTAGAAAAGAAGGTCTTCACACACTCCTTCACCGAAGTCCCAACCACGTCCCAACACTTGTGGAAGAAGACAACCTGAAAACCGTCCACGCCGGGAGCTTTGAACGCCCCCATCTCACGGCTCGCACGGCTGATTTCATCATCCATAACTGGTTCCACTAAAGCATCCCAAACAGCCTCTTCCAACAGCGGGAAGTTGCCTGGCGTCATAGAACCCGGATTCACCTCCTCGACCGGAATGGTGTACAAATCACGGTAGAAGTCAGTGATGTGCCCTTCAATAGCTTTAATATCCATGATGTCCTGGCCATCCGCGTCCTTGAGCATCTCAACCTTATTCCTCTGACGCCGAATAACTGTGGAGAGATGAAAGAACGTGGTATTCCGATCACCCGCGCGAAGCCATTGCTCCCTTGACTTTTGGAACCAGAGAAGCTCCTCTTGTTCAAGGGTTCTAGCTAATTCAGTTTTGATCTCCTCCTCACGACTAAGGGCCTCGGATGTAGCACGGATAGCAAGTTGCTCCTGAACCTCCCCCAATTGAGTTTCCAGTTGAGATTTCCGCTCGAAGATGTCGCCAAACGTGTCCTTGTTCCATTTCAATAACCGACCACTGAGCTTCCGCAGGGCCACCGGCGCTGGACAAGTCCTATCCCAAGAATCCTGGATCAGATCCCGGAACTGAGGGTGAGTCGCCCACACGGCTTGAAAGCGGAAGGGACGACGACTCTTCTTGAACCGTCTCGCCGGGTTAAGCTCCAACAGAATCGGGCAATGGTCGGAGCTGAACTTCGGTAAGTGTTTCACCGCCGCCTCAGGCCATTCAAATCTACCAGTGACATTGGTGAGAAAACGATCGAGCCGACTAGCTCTATAGGTTTCTATGAATTGGGGCTTCGAGTTCCTGCATATGTTTCTATGAATTTGAATCCTTTTTCATGGTGGACCAAATTTACTTTTGTCAAATTAGGGTTTCCAATCTTTTTTCAGGTTTGGAATCTCTGTTATATGGAATCTTTCTTCATCGTTGGATGCAAGTGATGACTAATTTAGGGTTCGAATTGGGGCTTCAAATTTAGGGTTTGAATTGGGGCTTCGAATGTATTGTTTATTGAGTTGTCAATATAGCTGATGTTCTTGTTTGTGGTTAAAATTCGAGATTTGAATTCTTGTTAGGGTTCATTCATGTTGAAAACGCACTGAAACTTCTTTGGAGTCAACTAATGTTCTTGGTTAGTCATAGAGGGAAAAAAATTTGTCTGCAATGTAACTTGTCTACAATGTAACTTGTCTGCAATAAAACTTGGTTTGTGTATGAGTTTGAGTTTTTGTTGTCTAGAATATTTTGTTTGCGGCCAACAACCCCGCGTCATTACCCGGGCAATCCATTATCATGTTTTCTGTCATACTTTTTTTGCTCTCATTACAAACATCCTCAATTATTCCACTCGGGACTGTCAAGCTAACTCCTTCCATGATCATTTCACAATCCTCCCCTACTCTCTTTTTAGGCTTCAACTCCCCCACACAACGATTACGAAATATGGAGGGAGAGAACCTGCAGTAGCAACACGCTTTTCCTCATTTTCCACAAACTCAGCAGTGCTACAGATTCCTTTTTTATGCTTCGACTGTGGTCATTTGTCATGTTTTCATAGGTTATCTTATTTTCATATATATTTTGATTCTATATGATAAATTTTAGGCCTATTAGCTCAAATGGTAAAAAAGCAATGTGCTCATTCACAAAGATGCGGGTTCAAATCCCACATAGACTAATTTGATTTGTTTTTATCAGACCTTCACTTTTATTCAAAGTAGAATTTTCAACTCGATTTGTCGTTCATGAACATAACCTACTAGATCATCATTTTACTTTTTATCATCGGTTGCTTTTGTTCTCATGCAAAAATCTAATTCAAGACCTAAAAATATTGAATTAATTAGGCAAGAATTTTAGTCTAGAAGAACTTAAAATGATCAAGATTAGAACTGGTGATCATTGAGATGTTTGTAAATGATATGATTATCTTGACTTCTTCAATTTCAACTTTATATGGACAATTAAAATGAGCAAAAATCTATGTATGACAGCAGCCCTCCAATGGAATTAATTTCATTCGTATTTCATGTATGACAACAACCCTTTGTTTGGGTATTTGCATATTTTTGGTAGCCTCTCACCATGGTGCTAGTTCTTGTACAATAGATATGATTAAACATACATCTCTCTCTTCTCGAAAAATCACCTCTTTCTAGTTTGTTTTCATAGCAATCCCTTTGCTTAAGTTTTCATAATTTTATAAATACTATGCAGTAGCTTGTTCATGACTGTAGCACTCTATTTTAGCCAAAATTTAATCAATTGCTTATATTTATGACAGTAGCCAATGGCAAACAAATATGACACTTTAGTTAGTACTAAGGAACTAATAAATACCTAGAACGAGATGCTTATTCATTTCTTGATAGATACAATTCAATAAGCTTATTTGAGATTCAAACCCACATCTTTGTGCATTAGCATAATGCTCTTCTATTTGAGCTAATAAGATAAAAACATTTGATGACCAATAGGACCAAAAATAAGTCTTGTTTTTCTTACGAATGAACAAACTTTAACACTTTGTCTTCCGACTAGGAACAACTCAATAACTCCACAACAAAATCAATAGCAATCAGCCAACACATGCAAACAAATGTTGAACAAATAAATAGCTCCAAACAAAGGCCACTTGATCCTAATACTTCCACTAGGATCGAAAATAATCGAAAGTGGGCGACTATGTGAATTCTTGGTTGAATTGAAGACCATTTTATCCTAATACCTGTAAGAGGCGTTTCATCAAACACTTGGTAGGCATATTTAGCTTCAATCAGGCTAGTTGGTACATCATTGCATTCAGTTACTACACAGATCTCCTTAACAGGCAACTCCACCAATAATTGATGTACAATCGGAGTTTCTACAAATCCATTGAACTCACCCAATAACGAGCACTCTTAATCTTGACCATTTCAGTCAAGAAATCAGGCAATTCATCCTCTTTTGATTCAATTACAAGCAAAGAAATATGAACTATCGTTGGATGCTCTTTTGCATCCTCAACGAGTTCCCGACTTAAGTCTACAACTTCAAACTACAACAATCAAAAGAAAAGTCATAAAATTGGGAAATTTAACAAACTTAGCCAAACTAATTAACAGTAGCAACTACAACCCCAAATAAACAAATTAAATCTCTAGCACCTTCAAATTTATAGATTAGGAAAAGCAAAAGGTTTTGGCAGAAAGCAACGTTGTGGGCATTTCTCTTCGAAACCCCCAAATTTGAAACCTTAATTTTCAAAAAATTTCAACTAATACCTTATTCAATTCGGTCTGATTCCTCCTCTCCTCGAGAATACGATGTCGTCTGTCCTTTCCTTGTTTGGTTGGCGGCCTCCACGTCCAAGCAGCTCACCTCCTCGATCCCTCAGTCGCCTTCCCTGAGTTAACTCTTCTTCTCTTAGTTGCAATTTCGCTCTTCACCGAGTCATCGGATTGTTCTTCTCTTTCGTTCTTCCACTTTTATTTTTTTTTAAAATAAAAACAAACGGAGCATCATTCATCTGTTAAGTATAACTGGGTAGGGTACGACACAAATTTCTCCTAAACCTGAGGGGTACCACATAAAATTTGTAAAACTTTTGTATACCCGGCGAAAATGGTCATACCACGAGGGTAGTTGGCGAAATTTCCATTTTTTCTCTTTTTTTATAGGAAAGGTTTTAGACATGGGTCAAACACTTGCTAGACTGTTAACAGAGAGTACATCTTTACTAACGAGATTTTGTAGGGATAGATTAAAGAGGATCGAGGAAGACACTATCATTCGAAATAAAGGCATTAACTCTATTGATGATCTTGTTGATTTTGCGGAAGATGTGGGTTGATTGCATTTCTTGAAAGTTTCCTGAGAGGAGGAGACGATTAGATATAAGGATTTTCGTCTCCCATGGTGAATGTTAGTTTTCAATGCAAGAAAGTCGTTGATAGTCGTTAAACAATCACCTCCTTCAACAGAAACCTAGAATGTGCCGAGCTCAAAGGCTTTGTGGAGAGCAAGATAGAGAGTCATAATCTCAACAACAACCATAGATGAGTACCCACACCGAGTGCCACTGCAAATCATGACTTTCCTATCGTGTCAAACCTGAAGAAGCATCACCTGAGGGAATTTTAGACGCATCCAAATTGATTTTAAACCAATAAACCTGTGGTTTATTCCAATTAATGTTTATTGTTCTCCTTTTCCTATCTGGTTTTGGGATTTAAACGGGCTTTTGATCTTCCTCATCAAAGTGAGTTTCGTCAAATTTCAATTTTGTTGTTGTTTCACGAGGCATTCCAACTTTGGGATTAAAGTAAAATTTTGGCTTTCAAAACTTTTTTATTTATTCTTATCCACATAAACCATCAGGTCAATACTAGATTGATCTTTTGTTTCTCATCAATTTTTCCAAATATATCGTTGTGATTTCTACTATTCTTTCTATTGCAGCATCAATTCTTGTGATAAGTTGGAGTGATTGGGTGCATTTGATGAATAGGTGGATCAAATCTTTCCGATATTGGGTGCATAAGGTGCATTCTAGTGTGACATACACTCATTTGTATGCAAGTCTAATTTTAGTTGGTAGTCCATCTAAAATGAGTTTTCATACGAAATTCTTAATTTTTGGGTGTATATCCATTTACAAGATCAATGCATAATCGTTTTTGTTAATTGAGATGCAAAATTAAGGACTAATCAATACGAGCTCACAAAACAGAAATATACATGATTGATTAGGGAGAATGAGAAATGAAGATAGGAAGGAGAAATGGAGAGAACATCTTTCGCATTATTTGAAGCGGAAAAAACTGAATTGTGCAAAGGAGTTTGATCCTATTTATAGGCATTTATACTGATGAAACCCCTTTTTAGTCTCTAGGCTTGAGATAACATCCGCGGACAAAATCAAGGAAAAGACACAAAAAGAGACCCATTGTCCGCGGACTGTGAAAGTCAGAACCTCTAAAAGGAGTACGTGTCTGCCATGCCCACTTATCACGGGTTGGTCCTTATTCACCACGTGGCAATCAGAATACAACATGTGTCAAAAGAAATTCCTATGACGTGTACCCTGTCCAATCCTATCAAACTATAAAATTCACTCGGATGGTGAGAAGAAAAGGCTTTTTGGAAAGGAAAAGTGAGGGAGGGAGAAAGAAGGATCAATTCACCCGCGTTAGTATTTTAGTTCCCAAATGATTGAATATCCTTCCTAATTCAACAGAAACAAAATTGCACAACGTATCAATAGAGGGGTAGGTATTGGGATTTAGATGTGAGGACGTTTAATAATAATCTCTGCCTTTTCTTTTTCATTTAGCCTTGATGAACCATAGATCAGAAGAAGAAAGTTTTGCTCTGGATGATCTTTAGGGTTCAGCGACCCAGGTTAAGATATTTAGGTCTGCATGTGACCTATTTATCTTTGGTAAGTCCGTTGAAATCCCCCGAATGATCTGGTCAGGTGTCGTACTGGATGATATTTAGATTTTAGCGGCCCATATCAAGATGGATGGGTCCGCATGGGATCTCTAGACCCCTGACCAATTCGATGTCACCTTCCGAGCAACTCGGACTGATCCAGGCCCCCCACTACGGAGTGGGCTGAATTCGTTTTTTGGTTTCATCATTGGCGATGTCTGTGGGAACCTTTTCACACTAAGAGATCCCCTAGCGGGCTTAACAACATCCCTTAAGCAACCCTAGAAATTTATGTACCATCATCATAAAGGATAACTATTTGGTATACTCGAAGAGGATAATTGTTGAAAAAGTTTCATACATGATTAGTACCATGGATTATGCTGCATTCGAAAATGATGAAGAAGCAGGAGGTCCTCCCGGAGCGGGGGGGGGGGGGATCGATGGATATTTCATCGTCAGTAACGCCAACTACAGATGGATATGACACACACTACCCCCATTTCCATCATCAGGGGTATGGTTACCCCGAGTAGGCATTTGATCCTTACCAAAAGGTCCTGTACGAACCCTACTACACAGGTGTCCACGGACCCTTCCCTCACCCTTATGGATTCATGCATGGAGGTGGCCCGGGACTCGGGCAATCAGTGACACTATATCACTAGTTTTTCCCATCAGGACCAACTCAGCGAGCCAGTGACCTAAGGACAGATGACAAGGAGCCATTCAAGCACCAAAAGGGGTCGGACGTGTCCTCATCTACAAGGACAAGTTCATCCCGCATGAAAGTTGACCAAGATGGGGATTCCATCCGGTCAGCATTCATAGTGGAAGTCTGTAGGGCACCCGTACCCAAAAGATGGACAGATTCAGGGCTGATGAAGTATGATGGCACTACAGATCCAAATGATCACTTGTGTCACTTAGTGATGTCAATGGGAATCAACGAATATAATGACGCGACGATGTGCCAAACGTTTCCATATACCCTTACCGAGATTGCCCTGACTTGGTTTACTAACTTGCCCTAAAATTCGATAAGCATCTTCGCTCAGAAGTGCCTGTACGAGGAAGAAGACTATGTTGGACCTTAATCCTATGAAGCAAGGACAAGGAGAATTACTGGGACATTTCTTTGCGAGGTTCACCAGCGTCATGGTACAAATCCCATATTTCAACAAACAATGAGCCACTATAATATTGATGGGCAACTTGGCTGAAGGAGGCTTCAAGACATTTTTTTTCGGAAGCAACCAACATCCTATGATGAACTCAGGGATCTGGTGTCTAGACAGATACACGCGGAGGAAGCAACTGCGTCCAGCTTGAAAGCCAACACCGATAAGTCATTCTTAGGGAAGCTAGCTTGAAAGTTTAAAAAAAGATAAAGGGAATCAGAAGAACTATGAGCACCAAGCAATTCGACACCCGCATCATTCCCATAGGGAGGAGATACACATGAACCACGAGCATTAGGCTCGGGGGAAGAATCGCCAAAAAGACCAAAGTCGCAACCCGAGTAGGCCCAAAAGCTCAGATGTGCTACCCCAGCACCAAGACCATGACCCATGGGGCTATTCTAGGCATGATCAGTACCAACACCAAGGTCGAGAGCACGATAATCATGGACAACTGCCTCATCACCATCCTCGGGGAATTCGGGGAAGAGGAAAGAACAAAGATCGCGAATGGTGGAGAGGGCGGCTTTGGCAGGGTCGGGCCCCTCAGGCTTAAGACTCCGTGAATCATGCCCCTCAAAACCGCCGACATGTTGAGAGAACTGCTGGGGTGCCAATTCCTAAACCTGATGGATACATCAACACCATTGCAAGAGGTCCTTCAACATCAAGGTCCAGTAACCAGGAGCGGCGATCTTATGAAAGGGAAGGGCGTCAACCCCCTTCATCTACTAGTTTGAAGAAATCGGTTTCCCTCCATACCGTAATAATTTTCACTACTGCTGATGCTGGGGAGGTCCGGATGCCACACTCTGACCCACTGGTGATACATGTATAGAGAGCCACCAAAACAGTGAAGAGAGTTTTCATTGATAAAGGATCTTCCGTGGATATACTATACTAGGAAGCTTTTGAACAATTGGGCATTTCAGCCTCAACGTTAAAGCCCTGTGCGGGAAAATTGGTCACATTCTCAAGGGACAAAGTAGAAGTGGTAGGAACAATTGAATTATCTGTGGTTCTAGAAACTGCACCTTTTAGACGTATGGAAAGCATCAGTTTCATAGTGGTCCGTTTACCGATTATTTATAATGCCATCATGGGGAGGGTAACTCAATTCAAGTTTCAGATGGACATATCCTTGTATCACTTTGTAGCTAAATTCCATCTCCCAACAGAAGGAATAGGAAGGTTCGCTGGCATTAGCCAGAAAGTAGGAGTTGTTATTTGACTTCGGTGAAAAAAGGGGAATGAAATCCTTTGTGTTAGCGAATCTGTCGTGGGCCATGCTGAAAAAAGAGATGAAGAAAGTTTTGAAAGTTCTTTCGTGGAGGATACCCAGTCGCAGATAGAAGAGGCGGAGTTAGAAGTTCGCCCACATACCCGGGAGACTCTAGCCGCAGATGAAAAAGAAGCGCACAGACTGTACACAGATCAAGATGAGGTAATCCACTTAGGGCAAGCACTTGACAGTTCAGAACGAGAGTGAGCCATAGAAACCATAGTTGGGTCAAGAGACGTCTTCTCCTGGACCCCCCGACATTTAAAAGGCGTCCCATCCACAGTAGCCTCACACACGTTGAGAATTCGTAATGGGGCTCGACCTATATCACAGTAGAAAAGGAAAATGGCCACTGAAAAAGCAAGAGCAGCCAAAGAGGAGACGGACAAACTACTCAGCGCCGGATTCATCGAAGAGGTAGAGGACTCTAAATGGTTATTCAATGTGGTGTTGGTCAAGAAATCTAATGGCAAATGGAGAATGTGTGTGGATTTCTCCGACCTGAATAAAGCTTGTTCAAAAGACAGTTATCTGGTGCCCTCCATAGATGAGCTAGTGGACGGGACCTCAGGGCATGAAGTACTGAGTTTCTTAGATGCATACTTCGGAAAGGTGGATCCAAATGGAACCCGTGGATAAGAGGGCTACTACTTTCATCACTAATCAAGGGAATTTCTGCTACCGAGTAATGCCCTTCGAATTGAGGAAGGCTAGGGCAACCTTTCAAAGGATTGTGGACATAATATTCTACAGACAAATAGGGCAAAATGTCTCAGTATACGTGGACGAGATTGTAGTAAAAAGTCATAGGAAAGAAGATCATGCAACCGGCTTGCAAGAAACGTTCGACTCATTAAGGAGAGGCGGTCTTTGCATGAATGCCAAAAGTGTGTGTTTGGGGCAGAATCTGAAAAATTCATGAGTTTCATGGTCAGTCAGAGGGGCATCAACGTCAACCCCAAAAAAGTGACATCCGTTCAGAATATGCATCCGCCATGGACTTTGAAAGAGGTGCAGGTCCTAAATTGAGTTGTCAACTATCTCAATCGTTTTTTTTCAAGACTAGACGAGCGATCTAAGCCTTTTTTGCTCTTCTAAATCTACGGGTGCCAGTCAGGTGGTCCCCACAACTTCAAGAAGCATTTGGCGAACTCAAGTTATACCTCCCAAGCTACCAACACTCTATCGTCTGGAAGGGAAAGGACCTTTGCAATTATACTTGTCAGTAGAAGTAATGACCATTAGTGGCGTCCTCACTGTCGACACAAAATACACAGCATACTATGTAAGCAGGATGATGCAGGACGCAGAGATGCGATATGAGCCAATTGAAAAGGTCTCCCTTTGCGTAGTATTCTCAGTGCGTAGGCTCCGTCTGTACTTACAAGGACATCCTATTGAGGCATTGACTGACCTGCCTTTACGATAGATTCTCCATTCCCCATGCTTATCAGGAAGAATGACAAAATGGGTAGTGAAACTATTTGAATTCGATATTTTATATCTACCAAGGAGGGCCCAACTCGCTCAAACATTGTCAGACTTTGTTGTAGAGACAATCTTTGAGGATAATCCGCAGGACGTGGGAGTTGAGTGGATAGTTCAAGTTGACGGCATAGTAAATCAAGAAGGGTGCGGAGCCGGAGTTGCCATCACCATCCCCCCCTCCCCTACAGGGATTCCTTGAGTTTTGCGTATCATTTAGATTTCCAGGCAACCAACAATGAAGTAGAGTACGAGGCTTTGACAGCGGGCATGGAACTGGTGCTAGTGCGGGGAGCCAGACAAATAAGGATCTTTACTAATTCAGAAGTCATTGTCCGGAAGATTGAAGGTTTGTACGAAGCCAAAACCGGGTTGCTCCCAAATTATCTCAGTAAAGTGAGAGCTCTCAAAAATTCATTTACCCGATTTACTCTGGTCGCGGTACCTTGAAAAGAAAATCAGCAAGCTGACGCTCTAGTAAAGGTAAGGGCCGCTATGCCTTCTGAAGTAGGAGAAAGACTGGTGTATGAAAAGCGACTGCAAAGAAGGATTCTGAATGATGTGTAATAGGTAAAAGTGGAGGAAGAGGATTGAAGATACCTTGTGGTTCAATTTCTCAACAAAGGAGAACTACCTACAGACAAGTTAATAGCAAGGCGGGTCACTATGCAGGCCGCCCGATTTACCATCTGCGGAGGAAAGTTATACAAAAGAAATTTTTACATGCCGGATTTGCTATGTGTCGCCACCAGGGAAGGCATGCGGATTGTTGAGGAGCTACACGTGGGAGTATGCGCTCATCGTCAAGGATGAAGAGCTCTGGCAGTCAAAGTCACCTGTCTCGGTTATTATTGGCCCACCAAAAAGGCCGATAACTAGAATTGCATGGTTAGTTGCGATTCTTGTCAGCGACATAGCAACCGGGAACATTTGCCCGTGATGGAGTTGAGAAGCATCCACAGTCCATGTCCGTTCGCCATCTAGAGGATGGATATACTAGGGCCTTTTCCAACAACACCGGGGCAGTTGAAGTTCATATTAGTCATTGTTGACTACTTCCCTAAGTGGGTAAAAGCAGAAGTCCTAGGATGTATAACAACTGAAAAGGTCAGAAAGTTCTTATGAAAAAACCTGATATGTCGTTTCGGTGTTTCCGAGGCAATTATCACAGATCACTCATCACTGTACAATGCTACAATGCTATAGTGCTACAGTGTACACATACACAATTGTTGCTGCCTACTAAGTGTTGTGTGTTGTTGCTGCATACAAACATACAATACACACCTACTGTATTTTTTTATGAAATTCGGAAAATATAAAAAATGGGTGAGAAGGGAGGGAAAAAAAGTCAACAGAGCACTCATTAAGATTCGAACATAGAATCTATGGGTTAAATAAGGCACTAGGCTTATACCATTTGAGCCAACGGATTTTATTGATACTCTATAGACTTCATATATATATATATATATATATATATATATATATATATATATATATATATTATATATACTAGTACTATCATTTTAGTATCGTACCTTTTTAAAACAAATGGTCTGTGTTAGGTATCTGACAAAGGGATTTGCCCGAACCGAACACCAATCGTGTAATGTTGTATTTTAGCAGTTTGTGTCATTTTTGTGTCGTATCAGGTTTTTCTGCACACCCCTAATTATTTTTTTCTTAAAAAGTGTGCAAATCTCTAAAATTACATATTTTAATTAACGAACGGAGTATTATAAAGTTAAAAACAAATTATTTTTAATGAAATTAATTTTAAAAACTCTATAAAAACAAATTATTTTTAAAGAAAAGAAAGCCATAGGGTTTTGAAAAAAAGTTGACAATGAATCGATGATTGATAAGTTGCATGATCGTAATCACTTCAGTTCTTAATTAGGGAGTAGCACTAGAGATTTATAGTGTGACCGATAATGCTGCAATCTTATGCATTACTTTTACTCGTCCACAAAAGTACAGTAAATATTTTCACTAAAAAAAAAAGTACAGTAAATATAAATGATTTATGGACGGCCCGACTTTTTAATCCTGGATAGATAAAGGTTCAAATTTTGTTTTTAAACCTTCCAATAAGGGTGTGTTTGGAGAAGACATTTTTATAATATAATTATAGGTATACATAATGTAATTATAACATTTACGTTTTATAATAAGTGTCACTTCACTTTACGATACGCATTCTAAAAATGTAAAAACTCTATAAAATATTATTTTTAATTAAATTTTTTTTACAATTTTATACTTGTTATTAACAATTACTCCCTAGTCCCTCCGTTTCATAATATATGTCCTTCTCTTTTCGACACGCTTTTTAATGAGCAAAAAACTCTATAAAATACTCCCTCCATTCGACAAAACTTGTCATTTTAGCTCATTTCACAAGTTTTAAGGCAATTAACAAATGTACTAATTTACCCTCAATTATTACCCTCCTTCTTTACTTTATCGAAAACTACAACTAACAAACCATCAATCATATCAAGGGCATTTTTGTAAAGTGAATGGCAAAATACCTACAATGACAAGTTTTTTTGAACAAAAATAACACCCTAAAATGACAAGTTTTGCCGAACGGATGGAGTATTATTTTTTAATTAATTTTTTTAATATAATTTGATACTTATTAGTAATAACTATCAAATTATATAAAAAAATTAGTTAACAAATTAACATTTTATAGAGTTTTTTTCTCTTTAAAAAGCGTGCCGAAAAGAGAATGACATATATTGTAAAACGGAGGGAGTATGAAATATTAAAAAGAATTGATAAAAAAAATTATATTTATAGAGTTTTTACCTCTTTAAAAAGCGTGCACTAAAGTCCAAACGACACTTAATATGGAACAGAGGGAGTACGCAATAGTAAATGTTTAATTAACATAGTTTATAATGTATTTTATTTAAAAGTTTTGTTATTTTAAATACGCTGTATATTATATACTCCATCCGTCTCAAAATACATGTCTTTTTAGCTCATCTAATTTTGTCAAAAATACATGTCTTTTTAGATTTAATCATTACACTTAACCTACTTTTTACATCTAATTATTACTCTAATTTTTACATCACTCATATTCCCCTCCTTACAAATTGAAATAAACAAATACTCTAATACCAAAGTCTAATCATTACACTTAACCTACTTTTTTACATCTAATTATTACATTTAACCTATGTCTTAATTCCCGTGCATAATCCTAAAAAGACATGTATTTTGAGACGGAGGGAGTATAAAATATACGATTTTTCTATTGTGTGTTCATGTGCACACATTAAAAGCTCAAAAAAAAAACTAATTTAAGTGTGGATTTCAATGCATTTATCTTAGAACATGTTTATCGGCAAGTTTCTAGTACTGATACTAGAATTAAATCGAATCTAAAATTGGAAGAATGGCAAGCATCCTGCCCGAAGGATACCAGACAAGTATCGATACTAAAAAAACATGATACAGTGTTTGTGTCAGTTTTTAAATTTTTTTTTCGAAAAATCAAAGTAAAACGTTGGGATTACACATAAAATGCATCACTTCAATGGTGCAAGCTTTGTTGCAATTCTGAGCACAAGGAGGACATGTGTCCTCATTGCATTAGTGGAGGGAATGAGCAGTATGGACTTGCGGGTAGTATCCAAAGGTCTTCGGTTCGAATCCCGGATGGTCGCTTTCTATTTACCAAAATGAAGGAGGGAGTGAGCGGTTGTGATCAATCAGCATTATGGATGGTTGAGATTTTCCCTGGGTGAAATTAAAATACAATTAAAATATGTAATTTTTGACATTAAAAATGTGAAAAAAAATAAAATTTTTAAATTTGTGTAACTTCTTATCTAATTATGCTAACCAAAACCAGAGGAAAACCCAGAAACAAACTGACACACATACTACAACTGCCCACAGATCTAAGATGTGGAAAAAGCCTCTTACGGGGCACTATAAATTAAATTTCGATGGTTTGTACTATCACTCGGGGGCTGGTACTTTTAGTTTCGTTATTCGTGACCACACGGGTATGGTGGTTTCCTTTGGCTCTGGTCTCTGCAACAAGTCTTCTGCTGTCTTTGTCGAGGCAATGGGTCTGCACATGGGTGTGGTTAAGGCAGTTGACTTGGGTCTCAATAATCTTCTCATCGAAGGCGATTGTTTCGTCGTTCATAAAGGCACTTCTGGGGGATTGGTCTTGCCCTTAGAACATCGAGCTGCTGATGGCTGATACTTCTACCTTTCTTCGTTCGCTCCTTTTCTAATGTTGCTATTCGTCATATTTTCAGGGGTTCGAATGCTGTGGTTAACAGGATTGCACGTCTGGCTCATAGTATCCCTGTCGATGATAGCTTCGATGTTGATCCGGAACTCTGTGTTCTCGTCCATTCGGACGCGCTAGGAAAGAAACCCGATCGTTGGTGGCTTTCCTAATCCTTATCCTGCTTCGGAAAAAAAAAATTGTCAAAATGATTAGTATAACCTCTAATTTTGAAGCTCTCGATAAGAATTATAGTGTGTGAATGTTAATTTAAGTAAAATATAAAAGCATTATAGTCTATTGAAACAAAATTAAAGTAATTAATTAATTTTTAAACATTCATAACTTTTTACTCAGACGTCGAATTAGGAGCACATTACCTTCTATGTCCCTCCCTAACTATGCCACTAGCTAGGGTAACGTGACAGAAAGTGTAGAATAAAATATAATGGAATGGCCCTGAATACATGTTTCACGGGAATCCACCCTTAGTTAACATAAATACGTATTCCGTACATAGTGGTCAATTAGAAAAAATTGCTCCGCTGATGAAATAACGTTAATGCTTTTCAAAGTCACTATCACAAGTTTTTCAATCATTAGCTGCCATTAGGATAGGTAGGTAGCTATCCGCAAGAAGTGCTTAAATAATTTTAATCATTAGATCAATTAACGACTTTAATTTTTCAAATGATATGAGAGGAGATCCTTCATTTTTTAATATTTTAATACTCTATTTTAAAAATCTTTACCCTGTACTTTTTTTAAAAAAAATTTATACGATAGGCAAATAGTAAAATGTCTTTTGACGAAGCAAAAATCAACTTTGGTCATCCCAACAAATGATACTCCCTCTGTTAATTAAAATTTGCTTTTTTAGAATGATATGAGAGGAGTATATGAAATACGGAGTACTAACTTTTTTCAAAATTTGTTTTTATAAATTTATACTCCTTTCGTTTGGAAAAACTTGTCATTTTAGGGTGTTATTTTTGTTCAAAAAAACTTGTCATTGTAGGTATTTTGCCCCTCACTTTACAAAAATGCTCTTGATACGATTGATGGTTTGTTAGTTGTAGTTTTCGATAAAGTAAAAAAGAAGGGTAATAATTGAGGTTAAATTAGTACATTTGTTAATTGCTTTAAAACTTGTGAAATAAGCTAAAATGACAAGTTTTGCCGAACGGAGGGAGTACTTAATAGTGACAAGTATGAAATTATCAAAAAAATATATTAAAAAAGTTAATATTTTATATAGTTTTTAACACCTCAAAAAGCGTGTGTGAATAGTAAAACATCAAGTTTTAATTAACGGAGGGAGTATGATACAAAACTTCCTATTCAAACGGAGAGTGCTTATATTACAAATACAACTAGCCTTTGCAATATAGACAACACTATGATTAGACTCTCCATAGCAATGTCTAAATTTGTAGTTGCTAAAAGTTTCTCTTATAGTCTGAATCCTTTCTATCGTTCGCAGGATTTCCCATGAAACATTGTTGGGGACGTCAATTATTTTGATTACACCCAGACTATCGCTTTCAACTATGATGTTCCATATTCCATTCTTGAGCGATACTTTAGTTTCATGATCACATACGCTTTTGTTTGTAGTACTGATCCCGATGTAATCTGTGACTAAAAAATATCAATAACTTGATGACCATTACAATCCTGAATAATTCTTCCAACACCACATGCGCCAGATTTTTTATAAAGTCATTTACATTTAGTTTGTAGAAGTCTCTTGGTAGGCGTTCTCATTTTGTAGAATTTAGAGAGGGATAAAACCCTAATAGATTGGTGGTAGAAGCCTCATATTAGAGAAGGCAACACACACTTATAATGTTATTATTCAACCCTTTATATAGTGATTACAATGCTTGGAGAATAAGTAATATAAAGATATCGAGAATCTAAACCTACCAAAGATATATATTTCTAACCTAATATAATAAGATCAAAGATTGTATCCTAATACAATCATATCTAATATATCATAAAATATATCTATCCTAATATATCTCTAACACATTTTGGAACTTGTATTTTCCTTTGTTTAATCTTATCTGGCTTGATTTGTGCTTTATTCCAATTATTGATATTGTTAATTATTTGTTGAATTATTTGTGTCAATGATTTTTATAGGCGTTATTAAAAATAATACTATTTCTCAATTCCCAGATCGTCTGCATATGAAACATAGCTGATTGAAATGAGTTTTATTTTACATTTTTACATACAATAATGATTTTTCAGAAAATCTTGCAGGTTTACAATTGATATCATAATGCGCTTATTTGTTGTTGATTCATATTGATCTATTAGATCTCTCGTTACTGGGCACTTGAAGAAAAGGTGTTGGGAATCCTCATCATCGTGGTTACAGAGGGCGCATTAGGAAGAAACTCTAGTAAAGTATCAGTTTAGCCTTACTTTTGTGGGCAACCCATCAATAGTTGTTTTCCATAAGAAATTTTTGGTTCTTGGAGTTATATTGAGCTTCTAGATCCATAAATAATTATCGTCACTTTGTGAATTGGGATTCGTAAGTTTGTGTGTAGATCTCGTTGAGAAAGTCCCATTTGAATGAGCCTTCTAGCTTATTGTTCCAAACCCTGCTAACTAGTGCTTCATAGACTAGATTAGTTGTACAATACATTTCAAAGCAAAAGGGGCACTTAAAAATTTTTAAAACATGATTTTTCAAAATGAAAAATTATAAACATATTAAAATGGGGGTTTATAATATGTATGTAATTTTTATAATTTTTTTAAAGATTAAATAAATGTGAAAATAATTAAGTGATGTAGAAAGTGTTATATGGAGTGTTGTAGAGGATTTGTATTGCTTTTTAATTGCATACTTGCCCATTTAGATTGTGATGGGATAATGATTTGACGAGGTAAACGGGTGATGTTGAACGTAAACATCTTGGAAGGTAGTCAAAATATCCCGGTGAGTCGGAACTCGATCAAGTCTTTTGTACGTGTTGTTATAAGCATTCTTTTTTTTTTTTGATAAGGAAATAATTCGAGAGTCAGACAGACTCGACACCTCGAGAGGCCGACTAAGTCGACAGACGGCGAACCGTCTAAACCTACAACGAAATACACAGGAAACAGGTGCAGTACAAAAAGTGGAAAGCACACAAATGCATAAGCATTCTTATTTTTCCTTCATGCGAGCCTGATGTGAAAAAAAAAATCTTATTATTACTATATCTGGTTAATATTTCTATTAAAAAAATATATTAGATGATAAGATTTTATTGTTCAACTGATAAAAATTAATTACAATTATCAGTTATGATAGACACCTAGGATGACATATGGATAAAAAGATTGGATTGTTGTGTGACATGACTTAAATTTATTGGATCATCATTAATTGACGTGATAAAAAAACCCACCCTAGATTGCACTAGATAATGACACATAAGCGAATTCGAACAGAGTCCGCCACATAGAAATTCACGTCTCGGTTTTAATATTATAGTGGAGTATATTGATATTGAATTGATGATTTGACTTTCAAGTTTAGAAGTAGGTCAAAACAAATTGGGTAAATTAAGAAATAGTGCGCCTATAGACCATCTATCTATATACCTTTAAAAATTGTGTCCCAAGGAACCTTAATGGCTCTCATTAAAGACATTCTCATTTTTTAATCTTTTACTTTTCCTTTAATTTTATTAATGTATTCATAAATGGATTATTATATACTGTTACTAACTTATGGAAATTTAATTATATTTTCCTAAATTTCTATGCTCAATAATAATGACCTCATTCACATCATTTTAAACCCCAATATATCATCCGAATAACATATATTCATATAAAAATAAATTAATTCTCAATCTTTTATATCTATACCTACCAAAGCATCATTACGATCCCAATTTATGGATTTGTTTTTGTTGAAACCGAATATTAAAATTCTATTTTATCGATATATTTTGTTAGTTTTAGAATTCTTAATGGAATTTAACATAATTCATAAATTAATTTTAATTTTCACCTAACAATTTCTAAAATGTAATTATATAAGTAATAAAACATATAAGTTAGTCCAAATTTAGATTGGATAATAATTTATTACTTTTTATGCCACTTTTTTATACACCGTATTTCTAATCTCCTAATTAAAACATGGTGAAAATTAATTAAGAAAATATTTTACTTTTGGTACCAATATATATCATGGATTCATGATTATCACCATATATCATTTATCACATATTATTATGGAGGACTATTATACGTGGATGAATTAGGGTTAATTACTTGCAACCATTAACATAAATTATTATCCATGCTAAATTCAAGACTCCAATGGCCACTAATTTGGACACTTTGAAGGGATATGAAACGATGGAAGAAAAAACAAACGGTTAATTAACTTCAATTTTATTGAATTGATTGCCATAAATTCAATGACCACCGTTACAAGCTCATCAACTACTCAATATTATATATATATATATATGTATATATATATATATATATATAATCAATGGAAAAGGGTGTGGGATCAAGTCTTTCGTAAGTTTCTTAAAAGTTAAAAACTAAAATGAAAATAGAAGAACAAGAGCTCATAAAAAAACTAGGGGAGCTAGGAAAGGAAAAACTCAAAGATCTTTTTGCTTTTTGGAGTCTACTTATTTATCTATACTTAATCAATTAGATTGGAGTGAGTCAATAATCGGTATGTATATACTCTCTTTTTAGATGAATTTATTTTATATGCCAACAAAATGCTTTGAAATTCATTTTTTATTGATATAATTAAGGTAAATTCCTTTAGTCTTTAATTTATTAAAAAATCATCAGCAATGAAAAAATCAGAGGAGAGTTGAACAAGAAATTTAAATTAAGAGTTTGGAATGGGAATCGTTGATTTTTTAAAAGGCTATCAACACAATTATTTCAAATGGATAAGAAATGTGATTTTAGCATTACTAGCTACTTTGACAAGTCTTTAAAATTTCAAACACCAATAGCTAGGCAAAGAGGTGAAGACACTGACCACTAACACTAAACCGATGGTGAGCCCGAATCAGTCATCGTAAGCCTTGAAGATGAAGATCAAGACACTTAATGAAAAAACTCATAAATACATTGTATTGGCCCGGCCGGCTCGATTTCATTCAACAATAGTCAAGTATTATTATATGTATACTTTTGCAGGATTCATCTATATACAAAAAATAGGATGGTAGAATAAAAGGTTTTAACAAGATTTCATTATTCGTTGTTTCAAAAGAAAAAAAACTCAAACCCACTCCATTCTATACACAATTAATTTCGATTCAATATTTATAATAAAATTATAAATTAAATTTCATTCAAGTATAAGATATCAAATTAGGACATAAACTATACTATAATATGTCATTGACAATCAGAAATAACATTATTTCTTCAAAAATAAAATATTGAACATACAAAAATAGGGTTTTATTTTGAAAATGCACCTTATATAATAGCGTGTTTTTTTTAACAAAACACCTTTTATTTTAAAAAACCAAAAAAAAACTTAAATAAATAATTTATTCAATCAAAACACCAACCTCTATTTTTCTGTTAAATGTTTCAATTTTTTAAAGATATTTTATGGCAATAAGACTATAACCAAAATGTTCTTATATAAATAATTTTTTGAAAAAAACACCATCTATAATAACTTTAATAAACAAAACAATTTCAAATTGATTATTTAATTAATAAAAATATTTTATATAATATAATCTAACTCCTTTTAAAAAAATACAAAGGCAAGTTGTTAAGAAAAAATATTATATACAATTCCTTTTTTTTAAATGTTGGTTAAATAATGGCATTTCGATTATAGATTAAAAAATATCACTGAAAACTTGAAATTTTAGTTGTAAAATAAAAGTCGATGCTTTAATTGATCGAATACCTTTTATTATATAAGGTGTTTTTGTTTTTAAAAAATTAAAACGTATTTTTTTATTAAAAAAATTATTTTACAAGGTGTCCTCTTGAAAAAAACCCATAAAAATATAAAGATATAATAAATAACTCAAACCAAATTATCAAGTATATAAAACCAAGATTTACTATTTGTACACATATACTGTTTAGATTAATCAATGTGATGATATAAAATAAGCTCTTAAATAGGCTTATAAAATAGCAAAACTTATATTTACGTTCCGTGCGTAACACGGAACGTAGCACGGGTATGCCTTGGCTAGTAGTGAGGAAAAATAGGTCAAATCCTATTTTTTACACTACATGAGAGATGCTCTAATTCACTCTTTATTTAATTAACGATATTAATTACTCAAATCCAATGCTGATTGCCTTGGATAAAATCGAATTTTTGATGCGACAAAACCTCAAAACGCATGCTATGCAAATGTGTGCTTTGTCATCAAGAATAAAACTTATCACATTGTTAAATCAATTAAGTATAGGACAATCTTTTCCCTTGTCTAATGATAAGATGCCACTAATAAGATATGAGGAGATATGAGCTGAGGGCGGGCAAAAGTTTCCACAATCATAAAGCCCTATTATTATCTAGATTAATTAATGCAAGTTCTAAATACAATCTAAATTTTTGTTGAATATACCGCAAATTTTTCGCAGGTTGCGAATCAGGTTATCAGAGCAACCATACATCTTCTTAAGTGAAGGTGGCAATCAGGCGATTCGGGTTGGGTTATTTAATTTTGGGTCATATTGGACTCGGGTTGAGTGAACAAACTGTCAGGCGTTGATTCATCTACTCCTCGTAATGTTACTAATGTGGATGATGTGACTTAATATGTTGCGATCGATGATGTTGAAATTGTTGATAGGCATGGTGTTAATGTTGGAGTTGATACTAGTGATGAGGTTATTAGAGATGATGCTATCGGTCGGAAAAAGCTCGACTTGATGATGTTACCATTACCAGTGATCCTATTGCGGAAGCCTATAAATGATTATGAACCTAGAGAATGTGTGGTTAAAGGTCTTTGTTAACCTTTAGTCCATAAGTTTTCTCGAGACAGGACAAGTCGAGGTTTTTAGGTTTTGTGGTGAAGTGGTTTGATGAATGAAAAGTGGTTGGAATATAGTGTTTATGAGGATGTTGCCTTTTGTTTTTGGTGTTATCTTTTCAAAGGGTCAACTAAAAAACATATACTTGAATGATGCATTTGTGGAAATTTTTTTTCCTAAGGATGTACTTGTAAGTGTTAATTCCGCCCCCTTCCCTCCCCCCTCCAGAGTTTCCCGACGCGGCCGCCACTGTGATGAGGTGATGGATTTGAAATTGAATCCTTCTAAGGGGGAGGATGATGTAACCCTTGACAAAGCTAGCTCGTGCGATGATTATGTTAGAGAAGTATATGATATGGAAGAGCTCCAAAGATGATAACAATAAGAAAATTAAAGAGGAGCTATTTTTTTTATCTCGGGCAACCCCACCTTTGACGAGAATTCAAAATCATCTACTAGGTCACACAATTTTTGCTTTTGGGGAGTCAACACCCATGGTCACCTTACTATAAATGACCTTCGACTCGACACATTTTAGTGTTATTTTGGAGACGAATCCGACCTTCTATTTTTTTTATCGGAGTTGGTGCTAGTATTTTTATGAATTATATATATATATATAGTGTATCATGTTAACAAATATGAGCCATTGAATTAAGAAAATCAACGGATGAGATTAAAAGTAACTTTTGATTATTCGTTGGTATTGGGAGATTATTCGGTGGAATGAAATTATTCGGTGGTATTGGGCGATTATTCGTTAGAATAAAATTTACATTTTTTTTTACAGATGAATAATTGTGTGAAAACAGACGAATAATCATGAACAAATAGACGAATAATTTCTGAGTACATGATACACGATAAAGATTGTGTACACCGGAACTAACCTCTATATATGCATGTTCCATCTATTTCTTGGCTAGAGTTTTCAACCAAGCTAGTCAACCCAAAGGGAGCCGGATGTTATGCATGTCCCAAAGCATTCTAGGCCAAGCTGTTCAACCAAATGGGTCAAACCATTTCAGCCCAAATAATGGCCGGTTTTGCTTGTTTGCTCCTACATTTTTTTTTTATTTTTTTTTTAAGGAACAATCCCACGGGGGACAAGACCAAAGAAAAATAGCAAGGGTATGTTCAAGCCGACATACAAGCCATTTTGATACATACAAAATGTCAAAAAATACACACAAAGGGTATGTTCAAAGGCATGCAGTCCTTGGACACCATAGCAAACCAAAATCCAAAATGGGAGTGTGTTCACAAGATTATTCTTTGTTGTTTTAATTTGCCTTATGTTGGTTGTTAAACCTCTATATATGTGTAAACATTTTTATTTGCTAGGCACGTTGAATTTGATTAATAATTAAGCCTTCTAACTTCTATTGATTTGGGTTAAGAATCACGTTTTTTTTATGACAGACTAGAAGTCTTGTCATCGATCCCGAAACGCATTACGACGGGAACACAGATCCTAAAACAGTAAAACTATACATAATGATCTCAGAACGCATTACGACATGACTTAATTTTTAAAAATAACTAGTACGAGGCTCACGCTTAGGCTCGAGTAGAAATGATTGTGATTTAAAAAAACATAACATTTATATATGATTTTATACGTGAATGGTGAGGTCATTGGGGTGGTTAATTAGTCGGGGTATAATGATTATAATAATAAAGTGACGGTTACAATAATGAGATGTTTAGTACATAAGAGTAGGGGTTGTGAAGAAATGGAGTGAGTGATGTGTGAGTGATGTGGCGGGATGACATGGATTAACTTACAACGGAGATGCTTTTTATTGATTCATTTAGTGATGTGGAAGCAAGTGGTTGATGTAGCATGGCCCAGACTTCGTTATGTGGAATGCACGCTTCTGGTGATGCTAGGTGGGTTGAGGATGTTTTAGGTTTAGTAGTAGTGATAGACTTTAAAATAATTTTCATCAAACTATTTTACTTTTGTATTTTTTAAAATATAACCATCAAAATAATTATTATGGAAAGTAAAATAAATCCAAAATCTTTTATAGAAAAATAAGAGGAGATTTCACATCTAACTCTCTAACAAAATTATAATATACAATCATGATATATCTTAATTTTAAAATTTTATTTTTTTTAGAATGTAGATCCTAATAACCCTGCATTCATAATCAGAAACTATCATGGATCAACGATGTATCAACTAACATATAAGACAAAAATACTTAAACAACAGTTAAAAAATAGAAGACGACAACCATTGGAAATATTTTTCTCCCAATTGAAAGAAGTCAAAAAATGCTTCTACAAAAAAAAGGGGTTTAGTCAACCTCACAAGTTCAAAGAAAAAGGAGACAAATAGAAAAAATGGAACAACTCCTGTCTTTCCAAAGAAATTACCTAGGACAATAGCAAAAACTAAACATATCAAACTAGCAGTCTTAAATTCGGATTATTTCCACAAAGTAGCATAGACAGATGAAATAGGAAAATTGTCAGAGAAATTAAAACAATAAAAGGAACATTAATAATAAAAAAGAAAAGAAAATATCATAACAGAAAGACAAAATGACTTTATGAAAAAAGTAAAAGTTCAAGAGAGGAGCTCGAAACGATAACCTTCTTCAAGAATGCATTAACCTTATAAACACAAAGATAACAAAAATGGACAATGTATACCTGACAAGACCTGTCAGAAATGGAGAAACAAAAAACTCGATTCGGCATGGGAAATAATAAATCTTCAAACAACGATAAAATTCTATTAAAAAAATATATTGGGGAATCGTAAGTCCTACTGTCGTTAAAGCAGTCAAAGGCTTTTTTGCATTTGGCAAACTCTTGAAACAATTAAACCATACTTTTATTACATTGCTACCGAAATGCATAAATCCTTCCAACACGAACCAATACATAACAATTAGCCTTTGCTCAACGATCTATAAAACAATTTCCAAGTTATTGATAGAAAGAATGAAATGATAGGAAAGCTTATTCACCCACTACAAGGTGTGTTTGCATCTAATAGGGCAATTCAAGAGAATGTATTTGCTGCACATGAAATCTTTCACTCTTTTCGCTCACGACTAGGAAAAGAAAGCTAAATCGCTATCAAATTAGACATGGAAAAGATCTATAATACGCGTGGGGAAAAAAATAGCTCTATGAAAACATACTAGTTAACTCCTCAATCAACCAAGACAGACATGCATGTTGAATCATAAGAAACTATTACATTACAGTACTAACCAGGTTTAGCAAGCGAGCTCTTGCAACTTTACATCAAACCAAGATGACAGGTTAGAATAAAGGGAAGAAGCCGACAACCAGAAACAAAACGCACCATCCAGATGCCAACGTTACTAGATTACATTCATTTCAAGATCACCATCATAGAAGAGCATAAGCTGCACTGGTATAGGTTCTTCGGCTTTCTTTCTGGTTAACAGCCCAATTGAGAACTAGGTAAAACATAGCAGCACAAGATAATACAGCATCTCCACTCATCTTCATCTTTTGGCTGGTTAATCAGATAGAAAATATCAGCAATTGCTCGAGGCTAATTGAAAGCAATCTTGCAAAGGCATAATCACAAGTTGTCCAGGTTGCAGTTATCACATTCTATATAGTATTTCAATATAGATTCATCCGAAGATGCGGAGACATGTAAAACTCAAAAGAAAACAACGACAAAAAAAAAAGATTTGAACTTTTGAAGTAGTGGTTTGGAAAAAAAATCCAAGAGATTCAGGTGAAGCTGGATATCATATTGTGGGAAGAAATCCAGAAGAGAGTTTTAGACAAAAAAAAAATGCTTTTGTGTAAATATTAGAAAGTCAGTACTCATCAGCTACTGAAAGGAAGATATATGAAGAATTTTTACTTTAGTTGCCATCAGCTATTGAACAGCGCAACATAATCGGTGAACAAACTGAGGATTTTTTAGGCTTTGTCATACCTTTAGAGGTAAAACGAGGAGAACGCCGTCGATGGAAATCAGATCCAGGTGAACAAACTGAGGATTTTTTAGGCTTTTCAACTGTTCTGTTGGATTCCCTCAGGGGCTCTGGAGATTCACTCCTGCTTTCAGTTGAAAGCAAAGAAGATGGTGCAGCTATTGATAGTACAGCAGCATCCTGACGTGGAGATGCTAAGCAGGGCGTGTGTAGAGATCCTGGGAAGCAATTATAAAACAATAAAAGAATAAATGTTTAGAAATGGAAGCTCTAACCGACGACAAAGCTTATCATAAAGAAAATAGGAAGAGAAATATGCATATGTCATATTTGCCAGTCTGGGAAGAGGAGATAGATTTGGTATACCTGAAGCTGATGCTTGCTGGAATCGCGCCCTCATGATTCTGACAAACTTGAATAGGCCATTAGTTTTGTTCAATTCATCAACTAACTCTTTAATATCGTTTAACTGAGGATTGCAATCAAGCACTGTGACATCAAGCAGAGGAAGCCAAATCAAATGTTGGTTTCAGTTGAGAGAACTACCAAAGTAATTTTACAATTTTTTAGGCACAAACAAACATCACTTACAGCTATACACATTGTTTTCATGACGAACAGTGAACGAATACTCCTCACTTAAGCGTTTCCTGTTTATGTTGGTGAATGTGAATGTCACCCCTAGACCAATGAGAACAAGTAGTTTAGAAACACAAGACATACGAACAAAAATGAATACATATTAAAAGGATCAGAACTTACCATGTCCACCTTCAATGCGTAGACCAAGGACGTTATTATACCATGCACATGCCTCTTCGATTTCATCTCTATTTCCTGTATCCTGGTTGATCTTTTCCTCAGATGCAGCAAGGGCTTTTGTAATGACCCAAGAGGAGATAGGATAATATGAGAAAGAGCTTGCTTTGTATCACTTTCAATTTTATTGAAAATCAGAAGCAATTGATACGAGTATTTCAATCTTAACAACAGAAGGAAAAGTGACAAAATCAAAAGATAAGATATTGAGCAATAGGAAAGGAAATGAACCAATGATGGGGGCTAATATCTTTGAGATTAGTTAGACGATTGAAGGGGTCAAGTTCAAGTCAAGTTCAAGCCATATGAAATTCGAAATGAAACTAAAGAGTACGGCTTGCATCTAAAACCCGAACATACCTTCCAACTGTTGCGATATTATCCTCTCATATTCATTTTTTCGGTCCTTCAGGTCTTGCAAAGATCTGTTGAGCTCTTCTACCTTAGCTTTCGTTACAGATATAGAGTCCATCATTGCCATCCGCTTCGCCTCCTTACGCGTCTTCACTACACACAATTGCGAGGATAATAAAGATTTAACAACAAAATCACAATCAGTTTCACAAACAAGCACATAGATATGCCAGAATTGTAGCATCAGACTTAATCATAATAACATAAGCCAAACTGCTCAGGAATGAACCTGCTAGAGCTTTCACCAGCTGGTCCTCGGATTCTCGTAACTGAGTCTTAAGTTCCCTTAACTTAACTGCAAGTGTTAAAACAGGAAGCAACAACATAAGACTCCTGTATAAAACAACAACAACAAAATTGAGTAGATTGATTTCGAGCAAAATCTAGCTAAATCTGCCCTAATTTTCCTACATCTGAAGTCTTTATTTAACAGTCATCGGATCTATCGAGGCGCCACTGAGAACTCAACCCATCGAGAGGGCCAACAAGAAGGGTAAGAGTTCGAAGTATCAACGGTGCGAATAGATGCAGTTTTTTGTGCCTTTGAAGACGCATTCAAGCTGGAAATGATTCCCAATTCAAGCAAGCGGGAGCCAAGCAGGAACAATTTCAACTCATATCAGTCGCAAACTCGCAAAGTAAATCTCAAACAAAAGAAGAAACCCTAATCAATGGCTAATCAAATCTTAAACACCGAGAACTATTTGGAGAAATTAGTTTGCCAGAGCTTATCCTTTGCGTTTCAATGTCCAATCCCGACGATAAAGACAGCCAATTTTGAAGAACGAGATAAAGTTGAGATTTTTTTTTTTTTAAAAAAAAAACCCTACTTCAGTCACATCCCCAAAGAAAGAAGAACAATTGAAGAATCCAAAAGAGGATAAAGCGAAATAGAAGTAAATTTATGAGCGCGAATTAGCAATCGAGAAAGAGAGGAGGAAAGACAAAGACGGACCTTGATTATCAACGGCCTGGTCGGATTTGGAGTTTACGGATTGCAGAGAGCGGCGGAAGGAGGAGAAGGAAGCGGCCATCCTTTCCTGTTGAATCTCGATGTCTCTGACGCAGACGCTGCGCAGCTCCGCCATTTTCCCCTGAAACGATTCCTCCATCTTCGTCTCTGTGTGTTCAAGTTTCGGGGAGGACGAGATCCGGAAATGCGCTTAGCCCGCCATTTTCCGTCTCTTTCAACTCGAATTTTTTTCGCAGTAGAGATATTCAAACTGGGCCTTCACTTGTTAAAGGATAGGTTGATACTGTTTGCACTTTGGGCCTCTTTGGTCAGTTTTATAGTTTAAACGTTAAAAGTGAAAACCGATTGGGCCATTTGCAGAGAAAGGTATCAAATTGAAGAGGAACTGGAACGAACAGTGATGCCTGGCTAATGGAGCAAGGCTTACAACACTATCTCCAGCTCTTACACACTTGCAATACCCGTAGCTTAGTTCGCCATGGCAAGCAGCTCCACCTTCTCTTCCTCAAGAAGGGCATCTCCAACGCCCTTATCACAGTTGGAAACCGCCTTATCCAAATGTATGCAAGGTGCGGTGGAATGGAAGACGCACGGAAGCTGTTCGATGAAATGCCCCAGAGAAACTGCTTCACTTGGAACACTTTGATTGAAGGTTACATGAGATCAGGGGAGAAGGGCAGGTCTCTTGAGCTGTTCTACTCCATGCCTAACAGGAATGATTTCTCTTGGAATGTGGTTATCTCTGGTTGTTCTAAGATGGGTGATCTTGGGTTGGCCAAGGACTTGTTTGATCTCATGCCTAGCAAGAATGGGACTGCTTGGAACTCTATGATCCATGGGTTGTTGAGTTATGGTTATCCTAAAGAAGCTCTGAAGATGTTCAGAGAGTTGGGGTTTGATCCGGGCGAGGTTTCAAGCGTCAGGGATGGATATGTGTTGGCTTCTATTATTGGTGCTTGTACTGATTTAATGGCGCTTGATTGTGGGAAGCAGATCCATGCCCGAATTATCATTGATAATGTGGATTTCGACACTGTTTTGGCTAGTTCTTTGGTGAATATGTACTGTAAATGCGGCGATTTGGATAATGCATCTCGGGTCTTGAATGTGATGACGAAGCTTGATTCCTTCTCTGCGTCTGCATTGATCACAGGATATGCAAATGCTGGTAGAATTGATAGTGCTAGAAGGATTTTTGACAAAGTAGATAACCCATGTGTTGTTGTTTGGAATTCAATGATTTCTGGTTATGTTTTCAACGATTCGGAGGAGGAAGCGTTGGCTTTGTTTACTACAATGAGGAGACATGGGATCTTTGAAGACTGCTCTACTTTATCAAGCATTTTGAGTGGCTGCTCGAGTATTGGAAATCTTCGCGTTGGAAAACAATTGCATTCCCGTGCTGGTAAAGCCGGGGTCTTAAAGGATGTGATCGTTGCGTCTGCCCTTATTGATATGTACTCCAAGTGTAAAGCTCCAGCTGATGCTTGCAAATTGTTCAGTGAGCTCGAACTCCATGATACTGTTTTGTTGAATTCTATGATTAATCTGTACTCCAACTGTGGGAGAGTTGAAGAAGCAAAGCAGATCTTCGACGCCATGCCACGAAAAACTCTGATATCTTGGAACTCAATGGTGGTGGGCCTGAGCCAAAATGGCCTTCCACTTGCAGCATTAGATCTATTTCGCGAGATGAACAAACTAGAACTTCGAATGGACAGATTCAGCCTAGCCAGCGTGATCAGTGCTTGCGCAAGCATATCGTCCCTTGAACGTGGCCAGCAGTGTTTTGGAAGAGCAGTTGCCATTGGCCTAGATTCGGATCCAATCATCTGTACCGCACTTATTGACCTCTACTGCAAGTGTGGCTTTGTTCATCTAGGAAGACGACTGTTTGATGGCATGGTGAGTCCGGATCTAGTGTCATGGAACTCGATGCTCGTGGGATACGCAACAAATGGTCATGGTAAAGAGGCCTTGAGCTTGTTTTCCAAGATGAAACAATTTCAACCAAACGAGATCACTTTCATGGCGATATTGTCTGCTTGCAGCCACTGTGGACTTGTGAAAGAGGCACGGAAGTGGTTCCACTCGATGCAATACGAGTTCCAAATCACACCTGGGTTTGAGCACTACTCTTGTATGGTTGATCTCTACTCGAGGGCTGGCTGTCTCGAAGACGCAATGGAGCTTGTAGAGCAGATGCCATTCAAGGCAGATGCAAGCATGTGGTGCTCTGTGCTCAGAGGGTGTGTGGCTCATGGGGATAAGACTCTTGGGAAGAAGGTCGCAGAGCTCGTTATCGAGCTAGAGCCTGAGAACTCGGGCGCATATGTGCAGCTCTCTGGGATGTTAGCTGGGTTGGGAGATTGGGAAGGGTTGGAAAGAGTGAGAAGTGTAATGAGGGAGAGGCATGTAGAGAAGAATGCTGGTGTTAGCTGGGGCTATACCTGAAAAATTTATCTTGTTGAAGAATTCATGAGGTAAATTGACAACTGAACTTCCATTTTTGAATTCATTTAAATCCATGGTTCAACTTCAATTATTGAATAAAATTTTCTTAATCACAAGTCAATATCTTGTTTTTGTATGCAAACTTGTAATTGGTGAGGAAATTGTTCGATTTGAACCATTTATTAAGTTTTTGCATTCATATTTTATACAGATTGCGAAAAAATGTTACAAAATCCTTTCCACTGCATCCGCACCTTGGTTCTCGATGAGTACGATTCACTGTCCTCGTTTCTGCAGGAAGATGATCCAAACACCATACTAGTATACTACAACTGCAGGCACCTAAGTTGCAGCCTTTGCTGTTGTTGTTTTCGGAATCTGGTGCCTCAATGCTTGCAATTGCTTTGTTTGATTTGCTCTATTCTTTGTTTTCAGTTTCTGTTTTCTATCTGCTTTTGGTTAAATTTGTTGGGATGTATGATACAATAATGAATCATCCATGGGTAAAGTGATGCCTTATGAAATTGATACTTGATTACTTATATTCCTTGTGTTTTATTATTGGGCTTCCAGGGCCGCCATAGATCATTGCTGGCAAGTAACACGCTGATCTATCATTCACTCGCTCGCTTCACTCTCCAAGAACTTGTCATGTTCTTCCATTTCAAGGCAAGTAATCTGTCTTCTCTTTGCTTTTACTTTTCATTTGGGCAAGTAATTTCTAAATCGAATTCCTGAGTATTATATAATAATATTGATTTGTGTAGATTTATTGAACCACATTGGTGATTCGAATAGAAAGGGGTTTCTTGAGTTGAGTTTGATACCACTGACTACAATACATAAAAAACTCAACTGTCAATCACATTGTTGTTGCTGCACTGAGAGTACTAACTAGAAGTTCAAGGTATGCAACATTTCCCAACTTCATGAATGATTGGTTTTCTTGTTCGTTACCGACTAGGTTATCAACTTCGTCTAGATAGTCAATTGCTAATAATAGGAAAAGAGAGTACATTTTCCTCCATGTTTGATAAGATAGAGTGGGCAGTAAGATAATTGGTGTAGTTCTTTTTTGCGCTTGTTTGGATTGGTTGTCTTTGTTGCACGACTAAATTCTACGAAATCTTCTCTTTAAACTCTCTAATCCTTGCACAGTTGCACCAGATGTACGTCGAATGCTGGTGAAGCCGCCATGTATGGGGATTTCCAAAATTCCACAATTTGCAACAAGGCCAGCTGAATGGCATTCCTAATCTTTGGAGTTGTAAAGTTCATAAAGGATCAATTTCCTCTCAGGAGATCGTTCACAGCTTGGACAAGGTCTTCTGTGAGAGATCAGGGTTTGTTTTTCGTTTCACTCGAATCTCAAAGATGTTCAGGCAACAGGATCTAGGGGCCATGATGTACGCATCCTTATAACTCCAAATATTTATTTCAATAGATAAATGTTACATTCATGATTCTTAATTACCAACAGATGACCTGAAAGTGGATTGCAGATGTTCAACAGTGCTCATGTCAAGCTGAGAGGCCTTAGCAAGCACATCGACGGAAACAGATGGGGTTGATCCGAACGTTGCATTAGCTATCGTTACTACACCAGGGTTTTGGCTGTTGAATACGACGATGGCAGTAGGCAGTAGCGGGCACTTTCCCAAGGTTGAGCGTTGGCTTTCTGCTGATGTTGCAAGGCAATTTTTGAAGCTACAGGATATGTTGATCTTTGACAAGCCAAGTAAAACTGTCAAATGGTTGCTACTGCAAGCGAAATCAGCTATAGACAAGCTGAAGAGAGGTAAAAAGTCCCCTATCGGTGATGGACCATAAAACAACAACAAAATATAAGGAGAATAAGTTTTGCGTTCAAAAGACAAATCTCGACCTTATAACCAAAAACAAAATAAAATGTTGTGATAATGCATTCGCTTTTCATTTCACTGGGAGATCGAGATTCTTATCTGCTTTGCTTTTTTGAGTCGGCTTCCGTGTCTCACATCTTCGGTCGGGCAACAAAGTTGATGATCATCTCACGCATTTGGCCTTGGAGTCTGATTCGTCATCGTGGAATTCTCATTCAGAGTTTGAAACTTTCGTCCATAAAGACGCTCTTGTGGTACAACCGTGATTGACAACCTAAACTATCGCCTGTATCCAAAAAAAAAAAAAAACTTACAAGGGTTGAATGGTAGCCTCTTTACAAATGGTTTATTTTGAATAGTTCTTTAAAAAGGAAAAAGAAAAGGGAGATGTAAAGCAGTGTGCCAATGTGGGAAAGGCAAAGGAGGGCTTAAAACGCGGCAAAAATAGCAAAAGGTGAGACAGACATCTCTATTCTCCAACCCCGCAATCTCATCATCGTATACTCTTCCAGCAGTCTTCACGGCTACACTTCCACGCTTCTACTTCAACTCTCTCTCTCTCTCTCACTCCGCCGATTTGCCACCGCCACCGCCGACGTGGAGCGATCGAGGGGGGGAAGTGTTGGTGACGGCGTTGAAGAATCTTGATATACTCTTGGGATCTTTCTTCCGTCCCAAATCCTGGCAAACGTAGGCGCCGGCGGCCTCAGCCTCAGGGCAAGATCCGCATTGAAGCCCGACGACTTCTCCGGCGACGGCGAGGACCGCCTCCCCAAGCCCTGGCTCCTCCGCCGATGGCTCTTCTCTTCCATGTCCTTGTCTTCCGCCCTCCGCCTCCTCCTCTGCCTCCTCCTCTTCGCCCTACTCGCTCTCGCCTTCCACTCTCTCCCCGTCGAACAGGTCTTTCTTCTTCTTCTCCTTCTTCTTTTCCTATTAATGCGGTGGACTGGATTTGACCAACTATCAATTGGTGGACCGAGATCTTGGATATTGTTTATGTTTCGATCTGAATCATCTTGTGCTTTTTAGCTAATATATTAGGGTTTTTTCTTTGCCGATCATTTGGATTTGTTGCTGAATTTGGCAATGTATTGCTAGGTTAGCTATCTTTGAAGTCCTTTTTGTTGCTGTAGATCTGAAAGTTCCAATTACGCCGACATGGAAATTAATAATTATAAATGCTCGAATTGCTAGTGGGATTAGCCGAGTTAAAGCCATTTTCAATAGGATTCGAGATTGAGGAGAGAGACCTTATAGGGTATTGATGAACTCGCCAACTTTGTTTGGGAGTTAGAGGGTGTAACGGGGTTAGAAAAGAGTGCTGCCAAATCCAGTTTTGTTCGGGAGTTGGAGATCTTAATCTTTAGTGGATTCTTGACCTGAGTGAGTTGCAATTGGATTCATGTTTGTAAAGTTTCACATGATTTTAAGACTTCAAGATCTGGCTTCTGTAACAGCAACTCTTCTTATGTTTTGCTTTCTCTCTAGAAGGCGCTAACAACATTGTTTTACCATTTGCTTTGTTATGTTGATAATCACTTAGTTTTCGCATTGCTGCTTTTGCCTTTGTTCCTCAATGTTTATGGGGACTTGATCGTCCTACATCAGCATGCTGAAGAACTGTGATTTGCAGTATTTGAAGGATTTCTTGATTTGGGTTAAGGAGGATCTTGGACCATGGGGTCCACTTGCGCTGTAAGTAATGATTTTCTTCTGTATGCCATTAATTCCATCAAGTTTTGACCTCTGGGAATCTTTGTGTTGTTAATATGATATCTATGCTTGGAGAAGCTTTCTATATATCAGGGTTTATGCTCCAATTTCAGTTATTGAATTCAATATGCTCTCTCAGCTTTAAAATTTAGTTCCAGAAGGGTACTCACATTTTTCTCTAGAGACATCAGTTTATGTTTTCCATACTAGAAGAAGTTAAGAATTTGCTAGTAGAGTGCAATTAGTGGAGCATCTACTAATTAGCTCTGTAGAATTTTAAATGTGGGTAATTTAGGAAGTTGAAGGACTTTTTATGTATATAATAGAACACAAGAGCGTTTTTTTGGATCACCAGAATAAGAAGAGAGGCAAAAATGTTGGAATGTTTGAATTGTTATTTTGCAAGATTATAGAGATCAGTCACTTCCACTATTGTATGGTGATGCTAGGAGCTTTTACATTTATATCATTTAATATGTCTTTTGAATGTGCTTGATGCTAAAATGGATAATGCTGTCCTTACAACATGCATTTAGTTTCCTTTCATATTATTATTATGATACTTAATGGACTTTGGTCAAAATTTGATCTCTGGTTTACTTCTGCCATTGCTACAGGGCTGTTGCTTATATTCCACTCACGGTCCTAGCAGTTCCTGCCTCCGTACTTACGGTACGAATTATGCTCTCTTGTAATGTCCTAAATCTTACCATCTGCTATGTATTATTGTATTGTGTTCTCTTTTGTCCGCTCATTATAAGTTTCTTTTCAGCACATATTACATTATAACTTATAAGCTCCCTTTGTTTTAGTCATTCTAACTCTCCTTCGTTTGCCCTAATATGGGACTGATATCACCCATACCTAATATGGGAATTTCATATTAAGTATTACGTATCCATACCCTATACCAACCATACCTTATAAGTTCCTTATCAGCCCCTTGTGGGAATTCCATACCAATACCACTCATAGTCATATCTGTTCCTTGTGCTGTTACATATACCAATTCTATTCAAACACACCCAAAATGAGAAATAGTTTTGTTGATTAATTCCCTGAAATATGTCTATTGGCCGCTGCATCTACTTCAATTCTTTGAACAATGTTGATTAGTTTATTTTAAGAACTTCTATGAGATTATTATTCATGACCAACTAGTTTTTTTTTTGGTCACTGTCTACGTGTACATTTTGAGCACTACATCTGTGTTCATTATGGTATATATGTTATTTTTGCTGATAACTTTTTCTAGAAGAGGTCATGTAGTCATTGTTTGCAAAAAGTTTCATCCAAAAGACCGCTCCATAATTTAATCATGTAACTGTTGGTAAGGCATCATTCATCAGGCACACAAATGTCTTTTATGTGATTTATTCCTATTGTTGGTAAATGGTAAGGCGTCAGTTATCAGGCACACAACTTTGCGTTACCTCATTATAATCTGAAATGTGAAAACAGTTAGTATCTGCATACATGAATGCCCCTTTTGTTTTCCCTTTCCTCTCTGTCTTTAAATATTTGGCCAAGTTATATCTCATGGTAATGATTTTTTGATGGAGGGTATCTTCTTGTGTAATCTTATGCCTCTGACCTTTTACACTAAATCTTTCCTAGTTAGGAGGAGGTTATCTTTTTGGACTGCCTGTGGGTTTCTTTGCTGATTCAATTGGTGCCACTCTTGGTGCTACTGCAGCCTTTACTATTGGCAGAACAGTAAGTTTCACTCTATGAGCTGAATGTGTTTATAGTTTTTTTTCCCACAATGCTGCATTCTCTTTTCTTCTAGAATAACCATTCTCAAGTTTCATGTTGATTTATTTTAAAACTTTACCTACTTCTACTGCATTTTTTATTGATAAGAAGATCTATATCTGAGATTCTGAGGATCTGAAATATGCTTTTCTTGAAATATGCTTTTCTTTTTAATTCTTACCAGATTGGAAGATCTTATGTTAAGTCAAAGCTCAAGAACTATCCAAAGTTCCAGGCAGTCAGTATTGCTATCAGAAGATCTGGTTTCAAGGTATGAAAGTGAACCAGTTTGGATTTTGTATGAATATGACAAGTAATAGTTCTCATGTTGTATCCCTCAACTATTATTATGTGGCTTCCTCAAAAGAGCTGCAATCCTGAGTCAAGGCATTTATTTACTAGTATAATACAAAGCAGATATAACCTGAGTGGGGAATCTTTTAGTATCTCTCCACTAAGTCATGAGCATGTTCAAGAACTCAAGGCTATGAATTGTTACTTGTGCTATTGAAAATATGAAGATCTTGTCTGGCATATGCATATGTAGGGCAATGCTTTTCAGAGAGCTCTGATAACTTCTAGTTTGCCTTTTTAAGCTGTCCAGTTAACACTGCCCTCTTTTGCCTTGTACTGCAGATTGTTTTTCTACTTCGTTTGGTTCCCTTGCTTCCCTTCAACATGTTGAATTATCTCCTTTCTGTAACTCCGGTAAATATTGGAGCATATATATTAGCAACATGGTTGGGAATGATGGTATGTATCCTTTCAATTTTCCCTTTTCTTCCTTAATGTCTCTTTCCCAATCAAATTTAGAGGCTAATCTTGATTCACATTTGTTTTTATTACAGCCAATTACATTTGCCTTTGTATATGTCGGAACAACACTAAAAGATCTTTCAGATGTCACCCATGGCTGGAATGAGGTTTCAACAACTCGTATGGTGAGTGGGATTCTTTACTCATGGATAGAACCATGAATGAGGTTTCAATTGCTTTGTATTGGTGTTCTTGGTTTCCCGCCTTCCATTTCACTTGTGTAGATCAGTTTAGATTCCACAGTTGGTCAGCCACCATGTCATTCTCTGCACAGGCAGCTAACTCTATCTGTGATCAAACTTAGGATATCTCCATACAAGTTATCTCTGACTCTGCTGTTTCTATTTGATGCAGATCTTTGTTGCTTTTGGTCTCGTTGTATCTGGTAAGCTCTTTTAGATTATGTTACTTTTCATGTTAATTCTTCAAGTGAATTATGTAAAATTCAACCAAATCATCATCTCTCATAATGGATTAGTTATCCCCTAGATATTGTTTTTGAACAACGCTTCTCTTGTGACTTGCTTAATATGATAATAATGAAAATCATGGCAATGGACGTGTGGATAGAAAAGGTTACAGCACAAAAATTGCTCAATATGGATATATACAGCCATCTAGATATACTTCAGTAACTGTAGTCATCATCAATATGGTCTAGTCTAGATTAAGGTTGGGGTAATTCTACATGCAGTACACAATATTGCCAGCATGCAGAAAGTGCTTGTAGAGTTTGTTATCCAAGAAAGGTTGGGATAGTGCTTCTAGAGTTTGTTATCCAAGGGAGGTTGGGAATTGGGATAGATTAATGAGATGATGTTGGTATTTGTGTTGGATGAGTATTTAATAGATGAATTTTCAGATATTTAGTTGGAGCCCTTGGATGATGGAAGTGCAATTGATTGCCCATTTAAACAATTTTTGGATTGGGTTTGATGGCAATTCTCAACTCTATTTGTACAGGCTGAGTGCCCCAACTGAGGTTTCCAACTGATGATGGTCTTTTATAAAAAAAAAAATTGTTAGAGAACTGGTTATATGTTTGTAGAAAATAAAAATTCTATAGTTTGGTTGCTGTTTTCTCTTGTTGAGGTCTTGCCAATAAGTTCCTCAACGGCAAGAATGCTGTCAATATTTGTCTGCGTACGCAACTTTCCCTGGGTGTTGCTTGATTGTACATGATATCTTGTTTGACTGTATGTATCACAGTTCCATACTTCCGGTCTCAATCTACCCTTATCTGATTAAGTTGTTCTTTTCAACGTGCTTTGATGCAGCGGTTCTTGTAATATTGATAACAAAAGTAGCCAAGGCTTCCCTTGAGAAGGCATTATCTGAAGGTGGCAATGATGATGATGTTTTCGGTACTTCAGATTCTATGAAACTCCCTGTTGTCACTGATCCTTCAAATCTTCATATGCCTCTTGTAATCAAGATTGATCCATCCAATGAGCATCATCAAAGTTGAGGTACTTGTGTGAATATTTCATTCTTTTAATCCTTCCAGTAGACGTAGACACACAGTAGAGAAAATCAACATGCATGATTGAAAATTTTTAGATGCAGGAAAAAATGTTCCTCCCATTCCCACACATACCAGAAACTTACAGTTTGTCATCGCACCGGGATAACTGTTTATCCTAGACCTGTTCTTTTTAGTTACAGGCTAAGTGAGATTGACAGCATACCAGTTGGGTTTCACTTTGCATATATCCGAATTCTCCTCTACTTGTTAGCTCGCGGAATCACTTTATATAGCTTTCTTATTCTCTAAGCTGTGCTCATAGTCAGCAGTGTCTACAGCCTTTTTGCCATCGTCAGGAATCGTTAACTCTACTACCGCTGCCTTCTTCGAAACTTGCTCGTGCCTCCTATACTAGTGGGAAAGCCAAGCTACCTATTTAGATGTATATTTGGTTGATGACTTGTGTAGCTGTATAGAAATTATACAGGGCGTAGAGCTTGACCATATTAGACTTTAGAGAAAAATATCATGCAGATATGAATCTCGCAATGAACAGCTCGAAAATTGCCCCAAACAATCTAAAACATAACAATATAACATCTGTTTTTTTTATTATTATTATTAGTAGACGGAAGAACCGTCTAAAAAGCATAACATACAACAATATATAACGGTGCAAATTTAGGCAAATGCATTCTTAAAAAAAAAAATGAAACCAAGCAAGTCTAAATCAAAAAATAAGTGGGCAGACAGAAGAACTGTCAAAAAATCATAACATATACAATACATAACGGTACAAACTCAGTCAAACGCACTCTAAAAAAAAAAAAAGAAGCAGGTCTAAACCAAAAAACAGGTCTAAACCAAAAAATAAGTGGTTCCCTCCTTTTGGAATTCCATGTGTCCAAAATGATTACGGAAATGGCAAAAATGTTATAGAAATATGACAAGTAATGGAGTAATCAACATCAAAATTATATGATTAATGAACATGAAGTGGAAAGTGGACTACACCTCTATCTTTTGTATCCGGTTTGCTCGTGTTCAATCAAACAGGGGCTAAATGTGAATCAGTGATTGGCCGAGCAAAAGTACAATTATTGTTGTCAATTGGATTTGATCTTGAAAAATATATACTCATTACTCATCTGTACTATGCAATAAGTTACATTTGCCCTTTTTTCTTTTAAAAAAATCGAAATTATGAAAGTTCGAAAAACTTGAAATTCGAGAGTAATAGATGTATATCACAATACCAAAAGCCAAAAGCCGGTGAATTGACCGTACATATAGTAGTCTTATTGGATAATCTCAAATATGGAGTTACAGAGTAATATATATACATCGTTAATTTTTACTATTTTCATCACTAACCACTGGAGAATCTTACGGTGACTTAATTAAGTTTAGTGGCGAGTAGCAATTACAGTTTTTTTTTTAAAGAAAATTTATTGTTAGATTGAGTGAAATCAAGGAGCTCACACTGAACCACATATATGATTAGTACTAATTTTACTATTTTCACCGCTAACCACTGCAGAATTTTAAGCTTCATTCGGTACCCACAGCCATTTGAACCAAGTAATCTCGATCAAATTCCTTTGAAAATGAAAAGAACTACTGTGTTCTTTTTAGTTCACCATATAGGCCACTAGCTAGTTTCATATGCTTAGTTCTTTCCACACTTTTGTATTGAACGTATATTAATTGTTGTGTTCAATACTAAAGTTATAATTCACGAAAAATTAAGCAACCATTAACCCTATAGTACATTATATATGTGATATCTACCGATCTCTACAACTTAATCTACTATACTAGCTAGCATCACCTTCGATTCCCCGGCATCCAAACTCGACCTATTCGACATGTAAACATTCGATCAATGTGTGGTTTCTTCGTTTTTAAACATTTCCATTCGCTTTGCCTTTGGAATCCTCGCCTTCGAAGCCCACCGATGTTGTTGTTGCAAGCTCGAGGTCATCTTCGAGGGTAGATGACGCCAATTGATTCATCGTCTTCGTCTCCTTCATTTTGCCCCATAGCACGAAGTAGAGGCCTGCCACAATCCCTACTCCTCCTATCACACTTCATGTTCAATTCATTTAAACCAAATTTAGATTACAAACTATAGTGTCTCACACCAAATTTAGATCACAAAAATATGTTACCTTCCAAGGTGTAGCTTCTCGTCGAGTATCAAAGAGCTCGTGATTGCGGCTATTATAAGCATTAGAGGTCCGAATGCTGAGACGAACAATGGCCCTCTCAAGTGTACACACCATGTAGTTATCGCTACAACCACTCCAAAAGCGATTCCCTATACATTGATACGTATAAGGAGATTCGATACATAAGTACTCGTACGTACATTATCGCTCTACTATAAGTAAAGACACGAATATGATGATCTTGTAAACTTACCGTGTATGAAACCGATAGGAGTCGGATGTTCCACCCTAGCTTCCAGTCGTCCCAGTTGCGATTAACGAACAACGCTACGACAAAGGATTGGATTAATGCCATAAAACTCATCAAAGCCGCGCTTGAATAGAAACACGGATAGTTCTCGCTCATCTTGGCCTGTACGACATACCAACCCGCGAATGCAAGGACACTTATTAGGCACAAGAAGCCTCCAAACACTTGATTAGTACCGCCTGGCTGAGGCACCGGAGCCACGGATTGAGCATGGTGGCTAAGGAGATCGATGTTAGTCGACCAGAGGTTGATCTCGCTTCCTTTGTAGAATGTTAAGACCATTGCACCGCCTATTCCTACTAAGGTTCCGACGAGCTTTGCCTTGCCTGAAATTGTGCCTAGTGACAACTTCTCCAACCTCGAGATATTAAAAGAGAACATGATACACAAAGTTTGAAAGATTCATCTTATAACACAAAAGTTTGATGTAACTAAACAGAGTGACAGATATAGCTGGTACCCGAAGCAAACTGCTAGAGTGTAGGTAACCGCAGGAATGAGGTTGGACATTGCACTCGTGAACGTCACCGATGTTAAAACAAGACCTTCCAACACCAGATTTTGCGAAAACGAGCCCCTATCATTTTCATTCATATGGCCAAAAGTTGGTATCACACTTACAAGTACGGTTGAGTGTGAATTGAGGAAACTGAGCTAAAAGAGTAAGTGACATTGACATACCCAAGTAGTCCACATAGGAATGACTGACCAATCACAGTCCATGTTAATTTGGGTCTGTTTTGCCTGCATTAAGTAATTACACATAAAGCAATCACTCTTCAAGTTATAAAAAAAATCTTCATTTTTTTTAATTCTGAGAGAGGAATTAATAAAGAAATATTCGATTATTGATGCATAAATGATAGGCTAAAAACCATTCCGGAATGATTCAGTCGAGAAGGACTTATGGGTAGTAGTATAGTACTAAAAAATCGTTGATTTGAATCCCGAATGACCGTTTTCTATTTATCAAAATCAAGATATTTCAAAGCAAAGAAAAGAAAGATAAATGAAACCCTAGATTAGTGCTAATGAACACACATCTATGGCTCTATAATCTATATATTATAAGTAGCTAGGTGTAATATACATAGGTGGAAAAGTGAGCAATATAATACAATGGGATGGGGTAAATAATACCATGGGAGTCCCTCAATTAATAGTGAAATTTGACATGTCAAATTTCACTTAGATCATTAGATGATGTGATTTCCCACATATAGAGAGCATTACTATTGGTCTACTAAATTAATGCATTCAAGCTGTATACTTTGATTATGAAACTGTTTTTTTTTTATTACAAAAAATGACGAAACTAAACGGTGAAGTCAGCCTAATTAAGTCATAATGTTAGCTAAAATGCAAATTGATTTAACTACTCAAAGGTTTTCTAATATGTGCACTTGAATGCACATTCAAATGTCCATATTAATTATAAATTTTTAAAAAAAATTCTTAATGCATGAGTCTTTAAGATTTATAAACAAAATGCAAAGGTTTTCTATCTTAATTATAATGTATGGACACATGTTAGAAAAATTCTGATTAAAATTAAATCAATTCAATAACTATTAATTGTTTCTTCAACTTCGATGTACAATAAATATATGAAAGAAGAAATAGGTAATCAAGTTTGATCTTCCAACATCAAAAAGGGTTGAATTTGTTTCTATAATTATGCAGTTGGAAAATAAATTAAAACTGCCTGCATGATTTCCTCCAACTGCAGTTTCAGAGAAATTAAAGGATAACTACAGCAATGCACATTAATTCAACATTAAATGTTTTTTCTCCCAACACATAAATAGGAGTAATATAAATTTGTTGGAGTTGAAGGTGAGTTGGCAAAAAAAAAATTCCTCTCTAATTTTAAATAGAGATTTCAACAATTTTGAATGAGGTAATTAAGCCTAGATAATTAAACATATAATACTTTTTCACAAAATAATTAATAAATAAAATTTGGATATAGGATGCATGGTTGTTTTTGTTATATATATAAATTTATCATATGCACATGCATTTGGTAGCATTGACGATTATTAACAAGCTATAAAACTTCTTTATTAGAACTATTCGATGTGAAATAATACCTAAATGGAAAAAAGAGGAAAAAATTGGAAAGTAGGAAGCAAAAGAAGAAGAAAAACCTTTCAACGACGAAGGCGAAGGGGAAGAGGAAGGCGGTGGCGAAGAGGAAGCGATAGGTAAGCAAGATCCGAGGGTCCATTCCGTCGTTGGTAGCGAGCTTGTAGAAGATGTTGACGCCCGCTGACACCGCTTGAACCACCACCATTGTCGCCGTCACCTTGGTTCTCTCCATGCAGCTCCACACTCTATCCATCGATCAATATATTGGTCTCGCTAGTACGTGATTGCCCTCTTTCGTGAGTCCGAATCTCAATTCGATCCGAGAATGAATTGAGGAGGGTTCGAGAATTTATTTGTAGTGCACTATTGTGTATATATATATTGGGCGGAGAGAGAAGAGAAAGTGGAGAGAGAGAGAGATGAATGGACCGATGGAATTGAATGAGGCTACAATTCCTACAAATCAATAAATGACAGGCATGAAGGTGAAATGTAATAGGTTACACATAACACTATACAAACAACATCTTTAAAGGGAGAAAGGCATATTATTTTAGCTTTTGCACTCTTTTTTTTTTTTTAATTTTGTTTTTTTCTCTCTCTTTCCTTTTTTTCCCCTTTGAATTGAAGGGATGGATATCAACACTTATCTAGCTCACTAGTAGCTATAGAAATCGATCGGTGTTGAAATTAAAGGGAAAGATGTATACAGTAGGTGAGATATTTGTGGGGGTGGGAGGATTTTATCCACGTGTAAGATCCCACGATGTGTCGGAAAAGCTAAAGTTACCGCTCCTAAACTTTTTTTTCCCATTAATCCACTGCAAACCAACGCAGTTAATATTGTTAAACTCGGTTGGGTTCGATAGGGTGAAAATAAGTTGGAAGGAGGTCGTGTGTAGACCCAAGTACGAGAGACATGAATAACATATAAACTCAACTGCGCGCCCGGGAACCAATGCCCGCAAGTCCGCAACATGTCAACAAGGCTAGCAACCTCACTAATCCGAAGCTCAGACCGGCCGATACTAGCCGAACCTGGTTGGGCGTACGGGAGGCACAGACAACATACAAACCCAACGAGATTTCATCTCAACACCAATTGACAATGAGAGAAGTAGTCTGTCAAGCTCAGAGGTGGAGCTGAGGGGGGCATGGGGGTCACGTGCCCCCCTAATTTGACGAACTGTCTATGTGTATTCTTCTCGTCGATAGCTTCGTTTTTATATATAATATGTCTTAATCCGACATCTGAGTAAAAAGTTATGACTATTTTAAAATTAAAGGTATATAATGCTTTTATATTTTGCTTAAATTTACATTCACATACTATAATTCATCTCGAGAGCTTCGAAATAAGAGGTTATACTAATCATTTCGACAATTAGATAAGAAGTTACGTAAGTTTAAAAATTCTATATCTAGTTATACATTATTATATGTTATGAGTGCAACAAGTTATATATATTAACTAGGTTGTTATTCGATCCAAACAAGTCGAGTATTGTTTGATTATATTTAGCTCATTTAGAAACAAGTCAAGCTCGAGTCGAACCTATATTTGAACTTGAACTCGACTTGTTTAGTAAATGAACGACGAGCTTGAGTTGAGTTTTTTTTTCCTAAGTATTATGCAACTTTATTTGCTCGTGACATAGTTACTTATATCAAAATTTATAAATTTCACAAAATTCGTGCTATTTGAGTTTCAATCGAGCCGAGCTGAACTTTAAATCGAGCATATAAATGTAATTTGTAAATGATGCTCGAGACAAGCTTGAATCGATCATATATGAGCATCTTGCAAAGTTGGAATGAACCAAGAAAGAAGATGGGAGTGTGAAGCTCGAGGTCGTGAATATGGCTTTAAGTTGAAATGTCTTGCTCAGGTATGTCGTGCTAAAACAACTCATTTGAAGCACATACAATTCAGATGGGATCGTATGTTAGAATATCTCAATTCAAATCCTAACTTGTAATGACCTTGGGTCAGGTGAGCGGGTCATGGGTCAACTCTTCGACTTTGATAGTAATTTTTTTTAAAAAAAAATCACTTTTGAGAAGCATTTTTTTTAACAAAAAAAAGGAAGAAATGTATGGAGTTGTTTTCTAATTGCCTACATATTTTTTGGGTGTTGCTATATACACCACAAATCCAATGTAAAAAATGCACGTCCTTAAAACGTGCAAGCCTTGTGACTAATTAACATTTAAAAAAAATTAATTAACCCCTTTTAACCATGCACGTCCTTAAGGACGTGCATGATTTGGGGTGTATATAGCCACAGCGTATTTTTTTAAGGATAAGGAATCAAAGTCCACAAAAAATTCTTTACCTTTATTCTGATCATCCCTCACCTTATCAGTGCTAGGCCACAAGCTCCCCTTGCTTCGCAATTCGCATACTTGCTCCCAATTGAAGTAGCATACTAGCATATGCACTCTTCATCTAGGTCTAATTCAGTTAAGTGGTTGTCCTTTTAAATTCTCATTTCCGACTTCTTCCAATCGTTGCAGAAAATTTGACCATTTGAGTATCTCGGGCAAAAGACTTGATTTTTAGCTTCTTGCTTAGGATTTGGCCACCCCGATTAAAAAGTTGCTCCAGTAGCGGTAGAGGAAAAATTGATTGACAGTACCCGTGATAGAACTGATTTAAAAAAAAACATTGCGGTAAGATATATTCCTGTAAAACGGATAAAATCAAACAGAAGATGTTATGAGTTGTATGCTTCTTGTCAAATACCCAAACTGCCAAAACTTTTTTCTACAAAATAAAATTTTCATCAATCCAATGAGAAGTAACACCCATGTAAAATTTTGTTAATTTCTTTTATTAAGTAAGAATTCGAGATTAGATAAACCTGAATCTCGATGGCTTACAAGTTAGTAGACGGGAGAACGTCAAAATATACAACAGAAAGTAGAAAAAGTGTAATACAACAAGCGGAAACGCGCCCTACAAAAGATGAATTTGCAATACTAAATCTAGGAAGTTGAAGACGTAGACTACAGACGAAACCAAGCACCATCATGAAACAGCACCGCTAGTCAGCGATACATCAGGAATCCAAAAGGCTAGTTTTAATGAATGGGTTGAACATTATCCATAACCCATTCATTAAAACTAGTCAGTGATACATCAGTAATTGGCTGATAAATCGATTGAACATTATTGATTATGTTACACATATATTTTAAAAAATTCTTCTAATTTTTATTCTTATGAAATTTTTTTTACTATCAATATCATATTTAAACCACAATTTATGAGTTTTTTGTCATACTTTTCAAGGCGGTTTCGTTCTGGGATCCTGGGGTTTTGGCTCGATTGGCCTCCTTCTGGCGACTTGGCTTAGGCTCGTTGTTCAACTAGGTCCCTTGGTACCCCCTTCACTTCCGCTCGCATCTGCTCGATTCGGGGGTTGGCGCCACTTCGTCGTCGGTGTTCCTTGCTCCTCCTCCCTCTTGGTCCATTACCGGTCGTGATTATTGTTATTTGGCGTCATGATTGGCCGGTGTCTATAGGTTGGTGTTGCGTAGGGATTGATCATTAGCCCCAAATCTGGGGAGGAAAAAAAACAAAAAAAAAAACAATCAAATAAAAACTAAATCCCAAAAGGGGTTGATTAAATCCCGAAATGGCTTCAAATAAAATCCCGAAAGGGCTTTTTGGTGCGTCTTACAAGGGTGGTTCTCGGTTGCGAGTCTGGTTGTTCGTGGTGTTCCTCTCTTGAGTTGGGGTTTTAGCGTCCAGTGTCGAGTTTGGCAGCTGGGGTCGAGGCGATGTGTATCGAGCGACTTTGCATTACAAAAATTTTCTTGGAGGATCGTCTCCATTACCCACAAAGACTCTTGATGTACTGCTGGTCAGCGGTGTCACTGCTTGATGGTGATTGGCGTCGACTCTTAGTCTATGTTGTCTCTAGCATGTTTGGGTTAGGTTCGCTTGTTCGACTTCACTTATGAGCTTCCCATCGTTTTGTATTGCACCATTCTTTTGTTTCTTTTGTTGCATGTTTTGACGGTTCGCCGTCTGCCGATTTTATCGGCCTCTCGAAGTGCCAAGTCTGTCCGATCCTCGAATTATTTCCTAAAGAAAAAAAAGATAGGTTTCGGAGGACACACACCATTATATTCTCTTCTTTTTCATTCATTTGTTTTAGGATGGCCTAATTGCAAAAGATGCTTTTCATAGATTTTTCCCTACGGATTTTTTTTTAGATTTAAGACAGTTTTTCTTAATCTAGTTGTATGTTTTCCATGGATTTATTTGATTTCAAGGATTGTTCTTGAGATTATATCTGCAAAATTTTATTGTTTTAGAGCTTGGGAGATCCCAACAATGTTTGGATAATTATGCCCTTATTATTGCTTGAATAAATTCTACTCCGTATTTTTTTTATTCCGTCCTTGTGTGCTTCATCAATAGATATCAATGGATAAGAATATATTGATCTTCAAGATGTGACAAGTGAAAATTAAAATAGGCATACGGGTGAATTCATGAGATCGGAAGGAGATTGCTTTTAGAACCTTTGTATTGAACCAGAGATTTTAAATATTACTTCCTCCGTTAATTAAAACTTGACGTTTTGATATTCATGCACGCTTTTTGAGGTGTTAAAAACTATATAAAATATTAACTTTTTTAATATATTTTTTAATAATTTCATACTTGTTACTATTAAGTATGAATTTATAAAAACAAATTTTAAAAAAAGTTAATATTTCATATAATTTTTATCATTCTAAAAAAGCGTGCATAATAGTAAACGACAAGTTTTAATTAACAGAGGGAGTATTATATTAACATATAAGTAAGTTGGTGCAAGATACAGACAAGAGGCCTACAATAGCGAAACTAAATACAATTAAACCGAAGAAGGCGAGGACGTAGACGAAAGACGAAGCCAAGCACAACCCTGAGGCAGCACCGTAGGCTAGCGGCACATCAAGAGTCACCTGTGGGCAGTGAAGACGAACCTCCAAGGAAGCATTCTTCCGGAAAAAGGAGATGCCTCGATACGCAATACCACGACCCCAACCTATCCCGACTCCGACTGCCAGAACCTCATCAAACGGAGAAGAAAATCCAGTCGCGCCAAACGTAGAAACACACAACGCCTGAACCGAAATGCACCATAACTTCAAGCGGCATTTTCACAAATACTTTATATAAATATAATATAAAGTAAAGTATATAAAAAACTATATTATATTTTGTTTTTATTTTTATTTTTATTTTATGTTATTCCGGGCCAAAGCACATAATTATGTTGGGCCCAAACATCCAAGCAACAGAAACCCTTGCCAAACAAGGAGAACACTGATGCAAGGATGAAGTGACACCGGAGCAGATGCAACAAGGCGGCGAAGCAGATGCCTCGGCCAACGGCGATGCCGAAAAACCAGAGTCAACAGCAAAAGGCGATGAATGAGACCCATCGCCGAAACCACCACCCACCTCCCGGAAGAGGGCAGAGGAAAGGGACGCCACGGAGAGACGTGGTGTCGAGAAAGGACCCAGCTTACACAGCGAACCCGAGGCAAGTCGCCGAAAGGAGGCCAAACGAGCCCAAACCCAAGGAACCCGGAACGAGACCGACAATAGAGAGGCCAATGGAGCACGACCGAAGGTAGGAGACGAGCGGTGAGATCCAAGAAAGAACCGAGGTTCCAAATTGGAAGCCGAAATCGAAGGAATGGTAGTTGTGAATCCAACGGAGGCCAGAAAATCAGCCCATATTAAGGAGGAAGAAGAGGAACAACGGTAGCGAAGATAAGCCAGTGGTAGAAGAAGCCCCTAAAAATCCCCAAATCGAAAAGGGGGGAAATTGAGCTAGAAGTGGGGAAGGGAGAAAGGCGACGGCGGACGCCGGATAGGGAAAGGTGGTGGCGGTGTAGGTCGGGGCTCTCGAAGGAGATGTATGGGCTCCCGGAGGAGGGTTACCACTTACTAGAGAAGCAATGTGAAGTTGCACACTCTAAGAAGCTTAAACTCTCTCTCACACACTCTCACTTCCATAAACCACCAAGAATTGGTTTTTCAAAAACCAGTGTGCTGCATGGGATGCAAATCAAATACAGACCCCAAAACCTTTGTTGATTGTGCCGGTTGAGCAAAGAGATAGAAATACAGGATTTCACACAATCTGGATTTTTTTGGTGGTTCTTCTCCCTCTCTCTAAAATTCTAGAGAGAGATCAGAGCAAAAGGAAGACTAATAATTGTAATAATGTTTACATATAAGTGATTTTTAAGAACTCTTGATGAATCATGGCTTGTTGTAAAAATTCTTCTTTTTTTGAAAAGGTGGGAGTTAAACCTCCTACTATTGACGAAAAAGAAATTACATAAAAACTATCTATATATATACTTATTTACTAACTATTGGGCTTAATTCAAAATATTAAATTCAATCTAATTTAACTATATATATATATATAGATACTTAATTCAAAATACTTTGTGCTTATGTAGCGAGCTCTCCATCCTTCTCTCCCTTTCGCCCAATCAAGTTTTTTTCTCTTTTTTTTTCTTTTAATTTTTTTTTCATTTTCCCAACCAAAATCTTATTTACAAACTATTGGGCTTTATTCAAAATATTAAATTCAATCTAATATAACTGTTTGGCTTAAATCAAATTTATTTACCAACTATTGGACTTAATTCAAAATATTGAATATAACTATTGGTTATGACACATCAAATTTAAACAAAGTTACACCTTACATTGATATTTTTATTTTTATTATTATTATTATTGAGTAATTTAAAACATATATATTTATGTATTATACTTTATATGAGATTTTTAAAAAATATAATTTTCTAAGAGAATTATAAGATACATTTATGGTAAAGATTTTTATGATTTTTATCTTAACTTTTATTAATATTTTATAATAGGGAAAATTGCAAAAAATAGCCCAATCTTTAGGGGTTGTTGCGCTTGATAGCCTGAACTATCAAAAATGCAGAAAATAGCCTCAAGTATTTACTTGGTTGCAGAAAATAGCCTCAAGCCATATTCCAATTCAAATAATTACCTTCAAAATCAAATTAATTAAAAAATAGCTTTAGTTTGCCTTTAACTTCAAATTAATTACAAAACCTCTCCAAAATAATTTTATTTTAAAAAAAATCATCACTTCTTATATAAAAAAATAGCCTAAATAATTTTTATTCTCAAAATCAACCACTTCTCATAATTTTTTTTATCACAACGTCATTATTAGCTAAATTCATCATTGAATTAATTATAAAAACTACCTTATACCATATAAATTTTGTAAATAAATACTTTTTAAAAAAAAGGGCTACTAAAAAATATCATAAGATCTTTATTTTTCTTAATAAAAAATTAATTTATCTTCATTCCACAATCTATTCAATGCTCTAATAAAAACCACTGTTGGGTGAATAACGTATGCACACTTTTTTTCTTCAATAGATAACAAACTACCCTAATTGTTAGGTTTAAAACAATATATAATGCATGCTTAACTGCTTTTTTGCGCTAGGTTTGCTTAGAAGATCGCCCTAAATCGCTTATTAGATCAACTGCAAGTAGAAGCTTAAGTATTTATTCACATTTAACTATATGTAAATAATCGAATTAATTTTTTTAAAAATAAATTATATTTATATTTATATGGTTTGAGATATTTTTTGTAATTAATTCAGTTATGAGTTTAGATAACAACAATTAAGTGTAACATTTTTTATATTATAAGTGATATTTTTTAAATAAAAATTATTTTGGAGAAGTTTTGTAGTTAATTTGAATTTAAAAGCAACCTAAGGTTTTTTTTAAATTAATTTGAATTTAAAAGTAATTATTTGAACTTGAATGTGGCTTGAGGCTATTTTCTGCAATCAAGTAAATACTTGAGGCTATTTTCTGCATTTTTTATAGTTCAGACTATTAAGCGCAACAACCCCTAAAGGTTAGGCTATTTTTTGCAATTTTCCCTTTATAATATTTTTTTTATATTATTAAAATTTGAGTTTTAAAAAATCGCGCCATGGCGCGGGAATTATACTAGTTCGAGCTTAAATCGAATGAGTTGAGCTTTCAACCGAGCTTAAAATCCTGTTCAGACTCGACTTGTTTAGTTAAGTGAACGAGCTCAACTCGAACTTTTTCAAGCCGATCCCAAATCGAGCTCGAACTCGAGCTGATCAATTCATATAACCGCCCTAGTTTTCACAAAGAAAGCTTAAATTGTTGATGATAGCTAGTGGTGAGCCTAGTATGAAAATCATCAACTGAGATCTTCATTCTCCCTCGTCTCAAACTTCTCATAGTCTTTCTTCACATCCGCACTTCCTTCGTTGAGTTTCTTCAAAGCATCCAACTTGACTGATCGTATCTTTCTTTGAATAGCAGGAGACTCCATGAGTTATCAGCTTCAAATTAAGCCTTTTGTTATTCATCTCCAATTTCTTGTACTCCATCAGCTTCATCCCATTCCTTATTTGCTAACATCTATTGAGGCCGGTAAAACTGAAGCTGCCACAACTCGTCCCGTAGTTCAAAACCGACGAGCTGAAGCCAAGCCTCTTCGATCGTCTCCAGATCAAACTCCAGCAGATTATCCTCCATTTGATGCCCTCCGATGACGATAGACTCTCGAGGTTCGACTCCGCCATCGACGAACCCGAGGCACCACATATCCACTTTCCTGTTCTTCCTGATCCTCACCATGGAATTCGCCCCATGTATCCTCCACAAAACGTCTTCCTTGTGAATAAGCAGGTCAATCACGGGCACTGTGGGCCCGGTGGGGCCCGCTCTGGATGTCTTGAGCTGGATAACATATCTTCAATGGCTTTACCGGATTGTCTGCTAAAGTCTTGTTTAGTGCACTTACAAAAGCACCTGTGTTCAAATCAAATCATAGAATAGGATTGAAGAAGTTCATAATTCAGGATGGGGGAAATCATATATCAATATCTCTATCTCAAGGGAAGGTCCACCGATGCATAACGTCCCACGTGTTGTTCTACGATCGATTCTACCAAAAAAGATTTATTAAAATAATATATTGTCATAATTTATAAAAAATCATAACAAGCCACTTATCTATATATATTGTAGTTAATTAATACAAATATAAATCAAAATTATTTGACAACCGCACTTATCATAAATATTTGATAGTAACGTTGTTATTTAATTTATTTATAACTAGATTATTTTTTTGGTGGAAAGAACTATTTATATCTAGAATAATTTTTATTGAAATATACTATCTACCTATAAATTATAAATAATTTTTATTGAAATATACTATCTACCTATAAATTAATTCAGTTATGTTATAACTGATATTAATTTACAATTTTATTAGAATAATTTTAATTAATATTGTATTATATTATTCAAATAAAAAAATTAGTACATAACAAAAAATACATTTAAAACCTTTTTTCAAGAATAAGGTATTCGTTAATAGAAAAAAAGTTATATATGATTCAGTTTGTTGAAAAAACATTAAATATCTTGAATTTTTTTGTTTTAAAACAGTAAAAAAAAATTTGACAAAAAGTATCTATTTAATTTATTTTGAAAATTTTCAAAGCAAATTGATTTCTTTTTCGTTGTTTATGTTTTTATATAGTTTTTAACTCATAAAAAAACATATATAACAAAGTAACATTTTTTGGTTAATTATGAAGAGAGTACTTTTAGAATATTACGTTACACATATTCTCGTCGTGTGTAGCTCATGGATGAACATGCACTGATAGCCTAGGACAAAAGCCTAGTAATGTTCCATACTAAAGTTAATTAGCTTATATACTAGATTTAAATTTGTTTAGTTTATACTATTTTGATCTCTTCACATCAATACGGCTTTGCAAATACAACTAGAACTAGTTTTATTATACGCCCGTTGTGCGATTTTTAATAAATTTTATTATATAAAATATCTTTGAATTAATACAAATTATTACTTCATATAAATATATAAAGTAAAGTAAATATATAAAACATTATTTATTATTTTACTTCTTACGATATTATCTATTTTTTGTAATCAAATATGTTAATATTTGAGTTCCTTATAATCAATTATGAAAAAAATGAGTTAATTCAAGGAACGATATGATAGTATTTATTTAATATATAGGAGTTAGAATATTAGAGGATTGTTTTTTTATTTTGTTTGGAATTTTTTATTTAGAATTGGATGCAAAAAACTAATAGATAGATTTATCTAATTAAGATATAAGGTTATCTTTGATAGATTATTTGATCTAAAAAAATAAGTTTTTTTACCTAACTATATTGACTTATTAATTGATGTGGCTTAAAAAGATAATACCATTTTAATCTAGAATATGACATGTATGCAAAAATACAACCATTTTAATCTAGAAAATGTCACGTATGCAATATTAACTCCAGTTTAATCCAAAAAATGCCACATAGGCGAATCGCACCAGAAGTCATTTCAGGCCTCTGTTTTAGTATTTTAAATATATAGATATATAGATATAAATTAAAATCTTCCTAATAATATTTTTAGTGCTTTTCTACCATTTACGCATACCAACTAATGCAGTTTATTTTATCAAATATATACACATGTACATTGTGTGTTATTTATCCAAATAAACCAATGCATTTATTTTATTTTTAAAGATATGGATAACAACTAATATATGGATATCATATTATTTATTTCAGTTATTCAATTTAATTAATTAATTTTATTGAGAAATGAAGGTATAGAAGGATTTAGTATAAAAAGATACTCCGAAATATTTTACTAAGATAAGTTATGTAAAAAGATGAACCAAATATTGGATAGATTATTTGATTTAAAAAGATAAATTTTCTACTTAATTATGATATATAATTAAATATTTTTATTTCAATATATATATATGTATATATATATTACATTCATTTTGTACCACATGTCGTAAAGTTGTAAAAGATGAAGATTTTTTACTTAATTGATATCATAAATTAAATTAAATCCAATCTTATTCCATAATCATAGGTCATCCAAATTAGTCCCCCTCCGTAACACATTTTCTACTGATCATGGTACCTTTGTTATAACCATTTTTCCACTGCTAATTCCTTCTTTTCTTTTGTATGGTGAATGAATCACTTTCACTCTTTTATGAATTTTTACGGATAATAATAATAATAATAATAATAATAATAATAATAATAATAATAATAATAATAATAATAATAATAATAATAATAATAATAAAGCATAGCAAATTTGATCTATATCTATTAGCGTAATATATGAAAAAGATAAATATTTGTATATGTATGTAATGTTATCACATACTCCGTATTAGTCATCAATATCATCGGTTAGGCATATACACAGTAACATTTCTTTATTTTGTATTAGTTATTTTAAATTTTATTATTTTATATTTTTTGGTCCAATATATATAATTATATTTGATTAGTTAGAATGGATATGTTTTCAAAAGTATATTACGTGTATAATATATATTAATTGATGTGGGTCAAAAATATAATGCAATTTTAATCCACAAAATGACACGTAAGCAAAAATAATACCGCTTTAATCCAAAAAATTTTGTGGAAGCGAGATCGCACGGCCTCTGTTTTAGTATTTTATATAGATTATCCCATCTAATTGACATTTAGACAATAAGTCTAACATCTTTTTTTTTTATTAATTCAAGATCGAGAGTTATATTGTTTAGCTATTAAAACTCCTAATGATCAACTCCGAGTTTTATGAGTAACCTTACTCATCTTATTTTTAGTGTGAAAAATGATTGGTTTTTACCGCATATAGGGATCTCTACTAACCTGTGATTGCCTTGTAGATGGACCTCTCCAGCACCGTGTAAGGTCGCGCGGTGCTGATCTTGGTCCCACCAATCATGGATGTCATATTGATGGCTAACAGGGCCGTGTTCACAGGCACAGATTGCCCATCGACCTTAACCCCAGTGACCCCAATGAAGTACTGATCCGACGCTTGGTTCGGGTAAGTGATGATGGTGTCTGTTATAACGAGAATGAAATTAGCGAAGAACAACACAGAGATTTACGTGGTTCAGCAACGGTGTGTTACCTACATCCACGGGCAGAGAACCAGTTTTCTTATTAGAGGAAGCAAAACAGATTAGGGTTACAAGGTTGGATTCCTCTAGGGTAGGCCTGTAGGAGATTATATAGCCTTACCTAATTCTAATCCTATTAGGATAAGTATATCAATAAGGCCTAAAGGATAAATCTAAATCTACATAAATATATCTTTATCTATATCTTATTATAGATAAATCTACCTATAATAAATATATCCCTAAAGATAAACTCTATTAGATAGATTCAAGTTATTCCAACAAATCTCCACCTTGACTTGAATCCTCTTAGATGTACCAACCGCATTGTAGCGCCAGACGTACTAGATGCAATGCCATGCCAGATGTACCAGATGCGCTTCAATGCCGGATGTACCAGAATCTCCTCTCAGAAACAGATGCACCATGACAAGTGCCAGACGTTCTTCTGCCTCAGATTTGTCCTCGTAGAAGGACCCAGATTGCTCCACAGAGCAACTCAACAGCTGGTGATGTTATGCAAGTCCAAACAATGTTGGAACTTGCTCTTCGGAACTGGCTTGGTGAACATACCAGCGGGATTATCAGCTGTCCCCACCTTCTTCACCCTGATTCTGTTCTCAGCCTGCCAGTGTACTGACTCACCTCCAGAAACAGCAGCCTTGTAGTTGGATGGAACACCATCCTTCCCCTCCTCGGCCACATGCAAAGCATATCCCACCAGATCGTCAGACCTGGATCTCGCAGGCCCCCTGATGTCAACCCTTCGTGGTCGATCTAGAGCAATACTCTGATGTACAGCTCCACCTGTTCCTGTGTCTAGTGGTATATTCTTTGTCACACCAGTATCTGACTCAGTAGTACCTGTCTGTGATGATTGGTCAGTGACCAACTCAGGTGTCTGAGTCTCTGTTGAAGTGAAGTTCAACTCCACCTCCTCAGCAACAGTCTCCCTAACCTTGACTGAAGCAGCATCTGCAACACCTGTGACTGCTGAACCTTGTAAGGCATACAAAGTTCCCTTTCCCTGCTTGACTCCATGCAGAACCACATCACAGCCTCTGAACACACGCAGCTTTCCACCATGACCCGTGTAACTGAACCCCTTGTCGTCTAACACCGTTAGGGATATCAGATTCTTCGTCATGGATGGCACGTGCTTGACATCCCCCAATGTGCGAAATTTCCCATCATCTGTCCGAAGCCTGACTGAGCCGATCCCAACAACCTTGCAGATGACATCGTTTCCCATAGAAACATTGCCCTTGTCTACACATCTATATGTTGTAAACAACTCTCTTCTAGGACATACGTGACAGGACGCACCTGAGTCAAGAAACCACACATCATGATCTATGCGATTACCTGCTAGTAGAACAATATCTTCCTCAGAAGTATTTCCACCATGAACTACTGCTGCAGATCCAGATTTCTGCTCTTGTTCCCTCTTCTTAGGACAGTCATTCTTCCAATGACCTTTCTCCTTACAGTAGTTACAAACGTCGTCTGGTTTAGGGCCTGATTTGCGACCTTGCTTCTTGCCCCTTCTACCATCAGAATTGCCTCCGTTGGCCACAAGCCCGGAAGCCTGATTGTCTGTAACTGACGCGGTTTCCTTCAGACGCAACTCTCTGCTGTGAAGCGACGATCTAACCTCTTCCAACGTGATGGTGTCCTTCCCAACGACGAACGACTGAACGAAGTTCTCGTATGTGGGGGGTAGGGATACCAACAGAATTAGGGCAGCATCTTCGTCCTCCACCTTAACATCAATATTACGCAATTCAAGTAATAGAGTGTTAAGTTGATCAAGATGATCTCTGAGTTGTGTACCTTCCTGCATACGCAGCCCGAACAACCGTTTTTTCAGAAGAAACTTGTTCGTCAGAGACTTTGTCATGTACAAAGACTCCAACTTTAGCCACAAGCCGCCTGCGGTTTCCTGATCGGCAACTTCTATTATGACATCGTCTGCGAGACACAACATAATCGTCGAATGAGCCTTCTCCTCCAGAAGGCCGTACTCAGCGGTGGTTGTATCTGCCCCTTTCTTGTCGGCGGCCAACGGTGTCCATAAACCTTGCTGTTTCAGCAAAGCCCGCATCTTGATCTGCCACAGACTGAAAGAGTTTCTTCTAGTAAACTTGTCAATCTTCACTACAGATCCAGACATCATTCTCAACAGAAATCACAACCAAGGTTCTGATACCAGTTTGTTATAATGAGAATGATAACAGCGAAGAAAGACACAGAGATTTACGTGGTTCAGCAACGGTATGTTACCTACATCCACGGGCAGAGAACCAGTTTTCTTATTAGAGGAAGCAAAACAGATTAGGGTTACAAGGTTGGATTCCTCTAGGGTAGGCCTGTAGGAGATTATATAGCCTTATCTAATTCTAATCCTATTAGGATAAGTATATCAATAAGGCCTAAAGGGATAAATCTAAATCTACATAAATATATCTTTATCTATATCTTATTATAGATAAATCTACCTATAATAAATATATCCCTAAAGATAAACTCTATTAGATAGATTCAAGTTATTCCAATAGTGTTCGTAAAAGGGTTCAAAATCAAATGGGTATAAACCAGCGATTTCGAAAGGTCAACCCCGGAGCCAAACCTATACGGCCCATACGCCCCGTAAAAGCCCGGCCCGGGGGCCTGGTAAGAAGCGGGCAAACACAGGGCGAAAACCCAAGGCTTGGAGAAGTCTCGAGCCAACTGGCCCGGGAACGAGTAGTTGGCCCGGCCCAGAGCCAGAAGCCCGGTGATGCCCTCAGCGAGGCCCTCTAAGAGGTCAGTCTTGGAGCAGGAGAAGACAAAGTCGGGCACGGGCCGAGTCGGGCCTGGGCTCGCCCCGTTGGTGGTGGGGACTAAGAGGGTGTCTCCAATGGTGGTGTTGGGGATAATGGGGTTCTCCGGAATGAGGGAGCAAGAGAAGTTGCCGCAATCAAGGGCTGGGGGAGTGTAGCAGTAGGAGCAGACTCGGGAGTTAAGGGAGACACAGAGGGAGGAGTTGCAAGGGATCTAGCGGTAGGTAGAGGAGGAGTAGTTGCCCTGGCAGTCTACCAAGGAGAAGGAGGCGCCAACGTCGACGAGGAGGGTGGTGGGGACCGGCGGGGTTCGGAGGGGGAGAGTGGTCATGTATTGGAGGGTGCGTTTGTCTTTGGAGATTGGGGTTAGGAAGAAGGAGGTGGGCGTAGTGATGGTGGAGGCGATCAATGGCTCGGCATGGAGGAGTGCAAGTGAAGTGATGGCTACTAGGTAGAGAGTGGAATGAAGAAGCTGAGTGAAGGAGATCATTGTTGTGAGATGATACTTATATATATATGCCTTTGTTTGTTACAAAGTTTGTGATGGATTCGTAATTAGTTGAGATCGTTATATATATATAAGCATGCACAGTCCATTGGATTTGTAAGAAGACCTCTTGAATAATGCAGCTTAAACTTTGATATAATTTGAAACATTGAAATCGGGATTTTGAAGAAAATAATGTGTTGAATTATTATTATAAATAAGGTGGGTTTTAGTCAATGTTTGGGCAAAGATGGAACAGTAGTGTATGAAATTGAAAGCTGTGGGTTTCTTGCTTATCAAAAACATAGGAGAGTGGGGCTCTTTTGGGTAGAGACTGTGTGTTTTCTTCCCCACCCCCTCCACCTTCATTTAAGGGGTGGGAAGGATGGCATTTCACCACACCTCATCACCTTCTCTCACAAAGGTGGAGAAATTTCCCCCACCTCCACCTCCTTTCACCTCCTCCACCCCTTAAAAAAGGGGTGAAGAAAACACACCTATTGTCCAGATAATATATGACTTCGATTGGACTTTTTTTTATAAGGAAAGAATTCGGAAACACTTCCAACATAGTCTAGACTCTAGAGTCTTTTTTTTTGGCTGATAGTCCCGCGTTTTTTAGGAGAGCAAACGAAGGTTGGCCCACCCGACCTGTTCTGCTCGCTTGCTCGCTCGTAATAAATAGGTGGATATGGACAATGAATGAAGTCTGAGTGGGCTTGCTAAGCTCGGCCCGCACCCATTGCGGGTATGGAATTGAGAATCTAAATGTGTCTGTTACATGTCACTGTACGGTTTCCCTGATTTTTTTAATTAAAATAAATATATAATTACCAAAAAATAAAAAGAATAAAGACAAAAAAAAAGCATTTCCTTAATACGGAGTATATGATAAATGTCACTGTTGGAATAATTAAAGAATAAGTAATTATAGTATAAAATAACATATTGTTGAAATGAATAAATAATATTTAAATAATTAATTATATTTGTGTTGAATTATTGAAATTGCTATTGTTTTGGTGTTATTGCATCCTTCTTGCAATAGTTAAATAAATTTTACGGGTACTCCGCACCTGCAATATCGGACGGGTTTGGATAAAGTATCTAGCCTCTTAAGTGGACTTGGCCCGACCCGCACCCGCAATACTTGACAAATTTTTAGAGTAAAATCCGTCCCAAGTCCGACCCTACTCGCATTTGCTCGAGTTTACTTTTGAGATATTCTTACTGTTGAAATCAAAAAGACCTGAATTGTTCATAGGTGTGCAATTTTATCAGTTATCGTATTACACAAACAATTTTAAAGACCAGATTGGAATTGTTAAACCCTAACACTATCTTATCGCCCATTTGCAACTTGGTCAAAATTACAACCTAAACTCCAACACTCAAATTAGTTCATTGGGGTAATTTGCAAATTCAAAAACCGTGGGAAAAAATAACGGAATTTTCGCCAAATACCCTTGAGGTTAAGGCTAATTCGCCGTGGTGTACGAAAGTTTGACATATTTCGCCAGATGCCCCTGAGGTTTCCATTTTTTTCGCCAAATACCCTTGAAGTTTTCATTTTTTCGCCAAATGCCCCTCTGTCGAATTTGTTAACATTTTTTTTATTAAAAATAAAAAGAAAAGAAAATATTATTTCATTATTATTTTTGTAAGGTATTATTTGCACAATATTATTTAACTATGGTAATTAAATCATCTAATATTTTTTTCACAATACCATTTCATATTACATTTTTTAACCAATGGAATTAATTCAATTTTTTTTGATAAAGTTAAAAGTAACTATACAATATTATTTCATTATGTATTAATTACATGATATCATTTCATTCTATTTTTTAAACAATGGGATTAATTCAAAACTTTCTTTTATAAAAAATTACATAGTTCTAAATATACGAATTCTTTTTTTTTTCAGAGCAACCAATCTCTCTCTTTGTGTGTATATATATAATGAAAAATATTTTTTTATATAATAATCTTAATTTTTGGAATTTCACCCAATCAACCTAATCTACATAAATTTTCAAATAATAAAAAATTTAAACAATTAGAATAGATAAATCTCATTGGTTAAAAAATGTTTAAAAATTTTAGATTGATTAAAGAAACATGTACAAATTTTATTAGTTTGATTTTTTTTTCTAGATTTAGTTGATTGGGAGGAAATTGTAAAATTAAAATGATTATGTCATCTAAGCAAAAATATTTCTCATTCAACAATTAGAATAGATAAATCTCATTGGTTAAAAAATGTTTAAAATTTTTATTATTTGAAAATTTATGTAGATTAGGTTGATTGGGTGAAATTATAAAATTTAAGATTATTATATAAAAAAATAGTTTTCATTATATATATACACACAAAGAGAGAGATGGGTTGCTCTAGAAGAAAAAAAGAATTCGTATATTTAGAACATAACTTGTATTTTTTTATAAAAAAAAGTTTTGAATTAATCCCATTGTTTAAAAAAAATAGCATGAAATGATATCATGTAATCAATACATAATGAAATAATATTGTATAGTTACTTTTAACTTTATCAAAAAAAAGTTTTGAATTAATTCCATTGGTTAAAAAATGTAATATGAAATGGTATTGTGTAAATAATATTAGATGATTTAATTACTATAATTAAATAATATTGTGTAAATAATACCTTACAAAAATAATAATGAAATAATATTTTCTTTTCTTTTTATTTTCAATAAAAAAAAGTTGATAAATTCGACAGAGGGGCATTTGGCGAAAAAATGAAAACCTCAGGGGTATTTGGCGAAAAAAATGGAAACCTCAGGGACATCTGGTGAAATATATCAAACTTTCGTACACCGCGCGAATTAGGCTTAACCTCATGGGTATTTGGCGAAAATTCCGAAAAAATAAAAACCAAACTCGAGGTCACAAATCAAATTAGTTCATTGGGGTAATTTGCAGCTGAAGATATACCAAAAGCAAAGGCAGCAAACCAATCTTTAGAATCAATTTCACCCAATGAACCGACAGAAAACAAGTTAGTGATATAGTTCAAGCAAGCAAGCAACGAAATCCATTTCATCCTAAATGATTAAATCACAGTACGTATGATATATGATTCATGTTTCAGATGGATAAGTCACTTGCACCTAAATTTTACAAGTCGTCCGAATACCATTCTCTTCTTTCTTTTTTTTTTTTAAAAAAAAATTAACAGCGTTAACATTTTTTTGTTGAAAAGATAACGAAGGGGCACGGTGCGGAAAAAATTAAAAAGCTCAGGGGTGTTTGACGAAATATGTCAAACTTTTGGACACCCTGCGAAAAAGCCTTTACCTGGAGGGTACTACATGAAATTTCCGTATTTTCATCCAAAATGTTAACAAATTTGACAGAAGGGCATTTGGCGAAAAAGATGAAAATCTCAGGGGCATTTGGCGAAAATAATAAAAACCTCAGGGGTACATAGCGAAATATGTCAAACTTTTGTACACCACGCGAATTAGTCTTAACCTAAAGGGTATTTGGCGAAAATTCCTTAATTTTAAATAGCAGTAGAAAGCGCACGTAAATGAAAACGCATCGTTTCAGCAAAGGTAGGTTTTTAGTTCTAGAAATTCCATCTCCCGCTCGTTAGCTTTCCTCCTCACTTCGTCCTTCTAGGTTTCTTGTTCTCACCCCTCCGTTCCTCTCCCATCGCCATTTTCGCCTACAAAGATGAAGCTCGTAAGGTATGTTCTCTCCTTCCAAATCCTCGCAATAAATTTCTTAACCAATCAATTTATTCCAGTATTATTTTCTTCAACCTAACCTTTTCTTCTTCTTTTACATTTTGGGAAATTTTGGATCCAGGTTTTTGATGAAATTGAACAACGAAACCGTCTCCATCGAGCTCAAGAACGGAACCGTCGTCCATGGCACCATTACAGGTTCCACTTTCTCCCTTGGATTTGATGCGTCTTCGTCATTCTATATCAGCGGCCGGATTTTTAGGGTTTTGTTAAACCCTAGGGTTTTGCAATTTTGAAACTACTGATAGCCGATAGGCGTAAAGTTCGTGGTTTTGAATAGGTTTTGGTGACTTATATTGTTGATTACCTGGTAGAGGAGGTTTTCTTGTTTCTTCTTTTCACTGGTCTCTTTAAAAAATTTAGCCTATGAATTGCTGCACGTCTGACATTCTAATTGGGAACATGGGATTATCTTTTCCTTGTGATATACCTATCGTAGCATGTGAAGACGCTGGGGCCTCTTTGCTATGCAAGATAAAGTGGGTAGTGTAGCTGTGTCGGATCAGAATACATACTCTTGATTGTTTGGTTGTCTAATGGCTCCTTGTTACTCTATTTTCATGTACTTGAATACATGACATTCAAATTTGAAGAGGCATTTCACTTTATTTGATTAATTCCTACTTCCTAGCATCAAATATGCTAGTAGCTTCTGCTTATCTTGTGTATTTATATGTTAATTAATCCTTTCCTGCAAATCTATGGATACTTTTATCAACTGACTTCAGGAGATGATGTATTATGAGCCTAGCATCTTGATGAACTGAACTGTTATGGTTATTGCCTTGTTGAGATATTGTTCCCCTTCCATTAACAAATTTATAATAATGGGTTCCTCCTCTCTTTTCTGTTTATATAGTTTTGCATATAAAAGAGAGATGCTTTCCTGAAAAATGAAGAATTCACATTTTAAAAGTGAATATGCTCTCTAAACAAGAGAAAATGATATCTTGTAGTACCCAGTTATCATTTCAATTAGGGTTCTTCCACTTTTTTAGGCGCTTAGTTAACTTTTGTTCAACACTCTTCAGTTGATATCAGTAAATTATAACTCTTTTATTTTTAAGAAGATATTACTCTTTTGATGTCCCAAAAGGCCAAAACTATCGTTTTCAATCAACCTATACAAAGTACCATTTGATATGGCTAGTCGCATATTTCATAGAACTTCTGGCATTGGTATGCAGTTGGTATCTGCACAATTAGTAGGCAGCTAATTTTTCAGATAAGGTTTTTGTTAGACTCATGAGTAAGTGAATTCTAGGAAGGGTCTAGATTGAGTTTGTTCTATCTATGTGGAAGGGAATGTTAAGGTGACATGTGGGTGCCCTAAAGATGTGAATTATACAAATAAGGCACTTGAACGTCATATTTGTTTACCCAGAGTGATCATTTGTAATCAGTCTAGTTGAGTGTGGCTCTCTAGTGGCCAGTTTGAGGATCATCCTCATCTGCTAGCTTAGTGGAAACCTTGTTTCCTAAGATTGTATCCCGTTCCGTGTTCAAATCTAATGTAAATCAGTGTTTGTGTGAATCCTTGTTCTACACTTGTCACTTTTGCATTGCTATATTGAATGTTAAGTCTGATGGTTGCTTTCCAAATAACCTACCTAGACACCATGAAAGCATGTCTGGGAATGACTTTTACATTTCTTTAGAGGGTTCTTTCAGTTCTTTGATGCTGTTACATTTTAGGTACTCTAGAAGAAATTTTGCGGTTTACATTCAGGGGATGCAAAACATACTTAGAATTGTTCTGTTGTTAACTATGGTGCATTGATTGTTGCTAATTGCTTTTTCCCATTGTGGATAGATTCTGCAACTATCCTGACTGCTAGTTTTTATCATACTGTTATAGGTGTTGATATTAGTATGAATACGCATATGAAGACTGTTAAGCTCACTGTCAAGGGGAAAAATCCAGTTACATTAGATCATCTGAGCATCAGAGGTACCAATATACGTTACTATATCCTTCCTGACAGCTTGAACCTTGAAACCTTGCTCGTCGAAGAGACACCAAGGGTGAAACCAAAGAAGGCTGTTGCTGGTATGTTGTTCACAGATCTGCATTTAATTATTCTTAATATTATCTGTTCTTGACTGTAAGCATATCTTCATCTGACAAAATTCAGGAAAGCCTGTGGGACGTGGGAGAGGCCGTGGACGTGGGCGTGGTCGTGGCCGCGGGGGTCGTTAAGAGTGTTAGACATGTGTTTTCGTCCTTGTGGAGGCAGCAAATCCATTTTAAGCGCGTAGAATCTTGCAGGTGTGTGCGAAGTTGTCACGTCCCTTGTGCATTGCTCAGTACTGCTTAAATGGGAGTATTGCCATCTGAGTTTAAGAGGATACCAAGGATTGTTCTTTTATTTGGTTGTAGATGATTCAGTGATGCCCTGTACTACATCGATTGTTGGGAGCATATACAATGAAATCTTAATTAGTTAATATTTTCACCCAAAAAAAAACATTTTGATTTTTTTGGATTTGCATTGGAGCTAACCATGCCCTGTACTACCTCGATTGTTTGGATTTGTATGATTTTAGATTGGAGGGTTTCCAAAATTACAGAGGAGAGAAGATCTTGAACCAAAAGGGGCCAAAAGGCAAGATCCATGATGATTTCAAAGGAAAAGACCACAAATTGTTCAGATGAGAGATCTCTCTCATTTCAGGGATCAATCATCTCACAAAGGAGATTTTCCAGTCCAAAGAGTGGGGTTTCCAAAATTTTCCTTTCACTTGTTTGATTTGGGGTTGAGAGTAACCTATTGGTTGTTCCCCGAAATGTGTTATTCTTGGAGTTGTGTTGTTATTCTGTGAGATGTGTGATCAGGTGGTGGCGATGGTGTTGACAGTGATGATGGAGTTAGATGGAAGATTGGGGTTTTGGGTGTTCGCAAAGCTGCTAATTTTGCAGAAAAAAAATCGGTGGGGATCATCCCTATCGAAAGTGGTGGGTTGGTACTTGGTGGTAGTAGTAGGGGAACTGATTACCCATTGTGTTTGAACATGATCCTCTCTCTAGAATTCTAAACAGAGGTCGGAGCTAAGGTTTTTTTTATTTTTCCACTATCTATGAAGTGCATTTTCATTACACACATAAATCTCATATTTTGGCCAATTTTTTTTATATAAAATTAAATTTATTTTTTAATGTAATTTAATTTCATTTACACTTAAATACCTCTTTTGCATATATCTGGAAAATAATCATTTAGTCCAATAATGTGTTTAATAAAGAAAAAATTAAGTTAGAAGCCTGAATGTGAATTCATAAATAAAGTTGAAAACTTTTGACAACACAAAGATGTTGCAATTTCTATAAGTTTTAACCAAAAAAATTCCTACAAGTTGCGAATTGTGCGACGAGAATGACATAACCCCGAATCACCTATTTATCAAATGCAACCACAATTTAAAAATTATAAGAAATATAGACCCGTCAATTAAGCAAACCCTATAGATATAAACAACATGAACATCAAGGAAAATATAATACAAATTTTTGAAAAATTAAACCACATACAAAAAACAAACGCTAAGAAATTGAGAGAAATAGGTGATTCGGTGGTACACGTGGACAAATGAAAATAGAAAGATCTTATGTCAAAGCCCAAAGGACTCCACATTGATGCAAAATATGAAAGCATTTATAAAGCAAACGCTAAGAAATTGAGAGAAGACTAAGAGCATGAATGACAAACACCATACTAGCGCTACAAGCCCAACTACAGTCCTGACCCAAGGCACAATCCATTAAGAGGCGCAATCCAATTTTACTCATATCTGTGTGTATATAAAAAATAAAAGAGGTTCGTCCGTCAATTTAAAAAAGTCCAACCCACCTATTAATTTATATGCAAATAAGGAAAAAAAAAGAGGTGTACCTTCCTAGGATGCCTTTCATCTATCCTCATATCTCAATCTCATAATTTATAAACGGTTTTTCTATCCTATGCCCTTAGGGCATAGGATAAGACACTAAATTGGGAAAGATTCCCTACCAAAAAGGCAAGCGACCTTAGGAATCTAATTTTAAAAAAAAAGCTAAATTAATTAAAATTCAAAAAATATTTCCCAATTTAGGGTCTTATCCTATGCCCTTGGGGCATAGGATAGAAAAATCGATTTATAAATGAAAAAAGTGGTATGCATGAATTCACAGAGATGAAGAAACAATAAAATAAAATATAGGTCAATCGAGATCTATCTCGAGTCACAACGCTTCCGATCTTAACATTATTTATTATCGTTAGAATTTTTTTCCTATATTAGGGGACCTTAATTTTTCTTCGCCCTGGACATTTAAAAGGTTAGGATCGGCTCTACCAACTACGACTAGAAAGAAAAGAAACCCGCGATGGAATAAATCACCAATAGAAACCCATAAAATAAACTTTGATGACAGTAACAGAGGTAGTGACACATCAACGAAGAGTGCTTTGGTTTCGGAAGCATTGTGACTCGAGATGGGTTGTTTAAAGGCAAGAGATTTAAGACTTCTACGTTTGTAGATCGAGGGTGACAACCTTATTATCATCAACGTCCTAAAAGGTTGATGGTCATGTCCTCGAGAGATTGAGATCTTGATTAGTGATATACTTCTCATCCTTGGCAATTTGAGGGACAAAGATCTACCATGTTTACAGGGAAGTCAGTAGGTGCACTGATCGGGTTGTCGGACTCTTCCAAACAATTGTTACGTCAGTGTCCCTTCAGGACAAAGAGCTTGGTATTTATATCGGTAAGTATGTTATTAGATGGTGGTCTAGTAGGGCCTTGTCACTCACAAATTTTTACCTAGAAAAAAAAATATATAGGTGAAAAAAATAAAAAATGAGATGAGACTGTTAAGCTGACATTAAAAAAAGTGAGTTAAAAGTCCCAATATCCGAAAGATCATTAACTCCATCACTGGAAAATGGAGATGCTATTGGGAGAGTGAGATGACTATCAGCAGCTACTTCGTCATTTTGAGTGCTTGTCATGCACATATGTCTTCCACGAACTTAACCATGTGGCAAACAATGTGGTGTAACCGTGTAACTATGACATATGATAGAGCACGAGACAATCATGTCGCATCAGGAGCTTCTTTCCCTCATTAGAAAGGATGTCATTCGACGATGGATCAGCAGGTTTGACGCCTTTCGAATCCTTACCTTATATTTTTTATTAAATTTTTTTAAAAAAACAAAAACATAAAAACAAAAACGTAACGCTCGTTTTCAGAATATCTCCCTAGAACTTAAAGTTCTATCCTTTCAAGCCCTCTCAGCCTATCCACGTGGAGCCTCCTCTGAACTTTTTTTTCTTTCCTATTTCGCCCCTCTCTACTTCTTTTTTTCTTTATGCCGCCCTCTCTCCCACGATCATTTAATACGCCTCACCTTCTCTAATCTCTTTCTTTGTGAACGATTTGCCTTGCTTCTCCATGTTCTGTTGCTCATCGTTGCCGGCCTCCTCGCCTCATCTTCTTGTGCCGACGACGGAGCCCTTCACCTCGCCTCCCTCAAATTTCGCTCACGCCGCTCACGTCGTCGTCGGGCGGTTGGAGGAGTTTTGCCGTCGGGCGGTTGAAGCGCAGAGGTTCACCGTTGATATCATAGTAGGGATAGGCTTCAGTAGTTCTCAACAGATAGATGGATCTCCTTAGCATTAATCATGGCCCTTTTCTGCCATCTTCTCTGTCGAGCTTCGATATTGCCATCTCATTCAGGCCCTTGGTCCGCAAAAATTGAATCGGGGTGAGTGCTTCTCTTTGTTGTAAGTAATTACGGTTAATTTGAGATTCCATGTCTCTTCCTCTGCCTACAAATTCTCCCTTGGATTTTTGCTATAGCGATTCTCATTGAGTGTTAATAGTGTAAATTTTGTTCTAAATTGATATTTGCTTTCTAGCGCTTCTGATTTTGTGTTTCTATTGATTTAGAATCCGATTCTCTCTCGATGTTCTTTGGTTTATCTCCAATTTCATTCTGATTCGGAAATCAGGGGTGTTTTTTAAGCATAAATGTTGTGATTTGTTCATTCAATCGTAGAATTATTTCATTTGCGAAATGTTAGTCTTCGGATTCTCCCAAAAAATCTAATCTTTTGTCTTTACTTATAACAGAAAATCGGCTGCAGCTAGGGTTTGGATTTGGTCTGGACAAGAGATTTATACTATCTAAACCCCCAATTTGCCTCATCGATTTTGAATCATCTAATCTGTATGAATTGGTTTGTATCACCATTCATTCATAATTATTACTGCATATAGAATGGGAATGAATTGACTAGCAGATTGGGAGAGGTGTCTCCCAAACACCAAATCTTACCCTATTTTGTAATGTTTGTTGATTTCTTTACCTTTATATCTCTATTTATGATCATTATTTGATTGACCTATTTGCAAATTTACTGTTTTTCAATTTTGTAATGCTTTAATTTGAATATTATTTGATTGACCTGTTTTCAATTGTGTTAACAAAGAAGGTTGAAGAATTTCCAACAAATTCAGTGCCTCAGATATTTGTTTGCTGAATCTGCATTAAATCATTCATGTGACTTGAAAATTGGCTTCATATATTCTTGCCTCTGCCAATATTTGTTTGTTGTTGTACAAGAAATGATTTTTTCTCATTGAAGAATCTGCTTTGTGTTGTCGCAGGCAGTCGGATTATTTGATTTAGCATCTAAACTGGAACAAGAATTTCAGAAAGGGAAGGTGCGCGTATTAAACATGCCTACGTTTGATTGTGCTGAAATTTGAGCCACAAAGCCTGAGATTAATTTTACTACAGAGTCTTAATATCATCTCTACTGCACTTGAAAGTTTCCTGATTTCTTTGCCTAGCATTTTATTTTGTTTCAATGACTTAAGTTGAGAGAACTGAGGACATAAAAGGCTTGTGAAGATTAAAAAAAGAACTTTATGTTTACACTTTAAACTTTATCCATTTGCACGTCTAATTTCCAAAATGATAGTAGTTTACTGCATTATCTTTTTGAAAAAGACCTTATTATACATTTTTCATTATTTAAATGTGTTAGAAATTTGTGGGAGGCAGGGCCCTCCAAAGATGGGAAGATAGAAAGACCATAGAATCCAACTTTGTGCTTCTTCAGACTCTGGTGGTGGAAGCGTGGAAGATTGTAGTGTTAGTTAACATGCATTTCAAACCCATAAAAGAGATTAAGAAATTTGGAATGGTCCAGCTATATAAATTTTCAAAGAAAGCAAAATCGGACAAATCCGATCAAAAGTTATATTCAATCTACATAATAAATCTTTTTCATGTTCTATTCTAAGTAATGTTAATGTTGGTCAGTGAAAAGAGCGAAAGAGGACTACCCAGTGAGATCCTTGTGACCTTTTTAACTATCTGTCGAAGATGTTGATATTCTTTATTATTTCTTTTCCAGGTTCAAGTTCAAAAACCTCTGCTAAGAAAAATGCTTATTTATCCTCTTTTCCTTCTGGAAATATCCTTCACTGGACTAAACATGACCCAAAGGTCCACGTCGGTGTTGGTTGTGATTATTGTGGGGTGAGTTTCCATAATTATCTCATGTTTGTAACCCACTTTTATGCATTAATTTGTTGTTTATACCTTCAACTTAATGCTGTTAAAATCCACATCATGAGTTAAAGAGTTCTTCAAAAAGACGTGCAAGAGATGGGATGGGGTGAGATGGCATTGCGGTGAGAACCCTACCCGCAGATGCCTTGAAGACTACTTCGTGTTGATTCTTTTGAAATTAGGTATATCCTTGGATATATGGTTTCATTTTGATGAAATAGTGTTTTGATTTGTTGGATTGCTCTGTTGGAGCAAGTGTTTGAATTGGATGAATATGACGATGGCTCCCCTCAAGTTATTCTTCTCTATCTCTCGTGTTCCTTGCTCATTTACTTCTCCTCTTTCTCTCAGGTTCTTCTCCCGGTCATCAGCTTCTCCTTCTCATTCTCTCCAGGTTCGTCCTCTTTGCCTCTTTGTTTGTCGCTGGAGTGCGAGCCTTGGATCTCATCTCCTTCTCGGCTTCTCCTTTTCTCCAAGTTCGTCTTCTTCGCATCTCCATCTAATTTCACGTGGTTTATATCAATCTGCATCCTCAAATTTATGTTTTTCACTTTAATTCTTTGTTTTAAATTCAGTTTCAGTTTAGTTGGTAGCTTCTGATTTTTCGTTTCAATTTCAGCTTCTGATTTTTTGTGGCTCGGGATGAATTATCATGATTTTGGCTCCAGTTACAGGTTAAGTTTTCTATATGCATTTTTTCAGTTCAGTTTCAGCTTCTATGAATCCAAGCTTTTCATCCAAGCTTTAGTGTTAGCTTTTTTCAATCCAAGATTGAGTTCAGCTTCTGATTTTCAGTTTCAATTACAGCGTCTGAATTTTTGTTGCTCAGGATGGATTATCATGATTTTGGCTCCAGATTCAGTTGAGTTTCCTGCATGCATTTGTGTCAGTTCAGGTTGATAGGTTAAGCTTCTATGAATCCAAGCTGCAGTTTCAGCTTCTGTGAATCAAGCTTCACTTCATTTTCATTTGAGTTTCCTACATGTATTTGGTGTTTAAGATCCGGATATAATCGTTCTTATTTTTGTAAAATATTGCTTGGCCAATTGTTGATGGATTTTGACGGCAAATGCATCATTGATAGTATATACTGTACTTGTATATTTACAAGTGGAATGATCTGAAATTTTGTATGATTTGGTAGAGATAATAAAAAATCATAGATTCTTCTGAAATATAAGGTATGTCAATTATGGGTTATATGATATTTTCTTTTCAGATATAAGTTTATTCATCATCAGATGATCTTTCTCAAGACTCTTTGATGATCTTTCTAGAGTCTTTCTGGCTATCTTTCACTTTTTATCATAATCAAGTGGTGCACAGGTTCTCAAGTAGACGTTTATCAATTCACGATTTACATGTTCATGAATCATGAGTCATTTTGAGAACTTTGGAGAAAACGAATTGCTTTGGGAAAAGACCCTTGTATGCACTTTGTGAAAACTCTTGCATATACTTTTGTTTGAAGTATTATTATATTATAAACATCCACCAAGTTGGTGTTGATTTAACTTTTCAATAATTTAGCTATATATATTAATTTTCAAGAAAAAATTATTGAAAATTTCCTTTAATGTATAGTATGATAATCTTTTCCTTTGGTTTTTGTATTGCTGTCGTCTATAAGTTTGTCAACTTTAATACTTGTCCGGGAAACATAGACTAATATCCGAAAAATAAGATGAGTTTATTTAGATATATGTTAAAAATCCCGTGCGTGACGCACGGGGTCTAGGCTAGTTGTATATTATTGTATATTCCAACTTGGAAAGCTGTTTTCTGTTGTAAATTCTGGAGAAAGGGAATATTAGGATGGACCGTTCAGTTGAGTTGAGTGTCTCCCTCTTTTACGTTACCCCTCCGCCTACTTGCAATTTGCAGTTTCTTGTTTTAATTTCCCTGTATAAATTGCCTGATCGATCTGGGCTTTGTCCAATCAACAAACAAGAAACAGGCCGGAGAGGGCGAAATCCATCATATATTCACAGAGAATTGAGATCGAAATTTTTGGATGATATGGGAGATGCGAAGAAGGAGAGATCGAAGCCGCTGATGAGATCAGCATCCTTTGTGATGGCAGCCCTTGCCTTCGGCTGGCTCGCTACTGAGCTGGCTTTCAAGCCGCTGATCGACATGCTTCGAGCCGCCATCGACAAAGCTGGGACCCCTCGTGACCATGACGACGCCGTCAACGCCGAAGACAATGAAGAGGAAGTACTGGTGGCGGAGGTGGTTGACGCCGTCGACGCTGCCCACCTTACCGAGCCAGCTGATAGGTATTAATTTCTAGGCCGCCCGGGTTTGCGAATGAAATAACTGAAGGAGTAAAATTGGGCGAAAATGTAGCAGCTGCAAGCTATAGATGCTCGATCGATCGATGTTGTAATTTTGAAGGTTTTTTTGTGGTTTCTCGTGTGGTGCTGTACGTTGTAATGGTTGGCGGTTTAGCTCGTCTGTTCATTCGTTGTTGTTGTTAATTGCTGCTGTTTATCGTTATTAATTAATTGCTGGCTTAGCTTAATTTTGGAGTCAAATTCCAACTCAACCCGATTATAAATCCGGTGATTGATTCACTTAACCCGATTATACGGATGAACACTCAAAAAAAAAAAAGTGACGGATGAGAGTGAGTAGGGTAATGAGTAACATATTTTTCAGTAATTACTCGATCTCTGCTTAATAAAAAAATACCTTAGTATATACTCCCGGCGTCCGTCAATATATGTCTTTTTAGTCCATATAATTTTACAATAATACATGTTTTTTTAGAACTAATCATTATACTTAATCTACTAACTAGCTAATCATTACACTTTTCATTTATAAACAATTGAATTTACTCTAATTTTTTTTACCAACTAACTAGCTTATAGATTTTCTTAATTATCATACATATAGCTAAAAAGACATGTATTAATGGACAAAAAGAGTATAACTTAGTTAACCTTCTAAATCATATATTCATATTTATCCTATTTTCTTTTTCTACTTATCCTTATTTCACAAATCTAAATCACACTCTTACCTTGTGTTCTCCTTTCTTATTTCTCTTTGTTCCCTTACTATACAATAAGACTAACCTGTCCAACTAGCTAGATTTGTGGGTTTGAACAAAGCAATTAGGCTTGACCTAGTATATACACAAAGGGCAGAGCTTGAGGTAAGGATATGAGAAGGCTTGTAAACCCTGCCATACATATAAAAGGCCAAATTCTAGCTTTAAATATACCATTTTGCATAAAATCACATCTTAAATTGAAAATTTCAGAAAATCACCTTTTAAAAGCTAAATGTTTACAAAAGACCACCCATCCCACGTTTTACTTTACATTTGATGTTAAAAGTGAAAAAAATATTTTCCCCTTCATGAAGGGGAAAATATCCTAGTTCATCTCTTGGCAATTCTCAAGTGTTTCATCCTTGATTTAGTTAGTTCGAGGTTCTCCCCAATGATCATCCTTCACCTCTCGAATCTCTTGTCCAATTGAAAATGAAAGTTGTTGAAGGGCAATCCCCCTTTTTTACTCTCCAAATATATTAAAAGTATAAGGGCAAAATGTTAAGTTCACATATTTAATAGCAACCTTGAACGGAAAAGGTGAGATGGTGGACTTTTGCAGGCATTTAACTTTTTAAGAGTGGTTTTCTGGATTTTTTAATTTAAGGGGTGGTTTTGTGCAAATGGTGTATTTTTGTTTTTTGGAATTTGTGCAAATAGTTTTTTTAATTAAAATCCTAGATGTATTCTTTGTACGGAGTATTGTTTAAAGGGTAATTGGCATGGATATCCCAATACCATTTAAGTTTTTTCAAAAATGACATGATGTTGGGTAAACTACATTGGGGGGTATGATATGTTGGCTTTTTTTTTTTAACCCAATATGCCGGTAACGGGTTACTTGTGTCCAGGGGCGAATCTAAGGGTGGGCGACACCGGGCCGTCACCCACCCCGATCCGGAAAATAATATAAGAATATACGTATTATGTAAAAAAAATGAAAGATAAAATATAAGTATCTTTAGTGACTTAGTAGTTAAGCTCACCCCATTTTAAATAGAATTCCATCAACCCTTGTTCAAATCCCACTAGACACATATTTTTATTTATTTTTTCCTCAATCCATTTTCCATTATTTTAAAATTCTTATAATTTATTTGGTATTTTACAATGAAATAATAATAATTTTTCTTATAAATTTAAGATATTCTCTTCACATATTTTTAAAAAAAATTATTTTTAATAAAAATAATATAAAAATTATCCATAAAAAATTGTGCTTACCCCGAAAAAATTTCTAGATCCGCCCCTGCTTGTGTTAGATGTGGAAGAAAGAAAGAGAGGCATGGAGGGAAATGTGAGAGAGAGGGAGTAAATTGTAGACGCATTTATTGCGACATATGAAGAAGAGAGAGAGATAGGGTAAATTTATTTTGTGTCGTCTAAGCCAAATTTCGTGAAACCCCTTTACAATTGAACCATCGGCTTATATAGCCTAAAACCTCTTATAAATATATCATAACACTCATTATTTTTTTTCATGACTTCCTTTAGATTTTCCATGACACCTCCTATATGTAACCAATCAACTTTGGGAAAGATAAGAAATAAGCTAAACTGCACCATTTAACCATGACACCTACATAGATTTACATGACAGTAACGGGTTTCACCATGGTTGATCAAGAAATTCATGTGACACTAGAGATGATACAACATGTTAGGACAATTGCACAAACCAAACATTATACTATGTTGTTAAACACCTTGTAAATATACCATGTCACCTCATATTTTCTCCATGTTAGCGCTTTTTTTTTTGTATATTTGCTACCATGTTGTGTAGTTATATTCCCAAATATATTAACTTGTTAAGATGAAATGATTAATACCAGTCAAATCAATATGAGTTAAGGATCGCTAAATAATTATTTTGGCTCTTGTATATTTTTCATTGAAATTAAGTCGTGATAAATATTGTATTATGTGATTTTAAAGTTGTTTAACTTGTGTAACTGTGAATTGTATTGAATGATCATTAACATGTATGATACATATTCTCTTCTTTTTTTTATCAGAAGGTGGGCTAAAGCCCTTTAGATATTATTAGAAGAGACTGGGTTCAGCTGCCCCATCTCAAAATTCAAAAGACTACATAAAGAAACAGGTAAACTAGAATGTTCAACAAAAGGGACTGAGTTCAGAAGAGCTGTCGCAACTACATCGTTCGCGACTCGGTTGGCCTCGTGTTTGACATGGCTGAATTTCACAATCCAGCTGCCTTCGTCCACCCATTTCTTGCATTGGTTGAACAGATATTAGTCCCTTCTTGCATCTTTCCCGCGATTAACCATCAGCTCGTATGCCGTAATAGAGTCAGTTTCAAGGATCAACCTCAAGTGTCCTAACTCCCTGGCTACTCTTAGGCCATGGTAAATCGCCCACAACTCCGCAGTCAGAGGCTTCCAGATTCCACATTCAAAGCTAAAGGTGAATAAGAAACCCCCCCAAAGGGTCCCTCAACACCCCTCCACCCCCCGCAATACCCGGGTCCCCTTTAGCGAATCCATCCACATTCAGTTTAGTCCAGTCCATCGGGGGTGGGGACCAAACGCAACTGCTAACTGAACCTCCAGGAGGCGCACTCAAAGCTGGTTTTGGACTCGTTGCAATCTCTCCGTACACATGGGCGTTTCTAGTGGCTGTACCACCTGTATGCTCGACGTCGTCCACTACTTCAAAAATGAGTTTGTTTCGGCATTTCCAAACAGTCCAAAGCATGTACGCGAATATGACCGCCTGCTTGTCCTCCAACTTTGTGTTATCAAAGATCCAATCCTTCAAATTCGTGGTTGTGAAGAACGAATTGTGGGGGATCGTACCTTGAATCTTAACCCATTGCTCAGAGACTTTAGGACAATCCCGTAAGAGGTGTAAGCTTGTCTCCATCCCAGAGCACCTAGGACACGCCGCCGAGGAGGTCAGATTTCGGCATAGTCGGTTAGCGTTGGACAAAATACCATCTTGGGTGGCAAGATAAGTGAAGGTCCTAACCCGCTGCTGTCCAGGAATCCTCCAGAACAGTGTGGAAGATCCATTACCGACAGCCACTCTTAGGTGGGGGGTTAGGATTTCCACCCCATGAAGAATGCTTCGCCAAGTAAAAGATGAACCCGAGCGTTTACCAAACATATCCACATCCGCCCTTCCCTGGCAATATTTTTCCCGAATCACTCGACTCCAAAGTGTCTCCGGCTGATTGAGGAGGCGCCAACCTAGCTTTGCCAGATTCGCCTGGTTAGACTCCCGCATAGCACGCACTCCAAGACCACCTTCCATTTTCTGGGCTGTGACTGTTTTGCAGTTTAGCAGGTGTATCTTTCTAGTGCCAGATGTTGACCCCCAAATGAATCCTCTGACCTTTCGATCTATGGCATCACATATAGTCCGCAGGATGAAAGCTGACTGCATATTATACACGGGGAGGCTGGTCAAGACAGAATTAGCCAGCGTCACTCTCCCTGCAAAGGAGAGGGTACGGGCTCTCCAACCTTGAAGTCTGCTAGTTACCTTATCCAGCAGGAAGTTATATCTTTCGGTCGTCATACGACCCGTGGCAGTAGGGACTCCAAGGTAGTTCCCAAAATCCATGGAAATGGGAATTCCTAGTGCTCTGCTGATGCCATCCTTTACATTCGCAAGAATATTCCTCGAAAACAGGACGGAGCTCTTAGCGAAGTTAACTTTTCCACCCAATTGCGAGCAAAACTGGGTCAAACAGCTCTTGATCACCTCACCTTGTGCTTTAGAAGCCTCCGCCATCAAGACAAGATCATCCGCGAAGAATAAGTGAGAGAGGGGAACTCCACCAATGTTGATCGGCTTCCATTCTCCCCTCCGAACCACCCCCGCAATGAGTAGTGAGAGCCTCTCCATGCAAAGAACGAATAAGTAGGGGGAGAGGGGGTCCCCCTGCCGGATCCCCCTCGTCGGAGAGATCTTTCCTGCGGCCGCTCCATTCCACAACAGATCCATACCCCCCAACGTTTGGCAAGCCATAATGGTCTCAATAAGCTTGGGTGGAAAGCGAGCTTGCTCTAGCGTCTCTCGCAAGAACTCCCATCTTATTCTATCGTATGCTTTCTCCAAAACCACTTTTACCATCATCCATTTACGTCTTCTCCTATCCGCCATCGAATGCAAAGCTTCTTGCACAATCACCACATTGTCAATTATTTGTCGCCCAGGGACAAAACTTGCTTGTGCCGGGGAGACTAGGAATTCAAGCATCGGCTTAAGACGGTTCACAATGCATTTCGTTGCTATCTTAAAGATGGCATTTAGCAAAGAAATCGGACGGAATTGCGAAGGAAGAGCTGACCTTTGTACCTTTGGGATAAGCACCAAAAGGGCATCGGCAATCTTGGTTGGGAAAATATTTTCATTGAGCATCCCTAAGACAGTGCTTGTGACTTGGCCTCCCACCGTAGTCCAGTTCTTTTGGTAAAAGATTGAAGGATATCCATCCGGCCCCGCTGCTTTATAGGGCCCCCATGAGTTGTATGATACGTATTCTTATATGAGATCTAATGCACTAAAAAGATAACAAAAATAGTGTTGGGTGATTTTAACGGACGATCAACTGAGTTACTTGGGCCACTAATATGAGCGAGTTTGGATAAGATAGTTGGCCCAATTCTCGGCTATGGCACAAACCCGACCCATAAAGATGGACCAAGATCTAGGTAAAATCCAACTCATGCCCATCTAGCCCAACCCATACTCAATTGTAACATAAAATGAGTGGTAAGTCCTCCTAGTCTCATCATGTCGCTGGTTAGTACTGGCCACATTTTGTCTCCATGTGTTCTATTTATTTATTTGAAGGACCTATTAAACTAGAAGGGTTAGACATATAGGATTTTTTTGCTTTTGTTGATCTAGTTGCAATTTAGAGTCCATATTGGACTTTTGTCATTTAGTTTATCTATGTTTTTTTACTTTTATGAGTATGCTACTACTATGCTGTATGCCACTCAATTAGACTCAATAATCAAGTGATAGATGAAAAATTAAATGAGTGGATAATATCCCTAGCGTGAAAAATTAAATGAGTGGATAATGAGTACCCATCGCTAGGGATGTCAATTTCACCCGCACCCAACGGATATCCGTCTCACCGGATCCGAAAAAGTGGGTGAAAATCCGAAATAAAGCGGATATTAAATGGGTGATGGGTAAACGGGTGATGGGTCGGGTCGGATTCTGGTGAAGACATTCCCCACCCGTCACTCGACCCATTACCCAACCTGTCACCCGACCCATCACCCGACTTATATTATATAATTATATTTTATATGTGAAATTATCAATATACCCCATAAACCCTAATTCAAGATACTTATCAAATGATTTCCTGCTTGAAGCTTTGGTTGTTGGAGACTATATTTTCTCTTCTTTTTATTCATAATTGATGTAATGTCTTTTTATTTCCAAGACTTCTTGCTTGAAGTGCTGAAAGTTGTGGATGTTTACACGTATTTGACCAAATTTGACTATATTTTGTACTAATTTATTCGTCGATGTGTTCGACGTATGTTTTTCAATAACCTTTTTTTGATGAATTTGATGTCTTGAATTTCATCCGAATTATCACCTGATCCACCCGATCACCCGGTGGGTGATGGGTGGACAGGGCGGGTGAAATATTTAGTGGGTGATGGGTCGAGTAGGGTGAAGGGTTTTGGGTGGTGGGTCGGGTGACGGAAGTAGATCATCCACCCATCACCCGACCCATTGCCATCCCTACCCATCGCTACACTGTCCACGCGTCTAGGAATGACAATATCATCCACACTCGACAGGTAACCATTTTACCCATTAAAAAAAAACGGATGAAAATCCGACATATATTAAATGGGTGAACAGGCGAGGGCGAGTCGGATTCGGTCACCGCTATATCATCCAAACTGGATTTGAAGGACCGAAAATGCAACCACACCGGTAATGGCCCAATTTGGCCCAAAATGGATCCAATGGGTTTGAAATGGGCCGAAAAATATACGGACTGATGGCCAGCTGTTCTAGTCCAATAAAAAAAAACATTTTTCAGTTCAATCGACTCAGTCGCTCTAATCTGAATCAGGTACTTTATAAACTCTACCTAAAAAATTATTTATCAACTATTCAACTCTACCTACAAATTATATATCAACTATTCAACTATATCTCATTTCATAGTTACAAGCAAACAAGTACTACGTAATACTGTATTTTATAGAACATATCATGGAACTTGAACTTAACCGACCTAACTTTAATCATTTAGCAAGTGAAAAATATGTCATACTTTAAGCTAATGGGTTGACTTGCCGCTTGTTTCAAACCATCGATTTAAGTGCGTTTGGATCACTTGAATTATAACAAAACTAGTTTTATTATTTGGTTTTTTTAATAAATCATATTTTATTATATTAGTTATATATATTTAAATAAAATGGAGATTTATAATATGAATAATTTAGGTAATTATAGTGTTTTGTTAGAAGCCAACTATAATTTATGGATAAATTAGATTTAATCCATTATTATTTTATTCGGGTCCTATAAGATCACACACAAAAGAGTATTATGAATCGAATAATTAATTAATAGTAATAATAATAAGTTATTATTGTTTATATAATATCTTTATGTAAAAATATTGTTGATAGAATATAAAATATAACTTATTGGGAATAAGTTTGACCTAGTTTATGCATTATAAAAGAAGATTTTTTGAGAATAAGCTTTAACCTAATTTTGGGAGTATCATTCTAGCAAATTAACAGAGACAAGGAGATCCAATCAATCTCGTGCTTGTGCGAAGTCACATTTGAGGCTCTGGTGATTTCGAATCAAGGTTTTACACAAGAAATGTAAGACTTTTATATCGATTTATGCATGAGATCCCAAATTAGATGTTAGAAAATAATTTTCTACAATTTCGCTACGCGTCTAATTTATCGACAATCCTATCGAAATCAAGGGATGAACGGAAATCTAGTACAAACTCTAAACTGCACTACCACTACAAATACTTCCTACGCTCTTTTTCAGCCGGTCACTTTGGTCTTGAATTCGGGAGCACCAAACAACACATAGAAGGTATAATCATGATGATAACCAAAATGAAAAATACAAGAACAAGAAAACCAAATCAATCTCTTGGACATCATACGAACCAATGTAATGACTCTTTATGTCTCTTTGGATCCTTTGTTGCAAAGAACTTTGGTTGAAATGAGAGAATTTTCGAAGCACAAACCCAAGAACTCTTGTGAATTTTTAAAAAATGGCTATTTCATTTAAGGGCTCGTTTGGTATTGATATCTAGATATCAAGATATCGATATCGGTTGATATCTTGATATCAAGATATCGGTATCGGTATCAAGATATCGATATCGGTTGATATCTTGATATCAAGATATCGGTATCAAGATATCGATATCGGGTGATATCGATATCAAGTGATACCTCCCAAAAAATCAGTATATCAAATAAGGCTAAATTTGATATCTAGATATCACTTGATATCGATATATGGCGATACCAAACGCAGATATCACTTGATAAGTGATATCTGCAGGATACCAAACACTAGATATCGATATCACTTAAAGTGATATCGATATCTAAGCCATACCAAACACTAGATATCAGATATCGGGGATGATATCCGATATATGATATCTAGATATCAATACCAAATAGCCCCTTATTCTTGTGTTGACCTTAGCAGCAATTGTCAAACAAAATTGATTACATGAAATATTAACAGCTGCAATCTTTTCTATATCATAAAGATAAAAAAAGAAGAAAGAATGAAAACTAAAAGAGATTGAAAGAATGAGAATTGTAGAAATTGAGCAAGCTGAGTATCGAGCTAGAAAAATGGAATTGACTTAATCAATCGAAATACTATGATAAAAAAAAAAAAAAAATTCTTAGTTTGCATTTTTGTTAGCGGGAATGAACGAGCTAGTTCACAATCGTAGGAAAAGAAAAACATGAACTCAAGTCATGACGAAAAAATGCAAAATGAAAAATGAACACCTAGAATCGGAATAGTTGTTGGTGTTTTTTGTAGTGGCGGGTGTGGAGATCTTCGCCTGTCTCCTCCTCTTCCACCTATTGTCACAACCTGTGATGAAAGCCTCCTTCGCTTGTGCTTGGGGCCCAAGCAGAAATTCAAAAACTAAAGAAAAGAAAAAGAAAATAGCAATCTAAATATTCATTGAACTTACCTTGCTCGGATGTTTGTGTGCTTGGTACTCAAGCTTTAGTAGTCCAAAATTGAAAAAGTTAAATTAAAAATATCATAATGAATTGGAAAGAATATCAAAACTTTTGACCTAATTAATCCGATTTGTTTGGTTCCAACCTTTTTGCTCATGGTTTGATCTGCCCAGCTTGGGTAGAATCATTGACTATGGTGCGATTGAGTTTAGTTTCGGATGATGTTGCATTATCATGCGCCCTGTTGATCAAGATAATCGTGGTAGTGTTCGTGATTTTCGAAGATCCCTCATCTAGGTGAACGAACGTCATTGATCCATACTTTCCCAAGAGACGTTACTTTCTCGTGTTTCTGCTCTCGTCTCCCCAATGGCTAGACGTCGTGGAAGTGTATTAATTTCCTCATGTTCTCACTATTCGTAGTTCGCTCTACAGTCTTCCTTGACTTGCTCATGTCTTCGGTTTTCGTATGCTCATTTAGAATCCAGACAATCCATTTTCGGATTATTTTGACCTCTCGATTTATCTAATACGAGTGTTATCAGATATTTCAAATTCTTGTTTAAAAAAATGATTCATGGGCCCATAATAACTTAACTTTCATTTAGCAACTTCTCACTTGGATGAGAAATATGAGTGACCTTCGCCCATTTACCTCCCTCTTTCCATCTGATCCATTCCCCTTCCAAACATCTAAGGGCGTGTTTTCCTGCAATCATTAAAGAGGTGGATGGGATGGAGAGGGTGGGGGTGGAGGATGCACGCACCCTTTGGCAGGAGATGGAGGGGGTGGAGTGGGCGGATAATTGGGCGTGGAAGGGGGTAGAGGTGGACGATTTTTCCCACCTTGGGGGGGGAGTTGGTGGACGGGGTGGAGAGGCATGAGATCCTGAAATTGCCCTCCCCTCTCTAATCTACAGTGAGGGCTATGGAAGCTTGAGAACTGAGATGAGGAAGAGGAAGCAGCAGAAAACCCGACAAGAGAGTAGAAGGATGCTAACCTGTGACGTTGTGACGGACATGACGACGGAGCTCGGAGGTGGCATCAAACAATCGAAGGTGTCACGACGATGGAGCTAGGCTGCCTGGGCAGCAAACACAGAAGAATTGACGGCGCCTGGGATGCCTAGGCAGAGTGGCGCTCGCCGACGACGGGAGGGAGCACACGGCCAAACGGAAGGGAGAAGGCGACCATGGCGGAGGTCGCTTTCAATTTCGGAGCTAATCCCCAATCACGGTTGAAGTGTTGTTGCTGGATATTGGTGAGGAGAATGATACTCCCTCCGTTCGGCAAGACATGTCACTTTACTATTCACGCACGCTTTTTAAGGGATAACAACTATATAAAATATCTAGTTTTTTAATAATTTTTTAAAAAATTTCGTAGTTATTATTAATAAGTACAAACTTGTTAAAAAAATTATAAAAAAATAAATATTTTATATAGTTTTTATCATTGTAAAAAAACATGCGTGAATAGTAAACGACATTTTTTGCCAAACGGAGGGAGTATGAACAAGTATGGAGAGAGGGGGTCTCCTTGCCTGATGCCTCTTTTGGGGGTAAAGAGTTCCGTTGGTTCGTTATTTACCAATACAGAATAAGAGACTGTAGTTATGCATTCACAAATCCAGTTTATAGATCTAATTGGAAAGCCGAATTTTTCAAAGGTGGTGAAAAGGAATTCCCAATCAACCATGTCGAAGGCCTTTTCCGACGGTCATCCAACCGTCTTTACCTTTCTTTTTGGTAAAAGAGTGGAAGATTTCGTTTGCGATCAGAATGTTATCTTGGATTGAGCGTTCAGCGGTAAACGCACTTTGAAGTGGATGAATTATTTTTGGGATAATTTTTTTAAGTCGAGATGCTAAGACCTTGGATATAACCTTATATATGGTCGAACAAAGACTAATGGGTCTAAACTGGTTCGTAGATGTTGGGTTATCACATTTAGGGATAAGGACGATAAATGTATGGTTGATTTGCTTAAGCAGCCTTCCACTAAGGAAGAAGCTCTTAACAACCTTGATGATCGAAGGGCCAACGATATGCCAATATTTCTTATAGAATCCAGCAGGGACGCCGTCGGGGCTCGGAGATTTGTTGTTTGCAAGGTCATTCATGGCATTCTTAATTTCATTGTTAGTGACAGTCCTAGTAAGCCATTCAATATCAGAAGGTGAAATTTCAGGGTTAATGTTGTCTAAAAGAGTACTTGTGATGCGTGGTCTACGTCGGTTATCAAAACGCTTGACAAAATCTTCTTTAATGGCTTGCCTGATTTCATGTTCCGATGAAAGAGAGATATTGTCCCTAGTCTGAATGGTTTGTATTATGTTTCTGTTCCTCCTACCAGTAGCAATCCGATGGAAGTATTTTGTGTTGGCGTCGATGGCCTGAATATGAGTCCTTTTCACTCGTTGCTCCTAGTACGTCTTTTGAAAGTTGAGGAGGGAAGCATGTTTTTTCATGATTCGTCTTTGTTTTTCATCCAGGTTAGGGTCATATTGTAGGTAGAGCTGTTGCTGCAATTCCTGCAAATCTTTTTCAGTGGTGGAGAGTTGACGAAAAATATTACTGAATTTTCGTTTACTCCAAAGCTTACTTTTTTTTAGTTCATGAAGTTGCTTGGTTAATTTATAGATCTGCGAACTCGGTACATCGAAACACCAAGCGTCGACCACTAATTTTTCATAGTCTTTCCATTCAGTCCAAGTCATTTCAAATTTGAAAGATTGTAGTTTAGGGCGTTGGTCGCTGCATAATTCGATAGTGATCTGACAATGATCAGATGTTATAAAAGGGTGATTTTTCGTGACTATGTTGGGAAAAGTGTTGTGGACTAAAACACGGTCCAATTTTTCGAAAACATTGTCCTAACCAAAATTTCCTTTTTTCTCCATGTGTAGTTATTGCCAAAGGTTGGGATATCCCTTTTGATTAAGACCAATTCAAAGTAACAAATCACTTTCCTGCAATTTTTTTTTTTAAAAAAGCAGAAGAAATTAAGGCTCAATTTTCTCCACATTGTCATATATATATCTATATATGTACGTAGTCCCCACGAGGCAATCACCAAATCACAGAAAATAAATTTGTTTTAAAACACCTTTCTAAATTACTTTAGTTGTTCAAATTCACAATTACTGAGTACTGTATAAAACATGAGGGTGGGTTTGTGCTTGTACTATTAATTAATGTGCTTGGAAGGTTCTCTCCCATAACTTACCAATAAGCTGAATCATCGTTTAGCCCTTATAATATTTAAAGGAAAAAGCTAATCAGGAATGTACTGTACTATAAAATAAAATAAAATAGAAAATAATATTCCATTTCATAAATTATTCCAGTTAATGCACACAGATAATACTAGAAAAATACTTGAAACTTCTAATCATGTGCCGTCTCATTATAGTTGGCCGCACCGAATATAATTATCATAATCCTCCACTGTTGAGAGATTACTAATCTTTTTTTATTTATTTTTATTTTGGGTAAGAAATTTTTCAATAATTAAATTATTCTTATAATGAAACACCCTAATTTCTTCTCGTCCTCTCTCTTCTTCATTTTAGGTAAATACTTACCGTTACAGTTTTATTCGATTTGAAATTGAAAATAGTAAAATCTCTTAGAATCGGTGCAAATATTTAAAAATGGCAAATTTCAATCTTGATGTCCCCACAGTTTCCAAATCAATCTCTGAGTCAATTGGGTAATGCTCCTCCTTCACACTCGTTTTCCACCATTTCTTGATTTTTTTGTTAATTTCTTGGCCCCATTTCGTTCTTCAGAGCCGTTTCTGTAAACCCATTAGTTGTGTGCATTAACACCATAAAACCCACTTTTTGCATCTTCCTTTCCCCCTTTGCTTCCTCTTGCTTCGTTCTTGATTCAAGATAAAGCAGAAAGAGGAAAGCAGGTTCTGAACTGGCCATTAATTTCTCTGCCAACAGTTTCCCCATTTTTGAAAAGCCTCTAACCCCCTTAATTTGCTTATCTGCAAAAAAAAGAGGCCTTTTTTCTTGAAGAATCGAAATCCAATCCATGGAGTTGCTGAAGAAATTGAAGCCCTCGCTAACGAGCGCAGTTGGGCTGTTCCTCCTCCCGCTCTGCATTCTCTGTTCCCTCTTCTACCTCGATTTGGGGACTCTCAACACCGCCTTCACCTCCCGCGCCGGAGCCGCCGCCACGTGGCCTTCTCCGTCTTCTCCTGCTGCTAATGGCTCTGCATCTGTGGAAGCTTCTAGGAAAGTTGTAAACCCCGTGATTGGTGGTGGTCAACGCATGATTGACTGTGATTTCTTTGATGGGAAATGGGTTTGGGATGAAACTTACCCCCTCTATGATTCAAAAGATTGCAAATTTATGGATGATGGGTTTAGGTGCTCCGAGAATGGCAGGCCTGATAATCTGTTCACCAAGTGGAGATGGCAACCTAATCATTGCTACTTGCCCAGGTCAATTCCAACCCCTCTTTTTCCTTTAGGTTTCAAGATTTTGATTTTTGAAATTCGATAGCGGTCCAAATCTTTTGTTGCACAAATTTGTTTTTAACACTTTTTTTTTCCTAATTGCTACTGTATTATCTAGTTTATGCACAGTTTGAATTTGTGACATTTGAATTTGAATGATTTCGGGTAGGAACATATGAGACTGATTATAATTGTTGAAGTGTTTCTGTGTCAAAGCCAGAAAAAAAAGGGTCCAAATCAATTGACCATTCCACCATAGGCAGTGATATTCATTGCCAACTTGCCAACTTCACACACTGTGTTTCGTCAAGCTGATTTGGGTTCCTTTGAAATAAAGTATTGGTATTAAATTTGATTTATTATCTGCCTCAGTTATGTGCATTTTCAATGTAGTTGGTTTGGAAAAAAAATTTCAATGCAAGGTATGATCAATTAAGTCCTTTTATCTCTTCTCACTCTCAGTGCTAATGATCTTGGTAAATGATGTTAACTGTTGAAATCTGTCTCCTAAGTAAGTTGGATTAGGTGATGGGAGGCGATTTCGTGCAATGTGTTTCAAATCTCTGTGCACCATTTGATCAAATTACCTTAGTTTTATCTTCCATAACAAAGAATTCTCTATGGTTAGTACTTGTACTCCTGTTAGTTTGACTTCAACATGTGAACACTCGAGCTAATATGTGTGTATGTTTTGCTCTGGAGGCTGATGGGAACTAAAATGGACCTCCTGTGATAAGATCACCATGTCTGGTTGGGTTACTTGTCCTAAAGTTAACTTGGTCTTCTAACAGGTTTGATGCAAAGTTGATGCTGGAAAAGTTAAGGAATCGAAGGCTTGCGTTTGTTGGGGACTCAATCGGAAGAAACCAGTGGGAGTCTCTTCTGTGTATGCTTGCCTCTGCAGTTCCTGACAAGACATCAATTTATGAAGTAAATAATACTCCAATTACAAAGCACATGGGATCTTTGGTGTTTTTGTTTAGGGATTATAACTGCACCATTGAGTACTATAGATCGCCATTCTTAGTAGTACAAGGACGCGCTCCAAAAGATAATCCAGCGAAAGTGGGGATGACTGTGCGAGTTGACCAGCTCGACTGGAATTCATGGAAATGGAAAGATGCTGATGTGCTAGTCTTTAACTCTGGGCACTGGTGGAATTATGAGAAGACGATAAGGACGTAAGTGGAAATCTCTCTGTGTTAGTAGCTTTTTCTACTATTTATGCACGTTTATGATGAGTCTTGGACAATATTTAGCTATTCTTGACAAAATCATCCCTTTTGCTTATCTCACTATGGAAAAATGATAAGAAAATGAATATCATGCATTTCAAATGACTAATGTTAGAGAGGATAATTCTAGGAAATGAACATTTCCTGCTAGCTGTTAGAGATACTGAATACTAATCTAAGGAACTTGTAGGCGTTGTTATTTCCAAGAAGGGAATGAGGTGAAGACAAATATGAGCATCCAAGCTGCATTCCAACGGTCTATCAAGACACTTGTGCACTGGGTAGAAAATCAAGTCAATACAAGCAAGACTCATGTCTTCTTTCGGAGCTATGCTCCTGTGCACTTCAGGTATTTTCCTTTTAACAGATTCTCTACTTGAATAGTTCTGTTTTATCAGACGATTGATTTTGCACATGCTTGGGGTGATAGTTATGTATACTCATGGTCCCCTTTTCATGAGATTTTTTTTTCTGACTTGGCGTCTTTGAGCTCCTTCCTCTTCAAATTTGTTGTTAAAAGTCATGCCTTTTTAGCTTCAATGTATTTAAAGGTTATGCTTAAGCTACATGCTTTTTTTTTTTAAAAAAAAATCTATTAAAGTCCCTAAAATTTAGAGAAAGTTACAAACGGATCCTGATTTTTTTTCCCATCAACCAAAATCTCTGAACTTTAGAGAAGATTATGAAAGGGTCCCTTAAATTCCTTAGGTTCTGGATATTTTCGTTATGACAAATGGACTATAAAGGTTGATTATCGGGGTAGATATTTACACCCATAATTATATATATACCCTGCGCCTCTTGAGTCACACATCTTTATGACTCAGAGGCATAAGATTTATTAAAAAAAAATTGATTTGGGGGTGTAGATAGGAAAAATTATGGGTGTAAATAGTAACACCCAAAATTATTCAAGGACTTGTTTTTGACTTTCTCCATCATTTAGCCATTTAGGGACTTAATGGACCAAAAAAATGTTCAAGGATCTATTTATAACTTGTATAAAGTCCAGGGACTATGGATGGATTTTCCCTATCTATACAATCTACTTAAAAAAAGCATGTTGAAAATACAAGCTATGAACCAAGTTTTCCTTGTACCCAACACATGGTCAAATCTCATGATATTGTTGATATTTTATACCTTGAAATACTGAGACACTGATCTCTGATGCATATTATGTGCTGCAATTGAAATGTCCATTTAACAATTGCAGTTCCGGTGACTGGAAAACTGGTGGTAGCTGTCACCAGAACACGATTCCCGACTTAAACATACCTTTCGTTCCCAACGCATCTCCACAGTTTGCGATTGTCAACAATGTTCTGTCAAGTAATTCAGGCACATCCCAGGCAAGCAAAATTCACTTACTCAATGTAACACACATGACATCACTAAGGAAAGACGGGCATGCGTCAATGTATTATTTGAGGCCAAAGCCAGCCCCTCGTCACCGTCAGGATTGTAGCCATTGGTGCCTCCCTGGGGTACCCGATACATGGAACGAACTCCTCTTTGCATCTTTCCTCAGGCTTGATTCTAGACACACAAATACTTCTTCCAAACCTCCTCAGACTCAGCCAAAAATGTGAGACGTCAACAGATTTGGCTGGTGGATGCATTTTTTGGTTTTGGGTAAACAAACTGTGCAGTTTAAACTACATCCAGGGCGATTAAAGAGGAATTCTTTCACTCATACGCTGAAGTTTCATCGGTTGATATATGACAATCTGCTGCACCACCTGCATTTGCTTGCAAATTGTGAACTTGCAATTGCTGCTACAGAGGTTAAGGTCTCTCCTTTTTGGTTCCTCATTGTAAATAGCATTTTAAAGATCTTGTTACATATACACAGTTGTGAATTGGTGTGAAGGGATAGCTATAAAAACATGTTCAAACATATATGTTTAATCTATCCACAGGTGAAGTAATACACAAAGAGGCATTGTTTACTGTTATTGGCCACCTCTCCATTTGTCATATTTTAGGGTTTCTGGTGATTGTAATTGCAGGGAAGGCAATCAATATTTGGGAATGTTGGATGCTCTCTTTAACAGCTTAAAGGTGATAATGGGATTCACAATTATGAAGAATAAAACAAGCTGTTGTATGATTGTGGTTGAGTTCGATTGGACCCCACTCACTCACTTAACAGAATCGATTATTCGATATCTTACAGGCCAACCCCTCTTAGTTATGACCGTTGGCACCAAACCTTGTTTGGTACTATGGATTTAGGAATAGAGTTTTAGAATTTGGAATATATATAGTAGTAGCTTATTCATGAAATTAGGGTTTGTTTGGATTACCATTAATCATTAATTAAAATGCACAATATTGCATTATAGTACATCGGATTTTCTATCCTATGCCCCAAGGGCATAGGATAACAACCTCAATCGGGAAAGATTCCCTAATTTTAAATCATTTTAGCTTTTTGTAATATTGCTTTCCTAGGGTCGCTTCTTTTTTTGGTAGGGAATCTTTCCCGATTAAGGTTCTTATCCTATGCCCAAGGGCATAGGATAGAAAGACCGATAGTACATTATATGCAATATCGTGTATTTATGTGATAATAGATGGTGATCCAAACATACCCATATATATGGTTGGAGAGAATTAGAAAAGCATTCCTGAACTCGTTTGGTTTGATGTGGGAATTGAAATTCCCGAAAAATTTACTTCATGAGAATTGAATTCCTATAAGGGTAAATTACACATAACCACCCGTAAATTATAATACTTTTCACATAACCACCCATAAAAACTTAAATTACAGTAAATCACCCATAAATTAGTTATTTTTTCATAAGACCACCCAACCATTAAACCTCTATTTGTTTTGTTTAAAAAGATTAAAATACCTTTGATTCAAGCTTATTTGTATTTAATGCAATGATTTGTTTTCATAAGACTTTCCATTTGTTAAATAATCCGGTTTTACTTTATTTTAAAAAATGATAAATTATAATAAAATTATTCATGTTCGACTAATTTGTCAAATGATATGTATAAGCTTAACTTATTTTTAAATGATATGGTTTGTAATTTAAGATATGAGCTAATTTACCCTTCTTTTAAAGCAATAATCTTGTTTTATTTTAGAGCTTATCCCTATCTTATTCAACATTTGAAGGAGAGGAAACTGTTAGGAGCTATTACAAGTATCGACTCTTCACATCGCAAATCCAATTTAGAGATATATTGGTTGGAGTATTTAGGGTGGGTTTGAATTCCATTCCATTTTAATTGTAATTCAATTATTTACCTTAGTTTATGTGAGCAGTTGGTTGTATAACTAAAAATCTCATGAAAATTGAGGTAAAATAGTAATTTAACCAAATAATCACATACACCGAGATAAAAATATTACATTATATATAATTAATAAATTGTGGAATCCAAACACACCATTAATTTACCTTACATTTTTTGTCTACCAAAAACGACCCTGACTAATTTGCATTATATACATAATACAATTGGAATCCAAACACTTATATACATGCAACATCTTTCCTTTACAAAGTACAAACAAATAAGCTTGAATTAGAGGTATTTTACTCGTTTTAAACAAAACAAATAGAGGTTTAATGTGTGGGTGGTCTTATGAAAACAAGTCAAATTTATGGGTGGTTTACTGTAATTTAAGTTTTTATGGGTGGTTATGTGAAAAGTTCCGTAATTTACGGGTGGTTATGTGTAATTTACCCTTCCTATAAAGTTCAATTCATGAAAATTGTGAAAATATGTTTGATTGATTTTTTATTCTAGGGGATTAAATGAAGGAATTAATAATTTCCAAGTTAGGACTAGGTAAGTGAACTCCCTCCAAAATGAAGGAATTTAACTTTCCAGAAAGTTGAATTTCTAGGATTTTGGATTTTAAAAATACCAACCAACTACGGATTTTTTCCTTACTTCCTAAGATTTTCTAGTTTCTACTTCCTAAGTTTTTTAGTTGCCAACCAAACTAGGCTTAGTGATTGGTTTGAATCTAAAATCTGTAATGTGTTTTGCAAGCATGGTGTATCGAAGGAATCGAAGTAGGTTGGTTAACCGTAAGATGCAAAAGAAAAAAGATGAATAAATGAAAACGAGAACACGATAACACAATTAATCGAAACTAGATGCGCAAAGAAAGGTGAACAAGAGCTAAGGTAATTCATACATATATAGGCCAAGTTAGATAGGGTGGCTTGGGATGAGTCATGAATTAAGATGTGGTGGCCGGATCCAGTCCATTCCAACATTGTCTACGAGCATGAATAGGATCTGGTACCTCTTGAAGGAAATCAGTTTTTTTTAGTATGGAGTTCTGAAGAACGGTTTAGAGGGCAAAAGCTTGATCCTTTTCATTGATTTGTTGAGTATTTATAGTAGAAAATACAATAGGAAATTCTATCTAACTAACGAGATCTTTTACTTAACAAATAAGCTATATATGGATAACTAAATAGACTATCTCATAATAAGTTCGTGTTGGGTTTTATGGATAGTTGTTCTCAAGGCTTGAGAAATAGGCATAGGAGGTGATATAAATGATTTTTTTTTAGTTTTCAAGCCATTCGTGTATGTCACAATTTGCTTAAGCTCACCCACTGGCCACTACCATTGAAATCCCCCTAATCAATAAGCCATTCTATTACTCAACATTCGCCTTCCAAGATCAGTCAAATCGGCTAGGTCACATACTTGGGGTTTACCACTGTTAATTTCTTCTTCATTAACAAAAAAAAAAAGGCATTTGCTTTGGTGACCCACACATTATTAAAAAAAAAATTTAATGTGTGTCCATAAACCCACACATTATAGGGCGGGGGATTTAAGAAGAAGCTATAAGATGCCCAATGGACGGAGATGAGAACCTTTATATAGAGAGATACATTAGAAAATCCATTATGGACACACATTATGTTTTAAGCTGCCCAATGGATGGAGATGAGATCTTTATGGGGTACATAACGTATATTTTGAAATATCATATACATTTGATATTCTATCCATATTTGAAGAATATTTATTCTTAAAGAATAAGGTGTATCTTTGACTATATATGGCAACTGAAATTAGTGGAAAAAATCGTCTCCCTCATGTAGAAAAATAGAAAAAAGAAATTGAAGAGTTCGATGGAGTTAGAGGTGTGAAGAAAGAAGATTGGAGTCATCCGTGTGCTGGCCAAAGAACTATGTATGTGTGGTATAAGGTGACGACTAGAGTTTTCACCTATAAATCTTTGTCTTGCTTTGTCTTTAAGTGTTTTTCCCATCTAAATTTATTAAGTAGCATCAACACAACATCCACAAGGTCCAACAATTTAACAATAGAATCTCATAATATATGGTGTCAAAACAATTAGCCTAATAACCTGACTTTCAAACATGTAGACTAGCTATAAAAGAAACGAGATACTGACCGAGTATATGTATGTGCTGGATATCTAAGTTATACTATATTATACACATAACCTAATCCGGCTTTGATAGTTACAAATCACACAAAACTACCCACGAGACTCGCTTGCTATGAAGTTGCTTCTCGTTAAAAGATTGCACATCCCATTAATGTAGGTCATAGTTTGATATCACACAGACATGTCTTGAACACACTCGATCATAATTTTTTGTTCATAAATCATTGTCACATATGGTTCATTTTTTTACTATAAGTCCATGTCCAATATCATGTGGATCAGATAGTTTTATGATACGGGTCTCAGGTATACACTTGTTTTGGTGCAATCTATGGAGACACAGTGTGTTGACATGTGTTTCATGTTATTCAGTTTTAGACCTGTTTGGTATGCATTCTCGGAAATAAAAAAAATGAGAATTAGAATGGATGATTACTGATTTAAGTGTTTGGTATGATAAAAACTTGAAATTGGAATGATACGGGTCTCATGCATATACTTGTTTTGGTGTGATTTTCTCTTTCCATTCCTATTGTGATTCCATTAGTTATACCAAACGGGGACTTAATGATTAGTTATTCAATCATAGTAGATAATTATTCATTTACAGAGGGTAGTTATTTTGTTGTAGTTGTTATCTGTACTGCTTAGTTTTTTTTTACAGTGGGCAAATATTTGGAGTTTTTTACGGAGGCCGTAAACACCTCCATGATCATCCTGAAGGATGATGGAATACAAATCCCTATTAAAGGGGAGAGTAGATCTATTATATATGATGTCATGTCTAGCTATGTAGTCAGCAACTCTGTTGGCTTCTCTGAAGCAATGCCTGAATTCAATTTGATCGAAGTTGGTAGCCATAGAGTGAATCTTTTCCACATGATGGATGATTTCTTAGTTGACGTTTTCATTCCCCCTTTATGGCCTTGATTAATACTTGGTTGTCGCCTTCTATGATCACATTCCAAAAGTCTATCCTTCTTGCACTCTGCAGATCCAAACAAACTTCAGCAACCTCTGTTTGTAAAACAGTACCATTGCATGTCTCTTGATAGAAAATATCTATAACATTATTCTTTGAGTCTCTGATGACTCCCCCCACCCGAAAAATGCACGAGGGTTTAACCGAGCCATCCACGTTAATTTTGTAGATAGCTCCTTCCGGTTTAATCCATTTAATTTTCCGCCTCTTTCTTGTTGGTTTATTTTCTGTTTATTCCTTTTCATCATGATTCCAATTGCTATAATTTGTAATTATTTGATGAACTAAATTTGCTACATGAGGTAGTTTCTTATGTTTAAATATATGTTCATTCCTTGACTCCCAAATAGCTTGCCAGATGAATCATAAGTATTCCATAGGTGTTTTCACCTTTCTGTTTGAAAGAATATCCACTATGTCAATGTTATCTCCTCTAACATTTAGACATTTTTTGCCAACAATTCTTTCATAATGGGAGATTACTTCTTTCGTGTGCTTACAATTCAGGAAAAGATGTGTTGTATCCTCATCATAACATTCTCAAAGACAACATTGAGATGGAACTCGATTTATGTATTTGTTAAGCCTTATTTTGGGTGGTAGACTATCAATCATTATTTTCCATACTGAATTGTTTATTCTAGGTAGTAGGTTCAACTTCTAAATCCGTTTATAGTCATCATTGTTTTGTTGTCTGTAGTCATTTAATCTTTTAGTAGACCTAGTGTTAAAGGTTCCATGCTGGATTGGGTGGTAATTGCGTAGTGCGTAGTTATTTGGTTGGAATAAGTTACTCCCTCCGTCTCAAAATACGTGTCTTTTTAATCCATATAATTTTGTCAAAAATACATGTCTTTTTAGATTTAATCATTACACTTAACCTACTTTTTAAATCTAATCATTACTCTAATTTTTACGTCACCCCTACTCTCCTCCTTACAAATTGAACAAAAAAAGAAACAAATACTTAAATATCAAAGTCTAATCATTATACTTAACTTACTTTTTACATCTAATCATTACACTTAACCTACTTCTTAATTCTTGTGTTTAGTCCTAAAAAGACATGTATTTTGAGACGGATGGAGTATTTAATTGGAGTGTGTATTATCAAGTTGTATTAAGTTATTCACTTGGACTGAATGTTATGCAATTTAATTAATTTAGTTAGAGTGAGTAGTTATTCAATTGTATTAAGTACAAGTAATTAGGTTGTAGTGTGTAGTTGTTCAACTGTATTAAATAGTTATTCAATTGTAATATGTAGTTATTCACCTATTCGCATATTATATCATACTATTGTCTATTGGAATGTGGTTGTCTCACATCGAAAATATTGAAATTGTTTGAATAACATATAAGATTGGTGGGCTATTTCTCTCATTACTAATTGGTTTTGAGATGGAACCGTTGAAATTTTTTTTTTTGGTAAGAACCCGTTGGATTTATATAGTTCCTCCGTTCGGCAAAACATGTCATTTTATTGTTCATGTCTGGTTTAACCGTCTAACCCTAATCTTTTGCCTTGTGATATTATAATTTATACTCCCTCCGTCTCGAAATTTAGGTTGTTTTAAGACTTTATTCTTGTATTAAAATAGATGACATTTTAAGTTTTTCTAGGTAGGGGATATTAATGATTTGTATCAATTTGTATTGTTGACTTAGCTTTTTTTTTATGATTTTGATTATTTAAAAAATGTAGTGGGTATTAAAAAATAATCAAATTATGAAAAAGTTAGTGGAATGATATGTTGATTGAGAGGTGAATGTTTTATTAAAACTTGTGTAAAATTCTAAAACGACTTAAATTTTGAGACGGAGGGAGTATATTAGTAGGTTTTTATTTCAGGAAAAAAAAACTAATTTAAGAGTGTTCTTTGTTCTTTATTTATTACGGAGTATATGAAATCACATGATCAATTTGACTGATCTTTCAATCCAAGATCAATCCATTGATGTAGCAAGCATGAACGTACGTACGACAAAATTAGAGATTATAATTGAATCATGTATAGTAGAAGTGTGAAGACATAAGATTTTGTTTGATGTTGACTTCAAAGTGGACGTTAGATTTGAAGAGATCTTTAAATCGTTAATTTCTCCAACAACAAAGGCTGTTGCAAAGATCCCTTTAAAGATATACCAACCATTATCGATACTACGAAATGTGCTTATCAACCATGTTGATCGATTGCATACATTTGGTTTCAGTCCGATTATTTTAGTAAAGTGGATATTAATTAATTAAGTGACTATAAAATTCTATTAGGTCGGATGATTAAAAAAATAAATCACTAGTTTAAAAAAAAATCTAATTGGTCGGTTGATCGATTGCATACATTTGGGCTCAAGGAAGATTATTGACATTCACCAGTTTAGCTGTTTCAAAAATATTTTTATATGGTCTAAACATTTTTTTATATTTAGGGAAATAATTTTTAAATCAGAATTATGAAGGAATACAAAATCAGATAGTTCTGAGCTTGTTATATATTGAACGACTTATGTATCCACATTTTGCCGTGTATTAACAACAATATACAGTACACTATGTGATTCTCATTTTAGTAAAAATATATTCTTAATTAAATTACATTAGCTAAAATTTAAACGGGTGTGATTTTTACATCACAAATTTTAATATATACACAACATATCTTTTTTTTTTAATATTTTTTAAAATACACTCTGTCCCTCTTGAGTCACACGTCTGTGACTCAAGAGGCACATGTGTGGTGCATTTAGTAAATTTTATGGATGTAAATATTATTACCCAATTTAAATTAGATTAATAGGGAGGGTAGTGGGATATGTTAATAGTGTGAAAAGCTACTAATCAATATTATAATACTAAAGGAGAAGTCGCCTAAGCCATGTGGCGTCTTCTCCTTTAATGTAGGTATTTTAATTTATTTATTCATTAAGCTATTTTACAAATCTAATTCAGTTAAGATTTGATACGAAATCAGTTAAGATATGACAACTGCATATCGGATTGTTTGGATAACTATGCAAATTTAATTAATTAATTAAATCTAATTCAGTTAAGATTTGAATACGAAATCGGTTGAAATATTTATGATATTTTGGTTGGTTAGTTTAGATATTCAATGGATAAGATTAAAATAAAATCATATTTATTTTAACAAATTAATTAAATATGATTTTCTTCTTTATCTATTTATATTTTAATTGTGTGTCTTCCTATGTACACCATCATTTACTATATAATCACTCTTCTTCTTACTTCCTTTCCATTTTTCTTCTTCTTCTATCGGGTAGGATTATTCCACCCGAATTATTACCTGATCAAAAAAAAATTTCTTCTTCTTATCTCTACCTCATATTTGTTGTATCCATTGAAGGATAAATTCGTACAATCATACTGACTAATCAATAATTGTGGAAATTATTAGTGAGACTCAATTTGATTTCTCGTTTTCTTTAATTTTTGTATTATTTTCATTTCAATTTCACATTCTCAATTTGAGATTTGTTTCTGCGCATATAGTACTTTTTAATTTGTATTCATAACTTTAAAATGTAATTTATTTGGTTGATCAATATATAAGCAAAGAACTAAAATATAACAATTAATATTTAACCTACTATAACCGGTGACAGAGAATTAAAAAAATATTCCTATTTAAAGACATCCCGCACAAGGTGCGGGTTACTATACTAGTTGATTGTTTAATAAATACGAGGTTTTGGTAGAACTTAAATTTTTTAATGAACTTAATTATGCCATCTTTTCATTCACTAATTTTGGGAGTTACATGGTGAGTTTCCGGGAACCTATATATACAATTTTGGTAATTTTTACTATACCATTGATAATCTTATATTATCTCCGTCCGAAAATACATGTTTTTTTAGAAAATAAGAACTATATAAAATATTTTATTTTTATTTTTTTTAATAATTACAAACTTTTTTTTGGTCGAAAAATAATAAATTTGTAATTATTAAAAAATAATAAAAAAAATTAATATTTTATATAGTTTTTAACACCTAAGAAAAGTGCTGAAAAAATCAAAGAACATGTATTTCCGGGGGCTAAAAAAGTTTTTGAGAAATTTTTTTTGCATGTATGAATTTTTTTTATTTAAATATATTAGAAAAATACTTTAAATTTGTGATATAAATAGACATTTTTATAGAAAAAATTACAGAAACAATTATTAAAAAATGAGATATTTTTTATATATGTATATATAGAAGAAGAATGTTTTTATTAAAATATATTGGAGAAGACATTAAATTTGTTATTTAATTAGACATTTTTATTAGAAGAAAATTAAGAGAAATATAAAAAAGTGAGATTAATAGGATTTGATCTCATGACCTCGTACTAATAAATACCCCTCTTTCTCAACGAAGCTAAGTTGTCTTAGCAATTTCTTTGTTTACAAAGACCTTCTAATGGTTACCTATTGTAAAAAAAAAAAAAGTTGTCTTAGCAATTATTTATGCCTTTTACACTCCTTTATCTAAACAAGTAGTAAAAACAGGAAATGGTACTAAATAGACCAAAAAATGGGCCTTTTTGCAAAACTAGACAACCGGCCCAAGAATTTGCAAAACTAACCACCGGTCCAAGAATTTGCAAAAGTGTGTAGGTCATCAGGGGGGATGGGAAGAGTTGTAACCGGTCGATTACAGAGAGAGAAAGAGAGAGTCACTATGTGCGAAAATGGAGGAGCAGTCAGAATACAATAGATCGAATGGGGAGTCGCTGGAGAGGAAGAAGATGGCGCTGGCGAAGGAGGATGATTTCGTCAAGGACTCCGACAATCTCCTTGCGGTCGTTAAGGGGCTTCTTGATAACGTCTATTTTAGTCATATTTTAGGTTTGCATTTGCATATTAGTTTAGATCATTTTCATGCATATTTATCATATTTTATGCTTTATTTGTTTTATTTTGCATTTTCGGAGTCTACACCTAGTTTTTATATGTTTCAGGCATTTTGAGGCTATTATTGAGGAAAATCAAGCTGAATACGGAGCGGCGAGCAATTTTGGATTGGACCGAGGAGCTAATTGTGGAAGTTGTGGAATTTGGGGCTGTTTTGCGGAGTTAAATTTATAATTGGGTATTGGGCTAGTTTTTAATTATTTAAGTTTATGGGTCAAAATTGTAATTTCGTAAAAATAAATATATATACTCCTGAACGATTGCTAGAGAAGGGGGACTTGGAGAGTTTGGCCGTACAGTGGCTTCGGCCAAGGTTTTGTTCTTTGTTTTTTTTGACGGTATACACTTGGATCGAGGACGAAAATTTCGGTTTGCATTCTATTCTAAACTTTGATCTATTTCTGTCTATAATCTAGTTCATTGTTTGTTATATTATGCTTTCTTAATTTCTCCGTTCTAGGGTTTGGGTGATCCTGATGATGAATTAGTAGCGTTAGGATTGATATTCGTTTGTCTGATAATTTGTTAGATTTAATCCTATTGTGCCAGCCCTAATTGATGAAAATTGGTTAGAACTGATTTAGGGTTTGAAATCGAAAGACTAAAACCCTGAGTTAGAATTTAGATGGTGAATTTAGGCCGAAAAGCTATTTGATCCATCGGAACCATATGATTAAACTTGAAGTTTGATTTATCAAAAGAGAATCGAATTTCTTGATGATTTATAGATTGTCATGGAGATTTTAGATGATTTTGATATTGATCGAGACCGAAAGGCGACGTTAATGTGATTATCATCTAGAATTCTACGAACTTAAAGGGTCTAAATTGGTTGCTTGATACCGAAAGGAGATTGTTAACTAATTTAGACACATTCGCGTTGAAACCGAAAGGAAATTCGTGATTACCTTAGACAACCTACCTTCAACAAGCTCAGACAAGGAGACACGAATATTAATTTTAATCTACTAAAACGTCGTTGTGGTGATCCTTTACCCTAGATTTGCCTCGTATCCATTGTTTACTACCAATTTTGTATAGTTGCTTCCTTTTCGTTGGTTACTTTCTCCATCCATATAAACATTTATTCCCTCGTATTTTCTTGGCCTAGTTAAATCTGTTTGAATTGACAATCGATACCACATAGTCCTTGTGGATACGACACTCGATATACTACAACTGAACCCGTACACTTGCGGTGTAGGTTTTAGCCTATCACTTCTCTGGTCAATCTTCTGCCCGGAGCCGATCAGCGATATTCCCGTCGTTCAAGATTTGAATTTCTCCCGATGGCAACTGTCAACGGAGGGGACTGGGACAGCGCCCCGACGAAGCAATCCCTCGCTCTCGCCAAGTGTGCCGACGCCCAATCTGTTCTCAAAAGGTACAATATTTATCTGTCAATTCCCAATTTCGCCGACGGAACTTCAATTTAGGGTTTCCTGATTTCAAACTGGCGCGTTTCTGATCAGTTTATGTTCGCTGTTGAAATCAGATTGCAATCGGAGCTAATGTGTCTCATGGTAGGAACTTTTAAACTCCCCTTAGGTTATAGTTCCCTGGATTAAGTGGATTTGGATTAGAGAATCTTTTGCCTAAATTTTCTGCGAATTTAGGGGTTTTTAGATGAGTGGAGATCCAGGGATTTCTGCATTCCCAGAAGAGGATTTCATATTGAGTTGGAAAGGCACCATTCGTGAAAGCAAAGACACTATTTTTGAAGGCACTGAATACAAGCTTAGCCTCAATTTCCCATCCGATTACCCTTTCAAGCCTCCGAAGCAGGTTTGAGACTAGGTGTTTCCACCCCAATGTAGATGTATATGGTAACATCTGCTTAGATATCCTTCAGGTGAGTTTCATTGTTGTTTGAAGAAATCAAATTAGAAATCAGGTTGTTTAACTATGAATTCGGGGTTCAATTACTGATATTTAAAGTGTGAATGAATTGAATTTGTTAAGATAAATGGTCTTCTGCTTATGATGTGAGGACAATCTTGTTGTCCATTCAGAGCTCGCTTGGAGGTATAACAATAATCAAATTTGGTTAAGCTTTTACTTGATAGTTTTTCTGATTACATTTTGGGTGATTATTGTGAATGAAGAACCAAATATCAACTCACCACTGGACTCCCAAGCAGCAGCGATGTTGAGGTGGATTATGTATGTGCAACATGCATAACTCTCGGATACGTTGTTTGGTTGATGCATATCTTATAGAAAATGTTCTGCCTGTCCAGTATGTGGCGCATTTGATTCACATGCCACATGTTTTTATCACTTCTTGATGCCTAGATGATCATAGGGAGTACCCATTGAAAATATCCTATTAGCTCAATTGGTAGAGCACTGTGTTTGCACACAGAGATGTGAGTTCGACTCTCACATAGGCTAATACGGAGTGTGTGTTCATAAGTCTCCGATATATTGTGTTTTGGTAAAGCTAATTATGCATTTACATATTTCCAATAGTATAAATATATCTTACCATTAGTGTGCATCTATCCTACCATTAGTGTCAAGTTATCCAGGAATTGCCGAGTTTCCAGTCTGATTCTACCAATATCGTTGCTTTCTCCTACCATTAGTTTCCATCTATCCTACCAATATTCTTCCAATATCGTTGGTCAGCTATTTTCCATTGAACTTTGTCACAGAATACTTGCATGACAACAGATATGCATACAGCATGCAACTAATTTTAAGAAAATATGCCCTATTGAAAGAGTTTGCGTGATAATTGCCCTGCAACTAGCCACCTCACCTCTACGCTCTAGCCAAAAGGAAAAGGGTTGTATAAAACATATTAGCATTCCCTTTTATAAAAATAAAATAAAATAAGTTAAGTGATTGAACGTATGCCTAAGGAACTCCATCAACACTCTCATTTGCATCAGAATATAGCAAAGCAAAGTATTAATAAACATAAATTACATTGAGGGGGCCTATAATGGTGCATGTCCAAGAGCGCATGTAAATGCCATCACCATCATCCATTCCATAGCTAAATGTGCTTGAGAGTATATTCGTGTGCCAACTTACGATTATGTACATAGAGATCAGCCAATTCAGTATGCGTGCAAAGTAAATCAATCCTTGACTTGCACTTTGGGAACTATTGATATACATCATTTGCAGGATAGATGGAAACTAATGGTAGGAGAAAACAACGATATTGGTAGGATCAAAATGGTAGGATAGATGGAAACTAATGGTAGGAGAAAACAATGATATTGGTAGAATCAGAATAGAAACCCAGTAATTCATGTATAACTTGACACTAATGGTAGGATAGATGCACACTACTGGTAAGATATATTTATACTATTGGAAATATGTAAATGCATAATTGGCTTTACCAAAACACAATATATCGGAGACTTATGAACACACACTCCGTATTAGCCTATATGAGAGTCGAACTCACATCTCTGTGTGCAAACACAGCGCTCTACCAATTGAGCTAATAGGCTATTTTCAACGGGTACTCCTTATGATCATCTAGGCATCAAGAAGTGATAAACTAACAGGGTAAGAAGCAACTAACCATAACTATCCTACCAAATTGATGCAGATACCAACAGCAAAGGCGGTACTGCCCTTAGCCCCATGATGCATCACGAGTCTCGTCGCATACCAAGTAGTGAAGGACCATAGATGTCAATGTAAATGAAGAACTAAAAAATAAAGGGATAAATGAAGATCAAACTCAGAAGTCAAGAAACAATTTGATAGAAGAAGCATCACTAACCTGCATCAGAAAGCCGTTTAGCTTCAGACTCGGCACAATTTAAGAACCCTTCCTTGTCACCATGAACATATTGATTAAGAAAGAGAAAAGTATTCAAGAATTTGGATAGCCTCTCTTCCCTTTCCCTCTGGACGGCCTGCATTAAGTCGTTCACCAAAACGTGTAAGATTTAAGCTATCGTTGTAATGCTCCACACAAAAGAAAAACAAAATAAAGAGCTTGACAAACTTGCCTTCAGCCTTTCATGAAGCCTCTCTCGATTGTTACTTTCACTGGCTAATTCAGAAGAATCCATTGACGCCACGGCTAGGTTAAACAGATGCAATCATATCCTAAATGCAAATAGGTTAAACAGATGCAAACATATCATGCCAAATGACCATAACTATCCTACCAAAGGTACAAAGAAATGAAAATAGGCAAAGAATTGGAAGATATCAAGCTTCTCAATCTGAAGGTTCTTTCTAGTTATTGACAACAAAAGAGAATGCACGACAGACAACAATCAGACCTTATTAGAAATTAGGGCTGCAATCTCGACGCTGCCACATCATATACATCACAGTTAACACACTAACCATTACATAAACCAATTGAAGTTGTTGCAATTTTCTCTTCCTCTCGAGTAACCGATCAAAACGAGCCATTTCTGTACAGATTTGCATTCATGTATGAGACCAATGTACACTGAATCAATCAGGAATCCAGAATTAAACAGACTAAACAGAATCATCAACTGCAAACCACACCAAACCATCATTCAAGATATCCAGAGCCCAAAACGAATAACGGATGATTTATGTTACGCTTTACATTCAGATTAGACTAACCCACTACAAAATCTCTCAATCCCATCTATATTGACACTAATCATGATCAAATATAGTGAGATTTCAGATCTAGGAACCACAACACAAGCAAGCAAAAATCGAAAACAGCTACGAATTTTAAATAAATGAGATGCCAAAGGTAAAAGGAGAATAACAGAAGCACGGTGGAAAACGTGCAAGGTATCAGCGGCGCCGTAGAAGAAAAACGTACCTCGACCTCGAAATTGGGGCTGCAATCTCGGCGATGCCGGAGAAGAAAGAGATTTAGGTTGATTTAGCGGCGTCTAGCGGAGGAGTATCGCCTGCGGAATGGCGGGAAGAGATATAGAGCGGCGCTAATGGGGGTTGGGGGAGAGGAAAAAGATGGGGTTTCAGGGCGGCCCTATCTGCGACCTCTAGTCGCCTCTTCTTCCTCCTCCTCTTCTTCGATTCCAACGCGGATCTTGCTCTTCCTCTTCTTCAATTCCTCCTCTACTCCGTCGGGAAGAGATGAGAGAGAAAACGGTAGAGCATCGGTGCTCTGGTGGAGGATGTGGTGGTGAGGGAGGCGGTAATGGAGGTCAGAGAAGGCGAAAGGTAGAGTAAGGAAGGACATAGAGGGTTTGAGCTTTCCGTTTCCAAGATTTGATGATGAGCAAATTAACCCTCTCCGTTTCTTTCCCTTTCCCATTCTCTCTCTTCCTTTCCTTTCACCTGGAACCCATCCACCCGGTAACCCAAAAAAATTGCAAAACTAAACCATATGCTATTTTTGCCAATTTCCCATGTCATGGTCTAGTTTTGCAAAGTTTTTTTTTGGTCTAGTTATGCAAATCGGCCTAGTAAAAATTTTAAAAAAAAATCCCGTATTTTTTCCTACGTTTTTTAGGCTAGAGGGGGTTTCAGCCACCCCGAACCCGGAGCCATATCCTTTGCCCCCCTCACAACATTCTATTTAAAAATAAAAATAAATTAAAATTAAAATTATATAGTAAAAGAAAAAAATTAAAAAGTTTGTGAAGAGGGATAGGAGGGGACAAGAATCGAGGAAAGACGATTTGGACTCCCCAGAATCCCTTGGATCCGCCACTGTTAATTAACGGGTTGACTATATGCACTCATGGCATGTGCTAGATCCGTCTGTTGCATGTTTTGAAAAAAAAATACATTGACGGACCCTAGATCCATCCGTTATAAAAAAAATTATATAAAACAGATAAAAAAACCTGCTTTGTGCAAAGCATTTTCCTTGTCTTTTTTTTTATAAACTACAAAGGGTAGATCATAAATCCGCCCCCTTTATTGGTGTTGAATTTCTAAAAAACTGCACAAAGCAGCTTTCTCTCTCTCTTTTTGCTTTTTAATTTATTAATACGGATCAAGGATACGTCCTATATAATTTTTTTATTTCTTTTTTATAACAAACGGATGATCCGTCGTATATATATAGTTTTTAAAACTTGCAATGAACGGATCTATAATCTGTTCGTTGGAGTGCATATAGCACCGGTCTCAAATGTATATATTACAATCCTTAATTAATGACCTTGAAATATGAAATAAGGTGGACTATGCGAGAGATAAGGAGTAGAATGAGACAAATGGATGCATTCATAATTTAGAGCACTATGGAGGAAAAGGAGGAGGGGAGATCAAAGGGAATCAAACAAGTTGCCGACTCTTAAGATTCTGGCTGATCTGGTTCTCAATTTATCCATCATACACAAATGATTAATTAAAATTAACGAACACATACAACAAATTTTAGGGGTTGTTTTATACACCCACAAAATTTACTATTTACACCCAAAATCTAAGTTTTTTTTTTAAATAAACCCTACGCCTCTTGAGTCATAGGTGTGTGATTCAAGAGGTGCAGCTATTTTTTTCTATATACATACCCTGCCTCTCTTGAGTCACACGTCTATGACTTAGGAGGCGCAGGGTTTATTTAAAAAAAAAAAGAAAAACTTGGATTTTGGGTGTAAATAGTAAATTTTGTGGGTGTAAAAAACAACACCCCAAATTTTTCACTACGACGTCGATCAATGGTTTTTTTTTCGGTTTTTCTATCCTATGCCCCAATGGCATAGGATAAGACCCTAAATTGGGAAAGATTCCCTACCAAAAAGGCAAGCGACCCTAGAAATCTAAATTAAAAGAAAAGCTAAATTAATTAAAATTTAAAAAATATTTCCCAATTTAGGGTCTTATCCTATGCCCTTGGGGGCATAGGATAGAAAAATCGTTTTTTTTTTGGTTCCGCATCAAAATTTACATGCTTTTAAAAAGTTAATATTTTTATATAAAATATCAATTTTTTTAATTAAATAATTATAAGATGAATTATATTATTTTTATTATCGTTAAAAAAATGTGATGAATAGTAAGTGACTCAAATTTTCATGAACGTACAGTACAGAATACGAATGTTGTAGCAATGAATATACATATTAAATACGATAATGATACCTTTTTTCCTCTTACAAAATTGATGTAGTATAATTTTATATAAATTATCATACTACAAAATCATCCTCTTGCAAAATTGATTGTATATATGGCTTGATCAATCTATTCTTGGTGATCTAGTGTGTTGAGGCAAAGTAGAAAGGTATAGCTAGCTAGCTAATGTGCATGGTTTGTACGTTTACCGAGTTTTTTTTTGAACCGAAAACAATTTGGCAATAGGGTCTAGTCCTAATAGCCAAGAGCAATCAGACGGATGAAATCGCAAAGCATAGAATCATCAGGGGCCATTTGACTATAAAAAGCACTATCCAGATGCGATAGCCGATCGGCTGCACGGTTTACCGGGCATTGTTTGTTTACATGAAAAATAAATCTACAAACAACCTTAACCTAGCTAGCTAGTAACTCTATTAATTAACAATGCATTATTGAGCTCAATATATATTCATTTTGTATAGAAAAAGGTTGCTCTCGCGTGGTCATATTATTATATCCTTCACTGTCTAATATGCCTATATTTTTGTGAAAAGATATTCATATCAATTATTTCTAGATTGCGAAAAAATTGTTCATCCTTCACTGTCTAATATGCCTATATTTTTGTGAAAAGATATTCATATCAATTGTTTCTAGATTGCGAAAAAATTGTTCAACCTTCGGGGGCTGTTGCGCTTATTAGACTGAACTATAAAAAAAAATATAGAAAATATCCTCAACTATTTAATTGATTTACAGAAAATAGCCTCAAACTACATTCAAATTCAAATAAATACAAAAAATGGCTTAAATAATTTTTGCTCTCAAAATCTACCACTTCTCATAAATTTTTTTCTCATTAAGTCATTATTAGCTAGCTAATTTCATCATTGAATTAATTATAAAAACTACCTTATACCATATAAATTTTGTAAATAAATAAAAATTAAAAAAAACTACTAAAAAATATTACAAGATCTTTATTTTTTTAATAAAAAATTAATTTATCTTCATCTTGCAATTTATTCAATGCTCAAATAAAAACCATTCCTTATTGAATAACATATGCACACTTTTTTCTTCAATAGATAACAAATTACCCTTAATGTTTACATTTAAAACAAATATATAAATGCATGCTTAACTACTTTTTTGTGCTACTTTTGCTCAAAAGATAATAAATTTAAGTTACATTTATATAAGAAATGATGATTTTTTAAAAAATAAAAATTATTTTATAGAGGTTTTGTAATTAATTTGAATTTGAAGGCAACTTAAGATTTTTTTTATAATTAATTTGAATTCGAATGTAGCTGGAGGCTATTTTTTGCAACCAAGTAAATACTTGAGCCTATTTTTTTGCATTTTTGATAGTTTAGGCTAATAAGCGCAAGAACCCCTGAAGGTTGAGCCATATTTTGCAATATTTTTCCAATAAGATATTATAGATATAGATAGAAGAGATAGATTTGCATATATAACAAGTTAGATTTAATATTTTGTATGTACAATGAATCCTAATGAATGACAAGGCTTACTCTAAGTGTATATATAAAATGATTTTTCTATCCTAATACTAATTTGGAAATATTTTTTAAATTTTAATTAGTTTAGTTTTTTTTAAAAAAATTAGATTTCTAGGGTCGTTTGTCTTTTTGGTAGAGAATCTTTCCCAATTTAGGATCTTATCCTATTCCCTAAGAGCAAGCTTAACAGCTTAGGTAAAAAATCTCTAAAATAGAGATTAAAATATCAAAATCTCTAAAAAAAATTTCACTCCAACTCCAACAGCTTCTCTATTTTACAGATTTTTACATTTATTAACGAATATAATAAATAAATGCATTTATTAAAGATATTTAATTCTACATTTCTAAAAACTTCATTTAAACTTAATTCTAACATTTAGCATCACATTTGTTGGTGAACTAGTATATGTCATTGTTACTCATACTCTTGCACGACATATTAAATTGAATTAATTAACTAATAAGGTTTACTTTATAATTTATAAAAATAAAATCATTCCAATATGAGTTATGAGTTCAAGTGAATATTTTTTGAAGTGAAAATTTTAAAGACTAATTTTTTAATGTGAATTTTATAGCATTAAATTAGATGAAATTAATTATGCTATTTTATTTATAAAAGTTATCATAGAATTATGATATTTTGTTTATCTATCTATATTGAATTAATATAATTAATTTATATATTATATCAAATCATATCAATTTTTATTAATTTTTAAAAATAATTATATTTTTATTACTTATAATTGTATGAAATTATATTTTTATATATATTACGGGTGAAAATGTGAGGTTGTGGCATTAAATTCTATATAGGGGCAAGTGAACATTAAATTATACAGATCAACTTCTCTTCCTACAAATTTAGAGATTTTTTCATTCTCTCCATCCATTTCTCTATTTTAGAGAAATGGATGGAGAGAATGGATGGGGTGAAAAAATAGCATTTTTCTCTAAAATCTCTCCTTTTTTCTATTTTAGCAAAGCTGTTGGGCTTGCTCTAAGGGTATAGGATAGAAAAACCGTAGAGTTACAGAAATTTAAATCGAGATAAATTGTCTTTTTTTTGCTAAAATTAATAAGTTGTATATACTTAAAATCCTATCATCTAATAATAATAATAATAATAATAATATAAAAAGAGGCATTAGATGTTGTGGCTGACTCTCCGGGCGACCTCTCCTGTTGGATTCGCTTGCTTGTGATGCCTCTTCGTATACTCAAGACCTTTTCCCCGCGGAGTAATCTTGAGTGTAGGACTGCCGTCAAGCGGCAGCGTCAGGAGGAGAGTATTGGCAATGCTATTCGTGTTTGGGGTGTGCCCGGCGGCAGTTTGCAACTTCTACAAGAGACCTTAGCTGAGGTTCCCCCTTCTTTTAGTGTGGAGGAGGACCTTGATTTGAGTGAGCTTAACCTACGACAATGTCGGAGGAAGATTTGTGATGGTCACTACACTGCCGCTGTTCGAGTGCTTTCTTCATCAGGTATTGCTCCTTATTCTGATGCCACTCTTGCGGCTCTACAGGAGAAGCACCCCATTGCCCCATCTCCCAACTTATCGCCTTTACCTACGGATCACCATCCTCTCGTTGCCTCGTCGACATGTGTTTTGGATATGATTCAGAGCTTTCCGCGTGGGACGTCATGTGGGAGGGATGAGTTTCGTGCTCAGCATCTTTTGGATTGTTTGGGTGGAGCAGCTGTCGCTGTTTCGGATGATTTGATCGCCTCTACTACTCGGGTTGTCAATCTTTTCCTTGAGGGTCGTTGTCCGCAAGCTCTAGGTGAGTATATTGCTAGTGCTCCGCTCACCCCGCTTGTTAAGCCAAGTGGAGGTATACGTCCTATTGCTGTTGGCACTATTTGGAGACGCCTTGTCTCTAAGGTTGGTGCTTGTTTGGTCGGTCCTTCTTTGTCTGGTTATTTTTCAGGCCTTCAGTTTGGGGTCGGGGTATCCGGTGGAGGAGAGGCTATTCTACATGCTTTGAATCGGTTCGTTGAGGCTCGTGGTGGTGAGGAGGGTCTCTCCATGTTGTTGGTCGACTTCCAGAATGCGTTCAACTTAGTTGATCGTGTGGCCATGTTAGAGGAAGTTCGTCGTCACTGCCCGGTTCTATGCCGATGGGTGGAGTTTTGTTACTCTAGTCCTGCCCGGCTGTATTATGGGGAGCATAGCTTATGGTCTTGTCAGGGGGTCCAGCAAGGAGATCCGTTGGGCCCTCTGCTCTTTGCTTTGGTGTTGCATCCTTTACGTGCAAGATCAGAGACTCTTTTGACCTGAGTCTGCAGGCTTGGTACTTAGATGATGGCACTGTTGTTGGGGATACTTTGGTTGTGGGGAAGGTCTTGGATCTGATTATGGAAGATGGTCCCTGCCTTGGTCTTCATCTTAATGTGGATAAGACCGAGGTTTTTTGGCCTACTGAAGACCCTAGGAGTCGACTTCCTGGTGTTTTCCCCCACTCTATTGCTCGGCCATTGCGCGGTGTCAAGGTTTTGGGGGGGCCTGTCAGTGTATGCTCTGATTTCAGCAACGAACTTGTGGCAAGGAGAGTGACTAGGACCATAGAGCTTATGGATTCTGTCGGGAGGATTGATGACCCTCAGTGCCAGTTGTTTCTGCTTCGGGCTTGTACGGGTATTTCTAAGCTTTACTTTTCCTTGCGTACTTGTTCTCCGCGTGTTTTTGGGTCGGCCCAACTTTCCTTTGATGAGGCACTCCGTTCTAGTTTGGAACGTATTGTCACTGCGTCTGGGCCTGAGTTTGGAGATTGGCAGTGGAGGCTCGCCACATTCCCTTTTCATTTTGGTGGGCTTGGAGTTTATGCTGCTGGGGATATCATACATTATGCTTTTTTGGCGTCCCGTTTGCAGTCTGCTGAGTTACAGGCTAAGATCTTACGTTCTTCTGGTATCATTGTTGTTGGGCCTACTTTTGATTATGCTTGTCGCTCTTTTAATGAGGTCACGGGTTCTGATCTTCTACGCGATCCTAGTGAAATCGCTGCCCCCAAGCTTATGAAGAAACTGGCAGATATATATTTCACGAAGATTGCTGCTATATCAGACTCTGTTTTCTCATTGACTCCGCGACAGGTGGCATTATGGAAGTCTCAACAGGGTGCTCACTCATCTGATTGGTTGCGTGCAGTTCCTATTTCTGGGTTGGGGCAGACTATGAATGGAAGGACCTATCGTAGTGTGCTTAGCTATCAATTGGGAGTTCCATTGTTCGCGGTGTCCAGACCATGTTCCGCTTGTTCTCGGGTCTTTGATGGTGATGTTTACGGTGACCATGATGTGTCTTGCGCTGGTTCCGTGGGCATTAAACATCGACATAACCTCATTCGCGACACCTTATTGGATATCTGCTACAGGTCTGGGATTTCTGCCGGTAAGGAGGTTGATATTTGTTTGATTGATGGGCATGATAATCCTCTTCATCCGGCGGATTTGCTACTTTATTCCTGGGACAGAGGGCGGGATGTTTGTGTTGATCTGACGGGATCCTCCTCTTTGACTACGTCTGGGATGTCTAACTTTGTGCCTGGTCGTGTTGTTGTTGATGCTGCTCGGCGTAAGTGTGCCAAGTATCGAGATTTGTGCACGGTGGCTGGTTATGGTTTCATACCCTTCTCCTTCTCTTCGTTGGGGGAGTTAGATACGGATGCGGTTGCTTTGCTGAAGCGGATTCAGAAATTCTCCGTATCTCAGGATGTCGGGGCTCGTGCTGCTGCTTATATTTTCACTAGACTCAGTTTTATTATCGCTAAGGGAGTGGGTACCCAGATAGTATCTCGGCTACCTACTAATTTCTTGTAAATAGTAATTGGTTAATAGAAATAATAATAAAAAAAAATAATAATAATAATAATAATAATAATAATGTAACGGCCCGGATATAAATATCCGGGATACGTTTCGAAGGTCGAATACCTTCGTTCGGATGTTGCAATTCAGGTACGGGTCGAGGTTTCAAACCTCTAATCAGTCGAAGTTTCATAAATTCAGTTTAAACGAAAGTGAAGTATAAATATGATTTAGATACAAAAGCCACGGCAAGGCCGGGTCAAAACCAAAACATAATTCTAAAGTCGTATGGCCAGATTAGCGGGGTTAGACAGATTTCTTTGCAATCGCCGGGGGACATTCCCACGCCATATAAACAGAGAGCAATCATACCTAAAAACAATGGGTGCGAGTGGGGTCAGACCGAGGCCCCAACACGCTCTGTCCAGCAAGCGAACATACACATACGCTAATAATAAAGATGATGCTGATGCGGAAATTAAATCACACTAGCATGATCCTAATTTACAATATGCGAGAAATAACTGTAAAGGCGCCCAAAGAATGCCAAGTGGCATGTCCCTCTCCTACCTCTGCACCCCTTTCCGTTAGTGCAGAGACCGGCCGGTTCGATGCTATAGCATATCATATCTCATCATCATATCTCATCATCATAACATAAATTAAAATAAATAAATAAATCATGCCCGATGGTACTGGGCTATCATCATGCTCATATCGACTCGATAGACTCAGGGCACCCGATGGGGCTGGGCTACCCTATGACCCTAGCAAAGACTCTAGGACTATCACAGATACGGCCGTTCTGTTTCATACGCGTAAAGAAATAGAATGCTCAATCACAAGTGCAACCTAACATGATACTACATGGCATGCTTTAATGCTTATGCAACACCTAGTATGTCATACATTCACAAGCCGGTAATCTCTTTCGAATCTGAGTAAGCCCATAAAGGAACTTACCTGAAGAAGCGCGGAATCCAAGAAATAGTCAGCAATAGCAAGCAATCCAATCATGTCACAAATCACCTAACATATAATATAAGATGTGCATAAGTCTACGTCTAAGTCATACAAGGCGCCCCTAACTATCACACATAAGTTCACGAAATCATATAGTATCACTTCTTAACATTAATTCATCACTATCATCTCAACTCATCTCATCATCTTATCATCTTCTTTATTCATTTCCATCAATCAGCTCATATCGTCACATATCGTCTTATCCTCATATCATCTCGCATCTTGTCTCAACATTTGATCATTTCAACTCATCATTTAGAATCATGCACCGCTATTATATATATAAGTCATATTCATACTCTAAGGTATATCCATACTCTAATTAATCATCATATAACATATCCATAATCATGCTTATCAACCATATAATATATCATATTCAATATCAACATATCATAAATTATACTAAGCAATTATCGATGTCCTAACATCATGCTCATACTCATCACATAAGATTCATCAAGTCAAACCAAGTTAGATAAAGTAAGTCAATTTCCCAAGATTCCCGAAACTCTTCTAAAATCTCAAAATAAGTCAACACAATAAACAAAGAATTCCTTTAAATCTTACTTAGCCAAATCCCAACATGAATCATTTGAATCCTTAAACCAATTTCTCAAAATTATATTATTAAAATAAATCCGACAAGATAAGGATATTTCTAAAATCTCTTTTTCAAGTGACTAATTCAATTTTCGACCCTTAAAATATTTTCCAAAATTCATTTCCAAATCCAAGTTTAACTAAGATATTTTTAAATATCAACAATAATATAATATAATATATTATGTTTCATTTATTTTAAATCCCAAACATTTTAAAATTCAAAACATTATAATATATATATATATAATTCAATTATTTAATAATTTATTACTTAACCGAAAATACCTCAAATGATTTGCACATAATATACATTTACTTCCCAACAATTCAAGCCCAACCCTTAAAATTTCGGACCAGCCCAAAACCTCAAAACCGAATCCATCAAGAAAACAGGCCCAACCCGCTTTTTGTCTAAAACCGGATCCAAGACAGCCCAACCCGAAACCCATTTTAAAGATCCGGATCCCCCCTTTTTAAATAGACCAGACCGGACAAGTTATTTATTAAAAAGAAACCGAACCGAACCATGAAATAAAACAAATAGAAACCGAACCCGGTTCACTGTTCATCGTCTTCCTCACGCCCCCCCCCCCCCTCTGCTCTCGCTCTCTCGCTGGTTTCTCAACTCGCACTCTCAGCTCACTCTCTGCCCGTCGGTTCAAGAAACAGGGACAAAACAACACAAGGAAGCAAAGAGGAATGAGTCAGGGAAGGAAAAGGGGCTCACCGAGCGGATACGAGTGCGAGGGCTCGTCGGAGTCGATTGGGCTGCGTCGGAGCAGGAGCTCGAACGAGGGAGCCTAGGAAGAGTGGGATGGGGTCAAAATTGTACCTTTATGGGGTTTTCGAGCTCAAAAGAAAGAGAAGAGAGGCTTACTGAGCCTAAAACCGGAAACAGAGGGGAGGTGAACGATGGGCTCGCTTGCGGCTTCTCCGGTCTCTCCGAGGGCTGCTGGATGCTCGAGGTCGTCGATGATGGTGAGAGGAGTGCTGCTACTGCTGGGGTGGACGAAGGAGGAGGAAGGAACACAGGGGCCAAGGTGCTCGAGTATGTGTTCGGATTCCAAAACGGAGGGGGCTGGGCTCGGGTGATTGTTGCTGTAGGGAGGAGCTGGGTGTGCTCAGCTATTGGAGCTCTCGAAAACGGAGGAAGGGTGCTCCAAAGGAGTTCTAATGGAGCTTAGGAGCTGCAAGGAAAACAGGATAAGAGGGAGGGTGTTGTATAGAAGGGGAAACTGGAAAATGGGAGAGGGAAGTGGGGGTGTGTTTGGAAATCAAAGTGAGGGGAGGGGAGGCCTTCTTCTGAAATCAATTGGAGAAGGGGTAAACAAGCGTCAGTGGCAAGCAGATCAGGCCAAGCAAGGACAATTTGGCACTTTGCCATCTTTGGGAAAGCAAGAGGGTGAAGGAGGAAGAAATCAGAGTCTGCAGTAATGTGAGTGAAGAAAGGGGGAAGAAGACAAGATCAAGTGGTTCCCAAGAATCCCAATTCAAAATTACCTGATTTAAATCTCGAAACCCGCTATCTTGACCTTATCCCGACTCAATTAAAATTAAACCCGAAAGTTCAAATCCGAATAATAACCATAATAATGAAATCCGAACGATATTTTTAATCTCGGTATAAGAAATCGGAAGTAAAATCCATTTTTAGATCAAACTCAAATTTATGATGGAATCCGCTCTAAAAGAATTAAAATAAAATTATTCTTCTCGAGGACGGAATTTTCATAATTTTCTGAAATCTTATAATTCAAATCCTAATTAATTCAATATTAAACCGAAATTAATTCTTAATTTATAAACTATTATTTTAAAATCCCGAGTCTTTACAAATAATAATAATAATAATAATAATTTCGGTAAAGACTGATTTTATTAATTAATGGTATGATTGAAAAGAGAAAAAAGACACTACCGGCCAGATTGCACAATGGCTGCACATGCATGCACTAATTGGTTGTTTATTTGTTACCATGAGTTGATAGAATTAAGATATATGGATTTTTACTTCAGTAATCTAATATTTTTTAATGTAATAATTAATGATCTATCTTAACACATACAAATGTCGTATAATATTTAGATTTTTATGGTAAATATGGCTGATATCCTAATTCTCCCCGTCAATGAATATATTTAGATTTTGCATATTTTTTCGTTCATTAAACTCTAACTTAATTATTTCTTTGTATATATGTTCGATAGTGCGTGATAAATGTCTCTTTTTATTTTTTTTTTAATTTAGGAAATTTTGTTGGTGATCATGAGCTTTCACCGTTTTCTTTTGGGGTTTGGATCCCATGAATTTGGTGGCCAAATTCATGGGTATTCAATGTTTTAAAATTTTTTGTTTGGTAACCACGATCGAGATCTTGCAAAGTTTGGATGATAACCATGCAGTTTTTGATAAATTAACTTAAATAGTCATTTATTGTATTTTTGTTACCATTAAGAACAACCTTATCGATTAAGCTCAGTATGAAAAAAATGGACAAATGAAAAAAATATCGGAAATTAGAGTATTAATAAAGTATCTTGAAAATCAAATAAAATTAATGAGATAAATTAACAAATTTAGAAATTTTGATCATTAACGGTGTTCAAAGGAACAAATATTTTGTTTAATTAAAAAGTGGTCAAAAGACCAATTATATAGATACGGAAGTAGTATCATTTTTATATGTTTTTTGAATCAAAACCCTTTTTTTCCCCGGATTTTAAAAGACGTACTTTATGAGTCGTGTGGTATTGATATCTAGATATCAGATATTGATATCGCTATATCGATATCAGCTGATATCTTGATATCCTTGTTTGGTATATTTCGTGATATCAAATATCAAATTTGATATCTGATATCTGCTGTTTGGAATGAAAGTTCATAATATCATATATCATATGTGTATATCTGTTGTTAGTTGAAACAATATCATGAATACAAAGACTAATTATAATATGATCCAATCGACACACATTCATAGCATATACCAAAATAAGAAAGAGTGTTTTTCAAGTACCACAATTGTTTTTGCCAACCTACCACCATTTGACATCCAAAGTTTGTGCAAATTAAAAATGATTTGTTACTTGCATTTCAGCACAACTAACAAATGAATCCATTTGATTTGTAGCACAACTAAATTTCAGCACAACTAACAAAAAATCGATTCAAGCTCATATAAATCCATTTCTATTCATAATAAAATCAAAATAAATCACAAATTTCATCCCAGCTAACAAATTCATCACAACTGAAGCAATAGAAATAGAAACAAAGCCCTATCGATTCAAGCTCAGTATGAGCACCAAGGCAATAGAAATAGAAACAAAGCAACAGATGCAAAAAAGTACAACCCTATCGATTCAAGCTCAGTATGAGCACTAAGCTAATAGAAATAGAAACAAAGCAACATATGCAAAGAAGAACAACCTTATCGATTAAGCTCAGTATGAGCACCAAGGCACGAATTTCATATTGTCCAGAGAAGGCACACAAATTTCAACACATATGAGCACCAAGACACCCGCAATCGAATGACATATGCAAAGACCTATATCTATAAACCAAAAATTGCAGCAAACAAAAAACCCTAGATCTACAAATCACTACAAATAAAAATCGCACAACCCATAGCCCTAATTGGGATTGCCCATAGATTCCAACCGCCGTAGATGAAGCAAAGAAATAGGAGAGAAGAAGGAGATAAGAGGAGTGTACATGTTAAGCGCAGAGAGCAAAGAGAGAAGGGCGAACATTCAGAAGGAGATATCAAGTAATACCGCCCAAAAAATTAGTATATCATTTTAGGCATTCTCTAGTTAAAAGGTGATATTAAAGATATCACTTAATATCGATATCTCTCCTTATCAAACATCGATATCAGATATCAATGGTTGATATCTGATATCTGATATCTGATATACTGATATCGATACCAAACGACCCTTTAGAATTATCAAACAAATAAGTAACTTTTATAAAACTCCGTGTTTAGTTTACCATACCGAAATTGTCAAAATCTTGTACACTAAATTCGTAAAAATTTGTAGTCACCATAAACAATTTCCTGAAATTGAAAAGGGGAAGAATAAACTAAGCAACCATGTATTTAGGTACATAGCAAGTTCGAAGGAGGGATTTAAGAAGCCTCTAGAAATATCTTTCCATGGTTGGCCTAAATAAGAAAGCCTATAACATGGATTGTCATTTTTGTCAACTACTCCGAAACTAATCAGTTATTCCGTTTGGATTAACGTATGATTAAATGTAATAATTACGATGGGACTTGAATCTACTGACAACCAGAAATTAATACTCAGAGCATCTTTAATTGTGGTATTTGAGTTGAGTATCATAGCTATTTTTTATAATAAAATACTATAAAATGTGGGAGAACCAATAAAGTGAGTATCTTACTATGATACTCACCTCACACAATTTTCTTGGTTTAACAAAAAATCTGACATTTTTTTTTGCTTTCCTTTTAAAAAATTAGCTATGGTACTCCAAGTACCATGGATAAAGATGGTCTAAGGAGTATGGTTAGGCAACTGTAGTTATTTACACTATGTAATATATTTGTCATGAGTAAGTTCGGTCGTTAATCCATTCCATTTAGGGAGTGATGTTCACACAACGTACTTTTATTATATGCACAACATATTCTATTTTTTTATTATTTTTTTTTTAAAAAAATAGATCATGTCTGAATTACAGATATATGACTTAGGAGGCGCATGATATTTTATAAATACCTTACACCTCTTGGTGATCGGTTGGAACATGGCCTCATTTCTATTAGGTGTGCTTGATAACCCCATAAGTCTGATAGTACCCATAAGTCTGATGGGATGTCTTTGGCTATTGCAAGTTCTTGTTGATCCTCGAGTTCCATACTCGAGAGGTCGTTGTAGTCCTTCTACATTATGAAAATTCAAAATTATAATTTCTGTTACGGGATTTGATCCAAACACTCATCTTATTGATGGGTGCCCACTTTTTTTAAAGGTTCCCGGGCAACAATATCAATTTTAAAATGCAATTAAAAAAAAGAAACATAAAACATGGTACAAATACAGACATACCTCATGTATTACTTTGACAAATACTTTCAACCAATTTCATATAATGGTCCATGTTTATTTCGATTCTTGGAGTTCTGTCGTGATTGTTTATAAATATATACTCTCTGTTTATCTTCATGGTTGCTTTCTAACTCATACTCGTCATTGTTTGTGCATTTAGTCCTTTTAAACCTATTTTTGACTTTGAATACCTAATAAATTTGGTCAACCTCCCCTTTTGAGGTTTTTGCAGATATAGAAAAACCGAACCATGCAAACAAAGTTAGCGTATTTGGAATTAGAATGAAGCATAGTGGTTCACAAGGATATATGACAAGGGGTAGATCAATTCAAAAATCCAAAAGTTAATATACCATAATTAATTATTCATATATTATATACTACGTACTGCTACTAAAATAAGTTAATACTAACAACTACCACACATGAAAAATATCACGGCGGTTAACAGTTAACTCAACCTCCCACATCATTGAAACAGGAAAAAAAAAGGAAAAAAAAAAAAGAAGAGAAAAACTCTTAAAATAATTAAAAAAAGACTAAAAATTAGAAATTGGGAGGTGAAATAAAAATTAAAAATAATAAATTAAGTGGCAACCCAGAAGGCCTCGAGATTCAGCATCTCCCTGTTCCTGGTGTCATCTTCATTGCATCTGCTAGTGGTCGCCCTCGCATATTTATTCTCCCCATTCTCGCCCTCCACTTTCTCCAAAATCCCATCCATGTCCCCGCTGACGTCACCCCCACCCCCACCCCCACATCTCAAAACGCAGCGTTCTTGCAAGCGGAGCCTGAGCCTACCGTTGCCCCTCTCCGCCTCAAAGCAGGCGTGAGTAGGGCCCACCGTAACGGCCCTCATCACAAGCCTCCCACCCTCCCTCACCCGCTCCACCTGGACGCCGCTGATCGACGGCAGCGGCGGCGGCAGCAGCATCATCATCCGCCGCCTCCTCCTCCTCGACACTAGTACCCTCTCCCGGTCAAGCCTGTCGGGCCCGGGCAGGGTAGGGAGGTCGCAGGTGGCGTCATCGCTGCCCGTCTCGCTGCCCAGGCTCTCCGTGCACATCTCCAGGCTCCTCCCGCTCAGCGCCGCTTGGTTGCGCTTGACGAGCGGGTGAACGTACACCGGCGCCTCTCCTCCTCCTCCTCCGACGTCGAGATTCTGCAGGATGCTCCACCCTCCCATCATGTCAGTGATTCTGGCGCCGCTAGAGGCTGCAAGAGATTGACCAACAACAACAGTTGGGGTCATTGTCGCAACAAGAAACAGGGGACTCTGTTTTTTTTGTGGGAATTGTAAAATTAATTTATGATTGATGAATGAAGGAGAAGAGGGGAAGGAGAGGAGTGAATTTATAGGAGTTGGGAGCTACACATATGAGTTTGGTTTTGGTGTTAAAAATTAGAGCGCCGTACGAAAAAGGTAATGCACATGTAATGTAAATATGTAATGGTGTACGGTTGACGTCGCAATCAGGGGCGAGTTGGGGTATTACTGAGTCTTGAGTCATTTTTATTTCCAGGACGATGGCGATTACAGTGTTCAAGAATCAAGATCGTTACCAATTTCACGGTTTTGGGAACCTTGTTCGGAGTTTTATTTTAAGAGTATCTCACAATTAAGCTTGTGTAACTGTAACTGCTTGACTATCTCGTATAGAGTGTAGAGCAGTGGAGATATAGAACAAATTTGTTACCTCGAGAGAGGTTGATAAGGTCGGCAGATGGTGAAATATCAAATATACCATCATAAAATATAAAACGGTGCAATACAAAAAGTGGGAAGCAAGCCGACCTAGGCGAACCTTACCCTAAAACGTTGGTGGCTAACGTAGATTAAGACCCGAAGTCAAGCGTCACCAAGCAATGAAATCGCTGGTCTGCGGTATATCAGAAGTCCCTATGACCGATGAAGACGGTACTCCGAAGAAATTTTCGGAACACAGAGTCAACTCGATCCATACTGCCATGACTTTGGCCAGACCCGACACCGGACGCCAGAGCCCCAACTAAGACAAGATCGCCAAGATCTAGTCTTAGTTGGGGATCTAGTCTTAGTTGGGGCCCTTGAAATTCCTAGGAAGTTATTAATAAAAATTAACATAATTTTATTTTTAAATAAAAATAAAATAGTTTTTTAAAAAGGAAATATTAATAAGATTCTTAAATTAAATATTAAGTATAAAAAGATCATGCAAAATAACTTAAAATAAAATAATTTTAATTGTGCTAAAAATAATAGGTTTTGTAATGACTTAAGATATGATGTTAAGAATTAATATAAATATTTTGATGATAATATTTTATTGTTCAGTAGATAATTAATTAATAATGAAATATTATCATGAGATATAATCAACTAAAATAATCAATCTTAATGGTTACAAAATCTATCATTTTACCATAAGTTATTTTATAAATATTATTTATAAAATAACTTATGGTAAAATGATAGATTTTGTAACCACTTAAGATATGAGAAGGACACTTATGATGACATGTGCATAAAATAAATGAGGTCATTATCTAGTATGGCTTAAATATATTGAATCATCATTAATTGACGTGTTAAAAAAAAACTCAGGTCAAATTACATAAAAAATGATACATAGACGAATTGCACCAAATGAAACTTTATTTCTCTATTTTAGTATATTAATATAGAATCTATAATATATACATATATTGTTTTGGTGCAATATGCAAACACACAATATTATAATTATCTAATTGATTTAGGGATATTGCAAAAAATAACACGTACTTTAGGGGTGGTTGCGTTCGGTGACACCAACTTTTAAAAATTCTATAATAATCACCAACTTTGAAGGGTGGTTATGGTTAGCAGCACAACCATTTTATTTTAAAAGTGCACCCCTTATTAACATTTTGTTTACAAAAAAATCACATTTTCCATTGTTTTTTTAAACCCACTCATAATTTTCTTCTTTTAAAAAAAAACAATTTTCATGTTTATAAACTCAATTTCAATTTTTCAAAAATATCATTTTTTTTAAAATATAATTGTGATATTAATTGGTATCTTTTTAAGACACTCATTTCTCATTTTAAAGACAATACTTATTATTTAATTTTTTGAAAAAAACTGAGTTTATGGAGAAAATAAAATTAGTTCTTTTTTTAACCGGGTGTAAATAATTAGTGTATTCTTTTAAGAAAAAAAGGGAAAAAGTAGTGTTTTATAAAATAAATTATATTTTTTAAAATTAAAGATGAAAATGGATTATTTTTAAAAATGAAATATGGACATTTTTTTTAAAATTGAAAATTGGTTGATTTTGTTTTCTACAAAGAATGTTAATAAGATGTGATATTTAAAAAAAAAACAATAGATGTGTCAATTATTGTAAGCAGAACCAAAGTTAGTGATTATTTTTAAAATTTGGAAAGTTTATGCCATTAAACGCAACTATATCTAAAGTTCATGCTAGTTTTTACAATTTGCCCTTCTTAATATGAAGATTAGTTTTACACTAAATCATTAGATTTTTTTTTTGAGCAACAGCCAAAATTTCATTTATTTAGCATCATCATCAATAAGGAGTTTGAGTTCAGCAGGAATTAAACAAGTAGATGAAAAAAACATTGGGTTCTCGGGTCTAGTCTTAGACATATAGTCCGCGGCTCGGTTGGCTTGTCTACGGATGTGGCTCCATCGACATTCCTCGTATTGACTCGCCAATCTGTGTATCTTCCGGAGCTGCTGTCCAATCTCCCCTCTCGGAAATGACCCCCGTTGCAGCTGGTTCATGACTGAAAGGCAGTCACACTCCACCCAAATTTTCGACAGTCCCCTCTGCAGTCCTATTTCTAAGGCCCAAGCTATAACTTCTGCCTCCACCAGTTCAACATTATCGGCATCTTGTGTTCTCCTAGCAGCAGCAAACACTAGTTTTCCTTCTCCGTTTCGCGCTACGCACCCGATACCGCTTCCTTTGTTTGCCTCCATAGCAGCGTCACAATTCACCTTTGTGAATGCAGTCGGCGGTTTCTTCCATGGCGCCTTCTCCGGCTCTTTCCTGGCATGTTGGTGTACACCGGACTCTCTACCCTTTTCGTGATCAGTCACCCTCTGTTTCGCCACTCTGATCAGCTCCTCGGGAGGTAGCTCTGTTGATTCAAAGATCCGCTTGTTTTTTGCCATCCAAATGGTCTCAAGAACATAAGCCCACAGCTGCATATTTTCTATGCTACCCATATTCACCACCACCTCAAAAGCTTCCATTACCCCCATGGCCCTCCTCCCAATCTTCCTTAGCATTGGGAGTCCTTCCCAAACCGCCCGAGCTCGTCTACAATGTAGCAAGACGTGGGCTTCATCCCCTCTGTTCGGCAAAACTTGTCATTTTATGGTTGTCATTGTAGGTATTTTGCCCTTCACTTTACAAAAATGCCCTTGATATGATTGATGGTTTATTAGTTGTAGTTTTCGATAAAGTAAAAAAGGAGGGTAATAATTGAGGGTAAATTTAATTGGTACATTTGTTAATTGTCTTAAAACTTGTAAAAGAAGCTAAAATGACAAGTTTTGCCGAACGGAGGGAGTATAAAATAAAAATAATTCACTTCAAATGTCTAATTTCAACCAATAAAAAGGGTTGCAAAGCCATATAGTTTGAGTTCATATTATACGTGGAACTCTTTTAATCTCTTCACATTCATCATTCTCTCAACACTCTCAAACGTACCTATCTCACAAGTAAATGAATTTCTAACTCAAAACCAATTAGGTAGCTAGCTCATGTATTTATATATTAGCTTGAAACCTCAATCAATTCTAATTACGGGATTTTTTTAGTTTTATGCACACCCAGCAACAGAGTTGATAAAAACAAAAATTTACTGAATTAATTATACCAAGAAATCACATTTATAGCTTTAACCATATCACAGAAGTAGAGAAACAATACGGTCCCCCACTACATAAAGAAGCACCACCACCATTGCATAATGTCGGTTATTATGTAGCAAATGTTGTATTTATATATGTATGCTTAATCACTTGTTTTTTACTTGCTAAATCTTTCCATAGTTCGTTTAGAAATGTGTAGAACTCGAGTCGTGTTGGGATTAAAAAATCCATCTCACATTAATTAGTTTGAGCAAGAGTCTAGAGGCAAATCAAATACCAAAATCTCACTCGTTGATCTTCTTACTCTAACGCTCTAGATTTGTTCATAAATTACATTATAAGAGGTGTTCACAAATTATATATATAGGGTTGCGCTCCGGTGAAAATCAAAATTGTGGTAAAAACCTGTGAGGACCGGCTTTTTAGCCCCGTTCACTAGCTTTATAGCCCGGTTATAAATAGAACCGATCTATTAAGTCACATATTTTAGCCCGGTTCTGAATAAAACCGAGCTATAAAGTCACTAATGTAATTTTAAAACATGAGTTTTCAGCACGGTTTTTAGGTTTAACCGATATATAAAGTCATGTGTTATTTTAAAACTGGAGTTTTTAGCACGGTTTTTAGGTTGAACTGAGTTGTAAAGTCATTATGTAATTGAGGTTTTTAGCACGGGTTTCAAATAAACCAAGCTATAAAGTAGTCCTCACGGTTTTTACCGCAATTTGAGGTTTTCATCGGAGTCAATCCCTATATATATATATATATATATATATATATATATATATATAGGCAAGGGTTCCGGTGAGAACGAAAGAAGCAAATTGATTGGTTCAGCCATTAGTAAGTGGTTCAGTATACCCTTATTAATTAAGTGGTTCAACAGTTATATTAGTAAGTAGTTCAGTAACGCGCGTGAGCAGTGCGATTTCAGACAATAAAAACGCTCACACACAACCCTTTATGATGTATCATGTTAACAAATCCGGGTCATTGAACTAAAAAGATTAACGACTGAGATTAAAAATAACTTATGATTATTCGGTGGTACTGGGTGATTATTTATTAGCATGATATTATTTGGTGGTAATGGTGATTATTCATTAGAAAAAAATTAAATTTTTTTATAGATGAATAATTACATTGTTATAGACGAATAATCGCGTGAAAATAGACGAATAATCATGAAAAAACAAATAAATAATTTTTGTGTACACGATATATAAGGCTTGTGTACACCACCATTGTGTACACCGAAACTAATCTCTCTCTATATATAGTTTATGGATAACTAAAATTAAAATAGAGAGTATTAAAATTGTTTCTTTCACAATTTGCATAAAGTTTATGGATAACTAAAATTAAAATTGTTTTAAATAGAGAGTATTTATAGTGTGTAATAAATGCAAAATTAAAAGAAATGACAAAGATTTTTATAATAAAGAAACTGTTGGAGTTAAAATATAAATTTTTTGAAAATTTTAATATTTGTTTCTCTAATTTTCTTTTTTTTAGATTCTAAAGGAATTCTCAACACCTATATAGCCAAAGGCTATATAAACGAATCTATTAATTAGTAGGTTTTTGTCTCTAGCTCATTTCCGATCCCTGAAGGGTAAAGTTTTGTCGTGTAAGTGTATAGAGAAAGCAAATTAATTTGCTTTATTTAATTATTTATATTTTATATATGTGTGAAAAAAAATTTCTTAATATAGTTAAGCAAACGATAATGCATTGCTATCTTAGCATTAACTTATATTCTTTCTTCTTTTTGAAAAGTAGATGTTACAATGAATGAATAATATATATGTACATATGAATTTAATACTTTGAGAGATAGAAGTCGATAGTACATTGTAATTTCATTTAATAATCACGATAGAAATTAAGGGTTTGTTTGATATGGATATCTAAATTTCAATATATTGATATCGGTATTAATATTAAGATATTGATGTCGGTTGATATCTAATATCAACATATTGCAATCGGTATCAAGATATCGATATCAGATGATATCGATATTAAGTGATACCTCATAAAAAATCAGTATATCAAATAAGACTAAATTTGATATCTAGATATCACTTGATATCGATATCTGACAATACCAAACACATGTATCAAATATTATTTGATATCTGAGGGATATCAAACACTAGATATCAGATATCTGATATATAGATATCCAATGTTCTAAAAAACGCTTGGCGGATGCTCGGCTGCTAGATAGGGTCAAGGGTCTAGGCGGATTGTGCGGGATCTAGGCGGATTTACTATTTTAAGATGTATTTTTAATCTTAGGCCATATTCAATACATATATAAAATAATAAAGTTTAATTCATAACATATATAAACAAATAAACTTTAATTAATAGTCTAGGCGTTAACAATGAGAGTTAGGTCGCGAGTTAGAGGACTATAGGAGTGATCGAGGGATCAAGAGTAAGAGAGAGTGTATATGTTGAGAACTAAGATAGAGATCGACATGTGAGGGTTTTAGGAATTAAAACCTCAAAATGGTTTTTTCCACTAACTCGCCAAACCTGTAAGGCCGCCAAGACCTTGCGGGTGACCTTCAAGGATCTAGACGGCTAAACTCAAAGGTGGAAGTCCTTCAAAGGTTTAGGCGGAGACACATGCCTTTTTTTAGAACAATGTAGATATCAATACCAAATGGGCCAGGCCCTAAGTTAACTCGTTAATTTGTGTGGACAAATATAAATTTACGGATAAAGGTTCGAATCAATTAATCGATCTCACCAAAAGGGTCCTTCTATATTTGTGAAAAAATGGAATTAGGAGTGAAATATCAATATGCCGTAGAAACGACTAGGAAAAATAAAACTATCAAAAAATGAAACTAAAGAAATTTATGCCGATGATCTTAAGGTTCAAATACACCTTCCTTACCAACTAAATATAGTTGTCTTTATAATAATTATTCTTTTTTTTAACTCTTTTAGTCCTAAATTTGATTTTAAAAAAACACCTTTTTTTCTTTTTTTTTTCCTAGACTAGGGGGGCTTTAGCTACACGCTGACACTGGGCCCCCTCGTCTGCCTCTGATGATGTGTAATTAAGCATGTCTTCTTGTGTAACTGTAATTATATGAGCAAATCAAGAGTGTTTGATCTTCTTAATCTGACACTGTCTTCTTGTGTAAGCATGCCTTCTTAATCAAGCGAATCAATGAACAATGTTGTGCTGGAAATTAGACTTGTTGAGTTGTATGTTAGAGTATGAGCAACCATGGGTTTTGCTTACCTTAAGGTTGTTAAAAGGTAACCCCATGGTTGTAGGCAAAACCTTAAGGTAAAGAGAGGAAAGGGGTTACCTTGGTGTGGAGAGGTAGGAAGTGCATTGGACCATGTGCAAAAGCATAATACTTTATTTATTTTTATGTTTTTATATTTAACTAATAAGATTATGATTGGTGGAAATCATATAGTTGGTATAAATAAATGGGAAAAAGATAAGAATGAGGTAAACTCATGGCTGTGGAGTAAAAATATGAAAACCTTAAAGAAAGAGGTTGATAAAGTAGAAAATTATTTAAAAGAAAAAATAAATGAGGTGTCAAAATATTATAGGGAGAGGGGAAAAAAATTGGATAAGAGGTAACCTTATGGTTGCGGATGATCTTAGAGCAGATAGAGGTCGGACTTCCGGAATGAAGCAATTAGCCTTTTACGGCGTTGTGCTTGATGGTCCTGGAGGTTCGATACATAGCTATTGTTAGGCTTATTTTCTTTGCTTGATGGTCCTGGAGGTTCGATACATAGCTATTGTTAGGCTTATTTTCTTTCTTAATTAGTTGTAAGTAAAAGAATTGTGTCCTTTAATTTAATGTGCAATGACTAAACATAGAATAAGACAATTGATAGAGATATTCAATCCGATTATTTTAGGAGTCGTAATGCTTTGCTAGAAGCCAATTACGATTAATGGAGTTAAACGGTTTAAGTCCATAACTATTATAAACGGGTCCTATGAGGTCACACACTTTGAGTTTACGGACTAGATCAATGGGATTAATGATTGATTATTAATACATAATATGTGATTTATTATTAATAAGTATTATTATTTATTTTGGAAATAAATAATAAAAGTAGTTAATTAGGAAGAGGTAACGGACAACTTAATTAGGAGAAAACCGAAAGGCTAAAAGGTTGATGCTTTGTAACTCCTAATTAATTGTCTAATTACTCCTCCTAATTAAAATGGAGGTCTATTCCTATAGAGCTAATTCTTACGGTGGATTTTGAGTGTGTAGAAAGAAATAGGCAAAGGGTTGCTAATTTGTTGAAAAACTACACGCATCAATAGTAGCAATAGGAAGGAAAAATCAAAGGGTTGATTTGCCAACCATCATTACTATCCAACGCAATTTGATTGATCATCTTTCGATCTTCGTCCCAGCAGTCGAAGACAAGGGAGATCTAGACACCGGGCTCGTGTGGACTAATTAGAGAAGTCACGTTTGAGGCTTTCGATCTCTTCCAATTCTTACCCGATTCGATCCGGTTCACACATAAAGAGGTATTTCTATGAACAATGATTGATACACCGGGCTCGTGTGGACTAATTAGAGAAGTCACGTTTACAAGTGCTATGTAATTTTTTTTTAAATGTATTTGCTCCTGTGGTTTTTATATGACGTTTACTATTTATGCAAGTTTTCTTAAGATGATATAAACTATATGAAATTTTTATTTTTATTTTTCAAATATATATGCCGGCCGGCTAGCTATTGAGCTAATGTTTCATTCTAAACCAAAAAATATTTGGAATATTATCGGTTCGCCCCAAGTAGAATGATAGGGTGCAAAAATGTACGTTAGAGTTGTGTACGTGGATTTTAAATTTATTTTTAAAAAAATTATCTGCCTTTCATCCCCATAGCGACACGTTTGGATCTCTTTTCAATAGATATATGTATATTTACATATTTTGCTACTTTGTCAAAAGCCAATTTAACTAGGTAAGGCTCCATCCATAGTTCCATCACGTATCAACGTACATATATACTTTACTCATGTAGTCATGTTATATTAAGATCTTCGATCACTTTATTGCATAATTTATAGAGATGCATATGCATATTTGTATGCCTTATTTATATATATATATATTTTTTCATCAATGAAGAGGTAATCTCTACAACGCAAATTATAAACTTATTTCAAGTGAACTACAAAAACTTAGATGGACAAACTCCATTAGGGTTTAGTACTTTAGTCAATGAGAATAATATTTTTTGTAACACGAATGTCAATTAATTAAATTACAAAAATTATTCGTTCAGTATAGGTATCAGATGCGCTCGCATGTGAACGTAATTGTCACTTATCCAAGAAAATATCGCACATAAAACCAGTTGAACATGAATTTTTCGGGATACGTACCTAACATGTGAATGCAATGACACCTTGGAGTAATGCAACAACCTTGCAAGGAGCCATGAACTTCGACGAGGGACAAATTAGTCAGAAAAAGTGCATAGAAACACCTCAGAAATTAATAATTGTGAAAACTTCATATTTGGACTTGTTAAACTGAATTTGATAGCTAGTGTTTGTCTAGCTAAGACCATTATATGCATATATGAATATTTTTTTTAAAAAAAAAAAAAGTGTTGGATCTAAAATAGTAGACCATCAAAATAAGGAATATATTACATATGCATGTATCGATCTCAAATAGTAGACAATTTTGTGCCCTAGTCCACTACCCTCAAAACCCTAGCCATTCAATTTGGTACCAAATCAATCTTCTTTTGAATTGCCCTTTGCTTTTACCCCATTTCTTGGCTTTAGATATATATCGACCAACCACATTTCATAGTATGTTAAGAGATACTTAAGTTGGTGTACCTTATAAACTAAGAAAGGTGAGACGTCACCCATTATATGATGTTGCTCATCTAATCATATACTTTGGATGATCGATCAAAACGTACTATTGGTTAGGTCAAAGTCATTGAGCCAAAAATTTGGGATCGGATAGTTCTCAAGTTCACATCCAATAAATTAGATGGAAAACGTTAACTAATTTGTATAGGTTCTAACTAATATTATTGAGAGGTTTGATACGAGAGTATATATCCCTTCATATCGATTATATATAAAAAAAAACTAAAAAATGATCAGTTATAAAGAAAGGTAATTAAAGCTCTATTCAGCCAACATCTTAAGCTTTTATATTAAGTTGATGGATCCCGACCTTATAACTATGCAGGTCGAACACCAACCAGTTTCATCCATGGCTAGCTTACACAAGCTCTATATTCAAGTATTTTGTATATATATCGAATCAAATATTTACATAGTACGCCCGTGGATCTTCTAACTCACAAGTAACTCTATACTATTAAGAAAAACTCAATCTTTATATGTACCGAAAAAGCTCAAGTCGTCTAGCTCGGTTGATTTGGGTTTCGGTTCGGGTAATTTAAGATGAGATCTAATTTGGGTGCAGATATATACTCACTCGTATGTATATAGTTAAGATCGAGTTAGGGTTCATATAGTTTAGATGAGGATGAGATGTGAGTGAGTGGGGGAATTGAATTGGGATGTGGATCAAGTCATAGATAGATCATAGATGGTACTTTGCACGCACTCTGCAGACTACATATAGCAGCAGTGGTTGTACAGATGAGTTGTGCGATTAATGTACACTTGCCGACCCACCCGTACGTACAATAAGGCAGCAGCTTTCGTTTTCTGTCTGAGGAATTGAGAGAACCCTGAAAAAGGAGTTGAGATCTGCACACGTAAGCATGCCTTGCTGTCGTCAATTCAACGGTTGCTTTCGTGATCTTATTACATTCCTCCCTCCCCACCCCCAATGAATTTTTACACAGTCAACTTAAGTTCACTGCAATCAATCGGTTTCTTTTAGTTAGGTACGGCGTAGTTAATTACCACCAGCTCTCTCACTAATTACTACTGCAGCAAGCGTAATTGTTAAACCGGTTATTAAGGCTGATATCGATCGAGCCGAATGAGTTGAATATTGTTTGTTCATCTTCGATCAGCGCATTTAGAAACAAATCGAGCTCGACTTTAAAATGGGTTCATACGCCTCGAGTCGAGTTTTTTTCAAACATTAAATAACTTTATTTGATCGATCAAAACATAGTAAATTAAAAGAAATTTTATAAATTTCATAAAATTCGAGTTTAAATCGAGCGAGCCGAGCTTTGAATGGGACAACTTAACTGTTGTTCAGTCCTTGTTGGGGATTGGAGGTGCCACTGGAGTATTGAGCTACTATAATCGGATACTAGGTTGTTGTTATCTTATTTTAATTCTGCTTCTATTCGTCATATTTTCAGAGAATCGAATTCTGTCGTCGATTGGATTTGCCATCTGGCGCACAGTTGCCCTGCCGACGTAGAGCTGGAGCTGCTTGCTGATCCAGAACTGAAGGTTCTCGTCCGTTCGGAGGCTCTAAGGCGGAGCTATTCTAGGCATTTATAGCTCGTCTCTAATGTATTCCCTTGTTTCCAAAAAAAGGGAGTCGAGTTTTGAACCGAACTTAAAAATGTGCTCATACTCCGCTTGTTTAGAAAATTAATAAGCTCGAGCCGAGGTTTTAACGAGTCGAACCCGAGCCAATCTTGAGCTACTCCCCTCGTATAACAACCCTACCAGTTATGAAGCCCTCTCTTCGTCCGTCAAAATATATATGTCATTTTAAGCTCTATATAATTTTTAAGAAAATTAATAAATATATATACACTACAATACTTGTTTATTTTATCGAAAAATATAATTGACAACTCACTAATCATTACAATGACATTTTCGTAAAGTAAAGCTCAAATTTCTAAAATGATATGTTTTATTTTAAAAAAAAATAAAAATAAAATGGCATGTTTAGTCAAACGCATCATGGAATATATTTTATGGGGAAGGAATATATACACACATAAAATGGGCTCATACTCGGTTAATTTAGGAAATAAACGAAATCTAACCAACCTTTTTTCGAGTATTAAGTAATTTAAAAAATTAATATTTTATATAGTTTTTAATTATTTAAAAAATGTGCGAAAAAGTCGACGTATATTTTGAAATGGATGGAGTAATTAATACTACTACTCTATGTTAAACCAAATATATCATTTTAAGGTATAATTCTGGTTAAGTAAAATAGGGCCGAAATCTTTCACCTTTATTTGAACCTACCATTTGACGACAAGTAAGAAAACAGAGGGGAAAGCACTGACAGGGAGAATGGTTCATTCAAACAGTACCTTTTGGGATCACACAATCTGCCAAAAAAAAACCCTTCAACTCTTTCGACTACTCACTTGTTTAATCTCAAATTCTAAAATGTACGTATGTTAATCAACCATAAGTTAGCAATTAATCACTATGATCGAGTTTCATGTCTGTGATTAATTACTGATAAAGGGTAGGTTTAGTTTAGATAAGTCTAATTTTCGAGAAGTCGACAAGTTGACATACGTAAAACCGTCGAAATATACAGCAGAAATTAGAAGAGGGCGCAATACAACCGACAGAAAACACTTTACAATCGACAGCAAACACTTTACAAGAGAAACGAATATAAGCAAACCTAAAATAAATATTTATTTATTTTTTATTTATAATAAGAAAATTTAGACTTACAAATAGGATTGCATCATCTGTCTCTTGAGAGCATCTTCGAATGGGATCTAAAAGACTTGAGTTATAGGTAAATTGTATTCTGCTAGTGAAGTGATTGAGGTGTGCAACTTTATCAGTCGTCATATTGTATTTGTCGAAGGTGTGTGAGAAAGAGATTATCTGAATCGTGAACGGATAAACTAGGATATCTATTATAAACATGTTGATATCCCATGAACATTTTCAAATTCTTTTAATTGAGTTGATAATTGTAAGATTATCTCAATCGATTTCAACATTATTGAAACCTTGATCTTTTACTGCACAATTCTCGTGGAGTAAGACTAATGATTTAGTTTTCAAAATTATTTGTTACTGGATGTTCCATATCCAAGTTGGATTTTGTCTTCTATATCGTTTCTCGTAATGAAACCATGGATACTCTCCCTTGATTGGAGAGTAGATCCATCAAATTTTAATTTCATCGAATTGATCCTAAGTTTTGGTCATCTAACATTTCATCCAAAAGTTTTCTTTTATTCATGTTCCATGTATGATTGGGTTGTAACTCATCATTTTTTATTATTTGTTTTGTGCTTTCTCAATTTTGAATTTGATTTTGAATAAACGATTAATTTTATTCTTATTCTCTATGTTATTATGTTTAGTCAAAAACTCGATCTTTTGTTAATGAAATATCATATACTATCAAATTGTGTTGTCAAATGTGTTTAGTCTAGCTTTATTCTATATTTTATTTCCTAGATTATGGAAGATATTTATAATTTGTATGTTTTGTCTATTGAGGTCGTTAAACTGACCGTAAATAAGTATCGAACATCGAATTATTACTTTGAAATTTAATGAAATGAAAACTTATCAAATTTATTTTCTATCAGAATCGCACTTCTGTCTAGTACGTATTTCAAATTCTTACTTAATCAAAAGGAAAAAAAAAAACTTACCCAAGATAAAATATACTTATTCACTTACCTTAAGAGTAGTGTTGTTATGTTACAATCACCTCTATACATAGCCTAGTTAGTAGTTACTCATTAGGTGAAACATTAGTTAGCTAGCTATGTGTCAACTTTTTCATTATCACTTTGTTTCGGTTATTTTTGTATACTAAATTGTCATTACTTAGTGGGAGTTTTCTTCTTTTTTTTGTTTTCCTTTTTTTTTTGGTATCGTAGCTAGGTTTTCTATCAATCACAAGTTTCTTTGTTCATGCACATAGCCACATACCCTAATTTAGGTAAAGCATATATGTACATGTCAAGTAGCTCCTAGAGACCAGCCAACTTTGATGTTCGGGTTTGATTTGCTTGAATAAAAAACACGAAAGAGAAATTCGAGATACATGGATTAATATGGTATGGCCAATGCGTAAGATTCGCCTGACAATGAGTCGAATGATAGGTGGATAATCTACTTCTATCGCCCGACCCGATCATCTAAAAAAACCCACCGGATCTGATCAATCACCTGCTTCTAGTTTCACCCGTCACGTTCACGTACCCATCATCCAACGATTAATCGGATGAATCGGGTGAAAATTCGGATGAATCACATCCCATCAAATTCAACCAAAAAAACTTATAAAAAAACATTAATACAATGATCAACGCTTCAACGCGTAAACAACTAGCTAGCAACGCGTAAAAAACATCAATACAATGATCAACACTTCAACGCGTAAACAAATTAGATCATTTAATATACTGTAAAAGTAAATGTAAAATGGTATTATTTAATATATTAAACGGGGTGTGTGTATATATTAAACGGGTGATGGGTGAAAATATTCACCCGTATCCGACCCGACCCATCACTCGCTTACCCATCACTCTTTTAATATCCGAATTATATCGGATTTTCATCCACTTTGTTGGGTCGGATAAAACAGATATCCATCAGGTGCGAGGGAGATTACCATCCCTACGCCTCATGCCACATCCTAGGAAAGCCGAAAATTGGTTCCCCAAACTGTCTGGGGAACCAATCTTCCTTGAATCGTTTTGCTTATTCACCTCACATTGTGCCAAAGGTTTGAAACAAAGACCCCCTCACTCGATCCGAACCTCATGTCTACTATAGATTATAAGTGGCATATAACAAAATTAATTATATGCTCAATCAAGAATGCCACTCCATCTCTTCTTCAAAGGCCTTTCCAAAAGGCGTTTCTCTTGTGATCTATTAGTGCTTTCGCTCATAGATCTCTCTTGTTTTAAACGTGAATGGAGGGAAAGTAAACATAGATCGATCAGAAAGAAAGTGACTATATAAGTATCATCTATCTAGCAAGTTGGATAAATGTCTCGGAGCCAAAATCTCCACAACAATTTAGGGTGCATTTGGCAAAATGGTAGTCGTTGGAATAGTTGAAGTTGTTGGATTATTTGTATTAAATATAGGTTAATAAGCTAGTACAGTGTTTGGTAAACCTAGTTGTTAGGATAACTGTTGAAAACTTGTGAATAAAAAAAAACAAAAGCTTCGAAAAGCTCGGGTGAATAGCTGTTGAAAAACTTAGATTTCAAAAGCTAATTAAACTAAAATCTTATATTTATTTTATTTAAGACTATATAATATCAAAACCACAAGCTCCGAAAAGCTCTTGGTTTAGCCAAACGCACCCTTAACTATATGTGAGCACATGATTCAAATTATTATTTCAATAATTGATCTTGGGCATGAATATTGATTGGTTCGACTCCACATACACCACGACCACGTTAATAGTCAAGACATGAAATACTTACATATGATCACCCACCCATCAACACTACCCTTTTGTCTACGGCGGGATTCGAACACATAATATTTTGGGGAAAATAATCATCCATTTTTACCAATTGAATCAACTTTTGTGTTGGTTTGCATAAATATTGTTCTTTTTTTTTTTGGTCGGGTGCATAAATATTGTTCTAAATATAGGGCGGAGATAATTGTTTTTTTTTTATGATGAGGAAATCCACATTTGGTGACAAATCTCGGGCACATGACTCAACTGATAAGAGTCACGTACCAGGTAAATCAGTTTGTACCGCTTGACTCGACCCACTAGTAGGGAGAGACAGAGTAAAACCCGAGACCTTCTTACTCTCCCCTTACTCCACTCCACACCATTGGTCCACCCTGACTGGGGCGGTGGGAATAATTGTTGATTGTGGGCTACGAACGTAAGAGGTCTAGAGAAGTTGAGTAGCTCAATGAAGGAATTTGGATGAATTTGTTGGGCCTCAACAAGTGGGTTTGGACCAAAATTTGAGAAGTGGGCTTCGTTAATTAGGACTTTGCATGAGTTAATTGGCTCCTTATTGAGACAATAAAATTCAAATTATTTTATGGTTTATATATATTCTAAAAAAACACATTTATAATTTTATACCACCTCCGTTCGGCAAAACTTTAAGTTTTACTATTCACACACGCTTTTTTAGGATATAAAAACTATATAAAATATCTAATTTTTTAATAATTTTTTTAACAATTTCGTAGTTATTATTAATAAGTACAAACTTGTTAAAAAAATTTTAAAAAATGAATATTTTATATAGTTTTTATCATTCTAAAAAAGCGTGCGTGAATAGTAAACGACAAGTTTTGCCGAACAGAGGTAGTAATAACTTTTAAATTTAAAAATAAAATTTATTTAAATTCACTTTTTCAACTTCAACTAAATTATAAACCCTTGTAAGGATTTCTCCTGAGAGGACTTCAACGACACCGAGTGTGTATGAGAGTAATTGAAACTAGTCCTTGCAAACAAATTGGATTATAGTTTAAAGGAAAAATGACTAAAAATAATACGAACTATCGGTGGTGAACAAAAAATAATACGAACTTTAAAAATTACAAATTCATAAACAAACTATAACAAATTAAACCAAATTTAATACAATGGTTATAATTTGAAAACAACAAACTAAGTTGGACTTAAAATAAAATTAAGAAGAAAGTTTGTTCAATTTTATAAAAGTGAGAAGAATTAATGTTCTTGCCAAACTCCTTCTGGCCAGTGGCCTCCGCCTTCCCCATCTTTCTAAACTAGCATCGTCGCCACTCACAGTCACCGAACACCGCCAACCGCCGTTTTTCCCTGGTGACTGTTTTCAATCCTTGGAGTCAGATCGACATGGAAGCACATCACCGCCGCAGTCACTGTTCGCCCCATGGTGACCTTTGCCCTCTACGCCGTCTTCAAGCGCACTGCCCATCAGACCTCCGCCGAATCCTGGGTTTGAAGAACCAGTCGAGCTTGTGTCGCCAATGACGATAAGCATCGCGCCCAGGGGCGGAGTTGAAGGGGGCCTAAGGGGGCACGTGCCCCCTCTCTCATTTGATGAACTACCTATGTGTATTCTCCTCGTCGATAGCTTCGTTTTGATATATAATACGCCTTAATCCGAAATCTGAGTAAAAAGTTATGATATATTAATCACTTTAATTTTGTTTCAATAAACTATAATGTTTTTATATTTTACTTAAATTAAAATTCACATACTATAATTCATCTCGAGAGCTTCGAAATGAGAGGTTATACTAATCATTTCGACAAGTAGATAAGAAGTTATACAAGTTTAAAAATTTTATATCTAGTTATACATTATTATATATTATGAGTGCAACAAATTATATACTCCGTATTAACTAGGTTGTTATTCGAGTCAAACAAGTCTAGTATTGTTTGATTATATTTAGCTCACTTAGAAACAAGTCAAGCTCGAGTCGAACCTATATTTGAACTTGAACTCATACTCGACTTGTTTAGTAAGTGAACGAGTTTGAGCTGAGTTTTTTTTCTCAAGTATTATGCAACTTTACTTGCTCATGACATAGTAAGTTAAAAGAAAATTTGTAAATTTCACAGAATTCGTTCTATTTGAGTTTCAATGAATCCGAGCTGAATCGTGAATTGAGCATAAAAATGTGCTTATAATCAACTCATTTTGTAAATGATGCTCAAGCCGAGCTTTTATTGAGCTAAACTCGAGCCAAACTTTAGCTCATATAACAACCATAACTTTAACTTACTGTTTATTAGATCGCGTTTCTTATACTTATTTAGTTAATTTTTTTTCGGATATTTCATTTATATATTTATATTTCTTTTTTTAGACGTGAAAAAACTGAAAGCGTTTTATCATAAACCGATAACATTTTATCTTAAAATAACATAATTTATTATCGTATTACATATAACTCTTTATGTCAATTTAATCCACAACTATATCGTACATGTATAATTGTACCCTCCCTTCGAAATTTTTCTGGCTCCGCCACTGATCGCGCCGGTTAAGATCCTTCGACAACAGGTCCTATCAATACTCCCACAAGATCCAGCGGCGACATCAACCAACCTCAAGTAATACAGCGTTGGCTCGTCGCCTCCGGCCTTCGACTGCTCCCCTGAGAAGATGATGAATAGTAATTCCTCCCAATTTTACAAAATTGTACCAAACTTTCTTCTTAATTTTATTTTGAGTCTAAATTAGTTTGTTGTTTTCAAATTATAACCATTGTATTAATTTTGGTTTAATTTGCTATAGTTTGTATATGAATATGTAGTTTTTCAAGTTCGTATTATTTTTGGTTCACCACTGATAGTTCGTATTATTTTTAGTCATTTTTCCTAGTTTAAATGTGAATTTAATAAAAATATTTAAAAAAAAAAACAAAAAATTAAAAAAAATATTACAATATACCAAAAAAAAAATTATAGTTTAAATGTGAATTTCTTATAAAAAAAATTTGGGAAATTTCATTTGGTAGCCATGAGGTTTGGCTTTCGTCGCATGGTGCTCAAACTTTTCAAAAATTTCGCATGGTGACCACAAGATTTTGACCAAATTTGTGTGGTAGCCACGAGGTTTGGACAAATTTTGTATGTTAATCAAATTGGTTAAAAATCTTTTAGAATTTACGTAAAATCACAAGATAATCATTCAAAAAATTCACACAACAACCCAATTTAGGGATTTTATTTTTAAAAATTTAACTACAACTATTTAAATGTTTTATAGTGATACGCATTAATTGAATAATAAATGAGTAAATTATACAAAACAACAAAAATAATGGTAGCTTTAAAAAAAACTTTAAAATTTGGAAAAAGTATACATAATTACCCAACAAGTTGGTTGTTTTCAAAGAGTCATTAACAACCTTTCTAATGTTTTAAAAAGATTACACAATAGATATATAATACAAAGTTCATTTTAACCAAACTATTTTAGGATATTTTAGAACAAATACGAATGAATGTAATTTAAAATATGTACTTAATTTATGGATTTGAAAATAATATAACTACATATTTTAAATAATTGACTCATTCTTTATGTAGTTATTTTTTTTAAATTTTAGGTGATTTTTTATAATTTACTCATTCTTTATGTAAATAATGTAGTCTCTATAAATATAAAAAGGGTTGTTGATGATTTTTTTTAAAAGTTAAACACCAAAATTGAGTGATTATTTGAAGGCATTATAATATACTCCATATTTGTTATTTTATTTCTATACGATTTTTAATGAGTTTGGTTATCACATGAAATTTGTCGAAAACTCATGGTTACATACAAAATTCTTAAAACATTTGGGCATCATGCAAAAAAGATCAACCCTCGTGGCTACCAGGCGAAATTTCCCTACAAAAATTATTGAAACAAAAATAGGGGTAGACCAAAAAATTTTGTGATTTTTTTTATCGGGAACAAAAGGTTTTTCATAAAATATTGACAAAAAATCATTAAATTATAATTTAAACGTGTAATTTTAAAAAGCATAAAAAGATAAAATAAAATTCTCAAATAAAAGACATTAAGTCTTAAATCTCTAATATCTAGGATAACATGGTCATTATTTCTTTAAATATATAAAAGAAGTTGTGTCATGAATAGTGATTTTAAAAAGTATCCATGCTATTTCACTTTATTACAATAATGCCATTATGCACTATAAAGTATAAAACTAATTTTTTTGTCTTTTTTAATTAGGTAATAATTCGAGGACCAGACATACCTGGCTCCTCGAGAGGCCGAAAAAATCGGCAGACGGCAAACCGTCAAACATACAACGAAAATAACACACGGTGCAATACAAAAAGCGTCAAACAAACGGCCCTAGTCGAACACACAAGCCTAACCCAAAATAGTTGAGGACAACGTAGACTAAACCCGGAGCCAAGCACCACCAAGTGATGACACCGCTTGCTAGCGGTACATTAGGAGTCCCTGTGGACGATGAAGACGAACCTCCAAGGAAATTTCCGGAATACAGAGTCGCCTCGATGCACACCGCCTCGACCCCAGCCAGACTCGACACTAGACGTCAGAGCCCCAACTCAGATTAGGACCGTTTAGAACAACTGGAAATGCAACTGAGAACATACCTTGTACAAAGACACCAAAAACCCTTTTAGGATTTTATCAAGACCCTTTCGGGATTTATTTCAAGCCCTTTCGGGATTTAGTTCGAACCCTTTCGGGTGGTTGAGTGTAAATAACTAATATATATATATATATATATATATATGAAGTTATTTAATTTTTTAATATTTCTTTCCAAGGGTGATTATCGTTGGCGTGCAAGACCAAAATATAGCCTTGCACGCCAAGAACTGCACAAATTCAACTATAGACCACACATGCCCATAGAACCTTGGAGCGCAAGGGACGGGCAAGCGGTCGAGAAAACGGAGTCGAAGGTGAGAGAATCGAGAATCCGGCACCGAAGAAACCCCCCAACAAAGCCACGGGCCGAAGGAGCAAAGGGGGAGATTGGGTGATGGGACGGGAACCATCAAGTGGGGATGGAGGCCAACTACATAGGTGGTAGCAGATCAGCGATGGCAGTGGCACCGGTAGCGACTCACGACAACAGAGCGCTGGCAAGCCAAGGTCGGCGAGCTTGAACCGAGGAAAAGGGAGATTGAACAGAAGAAGTACACCATGACTTGCAAGCCAAAGAAAAGAGATATGGGTTTGGATGCACGAAATGGGCAAGGAGAAATATGAAATCAGGATTAAGAATCCGAGAACAGCAAAAGCCCTAAATTAATTTTGGATTTTTATTGAAATCTAAAAAAGGGTTTTCGGATTTTGGGATTATTTATTGATCTTGTTCTTGAACAAGGACGCTAAAACAGGGACATGGCGGTGTCACTGCGGTACCGAGTTGGCCGAAACCGGGTTCGGGCAGTCGAAGCGGGGGTAGGACGGCTGGAGCCGGAGATGGGCAAGCCTAGACCAGCTAGCTTAAACCGAGGAAAAAGGAAATTGAACAGAAGGAGTATACCAGATGAATTGGATAGAGAAGTAGTTCGCGGGGCCACTAGAGAAGACGAGAACCGACTTCGGCACCAGATTAGAAGGAGGTGGTTCGGTGGAGATGGAGTCGATTGAGTGTGAGGCCCCAAAAGGAGGGTTGGAACTCCCTCTCTCTAGAAAACTAGAGAGAGGAAATAGTCTTCTTTTTCCTTAGCCAGTAAGCGCCCACCTGCAATTTTTTTTAATTTTCTATCCCTTATTTTACAATAATTTTGAAAATTTATCACCACTTTTAAACTGACCTTATATTTAGGAATATATAGTAAGATTGCCCTTAAAAGTTGAATGGAATCCAACTGGTCTTTATTAGGCCCATCAATAAATTATTTTCTTCATCGTTTCTTCTTCTTGTGGCTTGTCTATGCATTTGCATTAAACTATAGAATTGACCTTATATTTAAGAAATTTCAACAACATTCACATCATAAATAATACATTATAAATCTTTATATTTTGAACCATTTGTCCTTAAAATAAATAGATGGTTTTGTAAATTTAGGAAAAATAAAGGCATAAAATTGTCTACTTAATTTATATGTTGCAAATTTATAGGAAGAGTATATTATGTATGCTTTAAAATATATGGATATGGTACATTTAAGAACATTTTTTCAACTCATTTGCTTTTAAATTAACAATCTTCACTAATAACTACTCCCTCCATTTGTAAATAAGTAACTTTTTTAAGTCGTGCACATTTTTTTAGGACAGTAAAAACTATATAAATGTTATTTTTTAATTAATTATAACACAAACGGATAAATTATTGGATGGAGTACTATATTAAGTATAATATTATATGTAATACAAATGTAACATTTGATGGGATTGACCTTAGAAAAATCATAACACAAACAAATATTAGTAGTAATTGTTCTCACATTCCCTTGTGCGAAGCACGCAGAAGGTAACTAGTACGAATATCTGATTCAATTCACTTATATGTCGTTTTTTAGTGCAATCTGACATGAGTTTTTGAACACATCAATTAATGATGATCCAATATATTTAAATTACATTAAATAATGACATCATTTATTTTATCAACATGTCATCTTATGTGTCCATCTTATATCTTAAGTGGTTATAAAATCTATCATTTTACCATACGTTATTTATGAATATTGTACCTTAAATCATTTTATTTTAGTCATTAAGATTGATTATTTTAGTTCATGACAATGTTTGTCGCTTTCAAAGATCTCTCATCTAGGTGGGAAACATGAAAGTGTATCATGATCCGTTCTCGATATTCACAGTTTACCCAGAGTTTTCATCGACTTTTTCGTGTACAAGATTTTTCGTTGTTATACTCAATTAAGTTGTAGACCCTCCTTTTTCTTATTTGCTAATTTTTTTTTTGGCCACTCATTGAGGGCTCGTTTGATATTGATATCTAGATATCAAGATATGTATATCGATATTAAGATATCGATATCGGTTGATATCTTGATATCAAGATATCAATATCAGGTAATACTTCTGTGGAAATCAGTATATCAAATAAGCTTAAATTTGATATCTAGATAACAAGCGATATCGATATTTGGTGATAATACCAAACACATATATCAGATATCACTTGATATCTTGGGGATACCAAACGCTAGATATCAATATAATTTTTAAGTGATATCGATATTAGTCATATCAAACATTATATATCAGATATCGGGACTCATATTCGATATCTGGATATTAATACCAAACGGGTCCGAATACTTGTTCAAAAATAAAAATAAAAAAACGTCGATACCATATCTTAACACCTTAATCTCTCGTATCCATTTTTTCATTTGTTACCTTTATTGTTGGGAAGTGTAACCGGAGGCCGGAGGTAGTACCGTAGTACTGATCGTTTCCAATTTTCAAGCAGGGTTTTGATTGCATCGAACACGCCCTTCCCATTTCCCTCCGCTATCCCCGAGGCGAAGCGTCTGCAGTGCACTAAACATTGAACATCCCCTCCCCTGCCTTCTGACTTCACCCATTAGGTTTCCTCTCCATTCTCCAAAACCACCCAAAAAAGAAAAAAGGCTTCACCTTTGACCGTCCCTTCCCCGTTTGAGAGGAGAACAAGAAGGATCCATGGCTAGAAGAGGACGCTGCCCCAAGACGCAGGTTCTCGACTCTTTCTAAAGTTCTCATCTTTCTCATGCTCTTGGGGTTTTTGGAGTTGTTTTTCGGTCATCTGTGCTGTTTATTTTTTAGTGATTTAACTGGGTTTTGTTTAGGGTTCTCGGATCCTTGTTTGAAATTGTTAAAGCTCTCTCCTTTTGTTTGCATGTTTACAGTTTGCTGAACTTTGCTTCATTGATGATCTTGTTTGGAGATAGTATGATTGATTTGCATGTATGCATTCCACAGTCGAAGCACAAATTTGGAAATTTATTGGTTACTATGCCATTTGGATTTTTTTTCATGTATTAAAATTGCAAATTTCCCCAACTAGAGGTCTCATTTTGTTTTTTTTACTTTTACTGATTCTCAAATTTTTGTCACATTTTGAAGCTTACTAAAAATGTTATTTGTCAGTGGCCAAGTGGTTGGATAACTTGCATTTGGTTTCAGTTGTCATGCTATTGAAAATGATGATTTCTCCTTACATGGATTGGACTTGTCTATCGAAAGATATATAGTTTAGTCTTCACGATCTCATTCAGAAACGCTGAATATCTCGGTGGATATCATCTGCTTTGCTAGAAATAGTGGATCACTCGAGGAAGCATGTTTAACTTGAAATATGATACATTGTGTGTTGGATAATAGCAAAAAATTGGGCTTTTGGTGATTTATTGTAAGAGATAAGGTGATTCAATTCTTCGTTGGTATATCGACATTTATTTCCACTGCCTTTTTAAAAAAATTGGACTTCCATGTTGACTTATCATTCATCTGAATCTCCGAAACAAATTTGCTCTTTTTTTTTTGCTCTACAAGTGCGTATAGTATGCGGTGAATGGACATGTTTGTTGTGTATTATAGGGTCAAGTCCCTGACCAATTGAACCCCTCGTCTGATGTCCCGAGTTCTCACACTGAGACGGCAATACCATTGAACCCCTCGTCTGAGTTACCAAGTTCTCAAACTGAGACTGAAATGCTAGTAAATTCTGAGCATGTGAACCCCATTGGCATAACTGCTGAGGTGAAGGTGCCAGTGAGGCGGTCTTATGTAAGGAGAAACGATACAAGCCTAGTAGTTAGAAGATCTGGACGGCTTGTTAACTCTCCCATTCAAGACGATCATACGGAACCTGTTGTTCAGGAGATAAACCTTGCAGCTGTTGAGAAGGTGAACGTAGCTGAAGGCGACAAAGCAGATGAATCTCCTCCTAATGAGGAGAATACTAGTGAAAAAACACAAGATGAGGTCAGTAATCTCTTATAATTCAATTAATCTGAAAAACACAAGATGAATTACAACCTGTTGTTCCGGAGATAAGCCTTGCAGCTGTTGAGAAGATCTGGACGGTTTTTTTTTAACACTAAATTTCTGTCTCCAATTTATCAGCAGCCAGCAGTTGAGCCCATTGAAACAACCGGCGTGGCTAATCTGAATTACAGAAGCCTGTACATACGCTCTCAGAAGAAGGTTGTATTTGTGTCCTTTCCTAGCTATCTCTTTGTTGTCATACTGCTTCTAATCTTACTTTGTCTTTGTGGTGGCATAGGTCAAATCATTAAAGAAAAAGAATAGGCAATTGTCCCAGAAGTTGGAAAATGCTCTCGGAAAGATTGAAGTGGTATGTGCTCTTCCGTCTTTGCGACATATGTCAACTTCTAAGTTAAACATTGAAGCACTTGTTGAAATAGAATCTTACTAGTCTCAGGATTTTGTTCCAAATACTTGAGAGCCCTATTGGCGCGATAGAGATTAATCTAGCTTAAGAGTAAATTCTTGTTTGACATGACAAATTACATAGAGTTTTGTAAAGCTATTTTTTCGAAAACCGCAAAAAGCTTTGTCACAACTCTTTGAATAGCTCTAATAAGTTGTCCCAAGCAGGCCCTTAATCGATGGATTTTATATGCTTTGATCTAGAATATGTAATTCGTTCGGTTTAGGTGTGACTAGGGGCCTTGTGATGCCATTATAATAAAGACTTGGAACTCGAATAACTCAAAATTATTCAATAATTGTCTTTCATTATTTGTGCTTTTGAAAAGACAGATTTATATGTGTTTTATTCCCTTCTTTTCATTTTAACCCTGCAGTATACTGAGATCACACCTATTCTTTCTAGCATGAGCAAGTCCAATGAAATATTGTGCAAGCGCCCGTGGATCGCGAAGGGGTTAAGGACCTGATGAGTCATAGTGGTAAATGGATGACTAGCTTGAAATGTGGGTTGGAAGTTGAGTGATATGATCTACTACTTTTGGGTGAAGTCTACCAACCTTGGAGGAGTCTTTTTGTAGAACTTGACACTCCTTACCTGCAGAACTATCACTATAATATTTGCCCTCTAAAGTTTCAATAATATATTGCACCTTGTTCAAAACATCAAACATTACCTAAGAACTTGTTCAATTATCTCTGATCCCCTTAGGGATGGATATATTTATGGTTCCTTTTCATTCCAAGTGCAGATCAAACAACTTTTCTGAATTGCAAACAAATAACTCTTGAATATTGGTAAACGTATTTGAAAGTGTTACCTTGAATCATTGTTGATCGGCAATGCACCATGGGGTTTGAGGGTGGTCTTGCTGACCGGTTAGTGAGTCGGGTCCAGGGGCGCATGGGACCTGATGGGGTTAGGGGGGCAGCGTTACACCGTCTTTATGATATGCAATGTTTATTGTAAACGACTGTTTTGGGCTTACGGTTCATTGTCTGTTTAGGGTTAGTCTACATATGTTGTGAAATCACGTAAATCTCTGTGTCTTTCTTCTTTGTTATCGTTCTTGTTACAATAGAAAGAGTTGCAAAAAAACACTGATCAAACCAAGAGTCTCGTGAAAAGGTGGATTGTATCCAAAATATCCCTCCTACATGCATCTCTGTGTCCCCTACGTAAATCTATGTGTCTTTCTTTAAAAAAAAATCACGGATCAAACCAAGGATCTTGTGAAAAAAGGTGATTTGTGAAAGCAAGCTGCTATATCTTTCAGATCTTGGTTTATCTTTTCACCAGTTTATCCTTCAAACAATCAACAAACGCTTAACTCTCTCTTCTTATTTATATCTTTAAATGTAGCTTTTGCTTATAAATGAATTTGCGAACATATTAAGTTTGATTGATACATAATATTAGCGTGGGAAGTGTCCCACGCTTAAGATTCAAACTCATGCTGCTCATTCACCAGACTTTCGTCGAGGCAGCAAATGGGAAACTCGAAATCAGTTTGAGCTTCTGTAACATCAAGTTTAGTGGACTTGTTGTAATCCTCTCCGCCTTCATCCTCTCTTGATGGTGATTCAAAATCCAAGCATATCCCTTCCGTCACTTGTTCATAAGTTGGCGAGAGATCTTGCGCAGCCAGTTGGTGATACTCTACGAGCTGTCGAAGACACTGGTTTTCCCTAGTCAGGTTTGCGTTCTCGCTTGCGAGTCTGGACTTCTCGGCCAGCAGAGCCTCCAGTTGAAGTCGCACCTATAACACACCAAACCACACACAGAATGAAAACTTCGCCTTCAGTAACAATGAATTGATGCTCGAAAAAGTACAGACTAGCAATGGGGATGATGTTGGTTATACCAAATCATCTTCTTCAGGTCTGATTCCTTTAACAAATCCGTCTCGAAGCCTTCGGTTCTCCTCCTCTAGCAAAGCACATCTGTCTTGCACAAAGCACAAGTCCGACTTCATCGACTTCATCTCCCTCGAAAGCCAAGCAGCTTTTGCTGCCATGGATGCTGCAAGCTGAAAACATAAACAAAAACAACACCAGCGATTATACATCGCCATCCATGATCCGACACCAAAATCGCAACACATAATCAGACCAAAACCATTACATTTTTGGCTTTGTTCAGTTTTCCATCCACTTGTTTGTGACCGGCTTCATCGCCATCGTCATCTGAAGAATCTCGGTGCTGATCTAGTTCAAACTTCCTCTTTACGCCTTTCTTTTCTTCATCGTTTTCGTCTGTTTTCTTCGATTCATCCACTTTACAGTCCGAGATGTCTCCACTGGTAACACTGTGAAGTATGTCTGTGAATGTGGGAGGTTTCGAAAGGTCTCGTGCTCCCTGGATAAACATGGAAATCGTCCATCTCAAAATCATCCAACAGAGAAACGCAACTAGTAATTGCCGGTGAAATCAAAGGAAAATCCAGAAGCTGATTTCCGATTTCAAGCATTAAATGCAACTGCAGAGAGTTAATTGACTTACCTGAAGAGCGTTGTCGAGGTTAGTGGTGAGCTGAGAGAGAGTGGAAGAGATGGAATCGAAGCCTCTGAGCAGAAGCAATGAGTCCTGTTTCAGTCGTTTGGATCGATTGGAGCCTCCACCACTCTGAACACAAACCCTAATTTAGAAAAACGAACCCTAAAAATCGGAATCGAAACAATAAGAAGCCGCAAAATTGATACACACCGCGGGTTGAGAAGCTGTGGAGGACGGGATCTCGCCATTGCGGGAGTCGAGAATGGTATCGACTCTGCTGCGGAGAGTGCTCCAGAAGCGCTGGTCGGAGGAGGGGCTGAAGAGCGGCGAAGAAGGAGAGGGGGGAGCTGGTGCCATGGAGACCGGGGATTCCTACAGATGAGATGAAACCAAAATTAAGGAGAGAGGGATAGAGAGAAGAGAGGAGGGAGGGGAGAGATTGAGGCGATACCTTGTTGAGGCAAACAGGAGAAGCCATTAGAGGAGGAGAGAGGGAGTTGTAACGGCTAGTTTTTTGCTTTGGGGATGGAGGAGAGTGAAGAGTTGAATTGATGGAAGCAATTTAAATAGAGAGAGAGAGAGATGGGAAAGGGGATGAATCAAATCTAACGTTATAAAAACTGTGAGTTGGACTTGGAGCTTCTCAAGGCGGTCCTCTCGAGATGCTAGCTTTCAGTATCTATTTGTATTTCCTTTTTAGTATTAACAAACAAAGAAATAGAATTAATTTGCGAAACCGACCATTTTTTTGGCCTTTATTGGGAGAGTGTCCACCAAGCCCATCAAATTAGGTTTTTGTCCATCTATAATTTTTTGGACAAATTTACCCCTCACAACTAAACCTAACTCTTTCCTCTCCTTCTTTTCTCCCTACCGTCAAATCTCATATTTGAAGCAGAGGCGGGGCTTCATCGGAGCCTGACCTATGTCGATCTCCTTCACTCCTCTTCGTCGTCTTCTCTCTCGTTCCTCTCCCCGTCATCTTCGTCGAGCTCCTTCGCTCTTCCAGGTTTGACCGTTTCAGTCAAGCTCTCCCCCGTCGAAAGGCTCGCCTGCTGCAACTGTCATCTGAGGAGGAGATGTTGCTGAAAGGCAGCCATTCTAAGCGGCTGAACAGACCACAAGGAGTGACATCCCTGCCTCATCCTCGTCATCCTCGCAACCGGCTTCATCCTCGTCATATGTAATTTCTGCTGTTCAGCAAGGGCGAGGATCGGCCTCATCCTCGCAAGGCTTGCCTGCTGCAACTGTAATTTCTGTTGTAACTGCCAGGAGTGACGACATCCCGGCCTCATCCTCGCAAGGGCGACATCCCGGCCTCAGATCTGCAACGCAAATGTCAGGCGAAGAGCTTGGTATCAACCATGGCGATCTAATGTATCTGAACCCGAGCGACATCCCGGCCTCATCCTCGTCACTCCTGCCTTTGAGGGAAGGAATTTCAGCAGGTGGCATAGATATATGCAAATCGCACTATATGCGAAGAACAATTTTTCATTCGTCACTGGATCTCTGGAAAGGCCGGTCGGAAGCCTGCAACAACTCCGAATCTGGGAGTCGGCCATGTCTGGTGGTTTTGAGGATTGATTTTTGGTTTGTATAGTCAAATTCCTAATTGAAACTGGCTCTTTTGAATTTTGATTGGAGTTGTTTTGGTCTTTTTTCGGATCAATTTTTTTGCAATTGTGTGTTGATTGCCTCCTCCTTAGATGGAGGCGATTTGATTTTGTCGATAAAGATCTCTTCCTCCCGCTCTTGCTGAAATCAGTTAATTTGCTGAAATCTATTAATTTGTGATGAAATCACTTAATTGTTGCTGAAATCTCTTAATTTTGCTGCTGAAATTATTGTTGTAATTTGCTGAAATTTGTGGTGAAATGCTTTTGAATTCCTATATCTCGGAATGCTTTTGAATTGCCAATATTATATATATATATATATATATATAGCTAGTGGCTTGCACTTAGCTTGTGAATTTGTCTTTTTTAATTATCATGGCAATATGCTTTGATAACAAGTGTACTTGTGATTTCAGCAACTTTGGTTTAAGCAATTTCAACAATTTCAGCAATTTCGGTTTCAGCAACGCGCGAAAAAAAAACGAATTTCAACAATTTCAGCAACTTCGATTTCAGCAACTTCGGTTTCAGCAACTAAGGTTTCAGCAACGCGCGAAAAAAAAACTAATTTCAACAATTTCAGCAACTTCGGTTTCAGCAACACGCGGAAAAAAAAACTAATTTCAACAATTTCAGCAACTTTGGTTTCAGCAACGCGCGGAAAAAAAAACGCTGAAATAGGAGTTGTTGAAATCAAATGTGCTGAAACAGGAGGGGGGCACAGGGGGCGCGCGTGGGGGGGACAAAGGGGGCAAGGGAAGGAAGGTGGACATTTTGCCAATTTGGAAGGGAATGGTGGACATTTTACTAATAAAGGCCCTAATTATGGCCTATAGCACAATTCCCCCAAAGAAATATTACCCATTTGAAAATATACGTTGTTTGACTTTTAATGTATTTTTAAGGATTTAAAAATTATATAAAATATTATTTTTAAATATAATTTAATACTCCTTCCATTCGACAAAACATGTCACTTTACTATTCACACACACATTTTTAGGAGAAAAAAACTATATAAAATATCTAGTTTTTTAATAATTTTTTTTAACAATTTTGGAGTTATTATTAATAAGTAAAAACTTGTTTAAAAAATATATAAAAAATAAATATTTTATATAGTTTTTATAAAAAAGCGTGCATTAATAGTAAACGACATGTTTTGCCGAACGGAGGGAGTACTTATTAGTAATAAGTGTTAAATTGTTAAACAAAAATTAATAAAAACTATAATTTTTAGCTTCTTAAAAATATGTCAAAAAGACAAACGAGGTCTATTTATGAAGGGAGGTAGTAGTTAGGGTGGCTCAAAATGGACCCGGCCCGAAAACCCGACCCGACCCGGCCCAGAAAACACGGGGTCGGGGTTGACCCGAGACCCCTAGGGGTCGGGTTTCGGGTCGAATTTTAAGAAATCTCGGGTCAACGGGCGGGTCGGGGTCAGACCCCGCGGGTCTCGGGGTTTGACTCGACCCGGATTTAAAAAAAAATTTTTATTGTTGTGTGCTCTATTAGACACCCCACCCTTAAAATATATATATATATATGCAGATGAAAAGTAAAAAACAAATCCTATTTATTTAATTTTGATTACAAATTTACAATTACATATACGAATAATACGATTCACGAATCACGATCGCATTTTTATTTAATTTTGATTGCAAATTTAATTTTGTAACAACTAACATGCGGATGAAAAATCCTTTTTATTTACAATTACAAATTTACAATTACATATACCCTTAAAAAATCCTTTTTATTTAATTTTGATTCACGAATAACTAATATGCGGATGAAAAGTAAAATAAAATCCTTTGTAATTTTGTAACAACTAACAAAATTTTAAAACTCGGGTTTTCGGGTGAACCCGTGACCCGACCCGGAAAACCCGGAATTACAAATCTCGGGTTCGGGTCGGGTGACGGGTCGCATTTTTAAAAATCCCGGGCCTTTGGGTTGACCCCCACCCGGAATGTTCGGGTCGGGTCGGGTCAGGTCGACCCGGATGAGCCACCCTAGTAGTAGTACTTACTAATTTCTTTTTTTATAAGTTATCCAAAATATTTCCAATTTTTTTTATTTGAAAATTTCGCGTGGTAACGGGTATGCATGATTGCATGATATATTAAAGTTTGACATATTTTATCTAGTACCATTAGCTTTTGTCTTTTTTTTTTGCCTTATACTCCTCCATTATTGTCAAGTAGCCATTAATTGTAGAGAAGAGAGAAGAACAAATTGTATTGTAACTAACGGGTAGTCAAAACAAATCTATTACAAGCACATATAGGAGTTGTTTCAATTTTCTATCTTTTTTTTATACAGGCGAGAATTTGGGGTGTCAACCGCGGTTATACCACCACCCAAGAGCGTCCCTACGAACGAGAGTTTGAAATTCTAAATCAGAATTCCAAGACGACAAGCTAGACTCCAAGGCCATATGAGTGAGTCGATCAACCACTCTGTTTGCCTCGTTGAAAATGTGGGATACGGAGGCCGTCTCGAACAAGTGAAGCAGACGGAGTGCATCCGAAATAAGAATCTCGATCTCCCAGATAGTCAACCAAACGTCATTGATCGCGTTCACGATCGTGAGACAGTGTCCTTCCACAGCAGCTCTTCAGATCCCCAGTCTTCGAGCTTCGAGCAATCCGAGCTGCAAACCAACTGCTTCGGCCTGGACCACATACATCCTCCCACACCTACTGGCATCGCAAGTGATTAACCTACCATCGTCATCTCTCATTACAAACCCTGCAAAAGCAAACCCAGACAGAGATTTAGCACCATCAAAATTTAGTTTAAAGACACCAGTCTCAGGTTTGCGCCATCTTATGACATTCCTTTTGTGAGGGTTGTTTATGGGTTTAATTCTCATTGTTTTCCCCTCATCTTCGTCTGAGTCGTCTTGTTTAGTTGTTTTCCAGTTTTTCATGTGGTTTTTTTTATTATGGGCACCAGCTCATCTACTTTTTGTACATGCTGGTTTTCAAATATAATCTTGTTTCTTTTAGTCCAAATGCACCACCAGGAAAAGGCCAATGTAGCTTTTTGTTTAGGGTTTAGATGTCGAAAGATCTCATTTGTAATGGTCTTTATACTTTGATTACTTTAATCAGCATTTGTTATTTGTTGTTCAGTAACTCTATCCAGAGATCCAATGGTTCTTAATGTTGTCGGGCACTCCATAAGGAGATGGATAGCGTCTTCTGTCCCAGTGTTACAGAAGATGCAATCCATGGGTGTATGTATTCCTTTATTTCGTAGTCTAGCTTTAGTAGGTAAACCATCCAAGATGTTGAAAACCAGATGTTGGGACAGAAGACGAAATAAAGGAAACCAGCTAGACTACGAAAACCATCCATGAGATGCAATCTCATTGTCATCGGAGTTCGTGATTAATTTTGAAGCGCTAGATGTTGAAAACCGGCCATTGGGGCTAGGTTTCCAATAGAGTCTTTCGTCAATCTCCTGCGAAGGAAGGGGGATACTTGTAATTATCTCGATCATCAATATGATAGATTAGTCTATGATCCTTAAGCTTTCTATCATCATTCAGCCATTTGTCCTTCCAGAATTCTACCATCTTCCCATTTCCAATTTGTTAGATGAGTCTAGCGCAGAAGTCATCCTTTAGGTCAATTAATTTGGCCCATTGCCACGATAAATTTTTCTTCCTTTTGTAATCCCAAATCTGGTCTTCTTTTAAGTATTTTTCTCGAATTATTATGACCCATTGGTTGTGGGGTTCCGCAAGGATTTTCCATAAGAGTTTCATTTGTAGGGCTTTATTCATGTCTTTTATTTTGCTAATTTCAAGACCTCCTTGTCTCTTCGATTTACAAATTTTGTCTCAACCTAACAATGGTTTGTATTTTTGATCCTAGCACCCTCGTATTCATATTTTACATAATATATAGTTAAGTTATATATTCTAATACCCCTCACGTGGGAGATGTTGTTGCAAAGACCACTCTCAACTTGAGGCACTGATGTTTGTGTTGTGACTCACCCAAGGGCTTTGTCATAATATCATCTAGTTGTAGTTTTTTTATATAAGGAAATGAATTCGATTATCTAAACAAACCTAGACAAACCGAGAGCTCAAACAAGCCTGGAGATGGATCAACCATTATGTACAACCAGAACCAAATAACATAAGCAAATAATCGAAGCAAATGGCTGAATGAAAATAACAAGAAGCAAATGACGGAGAGAAAAATGCAGAAATAAAGTACAAGTCATCCTACAGTGTAAAATACAAGCAAACAGAACTAACGAACTGACCATCCAAATGGAAGACGCTCACGGAGAACTCTGAGGATCACTAGCGGACACCTCAACTTGGACTCTAAACAGAATCAACAGGTATCGATCGCATTTCCACGACGTCTACTAGGTTGACAAACCAACCACTATTCACATGAAACCTGTATCAAAGCAAGAAAAGCAAAGTACACCACCCGCAGACCAAAACTCAAGCCAAACCATTGCCACAACAAATCCCAAAAACCCATCCCACATCCTCAAGGACGATAACAAGATCATAAGAGGCTACCACAAGGGTAAACTAAAATAGAGGAAATGTATAAGATGAGACATGAATAAATAAACAACAACAATAAACAGGATAAGAGGCCGGAAAACGATTACCAAACGAACCCATAAGGCTCACAAACCATTTTTTTCCCTTAAAAAAGGCAACACAATATTGAAGTCTCCAAGAGACAAAAATATCAACAAAGCCAAGGCCGGAGTCGGTGAAGCTGAAAACAGGGCGGATGCATCGAATCCGGGTGGTAAAGGACCGCCGACAGTAGCAGGCCAGAATGGCAGCGCCCAAAACAGGCGGAAGAGAGGTGAATCAAACCGGCAAAGGTGGAGCACAGAGCAAACGGTGGCCAACGCAGGAAAGAGCGAGGCCGAAACGTGACGGTGGAGGTCGATGAAGTTGGTGACTGGAAGTGGGAATCCAAAGGCTTCGGTCGTGAAGTGAGATTCACAACCCGAACCGTTGAAGATGGAGCCCGGTGAAGGTGAGGCGGCACCGAGGAAGGCAAAGCCTTGGCGGGAGGATGTAGGAAGTGGTGGTGACGAGGCCATGGTTATGGCCAAACATGGGGAAGGACCCAACTGCAACGCTTCTAAAAAAGAGAGCGTTTAGGCCAGTACCTAAGGTTTTGAAATTTTAACCCACCTTGACTTGTAGCGAGTTGTAGTCTTGGAAGAACATGATAAGTGTGTAGAAACCCTTCTTGGTATTTTCCCCTCACGAAGTGACAATCTATCTTTTCATGAAAAAACTGAATTGGCAGTCAAGTGTTGTGCTGCTTTGTTGCCCCAATGCGGTGGAATAGGCAAAGGAATATTGACTTTGAGATCCTGAAATAAACCTTGTAATCACACAATTTCACTTGAAGTGTAGGACATAACCCTATATTATGACTGAGCTGAACTCTTAGACACAATGAGTTGTTTATTTGTTTTCCATGATACAAGAGAGTCCCCTAGCTAGCACCGCCATAGATTGTAGAGAAGAAACAAAGAGAAGAAAGAATAATACTCCCCCCGTCTCAAAATACATGTCTTTTTAGCCCATAAAATTTTGTCAAAAAATCTTTTTAGATTTAATCATTACACTTAACCTACTTTTACATCTAATCATTACTCTAATTTTTACATCACTTCTACTCTCCTCCTCACAAATTTTTTTAAAAAATAAACAAATACAAGTCTAATCATTACATTTAACCTATTTTTTACATCTAATCATTACATTTAACATACTTTTTAATTCCCGTGTTCCGTCCTAAAAAGACATGTATTTTAAGACGGAGGGAGTAACACATTGTATTGAAACTAGTAGTCAAAACAAAATTTGTTACAAGCTTATAAAGGAGTTGTTTCAACTTTCTATCTATTTACAAATAAAATATACTAGTTATATAATACGGAGTACTATATAATTTTCCTTCATAATATTTTTTTTTGAAATATCACTATAACATACTTGTGATTTTTTTTCTTTTGCTGGAACTTGGTTATATTAGTGAGACTAGGAAACCGATTGAATAATAAGGTGAAACAACTCCTAGCATTTAGGTGTGGACAACTTGGTTTATGAGAAACCAAATTAATTTTGAAGATGCATCACTACCCTCCAAAGATAAATTTGATCACATGGTCCAAACACACATATACACAACTAGACTCGAGCGTCCCACTTTGAGGAGGATAACATGAGCAACCACATTCGTCAAAAAAAAATCCAAACCACATGTGACTATATATGTCCGTCAAGGGGTAGAAAAAAAGAAAGAAACCTCCTTTTGGAACCTTCAAACTTAACTTTGACGGTTACACTCTATAAACCACTGACAGTTCAGGTGGGTACGTCATAAGAGAATGGGAAGGGAAACCAATCGATATAGGATACGAGTTACTGGACACCAAACCCCTTTGAAGGCGAAAGCACTGGCTACGGTGCGAGGTGCTAAAAGGGACTTGATTACAATTGTAGAAACTACACATTGGAGGTGATTCCTTAATAATCATTAACCATTTGAATAAAAATACAAGTTGTCCATGAGAAATTGAAATGATTATGTCATACATTAGAATACTCCTACAACGAATACCGAATGTGTCATTCTCTCCTGTATCCTATGATGGCAACAAAGTGACAAATAAAGTAGCATACCTTTGTCGCTCTGTCAGGGTCGAGAGATATCTAGTGATTTATGTCTGGACAAGACTCATGTAGTCATGTTAATATTTGAGGTCCTATTTTGTTAGTAAAAGATATGGGATATGTCCTTTGTGGTGGAGTTTTGTACATTATTAAAGACAATGGGTGATTATATGCAATAATGGATAAATAAAATGGGTAAAGTAACAATAGAAAATGAAAGAGAAAACTTTAATAAATAAATAAATAAATAGCAACAAAAGATACGAAGAGGAAAATGCCCCGTCGGCGGTCGTAGTTCCCGGCTCATTTCACGCACACCTTGCCGCTAAAGTGTTGCTCCAATGGCGGTGCTGACGTCATCCTCCCTCTTTCTCTCTCCTCTCCGCCCCTCCCAACCGTTCCTTCGCCCTACCTTCGCTGCTCCGTTGCGTTCCCACCTCCGCCGTTGCCCCGCTCTCAGCGCTTCCCAGCGTCCGCCCAATTTCTCTCAGGTCCGTCTCTCGAAAATTGACTTCTGATTTCCGACCTAATTTGTCTGGTTTTCGTTTCCTTTGCGCTTAAATTGAAAAGCTTGGATTTGGAATCAGGAAAGTGATGGTTTGTTCAATAAGAGCAGGAGATGGGGGCAGGTTGATTTTTGGGATGAGTACGAAGATGAAGAGGACGATGAAGACGACGAAGAGGAAGAGGAAGATCGAAGCTTGGATCTTCTGATTAGGTTTGTGGAGAACGTCTTCAGGAAGGTTTCCAGGAGGGCTCGCAAGGCCGTTCGCTCCGTCCTCCCTGTCGCCATTTCCACCAAATTGGTGCGTCGTTTGTTTCAGTCTTCACCTAATTGACTAGTGAAATTGAAAAGGGAAGGTTGATTCATGTCTTCTGAACTAGATTTTTAGGTCGCAGTTGAATTTGTTACTTAGTTCAGCTGCTGCACAATGAACTGAAACTCAAAACTGCCAAAATCAACAATAACATAGGCAATTTCTCTGCTGTAGCAATGTGAACCAGGCTATATAAGCCTGTATTAGACCTAGACTTAAGCAAGCTAACTTCTTTCAAATGATGAGATGTAGAGACATGAGTAACTAATACTTAATATTATGCAGATCATTATTGTGTTTCTTGATCCTTGGCAGCTCAATTTGTAGACGATCCATTCATTTACCAAAAACTTCTGTGGAATATACAAATTGCAGATGAGCTTTTTTTTTTAATGACATTGTCTCTTGCAGGTGGGATTCGCAGTTAATGGAGCACTAATATTGGCATTCTTGTGGGTTTTGAAGGCTTTCATTGAGGTAATATATATTTCATTATGCAGACATTTACACGGTATATGTGGATTTGGTGTTACAGTTTAGAACTGGATTACCTAGAATAATGTTTAGTTAGGGTTTCCATGAAGCTATAGGTGTGACAGAAATAGCTGTTAGGGACATCAAAATGTGTAGATTTTGTATTCTTGGTTGGCAGTCTCTTGTTACTTGTTGATTCATTGGAAAATTGCTTGATCACTCATCAAATTAAGGATGGAATGTTGGTGGAGTATAGGGTTGAGTGAGTTGCTCATTCGAGGCTGTATGACTCGGGAATCCAAGATGCGTACAGTTTTCTTAGATTTACTCTGGTGATTAAGGAATTAAGGAGTATAATTTAGCGGGAGTGACTACTGCAGGTCACACTCCTCTTTGTTTCTGATGTCTATTGTACAAATCTGTGATATAGGGCTTTAGTTGGCTGCAATTGAACATGTAGCCTGAATGTAGTTTTATGGGCGCAGTTCCTGTTGATTTTATTCTCTCAAAGACCTCTTCATATAATCAAATTAGATGACAAAGCTTTTTTTGTTTAGGCTTAAACCAGCTATTTTTGTTCGAAAAAGGTGCTAAAATAACTCATTTAAAGGGTGCATTTGCAAAAATTACCCTGCAAAGGGTGTCACCCTGTACAAAATCCCATGACCTTAAACTAAAGGCTTAGTTTGGAACTCGATTGTGAAATTTTGTTAGTTTAACACATTACTCCTGTTTGTTGCTTCGCATATAGGGCCTGTTTTGGATAGACTGGATCTCTTATTCTCTTAGAAAAGTGCTTCATATGCCCAAAACTGCTGTTGTAATTTGATGTCTCTATGTCATATGAAGGTAATTTGCACCCTTGGAAGCATCATCTTCGCAACCATCTTGCTTATTCGTGGTGTATGGTCTGGAGTAGCATATCTACAAGAGAGCCGCTATCTGCACCTAAATCAAGATGACGATGGACCAGCTTGGGCTGGAGCACGACCTGCGACTTGAACAAGTTGGAGGCTACTATTACATTTGCATGCTTTTAGGGGGTCGAACAAGATACCACGACCGCAATTTTTACTCATTAAACCGGACCAGACTGTGAATATCAACTTGTATATACCATGTTCAAGGAGATGGTGGTTGAATGTTGATGAATTTTGCTGTTTGGTAATAAAGCATGTAAGGATAGTGCTAATTGATATGAAAGTGCCACAGGCTGATGTGGCTTGTTGAACATTTCTTGTAATTTTTTATTTGATTTTTTTTGGATTATCCTTTTCACTTGAAAAAATCATTGGCTGTCATTTGATCACAGACTGAACTCAGTGAGAGAAACAAAAGCTATGGCTATGGCAATGGCTGCTGTTCTAACCCCATCTTGTTTCTCTTCATCTTCGTCTTCCACCCGACATTCTATCTCTATCCTTCCCTCCCACTCCATCTCCTCTTCTTTCTTCTCTTCATCCCTCCGACTGCCCTCTTCGACATTCACCAGGAGAAGACCACACAACACTAATGGTGCTTCCCCCCGGGCAATGGTCACTTCAGAGAAGAAGAAAGTACTCATAATCAACACCGATGGAGGCGCCCACGCAGCCATTGGCTTCTACTTTGCGAAAGAGCTTCTGGGTAAAGGCCATCTGGTCACCATTTTTACGGTTGGTGATGAGAGTTCCAGTAACATGAAGCAGCCCCCTTTCAGCAGATTCTCAGTTGAGTTTCTCTCCCAACTTCACACTTCTGTTATTCTGAATTTCATAGATTTATTGAGAAGCTCTTCTGTATGAATCAGGAAATTGTGGATGTTGGTGGCAAAACAGTGTGGGGAGATCCTGGAAATGTGGTGAAGGTGTTCGGAGGTGAAGGGTTTGATGTGGTTTTGGATAACAATGCCAAGGACCTTGACACTGTCAGGTTTCATTCAATAATTCCTCTTTCAATCTTTTAATCCCATTGCAACTGTGCTATGAGATTAAATTGAGTTTCATTCTAGAACTGATTCTGTATTAGTGTTGTTTCATAATGTGTCAACTGCTACCTGATTTGATCATGTCTATATAATTGCACTTGATTATTCCAAAATTAGGCCAGTGGTAGATTGGGCTAAAAGGAATGGTGCAACACAGTTTTTGTACATAAGCAGTGCCGGTATCTACAAACCAACCGATGAGCCGCCTCATATAGAAGGGGTGAGTTTTTTCGCCTATCCAGCATTCTTTGTTTCTGCAGGAGATTGCTGAGTTCCTTTACAGGATGTTGTGAAATCGGATGCCAGTCATGTTGGAGCCGAGGAATACGTCTCCAAGGTCTTCAGCAGCTGGGCCATTTTCCGTCCCCAGTACGTGATAGGATCAGCCAAGCACAAGGACTGCGAAGAGTGGTTCTTTGACCGTGAGCCTTTACCAGCTGATCCTCCTGTTTCAACTGCATTGTTGTATTTCCTAAAACACGAACATGCCCGGGATGTTCAAGTCTTGGTTTTTCGCCTTTGAACAGGCATTGTCCGGGGCAGGCCAGTTCCCATCCCCGGATCAGGGATAGAGCTGACCAACCTGGCCCATTTGAGGGACTTGTCATCAATGCTCACTCTTTCCGTCGAGAACCCAGCTGCAGCCAATGGCAACATCTTCAACTGCGTGAGTGATAGAGCTGTCACTCTCGACGGGATGGCCAGGCTCTGCGCTCAAGCTGCAGGTCTCCCCGTCCAAATCGTCCACTATGATCCAAAGGCGGTAGGTGTTGACGCGAAGAAAGCTTTCCCCTTCCGCAGCATGGTAATTGACCCTCATTTGAACAACAAGATTACATTGAACAGAAGTTGTGGTTGTGAACTTGTGATTGCGAATTGAATCGTTCTCTTGGGGCGTTGTTTGAGCAGCACTTCTACGCAGAGCCAAGGGCGGCAAAGGACATATTGGGGTGGCAATGCACAACAAACCTTCCTGAGGATTTGAAGGAGAGGTTTGAAGAGTATGTAAGGATTGGTAGAGACAAGGAGGCCTTGCAGTTTGAGATAGACGATGAGATACTCGCGTCATTAACCGTGCAAGCTGCTTCCTGATCCGGTGCCATTAGTACACATCTTTGTTTCTTTCATTCGTCAAGTTGTGCAAAATAGATGATTTGATCAAGAGCAACTATCTATCTAGAGATGTTATGTGAGCCAAGTAACTCGAGCTCGGCTCGGGCTCGAGCTCGTTCATTTTCTAAATAAACCGAGTAGGAGCACATTTTTAAGTTCGGTGCAAAGCTCGGCTCACTCGATTTAAGCTCGAATAGCTCAAATTTTGTGAAATTTCTAAAATTTTCTTTAATTTACTATATTTTAAGCAAATAAGGGTACTTAATACTCGGAAAAAGCTCGTCTCGAGCTCGTTCATTTCCTAAACAAGCCGAGTATGAACACATTTTTAAGCTCGAGTCTATATTTAGGCTCGGCTCGAGCTCGACTCATTTCTAAACAAGCTGAATATGAGCAAGCAATACTTGGTTCATTCGGCTCGAATAATAACCTTAGATATATTGGCCAAAACAAATTGGTGACCAAGGAATTTTTTAGGTTTAATAATACTAGAAAATGTGAATAGAGAACTTTTTGTCCCCTTTTTATATTATATTCTAATAAAATTTTAACAATTAAAAAAAGAAAAAAAGTAAGTAAATAAGTATGACATTAGGAGGAAACCATTGATGTCATTTTTTCTTTCCAAATAACTAATAAAATGGTGTCAGCTTCTACAAAATTATTCTCCCTCCAATCGAGTCACTCCTTTTTCCCTTCTAAATCACTTTTTAATTCTCCATTAACTTCTACACACATTCAATTCGGGAGCAAAAATGATGTCGATTGTATCATCTCAATTTCATTCTTACTTTTTTTTTTCTTATTTTAATTGTTAAATTTTCATTAGCGTCTAATTAAAAAGAGGGGTAAAATTGTAATTTAATAAACGTAACTGAGATTTGGATGGAATAATTTCGGAGGTGGTTGATTGGTAATGAAAGTTATTTAACGGGTGATTTTATGAAAATATCAATTTAAGTGGTGATTTATGATAAATGGAGGTTTTCTCCAATTTTTTCTATTACAAACTCAAAACGGGGAACTTTAAAGTTAGGCAAAGTACTTATTCGTAACTAAAAAACATAGATGACTCAAATTTAAAGCTACTTGATGAACTTGTAGGTGCATGAATTTAGATGCGATTAGGAGTACAAAGTACTTTTCTACTAGGAGGTTAAAGGAGGTGCATTTCCCACTTTACACGCACACACAACCAAATTAAATTTTAGAAGGAATTCCACAAGCTATATCATATATGCACCGAGGACAGGTGTTATATACACTCATAAAGATCTGTTTAAACCTCACTCTAATAAGTGTCCAGTATTAAATGCACCTGACTTTAAAAAAGTAACGAATGAATTTTTTACTTCAATATAAGTAACGAAACATATATTCGTTCATGTATTTTAAAAAAAAAAACAAGTTTAAAAATTTTGAATATATATATATCGATCCATTTTTTTTAAGTTTCAAAGTACTTTTTGTATATATATACAAACGGATCATGAGTTCGTTTGTATTAAGTTTTAAAATTTTTGTAAGGATTATTGAACACGCATCAAATTATAAGATAAATGGATCTAGGATCCGATCTGTGTGAGTCTTGTTATAGTTGCTTTGTGCATATACGAATTTAGTGGGTGAGTGGAGTACATATAAGTTAATTTCCAATTTTGGATACAGCATATACCCACCTTAATTATGAAAAAGTAGCTGATTGTGAAATCACTAATTATTGTTGTTGTTAGGTTTGTTATAAAAGTTAAATACCGATTTCATAATCATATGCTCAATTATATTTCTATTAATCATGGTTGGTGCACCGTCTTCTTTTACAACAAGCTAGTGGTCAAAGGGGTCAACTGGCCAAGCCTATAAAAGTTAACACTGATTTCATAATCATATATACTTCACTTATCAAAATAATTATTGATGATTACTGTTATCTTTCTGGTCAAAAAGTGAAATTCAATAAATCAGTTTTTCAAACAATTATGGGTATCCCTGCGATCCAGGATCCTCAAGATACAAGGTTTATTAGGCATCCTTAGGGCATCCACATTTTTTTTTTATAAGGAAAAAATTCGGGTGGTGGTTAGCCAATCCGAGAGCATCCCGAAGGATGAGATCACGAGGATCTGAAAGAGATACAAACACAAAATACATCAAAAGAACCACCCAAAGCAAACCCGGAAAAATCCAACCCCTAACCAAACAAGCGGACACATCAACGAGAGGAAGGAAGCCCGGCGTGGCGAAGTGGATAGCGAGCGCATGGGACAACACCAACCGACACAATGTCTCGCCGCCGGAAGGACGGAAAGCAGAAATCCTCGTAAGGCAAAGACGACACCTGGGGAAGTGTGGATCACACGACGTTCCCCCCACCTAGATGAGGAATCTTCGGAGACCACAAACACCACCAACACGATCATTTTGATCACCAGGGCCGCAGAACTGCTCCTCAACCGAAACTAATCACGAACCAACAGAAGGACACCCAACCCATCACGAGGAAAATAGCACGGTCGCGAGTAGGGCGAAGAGCGAGAGAAGATTTCGGAATTATTTTAACAAAATTATTATTTATACCAAATAAAAGTAATAATGAAACATTTATTTAATATATATATATATATATTAAATAACTGCTTAATTTGAAAATTGTCTTTTCATTTATATATAATTTATTTATTTCTATCATGGGTTTTCCTCCCACGGGCCAGCTTTGAGCCCAAGGCAAAGCCTTGGGCCCAAAGGACGGAATCGGGCCTAAAGGAAAAGGGCAGGGGAATAAACGCTGCCAAGCAGAAGACGATGCAAGCGCCGCCGACAAGCCACGACGCCCTAGGGAAGGAGAACGGGCACCGGACACGGCAAGCAAACACCGAGCACCACCGACAGAGGCGAGCCCGCAGGAGGAGCACCGAGAAGGGACCCGACCAGAACCCGCAGGCGAGCCCGCAGAGGCGAGCCAGTTTTTTTATTCATTTATTTATAACAATAATATCCTCAATCTTTTTTTGAATGATTGATTTGCCTTGGCATGCAAGGCCAAAAAATTAGTCTTGCAAGCCAAGGAAATGTTAAGCAGTAGCAGAGAGCATGACAAGAGGGGCTAACACACAAACCATACTCACTAAGAACGGAATCCGAACGCCGGCAGAAGAGTAACCCAACGGCGAACCCGCAACCAACCAAGAGAGACACAAAGTTTTAATTCAATTATTTTCTAGGATAATAAGAACAATTTTAATTCAATTATTTTCTATCTTTCGTAGATGAGGAAAAGATGCTCCATTTGATTATAATGACCTCACCCAAAGCACTTTTGTGGAAGATATGCGTTCTAACCATTTGACTTAGAACAAAGACAGAATGTTTAAACCAATAATATTTCCACCCATAACACTGATTTACTATAACATTGATATTTTGTAGTAATAATTTTATCAACACCACAAAACGGAGTGCCGAGACAAAAGTCTAATTGTAACTCAGGCAATTGAAACAACACCAGAATAAGTAGAGCACAAGTCTCAGACACCCAAACACGGCCAAGCACAGAGTGTTCGCTACCTTTAACAGGTGAGTTTTGATATTGTTTTTTATCTGAAGGGGTTTCCAGCGGAACTTGGCCAAATGATGCAATTGCAATAGGAAGATCATGAAGATATTGTTATCAATAAATATTTTGATTAATCCCAAATTAAATGATGAAAGTCAAAACCAGATTGCCAAGGCTAGAGTATACATGGGGTTTGGAGCGGTCGATCGCGGACCGAAAAGGGCCACCGTGGTGGTGGCGAGCCGTTGGTTAGAAGCGGGTTGGAGGCTCCGTACGAATGAGGAAGTTTGTGGCTCCCAGATGAGATTTAGGGCTCCCGGAGGAGATTTAGGGCTCCGGGAGGAGATTTGGGGCTCCCATAGGAGAGGTAAGAGCAAACTTTACGCACCATTCATTTATAAGCAGCCATTATTTGCACATGGGGGTTTTAGAAGCCAAGGCAAGGCTCAAAAAACAGCCCAAATGCAGCATGAAGCCTCACCAAAAGGAGGTATTGAGGCACAATACAGCCAGAATCACGCCGGAAAGGAGGCCCGAGGAGAATTAGCCCCAAATCCAACATATTAAGACCAAAGATTAGGAATTTAGGGCTTTGGGTTGAGAGGAAATTGAAGATGAAAGATTGTGCTTGGGAACAGTATGAACGATAGGCGATGACGGCAAAAAGACAGAGCTTGGCTAGCAGAACCACACAACTCACCAAAATTGTGAACAAATTAAGGGAAACAAGAGAAATTAATGACCAAACCGGCCAAAGAGATGTCAAGACGATCAAAGAAGATCGAAATCGATAGAGATTTGGGCAAGAAAAGGTTGAGGAAGAAGGTTTTTGACAGATGAAATTAGGGGCGCGTGGGGCTTTGCCCCAGCGCGTTCTTTGAAGCCCCAGAGGGATATAAATTGTTGTTTATACATCTAGAATATTTAGTATTAAATTCTATTCCTTAGGGCATCCACATTAGTGAACCCTAGTCCCGACTCTTAACTTACTTTTTAATATTTTTTATTTTTAATAAATTATTCAACTATTTATTTATTTATGTATTTATTTAACAATAAAATATAAGTCAAAATTTTTTTTAATATTTGATAAAGAACATATGGGTATTATTTATTTAATTTTTTTCCTCCTAAATATATGCAATATGGGTGTCTATGGGTAGATAAAATTAAATTACATTGAAAAAAAATTATTTTTTTATAAAAAAAAAATTAAAATGGCCAAAATAGCCATTTTAAATATTTAATTACGTATGCGGCCACGTGTCGACTCCTGAATGGAGTTGCGTGGCAACACATTAATTTTTGGATTTGCATGATTCAAGGGTGAAACGCAACACCTAACAACTCTTTTGATTAAAACGACGTCGTTTTGAGTCGAATCAGAGTGCATGCGCATGCCTCTCCCACGTAACCTCGTTGTTTGAGCCCATGAACCCTCCTTTTTCTGACTCTTGCAGTTGAATCCCATATTTCGGATTCATCCACTTTTACTTTTTTTTCTACAATATTTTCCTAGGTGGCATATTTAGGGCCGATGGATTCACGGTTGCAGGCAGTCTTAGGGAAACTTCTCTTGAAAAGTATCTAGATTGCCTTATTATTAATGGGAGAGTTAATAAACAAACATTTAGAAATCTCATTTGCAATTCAAAAAATCAGCTAGCCAAATGGAAAGCTAGCTCACTCTCTCAACAGGGTCGTGCGACATTGATTTCCTCAAAACTTGCGTCAAAACCACTTTTCACTATGCAAAGTTTCATGCTTCCATGTTCCATTCATAATGAATTGGACCGAATAAATCGAACCTTATTTTGGAATAAAGATGCAGAGCATTGCCCCCTTATCAGTTGGGACAAAATTTATCGTTCTAAGAAGAAAGGTGGGGTGGGACTCAGAAAGTCTCAACCCATGAATAAAGCCCTCCAAATGAAACTTTTTTGGAAAATTCTCGCAGAACAAAAATCTATGGGTACAGATCATTCAATATAAGTACATTAAATCTTCTCATATTCTGGCATACACTCGTCAAGGTGGGGGCTCTTGGCAATGGTCTAAGCTCGCGTCCCTCATCGACGAATTCAAAACCGAACTCATCTGGTCGGTAGGTAATGGATCCATTATTAAATTCTGGAAAGATAACTAGACTGCTCATAAACCACTTCAAACCTTCCGTAACCCGAATGTTGCCATAAATTTAGATGAGATTGTTAATGAATACATAATTGGCGGTAACTAATGGAAGGATAAGCTCCTTCGTGTTCTCCCACCTGAAATTGTATCAGATGTCGTTAATATCCAATTGCTTGTTAACAGCTTCCCCGACATAATCTACTGGTGGCATGTAAAAAACAGGTAGTGGTTTTCCACTTACATCGCATATCTTATAACGAACCAACACTTGCAACATGATGATGTCAATGCATGGGCCTGGGACATTTCTGCCCCACCTAAAATCAAAAACTTTCTTTGGAAGCTTAGTCACGACGGGCTTCCGACAAAAGCACGACTTAGCGCCAGGGGCATTCCTCTCCCCTCTACATGCAAGCTTTGTAACCAGGTTGCGGAAGACAACTCTCATATCTTCCTTCAATGTTCATTTAACCCTATTAGCTCTATTTTAAGACCTCTATGCAGGATGCTTATCCAAAATATGTTGTCTGTATCTAGAAACATTAAACCTAACATGGCAATCCTGGGAAATGTGCTCTCTATGACTGACAAACAGAAGATTGCCTTCAAGTGGTGGACCACTTGGAATGCATGGAACAATCTCGTATTCAGAAATGAACCACCTCCGACTTCTGATATAATAAACCATATCACACAAAACCACATTTACAATTGGTTGTCCGCTTGCAATTTTAACACTGAGGCATTGTTAGGATCTCGGGACTCCTTGCCCGCTAAAAATTCTTGCTGAAATGGTGGAAAGAACAAATCTCAAAAATTGACCCCCCCCCCCCCCCCCCGGGGACACTTAAATTGAATTTTGATGGGTTAACACTTACAAATGGTGATAGTACCATTGGTTATATCATTCGAGACTAGCAGGGTACCTCCGTCCACATTGGGTTTTCGCATGTTGGTAGACAGTCTCCCGTTGGGGATGAGGCCCTAGCACTAAAAAGCGGTATCATTCAGGCAATACGTATGTGCATACCCTGCATCCACATCAAGGGTGACTCGCTGATTATTATAAATCACCTCAAAACCAACCGACCGTGCCTTTGGGAAATCGAACTACTATTATCCGATATCAAACTTCTCCTTCAAAACTTTAGAGAGGTTTCTTTCTCTCATGTGCCCTGTTGTGGTAACAGAGTGGTGGACAAGGTTGCACACCTCTGCCGCTCTGTCATGGGTGTTTGTTTAGTCGATGATCCAGGTCTTCTTGACCTCATTCGTCAGGATGCTATCGATTAGGTGACCCCTGACCGAATTTTTTCCTAATCAATATATATATATGGTGTGGTTCGGGTGTACACACCCCTTAGGGTATACCTTGTACACAAATATTATTCAGTGAAATGTGAAACACTATTCGGTGAAATTTGAAGCATTATTTGGTGAAGTGTGAAACATTCTATTGAATAATGTTATGTTTTCTTTTTCCGTTCAGTTCAGATGAAAACATCCCAATTCCACTGAATAATTTGTAACATTCTGTCGAATAATGTTTAGTTTTTTTATTCATCTATGTCAAATAAAAGAAACCTCAATTTCCTAAACAATACTTACAATTTATACGAATAATACTTCAAATTTTACCAAATAATGTTTCAAATTCCCCTAAACAATACTCACATTTCACCGAATAATGCTTCAAATTTCACCGAATAATATTTGTGTACAAGGTACACCCTAAGGCTTGTGTACAAATGATCCATACACTATATATATATACACACATATATACACTTCTTTTTTTTATAAGGTCACATATATACACTTCACTTATGGTTGAAACGCCATATGCGGAAATCCCATCTAACTAACCAGGTTCTTCTAAATTAATGTTTCTATTTAAGCAAAATATGTCATTTTAGCAATTTACACAATTTTTTAAAGAGAATAACAAATATATACTACTCTGTATTACCTTTTCATTTGTTCTAAAACTATAACTAATCATATACTAATAATTACAAGGACAATTTTATAAATTAAACACCAAAATATCTAAAATAACATCTTTTACTTAACTAGAATCTCATTATAAAATGACTTATTTTTATTAACAGATGGAGTCATATGAGGATCATATATAGGTTTTATAAATATTTTGCTAAAGCCAAAATGAAAATTTGTTATAATGACCGATACTTGCATAGCAACCGTGGTGGATCTGAGTGGGGCTCAGGGCGGCTGAAGCCTCCTAGGCTGGAAGAAGAAATGAGATTTTTTTTATGTATTCTTTTAGTAATTTTTTTTACTAATATTAAGGATAAAATATTTTTTAAAAAAAAATCACAAAAACAACCTATCTGGGTATTTATTATTTAAGGTCATGAGTTCAAATCCCTTAATATCACTTTTTAACCATTTTTACTTCTCTTAGTTTCCCTAACTAAAAATGTCTAATTAAATATCAAATTTAAGATATTTCTAACACATTTTTTAAAAATATTTTTTTATCTATACATGCAAAAAAAATCTCCAACAAAAAATCCCAAACATACATGCATTAGTTACATTTGTTCATATGATGGAAATATATGTGATCCATATATCATATGCCTGATATACTTTATATTTATATGTATTTCCAAAGCCATTCTGTTGTAAAATAACTCAAAAGCTCTCTCCTCTCTCTAGTTTTTTTTTTCTAGAGAGAGGGAGGTCCAAAGTTCGGCTTCGACCGCTCTATCCCGAACTCGGTCACCCTACTCCGGCTTCGACCGTCTTATCCCGACTTCGGCCGCACTACCTGGCTCCGACCTCCTCTGCACCATTGTGGTTTCGTCACGGTTTGTGTTGTGGCGAGACTCTTGAGAAATAAGAACAGGAAACCTGATTGAAAATCAATCTTAAGATTCAAGCAAAAACCGAAATAAATTTGGGGCTTTTGATGAATTTGGGTTCTTCTCCCCTCTTTCATCCTTCCCCTTACTAAATTTGAACAGCAAAACCCCTTCTATCCATTCTTGTGCATGCATGCTGCTCGAATCGATCCACCGTTGGATTCGAACCACCGGATCAAACCGAAATAAATTTGACATGCCAGAATCAAACCACTGTCGACTATGCCCTCGGCCTTCACCTCGGCTCTTCTCTGTGCATCACCCCCCAGATCTGGGTTTCGTTTTCCCTGCGCCTTCTCCGACGAATCCTTCGCTGCTAGTGCTTACCCTTGGCTCGTCCAAGGTTCTTGGGGTGCTGGCCGGACTTCCATCCTATCTCGCCAGTGATTGGCAGCGATTGGGTCTTCCTGCCGTCGCTGGTGGTCCTCTGCCGGTGCTCCTTCTCGGCGGGTTTGCCTGGCTTCCCTCGTGCAACCTTTGCTCAATCCGTGGATGATCTCGCTCTCTCGAAGTCACCTTCTAGCTTGGCTTCGATTTGGGGCTCGTGTGGCCCACTGGTGGGCCCGAGATTAACCTTTGCCTTGGGCCCAAATCAACCCGCACTATAAAAAAACCAAAGGATTATAATTATAGTTTTATTTCAGTATATTTTTTTTATATATATTTTGATTAAATATATTGATTAAAACCAACCTTGCTCGTATGGGTGTGTACTAAATCCTGTTAGGGTTGTCTAGATCCCGTTAGGGTTTATAGATGCCCTTTACTCAGATGGTGTGCGGCTTTGCGGTGGCATGACTTGGCGTTTCTTTTATGTGGATGTGGTTCTGGTTGTTGGAGTCGGGATAGGTTGGGATCGTGGCAGTGTGTATTGCGGCATCTATATTCGGGTTGTCTGCTTCCTCGGAGTTTCGTCCTCATTGCGCATTGGATGATCGGGTCCTGATGTATCGTTGGCCTATGGTTCTGCTTCAGAGTGTGGCTTGGCTTTGTCCGTCGTTTTTTGTCCAGATCTGATTGGTTTGGTCCGCTTGGTTTCGTTTTTGTAGAGTGCGTTTAGTCTGTTTGCACCGTTATGTTTTGTTGTATTGTATGTCTCGGTTTTTAGACGGTTTTCCCGTTTGCCGGCTTGCCCGGGCCTCGAATATCAGATATGTCTGAACTCGAATTCTTACCTAATAAAAAAAAACTAACGTTTTTCTAACATGTGCTATAATTACACATTAAAAATAAAAAAAATAGTTTAAATTATAGTTTAAAAGTTAATACACTAATAAAAAGTCATTTTTCAAAATTAATCTTTTTTTTTGGTTTTCTAACCTCTAGCTATAAGCCTACATTATAAAATTCGAATAACTAATTACAGTTAATCATAAAGGATTCTATTAATTAGATTTAATCACAAACATATTCCCTCTGATTAAAAACATTTTTTTTTAAATTTTTGGACAACTTTTTTAAGAAGGAAAAACTCAATTGTTACACCTTTACATACGTAAGAGCAATCTCCAACAACAGTTTCTCCATTTGGAGGATTTAGGAGTTTTTGAAAAATTTTAAGTTATTTTTTGGTCCAACAGATTCTCTATCACATTCTCTAAAATGGAGAAATAACAAAAAAAATAAAGAGGATTCCCTAAATCTGCAGTATTTTTCAAACTATATGATTATCTAAATCTTCGAAATGGAGAAGTTTTTGGAGTTAAAATAAAAATAATTGGAAGACTATGTATTTTGTTTTCTCATTTTGGGAAAATTTTAGACAAGTTGTTGGGGATGGTCTAAGAGCATCCACAATGCCCATATGGTGGGTGTCTTTCCCTGTATTTTGGATTAAAAATAAATAAATAAAGTCAATAAAATGGCAAAGAAACTCACCTTGGGAAAGAAAAGTGAATGGAAGAAGAAACCTTGTTTTTTTTTCTAACAAAATAGTGGGGCCCAACTTACACAAAAATGGAAGAAACCCACTCGGTTTAACTGACACAGACTTTGCACTTTTTTTTTCACCTGTGCGCTTTTTTGCTGGTTTTTTATATAAATATTATAAATAGATTGTGTTGAATAATGCAAACATAAGAGTTAAAGAAAATTATATTTAATGTTGTTTCTATGCAACAACGTAAATATAGAGAGGTATGCGATATTGTGTGGTAGATTCGTAAAAATAAAAGCTCTCTCCTCTCTCTAGAAAACTAGAGAGAGGGAGCCGTCTCCCTCGTCGGTGTCGCCATCAATCGTCGGGCATGTGAACCCCTCTTCGGAGGCTTATAATCCCTCTCCGGAGGCAAACAACCCCTCTTCGGAGGTCGGAATCACTTCTCGATTGAGGTGCACCTCGTCAGAGGTTCTAAAACTCCTCTTCAAATATCGGTTTCCAGTCTCGCCGGTCCTTGGCCGGTAGGCCAGTCCTCCCGCTTCACCTCCTTCCTCCCTTCTTCGGGTTGGGCAAAGTTCACCTCCTCGATGTCGATCTAGTTGCAACCCCTTTTCGGTTGCTCTTCATCAGATCTGATCAAAACCACTGTCAAGTGGGGGTTTTGTGCGTTGTTGTGGATCTCATCCCTTCAGTCGTCCTCTTCCCCTTCTTTGTCTAATCTGGTTTGTTTGAACCCAATTTCTTCAATTGTTGACCCGACTGTGTGTGTAGTCCTCGGGTCTCCACTCTTGCTCCTCCTGAAACCGTGCCCGAGTCTCTGATTAGTGTCTTTCCTCGCCTCTCCCTTTGGCTGTGTTGGGTGGTGGTGCTCCGGGGTCTAGTTGCTCCGGCTTGGGCTTGGTGTTGCTGCCCCCTTCTGCCTCCCTTCCGTCGATCGAAGCTCGGTCGCTTGATGCCCTAGAATCGAACCCATGGCGTCTTGTGGCCCCTGTACACCTTGGCTTCCCCGCGGCTCATACGCTTGGCTGGTTGTGCGGCGCCCGTCCTCGTTGCCTTTGGTTAGATGTGCGGCGCTTTTGCTTGCCTCTGCTTGTAGGGTTCTGGTTGGTAGCGGTTTGCAATTCCTTCTCATTGGGCCCATGGTTTGTTCATTGAGCCCAAGACTACCCGCTGGAAAATGGAATAAATTAATGCAATTAAAAGATGTAAATTATAATAAATATCTAAAATTAAATATTTCCCAATGGGGTTTGTGAAAATTCCGCTTAGGTTTCCGGTGCGTTCGGTTCAGGCATTGTGTGACTCTGCGTTTGGCGTGACTGGATTTTCTTCTCCGTTTGATGGGGTTCTGATAGTCGGAGTCTCGATAGGCTGGGGTCGTGGTAGTGTGTATCGAGGCGTCTCCTTTCTCTGGAAGAATGTTTCCTTGGAGGTTCGTCTTCACTGCCCGTAGGTGACTCCTGATGTGTCGCTGGCCTACAGTGTTGCTCTAGGGTAGTGCTTGGCTTCATCTTTCGTCTACGTTTTCGTCTTGTTCAGTTTAATTATGTTTAGTTTTGCTTTTGTAGAGTTCTTGCATGTATTTTGCACCATCTTTGTATTTTTATATTTGCTTAGACGGTTATCCATCAATCGACTTGTCGGTATTCGAGGTTTAGATATGTCTGACCTCAAATTCTTACCTAATACTCTCTTCGTTTTCAAATAAGTGACTTTTTACTATTCATCACATATTTTAAAGTGATAAAAACAATATAAAATATTAATTTTTTTAATAATTTTTTTGATAAACCCATACTTATTAATAATAAGTATAATATTATTAAAAAATTAATTAAAATTTTAATATTTTATATAGTTTTTACACTCTTAGAAATATGTGTTTGACTTGAAAAAGTCACTTATTTGGAAGGACGGAGTAAAAAAAAGAGTAAGAAATTTTATTTGAGTAGGTTGCATCTTGGATTTGTGAAAAAATTAAAAGAGGTATGTAAAATTGAAAAAATTAAAAGAGGTATGTAAAATTGAAGAGGGAAAGATAAAAAAAAGTGGTATAATAAGAAAGGATAAAAATAGATAGAGACAAGACAAGCAAGGATAAATAAACAAAAAAATAGAGAAATAGAAAGAAAAAAAAAAGGAAATTACTGAAAAAAGAAACCTCCTTTATTTGTCTTTCAGGTGAAGTGCAGAGGTACTAATTAATGGAGTCATAGAGATCGAGAGAGAGGGGACGGTGGAGAGATAATAAATGAATAAATAAGAAAGCCTGAATTTCTGCCTCTCCCTCTCTCTCTCTCTGGCAAGAACGAAACATGGTGGGACGGAGAGAGAGTGGTAGGAAAACCCCAATTTAAACTACTCCTCTCTCTCTCTTCCCAGCTACAATCTATCTCAACTGCGTTTTCTCTCTTCTTGTTGCTAATGCCGGGACGAACCAGGAATTCATTGGATCCTGTAAGCTTCTTCTTCTTCTTCTTTTTCTTTGTTTTGGGTTTTCTGATTTACCCCTCTTCACTTCTTGTACACTGTTAATATCTGTGTCTTTCTGGGTTTCTTTATTGGATCTTCAATCGCATCAACCCTATGAAATTGAATTGTTTCTTCATTTCCTGTGTTGTGGTGGGTGTTTGCTGAATCCTGGATTGAAGATTTCTTGCTCCCAATTGTCAATTGTGATGTTTCGGTGATTGAAATTCTTGGTGAGTTTTTTATTGTTAGGGTTGGTGGGAAAGGCCAAGTTTGAATTTGCAGTCCCTGGGGTGGATAACAATTCGGGCTGGATCTAATTTTTTTGAAGAAATTGTCTAAATTGGTTTGGGATGAGCGAATTTAATGCCTTCACAAGCTTCTTTCAGTGTTCAGTTTTGATGTTTCAGTAAAGTTTAGTGCTACATGAATAAATTTCTTGGCTGCTATTGAATCTTGATTCATCTATATCCTTAATATAGTGATTGATAGCATGCACATCCTAGATACGAATCTCGCAATGTACCCTTTTAGGAGTTATATCATGTTTCAATGGATTTATGCTGTATGATATGTTTCTACAGTTTGTATTGGCATAAGCTAACGGTATTGATTTGGTAAATACTTCATTTTAGGCTCTAGTTCTTACAATCTTGACATTTCAGTTCGATAGTCATAGTTTTACTTCCTTTCTAATTACATTGTGTTTTTCATTGGCATTTGCTGTTTTGAATTTCATTGGTTCTTTTGATATTCGTGATGCGGTAATGATAATCGTACCTTACTTCAAAAATTGATTATGTTTGTGTTGTCTCGTCTAATGTAGTCCTGCTTCAGTATGGGAGCACTAGCCATTGATGTAGATGATGTGGGCTCGGACATTTACGTTACTCTGGGATTGAAAGGAAAAGGAGCCACAGGAAAACCGCGGTTTTTGTGTTTTCTGTCTAATCTTCTTGAACGGTCTATCCAGCAGAATGAGATTGTATCTGACACTGCACAGGCCAAAGATGTCATGACTGTCTTTGATGGTTCAAGTGCACCAGCAGTCAGCTTACAACAATACATCGAGAGAGTCTTCAAGTATGCAGGCTGTAGCCCTTCCTGCTTTATTGTTGCATATATTTATGTCGATAGATACCTTCACTCCACTGGTGCTCAGTTGACATCTTTCAATGTTCACCGGCTTCTGATAACTAGCATAATGCTAGCAGCGAAATTTGTTGACGATGCGTAAGTATCAAACCTTCAACATACAAATGCTTTTGAATTTTGATTTAACTCGCATTTAATCTATTTATTTATATATGATAAATGAGAAGTCACCTATGCCAAATAGCAGCTTCTCCTTAATCATGATATTATTAACCAATCAAAATTTTTATCCGGTTTGCTTAAGATAAGAATTTACCCAATTTCTAGATATTCAATCCAATTTATATTCATCCATCAATTCTATCTCATTTCTTTTTAGGCAATTTAACAATATAGATTCAGTATATATAATATTATTTATTTGCTAAACAAATAAAAACAAAAAAATCTTCAAGCTGATATAACAATTAAAAAAAGATTAGAAAGAATTAATTAGTTGAATGGGGTTAAATACCAAAATTTTGAAATTCATATGAAATGTTTAATTACAAATAATCTTTTATACATCTTTTAAGTCTCAACCACATCTATTTATTATACATATTAAAGGAGAAGTCGTGCCAAATTGTGACTTCTCCTTAATCAGATTGCACAAAGTGCGGGTAATGAACTAGTTGAATTGTGCATAAATATCTGGCTTTTTTTCAGGCATTTTATATATTCTGACAATTATGTGAGATGAATACATGACGATAATTCAGATGAACATGTCTAGTATCTTGTCTTTGAGCTTTTATCCAGCTATTGTTAATCGGTTTGGTGATTCTGCAGATTCTTCAACAACGCATACTATGCCAAGGTGGGAGGGGTTAGCACCACGGAAATGAACAGATTAGAGGTGAAGTTCCTGTTCAGCGTAGATTTTAGGCTTAAAGTAGACGTCGAGACATTTAGGAAATACTGTCAACAGCTGCAAAAGGAATCCAGCAGCTGCCACATTGATCGGCCAGTCAGGTTTTGTTTGATCAAGGAAACCTGGCCGAAGAACGATGATCCTACAACATGCTCAACTACCGAGGCAAGATGACCAGGTCGAAGACCGGCTAGCCTCTTTCATGCCAACGCAGGCGACGTGAACTACTGCGGGCACGCTTGACCATACAAGGGCAGTTCTCTAGACGTCTGTACTACATATTGGATTGGATTTTGATTTGATCTGTCATGTTGTTTGCTTAAATTGCTTTTGAGGTTTGGCTTTATGTATCCCATCCATGTATTGCCTCTTAGGTGCCTTGTGTTATGCAATTGAATCAATGTACAGTGAACTTGCCTTTGGCTGTTCAATCTTTATATCATATGGTTCTAATATGCATATTTGGATTGCAACTTTACGGGCAAAGGCAGATCCAAGGGGGGCACGTGGGGTCACTTGCCCCCACCCTCATCCGGTAGCTTTGTTTTGATATATAATATGTCTTAATCCGATATTCGAGAGTATGAATGTTTGAAAATCGAATGTATATTAATCACTTTAATCTTATTTTAATAATCTACGATGCTTTATATTTTGGGGTGTCCCTATATAACAAGCAAATTCACATATTAAAGCTGCTAATCAACGTCGGATTCGACGTTGTAGCGTTAATTATATTACAACGTCGGATCCAACATTGTAATATGTGAAGTGAAGGATCGGATCGGGCCAAACCGGGCTAACAGCGTCAGATCGGACGTTGCTATGATAAATTTTACACAATTTTTCACACACATGACACACCCACAACAAAAAAAAAAAAAAACACAACGTCCAAATGGATGTTGTAAATAAAAAAAATTGTTTTTTAATATCTTATATTAGGCCTAATCTGGCCCGTATTAGCAACATTGAATTAAACGTTGTAACGTCTAATTCAACCTTGTTACAACGTTTGGATTTTTTAAGTGAAATTAAAACGTCGGATTCGATGTTGTTACAACGTCGAATTGGACGTTAATTTGCGGTGTATATAGGGAACACGTATATTTTGTTTAGATTGACATTCACATACTTTCGAAAGAAGAGGTTATATTACTCATTTTGACGACTAGGTAAGAAGTTATGAAAGTTTAAATAAGGAAAGATGTCATATTTTCTACTTTGCACGATATTGATGATGTTTGTAAAAATGCCGAGGTAGAAATTCACAAAGCTTTTGACTTAGTATATCATCTCATCGAGTTGATTTTAGCGTTACCAACTGCAACAACTACAATGGAAAAAGCTTTCCCTGATACGAGTATTATCAAACCACATTTGTGCAACAAGATGGGAGATGACTTTCTCTCTCAAAGTTTGGTATGACATGTCAAAAAAGACATTTTCAAACGCATTGATAAAGAGGTTATCCAACATCAGGATATGAAAGCATGTAAACTGGATTTACCCCTTATTGTCGAGCTGAACTATTTCAATACATAACTAGTCCTATACCCGTGCTATGCACGATTTCAACAATTATACTTATTTAGTATATTTAGTTTTTTTCTTTGTATAAAAATCCATAAAATATTAGCTTACACTATTAGAATATAAAATATTTCAAAAAAAAAGCTATCTGTAATCCTAATATGCGAAAAGATCAATTATCTTCTTTGAAAAAAAATATATTTTTTTGGACAAAAATCAAATTCAAAGGGTTTGAAAACATACTTGTAAAAACAAAATCCTTTCAATAACCATTCAAATATTTTTTTTATATTTTTTTGTTATAAAGTGTGTGAATGTTTAATTTGATTAGTGAAATAATATGTTATTTTTTGCTAAAAAATATTTTCTCATTAAAAATAAATATTTTCCATTTATAATTAAAATTCATTAAAATTATAATGAAAATAATACTTATTATTCATTATAACTTAAATTTCAAATTCTTATAAGAGAACTTCATTTAATTCACAACTTAAAGATATTTGTCTTTAATTAATAACTCACATTTTGGTGAAAAATATTAAACTAATAAATATAACTTTATTTATTGCAATATTTATTTCAAAATATGTAAAACCAAACAAAAATTGAATGAAGAGGTCATTTTCCTTTTATAAATATATGAATACTTTGATAATGAAACACTCAACACACCTATAAATATTTATCAATAGGTACTTTATCTTACTATTGGAACTCTCCAACTCCAATCATTTTTGAAATTAATATAATTGACTTATTCATAGTTCTTAATCATATTTAAGGTCAAATTACAAAAGAAAAAAAATGATACTTCTTTCATTTAAGAATACTTGTTCTTCTAACAAATTTCAAACTTTTTTGAAGAGACTAAAATATGGTTTCTTAATCTATCTCCTTAGAGTATATGTTAAAAAAAACGATAATTTTAAGTTGAGAATAAATGTATAGATTAAATTATGACTTACCTAGTTTCAAAGCTTAAGAAAAGAGTAAATCATTTCAAACAATTTAGTGTTTATAGCTTTTAATTTATTAAACTCATACTTTAAAAATATAAAATTATATTATTTTGAATATAAGTCACCAACGTAAATGAAGTTAAAACATTTATTTAAATTTAAATGAATTGAAAAATAATATTATAACATTTATTTAATTTAAATATACAATTAGATTATTTTTAATATAATTCACCAAAGTAAATGAAGTTAATTAAAATAAATTGAAAAAATAAAATTAAAACATTTATTTAAATTTAAATAAATTGCAAAAATAATATTACAACATTTATTTAAATATGGTATGTTATTCCCTTGAATAAATATATAATTAAGAATATTGCATTAGCCACAATTCCAATATTCTAATTACAACAATATAAATCTAAAAGAAATATATAATATATTTGGCAACTATATCAATTTAAATTTGAAAGATATTAAAATATGATTACAAATTATATAAAATTGGCAAGTATTCAGCCTATTATGAATAAAAAAAAAGTTTATATTAGTAATGATATGATATATATATATATATATATATATATATATATATATATATATATAATCTAAAATTAAATCAATATGGTGACAATATATAATTGGACAAAGATCTTGAAGGGAAATTTTTTAATAGTATTGTAGTATAAGATAAGATATAAGATATTCTAATGGAAAAATTTGGTAAGTGTCCATATTTTGGGCAAAAATTAAGCCCTGAGACAAAAGAGGGAATAAATTAGGAGGGTGTCCAAAAATTCCAATTTTGCCCTTCCTTTCCATTTTCCTCCTTCCCATTTTTTAATTTGACCATTGACCATTGACTGGTCAAAGGCATTGACTTTTGGTGACACATGTGTGGTGACATGTAAATTTTGTGATTACAGTTTCGTTTTAATAGTTTTTTTTACGGGGTCACTGTCACCACTCTTTGACAGTGGTGACACGTGTGTGGTGACATGAAATTTTTTTGATTACAGTTTCGTTTTTAGAGTTTTTTTTTACGGGGTCACTGTCACCACTCTTTAACAGTGGTGACACGTGTGTGGTGACATGAAAATTTTTTTATTACAGTTTCGTTTTTAGAGTTTTTTTTACGGGGTCACTGTCACCACTCTTTAACAATGGTGACACGTGTGTGGTGACATGAAATTTTTTTTATTACAGTTTCGTTTTTAGAGTTTTTTTTTACGGGGTCACTGTCACCACTCTTTGACAGTGGTGACAGTGGTGACACGTGTGTGGTGACATGAAATTTTTTTTTATTACAGTTTCGTTTTTAGAGTTTTTTTACGGGGTCACTGTCACCACTCTTTAACAGTGATGACATGAAAATTTTTTTATTACAGCTTCGTTTCAAGAGTTTTTTTTACGGAGTCACTGTCACCACTCTTGACAGTGGTGACACGTGTGTGGTGACATGAAAATTTTTTGATGACAGCTTCGTTTTACGAGTTTTTTTACGGGGTCATAGACACTGTCACCACTACAAAAACAAGGTCATAGACACTGTAATCAAAGAAAAACAAGGTCATAGACATTATAACCAAAATAAAAACAGGGTCATAGACACTGTAATCAAAGGGAAAACCTACGACAAGGGAAACAATTTTTTGATGTCAGGTTCGTTTCAAGAGTTTTTTTTTCTTTTTTTTTTATGGCGTCACTGTCACCACTCTTATCAGTGGCGACACGCTGTAACTAAAATAAAAGCAGGGTCATAGACATTGTCACCACTACAAAAACAAGGTCATAGACACTGTAATCAAAATAAAAACAGGGTCGTAGACACTGTAACCAAAGAAAAATAAGGTCATAGACACTGTAACCAAAATAAAAACAGGGTCATAGACACTGTAACCAAAGAAAAAATCTAGGACAAAGGGAAATGCAAACTCTAAATGGGCTAAACCTAACCAAAACAAAGTCATAGACATTGTCACCACTGTAATAAATAAATTAAATTGACATCAACCTCATGTTAATCCTTCATCAGGAGAAATTATAGGATGTCACCGCATGCATGATATGATGCATCATCCATCACAATCCACTTCCCATGTGAAAACCACCATACGATACCAGATCACTTCCATGTCAACTGCAATATAGCTTAAACTCTAAATTAAAAATATAATTAGTAATTAGAAGAAAATTTAAGCATATTTGTGTATAAATTAATTAATCATGGGTACATTTCAATTCAATTAATTACTATTTAGAAATGTAGTGCAACCTGCAGTCGAATATATATATATATATATATATATATATATATATATATATATATATATATATATATATATATATATATATATATATATATATATGAAACCTTGCATCTAGTAAAGACTATGCAATCTACTGTATGATGGACTTAGGACTTAGGAACAGTTGATCATTTTCCAATCTCAAATTAAATCTCCAGTAACCAAAGGCAATCGTCAACAAAAGGCAAGACGATCGTTCTACGAAGGAGGATATAAAGAAGATGCAATAGTTCTAGCTAGAAACCAAAGGCAAAACGACCGTCACTGAAACTTCAAGACGATAATCAACAACAAACAAAAAGATTGCAGAATATTCCAAATCTCCCAATCCGTATTCTCCATATGAAACCAAACGATCCTACAAGCTATGAGAAATCAAGAAGAAAATTAATAATGCAACGAACCTGGAATGAGGATCCAAGTGCTTGACATTTACGAGTTCCAGATCCTTGAGGAGGAGAACGGAGATCGACGAATCGAGCGCAAACAGCCGCTGCGAGAGGTTATCCTTGAAGTCGCAGAGCTTTATCCGGCCAAATTCGGCGTTGGAGAAGCCGTGGAGGTCGAGGATTGCTCCCCCTCACTGATGAACTCGGCCGATCCGAAGTCGCAGATCTTGATCCGACCAAATTCGGCGCTGGAGACGCCGTGGAGGTCGAGGAGGACGTTCGCCGGCTTGATATCGCGGTGGAGGATGCCGTGGCGGTGGCAATGGAGGACAGCGTGGAGGAGGGAGGAGATTAGGAGAAGTCTTCAAAGGTAGCAATTGCGTAGAGGAGGAGAGCGGCGTAGGTTTAATGAAATAGAATATAATTGGGTTTTAAATATAGGAGGGTAAAAGAGGTATTATGAAAATATTGTGGACAATTGCTAACAAAACTAAACCCCTAGGACAAATACTAAATGGGCTAATGTAAAGGGCCTTTGGGCCAAATTTCTTGTATTCTAATTAGCAATGAATAACTCTTTACACATACTAGTGAACTCTTTTATGCTCCAGTCTCCTCGGCTTCAAGAAGCGCAATGACGGTCTATTAGGCGAGGAGAACATCATTACCCGGTCTTTCTCGACTTTCACATGGACTGACCTATTTGAGGCTATATTGAAAGTGTCCGGATTTTCCTTTTCCTTATATTTTGCACGATTGTTTTGTTGTAAGAAGGTCGGTTCATTAGCGAGTATACTGGACCCTCAATTTACCAAATAGAGGCATCAAAATCCGGGTTTGTATGAGCCCAATCCGGCTATCGGTTTATGGGGTTTATGGCTCCGTATGAGACTGAGTTGAAAAAGTTATTGAAATTTAAAAACAATTGAAATTAAAAATTATTTAAAATAATGGTTGAAAGATTATGGAATAATATAAACTTCGTATGAGGTGAAAAAAAATTATTTGTAAAAAGTGTAGTTTATTTGATTGTGATCAAGGATATTATGGTAATTTCAAATCGAATAAACAAAATAAACCGGTGAAAAGCTACAACTACTAACTTTTTTTAACTTTAAATTTTAACCAAAAATTCCAAATAATCCACCCCCATATACAAATAAAAAATTTTTCTCACATTTTAAAACTAGGGTGTCCCATCTATCTATATAAAATACTAAAATAGAGGCCAGAAACGGCCTCTGGTGCGATCTCGCGTCCACGGAATTTTCTGGATTAAAGCGGGATTATTTCTGCTTACGTGTCATTTTTTGGATTAAAGTGGTATTATATTTTTGGGCCACATCAATTAATAAACCAATATAGTTAGGTAAAAACTTATCTTTTTAGATCAAATAATCTATCCAATATAACCTTATATCATCATTATATAAATCTATCTAATATTATTCATGTCGGCAAATTTAATTATTTACAAAACCTATCATTTACCTTAAGTTCTTTTATAAATATTTTACCTAAAAAATCTACATAATCTTAAAAGGTTAGATTAATTTATCTTAAAAGGTTATATATATTAATATGGATGGATGTGCCCCTCTACCATTTAATACGTGGCTTTTCACAAAATCAAAACTACATGTCAACAAAATTTTACAAAAGTCACCCGTAATCACATATTTAATTACCAAAAATTAGGCAAAAAAACAGTAAAAATAAATAAATGAATAATTTAGAATGATAGAGTGATGGTTAATTTGGCTTTAAAAAGCATATAATTAATCAATTATAATAAATGGTCTTTCTACTACATATCCTTATGACATGTATTATGAAATATAATTACAAAAAATTCCATTTTATTTATCTATATATAATATATTAAAATAGAGGTTTGAAATGTTTTATGATGCGATTCGCACACGTGTCATATTCTGGATTAAAATGATGTTAATATTGCATATGTGTAATATTCTGGATTAATATGGTATTATCTTTTTTTTTATCTATATCAATTCATAAGCCAATATAATTTTGTTATCTCAATTAATGGTCTCACTTATTTTTATAAATATTCAACCTCATATTTTAATTAGTTAGAAAACTCATCTTTTTAGATCAAATAATCTATCCAATATTTGGTCAATTATTCTATGTTTTAGATCATATTGAATATAATATCAATTTGCGCTTTAAATTCCAACAATCGATTATCAAATTATATGATTAATCTAGATTCAAACATGTTTACATTCTCAAAAATATAACACAATTGAATACTATATATTTACTTTATATGATGTAGTAATTTATATTAATTCAAAGATGTTATATATAATATAATTTATTTAAAAAATCGCACAACGGGCGAGTAATAAAACTGGTGCACGTTATATTTCCCACTGTGTTACTGTTTGGCAAATGAATGCATCCAAATCAACAGAATTTTTTTTCAAATTGGTCAAAAAACGGAAAAAAATTTGGAAAATAGCCAAAACTTGAAAGTATTTTGGGAATTAGCCAAAGTGGGGTAAAGTCGTTGTTTGAAACATCGACTTTACCCCGGGTTTAAAAAAAATTAATATAATATGTAAGTCGCTGTTTCAAACAGCGACTGACTATTTTTTTTTTGAAAAAAATTAAATTAATGAAAAAAATAATGAAAGACGTAAAAAAAATACATACGGGAGAGTCTCCATTTTTTATATTTTTTTTAAATACTTTTAAGAGGGCATAAGGTAGAAAAAGAAAAGGAGGGAGTATAAATAGACACGGAGATAGATAGAGAGAGGAGGAGTGGGGCCTAGGGGTGGGCAGGAGAGAGTAAATATAGCAAAGAGAGAGAGTGGGGGCCAGGGGCTGGGTGAAATAAAGATACGGAGTAGCATATAAGGGTGTGGTGTTTTTTTTTAAAAAAAATGGAGAGACCCATATGTATATTTTTTTACGTCTTTTGTTATTTTTTTCATTAGCTTAATTTTTTTTAAAATAAAAAATACATATTATATTAATTTTTTTTTAAACCCGTGGTAAAGTCGTTGTTTCAAACAGCGACTTTACCCCACTTTGGCTAATTTTCAAAATACTTTCAAGTTTTGGCTATTTTCTAAATTTTTTTCCCTTTTTTGACCAATTTGAAAAAATATTCAAATCAACAACAAAACAATTAAAGTATTAAACTAATGCCACCGGCTACTGTAAAGATTTCACCCACCCACTCCAATAAAAAAATCGATTTGGTTTGATCTTTGAATTGTTTGCTTCCTGATCAGTTCCTGTCATGCATCGAACTTATCATATTCAAGATTTCAAGTTCAATCTTACTCTATTAAAGAAGGGGAGTGCTGCAGTTTAAAAAGAGGGGTTTGAGGGTTGACATTAAATTGGGGAGAAATTAAGAAACTGAGAGATCGAGAGAATGGGCGTGGAAGAAGCAATCTGTATGAAAGGCGGATCCGGTGAAACCAGCTATGTCCAAAATTCAGTCTTTCAAGTAAGCTTCTTTTAGTACGCTCCATCGATCGATCTGTGATTTCTTTTGTAATCAAATCATTTAAATCAGATCGACGGAGTATATACTGAAACTCAACTGATTGATGAATCTGCATTCTGCAGAGGACGATCATAGGGGAAGTGAGATCGATGCTGGAAGAGAGCATCAGGGCCATCTTTTCCGGCGAATCGCCGCCGCCGGCGTGTCTAACAATCGCGGACCTCGGCTGCTCCACCGGCCCCAACACTCTCGCCGTATTGCAGTCGATCGTCGGCGTTGCTGCGTCGAGCTGCCGGAGCTCGGGCCTCCGAATCCCGGAGTTCAATGTGCTGATGAACGACCTTCCCCAGAACGATTTCAACACCGTTTTCAAGTCACTTCCGAGCTTTTACAAGAAGATGGAGGAGGAGCAAGGAGTTGAGGTTTCATGCTTCATATCTGGGACTCCTGGTTCCTTCCATGGCAGGCTGTTTCCCACGAAGAGCCTCCATTTCGTGCACTCTTCCTCCTGTCTCCACTTTCTCTCTCAGGTAAGCCCCATCATCCACCTGAGTTAGGATCTCCGGTGTACACAATAAAATTATTTTGATAATTTTACTTTTAAAAAAAATTTAAAAATATATTTACATTTCACGTGCTTGTATTTACATATTTATAAATTTGTATTGAAAAAATCATGTTTTAAAAAAATATAAAATTTATTTTCTAATATAATTGATCTTTTAATGTTATAAATTTTTTAAATGTAATTTTTTTATAATAAAATGTTATAAACATCTAAATATAATTATATGGAAGGTAAATATACTTTTTAAAAATTTCTCAAGGTAAAATTATAACTAAAATAATTTTGTACGCTCCGAAGGTTGTAGGAGATCTTGACTCCACCCACCTTGATTTTATTATCTTTTTAGAAAAAATATATCCTTAACTAAAATTTATTAGTCAAAAGTTAAATTAGATTCCGAAAAGCCGTTTATTTTTTATAGTATATCTTTCTATCCTATGCCTTAAGGCTTAAGGCATAGGATAGAAAGACTCTTGTTCGAACAACTTAATCTTAGTAAGTTAAAGATCATTAATTCTATTTTCAAATATCATAAATTCAATCTTTAATTTTTTTAGACAAATCAATTCAATCTTGAATATAGTAAAACAAAAAGGCACTCACAAATATTTACACAAATTTTCAAAATATTCATTAAAAATTAAAAATTTACGGATAAATTTACACATTCAAATTATTTACACAAATATTCAAAATTTGCAGATACGTAAAAAAAACGCGGTTTGAAACCTCGTTTCATGTTTTAATTGGGTATTTATTTTCGGAACTGGGGTAGAAATTAAATTTCTTATAAAAACATGGTTTTAAACCGCGTTTTTGGAAAAAAAAACGCGGTTTAAAACCGCGTTTCTTTCACAATTGGACCTCTTCGGCAAGCCCGGTCTGGTGATTGTCCTCTTCGTCAAGCCCGCTCCGGCCTGCTCCGGCCTTCGACTTGTTCGAACTGCTGCTCCGGCCTTCGACTTCATTTTTTTGGTGAAGAAGACGAGATCCGGCCTCAGGCCTTCAACTTCTTCTTTCTTTCTTTCTCTCTTTTTTTAAAGCAAAACGCGGCCTCAGGCCGCGTTTTACGTTTAAATATATTTTTTTGGTTTTTTTTTTAAATTAAGAAATAAAAAGGAAAGAAACGCGACTTTAAACCGCGTTTTTATAAGAAATTTAATTTCTACCCCAGCTCCGAGAATAAATACCCAATTAACACATAAAACGCGGTATGAAACCGCATTTTCTGACATATTTGCAAATTTTGAATATTTGTGTAAATAGTTTAAATGTGTGAATTTATCCGTAAATTTTTATTTTTTAATGAATATTTCAAAAAAAATTCGTTAATTGGACTTATAGAGTTATAGTCGTTATGTCTTGTACTTTTTTAGTATCTAAATAATTGATTATTTAGTTGATTTTACACTTTTAAGAAAGTTTAAAAATAGAAAAAAAAAGTAACAATTTTAATAAATAAATGATATTAAAAATACACAATAAAAAAGGAGAATAATGTGGAAAGAAGAGTATTATTAAAGTATCTTGAAAATCAAACACAATAGATTAGATAAATTAACAAAATTAAAGTTTTTATTAAAGAAAAAATAATTTTTAATGAAAAAGTGTCCAAATGATCAATTATACCAATATAGAGGAAGTATATCATTGGCTTAGAAAAATTGTCTACTCTAAAATAAAGTATTTATCTTGTGAAATAAATAGTACTAGTTTTATTATTCGCCTGTTGCACGATTTGTTAATAAATTTTATTATATAAACCATCTTTAAATTAATATAAATTACTAATCCATGTAAAGTAAATATATAATCTTCAATTGTGTTATGTTTTTAGAATGTAAAAACATGTTTGAGTCTAGATTAATCATCTTTGTTCTCTTATTAAAAAATAGTTAAAATATATTTTTATCTTGAGTCTAGATTTTTATTTTTTAATAAAAAATATTAAATGATAAAAAAATCTTATGTATTAAATCCATAAGAAAGGAGTATAACATAAATTCCATATGTAAATTCAATCCATTTTTATTTTTATTTATAAAAAAATAAATATAAATATTTATAACAAAATATTATCAAAATATAACTAAGTAAGATAGGATAATAACTTATTAATTGATGTAATATTGGATAGATTGTTTCATCTAAAAATATAAGTTTTCTTCCAAAAAAAAAGAATCATGATTACGTATTAAATCCAAAAAAAAGGAACATGCATAAATTTCATATGTAAATTCAATCCATTTTTATTTTTATTTATACAAAAATAAATATAAATATTGATAATATTTATAACAAATATTATCAAAATATAACTAAGTAAGATATGATAATAAATTATTAATTGATGTGATATTGGATAGATTATTTGAACTAAAAAAGATAAGTTTTCTAATTAATTAAGATATAAGGTTGGATATTTATAAGAATAAGTAGGACCATTAATTGAGATGACAAAATTATATTGGTTTATTAGTTGATGTGGCTAAAAAAGATAACACCGTATTAATCCAGAATATGACACGTATGTGAAATATTCTAGAATATGACATTCATGTGAATCGCACCAGAAACCGTTTCAGACCTCTATTTTAGCATTTTATAGAAATTATATATAGATGTCTTTCATAATAAAATATAGTTTCTTAATTGCTAAATCGCGTAAAACGCGTGTAATAAATTTATCTTAATTTTAACCACGCAGAATACGAAATTTTGCCAAAAATTTTGTCTAAGGAATTACTTAGTAGATTTAACCATAAGTCAACTTTCGGAGTTTTATCCAAACTTATCTTAATTTAACCAAATACGTACATAATATTTTAACCTCCCTACAGTTAAAAAATCTAGAAATAATTGTCCTCGTACAAATTGGTGCCAACACCCTTTTCAAATAATGAAATCGATAAGGAATGGCACATTCGCATACCTTATTAGTTATTATAGATAATTAGATATTATAGATATATTATTATAGATAAGGAAAAATCGATTATTATTATCTTTTATACGTAGATAAATTGAATGGCTATGGGTAAAAAATATATTTTATATAGATATCTTTTGTAATTGTTGGAATGTGGTTGTCCCACATCGGTTATATAGAGAATGTTTGAACAACATATAAGGTTGAAGGGCTACTCCTCTCATAACCAATTGGTTTTGAGATGGAACCCCGTTGGGTTTATGTGTTGTTCGAGTCTCTCGTATGTGGGCCCGCACACACGACCTCCCTCTAGCTTGTCTTAGCCCCACCGGGCCCAGCCGACTTTAACATGGTATCAGCCTTCATTGTTGAAACTTTCTGGTTTCTCAAGCCTTCATTGCTGAGAATCTTTTCATGTTTTCTCAGCCTTCATTGCTGGAAAATTTCTTTTGTTTTCAGCCTTCATTGCTGAAATTACTTTGTTGTTTCTCATGCCTTCATTGCTGAGACTTTTAAACCTTGGGAAATTGAGTTTTCTTCAACTGAAAATTTTCATCTTCCTTAAGCTATGAGTGGGTATCAAGGACTAGTTTAGGTCCCAAAAATCTCTGGTTCAGCAGAACTGAATCCCTAGGAGCACTTTCAAATTTTTTGTAAGATCTTTTCAAACCCAGCTTGAGGGGGGTGTTGGAAATATGATAAAGCTACTTTTATTGTAAGTTGTGTTAGGTAGACTACAAGCATCCCTAGTCTACTTTTAGACATAATTATTATGTTTTCTAGGTATTAAATGCAATTACTCCTTATACTTTCAAATTGTAACCCTTAGACTTCCTTCCTCTCTTGTATTTATTCTCGGTTTCTCCCTTTGTAATGCACTCAGAAATATTATCTCTCAGAATTTCTAACATGGTATCAGAGCCTTAAGTTTTTCCTAAGCTTTTTTCCTCTTTCCATTGCTGAATCCCCTTTGAGTTATGTAGGTTTCTTTCTTGAGCCTTCATGGCTGAGAAAGCTAACCTTTCACCGGCCTTCTTATCGGGAAAGCTTCAACCATTCCTCCCTCCAGCTTGTCTTAGCCCCACCGGGCCCAGCCGACTATAACATGGTATAACCTAAGGCTCTGATACCATGTTAGAAATTCAGAAGGATAATATTTCTGAGTGCATTACAAAGGGAGAAACCCAGAATAAATATAAGAGAGGAAGGAAGTCTAAGGGTTACAATCTGAAAGTACAAGGAGTAATTGCATTTAATACCTAGAAAACATAATAATTATGTCTAAAAGTAGACTAGGGATGTTTGTAGTCTACCTAACACAACTTACAAGAAAAGTAACTTTATCATATTTCCAACAATAATATATATTAATTGATGTGGGTAAAAAATATAATACAATTTTATTTCAGAAAATGACACGTAAGTAAAAATAATCCCGTTTTAATTAAGAAAATTTCACGTAAGCGAATTGCATTAGAAGCCGTTTCAGGCCTCTGTTTTAGTATATTATATAGAATATAGATATATAGATATAACCTATCAAATTATACATGATTTATTTTAAAAAAAATGAAAAACATGTGGTTAAAAATATCTTATTTTGATTGATTTGCATTTTAAAAATACTTTGTCCAATTTTGATTGACTTGCACTTAATAATGTACCTAATTAATTTTGATCGATATACACTTGAAAAATTATATGGAGTACGCGGTATAACTCTATATTTAATCTTATTATATGTTATTTTCGTTGAATAAATCCATTGAAACATTTTCCACTTTTCTTTTGATGTTACCAAATTATTGATACTTATTTCCTCTATAAAATGAGGGTTTTTTTATAATATTCACTAAGCATTAATAAAATATTCAAACTTTTAAATATTTATCAAAATATTCATTTTTTTGTAGGTCTGACATAAAAATATAGTATGAGACTCCATTTTATTTCCAAAGTGAAAAGTTGAAATTAGAGGAAAAAAAGATAAAAAATTAACAAAAGAAACGCAATTTGAGACTGCATTTCTATCATTAAATTCATTTATGATAAATTATATAATTGTATTATTTTTTTTACACAAGAGACGTGGTTCTCTGTTTTTTTTTCAAGCGGAAAATGAAAGAAGGTTAGAAAGGAGGAGAGAGGCGGTCGGAGGCCAATAGTAGTGTGCAACGCCATTGGGGTCGGAGAACTTTGGGAGGCAGAGGGAAAGGGGCTCTAGGAGGCACCATCGGGTCGGACGTTGACGACCGGTGGTAGACGAGAGGGGGCTCTTGTTGACGCTTCCTGCTAGTGCCTACCCGAAATTGGGCCCCCAACTTGTACACCGCTGATGCTTGTACACTAATGGCACCTGCACTGCACACCACCGACGACCTCCCTTCCTCCCTCCTCCTTCCCGGTCGGCGACCTCCCTCCCTCTCTCCACCTCCTCACTAATCAGGCCCCTGACTTCCTCTCTCCTCCTTTCCAACCTTCTTTCATTTTCAGCTAGAAAAAAAAAAGAAAAAAAAAAGATTTGCAGTTTCAAATCGCTTCTCTTGGTAAATAAATACTACATTTATATAATTTTTTCCCAAAATGAAATTATAGAAATGTTGTTTCAAACCGCGTTTCTTTTGTTAATGTTTTTTGTTGTTTTTTCCTCCAATTTCAAAATTTTCACTTTGTAAATAAAACGTGGTTTCATAGCACGTTTTTTCTCTCAGAACCACAAAAAATGAATATTTTGGTAAATATTTTAAAAGTTTGAATATGTTGTTAATTAATTATTTTTAGTGAATATTTTGAAAAAATTACATAAAAGCATATGTTAAAAATATATGTACTTGTTTTTCTACTTAATTATTTTAACTTTGTATATAATTTTTAAAATCCGGAACTATATTAAATTTAGTGCATCTACATTGTCAAAGTTAATGATTGGCCAATAAAAAAACCTAATTCAATAATTCCACATTTTGAACCTTGTCCATTTATCTCTTTATGACTTTATGTATATAATTAAATTAAATAACGTAGGTACCTCAAGGATTGGAAGGTTTGAACAAAGGGTCTACATATGCGAGGAAAGGCAGTACATCTGAAGTTCTAAACGCATACAAAAAGCGATTTGGAGAAGACTTTACTGCGTTTTTAAGGTGTCGTTCCAAAGAAATTGTTGATGGGGGCAGGCTTCTACTCTCCTTCCCCTGCACTTACGATGATGAACCCCTCCCACTTTCCGAGTTGGTTAACTACGCCATGAATCAACTCGCATCTCAGGTCTATTCACTCTATCCTTCATTTCACTCAACCCTTCATATTGCACTATAGTATATATTATAATACAATATTATGCATTAAAGTTATAATGAGTGGCCATGCAAACGAATCATATGAGATGGTAACAACAGTTGATGATTTAAAAAAAAATAGGGAAAGATCGACAAGGAAAAATTGGATACCTTCAACATACCAGTCTACCTGCCGACCATACAACAAGTGAAGGAGTTGATTGAAGTCGAGGGCTCATTTATCCTGCATAAGGACGACACTTTCACCGTGACGTTTGGCGCTGTCATAAGATCAACAAATGTCGGCGTTGACACCAGTCAAGCCGGCAATGCTCCTCTGCTCTCCAAGGGTGCGAAATTCATCACCAACACCTTGAGAGCAGGAGGCGAATCATTACTAGTGAGCCAGTTTGGAGAAGAATCAGTGGACACCCTCTTTTGCTTAGTTGAAGAAATGGTCGTCGACGCCCTTGCTGATGGGGAGGATTTCGGAATGTTGAACATTGCTCTTTCTCTTATAAACAAAGGTTGAGCCACTCTATTTATGAAATAGATTCATGATCTATATATCAAACATGATAAGATCAATCGAATGTGCCATTCTATGTTATGCTTGTTTGAATTACTTGTTTATCATTTGTAATGAAGATGATTACATACAATGCACTTAGCTTGGAATGTGTGTCACTAATGTTCACATATATATATCCTTGTTAATTTTTTTTAGAGTAAACCACATAAAAAGTAGCACATATAGAAGAACAAGGGATGACAACCAATAAGTGTATTTGAATCAAACAATACTTCATCCCATGTGTTAGTATTGCAAAAAGATGATAATTAATGGGCCTAGAATGACAAATTCAATGAATTATAAGCCATCCATTTCCTCTTCCTTCTTCAGACCTCCATTTTTCCTAAAAAATTATCATGTCCAAAGGTCCATTGCTCTAGCTCGAGCCTTATTTCTTGAATAGGTGGCGATAGAGTGGCTGCTTTAACCTCTTCTGATCAAAAGTGTGTCTGAAATTTGATTAATTCAGCAAAAAAAAACTCAATCAAATTACAAATCTTTGGGATCATATATGATTTCATAGTTACTTATTGAGATTCCTTTAAGTAAGGCGGGTGCTTCAGATTTCAAAGTTGTTTGTTTACCACACCTTTCATAACCTATATGGATTGATCTTGTCTCTTTGTTCATTCATGATAACGAAACCTATAGCATACTATCTCGATTAGAGTGTGGAACCATCTAAATTTAGTTTAACCCATCTTGCTTGGGGTTTTTGCCATTTCATATTCCATCTTAGTTTTCGTCTATCACTGGTTCATATATTATTGGGTTTGATATCTTCATTCTCTTGAAATTGTTTAGTCTTTACCCAGTTTTGGACCTGGTTTTGGATAAATAGTTTGATTTCTTGTCCTCTAGGGTGTTGTTTTTGGTCGAATATGGTTTTGTTCCTACAATACCAGATTCACCACCATACTTTTGTTAAATATGTTTTCTCTTCCTAAAAAGGAAAATTAAAGGGCAAAATAAACATAAACTCTAATTTATATTGGATGTTTAATGGAGATCTACATTCGAGCTCACAAAACTACCACCATATACATACTTGATAATTTTTCATATAATATTTTGGCTATGGAAAGTTTGAACATGAAACTTTAAAAAAAAAGTAGTTATCGAATATTGTTGATGAGAAATTTTCAAGCAGGATAGAGTGGAGAGCGCGTCACCGTGATCGAAATTTAAAGGGCATAATCTTACCTTAAAGGACTCGTTTTTTACCTAATATCTTATAAGTAGAAAAAGATAGCTAGGAAAGATAGCTAGTAAAATTGATAAGGAAATGCATTCAATCTAGTTTAGATCTATGTGATATCAAACTAACATTTTGATTTTTTAATCAATTATATTAAATGAAACAAAAAAAATGAATTTCAAAGATTTGAGTGAAAGTGGGTTAAAATATCTGGAACAAAATCTTTATCAAATTTATAATTTGTGAAACTAAAACAAAGGAAAAAGTAAATTATGACTCACAAATATCTTATAAGGTCATAAACTTAGCACTTTAGTTACGGGTCGTTGGAACTCATCTCCAAAATCATCCAGGTCTACTAAACTTCATCCAATACTCTTGACTTCTTAATCCCATCCAAATCATTTTCTTATCATTTAAAAAAAAACAAATTCTATGAACTTCGTGTCATGAAACACCAATAGGCTTAAAGGCAAGAAAATGGTGCTACATAGAACTCAAAACCCAAAATCCGTACTAATAACTCCACCTTGATGAAGATTATATATATAGGTTAGTTCCGGTGTACTCATCCTTTAACGTGTATCATGTACACAAATCTGGGCCGTTGATTAGTTGAGATGGAGGGTGGAGATTAATTAGCCCATTTGCTTGATTGCCTGCATAGATGATTATTCGGTCAAGTATAGATGATTATGCACTAGTATATGAAGGATTATATTCGGCCCAGATTTGACACATACATCTGAATAATTCTTTGTTTTCCCCCGAATAATATGGAAATAAGCAACAAATTTCAACCCTAAGTCTGTAACCCAATTTCGATGATATCCTAATTACTCAAACCACCCCACACCGACCCACCCCCCCCACTACCACGACACCACCCATTGCATTGCCTACCCAATCCTATTTCGATCAGCCTTTGTTACACCCAACCCAACCCCCCCCCCCCCAAAAAAAAGAAAAAAAAAGATGAAGGCTAGGCTGAGATCGGAAAGGATAACAGAGGTCAAGGTCTACCGCCGTCCATTGAAGAAGCCCGACCACCGATTCGCCTCCGCCTGGTCCACACGGTGAACAAGAATACAAACACTGCCTCGATCCGCCTCCGCTCGCCTCCGCCCGAAAAGCCGAACCAGTGCAGTCGACACCATTGAAGAAGCTCGACCACCGAATCGCCTCCGCCTAGTCCACACGGTGAAGAAGATTGCCAATACTGCCTCAATCCGCCTCTGCCTTTGCCGCCGCCCTCTCCGCCCACCATCGTCGCACTGCTCTCGTACAGCCGGCGACCTTCGATCGGGACACGACCTGATATTGAGCCTCATATAGTCATATTCCGAGGTGTCTGAGCACCTTCGATCGGACCTCTGCCTCGCCTCGCCTTGCCTCACCGCTGAATCACCTCCTCGCCTCTGCCGCCTTGCCTCCCCGCCGAATGTCCTCCTCACCTTTGCCTCGAATGGGCGCTCCTCAGCTCCAGGGGTCAACCAGCGATGATGAACAAAGCAATTTGGTCTCGCCTCCACTTTGCCTCCCCGCCTAATCTCCTCCTCCCCTCCACTCCGAATGGGCGCTCCTCGGCTCCAGAGTCAACCAACGATGAAGAAAGAATCAATTTAGGATTTAGGGTTTTATTTACCCACCCAACACGCGCTACACTCTCTCTATATTGAGTGTTTAGATTAATTTTCCAAATTTTTTTTAAAACTCATGGGTCACGTGGCAACATCCCATCCCTCCATTTTATTTCGATCAATGGTCCAGAATTATGCACAAGGTACACCCTAAGAGGTGTGCACAACTGATCCATACTCTCTCTCTCTCTATATATATAATGTATTTTTGTAGGGATGATGGAAGACAAGAAAGGTAGTCTTGACTTTATTCAAATATCAATTGGATAAGGATAAGTCTTGTTCGGTTTTGGATATTCTTTATTAGATATATGCAATATATATGTAGATTTGTTTAGATAGAGTTTGTTGAAGATTATATGCATATTTGGTGGAATGTATTTAATCTTCAAACGGCTGGAAAATGTTTGAAAAGGTTATTGGAGATTTGTTGCAGTTTTTGTTGACGATTGTGGGCTGATTTTGTGGAAGAAAAGATTTAAGGATTCAAATTCAAACAACAAGAAATCAACCCCTGCAGATTATTCAAAGGAAGATGGCAAAAGTGATGAAAAGACACAGCTCAAGCACTGATCTATGAAACAAAGCTTTCATTATTGCATTCATTCTTCCTGCTGATCATACATTTTTTTCCATCACTCAGTCGTTGTAATTGTTTTTATTTTCAGTTGAGAGATTAGGAAAAATTCAAGAGCGATATAGGATAAATCATTGGAAGTTATACTAAGAGTATTCGTATACTCAAACGTATCTACACTTTGGTGTAATTGGGGCTATTGTTTCACTAGGATCTGAGTTGACTAGATAGTAGAGGGTTGGGCTACAAGTTGTTAGAAGAAGGGAAGTTCTTCTAGGTTGTATCTAGGACTCTAAAAAGGTGAAATAATAGTGGTTTTAAATCTTACGAGTTGGATAACCCTAGGCGGAGACGTAGACTGGTTTAGAGTCGAACTTTGTTAACATATCATGTGTCCATTGTGTTTTTATTTTCGCATTTTACACTTACGTTTTTATTTTTCGTACATCTAAAAACGTTTTTGATATTGGTAAAGACCTTAAGTTCGATATCAAGACCTTGACATCCCTTTCAAGACCTTGAAGTTCTATCTGCGAAAATTTCTCATACCCTATTCATCCCCCTTCTAGAGTATCTTATCCTTTTATATCTCCTACTCCGTTCTTCAATTGGTATCAAAGCCTAACTCACGTTTATTTGATTTAACCATCTGTGAGATTAATCATGAATATTGTAGGTGATGGAGGATTCACTCAAGGAAGATCGGCCAATCGTCCACCTCTTTTCTGTGGTGACAATTTTGTTCACTGGAGATCTCTAATGCAAATGTTTATTATTGATCATGATATGGAGTTATGGGATATCGTCAAGAAAAGACCTAGAGAACCAACGAAGAACAATGTAGCAAGAGCCACTATGCCTAAGGATGAGAGTGAATACACTCAAACAGATTTGGAGAATGTTGCCAAGAATTACAAAGCTGTGAACTTACTTTATTGTGGATTAGATGCTAATGAGTTCAATCGTGTATCATCTTGCAGGAGTGCAAAAGAAATCTGGGATAAGCTTGTTGTGACTTACGAAGGAACAAGCCAAGTGAAGGAGACCAAGATCAATATCTTCTTGAGGCAGTACGAGATATTCAAAATGACACCCAATGAGACCGTGAAAAAGATGTTCACAAGATTCACTCAAATTGTGAACAACTTAGATTCTCTCGGCAAAATCTTTTCAAATGAAGAGAAATTCCGAAAGGTTCTAAGAAGCTTGCCAAAATCAAAATGGGGACCAAAGGTGACTGCCATTGAGGAAGCACATGATCTAAGAACTCTACCCCTGGATGATCTACTTGGGAAGCTTATTACTCACGAAATGGTCCTTGGTGAAGAAGATGGTGAACTCTCCTCCGGCGTGAAGAATTTGGCTCTCAAAGATAAAAAGGAGGACAACCCATCAAAGGATGAAGAAAGTGAAGATGAGGAAGATCCTTTTGCTTTGATTACAAGGGGACTTGCTCGAATTCTGAAGATGAAGAAGCAATTCTCAAACAGAGAATATCCTAGATCATCAAAAAATAAAAGTAAGTATTCTAACTCCACAAAAAGTTCTAAGGTACTAACATGCTTTGAATGTGGAGAGACAGATCATCTAGTGAAGGATTGCCCACAGAAGAAAAAGGAACAAGTATCGAAAGGATAACCGAAAGAAGAAAGCGATGGTATCATCATGGAGTGACTCTGATTCTTCTAGTGAATCGTATTATGAGAACGATCAAGCCAATATTTGCTTGATGGTTGACAGGAGGAAACTGTCGTTGTTCCTATCAAAAGGAAAACTCAAACCTACAAACTAGTATAGCAAGCAAGTAAGAGGTCGATCCCACAGAGAATCAAGTATTCCTAAGTAATGTATATTTACCAATTAGTAGAAAAGAGATGTTTTGGTAATTGAGGTTAAGAAAACAAACTATAAACAAGTTAATATAGATAACAATTGAGAAAATAGTTTCATCTATAAATATCCACTTTAGTTTGATTAGTTGATCATCGATTCTTCTTCAAGTTCTCTTTCATCCTATTATTGTTCCTGTCCTGATATTGTGTAAATTACTAGTCCTACGAGTCATAGTAACCCTTACTGATTAGATAGCCCTAACACGGTCAAGATTCAACCTAATAGTAGCATTAAGATTAAGGATTAACCAGGATACATGCAACACCAAGCTACGAGTCAACATTTAACGTATAATTGATTCTCTACACACCAATTTAGTCCTACGAGTCCTAAAAAGGACTGATTGCTACTATGGATTAAGGTTCGCTACGAGGAATATACAAAATCCTAGCAATAATCTCAACTAGTTGTACGGGCTAGAAGAAATCAACAATATTCGCAAAAGAATCAATACGAATCAATAGGAATAGAACAAGAATATAAATCTCACAACTTTATCAAACCGAAGCTTCAATCCATAGACGAAACGGAAGAGTTTAGAACTCCATGGCCATGGAGGCTCCCCTCTAGGGTTCTCTCAATTGACAATCTCCAAGTGTATTAGATGATGAGTTAGATGTATAAGAAAACAACCCTAATAGTCCTTAAATAAACCTAACAAAGTCGGCCAAAAAAAGTTAATGTAAAAACCCTAATTAACAAGATAAAAGTATTTCTTCAGAATCGGCGTTTTGCAAAAGGCCGCGGGGCGGCCAGGCGATTTGCGAAGCCTCCATTTCTCTTCGAGCCGCGGGGCGGCCTTACTGTTCACAACACTTTTTCCGTTTCGAATCTGGTCTCGATGTCAAAATAAAAGTTGTAGATCTCACAATGAGCTTTCCAATGCATCCTTATAATAGTCAATCGGACCACATATGCCTCCAAAAAGTGCATTACAAGTTCAACTTGTCTAGCGACAACTTCTGCTGACTTGTTCTTCACTTAGGCTCTTGAACTTTGATTCCGCTCACGTGCTCTTCACTTTTCCTCCTCCTCTTCACTCTTCTTTCATCCATGAGTCCTCATTCCTCGTTGGATCCACATATACTTGAAATAATCCATAAAAGCGTGTAGATTTCGACTCCACTAACAAAACGAGTATAAATGCAAATCGAGCCTAAACTATGCATTATGAACATCTAAATCATGCTAAATGCAACCTGATATGCCTACCTAAATGCATGCTATCAATGGTTGACTAAAAAGAAACTCTTAAACGACATCTCAAGGTAGTGGTGTGAAACTTAATTTCTAGTCCTACTGCCGTACTATCAGAGTTTCTGCAAAACATGATCATAAATGAGGAAAACTATATTCTTGAGACTAACTCCTTGAAAGAGAAGCTGATGGAACAGGAGAAAAGCATGAGTGATTTGTCGCTGGAAATGAAGAATATCGAAGCCTCACAATCAACCCTTGACATTAAAGTCAAGGCCTTGGAATCGGAAAACTCCGTTCTAAAGCAAAATATTTCTTCTCTAAGTCATTGAAAAAGTGAATTGGAGAATGAAAAGATCAAGTTGACTGAGAAGTGTCTAGACCAGCATGCTGCACTCGTTCGATTCACCCATTCTAAGGCTAATCTTGATAGGATGTTGGGTGAACACCAATCTTCTCTTAATAAGAGTGGTCTTGGATACAATAAGAATTTTCCAAGGAAATCTCCGACCACTTTTGTAAAGGCTAAAGGAAATTGATGTACACCCACTTGTTTCTATTGTTGGAAGAAGGGTCATGCCAAGACTACTTGTCCGTATCGTAGAAATGACCCTTATATAATTCGTAACACTTTTCCTTTATGCTTAAGAGAACAGGTGAAACAGATTTGGGTTCCTAAAGGGACTAGACCACCTAACATGATTCTTCCTAATTATAAATCTAAATTTGCAATTTGGTCTAGCTAGAAAGGTTGAATTGGTTATTTTGTAGGATATCACCAAGACTAAGGAGCAAAAATGGATACTAGATAGTGGTTGCTCAAGACATATGAGTGGTAAAAGCTCACTATTTTCAACCTTAAAGAAGCAATCCAAATGAACCATTACGCTTGGTGATAAAGGGAAGTGCAACATTATCGGTATAGTAAAATCGGAAATGACTCTACCAATTTTATTGAAGATGTTTACCTTGTTGAAAGTTTAAAGTATAATTTACTTAGTATCTCTCAATTGTGTGACAAAGGTAATAAAATCGTTTTTATTCTGAAAAATGTAAAGTTCAGAATGGTAAAACAGGGGATATTGTACTTATTGCACCTCGTTGCAACAATGTCTATTTTATGAGTACTAACCAAGTTGCAGGAACCAATCTGTAGTGTCTCAAGGCCTTGACATACGATCTAAGGCTTTGGCACATAAGACTTGGTCATGTAAGCATGCATACCTTAAACAAGCTTCGATCAAGGGACTTGGTACGTGGCCTACCAGACCTAAATTTCAAGGTAGATGAGCTATGCAATGCTTGCTCACGAGGTAAACAAACACGAGGGTCATTTAAACCCAAAAAGGTTATAAGTACTTCTAGACCCATTGAACTTTTACATATGGATTTGTGTGGTCCTATGCGTGTCAAATCTCCTAAGGGAAAATAGTACATCATCGTCGTTGTTGATGATTATTCTCGTTTTACATGGATTTTATTTTTAAGAGAAAAATCAAAAGCTCTATACGAATTTCAAAACTTTGTAAGGAGTTGCAAACTTTGAAAAACTTTTCTATTGTTTCTATTAGAAGTGGTCACGGCAGAGAATTTGATCAACTAAAATTCAATTTGTTTAAAATATGATATTTCCCACAACTTTTCAGCTCCTAGAACACCTTAACAAAACGGGGTTGTGGAACAAAAAAACCGCACCTTGGAGGATATGTCTAGGACAGTGCTTTTAGAAAATGATTTGCCAAAACATTTTTGGGTTGAAGCTGTTAACACAGTAAACACTGATCTCAAGCACTGATCTATGAAGCAAAGCTTTCACCACTTCATTCATTCTTCTTGCTGATTATACATTTTTTTCCTTCTCTCACTCGTTGTAATTGTTTTTATTTTCAATTGAGAGATTAGGAAAAATTCAAGAGCAATATAGGATAAATCATTGAAAGTTATACTAAGAGTATTTGTGTACTCAAATGTATCTACACTTCGATGTAATTGAGGCTATTTTTTCACTAGGATCTCAGTTGACTAGATAGTAGCGGGTTAGGCTACAAGTTGTTAAAAGAAGGAAAGTTTTTCTAGGTTCTATCTAGAACTCTAAGAAGGTGAAATAATAGTGGTTTAAATCCTACGAGTTGGATAACCCTAGGTGGAGACGTAGGCTTTTTTAGAGTCGAACTTCGTTAACATATCGTGTGTTCATTGTGTTTTTATTTCCTCATTTTACACTTACATTTTATTTTTCATACATTTGAATAGGTTTCTGAGATTGGGTACGACCTTGACATCCGATCCAAAACTTTGAAGTTCTATCTGCGAAAATTTCTCATACTCTATTCATCCCCCTTCTAGAGTATCTTATCCTTTTATATCTCCTACTCCGTTCTTCACCTACCAAAGAAAATGACTCCGCCAGAAACCTTCCCACTAGAGTAAAAAGTCGCTCCCCCCCCCAAAAAAAAACTCACTAGATATGAACAAAACCACACAAATCTCAGAAGAATTGATATTAACAAATCTAAAACAAAACCAAACAAATCTCACAAAAATGTACAATGAAAATAAAAATTCTGGCCTCTTCTTCTCCGTGAGTGAGAGGCTCTTTTTAGGTTGGAGTTTGGTGGCTCTAACACACCGAGTAAACTTGCCTCTTCAACAACCACCTATGAAGTAGATCTAGTGCTCTTGAACTGATCCTCTGGTTCTTGAAGCTTCAAAGCCCTTCTTTGTGCCATAGGCTTTGAAGAAATACCACAGTTTTTAAGAAAAAAATATGATGAAAAGTCAAGTAGATAACTTGGTCTTTACCATCAGTGGTTGCGCGTTTGAGCTATGTGTTATGGTTACATGCGTTGTTCGTTTACTAGGGTTTGGTTGAGTCATGTTCGAAGAACGGTGCTCTTGTGGGTGGGCGTTGGATGATCCCTTTGCCGATAGTTCATAATATTTGTAGTAGTTTTTAAAGTTGGTATTAATATTAGTTTACGAGCGACTTCACTAATTTTTAGTCACTTGCAGTCACTCGTTGTTAGTGAGGCTCCTTGGCAAGTGCAGGAGGCTGCGTCTGACTCTGTTCAAAATCCCTCCCGCTGTCTCCTCTCTCCTCTTTGCCCTCTCCTTCCCCTCCCGTTCTCCGTTTCCGCCTCTCCATCTCCGCCCTATCCGCCGCCGCAACGCAGCCCCCGTCGCCGCCGCCGCTTCACTCTCCGCTCTTTAGCCGCTCTCTCGTCGCTCCTCTCCCTCTATCTTAGAGAATGAGCAGTTGGAGGAGCCTCGTTCTTCGCCTTGGCGAGAAGTGTCCCGAGTACGCTACATCTCCCGACTTCAAAGATCAAATTGTGAGTTCTTCCTGCGGTTCTCAACCTCTCCATCTTTCTCTCTGTCTCTTTCTCTATTAGTTGTCTGCAATTCGAAACTTTTCGGGGAAACCCTAGTTTTCCCCGTCCTACAATGCTGTATATTAGACTGATTACTTCTTCTCTTACTTGCTGTCCTTTTGTGTTCTCAATTTCAGGAAACGTGCTACAGCGTTGTTTGGAGAGAGCTGGAGCATTCCGGGGATGAGTTTCTCGAGGTGAAATAATTCCAAATTGTTACTTGTATTTGCGTTTTTTTTTTTAAATATTCCTTTGGAATCCAGCAACAAATTTGCAGCATTTCTTTTATTTTAGTGTTAATATTTGGAAATTCAGTTAGCAGGAGAAAAGGAATCTCAGGGTTTTAGGTGCCTGCTTGGTTCCTTGTAACCTTAGGGCTAGCAGGTTTAGATTTAGGATCTTTGCCTTTGGTAGCGGTGTGTAAGAACTAAGGGAAAATGGTAACATAGTGTTTGTAATATACGTATAGTTAATCAATTTGTATGCAAGAAAGATATGTTGATTGCTTTACCTTTCCTTTACTCTTCATCCTTTCTCAGGATTACGGTTGATTAGGATGCTGAAGCTAGATCTGAATAATTCATCACCTCCCTATTATTATTTTCTACTGTGGTTATGTTATGTTGATGATCTTTTCCTCTCTGTTGTAAATGTTGACAGTTCCTTCTCCAGTGTGTTGAGCAATTGCCTCACAAGATGCCTTTCTATGGAACATTGGTATGTCATATTATTCATCCATCTACTGCATCCATGTCATGCAGCATTGCACATAATTAACTGTGATTTTCTTGTTCCTGAAGTTTCTGACTGAAGCTTCCTAATTGTAGTTCTCGCATATCAAAGAGGGATATTTTATCCATGTGACCGGTTCAAATTTCAGTAATGCTTCAAAAGGATAGATAGCAGACCCCAATATATAACCATTAGCCATGTATTTGGAAATATTCAAATAAATTATTGTTTGCTTGGAAAAATAGAAAAAAATAAATAGTGATAACCTTTTTGTAGCTCTGTTAGCCTCTGTCATAGCCTTTTTGCGCCCTCCTTCCCTAAGCACCTGAAAGCATTATACTGCTTTCTTCATCTTTATACATCTTTTTGCGACCTTATTCCCACTTTATTGCTCTGTAATCTTTGCACATTGTCTAAGGAGCTGTGTAATGGAGAAAGATAGATGCATTATTATTTGAAAGAGAAAATAGAGCTATACAATCTCTAGGATGCTTTGATACATAGTTTAGAGTAATATCCGTGGAGAAGTGGAAGAGAAAACACATATGCTTGTCACTTCTGTAGACATTGAAAAAGGAAACAAAATGTATTTTTTGACGATTAGCACTAGTTAATTATAAACTAAATGAATCAGTAACATTATATACATACGCACACACTTTTTTGCTTTTTTTTTGGTAATGTAATCACTTTTGGTCTTGGTATTATGACTTAATTTCTCTGCTCTGCATTGGATTAGTTTCCAACAAATGAAAAGTTTTTGGGTTAGATTAAGTTTATGAGCATTTCTGGAAGCATGCACTCTATGTGAAATGTGACATAGGTTTGGTTTGTCACCTGCAATGCTCAACCGACCTGCTGTAGCTGTATGAGTAAATGTATTGAAGTTCGTCCTTACCTGTCTTCTGCAGGTTGGTTTGTTGAATTTGGAAAATGAAGACTTTGTCAAAACAATAGTAGGGAACACATATGCAAACTTACAGGTATATAAGCTTCTGCTCTGTATGAGATGTTCACTTCTAATTAGTCGGGTACAATTTTCTGGTCATGTGGGATGAATAATGACAGTAAGTAATGTCTGGTATTAATCTTGTTACTCATCAACCAACCTATGCATGATGGGCTTGTAGAATGCTTATTATTGTGCAGGCTATTTTTTGTTTTATCTTACATCAAGCATTGGTTTTGCTCTTCTATATCCACGATTGTTGATTTTTTCACCTGATGTTTACACTTTACAGGCCACCCTGCAAGATGGAGATTGTGACAGGATACGTATTTTGTTGCGGTTCTTGACAGTTTTGGTAGGGGCACTATTTTCTTGTCTAATGTCCAGATGCTATATTTAGAAAACAAATATTTAAACATCTTTTTTACATGGGTGATCGTTTGCATGTTACAATTCATCCTGTTGCTTTTCTATCTTTTATGGGTTCTGCTTTCATATGTAACTTGGTTATATTCTATTGGCCCTTTTTTTTTAATGCAGATGTGTAGTAAAGTCCTCCAGCCAGGGGCATTGGTGATTGTTTTTGAATCATTATTGTCATCTGCTGCAACAACGGTGGATGAAGAGAAAGGAAATCCATCTTGGCAAGCATGTGCTGACTTTTATATTAGTTGCATACTATCTTGTCTTCCATGGGGAGGCTTGGAACTCAGTGAGGTACCTGTGTATTTTGTCAATCTAAGCATGTCTCTCTTCTTCCTGTTGCCTCCCAAAGGAAAAGGAGGAGATTTTATTACCTTTCACAACACTTTGATAGAAGATGCATTGTCTAGCCTGTGATGATATTAGTGATTCATTCCCTACCTACAAGGGGAAATGGATTTAATTTTCTTATCCTGAAAACACCTTGGAAGTGCAACGGTGCTCTAAAATTCCTATTCTGTTGATTTGTTGAACTTGAAAAAGATCTCCAGTGAGTACCGCTCCACCTCCATGCAAGTGGATATTGAAATCCCCATGTCTTTGTTATCTGTGTTTTCATCAAAGACTTTACTGATTAAACTCGACTGACACTTCTTGATGTACTCTTGATTTATTATGTTTTTGTTTTACATTCAATGCATGGTTCTCAAGTCAATAGTCACCTACATCCCTTTTTTTTCTTTTTTCTTTTTTCTTTTTTCTTTTTTCTTTCTTTCCTTTTTCTAACATGAAGCATGTCTATTGCAGCAAGTACCAGAAGAGATTGATAGATTAATGGTTGGGATAGAAGCTTATTTAAGCATTAGAAGGCGTATTCCTGACACTGGTTTCTCCATTTTTCTGGATGAATCTGATAATGAGAAAGCTTTCCATGAAAAGGTATTGCTGTTATTTGTAAATCCTGGAATTCTACACTTTTATTTCTGCTTTTGCTTTCCTTTCTGCCACTTTCTTCTATTTCATTGCACTAATGTTAATGTGTTCCCCCTGAAATAAATTGCATACAAAAACATTGTTGCTGCCTCCTTTACTTCATCTGACCAGAGATAAAGAAAAATAACTAAGCGGAGGCTTTATGCTCATGCAAATCAATATGATTTTGTATTGTGGATGTTTAAGGCTTTAAATGGCTTGAAACTGTGTAGATCATTTTTTGGGTTTTAATCTAATGGCTTCTGGTTTGCTTGTTAGCTCCTGGTTTGAATTAAGCATTCAATTGAGTTCAAGTTTCATTTAGCTCATGTTATTCATCATTTTGTTCACATTTCTTTGAAATAATTAATTTACTACATAATCTGTTTGTATTTACAGATTTACTCTGGTGTTATGAGAAGTATTTATTGATAAACCATCAGTCAAGCTTTTCTTTGACCCCTGTCTTTAAAATGGTTCAGGATTTCCTGGAAGACTTGTGGAGTCGGGTACAGAACTTGTCCAGTTGTGGGTGGAAAGCCGATAGTGGTAACTCACTGTTTTCACATGAAATAAATTCCCTGATTGTTGTGGTGTGGTTATCTCGTTGCGGGTGCTTGTCTACTTTGTCTTATGCCTTTTGGAAGTCAAATGCATTTTTTTCGTTTTTTACCTTCAAATCCTTGCAAAATTGTGCCGTTTAAGTTTCATGGTTTATTCCTGTAGAAGCAAGCTTATCTTAGTTTTTTTATACTCAATTACTCATTGCTTCAATTTTGAAGTTGTTCACATTATCAAGGTTGCACCATCTACAGTAAATCGCTTCTAGGTTATGTAATTTGAATGAAAGAATAAAATAATTCATGGAATGGAACATGATTTTCCCATTTATTGCCATATCCAACAGAAAGCTGAACAATCATTTTATGCTTGGGTTTGTAGCCATATTATATTTGGCAAAACATTATGTTACGTTGTCTTCTGGCTTGCAGTTCCAAGGCCTCACCTTGATTTTGAAGCTCAGTTGGTAACTGCTTCATCTCACAATTTGGGTTCAATATACTGCCCTGAGCAACCGAAGTTACCTTCCCCACCATCTAGTGTTGCCTTTAGTAAACAGAAGCACGAGGCAGAGTTAAAGTACCCTCAAAGGATTTGTAGATTAAATATATTCCCTCCAAGTAGACATGAGGTACTTGCTTGAAACTTTATTTTTGATGATGTTCTGCTATGAAAACCTATTAATTAGTAAATGAATTCCAGTTACATTCTTTTCCACCTCTAGATCAGTCTTCTTAAATTTAGATCAGAGAAGTTGGGTTTTCTTTGCAGTAGAAACTGGAAAGAGAAAATAAGGTCCTCCTTTTGTGATTGAATTCATAAAATGTTTTTGTTAAAATCCCTTAGTGTTTTGCTGTACATGGTTGATTCAAATTTTTGTACTCCCTCAGTCCCAGATTAATAGTCATTCTACACAGAGGTACAAGAATTAATGTAATGTTGATTATATACGACTGGTGATGCTTTGCAGTGATTAGTTGATTACCTGTCCTTTTATTTTATACTTGCTTTTTTCAGTATTTTATTTTTACAAATCAATACCCCCTCATTGGATAGACAATTAATTACATGTTTTTTAAATTGGACGGAAGATAAAGAGCCTGTGTGACCACATGTTTTTTGTGTTATTAGAAATTATTTATCTATATAATTGTAAAACGTCAAATAATGTGGGACAAAGAAATTCCTCTGAAACGTCAAATATTATGGGATGGAGGGAGTATGATGATTGGTAAATTCAACCTACAAATGCGAAGACAATAAAAATTGCTGAACCTATAAGAATTACGAGTGAAATAACTGGTTGCACCTCTTAGTTGAATTTTGGGTTTAGTTATTTCCTTCAATGAAATCTACTTTATTGTCCATTAGCTTTTTTACCAAGGTGGCCTAAATCTGCTTGCTGATATAGCTGTCTCATCCATTTTAGGGGCTCTGTTTAGATTGTATACAGACTGATGCTTTTAGGGGGAGTCTTATGCTATTTTTAGTAAGAATAGGCTTTGCATGTTACTAAACTTTGGACTTTCTCTTGCTCTCGATTATATCTAGGGAATTTCCATGATACCTTCATCATGAATGCACCATTTGTATGTCTATACCCTCACGTACCAGATATAACTTGATATTTTAAGTTCGGCCTTGTGAATAAACCTTTAACTTTGGGCTGAAGGATAGAACAGTCAGACTGTGATTTAGTTTGAGGGTGATATTTGTAGGATGGAATAAACGATTGACAAGTCATAGTATCATTTGAAGCCTGTTAATTCTGGTTTCTTTTGTTTGTCTGTAGACAAGTCTTTAGGTAATATCTTTTGAAACTTGCATAAATCATTCTGCATCATCTGGCCTTTTCTTTCTAATTAATTATCAATTTCACCTGTGGATACCCTTAATGGTGTCTTTTTTATAAATGCAAGAGAAATGTGCAGTTTCAAAAGCTAACTGATACTTCCTGACACTGTAGTCTAATAAAACAGGTCTCTCTCTCAGGGACGGAACCAAGATTAGAATTTTGGGTGGGCTAAATTTGGGGGAAAAATATATAAGAGGGAATGCATATGGAAAAAATATAAAAAGGGGGATATTGGCATATGAGGAGGCTTGAACCTGAGACCAAAGGGAAGCAAACACATAGTCCTAACCATTAGGCCAAGGAATCACAAATGTTTTATATGCTTTGTTATTTTATTTCTAGAAAAATGGGGTGGGCTGCAGCGTATATCAGCCCACCCCTAGTTCCGTGACTGCTCTTTCTTGTCGTAATTTTGTCAAGGTGCATGACCCGTGCTCACTTCTTTCATTTCACGCCATTAGCTATCCTTCTGCAATCCTTTAGGAGATTAACGTCTGATCTGGTCTGGGTTTGGAGCAATATAAAACTGTTCCTGGGCATTGTAAAGAGGGTCTGGATCTGAAGTAGCGGTTTTGATATTTTTTCCGATTTGGCTTTTTGGTTTACAAAGTCAAAAGTAATGGAGTAAATAAACTCATAAAAATCAAAAAGCATAGGGAACTAAGATTTCAATCTAGACAGAAAAATTGGAGTGTTGGATCTGGTTGGGTTGATTGCAATCCCCAAAAATCTGGACTGCAGATGTGACAGGAATAGTCCAATTTTTTTTCCTGCTGTTTTGTGTATGGGTTTTCAGTTTGAATGGGAAATTGTTAGGAACCTAGCATAGGATTTGCTAGCACTTATGAGAGGTGCTGGTGTAGGAAGCTGAACATGTATGCTTGTTCAGGCATTTTAGTTTCTTTTGGATGCCTTCTATATAGGGATCTTTGGTAATTGTTTGGAAGGTGGGGATTCCTCGTGTAGGGAACTTGTTGGTGGTGGGTTTTGTCTACATAAACTAAGTTACAAGGTTCTAATATATTTTCTGTTTCGGAAATTTATTTGTTCTAAAACAAATTGTTTTGAATGAAAAGTTGACCTCTGCTTACTTATGGTTGGTTTAACAATATGACAGGAGCTGACACCAGTTGACCGTTTTGTCATGGAAGAATATCTGGTGGACGTGCTTCTCCTCTTGAATGGATGGTTTGTACTAGTTGCTTATCATTTATCTGACATCCACAGAACCACTATTTCTTTTGTTACTATTTATTCATAAAAAAGATCCACCTGCTTTCTATAAAAAAGACTTAAATGTTACTACTAGCACAAAGCCTTCATCTGTAATCTATCACAAAAACCCCCATAAAAATGTTCTTTCTGATGGAACAATTTTTGTCGTACACTTGTTCTAATGTGTTGACTATGCAAAAGGCCTGTGAAGCTAATAAGGTATATGGGAGGTAGTCGGTTTAAAGAAAAGTAAAAAAAGTAAAGAAAAAGGGGATGCTCTATTTTATAAGTAGTTTACCATTTCTCGTTGGCCATCCACGAGGGGAACTGGAGTAAAAGAAAGAAGTAGATTCTGTCTACTTAGCCCTAATGAGGATTAGGGGGTCTTCTACGCGAACTTCTTAATTTAGGCTCGGATAGCTGAAATACACAAGTGATGGACTTATAATGTCAAATGAGACATTCCTAGCTGTGATATTTTATATATTCTTTTAAGAACTAAATTTTAGAATCGACCTCTGTCGAAAACACAAACTTCTACATACCTCTGATTGGATAGAAGTTTCTATATTTACCGGACTAAAAGTAATCTTGACGATCTATTGACCACTACATATCCACTATATGTGTTGATTTGTCATAGGCCACTATTCTTGGAAGAGTGGCTCTAAAGCCTCTAATTGGAAGATTTCTGAATTGTTCAAGCCTTGTAACTGTTTTGAAATTCAATGTTTGTGAGACACAAAAGGCATACAATGTTACTTGCATAGACACAGTAGGCATACAACTCATGCCTGAGATTTATACTCAGAACAGGAAAGAGAATGTGGAAAGAAAGACAGTGTGGATAATATCCTGTAGACAGGCATCTAATTAAATGCAAATTCGAATTTTGGACATGGCGATTATCAAGCTCCTAGTTTAAGCAATTAGTATCCCATCATTTATGCGATTAGAAGCATATTTTCCTGAAAGACATTTAAAATGAAATTGTAGCAATTATGGATCTGTATGGTAACACAAAGCTGATGGGTAATTGATATTAATGAGGTAGCTGAAACGGATGGGTAAGGTGTGCAAAATATATGTTAAATTCAACCATTAAAAGCTAGTAAGGGGTTTGGTAACCCTTTCTTATAGGGTAGTTGATACAAACTAGGTGATAATAGGGAAGGAGAGAATAGATTCATGAGTATGAAAAAAAGCTCCGAAAAGCTTGAAATAAGTAGCCGTTGAAAATCCAATTCCGAAAGCTCATTAAACCTTAATCTTAACTTTATCTCATTTAAAACTATATAATATTAAAACCAAAGCTACCAACATTAACAACGGTGCCTATATATATTAAATGAAAATACTAATTCTGTTTTCATATATCCTAGGCAATACAACTAAAGACAGTCTGCTGCTTTTGTCTTTGATTTATAAGCTATGATTTTTGCACTGATTTCTCATTTATGTTGTTGGAATTGTGGCATCCAGTTTACATGGCTTCTGTGTCTCTTACTTTCTTACTTTCTTATACATCGGTGATTGATAACTGGATATTTTAGGTTCCATTTGCTCTGAAATATATCTGTAGGGTGTAGAGACTAATTACCCATCTTTTCTCATTTGTCTTTTATGCAAAGAAGCCGAAAGGAGTGTGCATCTTACATGGTCGGCCTCCCTGTACCTTTCCGATATGAGTATCTTATGGCAGAAACTATATTCTCACAGGTATGCAGTTCATAAAGATCTCTTCTGAACTCCATTTCCCACTTTGGTTCATTATAGTAATATTTAGATCTTTGTCTGCATGCACGTGTTTGCTTGTTTTGGCCTCCCCATCTCCCCCCGGGACCCCGCTTTGTGCGGGATATACTGGGTAGATGTTTTCTTTTCATCTTATATTGTTTTTCTTCTCTGGCATGGAGAAGAAGCAAAATTATGTGGCTTATTCCATTTCCTTTGTTATTCAACAAAACTCAAATTCTGTTTAAAGCTCATTCTCATAATCATCATGGTTAGGACCTTTCTGTAACTATATGCAGCTGCAAGATTCTAGCTTTAGGATTCTATAGTAATGAATTTGTAGCAACATATCAAGTTTTAAAAAGTGTTCACTGCGGAATTCTCGTAATGAGTTCACTGCTGAATTCTTTTTTTTTTTTTGGGTAAATATGACTCTTGCGTTTCTTAGTAGGGTTTGTTCAATTACTATGACTGCTTGCATTTTCATAGCAATGTTCCATTTGAATAGTGAAGCATGAGAGTGTTTTGATGTCGAATATTTAAGATATAAATGAATGTCCTTCCTGGTAGTGGAATTGTTCATTTTGTTGATTTCAAATCTAGAATAGTGTATTTGTGTATGTTTGCTGAGGGGTCTGTTGGTTAGCTGGTGAATCGATGTTCATGTGGACCTTGCACATTTATTTTCCTATGGGTTTGTAATTTAAAGTGAATATATTCATTCATTAACTTGCTACTCTTTGAACTCTTCTTGTATATTATTCTTATTATTCTATTTAGGCCTCATCAATGATGTCTATTTATGTGCGTTCTCATTGCTATTGTTTCTAATGCAGCTGCTTTTGCTACCCAACCCTCGATTCAAACCTGCATATTACACATTGGTGATTATGGACCTTTGTAAGGTAACCTCTGCTAATTTTTTCGGTTAATTGGGTTGATTTCTTACAAAGATATCCTCTTTTGTGGTGTTTATATAAAGATATATCCTAAATGAACAGTCTAATGAGTCTTTTTTGGTTTTTTTTATAAATGAAATTGTTAGGCTCTTCCTGGGGCTTTCCCTGCAGTTGTGGCAGGTGCTGTTCGGGCCCTTTTTGAGAAAATAGCGGAATTAGATGTGGAATGCCGAACACGACTTATACTTTGGTTTTCCCATCATTTGTGAGTCTCTTTTTGTTCACTTTCCTTTTAGAAGTTCATTTTATGCTCCTATAGTTGTATGATTCTGCTTCTCCCGTAAGAGATATTAGCTAGCTGTTTGGTCGCAGGAGTTTAGGTTGTCTTCATTAATCATTATCACTTGCTGGCATAATCTATTGTATCCAGTCACATTTGCTGAAATGTTCTCTTGCATCTTGTAATTAATTTAAAGAACAGTGGTGGGAGCTAGCTAACCCCTGGGATTAAATACTTTTGATTGCCGCGGATAGAGTGTTAATAGATTATTTTAAGCTGCATATTGCTAAAATTATAACAAGAGCCTTCAGGTTGTGGCCTATCGTCATCACTGCTGACTTCTTGATAAATCATGTCTGCCACCTTCAGTTGTTTCATGCATTTAGTTTTTAGATAATAGATATAAGTGAAGTCCTTATCATTAATCTTAGGTCAAGATTAAAATGATGATGAGAAAGTTATGACCTCTTTCTCCTTTTCGTCCATTCTCATGTGAAACAAGAGCGAATTGTTGAAGCATTGCTGCATAGCCGTTGAATCCACTTTCCCCTGTTTCTATTCACACTACTGTTCACGGTGACCTCTCTACCATGTTGTGTTCAAGCCCATTTTGGGTTCTTTTTCGTGTCATATTCATGTTATGGCTTTTACTCATGTTCTACATACTCTTTCTTGAGCAGGCGAAAAATTCTTAAGATGGCATTCATAATTATACATTTTTAGTATTTATGGTTCAATCTATATGGGAGATCCTTCGGCAAACTCATGCCATGAAAAGTTTCTTAGATGGGTTCAATACATGTCCATTACTTAATATGATTGTCTTGCGTCTGCATTCCTACATACATGAGCAGATTCCGGTTTTGTGCATATGAGTTTTGAACTGTTCATAACTATAAAGAATCTCTCATTTGAAGGGAAAAAATGTTTACAACTTCAATCTGGGTTTTGTGAGTGTGAGTAAACTGTCTCAAAAATGTATATGGACAATTTGACGTGCTGGGCTTTGATCTATAATCCTCAGGCAAGGATAGAAAAAAATATTTCAAATGAATTTCGAAAGTTGCTAAAGGGAATATTTGGGCATCTCAAGTATCTGAATACTTGGACTCCGAATTTATAGGTTTAAAGGGGTTATACCTAAAAGTTCATCGTGGCTATATATCATGTGGATCTTTTTGGCAGCTCCTTGTTCGTGTCCTTTGATTATGTCCTATTTTGCAGATCCAATTTTCAGTTCATTTGGCCATGGGAGGAATGGGCTTATGTGCTAGACCTTCCAAAGTGGGCCCCCCAACGTGTCTTTGTTGAGGAGGTTTTGGAGAGAGAAATAAGATTGTCGTACTGGGAAAAAATAAAGCAGGTAATTGCAAATTATGAGTACGTCTTCATGGTTTAATTTTACTTCATATATGCTTGAATTTGTATGCAAATTATTAGTACTGCCTCATGACTTTGTCAACATCTGCCATAATGCCATTTATGTATTCATTGAATCATTTCTGGAGGAGTTTCATTACTTTGACCATTGTGTTTCCTCAATATAATTCTTAGGTAAATTATATTTAACCCATAGCCACCCCATGTTGGCCAATTTGCACAAACAATCTTTAACTTAAAAAATTTCATTTAACCACCTGTAATTGATATTCCATTTATAAGTCAACCACCCCAAGCATGAAAATGTTCAAAATCCATTATGTATTTTTTTTTACCAAATGATATAAATATCCTCGAGTGGATTGATCGATTGATTATTGTACTTGATATAAAGATATGTTATATTCTGAAAAAACTAACAGTTTCGAAACAGTTTTCGGTTTGGGGGGTTGTTATCCTCGAGGGGTGATTAATGAAAATTTAAAAATTAGCAGTGATTTTGTGCAAATAGGATTATTAGGTTAAATGCGTTTCCCTTCTTTTTTATACATGCATGCTCTTTCTTTTCAAAGTTATTTGTCAGTTATCTATTTCTGCTTGTTAGCTTCAGCCCCTTATTTCTTTTTTATTATTTTGTAAAATATTTAGGGCCCATTTGGTATAAAATTTAGAAAGGTAAACGGAAACAAGACGAATGTAGTCTATTTTTAATTCAAGATACATTGTTAGAAATTTTAATCATTACCCCCATCTCCCAATTTTTCATACAAAGTTTGTTTTTTTACCCTACTTTCAATCACCCATTTGAAGAAGGGGTAACCATATCCTCTATACTTCTCTAATCATTACCCCTCTTATCTTATTTTTCATGCAAAAATGAGCATTCTTCTCTCATTTAGACTCACAAAACTTCTCAACAATATATTTTACCATACAAAATTTGTTTTCATTCCGTTTACCTTATATAATCTTATTACCAAACGAGCCCTTAGTCTTAATCAAAGAGACTACTTTTGGATTTCGTACTTGCAATAGCAGATACATTTTTAAATATAGAGATGGCTTGCTTGACAATGTTTTTGTGTATGTAAAGACATGTAAATGCTTTTATATTTGGTTGCTCTTGTACTGACCTTTCTGTAATTTTATTCTCTAGAGTATTGAAAACGCCCCTGGACTAGAAGAGTTGCTTCCTCCAAAAAGTAGTCCAAACTTTAAATACACTGCAGAAAGTAAAGAGGAACTTGCTGAAGGGTATGCTGTGTCAGTTGAACTGAATAGCTTGGTGAAAGGGAGGCAAACTGCACGTGAAATCATGAAATGGATAGAAGAAAATGTTCTTCCCACTAATGGCTGGGAACTTACTCTTGAAATTATTGTTCAAACCTTCCTTAACATTGGTTCAAAAAGTTTTACCCATCTAATGACAGTCTTGGAGAGGTATGGCCAAGTAATTGCTAATGTCTGTCCCGATGAAGAAAAGCAAGTCATGCTTATTAGTGAAGTCGGTTCCTTCTGGAAGAATAGTGCTCAGATGATTGCTCTTACCATTGATCGGATGATGGGTTATCGTCTAATATCCAATCTGGCTATCCTAAGATGGGTATTTTCTCCTGTGAATGTTGATCTGTTTCATACTTCAGGTCACCCATGGGAGGTATGCAACATACTGTCTGAATTATTTTCTCTTGCTTAGTTGATGAAGTTGGAAAAATCCCTCTCATTTGTGTTCCACAGTAGAGGAAAAAAATCTGAATATTCATTTTAGTTGTATCTACATTGAAAATTGAATTTTATTTTGTTTACACATAAAATAAGGTTCATATCCAGGGAAACACATCTGAATATTTTCGATAGGGACAGAAGCTTTCCCTTTCTCATTTTTTTAGTTTGTCCTGCATGTGTCTCAAGGAACTCTTTTATTTGTTTCACATGGTCCAGTAATCATTCCAATACTATTCCTTAGCTTTATACATCTTTTGCTTGCATTTGTTGGTGATCTTTGACATGCACAGCCATAAACCTTCCAGCCTCACTCAGGCACTTTGTGTAAGTGGGAGGTACCTGTTTTTTTTTTTTCGTTGTTGTTGCAAGAAGCCTTCCAACAAAATACACACATGGGGTTTACCTGCATAATGTAGTACTTGAAAGGATCTGGATTGGTGTTATGTTCAGTTGACTCTGTAGTACACGGTGTTTGTTAGAGAAAGTGGGTTTCTGAGCACATTTAGTTTCCTGAATGCAGGTTCTTACAAATGCATTGAACAAAACATACAATCGTATAACTGATCTAAGGAAGGAGATGCGCTTGCTGAGCAAGAGTGTGCAGTTGGCTGAAAAAGCTGCAGCTAAAGCCAAAGAAGAATTTGATGCTGCAGATTCGAAGCTTACACTCATGAATGGTGAGCCTGTTTTGGGAGAAAACCCTGTTAGGTTGAAGCGTTTAAAATCAATTGCTGAAAAGGCAAAAGAAGAAGAGGTCTCCACTCGGGAATCATTGGAGGCAAAAGAGGCTCTACTATTGCGGGCCATGACTGAAAATGAGGTATGGATGTACTTTCAATAACTGATTGACAATCTTTTTTACCTTTTAACTAATAAAAGTTAAAACATGCAGAAAATTGTGATTCTTTGTCATATGTGTAGAGAATCTATTTTTTTCCCTGACGTGAGGTCTTAACTGTCGCTACTGGTTATGAATTATGATTATCGTTGTAATGTGCCTTTTTATTTTCCTTGACCAAGACCAGCCTTTATGACATGGATATGCTCTTAGATGTGTAGATTTTTACCACAAAATTCAAAACTAGAACCCTCTATAGAGATTCAATGGTTTTCCATATCTAGGCTATTAAATGCAAAATTTGTTTTGGGCAGGTTGCATTTTTTAGTCATTTGTTATTCTTACCATGACGATTGTCCACCCGGATTGATATTTGCCTTCTTTATTTATTGGTTCTCATGGGGTATTATGCAGGCATTGTTCCTCTCCTTGTATAAAAGCTTTTCGAGAGTATTGGCAGACCGCTTGCCTGAAAACTCGGACACTACAATGTTTCAAAGCTTGCTAGCCGAGAAGCCCGAGGCAATGGCTTTAGACACAGAAGATGTTTCAGAAATGGAAGTTGACAAGGAGAAAGAAAATGAAGCAAAAAGGTCAAGCATCCTTTCTTACTATATTATTTTCACATGTGCCTATGACTGAAGCATCTAATGGTGAAAACAGAATATGACATACCAATATACCATAGTCTTGTAGGTATTCTTATTTATTTTACTAACATCAGCATCATTTGGACTGGCAGTGCATCTAATGGTGAAAAGAGTCGGAGTACCTATAGTCTGGGGGAAAATGAGCAATGGTGCTTAACGACATTAGGCTATGTCAAAGCCTTCTCTAGGCAATATGCTTCCGAGGTAATATGGCTTCCTTTAGTAATTTGTGGTTTATCTTGTGTACACGAGTAAGTAGCAATATGTAGCATTAGAGCGAAGAGGTGATGTGGCTTTTGTGGAGCTTGCACATTTTCATTGAAATGTAATAGCCATCGTCTCGTGGAATCTAAATTCCCATCACTTCTAAAATGCAGATTTGGCTACACATCGACAAGATAGAGTCAGAGGTCCTAAATGACAATGCACGCCCGCTATTCAAGAAAGCTGTCTACTGCGGTCTGCGTCGACAACACTAAGAACAATGACTGGGAGAAGCTGTCTATTGCGGTCTGCATTGGCAACACCAATAACAACTGGCAATCCCCCTAGCTCAGGAAAGAGCCTTCAAAGTGAGTGCCCAGGGAAAGATCGACGTTGTACAACCTTGTCATAAGAGGTTTGGTTATATTGTAGTTTCTACAGTTTTGGGCGTCTGCGTTAGTGGCTAATGGATGCTTTAACGTCTTTGAATAGCTTTTCATTTTGTGTGTTACTCTCTTCAAAGTTCAAAGAGGAACTAGGGTGAGTTTCGTGTGGATTGTTCTTAGGATTTATTTTTTGGTCTTTGTATTTATTTCTAATAGAGCATGCTACGGATGAATAGATCAATCGTCAATTCGTCAGCAGAGAATGAAATCACGTCCCTGGTAGACTGTTTTAAAGTAGAATTATTTGAATTGGGATTTTTTTTTAATCAAGGTAAGATTTCGAAATATGAAATAACACCATCTAGTAAATTGAGATGTTTTTGTAAATTTTTGAAAATTGCGATATGTTTGCAATGTGTCCGATCTCTTGAACTCGACTTGCCCCGGTGTATTTTTTGGATGTTTACTTGTTTTCACAAGACAATTATAGTGATTAATGTTATTGATGATGTTTGACGAAAAAAATTAATGTTATCGATGTGTTTAAGGTGATAAAATTACCGAATGGCTAGTGACACGGTAAGTTTATCGCCATTGACATAGTGACACTCACATTGAATTTAATTTGGTTTATTTTTTTTTTACTAAATGAGTTCTAACAATCATGTCTCATTATAGCTCATTTTGAAATTGATAAACAGTTATTATGGTGTGTTTGGAGGGGATGAATTTTGAGGGATGAAAGTTATTTTTGGAGTTATTATGGTGTGTTTGGAGGGGATGAATTTTGAGGGATGAAGGTTATTTTTGAAGACGGAGAATGAAGATTATTTTTGAGATGGGGGCCTTCAAATCCTTTATCCCCCAATTTGTCCCTCCCCTCAAATTCTAAATTAAAATTAAAACAAAAAAAATTAAAAAATATAGTCTTTGTGAGAGGGGATAGGGAGCCGGGATAAGATTGGGACAAAGGATTTGGATTATAGAGGCGGTGGAGAAGATGAAAATTATTTCAAATATAATCTCGCATGTGTTTGGTGATAGAAGATTATTTTTGTTTAATATTTGAAAAAAATACAATTTTATCTCCAATTAAAGAGAAAAGATGCAAAAGAGATATTTGTCATCAAAAACAATTTTGGCTCCCTTCATTCAATCTCCCACACACCCCTCAATCTACCCTACATGTTCAGATTACTTGTTCTCGTTCCCTGGATCCTTCCCTCAATCTACCCTCCATGTTCAGATTACTCAGGGAGGGGAGGATTCTCCCCTCCTTGGATCCAAGGTAATGACCTGAGTATAGAAGCTCACATTTTGGAAAGTGATGTTCAGATTACTTGTTCTCGTTCGAGTGAGGTAGAGCACATTTACTCCTGAGTTCTTTACTGTGTAGTTTGATTGGACCAGATCCCCATTGATGAGGACATTGAAAGAAGGCGATCTTCGAAGAATTTGAGCAAAATAAAGGACAATGTAGTAGTTTCCAATCTTATCAAGTGCTAGATTGTAAGTCAAGGTGCTCTTTTTTAGCGACACTCTTGCAGTTTGAAGAACTTCCATTGGAGGGAGCTCGCTTACTAATGAAGTCTTCCGGTTGAGGTGTGTACTAAACGCAGGTGATGAGGTTTTCGACGGGCTAAAATCTCCATCCGAATCCCATATACGATCATATGGGTCTACGAGGTACCTATTGAAGTGCAAGATGAAATGTGACCAGCAAAATGAGTAATTTTTAAAAGCAAATTGTGCATAGAAAATGAAGTTTGTTGGACTCATGACTGGGCCGTAAAACCTAGCACATGAGTTTAGTGGGGTTCCATCATAAACCCAATTAGCTATAACAGAAGTAGTCCACCGACTTATATACAAGACTTGTTGTAAAAAAAAATTATGAAAAGCCATTGGCAAAGCCACAATTGATCCTGTAACATTTCCTCAACAGCTTATCGCTCATGGAATCCATTCATCCCACTGCTATAAGCACCTCTAGGAAGAGACCGAACATCGATGGAGGAAACCACAGGGTGGTCTGCATCCGGCATGGAATGAAAGCAAACCGGGAAAGTGATCTCCTTGTTATCATCATAGTTTCCTCTAACTGGCCACACAAACACAACCGTGAAGCCGAGAAGGCGGAGAAGAGTAACTCACCACCGGAAAAGGCGACATATGCAAAAGTGCGGATCATCGACGTTGTTCCCACCTAGATGAGGGAATTTCAAAAACCACAAACACAACCACGATCATCTCGATCATAAGGACGCCCGATACCCTCCTAAAATAACCTCTAAAGCCAAGTGAAGTAATCCAAAAGTGATATGATTATTGGAGTGATGTCAAGATATCATCACCAGTTCTAGATGTGTGACATCTACTTCCACCCTTAAAGAAAAAAAATATTCTCTCTGTTTCATAATAAAAATCATCTTACTTTTCGACACACATATTAAGAAAGTAAAAATTCTATAAAATATTATTTTTAAATGAATTTTTTTAGGGAAAATTGCAAAAAATAGCCTAACATTTAGGGGTTGTTGCGCTTAATAGCCTGAACTATAAAGAATGCAGAAAATAGCCTCAAGTATTTACTTGGTTGCAGAAAATAGCCTCATGCTACATTCAAATTTAAATAATTACCTTCAAATTCAAATTAATTACAAAAAAAACAGCCTTAGGTTGCACTTAAATTCAAATTAATTACAAAACCTCTCCAAAATAATTTTTATTTAAAAAATCATCTTTTCTAATAAAAAATGTTACAATTAATTGTTGTTATCTAAACTCATAGCTGAAATAATTATAAAAATGATCTCTAACCATATAAATATAACTTGAATTTAATATTTTAAAAAATTAATTAGATTATTTACATATCATTAAAAGTGAATAAATAATTAAGTTTGTACTCGCAATTGATTTAATAAGCGATTTAGGGCGATCTTCTGAGCAAAACTAGCACAAAAAAGCAGTTAAGCATGCATTATATATTGCTTTAAACCTAAAAATTAGTGTAGTTTGTTATCTATTGAAGAAAAAAAGTGTGCATAAGTTATTCACTCAACAATGGTTTTTATTTGAGCATTGAATAAATTTTGGGATGAAGATAAATTAATTTTTTATTAAGAAAAATAAAGATCTTGTGATACTTTTTTAGTAGCCTTTTTTTAAAAAATTATTTATTTACAAAATTTATATGGTATAAGGTAGTTTTTTATAATTAATTCAATGATGAATTTAGCTAATAATGACTTTGATAAAAAAAAACTATGAGAAGTGGTAGATTTTGAGAATAAAAATTATTTAGGCTATTTTTTAATATAAGAAGTGATGATTATTTTTAAATAAAAATTATTTTGTAGAGTTTTTTTAATTAATTTTAATTTAAAGGTAGCCTAAGGCTATTTTTTTATAATTATTTGAATTGGAATGTAGCATGAGACTATTTTTTGCAACCAAGTAAATACTTGAGGCTATTTTCTGCATTTTTTATAGTTCAAGCTATTAAGCGCAATAACCCCTAAAGGTTGGGCTATTTTTTGCAATTTTCCCTTTTATTTTATGATTTCATAGTAGTTAATACTAATAAGTATAAAATTATTAAAAAAATTGATTAAAAAATAATATTTTATAAATGACAAGACTTTTATTTTGAAATGGCCGAGTAATAAAAAAACGTTGGCAACTAGGAGTAAAGGCCAAGCTGGGCGTTAGTTGGATGGATTCCGGCGAATGAAAAAACAACCAACAGGTTGTGAATTTTGATCACAAGGCAAGAGTTTGGGCGAATCCAACGTTGACTCTGTTTTCCGCCAGCAGATGCATCCAACTCTTTCCCTGTCTCCCACTCCCCTTCCACGATTCTTCAATCCCCCTTGGAAAATTTCCAAAATGGACGCAGTCTTTGTTGGCTGGCGACCCACCAACCTGCATATGAATGAGACTCAGAGCCACAATTACAGCGATTTTCTCTCTCATAACCGCCGCATAGGTCACCTTGCGGCGATCCAACTCCCAGGACGCTTTGGAGATGGGGTTGCTCGCGCGCCCGGAAGCGTCGTCGTTGCAGATGCTGCGGCAAAGAACGGCTTCAATGCGGGACTCGCTGCATACGAACCAGACAATTTCTGACAAGATCGTCTCCATCTTGGGCTCCTTCGACCACCGTCTTTCCTCCCTTGACTCTGCTATGCGCCCGACGCAGGTTTCTTTCTGAATTCGAGGATTGCTTGTCAATGTGCGGCGATTTTGAGTGGTTGATCCTATTGAGGTACTGAAATTGGCTGTTTTTTGGTTGGTTTAGGCTACGACGGATTCAATTCGTAAAGCTCATGAAAACATTGATAAGTCCTACCACGTCGCACGGGTCATCAATGATCAATTTGAGCTCAGTCGCTTGGTTAGTGTTTCATGTGCTCATTGCTGCCTTTTGTTTCTTTGTTAGTGCTCTTTTGTTTGTATGTATGGAGCTGTTATGGATGGTTGAAGAATTAGTTGGAATCTTTTTTGCTAATTGTATAGTTAAGGGCAAGCTTCATGACACTGTGTCTGTTTTAAGTCAGCTTTGAACAATCAAGGTTAGACTGATAACTGATCAGATTGCTGAGATTTAGTGTCAAGCTCCAGTAGACTGACTTATCTTGCTAAGCTCTTAGAAGATCTCTACAATAGTGGAAGAGTTAAAAGTCTTTGTTAAAGGTTACTAGAGGTTATCTATCTGTAATGTACCTCTAGCTTGTCATGATTCCTCTACCCTTTTCGGATGAAATGTAGTTCATCCCTTTCCCCTTTCCCTTGCGTGGACAAGATGGTGTTGGCTTGGTCAGTATCTCATGGTATTCGTTCTTGTTGGAGTATAGTATTTTTATTAATTGCTTTTCATTGTCCATTGCATTTCCATTCACACTATTATAGAATCTAAATTCTAAACTAGGAGTGAATCTTGAAGCCTACCTATATCTATATAAATCAAGCTTCATTGAGTGCATAGCTTTAGTAGCCAAAGGTACCTGCATGTACTTATCTGTAAATCTTAAGAGTCTTCTCCATCTTGGGGGACAGAATGTCCAGCTTGAAGATGTTTTACTTGACTTGCTGTTATGCTCCTTTTATCTTCTGTTCTTCGGATTCAAATTCAATGAAATCATAATGCTGCAGGCTGAGGAAAAAATACTGAAAGGGCCACATGAGGATCTGGAAGGCTATCTTGAAGCAATTGATCAGATGAGGGGCATAGTAAAATTTTTCAACAAGTACAAAACCTTCAGGAACTGTGATGCAGCAATCAACCATGCAAATAATTTACTTACCAAGTCTGTTACCAAGCTTGAGGAGGAATTCAAGCAACTTTTATCATCATATAGGTGAATCCGAATGATGAAATTTGATCTCCTTTTTTCTGACACACATTCATTTATACAATAGTTTATCTTAATGTATGTGGTTACAGGAGGCTGACGTGAACTCTCTCTTCTACTCTGATATGCCTTTCTTCTGTCCTTTTACATTGTTTAACTAATTGATGGTGGGCTGAATTTGATTTACTGTTTGAATTAGCTAGAAAAAAAAGGAGAAGAAAGAGTTGAAAATGCCTTTTTCCCCCTTCCTATTAGATCTTTTGTGGTGGAATCTTCACTATGAGTTTACAAGGATTAGAATCAGATATTTTACTGGTCAAGTTTCTCATGTAATTGCGACATTGATTCCTACGTAACAAACAGTACTGCCTCAGCAAATTAACCAGTCCTTGGTTCCGCTTCTTTCTCAGGCCCCATCTAGTCATATGCTTCCTCTTATCAATATTTTGGACTATTTATGGCTGATTACACTGTGAATGAAATCAGATTAAACACTATGAAGTATGAAGTAGATATGATTAACACTGCAATCAGAAGTGTATAGTTTCTAAGCTTGCTGTTTAGCTTTTGAAATGTAGAGCTCTTGGTGTAATTAGTGTGGTCACATTCACTTGTCTTTCCTGATAAGCTGAAATTCCATCATGTTCTTCTTCATTTTGTGCAGCCAACCCCTTGAGACTGACCGTGTTCTTGCATGCATCTCTGCTTCTCCACGACCATCTTCAGATGTTCGTGTCGACTCCAGTTGTAGCAATAATGGTGATTCTGAGCACCAAAGCAGAAGTGTACAAAATGCTATCTACATGCCTCCAGTTTTGATACCTCCTCGGATCGTGCCTTTGTTGCAAAGCTTAGCTAAACAAATGTTCCAGGCTTGGCATCACCAGCAGTTACTCAAAATTTACAAGTAAGAACTGTGTATTATCTCCCTTTTTTTGAAGATGACTGCTATTATGTTGGAGGAAGTTGACTTTTAGGATCAATTGTTCACTACTTGCCTCTCATAGTCTTACCTGCAATTATAGATTGAATGATTAAGACACTAAGATCATAATTGCCTTGAATAATACAATTATCAAGAAATAGGGCTTTTTCTATCTGTGTGATGATGTCTCCCTTCTTTCTTTATTTCTCAAAGCAACTAAAGATGGAATGAAGGATTGAATGCTATAGTGGGAGGCTGGCAGATAACTGTTACTTCTATATATGTAGTATAGAAGTAAAGAGTATAATACTCCCTCTGTCTCGAAATTTAGGTCGTTTTAGCCTTTAATTCTTGTATCAAAATTTAGGTCGTTTTAGGTTTTCTAGGTAGGGGATAGTAATGATTTGTATCGATTTGTGTGTTGTTGACTTTTTTAAAGATTTTGATTGGTTAAAAAATATAGTGGGCGTTAAAAAATAATAAAATTTATGAAAAAGTTAGTGGAATGATGATGTTAATTGAGGGGTAAGTGTTTTATTAAAACCCTTGCAAAATCCTAAATCGACTTAAATTTTGAGACGGAGGGAGTACATTATAAAGATATGCATAAACATCTTTGCAGTAAAGAGTATAGTACAATTATCAAGAAATAGGGCCTTTTTTTTGTCTTTCTACCTCATTATGTTGGGCAGAAACATCTTCGCAGGAAAGAGTAGAATACATAATAAAGATATGCATAAAGTGGACCTTATTGATATCATACCTCATTTGTATTAGTGCACCTTTTGTACACTTTGGATACTGTATCGACTGACGTAATAGAATTTGAAAATCTGATTGTGATTTCTATCCAGAGATACTCGCTCTGTTGCTTTGGAGCAAACTTTGCAGAAACTAGGGGTTGAAAAACTCAGCAAAGATGAGGTACAGAGAATGCAGTGGGAGGTTTTGGAGCCAAAGATTGGGCATTGGATCAACTTCATGCAAATTGCGGTAAGCATCACACCGAAATTCGTACTTTTATATGCACATACATATATACTCTAAACTTCTGTAATTGATAATTTTGCTTTTCTCAGGTCAAACTTCTCTTTATTGCTGAAAGAAAAATCTGTGATCAAGTGTTTGAAAGCATTGATTCATTAAGGGATCAGTGCTTTGCTGAAGTCAGTGAAAGCAGTTTTCAACTGCTGCTCAGTTTTGGTGATGCTATTACCAGGAGCAAGAGATCCCCTGAAAAGCTTGTTGGTCTTCTTGAAATGTATGAAACAATGAGAGAGCTGCATTCAGAGGTAAAAGTTTGTCTAGATAAATGGTCAACTTAATACCATCCTCGAGTTTATCTACCTTGTTCTTCAAAAGAATAGTGTAGGTTACCCTCTATGGATACATGTGCTGCCAACTAAATTCATACCACAAGAGTTATTGCCACGCAGTATTATGTAGTTAGTCTATATTAGATCATTCTAGAATCAGAAGATGACAATTTTTCTGTTTGTTAAATCATCGAATGTAATAAGAATGTTCTAGAAATAGTTGGAATATCTTATCACTACTCACCAACTTGATTTACCTTTCTGTTTTGAAACGAATAACTGAACTGAACTTAAATCTTTCTTCTCGTGGCAGATTCAAACAGTTTTTTGCGGTGCTCCTTGTGCTGACATGCGGAAAGCTGCTTCTGGCTTCACAAAACGTCTTGCTGACACCGCCTTAGAAACTTTTGACTGTTTCGAAGAGGTAATTGAGAAAGATGCAAGCAGAACTTCGAACACTGATGGCACTGTTCATCCGCTGACAAGCTATGTGATTAATTACTTGAAGTTGTTGCTTGAGTAAGTTTATTTCCTACTCTGAAGCCTTTATCAGTTCAAACTATGTTCCTTGGTCTTGGAGTCCTGTCAGTTTTTTCTATTTAACTTTTTATGAGATATGTCAGTTCCAAGAATTACCATACACTTGAAAATAGATGCTAAGCAATAAACTGGATTCCTCCCGGGTCACATGGCACAATGACAATGGGTAAAATATTGTGGCGGAGTAGTCTTGGATTAGATTCTTGTCTTTGTAGTTGCATTTTTTGCTATTTATCTCAGATGCAGGGGCCAACACATGGGTTGTTGGGGCACCGTGATGATGGTAAAAGTTCTCTTTTCCAAGGAGAATGTTGTCATCCAAGAAGAAGCTAGATTTGTTGCAACCGCCTTTTGTTTTACATTACTGAGTAGTTATCATGAGAAAGCATACAAATTCTTGTTGGTGAAGATTCTTAGTATATAATATTCTCTTTCGTTGATTTCATGCTTTTGAGATTTAACATCAATCTGTCGTGTTGTGATTGATAGTTACCGTATAACCTTGGAAGAACTTTTCAAGGAGTTTGAAGGGGGAGAAAAGCCAAGTCCAGATTTAGGGTCTGTGACTATGCGGATAATGCAGGCCCTCCAAACCAATCTTGATGCAAAGTCAAAGCAGTATAAAGACCCTGCTTTGACTCAAATATTCCTTATGAACAATATCCACTATATTGTGAGATCTGTTCGTAGGTAAGTTGTCGCTTACCCTTTCGCTGGCTATTTCTCTTATTTTAGGCTGTGTTCTTATACTCCCATGTGCTCTTACTTTCAGGTCTGAAGCCAAATGTTTTTTGAGTGATGATTGGGTGCAGAGACAGAGAAGGGTAGTACAACAGCATGCAAATCAGTACAAAAGAATTGCATGGGCTAAGGTACCTTCGGAAACTCCACTCCTAACAATTTGTTTTTCTTTGCTGACGAATATGGATTTTGAAATGATCTCTAATTGGTCTGTCACAGCATGTTAATGCACATGGAGACCAAAAGCTTAGACGAAAAGATGTTGTTTCTTGTATGCAAGCAAGCGAACCTAATGCTTTATGCTATGATTGAACTGAAGAATGTCTCTTGTATGTCGGTGCAGATTCTACAGTGTCTCTCTGCTCAGGGCTTGACTTCTAGCACAGGTGGAGCAAGTCTTGGTGGCTCAGTTCCGGTAGATGGTGGAAACAGCAGTGGAGCCTCAAGATCATCAATCAAAGAAAGGTTGCGTTTTAGACTCCATTGCTGCTACTAGCTTTAAGATTGTGAATTCTTCATGATATGCTTCAACTGACACTGCGCCAACAGGTTCAAAGGATTCAACATGATGTTCGAGGAGCTTCATCAGAGGCACTCCCAGTGGACTGTGCCTGATACTGAACTGCGCGAGTCTCTGAGGCTTGCGGTTGCTGAAATATTGCTTCCTGCTTACCGATCATTCATTAAACGATTCGGGTATGTGATATCTTGTCCATTGTGTAATTTACAATGTGATTGGTTTATGTCCATGAAGATCAAGAACTCTGAAGAAAAAAGAAACCAACCACCCATAAAATTCTAGCAAAGTAGCACCTGAATAGGTTAAATAGGTTCTTGATCTTGTAAGCATAAGATGTTATATGTTCTGTCCATGGAAGTTATTCAACTGCTATCGCTTGCTCTCAACAAACCAAACACGCCTTTAATCTCTATCAAGACCTTGTTATGTGATGGCTGATCTCTCTTTACCCACGTGACAGGCCAATGGTTGAGCAAGGGAGGCATGCTCAGAAGTACGTCAGGTATTCGCCTGAAGATCTGGAGCGGATGCTGGGTGAGTTTTTCGAGGGGAAAACCTATATCGAACCGAAAAAATAGAGCTCGTGACAATAACAGGATGCAGTGGTGATGTCCCCATATTTTTTTGGCTTGTTGAGAGGTGAATTAACTTGAGCAATGTGTTCAGAAAATGGGTGTAAATATCCTCAGGAGGGACTACAACAATGTGGCCTTTTTTCTTATTTTTTGAATCTTATGTAAAAGGTACGTTAATAGGCAGGTTTAACCAAGTCGAGATCACCTGTCCTCAAATTGCCTATTCCCTCTCTATGTAAGAGCTATGAGGAGGGATAGGAAGGAAATAGGAGATTTTGAGACAGGTGATCTCGAATGGATTCACTTTATTTTGAACTTTTTTTTTGAAAGAATGAAATTAAACTTTTGTTTCAAAAATATGCACGAGTAAGAGGCAAATGTATTTTGTTTGTGGTTAGAAAATTTAGTTTCATTAATCGGGAAATTAAGAAACTAAAAAATAATTCCACTTATAATTACGGCGGTTATTCGAGTTAAACGAGCCGAGTATTGCTGGTTAATATTAAGTTTGTTTAGAAACAAGTTGAGCTCGAGTCGATCCTAAATTTAGACTCGAGCTTTAAAATGTGCTTATACTGGACTCGTTTAGAAAATGAGCGAGACTGAGCTGAGTTTTTTTAGCATTAAGCAACTCTATTTCACTATTTGCTAATAACGTAGTAATTTAAAGAAAATTTTTAGAAATTTCACAAAATTCGAGTTACTCGATATTAAATCGAACGCACCGAGATTTGAACCGAATTTAAAAATGTGTTCATACTCATTGTGTTTAGAAAATGAACGTGTTTGAACCAAGCTCGAGCTACTCGGCTCGTTTAACAACCTCATCTATAATCTTATATTCTCAGTTACATCCTCCTATCCCACTATATTTTCAAAACATCCCACACTCTTAAGGATGGTTTCGAACCGCCCACAAGAATATCAACATTCCATGATCCCATTAACTTTTCTTCAAAACTTTTAAATTTATATGAAAAATCCAATATCCTATCAAAATTATCAACTCACTCTCAACCCAATCAAAATGCTCCACCACCATAATATTTCCAAGGTGTTCAATGTAACTCAAATGCTCCAACATTCAACCGAATCAAGGCTACTCAAATCCTTCATTCTCCTTTTTGTTCAAAAGATTTATACAATCTCAAAATTATCACATGAGCGGATGTTTGTATTGGGAAAGCAGTATGCACAAACCCAACTCAGATTTTTAAGACTATATTAAATACTCGCTTTTAGACATTTTTACATGTAAAAAAGATGGCTCTAAACAATATTGTTTGGACAAAACGATCTACTCATAAAGTGTCACGAAACCAAACTGAGTCTCTAATATAAGATCTTTCATGGACAAGCTTAAATTTTTGAAATGGACTACAAAGATGTGAATCCCGAAATCAACATGAGAGAGGAAGGGTTCACAATCTTCATAATTACTAGATGCTAGACTGCATTATCACAAAAAGAATTTTTCCAATAGATATGCTTTTTTTTTTAACTTTTACTTTTGACACTGTTTACCATGTGAGTGTTTGTACTGTATCAGTGAAAGTTTGATTTTATATGTTAAAAAGATGTCTCTAAATAACATTGTTTTGGAAAAAACGATCTACTCACATAGTGTCACGAAACTAAGCTCAAGATTTTGAGTCTCTAATATAAGATCTCTCATAGACAAGCTCAAAATTTTGAAATGGATTACGAAGATGTGGACCTCGAAATCAACATGAGAGAAGAAGGAATTCAAAACCTTGATAATTACTAGACGTTAGATTGCATTATTGCAAGAAGAATTTTTTCTATAGATATGTTTTTTTTTTCTTTTGTTTACTTTTAGTTTCAAAATTGTTTGTCATGTGAGTGCTTGTCATGTATGAATGAGAGTTTGATTCCACAGTTAGCATAGGTAAAAGAAACTAGCTGCTTACAAAAAAATAAAAAATTGACGAGTAGTGACATCTTTGGCTATTTTGATAAATAATTTTGAGATGAGACTAGTTTAATAAAATAATCTTGTTTATTGGGCTATTTCTATAATTATTTCATGGAAAACCCAATGATAGAAAACTATAAAATATTCGTTCAGGCATTCCGTCGAACAGGTTGTGATCATAAGAGTTTGGGCGAAATTTACAGCAGAGATGCATTCGTCTCTTTCTCCGTCTCCCATTTCCTTTTCACGATTCTTCAAATCGATAAGAAAACTTTCAGCCATGGGAGATCGACGGTATTCGCAGATGGGATTGGTTGCACGGCCGGAAGCGTCGTCGTTGCAGATGCTGCGAAAAAGAACGGCTTCCATGAGGGACTCGCTGCACACGAATCAGACAATTTCCGATAAGATTGTCTCCATCTTGGGCTCCTTTGACCACCGTCTTTCCTCCCTTGACTCTGCTATGCGCCCCATCCAGGTTTCTTTGTGAATTTTCTGTGATGCAATTTTGACTTGGTTTGGGTGGTTGATTCTCTTGAGTTACTGAATTTGCTGTTCTCTGCAGTGTTTGTGATGCTGTAGGCTACTACGGATTCAATTCGAAAATCTCATGGAAACATTGATAAGTGCTACAAGGTCGCAGGCCCCATCAGTGATCAATTTGAACTCAGTCGCTTGGTTAGTGTTTGCTTTAATCAAACATTCATAGCTGCTTGCAATCAAGTTTATACTGATGAAAGTTTAGTCATGCTTGATTGCTTGAATCATACCGAGTGTCGCTCTTGTTGGACTATGATGTGTTCATTACGTCTCAGCTTCCATTGCATTTCCCTTCATGTCTTCACATTATTCTAGAATCTAAACTAGAAGCAACCAAAGGCCTTGACGTAGTTCTACTTGACTTGCCGTTATGTTAGTTTCATCTTCCGTTCTTCAGATTCATATTCAATGAAACCATAAATGCTGCAGGCTGAGGAAAAAATACTGAAGGGGCCACATGAGGATCTTGAAGGCTATCTTGAAGCAATTGATCAGATGAGGGGCATAGTAAAAATTTTCAACAATTACAAAACCTTAGGAACTTTGATGCAACAATCAACCGTGCAAATAGTTTACTCGCTAAGTCTGTTACCAAGCTAGAGGAGGAATTCAGGCAACGTTAACATCATATAGGTGAATCCAGATGATGAAATGAGATTTTGTTTTTGTGATATGCCTTCATTTAAACAATTAACAGCAGTGCAGTGTGCAACCTTAGCAAATTTACGAGTTCTAGGTTGTGCTTCTTCTTGGGCTCCATATAGTCAAGTGTTTCCTCTTAGTAGGAAGCTGATTTTTATGTAAAATGCATCAAATTTCTCTAGTCTGATCGAGTTCCCTTGAGCAGGGAAAAAGGAAAGTCATTGAACTAACTTATTGTTGACTGCCAATCATTATTTTGGACATATATGGCTGACTTAGAGTTAATGATAACAATTTTAACCACTATGAAGTAGATATGATCAAAATTACACTTTGAAGAAGAGTAAATGTTCTAAGCATGAAATTAATTTCCCTAAGTGTAGAGATCTTGGCATTGTTGATGTGGTCACATTAAATTGTCTTTCCTGATAAGCTGAGCTTTCATCATGTTCTACTTTATTTGTGCAGCCTGCCCCTTGAGACTGACCGTGTTCTTGCATGCATCTCTGCTTCTCCATGGCTATCTTCAGATGTTCGTATCAACGCTAGCTGTAGCAACAATGGTGATTCTGAGCAACAAAGAAGAAGTGTACAAAATGCTATCTACATACCTCCGATTTTGATACCTCCTCGAATCCTCCCTTTGCTGCAAAGCTTAGCTGAGCAAATATTCCGGGCTCGGCGTCATCAGCAGTTACTCAAAATTTACAAGTAAGAACTTAAGGAATACATCACAATATATATGTGTTTATATTTGTAATATCTACATGGACAGAATATTATCCCAAGATAAAGATATCATAAGATATGGCTAATTAAGAGGAACGAGAGTATGTTTATAAAATATTCATGCTCCCTAATACACAGGAAAATGTTGGAGCTGATTCCGGCATTCAGCAAGGGAGTAAAACTCGATAAAGAGTGGCATGGTAAAGAGCAAAGGGCAATATGGATGCTCTTGAAAGCTACAATTTAAATAATGACTTACGGTTTAGACTTGTTTTTCAGATATAATATAACAATAGATGTCTATATCTTATGGTTAAAGAGAGGAAAATGGTTTCTTTATAGTAAAGAATGCGAGTATATCATAATTAATTGGTTTTCTTATGAACGGATTTTGTTGATAATTAGTACAAGGATTCGAGATTTTCTCATGTGAATGTTTTTCTTGTCTTTTTTCTTGTCGTTTCACTTCATCATATTGGGCAGAGACATCTTCACAATAAAGATTATATACATGATAAATATATTTGCATAACACGAACCTTGTTTGGGGAACATATGCATGCACCTCGACCCCAGACCCTGCACCAACGGGATGTTTTGGCTTGATATTGTTGTTGTTGTAATGCGAACCCTTTTGTTATCACACATCATTTGTATTGCTGCACCTTGTCGTACACTTTGGATATTGTATTGATTCAAGTAAAGGAATTTGAATATCTAAATGTGATTTCTACACAGAGATACTCGCTCTGTTGCTTTGGTGCAAACTTTGTGGAAACTAGGGGTTGAAAAACTCAGTAACGATGAGGTACAGAGAATGCAGTGGGAGGTTTTGGAGCTAAAGATTGGCCATTGGATCAACTTCATGCAAATTGCCGTAAGCATCACTCCGAAATTCGTACTATGACACACATATACTCTAAACTTCTATAAATATGCTTTAATTGATAATTTTGCTTTTCACAGGTCAAACTTCTCTTTATTGCTGAAAGAAAAATCTGTGATCAAGTGTTTGAAAGTTTTGATTCATTAAGGGATCAGTGCTTTGCTCAAGTCAGTGAAAGCAGTTTTCAGATGCTTCTCAGTTTTGGTGATGCTATTATCAGAAGCAAGAGATCCCCTGAAAAACTTGTTGGTTTTCTTGATATGTACACAACAATGAGAGAGCTGCATTCGGAGGTAAAAGTTTGATTAGACAAATGGTGAACTTTACCATTCTCGAGTTTATCCCCCTTCTTCTAAAGAGTAGTGTAGTTTACCCTCTAATCTAAGTGCTGCCAACTAAAATGATACTAAGAGTTATTGCCACGCAATATCAAATAATTAGTATAACCTATGGAAGCACTGCCCTTGTATCTACTGTAATCCTTCTAACTTTCTAAGTGGAAAATGAAAAATTTTCTGTTTGTTTGCATTTGTAAATTGCAATGCTATTCTGGAGAAAGTTGGAATTTCTCTTCACTAGGGAATAACTTGATTCACTTTTTTTTTGGAACAACTAACTAGACTAAATTTAATCTCTCTACTCGTGGCAGATTCAAACAGTTTTTTGCGGTGCTCCTTGTGCTGAAATGCAGAAAACGGCTGCTGCCTTCACAGAGCGTCTTGCTGACACAGCCCTAGAAACTTTTGATTGTTTCGAAGAGGAATTTGAGAAAGATGCGAGCACAATTTCCAACTCTGATGGCACTGTTCATCCACTGACGAGTTATGTGATTAATTACTTGAAGTTTTTGCCTGAGTAAGTTTGTTTTCTTATACTGAATCCGTTATTAGTCCAAACTATGTTCCTTGGACTTGAATCCTGATAGTTTTTTTCTATGACTTTTGATGAGATAGGTCAATTGCAAGTACTAACACCCACTTAAAATTTACAATGACAATGAGTAAAACAATTGTAGTTAAATAGTTATGGATTAGATGTTGTTGTCGAAGACATGGGTTGTGGGGGTACCCCTGATGATGGGTAATGTTCTCTTTCCCAAGGATAATAATGTCATTCAACAAGAAGCTAGATTTGTTGCAAGTATCCTGAGAAAACATACAAGTTCTCGTTGGTGAAGCTTCTTAGGATATAATATTGTTTCTTCTCGATTTCATGGTTTTGAGATTTAACTAGAGTCCATGCATCTTGTTGTGATAGCTATCGTATGACCTTGGAAGAACTTTTCAAGGAGTTTGAAGGGGGAGAAAAAAACTAGTCCAGATTTGGTGTCCGTGACTATGCGGATAATGCAGGCCCTCCAAGCTAATCTGGATGCAAAATTGAAGCAGTATAAAGACCCTGCTTTATCACAAATATTTCTCATGAACAATATCCACTATATTGTAAAATCTATTCGTAGGTACAATGTTACCACATTCTTTCAATGGCGATTTCTCTTCTTTTAGGCTATCTTCTTATACTTCCATTTGCTCTTACTTTCAGTTCTAAAGTCAAAAGTTTTTTGAGTGATGATTGGTTGCAGAGACAAAGAAGGGTAGTACAGCAGCATGCAAATCAGTACAAAAGAATTGCACGGGCTAAGATTGCTTCCAAAATTCAAGTCCTAACAATTTTTCTTGCTGGTTCAAATTTTTGTTTTTCTTTGCTGACGGATATGGATTTCGTTTCTTGTATGCAAGCAAACCAATTACCTAAATGCTTGATGCTATGAATCAAAGATTGTCTCCCGTGTGTCGGTGCAGATTCTGCAGTGTATTTTTGCTCAGGGCTTGATTTCTAGCTCAGGGGGAGCAAGTCTTGCTGGCCCAGTTCCGGGTGATGGTACTGGAAATAGCAGTGGAGCCTCAAGATCAGCGGTTAGAGACAGGTTGCAATTTAGTTTCTGTTTCTGCTAATGGTTTAAACAAGATGTTTGTGGAGCTTCATCGAAGGCATTCCCAATGGACTGTGCCTGAACCTGAATTGCGCGAGTCCCTGAGGCTTGCACTTGCTGAAGTGTTGCTTCCTGCTTACCGATCATTCATTGACCGATTCGGGTATGTATCACCTTGTCCATTGCATAACTTGAATGTGAGCTTTTTCCATGAAGATTAGAAACTCTGGATTTTGGAAATCTTGAACCCCATGTCTTCAAGGAAAATGAAGCCAATCACCCATAAAATTCTAATAAAGGAAACACTTGAATATGTTAAATACCTTATTGGACTTTTAAGCATATGATGGTGTACGTTCCCTTCATGAAATTTTTTCAAAGCGTATTTTGGCACAAGTGTTTAAAGTAGCATTTGAGGTAGTGTTTAGCATTATAGATCGTGAAGGTGTTTGGCATTGTAGTTTAACATTCCAGCTAGTGGTTGAAGTAACACTTTTCCAGAGTGTTCTAAAAATTGTGCCTAGGCACCGCCTAGGTGCTAGGCGGGAGGAGACCTAGGAATTTTTAAGCCTAGGCGGGAGGAGACCTAGGAATTTTTAAGCCTAGGTGGGCCTCTAGGCGAAAATTCGCCTAGGCACTGCCTCGGCGCCATCTAGAACCGTCTAGGCGCCGTCGAGACCCCGCCTAGGCCTGCCTAGCCCGACAATTATTCAATTTTAGCTTTTATGCATGTGATTAGCCAATTTAGAGTTTTTTTATCCCTTAGGTCGAGATATATTTGTTTTTTAGTCGAACCCATGGTATTGGATTTTAGGAGGCTTACAGTCGTTAGTCGGACGTGTAATTTTGCATTTATTTACTTTAATGTTAGTTAAGCACCACAAATTTGGGTTTATGAGTGATATTATGGATTATTATTACATTATATGAATTATTGACATGTGTTATAAGTTAAAAGATAAGGAAATAATCATGTTTGTTCCAAGTTCGTCTAGGCACCCGCCGCCTCGCGGCCGCCTAGCGCCTTTTAGAACATTGCTTTTCCATCACTAATCAAAGGAAATGTTTAGAAAACTATTGCTTATTGCTACCAATAACCAAACGACTGTAGCTCCCACTTGACAAACGAAACAAACCCTTAATCTCTATATGATGCCTGATGTGAAGATTCCGACAATATGATGGGTGATCTCTTAACGTTGTGACAGGGAAATGGTTGGGAAAGGGAGGCACGCCCAGAAGTACATTAGGTACACACCCGAAGATCTGGACCATATGCTGGGTGAGTTTTTCGAGGGGAAAACCTATATCGAGCCGAAGAAGTAGAACCCAAAATGATAAACAGGATGCAATGATGATGTCCCCATGCTTTTTGGCTTGATAAGTGGTGTACCAACTTCAACAATGTAAATGTTTATAAATGAATGAACGTCAACAATGTTCTTCAGAAAATGGGTGTAAATATTTTGACAAGGTTTAAGCATAAGAGACATGGATGATGTAGGTCACTCATTCGACAACAAAATGTCAAAATGCAATTAAAATAGATGACCTAAATACGAAAATAAAGTAACAATTGGAAAATAAACTAACAAATGAACCTAAACTAGCAAGGAAATGTGCATCCACATCTCTCCCCGTTTTGTAGGTTTTGGGTTGTCATGTGTCCGTTAGAGTCTACGTGTCTTTGGAGCATGCCCCTTTGGTGTTTTTTTGGTATGTTCCGTAGGCCTGCGTGCCTTGGCCATACCCTTCTCTGTTTTCTTGACATCTTGTATGTGATATGAAGATCTGCGTGTCGGACGGAATATACCCTTGCGCTCTTGTCTTTCGCTTCCCCCCTTGAAAATCTTAGATTGTGTCCTAGTTTTTAGGGTATTAGTCTTGGTTGTATGGTCTTTTGGACCCCCTATTCCTTCATTTTTCGAATTTACATAAAAGTCAAACCCCTCCTTAGTGGGGTGACTTCTAAAAAAAACACACAATATGTTTCGAGGCCATAAAAACAAAATTTTACATTAGATAAGCAACTTCACCAAGGTTGTAAAATGTATGACTTTGCAAATATGTCATGTGATGCATGACGTTTATTTGCTTCATGTTTGACACCTCTTCAACATTTGGTTGTTACTTATCACTGGAAATTTTCTCACTCTTCCTCCATAACAAACACGATATAAGTTTCTTTAATAAAGTTTTAAATGTTCAAATGTATAATTATTGTCTTTAATTATAATGAATCAGGATCATGTGTTTGCAGCTTCAAACCTTGTACCCCGCCTCAACATTTCGGTCACATACATGTAGTCACAGAGTTTTATTGAGCCACTTACCAAACTACGTTATTTTAATTTATCATATTTTATAGGAAAAATGACTCAAAATAATACCAACTATCAACGGTGAACCAAAAATAATACGAACTTTTAAAATTATAAATTTATATACAAACTATAACCAATTAAACCAATAATGATATAATGACCAAAACTCTCAAACCAAAAACTAATTTGGCCTAACATTTTAATTACTAAAAAATTTGGGTTCAAAATTGAAAAATTAAGAAACTCTTCATCTTCTTCCCACATCACATCTCCAGTCCCGGATCTGCATTGAGTGTGCTGCCTCCGCCATCATCGCCGATGGTGTTCGACAATCTACGTTGAGACATTGAGTATGCCTTCTTCTTCTGCAACAGCAACAAGACCCAATTTGCCGACGTCGACGTCTTCGGGCGGGCGTGCACGATAGAGACGATGGCCGCAGGCGACGCCGAGGAGCCCCTCCGCATCTCGTGCGTTTCCTGCTGCACCAATGATTAATCTCCTTGTTCACTACTTCCCCTTCCTCCGTTGGCATCGTGCCGAGCGCATCACGACGAATTTCATTCACAACTTGGTCCTCGATCTACGCCAACAAATCCCAGATCTGCCCCTTCCGAAGGCCTGAGAAAGACCCGAGGGGATGGCGGAGGCGGCAAATCTGGAAGGAAGGTACGGGGAAGACGACGATGAAAGGTCGGAGGCGCAGATCCGAGCGACATGGGAAGACGATGAACAGTTTCTTCATTTTTCAATTTTTAACCCAAATGTTTTATTAATTATAATTGCAGGCCAAATTAATTTTTTGTTTGAGAATTTTGGCCATTGTATCATTATTGGTTTAATTGGTTATAGTTTGTATATAAATTTATAATTTTAAAAGTTCGAAAATTTATAATTTTAAAAGTTCGTATTATTTTTGGTTCACCGTTGATAGTTCATATTATTTTAAAAGTTCATATTATTTTGGTTCACCGTTGATAGTTCATATTATTTTTGGTTCATCGTTATTATCTCATACCCTTCAAATTATTTCTTATTTCCATACTAATGTCTCATCTCCTACCTCCTCTGCTAACCCTAATATAGAATTGTTGTTTTATAACCGTAGATTTCAAAAAAAAAGCTTTAACATTCAACAAAATAGGTATATAGATTTAGTTAAGAGAAGTTAAGAGGAGGGAGTGCTTTGCTACTTCACTATTGATTAGAAGTGTAGTCGGGGCCCTAAAAAAGATCTTATTGTAACACCCCATCTTACATCGAATATAATTAGGATGTTCGGAGTAATTTATAAGTTATACATTGTAAAGACCGAAAAATTTAAAATATAAATTTTCTTACAATATTAAATTATGTTCGACTTTAAAAATTAAGATTCTAGAAATTTTGCAATTTCCGTCCTCGAGCAACTGAATTCTATTTAAACGAACTTCTATATAGTTTTGAATTGGGTTTTAGAAATGGAATTTGATTTCGGAGATCGAGCATTATAAAATTAATTTGAGTTACGGGTATTGATTGAAATTATTTAAATTAGGATTTTTGACGGGATTTGATTTTCGACTTCGAGTCCGAGTATTAGTAAAAATTAATTTAAACTCCGAGTTTTGATTTAAATTAATTTCCGTTATATTGAGATTAGTAAATTAAATTTAATTAAGTTCGATTTAGTCGGGATTCGTTCGGGCGAGCGGGTTTCAAGATATTTTTTCGGGTTCAAAATATCTTGTGGGGACCTCTTTTATTCCCTATTTTATTTTACCTTTTTCCTTATTCTCTCTCTCTCTCTCTCTCGGCAATCACACACATTGCAAGTTGCAATGGTCCCCTCCCTTTTGCCTTCTTCCTTCACTGTACTACACACCCAACCCATTTCACCTCTCTCTCCCTTCCTCTCTTCTGTTGGTTCTGCAGAAATCACAAACCCGAACAACACCCCCCCTCTCCCTCTTTTCTGTCTTACAAGCACAACCCTCCCTCCCCCTTGCACTCTGCCTCTCCTCCCCTCTACCGACACACTACCAACATCCCACCTCCTACCTCCTACCTCCTAGCCACCGGCGCCGCCCCTTCTTCTCCTCCTTGCCCTGTCTTCTGCCGCCACCATCATCAGCCGTCACCACCACCTCAAGTCCCATGTTTTTCGATGAGGACTTCCGAGCCTCCACTTCCACCTACCTTCGAGCAGCAACATCCCCGAGTACCTCTACACCTCCACCACTCAAGAGCCGACGTCCTAAGGCACAGCCGGCACCGAGCAACCCCAAGTCCTCCCCCTGTTTCTCCGAGTACCCCGGTAAGCCTTATCCTCCCTTCTCCGCTCGAAAACACCGTAAAGGTCCATCTTTGACCTCTTAATCTCGTCCTAGGCCGGAGCAAGATTCCTTTCCACTCCATTTGAAGCCAGAGCAGCCGGAGCCACCTCGGAGCCTCTCGTCGTCGGAAGATCTACTCTCGGTAATCCTTCTCTCTCTCTCCCTCCTCCCTTGCTGCGTTATCAATCCCTTTGTATGGGTATGGTCGGAATTGGTGCTCGATCGGATTGGGGGAATCTCGAGCCAAAAGGCCGCCGGCAGGCCTGAGCTATTCCTCCTCCTTCCTCTTTCCGTTCCCCCGTCGGTGAGCCCTGTTCCTGCTGAAGGAGGAAGACGCTGCAACCTTGCCCCATGAATTGTGCCTAACTTCTGGGCCTGACCCGAACTGGGGAACGGGTTGTAACGTCGGAACTCGGATCCTCCATTCCCCTTCCAATTGTTGTTTCCGGGTTGGGCCTCTCTCCTCTGTTCTGATGGGCTCAAGTCCATCCGGGTCTTCTTTTTCTTCTCTTTTCTGTTGGATCCGGATCTCCTCCTTCTCTTTGGCGGGTTTGGATAATTTTCAGATTTGAAGTTTGGGTAGTGGGCTGCCTTCCTAGTTGGGTTGCTTTCTTTTAACATTTGCTTATATTATGTGTTCTAATGATTTATAGACATGTTATATTATAAGATAGTAATTACTTATTTGCATTATTAATTGGGTGTGAATTTCTGATTTTTTTTTAAAGTCGATTTCTGAAATTATTTTTACATTATGAAATTATTTTATAAAGGGATATTAATTGAGATAAGTATTTTGGGATGATTTAAACATGTGATTTTGAGGATTTTGAAATAAAAATGCCGGAATGATTTCTATAATATCAATTGAGAAATTGTATTGAGCATGAGTTGACTTAACTTGAGAATTAAGAGTTGGAAAACTTTGGGAAAAAATGATTTACTTTATTTAACTTGGTGAATTTATTGTTGAATTCCGCTTGAGAATCATGTGAATTTTAAATAAGAGGTGAAATGTTATACGATGATGCAAGATGAGATGATGGGTGAAATATTATATGTTGAGATGAGATGAACATGAAAGGAGCACGATGAGATAAGATGGAATAATCTGAAATGGGATATGAGACGAGATATGAATGATAGTTAGGGGCGCCTTGTGTGAAATAGGTAGACTTATGCATTTATATGTTATTAGGTGTTTGTGAACGTTGGACGTTGCTTGCTATCGGTGATTCATTTCTTGGATTCTGCTCTGCCTTGTTCTCTGCTGTTCGGCTTATTCAGGTAAGTTCCTTTATGGGCTTACTCAGATTCGAAAGAGATTACCGGCTTGTGAATGTATGACATACTAGGTGTTGCATAAGCATTAAAGCATGCCATGTAGTATCATGCTAGGTTGCACTTGTGATTGAGCATTCTATTTCTTTACGCGTATGAAACAGAACGGCCGTATCTGTGATAGTCCTAGAGTCTTTGCTAGGGTCATAGGGTAGCCCAGCCCCATCGGGTGCCCTGAGTCTATCGAGTCGATATGAGCATGATGATAGCCCAGCACCATCGGGCATGATTTATTTATTTTAATTTATGTTATGATGATGAGATATGAGATGATGAGATATGATATGCTATAGCATCGAACCGGCCGGTCTCTGCACTAACGGAAAGGGGTGCAGAGGTAGGAGAGGGACATGCCACTTGGCATTCTTTGGGCGCCTTTACAGTTATTTCTTGCATATTGTAAATTAGGACTATGCTAGTGTGATTTAATTTCCGCATCTGCATCATCTTTATTATTAGCGTATGTGTATGTTTGCTTGCTGGACAGAGCGTGTTGGGGCCTCGGTCTGACCCCACTCGCACCCATTGTTTTTAGGTATGATTGCTCTCTGTTTATATGGCGTGGGAAAGTCCCTCGGCGATTGCAAAGAAATCTGTCTAACCCCGCTAATCTGGCCATCCGACTTTAGAATCATGTTTCGGTTTTGACCCGGCCTTGCCGTGACTTTTGTATCTAAATCATATTTCCATTTCACTTTCGTTTAAACTGGATTTATGAAACTTCGACTGATTAGAGGTTGAAACCTCGACCCGTACCTGAATTGCAACATCCGAACGAAGGTATCCGACCTTCGAAACGTATCCCGGATATTTATATCCGGGCCGTTACATACATCGAATATAATTAGGATGTTCGGAGTAATTTATAAGTTATACAGACCCTACCCATGTTACAAGAGTTTTTACTTTTCATCGGATATTATAAGCATTTTCGCCACCCAATCTACCTCTCCTCAATCTGTAGGGGTTCTCTACAATTCTCGATCCATTGTCAACCTGCCTTATCACTTCTCTCAAGGTCTTTCATAGACTCTCTCTACAATGTCTAACCATTTTGATAGCAAGAGATTCACATCTACGGACTGATACACTCAGTTCTCTTCTTTAGAAATGACCAAACCGTTGGAGCTTAGACTAACTGATCATATTATTAATACTAGTCACTCACTTTATCTCAAGTAACTTGATTTACAATCATATCCAATCTAGTCTTTACCGCACATTCATCTAAGTGATAGACAAATGAAACTGAACAAAAAATTGATCCAATTTGACCCAATTTAGCTTAATACCAATTCAATTACCCGCATCGATGAGGTATTGAATGAGGACTTGAATTCTCGACAATAGAAGATGAATAGAAAAAATAAATAACTTTATTTCCAATTATATTGAAGATGAATAGAAATTGATTAGAATAAACGTCTAACCGCACATCGATGGAGATGACATATTAATGCACCTTATAATTTATTAACTAAAAATAAACATGAGTACAAAAAGAGCGATCATCATAACCATCTGGTTGATCGTAGACGCTCGAGATAGTTAGTATGACCAACTATAGAGTCGTCGTATTGGGATAATATTGAAGAAGTTGTTGTCGCCGTTGATGAACTCACCGCCTGATCCAAACCACACATCGGATGCCAAGGAATATAATGTTTCTCAATGAAGCCAAAAAACAACAGCAACCACGGCCCCTATGCTTGTGCATTACGAGTAAGGTGGGCGGTGGAAAGAAGCTGCCATCCCTTTTGCATTTCATCATTCAACTCCCATAAGTAGCACATCAAGCACATCTCTTGGGATGGAAATGTGGTTAGATATTTCCCAAAGAAAAAAATGGTTACCTATGTTGTCAACCTCACACCACCTTTTGAGATGCATATCAAGCTTGTAGACCTTCGTATGAGCTAGTTCTTTGACAGGGTCTACCAGGAATGTAACCAAATATAAGTCACCGCATGACACAAACAATTGCTTCCATGACCCGTACCCATGATGATTGTTGGACAAAGAAGCTGCAACTAGGGTCATTTCCAAGGAATCATAATCCATAAGGAAAGCCATTCCCATTCTGTTAAGCTTACACAATTGCCCTCTATAAACGGCAACGTCTTCAAAAACACCACTACAGAAGTCGGTGTTCTAGCCCCAATTAGGGTCTTGGGACTCCCCTAGTCTCAACAAAGCCAAACTTCTCTCGTGCATAAGAACAACTGCAATAAGATCAGATGTCGGGGCATATCTTGCATCGAACCCACTCGCATTTGAAGTTATTAGAACGACCTTGCGTACTTCCATGCTAATGTTACCAAAGTTCCACTTTCCTTCAACTCTTTTATTAAGTGAATCGAACTGCGGGATAGCACGAAAAATAGAAAAGGTCTTAGCAACAAAGGAGAGTCGAGAAAGTTGTTACTCTGGAGCCGATGACGTGTGCAATATAGTGGGTAAATCGAACTTGACTCCATTGGGAACAAGGGCAAGAGAGGCAATAACCAAACGACTATAGCTCCCACTTGAGAAATGAAACAAACCCTTAATCTCTATCTGATGCCTGATGTGAAGATTCCGATAATATGATGGGTGATCTCTCAACGTTGTGATAGGGAAATGGTTGGGCAAGGAAGGCACGTCCAGAAGTACATCAGGTACACACTCGAAGATCTGGACCATATGTTGGGTGAGTTTTTCGAGGGGAAAACCTATATCGAACTGAAGAAGTAGAGCCCAAAATGACAAACAGGATGCAGTGATGATGTTCCCATACTTTTTGACTTGATGAGTGGTGTACCAACTTCAACAATGTAAATGTTCATAAATGAATGAACTTCAACAATAATCTTCAGAAAATGGGTGTAAATATTTTGACAAGGTTTAAGCATAAGAGACATGGATGATGGAGGTCACTCATCCGACAACAAAGTGTCAAAATGCAATTAAAATAGATGACCTAAATACAAAAATAAAGTAACAATTGGAAAATAAACTAACAAATGGACCTAAACTAGCAAGGAAATGTGCATCCACATCTCTCCCCGTTTTGTAGGTTTTGGGTTGTCATGTGTCCGTTAGGGTCTACGTGCCTTTGGAGCATGCCCCTTTGGTGTTTTTTTGGTATGTTCCGTAGGCCTGCGTGCCTTGACCATGCCCTTGTCTGTTTTCTTGACATCTTGTATGTGTTATGAAGATCTGCGTGTCGGACGGAATATACCCTTGAGTTCTTGTCTTTGGCTTCTCCCCCTTGAAAATCTTAGGTTGTGTCCTAGTTTTTAGGGTATTAGGCTGGTTGTATGGTCCTTTGGACCCCTATTCCTTCATTTTTCGAATTTATATAAAAGTCAAACCCCTCCTTAGTGGGGTGACTTCTAAAAAAAACACACAATATGTTTCGAGGCCATAAAAATAAAATTTTACATTAGATAAGCAACTTCACCAAGGTTGTAAAATGTATGACTTTGCAAATATGTCATGTGATGCATGGCGTTTATTTGTTTCATGTTTGACTCCTCTTCAACATTTGGTTGTTACTTATCATTGGAAATTTTTTCACTCTTCCTCCATAACAAACACGATATAAGTTTCTTTAATAAAGTTTTAAATGTTCAAATGTATAATTATTGTCTTTAATTATAATGAATCAGGATCATGTGTTTGCAACTTAAAACCTTGTACCTGCCTCAACATTTCGGTCACATACATGTAGTCACAGAGTGTTATTGAGCCACTTACCAAACTACGTTATTTTAATTTATCATATTTTACACAAATCGTTATTATCTCATACCCTTCAAATAATTTTCTCATTTCCATACTAATGTCTCATCCCCTACCTCCTCTCCTAACCCTAATATAGAGTTGTTGTTTTATAACCGTAGATTTCAAAACAAGGCTTAAACATTCAACAACCTACGTATATAGATTTAGTTAAGAGGAGGGAGTGCTTTGCTACTTCACTATTGGTTAGAAGTGTAGTCGGGGCCCTAAAAGATTTTATTGTAACACCCCATCTTACATCGAATATAATTAGGATGTTCGGAGTAATTTATAAGTTATACAGACTCTACTCATGTCACAAGAGTTTTTACTTTTCATCGGATATTATAAGGATTTTCACTACCAATCTACCCCTCCTTAATCTGTATAGTGCTCTACAATTCTCGATCCATTGTCAACTTGCCTTATCACTTCTCTCAAGGTCTTTCATAGACTCTCTCTAAAATGTCTAATCATTTTGATAGCAAGAGATTAACATCTACGGACTGATACACTCAGTTCTCTTCTCTAGAAATGACCAAACCGTTGGAGCTTAGACTAACCGATCATATTATTAATACTAGTCACTCACTTTATCTCAAGTAACTTTATTTACAATCATATCCAATCTAGTCTTTACCGCACATTCATCTAAGTGATAGACAAATGGAACTGAACCAAAAATTGATCCAATTTGACCCAATTTAGCTTAATACCAATTCAATTACCCGGATCGATGAGGTATTGAATGAGGACTTGAATTCTCGACAATCGAAGATGAATAGAAAAAATAAATAACTTTATTTTCAATCATATTGAAGATGAATAGAAATTGATTAGAATAAACGTCTAACCGCACATCGATGGAGATGACATATTAATGCACCTTATAATTTATTAACTAAAAATAAACATGAGTACAAAAAGAGCGATCATCATAACCATCTGGTTGATCGTAGACGCTTGAGATAGTTAGTACGACCAACTATAGAGTCGTCGTATTGGGATAATATTGAAGAAGTTGTTGTCGCCGTTGATGAACTCACCGCCTGATCCAAACCACGCATCGGATGCCAAGGAATATAATGTTTCTCAGTGAAGCCAAGAAAACAACAGCAAGCACGACCCCTGTGCTTGTGCATTACGAGTAAGGTGGGCGGTGGAAAGAAGCTGCCATCCCCTTTGCATTTCATCATCCAACTCCTATAAGTAGCATCAAACACATCTCTTGGGATGGAGCTGTGGTTAGATATTTCCCAAAGAAAAAAATGGTTACCTGTGTTGTCAACCTCACACCACCTTTTGAGATGCATATCAAGCTTGTAGACCTTCGGATGAGCTAGTTCTTTGACAGGGTCTACCAGGAATTTAACCAAATACAAGTCACCGCATGACACAAACAATTGCTTGGGCAAAACGCTCTACTCACAGGGTGTCACATGCCTGGTTGGATATTTAACATATTAAATACTCGATTTTTGACATTTTTAAATTCGCATACACTAAAAAAGTAGGTTTTACAACCTGAATTATTTTTCCTATTCTTAAAATCTTACCTTAGCAAGACATGGACGAGTCCAGATCTCCTGCACCCCACGGTGTAACCTACGGTGCAACACTAAATTATTTTGAGTATAATTTTACTTTGAAAAAAATATATTTACATTTCAAATACTTGTATTTACATATTTATAAACTTTTATTGGAAAAAATCATTTTAAAAAATTTATAAAATTAAAGATAAGTTATATTAAAAAATATATTTACATTTCAAATACTTGTATCTCATTCACTTGTTCGAACCCTTGCTGAGATGTGTTGTTATACTCATTCATCCTATAATATAATTAACATTACGTTAGTTTATCATAAATATTAAACTATTTTGTCATTAAGTACAATGAAATTAAAATGCGTAATCGTACAAACGCCCTCATATATTTCAATCTATTTCATCAACAAATATTTACTAAATAATCAACAAATATCCTAAAAAATATCCTCAAAATGAAAATCAATAACACAACTACATAATCCTACATCATAATCATAATAGTAACAACATCATAATTAAAGATTCAAAACACATAATCTTAAGCACACATAGGAGATTATTAAGGATTCCAAACCTCTTCCTTATTCAAATAAAAGTGAAAAACTTAAATAAGAGTATAAAACTAACCTTAGCCAAACCTTGATCAACTATGAAACAATATTAATTGAAGCGTTGATGCGCTTAACCGACGCTAGGAATTTGAGAGCTTCATATGAGGAAGGAGCAAATGGAAAGGAAAGAGGAGTAATGGTGAACTACTCGGACTCATACACATCATATGCCCTCAACCTGCATATTCCCTCAACAGATTAGGGCGAATCTTGGCAGGGGGGCTTGAATAAAACGCGGCCTCAGGCAGCGTTTTATAACCAATACACTCAAAGAATAAGAATCTTTGGCGTTGCTTTTGTGCAACACAGAAAAACGCGGCCTGAGGCCGCGTTTTTCTTTTCCATCCCATCCAGTCAGCAACATCAGTTGCTGTGGGTCCCAGATGCAGAATAGAAACGCGGCCTGAGGCCGCGTCTCTAGTGCCACGTAGGTTTATACTCTCTCTGAAATAAAATTTGTTTTATTTCTAATTAGAAACGCGGCCTCAGGCCGCGTTTCTTTCGTAACTTCAAATTTCCCTCCTGGCGCCCAAATCTCTTTCCAGGTTTGTTAATAAAACGCGTACTGGGACCGCGTTTTTCTGATTAACCTGCAAAAAATAAATATTTTTGTAATTTGTTTCAATCTTTGAATATTTACGTAAATATTTATTATTTTATGAATATTTCAAAAAAAAATTCGTGTTTGAAATGTAAATATATTTTTTTCACTCTTGCATTATGAATACATTATTCTTTTTAGGTTGATCCAAGTTTGAAATGTAAATATAAATACGTGAATCCAAGTTTATAAATACGTGAATTTTATATTTTTTTAAACATGATTTTTTAAACATGATCATTGGTCAAAGTGATGTAACAAAGTCCGAAAAAAACTGCATACCCCTAAGAAATGGATTCACTTGAATTGGCTCTCCTGCATTATGAATACATTATTCTTTTTAGGTTGATCCATGCACCTAAAGCAAATAAGAAACGGAGGTAAAACATGTTACATTGTTTAGCCGTGAAAATCGCTTATATGAATGGTTTGTACATATAAGTTTTCTAAGTACGTATTAGGGGACAAGAATCGTTACTTTTTGACTTTTTTCTCAAATTTTATTGGTTGATGAGGGTTGTTGATAATCAATGAGCTAGGGGTATAAATATAATAAGTTTATGATTTCTTTAGTTTGTGTGCAAATGTTTAAAATTACTTATATGGTTGAACGGAGGTAGTAATACTTAGCTTCATACATATGAATGATGATCATTTCTTTAGTTTGTGTGTAATAAGTTTATGATTTCTTTAGTTTGTATGCAAATGACTTATATGGATGATGATGATTTCTTGATAATAACATTCAAATAAAGTCTTTCTTGGATATTGCCAAATACATATGAATAACAAAAATTGTGTTTAGGTTAGTATATTTAGAGACAACCGGCAGCATTTGATCAGAGAATATGAGACAAAAAAAAAATATTGAAGGAAGACAAGTTTATTATTATACACACTATATATAGCATGGTTGCCAAAAAATGATAAGCATTTAAGCTAAATAATCATCAGCCCAATTCCCAGGGGAACTAGGTACTCGGTGTTTTCACTTGAAGAAATTATGAACAATTTCACAACATTACACTACACACAAAATGGGTAAAAATCCAACGAGAAAATGTGAGACTAGTTAAACTTACCAAAACAAGACTTGTCTAGTAACAATCGCACCCACAACGAATGTACGATGCACCGCCAACGAAAACCAGACTCAGCACAGAACCGTTCGACCCAATACTACAAGGCTAGAGAGGAATAACAGGAAAGAATGTATAAACATAAACTATAAAGGGGCTCAATAGAAAGGGGAGGCAAATTGACCTTGAATCAGATTTAAATTCTTTTATTTTTTGTAAAGTAACTTGCATTAACAAAAATATAAAACAAGGTCATGTATATACTCCGTATATAATAAAAGGAAGGAATTGGAATTGTAATTACCACCCAAAAAAAAAATTTCAACATACCCCTCTATTAAAAAAGAGTGAGGCTAGTAACATGATCTCGAAGCGATTATTAACAAGATGACATCTGTATAATTACACAACAAATCCTTTTCAATCTTAGAAAATACTTATCCACTTTTCTTGCACTACTTTGAAAATTCATAGTTATGTCATTTTGCTGGTGTGGGGATTTGATTAGGTCGGCTTTTTCATCAGGTGATAATACACTCATCCACTCTTTTCACTGTGAAATCTTCAAGTTTATTGCTGGCTCCAAGTTTATTATAGGGTAGGAGTTATAGGATGGACCAATTTCATAACACTTTTGGGGCTTATAGATTAGAAAGGATTTAATGGGATGGGGTAGAAAGACGTAGGCAATCAACTCGATAGAGTATTTTATCTCAATTTCACAAATAAGATTTATCAAAAGCAATTTACCAAATTAAGTCCAATCAAAGTAATCGGTTCCAAAGTTAGTGTGAGCCGTTTAAATCCAAAGGAAATCAACTCAATAGTCAAACAATACTTTTAAAATCATATATACTTAGTTAAATTTCGACATTAAATATTTAAATCTTTAAACCAGCTTCTCGAAATTGTATTGTTAAAATGATCCGACATTATTTAATAAACTAAATCACTTACAATAAATCAATATAATTGAATTAAACTCGACATCTCAATAAAACACTCTGAAGTAACATAATAATTCTGCTACCAAAAAAAAAAATTCTCTTACAATTTAAATATTACTATCAAACTAAAAAAATCACAAAGTAAATTAATCCTAACAATTAAGGTAAATCACAATATCATAAAGTGAGTTACTATAACAAATAAAAAATATATTATCATAACAAGTGAAATATGCTGATATAACAAGTAAGATTAAATAAACCGGTCCAAGATGTTAAACCCACACCCGGCCCAACTCTATCTGCTCTCTCTTCCTACATTCGGGTCGGGATTTGGAAACTAAGGTGGGGCCCACAAGGGGAGTCTTCTTCAACCTCGCACCCGCCTGGTCCTTTGCTCGCGGTCGCCGGCGTCGGCTCTTCTGTCCGCTGGTTCACCTCGCTCTCCAGCTCTCACTCACACCCTTTCCCTGAGCTCCCTGCTCACACTAACCACCCCCATCCCGTGCTCCCTCATTCGCACCCTCCTCGCTCGCCGCCTATCAGACAGACTCGCTTCGCCCTCTCTCTCGCTCGCAACTATGGCTGCTCCCACTCCCAGGAAATGAAGGTTGCATCAACAAATAGGATTCTAAGGTTAGGAAGGCGAAATCGAGAGGAAGAGGACTCACCGATGGAAGTCGACTCGCCGGAGTTCGTCGGGGCCGCTCTCGGAGTAAGGGGGACGAAGGTGGTAAAACCGAAGGTGGAGGTGGTGGTTGTTGTGTTGAACGGTTGAAGGAGCTAAAAAAAAAATGGAGGATGGATGAGATGGAGTAGTGAAGAGATGAGGGATGGTGTGTCATGTGTGCAGACGGTTTGTAGCTGCAATTATAGAATTTTTTTTCAAAATGATAAAAAAGGAAAGAAATTTACAAAATGGTCAAAACAGGGCTACGTCGATGTTTTAAACAGTGATTTAGTCTCCTATATTAAAAAAATAAAAACAATATAAAATCGCTATTCTAAACAACGACTTTATATTTTCTTTTTAATTTTCGGGTAAAATTCTTAATTAAATGAAAAAATGGCAAAAAAAAAAAGAACCGTTGTTGTAAACAGCGATTCTATCCTCCTCTCTCCCATCTTTACTCCCTCCATTCTCTCCGTACCCAGGCCCCCACTCCCCCCTTATTCCCTCCTCTCTCTCCACCTTTGTCTCAATGATGTCGAGAAGATCTAACCCTTGGGCTGTCCTTGGCCCCCCTTGCTCTCGAGTAGGTTTTACTTTGATCATTGGATGGTGTCCTAGGGCCTGCGTGCCTTTGGTGCACACGGGAACCATCTCGTTTTAGTTGGGTTTTGGCTTGTGTCCCTTTGTGGCTATTTTCCAAATTCGCTGTTCTAAACAACGACTTTGTTAGATTATTGTTTTTTTTAAAAATATTTGAGACTAAGTCGCTGTTTTAAACAGCGAGTTAGCCCTATTGTGGCTATTTTCCAAATTAGTTTGGATCCTTGACCATTTTGCAAATTTCTTTCGTTTTTTTATCATTTTGAAAAAAAATCGCAATTATTATTATAGGAGAGAGGAGGGGGTTGGAGTGTGGGAGACGATATAAAAAGTCAAAATTAGTACATGAAAATAAACTTTCTGACCTTAACCCGACGCGATTAAAATAAACATTCGAATCTGAATTAAATAATGAACCCCGAAAATATTTTCAAGACTCGGAATAATAAAGCAGAAATAAATTAATTTTCAAATCAAATAACAGATTCATGTCGGAATTCATCTCTAAAGAATAAAATAAATTGCTTACTCGATGACGGAAATTTTTGAACCTTTTTGGAGTCTTAAAAATTAAATAAATTTTAAATCGGAATGAAAACTAAAATTGTAAAAATAATATTTAAAAATCTCGGTCTTTACAATTGACTAACCCAAAATGACCCGAAATCCGGGTTCGAGTAAAACCCCGGTATACCCGAGACCCATTTTACCCGGAACCCGAAGTGACTCATCCCGAAATCGACCCGAATGACCCGTTTGACAGTTTAAGTAATCCTATTGACCATGGATAAAAATGGATAAAAGAGACGAGCAATGACATCTTTGGCTATTTTGCTAAATAATTTTGAGATGAGACTAGTTTAATAAAATAATCTTGTTTATTAGGCTATTTTTATAAGTATTTCATGAAAAACTAACGGCCGAAAAATATAAAATATTCGTTCAAGCATTTCGTCGAACAGGTGTGATCATAAGAGTCTGGGCGAAATCTACAGCAGAGATGCATTCGACTCTTTCTCCGTCTCCCATTTCCCTTTCACGATTCTTCAAATAGATAAGAAAACTTTGACAATGGACATCGTCTTTGTTGCCTGCCGACCGACGAACGTACAGAGGAAACAGAGAGAAGAAGATATTCACCTTCTTTCTCCTTCTCTCTGTCTCTCTGACAACCGTGTAGTTCAGCCATGGGAGATCGACGTTATTCGCAGATGGGATTGGTTGCACGACCGGAAACGTCGTCGTTGCAGATGCTGCGAAAAAGAACGGCTTCCATGAGGGACTCGCTGCAAACGAATCAGACAATTTCCGATAAGATCGTCTCCATCTTGGGCTCCTTTGACCACCGTCTTTCCTCCCTTGACTCTGCTATGCGCCCCATCCAGGTTTCTTTGTGAATTTTCTGTGATGCAATTTTGACATGGTTTGGGTGGTTGATTCTCTTGAGTTACTGAATTTGCTGTTCTCAGCAGTGTTTGTGATGTTGCAGTCTACAACGGATTCAATTCGTAAAGCTCATGGAAACATTGACAAGTGCTACAAGGTCGCAGGCCCCATCAGTGATCAATTTGAACTCATTCGTTTGGTTAGTGTTTGCTTTAATCAAGCATTCATAGCTGCTACAATCAAGTTTATACTGATGAAAGTTTATTCATGCTTGATTGCTTGAATCATACCGAGTGTCGCTCTTGTTGGACTATGATGTGTTCATTACTTCTCAGCTTCCATTGCATTTCCCTTCATGACTTCACATTATTCTAGAATCTAAACTAGAAGCAATCAAAGACCTTGACGTAGTTCTACTTGACTTGCCATTATGTTAGTTTCATCTTCCGTTCTTCAGATTCAAATTCAATGAAACCATAAATGCAGCAGGCTGAGGAAAAAATACTGAAGGGGCCACATGAGGATCTGGAAGGCTATCTTGAAGCAATTGATCAGATGAGGGGCATAGTAAAAATTTTCAACAATTACAAAACCTTCATGAACTTTGATGCAGCAATCAAACATGCAAATAGTTTTCTCGCTAAGTCTGTTACCAAGCTAGAGGAGGAATTCAGGCAACGTTTATCATCATATAGGTGAATCCAGATGATGTAATGAGATTTTGTTTTTGTGATATACCTTCATTTAAACAATTAACAGCAGTGCAGTGTGCATCCTTGTGCTTTTTCTTGGGCTCCATATAATCCAAGGTTTCCTCTTAGTAGTAAGCTAATTTTATGTAAAATGCATCAAATTTCTCTAGTCTGATCGAGTTCCCTTGAGTAGGGAAAAAGGAAAGTCATTGACTAATTTATTGTTGACTGTCAATCATTATTTTGGAAATCTATGTCTGACTTAGAGTTAATGATAACAAGTTTAACCACTATGAAGTAGATATGATAAAAATTACACTTTGAAGAAGTGTAAATGTTCTAAGCATGAAATTAATTTCCACAAGGGGTAGAGATCTTGGCATTGTTGATGTGGTCACATTCAATTGTCTTTCCTGATAAGCTGAGCTTTCATCACGTTCTACTTTATTTGTGCAGCCTACCCCTTGAGACGGACCGTGTTCTTGCATGCATCTCTGCTTCTCCATGGCTATCTTCAGATGTTCGTATCAACGCTAGCTGTAGCAACAATGGTGATTCTGAGCAACAAAGAAGAAGTGTACAAAATGCTATCTACACACCTCCGATTTTGGTACCTCCTCGAATCCTCCCTTTACTGCAAAGCTTAGCTGAGCAAATGTTCCAGGCTCGGTGTCATCACCAGTTACCCAAAATTTACAAGTAAGAACTTAAGGAATATATCACAATATATATGTGCTTATATTTGTAATATCTACATGGACAGAATATTATCCCAAGATATAGATATCATAAGATATGTCTAATAATGAAGGAATATGAGATAGCTACATTTGGAGGTAAAAGTTTGATTAGACAAATGGTAAACTCTATACCATTCTTGAGTTTACCCCATTCTTCTAAAGAGTAGTGTAGTTTACCCTCTAATTTACGTGCTGCCAACTAAAATGATACTAAAAGTTATTTTCACGCTGTATCAAATAATTAGTATAACCTATGGACGCACCGCCCTTGTATATCTACTATAATCCTTCTAAGTGGAAAATGAAAAATTTTCTGTTTGTTTGCATGCTCCAAGGGCATGCAGACTCTAGTATCAAATAATTAGTACGTTCCCTTCATGAAAACTTTTCAAAGCGTATTTGGCACAAACGTTTAAAGTAGCATTTGAGGTAGTGTTTAGCATTATAGATAGCGAAGGTGTTTGGCATTGTAGTTTAACATTCCAGCTAGTGGTTGAAGTAGCACTTTTCCATCACTGTTGAAGGAAACGTTAAGAACACTATCACTACCAATAACCAAACAACTATCGCGCCCACTTGACAAACGAAAAAAACCCTATCGCGCCCACTTGATTTAATTTGACCCAATTTAGCTTAATACTGTTCAATTACCCGCATCGACAAGGTAATAAATGAGGACTTGAATTCTCAACAATCGAAGATGAATAGAAAAAATAAATAACTTTATTTCAAATCATATTGAAGATGAATAGAAATTGATTAGAATAAACGTCTAACCGCACATCGATGGAAATGACATATTAATGCACCTTATAATTTATTAACTAAAAATAAACATGAGAATAAAAAGAGCGATCATAATAACCATCTGGCTGATCCTAGACGCTGCAAATAGTTAGTACAATCAACTATAGAGTCGTCGTATTGGGATAATATTGAAGAAGTTGTTGTCGCCGTTGATGAACTCGCCGCCTGATCCAAACCACGTATCGGATGCCAAGGAATATAATGTTTCTCAGTGAAGCCAAGAAAACAACAGCAAGAACGGCCCCTGTGCTTGTGCATTACGAGTAAGGTGGGTTGTGGAAGGAAGCGGCCATCCCCTTTGCATTTCATCATCCAACTCCCATAAGTAGCATCAAGCACATCTCTTGGGATGGAAATGTGGCTAGACATTTCCCAAAGAAAAAAATGGTTACCTGTGTTGTCAACCTCACACCACCTTTTGAGATGCATATCGAGCTTGTAGACCTTCGGATGAGCTATTTCTTTGGCAATATCTACCAGGAATGTAACCAAATACAAGTCACCGCATGACACAAACAATTGCTTCCATGACCCGTACCCATGATGATTGGTGGACAAAGAAGCTGCAACTAGGGTCATTTCCAATGAATCATAATCCATAAGGAAAGCTCTTCCCATTCTGTCAAGCGTACATAGTTGCCCTCTATAAACGGCAACGTCTTCAAAAATACCACTGCAGAAGTCGGTGTTCCAGCCCCAATTAGGGTCTTGGGACTCCCCTAGTCTCAACAAAGCCAAACTTCGCTCGTGCATAAGAACAACTGCACTAAGATCAGATGTCGGGGCATATCTTGCATCGAACCCACTCGCATTTGAAGTTATTAGAACGACCTTGCGTACTTCCAGGCCCATGTTACCAAAGTTCCACTTGCCTTTAACTCTTGTATTAAATGAAGAGAATCGCGGGATAGCACGGAAAATAGAAAAGCTCTTAGCAACAAAGGAGAGCCGAGAAAGTTGTTGCTCCAAATCCGATGACGTGTGCAATATAGTGGGTAAATCGAACTTGACTCCCTTGGGAACAAGGGCAAGAGGGCTGAATTTACCGCCTTGATCCAACTCCACAAACTTCACAAGCACTCGTTGGACGCTGCACGAACTGGCTAGCCCAACTGAGTAAATGTTGGTTTCGGTGATGAAGTAGGGCACATCATTAAAGATCGAAAATCGAGACTTATAGGCACAAGGTGGTCGCGGTACCCGAAGCGGGAAGCGGTCTGGAGAGGAAAGAGACAAACGCCATCGCTTACACACCGAACGAAAGCGTAAGACGTCGAGCCGACTCACAAGGCGTCTTCCTATATCATCCCACAATTCCAGAGGGAGTTCTTCCCAAACTACAACCCTGTCCATGTCTTCCTCTTCCTTTGATATCTCTTCACCTAATTACCATATATGTCATAAAATCATATCTCAAATAAACAAAATATATACACATGATTGATACGCATTTCAAGCAAAGTGTTCAGGATAGCTTTAGAGAGCACTTTCTTTGATAGAGAGGAAAAACACAACGACTAGTTGAAACACTACATGCACACTACCATGTTCAACACCGCTTCACGAACTAAAACTTTAAACACTCAACCGAACAACACACTATTAGGCTTTCTTGTATCCCTTTGGTGGATTGATAAATAACTCTCAAGCTCTAATGCACAATCAAATTATCACCAATTGACACGTACTCCCTCCGTAAAGCAAAACATGTCATTTTACCCAATTACATAAATTTTAAGGAAACTAAAAAATATACTATTATACTCTCATTTATTACACTACTTTTTGATTTTCTTGAAAACTACAACTAACATCCATTAATAATTGCAATGCGAATTGTGACAAATAAACTCCAAAGTATCTAAAAAATAACATCTTTTTTTTTAACAAGAATCCCTCCTTAAAACGACGTATTTATTTTAAAAAAAGGAGTATTTTCTTTGCAGAAATAAATTTATGTTGCTTCATTTCTTTTGCTTTCTTTTTTTTTAAGCTCAACTACATACCTCTAAGAAACGGATTCACTTTGCTCTCCTGCATTATGAATACATTATTCTTTTTAGGTTGATCCATGCACCTGAAGCAAATAAGAGACGAAGATAAAACATGTTATACATTGTTTAGCCGTGAAAATCACTTATATGAATGGTTTGTACATATGAGCTAGCTTTATGGACTGCATATATGATCCGTATTCCATAAATTTGTTGTTAGAATTGAAATATGTAATCTTATTTTTTTTTAATAAAAAAGGTACATTACATACTTACAGTAATATAATAAAGACATTATTATATCGAAACATATGAAATTCTAGCATATTAACATAGAGATGATGATGATGATTTCTTGCTAATAACATTCAAATAACGTTTTTCTTGGATATTGCCAAAACACATGAATAACAAAAATGGTGTTTAGGTTAGTATATTTAGAGACAACCAACAACATTTGATTAGAGAAGATGATACAAAAAATATTGAAGGAAGATAAGTTTATTATTATACACATACTATATGATAGCATGGTTGCCAAAAAAAAAAAAAACAGTATATGATAAGCATTTAAGCTAAATAATCATCATCCCGATTCCCAGGGGAACTAGGTACTTGATGTTTTCACTTGAAGGAATTACGAACAATTTCACAACAACATTACAATACACACAAAAATGGGTAAAAATCCAATAAGAGAAAATGTGAGACTAGTTAAACTTACCAAAACAAGACTTGCCTAGTAACAATGGCACCCACAACGAATGCACCGCCAGCGAAGACCAGACTCAGCACAGAACCGTTCGACCCAATACCACAAGGCTGGAGAGGAAATACAGGAAGGAATGTATAAACTATAAAGGGGCTCAATAGAAAGGGGAGGCAAATGACCTTGAATCAGATTTAATTAAAAAAAAAAAAAAAGTAACTTGCATTTACAAAGAATATGAAACGGTGAAAATAGTTACTATTACAATTTACAATTCAAAATCCAAAGTGGATATTTCAAACAAGGAAAAAAGAAAAGAAAGGGGAGTTAACTCTGAACAACTCACTGATCCAGTTGGAATAAACAGGGTAAAGAAGGGGAGTTAACTCTGAACAACTTACGGATCCAGAAGCCCTAATTAAGCAAAACATAAAAAAACCTAAAATTGGAATTGTTATAAGAAAAATTGAATTACCCTAAAAGAGTAAAAGATACTCTGCAAAGATGAAGAAACCTAAAATCAGAAGCCCTAATTAAGCAAAAACATAAAAAAAAAAAACGCAGTCGAATGCCAGAAGAAATGGTAGAAAGATGAAAAGTAAACCTTGGTGGGAGTTGGCGTCCTCCTGGAGTATGGGCATGGACTGCCTCCCTCCACCAGATTTGGGAGGGCCTCTTCTCCTGCTGCCGCCTTCCACAAATTGGGGATGCGAAACTCCATTTTTCGACCGCTGTGCACTGCACACAAATTCAAACCAATTTCTTTTCTTACACCGTTCCAAATTAAAACCCCTCTCAACTCAATTTCATGGTTCCAAATTCCAATTCAAGGCTCCAACAAATTTAACTTTATACTGTAAATCGAATCAAACTCGCATCATTACCAAAGTCGAAGACTTTTTCCCAATCGAATTTGTAAAAAGAATCTCAACCACGTTAAAGGCTACATAACAAAAACCAAAATTCAGATTCAGACTCTGTACCGTTAGAGAACTGCAGAATACCTATAGATAGGGTCTGCGGTGGTGGACGAGTGAGCGAGGCAACTAGGTGTCGGCGTTCACAGACAGCGAGCAGAGGGGCGCCGAGAGAGAGAGGTGTTTGATATTCTGAACAGAATCGAGTTAAGAACTGACGGTAAAAGTAAAATTAAATAAAAAAACAACACAACACAACACACACAAAAAGTATTTGTAATAATTAGAAAAAATGACCAAAAATAATACGAACTATAAACAATGAACCAAAAATAATACGAACTTTCAAAACTACCAATTCATATACAAACTATAACACATTAAACCAAAATTGATACAAAGTCGAAAATTCAGAAACTTTAAATTCATTTGGACTCAATATATAATTAATATTAAATTGTGGTCAAAATTGTAAATTTCATAATTTCATCATCTTCACCAAAGGCCCAATCTGTAGAATAGTGAAGGTATCGATGGCAGAGCGGCGATGGCGGAGGTGCGCTTGAGGTTGATGATGTTGATGCGACAAAGACCTGCACAACACTAAACACCCAACCACCAGCCAACTGCCAACTGGACGAGAGCCACCGGCGACGACAACGAACGGCGACAGGCGAGGCCGGATAACGGGAACGAGAAATTGGAGCCCGATCCGAGCGAAATCGATCAGATCCAAGGGTTTGGAAAAAAAATTTGGGCAAAGGGCTTTACGGGCCGTAAGAGTGTAAGCTCCATTGTTGAAGAGGTTAGGGGAAGGGAGGATTTTATTTAGATGAATATATTTTTTTTTAATTTTATAAAATTTCCCCAAACTTTCTAAGTAATTATAATTTGAGTCTAAAATAATTTATAGTTTGTGAATTTTAGACCTTGTATCAATTTTGGTTTAATGTGTTATATTTTGTATATGAATTGGTAGTTTTGAAAGTTCGTATTATTTTTGGTTCACCGTTGATAGTTCGTATTATTATCAGTCATTTTTCCTAATAATTATAGTGGTAAACAAGAGAATTAGATTGTTTGTACTTTAAATCGTATTTGATTTTTCTGATTTCTTACATTGATTCACAACATCCAAGATTCTCCTTTTATAGTGGAGATTTACACTCATAACCCAAAAATATCCCTAATTTTGGGGATATTTTACCACAAGGTGAAATATTCACCACATAATATTAAGGTGAAATATTCACCACATAATAAAAATATTACAACATTCCCCCTTGAATATTCACCTTATATCATGAATCTAAAGGGTTTTACACAAGTTTAATCTCATTATACGCATGGATGGTGCTGCCTCATTAAAAACCTTGTCAGGAAAAACTCAGTGGGATAAAAACCTGATCGAAGGAAAAAAGAGTGCAGCGCATATAATTCTCCCCCTGATTTTGACATGCTTAATGAGCTTCTCGAAGTCAACGCATTCCGATCTTGCGTACAAGTTGCTCGAACTTCTTGGGTGGTAATGACTTGGTGAATAAGTCGGCGAGGTTCTCATTTGATCGGATTTGCTGGACTTCAATTTTCCCTTTCTTCTCAAGTTCGTGAGTAGAGAAGAATTTTGTTGATATGTGCTTAGTCCGATCCCCTTTGATGTAGCCTCCTTTTACTTGAGTGACACATGCAGAGTTGTCTTCGTATATCACGGTTGGGCTACCTTTGATGGACTTGATTCCAGATTCCTTCTGTATGTAGCTTATCACCGATCTTAGCCACACACATTCTCTTCCTGCTTCATACAGTGCTATTAATTCGGCATGGTTTGACGATGTAGCAGTCAGAGTTTGCTTTGTTGATTTCCATGATATGGTTGTATCTCCATAAGTGAAGACATATCCATTTTGGGATTTAGCCTTGTGTGGGTCTGATAGATATCCTGCATCTGCATAACCAACAAGAGTGGTATTTGGGCAGTTCTAATAAAATAAACCAAGATCATGTATACTTCTAAGGTAACGGAACAAATGTTTGATTCCATTCAAATGTCTCCTTGTTGGAGCTGAGCTGTATCTTGACAACAAGTTTACAGCGAAGGCAATATCAGGCCTTGTATTGTTGGCTAGATACATCAAGGCACCAATAGCACTTAGGTATGGTGTTTCTAGGCCAAGTATTTCCTCATCATCTTCTCGAGGACGAAATGGGTCATCGTGTACATTTAGGGAACGAACAACCATGGGTGAGTTCAATGGATGAGCTTTATCCATGTTGAATCTCTTCAGAATTTTCTCTGTATAATTAGATCGATGGACAAAAATTACATTTCGTACATGCTCTATTTGTAAACCGAGACAAAACTTGGTTTTTCCAAGATCTTTCTTCTCAAATTCTTTCATTAAGTACTTAGTTGTACTTGCAATCTCATTCAAGGTTCCAACAATGTTTAAATCATCAACATATACGACAATGATGGCAAACCCTGATATGATTCATATCTTTTGATAAAGATACATGGACACCTTGAGTCATTTTTGTATCCTTCCTTCTGAAGGTATTCACTAAGACGATTGTACCACATTCTTCCAGATTGTTTCAATCCGTATAAAGATCTCCTCAACTTTATGGAGAACATTTCTCGAGGCTTTGATTTGCAAGATTCATGCATCTTTAGTCCTTCAGGGACCTTCATGTATATATCGGTGTCAAGTGACCCATACAGATATGCAGTCACGACATCCATTAAGCGCATTTGTAGCTTTTCAGCCACTGCCAGGCTAATTAAAAATCTCAAGGTAGTTGCATCAACTATCGGTGAATATGTATCTTCATAATCAATTCCTGGCATTTGTGAAAAACCTTGTGCTACAAGCCTTGCCTTATATCTTGCTACCTCATTTTTCTCATTTCGTTTCCTCACAAATTTGTAGTCAAGGATAATAATGTCATTCAACAAGAAGCTAGATTTGTTGCAAGTATCCTGAGAAAACATACAAGTTCTCGTTGGTGAAGCTTCTTAGGATATAATATTGTTTCTTCTCGATTTCATGGTTTTGAGATTTAACTGGAGTCCATGCATCTTGTTGTGATAGCTATCGTATGACCTTGGAAGAACTTTTCAAGGAGTTTGAAGGGGGAGAAAAAACTAGTCCAGATTTGGTGTCCGTGACTATGCGGATAATGCAGGCCCTCCAAGCTAATCTGGATGCAAAATCGAAGCAGTATAAAGACACTGCTTTATCACAAATATTTCTCATGAACAATATCCACTATATTGTAAAATCTATTCGTACGTACAATGTTACCACATCCTTTCAATGGCGATTTCTCTTCTTCTAGGCTATCTTTTTATACTTCCATTTGCTCTTACTTTCAGTTCTGAAGTCAAAAGTTTTTTGAGTGATGATTGGTTACAGAGACAAAGAAGGGTAGTACAATAGTATGCACATCAGTACAAAAGAATTGCATGGGCTAAGGTTTCTTCCAAGTCCTAACAATTTTTCCTGCCAATTTAAAATTTTATTTTTCTTTACTGACGGATATGGATTTCGTTTCTTGTATGCAAGCAAACCAATTACCTAAATGCTTGATGCTATGAATCAAAGATTGTCTCTCGTGTGTCGGTGCAGATTCTGCAGTGTATTTCTGCTCAGGGCTTGATTTCTAGCTCAGGGGGAGCAAGTCTTGCTGGCCCAGCTCCGGGTGATGGTATTGGAAACAGCAGTGGAGCCTCAAGATCAGTGGTTAAAGACAGGTTGCATTTTAGTTTCTGTTTCTGCTAATGGTTTAAAGGTTGTGAACGCATGATATGCTTCAACTGACAAGGGAACACATTCACAGGCTCAACGATTTCAACAAGATGTTTGAGGAGCTTCATCGACGGCACTCCCAGTGGACTGTGCCTAAACCTAAATTGCGCGAGTCCTTGAGGCTTGCAATTGCTGAAGTATTGCTTCCTGCTTACCGATCATTCATTGACCGATTCGGGTATGTATCACCTTGTCCATTGCATGACTTGAATGTGAGCGTTTTCCATGAAGATTAGAAACACTGGATTTTGGAAACCTTGAACCCCATGTCTTCAAGGGAAATGAAGCCAACCACCCATAAAATTCTAATAAAGGAAACACTTGAATATGTCAAATAGCTTATTGAACATTTAAGCATATGATGATGTACGTTCCCTTTATGAATTTTTTTCAAAGCGTATTTGGCACAAGTGTTTAAAGTAGCATTTGAGGTAGTGTTTAGCATTATAGATCGCGAAGGTGTTTGGCATTGTCGTTTAACATTCCAGCTAGTGGTTGAAGTAGCACTTTTCCATCACTAATCAAAGGGAATGTTTAGAACACTATTGCTACCAATAAGCACACGACTATAGCTCCCACTTGACAAACGAAACAAACCCTTAATCTCTATGATAGAGACTCTATCTCATGCCTGATGTGAAGATTCTGATAATATGATGGGTGATCTCTTAACGTTGTGACAACCGACAGGAAATGGCTGGGCAAGGGAGGCACACCCAGAAGTACATCAGGTACACACCCGAAGATCTGGGCCATATGTTGGGTGAGTTTTTCGAGGGGAAAACCTATATCAAACCAAAGAAGTAGAGCCCGAGATGACAAACAGGATGCGGTGATGATGTCCCCATACTTTTTTTGGCTTGATGAGTGGTGTATTAACTTCAACAATGTAAATGTTGATAAATCAATAAACTTAAGCAATGTTTTTCAGAAAATGGGTGTAAATACTTTGATAAGGTTTAAGCATAAAAGACATGGATGATGGTCACACATTATGTTAGACATCAATCTTCTTGTACTGGCTTTTGTGCCATCTTGAGATGTTAGATAGTGTGAGCTTTGCACAACACCGTGTTAATGTTTGATTAATTATAGGGTTAATTGCCAAAAAAACATTTTTCAAACTTTATTTATCAGTACTTCAAACTTTTATATCACTGACAGGGAATGAATTGGCATCCAATGGTATACAAATAAAGCTAATGACAGTATGACACTTTGTGGTTTTACCATCAAAAAGCTACCACAAAGAAGCTACTAAAGTCAAGAGGAATGTGAAAGGGGTTTGTCTTGTGAGTTTAGTAAAAAAAAAAGGAAAGGGGGCCAATAGATTCTCTGCTAATTTTATATTGTACTCCGTATAAATATATGAGTTTGTTTATGGTAAATAATGTTGAAAAAATATAATTTTTGGTAATTTGTTATATTATTTTTATATATACACATTACACTCTAGTAGCCTCTTTTTTCATTTGATGAACCTGTAACTTAATAAATCAAAATGCTCAAATCATCCACAAAGTGGCAAAATGCAATTAAAACAGATGGCCTATATATGAAAATAAAGTGACAAATGGAAAATAAACTAACAAATGGTCGTAAACTAGGAAGGAAATGTGGATCTCATTTCCCCTCCTCCCCATGTAAGACCAAGCACACACAATATGTTTCGAAGCCAACTTTAATGCCTTGTCAACCACGATACTCAGAATTGTGTTCATCAACCTCTTCTTCTCTAAGTGCTTGATCACATAGGGGCAATCTAACTCGATGATAAGATCGATTTGTCAAACCTTTGATACTTGTCAACTGAAGTGACCAAATGATTGCTCTAGCCTCCACAACTTTTGATGTTGAACTTCCTTGTATGGAATAAAAGGCATCAAAGCACACACCAAACCTGTCTCATCCCGAGCAACCACTCCCACCTTGCAGCCTCTCTCCTCACCGATGGAGGCATCCATATGTATTGATCTTCACAAAGCCAACCGGGGGAAGCTTCAATTCCATTTCGAGTTTTGGAAACCCAAAGTGATCCTAGAATGTTTCCTTGATGACTTCTCCAGCATGTTGACATCACGATCTAAGTGTAACACTCCAATTCAATGTAAAGCACATTCTAATGACATTAGTTTAGTTGGTAAGAATAACAAGACCTAACCAATAGGTCATGAGTTCGAATCCCTTCTCCCCATATTGTAATGGACCTAATGACTACCTATGAACCAAAAAAAGTAAAAAAAAAAGTTCTTTATTGCTCACCCAAATTTCTTCTTTTAAAATCAATTCCAACTAAAGATTGGACAGTTATTTAATCACAATGTACCCAATGTGACTAAGCACGTATGAATTATATTGTGTTAGTACAATTACTTGTTCATTTACTTTTATGACATATCTTATATCGTAACTAACAATGATTAAGTTTTACACATTGGGTTATATCATAAATATCATAAATTTAGTTTAAAATCGCTAACTTGTTAAAAAAAAATTTAGTGTATTTATTGTTATATAATTGTAGATTTCAAAACAAGAGTCAAACATTTCAACAAACTAAGTATATAGATTTAGTTAAGATGAGGAGTGAACAACAACTATGCTTTGCTACTTCACTATTAGTTAGGAGTATAGTTGGGGCCCTAAAAACGGTCTTATTGCAACACTCCATCTCAAATCAACTATAATAAGGATATTCGGAGTAATTTATAAGTAATTTATAGGTGTTTTGTCTTGATGAGTTTAGTTTTCTTTGATTGTAGATCTACTTGGATTTTCCTGTTGGACAGGATATTGATTTTAATGTTGTCGTTGTGTATCTGGAGAGCAAGAGTGCAAGTGTGCAACTGAATATCTAATCTACTTTAATGAGACTGTCATGGTTAGGGAGCTGATACAAGTCAGAACAATTGTCATTTTCTTTAGTAAAAAGCGAAATAATTGCTTACTCAATCATAATATAGTTGTTTTATGATTGCAGAATTCATAATATGACCAAAACATTCAACATGCTATGTAGATTGATTTATTTTAATTGATGAGAAAGGGACGACTATGTTTTGCTACTTCACTACTGGTTAGGAGGGTAGTTGGAGCCCTAGAAATGATGTTATCCCAAGCTTGGCTTTTTGGTTTTTGTGGCTTCCGTTCTTGTCCTCGAGCTTATGATACAGACACTCATACTTGAAAACAGAGTTCATTACTTGAGCCTTCACCTCAAGAATTTTAAAGTTACAGAAGAAGATCATGGAGCTGAGTTCAAAACTTGGAAAAGGGTCAAAGGAATCAGAAGGAAGGGGATGAGTTCCAATGACCCTAGAAAAAAAGAGTTGATAAAGCAGATGAGAATGCAGTAGTCAAGGCTATTACCAGCACCATAGTTGCTCTCCGTTCTTATGCAGCTCGGCTAGGCTCATAGGTGCTCAAACTTTTATATCAACATTTGGGTTATGTACATGTGGTCACGGAGTATTGTTAAGCGACTTACCAAACTACATTATTTTTATTTATCATATTTTATACAAGTCATTATTGTCTCATACCTTTTAAGTTTTTCTCATTTCCACACTAATGTCCCATCCCCTGCCCTCTCTCTCAATAATAATATAGAGCTTTTGTTTTATAATTGTATATTTCAAAACAAAGATCAAACATTTCAAAAAACTAGGTATATAGATTTAGTTAAGATGAGGAGTGAACAAGAACTATGCTTTGCTACTTCACTATTGGTTAGGAGTGTAGTTAGGGCTCTAAAAATGGTCGTATTGTAACACCCCATCTCAAATCAACTCTAGTAAGGATGTCCGGAGTAATTTATAAGTAATTTATAAGTGTTTTGTCTTGATGAGTTTAGTTTTCTTTGATTGTAGATTTGCTTGGATTTTCTTGTTGGACAGGATATTGATTTTAATGTTGTTGTTGTGTATCTAGAGAGCAAGAGTGCAATTGAATGTCTAATCTACTTTAATGAGACTGTCATGGTTAGGGAGCTGATACAAGTGAGGACAACTGTCATTTTCTTTAGTAAAATCGAAATAAATTGCTTACTCGATAATAATATAGTTGTTTTATGATTGCAGAATTCAGAACAAGGCCCAAACATTCAACAAGCTATGTATATTGATTTATTTTAAACGATGAGGAAGGGATGACTATGTTTTGCTACTTCACAACTGGTTAGGAGGGTAGCTTGAGCCCTAGAAAGGGTGTTATCCCAAACTTGGTTTTTTAGAGTTTTTGTGGCTTCCGTTCTCGTCCTCGGACTTATGATACAGACACTCATTCTTGAAAACAGAGTTCATTACTGGAGTCTTCACCTCAAGAACTTAAAGTTATAAAAGAAGATTATGGAGCTGAGTTCAAAAGTTGGAAAAGGGTCAAAAGGAACGGGAAGGAAGGGGATGAGTTCCAATGACCCTAGAAAAAGGAGTTGATAAAGCAGACGAGAATGCAGTAGTCAAGGATATTACCATCATTGTAGTTGTTCTCCCTTCTTTTGCAGCTCGGCTAGGCTCATAGGTGTTCAAACTTTGATATTAACATTTTGTTTACGTACAATTGGTCACGGAGTATTATTGAGCGACTTACCAAACTACATTATTTTTATTTATCATATTTTATACAAGTCATTATTCTCTCATAACTTTCAAGTTATTTCTCATGTCCGCACTAATGTCTCATCCCCTGACCCACTCTCTCAATCCTATTATAGAGCTTTTATTTTATAATTGCATATTTCAAAACATGGCTCAAATATTTCAACAACGTATATGGATTTAGTTAAGATGAGTAGGGAACAACAACTATGTTTTGCCAATTCTCAGATTGACTATAATAAGGATTTTCAGAGTAATTTATAAGTAATTTATAGGTGTTTTATCTTGATGAATTTAGTTTTATTTGATTGCAGATCTGCTTGGATTTTCCTATTGAACAGGATATTGATTTTAATGTTGTTGCTGCATATATGAAGAGTAAGAGTGATGTTGAATGTCTAATCTACTTTAATGAGACTGTCATGGTTAGGGAGCTGATACAAGTTAGAGAAATTGTCCTTTTCTATATTGAAAGGCAAAATAATTGCTTACTTAATTATAATATAGTTGTTTTTGTATGATTCATCCCAAGCTTGGATTTTTGGAGTTTTTGTGGCTTTCGTTCTCGTCCTTGGGCTTATGATACAGACACTAATCCTTAAGATAAAAACATCCTTATTACTTGTAAATTACTCCGAACATCCTTACTCCGAACATTCTTATTATAGTCATCCGCTTCCTTCCTGTTCTTTTGACCATTTACCAACTTTTGAACTCAACACCATTATCTTCTTCTCCTATCTCAGATTGAGTATAATAAAGATTTTCGGAGTAATTTACAAGTAATTTAATATATTTTTATCTTAATGCAGTTGTGAACGCTATTACGAGAATTGCAGTTGCTCTTTCCCCTTTTGCAGGACGGCTAGGCTCTTGGGCTCTCAAAATAATTGGGCGTTAAGGGGTTGGTAGTAGTAGGCTTATCATATTGGTGCTAGTTGATTTGTTCACTTAAGAATTGAATCGAGTCAAATTGTTTTTGTTCCTAAAGCTACAAGGCCCAAATATTCAACATGCTATGTATATTGATTTATTTTAAATGATGAGAGAGGGACGACTATGTTTTTCTACTTTACTAATAGCTGGAGCCTTAGAAAAGGTGCTATCCCAAGCTTGGCTTTTTGGAGTTTTTGTGGCTTTCGTTCTCGTCCATGGGCTTATGATACAGACACTCATGCTTAAAAACAGAGTTCATTACCAGAGCCTTCACCTCAAGAATTTAAAGTTACATAAGAAGATCAAGGAGCTGAGTTCAAAAGTTGAAAAAGGGTCATAGGAAGGGAATGAGTTTCAATGACCCTAGAAAAAGGATTGAAAAAACAGACGAGAATGTAGTAGTCAAGGCCATTACCAGCATCGTAGTTGCTCTTCTTTCTTATGCAGCTCAGCTAGACTCATATGTGCTCAAACTTTAATATCAACATTTTTGTCTACATGGGGTCACGGAGTATTATTGAGCAACTTACCAAACTACATTATTTTTATTTATCATATTTTATACAAGCCTTTATTGTCTCATACCTTTCAAGTTATTTCTCATGTCCACACTAATGTCCCATCCCCTGCCCCCTTTCTCAATCCTAATATAGAGCTTTTGTTTTATAATTGTATATTTCAAAACAAGGCTCAAACATTTCAACAAACTACGTATATAGATTTAGTTAAGATGAGGAGGGAACAACAGCTATGCTTTGCTAATTCACTATTGGTTAGGAGTGTAATTGGTCCCTAAAAAGGGTCTTATTGTAACACCATATCTCAGATTGACTATAATAAGGATGTTCGGAGTAATTTATAAGTAATTTAACATGTTTTATCTTAATGTAATTGTGAACGCTATTACGAGGATTACAGTTGCTCTCTCCCTTTTGCAGCACGGCTAGGCTCTTGGGCCCTCAAAATGGTTGGGCGTTAAGGGGTTGGTAGCAGTAGGCTTATCATCTTGGTGCTAGTTGATTTGGTCACTTGAGAATTGAATTGAGTCAAATTGTTTTTGTTCCTACAACTACAACCGGTGATTTAGTCATATTATTAATACTAGTCACTCTCACTTTATCGCAAATAACTTTATTTCCAATCATATCCACTCTAGTCTTTACAGTATATTCATTTAATTGATTGCCAAATGGAACTGAACCAAAATAGATCCAATGTGACCCAATTTAGCTTAGTACTAGTTCAGTTACTACATCAATGATGTAATGAATGATGGACTTGAATTCTCGACAATAGAAGATCAATAGAAAAAAGAAATAACTTTATTTACAATCATATAGACGATGAATAGAATTGATTAAAATAAACGTCTAACCGCACATCGATGGAGATGACATACTAGTGCACCTTAATTTATTAACTAAAAATAAACATCTATAGATATATAAAAGCGGCAATGGTGCCAAAAGTTGAGTTATCATTATGCCCCCATCTTAGGCTAATGATTTCATTATTACTAAATTGCCACTAGATGTATTGCAGTTACGCTTCTCGTCGCCTCTCTCAACTCCCTTCTCTCGCTCTTCTCTGGCTTACTCACACAGCTCTCTGAAACTCCGCTTGCTTTTTTCCGCTCTCTCACCAACACCCTTCTCCATCAGTCTTTCAATTTCTCCGATGATAGGTGCCTCCCTATTCAACTCTCAAAGGGGAACCCCTCAAATTGAATTGTGCAACAACCATTCTCTTTCAACGAAGAACAAATACAATCACCTACTATTTAGTAAACGAAGTCGCCCAAGAGAGGACGACCCTAACAGATATGTGATTTTGAATGGGGATTTTGATTTGAAACCCTAACACATTGAGAAATTCGGGTCCGAATTTTGGTGTCAAACCGTAACTCCATTAAAGAGAGGGGCGATATATGCTGGGACTCAAACCGTCATTGAAGAGAGGTTAGCTCTCATTCTCTATCTCTATTCTACCTCTTTTTATGGCATTTTGTGGTTTTCAATTTATGGAAGGTCGAGTTGGGGTCCTTGGGGAGAATGGGGTGAATGAGGTTGAAATTGTTTGAATGTACAAACCCTAACCCTATGGGTGCTGGGCGGTTTGGGGATAAGGGTAGGGAATCGCCATTGATGCTTAGTTGAAAATGAAATTGAAGGTCCAAATAGGGTAGAAAGGAATTTGTCTAGTTGTGTCACGAGTTTAATGTTATATGTAGTGACAGAAAAATTATTTTGGCTGGCAAGAAATATGGATATACTGGCAAGGATTATTGCTAAAATGGGTATTAAGTGAACACCTTATATGACAGATTAAGGGCCCTATGCGAAAAATGAAAGGAAAAAATGTCGCGACGCCGTCGAGCAAGAAGGTATTATGTGAACACTTCTCTGATAGATTAATGCCCCTATTTTTGTGTTGTTGATGTTAATCGTGTCGTGTGATATCCTTCTGGACTTAAGTTGTTATGGACTCATTTCGTTTGGGTTTAATGTTCAATATCCTTCCGCTGGGAAGTTTCTGAGATAGATAAGATATGTTAGGGGTTATTCTTTTATTGGCTTAGACATCGATTTAATTGGCAAGGAAAAATCATTTACTGGCTAGTAAGCGAAAATCACGAACATTCGTCTTTTGCATCGTCGACATTCTATTGTGATTTTGTGGTTTGTATTTCATAATGTTGTGAATGAAGCTGCAAAAGTAGTCCAACACAAACAAAAGATATAACCAATTGGACTGTTTGTTGTGAATGAAGCTGCCAGTTTTGTCACCCTTACATAACTCTAAAGTTTTAAGAAAATGTGTAACCAATTTGACGAGTACCCTAACTTCAAAATAGCAGATATAAGTCCAATACAAACAACAGCAGTAAAGTGCCAGACCAGATAAACGAATATCACTACGTCTTCAACGAGGCGCACGACCATCCTTTGACATATATTCCTGCTGATATCCCCTGGCAGGAGGATTCCCTCTATGATAAGGAGGAGAATTTCTTCATCAATAGTTGGAGCAGCTTCCCCTAGACCTAATACCAACTCTCACACTTCTTCAAGGTCTTGAGTTGCCGCTCAAGAAAGTAGTGAATGAGGGTGCAACAGTAGGGGACGTTATTCCCAATCATCACAATGCCTCCAAGCCTGCTTTCCTTCAACATCTTCCAGTCTAGCAGTGAGGCCTTCGTCCATGCGATCCAGGAGGGCCAACTTGGAGAAGTGGTTGAACCTCCCTCTGAAGTACTTCTCCGGGGGGAGCTAATGTCGACTGCACATATATCCCACTTCACGATTAACATCACCAACACAAATACAGGACATCACTAATCTACAATATACAAGTATTTACCTTTTCGCTCGAGGGTGTGTAGACCTTCCGTTCTTTAATTATAGGCATGGCTCCGGGGGGTTTCAAACCTATGACGAAATTGTACAACTTAGTATCAGGTTGGTAACACTAGTGCCAGTAAAGAAAACATTCATGCCAGTAATTCCATAAATCGTGCAAGTAAAAAAGGTATGTCTGCCATTACACAAAACATTATACGATCATCTACAAGCCCCAAAGGAGACTCTTGAAATATATACTCAAATGCTCATCTCACAACAATGTAGATTGCAGGAAATGACATAAATCTACAACTAATTTGGCACCTTACTTCACAACATAAATGTAAGAAAATTTTGCACCCAATTTCTAAAGGTCAGATGCTCATATGACAACAGTGCAGAATGCAACAATGAACACAATCTATGACCACTTTTGCAGCTTCATTCACAACAATATAAAATACAAACCACAAAATCACAATAATCTACAACTATAACCTCTAATTGGTAACAGCAGTGCCAATAACAGTAAAAATTTGGCCAGTAATGTCACAATTCAGACCAGTAATTATAAATTGCCTGCCATGACATAAATGAATAAAATTTGTCTCTTGATAGAGATGCTCATATAACCAAACAGCTCTATTTCAACCTTATCTCTGTCGAATAAGCGTTTCAATTCCATTCTACCCTATTTCGACCTTCAATTTCATCCTTCAATGGTGATTTCCCAACTATATCACCAAACCGCCCAACACCACAAGATTAGGGTTTTTTCATCATCTCCCCCCATTCTCCCCAACGTCCCCACTCCGAGATTCAAGAAATTCAACACTCCAAACAACTTTTTCAAGAGAAGAGATCGAGGATGACGACTTACTTGATTTCGCATGAGGGGTTCTTCTTCAAAAGTGTTGGAACTGTTGTTCTCTTTGTTCTCCCTTTTCGATTCGCCTAGTCCACTTATCTTTCTCTCTCTGTTGTGGTTTCAAGGGCACCCTCGCTACTCCTTCAACGATGTTTACCCGGCTTCAATGAAGGTGCTTCAATGGCGGTTTCCCTCTTTCAATGGCGGTTTCCACTTCTCTTTCTCTCTCTGTTGTTCTCTTCGTTACCCGGATTTGCAAGTCTTTGCCACTGGTTATTTTTGCAAAATTTTGGACCCTTTTGCCACTTTTGCAAATTTGGGCCGAGGGAGTTAATTTTGCAAAGGTCCATCTTTTTTGGTATATTCCATGCCATTTCTTCAAAATATGATAAGCATTTAAGCTAAATAATCATCATCCCAATTCCAAGGGGAACTAGGTACTCGATGTTTTCACTTGAAGGAATTATGAACAATTTCACAACATTACAATACACACAAAATGGATAAAAATCCAACAAGAGAAAATGTGAGACTAGTTAAACTTACCAAAACAAGACCTGTCTAGTAACAATCGCACCCACAACGAATGCACCGCCAGCGAAAACCAGACTCAGCACATAACCGTTCGACCCAATACCATAAGGCTGGAGACTTGGAGAGGAATAATAGGAAAGAATGTATAAACTATAAAGGGGCTCAATAGAAAGGGGAGGCAAATTGACCTTCAATCAGATTAATTTTTTTTTTTTGTAAAGTAACTTGCATTAACAAAAATATAAAACAAGGTCATATATATAATAAAAGGAAGGAATTGGAATTGTAATTACCACCCAAAAAAAAAATTTAATATACCCCTCTATTCAAAAAGAGTGAGGCTAGTGACATGATCTCGAAACGATTATTGATAAGATAACATCCGTATAATTGCACAATAAGTCCTTTTCAATCTTAGATAATATTTATCCACTTTTCTCGCACTACTTGAAAATTCATAGGGGGTATTAATATACCTATGTAAAGTTTAAACCAATAATTTTTGTCTTGTAACCGAAACTACACCAAACTCAAGGATACTTGGCAAAACATTCAAACTTCATGATACTAGCTTGTTGCACTGTACTCTTTTTTTAAAATATGCAAACGTCGGGATGTTTACCTTAGACTACCAAATTCGATGTAACTTGGAAGTGTATGAGCATTACGAGTACCTGCTTTCCCAATTAGTCGAAAACTTCACATGACATCTCAAATCAAATCTAGGAAAGACAATAAATAAAAGCAGGAAGTTTATTCAATATGACCAAGGAGATGGTAAAACTCAAAATGAATACAACACAATCGCATACACTAGCAAAGTTTGCAAACTACCTAACCATGTCCACCTCCAAACAAGAAAAACACTTTGCAGATTTGTTTGGATAATCACAGATTAATGCACAGCACAACACACGTTTTGTAAGCTACATGGAAAATTGTACAAAGTTGATGAGTAACATCAACTATTTATTATATCGAATGGGGTTGATGAGCGCCATTTGTAGTATAATCGAGCGACGGGCATGCTCTAGAAACTAATTTCACACGGCGCGTGGAAAGTTCTCCCACGACAAATGGGTTCGAGGTTTTCCCCCATGTATGAGCAAAGTGGTGATACTTCCACACCTGGATTTTGACATCAAAATGGTGAAATGTGGCTAAGTATCACAATGTAGCGACATAGAAAAGGTTGATGAATGCAAATTGTTGAGGTTGAGTAGTTTACCAGTGGCATAAAGTGGCACCGAGTGTGTTATGAAGCCTCCAGCAGCACAGACCCATCGAGCATGCAGACGAAGAAGCAGTAGTCTAGCACTGTCTGGTGTGTCGAAATTCGCACCATTCGCATTTTTCACTGGTGCAAATTCTTCCTCACGAAGGACCTGTTATTTAGAATCTCATAAATCAGCATCAATAAACCGAGTTCTCTGTTTAAGATGAAAGTTACACGAGAGAAAGAGAGGAACCTCGAATAGTGCAGTAGAGGGAGCGTAGGTGAAAGCATCGAAAACAAATTGCTCTAACTTTAGTCCCAAGGTAAATCCATTGACTGAAGAAATTTTCTTCTCTGCCAAATGGTAACTACAGCAAATTTGTGAATTAGGATTATTTTTTATTGACATTGGGAGAAGGCAGATAAGATTTGAAGGATCAAGCTAAGAGTGCAGATGCCTGGATGAACAGATATATCCTACTTACATGCTATCTTTCTCCAGGCCAGTTGCTACTTGATTCAGAAAATCCAAAGTGAACATATGTAAGCAAACCTGCAATTTTACAAAAGTAAACACCATCAAATCTCAACAGTTGAGGAAACAAATTGTTTTACAGCAAACTGGCAGCATATATCTATAAAATATAGATTTAGCTTGAAGAAACCAACTGTTTTACCCCTATGTCAGTCAGTAGAAGTTGGAAGTATATTTGATTACTATCAAAAGAAACTTTGTGATTACGGCACATAAGCGAGGCATAACTACATCCTCTATGAGTACATTCAGAATCAAAGTTGAATATGAAGGAAATTCATCCTTTTTCAGGCAACACAAGGATCCATAGTTTCCTAGATTATAATAGATATATTATATTTTACTCAGCAGAAACCCAACAAAAGCCCCAATAGACAGGAGCGAATATCCATACTTTATAGTAAATCATAAGATTGCACCAGGAAGAACTCAACCGTTTCGGTACACTTTTCCATTTTGAATTGTCAGCATTTAAAAATTTTCTAAACTAAGGACAGATTCTTGAAAACAACATTTGTGTTTTTTAGTTTGAATCGACAGTTTAGAAAATTAACAAATCAATATAGAAATAATAACTTTAAACCAATTGTCCTAGTAGTAATAAACAACTTTAAGATATTTTAATCCTTCAATTAAAAAAAAGATATTCTAAACCCAAAATACAAAAAAAATCCTGTAATACCAAATGAGCTTAAGTTAATAAAAACCAAAAGATAATATAGGTCACAGACCTCCTTAACTAATCTGTAAAATAGTATTCCCTCATTCAGGCTACAAAGATAACATAATTCTAAGGAAAGGGACAAACAAGTGCATAAAAAGCTAGAAAGAGGGAAAATGAAATACATTACTCCAACAATAACGAAGCCGTCCAGTTTGCTGGTTGATTGCACTAGCCAGTGATGAATCTAGCTCACTGTATTCAACCACAGCCAATGGTCCACCTTTGCCTCGCCGAACAAATACACCTACATTTTCTTGAGGATACGCCTGCAAATCAAATTATCATATTTTTCCATTACTTATTCGAAAAATATCTAGTTGCCTGAAAAATAAAGACTGCTGGGAATTTCAATAGTTCAAACTTCAAATCATCTTTATACGATTCCTAGCCTTAATCATGTAGGAGAAAACATCAACTCTATCCAAAATACTTGCAGTGTGAAAAAAGTTCCAAGGACAAAACACTCATTTCATCAGTTCAGTGTGAAACATTGAAGGACTGTTCATTGAACAGTCCTTAGTGTTCATGTTAAAAATGACCATTTAAAGGTCCATTAGTTTAGTAAATTTTGCCACATGAGTACTTTCCTTTCATTATGAAAGAATGTCATAACGTGAAAAGGTATGTGGTTCTTCTCAGGCATGGGTAATCCATTTCCACCCTCAAGATACAACATATCCTCAAAGTTTAATTTTAAGTAAACGTGCATAGATGCGAATACAGTACCTTACGGACAACTTTTGCAGCAGCTGAAACACTTTTATCAATGAAGTAACCCAAGAAAGTTGGATCAGCAACCCGAACCTGTTATCACAAATGAAGAGGAGACATATAAAAGGCAAAAATAAACATAGTTGAGTAGAAGGATATCAAGCTCAAAGGATGACACCAAAAATAAAATGATCTAACTTACAAGAGCATTATCAACACCATAGCAATCAATATATTTGATCCCTCTTGAAGCCATATCTTCTAACAGCTTTGAAGATTTTAAGGCTAAGCAAATAACACTTAAATCAGTTATTGACAAAGGTAAGTGCATAGTGTATGTCATGGAAATGATGGAACTATAGAACCAAGAGTTACCTGTGTAAACTCCTCCATTTCCATCAGGAGACTTTGCTACCTTCCGTACATAAAACAATCAAGAATTCAGGGATAAAAGATTGAGAAGTTATCTATAATGTTAACTTGACATCTTGATAAACCTTTAGCCAAACATGTTAAACATTGGTAAGGAGGATATGGAGACAGCATAATCTTCCCCGAGACAAATTGAAACAATCTCGATGGGATACACAAATAAAAAGTTCATTTTGACATTTGTTTTCTTACACAATAGCCATAGAAGGAAAATGCTGAAGTATGAAGAAAATTGCCAATACAATAAACCAACTTCTTGGATTTTTAATGAACTCCAAGTTAATCCAATGCCAATGAGAGTGCTAAAGGGAAAGTGGAACAGCACACTCCAGGAAAATACCATGTAGACAGTAGAATAAACAAACTTTAGCAAAAGGACAAAGGGACGTTAGGATTCAAATATCTAGGCTGGTTCAAATAGGCATTTAGGGAGAGCAGGGGGAATCATCAATGTCACATGGCCGTTAGTGGGTTAGATGACATACCAACTTAGTATGAAAAAGGAGGATTACCTGGTAGTTTATTATGCAGTTTATGAGAGTTTTAAGGCAATAGAATGTTTGGACTTTGAGAGCTCTTGCTCTTCAATGGTGGCTCATTAGTTTCATCTAACTTGAGTTGTCCCTTACAAATTATATCCTATTGGGAATTATATAGTATTAGTTCTAATCTGAGTATTCATTCCTTCTTCTGTTGAATTTCCTTCTCACTCAAACAAGGGAATCCAATTCCAAACACACAAAAACAGCTAAAGCTTCATCAAGTTTCAGCAATCAATGGCACTTTCTACATGCAATATATTTCTATTTAACGGACATTATTTAATTTTTAACATAACCACAAAGCTTCACATTTACTGCAAATTGCAATATCTAGAGTTGCATATGTTACTATAATGCTAAATAAGTGGAAATATATTGCTGATTCATTCTTTCCAAAATTTTATAAATTTTCTCCCTGACAAGTGCTTAAAGAATATAAATCTTTAGATGATTCACGCAGTTTACAACGAGAAAAACAGAACCTACTTTGTATGGGGTCTCCATGATAAATCTTCCATCTTTCGACAAACAAGGTATTGTCCCCTGCTGGAAGAAGGTTACCTGAATGGAACAGAAACAAAATTCACTATAAAAGACAATTCCACATATCCAGGGCAGAAAACAAACACAGAGCCACAACGCATATATAATTACTTGATCAGCCTCTAGGCCAAAATACTTGTGGCCTTCAAAGTATTTTCGTGTGGTTTCATCGGTAAATGGGCTAGTCATTATGTACCAGTGAATTGGGACAACAGTTGAGGAAGCTATAGAAAAAAAAACAATAAAAAGTGAGTCTAAAACATTAAATGAGGAGAATATTTATAAATATAAAAATAAAGCATCTTACTATCATCCACTGCTTGAGCTGCTAATTTTTGCATACACAGTATTCGTTCAGCTTGAAGTTGAAAGAGTGACTTTCTAGATGGAAGTCCAATGTCTGAAGAAGTAGATTTAAAAAAAAAAAGTAAATATTGATAACTTCACCAGAAAAAAAATGAGAGAAGATGTCAGCATACAAGATAAACACAGAAGTGGAAAAGAGAAACAACATCAACCCAGTGAATCCCACAGAAGCGGGGTCTGGGGGTCTACAACTACCCCCTCAAAGGCCAAAAGCAGCAACTTCAGTTCCTAGCTATATTAATGCAGAAATTTCCCCCGAGCAAAGTCTGCTGTTCTAATTTTTAATTTTCTAAACCAATATGGTGTCAATGTAGCAGCAACTTAGTAACAATATACATTGGAACAGTCACTTACCGAAGCAACCCTTCGGATCTGAGCTTCCAAGTCGGGTTCCCTGGCATTCAAAGATCAGTTAAAACAACTAAGAAAAATAGTAATTAGAGTGATATACAATAGGTTCAGTTCAAGAGAGAACGCATTATACTTACAGACATTGATTTCAAATGAAACAGGCAGCAAAACATAACTAAATTTCCTTCGAACATAGATTATAGACTACTGCTTGGAAACTCTAGACCACAAAAATCTAGAAAAACAAGAAGGAAAGTTTTTTTTTTTTTGGGGGGGGGGGGGGAGGGGGAATTTCAGGGACAAAGTTACATGCATCAAAAAGCCTTTGGCACCAAATATGGTTATGGCTATGGTTTTGGTTCTGGTTTGTCATAGTATAAGCATATATTAAGTTTGCCAAAATGATCAAATTAAAATTAAAGACATGATGTTCAACTTGAGAATGAATTATATGATATCTGAATATCATTGCATTATTTATGAAGTCATCATTTTCAGCAGGACTCCTTGGCTCCAAAGAAATGAATGCACCATGACATGCACCATCCACAATTCACAAAAGAAGCGCTTTTGTTTTTTGGACTTCAAAAGAATGTACAGTTGACAGATTTGGTTTATTAGAATGATAATAAATTCTTTTAACGACAACTTCAAGCCTTCAAGTAAGATGTAATCATGTAACTAGGACAAACATGTCATAGGTTTCAACAGCATTATAATGTGACTGTTCATATAACCAAAACAATAACGTAGAAGAGAGATAACAGTGGCGAGCAAAATGAGCACTTCAAGTATCTCCGGACTTGCATAAAACAGTCAAGAATACAAGTCAAATCTTCAGAATTAAAATGGTATATGAATTATGGTTGGCAACTGTAAAGCTTGAGGTATTTCAACTTGATGAATGTTTACCGTGTGTAGGAAAAACTTGATGCTTAATTAAGTTATTTCAATTCTTTTTTTGCCTTCTATTTGGTCATAAAACACTTCCCTTTCCAGCTCAACGATTTAGGAGGATAAGATAACATGGGACCTTTGGTAGTTCCGATTCAACCAAATTTGACAAGGATGAAAATGTTGAAAGGTGCAAATGGCAAAAGAATGATATGGATTGAAAACCAATTCCTCACTAATTCATTTAGGGAATCCCCGCACAGTATATTTTTAGTAAGGAAGAAGTGCATAATCTGTAGGATGGTTAATTGATCAAAAGTACAGACTGTAGACTTCTAAATAACACATCATTTTCTTCATAAAAAATAAAGGGGGTGATATAGATCAAGTGTGAATTATCAATTTACCATGGAACTTGAACAGATCAGTGATATAGATCATGTTAGTAAGCCTTCTGGTAGACCCATGTCAATTATGTCTAATGATGGTTACAGCATACTTGACAACTCTACTTCCCTGATGGGCTTGTAAAAGAGAATGTAATTTACCAACTTTCCTAATTTCATCATTGAGTACAAATTTCCCATTTCAATGATCCAATTGATATCTACTGAGCATAAAAATACATGGGAACAAAAAGATAGACATTATTAGAGAACCCAAAAGTAGGAAGCACCCATAAAAAAGCAACCCTATTTCTTTTTAATAAAAAAAAGTGTCACTGTAAAAATAAAAAGTCGGAAAAATAAGCAATCTTTATAGCAAGGATGCATAACCTCTCTTGTGTTACAGGAGATCCTTTCTCCTCTCACAGGGATACAAATCTTTTCCTTTATTTTTTTTATGGAATGGAGGCACAAATCTGCTAAATATAATATTGTGACAATAGTATTGAACTAATGGTGGTGATAATGATTACACTACAGTAATAAAAAGATCAAGGTATAATACTAGTAATCTAGTATATCATTTCAGAATCATATACCTGGCCGCCAGATAAAAGTAGGACAGCCAACTTCCCGTCGTGGATCGCCTTCAACCCCATCTTCCACCATCGCTCTCTTTCCTCGACCGTTCTCACATCCACAGTGGACACCATTCCCTCCGGTACTGGCTCTATTGCTGCCACCGGCAGCGCTTTTGCCGACAAAAAAAGAATAAAGGGAAAAGTGAATCAAAAGATCCAAAACTATTAATGAAAAAATTGAAGTTTAATTAAGCATAAATCAAATCAATTAACATCAGGATTAGAGAACCGGAGGTCACCTTGAGATCGAAGTGAGCATCGGATGATCCGATCGATCCTGGGAAGATCTAAGTTCTGCAAACCAATCAACAAGATTGTGAGCCTCCAATCGCGAAAGCCACAGCTAAAACTAAGCAAATTCCGTCAAAGAGAACAGAAATTTCCGAAAAGGCGAGCGAGATCGATGAAATCAAATCCAAATTAAACAACAATGAGCAATCAAATTCGTCAAATTAAACAACAAAATGCACCGGAATTCGTCAATCACCTCGATATCCTTAATAAGAAGTTCGCGTTCCTCCGGGGAGAGCTCATCCCAAAGAGCGAAAACGTCCTCCTGGCCGTAGTCTTTGAGCCTCTCGAGAAGCGCTTGCGGCGGCGAATGCGAAAGTATCTGCGCCGCCCCGTTGCCGTCTGCCGCAACCTCCACTGGCTCCCTCATCTCTTGTCCTCTGTGAGAGATCTTGTTCCGATGAGGAATCGGCGCTGTCGGTGGCGGTGGTTGGGAAATCGGAAGCCGAAAGTGGTAGGGGGAGAGAGAGAGAACGATGGAAGAAGTAGGAAGCAAGGAAGGAGAAAGAGGAGAGGATATAGATACAGTTTTCGCCTACTGTAACAGCCTAACTGATATACGGAGTAATATTTTTTTCTTTCTAATTACATAAAAAAAAAACTCATAATTTCATTTTATTTTATTTTCTAATCCATACTCTGAAATCTGAATCATATCTTAATTATTCGTTTATTATTATAATTATTAATGGATTTATATTATTTTTACTAGATTAGAGTAGCTTGACTAATTAATCAATCGTCATAAGATCTATGCCTTTATATCGGTTTAAAAAAGTTATTTTTATTTTTCTAAAAGCTAGACTAATATCTTTCATACTTTAATTCATAATCTTTATTTATTCAAATGAGAGTTGATAATTTGTTTCCCTAAATAGATATTTGATTTCTATTTCTAAAATAAAATCAGAATCTTGGAAATAAAATTGACTAGACTACACCCCGTAATTTTTATTTTATAAAAAATGAAAACTATTAACTTATGAAACTAGTAGTAAAAGTCCAGATAATTAAAAGTTTTTAGTTAAACCCATTGAGAAAACAATTAAAGTAATATATATATATATAGATTATTAATATTAATTTTATGTTACCTTATTATTAATTTTATATTTTGAATTAATCTTATTGTTTTTTTAAAACTACTAAAATTATAATTTAGACTAAGATGATTGATTAATTTAATTTTTAAAAAAACTAATTGAATAACCTACTTTTTAAGGAGAGAGTGACAACTCATAAAAATATTTTTTTTAATAGTTAGATATAGATTTTTTGAACCGGTAATAAATATTTAAAATCTAATAGAATATTTCAACAGATAATAAATGAAAAGCTAATAGAATAATCAATGTTGTCATCAATGTTGTCATATTTTTCATAAATTTGATATTTTTTATATAGAAAAAAATAAATTTTTTTTAGTACTAGAAAAAAATAAATTTGGGGAACAATTTAATTCACCGTTTCATAAATTTTAGGAGAGATTTGGTCACGGAAAAATTGGAAGTGTGTTGTATTGAAGACTCGTGTCCCATAGAGTCATACGGCGGCCCCAAAGATTGACCCATACCAAATATTTATAAAATAAATTAGTAATATTCAAATAAAGTATTGATGATAATAAATAATAAATACTTTTTTATACTAAATATGTACATGCTCGCACCATGTAATATGTATGATAGAGATTTACTTCATTTATATTCATTTGTCACAATCATCGAACTAATAAAGGAGTTTGGTTTGGAGAAATAACTTAAAAATCAAGTTTTCGATGATATTAAATTAGTAACAATTAGGAATTAAATATAAACTCTTTTTTCTTTCCCCTTTGGGTCATATTCCTTACCCACCTTCAACTATGAGAAATTGACTATCCAATTACCCAAAACTTCACAACCACCTTGAGAATATTGTTAGAAATACCATGTACTCCTATATGTTAATTAAAACTTACCGTTTACTATTTATGTACATTTTTTTAGAAAGATTAAAAGTATATAAAATATTAACTTTTTTATATTTGTTTTTATAAATTCATACTTAATAGTAATAAGTATGAGATTATTTAAAAAATATTTTATATAGTTTTTAATGCCTCAAAAATCGTACATGAATAGTAAAACATCAAGTTTTAATTAACGCATGGAGTATTAATTGGTTAGATTTTTTTTGATTAGGTAAGAATTCAGGTGTTCTGAAGATAGAGGACTAACCGAAGACATCCTTTCTAGATGAGGTCCAAGAGACCGGGGTCTGATGTACTAGCTCCCATCCTAGAGCAATGATATTTGTTTCATTAAAGACATCCTATTTTTTGTCTACTGTAGGGAAAAAAACACCCTTAAATGGATATTCGCATAAAATTGAAGAAATCAAATGTAGAGTCTATTTTCAATCTATACTATCTATATAAAGTTGAGTTTTGCCCCATTAATTGCACCTATTAAATGATTAAAAAATAACCTAATATATTTTAAATATTAGCATAAAAAATCAAAAGGTTGTTCTAGCCTAATGGTTAAGGAATAATTTATAATTTATATGCATAAGGTCAAAGGTTCAATTCTCCTTAACTACACTGTTTTTGTATTTTTTTAATTATATTAGTTTATGCCTTTAACTACAACACTTTTCAAGTTTATAATAAATTATTTTTATTTGTTTTAAACCTAAGCACATCCATTTCTAAAGCAATTATCATTTTTTTTTTGAATTGCATGTACAAGTGAGTAAGAAGATAAATAGAGTCAAGTTAATATATTTGTCGAATTTCAAAGATAAATAAACATATTAAAACTTTTAGATATAAAACTTATTAGTAGTAAAATTATAATGATAATATATTAATTAAAAATATATATTTAAAATAAGGCACGTGCTAGTTGAATTGCATGTAGAAGTGAGTAAGAAGATAAATAGAGTCAAGTTAATATATTTGTCGAATTTCAAAGATAAATAAACATATTAAAACTTTTAGATATAAAACTTATTAGTAGTAAAATTATAATGATAATATATTAATTAAAAATATATATTTAAAATAAGTTATGCACGTGCCTGCTCACTAGTTATAAAAAAAATAAAAAATACAAGGCCCACGACTATGATCTATATGATCTAACCATGGCATTAATTGATGAACCCATCGCCATCACAAAGACCTATCACTATCTTTAATTCACTTCTTTTTTTTTTAAATTTTTATTTTAATGTAAGTAGGTAAGTAAGTACCATTGAATAATGTCAAATTGCACATGATCTACTTAAAAACATGTATGAGACATGTTCCTTCCCCATTTTGTTTACCATTTTGGACTTGGTGATAACTTAAAAGCTAGTAGTTAGATCACATCTTGGTTGATATAGTAACACAATTTATCCAATCTGCTCATATATATATATGTTTGTTATTTTGCTTAAGTGCATTAATTAGTTTTAAAGTCAACTTATCGGACGAGGATTAGAGGTGATATATATGGGCTTGGATTTTTATTTTATTTTTTATTTAATTAAGAAGTCACGGATCGAATCGATAATTGACATCCTTCAATTTATAATCGAGTGTGATCTATGAGAATGACGTTTATGATGGTGTGATTTTAAAAAAATATAGATAAAAGATTTGTTCATAAGTTTTACATATCAATAGTTTGTTTAACTTGCGCATTATTCTATGTCACGATAATAATAAAATAGTAACAAGAGATATGAAGATGTCATGGGTTTGTAAAATAAAATCATCATGTTGGAATTTAACCAAAAATAATAATTTCAAAACATGGAAATTATTAAAATTGTAGCAAAATAATTTCAAAACGAGAAAAAATATTAGAGTTAGAGCAAAACTAATTTTGAAAATATGATTTTTATTTCTCCATTTTAGATAAACTATTGAAGATGATCTAAATATCATAAGTAGGGACATACACGGTATTATTTGGGTTTGGATCATATGGAGTTATTCCATGGAGGAAATTGGGCTGGGAGGCCCAATTTTATTTCCTAATTAAACTAATGTACACTGGGCAATTTAAATTAGTTTAATGTCCACCGGACACCTAGGAGTAATTTCTTTGACTTCCCAGACTACTCACCTCCCACCTCTCCAACCCCTACTTCGGCGCCCTCGCTACTCCTCATCTCCATTTGCATCTTTATTCGATCTCAAGAAAAGTCAGCGAGCAGCATATCCGAGCATCAATTGGAAGCCAGTGAGAGGAAGAAATTGAGTGGATTCGATGGCTATCACTCCATCGTATCCTCTTCCTTCCTCGCCTCTCTCACCCAATCTTATCGCTCTGCCTTCCTCGATTGAGATTCAGAAGCAGCAGACAAATAAGGGGGGACAAAGAGGAAATCGTCGGTGAAGGGGTTGAGGAGTAGATAAGAAGATGGAGGTTGTCAGCCTCTTTTTGTCCATGTCAGGGTAGGTCTGTTGAATTGCCACTGTATTCGATCTTTTGAACTTGCTTATTTGATATGTTTATATGTTGATCTTCTGGAGATTCCTTCGCTTGTTCTCCTTAGTGTGGTTCAAAGATCGCAGAGTTAGCTCTAGGGTGAACATCTCACAAGCTCTGGCGAAGATAACTGGCCTCAACAAATATCATCCTCACGTCTTCATCGGCCTTCATGATCTTTTTGATCCTCGCCAGTGGAAGGTTGTGGTTCTTGAAGTCAGTTACTTTCTCGGTCTCTTAGTACTAGTTAATTTCCATTGTTAGCTTATGTGCATCAGTGCATATATATTTGGAACTAATTTCCATTGTCAGCTTATGTGCATATATGTTAATTGCTCTCTTTGATGGGTTAGCCTAGAAAGCCTGGAGTATATATTTGGACTATTTTCCAATGTCATCTTATGTGCATATATGTTAATTGCTCTCTTTGCTTTGCTTTTACGGAGTATATATTTAGACAATCTGTAATGTATACAAGATTTCTGCCCCTTGCTTCCACGGAGATCGAGGTTATGTGTGCTGACTTTGGCTTCTCAAAGTGCTTATGTGTGCTGACTTTGGTGCTTATGTGTGCTGACTTTGATTATGCATGGTCAGTCAAAGTTTGTTCATCTTATGTGTGCTGACTTTGGTGCTTATGTGTGCTGCCTTTGCTTATGTATGGTCAGTCAAAGTTTGTTCATCTTATTAACTATGATGATGTTGCTTTTTGCGGTGGAACCGAGAAAGAGGTTTGTTGGTATAAAATTTGGTTGTTTGGTGCCATGATATTTCATTGTCTTGGTTTTAATGTTTTTTAGGCTTAAAAATGGAATGCTTATGTTGTCAAAGGAACAAGTCATGTTTTTTTTATTAGAGAATGTATTGAGCATTGCTTGTGCATCTATCAAAGATTTACAAGAACATTTTATTAGAAAAGGCAACTTGTTCAAATTCATATTTGAATTTGTCATTTCTAGGATTAAAATATAATAGAAATGATTGTAGAGGAGAAAAATGCATTTGCTGATATATAACAGAGAAAGCATTTTCTGATATATAGATAGGTTTTAATTTTAAAGTTGATGTCCATATATTTTAGGTACTCATGTATAAATTGAACTTCGAGATATGGAGACATTTATACGGGGTATTTGTTATCTGTTTACACAATTGTTGTCCATTGTACGCTGTAATTTACTTCAAGGACCATGTTTTACCACTATTGTCTCCAATTACAGGTCAAGTCAGCTTATACAAAGTTAGTGTTGTTATGCTTGTTTATAAATGGAAGTTGTGTATTTTTGTTTGTATACAGGATGGGGTGATACCATATGCTGATTTTTTGTGTTGCTGTCAGCTTGCTTCTAACTTCAATCAATATGCTGGATTTTTGTGCTGCCAATGCCATCGTCAGCGTATTACCAACGCCATTGTCAGCATGACGTTGAGTTGCTCGGGCTTCAGAAATCTGTGGTTGCTAGTAAGGCTTTGGTACTGACAAAGGAGAAAGAGCCTAACAAGCCAAAACCCTTGTCACTTGTCAAATTAGGTGCTGAAACTTGCCTCCTTTTCCCTTGTCGAATGTGAACTCCTAATTTCTTTGTTTCTGTTTATGTGTATTGTTCAACCTCCTAGTCCCTTGTCAAATGTGAACTCCTAATTTATTTGTGTTATGTTTATGTGTATTTGTTATTGAGTTTCAAGAAGTGAAGAGGCTGAGTTTGTCTATTACATCACTTGTGATATGCTGAATCTTTAGGTGAGGCTATTTACAAATGGACTAATTCTTGAATGCCTCTTGAGAGCATAAAAATCCAACTGTTAGAATCTCATCAGTATGTTATCAGCATAAAAATTACGAATGTTAGCTTATTGTCATAGTTAGAAGCGGACAACAGTTAGGGGCTGACCGATGGACATTTAACTAATAAATCTCGGATGGTGGACATTTAATTAATATTGACTTATTATATGGACAATTACTTTTTCTCCCTTATTCCATATATGTGGATTTTAATTATGAGTTTTCTAACCTATATCTGGGTTACTGGGTACATACTAAGAACCTTAATTTGTAAGATTTTTCAAATTTAATTAATTTCATTTTTAATTGATTTTGAGGAATATTTTTTCAAAATATTCAATAAAAAATATTTTTTTATCAAAATATTTAACCTTTTAAAATATTTATAAAAATATTCATTTTTTTTGCAGGTCTTACAGAAAATGACAAAAAAAATTTAAAAAATGCAGATTAAATCCGCGTTTCTGTTATTAATTTTATTTTGATATAAATTAGGTGGTTTGATAACAAAAATTTTACGTTTCTGTATTAACGCGGATCAAACCGCGTGTCTTTTATTTATTTATTTATTTTTGAAGGAGAAGGGAAAGTAATACACAGAGGAAAGGGAAAGGAAAGAAGAGGAGCAGGACTGCAGGAGCAAGGAGGGCAGCCGCCGGGAAGGAGGAGAAAGGAGGGCAGCCACCGCCGGCATTCGATCTCCGACCGCCATCTCGAGCGCCACCGCCGGCTGGAAAACGCCGGAGGGAAGGAGGCTGCTGGAAATCACCGGAGGGAAGGAGGCGCTGGAAGCTTGGAAATTAGGAGATCGAGGTCGAATTGAAGCCCGGAGGTCGGAGGAGAGGGCTGCGTGAGGAAGGAGGAGATGAGAAAGGTGAGAGGGTCGTCGGGGTCGGAGATCGACTGCCCGTGCTGGCACTCGAGATGGCGGTCGGAGGTCGATGGCTGATGGTGGAGCTCGAGACAGGCTGCGCTCCCTTCTCCTCCTTCCCAGCAGCTCCGGTGGCTTCCAGCGCCCAGCGGTCGCCCTCGCTCCTCGATCTCCTTTCCCTTTCATTGTGTTATTTTCTTTTTTTTTTTAAAAAAAAATACAAGACACGTCTTGTAAAAAAAATTATCAAACCAACTCATTTATATCAAAATAAGATTAACGGTAGAAACGCGGATTCAATCCGTATTTTCTTGTTAATTTTTTAGCACTTTTTTTTTCTTTTAAATTTTTCACCTTGTTAATAAAACGCGGTCTCATACCGCATTTTTCTGTCGAACCTGTAAAAAATGAATATTTTTATAAATATTTTAAAAGGTTGAATATTTTATTAAATAATTATTTTTTATCAAGGGGGGTGAAATTTTGTATAAGTTGTTCAATCCCTCGATTTTTATTTAGTTTAGCGGACTAAAACTTTAATATTTTAGTTTAAACGTCGATGTTTTAGTTCAAACATAATTTTTTAGTTCAAAATAGTGACATTTTCGTTTAAAATATAGTGCTTTAATTAGTTTAAACGACAACATTTAACATTTTAGTTCAAAATGACAATATTTTAGTTTAAAAATTGTCTCACTAATTATTGTATTTTTTTCTCTTTAAACGAATAAAACAATGTCGTTTTAAACCATAGCAGCATTGTTTTTGTCTAAAAAGATAACGTTTGAAACCTAACGATTCAATATATAACTTGATGTTCTCTTAGTATTCAATAGCCTGTAACAATATATAAAAAAATTTAAACTTGCATAATTTATTATCTAATTGTTGAATTTTGTAATATAACCTCTTGTTTCGAAACTTTTGAGCTGAATTATATTATCAAAATATCAAATTCAATAAAATATAAAAGTATCGTGGTTTATTAAAAGACATTTTAAATAATTAATCTGTGTTTAATTTTCAAACATTCATAACTTTTTACTCGTGTATGAGATTGAGGCTTATAATATGTTAAAATGAAACTATCGCCATGTAGAACATATATAGGTAATTTATCGAATGAAAGGAGGGGTGAATGCTCCCCTTGCCCCTCCCTAGCTCCGCCTATGCCCTCATAAGTTTTAACTTTTCTACACGCTTTTTTAACAAAGTTTAAAATTCTACTCCCTCCTCTAACTAGTTTATAGATTTTCTTAATTACCATTACGTACATATGACTAAAAAGACACGTATTGACAGTATGATAGAGTAGGATCTTAATTGACAATGTTTATACCACATTCCAAGTTGTTTGGTGAACCAAATTGAATTGAACCTCCGCATGAAAAGTGTAGGTGGGTTAGATGATGGCTTATGTGACCTATTCACATAATTGATGAATGAATGAATAGGTAAAGATGAATCCACATAATTGATCTACTTTACCAAAATGGTTTGGTGGTGGTGGTGGTGAAGTAATTTGGTTTGTTTTTATTGGGTTAAAAAGAGGAGTTTGAGATCTAAGAGTAGAGCATGCAATAAGTTAATCCATAATTGATCCAGCTGTACTTCCCAAACTTCGATTTGTGGGCTCTACAGAAGCAATTATAGACTTGTTGGATTTGGGATCAAGAGCCCTGTCTTGTATGCTTCCCTCCTGCTTGGGCGGAAGCTCTTATGATTTCACATCGCATTAAAACTTCCAAAATACTCCGTAAAAATGACAGAATCAACCCATAAACAAATGAATAATAATAATAATAATAATAAAGTGTGATTGTGCATAAAAATCCAGTAGGCAAGCATTTTTAAAAAATTCTTCCTAATTATAAGATTTTTACTTCTTCTGTTTATTTTTAAATGTTTTTATTACTGTTCATACATGTTTTTTAAAAAATAAAAATATATTTTTTTTAAAAGTATTTTCATGTATATATACATGTATTATTATTAAATACTCCCTCTGTTTTCTTTTAAGCTAGTGACTAGCTTTTTACTATTCATGCACGTTTTTAAGGTGTAAAAAGTTATATAAAAAAATAATTTTTTAAAATTTTTTTTTTCAATAATCTCATACTTATTAGTGATAAGTATAATATTATTACAAAAATTAATAAAATATTAATATTTAATATAGTTTTTACCATTCTAAAACTATATGCTTGACTTAAAAGGAAATGGATGGAGTATGAAATTATTTTAAAAGTTAATAAAATTATGCTTAAAAATATGTTTAAATAGGGAAAAAAAACAAAGGGAGTAATGTTTGGTTATGGAATATGGATATAAAATAAAATAAATCCATATGCTCAGATCCAAGAAAAAAATCCATAAAAAATGCCATAATTTATTCTCTAATAATTCTCGACCTATTCATATATATAGTTCCTTTATATTTTCTTCTCACATTTAACAATCCTCTTAATTTTTCATCCACTTCCCTAAAATTCGTTCTAGTTTATTAACTTATACAATTAATCACTTTAAAATTATTCAGATGTATAATATATAAATAGTAAATATTAGTTTATATGAATATGAATATTTAAAATATTACATTACGTATATAAAAAAAAAAGTTGGATACGAAGAAAATGGGTTAAAACGGTCAATGTGAGTTTTTTTAAGATGTCATAGATATATCATATTTGTCCCACCATTCATTAACCCTCCTCTATCAATAATAAATTAAATATTACAACCAATAAGAAGTACGTGTGTGCTAAGTTGGTTAGAGATACCCAATCCTTTTAATTACTGTATTAATGTGATGGATCACTTTAACCTCTTTATTGGATACTATATTCAAGCTCGTTTAAAAAAAGGTTCGAAGTTCGAATTCTCTTAAAAACATGGAGTCGCTTGTAAGTGGGAGAATTAACCCTTTAAATGAGTCACACAATACCCAATCCATATATAGAGTGACTGATTTAATCGGACTAGCTAGACTAAGATTAAAAAAAACTAAATTTTTTTAGCTTGACCTTTTTTAAAATATTAAAAAAGTGTTTGTGTTGGAAAAAGTTGCACAAACTTCAATTTCAACCTAAAATATTTTTTCGAATGGGAACTTTAAATTATAGTAGATCATTCTCCAGTTTACAAGTATATATCAAGATGCTAGGACTTAGGCTCTGTTTGGCACAAGAAATAACTTTTCAAAATATGTAGTTTGATATTATATATATAGTTTTAAATGAAATAAAAATAAGATTTTAGTTTAATTATCGTTTAGAAACAAGCTTTTCGGAGTTTATAGTTTTCTATTCACAAGTTTTCATCAGTTACCCTAACAATTAGATTTCCCGAACATCATACTAGCTTATTAACCTGTATTTAACACAAATAATCCATGACTATCTGCTTCAGACATCCCATCAATATTTTTGTAAATAGTTTAAAAGTGTGAATATTTCGTTAAATATTTATTTTACGGTGAATATTTTGATAAAATATTCAGAGTTTAGAACTGGTATAATCTACCTCAAAGCAAATGAATTTTATCGAGGATAAAATATTTGACATATATTTTTCAGAAATCAAATTTAATTACTTAGACTCATACAGTCATACTCCCTCCGTCCGAAAATAAATGATGTTTGACTTTTGTGCACATAGTTTTAGGAGCTAAAAACTATATAATATCTTATTTATTTTAATTAATTTTTTCACAATTTAATACTTATTATTAATAACTACTATTAAACTATGAAAAAAATTAATTAAAATAAATAATATTTTATATACTGCAGTTTTTAGCTCTTAAAACTACGTGAACAAAAGTCAAACATCGTTTATTTACGGATGGAGGGAGTGTTATGAACAACAGTACTGATCTTATATATGATTAAAACAAATAACGAAAGTGAGGAATTAAATACCTTTTCCGGTGAGGTATATATATGGGTTTGTTTTGTCCCCCAACACCAATTAATAAAACCTTGCCAGTTTTATAAGTAAAACTGTAGTTGGGACTTGTAAAGATGGCATGTGCTTCTTATCCATCTCATGAAGCTACGAATATGTACTAACTTGTGGGTGCACATATTGCTGACCCTTCAACTACTTCTTTATATTAACAATAACTCATAAGTTTTTGTTGGTATGCACACAATATATACTACCTCCGTTTCTTTTTAATTGACTTTTTACTATTTATGGACGATTTTTAAGGTGTGAAAAACTATATGAAATAATAATTTTTTAAAATATTTTTTTCGATAATCTCATACTTATTGGTGATAAGTATAATATTATTAAAAAAATATTATTAACATATTAACATTTAATATAGTTTTGATCGTTCTAAAACTACGTGCATGATTTGAAAAAGTCACTTAAAAGGAAACGGAGGGAGTATTACATTAGCCTTTCAATGAAAGCAATATATAAACGAGGATACATTATATATTTATATTTTCCCTTCAAAAGGTATATATTATATTATATATAGGTAGTACATAATGATTTCCAATTGAACTTTGGAGCATATATAGTTAGATTGAAAAATTATTGGAGAGGTTGATTTGTCACTCAATGTCAATTCACATCTAGAAAGTGGTTATACTTTGTTAGAGAAATAATAACTTCCTTAAGGGATTTGTTATTTTTAGAGAATGTTGAGACTCTTTTTGTCCAATAAATTTTCTATCTTGGTTTACAAACTAGACAAGCTATGGAAATTTTTTTTTTCTATAATTTGTACCATTTTTTCAAATATAAATTAAATGCTTCTCAAAAATATATTTGTTGCTCTAAATCTTTGATATTGAAAGTTATTAATTTTTTAACAAAAATTATTTAGAAAATATATTTTCAATTTTTTTTATCTTGGAGAAATTTTAGAAAAGACATAATTTTAAAGGCTATCTTATCAGCTTGTTAATGGGCTTGGTTGATATGATAGGACATTTGTGTATTGTGTTGTCTTTGAAAAATCAATTTGATTTCTACACTGTCAAAATATTGACAAATACACGGTAATTATTACGGTTTTAAAAATCGTAAGGATATCCACTGCCATGGTTTTGAAAACCGTAATAAACTAACATGGCTATGATTTTACAAACCGTGTGAGAGGATAAGGTGTAAAGATTGTAAAAAAAAATTCTCACTGTTTTGGAAGCTTTTGTTTTTTTTTTTCAAAACCCATTTTATTAATTTTGTTTAGATAATTTTATACGATTTGAAACCGTGACCAGCACCGTGTATTGTGTGATATTTTCAATGCGTTAATAGTAAACCCCTTGAAAAATTGTGATAACTATGCGCATTTAAAAAGAAACTCTAAGCATTTGTGGAGAAATTTTGAGACATGTTTGAGAATGAGTTTTTTCCCCAAAGCTAATTCCAGAGCCAATAACAACAACTTCGTAATAAATTTATTTTTTCTAGGGTACACCATTTAAAATTTATGGTATAATTAGTGATTATTGATATTTTTAGGGTTTATTCTTTATAATATGAGTATAATTGAGTGTTAAAGAAAAATTTTAGCCTATGACACGTGCCCTTGGGGGCCAAGGCCCCTACTGCAGGTCGGCAATCGGGCGGCGGGCGCATGCGTTGCTTCTGGCCCGGATTCTAACTTAGAGGCGTTCAGTCATAATCCAACGCACGGTAGCTTCGTGCCACTGGCTTTTCAATCAAGCGCGATGACCAATTGTGCGAATCAACGGTTCCTCTCGTACTAGGTTGAATTACCATCGCAACACTGTCATCAGTAGGGTAAAACTAACATGTCTCACGACGGTCTAAACCCAACACACGTTAGGGTTAATATTTATAATTTTAAAAGTAGTGAATAAATTCTACAAAAATTTACACATGAAAGCAACGTAGTAGGTGTATCATCCTGTGCAAATTGGATCACCCATAATAACGCCCAAATGGGATTTATTGGAATTAATTGGTACCAATCTCATAGGCCAGCCCGTTCTTAGGATCCAAATCTCATAAGTACCACCAGTGAGGCCCACTATAATAAGTTCATAGGGTCTAAATCTCAACATGTCCAGCCCAGTTAGGCCCAATACATATATTTTCCCAAACCATAATTTTCTTACATATCTTGAAATATTTCATAGTGTCACACATAGTTTATCAACATATACTATTTGAACTTTAACAATTTTTTTCCCATATGTTTTTGTAGATTCACTCACTTCATAGTTCAGACCGATAAGAGCCTTTGCGGCATAAGCTTTTCGAAGTTTTTGAAAAAATAGTTTTACAAAACTCTATGTAATTTGTAATGTCAAACAAGAATTTACTCTTTTAATCTATCCATAAAGGCTAAAATTTTATCAAAAATTTTATCTAGATTTGAATCTTAAGCTAGATTAATCTGCACGCAGCTTTACCACAATTTACATATATATAGAATTAGACAATTAAGTTGATAATTACTCCTTATAAATCAAAACACTATGAACAATTAAGATTACATCATTAAAGTTAGGATGAAAATTGTGCAAGTTAATTTTCATGTCTAAACTGAAAACACAATATTCTTTGACAATATAATTAGAACAATGAATTTAATTTTGGACTACTTTTTTTATTTCAAAAGAAGTGGAGAGCCATGCATTTTATGCAATTAAATATAAGGGATATAAGCTCAATTTTCTAGTGGACTTTTTTTATAAAAATAAAGAAATTATTGTTTGGATTGTTGTATTAATTATGAGAGTCTTTGTCTATCTAATGGGAAGTAGTATCATACTTCCACTATGATAAATTGATAATGCTGGTGTATATATATGTGTGTTTTTCTTTCTTTTTCAATCATTATTGTGCTTCTTTAGTTCGTTTTAATAGGCTATCAATTTATAGATATGATTTTTTTCAAAGAATATGGAATTCAAAGACAGCATGCAATTTGGGAACGGTGGAGTAAATGGATTGGAAAAAAATAGGGAATTTTGAGTTATTTCACTAATCATAAACCATGAGTAATTAATTAACATTTTTTTGTTAAAAATAATTTTGGATGGGGTATTTTGAAAAAAAATTTATTTATTAAAAAAATGCCTTATATTGGTCACAAATGACTAATGATTCAAACGACAAGTCCCATACGAATGTATTTGGTATGCAAACAATGTACAAAAACATCCTACCCACAATACGATATTTAAAGGTGAACATAGAACATTAATATTAATGTCTAATTTGGACCGATCGACAACATGCCAACTTATGATCTATTACGAAACAAAATAATCTCAAACTCGACATAAGTTAGGACTTTGGAGTTAGGACTGTAAAAGCAACACAAGCTAGTAAGTCGCGTTGACACGACCAAAGTCACTCAAGTAAGGGATAATAACATAGATAGCATGGTAAATCAAAATGTAGCAATTAACCATCAGTTTGATTCTAATTGAACATTAGACTCCGTTTGTTACAATCACCTAACTTTTTTCAGCTTTTGATTTTGATATTATACCTGATTTTAAATAAAATAAATATAAGATTTTAGTTTAATTAATATTTAAAATTGGAGCTTTTCAATAACTATTCACCCAAGTTAAGTTTTTGAAACTTTTGATTTTCTATTAACAAATTTTCATCAACTACCCTAACAAATAGATTTACAAATTAAAACACTATACTATCTTATTAATATATATTTCACACAAATAATCTATTAACTTCAGCTACACAATTAATTACCCTTTTATTAAATAGGGCCCAAGGGTGAGTAGTAATTCTAATAGTGGGGCCAATGGTTTTGCTAAGGGTGATAATATTTACACCCACAAAATTTACTATATACACCACACCTGCCCCTCTTGAGTCACAGACGTGTGACTCAAGAGGCGCAGGGTACTTTATATATAAAATACCCTGCGCCTCTTGAGTCACACGTCTGTGACTAAATACCCTGCGCCTCTTGAGTCACACGTCTGTGACTCAAGAGGGACAGGGTCTACTTTAAAAAAACAATAAAAAAAATAGGATGTGTGGTATATATAGTAAAATTTTGGGTGTAAATACCATTGGCTTTTGCTAATCATGTTCTTTTCGTTTCATTTTATTTCCACCGTCAACCAAAGAATCCACCAATCCTACAATCACTTGTGGACGCAAATAGTGTGGAGCCACAAATATTTATAGAGGAAGCTCAATTTTTTTTTTGGAATTTCTTTTTAATGTTTGTATCAAAAAGAATATTTTTTAAAAATATATTGATCAACAACCTTACATTAGTAATTTAAATAGTCATTTTCAATTAATTTTTTTTGAAAAACTGTCTAAATACCCACACTATGCTATGTCTTGTTACACCTTTTTATACTATATTGCTCTTTAAAAAAACGACCCATTATAATTATTATGATTATTTTTTCCTTTCGTGTCAAAAGGGGACTCGAGCCACCCTACACCCCCAACTCCACCCTTGTACATAAACGTTTCTATCTTGTTAAGCTCTTTTCTCGCCTAATGTTATATAATGTATATAACTTTGCCCTCGTTTCGAAAATAAAAAAAATTACCCAAAATCATATAACTTTTCTTTCATTTTATTTCTTATTATGGTTGATGATGATTGATGACACTTGAAGCACTCTTCATCTTTAAGATTTGAGCAAATTTGAAGACAAAAATAGTGTTAGCTAGATCAAAAAAGTCAGAGCCTAGTTTATTTCCTATTGAGTTTTGGTTGATGTATATGCCATTGCTTTATCAACCCATATATATTTGTTCATTATAATTTTGTTATATATTAGCAATATATCCACGAATTGCATTTAAAAATGAAGTTGTTTTAATTTGTTGAAGAAGACATGGATGGATAGTTTGAATCGGAATAGATATCCACTAATAGAAAAGATTGGGAAAAGAAGAAAAAGAGAGAGAGAGAGAGGTTGGATCCCACTGATGGATTCAGTAATATTCTTGATAGAGCACTTGCTTTATGTGTAATTGGAGAAGAAGACCAGCAGTTTTTCCTTGTAGGATTCCACCACCCACAACATTTCCTCCATCTTCACTTTTTAACTTGGATAATTGGAGATTTGGAGGTGTTGTTGTTTAGGTATCTCCTACAAGGCTTTATTCATGAGAGAGGTTATATATTGACCAATCATATCTCTCTCTCTCTTAACTATGATTAATTGTGTTGGAAATTTTAATGCAATATATTAAGGCAATTATATGCTAGGACACTTGACTATTTGATCGATGTGATATGGGTTTCACTAACACTAACGAGAACTTCAATCACTATAATATAGGTTTGGGGAGTGTACATGGAGAAATATAAGTGGTGTATAAATTAAATGGTTTCATAGTTCAAGGGAACACATGTATATATTTAGAGGTTGTTTAGGATTGACTGAAACTAGTCCTTCAAGAGGACAAGCTCAATTGGTTTCTTTGGATCAATGACCGGGGTACACTATAGTATTAGTGGTAAAGAAACATATGAACCATATGGTCTAGTCCACATGAACCAGTTTTGATACAGTCAAGGAAACATTTAAACTAAGAAATATGAACCGGATACAAAAGCTCCAAATAAAAGTAGATCGATGAAGTAAAAGTTGAGGAAGATCATGAAAAGACCACAAATATCAAGAATATGGGAGTAGGCCCGTGCCTTGGGGGTGTGCAGGTGGCCCAATCGAACAGGTCTCCTAAAATTTTAGGGTCCAATATCAATTAAATTGGATATATAATATTCCAATTGTTCAATGTAGCTTAGTGGTAGGCGTGACTAGTGAAATTCAATGCCCTCTCACCCGTGTTCAAATCCCATTACACTTTTTTTTGTTTTTTTAAAGGAAAAATTTGGCTGAGCATGCGAAACCGTTTTAGCCAAGAGTGTCCCCAAGGACAAGATCGGCGAGCTCAGAGTCATCAGGGATAGATGGACCAAAGAAGGTCTGACAAAGACGCGTCAGACGGTCAACCACCCGATTGACTTCCATGTAAATGTGGCAAATCTGAACTGAGGCGAAACTACGCAATGAGATAGATAGTGAGATTGTCTCCAGGGGAAGATCCTAGATCTTTGAGACAATTTATAATAGTGAGATTGTCTCTTTCAATAAAAAGATGGCTAAGGTGCAATTTAGAGGCCGCTTGAATTCCCTTCTAGATAGCATAACCTTCTACACTAATTACAGAGTTCAGGGGTGAAGCGCCATCCCCTGGGCTGATAGGATTGCCCATGTGGTCACGGATGATAAAGCCGAAGCTACCATTGTTTGATGTTGATAAAGCTCATCGAAATTGAGCTTATGATAGTTAGGTGGTGGTTTAAGCCATTTGGTTTTTTTTTTCAGGTTTTTTTTGGGGCTATTTTTTTCTAGTTGGTGTAATGTTGTTGTCCATCGATTTGACCATGTTCCAGCTGCATATTTGCTCAGTTGTGTACGCAGCTATGGTTCTTGGATCGAGTCTAATATTGTCAAATAGTGCTTTGTTTTCGAAAAACCAAACACACCACCAAATCGTTGCATGTTTGGTGAAAGTTTGATTCCTCGTGTTGTTGATATTGTTGAAAATGTCCTTGATATTTTGTGATTGGACTTGGTAAGGTTGAAGTTTGGCATCCTGGGATCAATCAGTTGTATGGTTGCTCTTGTGATTGGGCATTCTACAAGAAGATGTTGTAGGTCTTCGTAGCTTGAGCCACAGAGAGGGCAATCTCATTGCACTCTAATTTTTTTTTCACCTTCCCAAGAGCCTTTTAATGCTAAGTTTTCAAAAAAAAGGAAAAAATATTAAATTATTGTTTTTTTTAACGAATATAATTTGGCTGAGATGGAGAGCCCGCTCTAGCCAAGAGCATCCGGGCGAATGAGATTAGCAAGCTCCAAATCATTCGGAATCGAAGAACCTGAGAAGTCAAGATCAAGGCGTGTGAGACGATCAACAACTCGATTGACTTCTCTGTAAACGTGTCGAATCTAGACAGAGGCAAAATAGCTTAAAGAGATAGAAGAGTCAGATATTAGCATTCCGACATCCCCCGGGGTAGACCCCTTTCGGTTACATAAGTTGCCATAGTGCAAAGTCTTCGGCTCCAATAACAGAATTAAGAGGCGATATACCTGCCCCACAGTTGATTGGATGACTAGAGTGATCTTGAATTATGTAACTGAAAGTACGTTGATTAGACCCAGATAAAGCTCCGTCAAAATGGAGCTTGTAGTAGTTGTCTTGTGGCTTTGGCAATAATTGTTGTTTGTTCATGTGAGTTTCAAACATTTCACCCTTTCTTAAAAAAAACTCACAAAAAAATTCATCATTATATAAATTAGTTCACTATTACTATTTTTTAAAATTGTGATAGGAAATTACAAAATATAGATTTCACAATATTTTTATGCAAAAAAATAAAATAAAAAATTAAAAAGCTGCCAATATCATCTTATTCCTAAATTTTATAACATATTTTTATCTAACACATTTATACAAAATTAATTTACCCACAATATAAATCGAGCCTAATTTTTTAACACAGGACCCCCAGAAAGATTGACATGACACTGTATGGGAGAGTCTAGAGATATGTAGGGATGGCAATTTCACCCGCACCCGACTCGAACCCGAATCACCCGACCCGAAAAAGTGGGTGAAAACCCGAAAAAAGCGGGTGAAAAGTGGATATGGGTGAAGTGGATATGGGTGGTGGGTCGGGTGGGGTGAGATTTTTTCCACCCACACCCGATCCACCACCCGACCCATCATCCACCACCCGACCCGATCCACCATCCATCTACATTATAAAAGTATTATTTATATATTTTATATAAAAAACATATAAACTTTCTAATTTCCTAAACGACAACTTTCTAATCGGCACTTCGTTTTGCAAATTCCTTGCCCTCTTCGTCCTCTACCACTCTTGTCTTACTGTTGCTAGACGGCTAATTTTGTTAAGACAATGCTATTTAAACTCTCGTTTGTGTTTACAACTTATGATCATATGTTTAAGACAATATTATTTAAACTTAGGACGACTTATTTAAGACTTAATGTGCAAGATGATGTTATTTTCGCCACTGTTTTCTCTACATGTTTTATTGGAATTCAACGATGTGTATTTAGCAAAAATCACCCATATGTCATCCATATTTCACCCACCCGATGGATATGGGTGAAAGTGGATATGGGTGGTGGATCGGGTGGGGCGATGGGTCATCCACGGTGGGTCGGGTGAAATGGGGGTCCATCCACCCACCACCCGACCCATTGCCATCCCTAGAGATATGTCTCACCACCGAGAGGACAGGAGTAGAAACCCACAAACTGAATGAATGCACACGAACTGAGACATTAATGGCACATAAACTATGGAAAGTATCATGATTGAATTAAGTTGGAATATAATATGTAGTATGAAAAAAATGACACATTTAAGGGCATCATTACGGATGAGAGTCTACAATTAATATTTGTTATTGTTGTTGTACAAACAATAATAATTTGGATGATGTTAGACTCTGCTAGCTAGACCATCATTTAAGGGCATCCTTGCGAATGCAAATACAAAGTTTCCTATCCTGAAGGGAAGTCGGTTTGGCAAATGCCTAAAAGAGGTTGAAAACACGATCTACACACTTGTTGACCACTCTAAAGATGTGAGAGAAAATATTCACCTCAAAGTACTGAAGCATGAGGAGGGTATCAATGAGAAGGATCTTGATCTCATAGGGGCAAGACTAGTATCGTTTGAGAGTGTTAATAATTGATAGATTACACAGTCTTATATTGTATAGTGGGCCCAAAAGCCCAATACCTTTGTAACCTATATATATGATTATCAATGAATGGAAACCCTCAAGGAGGATATTACAATCAATCTCGTGATCTTACATGGTATCAGAGCCTAAAATCCCTAAACCCTAATCCTTTTCCACAATAAAAAAAAAACACAAGTGTTCCCTAAACCCTAATCCTTTTCCATAAGTATTACCTTTTGTTTCTGGATGATTATACACATTTCTTATGGGTTTTCCCGTTGCATTTTAAATCTCAAGTGTTTCCCATCTTTGCCAAATTCCATGCTTATATCAAAACACAATTTCACACCTCTATCAAGTGTTTCCAATGTGACAATGGCCGTGAATTTGATAACAAAGAGTTTCACACTTTCTTCAACACCAATGGGATCTCCTATCGCTTGTCTTTCCCCTATACCTCCCAACAGAATGGCAAGGCCGAACGAATCATCTGAACCATCACCAATATGATGCGCTCTCTCCTCTTCCACGCATTCATTCCCCTTCTCTATTGGCCTTACGCCTTAGCCACCACCTGCTACCTCCTAAACATTCTCCCTTCCACTACCCTCCACCATCGCTCACCAACTCAGACACTTTATTGCACTTTGCCTAGGTATGATCACCTTCGTACCTTTGGGTGCCTGTGCTTCCCAAATCAGTCATCCACCGCCCCTCACAAGCTTCACCCACACTCCACTCCTTGTGTCTTTCTTGGCTATCCGTCTGATCATCGCGGTTACCTCTGCCTCGATATCACATCCCACAGGATCATTCTGTCTCGGCATGTCACCTTTGATGAATCTCGCTTCCCCTTTACATCTCCTACCCCTCCTGTGTCTCATTCAGATTCAGAGTCATCATTCCCTCATTTTCTTCTTCCCCAGAGCTCTCCCGGTGCTCCTGTCTCTCCCCCTCCACCCACACCACCACCCCCTACCACCAGACCACACACCCGCAGCGTCTCCGGTGTCTTCCGACCCCGTCAGATCGTCTCCATGACCACCACCCATCGCCCGCCTCTCATTCCCACACACACTCGCCCCGCAGCAAGATGCTGCGACCGCAGCCATGCCACCTCCCGCAGCTCACCCCCCCACCCTCACCCCACCCCGTTGCCGCGGCCGCCGCCCCCATGCCGCGGCCGCAGCCTTGTGCTGCGCCCACCGCACAGCCCACCGTCTCCCAATCCCCCCTACCTCCAACCCGACCTCCCTTTCCCCCATCCCCACCTCCCACAAAACAACCCTCCTAGATCCGAATTGGCAGGCGGCTATGCTCGACGAATACAGGGCCCTTACAAAGAATGGTACTTGGGTTTTGGTCCCTCGCCCTTCTGAGGCGAATGTCATCCAATGTATGTGGCTCTTCCGTCACAAGTTCCGCTCTGATGGGACGTTGGAGCGCTACAAAGCCCGTCTTGTAGTCAACGATCGTTCTCAGCAGGTAGGTATTGACTGTGATGAGACCTTCAGCCCAGTCGTCAAGCCTGCCACTATCCGAGTGGTGTTGAGTTTAGCATTTTCGCGCAACTGGGCCATTCATCAGCTGGATGTCAAGAATGCTTTTCTTAATGTTCATCTGAATGAGACAGTCTACATGTTTCAGCCGCCGGGGTTTGCTGATGTTGATCGTCCCAAGCACGTCTGTCTCCTGAAGCGATCTCTGTATGGGCTGAAACAGGCTCCGCGAGCTTGGTTCCAACGCTTTGCTTCTCATCTGCTACGCCTAGGCTTCATTGGCAACCGCTCGGATTCGTCTCTGTTCATCTATCGCAGAGGCTCAGACATGGCCTTTCTCTTACTGTATGTCGATGACATCATTATCATCGCCTCTTCTAATGCTCTTCGGACGTCGATTATTTCGCAGTTGAGTGTCGAGTTCGCCATGTCCGATCTGGGTCAGTTATCCTACTTCTTGGGGGTTGCTGTTCAGCGTCATGCATCTGGTCTGTTTCTCTCACAGAGTAAGTATGCTGCTGAGATTGTAGCTCGGGCTAAGATGGTTAACTGTAATCTTGTCGCCACCCCTATCGATACATCCACCAAGCTCAGTGCTCATTCTGGTCATTTGGTTGATGATCCGACATTGTACAGGAGCCTCGCTGGTGCCCTTCAGTATCTCACCTTCACCAGGCCTGATATCAGTTACGCCGTTCAGCAGATCTGTTTGTTCATGCATGCACCCAGGGAACCCCACTTTCAGGCCTTGAAGCAGATCATTCGGTACATCAGCGGCACCCTCGAGCTAGGCACCACGATCACTCCTTCCTCTAAGCTTGACCTTGTTGCTTACACTGATGCGGATTGGGGTGGTTGTCCTGACACACGTCGCTCCACGTCTGGTTACTGTGTCTTCCTCAACGACACCCTTGTGTCGTGGTCAGCAAAGCGTCAGTCTGTCATGTCTCGCTCCAGCGCTGAGGCAGAATACAGAGGTGTTGCCAACGTTGTCTCTGAGTGCTCTTGGCTCCGCAATCTCCTTCTTGAGCTCCGTTGCCCTCTTCAGAAGGCCACTCTGGTCTACACTGACAACGTCTCCGCCGTCTATCTAGCTAGCAACCCAGTCCAGCATCAATGCACGAAGCACATTGAGCTCGATCTCCACTTCGTCAGGGACAAGGTTGCCATTGGACATGTCTGTGTTCTACATGTCCCGTCCTCTAATCAGGACGCTGATATATTCACCAAGGGTTTACCTCGACAGTTGTTCATTGATTTTCGCTCCAGTCTCACTGTACGGCCCCCTCCAGTTTCGACTGCGGGGGTTTGATAGATTACATAGTCTTATATTGTATAGTGGGCCCAAAAGCCCAATACCTTTATAACCTATATATATGATTATTAATAAATGAAAACCCTCAAGGAGGATATTACAATCAATCTCGTGATCTTACAATAATCATATGGTTTTATCCCTCCACATGGATTTTAAACAATCCAAGTTCCCCTACCTTTGAGATCTCGAGCTTGAAGACCGATGCTTCCACCATCAGAGTAGTCTTCTGCCCAATCTAAACCCCTTCACAAGCAATTGGTTCACCCAGGTGAATTCAAATGACAAATCCCATTGTCGAGGTGTCAAGGTTGTTGTTAATACTATAGAAATTCATGGAGGATTCCATCATTCAAATAACCACCCTATTTTCTATTTCTCATTTTTCATTAAGTTTGAATTGTAAGTGAGATGTGGGTTGGTCTAATGTTGGGAACAATGGATAGACACCAAATGAGATCAAGATGATATGGATTTGACGATTCTCAAGCTCATAGATCAATCGAATTTGGAGGATCAATGTTATGATACAAGAGAGAGAATAATAAGAGATATTTTATCTTATTTGAAAATTTTGATAATTTAATTCATACTCATCACAATGGGCATGAGTCGGCTAGAAGTACAAAGGGCTTCATAGGTAAAATGGGACAAATCGGATGAAGGGAATGAACAACCACAAACTAGATTTTATCTTATTCGAGTTCAACTCTTTTCAAGTTTGATCATGTTTCAAGCTAGTGTATTTTTGATTTCGTCTATTTTAGACGAGAGATTTTCAAGTTTCGAGTTAAGTTTGATGATTTAGATCTTATTTTAGACGAGAAATCCATTTCCTCTATTTCCTCTCTTCTTCTTTGCGAAACCCTAACCATAAACAAGATTTGTGAAATTGTGGTGGGTCATATGAGATCGGGGGTCACACGTTCAAGCGTACCATAAGTTAACCAAGCTGAGCACACAAGATTGATGAAGTTCCATCCTACTGTCAATTGGTTTTAGGATGTGTTCGACTTGGTTAGCGCATGGTGCGTTTGGACGTGTACCCCCCTCACATCATATGATTCATCGAAATTTCACATGGTATCTGAACGGTGAGATCCGAGACCCTGGTCTATTGGTTAGCTGGCCTTAAGGCAAAATATCGTCTAGTGTAACTAACAAATATTATGCGGCCAAACAGTTGCACTTGAGGTAGGTGTATGAAAGATGTGAAATGATAAATCCTTCATTGATAATATAAGGAATACAAGTCTTATATATAAATCGGTGAGCTATTCCTCCTAAATACCAATTGGTTTGAATATGAAACCTCATTACTTGGAATTTCGCGGGTTGGATGGAGTTTTTAGATTTGGATGGATCTCGCCAGCATAGTTCATAAACCAAATTAATGTTAGTCAATATATAAGAATGGGTGGTTCTGTTAACCCATCTAATAATTGTTTGTAACAAATCCTTTAGTGAAAGTCTACGTTTTGAATTGAAGTGATCTTCCAAAAGCTAAGTTCAACCTAACCAAGCGGGTCCCCTTTGTTTTGGTAGACAAATTGGTTGCGGTTGGGAACCTAAAAATCCATCCTTTACACTAATTCAAACAAACGCATCCCATTCCCATCCCATACAAACAAATAATACAAAGCATCACTATAACGTATGCCGTGAATTGGCATTTTTGAGCAATTAGGTGACCAAGTCTATGTCTATCTCTTTAGACTATATAATATGTTCTGTTTTTTTATATATGTACTCATCAATTAAATTTTTAGTACATTGCGTAAGCACTGCATTCTTGGAGACTACGGCGTGTTTGGATTCCAACCTATTATATTTATAACATAATTATAAACATAAATATTTTAAAAGTGTTTATTTAATACTATTTATAATGTATAAGTGTTTGTTTAACACTATTTATAATGTATTTAAATTAAATATCATATACATTATGTTAACTAAATCTGAACTATTGAATAGAGTTGATAATTACCTTATATTTTAAACTTAATGTAATTAAATGACACAATTTATAAGATATCTTATTTTAAATTTGTATTATTTTAGATCCATTATAAATTGTACTAATCAAACACTTTTAAAGTGTTTAAATTTATAAAAAAAAATAATTAATTTGGAATCCAAACAAACCTTAACTATTAAAATTCTACTTCGCAATATAATTAATTTGCAGGCTGTTATCTGGAGTTTAAATTAATCTAATTAAGTAATTAATTTTCAAAACTACAGTATGTTTTTTTTTTGGATTTTTTGAGAAACCAATTAAGTTGACACATTTTTTAAGGATATAAAAATATAAAAAATATTAATTTTTAAAAATAATTTCAAACTTATTAACAATGTTCTAAAAAACGTTTGGCATGTGCTTGAAAGTAGGGTAGGGTCAAAGGTCTAGGCGGGGTTTAGACGGATTTCATGGGGGGTCTTGGTAACCTTGAAGGCCTTGGCGGAGGGACAAGGTCAAGACGAGGGTTTAGGCGGGTCTTGAAGATTTTTTTAGAATAGTGCTTTTTAATAATAAATTTGAAATTATTAAAAAAAATTAATAAAAAAGTTAGTATTTTATATAGTTTTTGACTCTTTAAAAACCGTGTTAAAAAATTAAACGATATACATATTTTAGGACGGAGATAGTAATAATCATTTTATGCTTTAAAAAGTCAGGTGGGGCTATATTCATTACTCAAACAACATATATAATACATTAGAGAAAAATAAGTTTACAAGAGATTCACCTCATTATACCGTGTTATTAACTCTTGTGGAAAAAAAAACTCTAGATAATACTCGAATATATGAGTGTATATATATAGTATCGTTTACTAGAACTTTTTTTTATAAAGTAAGAATTCGAGTTCAAAAAAAGCTTGAAGCTTGAGAGGTCGACAAGTCGGCAGACGAAAGACTGTCAAACATACAACAGAAATACAAAAAAAAGGTGCAAATGATCAGACTACCCTTCAAGGAAGCTTTCTATATGCGGAGTCGCCCCATATACACTGCCTCAATCCCAATCAGTCCCGACTCCAAATACCAGTGCCCCAATGAAGAAGTAGATCACCAAGACACAACCAGCGAAGGTGCACATAGCCCGAGCAAAAAACGCACCAAGAAGACATGTCTAACCCATTTGGGATATTACTAAGAGGTTCATGTTATTTATTTTACTTAGTTATTGTTTTTTTTTTCCAAAAAGTCTTAATGGATTTTGTCGAACCCTTTTGGGATTTATCTACTGCTTATAGGATAATTTTTGACAAAATTCAAACCCACTTGGAACATTTGTTCGAACCCAATTAGGGATTTTGGTCTAACCCTTTTGGGAATTTGTGCACACCCTTTCAGGAATTTGTTCAAAACCTTTCATTTTTTCCCAAAAAATTGGGCTAGTTGGAAAGGAAAGAACACCCTGACAAAACAGATGGGATGCACGCCGATAAACACCCAAAACTCGAAGAGGATCCCAAACGGACATGAAGGGGTAATCGGAGGCTCCCAAAGCACCATAGCCCCAAAATAATTTCTCCGGAGGAGGGAGACCCAACACCCCCACCTCGAACGTACCCTAATTCAAACAGAAAGGATGCCAGGAGCCCCAACTAGACCAAAAGCGCAACAAATCTACACTGCTTGACGAGAAGGAGGAGAACCAGAGAGAGGAAGACAAACCGATGACAAGGGTGGTCAGAGGAAAGCCCCGAAAACGGAAGTCGAGCCTCATGGACGACGATCGAAAAAGCTATAGAAACCGGCCACAAGACCCACGAGGATGATGAGTAGAAGGAGATGGAACCGAAAAGGAGTGATTGAAGGTGATGAATAGGCTAAAATCAGGCTGGATTTGGAAGAGAGGTTGAAACAAGGAGGAGGGATTCACTCGTCATGTGACGTACTACACAAAGGAGAGTTTCTCTCTCCTAAGAGAGTGAAACTCTTTTTTTCTTAAACTACCGTTTACTTTTTTTTGATAAGGAAAACAAGAGTCAGGCTCTCAACACACTAAGGAAAACGTGTTGGGCTACACAAGGACAAAACATGGAGTAGCCCTTCCCCTAATGTCATCGTTTAAAAGTGAGCCAGTCCTTGCAGGTGGGTCAAGGAGCTAGCTCATGAAAACAAAGAGGAAAAGAAAAAGCAAGTGATGCGAGGGAGTCGACGACATAGTTCGCTTCCCTAAAGACGTGCATCAACTGGATTTTTCAGTCCCTAACTAGAAAGCTATAGCATTGACGCACCAGGCTAGACAAAGGGTGACAATCTTCAACTCCTCCTTAGACGAGTGATGTAACCAGTTTCGTATCTGTCTCAACTAGCACCTTCCTAAACTCTCTATCCCAAGTATTCCGAAGCCCATCGAACCCCACAACTCCGACATAGGTACTGTGCCGATGCTGATGCGACGGACATAACATGTGATCCAATGCCCATTATCATCCCAAATAACACCACTGGTGGCCTCACGCCCATCCTTGTTGACTGAACCATCAGAATTGACTTTAATCCAACCCTCGGTCGGCCTCTCCCAACCTATATTTGACTCACGCTTCTCCCGCCTAGTATTCATGGGGTTCCTAGTCCTGCCCGCCTCCACAGAAGAATGAAGCTGGCCTGATTGTAACTCCGATCCCGATCCCTAAATATACTATTGTTGCGCCATCTCCAAATCCACCAAATGGCATACGCAAATACACTAGTCCGTTCAAGGCCCTCACTTTTGGTCTGCACAGTGAACAAACTAACGCGACACCATTCTGCGATAGGAGAAGCAAATAAATTTGTGATACCTAGTGGGATGCCGATTGTTCTCTATGTATCGAGAGCAATCTCAAAAGAGGTATACAAGCTACCGTTTACTAGACCTATTTATTTATTTTCCACGATTCCTACATTGAGCTCTCTTTTTGATAACGTAATAATTCGAAGACCAGACAAATCTGATTCATCGAGAGGCCGACAAAGTCGGCAGATGACGAACCGTTAAACATACAATCATAAAATAAACGGTGCTATTCAAATGCGGCAAATTAACAAACAGCTCTAAAAAAATAGACGAGCCTAATCCAAAATAGTTGAGGACAACGATAAGCCAGGTCTGTGCAATACTAGGCCTATTTATTGATTTTATTCTAAAATGACCTATCACTTATTTTAATTTTTTTTTTTTATATAAAATCAAAACAATTAATGTTCACGGGGCAACAATGATGGTACGGTGGTGTATGTGGTTACTATTCAAACTCTATTCCTTGAATAAAACGTGCTTCTCAGCAAATGTTGCAGATCGAGCTTCCTAGAATAAAATACTGAAAACATGTTTAATTCAATAAAAATAGCATTTGATAATACATTAGTAGTTTCCTTTCTTCACAAAATGATGTATATACGGATAATGTTTGTATAATCTATACCCCATAATAAAATTCAAACAATTGAATTTAGAAATTATTTATGCATATAAATAAATTTTTATTTAACTATTTAGTCAATCTCGACTATACTCCCTCCAGTTAACAATATAAGACATTTTATGTATCTTAAAGAGTTAAAAAACTATATACAATATCATTTTTTATTATTTTTTTTTACAATTTAATGTACTTATTAATATTAGATATTTTTTTTACAATTTAATGTACTTATTAATATTAGAGAGAATGGAGGTCAATAGCACAAAAAAAAAACTTTGCACTTTTAGCTCTAACCCTTGAAATTGAGCACATCTAACCACCTTTACCCCAAATTTGCACAAAAGTGCAGGTCAAAATCTCCCCCCTTAACCGGATTTTACCCTTATCATACAAAAACAAAAAAAGGAAAATAAAAAGATGGGAGGGGAAAAACAGAGAAAAGAAAAGGGAAAGGAAAAAAAAGGTGAAGCATTCAATGCTAGGGAAAAAAAATAAAAAGGAAAACTGTAAAGGAAAAAAAAAGCCTGTTACATTTAATGCAGGTCAAATCGAAAGAAATGTGGGGAAAAAAAAGGAAAGCGGGTGTAAAAAGAAAGGGGAATCTGAGTTCCAGTTTCATTTTGGGTGACATGGTGTTTAAATTTAGGTGACAAGGTGTTTAAGTTTGGGTGACACGGGAAATCTGGGTTCTAGTTTAAAGACTGAGTTGATATGACATTCAATGAATTCTTTCATGTAACAAGGTCATACAAACAGGTGACATGAGTGATTTTCTAAACAAATTGGCAAACACACTAAAAAATGTGAAACTTCAATATCAAACAAGTGACACGCTAAATCCATCAGGTGACACGGTCGAGAAGTGCTTTGCAACTAGAACTTCAGGCCGAGAGCCTGTCTTCCATGGTGGTCATCTTCTCCATCTCTTTTGTCTTAGATTATGCAGGGGGGTGAGAACAAAGGTTCATGAGTATCTACTTTTCTCCATAGATGAGGAGTACTTTGTTAAATACACTTACCCATTACATCTGAGAACAGAGGTTTCTGGGAAATCAAAGTGACATGGAGATTATGATCACTGACACGGATACAGATTTAGGGTGACACATGCTCTGCAACTAGAATTTCAGGCCGACATTTTATCTTCAATGGTGGCCTTCTTCTCCAGCCCTTTTGTCTAGGGAGGAAGAAACTGATTGTCTTATCCCCTACTATCTTTTTATACTTTGCAAATTGGAGAGAAAGCCCCTATCACATTCCCTTTTCCTTTGTAATGATTGGTGTCTTGTCACCCCTAGTTTTGGCGCCAAAACTCCCCACCAAAACCTTCTCTCTCTCCTGCTCTTTTTAACCTTCAACCGGCTGCTCCCTTCCATTTTTTATTTTGCACCAAATGACCCATATCCTGCATTTGCAATTCTCCCAAAAGTGGTGACATTTTTGCAAAGTAAAAAAAAAGTGTCTAGTTATGCAAAAGACCCTTAATATTAAGTATCAAATCATTTTAAAAAATATTAATACTTCATATAGTTTTAACTCCTTCAAATACGTGCTAAATAGTGAAGTGTCTTATATTTTAGATAGTAGGAAATATTTTTTTTAATAACGGAAAGTGATTCGATATACTAGGCATACATGAGTGAATTGAGAGACCAAACAAGCCCGTAAAACAACAAACATGTTGAAAAAAGCTAATGAAAACAAACCGAACAAAGGATAATGAGTAGAAATCGGCAATTAACGTGAGAGTTTCGAGTGCATAAGCAAGCCTCTTGAGAATCAAATGTAGACACATCACATTTAGACTCGACCAAAATCTGTTATAAGTCGATGACACATTTTCAAGACTCAAAAAAATCTTTTATTCTAAGTAATTTAAAAAAATTCATAAACAAATCGACAAAGCTATATCGACCAATATCTTTTTTATTACTCAGTCGCTAAATAACATTAAAAAATCGCATTTAGAACCGAACTAAAAAAAGGTATTATATCACTTTGTAGCTCAGTTCCAAAATAACACAACTAGATTTGTTATTTAACAACAAATTAATAATAAAAAATTAACGATGAAAATATTATTATACATACACGATTTTTCTAACTCATACTCTTACAAAAATATGTTAAAAGCTTACATTTAGTAATACTCCATCCAATCTAAAATCTACAGTAAGATTTTTTGTACTATTTAGCATGTACTTTGATGAGCTAAAAACTATAAAAAAAATATTTTTTTAAAACAAATTTAATATTTATTACTAATATTTTTTTTAAAATATTAATAAAAATATTAATATTTTATATAGTTTTTATCTCTTTAAAATATACTATATATAACAAAATCAAACATCTTAAATCCTTGATGAGGGGGTATTACATATTGTAAGATTTTATCCCACTGTAATTATCAATCCATTTTAGTCGAATAAATTTTTTTCTTACATACATAAATCATTCCTCTTTTAAGTCCATAGCAGTTGAGTCACGTACATATATACTCCTCGTGCAATATACGTATATATAGAAAAGTGGGACCCAGCCCCGGAGCTTAAAGGAGACATATTATTTGTGCAGTACAGAAAACCCACCAAACCCAGCAGCAGTACAACTCCTCCCTCTCCCCCGTTGTTATGAAACTTCTTATAATTCCAACAAACGCCGCGTTAGTCAATTTTCATTTCATAATAGTAATATAATAAAATCTCTCTCTCTCTCTCTCTCTCTCTCTCTCTCCACGCTTTCTTTTGAAAATTCCAATCCAGTCCCTCCGATCCGTTAAAAAAAATATACATTTTCATTTCCACCCACAGATTCGCAGATTTCCAGCCCACCGATCGCTGTCTCTCCCCCCCCCCAAATTTCCCTCCTCCCTCCGTCCGATCCGACTCCCGGCAATCTCCTCACCTCCTCCCCTCCCATGGCGCCGCGCACGGCGGACCTTCAGCTCACGCCGAACCCCGTCGCCCGTAGCGCCGACGGCTCCGCCGACGCCGATTTGGAGGATGTTCGCCTGCTCGACGATTTCGACGAGGAGGCCGGGAAGCGGATTTCCAGGCGGATTCAGGTTCGCGTCACCGGCATGACCTGCGCTGCTTGTTCTAATTCCGTTGAATCTGCTCTTACTTGCCTCAATGGCGTCTTCTCCGCCTCTGTTGCTCTGCTCCAGAACAAGGCTGATATCTCTTTCGATCCTAATTTGCTTCAGGTGTGTTCGCGCTTTCGCCTTTTTTTATACATATACATCTCTGTGACTCTGTGGATTATTTCCCTTTTCCGCTGCAGGTTTTGTGGATTTGGTTTCCTCAGCAGATTTTGGATTTTTTTTTTCGGTATAATTGTAATTAGTTGACTAGTTTGGGGTTTATCATTCACGCTTGTTTTTTTGGCTTTAATCTCTTCTTTACTTTGCTTCGGCTTGTTTATCTCACTTTCAGCGGGTAGGTGATGTGACATGTGGTCACGCTGGTTGGCTTAATGCTAGCCTAGTGGATGAATTATACTCCGTAAGAGTTGCGTGAGAAAATATTTGTATGTCCACGGGATTGGGACCTATTTAAGTGGTGTGTTGAGCTGAAACTTCAAAATTTCTTCAAAACCTAATTTTAGTTACACAGTGTGTAATCCATATGACATCAATCGAAATCTATAGATCATTGTCAATGTGTGCTGTGCAACGATTTTGTTATCCCTACAAATCTTATGTCAAGATGATTTCTTTTAACAGTTCTTTTAATCAAGAAGTGCTGCAAGTTAAATTATGAGGAAATGTGGATTTTGTTAGTGAAGAATTGGCTATGAATGTTGCAGTTGTAGCAAAACAAGGTCGGGTGTGTACAAGTTCTCTTTTACTGTGTTATAATGAATCTTATCTTATTGTTTCGCAACTACACATTTAAGAAAATTGCCTTCCTAAAATTTGATCTGAGGTATAATACATCAAGAACTTGGATTTGAATATATTTTAGATCATTCTGGCTGACACACCAGAGGGCTTTCAGTTGTAATGTTGAACGGCCCACTTTTTGAATATGCTATTTTCTTCTATATGCAACTATCCGTCTACAATCACGAGGTTTCTTATCTAGTGCCGTCAAACATTTTCCTCTTAATTAACAGGGTGTCTTTGTCTACTTTTGATGAATGACTTCAGTATGGATGGTAGTTTAGAGGCATTTGTCTGCGTGGTTTGTATTGTATTCCATTCAGTAATCAATGAAGTTTATGCTGTTCAATTGCATTATAGGTTTCTTCTTTTCTTTTCCTTTTTTTTAAATCCTTATTTTATATAGCAAAGATTGAATTTTCTTGTTGATGTCTTTGCCTTCAGGATGAAGACATAAAAAATGCTATAGAAGATGCAGGGTTTGAGGCAGAAATTCTGGCTGATACTAGCAAAGCAGGAACAAAGCCTAGTGGAACTCTTGTGGGGCAATTCACTATAGGAGGTATGACGTGTGCAAATTGTGTAAACTCCGTTGAAGGTATTTTGAGTAAGCTCCCTGGAGTGAAGCGGGCCGTAGTTTCTTTACCCACCTCACTAGGAGAGGTTGAATATGATCCTGCTGTAATTAGTAAGGATGAAATAGTTGATGCAATTGAAGATGCCGGTTTTGAAGCTGCGTTTGTACAGAGCAGTCAGGAGGATAAAATAATTGTTGAGGTTGCTGGCTTATCAAGTGACATGGATGCAGTGTCTCTGGAAGAATTACTGAGCCAAATGAAAGGGATAAAACAATTTCAACTTGGCAGGGTTTCCAGAGAGTTGGAAATTCTCTTTGATCCTGAAGTTATTGGCTGTCGTTCCTTGATTGATGGTATTGAGGAGGCAAGCAAGGGGAGATATAAATTACGTGTAAAGAATCCTTACTCCAGAATGACATCTAAAGATGTAGCAGAGTCTACCAAAATGTTCAACCTTTTCACGACCAGCTTGTTTCTTAGTGTGAGTTTCCTATCCTTTTCTGCTTTTCTATTCTCAAAGTTCTTCCAGAATTTTAAAAGAGATTAATTTTTCAACATATAAAGCTGATTAGGATTTGAATGTTCAGGTCTACAATAATTTCATCCACTTTTGCAAAGAGTAACGTGACTAAGAAGTTCTTTTGAATTTGTTTGTTGCATGTACGTTACAACTTACAAGTTTATGACTGATTATTTTTAGTAGCTTTTTGTTGTTGTTGTTGTTGCTGCTGCTGCTGCTGCTGCCGTTGTTGTTTCTTTTTCCCTCTTCCTGTTATTTATTTATTTATTTAAACCGAGGAGAGAAGTTTTTCCATATAAAACAGACATAATATGTATTCTTGGCTTTTTATTGCACTGCAAAATAATTACATCTTGACATTTTTCAGATTCCCGTGTTTTTCATCCGGGTCTGCCCTCATGTACCTCTCTTGTATCCTTTTCTCTTGTGGCGTTGTGGACCTTTTTTAATGAGAGATTGGCTGAAGTGGCTCTTAGTGAGTCTCGTTCAATTTTATGTTGGAAAGCGTTTCTATGTAGCTGCTGGCAGAGCACTTCGAAACGGATCTACTAACATGGATGTTTTAGTTGTACTGGGGACCTCAGCTTCATACTTTTATTCTGTTGGTGCCCTTCTCTATGGTGCTGTTACTGGTTTCTGGCCGCCAACATACTTTGAGACAAGCTCCATGCTCATAACCTTTGTCCTGTTGGGTAAATATTTGGAGACTTTGGCAAAGGGGAAAACATCAGATGCTATTAAAAAGTTAGTGGAACTTACACCGGCTACAGCTTTGTTAGTGGTCACAGATAAAGGTAAAATTTGCTTGCTGTTGGATCTCTTTCGTAGGATTAAGCTGATGTTCATCTTTTAGAAGCAATAATATTTCTATAATTTTTCTCATACAGAGAGCTTTCATGGGGCTCTAAGTCACTGATTTTGATAGTGTTTCCTTAATTTTCAGGTGGAAAGTATATTGCTGAGCGAGAAATAGATGCTTTGCTAATTCAACCTGGTGACAAATTGAAGGTTCTCCCTGGGGCAAAGATTCCAGCGGATGGTGTGGTGGTTAAGGGTTCAAGTTATGTTAATGAGAGTATGGTAACTGGTGAATCTGTACCTGTGACGAAGGAGACTAATTCAACAGTCATTGGAGGCACTGTAAATTTGCACGGCGTCCTTCATATTCAGGCAACAAAAGTTGGATCAAACACAGTATTGAGTCAAATTATTTCTCTGGTTGAGACTGCGCAAATGTCCAAAGCACCTATACAAAAATTTGCTGATTTTGTGAGTATTTTTAATGTTTTTTGTTTTATTAATGTCGCTATTTCCCCCCAGATTTTATATTTTCTGTTTTTAGGATTTTTTATGTTGCTATTTCAGGATGGAAAAAATTATCTTTTATCCAAACATGTATTTTGCATAAAAAACTCTCTGACAGGGGGTTTGCTTTCTGATATATCATAGATGAGATGGATACTATCATGTCCAGCGTACTCACTTGCATTGTTTTAACTAAATGTACCAGATTGCAAGCATATTTGTCCCAACAGTTGTTGCAATAGCATTTCTGACGTTACTGGGATGGTAAGCCATAATGGCCTTTCATTGTGCATTTTGTATATTATGATTGTTTGAAATCAATTACAAAGGTTTGCCTCATTTCATAGTTTTGCTTTGTTTTGGTTTCAGGTACATTTGTGGAGTTGTTGGTGCCTATCCAAAAAGTTGGCTGCCAGATAATGGCAACTTTTTTGTGTTTTCTCTCATGTTCTCTATATCAGTTGTTGTAATTGCATGTCCTTGTGCCCTTGGCTTAGCAACTCCTACTGCTGTCATGGTTGCAACCGGAGTTGGGGCAAAAAATGGTGTGCTGATAAAAGGAGGGGATGCTCTAGAAAGGGCTCAGAAGGTTAAATATGTCATATTTGATAAGACTGGGACACTTACAGAAGGAAAAGCCAAAGTTTCAACTATTAAAATATTTAATGGCATGGATCGTGGGGATTTTCTAACACTAGTGGCTTCAGCAGAGGTACTTTTGAGATTTCTTATAGGATGATTGATGCAATTTGAGTGAACTGGATGAGTTTTTTCTTATTCTATTTGAGTACAGATTCCTTGCTACATAGGAATGATTTATATGTATGGCGATGTTAAATAGAGCTGTGCTTTGATGATGCGGACTCATTTCTAGAATTTTTTGACTTGTTCACCCTAACTATTTTGCACATTGGAAATCTCTTTTGATTAACTATGCATCTTTAAGCTTTGGCCTAAACTTCTCTTTCTTTTGGTCTAGGCTAGCAGTGAACATCCGTTGGCCAAAGCAGTTATGGAATACGCACATCATTTCCATTTCTTTGATGGGTCATCCCCTTCAAAGGATGTTCAAAACTATGGCAATGATTCCAAATATTCTGGATGGCTTTTGGACGTGGCTGATTTTTCTGCTATTCCTGGTAAAGGCATCCAGTGTTTCATAGATGGCAAACGAGTTCTGGTGAGCCTTGCTTTGCTCTAAACCTGTTGAAATTATTTAATTTATTAAATAACTGTATACAATGCTTATTAGGATGTCATATTTTTGACAGATTGGTAACCGGAGATTGTTGTCTGAAAGTAGGTTGACAATACCAACTCATGTAGAAAGTTATTTAGTAGAGTTAGAAGACAGTGCAAAGACGGGCTTACTTGTTGCCTATGATGAAGAGCTCATCGGAGTTCTAGGGGTAGCAGATGCTCTGAAAAGAGAAGCTGCAGTGGTTGTGGAGGGCCTCATAAAAATGGGCATTAGACCAGTCATGGTCACAGGGGACAATTGGAGAACAGCTCGAGCTGTTGCCAAGGAGGTAATATTTCAATTTCATTAGCTGTTTTTTTTTTTTTTTTTTTTCTGTTCTCTCCTGTAAGTTCTTATTATGATGCATTCTCCCTCTCCGTTTGGTGATCTATTATGTGATGTGCGCATAGATTAATTATTCATATTCTAATTCCCCTTGGCTTAGCTGGGAACATTGGTTTTCTGTCGAAATTATTATTTCTGGATAAGTGTGAATATTCTGATTGATTTTGATGCCAAGAAGGCTATAGCTATTACTATAGTCGTAATCAAGTGTTTTAACACTGAAATGCTTATCAATCTCTAAGCTGGATCTTGCTTCGAAATATTTGAGTTTTCTTTTTTGTTTGAAACATTTGAGTTACTCTGCTTTTGTTTACAACTTCAGCTCAAGGGCCAGCCCCTAAGACAAAGTATATAGTCTTCTAGGATACTTGAAGCCTTATTCAGTGTTACGGATCATTTTCATGAACATCCTGCTATTATTCCATCTGCACAGGTCGGCATTCATGATGTCAGGGCCGAGGTTCTCCCTGCTGGGAAAGCTGACGTTGTCTGCTCCTTCCAAAAAGACGGGAGTGTGGTGGCAATGGTTGGGGATGGAATCAACGACTCCCCGGCTCTAGCTGCTGCTGATGTTGGCATGGCGATAGGAGCAGGGACAGATGTTGCCATAGAAGCAGCTGACTACGTTCTCATGCGGAACAACTTGGAAGATGTGATAACCGCCATCGACCTCTCGAGAAAGACATTCCAACGCATATGGTGGAATTACGTTTTCGCCATGAGCTACAACGTGATCGCCATCCCTGTCGCTGCAGGGGTGTTCTATCCATTGTTAAGGGTGAAGCTGCCACCTTGGCTGGCCGGCACGTGTATGGCCCTCTCGTCGGTAAGCGTCGTATGCTCCTCATTGCTCCTTAGGACCTACAGGAAACCCAGGCTTACTAGCATTCTCGAAATCACTGTGGAGTAGGGATTGGGAGAGATCTGAAAATGTGAAATGAGTGGAAAAAAAAATGAACCAAGTAAAAATGAATTTAATAAAGAAACAAAAATTAGGTTTGTTGTATTATTTGTAGTGATGCTTTAGATTTGGCAGCCCCAAGTTTTGTGTATTACTTTTTTCTTTCTTCTTCTTAATTTTCCTTGAGAAAACATTTAAATGTGCAGAGGGGATGAAATTAGTTTGGCCCCTGATCCTATTCAATGTAAATGTCAATTGTTCCACTCTCATCTCAGCTTCCATGGTTTAGGAGGATCATCAAGAAATTTAAACATGTAATTTCTCTGGTTCCTTATAGTGATTTTTTGTTTTTTCTTCCATTCAAGATGTCATTTTTTGGGGACTCCCTAGTTATTCTTGATTTTATTGTTTTATTTCTTCTATACATGAGCTTGTGAACAAAATTGCCTTTCATCCTAGAAAAAGCTTCAAAATTATCTATTAAATGGGGCTTTTCTTAGCATCTTAATCAAATTTTTGATAATTTTTCTTGACTAGTTAGGTGATTCACTACAAGTTTTTGTTGTAAACATGTAAAGGTGTGTTTGGATTCCAGTATGCAGTTATAAGCTTAATGTAATGATAGGTTGTTTGGTTGATTCGATTTATATTGTGTTTCTTTAAATTCGTACTAGTCAAACACTGCTAGCAGGTTTGTTTGGATTCCAATGCATTATGTTTGTAATGCAATTATAATTATAAACACTTAAATAGTGTTTGGTTACTCATTGTACAATGTATTTAAAATAACGTAAATTTTAAATAAAATACCTTATAAATTGTGTCAATTAATTATATTAAGTTTACAATGTAATTATAAACTTTATGATATGGTGAATATTTAACTAACACTATTTATAAGATATTTTATTTAAAATTTACATTTTATTTTAAATAAAATGAAATTGGAATCCAAACACACCCATTTTTAATTTTCATTATAAATATAATGAAATTGGAATCCAAACATACCCTAAAACTAGTTTATTGATCTATAGTGCTACATTTTTTTAGATTGAAAATTTGAGAAAGGTTTTATTCATCTCTAGTTCTCTAGGGTCATCCCTCAAGGATCAAGGGCACGAACTATTTGAAAAAGCACATGCCTTTATAGTTTATGCCCTCAATTTTCCAAGGCAAATGGTGTCCATAATAAAGAAGTCTATTGTGTACTAACTTTGAACATGATAAAGAATAAAGGGGAGAACAATAAGGCACGCCATAAACAAGGAAAAAATATTTGTCAACATATTTTTCAGTTTTTTGGGAGATGTCGACTAATCCTCTTACAATTCAAATTCATTTTGGAGTAAAATGAATTTTCATACACGTCTGAACATATAAGGTCAGTGAGGTTTCATCATAAAACCAATTGAAAATAGGAGTAGCCAAATATGGGTGGACAATATGACTTTGGGAGATCCAAACATCCGAGCGCACCATACGCTAACCAAGCTGAACATACACGGCTACATGGCTCCATCCCTCATAGATCACCGACTTATATATTAGACTTGGATTTTATATCAATGTGAGATATATTTGTATCTTTTCAAATATTCAACACATACCGCCAAACAAGACTCATACTTACTTTTGATTTGCAACAAAATTTAAGAATGAAATACATATTTAGCTATTAGAAGCTTTAACACGGATTTACATTTTAATCCAATTTCTTTACAAATGGTAACATTTTATATATATTTGGAGGGTGACGCCTCTCATTCCGGTCAAGAAAGGATAACATATTTGAATGTCTCTACAATAGTTTTGTTTTATTAAAGTTTTCTTTATGACAAGGTTAGATACTGATTGATCACTTATCCATATTTGAATGGTTCTTGCTCGTTGAAATTAAAGTTTGTTCTTTCGGTAGACATATATACTTTCTTAAATATAGATTCCAATAACATATAAAATAAAAGAGAAAGAAAGGTTGGTATCTATCATGGATCAGGTATGAAGGAAAGAGTAACCATGTCGGGGTGGTTGAGCCGGAAAGGATCCCAGGGTAATACCCAATGATCCCGGTTGAAAATATATGTAGTCAGTTGGCGGATGGATCATTGAGAATTTTTTTTTTGCACGTATGTATGAAAAATAAGTTTTTAAAAATATATTAGAAAATATCTTAAATTTTTTATTTAAATAATTATTTTTTATTAGAAAAAATTAAGAAAAAACAAAAAAAATATCAAAAAAATGAGATTTTTTATATGTATATATATAAATCAATATAATATATAGTAAAAAAACCTTAAATTTATTATTTAATTAGGTATTTTTAATAAAATAAAACTAAGAGAAACAAAAATTGTAAAAAATTGAGGCATATGGTTTATGAGATTAAAACTCATTATCTTAAGATAATAAATATCTCTCCTTACCAAACCAACTATATAAACTAAGCCGTCATTATGATTCATCATTTCTTTTACATTTTTTTATCCCTAAAATTAATAAAAATTACCAAAAAAAAACTCATAATTTTTTTATACGATTTTATTATGGGTTAGGGGAGTTCGGGGTGGCTGAAGCCCCGTAGATCTGCCACTGAAGTCAATAAAATTCTGTCATCAGACTTTGATCGAGGGATTTGGTGTGTGGCACTGGTTCTTCATCTGGGTTTGACTGCAACAAAGGAATTTAAGGATTAGGAAGATGGAAGTGGAGGGCAAGATCAACTCCATATATATTATTGGTTTTGTATTGGTAGAAGTGTTTATAAGGAGATCAAGAATTCAAAATAATGATTTTTTTGTGCACAATTTCGATCTTTTGCTGTCTTTTGACTTGGCTCTGTGCTCCCCCATCATGTGTTCAAACAAATCTACCAAGTTACCGATAAAGTGGTACGGCTTCATCACTTGTTGGATTCTGGACGCTGGTTTCTTGGTTTCTCCTTCAGAATTTGTTGTTCTGAATGATGGCCAAATTCTTACCTCGTTAAAAATAAGGGTAAATTATAAAAAATCACCCTGAAATTAGGTTAGTTTTCACAAACCCATCCTTCAATTAAAAGTTTACAGAAAATCATCCATAAATTTATTTTTCTTTCAAAGAATCACTGATGAACCTTTTAATGTGTAAAAAGGTATAAAAAAAATGTTAAGTTTTTCATATTTTCTTAAATGTTTTGATTACTTTATTATATTCTTAGGCTATATTGAATACAAAAGGTAAAAATTTAACCTTTTTAAAATACTTTTTTATACATACAAAAGTTATAGGTGCTTCTTCGAATGAAAAATAAATATATGAGTGATTTTATAAAAACTTTTATTTTAAGGGTGATTTTGTAAAAACTCATTTATTTCAAAAGGGTAGTTTTCCCTAAAAATAATTCATGGGAAGTAATGATTCAGTATATGGTTAACTGGTTAAGTAATGTGGATGGTCCTAGACTCAGGCGGTCAAAGCTTCTGTCTCCCCCATTCGCCAATTTTGACCATAAAATTCTTCGTGGACTTTGCAACCCCCCTGGTGTTAGAATAATCCGTATATCAAATAGTTTTATTTTACCGTCGGATTTTTTTTTTAATGACTAGGAACCCTTCATTTGGTGGTTAACTATGGGCATATGATTCAGTAGGTAAGAGTTATGCACTCACCTAGTAAATCAGCTTGTGTTGACCAACTCAACTTATATACTCATAACGAGTAAGACAAACCTTGAAATTTTATCCAAGAAAAAGGGCGTAAACAAATATTAAACTCGGGACCTCCTTACCCCCTCGCTCTACACACTAGGCCACCTAGTTAGGGGCTAGGGGTGGATTTTTTAGGTTTAAGAAAAGGGTATAACTTGGAAACAAATTAGAAATTACGTATTTTGTTGTCGAAAATGATAACAAATTTATCTATTTATTACTAATATTAAATCTGTAATAAATTCATCCACGTGATATCATCAAAAGTCTCAATTCTACTTGACGGAGTTTGGAATAGGTCACGCCAACCACCTACTTTTCAATCACTAAATGAATCAATAAAAAATCTCTCAATTGTAAATTAGTTCATGTCATCTGTCACATCAACCACTACATTGCTCGATAACTCTAATATTTCACTAACCACCCCATTGTTATAACCTTCACATGCATATCGACTAACCAGTCCACTATTCAAGTATAAAATTATATTGTTATGACCCGAGGATTGGTGAAGGTGAATCGAGCGAGAGGAGGGCTAGAGAGAGAGAGGAGAATAGAGTTGAGAGGAGGATGAAGCTAGAGGAAGAAGGAGATAATCAGGAGAGAGATATCCAATAGGGTATTTATACCCTTACTTTCTAATATACAATATCTACTAAGGACATTATATAGATATATGCACACACAATAAGGGGTGTGTACACCGAAATCAATCTCTATATATATACACATATTTTATGTTTTAAAATTATTTTCTAATTATTTTTATTTTTATACCACTAATTTACAACTCATAATATATACTTAAAATTATATTGTAACTAATAAATCTGTTTTTTAAAATTATTTTAAATATTCCTAAAATTAGGGGATATAAAAAAAAATTATAGATAGATTTTTATATACCTTAAAAATAATTAAAGGAGATTGGAGTTCTTCTTCGAATGTACTCATCCTATATATCTAACCAATTGATCGAGATTACCTATTATTATACAAATATATTTCCCTCGATCTATAAAACCTTTTTCCCTAATTGATTAATACATTTCCAAATTAAAACAAAATATTTTTTACTTTAAAGAATAGGAGAATAAACCATCAACAAAGTATAAAAGAAGTGTTATACATATTATATATCTTTCAGTACTCTTGAGTTTAAAGATCGACCAAGAAATTTTAATTCTCATTCCTAAAAACATTTTGGTTGAATTATTGAATTATTGATACCAATATTATCTATTACTGTATAAGCTCTTTCCTGGTTTTAAAACCATTAAAAGGGAAAAAGAAAAGAGAATGATCGAACTTTAAGTGCAACAGGGATTTTTTTTAATGAGAAGCTCAACAAGTATTAATTAGATATAGGTTTCTCAAAAATAAAAATAGATATAGAATTGTCTCTATACTATTTATAATAATAATAATAATAATTACTCCGTATGTGAAAACATTTTTGACTTGGCAAGCTCCTGTTATCAACTTTATTGATTTCACCATCACCTAGTCTATTTCTGATTATTTTTTTTGGCACATACGGAATGTCAAAGTAGATGCACATGCAGCTTTAAGGCCTGTTTTGTTCGAAAGTTAGAATTGACACCGATATATGGTGAAAACATATCATTTTTTAAGGGGGAGTTTGTGAAATGTCCAAAAAAGTTGTCTTAATTGGTGAATTGTCCACATTTTTAGATAAATTGGTGGAGTGTCTATCTTGCCAATAGCAATTTTATCATCTTGCCTATAGCCTCACTCTTTTTTTTTTTTTACATTTTGTCGTGCAAAAATAAAAGTATGTTGTGCATGTGCAAAAATAACCGTATGTTGAGCAAATATGACCGAAGTCTAGTTTTTTTTTACATTTTGTCGTGCAAAAATAAGAGTATGTTGTGCATGTGCAAAAATAACCATATGTTGAGCAAATATGACCCAAGTCTAGTTTTTTTTTAACATTTTGTCGTGCAAATATAAGAGTACGTTTTGCAAATATAACCGTAAGTTGTGCAAATATGACCAAAGTCTAGTTTTTTTAATTTTTTTTCATTTTGTCGTGCAAATATAAGAGTACGATGTGCAAATATAACCGTATGTTGAGCAAATATGACCCAAGTCTAGTTTATTTATTTATTTATTTTTATTTTTTTAACATTTTGTGTGCAAATATAAGAGTACGTTGTGCAAATATAACCGTAAGTTGTGCAAATATAACCCAAGTCTAGTTTTTTTTTTATTTTTTTTTTCATTTTGTCGTGCAAATATAAGAGTACGTTGTGCAAATATAAGAGAACGTTGTGCAAATATGACCCAAGTCTACTTTTTTTTAACATTTTGTCGTGCAAATATAAGAGTACGTTGTGCAAATATAACCGTAAGTTGTGCAAATATGACCCAAGTCTATTTTTTTTTTTTTACATTTTGTCGTGCAAATATAAGAGTACGATGTGCAAATATAACATTTTGTTGTGCAAAAATAAAAATAAAAATATAGATTATGGATCACATAATAAAATATAGATAGTTTTTTTTAATTTCTCGTATTATAGGGTGATTTTTGTAATTAAACAACAATTGCTTCTTCTACCTTCATCTCTACCATCCCTGAACTCAGCCTAGGAGATCTCGGATCCACCGCTCCGGCCGCTCCCTGGCTCGACCTCGCTCGCTCGACCTCCTGGATCTGATAGATCCGTTGACGGAGGAGGCGAATTATGTGGTGGTGCGGCCGGCGTTGAGTCCGGAGGCTGACAAAAACCGATCTGAGATCCGGCAAGGGGAATGCGCGTGGAGGAGATGAAGTCGCCGGATCTGCTCCCGGACGAGGTGGATCTGGCGCCGGAGAACCATGGAGGGAGATCCGATGAGGGAGATCGATGCAGGTTGATTCGCCGGATCTGCTCCCGGACGGTGATTGCGAATTGGTTCTCTGGCGCCGGAGAACCGCGGAGGGAGATCCCGGAGGAGGTGGATTCGTCGATGCGGGTTGGATCTGAGGAAGGGGATCCGAGGAGGGAGATCGATGCAGCGGAAATCACCAGATGAAGAGTGATGGAGGAAGATCGACCGATAGAGCAGATGAAGGAGACGATGAATTTGGGTGATTTAATTGGGTGGACAATTTCACAATTTGTCCCAAAAGTAGGACATTTTGCTAATTATGCCAAAAAAAGTGCCTGTTACACAATTTTTTTCTTTTTTAATAATAAAATTATATAAAATAATAATTTTTTTATGAATTGTTTTAACAACTTCGTAGTTAAATTGTTAAAAAAAATTATAAAAAAAGAAATATTTTATATAATTTTCACCATCTTAGAAAAACGTGTGTACATAGTAAACGGTCGACATATTTACCAAACGGAAGGAGTGTATAATAGGTAATTAATGGTAATAAAAAAAGACCACACGTGATCTTTTTTATTACTCCATCCGTCTCCAAATACATGTCTTTTTAGCCTATAAAATTTTGTCAAAAATACATGTCTTTTTAGATTTAATCATTACACTTAACCTACTTTTACATCTAATCATTACTCTAATTTTTACATCACCCCTACTCTCCTCCTCACAAATTAAAATAAATAAATAAACAAATACAAGTCTAATCATTACACTTAACCTACTTTTTACATCTAATCATTACATTTAACATACTTCTTAATTTCCGTGCTCCGTCCTAAAAAGACATGTATTTTAAGAAGGAGGGAGTAGGATTTAGAATTTTGGTTGGGATAGGGAAATGTGTTAAATTTCGAGCAATAAGAAATGAGAGTCGCATCAAATTTATTTTGTTTTAAAGAAATACTCCATATGGTAGAAATGTACTAATCGGATTTATTTTATTCCTAAACGGAATGTAAGGTTTCATTTGGTTAAACTCATGAAGTAACTTCTCAGTATATGTAATTCCCATGAATTCTACATTATGGGAAACGTAAAAATATGTTTGGTTGAAAATAATTTCTCATAAATTCAATTCCTATGTTTTGTTTGGTTAAACATGGAATTTTCATAGTAATTTATTTAAAATTACTCTTATAACCTTTTGTTTTTTGTTTAAAATCAAAATCTATATGGGAAAATTGGAGATTTTGTTTATAAAAAATAAATTTTATATGAGATTTGGGAAAAGAGAATAGAGGAAGTAGATCTTATCTACCCCTTCATGTTTAGTTAAATTCTACCCTTTCATGGGAAGTGAAATTCCCAGGAATTGAAATTCTCGGGGTTTTCCATTTTAAAAAATAATTTTTTCTATCCTATGCCTTTGGGCATAGGTTAATAGAACCAATTTGGAAATGTTTTAAAAACTTTAATTAGTTTAGCTTTTTTAAATTAAATTCTTAGGGTCGCTAGCTTGCTTTTTTGGTAGGGAATCTTTTCCAATTTAGAGTCTTATCATGTGCCCTTAGGGCATAGGATAGAAAAACTGTTTAAAAAAACATATCAAACACATAATTGTTGGCTATTGTCGACCTAAAGCATGGTGACATTTGGTCATGTTCACCCTTTGTGGGTGTCCAAAGCGTTAGAGCAACCCCAACAGTTATGGTAAAAATTCTCTAAAATAGGGATCAAAATGTCAAAATCTCAAAAAAAAAAAATCACTTTAACTCCAACGGCTTCTCTGTTTTACAGATTTTTGCATTTATTATACACTATAAAAATAAACAAAATTAATAATATACTAAATGCATTTATTGAAAATATTTAATTGATACATATGGAAGTATAAGTATTTTCATTTTTTCGGTCTTTATCACCATCCGCAACCTCCAAATTTCAGCAACAAAACTCTTACCAGCATGTGCATAACAAAAATAATCATAGGTGAAGGTAGTATTGATACTAATCCCTTGAACAATCACATTCCATTTAGACCAGCAACAAGACTACAAAGTTTTGAAAAGTAGGATTCAATTCAAATAAATCTGAAGTTTGATGAGCTATAAAATCATTCCATGTGTTCAACAACACACCCATATATGGAACAATTTTTTTCCCATAGAATTATGAATTTTCAGCTTACCCGGGATCTAATCGGGCAATGCCAGGGTAATCACCAACACCAATCAACATCTGATTGAGCAATGTCGGGGCTGATCGAGGGGACGGAATGGGTTGTGGAATACAGAGACAAGCCAATGCATTGGCGGGTGCACTAGCTAATGTGTCACTACAGCAGGAGGAGGAGTTTACGTTTGAGGCTATGCCGGTTCATCTTGAATGAACCTCGTACCCAATCCCAGTACCTAATCCCACCTAATGGGAACTCCTTTTAAATTTTAATTGAATAAGAGGGCTCTGCCCTCTTCTTTGCACCAAAACAAGGAGTCTAAAACCATAGGTGAACAGCACAAAAAAGTCAATCGAACAGCAATCGAACAACATATAATGAAGAGTGAAATCGAACAGCATAAAATTAGCAAACAACAATCGACAAGAAGTTTACAGATTTTTTTTTTCTCTCCATTCATTTCTCTATTTTACCAATAGATTTGCAAGAGCTGTTGGGGTGGAAAAATTATATTTTTCTCTAAAATTTCCCCCTTTTTTATTTTACAGGTGTTGTTGGGCTTGCTCTTAGGCGCCACCACTTGTGGCCGTTGTCATTTTTCTTTTCTTGTCTGATTGTTTACTGTTGAAGGTTAGGAAATCGTATTAAGTGTGAAAAAATAAAAAGTATTCGAGAGTAATTGATTAAAATTAATCTCGCCAATAGAAATAAATGAAATTGAACAATTGATTGATCGAATATTTTGAGAGCTAACTTAATTAGCTTATATCAGACTTATTTCACGGCGAAACTAATTAAAATAACCCAACCTTTAAGGGGTGTTAAAAATATATCCCTACCTTTCAAATGTAAGATAAATATCCCGACCTTTTTAAGGGATGGTAATATAATATCCCAAAATTTTCTCCCCCACAAAAATGCTTACATGGCACATATGTGGCAAAAAATAATGATCATATATTCACAAGCGTGCCCTTGGATCTTAATGCTCAAATTATACAAAGTATAGTCTAGATTGTCATGATAATTTTTAAAAAAATAAAAGTCTCTTTTGTAACCAAAAAAATCATTCATTTTAATACGTTTTATAGATTATAATTAAATTTAATCAAAACAAATATAATAAAACAAGTAAATATTTAAAATATAATTTTCAATATCTTGATTGTGTAAAATATCATTCAAGTTTATTAGATTAAATTAGATTGGTTTTTAAGTTTATCTTAATTTTTTATATATTTTTTAATAATAATAATTTACTTCTTATATATAAATGAACACCTTTGAATAATCTAAATAATTAAATTTTCATTTCAATTTCGTAGTAACATAAAGTTTATAACTGGCAAAATATTATTCAGTTTTGATAAGTTAAATCACTAGCTAATCATTTACTAATTGAAAATATGTTATTTTGCTTTACATTTTTTTTTATTTGGCTTGTTATAGATATTGATTTAAAAAAAGATATAAAAAGTAAGGTACAAATTAAATCTAAAACTACGAAAGTTTATTAAATAAACTTTTATACTCATCTAATTTAATTTTATACATTATGTTTTAATTGAATTGAAAATATATACATGAGTAATACAATACAAAAAATAAGAATTTTATTGGAGAGAAATCATTGGGATATTATATTACCATAACTTATAAAGGTCGGGATATTTATCTTACATTTGAAAGATTGAGATATATTTTTAGCACCCCCTTAAAGGTTGAGTTATTTTAATTAGTTACGCCCTTATTTCACATGTGCGTGACTGTATTTGTCTATTTCCTTACTCACACCCTTCACATATTTTGAAGTGTGCAATAACACTTTAAGAAAAAATACTTTTAGAAAGACCATATAAAAATAAATCTACATTAAAAAAATATGAATCTACATTTAACAACGGACAAAGTATTTTGCACCAACTTTGTATTTTTATATTTGTTTAGATGGGTAACCGTCTGTCGACTTGTCGACCTTCGAGGTTCAGGTTTATCTGACATCGAATTTTTCCGAATAAAAAAAAACAAAAACAACAGGCAAAAGTATGAATCTATATTAAAAAATCATGATTTTCTTAATTCCTATGATAATGTTACGTTTTTCTAAATAAAACTAATATTCTAATGGTTGTATCTAGAATCTATTTATTTAGAATTTTTTTTAGAAATAGCCAAAAATTGAAAAAAAAAATTAGAGATTAGCCAAAATACCAAAGTATTTTGGGATTTAGCCAAACTGGGGTAAAGTCGCTGTTTGAAACAGCGACTTTACCTCAAGATTTAAAAAAAATTAATATAATAAGTAAGTCGCTGTTTAAAACAGCGACTTACTTAATTTTTATTTTTTTTTCAAATTTTAATTCAACATTTAATACAATAAAATACTGAAAATCAAAAAATATATATAAAGGGAGAGTCGCTGTTTGAAACAGCGAAATTACACACTTCATGGCTCCCCCTTAATTAAAAAAAATTACACACTAATACTCACTCCATGGCTCCCCCTTAATTAAAAACGAAATTACACACTACCGGAGTACCGAATTATTAAAAAAAAGCTGAAAAGCTGAAAAGTGAAAAGGAGTGAGAGGAGAGAGAGAGGGGGAGGATAATACTGACTCCCTACGTTGCAATTGCATACCCCTACTCCCCTAGGCCTCCCCCCTCTCTCTCTCATTCATATTGTCAGACTCCCCCCTAATTTTGTTGCATGTATCAATGTACTCCCGCCCTCCCCCCCTCTCTCTCCACAAAATCCTTCATATGAATGTCCCACTCACGCAGGCTGATTACCAATCTTTAACCTACAATCTGGCTATTAATAAATTAAAAAATTTGGTGGGCAAATCGAAAATGGATAAAGTGGCGCTATCCTGGTGGACTGTTTGGTTATTTAGGAATCAACTGGTGTTTGGACATGTCGACAAAGTTACACCCAAAGAGGCGGTGATTTTCTTCCAAAAGACTCACCACACTTGGTCTGAATCGACAAAACTTATTACTACAATTTCACCTTGCCCAAGATTAGATTCAAATGACCGCGGAAGTGCGCCTACCAAGCATCGTTTCAATCCTTGGTCTAAACCCCCGGTCGGTTTTTTTAAACTTAACTTCGATGACTCCTTTTCCACCAACGACAATGGTTCACATGGTTTCGTCATTCGGGACCATAATGGAACTGTGATTTCTTTGGGTCATGGTGCATGTATGAACCACTCGACCCTATAGGCTAAGGCTTTAGGCCTCCATTTGGGCATCCTAAAGTCTAAACAACTTAATCTAAACAACCTCTTAGTCGAAGGAGACTGTTTAGTTGTTGTAAAGGCTCTGCTGGGTGAATGGACTTGTCTCTGAAACATTGAGCTGCTGCAATTTGATACAAACCTAGATCTTTATTTCTTCTCTAATGTTTCTATTCGTCATATTTTCAGGGAGTCAAATGATGTAGCAGACATGATTGCACGTTTGACTTACAATAGCCCTGCCGATGATTGCTTGGAGTCTGATGATGGTCTTTGTGATCTCGCCATCTGGACACTCTAGGAAGGATCTCCGCTCTTCGGCATCCTCCTAAAACTTATATTGCTTAAAAAATGTATTTTTATCTCTAAGTTTTTTTTATATATAATTTGGATTGAGATAACTAAAAGTTTTCAATCTTCCACTATACTTTTCCTAAAATAGATTTTTTTATTAAGTAATAATCCGAGATAAGTCTTATAATAGATTTTGATTTAATTATTATTGTAATAATTATTAATTTTGTCATAAATAGTGTTTTACATCAATATACAATTTTTGTACAAAGTGTGATTTTCGACAATACTGTTTTCGTCTATTGCATGTGTAATTCTAGTAGTCCAATATACACTACAATAAGTATACTACTTAGACCTGTCAAAACACTACCCGATCCATACGTTCGGTAAATTCTGGGTCAAGAACCGGGTTTTTTAACCCAGAATTTTTGTTTGACCCGAACCCAAATTACCCCGTAATTTTCTGGGTAAACAGGGTCCGGATCGACCCGATCGGGTTGGATTTTTTTACTCTACACACTGGCACACAATGTTTTCTTGTTCAACTTTCCTCTTGAACCTTAGGCCAGGCGATCAAAAGCTAACTACACCAGCCAAATCTGAATCGATGCAAAGTCTAGAAATTGGAGGCACAAAATCTTAAAACCGAGTCTTACTAGCTCGAATATTGCAGATCGGGTGAAAGCGATTCCAAATTCACAAAACAAGTGCAAAGGGATGCTCACATGGTGGCCATCATTTAAGATCGGGTGATTCACAAGAACAAGAAGTTGCAAGAGATTGTGAGTTATGGAGTCCCTCCATCGACATTTTTGAGCGGGTGTGGGTGGGCGAGGCCATTGTTTTGTCGACTTTCCCCCAAATCAATGAATCGCTGAGATCGAGAATCCATGAAAATTGTGGAGGAGGAAGCGTGTCTTCAGCCTCTCGGTGTTGGTGGTGGTGGATGATTAGATGGGCTCTCCCTCCATAGGGGACGTTGAGCAAAGCCTTCATATTTGCTGTTTCTTTGGACCGCAGCTTGCAATTGCACCACGCTGATCTCGAAATAGGGTTGCAATTGCTTGTTGGTTTCTTCTGAACAACTGATTATGATAATTAGACATAAACACGTACGTCGAGCCCTTGTTGAAGACATAAAGTTACCACAAATTAAATAAGGATGCCAAATGAATGAAACTCAATATGTTTAATGTGGGACAATTAGTCTATAAATATAGAAAACTTAGCAATTTATACAGAGATAGAGTTAAGAACGATGTTACCACCCCTTTGGGGGGATGCACCTCATAGTCGAAGGTGTTCGAAGTTGTATTAAGGTGTTGTTACGTACAATTGGATACAAAATGGGCTACGGTGTATGTGCCAGATACGGTGGATGTTGTGTCTTGGGTGGACGTCGAGGGTGCTTGTGCTTGACTAGTGAGTCTCGAGGGATGCTCGCACTACTGTCCGCCCACCGGGGGCAGTAAAAAGCACGACCTGGGCTGGGGTTAATTGAGATTGTAGGTTGATGTGGCCTGGGATAGGATGGGAGTAGGTGTGGGTGACTGGGGTTGGGGTGGGTTGGTATCAATTTAGGAGTTTAAGGGTTTTCAGGCTCGTCTAACGTTGGGATCTGTACGAAATTGGTGTGCAGGGTTAGTTTTCACTAGTTCAGGGGCCATTGGGGTAGAGGGTGGGGTGGGTATGGTTTCAATTTCCGGGTCGGGGGTTTGTTGGGGGTGGGGTGGTGGTTGTGGTGGTGGTGGTGATGGTGGAGGGGTTACCCGTACACCTGCAAGGTGGGAGTTAGGGCTAGGGTGGTAGCCAGTGGGCTACTAGTGGTTGTCAGTGAGGTGTTGTGGTGGATGGCAGGGGCTATCTGTGCAAGAGCGCGAGAGTGGGAGTGGGGTGGGGGTTGATGTTAGTGAATGTTGGGGGAAAGGTGTGCTGAAATCAGGTTGGGGTGGGGGGAGGGGGGAATGAGTGTCGGAGGGTGGCATCAGTCAAGGGTAAGAGGATAAGGGTGATATTCGAATTGAACGAGCCGAACTTGACATGTTCAAGCTTGGATCAATCGGGAGATGAGCCGAGCCAAGCTCGAGGCCAAAAATTATTCGAGCTTTTTTCGACGCTCAAGCTCGACTCGCAAGCCCAGACTTAAACTCGAGCTCGGCTTGATAGGCTCCAATAAGCCGAACGAACGAACCTAAGCTCGTGTGAACTCGTCAGTTGGGCTTGTTCAAGCTCGTTCGAGCTCAGTTTGTAGTTGAAAGCATAAATGCAAATTACAATAGCAGTTGTACAATAAGCAGAAAAGAAACCAGAAATAAAGCGTGCACTTCTAGAGCTTGAACAAGCAACTAAAAACTTACCAAACTTTGTTAAGATCAACAAATTTAAACCAACATGTAGATTCCATTGTGTAAAGAAACCAGTCTTTCAATCCAAAATGGTGGCAACAATTCAAAACGAAATGTTTCTGCTTTTACAAGAATAACCAGACAGACACGCAAAATTCAAAGAAAAGGAAGTTGAGAAATTCTGCTATCGAAATGCAGATAGAAAATGCAAACGATGAATTTGGAAATGTAGATCTAACAAATCTACAATCACCGACCCTTTCATATGAAAATCACTAACAAATCTACAATATCCATACCTAATAGAAGACGAATAAGAAGGATAGACGAAGGGATTAGACGAACAAACCTGGTTCAGTCAGAGGGTAGGTGCTGCTGCAGCAAAGAGAATCGTTCATCATGGGTTTGACTGGAGGACATCGAGGAGGGAGTTCATCATCAGAAGTTCACCACTAGAAGGAGGGAGAAAGGGGAAGAGTGGGAGGTCAACATCGGACCAATGAATTGGAACAAAGCTAGGAGAAACCGAGAGAGAAAGAGGGAGGGAGGTCTGCTCGGACTCAACTCATACCTCAAATTACCCTAAGGTTAATTTTGGAAATTAACACAAATCGACGTTCCAACCACGGCTTGGGCTCGTGTTGAGTTTAAAATACTGTTCAAGCTTGACTTGTTTTATGTATTCGAACGAGCTCGAGTCGAGTTTTTTCAAGTCAAGCTCGATTTGTACGTTCAACTCACATAATACCCTTGTGTGAGGGTGTTGGGCGACCGGGGGTCACCGGAGGTTCAGTCGGGGGTCGAGGTTGGGGTTCGATGTTTGTAAGAGATAGAGATGTTAGCGAGAGAGACGTTGGAGAGAGAGAGAGAATAATTAATATATAAATTGGTGATGAAAGAGAAGATAACTAATATATTTGTAAATATATAAAAAATAAGCTGTGAAAAGTTTGAGATAAGATTTAGCAAGTTACGAAAAGAGAAATATTATCTCAATTTTCGGTTATTTAAAACTATATAATATAAATATCAAAAGTTTCAAAAAGCTACGTATTAAATATGTCAAATAGGGTCTAAATGGTCAATATTTATTAAGTTAAGTAAAGCAAAAGTGATTTTATTAATAATTTCAAAGAGATCAATTTGGGCAAAAATCAGCAGATTAGTAAACTCCAATCAAGTTAATTAGATTATTAATTGTAAATCTGCTAAAATTAGATAGATTAATACTTTAAAAGAGATAAGTGTATAAACAAAGAGATTAATGAAAATACGCTTGTCCTACACAAAATTAAAATATACTATCAAATAAGGAAAATATATGAATCTAATTAAATGAATAATTCATTAAATTAAATTAGCTATTTAAGTGGGGACATACTTAAGAAAAAATTGCCACATAAGCCTTGAATTGGTTTAAAGAGAGGCTGCCATGTGACATCTTTAGCAGCTGTTTTAGTATTATACTAGTATTTGTTACCCGCGTTTTTGCGCGTTTTGTTAATAAATTATATTTTTATTATATTATTATATTAAAATTAAATTTTTTAATTAAATTTTATATGAACATTAAAATAGTTTATTGAAAATATTTTATTAAAAAATTTAAGAAATCATAAATTAACTTAGAGTATAAAAAGATCATCTAAAATAATTTTAATTGTCTAGGTTTTGGAAGCTTGAGAGAGAATTCTAAATAGAAAAACTCTTTTTGGGTTTCTTGACTCCCTTTCACTCTTGGCTCAAACCTCCACCCAAGTGTATAATTTCAAATGGTTTTGCTTATGCAAACCATTATTTTTATGGGTGTTTATTTGGATTATTGATTATCACTGCTGAGCGGTGATATTGACGTTATTGAGATTTGTTCTTTTTGAGGTTTTGGCGTCTTTCGTTTAAACCAGCACCGACATGTGTTCTTCGATTCCTAGGGCTAAGATCTGGGTGGTCAACCGAGTTATTCTACTTCCTGTTCTGGATTTGGAGTGGGATCTGGGCTCTTCGTCAGATCTGGTCTTTTTACTTGCTCTCAGAGCCTTGGTGGCTGCTCTGGTAGGCGGGATCTCCTTGTCTTGCCTTATTTGGTGAAGTTGGCTGAAGTGAGGTGGTCTGTTGCTGTCGTCGGCCTCCCATCCAAGTTTCTCTCACCGGAAGTGAGCTAGATCTGGTGCCTCGTCTTCAGATATACGCTAAATCTTTTTGGTCCAGGGTGGAGTGCTTTTCTATATGTTGGTTAAGTTTGGTTATGGTGCTCGAGTTATAGCGGTCAGGATTCGAAGGAGGGGACATCGATCTTGTAGGGGTGGTGGCTCTCCGGTTGGGTTTGGTCTCTTCTAGTGACCGGCTAGAGCCACGTATGGGCAGTCCAGTGGGAGGAAACTGGTGTGTTGGATGCCTCTGTGGTGCTTAAGGCTCTACTTGGTTTCATTTGGACAATGATATGTGGCTTGCCAGTCTGGGTGGGGCTCGAATCCGGGACATTGTCCAGGTGGTTTGACTATCCTCCGATATCTTTGTGCTTCCTAGTTCCCCACCTTTTCTCTCAGCTTAGGGCGGCGTTAGCTTGGTTTGCCATTGGTTCCGGTCTTCGGGTGCACGGAGCCATATCATCTTGCAAGTAAGATGAATTCGGTGTTCGTGTTTAATGTGTCGAGTGGCATCCTATTGCAGGGGATGTGCGGAGTGGAGTGGGGCTTGGCATTTGGCTGATCTGGGTGGGGACTGTCAGTGGTGTTTGTGGTTTTGATGTTGGTGGTTGCTTTGTGAGTTGGGCTGATACTTCAGGTAAGGATCTTCACGTTGTCGACTCGTGGATGTATTGTGGGGGTTGGGTTGATGCAGTCTCTGGTTGGTAGCTTGGGTTTCGAATTGCTTGATTTTAGACATCTCAACTGGACTCATTGGTCAAGTACACAGTTGGACCAATGGCCGCTCTACCGTCGCTAGCTTTGTCCCCTTCTCTATGATGATTTGGTTCACGTGTTTGCTCTTGGCGCGGTTGGTATTGTAGTGTTTCCTCCTCCTTTGCCGCATTTTTTACTCGTGCATTTTTTAGATTTGTGATGCACTCGTTACGAGCCAGAGTGTATTGGTTTGGTGGTGGAATCTCCTGTTGCCTCTTGCCCTTGTGTGGTTGATTGTTGTCGAAGTGTGTAGCTATCTGTTGGTTAGAGGTATTTCATAATTTTAATTGTGCTATAAAATAGATATTGTAACGACTTAAGATATGAGGTGAAAAATTAATATAAATATTTTGATTATAAGATTTCAATGTTCAATAAATAATTACTCCGTAATTAATACTAATAAATCTTATCATTAGATATAATGAACTAAAATAATCAATCTTAATGATTAAAGATAAAATAATTCAAGGTATAATATTTATAAAATAACTCATGGTAAAATGATAGATTTTGTAGCCACTTGAGATATGAGATGAACACGTAAGATGACACGTGAATAAAATAGATGAAGTCATTGTATAATGTGGCTTAAAATATATTGAATTATCATTAATTAACGTGTTAAAAAAATCTAGGTTAAATTGAACCATAAGACAAAACATTGACAAATTACACCATAGGAGACTTCAGATCTCTATTATTATTATTATTATTATTATTATTATTATTATTGTTATTGTGATTATTATTATTATTATTATTATTATTATTATTATAATAAAAACATATTACAAGAAATTAGTGGGCAACCGAGATACTATCTGGGCACCCACTCCCTTAGTGATAACAAAGCTAATTCTAGTAAAAATATAAGCTGCAGCACGAGCCCCAACATCCTGAGATACCAAGAATTCCTGAATCCTCTTAAGCAAGGTAACCGCATCTGTATCTAACTCCCCCAATGAAGAGAAAGAGAAGGGTAGGAAACCATAACCAGCCGTCATGCACAAATCCCGATACTTGACACATTTACGCTAAGCGGCATCAACAACAACACGACCAGGCACAAAATTAGACATCCCAGACTGAGTCAAGGGGAAGGACCCTGTCAGATTGACACACACGTCCCGCCCCCTGTCCTAGGAATAAAGGAGCAAATCCACTAGACAAAGGGGCTTATCATGCCCATTAACCAAACCAATATCAACCTCCTTACCGACAGAAATCTCGGATTTGTAGCAGATATCCAATAAGGTATCACGAACGAGGTTATGTCGATATTTAATGCCCACGGTAACAGTGCAGGACACAACATGATCACCATATACATCACCATCAAAGGCCCGAGAACAAGCAAGACAAGGCCTAGACACCATGAACAACGGAACACCCAATCGATAGCTAAGCACACTACGATAGGTCCTTCCATTTATAGTCTGCCCCATACCAGAAATAGGAACTGCCCGCAACCAATCAGAGGAGTGAGCACCTTACTGAGACTTCCATAATGCCACCTGTCGCTGAGTTAAAGAGAAAACAGAGTCTGATTTAGCAGCAGCCTTCGTGAAATATATATCTGTCAATTTCTTCATAAGTTTAGGGGCAACGATTTCACTAGGGTCGCGTAGAAGATCAGAACCCGTGGTCTCATTAAAAACGCGCAAAACATCATCAAAAGTAGGGCCAGCAACCATGATACTAGAAGGACGTAAGAGCTTAGCCTGCAACTCAACATACTGCAAACGGGACGCCAAAAAAGTATAATGTAAAACATCCCCAGCAACATACACTTCGAGCCCAACAAAATGAAAAGGGAAGGTGGCAAGCCGCCATTGCCAATCTCCAAACTCAGGCCCAAACGCAGTGACCGTACGTTCCAAACTAGAATAGAGTGTCACATCAAAGGAAAGTTGGGATGGCCCAAAGATACGCGGGGAACAAGTACACAAAGCGAAGTATAGAAATACCCGTACAAGCCCGAAGCAAAAGTAACTCGCACTATGGGTCATCAATCCTCGCGACAGAATTCATAAGCTCTATGGTCCTAGTCACTCTCTTCGCCACAAGGTCGCTGCCGAAATCAAGGCATGCGCTGACAGGCCCACCTAGAACTTTGACATCGCGTGAAGTCCGAGCATTAGAGGGGGGGGGAACACTCGGAAGACGACTCTTGGGGTCTTCTGTAGGCCAAAAAATCTCGGCCTTATCCACATTAAGATGAAGGCCAAAGCGGGGACCATCCTCCATAATCAGATCCAAGACCTTCCCCACAACCAAAGTGTCCCCAACAATAGTGCCATCATCTAAGTACCAAGCCTGCATACTCAAAGTAAAAGAGTCTCCGATCTGGCACACCAAAGGATGCAACACCAAGGCAAAAAGCAGAGGGCCCAATGGATCCCCCTAGTGAACCCCTCGACAAGACCATAAGTTATGCTCCCCATAATACAACCAAGCAGGACTAGAGTAACAAAATTCCACCCATTGAGATAGAACCAGGCAGTGAATGCGAACTTCCTGTAACATTGCCACACAATCAACTAAGTTGAAAGCATTATGAAAATCAACCAATAACATAGAAAGACTCTCCTCTCTACCACAAGCCTCAACAAACCAATTCAAAGCATGCAGAATAGCCTCTCCTCCACCAGATACCCCGACCCCAAACTGAAGCCCAGTAAAATAACCAGACAAAGAGGGACCGACCAAATAAGCACCAACCTTAGAGACAAGACGTCTCCAAACAGTGCCAACAACAACAGGATGTATACCACCACCTGGTTTAACAAGCGGCGTGAGCGGAGCACTAGCAATTTATTCACCTATAGCTTGCGGACAACGACCCTCAAAGAAAAGATTAACCACCTGAGTAATAGAGGCGATCAAATCACCCGAAATAACAGCAGCAGCTTCACTCAAACAATCCAACAGATGCTGAGCACGAAACTCATCCCTACCACATGATGTGACACGCGAGAAACTCCGAATCATATCTAAAACAACGGCTGAAGAGGCAATAAGAGGATGGTGCATCAAAAGATATATAAGAAGATATATATCAAAAGATATATTTCCATCTGTTTACTTTTATAATTCATTTACTATTCATGTACGTTTTTTTTAAAATGATAAAAACTATATAAAATATTAATTATAGATTATACTTTAATTATAAAAGTATTTTTTTATAGTTTTTATTATCTTAAAGATTATACTTTAATTATAAAAGTAACCGAGGAGGGAGTAGATAATAGTAGTCAACAAGAGTTTTCAAAAAAAAAAAGATAATAGTAGTCGGATTATACACATGCATGATTGTAACTTTGCAAGTAGAAAAGGGGCAAATAGAAACCATAGACCAAAGAAACTAACTAGTCAAAATCAGCCGTTGGAAGTCAAAATCAAATCCCGAATGATATCCTCTTTTGACCAACCTTCGTCATCTTCATTGGTCTCTTTCTATGATCATAAATAAACTAAAATTAATTTCGTCACTGATAATTAACGTACTCCTAATCCCTGTTTATCATTCGATACTTAATTCTTTTTAATAAACACACTACTAAAGACTTGTTTGGGATGAGTATATAGATATAGACTATGAGTATAGAAGATCCAATATTTATATACCATATTTGATACATTTATTCAAATTGGTATATGAATATCTATCATATATCTCCATATACTAATTTTAAGGTATTTTTCACTTTTGAATCCAGATTGAAAATAATTATTTTAAATGCTTTGCCCAGGCAGGGTACGAAAGTTCTGTTCGAAAATTTTTTCACCGTCACTTGTACTTCTGTTCGAAATTTGTTTGCTTTGCATATGTTTGCAGCCGACGAAATTTATGTTCGAAACTGCTTTGCTTTGCATCTGTTTGATTCGAAATGCATATGTTCTCTTTCTTCTAAATTTATGTTCGAAATACATCGTTCCTACAATCTATGAGTCTGTTCGAAATGCATCTGTTCGAAATTGAGGGGTTGTTTAACTGTAAGAACAAGCTTAGGGGTTCTATTCGAATTTTCGGACCCTAAAATGCATTTGTTTGATTTGAAATATTCGAACCCTAATGCATCTATTCTATTCAAATTAGGGTTAAAAAATTAGGGTTTGAAACTTATAAGGTTTTTGGGTTCATTTTTATTACATTTTTTTTAATTCTGATATCTATATACCCTTTCCAAACAGCAGATATAAGATATAGATATCAATCCCATACCCATACCCAATACTCATAGCTTGATATCTATATCTCATACCCATAGCCTATATCCTATATCTATATACCCTTTCCAAACGGGCCCTAATTTTTTATTAGGATACATGGCTAAACTTTGATAATTGTTAAAAACTTGGCGGAATTATTGTCAGATGCGGTAAAAATTAAAAAAAACATGAATTTCGTTTAGCGTAGGATATTTTTTCCTTTTAGCGCATAATCGTAATGACCATGGTCACAACGACTATAGGTGGAGTTGGTCGCAACGACCACAGGTGGAGTTGGTCGCAATGACCATAGGTTAAATGGGTCGCAACAACTAAGGAGTGTCAGACATGTGTATTGTGGTCACAACGACCACAACCTAGGTTGGTCGCAATGACCAAGGGTTTTTAGCTCGGGTCTTTAAAGAACCGAGCTAAAAACTAAAACTTTATTTTCTAGGAAATAGCTTTTTAGCCCAGTTCCAAGGTGAATTATAATTTTTTTTTAAAAAAAAAAGAAGAAGAAAAGAATAGAGAGAAGAACATAGAAGTGTGAAGCATCTTCTCCCCCAAAACTCCATGAGCGCTGTAATGGAGGGTTCATGATTTCACTTCAATTTACTTTATCTAATTGAAAAAAGAATTAAAATAAGATTTGTCACAAAACCTCAAGTGACGTGATGAATGGTGTGCCTAGAGCTGGCAAAATCTGACCCAACCCGAAAACCCGACCCGACTCACCCGAACCCGAACCCGACCGAAATCCAAAAATCTGGAGTCATCCATAACCCGAACCCGAGATCGAACCCGACCCGAACTTGACCCGACTCGAAACAGACCCGAACACAGATAAACCCGACCCGACCCAAACCCAACCCGACTTTGAACCCGACCCGACTATGAACCTGACCCGACTCTCAACCCGACCCGACTTTGAATCCATATTCCATAATTTGTATGAATTATGATACATGATTTTTTTTTACGGAAAGAATTATTTATATCCAAATCAATAATTTTGTAGTTGTTATTTTATTTTTATCTATATTATTATATTTTGATAGAATTAATTATTTATATCTAGATTTGTTAAAAACTAATAATAATAAATAAATAAAAACTAATGGGCCAAAAACTAAAAATGAAATGGGCATTGAAAATGATATGAGTCAGTAATATAGTCAAACCACAAATAAGCCCATTTGCAACTTGCTAGTTAAATTAAGGTTAAATCCTAAATGTACAATTAATTTGATTTAATTATAGCACCGATCAATTGGTTTAAATGTTTAAAAAAAGACGATGTTGCCGAATACCGAATTTTCGATTATGACTTTTTTTAAAAATCGGTCGACAACCTAGGAGTCAATGACAATGAGTGTATTCAACTGAGTCAAAATTACATATTCAAGTATTCAACCGATTCAAAATCATTTATTTTAAATAAATTACATATTTAAGTATTCAACCGAGTCAAAATCATTTATTTTAAGTAAATTACATATTTAAGTATTCAACCGAGTCAAAATCAATCTAATTATCCAAACGGGTCGAATATGATTCGACCAAAAACTCAAACCAACTATACGGCTGTACTCACTTTGATTCGAAACTCAAATGAGACCGACCCGCCTCTTGACCCGAAACCCGAACGAGCCCGACCCGCTTTGACCCGAACCCGAATGGGTATGACCCGATTTAACCCGAAACCCGACCAATCGAAAATTCATTATGACCGAACCCGACCCGAACCCGACCCGACCAATACCCGACCATAAATTTTACCCGAACTGACTCGACCCGTCTGTGACCCGACCCGAACAAGCCTGACCCGAACCCGACCCGAACGACCGAATTGCCAGCTCTAGGTGTGCCCAACTGTCTCTCCTGCATTTCGTTATCCCCATCGATTCGTCTCTCCCATGAGAAATCCAACACAAAGATTCTCCCCAAAAGCCATAAATTGCTTTCCACTCCCACATCCACCGCCATTTTCGAATGAGAATCATCAATCTTTCTGATTGATCTTTCGATCGTTGCATCCATCAAATTCGAACCGATTTGTGAGATTTGCGTCGGCAACCATTTGTGAGATTTGGGGCTTGATGTTCTTTGGCTAGTGTTCTACGTGAGGGAGAGAGAGAAGGTCGTGAATAGGGTGGGGTGGGATATGGGTGTAATTTAATTTAATTGCATGGGTACTTTTGTCCTTCTCTAAAAAGGAATTTTACCTGTTCTAAAAAGTAGACAAAAAAAAATTAATATGGAAATTCTACAACTAGTCATATTAAAACAAAAAATAAAAAACAAAAAGCAAAACAAAGCAGTCGGCAACAGATCGTAAATATTTGTAGTGTATATAGGGAAAACTAATTAAAATACTCCACCTTTGGGGGTATGGTAAAAATATATCCCCACCTTTTAAATGTAATAAAAATACCCCAACCTTTAAGGGTAGTGTTAACTTATTGCCATCGATTTTTCATGGACAAAAAATGCTGATAATTTTTTTAAAATTAAAATACCGGACTATCTCATTTATTAGTTTCCTTAAACGCGTAAGGATATTCACTTTAAATTCAAGATTAAAATAAAATACCTATAATGATAAAAGTTTTTTTTAATCATCCTATTTACAAATCAGCACTAAAAGTCCGGTATAATTCTTGGTTTCATGGAAAAAAAAGGAAATGAGGGGTTAGACTGAACAAATTAACAAAATAAAATTTTGGTTTTATTAAACTGAAACTTTGCTAATTTGAACAAGCACCATTTTCATCTAAGTGGTGACGATGGTGAGTGTTAAGGGACAAAAAAGGGTTTCAAGAAGATCGATAAAAAGAGCAGGTGCACCAATAGAGTCCAAGTTTTGTAGGTTATCTGTGAAAATAACCGGATGAGTATAATAAAATCAAAATTTTATTTTGTTTGTCCGGTCTAACCTCATTTCCTTTTTTCCAAGAAACCAATAATTATACCGGACATTATTACTGATTTGTAAACAAATTGATTTTTTTTTAATTTTTTTATCATTATAGGTATTTTATTTTTATTTTTAATTTAAGATAATATTCTTGCAATTTCTAAGGTAAATAATAAATAGGATAGTCTGGTATTTTTTTTTTTTAAATTAACAACATTCTTGGCTCATGAAAAAACCGGTGGCAATATGTTACCATTACTCTTAAAGGTTGGGGTATTTTTATTACATTTAAAAGGTGAGGATATATTTTTACCATATCCCCCAAAATGGAGGTATTTTAATTAGTTTTTCCGCGTATATATTATGTGAAAATTAGTTGTGTATATACTTAGGGCTCGTTTGGTTAAATGTAGGAATTTCAATTCCTGGGAACTTAATTCACGGGAAATAGAATTCCCATGAATTCTACTTCTCGGGAAGTATGAAAATATGTTTGTTTGCAAATAAATTCTCATGAACTCAATTACTGCATTTTGTTTGGTTCAACACGGATATTTGACAGCAATTGTTTTTAAATTACTTTTATAACCTTTGTATGAAAATAAATTCATCTTATTAATGGGGACAAATTAGATATTTTCTTTATGAAAATAATAAAATAAATAAAGATTTGGGGAAGAAAAGGGGGAAGTAGATCTTACCCACCCCCTCATGGTAAGTTGAATTCCTCCATTTTGTAGGAATTTCAATTCCTGAGAATTCTAATTCTTGTGTTTTTTAGTTTAAAAAAATTGTACCAAACGCATATATTGAAAACCAATTTCTAGGAATTTGTACTTCCTAAAAAGTAAAAGTGTAACCAAACGATGTCTTAATTTAATTACTACAGTTAACTAGCAAAGGTATTAGTATAACTGAGTATTTTGGATAACAAAAAAAATTGAGTCAAAGGTTGCATATGTTGGTGAAATTTTGTATTTTTGTGTGACATACATTCTAATATGATAGAACAACCGTTGAAAATCTAAATTTATCATTTAGAAAGAGAGCTTATAAATTAAGTGGTAAATGAATTAAATTTGTTTTAAAAAAAAGGATTACATATCTATAATAGGAGCAGAAGAACATAATAATTTAAGGTGAATATTATAAATTAATTTATAATGGATATAATTAATGATAATAGTACATCATGGGTTTTAGGAAACTTTTTTCACATTTCATTAACCATAATTTTGTTTATGTAGCTAGGCTCATTAATTATAACTTAAAATAGGTTATTAGCTATTACCAAAATCAATTTGGTAACGTCTATTCTAGTGAATGCATTTAAGTAAATGAATCCAACTCTTGTTAGAACGAGTTAAGGATCATCTACACCCTACACTGAGACCTTTGGTGTAACACAAAAATATTTGAGATAATTTTTAATAATAAAAAAATTATAAAAATTATATTTACATTATACATGCTCAATAATATATATTTGTATATTTTTTTCTTTTAAAATGATATTTTAATAAGTATTATAATTAATATTCTAAAATAATGACTCTTTTAATTTTAATATTTTTTTAAATATCATTTTATATTACAAAAGTATATAAATATATGTTATTTGACATTTATAATGTAAATATAATTTTTATAATTTTTTTTATCATTAGAAAATACTTCAAATAATTTTGTAGTAGGTGAACGCGGAATGGATCGAACGCTTTTCCATGGAGCTAGCCTAGTGGTGCAACCGAGTTAGTTAGAATAGTCGCCTACCAGGTACCGCAACTCTATTTCTTTTCTTTTGTCTCTCTTTGTTCTCCTCCCTCCCTCCCTTTTCAAAAGCCCCTCTTACTATCTTCTTGTAGCTCTTATATAGTGACTTATTTGTACGAACACGGGTATGACAAGTCCAGAGGGTCATGCCATGTGGCGGGTTTACAAAACTCGTGGGTGGTGGGCATGTATGACACGTGGTCATTATGATGTACTCTTATATCATCCGTGGGCAGATTGTCGCGAGCTTTTTATGTCCGCTGACACATTTTTCAATCATTTTTTGGCTCTCTTGCTTGACCTTTTTTTAGAAAAGGCTCATATGTAATGCATCGGGTTTTGCAGTGTTTCTTTGGGTTTCATCAAAATCGACAACAAGAGAGGCAACGACTTAATTCGTCATTCATGATGATACATGTTCAACTGCATATGATGCAATGTAGTGGTTTCAAATCGACAACAAGAGAGGCAACAACTTAATTCGTCATTCATGATCATACAGGTTCAATTGCATGTAATGCAATATAGTGTAGTCCCTCTTCAACACTATATGCCGAAGCCCCGTCTTTTGGCGACTCAAAATCTTGGTTTACTTAGGATCGAGATGAAAGGAGATAACTTGATATCAATGCGGCAAAGGGCTTTGATGTCCTTGAAAGATCGATATTCTGATCCATGATGTGCTCTTCATGTTATAGTCCTTTGAGATGGTGGCATGCTTTCACATCAATTAGGGAGTTAACACTCTAAATTGTTATAACGACAACATCAGCAACATCAACCCAATATATCTCGTAAAAGTGCAAGGTTTGGAGAGTTCAGGTATATGCACTCTTATCTTGAAGTAGTCAAAAAGGTGTTTTTGAGAGATATGGAGACAACAAGAGCAAATAGAAATAAAGAGTAAAATACGGTTAAATAAAATAAATTGAGAAGAGTATAAATGAGGACAAAATCTTATGTGTCCTAAACTTTTAGGCTACAAATATATCGATAAGAGAGGGAATAGGTGCTAAACGTCCCCCCCTCCCCTCCCTTCACTTAGCGCTTAAGTGCCGTCTAGGCAACCACCTAGATAGCTTAAACTGCTTAGCCGTTAGATGATCCCGATCCTCTAGGATTCGTTTAGTGCCTTTTAGAAAAGAAAAAAGTATAATACCCGTGTCTTGAAGCACGTGATTTCTTAAATGTATTATTGAATTATATAATAATTTAAGCATCATTCTAAATATTATATATACCATTCATTCACTAAAATATAGTATCATTTTAAAATATTACAGTATTTTTCTAAGGAAAAGATGTCATCAAGAAAATTGGTTTGTAGAACTTTTTTTTTTTGATGACGTGGAGTTTCCGAGGTTATCGACTAATCCTCCACGGGCCGAGCATTAGCTTGCAAAGCACTCGAGCCGGGTAAGCCAAGCCGCAAGCTGCAAGACAGACTCACCCATGCCAAGGTGAACGAAGGCATAGAACTTCATTTCGTGTACTCACGCAGTTTTTTAATTAATTAATTCATTCACTGATTGAAAGAAGATGGTAGTCAGTTTAGGGTGTGTTTGGATTCCAATGCATTTTAATTATAATGTAATTATTTTATCTCGTTTTATGTGTTCGTTTGGTTGCGAAAATAAAAATCTCGTAAAAACCTACGTAAAATCGTAATTTAACCAAATAATCACATAAATCGAGATAAAATAATTGCATTATAATCAATACATCGTGGAATTAAAAAACATCATAATTTAAACACCTTAAAAATTGTGTTAACCAAACACCGCCTTATCATTTTGCATTATAAACATAATGTGTTTGGAATCCAAACACACCCTTAGTCAATCGCCAAACATGAATTCCCCCGGATTAAATCCGAAATTAATTTCTAAAACCAATCATTTCTTTTCTCTCCCAATTCTTGCCAACAATGTAAACTTAATAAGAATATTATAGATTTGATTTACAATATGGAACTCCAAAAGTGCAAACGGAACCACAAAAAAAAACTAAAATGAAAAAAAAATCAATTACAGTACCAATCATCACATAATATAATATAACAAAGAGGAAAATGGTAGAAAATCACTCCTTAAATATGAGTCTTTGCAGAAAATCACCCCTTAAAATTGAAATTGTAGAAAACTACCCCTTAAACTCATTATGTCTGTAAATCGCCATCCACAACCTTTTTTTTCCGTTAACTTGCCGTTAAAAATGATGAAAAATCATTTTTACCATCCCTTTTAATGTTATTTTAATGAGAGAAAAATGTATGAATTGAAATAAATTAATAAAATCTATTTATCCACCCCTTTTAATGTTATTTTAATAGAATAACATACCTTTTTCTCTCATTAAAAGGGATGAAAAAATAAATTTTATTAATTTATTTCAACTTTCGGTGTCAGACACGGTCAACGTGTCGGAGACCGGGAAGAAACGGGCATGGGCTGCTGGAATTGCCTCCGATGCGTCTCCGATACACCGCCTTTGCAATTTTCGGCACAGTAGGAGGGCAGAACGGAGAAGAGAGCAGTGTAGGAGGGAAGAAGACAAAGAGAGATGAAGTTGAGAACGACTTACAGAGACGGCTGAGTGAAGAAGAAGACAAGGGAAGGATGAGAGTTTCTAACCTGGACCGACCCACTTAGTAAACAACCCAAATATAAACACTAAATTTAGCCCAATAATTAAAATAACTCAAAACCCACTAAAAATAATCACTTTTCTTATAAATTCTGAAATTAATATCTATATATTAAATTTATTTAAGAAAAATACCCTACTATACTAGTCACCAAATTCAATTTATTTAATATCTATATTCAATTTATTGATATATCTATTAGTTATGTTTAAACCTTTAAATCAACATATCATTTATGTTGCCGTGTCCTTGACGTATCGTATCCTATAATTTTTAAAATGTCGTTTCCCCGTGTCCGTATCGTGTCGTGTCCTCGTGTCCGTGCAACATAGCCCTCGACGACGACGCCGACCTCCGCTGCCCCACCTCCTCCTCTCCTGCGTCTAGAACCGCCACCACCCGAGCCTCCTCTTCCTCCCCGGCATCCGCAGCTGCTCACCGGCGCCCCGCCTCCGCCCAGCCTCCGCCCGAGCCTCCTCTTCCTCCCCAACCCACAGCTGCTCACTGGTGCCCCGCCTCCGCACCTCCCCGCCTCCGCCCGAGCCTCCTCTTCCTCCCCAACCCGCAGCTGCTCACCGTCCGAGCCTCCTCTTGAACCCAATGTCAACCAGATGAAGACGAGGCCGACGGCTTATTTAAAAAAAAAAAGTAAAGCGCTGTTGTAAACTGCGCTTTATTCATTTCCTTTTTTTAATGGAAGAAAATGGTAAAATACGGATTGAAACTGTGTTTTACCCCGGACTGGAAAAAAAAAAAACGCGATTTCAACCCGCGTTTCTATAACAATTTCAAATTTGACTAAATGTTTCCAGGGGTGAGATACTGATTGCGAATAAAACGCGGATTGAGACCACGTGTCTCTGTATAAGTCTGCAACTTTTGAATATTTTTGTAAATACTTTGGTTTCGTGAATTTATCCGTAAATATTTGTTTTTTATTGAATATTTTGAAAAAAATTTCGAAATCATACCTAGTCTAGGTCACAACGAAATTCTTTACTCCACTTTGCACCGGTAGTCCATCTCATAAAATTATTTTAGCCTATTATCAATCAATATTTTAAAATTTATATTCCTATTCTATTTATATGTTAATAAATTTTTATTTTGAACAAAATGCTTTAATTTAAAAAAAAAAGAGGCTTTAATTTTTTTGAAGTAAATAAAAGTTTATAAATTTTGTCTTTAAAATAATTGGTTTTGCTATTCATAAATAGACCCCGGCAAACAGGGGAATGAGCTAAACTTGGGAGGAGTTTTTACCCAAAACATTTGCTTATTATGATGGCAGGCTGGACTAAGCTGATCAGTTCATGTGATTAATTTGTTTTAATTTCTCATACATATATTTTAATTGAAAAAAATAACAGGTATACGTTGCAGGCTTAGCGACCCGATATTCACTTATCTATGTTCCCAAATCCGTATATCAATTGCATTTTCACCCGTTTTTATAGACACGCATGTAGACTGAGCCGAGCAAGTCAACCCTCGTTTGCATGGATAGTTTAGATTTGGACAAAAAATCTAAACCAAAAGAAAAAAATTGTCATTGGAGAAGTGTCTTAAAGAGTTGAACAAATTTTAGATACCTGCCTCTTTAGAAATGTTGATGCTGGATAAATCGAAAAACCTAGTCCTTTGATTCAAACTCAGAAAACTCTAGATTTGAATATAAAATGAACGAATAAAGTAATATATGATCCTAAAAAACCTAAAATTTCCTCACATGTCAAAGTACGGTAAATCAATTAACTAGTTAAAGTTGTAGATAAGGGCAGTATCCTTATGCACAATAAACCCAACATAATGCAATTGTCACATGTGATGATTGTCACATATGCTCAATATGTATTATAGTATTTTTAGAAAGTTGTTTGAAACATATATATCTTTTGCGAATTAAATCGGGTTGCATTATTTGAAACATATATATCTTTTACGAATTAAATCGGGTTGCAAATAAAGGTGGTTGAGCTCAGATACGTGATGAATCTTAGATATTTCACATAGCATTCAAGATCTTTTATAACCCTCATTGATAAGGACGTAATTGGACAATGCGCCAGTAGGATATGATATCTTCCAAATTCTTATTTTTGTATAAAATAATTAAAAATATATATTCCCTCCATTCGGTAAAACATATCATTTTATAGTGTTATTTTGTTAAAAAAACGAGTTATTGTAGGTATCTTGCTCTCTACTTTACGAAAATACTCTTGTAATTATGAATATATTGTTAGTTGTAATTTTCGATAAAGTAAAAAAGTAATGTACTAATAAATGAGTGTATAATAGTGTACATTTGCTGATTTCCTTAAAATTTGTGAAAGAGGTTGACATGTTTTGACGAACGGAGGGTTTAAATAATAAACCCAACATGTATAAACTAAGAACTATAAGATCGGATGGGAGGGAGTAACTAGTTTGGTTTGGTATTGCAAGTCTTATAAAGTAGCTAGCTAGTCCTTTTAAATTTCCCTGGCCAAAGACAAATGGGGAAAGGGCTCACAACAGTCAAACTAAACCTTCACACGAGAGTGATATTTCATATAATATATTAAACATAAGCTTTGACTTGCTTTGCTTTGATGAATTGTACTGCCAAAAACCCTAGCTTAGGTGCCTTCCTAGGAAGATTCATAAATCCCATTCAAACCCATCAATCTCTCTCTCTCTCTCTATGCATTTAAATTCCTTGGTCAGTCAATGTCAAACTTTTTACTTTGACCAAACACTAGACACTTTGTGGCTCTCAATTTCTCATATATAACTAACCCCTCTTTGCCCTCTTTATACCCAACCTAAGCTACCCAACATACACACTAACTAAAACTAAATTGCCTCATTGTGATCTTTGAGTGTGGTGGTTACCATGGCATGCCCTAATAGTGAGGATCAGTGGCTCCAAAGCCACTTCCATCACCAATACCCGCAATCGTCGTTCAGCGACATAAACAGCTACGATTCCAACATGATGACGACCGATAGCGTCATCACAACCTCCTCCGGCGACGTGGTCATGAGCCCGAGCCACTCGACCTCCCCCGGGAATCGAGGGACCCCCTCGGCCGCCTCCCCGAAGCCCATCCGGAGGCGGTCGAGGGCGTCTAAGAAGACCCCTACCACCCTCCTCAACGCTGACACCTCCAATTTCCGGGCCTTGGTGCAGCAGTTCACTGGCAGGCCTAGCCCACCTTCTGTTATAGCCCCTGGGGCTCAGAGGGGTCCTGTCAACATAAGCTTTGGTCAAGGTGGTTTTAGTAGTGCTGATGATGATCATCATCATCAAGGAGGGCTTGTTTCGGGTTCCGGTTATTTGCCTTTCGGATCCGGTTATGATAGTCATGGATATGGTACTAATCCTCAGCAACACCTTCAGTATGATCAAGAGAGGTATAGCTACAATAACCCTACCGGTTACCCGAATGGCGAGATTTCGGATAACTTTGTAGGGGAAGATCTGCAGAACATAGATGATCTGGACTGGGGGATTATTTCTTCCTCTACTACTCATGGCAATGACAGCCATCATTTCATGTGAATGTCACGTAGACAAGAGACAGAAAAAATAAGTAGAGTTGTTTTTTATTTTTTATTTTTAATACCCTTTAATTAAGCTTTTAAGCATGGAGTTTAATGCCTCGTAATCTTTGTTATGTTTCAATGTTATATATTAGCGCTGCTAAATCAATGGATCAATCTCTTAATCACTTAATTGAAGAAGTGATGGTTGTTTCTTGGATCAAAATATTATATATGCATATTATGTAGCATAGTAATCCATCAAATTAAATCAGCTGAATTATACACACTTGAAGCTCTAATTCGTACATAAAATATAATACAATTATAAATGATTCATATCAGGGAAAATTGCATATCAAGTTATCCGAGGGAGGATCCGCAATTAATTCACCTTCAAAGGTTAGGATATTTGGGAAATTTCAAATTTGTATGTTTCGGGCAGAGAGCACAAGTACCCACAAATATTCCCTTTTTGATGCAATTTTCCTTTTATATCACGGTATTTCTATCCTATCTCCTAAGGGCATAGGATAAGAACCTTAATCGGGAAAGATTTCCTATCAAAAAAATAAACGACCCTATGAAATCAATTTTAAAAAAAACTAAAAATAATTGAAATTTGGAAAATATTTCCCGATTGAAAACCCGTTTATATTATAATGTTCAATCCATTTAAGTATTTAACATCAATTTTAGTTTTGCGTAAACAAACCCATTTATATATATTGGCATACATGACTTGTGTATGATTGTATGAACTATGAAACATACCCTTGTTGTACGTGTATGTCATGACATTGGGCCAGTATGGCGGGACATTGGGCTGAACCAACTTGGGGGAAGTAATGGGTTAGTCCAAATCTGGTTCATAGCAATATTAATAAGAGTGGGAGCCTTTGTAATGGGTATCAAACTGAAATATACCAATGCGGAAACTAAATACATCGCCCATCAGGGTTTATGGCACCACATCAATATGAACGTGGTACCTTAACCCCTGGTTTCAGGGGCGGAGCTAGAGAGTCCTGGGGATCACGTGCCCCTCCGAAATGAGAGGTTATACTAATCATTTCGACAAATAGATAAGAAGTTACGCAAATTTAAAAAATTTATATCTAGCTACGCATTATTGTATGTTATGAGTGCAACAAGTTATTTATTGACTATGGTTGTTATTCGAGCCAAACAAGTCTAGTATTGCTTGATTATATTTAGCTCGTTTAGAAACGAGTCGAGCTCGAGTTGAACCTATATTTGAACTTGAGCTCATACTCGGCTTGTTTAGTAAATGAACGAGCTCGAGCTGAGTTTTTTTCCAAGTATTATGCAACCTTACTTGCTCATGACATAGTAACTTAAAAGAAAATTTGTAAAATTTCACAAAATTCGTGCTATTTGAGTTTCAATCGAGTCGAGCCGAGCTTTGAATCAAGCATAAAAATGTGCTCATAATAAGCTCATTTTGTAAATGATGCTTGAGTCGAGCTTTTATTGAGCAAAACTCGAGCCAAGCTCTAGCTATTCAGCTCATATAACAACCATAATCTTCACTTAATGTTCATTATATTGCGTTTCTTATACTTATTTAGTTAAAAAAAATTCCGGATATTTCATTTGTATATTTATATTTCTTTTTTTTTAGGTGCGAAAAAAATGATAGCGTTTTATTATAAACTGATGACATTTTATCTTAAAATAATATAATCTATTATCGTATTATATATAATTCTTTATGCCAATTTATTCCAAAACTATATCGCATGTACAATTGTGCCCCGTCTGAAATTTTTCTGGCTCCGCCACTGCTTGGTTTGCCTTCAATTTCCAGTGTCCACCTACACATCAATAAGGAGGAGGCACCACGACAATAAAAACGTGCATATCTGGATTTGGGGTGTACCTAACAACTAGGGATGGCAATGGGTCGGGTGGTGGGTGGATGGCCCCCCATTTCACCCGACCCACCGTGGATGACCCATTGCCCCACCCGATCCACCACCCATATCCACTTCACCCATATCCATCGGGTGAGCGGGTGAAATGGGTGAAATATGGATGACATATGGGTGATTTTTGCTAAATACACATCATTGAATTCCAATAAAACATGTAGAGAAAACAATGGCTAAAATAACATCATCTTGCACATTAAGTCTTAAATAAGTCATCCTAAGTTTAAATAACATTGTCTTAAACATATGATCATAAGTTGTAAACACAAATGAGAGTTTAAATAGCATTGTCTTAACAAAATTAGACGTCTAGCAACATTAAGACAAGAGTGGTAGAGGACGAAGAGGGCAAGAGATTTGCAAAACGAAGTGCCGATTAGAAAGTTGTCGTTTAGGAAATTAGAAAGTTTATATGTTTTTTATATAAAATATATAAATAATACTTTTATAATGTAGATGGATGGTGGATCGGGTCGGGTGGTGGATGATGGGTCGGGTGGTGGATCGGGTGTGGGTGGAAAAAATCTCACCCCACCCGACCCACCACCCATATCCACTTCACCCATATCCACTTTTCACCTGCTTTTTTTCGGGTTTTCACCCACTTTTTCGGGTCGGGTGATTCGGGTTCGAGTCGGGTGCGGGTGAAATTGTCATCCCTACTAACAACACTCTTCCCCAAATTATATCTCTCTTTTTTCTGTCTCTCTTCTTTCTCATTCCCAGAACACCTAGGTCATAACAAATTGGTATCAGAGCCCACAAGAACCTTGACTATGGCAAAAGAAACCAGGATGAAGACATTTGAGGAAAACCTTCATCAATTGCAGCAATTCGCTACGTCCACGTAGCACTCGCTCCAGGAAACGACTAAGTGATAAGGATTGATCTTAATTGTTTCCGTTATTACTATGCACAATATCTTCAATATCCTTTATTTCCTTTATTGTTTAGATATTATCTATAATTAGGAAAACACATTCTTCTGTGTATTGCTATTTAATGTGCTGGACACATTCAATGAAAATGCATCAGATCAATTCCTCTCCTTCTGCTTACATGGTATCAAGAGCTTGATCCATTAAGCCACAAAAACACACGTTTTTTTTTTAATCAATTCTTTCCTGTCATTTTTAATGGCTGGCCACAACAATACCATTCCTAATAATGATGAACCCACTCGTCCCTTCATCATTGTACAATTCACAAATGCTATCAAACTTGTTCCCACAAATTACATTACTTGGAAATCTCAGATCAAGTCAACACTGATCGGCTATGGTCTATTCAAGTTTCTAGATGGTACCCATCCCGCCCCACCGACGACGATCACCGTCGACAACGCAAATGCTCCGAATCCAGCCCACGCAACCTGGATGAGGCAGGATCAACTCCTCTATGGTGCTTTGGTAGGTACATTGGCATCCAATGTGGCACCGTTGATCTCCCAAGCAGCAACATCACATGAGGCCTGGAAAATCCTTGAAGACACTTATGCTAACCCGTCAAGGGGGCATATCAACCTACTCAAGGAAAAACTCAAAACCATGACGAAAGGCACTCAATCAGTGTCGGAGTTCATGCAACAAATCAAAGGGTGTGCTGATCTTCTAGCCTCCCTTGGAAAGAAACAAGATCCCGAAGATCTCATCGACTATGTGCTTAAGGGGCTCGACGCCTCTTATCAATCGGTCATAGATGGTGTCTATGCTCGAGACACGACCATCAAGTTTGAAGAGCTTCATGAGAAGCTAATCAACAAGGAGTTGCAAATCAAGATGGCTGCTTCTTCTAGCATTGCTCCAGCATCTGCCATGACGATGCAAACAAAGCCCATCAAAAACAAAAACAAAAACAAAGCATTCTCTTCGGTGTCCAATTGGTCGGAGCCAAATCCATCAGCCCCTTCCTGGCAATCAGCCCCCACCTCCCAGTCACCTCTACCACAAAATCGCCCTCCGTTCAAGGGACGCTGTCAATGGTGCGCTGAAGTGGGGCATGTCGTTGGCTATTGTCCCATTTTCCGTCAAACAGCGCCTACCCTCCGCCCTCCCCCATATCGCCCCTCACAAAATCGCCCCCATTCAATCCCCCACCACAGGTTCAACACAATGTAGTTCACCAAAACACCCAGCCATGGCTTCTTGTTAGTGGTGCTTCGCACCATGTCACAAATGATCTCAACAATCTCAGCCTTCATTATCCATACTCTGGTCCTGACGAGCTAGTTGTGGGAGACGGTAAAAGCTTAAAAATTTCTCACACTGGAAAACTTGATTTTTCAACTGCAACCAAAACTTTTAATTGTGATAATGTTCTTTATGTCCCTCAAATTTCAAAAAATATTCTCTCTGTTTCAAATTTCACTTCTCAAAATCAAGTATCAGTTGAGTTCTTACCTCATTCTTTTCTTGTGAAGGATCTTCGCACGGGAACCCCTCTACTTAAAGGCCCTTGTCATCATGGTGTTTACTCCTGGCCTATTTCAATCTCTCCTCAAGTGTTTTCTGCTAATGTGCTCAATGGCTCTTCATGGCATCACAAATTGGGTCATCCATCATCCCCCGTTTTGAAGATTTTGCAATCTCGTTTTCAATTAGGCATTCCCAATTTCAAGTCAGATTTTTGTAATTCATGTTCCATTAATAAAAGCCACAAACTCCCATTTCAAAAGTCTACCATTACTTCTACACATCCCCTAGAGGTGATTTATTCGGATTTGTGGACCTCACCAATTTCCTCCTATGATGGTTATCGCTACTATATTATTTTTGTAGATCACTTTACAAAATATATATGGCTTTATCCGTTAAAACAAAAATCTGACACAAAAACCACATTTATAAAATTCAAAGCTCTAGTTGAAAACTTTTTCAAAAACAAAATCAAAATCTTTTATTCGGATAATGGTGGTGAGTTCATTGCCCTCTCTTCATTTTTGTCCACCAATGGGATCCCCCATCTCACTTCACCTCCTCATACACCACAACATAATGGGTATGCCGAGAGACGGCATCGGCATATTGTTGAAACGGGGCTTACTCTCATGTCTCATTCTAGCTTGCCTAAAGATCTTTGGACCTATGCTTTTCAAACATCGGTCTACTTGATCAATAGGATGCCAACTCCAACCCTTCAAAACTCTTCTCCATTTCTGAAACTTTTCCAAACACAACCCAATTATCATAAATTAAAATGTTTTGGTTGCTTATGTTTTCCGTGGCTTAAACCGTACACTTCTCATAAAATGGATCCAAAATCCATCGCATGTGTTTTTGTGGGATATTCTATCACCCAAAGTGCTTATTATTGTCTTGATCCACTTACCTACAAAGTCTATACCTCTAGGCATGTGACTTTTGTAGAATCTGTGTACCCGTTTCAAACTCTTGTTAGAAACTCACCAATTCAAGACACACATGAAAAGGAGTGGTGTTCCTTCAAGCTACCTATTATAAGGAGTCAGTCCACCCCATCTTCAGAGGCTGACACTATTCCACTTCCCCTCATCCCAAGTCTTATCCTTGATTTCACTTCTTCACAGGAAACCATAAATCAAACCCCCTCTCAAATTGCTTCCGCTCAACCACTTCCTATGCCTATCACTTCCCCCTCGGATGAGGGTCCTTCAAACACCACTTCATCTCCCATTGAACCTGCCTCTCCTCAATCTCCTAACCCTCATCCCACTGTGTCCGCCGAAGCAATCCCATTGCCAGAGCCTCTTCTTTCCCCATCTTCCATTCCAGCAGAAAACTTTCCACTTCCCCCGCCTCCACTTCCTGGCAATGAGATTATAACTAGATCCAAGAAAAATATTTTTAAGCCCATTCAAAAACTTAATCTCCATGCCCAACTTCACACTCCAAACGAACCTCACAATATTACTGGAGCCCTTAAAGATCCGGATTGGCGGCGAGCTATGACACTTGAATATGATGCTTTGTGTGCTAATGACACATGGGATTTAGTTCCTTTGCAGACTGATCAAAATGTTGTAGGATGCAAATGGGTCTTTCGAATCAAATATCATCCAGATGGCTCCTTGGATCGGTATAAAGCGAGGCTTGTCGCAAAAGGCTTCCATCAACGCCCTGGCCATGACTTCACCGAAACATTTAGTCCGGTTGTTAAACCGGTGACAGTTCGAATGGTCCTTACAATTTCTGTTGTTTCCGGATGGACACTTCGACAACTCGATGTGAACAATGCTTTTCTCCAAGGCACGCTACAAGAGGACGTCTACATGGCTCAACCTCCCGGCTTCATTGAAAAGACTTGTCCGCAGCATGTGTGTAAGCTTAAGAAGGCTATCTATGGCCTTAAACAAGCTCCTCGAGCATGGTACACTGAACTTCGCAACTTTCTCCTTCAAATTGGGTTTGCTAACTCTATTGCTGACTCTTCTCTGTTCATATACAAGCATGAACCAGCCCTGATCTATTTGCTAGTATATGTAGACGATATAATTGTCACAGGCAACCATGAGCCTACTCTGCAGCAAGTCACCAGTCAACTCTCCACTCGATTCTCCCTGAAGGATCTTGGTCCCTTGACCTATTTTCTTGGTGTTGAAGTTCATCCCCATCCAAGTGGTATATTTCTTAACCAAAAGAAGTATATTTATGATCTCTTACTCAAGGCTAAGATGGATGAATCTCGCCCCATGTCGACTCCAATGTGTGCGACGACATCACTCACAAAACATACCGGTGGTCTAATGGAGTCAGCTGCAGACTATCGTATGCTAGTGGGAAGTCTCCAGTACCTCTCTTTAACTCGCCCCGATGTGGCCTTTGCAGTGAATAAGCTTTCGCAATTCATGCACTCACCAAGGACGACTCATTGGAGTGCTCTTAAAAGGCTTCTCCGTTACATCAAGGGCACAGCTGATCAAGGTCTCATTATTCATAAACATGGTCCTATCACGCTTCACGGTTTTTCGGATGCGGATTGGGCCGGTGATAAGGATGATTTTATCTCAACATCGGGATATCTTGTGTATCTAGGTCGGACTCTTGTCTCCTGGAGCTCGAGGAAGCAAAAATCAGTGGCACGATCGTCAACCGAGGCTGAGTACAAGGCTCTGGCTGATTCAAGTTGTGAGTTAATTTGGGTCACTTCGCTACTGAACGAACTAGGGGTTCGACTTCTTTCACAGCCAGTTCTTTATTGCGACAACATGGGGGCAAAAAGCTTGAGTTCTAATCCAGTTTTTCATTCTCGGATGAAACACATTGCACTCGCTTTTCACTTCGTTCGTGAACAAGTTCAACAAGGGTCCTTAAGAGTTGCTTATATCTCTACTGAGGATCAACTCGCTGACATTCTAACCAAGCCGCTGCTTCGTCGAAGATTTCAGACTTTAAGTTCCAAGCTCGGACTCACAACAATGACGTCCGTCTTGAGGGGGCATGATAAGGATTGATCTTAATTGTTTCCGTTATTACTATGCACAATATCTTCAATATCCTTTATTTCCTTTATTGTTTAGATATTATCTATAATTAGGAAAACACATTCTTCTGTATATTGCTATTTAATGTGCTGGACACATTCAATGAAAATGCATCAGATCAATTCCTATTAATGTGCTGGACACATTCAATGAAAATGCATCAGATCAATTCCTCTTCTTCTGCTTACACTAAGCGGCAAGACAAATTCCAGGAGCCGTTCGATAGATTCCATGCAAAGACGGAGCAATATCAAGCAGTCTCAAATCAGAGGTACGAGATGCTAACGACACTGATCAAGAGATTATTACTGCTGAATCAGAGGTCTCCAATCTTGGAGGAGCCAGGGACGTTATTGGAAAAGGAGATCGGGAATCGACAATTGGAAGGAGATGAAGCAGTTGCTATTGTTCAAGGAGTACTGCCGATCAATCACACAGTAGTGTGACCGAATCAGGTTCAAGAAAGATCAGTGACACCACGGTCGCAAAATCTTGGATCAAGAATAGATCACAGAACAATGGAGGTAATTTCCCAAACCAATTTCCAAAAATTGATTTTCCAACTTTCAATGGAATGAAACCAAGAAGTTGGGTGAAAAAGTGCGAAAAATACTTTGCCATTTTCAACATTTCGGAAGCACAAAAGGTATAGCTCGCATGAATGTATATGCACGATCAAGTCGATGTTTGGGTGCAAGGATTTCTGTTGCAGCAGAAGGTTGTGCATTCGAAAGAATTAAGCGAGGCAGATTGTGCAAGATTTGGGGAGAAACAGGGAGTAGAAGTGGTGGAGGAATTCAGCAAATTAGAGGAAGGGGGGAGTTGGAAGAGTATAACGAACGGATCAAGGAGTTGCGATCAACCATGCTCACTTACAATTCATCATTGTCTGAAAGATATTTTGTGTCTAGCTATATCAGCAGATTTAAGCCTGAAATCAAATCATTAGTGAAGCTTAGGAGTAATGGGTTTAGTCCATATCACGTTCATAGCAGTATAAATAAGGGTGGGAGCCTTCGTAATGGGTATCGAACTGAAATATACAAATCATCTTCCCCCAAATTCTACCTCTCTCTTCTTGCTCATTCCCAGAACACCCAAATTCACCATTGATTTCAGTCAAGGGCATAACAGTGTAGTCCCTGTAACTGTTGTTTGAATGGAAAGCAAATCTCATTTGTGAAAGGCTACAAACTAGAAGGAGGGTTCAACACTGGATGGGAAAGGATGCGGCATTGTGCCCGTTGTGTCGTAATGCAGAGGAATCGGAGAGTCAACTGTGATTTGAATGTCCCATGATACGGGAAGCGCAGGTGCTAGTCTAGAGGTGGGTTGGTCTCCCCACATGTGTGGGAGGATTGCTGAATGGCTACATTGGTTCTCCATTGAACCGAAGGTAGTTAGGAAAGGAGCCATTTTTCAGGGTAGGTTGAATGTATTTCTAGCATTTGTTTACTTTCAATGGATAGCGAGAAATGGAGTAGTGTTTAGAAACGACCCTTGTAAGCCCAATGAATGGGCAACCCGTGTGATGGAGGTATGTAAGACCTGGATTTTCATTAAATGTAAAGGAAGAAACCGGAGGGAGAAGGGGTGGGATGTGGGAGGATCTATTAGTGAGGAGGACAAGATAGATAGTGCTTAGAGGTTGGGACATGGAGATGTTTTGTGCTCTTAGGCATTTTGTAAAGGGTGAGTATAGGTTGTTTGGCTATATTTTGCGGCCAGTCTCTTAGGCTGACTTCTTTTGTAACTATGTTCATTTGATCACACATATATAGATTTACCACTTCAAAAATCTTATCTGTAACTATGATCATTTGATCACACGTCTATAGATTTACCACTTCAAAAATCTCATTTGTGAAAGAAACTATACAACTTACAAACAAGTTTGTGGGTATACCCAGTGTTCTAAATATCGGATATATCGGCCGATATATCGGTGATATATCGGGGATATTTAGAATCCACTACGATATCGGCATATCGGGTGAAAAATATCGATCAACGCCATATATCGGGTCAACGCCGATATATCTGGTCAATATCAGCGATATATCGGGGATATTTATAACTGCCAACTTTGATAAGGTAACTTTAGCCTTTATGAATGAAGTTGTTTTTATTTTATCAAGTTTATTTGGTAATTTTACAATTTAAATATTATTTTTTCATGTATATTTTTACATTTTGAATTATAAATATAGTACTTATAGTTAAAAATTAGCAAAACCGATAAATCCGATATATCCCCGATATATCATTTTTACTCCTAACCAATATGACCCCGATACGCGATATTTAGAACCTTGGGTATACCAGTAACCTATATATAGTGCCCTTATATAACTAGAGTGATGCCTCTATAGAACAAAACAATGACTGTCACAAACCAATTCAACTGAAAGCGGCGAGCACCAGTAGCACAAACCAGGAGATCCCTTGGCATCCAAACGTACCTCACAGCAAATTGCTATGGGATGAGTACTCAAATATTGCTCTTGTTGATTGGCAATGTGGTTCCTCAATATTTTTTTGTACCTATTCATCTTTTGGTCAATAGCTCGTTAAATTGTTCACATAAATGAGGTAAAATGTGTAAGCTGATCCAGCATTCATGTAGTTCAGTTGAAAAATCATTGTTTCTACATCAACTGATCAGTTCCTACATATAACAAAGATTGATGTTACATAGTTCAATCATTCAAGTAGTTTGAATCTGATGATGAATTGACCCAGATGACTTTAATAATGACTGACTCTATCAATCTGACAGATACTTCATGTAGAACAAGTACAACTGCCATAAAAACTCAATTAAAAACATGCATCCCTTCACATTCTAAACACCAGATTAATACTCTGATAGTTTCATCTCAAGTAACCCCCATACTGAATTCAGTTCTTGTCTCTCCAGCTTCTCATCTTCATGTATCCATCCCTATATAAACCATCTCTTACCCCCAAATACTTCCATTCATCTTCTTACAATCTTACCAATCAATCTTTTCAGTTTTCATGGCTTCCATGGTTACCTTCAACCTGCTGGTGATCTCCGTAGCCGTGTTCCTTGTGGCAAGCTGCAGTGGAGCAAGAGACTTGTCGAGGCTTCAGAACGATGGCGGTGGAGAGTCTGAGTGCTGGACGGCCCTTGCAAACATAAGGTCGTGCTCGAATGAGATCATTGGCTTCTTCCTCAATGGGCAAGCCCACGTTGACAAGCCTTGCTGCCTTGCCGTCGTCACTATCGCTCAGCACTGCTGGCCAGTCCTGCTAGGCTCCCTTGGCTACTCACCTGAGGAGGTTAGCTTTCTCGAAGGGTACTGCGAGAAGGCGGCTATGAGCAGTGATCTTACTCCAACTCCATCACCGTCTCCTCTTGTTGCATCTCCCCTGGTTTATTGATCTTGATATCTTATGTAGTGCCGAAATCATATGGCAATTAAGAATAAAGTTCTATGCATTTGAGTTTTAACATATCCAGAGTGATTCTAGAACACTTTTCAAGCTACACTGATGTCTTAAAATCAATTAAACTCGAAAAGTCATATAATGAAAGTTTGAAACAAACATATGAACAATGAGATTCAAAACAATACAGGTTGAAAAATGCAATGAAATTTCATCAAATTTGCACCCAAAGATGATCAGATTTCATCAGATAGTTCTAAATTAAACATGAGTTATACAAATTTCCTCTTGTTGATCCACAAAAACAGTAAACTTCATCATTGTGTTTGTTTAGATCCAGCGCCTGTGACGCCGGGAGCCATTGGCTCCGCCGAACCACCGCTCCCAGCTTTCGTCAACCGGACCTCTCGTCCTGTGAATTGGACACCACAATTTCTAATTGATGATAAAATCGGAATCCGGAAACTGATTTAGAGTGACTAATGTGGGACTTACAAGGAGAGGAGAGGATCTGGAGAGGACTCAACGCCAGCGATCAACCTAATTTGATTTTCAGAATTCAGACATTTTCTCGGCGATGGAGAACATCAGGAGTGAAATTAAACCTAATTTGAATTTACTCACCCGTCGCAGATTGTAGAAGGTCTGTCGAATGTTTCGAGCTCTTGCAATTCATCCTTTGTCAAGTTAACGCAATTTGGGGGGATCAATCGGTGGAAGCAGGGTGATATTTGGGGGAAATTGCAAATTGAAACTGAAAATTAAGGAGAAAGAGTGGAATGTGGAGGGTTTCACCTCGATGGCTCTGATCTGAAGCTCGAGAAGCGAAATGGAGGCCTGCAATCTGTGCCTGCCGACGAAATTGGAGGGAGGCCTTCGCCTGGAAGCTGGGGGTTGTTGCGGTGGTTGGAACCGGCCGTTCTCTTGTGCAGGTTGAGACTCCGGTGGTTCCATTGTTGAGAAGCTGTTGCCGGGACTTGTGGTGGCGGCGGCGGGGTTGGTGGAAGAATGTCCAGAGGAGGTTGGAGCTGAGATTTGAGAGAGGTGGACTTGGACCAAGTTTGAACTCATCATCATTATGACATTATCCCAGCCAGCTCTTAAACTAAAAAGGATATAAGATGTCAAAATCTTACGTCCCACAATGATTATCTTTGAACTATTTATACACATTTTTTAAGGAGTTAAAAATTATATAAAATATTTATTTTTTAATTAATTTTTAAAAATAATTCTACACTTATTATTAGTAATATGAATAATATTATTTAAAAATATTGAATAAAATGTTGATATTTTATATAGTTTTTAGCTTCTTAAAAAAATGTGCATGAATAGTTAAAGACAACCATTGTTGGACGGACTCCCTCTTCATTTTAGGAAATAGAGAGCTGTCATCGGGAAGTCGAACTGGAAACGTTTCCGTAAATTCTTTTTTGGCTCGACCATCCCAATTGGTTAACAGCCCCTCTGATATAAGGACACTTATAAAATCTTATATACTCTCCATTTTGGAAAATAGAGAGTTGTTATCCGGAAGTCGAACTGGAAACGTTTGGTTAACTACCCATAGATTCTTTTTTGGCTCGACCATTCCAATTAGTTAACATTACCTCTGTTATTAAAACTTGTCGTTTACTATATTCATATATATATGTTTTTAGAATGATAAAAATTATATAAAATATTAACTTTTTTATATTTGTTTTTATAAATTCATACTGAGAGCACCCACATCGGGTGAATTCAAAGGGTTTTTAAGCAAAAAAAGTAAGAAAAAAAGTAGGAGAGATGGGAGGGGTGCAGTAAAAAACTCATGGGTGAGTTTTTAACTTCCAAACTCCCCTATAACCCTATTAAATGGGCCCCATCTACATATATGGTTGGCTTTTGCATTTTTTTTGCATGGGCACCATCTACCTATATTGTTGGCTTTTGCATGTTTGGCAGTGGGAAGCCATTTTTTTACCCGTTAAATATATAAACAAAGAGAGGTATATGGTAAATTGTGACACTTGTCACACATGCAAGGATGTGATGATAAAATTAAATTTTTGTATACTTTTATATTCATTTTAGCTAGTTTTTAGTCATTAAATATAAAAAATAAAAAATAATCTTTTTATTAAAATTCATAATTTATTTTAAGTAGACCTGTCAAAGTACAACCCGACCCGGAAAACCCGACCCGTACGCCCGGTAAATTCAGGGTCAAGACCCGGTTTTTTCGACCCGAAAATTTATTTGGACCCGAACCCGAAGTACCCGGTAATTTTCCGGGTCATCTGGGTTTAGACCCGGTAACCCGGTTGACCCGGTAATTTTGACCCGATTGACCCGATTGACCCGGTGACCCGATTGACCCGATTGATTTATAATTATATATGCTTAAATTTTTCTATGGAGATTCCAATTTATTACATTTTATAATTACAATCACTTGATCTTTCATTTTCAAATCAACTTTTATATTTATTTGTATTGTGTAATACTCCCTCCGATCAATAGTATTTGATTTTGATTTTGTATCACATTTTTTAAGAAGATAAAAATTCTAAAAAATATTAAAACAATTCTATACTTATTACCAATCGCATGATATTGTTTTTAAAAAATTATTTAAAATTTTAAAATTTTATGTATTTTTAAATTTTATTAAAAAAGTTAAAATTGACGAACCCGAAATCGACCCGAAATGACCGGAAACCCGGTCAAACCCGGGTTCGAGTCAACCCGGATATACCCGGGACCCGTTTTACCCGGAACCCGTTTTACCCGGAACCCGAAATGACCCGACCCGAACCCGACCCGAATGACCCGATTGACAAGTCTAATTTTAAGTTATTAATAGACACCAATATTATATATGTTGAACAAAATATAATACATACATAAATAAGGTACAACATAATATTTTTATGCATATTGTATTATATAAAAGATGATAATCATCCATTGGAGAAGAATTAAGTGCCCCCCATAGATTTTGTACAAACTGTGGCATTTCATTTACACTTGTAACTTTGCTCAAAAAAAAATTACTGAAAATAGTTACAATTTTGAGATAGATCCAAATGACCCACAACATTCATGCACCATCTCCTCAATTCCTAGCTTCCCCTATTGAATCTCTAAAATCTTGAGATAGATCCAAATGACCCACAACACCCGTATAACTTCCGAAATTTTTTTACTAGTATGGAGGATTCCTCAAATTTGAATCCTCAACATCTTTCATACTCTCTAGATTTTTCCAACTTATATTCATCACAATCTCCCATTACCCATCGCTCTAATGCTCAAAATTTCTCAAATCCCAACTTGTATTCATCGCAATCACCTATTACCCCTAGATCTCATGGGAGCTCTTCTGAGGTGAATATGTGGAGCCAAGCGGAAGGAGTGGCAAGTCTTGATGATATTCAAGATTCACCCCTAGAGGCTAACCATGCAAGAAGCAATCGTGGGGGAGCAGCTCGTGGGAGGGCCACTCGTGGGAGAGGGGCTCGTGGGAGATCCGCTCGAGGAAGAGCCACTGGTGAAAGGGGAGCTAGAAACCCATGGAGCAAAGGTGAAGATTTGTTACTCATTAGTGGTTGGATTAACACAACCACTGATGGTTGAACAAATACTCAACAAACAGCAGGGGCTTTTTGGGAGAGAGTTGTTGATTACTACAACACCAATAGGGATGAAGATTGGCCAGAGAGGTTTCTTTCCACGGTTAAACCAAGATGGTATACCATTTCCCCTGTTGTTTCCAAATTCGTGTGATGTTATGCGAGTGCCAAAAATCGCCAAGGCAGTGGGGAAAACGATTGTGATGTCATGAGGAATGCACACGTTATCTACAAAGGCGATCATGGAAATGACTTCCTATTCGAGCATGCATGGCGTGAGCTCAAGACTGAGCCGAAATTCCATAGGTGGGCTGCAGCGAATGCTATTGCTAGTGGAGGAGGCTCGAATAGGACCAAGGTTAATAAATTTGGATCATACACATCAAGTGAAGGGTCGAGTACCCCTTCTAGTGTTAGTAGATCCGAGAGTACTCCGGTGCAACCTGAAGGCATAAAGGCAATGAAGCGAAAGGGAAAGCAGGTGGTTAGAAGCTCAAGTGATTCTGCCAGTAGAGAAGCTGAAGAGGTTGTGAGGGGATTATTTGAACAAGGAGTTCACATGAACGCCCAGGCAGAATCCGATAAGGCAAAAGCTGCACATGAGTATGCAGTCACACAAAAGATTATCTTGCTTAATAAGTTGATCATGGAGCCGAACTTAAATGATGCACAGATATTCACTAGGGATTCCCTTATTAAAGAATTGTTCGGCGACAAATGAGATTCGAAGGCGATCATGCATGTGGTTACTGATGTTGTTGTTTCAAGTGTTTATTTCCCTAAGTGAAGACTAGCTTCACATTGTTACATGTTGGTTGTTGTCACTTTGTTTTAAATTTCCCTAACTGAATATTAGCTTCACATCATTATGTATGCTTTATAACAATGCAATGTTCAATTCCCATTAAAAATGGTTAGTATGTGTTTGAAATGTTTTATTAGTCTTTTGCAAAGATGCTCTGCAACAAAAGGACGAAGCGCTCCAGTCGAAGGTGTACAAAAATGCTCTGTGACAAGAGGACGAATCTCTCTGTTTGAGGGTCTGCAAAGATGCTCTGCAACTAAAGGACGAATTGCTCTGCTCGAGGGTCTGCAAAGATGCTCTGTGACAAGAGGACGAATCTCTCTGCTCGAGGGTCTGCAAAGATGCTCTGCGAGTAAAGGACAAATTGCTCTGCTCGAGGGCCTGCAAAGATGCTCTTCAAATTAGTATAAATCAACTCAAATGTCTACCATTCACTATCCATCTCTTTAGTTTCCTCTAATTTGCAAACACAAACCTCCAATGGATCCTCAAGAAATGTATGACTATCTCACCCAATCTTCAGGTCCATCCACTGATGAGCTAACCCGAGCTTACGCCAAGTGGTTGCATCTGTCCACAAAAAATAAGTCAAAGGTTGAGGCGGGAAGTTCTAGGCCAAGGAGACCTCGAGCTTACATAGAAAGAGAATGTGAGAAGGGACACGATCAGCTTGTCGCGGCTTATTTCTCAGAGGACCCACCTCCAGTGTATCTAGATGCAGTTTTCAGAAGACGGTTCAGAATGCGAAGGCCATTGTTCTTACGCATTATGAACCAACTCTCAAGCGAGGTCGATTATTTCATGCAAAAGCCCGATGCCACTGGTAGGCTTGGGCTATCTGCATTACAAAAATGTACTGTAGCTATGCGCATGTTGGCGTATGGCGTAGGTGCAAATGCGGTTAATGAGTATCTTCGACTAGGAGAAAGTACAGCCAGGCTATGCTTATCCAATTTTTTGGATGGTGTCATAGCTTTGTTTGGTAATACATACCTCCGGAGACCAAATAAAACAGATATACAACGCCTTCTTCATGTAGGAGCACAACGCGGGTTCCCATGTATGATCGGTAGCATCGATTGTATGCACTGGGAATGGAAGAATTGTCCGACTGCATGGAAAGGCCAGTTCGAAGGCAAAGACGGAAGACCAACCATCGTGTTAGAGGTAGTAGCATCATATGATCTATGGATTTGGCTTGCATTCTTTGGCACCCCAGGTACGTGTAATGATATCAATGTTCTTGATCGTTCTCCTGTATTCGATGATGTGCTACAAGGGATAGCTCCACCAGTTAACTTTGAAGTCAATGGCCATCAATATCATTTAAGCTACTATCTAGCTGATGGTATTTATCCAAACTGGGCGACTTTTATACCATCTATCAAGCTCCTACAAGGAGAGAAGGCTAGGTTGTTTGTTCAATACCAAGAGGCTACTAGAAAGGATGTAGAACGAGCTTTTGGAGTCCTGCAAGCCCGATTTGCCATAGTTAAAAACCCAGCACTTGCATGGGATATTACTTTGGTGGGGAGGATAATGAGAGATTGTATAATCCTTCACAATATGATAGTGGAGGACGAGCGAGAGAACCACAATATTTTCTTTGATTTGTCGCAGTTCGATCAAGTTGAGGATAACGACACTTCGTATTCAAATAGGCGATCACCTATCCCCATGGAGAAATACATTGAAACGCGAATGCAACTTCAGAATAAAATTACACACTATGAACTGAAGCAAGATCTGGTTGAACACATATGGCAAAAGTTTGGAAATGGCTCTAGGAAAATTAAAATTTTCTTCAAGCATTTCATGTATAATTGAGAGTACTCTTTGTATTTTATTTTTATTGCTTTTGTATTTCGATGATTTTCCATTTCATGTATGATGGAGAGTACTCTTTGTATTTTATTTTTATTGTTCTTGTATTTCGGTGTTTGTTTTGTTCCAATGAAGTTGTTTGCATTAAATATTATTATCTATTTTTACGTTTTGGATTTTTTTTTGAAAAAAAATATTATATACTATAATTATATTAATTAACGCAAAATATAATACTTATATAGATAATGTATAACATATTATTATTATGTATATTTAAATATATAATAGATAATAGTTGGTGAAAAGTAAATTAAGAAACTCTAGAAACTCATATGGATGTGGATGAAAAAGTAAGTTGGGGTTTTTAATGAGAGAGAAAGTGATAAAGTGGTATTAAGAAACTCTTGAAATCCGCATTGATGCAGATGGTGTTAATACAGAGTAGTAATAATTATGAAATTATTAAAAAAATATTAGAAAAGTTAATATTTTATTTAGTTTTTAACACTTCAAAAAATGTGTATGAATAGTAAAACGTCAAGTTTTAATTAACGGAAAGAGTATATACTCCCTCCGTTCCAAAATAAATATGGAGTATGTTTTAGATAGTAGTTTTGTTTAGTATCAAAAATTAATACTCCCTCCGTCTCAAAATTTAAGTCGTTTTAGGATTTTGCACAAGTTTTAATAAAACACTCACCTCTCCATCAACATCATCATTCCACTAACTTTTTCATAAATTGTATTATTTTTTAACAGCCATTATATTCTTTAACCAATCAAAATCTTTAAAAAAAATCAACAACACACAAATCGATACAAATCATTACTATCCCCTACTTAGAAAACCTAAAACGACCTAAATTTTGATACAAGAATTAAAGGTTAAAACGACCTAAATTTCGAGACGGAGGGAGTAATAGCTTTTGTTTTAAAATAGACGGGCTTTTATATTTTTTAGGTAGGTGATTGTAATGATTTATAGTATTGATTTATGTGTTATTGATTTTTTAAAGGATTTTGATTGGTTAAAATGTGTAGTTTGTATTAAAAACACGGTAATAAAATTTATGAAAAAATTAGTGGATTTATGATGTTTTTTTTAAGTGAAGTGTTTTATTAAAATTTGTATAAAGTGCTAAAAACCAAATTATTCTGGAATGGAGGTGGTATATACAATACTTAATTAACTACTATTTTGTCAAATTCTTCTTGTGATACTTTTTCCTTTAAATTTTTGTGACTAATCATGTTCTACCACATATGTATCCAATAGACCATATTGGAATATGAGTTGTCATGAGTGGTTATTCACGTCTTTTGTTTTTGACATTATAACATCTCGGGGCAGAGTTTGAGAAAATGACAATGAATGAATATGGAAAACTGGATTCTTTTTAAAGATGAAAATTTTTGTTTAGAAACTAGGAATGAATGGACTACCTACAAAAAAACGACTTATCCTAAAAGATGTTGTTGATCCACACATGTATATCCTTTGCAACAACGCTAAAGAAGATATTGAACATATATTCACCGGATGCAAGTGATAATGCATATTTAGATAGGCATTATAGAGTAGTTTTAGGGTCATTTAGATGTTTATATTGCATGTTAATTGCTTAGTTTACTTATTTGGTTATTTGGTTGTCAAGTTCGGAATCTGCACAAGTTTAGTGTGTATTTGCAGATTGTGGATTCGAAGTAGTAAGAAGGTCAATCATGAGGGGTTATGGACCATATAGAGTTGAGATCAAGCTAGGGAAGTCAAGTGAAATGCACAAGGAAGAGGCAAGGAAGTACACGGAAGGAAAGTCGCGACTAGTGGCCAAATAAACAAGAAGTCCTGAATGGCCGCACCCGCGGCCACCAATGGAAGACTCCCTGGAAAAGCCGCACCCGCGGCCTGGTCGTAGCCTTGTTGGGCCAATTCAGCGCCGAATATTTATCTTTCCTTAATTGAACTCTATCTTTTAAGAACGTCTTCTAGGGTTTTATGACGGTACTTAGGGCTATATAAAGACTTATTTTAGATGGTTTATGTTATATATGGACTTTGGAAAAATTGAGAGACGACGGTTAGAAGCATGAGCAACTAAACTCATCTTGTTTTGCCTACGATTAAGACTTGGTTTCGTTGAATTGTGAGTTTTGAATTCTAGTTCATTTCTGAAGGTTCGATAATGTAAAACAAAGTAATATAGAAATACTCTAGAAGGGGGGGTTGAATAGAGTATGCCGGTTTTTCGCAGATTCTCAAAACTTTTGAAGCTCGTGCAAAATCCTTTGAGATTAGACTTAGTCTTTTCTCTGAAAACCTGAATCACAAAGTTAAACAGTCGAACCAAGTGCGGAAATAAGGTAAAGCAATAAGTAAAGGACTCGATGAGTTGTTTGCGAGGTTCGGCACGAACTTGGCCTACGTCCCCGCCTAGGGTTCTTCCACAACCCTAGGATTCAACTAGCTTTTATTGATTCACAAGACTTAGGATCCTAGTAGCTCACCGAGAAGCCTCTCTCCTATACAATTGCAATCTAGTCAACTCACGTTCCCTTGGAGTCCTAGACCAATCTAGAAGAGCCCCACCTCTCTATGCTATCTAGTACAATCCTCTTACACTTAGTGGATCAATCGCCTAGTGTCTACTTCCCGAGTTACAAACTCTTGAGTATAACACTCTCTCGAAATATATCCTATAAGCTCACAGTGTAACTCTCAAATGCTTTGAAATGAAATAACAGACTCTTAAGGACTAGCAGAGAGCACACAAAGAAGACAGATCTCGCTTGAAGGATTGAGTGTATGAAAGCTTGTATTCCACAGGTATGTAGCTGTCTTCTTCTTCCTTTTCTTTTTATTGAAACAAATCGGCGCCTAAGGATCTTCACCAACGGCTAGAGAGGATCATGGCTTGAGCTGGATCTTCTATCTTTGGAAACTTTCGGTGGCCATGATCTTCCAATTTGAATCTTCTCAATTTGCAACAAAAGGAAGGAAATAATATTCGAAAATACTTCCTGAAAGGTTAGTGTATGCATAATAATATAATGGAAGCATATAATAACATAAAATAATATTCGAACATAATATCATATAGAACAGGTTTTGTGTTTCATCAATACTGTTAAAGCTTCAAGACCTTTGACACAAACAGACTGTCAAGGCCTTTGAAACTTATTCTGATTTTCATCAAGGGAGTGGAGTTATCAATTTCTATTATCTACTTCAACTTCTTTGTGCTTAATTGCTTGATGGTGTTGATTCTATCTTGATTCGCGACCTTGTTAGAATTACATCATTTCTAGGGTTTTGATTCATACGTTTGTGAAGCCTAATCCAAAGTAGCAAACACATTTACGTAGACCTCGTAGGAAAGCTTGAATGTGTAGGAAGTTGACTGTAAGTTAAATGTTAGTTCTTTAGGGAATTAATATTGCTTATAAGCTTTATATATCTTGAGACTTATTGCTATTCCTAGGATTAAACCTTGATATGTGATTAAGATTGCTTAGGAATAAGGGATTGTTAGAACTCATAGGGTTAATAATCTATTTAAATCAAGATAAAAGTGGATGATAGAAAAGAAATAACTAGAAGGACGAACTATGATCAAGTAGACGAACCAACGTTGAGAATCGTAGGTGAAACATCTCATCAATCATTGTCTAAAATCATCATCATAATTACTTCTTTAATTCATTTTCATTCTTACATCTTTACACCCCTTTGGTTACACTAGTCAGTGGTTAATTATAACACATAAGGTCAAAGTAGTTCCATGTGGATCGACTCCGGACTTACTAGCTATACTAGTTGGTTAGTTTGGATATTATTTTGATAGGAAAACGCAACGACTTTGTCCTATCAGAAGGCATACACTTCACCTCGTCGAAAGAAAGGATAAAACAACTAAAAAAAGTGGTTTATGAAATCTTTTCAAAACTTACTAAAACCTAGAAAACATCCCTTACAACCTGGCGGTGGGGAATTTGGATCATAAGGAACAAAATAATATTATATTTGATTATCAGAGTTCATGAACATACAAAAACAAAAAGGTTTTTTTAGACAACAATTGAAGAATTGGAAACAGTCGAAATAAATACATTGTGAAGAAGAAGAAACCAACGAATCAAGGACTATCCCGAACACTACAAGAAGAGAACACATTGGTTGGAAAAAAACCTCCTAGAGGGGGTTTTAAGATCAATTTTGATGGTTTAGTTTTGCCTATAGGTATAGCCACAACAATTTTGTTATACGTGACATGAAGGAAGTATTCGAGCCTGTGATACCTTGTTATGTGTGTCTGTTTCAGCCCTTATGGCAGAAATGTTGCCCTTCGCTCGAGCCTTGGTGCGGCTATGGAGATGGGGTTGAGTAGGATCACGATTGAGGGGGACCTAATGGTTATCAACTTGATCAAAAGATTTTAGACTTGCTCGCGAGAAATTGAGATGGGAATGGTGGATGTTCTAACATGATCCGATGTTTCGTTAAATTTTCCTGCAACCATGTCTCATGTGAAATTAATCAAGTGGCTGACAAGGTCTCGCATCTCCTGTTCTCGATGGGTGGTGCTTATATCATTGATCACCCAGAGTTTTGTACTCTCGTTTCCAATGATGCTATTGGTTTAACGCCACTCAAATCATTTCCTTGTTTTAAAAAAATATACATCTAATTTGAAAATTTGTCTTTTTTTTTCCTAACTAGTATATTTTTTTAATAATTTCTTATGTATCCATTTTTCAACTAACCTTTGATTTAATAACATATAAAATAATTACTTATAATGTCTAAGCAATTTTTTATATTTAAAATCTTATATAACACTAAAATAACATTTTTTTATGTCTAATGTCATCTTTTAGTTAAAAACTTCCCCCAAAACTTCCCCAATTAACTTTTATTATCTCATGAAATGATGCCACCTATTTATAATCATTTTAATAAGTTTGTATACATATCTTCTAAGTTTTTTTTTGGGTAAAGATTACACTAAATTTATTGATTTTTATCAAATTTTAAATATTTTTTAGAGTTCGCTCATATTTTTAGGGTTCTTAAATAAGTTGCATTTCCAACTTTTTTAAAAAAAAAATTTCACTTCAACTATTTTAATTTTTAATACCTTACAATTCAACATAAGTATTTTTTTTTAAAGTTTAATTTACTAGAATTGAATTTATAGAAAGTAATTATAAGGCTAAATGCCTAAATATATGTAGAAAGTGGTGAATGGTTGAGTTTGATTCCATCTTCAGTTCAAAGATAAGTGAGCTACTTGCCTACTTCAAATTTTCAACTCCACAAATAGCATTTTCTTTTTCTTTTCCATTTTTTCTAATTCATAAAATAAATAAACCAGCAAGTGTGACAGAGAATCGTGAGAGCGGGCAATCATGGCGGGAGTTGCCATATCAGGATTAGCTCCCATTCCATCCTCATCTCGGCTTCCCTCCTCCACCTCCAACTCCGCCCTTCGCCGGCGCTCCCACCTCTTTCCCCTCACCTGCTGCCGTCGCCGCCGCACTTCCCTTTCCTCCTCTCGCGGTTACGGGCCTGCTAGGGTCTTCAATTGCGCATCCACCGCCACCACAACCAACGCAGCAACGAGTGTCGGGAAATTGGAATTGGAGGTTGGAGAGATCAGAGACAAGTGTTCTACATGGAATTGGAGTGGCCATTCCATTAATTACTTCGTTCATGGCGAATCAAGTGAGGACCGCCCTGCTTTGCTTCTCGTTCATGGATTCGGCGCTTCTATTCCTCACTGGCGCAGGTAATTTTAGTTATCTACTTCCTTGTTTATCCTAGGGTTTGGGGTTCCTGAATCGGAACTTCAATTTGTATAATGATGACATTAGTTAGTATCCAGCGAACGAATTGGAGATTAGCTAAATTGTAGCGATTTGGATTCTTATATCCGGAATTGCAACTTCGATTATTTAGAAATTTGTTGAATTGTAGAGCGTTGGTGGAACCAGTTATGTTTTGTTGGAGGAAAATGGTGTATGGCGCACTTGTGTGGACATAAATGACTTGTTTATGGATGAAGAATAGAGGAGAGTTTTGATCAGTTGTTAGGTTGTTTCATTGTTTCTTTCGTTTGTGATGACTGCAAGCCATGGTGGATCGCCATTTCCATAATTCCATTTGTTGGTTAATGATCAATTGCAATCAACTAAGGAAATTGTTATTGTAGTTCATAATAGTTGGTCAGTGGATGGATTTTTTCATACCACTATTAGTTTAAACTTTAAAGCCTCTTGGAGGTTTCCACTTATCTTGAGTGTTCAGTGTGTATTGAAGATGCTAATTTTTCAACTCATTCCCCACTTCCCATTTGTACTCCAGGTTTGATCAGCTTGTTCCAAGCCATGCTTGTCGTAATGAAATTCTTCATGACGACTTGAGCTTTATCTCTTTATATATCCCTTGAATGTCATTCATGTTAATAAATGGATGCATTAGAGGAGCTTTATCTTTTTCTATATCCCTTGGACTGTAAACTATAACACTAAGAACACAACTTATCCGTTTCTAACTGGAAATGAACATTTGCTCCCTTTTTCTTGCTTCCTAAAGTGAAAGTGTATGTCATCAAATGTGAAGAAATAAAAAATATTCTTGGAGTTTGCTACTTTTCCCTATCTCTCTATTCTCTAATATAGAGAGATAATCCAGACAGAAGACATATGTCTGTTAGCAAGTAGTTTATGGTATCATTCCTAATAACATAAGCCTTTGCAGGAATATCCCGACGTTGTCCAAAGACTACACTGTATATGCAATTGACCTTCTGGGGTTTGGGTTATCTGATAAACCAGCAGGTTTCGAGTATACAATGGAAAAATGGGCAGCGGTAAATTTTACATTGAGCTTTGTACCTTGCCTACCTTAAGAATATAAGATAAAGCCTTTAGTTACTGCAGAGTGCAGATCACCCAGCTGAAATACTTTTCAACAGCTGCTTCTGGATTTCTTGGATGAAATCGTTCAAAAACCAACTGTTCTGATTGGAAACTCTGTCGGGAGTCTTGCTTGTGTTTTTGCTGCGTCAGGTTTGCCTTTAGTGCCTCTTCTTCTGTAAAGTCTCTTATGGTTTGCCTTTAGTGCTCCATGACGGGTTTTCCTATTTATTTGCCTATTCCCTTGATCAAGCAGAGTCGTCAAGGCGGCTTGTTAAAGGACTTGTTTTGCTGAATTGTGCGGGTGGCATGAACAACAAAGCTATTGTTGATGATTGGAGAATCAAGTTACTGTTACCTTTGCTCTGGTTGATCGACTTTCTACTCCAACAAAGATTTATTGCTTCAGCACTTTTTGGCCGTGTAAAACAGAAGTATGTCGTTATATTCATGAATCACTTATTTCGTTGTTCCAAAAGGGCAAGTAATAATAATTGAAACATCTTATTATTCCATAGAGAGAATCTCCAGAACATTTTGCTGTCGGTTTATGGCAACAAGGGAGCTGTTGATGACACACTGGTTGAGGTAAGGTCATTTCATACTTGCAACAGGTTTCAGCTACTGCAATTGAACTTTGAAGCGATCCCATCACATGGTTGTCTTGACACAGATCATTCGGGAGCCTGCAGAAGCCGAAGGAGCACTTGATGCATTTGTGTCAATAGTGACCGGTCAGCCAGGGCCAAGCCCTATTCAGCTGATACCCAAAGTCTCTTCTCCCATCTTACTGTTATGGGGAGATCAAGACCCTTTTACCCCTATTGATGGTCCGGTTGGTAAATACTTTGTCTCCGCTGCTTCATCCTCTCCAAATATCAGTCTTTTTGTTCTGGAGGGAGTGGGTCACTGCCCCCATGATGACAGACCTGATCTAGTCCATGCAAAACTTCTACCTTGGCTAGCTGAGCTGCCGACCTCGTGAGGGATCAATGAGCCTTGGTAAGCTTATAAATACTTTTAAGATTTCATTGTTGCTTCTTTATGTTATCAGATTCATTATTGACTTCTCACTAGTGTAATGTATTAAGTGCACAAATATTTTTAGAAACTTGATGGCTATCCCCATTTGACTCTACATCAAAGAGTTAAATAGGCGTTACAGTTGATGCCTAATCTGTCATTTTTGAGGATCTGAAAATTCAAGAGTTGGTTCATCAACTTCAATTTCTACATTAGTTTGTGACACTTTAGACACCAATGCACATCAAAGAAGTTACGACACTGTTGTTTAAGCTGCAGATTTATTTAGAACTACACACTAAACATACGGATTCGCCATAAGTTCCATTCCATGACAAGGACTAGGAGTCACGGAGCACGCCCTTCAATGTCGTTCTCCGGGTTCACCGGCTGATCCTTGGTTGCGTGATGCAGTCTCCTAAGGAGGCCCATATGGGATTGGAATCCCGCCACACATATCCTTCCCGGGCTTGGCAAGCTCCACATAAATCACGCGGCCATCAAAATACTGTGAAATCTGTGATAGTACAACACTCATGATCCATGTTCTCCAAGGCCAGCAGGGCATCATCTTGAGTCGTATACTGGATAAACGCGTAGGCCTTTGATTTCTTCGTCATTTCATCCTTGATGAGTTTAACTGCAAGTGGCAAGACGTGAAAATGAGAGGAATTCACGATTGCTACCTTCAGCAACTGGGCCAAAACGCGAGAACTCCTTATGCAGACGACATTCGAGTGAAGGGTAGGGCAAATCTGCACATTCCTAACCAAGGATTACCACCCTATGAGGGGTCAAGTTTCAACAAGAAATACAGATGAACCATCACTAAGGTTGTTCATGGCGATGATCATACAAAAGACCAAAAAGCAAGTTTTTGCAAAGACCCAACAAAACTAGCCCTCAACAACTAATCAAGCAAATCTTTTAATTTGTGCACAACAAAGATTAGGGCAATGAGCGGATGATCTCAGGTCGAGATTCCCAAAATTTACATATTTTTTTATCAACACATGTAAAAGGTATATTTTTTTCTCAACACATGTAGAAGGTAAATTTGCAGGAAAGATGAGAATTGTCCTAGCAAAATACTCCAAAAATTGACGGTTGTCTTTTTTATTTTTTGATGAGGTAAAAATTCAAGGTCAGACATACCTGGACCTCGAAGGCCGATAAGTCGGCAGACGGATAACCGTAAAAAACAGACAAAAATACAAAGATGGTGCAACATACAGGCAAAAACGCTCTACAAAGCGAAACTAAATACAACTAAACCGAACAAGACGGGGACGTAGACGAAAGACGAAGCCAAGCACTACCCTGAAGCAGCACCGTAGGCCAGCGGCACATCAGGAGTCACCTGTGGCCAGTGAAGACGAACCTCCAACGAACCTCCGAGGAACCATTGATTGTTATCTATCTGGTGAACCGAATTAATGGCAGTGAACATTTTACAAATTAAACAATAAATCCTCGCAAAATAAAAGATGCCTAAAAAATTGAGAGAGGGTGTACTTTTGACGAAGATTTTGCTGGCGAGGGGGAGACACGCCCTCAACTGGAAGGTGTTTGCTACCAACATCTCCCTTGTGAGTTGTGACGGTGTCCATCGGTAATCGGACTTCAGTTCACTGCGGTGGAAGAGGGGAGTTGAGTGGCGTGGTTACACGCTCCTTTTTTTTCAATATTCGGTGGGCAATCCAGACAGACCCAACAAAAAAAACAGGTCAATTGACTCAGGCTGTGTTTGGCAGTAGATTTTGTTTTTGAAAAGCAAGATCGTGTTGTTTTGGTTTGAAGAACAACGAAAGATCGAATATGAAAGTGCGTAAAGGAAAGAACACAAGAGTTTTACGAGGTTCGGATCCAAGATCCTACGTCCCTGGGGCCTCAAGAGTCAGCCCTAATCCACTATCAAAATAAGGGAGAAATACAGATCTGGTCAAGCCAAAGAGTACAAGTATAGATCTAAGTAAAACCAAAGACAGAAAACACGAAACAAGCAAGAAGAAGAAGAACTTCTTCCTAAAATCTCAGATCTGAGGATACAGACTCAGATCTAAGATTAGAACCCAACATCGAGCTCTTGTTGGTGACCAAGAGAGCTCTTCAAGCGAAGGACGTCGTCGGAGAAGAAGAGCTTCACCGTCGGAGATGGAAAGGGCTTGAATACCAAAACCCTAACCCTAGCTTCTCTCGTTCTCTCTCTCTCTTTTCTCTGATGGAGGAACAGTGAAGTAGCTTAAGAGTCGAGCAACCAGGAGAGCGCCTCCTTTTATAGACGAGCAACCCTAGAAGCCAATACCGACGTCTCAACCTTGTGGGCTTCTCAAGGGTGTCCAAGCAACGGGCTTCAAGGTGTTGGGCCAGTGGAGCAAGTATTGGGCTTTAGGCCCAAAGCTCTTGGCAGCTGCTGCCTGCTGTGGTTAGGAGATCAAGCCATAAAGGCTCAATCCGATCCAGTCCAGAGCCAGCTAACACCCAAGGCCTTGATCCAATGCCTTAGCCCATGCTTCACTACTTAGCCATTCATGTCATACATACATAATGCATACAATACATACATATTACAAAGGCATAAAAATACTTAGGAAAATATACAAGTTCTCAACAATTGCCCCCTATATTTTTCTAAGTCTGCTCCAGGCAGACCATGCCTATGTGTAGATTAGGTCACTGGGTCTGTCCTCAGCCCTTGTACTTTCTAGAACCATCAGCCTCCTTCACTTAAGTGAAGGAAATTCCTGCAAAACACAAATTTATCTCTGGACACAACTTTAGTTCCAAAATCAGCAGGATTAATAGTTCCATCAATCTTTACAACATGTATCACATTATCATCCACCTTTTCATGTATGAAATGATATTTGACATCTATATGCTTAGTTCTCTCATGATACATGGGATCTCTACAGAGATATAATGCAGACTGATTATCTATATGCAAAACAGAAGTATATGTTTTCTTTTCAATCTCTCTTAGTATACCTTGCAACCAGATGGCTTCTTTACAAGCCTCTGTTGCAGCTATATACTCAGCCTCAGTTGAAGAGAGAGCAACTATAGGCTGTTGCTGAGATTTCTAAGATATGCAATTTCCAGCCCAAGTATAGACATAAGAAGTAACAGATTTTCTATTGTCTTTATTACTAGCAAAATCAGAATCAACATATCCAAAGAACTCATCAAAAGAGGTATGCTTAGTATAACATAATCTCACATTAACAGTACCAAACAAATACCTTAACAAATACTTCATAGCAAGCCAATGTTTCTCACCTGGTTCAGACATGTATCTACTTAAAGCACTAATAGAGAAAGCAAGATCAGGTCTAGTGCATATCATACAATACATCACAAAACCTACAGCAGCATCATAAGGGATATTTTTCATATTCTTAGCTTCAGAGACAGACAGAGGAGAATGATTTTTAGTTAAATCAATATGGGAACCCAAAGGAATAGCATTTGGCTTTACATTCTTAATATGAAATCTCTCCAATACCTTTAGCACATAGTCTGTCTGGTCAAGCCAGAGCTTACCTTTCTTCCTGTCCCTTTCAATGTTAATGCCAAGTATTTTCTTGGCTGGGCCAAGATCCTTCATGTCAAAATGCTTTGACAGCTCTTCCTTTATATTGACAATATCAGTAGAAGACTTAGAAATCAACAGAATATCATCAACATATAAAAGCACATAAAGCACAGAACCAGATTTGGGTTTCTTAAAATATAAGCAAGTGTCAAATTTGCTTCTATTGAAACCCAATTGTCTTCTCATACAAGTGTCAAACTTAATGTTCCATTGCCTGGGAGATTGTTTAAGGCCATAAATGGACTTCTTAAGTAAACAAGCAAAATCAGGTTTAGATTTATCAATAAAACCTTTTGGTTGCCTCATATAGATTGTCTCATTTAAATCCCCATGCAAGAAGGCAGTTTTAACATCCATCTGTTCTAACTCAAAGTCATAAACAGCAGTCATAGCAAGTAACAATCTCAGAGTTTTATACTTCACAACAGGAGCAAAAATCTCATTGTAATCCTCACCTTCTCTTTGAGTGAATCCCTTGGCAACAAGCCTAGCTTTGTACCTTGGGGGATCACTCTTAGAGTTACCTTCTTTAAGTTTGAACACCCACTTACTGTCAATGAACCTGGCAGTATCAGGTTTCTTCACAAGAGTCCATGTCTTGTTAGACATCATTGACTCAATTTCTTCAGACATTGCCCTCTCCCAGGAGGCAGAGTGGGCACATTTCATAGCCTGTTCATAAGTCTCAGGGGTAAAACTGTTAACCACATTAGAAATAACACAGGCAAACTCAACAATGCTATTGATGAACCTTTTATTAGGAATTTTAGTTCTAGGAGATCTATCTCTAGTTAACTGCCATGTTGTTAAGTCATGCCTTTCATGAGATGAAATGCTAGAAGAGCCAGCAGCATGCACATCAGACATAGACACATTAGCAGGATCTAAAGACTCAGAATGGGGGGAGGGAGCATTAGAACTAGCAGAGATAGAATCATCACCAACTTCATTCTCAGTATCATCATCAGAAGGTTCATCTTGATGTGCCCCACCCAATTGGTGAGGTTGCACATGATCAGCATCAGTGTCTGAGGAATCCTCTGGAGATCCAGCAGCATCCTCATCAGAATCATTGCCATCCTCAGCATCTTCACCAGCTGGGGCATAGAAGTGGGTTGCAGATGATCCTGTGGGTACCTGCAAAGTTTTCTCAACAGAAGGAGTAAACACATTTTTAAAATAAAATTCATCCTCAACAAAAACAACATCCCTGCTGACAATAGTTTTATAAGCTCCAGGTTGAATAATAAGAAGTTTATAACCTTTAACACCTTCAGGATATCCTAACAAAACACATTTCTGAGACCTGGGATTGAGTTTACCATCACTCTTATGAGCATAGGCAACACAACCAAAAGGTCTAAGATAGCTCAAGTCAGGCTTCTTATTATACCACATTTCAAAAGGAGTTTTAAAACCAATAGCAGAGGATGGAGTTCTATTTATGAGATGAGCGGCTGTAATGACAGCTTCACCCCACAAAGAGTGCCTCATCACAGCAGATATCAACATGCACCTTGCCTTCTCTAAGAGAGTCCTGTTCATTCTCTCAGCAGTACCATTCTGCTGAGGAGTGCCAGGAATGGTGAGGTGCCTTTTGATACCTGCCTCTTTGCAATAAGAATCAAATCTAGAATTACAAAACTCCAAACTATTATCTGTTTTTAAACATTTGACAGAAAGACCAGTTTCAACATGAACACTTGTGACCCAGTGTTTGAACACCTCAAAGGCCTCATCTTTTGTCTTTAACAAATAAACTCAAACCTTCCTGCTGTAATGGTCAATCAAGGACATGAAATACTTTCTGCCCCCAGAAGATTCAACCTGTGCAGGGCCCCATAAATCTGAATGGACATACTCAAGAGGACTGTTAGCAATATAAGAAGATTTATGAAAACTCTTCCTAGTTTGTTTTCTCATCAAGCAATTATCACACAAATCAATGGTAGCTGGTTTAGAATTTAAGATGCCATGCTTATACAGATAATCCAGACTCTTATTACCTATATGCCCTAATCTATTATGCCATATAACAGACTCAGGAAGGGACATACAAGCATGAGAAGCAATCATAACAGAGGAGAAATTCATCTCAGGGGTGGCCTGAACCTCATAGAGGCCATTCTTCTTAATGCATTTAATCAGAACCTTGCCATCCTTTGAGACTGTCCTTATCCCATGACTACTGTTGATATCACAGTTCAGGGATTCTAAGGTACTTTCAGACATGAGATTCCTTCTAAGCCGTGGAACCCATCTAACATTTTTAATGACCCTAATCACACCATCATGCATTTTCATAGCCACAGAACCAATAACTTTAATTTTCAGCATGGAATGATCACCAAGCATAACATCACCACCATCACATAATTTTAGATCAGAAAACCAAGATTTATGATGAGTAGCATGCATAGTACACCCAAAGTCAAGAATCCAACAATCAAAGGCATCATTCATCAGTAAGGCAAGCACTTCATGAGTATAATAGGGGTGGGTTTCACACACAGCAGACACAGCAGGTTGTTGTTTAACAGCTTTTTCTTCATCTCTTTTCTTTTTATAGCAGTCCTTTTCAAAATGGCCAGTTTTATAGCAGTAATGACACTTCAGATTAGTTTTATCAATACCAGAAGCTTTATCACTGCCATTTTCAGGTTTAGACTGCCCATGCTTATCATTTTTCTTATTGTTATTCCTTTTATTCCCCTTACCTTTGGACTTAGCCATAAGGACCTCATCCTTGGCTTCAGTCTTAGGCTCAGTTTTAGCACCATTAGCAGTTTTGAAAACCTTTAAGGACTCATTTTTCTGAATAACGGATTCAATAATGTCTTTCTTTACCAAAGTAGAGTTACCATATTGAATAACATCCTTAAAAGTGTCAAACTGACTAGGCAAGGAATTCAACAGAAGTACACAAAGCTGAGTTTCATCAAGTTTATCACCACAACGTTGCAAATCTTGAGTTATAGTTAAAAAACGATCAAGATTATCAGCCAAGGAGCAAGCAGTGTTTATTTTAAAGCTAAACAGCTTATTGAACAGATTTACACGAGATGGAAGAGACTTTACCAAATACAAACCTTCTAGGGCATCCCATAGTGCCTCAGTAGTAGGATGACCTAGTACCTAACGTGCCACTTCGTCTGAGAGACGAAGCATAATCTCACTGTGAGCCTGAAGATCAGTCTCCATAATTTTTTCTTTATCAGTTCCGTCTGGATACTTATTCGTTACTGCAAGCCAACACTTCTCCTTTATGAGTATTGCTTTCATCTTCACCTGCCACATAGCAAAGTCAGTAGTGCCATTGAAAGGTTTCAAACGAATAGAATCAGACATAATTGCAGTTTTAACAACAAGAACTATAAAGAAAACAAAATAGGAAATTGTTTTAACCGAAAGCGAAAGCGAAAGCAAAGATTTTCAAGAATCAAGGGGTTTTGAAAAACCAAGAACAGATCTTGTTGCGTCGCGTAGGGAGGAATGGCACCAGGCAATACACCCTATTTAGGTCCACCCGCTTCCTACGGCAGTTCCCGCTCTCTGAGTTCTATAAAGACTCAGCTAGGTTGGGAAAAGGACACTCAAGCGCTAGCAACAAAACGCATGCTCTGATACCACATTGAAAAGCAAGATCATGTTGTTTTGGTTTGAAGAACAACGAAAGATCGAATATGAAAGTGCGTAAAGGAAAGAACACAAGAGTTTTACGAGGTTCGGATCCAAGATCCTACGTCCCCGGGGCCTCAAGAGTCAGCCCTAATCCACTATCAAAATAAGGGAGAAATACAGATCTGGTCAAGCCAAAGAGTACAAGTATAGATCTAAGTAAAACCAAAGACAGAAAACACGAAACAAGCAAGAAGAAGAAGAACTTCTTCCTAAAATCTCAGATCTGAGGATACAGACTCAGATCTAAGATTAGAACCCAACATCGAGCTCTTGCTGGTGACCAAGAGAGCTCTTCAAGCGAAGGACGTCGTCGGAGAAGAAGAGCTTCACCGTCGGAGATGGAAAGGGCTTGAATACCAAAACCCTAACCCTAGCTTCTCTCGTTCTCTCTCTCTTTTTTCTCTGATGGAGGAACAGTGAAGTAGCTTAAGGGTCGAGCAACCAGGAGAGCGCCTCCTTTTATAGACGAGCAACCCTAGAAGCCAATACCGACGTCTCAACCTTGTGGGCTTCTCAAGGGTGTCCAAGCAACGGGCTTCAAGGTGTTGGGCCAGTGGAGCAAGTATTGGGCTTTAGGCCCAAAGCTCTTGGCAGCTGCTGTGGTTAGGAGATCAAGCCATAAAGGCTCAATCCGATCCAGTCCAGAGCCAGCTAACACCCAAGGCCTTGATCCAATGCCTTAGCCATGCTTCACTACTTAGCCATGCATGTCATACATACATAATACATACAATACATACATATTACAAAGGCATAAAAATACTTAGGAAAATATACAAGTTCTCAACAGTTTTGTATATTTTTTGAGATTTGTTGAGTTTTTAAGAGATGGATATTATTTTTGTAGATTAATGAGATTTTTTAGATTGAGAATATTTTTTTTGACAAAAATCTATGAAATGTGTTTGGTGGGTATAATATTGTGAGGTATTTAGTAGAAGGAAAATGACCCTTTTACCCCTAGCATTAATACCCCTTCCTTTACATCTCGTCGTCCTCCTCATTCACAAAGGGGTTTTCGTGTTGTTCGATACCTGTGACCGAGGTTGAGGTTCCTTGAAGGTTCCTTGCAATTTTCCATCCCGGCTTGAAGGTTCGTTGCAATTGTCCTGATTAGATCTTGTGAGCCGGAAAACATCTCCAAAGGCGGTAATTTGGATGATGGCTTTGATTCCAAAAACCCTAACGACGGAGGTGATACAATGCGCGACCTTGAAGGCGTTGGCGCTAGTCGGAAGCGAGCAATTCTCAAAGTCCCACCAGACGGAGACTCTCACGGCGCGACTCTTCTCGTCGCTCCTCCGCTGTAAGTGTGAGGGAGGCGGAGAGGAAGACACGGTGGTGGAAAGCGAGGCGGTGGAGAAGGGGAGGCGGAGGTGGAGGAGGAGGAAGAAGCGGTAGCGATGGCCATGGGAAAGCAGTCCAGCGGAGAGAGATTTCATGGCAGGAGGTCAAAGAGAGAGAGAGGGATGGCGATGGTCTATGGAGATTGAGAAGCCATTCATGATTTGTGCATTTTCATGGGCAGTTCGACGGGCCAAGCTTCTTCGCGGATACTCTCAGATATGAAAACGTGAGTGAGGAGGGCAAGATTGGGGAACAAAGGGTGAAATCTACCAACAATCTTCATAATCTTGAGGGGTGGAGATTTCAATTTCACCCGAAAAGAATCTCTCAAAAGCTCCACAATCTCTATCTCCAGATCCATGGAAATCGTCTGCCAAACACCACCATCGGGAGATTATTTTTCATGAAAATCTCCACGATCTACCCAAAGCCACTCAAAGCCACTGCCAAAACACACGCTCAATTGTGAGTTGGGTTACTTCGTGTGTGTGTGTGTCTGTCTCAGACTATTCAAACTTAAAGGAAGGGCAAAATGTGAATGACAAGTTACTTCTTGTAGCTATACTAATTCAAACTTTAAATTTTGATCGGGCGAAGTTATATATATAATGATTATAAAACTTGAAAATTTTTATTTACCAAACATTATTGGAAATATGCATTTGGAAATTAAAGTTTGGAGTTGAGATGATATGTGATGAGACATATGTATGTCCACCTTTGACGACCAAAATTCCAAGTGCATTTAACGCACAAATTTCCGCAATCAAAGGGTCCAAATTAATTAACTAATACTTCCTTGATCGGTTAGTCGGTTTTTAGTTTTGTATACGACTTCTAATAAAATACTTTACTTTAAAAAAAATATTATTTCACTAACTTTTTCATAAATTTTACCCAAATTATGACAAACAACTTTTAATAAATATCATCGTTTCACTAACTTCACTTTGCTTTAAAAACAATTGGTCAAAAATAGTACAAACTATTAGTTATGAGTTAATGTTGATAAAAACTTTAAAAATTATTAGAAAGTATACAAACTATTTCACTTGAAACCAATTTTAATATGGAAAAAATTTCATCGATTTTTTTGTTCAATTTTTTGACATGGCAATCAAATGTCGAAAATTTAACATTGTGCCCCAAATCATTAAAAGTTGAAATGTAATTAAGTTTTAAAAATCAAAATTAATTTTCAATGCAAATTTGATTTTAAGGTTAACTTACTTATCTAATTTGTATTTAAATTTACTGTATTTATTTTTAAGAAATTCACATTGAATGATGTGGCACAACGTCATTAAATTTTTTAATATTTGGTTGCCACATCAAAAAAATGGTCGAATAATTGGCCGGAATTTTTCTCGTATCGAAATTGGCTTATTGTAGAATAATTTATATTTTTTAGTGATTTTCAAAGTTTGTGATTCAAAATTAATGACTTGTATAATTTTAGGCCATTTTTCTTATAAAAATGAAAAATTGGAAGTTAGTCATGGTTGGTAGGGATTTCATAAAGAAAGGAAAAATCTATAGTCAATTTTTAAGTTGAATGATGAGATTTTTATTGCTAATTTTAGATCGGTTGTTTGTGCTAATAGTCGAACTTGATATGTTCAAATTTGGTTCCTTTGTTAAACGAGCTCGAGTCGAGCCGAACCTAATTTTTAAATGAGCTTTTTTTTTTTTATCAAGCTGGGCTTGTTTAGAAAATGAACGAGCTCGAGTGCGGTCAGACTTTTTTCGATCTTTAAACAGTTCTACTTGGTCATAACATATTAACTTAAAGAAGAAAATTTTTAGAAATTCCATAAAATTTAAGCTATTCAAGCTTAAATCGAACGAGTCGAGCTTTCAACCGGGTTTAAAATCCTTTTTAAGCTCAACTTTTTTAGATAAGTGAAAGAGTTCTAGTCGAGTTTGTTTCGAGCCAAACTCGAGCGGTTCAGTTTATATAACAACACTAGTTTTAGCTCCCAGTTTTTTATGCATAAATACAATTTTAAAATAGAAGCGGGTACGATTTATGAACTCTTCAAAATCATCTACGGAGTATTATAATCAGGTGACGAATCTTCATTATTACAGTAACAATTAATCCCCAAATCCTTGATCCACCATCACATAAATGCTCGTACCGTTACCAACCGCCACGTCGGACTCTAACACCACCCTATTTTCCGACACATTCCTCATCACAAAATTTACCTTACTAAAATTAACTCTAACCAATTCACCTTTCTTTTCACCGTCACTGCCGTCGTTACTAAAATTACCGACGGTCAAAGCAGAGTACTGAACGTGCCGGATCATATCGGGAAACAACAGCACCCCGCTAAAATCAGCCGTCCACGTGCTCCCCCCGCTCCCGCGCACGTGCGCCCTCGCTGACGTGGCCTTCAACGTCATCCCATTCACGCTATTCCTCTCCACCACCACTTGCCCCACCTCCCGGAAGCTCCCTTCCAGCTTCACTGTATCCGTACCAGAACCCGACCCGGAAAACATGTTGTCCACCACGGTCAACCCGTTGACCACCCCCTTGACCGCCTTAAGAGTCACCGCGGCGTCACCCAAAAAGAAATTCCCCGCCACAAGGAGCTGGACTGGATCCTCTGCGACGATCCCGGTGAAGTCAAGGTACGATCCGATTATACGGGTTTGGGTCAAACCGGGTAACCGAAGGTAGACTCCGACGCCGCCGAAGCCGGTGGCCTTGTTGTAGCAATGGAGGCCGGAGAGGAGGTTGGCCTGGCCGGCGACCAGGACTCCGATGGCTGCGGAGAAGACGACGACGTCGGAGACAACGTTGTCGTTGCCGAGGAGGGCCACGGCGGTGCCGGAGAAGGAGCGCTCGCCGGGGTCGGCGCCGGCGGTGATGTGCTGCCCGAGGAAGGAGTTGCGGATGAGGGTCTCGTGGCCGGAGCGGACGAGGATGCCGTCAGTGGTGAAGTGGGTGACGTAGAGGTTGTCGACGGCGGTGCGGAGGGAGTTGACGACAGCGAGGCCACCCCCACGGAAGGCGGCGTCAAGGAGGAGATCGCGGAAGGTGATGTACTCGTAGATATAGGCGGCGGGGGAGGCGTCTGGAGGGGTCTTTTCCGACCGAGAGGACGGTGGAGGTGAGGTGGTGGAGAGCTCTATGAGGTAGCCGTCGATTGGGAAAGTTGTTGATGCTTTTAGGGTTCCTCCATGAATCTGCATGCAATAAATTATGAGGGTACGTTACATTTATATCATTAATTATAAATTAATACTTCATCCGTTCGAAAATAAATAATGTTTGACTATTTTGCACGTAGTTTTAGGAGCTAAAAACTATATAAAATCTTATTTATTTTAATTAATTTTTTTCATATTTTAATAGTTATTAGTATTAATTATTAAACTAGGAAAAATTTTAATTAAAATAAATAAGATTTTATATAGTTTTTAGCTCCTAAAATTACGTGCAAAAAAAGTCAAACATCATTTATTTCCGAACGGATGGAGTAAAATATTTTTCCTCAATATATGTCGATTAATAAATTGCATGTAGACATGTAGTTACGAGGGTTGCCTTTGTCGTGTACGTGGGGCATGGTGGTTCTGATTGTTAAATAACGGTGGGTCATACGACGTGGGGACTACGCACGCTCAAGCGCAACATGTGCCAACTAAGTCAAGCACACACTCCGAGTGAGATTCCATCATAAAACCAATTGGTATTAGGTGGGGTAGTCCACCGGCTTACAGGCAAGACTTGAATTCATCATTTTATCAATTTGGGATACTGTCCTTCATATATTCAACACTGATATGTGTGGTTAAATGTACTATTCATATTTGTTTTGATTAATTGATGATCTAGACTGGTCATTGCGTTTGATTTTGAGCAATGCAGCTTTATTTCATCAAATTGGAGATTTAGGTTTTCATGTTCTTCGTGGATTCATCCTAGATATGAGAGATTGAAGTTGTTTCTCTTGGCCATTTTGTAATTAATTTATAAAAATGAAAGACTTAGGACATTTTTTTTATTAGTTATCTTGTTAATAGACAAAACAGATCTGGCTAATAAACTTTATGATTACAAAATAATACTTCTTCCTATAAAAAAGTAAGTGGCGATTTAAACTATTGAATTTAATTGAAAATAAGTATCATGTTATGTTTTCTAGGCAATTTAATACATTGATTAAAAAAAATATTTTTGAAAATTATATTTGTTGACTACTTTTTCTTCAAGCCCTTCACTTATTAATTGAAAAAATTAATAAGTATTTAATAAATAATAAGATTTAGAAAAAAATGCATAAAACCAATGATAATTAGTACTCCCTCCGTTCGACAAAACATGTCGTTGACTATTCACGCATGTTTTTTTTAAAATGATAAAAACTATATAAAATATTTATTTTTTTATATTTTTTAACAAGTTTGTACTTATTAATAATAACTAAGAAATTGTTAAAACAATATTAAAAAACTAGATATTTTATACAGTATAGTTTTTATCCCCTAAAAAAGCGTAAATAAATAGTAAAGTGACATGTTTTGTCAAATGGAGGGAGTACTTTACGTAAAAATTGTATCAAGAGCTTAAATGAAACTTATTTTGAATATGAGAAAGTAATAATTAATGAATTAATTGTACGTATGAATGGGAAAATAGGGAAGATGGAAAACATACGACAATATTTCCAAGGCCGGTGGTGGGGAAGCGGAGAGGGCGGCTAATGAGGTAAATTCCGCCGTCGAGATTGATGCGGGCACCTCCCACGTTGCTTATTCCGGCTATCAATCCTCCGTCACTCGGCGGTTTGCTGGCGTCAGCAAACGCCTTCAGCAACGCCCCCGTGCTGTCGTTTCTCCCCGTCGGGTCCGCCCCATACGCTGTCACGTGGTACTCACGTGCGTTCGCTTCACTCGTCCTCTGTACACATTACAGCAAAGGTCAAGTCAAGTAGTCAACAAACACACACCTATTTAGACAAAATAATGTTTCAATTTTGAAAATGGGTAAATTACATTATATTATATCCTCCTCCAACTATACTGATTTCATTCACACTACTGTCCTCAAATTTTTACAATCAACAAAGTACAATTTAATTTAATTTAATTAATTACTGGTAGTATATATATATATGTGATGACACGTAAAAAGTCAAGTAAATTCTTAGTTGTTATTGGATTAAACTAAATACACCGCAAATCACCACGTCAGTTTCAATGGGCATGAATTATCCCTTTTAAAAATGATTAAAAAATATGATTAATTAAAAAGTCTACCACATCTAATTGAACGTCGTGCATATTGAAATGAATGTGGCTTTACGAGGTGGATTTACGGTGAATTTAACGAAACCCAATGTTATTTCACATTAAATTACGAAATTTACTCATTTACTTTAGACAAATATTAGTAGTAACCAAAAATTTCCTATATGAGGTCAAGATATTTGAAAGTTCAATTATCCTAAACATTGAGATAGTTTTCCACATTGATTGTGGTTGGTATAAAAACACAAAATATAAGGAGAGAAGAAGCTCATACACAATGACTCAAGCTTTTGTGTTAGAAGGGTGGATCTCGACCTTATAACCAAAAACAAAACTAAACCCGACACAAACTCCTGTTTTCTTATGACCTGACTGGGATTTTTCTTACGACCGGACCGGGATTTCTCAGAATGTGATTATACCTCTAACATTACAATAAAATAGAGAAACAAAATAAAATAAAATCACAATTATATACTATATTTCAGTGTGCATATATATAAATGTCTTTTAAGTGTGCGTACGTACCGGCGGAGGAGGATCGAAAGGAGGAGACGAGGAGATGAGAGATTCCTCCGTCCGGCGAGCAGCCAGAGATACTTTCAACGCTTCTAATTTCCTTACATGATAATCATCAGGCTGCTGGTATCGACGGCGACCACCGCCGGAGCCCAAAAACCGATAATCCCTGACGGGATAATCCCGGTAACCTTCCGCCCCGGTGACGAAAAAATCGAAGAAATTATTAGGGAAAACATGAAGAGTAGCAACAAGAAGAAGAAAAAAGGCTCCCAAAATCGCCATATATTTCTTGCTCTTCTTGTTAGTTGAAATTGAGGGGCTGGTGGTGTACGTTGAAGTTGTACATATATAATTAGGTCTCAGTGTCTCACAGTCTTTGAAGGGTATACGTTTCTTTCTTTCTTTTTTAAAAAAAAATAAAAAATAAAAATTCTTGGTTCTTGTTTTTCTTTGTGTGTACATTTACTTTTATTTCATGTGAAAATTACTGTATATAATTATATGATTCAATTTTTAATTTTTGACTGCCAGGGAAGCAAACCAAAGCCGTTACCAGGCAATTAATTCTTGTTTTAATTAATGTCTCCTCCGCTGGATCTTTACATGTTCATGCTTTTCAAATGATTATGCTTATTAGCCAGATAAATTATGGTAGTATATATTGAACACAATTCGATCATTTTTAACTTTCGAAAATATTAATGAATTGGATGGATGGAGAGAAAAAGTAAAAAAATCAAATTAGTTCATCTAAATAATCAATCCTTTTAGCCAAATATTATTGAAATCCTTCAGATTTATATCCAAATGTAAAAGACAGGGTTTTAAAAGACATTATCCCAAATGCGTACATTGTTCTCAATTAGAGAATACTTTTGTGTCATAAATAGAACATGAATATCACTTATAAATCACTTATAACATTCCTATTATATCTGATGTGAGATGTTACACGAAATTCCATAGTCGAATCTTGAGAATGAGGATAGAGGATTACAAATTGAAAGCACGAAGGAGAATTCCGATGCCTTAGGAGGGTCTAGCAGAGGTTGCTGACGAAGTGTGCTAAATAACCACGTCGGTGTACGTGGTCACAGGGATGGTAATGGATTGGCACCATCGACGGAGGGTAGGCTGCAGTCGAAGATCGTCGGATTCGTTGGTTGCATATCGACATCTCTCCTTCTACAATTTGAGAAAATTACTTTTAGAGCGGCTACAGAAGCTAAGGCTTTGGAATTGGAGATCAGGTTGGGAGTCGTGTGTCTAACAATGTGTTCTTCGTTTTGGTAACATATGAATATTGGAACCCTTTCCACCATACATGACAGATGTATACTCTCCACGTTGTTTGTGCTTCATAGTTCATACTTGTATATTATCAATATATGGTTGTTCATTTGATTATATGAATTGGTGGGCTCACCTTTACTGATGCAATTTAAGAATGAATAATTATCATTATTGTTGAAATTTTAAGAATACAAATCATTATTAGTGTTGAAATTAATATTTTACATATTAATTTTAGTTGTGGATTTGTTGACAAATTAAATAGTCTCGATCTCTTCATGAGTTTGAAATCCGATTTGACCGAAACTCGTTTTTATTGAAATCTAAAGTTGCCCGGTCGAATTGGACGAGAAAATCTAATTGTATCCGATAGAATCAATGCCCGGATGAACCTAATTTGACTTGTCCCAATGTACTTGTCATCACACCCGATATTAACTCCAATCCAACATGACACGAAACATAAATGAGCCGACATGAACTCAATTTGACTCGTCTGATTACCACCTCTATTTCCCTCTTTGAATGTAAATTCTTCTTAGTTGGCCTTTCTTAAAACACCAAGTCTATTAGTTCAATGAAAGAGTAATGTGCCCATATACATAGATGTAGATTCAAATCTCGCATGTACTATCTATGATTATCTTTTTTAAAAAAAATTACTTATAAATAAGATTATAAAGAGCATAAATAATAGTAAAAATTGCATAAATTAAAAATATTAATAATGTGCACTTTTTCGAATAAACGGTAAATTGCATAAAAACTATTTGACACTCCCCTTTTTTTTTTTATCGAACTCCAAATTTCAATTCAGTAGGAAATAAAATCCAAACTGGAGCAGAGGATAAGAACTCAGTAGTAGTCAATTTAGCAAGAATGTGAAGTTAACTTTCCAACCAGCACAAAGAGAATTGACCAGCTTGCCATAGGAATCATAGGATGCTCTCCCTCCCAGCGATGCGTCCGATACTGTCGGACTTTCGTATGCATATGTCTTACTCGTAGCCGGATTGTGAAAGGAGAAGCGAGGGAGACATGATGAAGATAGCTTGAAGAACTGATTCAATTCAATGGGTTTCACTGTCGACGACTACTTATCCTTCCACGCCTTCACATCTGTTTCAGTTGCGCAAAAGAAAACCGTTTACTTGTGGTTTAAGGGTGCAAAACCGCTTGCTTGACTACCCTTCTTCCGGTAAAATACAAGAGCTAAACTGTGAAATCACTTAGCACCTTACTGCAGTATCTCATTCCGCAGTGGATGTGGTACAATTGTCACTCCACAAACAACAGTGTGAAATACAGATAGATGTGAAGACAGACAAAAGAAACCTATCTTACATGCGGTCCCGAATAACTGTTGGGCATATCAAGACTTGGAGACGGATTGTGCTGCTGCACGGACTGCTACAGTCAAATATCAAAGCAATCTTCACCAACTTCCATCTCGTGATGAACTGTCGGAGGCTTATGGAAGAAGAGCAATGGGAAGTGCGAATCAATCAAGTCTGATGCCAAGCAAATGAAGCTGCAGATGAGCTTGCTGATTGGAGCCTTAGCTTACAGGATGATTTCTATGAATTTACTACTGTTTCAGACTGTATCCGCCATTTCTTGTACCCAGGACACCCCTTAAATGGATATTTCTCCCTTGATGAAATCTAAAGAGCACTAGCTCTTCTTGACTATGAGGAGCATGATAGGATGCCACATTGAAAAGCATGAAACTATCTTATTGTACACTAGGAGTTTGTATGGTCCATATCCACAGGTAATTTTGTAGATGTCAAATTGTCAATGAGATGTATGTGGGGCAACATGTCATACGCAATACTCCGTTTCATCAATGGCGATATCTCTTTTGCTCGGTGATGGCTTTATGAGACACCTTGTCTCTTTACATTTGGGCCATTTCCAGAGCCTCCATTCACCACTCCTCCATAACCTGGAAGCCACCAACTTCATCCCACTTCTCAAGTAGGTTACCATGACCATAGCTAGCTCCCTGGAAAAAGTCAAAAGTGTACAACAAGTAACTAAACTTTGCAACAGACACTTGGAAGAACCTCACTTACTAGAAAACTATCCCACTCTCAATTTATCAGGTCCACGTTTCTTTTTGTAGCAACAAATGCAAGGGAAGCCATGATACCACTAACAGTGGTACAATCCCTGGCATTTTTCCATTACATTATCACTTTGTTGCATTGGCTCCACCATCAAAAACCATTATCAACAATTTTCAATTTTGATCTAGCATTATAAGAAATTACTCTTACAAAACAAAGAGTTTGATTTTTTCAAAATTATCCCCCATTTGGTTTGAAAGATGAATAAGAAGAAATTAAACGAATCTGGTTTAGTTTTAGGTCATGATTTATTAATCATAATTTTAAGCAATACCTTTATTTACTCATTTTTCATTTAAAAAAATTGTTTAATTTCCCTTCATTTCAATCCCCATTTTGGACATGGGATAACAAAATCCCTCAGTCTAAACCCACTAAAAGTAAGCATTATTCTCAACATTTTACTTCTTATTTATCTAATGTACCATCTCGATTTCTTTTCTCGTCCCTTTCCCTAGTCTCATACCAAAGATCCCTAGGTGTTGTGCTCATTGTCTCCCCTTCCCCTTATGCATATTCTATGTTCTAGGTCTAAAGCGCACCAAAATTTTCCAGTAAATGACCTGACTAGTTCACACATAGTACACATAATTCTCTAACTTCGAAACTGCAAAGAAGAATAGAAAATCACTGATACTTACAGTGGGGAGCAAGGAGACCGGCCACCATTTACGTAGTAGACAAATAAAAATGCGTCATAATATTGACCATTGATGAGATAAAAACCATACAGCTTTCTCAAGCACTTGAATGACATTTTCTGGTACAAATGGATGGCAGCAGCATTGTATGAAATGACATGCAAGTAGACAGCCCGACAATTTGCAATTTTAGAGGCATATTTTATCACCTCTTTGATAAGTGTTGAAGCTGAAAAGGGAACATCAGATAGAAATATACTCATTATTAAGGGCCATGGCGGTGAGATAGAAGATCAACAGGAGGTTGAAAGGGAACCAGCCATACCTATGCCATGATTCCTATATGAATCAACTACTCCCAAGGTAAGGATATACACCAGAGTTTGATCTGACATTGAGGAATCACATCTAAGCAAATCACTTAGCTGCAGAGTGCAGATCAACAGCAACATCATATAGAGAACTTAAGTTCACCTCTTCAAATATCATATAGAGAACTACAAGTGCTCTTGATAAACATAAAATGACTTTGTGCGATCGAAACATAGGGGACTCGAAACACAAGCAGATAATAAAGGGAAAAAAAAAATACTCCATTGGGAGGGGGGGGGGGAGTAGAAATAATGTCTATACTGTCCAAGGACATACCTTACCTGTTGAAACCTAACCTAAAAGAGCTGTATTTATTGCCATTAATCTAAACAGAAAACATCATCTCAACATGTGAAGAGACATACCTCACTTTCTTTGGCCAAAACTATCTTCATAGTAACAAAACCAACTAGTTCATCAGTTTCAGAATTTGACCTGCTGCGGTCAACAGCTCCCCAAGACACTATATCACGGCCATTCACAACATTCTGGAAGAACTCAGACTCATACCTGAAAAATATTAAAATACGTAATATTCCACAAGTGCAATAAGACAAAGTCCAATTCTAACATAGATATTTCAATGACCGAAAACTGACACTAAATGTGGCTAAAATTAGGGAGCAGAAGCAAAAATCAGAACAGATTCTCTACCTGATAGGGAAGAGATCACTGTGAATCTTTTCAAGAGTTCCAAGATCCGAGGGAAGAATTTGTCGATACGATATAATGGGACGGTGTGAGGACTTCACGTCTACCATCGAGTGGTTCGGCATTACTCTCCTGTAAAGATTTGAATTTTTGTATCCTTCCAAAAGTATCCCTTCATCCATGTATGCAACATCAGCCAGCCATTTAGTAGTTAACCTAGAATGTTAATCACAATACTCAATGAATTCTTGTTTCTACAGCATAAACTTGGCATGGAGATTACATTAGAAAACACTAGAATATGAACAGAGATAAATAAGAACAAGCAGAATTTCACAATGGGATCTTTGTTGACCATTTTAGCAGCAACTGCCACTCTTTAGTAAAAGAGAGTACCGTTGAAAAGAAATGATTTTGTTACTACGAATTATTATTTGCGAAGATTTAGGAAATGTTTAACATTTTGAGAACACCAACCTTAATTTAGATGATATGGTTTATCGGATTGAGATTCATGTGTATAAGGTAACGTTTGCCTCATACCCATTCAAATTAACCAACATTGAAAAACTTTGGTGCCTAGAGTTTCCAGATGTTTGGTTTGACAGGGAACTTGGTTTAGCTGGGATTTTGTACACTTTATCCTTTGATCACCGGGGTACACCCCATGTCTATGTTTTTTCAATCATTTATATTGCATTTGCATTTTTTTTAAACAAAGAAACAGTCACTCTTTCATAATTCTCTTAAGCGGGCCTAAAAAATTTCTCTTGTAGTGCAAACTTCAAAAGATTTATCAAGGTCAGATCAGCTTTCATTGAGGTATAAGATGTGAATATAACACTCAGCAAATATTAGGAACCTTTATCTGCTCCTACCTGAACGAATTAAATTCATGGGTATCACAGTTACAAGATCAAAGCACCAATTGTTGCTCATTCTTATTGAACAAAAGGGTGATATTGTTCCTCCATTGATCAATAATTTAGACTGCCCCAAATTTTGCAAAACGAACAAAAAGGGTCAGTTATAAGAAACATTAAGCATAAGAGCAGTTTAAATTCATTTACACTTGCTACTTGCTACTGATTTTCAAGGGAGCGTGCGTGAAAGGCTATATAATATCGTATCCTCTTTGTTGATATCAAGATTTTGAGCCAATGGCAATCGATGCCATCAAATCTTGCAAATAAAAGCAAGATGAATTCCAAAAAACACAGAGATCAAGGAGCAAAAGATTTGAAATTTTTTATAAAAAAACAGATGAGCTAGCCAAATTACAACGTTTGACATAAAGTCTGCAAAATTCAGGGCAAAAGATAATTAAATTGCGCAGAGTTAAACTAGATCGAATAGAGAGATCACAGAAATCTAATCAAAGTAATTTGACATCAGTGAGCTTTAACAATCGAATTGAGACATGTACCTATCAGTTACTGTGTTGAGCGGTCAAGGATAGATCACAGATGCAAATAAGTAGAAAGGGAACGACACGAAAATCAAAACTGGACACCCAACAAGGGCTTCCAATTGCCAGGATCTTTTTGAAGGTGAGAAAGGTGGGGAATAAATAAATAAATAAAATTAAAGAAATGAGAAATGATATGAAAGTTGTCGAAATCTTGAGGAGTTTGTGGGATCGTTATTTCGTGTAATGGATTGTGTGCTGGGTTTTCGTTTGCTCTCTCTCAACACTTTTCTCCCCCTCTCCATTTGCATTGGCATCGTTAACCCTTCATCCATTCAAAACCCATGAACTCGCCACGTCATCTGCCGCTGGTATCATTCTAGGATCAAGATCCTATCCTAAGCAAAATCTTCTTAATATTTGCCTAATAAGTTAATCTCAACCATTAAACCAAATCAATGGCCAAGATTATATCCTGTATTATTAAACCCAATTAACTTATTTAACCAACTAAACAACCGATTTACCTAAAAGCAAACAACACAACCCTCCTCTATCAGGAACTATCACTCACTGTCCAGGCGCAACCACAGTATCCATCTAGGTGCGACCATCTTCTTCATCTATGTTTCATGCCACTCAGTCACCGTGTGGCCATCATCTAGTCATGGAACCTAAAACGCTAGCTTTCAAAAGCCTGCAGTTTATGTTTCATATCAATTCCATGATATTTTGATCCATAGATTTTGTTACATAATTTAAAATAGGGAATGGCTCTCCTAGATTTTTTTTGTTGCTAAGTTAATATGGAGGAATCATTCTCTGCTTGATCGATTTTTCTGGACCAAGAATGGACTTAGTGAAAAATACAATGAATTGACATTAATTAGCACAGAGTATCAGTGATTAATTTGATTTACTAAATTAATTTACGATTAGGTTTGTGTAAAAAACACAAAACCAAGAATGGAAATAATATAGTCTTGATGACCAAGTTAGTGATAAATCATTCTATTCTCACACTTTTTTTCTTTTCATTTCGATTGATTGTTCAATCTAGGTTTTGAGAATGGCAAAATGGTAGAAGAAAGTATAATACTCAAAATGTAAAATTGATATGATGTTTGTTTAAGAAAACATATTAGCCTATGTGGGAATCGAACCCACATCTTTCTGCAGAAACACATCACTCTACCAACTGACCTAATAACTTGTCAATCTTAGCTTAATATTAGTCCGTCTCAGACCAAGCCAATCTCAAGCTCAGTGTTTTTGACATTGCAATTTGTTAGCTTACCATGAGAATGTGTAGTCCAAGTGAATTTTGTCAAGACTTGCTTAGTTGGATTAAAAATGAAAAGCCTTTTTGTTTTCAATTTTGAAACTAGTGAATGCCATCTTTACTCATCTGATCTGAGAAACTTTTGGAGTACAAGATTTCAGAAATTCGCTATTTAGTGAACATGGAAGCTCTAGTACCATTACAACTGAATAAATGTTTTACATCGAAATGATCCAGCTAGCTTAAAAACAGGGAGGAATGAATGAATTAAGTTTCTAAAGAGCACAAAGAAGAATCAAGGGAGTTCAATTTCTTGGCTTTTATACACGAGGAACTTGACCTCTCGTGTATAGTAGAGCTAACTATATACTACCTCGATACAAACTGATAGGGTTGACAGATTACAATAATGCCACAAAAGTTGTATTTATCTAAATGGTTGATCGATAATATGTAATATAAACACTTTCAAAGTAGGAGAACATTCCTAAAACTTGATGACAGTATTGGGCATTTACATGTTAGTTTTCTTTCTCGGGGAAAAAATTTGTGACAGTGATTATTTTGTTTAAGTTTGAATTCTAATGTGGGATTGGTACTAGTTAATATCACCAAGATATAAACATTCAGATTATAGCTATAGTAGGCATTTGGGGGGTTTGAAGCTGTTAATCTCACTGTGCTTCACTACTCAATTCTAAAATTGCCAAAATGAATCCTACAATGTAGGCAAATTTTCGATTCTGCCAACAAAGAAGAATGAACTGTGATGAATTATTGAATCAGAAAGAAAGCAAACAAAACCTGTAAAATGCAATCACAAGCTAGAACTTCAAGACAGGAAAAACTAGAGCTTGATGGGTTGAGAATTGAGAGTTCTATCAATTCATTATAATTCAATTATTCATTGCTCACTTTACAAGAATTAACCTAATTCCCGAATTCCTAATCAGTAATTAGTCCTAAACCTAATTCACATATCCCAAATCCCAGAACCAGAACTTAACCTAACTCCCAAACCCAATTCAATTCAAGAAGTAGTACTAAACCTAATTCTCAATTGCTATTACATTTTGAATCTAATTCCCAAATCCCAAATCCTCCCCATATATACTAAGCAAATTAGGGGTGAGAAATCCCAAAGAGAGAAAATGAAGAAATCAGTACCTGTGAGAAGACAGCGGTGGCGGAAGGACGGCAAGAGGAAGCCTGTGGAGAGGCGAAGTGTTGAGGACGACGGAGGTGGGAGAATGAAGCTTTCGACTGAATCTGCAGGGGAAGGAACGAGGAAGCCGATGGCATCATGAGATTTAGTAGATTTCGTTCAGATTATTATCTCATGGGTTGTACTTTGTACATCTCATTATTATATACTCCCTTTTTCACTTTAATTGTTTTTTTACTATTTACGTACATTTTGTAAGACGATAAAAACTAAATACAATATTTATTTTTTTTAAAATATTTTTAATAATATCATACATATCACAACGTCCATTCCAATGTGGTGGACTTTTTAATTAATTAGCACACATGTTCAATTCACGTCCATTTAAATGTGGTGATTTGCGGTGTATTTAGTTTTCATGTTACTAAAAGTATGAGATTATTAGAAAGAATTTAATTAAAAAAAATTAATATTTTATATAGTTTTTATCATTATAAAAAAACTTGCGTGAATAGTAAACGACAAATAAAAGTGAACGGATGGAGTATAAATGTTAAGACATATGTAACTTCTATCTATAATCTATAACTAACTATTATTAAAAAAAAAGTTATGTGTCATGTATTCCTTACTTCTAAGTCTTTTACGGAGTATCCAATAAAATTTTATATTCATAATTTTTATTTTTATTTTCAATTCAAAACATCAAATATTTTAAATTATCTTATACTTTCCAACTCACATATAATATCTATCCATATATATCAATATCTACTTCAAAAAATATATTTATATTTCTTGAATATAAATAATATATTTAACTAACTTTCTTTGACCATATGTAGTCATATTTTAAATATTATTTGCAAAAACGTTTCCAAATGTTGATGCGATTTCTAACTATCATTCTATCAAAATACTCATTATGAGTTATCGTTATTTTACAATTTACAAAAACAAGAAATTTTGAGAAGGAAACAAATTCCACAATTAAATAATTTTAATTGTTATACGCATCTCACACAAAATATCATTACATGTATATATCTTCATATTTTTTAATTATATATGTTAACTGTCACCAATTTAAGCCATTATATTCCTTATGTCTTATCTTATTCGCATATAACATTGGTATATCCAGGCCCGGCCCTAGTGCGGAGCAAGCTGCTCAATCGCATAGGGCCCCAATAAAGTTGGGCCTCATACATGGATTCAAAATGGGTCTCTGTCTTCTTCTTCTTCTTTTTTTCTAGTTTTTTTTTGGTCTTGATACCTTTATTTTACTTTCCTTTTTTTTATTTATCTTTCTCTTGAATATTTTCCCTTGTGGCCCTTGAATCTTTTTTTACTGTAAATTTTATCTGAAAGCTTTATTTTATTTTGTTTATTTGTGATTTTTGTGATACTAAATCATAAAAATAAAAATAAAAAACCTTATTACTTAAATCTCTATTCACACACAAATACATAAATGAGATATATTTACAAGTCAATAAATTTACCAATTTAAAATATATTTAATCAATTTTAAATGTATTTAACTTAATATAATAGAATTAAAAACTTAAATATGTGTGTGTATGTGCGTGTGTATGTCGCACAGGGCCCCTAGATTCGTAGGACCGGCCCTGGGTATATCAAACTCAAGGTGGGGGTCGTGCCTTATACTTGATGAGTCTTGAGTTTGATTATAGTGTTTTGATGTTGATCTTTTGGTTTTTTTCTCAATGTTACAATAATAGTATGTGTTGAATCATTGTTGCCTTTCTATTAATTACTTGGTGAGGTGATGTTGACTTTCTTATTATAAAGTTATATTTACTATTTTCAACCTTTATTGCATTTAGTAAGAGGCAATATATTGATACATGTATATATTTAGCATTTACGTTCTCAATATAAATGAATTGGTACACATATATGTAAGATATAGAAAATAATACACTAATAACAAATTATGATCAATACACATAAAAAAATAAATTATGATTATTATGATGCTTTTAAATTTTGAATATTTTCTCATTATGTTATGTGTCAATGGCGCGGAAAATATATTAGTTTTTATTTAAACTCATTTCACTTTCGGTTAGAGGTGGCCACGGGTCACGGGTCAACCCGTGACCCGGCGGGTCGTACGGGTCAATGACTTGGCGGGTGCGAGTCCTCGGGTCAAAGGGTCAAGGCGGGTTGCTGGTTAGGGTTAGGGTCAGGGGTTTGGAAATCCGCTGACCTGGCGGGTCCGACCCGACTAGTCAACCCGTTTTAAAAAAAATCAATTTTTTGTAAAAAAAAATTGTTTTCTAAAAAAAACTAGAATTTATATTTAAAATTTATAATTATTATGAATTATGAATTATATTTATTGATAATGTATAGATTCTCATGCATTGCATGTTGTGAAAATCCTACACAACCTTTGCTTCTTTTATAGGCTTAGCACCCTTCCCCTTTCCTCTAATTTTCAATGTGGGATGGGATGCACGACAACAAGTAGAAACTAAATCATGTCTTCAATCTCTATCATTCGGTTTTTTCATGTCAATCCATACTTATAAGTTTTTATCATATATAAACACTAGTACTACACTTTATATAAATACTCCACCCGTTAATTAAAACTTGACGTTTTACTATTCACGCACGCTTTTTGAGGTGTTAAAAACTATATAAAATATTAATTTTTTTAATATATTTTTTTAATAATTTCATACTTATTAGTATTATGTATGAATTTATAAAAACAAATTTTAAAAAAATTAAATATTTCATATAGTTTTTATCATTATAAAAAAGCGTGCATGGATAAGTAATTAAACTGATTAAGGCCTGTGCAAATTGTGATTAAAGTGAAATTGTAGAGACAATGGGAACTAGCTAATGAATTCACCACTACTGTATTGTTGTAATGGACATACATATTTGTTCATTGCAGCGATGCCAACAATGGGAGATATATCCAAAAGAAATCGACTAGTGGGTTCTAGTTTGGCAATACAAAATCATTTGGGGTTTTTTTGCTGTTTCATTCAAATCAAAATCAATTTGGGGGGTTTTTGCTGTTAATGGATTCCTCTTCCATTCTTGGCAGGCTCCTTGTCAAACTTGTGCTGCAAATTCCCAAATTTCTATCGCTGGCCTTGTGCTTCCTCCCACCGCTGTTGTGGGTTAGGCGCCGGTCGCCGGTTTCAGATCCTCCACCGACGTCACCTCGGCCTTCAGCCCGTCCTCGGCCTTTGCCTTAACCTCCCAGTTCTCAACCCTCTTGGAGCCCTGGCCTTCATCTCTTCGCCTCGGCTTCTTCGCGATCTCTCCTTGGGTTGTCGTCCGTACCCCGTCTTGCATCTCGGCCCTCTTGGTGCCTCCTCCGTTCGCCCAGGTGGCCGTCGACGGTTGCTTTGCCGGTTGCCTTGCCGTGTTCGCTTGCCCTGCTTCTCCTCGGTTGGGTGATGGTTTCATGGCAAACTTCTTCCTCGTCTCATTCCTGTTTCCTTGCGTCGGGCTCCTTCGGGTTTGTCTTGGGCCCTAAGGTGGCCCGGGTTCGGATTCAACCCTTTTTGGATTTCCTTGGGCCCAAAGCTTTTCTTTGGCCCATTACTGGTCTTCTGAAATATAAGGTGTTAAGTTTTTTTTATTGAAATCAGAAATTATTATAAATATCTATTAGTAAATAATTCCCGCTAGGGTTCTTGGTGCGTTTTCGATTCAGGCGGTGCTGCTCTGCGGTTTGGGGGGATTGGCTTTTCTTCTTCGGTTGATGGGGTTCTGGCTGTTCGGAGTCGGGTCAGGCTGGGGTCGTGGCAGTGTGTATTGAGGCGTCTCCTTTTCCCGGAATGCTGCTTCCTTGGAGGTTCGTCTTCACTGCCCACAGGTGTTACCTGATGTACCGTTGGCCTGCGGTGTTGCTGTTGGTTGCGCTTGGCTTCGTTCGTTCGTCTACGTCCGCATCTCGTCCGATTTAGTGGGGCTTGTTTCTCTTTGTAGAGCTCTTGTGCTTGTTTCTTGCACCTTCTTTGTATTTTGTCTCTTTTTGACGGTTTCCGTCTGCCGACTTGTCGGCCATCGAGGTCCAGGTTTACCTGGCCTCGAATTATTTCCTTATCAAAAAAAAATGTGCATGAATAGTAAACGACAAGTTTTAATTAACAGAGGGAGTATTATTTTTTTGAAAAATATTTTACTTATCAAGTATGAAATATTAAAATAATGAACGGGTAACAAAAAGTGTGAAGTTCAACACAATACCTTATATTTTGCAACGAAGGGAGTATAATGCTTAAACATGTCAAATATTCTTTAAAGTTTATAATCAATCAGTCATATATAAAGATCGAAGAAACTAAGATAAGACAATATTTTCAAAAATCATTGATAGATTCCATAGTAACTAAAGTACTCGAATAAATATATGACTCGTATATAAGTAAGGTAACAAGCATAACAAGTTCTAAAAAATGATTTTACTTGTTAATTTCAATCATGACCAACACAAGTAGGTAATCCAATAACATCATCATTATGTGTATACATAAAATGTGGCTACTCCATCACCATGTGTTATTCATTTCATTAAATCCTAAGAGGTAAAGAGTTTAATTATATTATATGTTACATCATATAATCCAAAGACTTAAATTATATTATATATTCCACCATACAATCCAAAGACTTTAATTACATTACATTTTACATCACATAATTCGATTCGTCGAAACATCAATTTCTCACAATTTCTTTCATATCCCATATTTCTATGATTCTATCCCACATCGAAAGTGTGATAAAGTGATTTAGTGCATTGGATATATATATATATATATATATATATATATATATATATATATATATATATATATATATATATAGGGTTGCGCTCCGGTGAAAACCAAAATTGCGGTAAAAACCTGTGAGGACCGGCTTTTTAGCCCCGTTCACTAGCTTTATAGCCCGGTTATAAATAGAACCGATCTATAAGGTCACATATTTTAGTCCGGTTCTGAATAAAACCGAGCTATAAAGTCACTAATGTAATTTTAAAACATGAGTTTTCAGCACGGTTTTTAGGTTTGACCGATATATAAAGTCATGTGTTATTTTAAAACTGGAGTTTTTAGCACGGTTTTTAGGTTGAACTGAGTTGTAAAGTCACTATGTAATTGAGGTTTTTAGCACGGGTTTCAAATAAACCAAGCTATAAAGTAGTCCTCACGGTTTTTACCGCAATTTGAGGTTTTCACCGGAGTCAATCCCTATATATATATATGGATCAAATGTTAACAAGTCTTACGGTGTTCAATGTTAACAAATCTGGGCCCTTGATTGAGGAAATATGGATGGCGCGCCCAGATTATTCCAATTATTGGCTTAATTGTAAATTAAATGGAAAATGAAAAAATCTCACCCCCACCTAGCGCGTGTATTAAGCCCGCTCTCTCTCTTTTTCTTCAATTGGATCGTCAGAATCCTAACTGCTCCTCCGCCTTGCTTTTCCCCTCCCTCCTCTCTCTCTCTCTTTTTTCTTCAGTTCTCTATTTTCTCAATCGTCGGCCTAACCCCGTGCAACTTTGAAGTCTTTGGCGGAGGCAGAGTCGCTGACTTTCCATGACTCTATTCGTTGGTGGTGGCCTTTGAGTCTCCTTACTCAGTGCCGATGAGAGATTTGGACTGATTGCGCCACCAAAGAGGATGCCAGAGGTCTAGGAATCTGATTTGGGGGTCTCGATGTCCACCGAGGCGGTGGTGATTGGAGGCCTAGGAATCCGATTTGGGGGTCTTAGGAGGTAGGGGTCTCGATGTCCACCGAGGCGGCGATGATTGGAGGCCTATGAATCCTATTTGGGGGGCTCATGAGGTAATGAATTCAATATACTGTTGTTTTATATGGTATGTACGTGCTCAATTCTTTCTCAAATCGATATTGTTTCCTTCTGAAATCTGAAGCTTTCACAATGGCGATCATAATTGAGTATGAAGAGGGCTTTGTCCCACTAAAGTCAAAGCCAAAACCAAAATTGAAATAGAGGCTCACAACAGAGGCTCTCAAACTGGTGGCCAAAGCAGCAAGAAGACCCCAAAGCAGCAACAACCAACTCCACGTCTCCACCCCCCACCGAAACCTAAACAAAACCCGACTTCGACTATTCGGCAATGTCAGAGTAACTATTCGTTGATTATTAGAAATTATTCATATGTATGGGGCAACTAGATGTAGGTTTGTTGAAATTCAAACACCGAGTAAATTTGTTTATGAATTTATCTAGTATTCGGCAAGTTTAGAGTCAATATTCGTTGATAATAAGGAATTATTCATATGTATTTGAGTAAGAATTTATCTAATATTCGACAAGTTTAGAGTCAATATTCGTTGATAATAAGGAATTATTCATATGTATCGGGGTAATTAGATGTGGGTTTCTTGAAATTCACACAAATTGTTCATGAATTTATCGAATAATTGTCCAAATCTTAATTCATAATCAAACAATACCATCGAATAATTTGTGCCCCATGACGAATGAAAATGGATCGATAACATCTAATAATCACGCTATACCATCGAATAATCAAGTAATACAATCGAATAATTTGTGCCTCATGAGATGGGTTTTTTTTATGTTGGCGGTCATATGAATGAAAAATGCATCGATACCATCGAATAATCACGATATATCATCGAATAATCAAGTAATACAATTGAATACTTTTTAGTGATACCATCGACTAATTTACAGGAAAAAAAATCGCGCCCCGCAATACTACAAGCAGTACATCACACGCTCCCCTAATTCAGCAAGTGGGCAAGAAATGATGCGGGTCCCACTGATTTTCAATTAAAAAAAATTGTCAAATATTCTCAGTCACCCATCTCATTCAATCAATGACCTAGATTTGTTAACATTTAACACCATAAGGGGTGTGTACACCTGGCCTAACCTATATATATATATATATATATATATATATATCTTCCCACATATCATGTTTTGTCCACCTTAAATCTTTCCATTTCGAAAGTGTTGTGAAATTTAAAAGTAATTTACTCGATTTACTCGATAGGTAGCGTTTTTTTTTTGTTTCAAAACAAAAAAAAATTAAAAAAATGGTCGACCCGCCAAACTCATCGGGTTTTAGGATTTTTCCCAACCCGGCAGGTCAACCCGTCGACCCGCCAACCCCGCTGGGTGACCCGAACTGGTGAACCCGTGGGATTCCCGGGTTAGGGTTCGAATCACCCCTCCCCGACCCTTGACCCGGAGGGTTGAACCCGTGGCCATGCCTACTTTCGGTCATGTGTCATCGTATTATGTTTATATATTTTAGTTATTTTTTTAATTTATAGTTGGAAAAATGAGTCGGTATACTTTGTTACCACATTTCCTAAAAGTTGGGTTATTTTTCTTACAGTCGAAAAATGGGGATATTTTTTAACACTTCTACAAATATATGGTTATTTTAATTAGTTTCACCTTAATTTTTTTTCTTCGTAATTTTTAATGTTTTTTTATTTTACAGGCATTTTTTTGGTATCTTGTATTGATTGCACAATTAGACCAAACCTTTATTATTATTATTATTATTATTATTATTATTATTATTATTATGGGTGTGGTTCGGGTGTACACACCTCTTAAAGTGTACCTTGTTTACAAATATTATTCGGTGAAATGTGAAACATTATTCGGTGAAATTTGAAGCATTATTCGATGAAATGTGAAAGATTCTACCGAATACTGTTATGTTACAAATTATTCAGTGGAATTGTAACATTTTCATCTGAACTGAACGGAAAAAGAAAACATAACAGTATTCGGTAGAATGTTTCACATTTCACCGAATAATGCTTTAAATTTCACCGAATAATGTTTCACATTTCACCGAATAATATTTGTGAACAAGGTACACTTTAAGGGTTGTGTACAAATGATCCATACACTTATTATTATTATTATTATTATTATTATTATTATTATTATTATTATTATTATTATTATTATTATTATTATTATTATTATTATGATCATCATCATCATCATCATCATCATCATTTTATACATAGTAAGAGTTTGGGCGGTGTCATGCCCTAAATACTGACCCACCATCCAAAGACGTCCTTTCGGACGAGAATCTGGAGCTCGGGATGAGACACGGGATGTTCGTGAGCATGTGCCGAAGGTGTGCCACTTTATCCGCAACTAGATTAATCTCCTTGAACATATGGACGCAAGAAAATATATGGAAGTCCTGAAGCAGTTTTCGAGCACCCGACATGATAATCTCGATTTCCTAAGGACAACTTCAGACATCGTTGATCGCATTAATAACCACTAGGCAGTCACCTTCAACCTAGAGCCTTAAGACCCCTAGTCGACGGGCTGCAACCAAACCCTGGTGAAAAGTCAAAGCCTTCGCCTTGCGAGAGGACATCTCCCTGCAATGCGAACCTTGACAACAAATAATCAAGCCACTGTGGTCTCAAATCATAGTCCTGGTAGTCGTCATGTTTGAAGAGCCCATTGCCGCATCAAAGTTAAGTTTGAAAGATCATTTCACTTGTTTTTTCCATCTCAAGTTCTTCATTTTCCATTGGGTCGATTGTGTTGTTTTTTCCTTGCGTTCCTCCCGTTCCCATAAGATTTGTTTGAATTCTTTCTATTGTGTTATGTGATATTTTGTATATTGTTCTTGTTTTTGTTGGTTTTTAAAGATCTTATCCTTCTAAAAAATTATCTTGTCTCTGACTGTTCATATGCACCACCAGATAGTAGCTAGCCGTGTTTTTTGATTTGTAGATAGTTTTTCAAATATCTCGATGGTCAATTGTTTTATGTTTCTATTTGTTGTTTGTGTATTCTCTATTATTTCTCCTGGACCGAACCTTTTAGTACATATATGTTTTGGAAATATGTAGGATTATTTATCTAATTAACATTTTTTTCTTTATTCTTTATAATAATTTATACAAGTATGGTATCTTTTTCATAGACAGACACTAGGTCCATTGCTGTATATATAGGAGGCACTGCAAATCTTCCGTCCTTCAAAATGACTCTCCTTCCTATTCCCCAATACCCCCTCACAAATCATAAATAGAAAAAAAAACAAAAATTTTTGTGAGAAGGGACAAGGAGAGGGGATAGAAGGGGGAAAATAGGATTTGAACCGTATAGGAGGATGGAGATTCAAACTCGCGACCAAGTCACTGCATGCCATTCTTATAAGTAAAGTTAATTTTTTTTTGTTATGAAATATTATTTATTGATACAAAATGATAAGTGATATTCTATATTTGTGAAACATAATAATATTATCTCGGTAAAATATATGGAAAAAGATATTCCCTTTCAGGTCATCCACATTATCAAATATGCAATTTTTATTTTACAAATAAAAAATGATCAATTTGTTTAAATTACAAGCATTTTGTAAAAAATAAAAGTTGTTTTTTCTATTTGATATAAATTAAATAATGATATTCAATGCAGTTACATTACATAATATTTTCTCAATTTTTATACACGTCTATACTACATAGAATTAAAACCATAACCTATCTGCATTATTTGACTCTATAAAAGTTTTGTCATGTGACACTCACATATACTAATGCTCTATCTCTAATAACATTTTTTTCATATTGCAGTTTCCCCCCACTAAACCACTACACTTATAACCTCTCCACCCCTCACAAACCACTTGAATTATAACATTTCCATGCTCATATCATTCTATAAAAAATTTAATACGTATTTTTATAAAATTAGATTACATTAAATTTTATTTTCAAATAATTTCACATAAATAGATCTTTATTTTTTTTTAATAAAGATTGTTAAATAACGGTGGGTTATCCGACGTGGGGGACCACACACGTCCAAGCGTACATGCGCAATTAACCAAGCTGAGCACACAAGTCGAGTGAAGTTCTATCCTAAAACCAATTGGTATTATCCAAGACTTGAATTCATCATTTTATTAATGTGGGATAGTACTATCCTATTTTATATTCTAAACAAAGATCTAAGATCTTTACGTAATCTTCTTAAATAAATATTTTCATTAATTGAATATACGTGGCTAATACACGAACCCAAGCATACAATAATTAAAAAAAGGAATTAAAGATCGAGGACAATAATGGTACGGAGTGATTTATTATATAAATAAAATAACTCCGGTTGGCCTTCGAGATGAACTCCACGATCTCCACCTCAACCCGTTGTCTGCGTCGTACTGTAGAGGTTCCCAAATCATGCGAAGCGTCTTCAAGTAGTTGGCGCCCACCACTTTAATCGATCCTCTTCCTCTTCCTCTTCCTCTTCCACAGCTTGTCGACGGCGATCGCGATCGCCATCTCTCCGGTCTGCAATGGACAAAGTGACGAGCAAAATGGACGAGCTGTTGAAGGACTTCGAAGTTCCTCCAAAGAACTCCTCGGAGGAGGCGTTGAAGAGGTGGAGAAAGGCCGCTTGGCTTGTCCTCAACCGCCGTCGCCGATTCCGTAACGTCTCCAATCTCCAGAAACGCTCCCTTGCCGAGTCCAAGAAACGATCTATCCAGGTTCCCTCGCTAATTAATTCTCTTTGTTTTTACTTGTGTTTAATTTCTTTGTTTTGATTCTTTTCGATGTGGTCGATCTAAGATTGTTAAAATTCAGGAATCCAGATTTTTTTTTGATTTCGGAGAATTAACTAATCATATCTCTCTAATTCAACTTCAATTCCATTGGAGATGGAGATTCATCGAAATGGTAGAATGCCTTTTTCGAATTTGGAATATATCAAGCGTTTGTGCTAGGAAAAAAAATGTCATTTTAAATCAAGATTATCTCAAAAGATGTTTAGGTTAGTTAGCCTACTTGATTTTTTTTTTTTTGCAAATTAGGAGTTTTTTTTTTATTTTTTTTATCTTTTACTAATTAATGTTTCTTCCTTATTGTATCATATACAATGATTTTGGTTAAAATATACACATTTATATAATATATGTAAAAATACACTATCATTTTTAGTAATTTGTGGCACATTTTCCACGTACTATTCAAATACAATTAATTTAAAATAAAAAATTTATAAAAATTTATAAAAAATTAAACCAATGAAATTATCCTATTTGTTGTAAAAGTATATATATGCAAGCAAGGAAAGTGGTACGCTGAAATCATGCTCAAATGTGTAACACAACCATTAAAGCTAAAAAATAACAAAAAAAAAATGCACATTTGCACATAACCAGTGTGAATGATCTAATGAGATTTTATTTCTCTATTCTGAAGATTTTAAGGGGTGTGTAGAATTTTTATTTTTTAAATCTAACCTATTGTAAATCTATTTTTCAAAATAGAGAAATAAAAAAAAAGTTATTTTTCAAAATTTGAATCATTCTAAAAACTAATGGCTTTTCTAAATCTTTGAAATGCCGTAAATTACTGTTGCGGAGTCGAAATAGAAAGAAAAAAAAAAGTATTTGAGAGTTGATCGTGTTGGAATGTGGTTGTCCCACATCGGTAATATAGAGAATGTTTGAACAACATATAAGGTTGAAGGGCTAATCTTCTCATTGTCAATTGGTTTTGAGATGGAACCCCGTTAGGTTTATGTGTTGTTCGAGTCTCCCGTATGTGGGCCCGCACACACGACCTCCCTCCAGTGTATTAGTCCCACCGTGCCCAGCCGAGTTAACAGAATCTCGTATAGGTGGTTTAATTTGAATAAGAAAAAACAATGAAAGATGGACCATTGAAGTTTCGCCCACTTTATAAATGAAAAACTCATGGTTATAGTTGTATTGACGTTTCACCCCTATATAAATGACTATTTTAATGACGAAATTAATGTATAATGGTTTAATTTATTAGAAATCTAGATTGATCCGATCCTCACATTTCAACCGTAGCGTTCCATGTGGGGTTAATTAGAAATGCAAATATACAACTAGCTAAGTGATGTCTCGTGATGTTGTTGATTGTTGAATATATATGCCCATCTTTAATTTCTTCAACTTGGCCCTCGAAATTGCCAGGAAGCCTTGTTTTACACGGTCAACGTACGTAAAGTATATTCCTTTTAGACTAATTAAGTTTGATACCAAGTTTTTTTTTTTTTTTTTTTTTTTCCGTATGGATATGGAAAATATGGGAATATTAGATTAATGACGTTGATTGTGGATTAATTGTTGACTATACTACATTTTGGAACTCTTCCATACCATATATAGTACGTACGTACTACGTATAGAGAATACTGCAAGCCTCGGTTGAATTGACAAGTCCGATGGGCTATGGAGTTTCTTGAAGCAATTACTAAAAGGTGGACTTGGGTTTATCTATATAATAATATATGACGTTTTAGAGATATATATAAAGATTAAGAAATGTGACATTATATTGTTATTAGTGTAAAAAGTTAAAAAAAATTGTAATTATTACTAAGAGCATCTCCAATAGATTTGGTAAAAAAATCTATAAAATAGAGAAGAAAATTATGAAATCTCTATAATTTTTACCTTATAACTCCAATAGTTACTCTATTTTACAGTTTTTAAATTTATTATTTTAATCATTTATTGGTTCAACTAGTTCACTACCCGCACCTTGTGCGGGCGTTTTTTTAGTTTAAAATAGTTATGTGTATCAATATATGTAACACTATATATATGTCTATCATGCTTATTTAGATTATTATTTTAATTATTATTGACAAAAAAACTCAGTTGATTGAACTTAATCAAATGATCGAAATTAAACAAATTCGCACAAATGTGATTAATGAACTTCATCATCAATTGATTGAATTCAATCAAACCGAAACGAATCGCACAAACGCATAAACTAAATAGTACAGTAATATTTAACGTACCTTTTTTCGAAGCTTCCTATTCTTCTTTATGAGTGCCTTGTAAAAAAACGTTTGCGTGTCCACCGCCCAATACTCATTCCGTAGGTATATACTTTTATATATCTATCGACATACCATGAGATTTGTTTTAGTTTTTATCAATTAACAACTAACAATTCTTATCAATTAATAACAAACAAATCCTAACATATCCTTCATTGTTTTAGCAACTAACCACCCCAAATCCTACACAATATCTTTTTTGTTTTTGTTTTTGGTAAGCAATTAATTTAATTTGCATTTTATTTTTATTATTAATCTAATTAATTTAATTTGCAATTAATCTAATTAACAAATCATAACAAATTAACAAATCCTATATAAAAAAAATAAAAAAACCTACTTTAAAGGAGAAGCCGCCACATAGGTTAGACGACTTCTCCTTTAGTATTATTAATAATAATTGATTTGAATTAGGGAAACACTTTTTTTTTGTGATGTATGTGTGATGAGATTTTGGGAGCCAGTGAGCATTTAATTTTATAGGTTTTCTCAAATTATACAAATATAGAGATTTTTTCATTCTTTCTAAAAAATTATCTATTTTAGAGAAATAAATAGAGGAGCTGTTGGGTGGAAAAACTCTACTATTTTGCTAAATTTATACTTTTCTCTATTAGAAAGATGCTGTTGGGAATGCTCTAAAACATTAAATATTGTTAATCAAATTTCACCTCCTAAAACATCAAATATTTTCGATCAGATCGAGTAACATTATAGGAGTACACTGACCACACGTCGCCTTCTTCCTTGGCAATAAATATAATTAATAATATAGTACTAACTAATTGAATGTGTATAACGAATAATGAACTATAACTTACAACTTTATTAACTTTGTCTCTTTTCAGTGTCGAGTAAAGAAGAGTGTATTATGAGATAATATATGTTATCAAATTAACATGTCATATCATTCTAATAGTTATATTCAGTGTTTGTTATTATAGACTTTAGATAAAAAAAGAAGAAGTTAGGTTAGAACTTATGTGATATTTTATAAAAATAGATTTAAAAAAACTACGGTTACTGAACTAGTTAGTTAGTAAATCAATTTAGATTGTAGAGCGTGTTTAGATAGCCTGGAGCATACCTACTAGTAAAAGAAGCTTTTTTTTTCTCATTTAATGTCAATTAAAGATAAATTTTTTATAGTAAAATTAGTATTTTAGGAGTATTACCAAGATTAAAAAAAATCGATTGATGACAACAAAAAATTACACTCTCCTTTTAAAAAGGTGTTTTAGTTTGTATATATATATATATACACAATTTAAAGTCTTATTTCATCACAAATTATAGAATGAGATAAAATGTCTCATTAAAATTTTATCTTATACTTTTTTCCATTTACATCAATGAGATAAAAATTGATGACAAGAAAAAAATATACTTTTTATTTTAAAAGTGTTTTAGTTTATATAATTATATATACACAATTTAGGCCTTGTTTGGTTGAACGTGGGAAGTGCAATTCCCAAGAATTCAATTCATGTAAATTAAATTCCCATCAATTGTACTTCTGGTTAATGGAAAAAATATGTTTGGTTACATTTTAAATAATAGGAGATTCAAATGGTGGAAGTGGTAATTTTGTACACAAAAGGGTGGAAGTTCAACTTACCTAGTCCCCCTAGGTAAGTTAAATTCCCCCATTTCATAGAAATTGGGATTCCTGGGAATTCATGTTCCTGAGATTTTGAAGAAAAAAATTACAACCAAACACATGTACTTATCCTGCTTCCTAAGTTTTTTTACTTCATGGGTTTTTCAATTGTTAACCAAACGAACTCTTAAAGTCAAATTATAGAATGAGATAGAAAAAAAAGTCTAATTAAAATTTTATCTTATAAATAAAATTTTCAAAATATTTTCAAAATATTAGGAGGAAACATGGTATTCATTACTCATTAGTCAAGTAAAGTTTTTATATTTACATTTTACATTGATAGTAGGAATCATAAATTAAGTAAGCTTATTACAATTAAATTCTATATAGTAAAGTAAGATTTTTATAGGTCATTTATTAAAAAAATATTAGCAAGAGATAAAGCTTATTTTCTATTATATAAAAATCCAAGTATCAAAAACTAAATTAAGTACATAATAGCTTGGTTTTATTAATTTTACTTTTGATTGACTTTATTTTTTTAAACTAACTTATAAATATATAAAACTTTTCAATAGGCGAAAATTCATAGTCCCGTGCGTAGTACGGGATAGCCTACTCATGTTGAAATAAAAGAGAAGAATGTTTTAAATAGAGGAAGCAAATGTCGATCTATAAATTATTACTCCGTATTGTATTCATACAGAAACTAAATTAAGAGGTTTTAAATATAATAAGAGAGGACATATTCATTATAATAGGGAGTATTATAATATTGTAATTAAATTAATTCTTACAATTGGATTGGAAAACTCACTATACAATTATACATGCATGGCTAAAGAAACAAATATATTGTTTAATACCTTGTCTTTTTTTTTTTCAAGAATGGAGGGGAATGACAATTATGATCACAGGATCAATCCTGCATTTTTCTCCTCATCCTCAAAACAAAAAAATAATTAAATATTTTTTTTAAAATGGTACAAAGTGGGATGGTTTGTTCGGTTAGATAGACATCTCTATATTCTCATCTGTAAGGATGCTTTTGGATAGTGGTCTAATAGGGACTAGTCCCGTCAAAATCCTTACATATATAAAAAAAAAGAAAAAGAGAAAGAGTGACAACATGGGAATGAGAATTAAAAAACTGAAAGGAAGGGATTGAAATGATTGCACTTTCCCCTAGGGATTTTAGAGAGGACAAAATGAGAATTTTATTTTACATATTAAATGTACATAATTATATACGTTTTTTTTTTTTCATATAAAAACTACGTACAAAATTATGGATTAATTTCAAGAAAAATTTGATTGGTGGAACATCGATCTTACTTTTAATTGAGAGAATGACTCTCTCTCTAAATAGATTATAAACTAGTATTCGTTACCCGCGCGGTTGCGCGTTTTGTTAATAAATTATATTTTATTATATTAATTATATTAAAATATTATATTAGATAATTAATTGACGTGTCTTAAAAAAATAAAATCATATTGACGTGGCTCACAAAAATAAAACTATATATAAATATATTATATTCAATTTGATCTAAAAGGTAGAATAACGCACCAAATATTCCTTCTTCATCTTTTAAAATAATAAATAATATAGTTTATTAACAAAAGCATGAAAATAATAAATATGTATAACAACTAATTTAAGTTATATTGGATAAATTATTGATCTAAAAAGATAAGTTTTTAGCTAACTATATTCATTTATTAATTGATGTGGGCCAGAAATATAATACAACTTTAATCCAGAAAATGCAACGTAAGCAAAAATAATCCCGCTTTAATCCAGAAAATTCCGTAGACGCGAGATCGCACTAGAGCCCGTTTCAGACCTCTGTTTTAGTATTTTATATATAGATAGATTATTCATACAATCTCATTTTGAATCTATTATCTTATAAATTTATGTTGAATCTGTTATCTTATAAAGTTACAAGGAAATCAACTGTACTTGTTCTCTTTTCACAGGAAACACTACGAGTTGCTCTAATTGTTCACAAAGCAGCTATACGCTTCAGTGACGGTATCATCTCGTCACCTAACCAAGTTGATCCATCATTTGTATTTGTATTTGCATTATAGCGCCTGTTAATCCTTCATATATATATTGCCCTGTAGCTGGTAGAGTTGAGCATGTGGTTTCAGAAGACACTCTCGAGTCGGGTTTCAGTATTTCCCCGGAAGAGCTTGCTGCGATCGTCCGTAGCCACGACAAAAGAGGCCTCGATTCACACAGCGGAGTCGAAGGCGTCGCAAGGAAGCTATCTGTAACGCTTAAAGAAGGTGTCCTCTCCAGCGATGTAGCTACAAGGTGCAAGATTTATGGAGTCAATCGATACACCGAGAAGCCTCCTAGAGGCTTCTGGCGATTCGTATGGGATGCGCTGCAGGACCTCACGCTCGTTATCCTCATGTTATGTGCCGTCGTTTCTATAGCCGTCGGTATCCCCACCGAGGGATTCCCTAAGGGCGTCTACGACGGATTAGGCATCGCTCTCAGCGTCTTCTTGGTGGTTTTAGTGACGGCTATAAGCGACTATAATCAGTCGTTGCAGTTCAGGGATTTGGATGCGGAGAAGAAGAAGATCTTTGTTCAAGTTACTCGCGACGGTTTCCGAAACAAGGTCTCCATTTACGACTTAGTGGTCGGAGATGTTGTCCATCTTTCTGTTGGCGATGTTGTTCCTGCAGATGGGGTTTTCGTGTCGGGCTACAGCTTGCTTATCGACGAGTCGAGCCTGTCTGGTGAGAGTGAGCCGGTCCATGTACACGACGAGAGGCCGTTCCTTCTCTCCGGGACCAAGGTGCAAGACGGGTCTGGCAGGATGCTCGTGACCACCGTCGGGATGAGGACCGAGTGGGGACAGCTGATGGAGACTCTCAGCCAAATCGGCGAGGATGAGACTCCCTTGCAGGTGAAGCTTAATGGGGTAGCTACCATTATTGGCAAGATCGGTCTTGTTTTCGCCACACTGACCTTCCTCGTCTTGGCAGTTCGATTCCTGATCAAGAAAGCAGTCGCAGATGAGCTCACTAGTTGGTCCTCAAGTGATGCACTCACGCTACTAAACTACTTCGCCGTTGCTGTGACTATAATCGTGGTTGCGGTCCCAGAAGGCCTACCCCTCGCGGTCACACTTAGTCTTGCTTTCGCGATGAAGAAGCTCATGAACGATAAGGCGCTCGTAAGGCATCTCTCTGCGTGCGAGACGATGGGATCTGCCAGCTGCATTTGCACCGATAAGACGGGGACTTTAACAACTAACCATATGGTAGTCACTAAGATATGGGTGTCCGGAGGAGATCGAGATGTTAAAGTTAACGAAAATTCAGATGTTTTAAGGTCAGAAATCGGAGTATCTACAACCTTGGATCTTCTTTTAGAGGCTATATATTTGAATACTAGTGCAGAGGTGGTGATCAATAAGGAGGGAAAGAAATCAATTTTGGGGCAGCCTACGGAATCTGCACTGCTTGAATTCGGACTACGTTTGGATGGTAATGGTAATGAGTTTATACGTCGAAATTACAACGTCCTTGAGGTTGAGCCGTTCAATTCTGTTAGGAAGAAGATGTCGGTTCTCGTGGCTACTCCTCAAGGAAGCCGCCGAGCCTTCTGTAAAGGTGCATCGGAAATAGTCCTTAGCATTTGTGACAAGGTTCTTGATAGCAATGGGAATGCTATCCAGATGACGAAAGAACACAACGAGTTCGTCGCTCAAGTCATAGATAGATACGCCTCCGACGCTCTGAGGACCCTCTGCTTGGCTTACAAGACATTGGAGAATGAAGTCATGGTTTCGAACCAGATTCCTCAAGGCGGATATACGTTAATAGCAGTGGTCGGCATTAAGGATCCCGTTCGCCCTGGTGTCAAGAAAGCTGTTGAGACTTGCTTAGCAGCTGGAATATCAGTTCGTATGGTTACTGGAGACAACATCAACACAGCCAAGGCTATTGCTAGAGAATGCGGCATTTTGACTGCTGATGGCTTCGCCATAGAGGGCCCTGATTTTCGCGCTAAGAGCCCTGAAGAGATGAAAGCTATAATCCCTAGAATTCAGGTTCTTTACTCGATTCGCTTAAACAAAATGACATTGTTCTGATTTCTGAACTCAAATGCATGACTTGAATATACATATTTGTAGGTCATGGCTCGATCGTTGCCTTCGGATAAGTACTTGTTGGTTAATAATCTGAAAAGTCTCGGCGAGGTTGTTGCAGTAACCGGTGATGGAACGAATGATGCTCCTGCACTGCACGAAGCTGACATCGGACTTGCAATGGGGATAGCTGGAACTGAGGTTTGTGTCGCAGTTTGGCTGAAATTAACACACTGCTTTCGCAATCCAACTCACTCATTCTTACCTTACTACGTACAGGTTGCGAAAGAAAACGCAGATGTTATTATCTTAGACGACAATTTCTCGACTATAGTAAACGTAGCGAAATGGGGACGCGCTGTGTACATAAACATCCAAAAGTTTGTTCAGTTCCAGCTGACTGTAAACATTGTGGCTCTTATGATCAACTTCAGCTCTGCGTGCATTTCAGGTGAGTATCGATATTTCCCTTGTTTTTTTGCTCTGGAAGAAAGCCGATCACTCGACATGTTTTGACACTCACCTTGGCTTCCAGGATCGGCTCCTCTGACTGCTGTGCAGCTGCTATGGGTTAACATGATCATGGACACATTGGGTGCACTTGCGCTGGCTACAGAACCACCGAACGATGGACTTATGAAGAGACCCCCTGTAGGAAGAGTTGCAAGCTTCATTAGCAAGACTATGTGGAGAAACATCATAGGCCAAAGCATCTACCAGCTTGCGGTTCTTGCTCTTCTTACCTTCGATGGGGAGCGTCTTCTCCAGCTGACTGGGACGGATGCCACTGATGTTCTCGACACCTTCATATTCAATGCTTTTGTATTTTGCCAGGTCTGTTTCTGTTCCTATACATATATGCATCCAATCGTTCACATAGATTTTGCTTCAAACTGTAACAGAGTTGTGACTTGAACGAGTACAGGTCTTCAATGAAATTAACAGTCGCGATATGGAGAGAGTAAATGTTTTCCGAGGGATGTTCAGCAGCTGGATCTTTGTAGGAGTGATGGTATCTACGGTGGCATTTCAAGTAATCATAGTCGAGTTCTTGGGTACCTTGGCAGGGACCGTTCCTCTAAGCTGGAAGTTGTGGCTACTCAGCGTCGTGATTGGAGCTGTTAGCATGCCTGTCTCGGTTATCCTCAAGTACATACCAGTTGAAGATAACGCTCATAAGCATCATGATGGGTATGAGCCATTGCCACCCGGCCCTGATCAAGCTTGAGGACCGAAAAGGCCAGCACCAATACGAATCTGACTATGGTGCCTTTGTGCGGGGTGTGTCTTTAAGTTTCCCAATGAACTAACATCAACCACGGATAATTTTGTAGGCCTCTCGGCCTGGTTCACTTTCATACACATAGGCGATTTTGGATGACCTTCTAACAGATGGCTTGTGTACATCTTTTGCAGCTAAACACACTTTGTCGTCTTCACATACTAATGAATGAATTCATTCTTGAGAAAGATGAAGTCAAGTACTTTTGTTACAAAAGTTTTGTATGCTTTATACAGTTTACTCATGATCGACAAGGAATATACAGTGCAAAAAGTTCGAAACATTCCTTAGCCCTCTGAACAGACTTGAAAGCTTTGCAAGTTGTTGCTGCACACAATATATGAATCCATAAAGGTGAAAACTCCAAAAACACATAACTACTAGTATCTCATACTTTATGGAGATCAGTCGTCTTCCTTGGAGTTGCATTAATCCTTTCCTCGAAATCTAGCTGCATCAAGTCCATGTCTCTCCCTTCTTCTTAAATCTATGCAACAAGAGTACTGTCGATCTGCAACTGAGAGCAATGTGAATCAGGTGTAAGTGTGTTGATGAGCTTGTAATCTCCAAAAAATGTTGCAGTTTTGAGGACACATCTGACATGACTCATCACGAGTTATGGGCTTAATTGAGACAGTAAGACATAAATCATCCCAACAAAAACTCCCCTTGTTAATTACTAATTGGTATACAAGGAAGAACATGCCTCAGTTAGTCATGTTTTTCTCCACCTTGTTCACCTGATTCATTTCCTTTCAACTTTGAAGAGGACTTATTTTGATCTAAAAAGCTTTCCAACCAAAACACACCAACCATGCCAACAGATTAATTACTACTTTAAAAACTAGCTAAGAACACTTGGTACAATTCAGTCCAGCACAAGGATTTGTAACAAACAACTTCTCGTACCTAATTCGTGCGGCTCTAACACATAATCTAATTTCCATGAGCTCAAGGATGGACTTCAAATCCCCCTTTATTTCGATTATGGGTCTAACTCCTTCAACGAATGCACAAGATGGAGAATCCGATAATCCTTCTTTGCATTTGCATCTGTGAGCTTGGTGACTTCACTTGTCAGCTTGGCTACCTGCATATATACCACAGTCACTGAAGAAGAAACCACCAAGTGAACCTTTCATAATTTCAAGGTTTGAATTAAATGAGGGGGATTGTAATTGCCTGTTCTTGCTCGGATGCTAGCTCTGCCATCACTTTTTCTAGCTTAGTCTGAAGCTCTCGCACCATCTCGGAGTTTCCAGCATCTTGATTTCCTCCTATTCCTTTGACATCCAAATTGCAGAATCAGCTGATATCCACTTTCTCACTTCAGGCAACAACAACATCAACATCAAGAGAGCTACAGATTTCCTACCTTGTTTTTCCGACAAAGTAGCTTCAAGCTTCAAAAGTCCTTCCTACCATGTGATTAATGCACTCATATAAGTTAAAGTTTACTTCCCCCTATCCAAACACAATAGGGCACCATTCAGTAGGTTTACCAAGGTGGTTATATAGCATTTTCGGAGGCCATTAGTCTCCTATGACTTCGGTATTTTACACGAATGTCTAATCTAGGATGAGATTTCCTTGTGAACATGGAATGAATCCAATGGATCGAGAATAAAAATATATTCCACATTCCATTCTAACACTCATTCCACCATATACAACAACAACAATAATAAACCCACTATATCCCATTCATTCCCCATATACTGAATGAAAAGTACCAAGCAACGTGACATTGATGATCAGTCCAATTTGAAGTTCAAATAGACAAGTAGAAAGATAAGCAATTGTATATCCCAAAAAGAAAAGAAAAGAAAGGATGTATAAGAGATCAAAAGAAGGAACAAATCCCAAATCTAGAGGCCATCTAGTATGGTTAAAGAATTGAATTGGAATCATGAAACATCCTGATAGAGGTCATCAAAAGAAGGAACAAATCGCAGGATCCGCCATTAAATCTTCCTTTGATAAACCCTAACTTTCACCTCAGGCTATAGCTAACTGAACTCCGATGACGAACACTACACAACACAAGGGAGTTCAGGAGAGAGACTTCGCGTTGCGGTTTCACAACAGATGAAACATCAATTCTTCCTATCCCAAAATTAAAGAATGTTGCTTTTTTTTTTCAAAAAAATATTTTAATTAGTATTACACAAAAATTCTAACAAGGAAATAATAACGGGTAATTTTTTCAAAGTACTCATCAATGGCCGACAAAAAGGAAACACGCTACAAATGTGACCATTGTGATAAAGAGGAAACAAAACTCATGTTTATCACCGAGAAGGTTTTTTAGGATGAAGGTCGCAAATAAATCTATCACTATGAATGTCAAAGTACAAAATACTTATCACTATGAATGTCAAAGTACAAAATACGGTCTTACCTTTGTTACCTCACCTAGGCCCGCAGCTAACTAGGCTAGCGTGTCCCTTTAGTTGTATGGATAACCTGATGAATCGGTTGTATCAATCGTGGTTATTGATTTTATATTGTGTTTATCTTTTAGGTTATTTGGTGCATATACCAACTCCTACCTACACCAAATAACCTAAAAGATAAAACACAATATAATAAAATCCATAATCATGATCGATAAACCCGATTCATCGGGTCATCCATACTACTAAAGGGACAAGCTAGCCTAGGTAGTTGCAAGCCTAGGTGAGGTAACAAAGGTAATGTCGCATTTCTTACTCTGACACTCGAAGTGGTAGATCTCTTTGCGATCTTCCTTTCGATTAAACTTCTCGGTGATAAACATAAGTTTGGCTTCCTTCTCACCGCAATGTTCACATTTATAGCGTCGTTCCTTTTTATCGACCATTGATGATTATCTGAAAAAACACAATATTATTTACTTGTTAGAATTTTGTGTAAAACTAATTACTAATATAACATTATTTAATATAAATTTTAGTATAAAAAGGTAGGATTAGGAGATAAAAGAAAAGGGAGTTGAAGTTGTGAAGATGGCTTGGAAGTTGTGAAGAGTGAACTAAAGACCCAATCCACTTTTATAAGGAACTCAACCACTTTTTTTTTCTTCCAACAACAAGATCAGTTGAGAAAAGGATGGATTTGGTAGTAGTCAAGTCAACAACACAAGAAACAAATGAAGATTCACAATGTCCTTGTTTGAACCCACCATAATTACATGTCATTTGAGTCCCCCTTTGTTAGAACGATTCAAGCCTTTCTTTCTCTCTTTTTCTCTCTCTCCTTTGCTTATTGGGAGTTGGTTTTGACTGAACAAAACTCATGATCACAAATGGTTAGTTTAAATTGTTGTGGGATTTGTTTTTAAAAAGCTCTTATGATTTCAGGTTGCAACTTGCAAGAAAGGCATATCACCCCCTTTTAAAAACCCTTATTTAGTTAAAAATTGAAAATAGCTCATATTGGTTGAATTGATCTTCCATCAACTCTAGGTGTATGAACCAATGACCCCTTGCTCTAGTGGTAAGGGAGAGTCACCCCTTACAAGAGGTCAATTGTTCAAATCTCATTCTTTACACAATTTGTGTAATTAGTGGGTGGCCAAAGCTTCATTGGTTTGGGTGAGCATTTCTGGTGGCTTGCCGTCTGGCTTACCGGTTCGCGTCCTTTGCGGGCTAGGACTCGGACCCGTGGGGGATTAGTCGACAACCTCGAAACCCCCACGTTACAAAAAAAAACTCTAGGTGTACGATTATCGCATTTTTTGGATGCATAACCAAAACCGTAATTGTCACACACACGCATAGAGAGAGAAGAGTGTCAATTTTTATCGAATTCTAATAAATTTAAAATTAAATTAATAACGATTGATTTTAGTATTCACATAAACATTTAAAATGATAAGAAAGCTTATTATGAAAAATTAAAAATCTCATCATTCATTATAAAAAAGGAAAAATAACCAAAACTATCATTATTCTACAAAAAAAAATACAAGCCCATTTTGATTTTTTTTTCTCAAAATATTTATTACAAATATTTATTTACAAAAATAATCAAAAGTTCGCAACATTTAAGAAAATATTCATTTTTTTTTGTTGGTTGCACAAAGAAACCGAATTTAGAACAGTGATTTTGTGGCAGACCTAGACAAATTTTTTGACCTATTTTTTTTAAAAAAAATTTACATAGAAACGCAGTCTAGACCACATTTCTAGTTGACATCATCTTATAAATTTTAATTTCCTCAGGCAACACCAAAAAAATATTTTACCATACACGAGAAATTTGAGATCACAATGCTCTGTGTAACCTACAAAAAAAAATATTTGTGTAAATATTTTAAAGTTGTGATTATTATATTGTGAATAAATATTTTTTAATGAATATTTTGAAAAAAATTCACCCATTTCAATCCTTAATTTTATTTTTAAAATGTTCTAGACTTTCAAAAATCCACAAAGCCCCACACTTCTATGATTCCGACTTTATATTTCTTAGCCACTTAAATTGATTCTTGGTCATTTTTGTATAATGTAACGTTTTTTGCAATTTCGAACTTTTATAATGATATGCTTGGATTGCATTGTATTAATATAATTACACTATTATACACTTTTTATAATTTATTAAAAATAATGTGAATTTGAAATAAAATATAGTGTAAATTGTACCTATTTACAGTAACTTTATAACGTGTTGGACCCCTGAGTATATGTATGAGTAAACCTGTCAAAACACAATCCGACCCGGTTGACCCGACCCGAACGCCCGAAAAATTTCTGACCCGAACCCGGAAATTTTTCCTGACCCGAACCCGAAAACCCGGAAATTTTCTGGGTAATCTGGGTTTCGACCCGGTAACCCGATTGACCCGGTAATTTTGACCCGATTTACCCAACTGACCCGGTGACCCGATTGACCCGGTTGATTTATAATTATATATGATTAATTTTTTTATGGAGATTCCAATTTATTACATTTTATAATTACAATCACTTGATCTTTTATTTTCAAATCAACTTTTATATTTATTTGTATTGTGTAATACTCCGTCCGATCGATAGTATTTGATTTTTTGTTTTTCAACAGACTTTTTTAAGAAGATAAAAATTCTAAAAATATTAAAATATTAAAAAATTTATGCTTATTACTAATTGCATGAAATTATTTTTAAAAAATTATTTGAAAATTTGATATTTTATATATTATTACATTTTATTAAAAATTATGAGAAATAATAAAAAAATCAAATGTTTTTTAATAAAATGTAATAATATATAGAATATCAAATTTTTTATAAAATTATTTTTTAAAAATTATTTAAAATTTTGATATTTATATATTATTACATTTTATTAAAAATTATGAGAAATAATAAAAATCAAATATTTTAGATCAGATATAGTATATAATTACAAGAACCAGAACTTATGAACAATGTCTTTAATTTTAGATTTTTAAATTTATCGCAAAATTATCAAATTATGATTTTTTTAATTTAAAAAAAAATTGACCAACCCGAAATCGACCCGAAATGACCCGAAACCCGGTCAAACCCGGGTTCGATTCAACTCGGAAATACCCGAAACCCGTATTACCCGGGACCCGAAGTGACCCGACCCGAATGACCCGTTTGACAGGTCTATGTATGAGTACTACTAAAAAATTTAGGTAGAATAAAGCATTAGAGCATCTTCAATATCTCTCTCTTTTTTTTCTCATTCGTCCACGAATTTGTTTTTAAATATTCACTAAAAAATATTTATTTACTAAAATATTCACAAGTTAAAAATATTTAAAAAATATTCATTTATTTTTTGTAAATTTATCTGAAAAAAGCGGTTTAAAATCGCATTTTTTTTCTATAAATCACCAATTTGAACTTGTCGTCGAAGAGGAAATTACATTTTCATATCAAAACGCAGTTTCAAACCTAGTACGAACACCATCTCGCCGAAGAAGGGCAAGCGGATGAAGATGGTGTCGGAGTCGATGCCTTTTTTGGGGTTGGGGTGAAGGGCTTCTTGGAGACAAAGACGGAGGCAATGATGCCATGATGGTGACAGTGAGGAGGAAGGTGATGGAGATAAAGAAGCAGGACTTGAGGTTGGCACAGTAGACGTCACAGGCGGGGTTGTGGGTGAAGGGGAGGAACTTGTTGAGGTGGCGGTAGCTGTCGGCGGTGTAACCGAGGACGTTGCCGCTGACCACAAAGAAGGAGAAGAAGGTGAAGGAGGTGCGGGTCTTGGAATGGTACTAGGCAGAGAGGTTGGTGAGGAACATGATGGGAAAGATGTTGTTGGCTACCCTGTCTCGCAGGTGGAGGAGGAACAGGATTGGGAAAAAGCCCAGCGGCTACATGCTGATGAGAGAGTCTATTGACAATATGTATTTCGTCTATTGACAAGATAATTTACCCTAAATTGCAGTTAGTCCTTTTCATTTTTGATAAAAATAATTATGGTTTTGGCCAGAGAGAAGAGAGAGACCGGGGCTTGAATTGAAATCCCAAAATTACAAAATCAACGATAATCGATCATGAATTATGTTGAAAAAATGATATATAGGAATGTGTATTCGACTTTTTCGCTTGATTTATTTGGTTTTTGGCAACTTTTAGGTGTTTTTGAGGGGGTCAAGTAGTCGGGAATGGACTCATCAATCTGGACCAAGGCTATGACATACCCTTGATAATGTTCTACGAGATTCCTTCTTAATCTTCATGAACTTTACCGAGTTGAGTGCATACCCTTAATAATATTCTACAAGCTTCTTGCTATATCTCAATGAATTTTACCGAGTTGAATGCATACTCTCATTCAAGATAGCTGATCCTTTATGTTTTCGCATTCTCTATCATCTTCGTCTCTCTGGAATCTTGAACAATATTCACTCTTCATCAACTAAATGTTACAACCAAAACTATCACTATTGTAAGACATAACTTTACCCATTTGGGTTTATACTTTCCTAGTTTTGGGGTTTTAATTTGGTTATAAAAGTAATGATTTAACTTTATATATTACTACATATCCTTAATAGAATATACACATTTGTACTCTTCCTCGTTAATTTAATACACCAAATGCTCAATACTCTCGCTTCGAGAGTTACATTGACCACTTAACTCTCAACATGCCATTACGTGGGCCGACCTTAATTTCTTAAACTTTTTGCCCAAAGCACTTTACTAAGTACATAAACAAGGTCTCTACATATAATAAAGAAAAAATGACTCAAAATAATACCAACTATCACATGTGAACCAAAAATAATACGAACTAAAAAAAGTCTTAAAATAATACAAACTATCCACCTATAAACCAAAAATAATACAAACTTTAAAATCAACTACAAATAATACAAACTATGAACTTTTAACTCAAAATAATACAAACTTTTGAAGTTGAACTAGGAGAAGAATCAAAACAAAACATTATTTACCAAAATTACAAAAATATGTGTATATAATCACACTTTCCACAAATGCATCCCCTTTATTTTTAAATACACCATAACCACTATTTATTTATTCAACTTTATAAAAAACCACTTTTTATTTTGAAATTAAATAAAATCACATCCACTTTATCCATAATTATTCAAAAAATATATATAACCATATCCTAGAATTCATGTAATTTTGTTTAATTTCTAAAAATTGGGGTTGTATTATACAAAGTTGGACAACCAAATAGTGGGTTTGATGTATTTAAAATAAAAGGTGGATTTGTGCAAAGTATGAATAATTATAGATTTTTTATTTATAATTTTGATAAATAAAATTTTATATTGAATCTTATCCTAATTTAAGTTCAAAAGTTTGTATTATTTAAAGTTAAAATTTCATTGATTGTATTATTTTTTGTTGATTTTAAAGTTTGTATTATTTTTGGTTTATAGGTGGATAGTTTGTATTATTTTGAGACTTTTTTTAGTTCGTATTATTTTTGGTTCATATCTCATAGTTGGTATTATTTTGAGTCATTTTTCCTATAATAAATGCAACCAATGTATCATCTCAAATGAATACAATGTGAAAATGTAAAAATAAGTATGTGGTTTATAGACTGATAGGAATAGCGCGAAGAGGGACAGCTTTCTGCAAAGTAAGCCCAAACTTCTCCTCCATGTTCATACTCTCCCCTCCACCTCCATTTTCCAACCTCCAATCGAACGAATTGATCAATGAACCCAACGCAAGAGGAACCATCCTCAACGCAAACTCCATTCCCACGCAGATTCTACGACCACTTCCGAACGGGATGACCTCAAAATCTCGGCCCCTAATGTCTATCTCCGACTCCAGGAACCTCTCCGGATCGAACCCTTGAGCGTTTGCCCACACCTTCGGGTCCCTCCCTATGCCCCATAAGTTGATCCAAATCCGAGAATTCTTTGGTATTGTGAACCCAAAAAGACCTACATCCGAATCGGTGTTCTTCCTTGAGATAAGTGGGATTGGTGGATGTAACCTTAGGGTTTCTTTCACTACTGCTTGTAAGTAAGGTAAGCTGGAAATGTCGGTTTCCGACACCGTATTTCCTTTACCGATTAGTCCCTGGAGCTCTTCTCTTGCCCTTTGCATTTTATCCGGGTTTCGGAGGAGCTCTGCCATCGCCCACTCTATCGTGTTTCCCGTCGTTTCAGTTCCCGCAAAGAACAAGTCCTATGTATAAATATGTATATATATATAAAACTTACTTACAAAATAATTTGAGAGGAGGAAATTAACTAACATTGATAAAATTAAATTTGTTGCTTCAAAAAATGAAAACATACCATAATGAAATGTACTATGAATGGGCGGTCGATGCCGGAATTGGGATCTTGGCTAATCTTCAGCAAGATCTCTAAGATATCATCAGACTCAAAATCTTCAATATGATTATTTAGTCGCTGATCGATCAAACCATCGATGAGATCCATCGTCTTACCAAGATAACGGTTCATTCGGCGCTTGATACCTTGGAGATCCAAGGCTTTCAACACTGGGAAATGGTCGCTAACGTTGGGTGTGGCGATTTCAGCCGACATTATACTGATGAGCTGCTTGAACTCTCGGCTGGTGTCGGAGTTGGGATCTGCCAAGTCGACGGAGAAGATGGTGTTCGACATGAAGTTGAGGCCGATGTTGAAAGCTGCCTGGCCTATGTCGATGGAAACGACGTCGTTGCAGCAGGCTTGAACGAAGGACACCAAGTCGTTGACCTTGTTTTGGCGGAGGATCCGACTGGAGTCTAAGCTCTTCTTGGAGAACATGTGGGAGTTGGAGATCTTGCGGACGCCCCGCCACTTGGGCCCGCCGGCCATCCAGACTGGGGAGAACTCGTGGTGGCTCTGGGCAGTGACGGCCTCGTACACCTTCATGTACATTGTAAATATATATGTAGATTTGTAAACATGTGTATATTTTTATTAGAATTAATTATGGGTCACCACTTGCATGTACGAATGTGTAACATGTGTTAAATTTCATATCAGCGCAAATACGGCAGAGATCAGGGGTTCAGCTGGGTGATGTTAACAACACAATTTGAGGACATCACTGGTCAGAAATGTGGCCCCAACACGCTCAAGAACAAGTACGCGGGAATGAAGGAGAAATGGAAGGACTGGAAAGATTTGAAGCACGGCGAGACTGGCTTGGGTTGGGACTACGAACGAGGGTGCATCAACGCAACCGATGAATGGTGGGAGAGAAAATGTCAGGTAATTTATGTGCTTTCGTGGTGTGCTTGTGGGTCTGACCATTTATGTTTTGCCACGAAGCTTGTGACCATAAGATTGTCGTATGCCATAAAGCAATGCATTATTCGTGTTATAGGAGAAGGAAGATTTTCGAAAACTGAGGAAGAAGGATGTGCCTCCCGACATCGAAGATGCATGGGATCAGATATATGGAGGGACGGTTGCGACGGGACAGCATTGCGTCGCTCCGTCAATGGATTCGTCTCAAACGCCGATTCCGCTTTCAACTGTCTGTGATGAAGGGGGTCCCACGAACCAGCCTCATAGAGCTGAATTCGACCTCGGGGCAGACGATGAGAACATTGACGGCTTTGACTTGTCCCGCTTTCCGGACTTGGTTCGTGGGAGCACACAAGGTGTCCCCGTGCCCCCTGTTCCGGCACCCCCCCACCACCACTCCTGGATCAAGCTCGTTACCAGTGAAGTCTGAAAAGCGAGCGTCGGGGTCCTCGGGGTCTCAATCACTCAAGCGCCGTAGTGCGAGACAATCCTCTGGGTCGGCGTTGTACCAGAGGCATATGGAGGTCGTGCAGGAAACGAGTGAAAAGTTGCTCGCCTACGTCACTGCGGAGGACGAGGTCTCGAAGACTTCAGAGGATCGAGAGTCAGAGGTAATGGAGGTGCTTGATGAGCTGGTCGCAGATGGACTGATTGAAGATGAGAGCCCATTGTTGTGCTTCGCAATGGAGGCATTGATCAACCCGGAACGGGCGAGGATGTTCCTCGTCTGCAAGCGAAGCAACAAGGTACGGGTGGCGTGGCTGAAGTATCATTTCCGGAAGAGCGGAGGGGACATGTAGTGGCCGACGAGGACGTTGTTTGCCACCTTGTGTCTGACCATACACCGACATAGTGTGTAACCAAATCATTCAACGTTTTCCACAGTTAGGACCAGGACCTGCAAAACCTATCTACCATCTCCAACACTCATGTCTTTACGATTACAGTGTGTGACTATGTATGTTTGTGTTCTAGGTCTGCTTATGGTTGTGTTTATTTTCTACGTTTCTGGATGATGTGTATTTGGTGCGGATGACTGTCTTGTTTATGAAGTTTGAGTGTGTGCATTTTCGGTTGTTTGTGATTGTGTGTTTTATGTGACCTGTCTGGATGCGTTTTTCAATATATGTCTGCGTACTTACGGGTATGGCACTCATCGAACATCCCTTGCAGTCACTGGCGCATGGAAGCAGAAACTTCTGCGGATAGGCGTAGGCGTAGGCGCGAGCGTCGTCAACGCCACAAGAACGCTGTGCTACTGCAGCTTCTTGTGCACCTGGAGGCAGTTGAGAGGACGACGCACTACTACAAGCATGTGCACAAGGTTCCATGCTACATTTCTGAGTACACAGGGGAAAGGTGGATTACAGACATCCTACACCACGAAACAGACCTCCGGTCGGTGCAAGTTTTCCGTATGCCGAAACATGTGTTCAAGAACCTGTGCTCCATTCTCCACCATCGGTACCGCTTGCGAGGCTCTAAGAACATGTCGGTGATGGAGAAGGTTGCCATCTTCGTGAACACCATGGCTTGGGGGTCTTCCCTACGTGACTCGTGTGAGCGTTTTCAGCGATCCTCCTCGACGATTAGCGAAGCCATAACCGACGTATTAGAGGCGCTCGTGGGGAGAAACAATGGATGGGATGGCCTTGCTCGCCATGTCCTCCGGCCCGTGGACCCTAACTTCACCGAGATTCCAAAAGCAGATCACGGAGGACAGTCGCTACAGCAGATATTTTAAGGTACGATACTTACCTCCGAACTGTGGATGCAAGCCACTGTCTATGTTGAAGGAACCTTGTTCCGCCTCTATAGGGGTGCATTGGAGCTCTCGATGGTAAGCACATTGAAGCTTGTATACCCCGTGACGAACAGTTGCCTTACCGTGGCCGCAAAGGGATCACGACCTTCAATGTCCTTGTTGTGTGCGACTTCGACCTCAATTTCACCTTCATATCAGCCGGTTGGGAGGGCAGTGCGCATGATGCTCGTGTTCTTGACCATGCGATCAATACCCCGGGTTTGCATTTCCCCCACCCTCCGCCGGGTCGTTACTACCTGTGCGACAAGGGATACCCAGAGAGAGGGCTACATGATCCCATACTCGAAGACGAAATACCATCGGGCATCCTTCGTTCAAGAACCGGCTGACAACGAGAAGGAGGCCTTCAACCAACGACATTCATCGCTAAGGGGATCAGTTGAAAGGTCCTTCGGGATCTTTAAGAGTATGTGGAAGATTACGAAACCCATGCATAAGTATCCGGTCGACAAGCAAGTCGACATTATCATCGCATGCTTCGCACTACATAACTTCATTAGACGATCTGTCGGGGAAGTTGATGTGCCTTTAGAGGACTCCAGTTCTAGCCCCTTCGTGGAGCCTTCTGACCATGTGACTGATGTGGCTGAGGACGATGACGACGACGACGACGGTGAGGTAGACTCATCATCCGGCGATGACGAGGAGGTACATCCAAAAGGAATGCAACGCCTACGGGACGACATAGCTAGACAAATATGGAATGACAGGCGAGGCAGACGATAGTGTGTAGTTGCTGCAAGTATGTTGGTATTGTGTATCGTAATAGCAACGACTTATTTTTTGTATTGTGTATCGTTCCAGCAAGGGCTACTGTTGGTATTATGTTGGTATGTGGGGGAACAGTTATGGTCAGCGCTACTGTTTGTATTGCGTATCGTACTAGCAAGGGCTTATGTTCTTGGTACTGTGTATAGTATTATCAATGTTACTGAATATTGCAACGACGGTCACCATAAGACCGTAGAATCAGTTCCCATATGTAACATAAGTACATTGACGCATTTGAATTACAATTAACATTGTCCACTTAGGCATACATTAGCCTACAAGTTGCCGTTAAAGGTGTATGCAGCCATATGCTACAAAATGGGCTGCACACACCGGGGCCTACTACCTTCAATGCCCCATTGCACTTCCCCTACCGACATCCAAAAACCTGCATTGTTCGGGGATTGCATACACAACTGACGAGAATGTCTAAAGGTCCAAGCATACATACATAAAGGGGTTCACGCTCCGACTTCTACACAACTACCCCTTCAAACAAAAGCTTCACAGTCCGAGAATACGAGGTCTACTTCTTGAAGAGGGCGCCAATGGCGATGACGCTCATCACCAAAAACATCCACTTGTTGCGCTCCTCTCTGCTCTTGGCAGCCACCAGGTCTGCCCACACCTTGCACGCGTAGGTGGACAGCGAAGAAACGCGTTCTGCAAGGTCGTTGTTCAGCTCGTTCACCCTTGTGAGCTCCTCTCCATTGCGATGGGCAATGGCCTCCGCAGCGTACAATCTGGTCGTCAGCTCCATAGCTATGTCCTCGAGTTGTTGAATACGAGGGTCCTCCGGGGCAGGGGGAATCTCCTCCAAGGGTGGGCGATTCTCCACGTGAGTAGTTCGATTGTTTCAGCTTTCCGCAGCGTAGTCCTCCATCTCCTACGACATACAACAATGTTAGGTAAACTGCATAACCATGTACTCAATTCCAATATCTCCTTGGACTCTTTCTATTTGTATATACACAAAAATTGAGTGAACAATTTGACAATCGTAAAGGCTGAATCTGAAAAGAGTTTGACCAACTCTAAATCTACTGAAATCAGTAAACACAAGCAAGAAATCAAGCCTCACATTGACATTCATAAATTTTGTGCTTTTATAGAACAATGAATGCATATTTCAGATGAAGAACTCATGTTGTGCTTTTATAGAATGAAATTGAAAGAAATCAAGAATCAAATTGAAATTTATCAAGACTGCATATTTCTTGTGCTTTTATAGAACAATGAGTAAATGGTAAACTGCATAACCATGTACTCAAATCCAATATCTCCTTGGACTCTTTCTATTTGTATATAAACAAAAATTGAGTGAACAATTTCACAATCGTAAGGGCTGAATCTGAAAAGAGTTTGACCAACTCTAAATCTACTGAAATCAGTAAACACTATCAAGAAACCAAGCATGAAATTGAAATTTATAAATTTTGTGCTTTTATAGAACAATGACTGCATATGCAGATGAAGAACTCATGTTGTGATTTCTTTCATATGCACGAAATCAATAATGAATTTGAAATTTATCAAGATTGCATATTTCTTGTGCTTTTATAGAACAATGACCATGGTGAATCTTACCTGCTCATACCAAGGGGGAATCCTCTCCACCCCGCCTATCCACGGGTACTTTTCGGGGCATCCGCTCGGCCAACTTCCAGATGAAGAACTCATGTTGGTACCTGACAGCAAGAGACAAAACATTCATCAACACAGTCATGAAGACATTCATAGTTCAACCAGCCTTAAGTGATCAATAACAGTGTAGCAAGCTTCTAGTTTAGCAGACTCAAGACAACAATGACATACACAAGCTTCAACTAAAGAAGGACTACAACCAATGCAAGCTTCAACTAATGCAAGCTTCAACTAAAGAAGGACTACAACCACACTTTCATGATTCATACAAAATAAAGTGATCTACCATGGTGAATGACAGAGACCTGACTTCCAAGCACAATCAACTTATCTAAAATGAAAACAGAGAAGCACAATCAAGTGATCTAACATGGTGAAGAATGGTGTATGCTCTGACAAACTACAAGCACACTCAAGTGATGAATATAACTTATGCAAGCTTCAAGTGAAGATTACATCATTTAACAGAAAGGATGCAATCACCAAACTTCACATCCCAAACTTCAAATGAACAACACATACAGTTCTGGTGACTTCTACAACACAAACATGTTGTCACAGATCACATAAATCGACATTGATTAGCACACAAATGTCAACACAACCATGGATGTAAACACAAGATTATTTACTTCTTGAAGATGTACTCGACATAGCTAAAGCACACAAACAGAACATGAACTTGGATATGTGGCACCATGAATCGACAGTCATTACCACACAAACATAGATACACACAGTTGGTTATGATCGTGTTGAAGATCTAATCGACACAGAAGTCCACAACACATATGCTGATGAACTTGTTCATCATCTTCAACCTACGACCTCAAGACCACAGAAAGGTGAACAGAAAGACGTCATTTCGACATAAGAAGCCATAGGAATTTCGGAGATTCGAAAGGGAAAATCTGCAACATTGGAGACGATCGAGCCTTCCGGCTTCTCAATGTCGCCTCGCATCTCCTCCAGGGCCCGTCGAAATCGGCCATGCCCGTTGTCTGGGTTTGAAGTGGCCCGTTTCAGCAAACCCTAGAAATCGCCTCTTCCCCTTCGGCCGCCATTGTCGGACGACGAAGCTCTTCTTCCGTCCTTCTACCATCATCGACGATGGGTGGGGGTAGGGACTACACCGGAGAAGAGAGGAGAGGAGAGGAGAGGGGAAGAGAGGAGAGGAGAGGAGAGCTCATACCTGTGTTCGTCGGTGGCGGCTTCTTTCGAGGGTTCGTTCGCCAGATCTCCAAGTGGTGGACTGTGATAGCAACAAGGGCAAATGTGGGCATCATATAGGAGCAATCTCCTTCCATCTCCAAGGATCTCCACCCCTGGAGATTATTTTCGCCCTTCAATTCATCTCCTTCCATCTCCAAAATCCCCTTGGCGCAGCTCCTTCCATCTCCTGCCAAACACACAGGCGGGGACATGTTTTTATTTTTTCAGCTTCACCCATCTCCTACCATCCCCTCCCAACCCCTGCCAAACACAGCCTTAACCTACTTTTTACAATCTAATCATTACATTTAACATACTTCTTAATTCCCGTGCTCCGTCCTAAAAAGACATGTATTTTAAGACGGAGGGAGTATAGTTTTTATCATTCTAAAAAAGCGTGCATGAATAGTAAATGACAAGTTTTAATTAACAAATGGAGTATTTGTTTAAGGATATTCGGGTCGGGTTGGGAGTTGGCTCGGGTTGGGAGTCGGGTCGAGTCTAGTTCGGGTTGGGTCTAGTTTGAGTCGGATCTGGGTTGAGTCAGGTTTGTCTATATTCGGGTCAATTCGGATATCAGGTCAACTATCGGTTGGGCTTGATTTCGGGTTCGGGTTATTCACAACGCTAAATTTTCGGGTTCGGTCAGTTTTCGGTTCTTGTGAGTTGATCGGGTTTCTCGGGTCGGTCAGATCTTGCCAGCTCTAGTTGGAGGAGCTACTCGAGAAAGGCTACATCGGAACTAGTGCATCGCCATGGGGAGCATTGATCCTCTTCGTTAAGAAGAAGGACGTACGGTTTGATAAGGTTGTGCATAGATTACCTAGAGTTGAATCATGTGACGATGAAGAACAAGTAACCACTCCCGAGGATTGATGATTTGTTGGACTAACTTCAAGGAGTCGTTGTGTTCTCAAAGAAAGATTTGAGATCCGGCTATCATAAGCTCAGTATAAAGCCCACGGATATCCAAAAGACCTGTTATGGACACTATGAGTTCAATTAAGGTCATTTCTTTGCCTTCATGAATCTTATAAATAGAGTTTGTTCATCGATCATTTGGATAAGTTCATGGTCGTCTTCATCAATGAACATTTTCAAGGAGTCGAGAGAAGCATGAGAAGCACTTGATGATTGTATTGGACCTGTTAAGGAAGCATCAATTGTATGGAAAATACAACAAGTGTGACTTCTAGAATTCTGAGGTGACCTTCTTGGGTCATGTGATATCAGCTAAGGGAGTTGTTGTGGATCCGACAAAGATCAAGGCAATAGTCTATCGAGAGGTGCCCCGAAATGTTAGGGACATCAAGTCATTCCTTGGGTTGACTAGCTACTGTATGGGGTTTATCTAGGATAGGAATTCTCGAGCATTTCTCAACCTATTACACAATTGTTGAGGGATGATCTTTCCTTTGAGCAGAGCCCCAAGTGCCAAGCTAGCTTTGAGCTACTGAAGAAGAAGTTAACCATCGCGCCAGTTTTAGCTTTGCTAAATGGGTCCGATGACTTTGTTGTTTATACCAATGCTTTGAGGACATTGGATTGGGGTGTGTGCTTCAGCAAAGAAACCGAGTGATTACTTACTCTTCATGATAGCTGAAGCCAATGGAAATAACCTACCCTACATACGATCTAAAGCTAGAAGCTCGGTCCATTCTCTTAAGATTCAGAGGCATTACCTTTATGGTACCACTTAGAAGGCCGTGATGGACCATAAGAATTTGAAGTGCATCTTTACCCAGAAGGAGTTGAAGGCAGAGGTGGTGGTTAGAGCTTATTAAGGATTATGACCCTGACACTCTATACCACCCAGGGAAGGCTAATGTCGTGGCTGACACACTTCGTAGGAAGGCTCACCAGGAGGCGACCATAGCTAGACTAATAGCACATGGCTGATTGCAGATGGAGTTGATGGCAACCGGCATTGAGGTATAGGCTCTGTGAGAGAGAGGACATTTGATGTTCCTAGAGGCCATATCAGATCTGATGGAGGAGATCGATTCGCAGATGCCAGCAAGAGTGCCCAGAGATTTTGGTCATTGGAGTGCAGATGGCCCAAGGAAGAGCATATGAGTTATCGGAGAGGGATTATGGGATGCTAGTATTCCATGGTCAGGTTGTTATGCCTTCTACACATTATTTAAGACAGTGGATGATGCATGAGGTGTAGTAAACACATTATTCGTTCCACCCAAGGATGAGTTATAACCTAAAGAAGACGTATTGGTGGTAGAGGATGAGGGCAGGCATTACATATTTTATGACATATGCCAAGTTTGTTACCAGGTTGTATCGAGCACCAAAGGCCAGCTGAATTTGTTAGGTCACTTACGATTCCTGAGTGAAAGTGAACATACCTATGGACTTTGTCATATGTTTGAGGATAGATGTTAGAGGGTTTGATGTTATATGGGTGATAGTTGATTGAGTGAGGGTTTGATGTTAGAGCGAGGGTTTGATTTTTATAAAAAGATGGATATTTTATATAGTTTTTATCAACATAAAGAAGCGTTGGTGAATAGTAAACAATATGTTTTGTCAAACAAAGGGAGTAGAATATACACATCCTTTTGCATTTATACTTTTACTCTTCAATACTCATTAATTTAATACACTAAGTGACATGGCCAATGTAACTCTCAACATGCCATTACATCGACCGACCTTGCTGAAACTTTTTGCCCATGTAAGTACTTTACTAAGTACACAAACAAGCTCACTACATATAAATTATAATCAATGCAACCAATGTATCATCTCAAATGAATACAATGTGAAAATGTAAAAATAAGTATGTGGTTTATAGACTGATAGGAATAGCGCGAAGAGGGACAGCTTTCTGCAAAGTAAGCCCAAACTTCTCCTCCATGTTCATACTCTCCCCTCCACCTCCATTTTCCAACCTCCAATCGAACGAATTGATCAATGAACCCAACGCAAGAGGAACCATCCTCAACGCAAACTCCATTCCCACGCAGATTCTACGACCACTTCCGAACGGGATGACCTCAAAATCTCGGCCCCTAATGTCTATCTCCGACTCCAGGAACCTCTCCGGATCGAACCCTTGAGCGTTTGCCCACACCTTCGGGTCCCTCCCTATGCCCCATAAGTTGATCCAAATCCGAGAATTCTTTGGTATTGTGAACCCAAAAAGACCTACATCCGAATCGGTGTTCTTCCTTGAGATAAGTGGGATTGGTGGATGTAACCTTAGGGTTTCTTTCACTACTGCTTGTAAGTAAGGTAAGCTGGAAATTTCGGTTTCCGACACCATGTTTCCCCTGCCGATTTTTCTGTGGAGCTCTTCTCTTGCCTTGTGCATTTTATCCGGGTTACGAAGGAGCTCTGCCATCGCCCATTCTATCGTGTTTCCCGTCGTTTCCGTTCCCCCGAAGAACAAGTCCTGCGTAAGATACATAGCATCGTTCACATATGGAGCTTTAAGATTTTCGGTCGTATTAAGATTTATGTATATGTCACATACCATAATGAGATGCACTATGTATGAGCGATCCATGGTGGAAGCAGGATCCCGACTAATCTTCAGCAAGGTCTCTAAGATATCATCATACTCACGAGCTTCATCACGGTTGTTCAGTCGCTGATCGATCAAACCATTGATGAGATCCATCGTCTTACCAAGATAACGGTTCATTCGGCGCTTGATACCCTGGAGATCCAAGGCTTTCAACACAGGGAAATGGTCGCTGACGTTGGGCGTGGCGGTTTCAGCCGACATTATACCGATGAGCCGCTTGAACTCTCGGCTGGTGTCGGAGTTGGGATCTGCCAAGTCGATGGAGAAGATGGTGTTCGACATGAAGTTGAGGCCGGTGTCGAAAGTCGCTTGGCCTATGTCGATTGGAACGACGTCGTTGCAGCACACTTGAACGTGAGATATCAAGTCGTTGACCTTGTTTTGGCGGAGGATCCGGCTGGAGTCCAAGCTCTTCTTGGAGAACATGTGGGAGTTGGAGATCTTGCGGAGGCTCCGCCACCTGGGCCCGCCGGCCATCCAGATGGGGGAGAACTCGTGGTGGCTATGGGCAGTGATGGCTTCGTACACCTTCATCGATCATATATATTTATAAATGCATATATTGAAATATTTGGATTAATTATATTATGGGTATAAACATATATGCATGCATATGAATATGTAAAATGTGCTAAATTTGAACCAGTTTGGATCCCCATTAAACTTAATTATTTTGGATATATAAATTAACATTAAAATATTTTTAAAATTATATGTATACTCTATACCCTTATATTAACATGTTTATAAACTTTTATCATGAAAATATATGTTTTAAAAAGATAAAAAAATATTTCCTACAATAATCAATCTTTTAATTATTAATAATTTTTAAACATAATTTTTCATAATAAAATTCTATAAACATGTTAAGTGTATAAAGTATAATGATAATTTTTATAATTTTTTATTATAAATTTATACCCAAAATAATTAAGTGTAACACCAAAGTCGAACTGAATTTCAACTATATAGACATTATAAGAAATATAAATCTCATATCTGACACTATATAAACTGGCCTAAACCGAACCCGAACCTATATATGATTATATGAGCATATTCAATACCCATCTATTGAGAATTTAAATTGCATATATTATATGATATATATAGAATACGGATCAAATGTTAACAACTCTTACGGTGTTAAATGTTAACAAATCAATATTCGGCAAAATTTATCAAATATTCATCACAGTCACTCAATTATTCATCAAAGCTTTTGGATAACATTTAAGAGATTCATTTCAATTAATAATTATTGCCATTTAAAAAAAATTATCACCCAAAAAACTCAAACCCTTGCGCGTGTATCCACCCTCAATCCCGTAATTGTGTTACTGTGATGAATATTTCTTAAATGTTGCCGAATATTGATGAATATTTGGAAAATTGTGAATAATTGAGTGACTGTGATGAATATTTGATTAATTTTAACAAAAGCTTTGATGAATAATTGAGTAACTGTGATGAATATTTGATAAATTTTGCCGAATATTGATTTGTTAACATTTAACACCGTAAGGGTTGTTAACTAAATATATAAATAAATATATAAGATGTTGAGATGCATAAAATAATATAAATATATGTCTTATAATAAGATGTGATGCATATTATCAATTCTGAATCTCATATTTACTCTCAATCAAATATATCTTAATTTCTATCTTTGTATAATAAGAAGGTTCCTAGCCATAAAGAGATTTATCAAATAAATTACAGACCTCTCTGTCACGAAGAGTGAGGTCGTGGCTATGGAGGAGCTCTTTGGTGGCAGAGGCGGAGGAGAGGACGACGGTGGTGACACTACCGAGACGGAGTGACATGATGGGGCCGTAGGTGGAGGCAAGCTCGACCAGGGTGCGGGGCGGGTGGCGGCCCAGTTGTAAGAGGTTACCCAGAACGGGCCAGCCCGCGGGTCCCGGAGGAAGGTTGCGGGTTTCGGCGGCGGGCTTGAAGAGTGAAAGGAGAAGATGGGCAGCTATGAAGGAGAGTAGTGGCCATATAACATAACTCAACAAGCTTAAGTTTTGCATTTCAATGCCCATTTTCTATTTCTTAGCTTTTAATTTGTTGTTGATCAATGTGTGATCGAGGTCTTTTTATAAGGGTTTTGGAATCGATTGAAGTAGAGATTCAACCTCCAAATAGTATTATGATTTTGAATAGCTGGTGTAGTCAAAATTGGGCGATTAATTCTCTTAATAACTAATAAATATTTATCTTTTAAGGTATTTATTCAATTCCCTTTTTTTTAAAAGGAAATAATTCGGGATCCCAGACGACAACAGTAATCTGGGAAATCGAGAGGTCGAGGGAAATCGGTTGACAGGTCAATCATTATGAAACAACCCGAAATAAGCAAATACAAGAAAGAGATCCCTTACAAAGGGCTTCCCTTAATTGGACGAGTTTGGGGTAAATGTCAAATGTACGTCAGGTGTTTCATATTGAAAAATAAACAATAGTTAGATTAGAAGTAAGGGATCCTTTACAAAAATTTTAAATTGTGTTTGATGATGTTTACAAATCTATGTATATACTTATTTAAAAAAAATACCCTTTTCAGTTTGCTTTTAATTAGGCCTCGTTTGGTTAGTCAGTTAAAAACACATGAAGTTAAAAAACCTAGAAAATAGGATATATTCCTGTGTTTGGTTTACAGAAAATACAGGAATTTAACTTCCCAGGAATTTCAATTTCTCCAAATCGTAGGAAGTTCACTTACCTAGGGGGGACTAGGTAAGTTCAACTTCCACCCTTTTTAATGTGAATTTATTTATTTTCCTATTTATATTACTAAAAACTAAAATTCAACCAAACAACTTTTTTCAATTCATGAGAAGTGGATTTCACGGGAATTCAATTCATGGGAAGTAAGTTCTCAGGAATTGTACTTCCCGCATTCAACCAAATGAGCCCTAGAGTCAATCCAATATGCGAGGAAAAAAATAGTCTAGGCCGAGTGTTCTACAATTCGGTTGGGTTTGCTGCATCTAGTGTCGGGACAGGTTGGGATTGTGGTAGTATGCAAAGGACAACTCTGTATTTGGGAGATTGTTTCTTAAAGTTTCGTCTTCACTGTCCACAAGAGTTAGAGTTTTGCTATATCGCTGACCTGCAGTGCTTCCCTTTGGTGGTGCTTGGCTTCGTTCTTCGTCGACGTCCTCAACATTATGGTTTTAGTTCTGCTTAGTTTCGTTCATTTCAGAACATACACTCTGATAAAAAAAAATAGTGCATATTGCATGTTGATTGCACCATTTTTTCTTATATTTTCAGTTTTTATTGTATATGTTCGATGGTTCATCCATCTGTCGACTTATAAATTAATTAAAAAATTGATATTTTATATAACGTGTTTTATCAAACGGATGGGGTATGTCTCAGTTCACATCTAGCTTCGATCGACAACTTCATCCAGTAAAGCATATATGACTTTCGTAAGGCCCGGGTGGCATATTAATTTGAAAATATTACGTGATTCGATTTCAATTCTTTTAGTCAAATATCTAGCTTCTACAACTTAAGTACATCATTTATGACTTTGTCAAAGCATAAATGCTAGACTTAATTAATGTTGTCAACGCCTCAACGGGAAAAATGGTGTCAGAAAATAAAATTTGGATAGGTTAGATAGATTAAATTTTTTTTATATAAAATAAAAAAATTAAATTTTTTATATATTTATTTTGGTGGGCTGAATAGACTAATTTTTTTATATATTTATAATTTTAATTAACTAAACTCTTATTTTAATAAATAAATACATAATTTATTTTTATTAATGTTTCCTTATCTTTTACGTGCCTGGCAATGATTAATCTAGGAAGTTTTTGATTAATAAAATAAATATTGGCAAATTTTTTCAAAAAATGTTGACATCATTTTTAAAAGCTAAATTTTTTTTGTTACATATTTTTAATTAATTTTTTAAAACAAATTTGTGCTCATTATAAATAAGTATTACTCCAATAATTTATAAAAAAATATAACAAATCAATATTTTATATGTAGAGTTTTTAAATTCTTATAAAATGAATCAAAAAGTCAAGCAACAAAATACAAAAAAATATAAATGAGTTAAAAATGACTTTTATAGGCGGGAAAAAAATTGACATAAATATACGGGAAAGCTAAATACACCGGTAATTTTTACTGGATATACCGCTAATCTTCGCAACCCTATGCGAACCGAGCTACGCTAACCGTTGCGGACCTCCCCGGGCATCGTGCCAAACACGCCCTAAAAGGCCCTCGACAAAATGTCCGCAAGCCGTTGCGGAGAGAGGTCCGCATTACGATGCGGACTAATATGAAATGTAACCAAACATGACATAAGGGGAATACGAAACGATTCCGCATCGTGTTGCGGACTCCTCCTCCTAATTTCGAAATTTGAAAAGACTCCGCATCGGGTTGCGGACTTATCCGGTACGATTCGTTCGAAATCGGTGGTCAATCTTCCGAAATCGGTGCTCATATCCTTCGATTCCGACAAAGAGAGCGACAACGGTGAGTGTTAAACCTTCGATTCTGACAAAGAGAGCGATGACGGTGAGTGTTAAGCCTTCCATTCCGACAAAGAGAGAGAGAGAGAGAGTGAGTGAGTGTTTGTATAAAAAATGGCAGATGAAAAGAGTAGCGGAGATAGGGCGGCCGGAGGCGAGGTAGGTGGTAGTGGGGTGTTGGATCCGGTACATACGTCGGTGGAGGAGGGCCGGGAGGCGGAAATGGCGGTGATGGAGCAACTGTTGGCGATGTTTCCCCCGACTTCACACCCACAAATACCGACTCATCTCTTTCCACATGTATGGCTACGTGGGTCTGCTTGGATTCGTCTATGTTGGGGCGTCCTGCCTATTTGTTTTGCACCTTTTGTGATATGTTGTATTTTGACGGTCTTCCGTCTGCCGATTCATCGGCCTCTCGATCAGACTTGTTTGATCTTAAATCTTTATCAAAATAAAAAAAATCGACGACATTTTGTCCTAAAATCACAAGAGTTATTGTCATATAATATAGAGTTTTTTCGAGATTTAATCCAAAACGTACGACACCGTACATATAATTAATTGTGCCCTCCTTCAATAATTTTTTTGATTCAATCACTATTTATATAGACAATAGATCATATGTACACAACTCTTATGATGTATCATGTTAACAAATTTTGGCCTTTAATTTGAGTTTGAATTATGAAAATCAACGGATGAGATTAAAAGTAACTTTTGATTATTCGGTGGTACTGAGTGATTATACGTTGGAATAAAGTTATTCGATGGTACTGAGTGACTATTCGTTAGAATAAATTTTATATGTTTTTTTAGAGTTGAATAATTACATTATTATAGATAAATAATTATAACAAAACAAATGAATAATTTTTTCATACATTATAACACAATACATTATAAGATTTGTACACTAGAGTCTAGAACTAATTAGATACACAAGACTTGTACACATGAACCAATTAGGTGCATATGCAACAGCTTCATATGTATGATTGTATGAAAGTCAAGGGCTTAAAGCTAAAAGGGGAAAGCATTGACATTTGAGAATCATAAATTTTATTGGAAAAGAAGATGGAAACACATGGAATTAGTAAAGTCGGATCTCTTCCCTCAACTCGTCAAGCCTTCAAAGACGAAGCAAGCACATGAAATTAAAAGAATCAGATATCGATCTGCACGTCGACAGCACCATCTCTTTTTTTAAATGAATTTTTTATTATAAAGTCTACAAACAAAAATCTTTTAATTTTTTTTATAAGGAAAGAATTCAGGTAGGATCACATATATGATAGCATCCTGTCGGATGAGGTCTAAAAGACCTGAATCACACGAGACATCGTTCCCGAGGAACGAGCGGCAAAGGTGTGCAACCTTATCAGTCACTCTGTTCCGACAATGGGGCACATGAGAGAAGGAAACACCTCTCAGATTTTGTATCATGGTTTTAATGTAAGACATGATTAATTCAATTTCCGAGGGACAAGAATGGTTGATCTTTAGGTGATTAATGATTATGAGCGAATCTCCTTCAATATGAATCATGAGAATGTTTAATTCAAAGCATTTTAGTACCCCGTGCTTATAAGAGCTAAAGCTTCTGTCACAATTGGAGACTGAATCCCCACGAATAAATTTGCTCAACAGGACACTTTGGAGAATCAAATTAAATAGGTGTCCACCGACCCATCCAAATAAGGTAAATGTCCACCATTTTTTTAAGAAAGAAAATTGTCTTCGTCTTCCTCCCTGTGCCCCCCTCCCCCCCTCGACAGGACACTTTGCACTCGTTGTTTCCCGTTGCAAAGCCGCATCGGAGAAGAACGAAGAAGACGACTCCTATCAGAGGTCATCCTCCATCTCGCGTTAGGTTTGGTCAGATCCGACTCTCCCTTGGTCGAATCTAGATCAAAGGGTGGTTTTTTCCAGGATAATTTTTTACTACTCTTGTTTTTGTGTTGAGTCCGATTAATCATTGGTTGGTCCCTATTAGTTTATTTGGTACATGATGACAGAGTGACATTACCTATGAAGAGCGTCATGTTTTGATATTGTATCTGCAGCTTAGTTTGCTTGGCGCCGGACATGGTTCACTTGAATCATCCAACTTCCCTCGTCAAACATCCGCCTGCATTGGCTGACTAGGTGGTAGTCTAGTCTTGTTTCCTTCCTCTTGTTCGGTAACATCTGACACACCATGACAGAGTCTGACTCAAGGATCAAGTTTATATACCCCAACCTTCTGGCTAGGTCTAAACCATGCTTGACTGCCCAGAGCTCCGCCGTTAGGGGCTTGTAGATGCCGCATACAAAGCTGAAAGCATATAAGAACTCCATGTTTTCGGATTAACTACATGATCTAGTTTTCGCATTTTCAAGCTGAAAGGATACAAAGCTGAAAACGCATTTTCAAATTAGCCAAATCGAACTTAACTTAATCACAAATATAATCTAACCGAACCCAAGTATTAGGTTCAATTTTCGGTCCAAAAAAATTCATGAATTCGGCTTTGGGTTTGATCCTCTCTATTTTTTCAGACCCCGCGTTATATCGATGGGGAGGAAATCTTATCCTACCCAATGTCTTCCTCATCCCATCTTCTTCCTCTCACTCTCCCAATCTCCCCGCTTCGGTCTTCACTCCCCCCTCCTCCCCCATCCCAACTCCAGCCATCTCCACCCCATCAGAAACTCCCTCCAATCCAGCATACCTCCCCGCCAGAACCCGTTCCCAAATCCACATGGGTCGAAAACCTCCGCTCCCAATCCCGCTCCGGCCTCTTCCACGACGCCATCCGCACCTACATCCAGATGACTACCGCCGGAATCGCCCCCGACAATTTCGCCATCCCCGCCGTCCTCAAGGCTGTGGCGGGCATCCAGGACCTCGATTTGGGGAAACAGGTCCATGCCCAGGTCTTCAAATTCGGGTTCGGGTCGAACATGACCGCCGTTGATAACACCCTTGTCAACATGTATGGAAAGTGTGGGGGTATTGGGGATGTACTCAAGGTGTTCGACGGAATGCCTGACAGAGACCAGGTTTCTTGGAACTCCTTGATTTCCGCTCTGTGCCGCTCTGAGAGGTGGGAGGTCGCTCTGGATGCATTCAGAGCTATGCAAATGGAGGGTGTTGAGCCTAGCTCGTTTTCGCTTGTGAGTGTTGCCTTGGCCTGCTCGCACCTGCTGCGTGGGCGGGATGGTTTGAGGCTTGGGAAGCAGATTCATGGGTATAGTTGGAAGATGAGAGATTTGAGGACGTTTACGATCAATGCGTTGATGGCTATGTATGCCAAGTATGGGAGATTCGACTATGCGAGTGCTTTACTAGATGTCTTTGAGGATAGGGACCTGGTCACATGGAATACTATGGTGAGTTCATTCTCACAGAATGACCATTTCACGGAGGCTTTGATGCTTTTTAAGCATATGGTTGCTGAAGGAGTTGATCCTGATGGAGTGACAATCGCGAGCATTTTGCCTGCGTGCTCCCAGCTAGAGCTGTTGGAGTTAGGCAAAGAGATCCATGCTTATGTTCTTAGGCGCGATAGTTTGAGCACCAATGATTTTGTGGTCAGTTCTCTAGTGGACATGTATTGCAATTGCAAACAGGCCGAGAGTGCTCGTCTTGTTTTTGACAGTGTTATGGAGAGGGCGATTGCTCTTTGGAATGCTATGATCGCTGGTTATACTCAAAACGGGCATTACGAGAAGGCCTTGTTGCTTTTCATAGAAATGTTGGAAGTTTCGGGTCTCACACCGAACCCAACCACCATCTCGAGTATCTTGCCCACCTGTGTACATAGTGAATTCTTCTCCGGGAGGGAAGGAATTCACGGCTTTGTAGTGAAACTAGGTTTTCAGCGAGATATGTTCGTGCAAAATGCTCTTATTGATATGTACTCTAGGCTCGGAAACATAGATATTTCGAAACGTATATTTGACAGTATGGAGTTCAGGGACATGGTGTCTTGGAACACAATGATCACTGGCTACGTGGTTTGTGGGCGTCACAGCGATGCCCTTGCTATGCTTCACCGGATGCAAAGAGTCGATGAATGCATTACTGATGAAGAGGACTATAAAAACACCAAACAACGGTTGTTCCAAGCGAACAACATTACACTGATGGCGATTCTTCCAGGTTGCGCCGCACTTTCCTCCCTGGCTAAAGGGAAGGAGATCCATGCTTATGCTATTAGGAACTGTATGGCCTCAGACGTTGCGGTTGGAAGTGCGTTGGTGGATATGTACGCAAAATGCGGTTGCTTGGCTTTGTGTCGGAGAGTATTCGACCAAATTCCCAACAAGAACGTCATTACATGGAACGTAATCATCATGGCGTATGGGATGCACGGGCAAGGAGAGGAAGCATTGAATCTATTCAAATCCATGGCGACAGAAGCTGCTTGTGGCAGCAAGGTCCAGCCTAACCATGTGACGTTCATTGCCGTCTTTATGGCGTGCAGCCACTCGGGTAAGGTTGATGAAGGTCTTGGCATATTCTCTAGAATGAAAGATGAATATGGCATTGAACCGACTCCGGATCATTACGCGTGTATAGTGGACTTGCTTGGCCGAGCTGGGCGGCTGGAGGACGCATATAAACTGATCTGTGACATGCCTCCTGAACTCGACAAAACGAGTGCCTGGAGCAGCATGCTTGGTGCTTGTAAAGTCCACAAGAATGCACATCTTGGGGAGATTGTTGGTAGAAGCCTTCTTCAAGTGGAACCTCATGTGGACAGCCATTACGTCTTGCTTTCGAACATCTACTCGTCAGCTGGGCTGTGGGATAAAGCGGTGGAAGTGCGGAAAAACATGAAGGAGGTAGGAGTTAGGAAAGAACCGGGGTGCAGCTGGATCGAGTTTGGCGACAAGGTCCATAGATTCGTAGCAGCTGACGCGTCTCACGAACAAAGTGAGCGGCTGTATGGATTCCTCGAGGATTTGTCAGAGCGGATGAGGAAGGAGGGGTATGTGCCAGACACTTCCTGTGTTCTTCACAATATCGACGAGGATCAGAAAGAGAACTTGCTGTGCGGGCACAGCGAGAAACTGGCCATAGCCTTCGGCATCCTCAACACACGCCCAGGGACGACGATCCGGGTTGCCAAAAACTTGAGAGTTTGCAATGATTGCCATACAGCAACAAAGTTTATCTCCAAGATTGAGGGCAGAGAGATCATTGTAAGGGATGTTAGGAGGTTTCATCATTTCAAAGATGGCACATGTTCATGTAAAGACTATTGGTGATGAGCTAAATTAACCCGAATACCTTCATTTTGTCACTATACTTCTGTAATCTGTAAAATTGTAGTTGGCAGCAAGAAAGGATGAGGAAATTTCCCCAACTTTAATTCAATGAACGAAATTGCAACAAGCAAAAATACGAAACTCGGAGCTTTATCTGATGAATGTTCCAAATTTTGAAAACCTTCATTCCCATACATCTAATAGTGGCGACAACGATGACAAAGGCAGACAACAGAAGATATTGGTCCTTTGATCCACAAGTTTTGACAATAATGGTCGCTTGCTTCTACACAGTCATCCAACTATCCAAGTGTCCAGTAACATATGGTTTCTTCTATGCGAGACACCAAGTATGTTGGCAATGCAAGTCTCTACTTACGCTTAGAAGCACGCTTACCCTGTCCCTTCTTGGGCGGACCCTTTCCACGGCGCTTCAGCATTTCAAGTTTATTCAAACGCCTGTAGAAATATAGACAAGAGTCCAACACTTAAATTTCTAAGACTTCCATAAATGTCAAGTACAGATAGAATAAGAACATCCGGAGCAACTATCCACAACGGAACTAGACTCCATGCAACAGTAATCTCATGTTTGAAGGTAAATAAATGTTTCAACTTGGAAGCAGCAATGGAAATGTAACGGAAATGCACGCAAAAGTGAATAAATAAGTATTGCTATTTTTCTAGAGCAATAACAACCATATTCAAGAGGGCTGGGAAGTTCCAGGCAAGGAATTTTGGCTACGGGATTTCGCTATCAATTTAGCTTGTTGGAGCAACTTGTTTTACGATATCCAATAAGAATGGGGAATGGAAATGGCCAAATGAGAGTTCTATTATACCTTCAGACAATAGAAGGAAACATTTAAAAAGTAGCGAAAACTGAAAAATAGAAGTATCAAACTCAAAGGACAGATCAAATCACACAAGCCAAGAAATTTACTTAGACAACATCAACAATCTAACACTACCCAAATGATTGATTTCTCATGCAAATGTAGGGGAAAATGATCTTAGGCAGGAAAAACACTGAAATTAAAAATAAGATTTCACATCTAAATTCTCAACAAGTACATGAAAGCAAAATGAAGGCATTATCCCACATTTCCACCAAAATCAAGTGTTATGATTATGAAAGGCCAATTTCTCTTCATTCAAAGTAGTCTTCACTTCAATGTCTCTACATTCCATACAGTAATTTAATGTGAACAAATACAGCAAGTTCACAACAAACCACGTTTGGGGAACCACCAGGTCATGTATCTCGATCCTTTAGACAACACATTCCTTCTTCCAAGTCACCACAAAAACACATTCACTCGTGATTACAAACTCGTGTCATCTAAGCTACTATCACTTATATTGCATGCCTGATTGTATATGATAAACACTATTTCTCTCCACAGAATCAGCATCCAAAACCCCCACCCTACAGCAAAACCTTAGCAAGAAACATTCACATTCATCAACAAAGAATGCAAAGTTGAAAAGCTTGTGGCTCGTAAATCCAGTAACTGGACAAGTGGACAATAGGTAGCTACAATTTCCTGAGTACGGACACACCTTCAAAAGTTCATAAACCCAAAGATTTCAATTCCATGCCAGCAAGATCACCAAACAGGGACAGCTAAAGTTGTAACCATCCAACAAATCTCTACCCCAGACTCTGAATTGAATGGAAATTCAAATCAAACAAAACACATCGCACAAAAAACTTCACGATTTTCGGGCAAGCAAGAATCAACAGGTCAAAATTCGTCTCATGAGCAAATAAACAAACACCTTGTGTGCATCGATTGAATGGGAAATGGAAAGAGGGCGAAAGAGAAATTACTCGGTCTCTTCTTCGGCCATGACAAGAGGGTCGTCCTTCTTGATATCGTAGGGATACCAAGCGGCGACCTTGTCACCGATGAGCTTCTTACGGAGGAGCTTGTGGGCGGTTCTCTGGCCAGTTGGGTTAAGCACATGCCCGAATATTGAAGCCCTAGCCTCCGCCACTCCTCTCCCCACAGCCGCCGCCAGCATTGATTTCATAGATGCGCATGCGCTCATCCTCTCCCTCTCCAGTAGCGGCCGCAGAAATCTTTGGAATGGGGGGCGGTGGCGGATATGAACGGAGCAACTAGAGCTCGGCTCGAAAAAAAAAATAGAATTTTAAACTCGATTGAGAGCTTGACTCGTTCGATTAAGTTTTCATTTTATAAACAAGTCAACCTTGATAAAAAAAAAATAAGCTCGCTTAAAAATTGGGTTCAGTTCGACTCGAGCTTCTTTAACAAAACAAACGAACCAAACTTGAACATGTCAAGCTCGACTCGTTCCCTTTTACTTGCAAATTTAAGTCACAATTAGCAACTTTAACATATATGGAGGTTATGCCAGTCACATCGATGTGGATCCGCCGGTTCACCACGGTAGTTGTTTCCATGCTCCTTTCGTTTTAATTGGTATACGTTTATTTAAATATAGCTTTAATGATTGATAAAATGAATAAAAAAAACTTCACTTCTCTAATCAAAATGAATGGACTACCATTGTAGACTAGAGGATCTCTATCGCACTCACATAATTTTGTTCTTTCACCTATAAATTACAATTACTTTTTGCATAAAAGACCTGTTTTAAATCCCCCTAGGTACATGGTGTAAAGCCTCAAGTGTGACCACAATCCTAGAAGTCACATAAGTATAGGCTTGATGGGTGGCTCAATGGCAAAGAGTGAAAGGGTTAATAGGAGGTATCAGATTCGATCCCTACCTCTGTTATTTCTTTCGAGTGAAAAAAATCAAGGTTCATCTTATTTCTTAATTCTTATCATTATAAAAAAACAAAAGTAAAGAAAAATTAACTGAGACTAAATATGTCGTTGGGGCCATCAAGGAAGAAGATTGGCTGACTTCGCACAACGTTGGGGGAAATTCGAGACAATTGGGGACCCAAAAGCGAAACATGGTCTCACAATGTCTCATATGTTTGCATAGCCACGGATTCTCACCGAGTCCTATTTAACTAGATAATGGCCTGGTGGGTATTCGATGGGCGTGTATTCACTCGTTGGGGGCTTGGGGCATATACGACGACGTGGGCAGATTTCAAACACCTCGGCTCGACTCTCGAGGGTATCCACTGACCTAGATTAACAATGGCGGTGGAGGGAAAATGGGCCAACATGGTGCAGACATTTTGCCGCCTCCTTAAGTCCCGTTTGGTTACTTATTGAACCTGTTCCTCTACCGGCTGCAGATTCATTCCGTAAGCTGTTGCGAAAATTAGTAGTGTATCCAGTAAAAATTAGCAGTTTATCTATAAACCCCAAAATATATCAACAATCGTTGGTTCAACTTCTATTATAGGTTGGGGTTTTCTACATCCATAACATCCACTTGCATGATGCCATCAAAGGTGAATGTTTGTGGTATACTGACCAACCAATCTCCAACAAGTGATCAACCAAGACAATGGATGAACTCGCCGATCATCAAAGTCTAGGGATAGATTTTTTGATAAACTCATGCGAAGCAATAAAACCACAAGGAATCTCTCCTAGCTGATGACAAACCATTCGGGTTGCTTTGTTCTTGGTTTTAATCAAATTCAATCAAACATTGGCCAAAATTAAACCTACAATTTAAAGAAGAAAAGGAGCACCACATGAACACTCTTGGATTCTTTTATTGCTCCTGAAATGAAGAGGCTTCAAGCTTAAAACATAGGTGTTCAAAGGAGGTGTTGGGCCTAGGGCCCATTTGGTCCAGCCCAAATAAAAGGCCATTTCTTGGCTTTTGTTGGAAGAATTAAAGAAAGACATTTTTGCCTTTTGTCTTGTGGAGCACGAGAGAAAGAGGCAAGGGTTGCTCCTGATTGCCGCCAGCACCAAAAGAAAGGGGAGAGAGAAAGAAAAGTGAGAGGAGGGAGATTGGAGAGGAAAGGTAGGAGATTCGAGCGGGTGTTTCGTCTCTTGATCTGGTGATCCGTCTTCTTCCTTCGGCAAGTCAACAACGGGAGTTTGTTGATAGGTATTTTCTCCTCCTTGGAAATCTAATCTGATTACAAGTGTTTAGCTAGGTTTTTGGAGAGGAATCCATTCTAGATCCAGGTTGTATTTAGATTGGTGTTTGAGATCTCCATGTTTATTTGTCTCGGGCTGAGACTGGATTGTTAAACACTTGTACTGGTTTTGTTGATTAGTGGATTGGTTGCTCTGGCAGGCAGAAGGTGGGTTTTTTTATCCTCTGGTTAGAGAGGGTTTTTCCCACGTAAATCTTGTGTCGATATTTGTGCTTTTATCTGTGTTTGGGGTTGCTTGGTTGTTTGGTTTCCGGATTGAATATTATCGGTTGGTCATTGATTTGCTGGCGGATTGTTGTCGGTTCTCTTATTACCCGAATTCGCTTCCGGGTGCGGCTGGAAAGTGGTTTCTAGCCCAACAAGTGGTATCAGAGCCTTTGGTTGATCTTTGGCTGTGTTGTTTTTGGGTAATAGGAGCAGAGATGACGACAAAGACTGAGGAATTTGCGGGTACAATGATAAAGCTAACGGCTTCGAATTTCTCTATCTGGAAGACGAAGATGGAGGATGTTTTGTATTGCAAAGACCTGTTTGATCCGGTTGAGTTGGGATCGAGGAAGCCAGCTGAGACATCCGATAATGATTGGAAGAAACTGTACAGGAAGGCGGTTGGAACCATCAGAATGTGGGTGGATAATAGTGTTTATCACCACATAAGCAACGAGACAGATGCACAAGTATTGTGGAAAAAATTGGAGGAGATGTATGAAAGGAAGTCATCCCAGAGTAAAGCTTTTGTGATAAGAAAGTTGGTGAATCTCAAGTATAGAGATGGAAAGCCTATTACAGAGCATCTGAGTGAGTTTCAGGAATTGGTGAATCAGTTGAACACCATGAAGTTAGTCCTTGATGATGAGTTGCAAGCTTTGTTGCTCTTGAGCTCTTTGCCTGATAGTTGGGAGACTCTAGTGGTGTCGATTAACAACTCTGCCGTGGGTGAGGTTGTGTCCTTATCTGCAGTGAAGGATAGTCTCTACAACGAGGAGACTAGGAGGAAGGATATGGGCACGGATTCGTCACATGCTCTCGTGACAGTTTCAGGGAGCAGGTCTAGAGGGAGATCTCATACTAGGGGGAGCTTTGTTTGCTATCATTGTGGCAAGGAAGGGCACATGAAGAGGAATTGCAATGTGTGGAAGAAGAAAATGGATGAAGAGGAAAATCAGAAGGGTACAACGTCAGTTCTGCAGGACAGTGATGATGAGCAGGTTGTTCTCACATGCTTGGAGGAGCCTGATTCTTGTGTAGAGTGGATTGCTGATGGAGCTGCATCCTTCCATGCTACATCAAGGAGGAAAGTGTTTGCTTCGTACCGAGCGGGATGCTTTGGCAAAGCAAAGATGGGGAATGGAAGCTTGTCTGATATTGTTGGTGTAGGAGATGTTTGTGTGACGACAAACATGGGTTGCAGGATGACATTGACAGATGTGCGACACATACCAGATTTGCAGAAGAATCTGATCTCTCTTCAAGTCTTGGACAAAAAGGGCTATGATAACTTCTTTGGAAGTAGGAAGTGGAAACTCAGGAAAGGGTCAATGGTGATCGCTCGAGGTAATTTGAGCGGTACATTGTACAGGACTCGGATGGAAGAAATCAGGGAAGCTGTGATAGAGGTTCATGGTGATGCTTCGCTTGATTTGATGCAAGGGCTTAAAGGATGCTTGAGTGGGAAGGAGCTGCAGAATCAGAAGAGAAAGTCTCTCGTTTCTTTTGCTGATAAGAAGACCTTGAGCACTTGTGATTTGTCTGGATTGCAGACAAGATTTAGCGGAACTTCTGAGACGTCAGAAGAGGATAGCACAAGTGTGGAGTTTGCTTCAGTGGATTGTGCTGATGGGATAGCCGTGTCAGAGGGGAGTTCATCAGGTGCTATGACTGATGGCAGATCTGAGCACGTCGAGCCAGCACGGATAGAAGAAACTCCAGAGGGTCTGAGAGAGGAGGTCGTGCATTCACCAGGAGTTCTACCTCGGAGTACCGGAGAGTTACGGAGGAGGGGGAGCTAGTGGGTGATGGTGACATCTGGCGAGCATCAGTTCCGCGTCTCGGGGGTGAGACGGGACTTGGATGCAGGTGAGGCCAGGACGAGCAGGAACATCTTCCCCTTGGGCTGGAGGGGGAGATTGTTGGGCCTATGGCCCATTTGGTCCAGCCCAAATAAAAGGCCATTTCTTGGCTTTTGTTGGAAGAATTAAAGAAAGACATTTTTGCCTTTTGTCTTGTGGAGCACGAGAGCAAGAGGCAAGGGTTGCTCCTGATTGCCGCCAGCACCAAAAGAAAGGGGAGAGAGAAAGAAAAGAGAGAGGAGGGAGATTGGAGAGGAAAGGTAGGAGATTCGAGCGGGTGTTTCGTCTCTTGATCTGGTGATCCGTCTTCTTCCTTCGGCAAGTCAACAACGGGAGTTTGTTGATAGGTATTTTCTCCTCCTTGGAAATCTAATCTGATTACAAGTGTTTAGCTAGGTTTTTGGAGAGGAATCCATTCTAGATCCAGGTTGTATTTAGATTGGTGTTTGAGATCTCCATGTTTATTTGTCTCGGGCTGAGACTGGATTGTTAAACACTTGTACTGGTTTTGTTGATTAGTGGATTGGTTGCTCTGGCGGGCAGAAGGTGGGTTTTTTGATCCTCTGGTTAGAGAGGGTTTTTCCCACGTAAATCTTGTGTCGATATTTGTGCTTTTATCTGTGCTTGTGGTTGCTTGGTTGTTTGGTTTCCGGATTGAATATTATCGGTTGGTCATTGGTTTGCTGGCGGATTGTTGTTGGTTCTCTTATTACCCGAATTCGCTTCCGGGTGCGGCTGGAAAGTGGTTTCTAGCCCAATAGGAGGTTCCTTGACTGAGCTAAAGGTTGATGCTTCAAGTAAACTGTTGAACTAAAGTCATATTCAAATTCAATAACGTGACAGTTTTTCACACAAATTAATGCGTTGAGTTGACTGGACATCTAGGAATAAAGCACTATTTCGGTTCAGGCCGCAAGAGCAGTACCAAATCGAGGCAAACTCTGAATACTATGACCTTCAATAGGGGTCAAGGACCTCAAGGTCGACCAGTGAGACGATGAGGGATAAGCTTCATCGTCGAGAGAAAAACAGCTCATGTCACCAAAGGCCCCTAAAACATAACAGAGAGAAAAAAAATCTAAAAATAAAATAAGGAGTTTGGACAAAATTCATAAATGAAAATGATATTTTACCAAACATGGGATTTTGCAGCTTTCCATACCAACTTATTACAATCCAAACAGTGACCACAAGAAAGCAAACCAAGCAATTTCCTTGTAAGGAGCTTGTTTCCAAACTACACAGTATTAAATAGAGATTTTGAGGCACCCTATTCATCCAAGAACTTGGTCAGTCATGAAATTCATCCAGGAACTTCTGATGGAATGCCTTGAAGCGCGCGATAACAGCGGGAATCTTGTCTTCTTGAGGTAGAATTGTGCATCTGAAGTGCCAAGTTCCCGGGACCTTTCTCGCGAAGAAATGCAAACACAAATACTTAAATCATTGGCACTATTCCATTTAGATCAGCAACCATACATCAAGTCATTGAGTTGAAAGTACAAACCTGACCAAACCCAGATCCAGGAACGACCAAGATTCCGGTCTCATTCAGGAGGCGACGAACATAAAACGTGTCTGGAGCTGTATTTGCAGATCTTGCAGCTTCAATCGCCTTCTTGGGGAGATATACTCGCGGGAAAAGATACATTGCACCCTCTGCTTTGTTGCATGATATGCCTTGTAAGCTGTTAAATGCATCTTCTAGCATCTATTATCAATCCATAAAACACAAAGCACTCAAGTTGCTTCAATAGTTCAATCCATCCAGCTTTAGGAGTCAGGAAGTACTATAGAGTTACCTCTGCGCGTCTTGCCATGGAAGACAGAATCCCATCTCTTTCTGCAGCAAAACTTTCATAAGATGCATCTCCAACCTAATCACGGCGAAACCAATAAGTTGAGCTACATTAATAAGTGCCACATTGCAAGACCATGTGTTGAGCAAAGACTACTACCTTGGGCGGGTTTAGCGCAAGGCTTGCAAGAATTTGGCCGGAGATATTTGAGCACAAGTTCACTGAAGAAATTTTGTAGATTTGTTCCCTCACTGTAGGAGGGAAGCCACTGACTTCCATATATCCTCCTCTCTTTCCACATTCTCCATAGTATCCTGTAACCATTAATATAGAAACACCGAAATTCCAAATATGAAACTGAAAAATAACCTTCTTTAGGGAAAAAAAACATGGTAAGCATGAATACTTTTACCTTTAGAAATCGATTGAAACGAGACCAGACAGATATCCTTGTCATTGTAACCCATAGAACGCGCAATCTTCTTGAATGAATGGAATTTCTTATTAGAAATGTAAACATTTTCTTGGTACACCTGGTTATTGCAACATTATATACATGAGTTGACAGAAAGAAGTGTTTTAGGCAGAAAATTGTATGTTCAATTTGGTACAAACCTCATCTGCCAATAGAACAAGTCCTTCACATTTACAGAATTCGACGATTTGTCTCTGATTGTCCTCACTTAGAACCTAGGATGAATATAAAAAAAAGACCAATTCAGAAAACAGGTTTCTTGAATAATTTAATCAATTAAGCATTCAAGTTTTGCTTACTTGTCCAGTTGGGTTGCCAGGATTTATCACAGCCAAGGCCCTAACAGTTATCCCCTTGGACCTTGCAGCTTCTAATTGACACTCGAGTTCAGAAACTTCTAGTCCCCACCCAGTAGCCTCATCAAGGTAATATGGTACCTACAATGATAGGGAAATAATGTTTAAAATCCTCTCCGGATTCGTTAATGACACCCAGATCATGACATCAAGAAACATACAAGACTGCCACCATGAAGGGCAATTGAAGCCGAGTATAATGGGTACTGGGGAATGGGACAAAGGATCCCATCCTGCTCTGATCTTATTAGCAACTGCATCATCATGTGCACCTATCGTCGTGGGGTGAGCAAAGAAAATGTTAGTTTCAACCAAGAATCAGTAGTTATATAACTGTCAGCGATAAAGCTGATGTATCATACTCCAGGGCTCGCTCCATTAGTCAAGAAGATGTCATTTGGATTGCAAGGAAAACCATCACGAGCTTCAATTCCAGAAGCAATCGTATCACGCAAGCCCTTTACACCCTGTAAAGCAAACATCATAATGGGTCATGGTCTCATGAGGATAGTTGTTTTGGTGCAATATGTGGACAAACAATTTGCTGACATATGTCCCGTGTCCTTCAACGAGTTATTCATTTGCAGTGGATAATTATTCGGTAGCAATAGTTATTCAGTTGCAGTGAGTAGTTATTCAATTGCAGTTGATATGAAATGTAGATTGTACCAAAACTATTGTCCGCAGCTGATCTTTTCTCATAATTACTTGTCATGAACTCTAATCACAAGTGATTCAGTTAGAAAAAGAGAGCAAATGGTACCTGGCTGTGGCTATATGCCCCAGTTGCTCTTCCAGGAATTTGATCTAGGATTTGCCTTGCTCTTTCTATCGAGTCCGAACTGAACAAAGGAAGAGCAATGATCAATAAGCAGACTATATACTAGTGATAATTCTGGTAGACCAAAAGCATATATAGTAAGATAGAATAGAACATGCCTGAACAATCGCGCGGTTTCACTTTTGTCCAACAGCTTAGGATGATCAGTCAAAGCAAGCACCTAAGACATAAGAAATACCATTTTAAGGCTCCATTCAACATGGTTGGGTGGCATGGCTGTTATCAAACTCCATTCAACTAACCTCGCGGAAGAAGGTGATTGGTTGCTGCCCAAGGGATTGAGGGTTACCAAGGTTACAGTAAAGGATCTGCAACAAACCACAAGCAGTTACATATCCTTGATTCCATACATCATCAACTGATACAATTATATATGAGCTACGAACATCAATATACGAATACCTCATCGAAGGGAAGAGAACCTGGATTCTCCTTCAATTGCTCTTGCAACCTCTGGAAGACAATGTCAGTCAGTGCACTTGGAGTTGTATACATATATATATAAACATTGAGCCAGCAACGAACATAGTAGAATCAAATGCATCGACATATATACCTGAGCTATGCTCACCATCTCACCACGGACAGCGTACTCACACTTGATCACCTATCAAAAGAAAGTGCTAAGTCGCAATCGCAATCCATAATGCTTAGCTTGCTTCCAACAATGAGCACTAGTCTTTTCAAAATGAAAAGCCATTGGCTTCAAGTCGAATGACGCCCAAGCTCCACATTGGAACAAAAAATATAGGTGTGCATCTTTGTTGATCAGATGGAACAAAGATAAAATAACAACATTTGAATAAATCAATCAGATGAACACCTAGATTGGAAAATACCCATTTCTATAAATCAATGACACGATTGCTGATCGGAGACATACCATTCAAAAGCAAATGAGTGTTCAAATACCTTGGGGTTGATGTTGGCAAGAGTTACAGTCGTCAAAGCAGAATCCATCGGTAGAGGAGGTTCGGAATTGGAAAGCTTCTTAGAACTCAAGGATACAGAGGTACGAGCCTATAGAACAGATCCTGTTCAAGTAAGGTCGTGAATCGGAAAGCTTCTTGATTTGGCAAGATGATGGCCAGTTTGCTCTATGATCATCCAATTTATAGCAGATTGTTGTGTCCACTGTTTCCCCCTCTCTCTTACACTGGTTTTAGATTAAAATCAAAGTGCGCGCCTAGAATACAAAAAATATACAAATTTTTACTGTTTATTTATATACGACTATGTTTTTTTTTGTTGTTTGACCAAAAAATGACATCACTAATCACTCTCAAGTTTACAAATAATGACATCATTAATCACTCGATCTCTTGCTCTTCTCTTACCTCTATCACCATTCACCGAATGTATGAATGGTAATACCTCTCCTGTATAATTCTGTTTTTAAGCATTTGAAGAACAGATTTAGGATCTTAGAAATATCTCTTTAGCAAGACTTGTAGGAAATAGCAATTCGTCTTCAAATTTTCTAAAAGATGCCTACCTATAGTGTAGACCTGTCAAAACTCAACCCGACTCGTACAACTGGTTTTTTTTTATGACGTGGAGGTTCCGAGGTTGTCGACTAATCCCCACGGGTCCGAGTCCTAGCCTGCAAAGGACGCGAACCGGGTAAGCCAGACGGCAAGCCACCATGCAAGCTCACCCAAGCCAATGAAGGCTTGAGCACCCACTAATTACACAAAGGTGTAAATAATGAGACTCGTACGACCGGTTAATTTAGGGTCAAAACCCCTTTTTTTTACCTGGGAATTTTTTTTACCCAAATCCAAATTACCCGGCAATTTTCCGGGTCATCTGGGTTTAGACCCGGTAACCCGATTGACCCAGTAATTTTGACCCGGTGACCCGATTGATTTATAATTATATATGCTTAAATTTTTTATGGAGATTCCAATTTATTACATTTTATAATTACAATCACTTGATTTTTCATTTTCAATTCAACTTTTACATTTATTTGTATTTGATTTTTTTTATTTTTCATCACATTTTTTAAGAAGATAAAAACTCTAAAAAATATTAAAACAATTTTATGCTTATTACTAATTGCATGAAAATATTTTAAAATTTTGATATTTTATATATTTTTAAATTTTATTAAAAATTACAAGAAATAATAAAAATAAAATATTTTAGATCATATATAGTATATAATTACAATCACTAGAACTTATGAAACACGTCTTTAATTTTAGCATTTTAAAATTATCACAAAATTACTATATCATGATTTTGTTAATTTAAAAAAGAAAAAATTGACAAACCCGAAATCGACCCGATTTGACCCAAAATCGGGTCAAACCCGAGTTCAAGTCAATCCGGATCTACCCGGGTACCATTTTACCCAAAACTTGAAATGACCCGACCCGAATGACCTGATTGACAGGTCTACTATAGTGTACACATGATATTGAGTTATTGACGAGTTAGTGAAAAAAAAACATTTTGAGGTTTTAACTCCTAAAACCCCACATGTCGATCTCTCTCTTAATTCTCAACCTCTATACTCTCTCTTACTCTTGATCCCTTACTCCCATAGTCCTCTAACTCGCGACCTAACTCCCATTGTTAACGCCTATACTATTAATTAAAGTTTATTTGTTTATATATGTTATGAATTAAACTTTATTATTTTATATACGTATTGAATATGACCTAGGATTAAAAATACATCTCAAAATAGTAAATCCGCCTAGATCCCGCACAATCCGCCTAGACCCTTGACCTTATCTAGCCGTCGAGCATCAGCCAAGCGTTTTTTGGAACATTGATCATACTTAACATCATACAATTTGGAAAAAGATCGAACCGTCTAACCAAGAGTTGAGCCAATAACTCAATATCATACTTTCCGTGGAGATTATGAGTTTATCACAGAACTTATCAGTTAATCCTCCACATGCCTGAACATTAGTCTCTAAAGAACTCAAAAGCCTCATTAGTCTACAAAGTACTCGAACGGAAAACCAAGCGTCGAGAAAACCAAGCGACAAACTGCCAAATAGGCTCACCTAAACAATAAAAGCTTGGACACCCACTTCTCACAAATTATATGGTGAAGGGGCAGGATAGCTCAAACATAAACCATGATAGACCTCTCAGTAGTTAAGAACCACGACTCCGCTCAAGATTAAGGCTCCATTTAGCAACAATAAGTAGTTTTTCGAAGCTTATGGTTTTAATATCATATAGTTTTAAATGAAATAAACTGTAAACATAAGATTTTAGTTTATTTAGCTTTTGGAATCATAACTTTCCAACAGTTACTCATCCAAGCTTTTCGGAGATTTTGATTTTTTATTCACAAGTTTTCATACGCTACTCTATCAACTACATTTTTCAAACACCATACTAGCTTATTAATATATATTTAACACAAATAATCCATCACTTTTAGCTGCCCTATCATCTTCAACTATTCTATCAGCTACCTTCTTTGCCAAACAATCCCTATAAGCTCAATCAACTTATAGGTTTCCATTCATGTCAATTGAAAAAAAAAACGGCCACCGCCAATATTAAGAGAACAAAAGATCAACACAACGGGATAGCGATCATGTGAATGCTTGGGAAGTTTCAATCTTTAACAACTTAACCCAAATCTATACACTTCTATGGCCTCCAAGGTAGGCCAGACGTTTCTTGAGTGCTTTTTACATCGGCGAAGGCAGCTCCAACAGACTACTTCCTCTATTCACTGCTGTCTCGTAGCCTTTTTGCTGCAATGCATCATGGTTTTAGCAGTCCGAACAAGTCCACATATTGTTCCTTCATAGATGGCTTCACACAGAGCATTCATTCTCGCAAATACTGAGAACATGAACAAAGTATCTATATTGAGGGCGCGAAACTTGACAGCTCCCAAGAAACTATGGGGGTCGTCCTTTTCCTTTAGCTACGTTCCATACCTCACAGATAATAATATCACAGATTCAGCTCATTCAAGTAGCAAAAGAAGACCATGAACGATCATCCCATAACTAACTGATTCAGCTCAGACATGAATTGCCATTTTCATAAGTATGCAGGCCTGATGTCCGATGATTTGATCTCGACAAATTCGTGCTGGATATAGCTCCATCCAGACAGACATCAACCATAACAGATCACTCAAACAGCAGTTAAGAACCGCAGCTCCACATAACATTAAATCCAAATCCTAAGCTCAATCAATTTGTAGGTTTCTACACTGTCAATCAATCAGTGATCACAAAAGATGAGCATCTGATCAAACAACACCGAGATCATCAACCTACCTAACAAATCATGTAGGAAAATCAATGGAAACCATAGAACTAAAGCCAAAAAGGTGCATCAAATTGAGAAGGTAACAGCAATTTTACATATCTAATCTTCCCATTGGGAAATGATCTCATCAAGCAGCTTCAAAGCCCTCTGAAAACCATCACCTCCATCTACAGCAACACACTCCAACAAGGCCTCATCCAAAGCCCTAGCCTCTCTCACCATCGCCACCCTCAGCAAGCCTCTGTAAACCACCGCCCTCAGCTCCGGTTCAGGGCCGAACCCGGTCCGAAGCATCTCCCTCAAAGCTTTCAAGCCCTCCAGACCGGCGCGGCAATTGAACAGGCCGGAAACCAAAACCCTAAAGACCTCGCCGTCGGGAGGGGATACGGAGTCGGGGCGGAGCATCCAATTGAGGAGCTTGAGCGCCTCCTTGGGCCTCTGCTTGCTCAGGTAGGAATCGATTAGGGCTAGGGTGACGGGCGGGAGGGAGGATTGGGTGGCGGGGTTGTGGCGGAGGCGGTTGATTAGGGCCATGGAGTCGGCCATGGAAGGGTGGGAGGTGAGGTGGTCGATGAGGACGGAGAAGGAAGGAAGGAGATTGGGGGAAGTGGCGGGGAGGACGGCGGCGAGGAGGCGGATTGCGTCGGGGAGGTGGTTGGAGCGGCAGAGGCGCGGGAGAAGAAGGTTGGCTTGGGAGAGGAGGTGATCTGTTGACGGTATGGGGAGGGGGGCGGCATTGGCGGCGGCCGCGGCGGTGGAGAAGAGGCGGAGAGAAGGTGGCTTGGAGGACGGGAGGAGGAAGAGTGAGCGGAGGCGGAAGAGGTGGCTCATGTCTGACGACAAATCAAAACTTCCAACGATAAAATGAAAATTACTTGGGATGGCTTTTTCCTTTTTTGCTACTCCCTCCATTCTTTTATATTTGACATTTCACTATTCAAGCACGTTTTTTAAGGTACTAAAAACACTATAAAATATTTATTTATTTTAATAATTTTTTTAATAATTTCATACTTATTAGTAATAAATATAATATTATTAAAAAAAATTGAATAAAAAATTAATATTTTATATAATTTTTACCTTTCTAGAAAAACGTGCAACTTTAAAAATGACAAACATTAAGAAATGGAGGGAGTATATTTTTTTATCGGGATTCGGGATGTTATTCACACGATGAGTTTTCGCCAAATGCACGACGAGAGTATACAGACACTAGCTTCCATAGACATTGGATTGGAGGCTCCCACCTAGTCAGTTGTGCTGTTGTGAAGTCGGCAAAGGGACGGTGGCTGGTTTGATGACTCCGACAAGAGGAGTCGATAACGCGGTCGTTTATTTGGCGAGATATTGGTCGTGTCAATAACAATCCTTTTTATTAAACGGTTGCTCCATAGTTGATTTTTTTTACCTCTTAATTATTAGGGTCGTGTGATAAATGAAATTCTAAAAACATACCTACAATGATAACATCGGATCAAATATTCTACATTTTTTAATTTATACTACCTCCGATCCAAAATAAGTGTCATTTTAGACTTTTGAATTTGATTCAAAATAAGTGTCGTTTTATGTTTTCTAGACAATTTAATAGATTGGTTAATGAAAATTGTTATTGGAAGTTGTATTTGTTGATTACTTTTTCTTTCAATCTCTCCACTTATTGGTTGAAAAAATTGGTTAACATTTAATAAATGATAAGATTTAGAAAAAATGTATAAAACAATGATAATTAATACTTTACTTAAAAATTGTGTCAATAGCTAAAATGACACTTATTTTGGATCGGATGGAGTATTACAATAGGTGAGAGAGCATTTAATACTCCTAAAAACTCTAAATACATCTATAAAAACTCTTTATATAGAGTATAAATGTTAATAGCAAACAATTACAATAGTAATTTACTTCCTAAGAACTCAATTGGTCTAACATCCCCTCAAGCTTGGTTATACAAATCATCCATACCAATTTTGGATGAGCCATTGAAATTCGATAGGATATATGAAATCCTTTGGTGATAAGATTAGAAAACTGGAATTCAGAAGAAACATCAAAGATTCGTATGATTCTAACATCAATTTTCTCCTTAATGCGATGTATATCAATCTCCAAATGTTTTATTTTGTCATTTTAAACATCATGAGCTATACTTGTAGCATATTTATTATCACAATACATCTTCATTTAATCTTACCACTCAACTCTCAAATCATTCAAAATAATTCTCATCCACAACAATTCACAAATATCATGAGCAACTACATAAAATTTAGCTTCTGCACTAGACATTGCAATAACTCCTTGTTTCTTACTTCTAAAAAAAATCCACCAAGATTCACACAATAGCTTATAATAGATCATCTAGTTAAAACATCTCCAGTATAGTCAACATTCTTGAAAGTTTCAAGCATAAGCTTGTCACTTTTGATGAATAAAATCCTTACCTTGAGTGTATTCAAGATATCTTAGTGTCCTATAAGTTGCCTATAAGTGAGGTTCTCTAGGATCTTGCATGAATTGACCGATGATGCTTATAGAAAAGGCAATGTCTAATCGAGTGTGAACAAGATATATCATCTTTCCACACAATTTTTGGTATAATCGCTTATCAATTGCTGGTTCAGTTTTAGCCTTACTAATCTTTTTATTGTAGTTATGAGTGGAAATTGGTTTACAATCCATCATCCCGACCTCTTGAAGGACATCTTGATATATTTTTATGGGAGATCAATATACCATATTTGGGTCAAGCAACTTCAATTCCTAAGGAACTTGTTCAACATAATCATTTTCAGTCATAATATCATCCACAAACACAAAAAGGACACTTATCCCTTGGTGTTGAAGTGCCTTACAAACAAAGTATGGTCTCGTTAACTATAACGATACTCAGTAGTCTTCTTCACTCCTCGAAACCTATCAAACCATGCATGGGAAGTCTATTTGACGCCATACAACACTATATTCAATTTGTAAACTTGGCTAGCAGAGAATGGTGAAAAACCTGGAGGGAAACGTGTAAAACATTTTTTACATCAAATGTGTAAAACACCCAATCAAGATGAGCAGCAATAAATATAAGAAGGTAAACACTTGTTGTTTTTGCAACCAGAGCAAATGTCTTTGGATAATCCAAGCCATAGAATTATGCAAAACCACAAGCCACTAGACACACTTTATATATAACGATAGATTGAGAGAGTCATCAAGATGATTTTATACAATATTGTTTTTTTTCAAACCATGTAAGGTTTTAGGGGTGATTCAACCACGGTTGTACCACCACCTAAGAGCGTCTTTTCGGACGAGAGCTTGAACCTCTTAGTTTACTCTCTAATCAGGAACGTCGTAGCATAGTCCCATATGTGTCACTTCATTTGCAACCATGTTGCCTTCCCTGAATATGTGGGACACTGGAACCTCCTCAAAGGAGCAAAGAAGAAGAAGAGAATCTGAAATAGGAATTTTTATTTCCCATGGGCTCGTCCAAACTTCGTTGATTGCATTGATAATCGCTAGGCAATCTCCTTCCACCTCAAGTTTCCTTATTCCACTTTTCCGAGCTTCCATAAGGCCACTCTGAAGTCCGATGGTCTCGGCTTGCAACGCAGATACCATCCCGCAACTTTTGGCTTCGTAGGAAATCATCCTCCCTTCTTCATCACGGATCACATAACCTGTAGCAACATGCCCAAAAGGAATCTCAATACCATCAAAATTGAGTTTCATAAACCCTCGTTTGGGTTTACCCCATTGTATTAATTTTTTGGGCGGGGATTATTTTTTTGTTTAGTTGGTCTGGTTTCTGCATCCTCATTCTCTACGTCCATCTTGTGGCCCTTTTCCAGTTTGTCATATGTTTCCTGATCGCTACTATCAATTCGTCTATTGTTTTTATCTGTTGATTTTCGAATATAATCTTATTTCTCTTTGTCTAGATACTCCACAATGTAAATGCTAGGGTTGCTTTCTGTTTTGTCGCTATTTGTTTTAATATTTCTGTGATGACGTTCTTAATATTTTTATTGCTCTCATCAATGTTTCGATGAGTCTCTCTATACTTGTATCCATTTTCCCTATGATCCTTAATGTTAATGGGCATTCCGTCAGGAGATGTATCACATCTTCATCCAGGCTGTTGCATAGTACACATTCCATGGGGGTGTCTGTTCCCTTATTCTTGAGTCTTATTTTAGTCAGAAGGTCATCCAGCGTAATTTTCCATAGGAAATTTTTATTTTCAGTGAGCAGTCAACTTCTCAAATCCATTTGAAAGTCTATTTCATTACTATTGGTCTTCGTAATGTACTCCATCGTACTAGATGTTGTAAACCATTTGAAGAGGTCTATTTCACGTGTTGGAATTGGATATTAGTTATTTTCTCTACAATATCCGTTGGCATTATATCTTGCAGTCTTTCCACATTCCATGTCTTGTTTGGTTTTATGTAATTTTCCACTTTTCCTTGTTCGTTTAGTTGGTTTTGTAGTCGAAGATCCGGCAGTTGTTTGTCGTCATCTAGCCACTTGTCATTTCAAAATCTTATGTAGTACGGAGTATTGATTTTTCGTTCCCAATCTGCCAAACAAACTCTGAGTAGAATCTATTTAATACTTTAAATTAGAAGACTTTGATGATGTGTCATCTTCTCCTTGATTTTAGTTAATTCAACCAATCCCCTATTTTCTAATTTTTTATTTTTTCATCTCTCATATATTTAATTATTATTTCCTTTAATTATTATTTTTATTCTTACCTTTATCTTTTTAAATCAATCATGTTCTTTCTTTTATTTCCAACATAGTTGTTAACAATCTATATAATACTTTAAATTAGAAGACTTTGATGATGTGTCATCTTCTCCTTGATTTTAGTTAATTCAACCAGTCCTCTATTTTCTAATTTTTTATTTTTTCATCTCTCATATATTTAATTATTATTTCCTTTAATTATTATTTTTATTCTTACCTTTATCTTTTTAAATCAATCATGTTCTTTCTTTTATGGGGTTCTTTTATTTCCAACATATTTGTTAACAATTGAGCTTAATTCAAAACATTAAAGTCAATTTAATATAGCTACTGGGCTTAACTCAAATTTATTTCCTTCAATTATTTTTTTATTTCCAACCAATCCCCTTCAATTATTTTTTTTATTTCCTTCAATTGGGCTTGATTTTAGTTAATTCAACCAATCCCCTATTTTCTAATTTTTTATTTTTTCATCTCTCCTGTATTTAATTATTATTTCCTTTAATTATTATTTTTATTCTTCCCTTTATCTTTTTAAATCAATCATGTTATTTCTTTTATTTCCAACATATTTGTTAACAATTGGGCTCAATTCAAAACATTAAATTCAATTTAATATAGCTATTGGGTTTAACTCAAATTTATTTCCTTCAATTATTTTTTTCTCCTTCTTTTTATCTTTTTAAACCAATTACATTTTTTCTTTTATTTTTATCACATTTACTATATATATATATTCTTAAAATAAAAGAGTTTTAGCCTATATGATATACCTACTTTTTTATCTCTTTAAATCAATCTATTTTTTCCTTTAATTTTTCTTCTTCTTCCCTTTAAACCAATCAGATTTCTTTTTTATTTTTAATATATTTACTAACTATTAGGCTTAATTCAAAACATTAAATTTAATATAATCTAATGCTTACTATTAATCTACATGTAAATATTTATATATTATAAATATCTAATCTATATATACTACTTAGTATATAAGTCTTTCTGATGATATGGCATAACCAATATCATTTTAGATATCTGTTATAACACATCACATTTAAACAAAGTTACAATGATATTATTATTTTTACTAAGTGATTTAAACATCCATATTTATGTATTATACTTTTACATGATATTTTTTTTAAATAATTTTTTGAGATATTTATAAGATACATTTATGGTAAAGATTTTAATGAATTTTATCTTAACTTTTATTAATATTTTATAATATTATTTTTATATTATCAAGATTTTAGTTAAAAAAATCGCGCCATGGCACGGGAATTATACTATTTATCCTTTAATTCTATTAGTTTTTCCCATTGTCACGAGGTATTTTTCTTTTTTCTTATAGTCCCATATTTCATCTTCTTTCATGTCCTTTTCTTTTATTATTCTAACCCATTGGTTATGATGTTCTACTAAAATTTTCCACATTAACTTCAATTACAGTGCTTTGTTCGTATCTTTTGTCTTGTGGAGTCCCATTCTCCCTGCCTTTTTTGGTTTGCATATTCTGTCTCATCCTATTAGTGGTTTGTATGTGTGATCCTTGTTTCAGAAAAAACATCTGTTAAGTTTTTCTAGTTCGTTGTGCACATTTGCTGGGAGAATGAAATTTTGCATGACATAATTTGATTTTGTCAATAAGTTTGCTTTTATTAATATTCTTCTTTCATGTTGGCTCAATGTGTTCGCTTTCCATTTCCATTTTGTCATTATGCTTTCGTTTTTCCAAGTACATCTTCAAAGGTATCTTTGTTTACTCTCTCATTTATGATAGGGCAGCCTAGGTATTTCTCTAGTGCCACTTGGTTCATAATGTGTAGTATACTTTGGATGCTTTGTTTTTGGTTATTTGAAACCCCTTTCGTCACTTGAAATGCTAATTTCTAAAAATTTACCTTTTGTCCCAAAATGTCACAGTATTCACCAATCACCTTTTTCACTTTTGCACATGATTCATGGGATGCTTTGGTGAAAATCATGATGACGTCTGCGAATGAAAGGATAGGTATTCGTGTTCCATTTCTGGACATCTTAAAACCGATCGAGTTTGTTTCCTTGTCGCATTGTTTTTGTAGTTTGCTTGCTAGGATCTCAGCGCCTATAATGAAAAGGTAGGGTGATAATGGGTCGCCTTATGTTTGCCCTCTTTGAGGTCGAAAGGTCTATGTGGGCTCACCGTTGACCAATACCGATAACGATATTGTTTACCTTGTATATTGTAGAGCATAGGCTGATTGATCTATAATTGTTTGTTGTTTATGGGTTGTCATATTTTGGAATTAGAGTAATAAATGGCTGCTTTATTTGTCGTAGCATTTTCCCAAAAGTAAAAAATTCTTTGATTGCTTTTATAATCGATGGTCCGACTATATCCAGTAATTTCTATAGAATTTTGTCGTCATTCAATCTGGTCCGGGGATTAGTCTTTTTCTATGGCAAAGTTTGCGGTTTTTATTGTCACCAAGACCACTCCTTCACTTAAACCTTAAAATATTTATTTCCGTCACTAAACAGGTGTATGTGGGATAAAACAACTTTGTTAACAATGATCAATAATCAACGTTAGCCGACTAACATTTAACCAATTTTATAGAGTTCGTAGTTGTTAAAAAATGCAGAGACCATATACACCGTAAATTATCGTCCTTTTAGACGTTCTTTAACGTTGAATTAGACGTTGAACATCGTTAGATTGAACGTTATTCAATTGAAAAATTGTAGGCGTTGCTCGATAGTAGGTGGATAATCGGATCGGGTCGAACTAGCAACATTGGATCAGACGTTGCTACTACGGATCAAGTAGGATACAAAATATTTAGGGGGGAGTTTGTAATAAGGCACTTTGGACGTTGTTGTGTGTTTTTTAAATAAAATATTTATCTCAGCAACGTCAGATCTGACGTTATAAAATTAGTTCAACAACGTTCAATCCAATGTTGTACAACATCCATTTTGACGTTAATTAACGACAAATTACGAAACTGATTTACAGTGTATATAATAACTAGCCAACTAGGTGCACTTCCCCATATAACTAGGTGCACTTATATGTTATCAACATTGACAAGGACAAGTGAAACTTGATCAAAGTGTGACCTTTGCACTTCCCCATATAACTAGGTGCACTTATATGTCAAGTGAAGTGCCCATATCTTTGCACAGAGAAAGAGTGGAGAGGTGGACCATAGACAACAACTACGAGAAAATGCAACACAATAAATAAAACTGGCGTTTGGTTTCGAAACCAGGAGTAAACAATGGTGTTCAGAGAATTTTTGTCCCCCTACCTCTTTTTCGCAACAAGAGGGCACATCAAATACAGCCCGGGTTTGAAAATTATTAAATGGGGTCTTCCCTCAAAATACCATATTACCAATCCAAAACTTTTAGCAGCTAGCGTAAAATGTTTAGCTTGAATTGAAGGTCTTGCTTGCTATTGACCTACGCATCGACCACTTCAATGAGGGATGGCTCGTAGTCGCACGGAGCCTCTAATCCATGAAGGTTTATCACGGTTGAAGCTACGTTGGCAAGGCCACCGGTAGGAAGATCTTTGCGGAATCTAACGCCAGGTGCAAGACCAGGGCCACCGATTGCAATGGGGACCTGCAAGTCACAATTTTAAGTGTTGGCTTAAAAAAAGAGAGGAATTTCACAATAAACGAGAGACTTGGTAATCGAGGTAAAGAGATGCTAACCGGCTGTAGGGTGTGAGATGTTAGAATTTGGAGCTCGCCATTTTTGTCCAACAGTGGCTTCCCCTTCTTGTCTCTCTTGACCATGTCTTCAGCATTTCCATGGTCAGCAGTGACGACGTAAATGCCTCCAACTTGCTCAATTGCATCAATGATCATCTGCAGCAATGGACTTGTCAGATTATTTCACACACACAAAAAAAAAAACATTTCATCAATCCTAGAATCAATACGGTGACTGGACTGGTATAACCCAACGACACAAATGATACCAACCCAACGACACAAATGATACCAACCCAACGACACAAATGATACCAACCCAACAAGAGGAGAGTAGCGAATCAAGATGTAGTGTATTGCAGCTACATTACAAGGCAGAATCAACGGAGGGGGAATCATCTTAAAAATAGAACATTCTTTCTGATAATGAATATAGTAATTTAGCATTTGATTTATAAGGGTTCCCCAACCCCACCCCACCCCCCCCCCCCCCCAAAAAAAAAAAAAATACAAAATGAGAAGCTTGAGCAGTTATTCATGGGGTGGGGTTTGAGTAAAAATATCAAATACCATAAATTATTCATGGTGGGATTTGAGTAAAAAAAAATCAAGCAGAATTTCTAGAAAAACTCCCATAAATTACAGAATTTTATTTTAAAAAGTCATCACTTCCATAATAATTTTTGTGAAAAAAACCATGAAATTTCTCATCAACATGCACGAAAGAGAGGTGGTTTTGAAATAAATGAGAAGCTTGAGCAGCTTCTGAAAGAAGGATAAAAAAATGTGGTGCCATGGAATACTGCTTAAATTATGGGTGGTATCTTGAAATATCCCCTTTGTTAAACTTGTTCGTCACTGGCAAAATTACCTATAAACTAGGTGTTATAGTTCACACAGAAATGTGAAAATGGAAAATACAGAGTTAATGGGTATTATCAGGTGCTACATTCAAGCTCTAAGCAAGCTAAATAAGTACAAGAACAAAAGAAAGGTAGCTTACCTTGACAGCTTCATCAGCAGCTTTGCAAGCTACAACTGTGGCCTCAATGTCTCCTGTATGTCCCACCATATCTCCATTTGGTATGTTGACACGAACCTGAAAAAAATAAAAATTTCACGCATCAACAAAAACAGCTACAATTTCCTGGAAATAGTATGTAATGACTACAGTATACCATGAAATATCACCTGGTGGAATTTGCCACTAAGGATTACATCCCTAGCCTTCTCACCAATTTCTAAAGCCTTCATCTTGGGTTGGACATTGAAACTGATACCGCTATCACTAGGGATTTCAACATATTCTTCCATTTCAGGATTGAAGTACCCTGATCGGTTACCATTCCAGAAGAAGGTAACATGACCGAATTTGACAGTTTCACTGCAATAAATGTAAATGGGGGTTAAAGGAATGCAAAAAAGAGGGCATACAAGGAACTGAATAATCCTAGATGGGGGTTAAAGGAATGTAAAAAAGAGGAACAGCATAATTAACTTCCAGGTTTAGCTACTCGTGCATTTTCACAAGTAACTGGTGTTTCTGCAACTATACAAAACATGATCTAGCTGATAAATGTTTATTTTAACCAATGTGCTCACAGGGATTGACATCAAAATAATATTTAAAGTATATCAGAGACTGAACACTACCTGCAAGCAAAAGTACGAACTCCATTGTGCACTAAATATTCCCCAGAGGTCTTTTCAATTTCTGGAGGGGAGACGAGGTATTTACTGGGAAGCTTCAATTCACCATCATATTGGAGCATTCCAGCGTATCGGATCTTAGGGACGCGAACCCTATCAAAATTATCAAAATTCTCATACTCGAGTGCCTTGGCAAGCATAGTCATACGATCTGCACGGAAGTTGAATGTCACCACAGCATCCCCATCTACTATAGGGCCAACAGGTTTCCCATTTTCATCAACACAAACAAACGGTTTTAAGTACTGGTCATTGGCACCCGGTTCCTGCCTCAGTGTCTTGACAGCTTCCACGGCATTAGTAAATTTATATGGAGCTTCGCCAAGAACTTGAGCATCCCATCCACGTTTGACAACCTCCCAGTCATTCTGCAAAAGAGAGGGAGGTTGCAGAATTAAAGCTCAAGATCATAACAGTTGACAGTAAATGTGATAATGAAATAACAATTACAATATATACAAGTAAAGTAACCAAGAAAACCAAAAAAATATACAAACACCTCCAACATCTACTCTTAATAAAACAAGTAGGCAGTGTTGAACATAAGACAATGAAAATCCAACTACCCAGTACAAACAATATCCAATCTTATCAAATGCCAAGGAATGTACCTCATAACGATCCATTGTAACATACATACGACCACCGCCTGAAGCAACTCTAGCATCAACACCTTGTTCGCGCAGCTTAGCTAGATCATTCTCGAGGGTTTCAACAAACCCCACACTTGAACCATCCAATACATCACGCCCATCTGTGAGGAAATGAACACGGATTCTCTTGGCACCATGCTCAGCTGCACCCTTGAGCAACAGCTGTTGATGTGGCAATTAACAATTTCATTAATGAAGGTATTCTTAATCACCCATAACAGGACCTAAAGCAAGAAAGCCTCCAGCAATACATACCTGGACCTGATCAAGCCTAGAGTGCACACCTCCATCACTCAATAGACCAATAAGGTGTAGAGTACCAGTCTCAAAAGACTCCTTGATGTACTTAAAGCCTTCATCCTCATAGAGTTTTCCAGAAGCAAGCGCTTTGTCAACAAGCTTGGCACTGTACCAAAAATAAATAAACATTGAAGTCAGAATACCTTCCAACATGTCATCAAGGCCTTATTTGACTCATGCAGAATACTCTGTACCTAGCCAATAGACAGTGTGTAATGTGACATAAGATAAGAAGCACTAAAATGATTGTTGATGCAAGCAAAATCACCAAACAAATTGGTGAAATAAATCATCAATGATTGCATGACTTACAACATTGAGACGTCTAAGTAATTTTGGAAAATGAAAGAACAGAAAGAAGAACAATGAGAATAAAAATATTCGATGTCTGAAATCCAACTACCATGTAAAGCTCAGACACATAATAGAATAAAATGCAAGCCTTTACCCAAACACAAATCAAGAGTTTTTTCATTTTACAAATGAAAATGAGTTGGGTTATCTTTTACAAAATTGCATGTTCCATGTACTAGAGGTTAGTTTTTGCAAATCAGCCTATTAAAAAGGTTAGTTTTGCAAACACCCCAATCAAGAAATGCATACAGATTGTCTTTCATTTTATCATATGAACACTAAAACACAATAAATCGTCTGCAGTAGAGTATAAATTTTAGGAAACAGCGGTACCCTTGAGCGAATATTCGACCAGCCCCAAGAGCATTGTGACCAACTTCACTGTTGCCCATGTCATCTTCAGAAGGTAGTCCCACAGCAGTACCATGAGCCCTGATCAGCCTCCACTTTTCAGGGGCCCCCTACAAAATTATACATAAACACTCACACGGTTAGAAGCGCTGGCATTGAACGTTGAGGCAAGACCCTCCATACACATATAATCAAGATAAGACAGGAAAGCCAATAAAGTAATTACAATAAACCAATCATGAGTTCAATCTGATAAAGAGGCTTAAGAAAATTAAGATATCAAACTTTACGCATGGTGAAAACTGAGGAGAATAATTGGTTTAATTCACATCTATTCAAACAAGTCTATATTTGTAATTTACAATCTAATATCACATGACCAAGTATTGTACATAAAAGAACAGAGTGTCTTCTGATTCTTGTATTTAAAGCCAAAACCATAGCTACTCCGAAAAATTGAGATAACACATAAGTAATCTGAGTCATCTAACAACTGAAATCATAAAGCTGTCATATCAATGATATCAGAGATGTCCACACATTTTCCATACAAGCTGAGAAAGTGGAAAAGGTACTTCAAGAATGCAAAGAATCTATGTCGGACGGGGAAAAAATCTTCAATTTTGACACAAGGTACTTCAATTCTGGGACAGAGGACTTGTACTTCTTATACCACTTAGATCGAGTAAGTCCATTAAGGTACTTATTAGATCGAATAGGTATAACTATCGAAACTCAAAGCATCAAAGGCTTCTAAGAACTCCCGGTTCATACTGGAATTATTTTTTAATTAATGAAGTCGAAACTACAACGAGAAATATCCCTAAATATAAGCAAGAACAAATTAAACAAGACACATCCCGTAAAAAATGCAAGTAAAAAATCTTAAAAAATATCTATTGTGTCTCGGTTCTCGGATCCAAACTCTCAGATCTACCAACACACAAAACCAGCAACAATTAGATGCAATCAACAATAATCAGATCTAGCAAAAAAAAAAAGCAATCAATTCAGCCGAAATCAAATGGATTTGAAAGAGACAAACCTGCTTAAGAGAATCCATGGTTTTGGTACCGGCTTTGTGGATGCAGTTGTAGTCATCAGCGGTGGCCTCACCCCAGCCATCCAAAACGATCATAGCAATAGTCTTCCCCTTGGGGAGCTTGGGGTGATCGGGCAACTTCCATGAGAACTCGGAGCTCCCCATAATATTCCTCTGACAAAAACAGAAGCAAAAACAAGATCTAAAAATCCACAAATTGAAATCGAAATAAGAAACAACAACGAATAAATCAAGCAGGCCATCTTCCTCTGGTCAACACTTCCCGCAGGAATCCGGAAGACAGTGATGAATTCAAAGCTGAGGGCGGAGAAACAGAGGGAGAGTAAATGGAGTCTAACCTAACTGTGGATGCGGTTCCGATGGGGAGAGAGACTGAGGAGTTGGTGAGGGCGCGTGCGATATCGAGGGGGTTCCTTCACATACTTATACTGCGGGCTGCTTCTGCCTTTCTTGGGCCTCAGGCTTTTTAAATTTCATTTCTATTTTATTTAATTTATTCGTCGAATATTCGTTTTCTCAAGGGGGAAAAAGGCAGAAAATATAAATGATAAAATATATACATTTTGATATAAATTATGCTCAATGGACTCGATGGTTGTTGTTTAGTATCTCCTTTACATGCAAAATCTTTTACTACTTTTTAATAAAGTATGGGTTATTTTTAATAGCTGTTTAAAAAAATTTTAATCATATTTATTTAGAGATGGATATATATAAAATATATATTTAATTGGTGAAATAAAATATATGTGCATTTTTTAACTCAATTGGAGTAAGTTTAATACTCCAATTCTATTTATCAATAGTGACTCACATCAAAATGAATTGATATCATTAAATGTAAGAGTAGGAATCTTTTGTTTTTAAACGGAAATAATTTGGCTAAGTGGGGTACCACTCTAGCTAAGAACATACCTACGGATGAAATCAGTGAGCTTGAAATCCCCTTCTTTTTACAAAAACTTTATTAAGGTATTATAATTTCGAATTTTAATAAATCCTTGCTAGTAGTATAAAAAAATAAAAGTGAATTTGTTATTGATAGACTAGATTGGGAAATGTAATTTTTGCTAATAAACCCAAAAAAAAAGGAAAATAGAGTGTTGAGTTTGAGATTTTGAGATGAAGATGCGATTGTTTAAGAAGGTGTTTGGTGTGGGGGGAGTGTTTGACACTTTGGTGTCAAAAGCATCATCCACCTAATACCTAAATAAATTAGATCTCATTCAATACAGTAATATTTCAGTTTCCTTTTTCCCTTATTACACAATACGGAGTATTACTTTGAATGAGATCATAAGTTCATAGGTGTGAAATATAGGTGTTGTTAGATATACCGTAAATTTGAATTACGATAGTGCACGTTCGAATTGACGTGGAGTTACGTTTGAATCAACGTGAAAGTAGACACCGGAAATCGAAATTGAATTATAGTTTAAGGCACCACGTTCATATCAATGTGCACCATGTTCATATCGACGTGGAACGTGGTGCTCTGAACTCTGATTCTCGTTCACCATATGGCACTAAAGCAAATTTATGGTCTCTTATGAAAATATTTTTTTATAAGAAAATTTAAATTAATACAAACGACAATATTTAACTGAAGCTCTTAATTATACTGGGAAAAAAATTCAGGGGTGGCCATAAATCTCGCAAATCCCGTCTTGTGTTTCTCTAAGCTTGTCTAGAAAACCGAATTCTTATCTTGCTTAAAAAAAAAAAGATCTCAGTGAGATTTGAAGAAAAAAAAATCAATACGAAATTGAGAGTTCTCGTCCCGTAAATCTCATCCTGTCCACACACACATTTGCACTAGTACAAAAAGGGGGACCGGAATACGCTTTTTTTTATGCACGGGAGTACGCTTCTCTTTCTGTACTTATAGCGGCTGCACTCCCAAATGAGCACGCTTCTTGTTAAACTGTTCTCATAAATTTTAAGTACGGTTTTGATGTGAAAGCGTTCTTAAAATTGGCGTGTGATTTTATTATTACGGTTGCTCTGAAAGCGTTCTTAAAAATTTAGTACGGTTTTGATGTGAAAGCGTTCTTATTAACCGTACTTAATAATGAAAATAAAAAGGCTGTTTTTTATGCTTTCATATATCTAACACTCGAACCTACGACCTCTTGCACCCTTAAACCGAATCAGTCCGCTTCACACGCCTACCACTTGAGCTACAAAATTTAGTTGTCCCTTTGTTCATTTACTTAATCTTATTACAAAAAAAATCTCTAATTTTGGTTTTGGGAAGACACTTTTCTTATAAAACCGTACTCATTTTCATTTTTTTAAGCACGGTTTTTCTAAAACCGAGTTAAATATTTTGTTACAAATAAACGAGAACGGTTTTAAAAAAACGTGTTCCCAACAAGAACACTTTTTATGTAAAACCGTACTCATAATTTTTTAAAACCTCATCAAGAACACTTTTCTTATCAAACCGTACTTAAAACAAAAAAACAAGTACACTTGTTAAAAATCGTGTTCCTAATTGTCAAATTTAACACGGTTGTAATTTCAAGTGTACTAAATTTTATTTTTTTAACCACACTTTTCTTAATAACCGTACTATTTTTTTTTTAAAGAGAACAGTTTTTACTAAGAACTTTACTTATATTTGGTTGTGGGAGTACACTTTTCCTATGAAAACGTACTTCAAAAAAAAAAACAAGAACACTTGTTAATAATATAAGCGTACCCAATTTAGTGTACTCCGGTCCTCCTTTTGTACTAGTGTTGTATCAGTGGCGGATCCTGATACAATTAGTCGAGGAGGCGGAAAATTAAGCCCTAAATTTTTTTCCCGAAAAATCATCAATATTATGAATGTATAACTAGAATAAAAATATAAATTGTATATACTTTATTTCATGGTTTTCAAATATTTTAATATAGCATGCTAATATGAAGTTTTCGGGTTTAATTATAGTATTATGTTACAATGTTTAACAAACGATAATTACGATAGAAGTATATCAGTTAGGTAAAGGATATACATGTTTATAACTTTTTACTCGAGTGTCGGATTTGAGCTTATAATATATCAAATCTAAGCTATTGACGAGAAGAACATATATATTAAATTTTATTTTTGATTGGGGGAGCGACTGCCACCCCTGGTCCTTTAAAGGATCCGCTCTTGATTTGTATTAAAAAATGTTTAAATTAATGAGACTATGAGAAAATGATTCAATAACTATATATGTTTTAGTTGTAATTAGTAACAATTTGCACTTTTTTATTTTGTTGTTAATGTTAAATATGATCAAACATGCTTTATATTTGTTGTATTTATGCTAATTTGCTATATATATATAATATATATATATATACATGCTTTTTTTAGTCAATCTGATTTTTTTTTGCCGATATTTTCAGGTATTTAGTTTAGAGTTGATTGGATTGTTTTGAATTTTTTTTTACGAGGGATAAGACCCGATGTGATTTTAAATTTCATTTTTCTAATCATGTCCCGTAAAAAATACGTAAAACAGGACGCACAGTTACTCCAATCCTGTCTCGTCTCATCCCATGCCCACTCCTAAAAAAATAATGTGCAAAATCTGACAAACACAACTAGATTACTCCATCTATTAATAAAAAGATGTCGATCATTTACTATTTATATACATTTTTTTAGAAGGACAAAAAATAATTTTTTATAATTTCATAGTAATAAATATGAAATTATAAAATTTAAATAAAAAAAATTAATATGTTATATAATTTTGAACCTATACAAAAGTGTACCTAAATAATAAAGTGATATAATAAAGTGATATGTTTTTGTTAACCAATAGTATTATTTAGATCCTTGAAAAAAATACTAGTATGATGTATGTTTTTTTGTTCAGTCTATAGAAAATGAAATAATTGAAAAGGAAAGGAAGGCGAGAAAAATGCTACTTTGCAAGTTGCAAGCAACCCCGCAATTCTTTAAAAGGTGACTTCAAATGTGCCTTCTTTGGACGAAAGGTGTTTGTGCAAGCTAGGGTTATGTATGATTCGGTCCAAACCGAATTTTTGGACCGAACCAACACAAACCGAATCGAACCTAACTGGAAATTTTCGGTTCGGTTTTCGATCCGAGAATTTTATTTTTCGGTTCGGTTTGTGTTCGGTTTCGGTTCGGTTTGTGTTAAACCGATTTTTTTTTAAATATTTCACTATATATGTGTGTATATAAAACTTTTTATACACTACATAAACACAATATATATATATATATTTGTATACTTTATATATACACATATACAATGTATATATACACTAATACAAGTATTTTTTTTATGTGTAGTGTGTATATATACACATGTATACAGTGTATATACAAATATATATATATATACTAATACATATATATTTTTTAGTGTTTGGTTTGTGTTAAACCGAACTTTTTTTTAAAAAAAAGAAAATTTTAAATTTTTTTGTATAGAAATTAGGTTCAACTATGTTAAAACCGAACCGAACACAAACCAAACCGGTAATTAACCGAACCAAACCTAATGCTTTCGGTTCGACTTTCGGTTTTAAATTTTGAAATTTTCAGTTCGGTTAGGTTCTGAACCGATGCACAACCCTAGTGCAAGCCCAGCCCAAGTGTCCAACGAAGAGGTAGTATATAATCATCGGATAAATAATAAATATCTTAGAAGTTTAGCTATTTATATACTGTTTCTAAAATTGTATAACATTTATCAATTACGGTTTTGAAAATCGTAAGTCAAATATAATTTTCAGAAAATATCAACCTACAAAGCCCATCGTGTGGAAATACAAAAAAAAAAGGTTAGTAAGTCACGATTTGAAAACCTTAGGCCCAAATTCAATAAGTCCATCACATTGGACTGTATACTTGGACTAAAAGTCTACAAGCCCATCGCATTCGGGTAAAAAGCTTGTCTCCTCCCTACTTGTTGCCTCTCTTTATCCCCTCTTACAATATTTTTACTTTGTATTTTTTAATTCTTTTAGTCTCTTTTTGTTAGTTTTATTATTTTTTTATTTGAATGTTGTGAGGGGAGATTGGAGGAGACACAGAATCGGGGACATGAGATTTAAAACTATCGCATCCAAATCAGTAAACTCGTCATTTCTTATAGTTTACAAAATTGTGGTGACAGTGTTTCTCAAGGTTTTGAAAACTGTAGCAGTCACCATGTGTTTGACAGTAAATTCACTGTTTGGTTATCAATTCAGTTGGATATAACAGTTTTGTCCAAATCATTAGGTACATCTCTTCCCGCACAGCCTGATTACAAGATGATGATTGGAAGCTTGCAATATCTATCTATCACTCGTCTTGATGTTGGTTTTGCAATCAACAAGTTGAGTCAGTTCATGTATTCGCCAACAAGAACGCACTGGAATGCGCTTTAGAGATTGCTTCAATACCTTAAAGGGACATCAGATATTGGAATCGTCATCCACTGTGCTCCTTCATTGAACCGTCATGGATTCTCATATGCAGATTGGGTATGTGATAATTAAGGATGACCAAGTGATCAACAAATGGTTATTTGCTTTACTTGGGCAAAACATCGGTTTCATGGAGTTCTTGCAAGCAAAAGACAATTGCTCTATTGCCAACGAAGTCGGAGTACAAGGCATTAGCTGATGTTTCTATTGAAATTTTATGGATTACAAATCAGCTTATGGAATTAGGCAATAAGCTCTCATCTCAACTGGTGTTGTATGGTGATAATATGGGGGCAAAAAGCTTGAGCTCGAATCTTGTGTTCCATTTAGGAATGAAGCATACTGCATTGGCTTTTCATTTCGTTCGCGAACAGGTACAAAGTGGTGCTCTCTGAGTCTCATATGTCTCAACATATGATTAGCTCACAGATGTCCTCACTAAACCGCTCTTTCGATCTCAGTTTCAGCAGCTTATGCTCAAGTTAAGACTCTCCTGAAAAAGGTGTTCTACTTGAGGGGGCATGTGAAGAGATAAACTTCAGCTTATTCTATTATTTGTAGTTACAATTGTATAGGACTATTATCTAGCTTATAATTATCTAATTAATTCCTAGAAGGCTAGAATATCTCTAACAATCATTATGTTGTATCTATTATGTAATAGGTGTTTTCACCTAAGATAATGCAAGTAATATATATTATTCAAATAACACTACGAAAATTATAATTCAATGAATCAATGTACACACAACATACAATCACAAACCACATATGGTCACATGCAAATTGCTAGAGGGAAAAGTGTGTCATTTGTAAATTGTTTCATCAATTGAATAAGTATTTCATATAGATCATAATTAAATGAATAATTCCACAAAATATCTATATTGTGTCAATAGAACTCGCGATATTTCAACCCCTAAAAGATTGAATCCACTTTATGATATTGCAATGGGAGGAGTGATGGTTGGTGTTGGAGGAGGTGTGGTGATTGCCAATGGCGGCATCGTTGAATACGATGTCAGCATGCATAACGAAAGGAGAAGGGAGGAGATAAGTAGTTGAACGGGGTCCATTAATACACGAAGTTGCCTATTCACCAAAGAACATTTCAAGATATATAAAAAAACAATTTGATTGCTATTATTTTGCAAATCTCTTGCTTGAAAGAACAAATAGGAACGAAAGCAGAACAACATAATGTGTCCCAAACGGAAAAAAAAATGAGGGAAAACCAAACTGCTGACATCATGAGATACCGTAGTTGACAACCTCATCATGTCATATCATATGTGATGCTCAACTCAAGCCACTAGGAATGGCAAAACTGTCAGCATAAATTCCTCATAGGAGAAAGTGGCCGAGCCACAGAAAGTAGTGTCCTTGGTCTTGAATTTGTCAGTCAAACCCTGCACACACACAACACACAAACACCTATCAAGGAATTGCAATCACTTTTACATTGTATATGTGAAATTTAGCAACTGATCTGAAATAGAACCTACCTTGACTGTCAAACAGCACCTGGATTGAAACAAACAGAATATATACAAGTTAATAAAATGATTGATATATGTTGATAAGGAGGGTAAAATTAATATCAAGCAAACATACTCGATGAAATTATCGTATTCGACAGCCTTGTTCTTCCCCCCAGTCTTATCAAACTTGAGCACAAGCAAGTCCAAGACGATAGGTGAGACGGCATATCCCATGCTCATGAGTGCCTCGCGCAGCTCTAAAGTATCGATCTTTCCGCTCCTATCCCTGTCAAATCTGTCAAAAATCGACTGCAAATGGGCGGAAAACAAAGCAATGTTGATAAATAGAATATCGGATAAACAAGTTTTAGATGTAACAGAGAAACAAATGGGCAATCAGATTCAGAAGTTTTGGGAAAGATTTGTATGGCGCAGTAGTACAGTACCCTCCAATTCTGTAGGCTGTAATACAGTGAAATGAATTCCTTTGGACCTGTTAATTCACACACATCAATTCAACATTTGAATTATTATATACTGAATCAGTAATCAGAAAGAAACAAATCAGAAATCAGATCGATATACAAGAAAATGATCCTCACCTATCTTTCTAGAATTGGTGTTGGTGAAGAGGTACATGAGGAGATGAACAGTTCTGAGGCTGAAGCTCTGGTTGAAGGACGAAAGAGCCCTCTGCAGCTCCTTGTCGTCGATGAGGCCGCTCCCGTCCTGATCGGCCACCTGGAAGCACGCCACCACGCCGGGATCCGTCCCCGGCGGGAAAGCCGAGGGAACCAGTGAAGCGAACGGGCTGACTCCTCCGTACGGCATCGGCGCCCCGTAGCCGTAGGCGTCCTTGGGGGGCTTGTGGGGAGCCGACGGAGCTCCGTAGGGGGGAGCCGATGCGCCGTAGCCGTAGGTGTCCTTGGGAGGCTTATCCGGCTTGTGGGACGGAGGCCCCACTCCGTAGGGGGCGGCCCCGTATGGCTGCCCCGGGGGCCCACCGTACCCGTATCCGTAGCCTGGCTGATTGTTGTGCGGGTAACCGGACATGTTTTAGAATACTGATTCACTGCGTAGTGGATCGGATTATGGATCTTTGCTCCGACGACTTTGCTTGAAGACGCCGGTACGGATTTATAGGTTCCAATTTTGCAACTAATTATGCTTAGCTGGCATTTGGATCCCAACAAAGTCAAAGTCGTCGGTTCAGCTCCGGTTAATGTTGGAATAAATTTGGAGAAATTAATTAAAATAATCACAGGACTTTTAGTTGAGAAAAAAAGATGTATCTCCATTTTTTTCCGAGTGGTAATAAGGTATCATATTTTCTATCCCATTTAGGATATAACAGGATGATTTTGATTTGAGAAAGGTTTTTTTAAGAGTCATTTTTAAAATAGATTATACAAACTTATTTTATTTAGAAAAATAGTTTTTTAATTCAATTTATTAAAGTTATAGGATAGAAAAACCGATGAAGTATTATAACTCTTTTTTCGATCATTTTTTTTTTTTGAACCGAAAAGAATTTGGATTTAGGGGAGACCCTAAAGCCCAAGAGCATCCTTGCGGATGAGATTGCGAAACAAAAAATCGTCAGGATCAGTCGAACTATGGAAGGCGAAATTAAGATGCGATAGGCGGTCCGCAGCCTGATTTGCCTCCCGAAAGACGTGACGAATAACAATGTTGTCAAAGTGACCCAGAGAGACTAGACTGTCCGAGACAATCATTTCGGAGTCTCCGGAGGGTAACCCAATTCCTTTAAGGCTGTTTATTAAGGTTAGGTTATCACCTTCTATTTCTAGTTTAGTTATGTTAAGGTCTATTGCAGCACTAATCCCAAACCAGGCACCTAAACATTCAGATCCAGCAACAGAGCGAATGGGGCAGGGACCAGCGCCGTAGAAGACCGGAGTGCCTGAATGGTCACGGATTATGAATCCATAGGAGCTAACACCATCAACAGAGAGGGCTCCATCAAAATTTAGTTTATACGTTCCATGAATCGGGGGTTTCCATTTTTCGCGCCTTTTGTTGTTTACTTTTGGTTGTTGGTGTTGGGTCGGTTGTGTGGGATTGTTTAATTCATCAATTGATTTAGTGGCTTTCCACGTGGTTATTTGTTCCTTGATAAAAGAGACTATGCACCTAATATCCAGCCTCTGTTGTTGAAAGAGTTTCTTATTTCTAAAGTACCACAGTCCCCACCAAATAACTGCAAGTTTAGAAAACTGAAGCAATCCGATAGTGTCCTTTATGTCGCTGATTATTTGGTTTATTTGAAGGTCACTTCTGAAGAGATTGTTTAATTTTGTATATATTAATGGGTCCATTGAGATTATTACTTCTCGTGTGATTGGGCAGCTCCATAATAGATGTTTTAAGTCTTCGTAAGTAGAATCACACCTAGGGCAGTCAGTTGGGATACCGATTCGATATGTTGTCAGTTTAGTTGCTGTTGGTATTCCATTTTTGGTGATCCTCCAGAGAAAATGTTTAATTTTAGGGGGAATATCAAGTTCCCAGATCCATCTCATTTCAGATTTCCGGTGTTGCTTCATGTTGTTTATCATATCAATTGCTGAGTGAGTGGAGAACCACCCATTCCTACTCCATTTCCAGTATAGTCTATCTGTGTGTATATGTCTTGGTATCAGCATGGAGCTTATACTTTGGATGGTGTTATCTGGTAAGTACCTTTGCAGAGTGCTGTGTAATTTCTGTATATCCCAGGTTTTACCGTTTTGTATAAACTGGTTAACTTTGATTTGAATGTCAAGTTCTTGTACATGTGATGCTTTAGAGATAAGTGGGCCATCACCGATCCATTGATCCAACCAGAAGTTTATACTTTCCCCGTTACCGATTGACCAGCAAATCCCTTCTTTGAAAAGTGGGATAAGTTTTGTTAGTTGGGACCATTGCCAGGAAGAGGTTCCTTTTTTCTTATATGTTAATATATGTTGGTCTTTTAGATATTTTTCCGTGATTAATCTTACCCATGGATTGTTTGGTTCAGCTAGAATTTTCCAAAGTAGTTTGAGCTGTAGGGCTTGGTTCATGTCTTCCGATTGTCGCAGTCCTAAGCCCCCATTTCGTTTGGATTTGCAAACCTCATACCAACCAATCAGTGGTTTATGTTTAGGCCCTTTATTCCAAAGGAAGTTCCGATTTATTTTGTCTAGTTGTGAATGTATTGTTTTTGGTAATAAGAAACATTGCATCCAGTGTAATGGTTTGGATAATAAGGTTGTTCTTATTAAGGTACAACGTCCTGCTTGTGAGAGGCAGTTGGCTTTCCAACGGTGAAGTTGATTTTTGGTCATATTCAGAAGCTCTTTAAAGTCCGCAGTAGTTGTTCGTCCACTGATGATAGGGCATCCTAGATAGGTTCCAAGATTCGTTGTGTAGTTAATCCCTAGCTCGCCACGGATGAGATCCTTTTGTGATGATGTAACATTTCTTGATGTTTGAAATTGAGATTTATGTCTATTTATTCTCTGTCCTGAAATGGACGAATAGTCGTGTAGTATTTTATTTATTTGGTTACAAGATGACAATGTCATCAGCAAAGGCAAGAAAAGGAATTTTCCCACCACCACGGGTAATCTTAATTCCTACATGACTTTTTGGGTGCATGGATGCATGTTGAAGTCCTCGACCAAGGACTTCAGAGATAATGAGAAAAAGGAAAGGAGATAACGGGTCTCCTTGCCGCAACCCTCTCTGCGGTAGAATCAGATTTGTTGGTTCATTGTTAACTAGGACCGAGTATGTGACAGTTGTTATGCATTCCCTAATCCATTCAGAGAACTTGTAGGAAAACCCAAATTTTTGTAGGGTCATGAGTAGGAAATCCCAGTCCACCAGGTCGAAGGCCTTTTCCATGTCCAGTTTTACCGCCATCCATCCTCCAGATCCTTTCTTGTTATTGAATGAATGAAAAATTTCATTTGCTATTAGGATGTTGTCTTGGATGGCTCTTCCAGACGTAAATGCACTTTGTAGAGGGTTAATTATTTTAGGAATGATTTTTTTTAGTCTTCCAGCCAAGATTTTGGATATAATTTTGTACGTGGTTGAACATAGGCTAATAGGTCGATATTGTGATGTTGTTGTTGGGTTGTCACATTTTGGTATAAGAGCAATAAAAGTATGGTTTGTTTGTCTCAAAATTTTCCCATTGAGGAAGAAACTTTTAACTGCCTTTATGACCGAGGGTTCCACAATATGCCAGAATTTCTTGAAAAACCCAGTAGGGAAGCCATCGGGACCAGGAGATTTGTCATTTGCTAGGCCGAATAGGGCATTCTTTATTTCAGAGTTCGTTACTTGTCGGGTTAGCCAATTGTTTTCCTCATCTGTGATTTCATTTGTAATGTTGTTTAGTAGATAGTTTGGTTGTAGTTGTGTTGACTGTTTAGAGTAGCGTTTTGCGAAGTCTTTTCTAATCATTTCTCTAATGTCCTTTTCTATGCTTATAGTTATCCCATCCACTGTCTGCAATTGTTTTATTATGTTTCTGTTTCTACGCCCCGTAGCTACTTTATGGAAATATTTCGTATTGGTATCAATAGATTTAATATGATTTAGTTTGGCTCGTTGACCCCAGTATTTTTGTTGGTAGTTTAATAGGGTGGCATGTTTCACGGTGAGTCTTTTAATTTTATCGTCTGTGTTACTATCATATTGTTCATACAATTTTGTTTGAAGATCTTGTAGTTTATTTTCTACCTGGTCTATTTGCCTAAAAATATTGCCCACGGTAGTCTTACACCAAATTTTGCTTTTCTTTTTAACCTCTTGAAGCTTTTTTGTTAGTTTGTACATATGTGATCCTGGAGTGTCAAAGCGCCAGGCACTTCGTATGAGATTTTCATAATTTGGTCTGGTTGTCCAAGCCATTTCAAATTTGAAAGGTTGCATCTTTGGCTTTTGGTTGTCCATTAGGTCAAGCGTGATTTGTGTATGGTCAGATTTCAAGAAAGCATGGTTTCTTGTATGAAGATTGGGAAATTTCTGGAGTAGATTATGGCTGACCAAGGCTCTATCTAATTTCTCAAAAATATTATTTGGTCCTTGTTGTCTTTTCCTCCATGTAAATTTGTTTCCATGTGTTGGAGTATCAACCAGATTATGAGAAAGAATAAGGTCATTTATTCTCCTAAATCTGTTTATGTTCGGATGAATTCCTCCAAGTTTGTCACTTTCTTCCCGAATCTCATTCAAGTCACCAATTACTATTAATGGTTCTCTGATGGTCTGTATATTATTTGAAAGTGAGAGCAAGAAAGCGTCTTTATCGCTTTCATGAGGGGGTGCATATACAAATAACACTTGTATTGTTAAGCTAGTGTTGTGGTTTTTATATACTGCATGTATTATTCTGTCATCCGAGGTTGTGACTTCGAAGGATTCATTGCAAAGTTGAGCGTCTTTCCAGAGCAAGCAAAGGCCCCCAGAGAGGCCCAAAGAAGGGCGGAAGTGAATGCGGTCAAACCCAGGTTTCTTCCAGCAAAAATCTGGAGGAGGATTTTGTAGTTTAGTTTCCGCAAGCATGAGTATATTAATATGATTTGTTCTGGTTGTAGATTCAATGTGGGTCCAGACGTTCTTCCTATTTAAACCCCTAATATTCCAATAACTAAACCTCATTATAAGAAGGATTTTTTTTCCAATGGTTAAACATGAGGTTTTTAATATTGGGATAATGTGAGCATTCAGAATTTTGATCCGCTTTTTTGCTTGTTGTGTTATCTCTTTATAAGAGTGGCGCCCCAATATAGGAATGTGTTTTATGGTCCGGGGATAGTTTAGATAGTTTATGTGGTTGCAGGGGTTGTTTAGCTTATCTAGGTAACTATCTGGGTTACGAAATGTTAATTCATAAACACGAATAGAAGTAGTGTTTATAGAATTCCTGGGAACGATCTTGTTGGGGTCATATATTGTTTTAAGTGCTTTGGATATATGAGAATGTGGTGGCAATTTGGAACATGATAAATAATACATATAGCAGTCAAAATAACCGAGTTCCACCGGCAGAAGCATAGAAAGGGTTAAACAAACCCTAGAATAATCATGAGATATAGTGTTTTTAACAGTCCAGTTTAGTTTACATAACATATTGAAATTGTACATTGGAAGGGAAACATTTATTATAGTAGTAAAGAAGCCTCGGCAAAGATCCCAACTAGGGAGAGAGTCTAACAGAGTAAGTGACTTTGGAGCAAGCTCATAGCCATCCTTGTTATATTGTGGAGATGTACCAATCCAGTTGTATCTGGGAGGATGAAGAGTTGAGTGTGTTGATATTTGTAATAAAGTATTTGGGAGTGTACGAATTTGGCAGTCAATTGTATTAATATTAATTTGAAGACATTGAAGAATGTTACCATAGATGTAGTGGCCTGGTAAGCTAGAGAGCCTGTCATTCCTTTGTAGCAATGGTGTGAGTGGGTGCAGTTGATCTGTCGGAGTTGTGTGCTTATACCCATCAAGGTGCTCCCCAATCTTGATTTGTAGATTCCTTTGTTAGTACTCCAATGTGCCTTCCTATGATTTCCTTCCAATGGGGGGGTATCTTGTTGATGGTCCTGTAACAGAAAAAGATGGTTCCATTGCTCAAGGGGGAAAGACCCTTGAGCAATATTAGTGTACTTATAAACAATACTACAAGTCATGTAAGATTTAGTGCATAACTGAATAATAGAGGTGTCCAAATATTGTGATAAGATAATTTTGCTTAGAAACTTGTGATCAAAAGTTCTTGTCATTAATATAACAGTTGTGTAAGAAGATTGGGACTGATTAGTGCAGTTGTAGATTCCATGAGAGAATGAGTCTCTTTTTTTTAATAGAGGGTAAACAAAAAGGAGGTGATTAATTAACCTTAAGTTCCTTAGTATGTATATTTTACTTGTTATACCTACTTCTTCATGGGGTAGAATATGGAGATAGGAATGGCAGCAGGTTACTGAAGACAGTGAGTTACAACAAGGATGCATAACCATTGAAGGATAAAGATTACATAGAGTCAAAGTGGCAGATATCTTACAACAAAATAGGCCACTTGCTGCAAGTGAATACATGGTGCTAACAGACTGATACCTGGTTCTTACATATTTAAACTTGAAGACAAACCATACAAGGTGATAAAACATAATATTACAATTGTAAGCAAGATTTTGCCAAGAAGTGAGGAAATAGATATTGTGAAGAGGTGATTTAGAGGGTAACTGGTGGCAGTAGCAGGCATCATAAGAAACAGGACAAAAGTCCCCATTGCTTGGCAAAAACTTGATCTGCATAGGAATTACTTGTTGTTCTTGCTCCTCTTCAGGTTGGAGCTGGCAGTGTCTTCTTCACCACTATTGACTCGCTTCTTGAAGGAGCCAGAGGTGGAAACTTCATTCTGTGGGACATCCATGGTGGAAAGGAGCTTCATGACAGTAGAGTTAGAATGGATTGAGTGAAAGGAGGGGTCAGAGAGCAGCTCATCTTGTGGGTCAGCATACTCTTCATCCACCATGGTATCATCCACCAGGTAATCCTCCATAACAAAGTCCTCCCCCATGATGTTCTCATCATTAGGGTCAAACTGTAAGCAATGGAGAATTTCAGAATCCACCTCAGCCCCTATCTTAGAGAAGTGCAAGGGGTCAGGAAGGGGAAAGCCAGTCTCCATATTTTCATCATTAGAGGGGTCAGTTTTCATGTTGGTGGGTGCAGCTACTGTTTCTGGGTTGGTGGGTATCATAGGGTGTTCATCAGAAGGCAGAACCATAGGAGGAGCCAATTCAACCAGGCACCCAAGCTCAGTGTTGAAGCCAGCAGCCAAGGGGCTGGGCTACCAATACCAGAAGCAGGGGGGTGGGAATCAGCAAGCTTGACTCTTGCATCAGTAGGCAAGATGTCATGTTTCAGGGGCTCAGTGGTCACATTATGAGCAGAAATGTTATCAGATTTGGTTTTGGAGTCTCTTGAAGAAGATGAGGAGTTGGAGGGAGCTTCAAAGGCAATGGAAACACCACCCTTGCCTGATATATAGGGCTTGTTGCTAAAAGCCTGAATTGGGTTTGGGAGCTTCAAAGGTCTTCCTTTCTTCCCTATCAGGGTCCAGGTAGCATTTTGGTTTGCAATGTCAGATTGTGGGAGTTGGTTGATGGGTTTCTTGATTGTGACTTGAACCTTTTTTTGTTTAGGAACAAAGAAAGGGCATTGGGTAAACAGGTGGTCTTGCCCCCCACAGTTTCCACAGCCCTCTGGAAACTCCTCAAACCAGATGATGTGGGCAGAGACTTCCTTTTGGTTGACAGGAATGAGTATAGTGTTGGAGATTTTGTTTGCCATGTCAATATTGACACAGACCCTAGCATATCTAGCATTGGGGTCAACTGTGGGATCAGCTCTTATGAAGGTGCCAAAGTGGTTATGTGCAATTATGGTTTTGAGGGCTCCTGGTTTTTTATAAATTTCTGGGATTGAGGTTATCCTTATCCACATATCAAGAGAGGTAGTATTCTCTTGAAGTGGATCAAAGGATTTTTTCCATGGTCGAAGCACAATGAGTTGACCATAAACATGGAAAGGCTTGACCTCCCAGACCCCAAGAAGATCCCTAGGGTCTGAAAAGCGAATTTCGAACCATTGGTTTGGTAGTTCCAGTAACTGGATATCACCAGTGAGCCCTTTCCATTCACTAGTGAGTTTTGTTTCAATCTTTGTAAACTCTATAGGGGCCCCGAAGGCCCTACTATAGAGAATAGCTTTGGTTTCAAATCGATACTTGGGTTGATAATCTTGTAACTGAGTAAAGAAGGAAGTAAGATCTAGTTTCCATTTGCCCTTATCACCCTTGAGTGATTTGGAGGGAGGTTTAGGTTGGTGTTGTTTAATGGGGTTCGGAAGAACCTCCGAAGAGGTCCCCTTCCCAGTGGGTTGAGTATTTATGGGTTTTGGAGGAATCTCAGCGAGATTCTCCTTCCCAACATTTGGTTGTTGGTTTACCATAAAAGCAAAGGGGTTTACTTTGCTACCAGACCAGACAGAGAGAATAGGAGAAGTTAGGTGAGAAGCAGACGAAGAGGGGAAGATGAGTAGTAGATGTGCATTTAATTGTGTGTTGATTAGGGATTTATAAAGCAATTTAAGGGTTTGAAATAAAAGTATTGCCCAGAAACTGGAAAGTATCTGGATATTTAGACAAGGATTAGAGGAAAGCAAGACATACCTTTCCTCCAGAGAGCAAAACCACTTCAAGTACAGTCGGCAGTAAAGGCAATGATGAAGGCGAAGCTTCAAACGACAGGAAAACCCAGGAAGAGGCCCCAGAAAACTTGACCCATCCAATCGAGGAAAGTAGCCAGATCTGTGTGAAAGGTTGGCGTTTCCTTTCGGATCGGGGGCGCTGAAGAGAGGAGAGCCCCTTTGTGATGATTTGATAGAGCAGAGAGGCCAGGACACGAAGGTACAGTAACCCCGACCGAGCAAGGACGATTTCTGCTTGCAATTCCATAACCAGTACCAAAATCCCTTTTTTTTTGATGGGACGAGACCGAGTATGGAAACTGAGTCCATTTGTGACAGGATTTCTGTAGAGATTTAGAGCTTTTCCAGATCGATTTTTTGGATCTAGGGTTTGAGAAGGGAACTGATTCAATTTGGGACTCGAAAGGTCGAGGGTGCGTCGATTTGGGGAGGGTTTGGTAGGCGCGTGCTTGAGCGCGTTCTTTTTCTGGGATTTGGGTTTTGGGGTTTCCATTGGTGCTTTCGATCATTAATTCAACTGAAAATGGGGACATATTATCAACAAAATTAAGATCTTTATGTATTTTGAATGATATTGAATTATTTTAATGAAAATGATATCATTTAACTGATTATATGTGAATACTTTCCCGATTTAACTGAAAATGAATGATATTGAATGATATTGAATGATATTGAATTCACAGTCTTTTCGCTCGTTCCTCTCCCTCTCGCTTTGTTCTCCACTTCTCTCTTTTTGCTCTCCTTCCCTGGTGGCTTAGATCATTGACGACTTGACGCCATTGTTTAATCTCCTGAGCTAGTAAAATTCTTTTCGTTTTACACGCTTCTAATCAATAATATATAATAATGCTTTCGATCACAATAAAATCCCAAAATCTAAAACCCTAATCTTTTCCCCTCCTCCGTTGTTTCTCCTCCAGTTTCGCTTCCAATTTCAGCTTAGATCTCATCATCGGCGTCCCTTGCCAGCTTGATTCCTTTCTAGTCTCCGACGCGCTTTCCATCTTCCTCTCATTCGTTCTTCCTCGGCCCATTGACGTCCAGAGCGGTGATTTTACTGTCGATTATGTTACTAGATCTAGAAACGTCGGAGTTCAAGCAGAGGTGAAATTTCGCGATTCCCATTGCTCTCTCTTTGGCTTTTTAGCGCCTTTTTTATTTCTTAAGATGTCCCTGTCATTCGTGCTGGATTTGGTGAATTATTCATTTCCGTGGTAATGTTGATCGTGATCTGCTGTTTTTTCTTTGTGTTTTCGAGAGTATTTTGATTAGCGAGTGTTTGCGTAATAAAATTAGAAGAAGTTTAAGCACCTAGGTTTTTAATGGTTGATCTTCTCCTGAATTCTAATACCATCTGAGTAAAATTAGAGGTAGGTTGCTTGGAAGTTGTCTATGCAGTTAGTCAATTGCCTTTTTGTAGTCTTTTATGTTAGAATGAATGGCCAACTATTGATGTGAAATTAAAATGCTTAAATTTGGTCAAGTTAGGCTACCTTCTTGGGGAATTCATTAAGAGACCAAGCATTGTGCTTGTTAGTAAGAGACCAATCTTCATTTACAGTGTTCTCTTGGTTTCCTTTGAAGGAAGAAATTGTATCCCCTCACAATGCAACTGCTTTGCTAAGTTGCATTACTTTTGTAGAAATATGTAGCATGTAATCAAATAAGTTGCATGTTCATGTGCTTTCTTTTTTTATTTAGAATAATAAGAATGCTAGTTTTTCCTGCAGGGGAAAGATAAGAAAGCTAGCAAATGCAACTAAAGATAAAAATTCGATTGACACATTTCAGTTTGAGGTCCCAGAAATAGGTCCATCCTTGGTAAAAAGACCAAAAACAACTTTTAGTTGATTAATACTTTATTTAGCCACCAAAAGAGTTCATTGATTTGAGAATTTATGTTACTTATCACAGGATGGTGCTTATAGATTAGAGACAGAAAGAGAGGAGATCCTTTCAAAAGTTTCAGAGTATGAGCAACATTCGGTAAGAATTATCTATCTTGAAAATTATATTTGTATGGTTGCATTACCTATGGATTGGCAGTGCTCCTAAATTCTTGTGACCTTTTCATTTACGAGTTCCTAACTTCCTGTTAGCTAGTTATCAATCTAGGAATTAGGCTGTTAAGTTGGAATGCTTGTCCTATTTAGGCTTTAGTTTTCTGGTGTTTCAACATTCCATCTCCTTTTATCTTTATTTGTATTTGTATGTTAGTACAAATCAATACACGTGTTTATGTAGAAATACTTGGGTACATTAATGCTTTCTAGCTAGATGATAACATATTTTTTAACTCCGATTGTGTTTTGGTACACAATAGGTCCCAAGCCCGGAAAAAAAATGAGGAGGGGAGATCTGTTTTGTGGTATTTCATGTTATTAGATTCTTAAATGTCATCACAAATGTCTCATCAATAAAAATGTCATCAATGAAAGACAATCACATTTTATGCTCATATAGTCATTTGTTATCAATTGTATAAAAATGTTATCAATAAAAATGTCATCAACAAACAATGTTATCACAAATGATTGAGATCAATGAAGTGTAATCACAAATGTTATCAATGAATAAAATTCATCAATAAAAGATGTCATCAATGAAGTTTAATCATATTTTATGCTTCTTTGTCATCAATTGTATAAAAATATAATAAAAATATCATCACAAATGATTGCATCAATGAAGTGTAATCACAAATGTGCATGAGTGAGTAAATGTAGAATCAGTGAAAATATATCAGTTGACTTAATTAAAAAAGTAGCAACAAACGATTTCATTAAAAAAATGGAATCAAATAGTTACATTAGAAAAATGACATCAAAATACGACTTTGAAAAAGTGGCATCACATTAAAGAGAAAACGACAGCAAAACATAACTTTGAAAAAATGTCATTACTGTAAAAAAAAGTCATAAAAAAGTGGCATAAAAAATGGCATAACAAAAGTGTCATCAGGGGGTCAATGCACCTAATTTTTTTTATTTAGGGTACAATTAGCTAATTAGCTTTTTATAAAGGTATACTAACTAAAATCACCCAAAAAAAAAGAGTCCATGTACCTTTTTACAATCTCATTCAAATGTTAGATTGAGATATTTTTTAATGGGCTCCCTATTTCCTAAAAAAAAACAATTTGGGCAACCAAAAAATTTTGTCTGTCTAGCTCTGGATCCGATAGGAGAAATCTTTAAAAAAAGGTGTAAAAGTTGCAAAATTTTGTTGCATGCTTGTTAGGTCCAAGACCCGACAAGCAAAATTTTCAAAAAAAAAATATTGTCGAGGCAATGACCCGACAATGTTTTTCTGTAAAGAGAGAAACAAGTGATACAACATCGTTCATAACTACTACTAATATACTAACAAATGCCAACTAAAATGTTCGTACAACAACCTGAACCGACACATAACAAATCTATGTTGGGGTTCATCCCATTAATATTTGAAACTGTTAAAACAATTGGATACACTCCTGATATTGTAGATCAATCCTCGCCATATTGTGATGACGAATGGGGTACCAACCAACGAGGATGGGCGGTAAAGGACAATTGTCTTGAAGTGTAAGTTGTGACATCATTGGTTAAATTTTAGTTAGATCAAGAATTTTCAGGAACGATTTGATGAATGGAGAAAACGTATTTACCGCTATAAAGTGGGAGCTTGTTCGATCTCAACACACTGTGAGGATCTTTCCCGAGGGCTGACTCCTGGGGGTCAGAGATTATTGAATGTTAGGGATGCAAGTGGGAGGGTTGAACAAATCAAGGAAGACAGGTGTGCAGTGATAAATCATGGCAAACAGTGCACCACAATAAGGCATATCCATCCAATGATGCTCGGGTGCCAATACCCCCTTATGTAGCCAATCCAACCTTATTTCAAATTCACTTATAGTCTCTTTGGACAAAAGCGACATGTACCTCTCAGGGTGATCCCTCAACTCCAACAACATACTCAATCGAATCTGTGGACAACCACCCTCTCCCCAGCCCAACTGCTCTGAACCCGCGATTCCCGTCGCCTTGAACATTTCGCAACCCAACCACAAAAGCAGCCATGAAATTTTCGAAATTGGCATGGCCAAAGTCATATTCGCTAATTATTAGTTGCGGAAATCGCGATGCCCCTTGTTTAGACCTTTTATCTCGGTCGCGGCCTCGACCACGACCTCTGTCATCTGTCTCACCGGTTTGTGTTCTATGATTCCTCTGCTCCCTTGTTCTCTCCATGTCCTCTCGAGTGAACTCGAACCCCATCCGCGGACAAGTCGTTGTTGGATCTGATCTGCCTCTCGGTCTCCCTTTGGGGTTCATCGATCGGGTTTGGATCGCCCATCTGAATGCAATCGGGAGCATTTATTGTGATTAGCTTATGGTGTGAGTGAATACAACCCTTCCATCACCTCTTTATATAGGAGAAATTTGCAAACGGTCGAATTTTTTACCATTGCCTTGTTAATATTATCGGGTATATGGCCCGACAATATATTTTCAAAAAAAAAACTTAACATGGCCCGACAATATTTTTTTTTTTGAAAATTTTGTCTGTTGGATCCAAGGCTAGACAAGTAAAAATTTTGGGTCCAAGTTTTTTTGTGTGCGATTAACCGGGGCCTTTTTTTTAATACCAGGGCCTTTTTTTAATACCCCGCCATAGCTCCTAGAGTTGAGTATGTTTACTTAATGATTTTCACTGACTTTTTGTTTTAAACTAACTAATATAATTAATCCGCAAGAAATATAAACCTAACCGAGTAAAAAACTATGCCAATTTTTTTTGAACCGTAAATAATTTAGCAGTAAGGCAGAGCCTTACATACCAAGAGCATCCAAGCGGATGAGATTGCAAAGCGCAGAGTTGTCAGCCGTCTCCGAACCGGAGAAAGCAAGGTCAAGATGCGATAAGCGGTCCGCAACTCGGTTTGCTTCCCTATAGACATGACGAATCTAGAATGTTTGAAAGAAACCTAGGGAGACTAGACTGTCAGAGACAATCATTTCAGAGTCTCCCGTAGGCATCCCACAACCTTTGAGGTTGTTTATAATGGTGAGGTTGTCACCTTCAATTACGAGTTTGGTTATGTTAAGTTCTTGTGCGGTGATGATGCCTTTCCAAAGTCCTAGACCCTCTGAACCAGCAATCGAGAAAATTGGAGAGGGCCAGCACCAAAGAAAATTGAAAAAAAAAACTATGTCAATTAATTTGTGCAAATACACTCAATGGATATTTAATTTGAATAATATATAGTACATTTTAGATAATAAAATAATATATTGTAAAAACTAGGTTAATTGGATTATGTTTAATAGCGGGTATTTATTACATGGTGTGATTTTTACACCATAAATTTTTACTATATATATCAAATATCCCTTTTTTTTTAAAGTCACACGTCTGTGACTCAAGAGGGGCAGAGCTATGACTCAAGTGGCGCTCATGTGGTGCATATAGTAATTTTTATAGATGTAAATATTATCACTCATTAATCAATCAATCAATCAATATATATAATATTAAAACAGAGATATGAAAATCTTGTGTGGCGGACTCTAGTCGAATTCGCTTACGTGTCGTTCTATGGTGCAATCTGAGCGGGGTTTTTTTACCACGTCAATTAATGATGATCCAATAAATATAAGTCATGTAAGACGATAACCCCATCTATTTATAGACGTATCATCCTATGTGTCCATTTTAATTAATGATTAAATTAATTTTAAGTATAAATATTCAACCTCATATCTTACAAATCTATCATTTTACCTTAAATTATTTTATAAATATTTTATCTAGAAAAGAATCTAGATTATATTAATTTATATGAAAAAGGTTAGATTAGTTTTATCCATATCTTTAAGAAGAAAAATAAATACATTGATATTATTTTTGCTATTTTAACCGAAGTTAAATATTTCGATCACGACATATATCGTTGTATTGCTTGTAAATAATTAGATAGGATTTAATCAATATCAAACTTGATTAAAATAATCAAGTTTTAATTCAATCTTATTAATATATTAACAATATCTATTGATTCATGTCTTGTTACGATATGAACAATATTCCTATCATATATATTCTATTAAAAGAATAAATATTCACGGTCCGATCTATATCCTCAAATTGAATTGAGCCATAATATGAAAATCCAATTTCTAATAAATTGGTAGAAAAAATAAATAACATGATTAAAATAGTAAGCAAACTTTAAAAGGTGAAAATAGTAAACAAAGAGATTAATAAAGATAAGGCTATTGTTACGTAACAATTCTAAATAAGGTTAAACAAATAATAAAGAATATTTAATTGCAAATTGCATGAATATAAAAGCCAATTCAACATTTACAACACTCTCGACAATGAATATGATTATAGCTTCAATTTTTGTATATTAATAATTAATTTTATGTAACCATGTTTTAATGTTTGAATATCAACAAAACATTTTCTTTTCTTTCACCTTTATACGAGTATTTGATCATGTATACAACTAAATATTTAATTAAAATAAGGAGGTTTTATAATCTATCTATTAAAGATTTAGCCTAATCTTATTTTTAGCTTTTCATAATATATATATACATATTGTTATAAGATAATTAATTGAAATACCTTTTTTAATTTATATATATCCACAAATAAACATGTGTGCGATTTATATATTTTCAAAATTATTTGAATTAGTTAAAAGTTATTTTATATACACAAAAGTTACGAAAAAACAGCAAAGATAGCAAGCAATAAAACTAGTTTATTACTAATTCACAGGGACTAACTGGTTATTCCTAATTACCTAACAAACAGTTAATTCGTGTTTGGACTTTGGACCAATATTAAATTAGGTCATTTAATTATTAGGTTTGTAAAAGTTTGGTTTGAGTTATTAGATCGTTTAATTATTTTCGAACTAGTTTAGCTTAGCTGGATTTGAATCCAAAAAAAGTCAAAGTCGTCTGTTCATGTCTAGTTAATTCGTGGACTTTTTTTTTTTAGCATAATTCAAGGACTTTCCCGTCCCTACACATGGCCATGGGTCACAGATTGACCCATGATTTGACGGGTCGTATGGGTCATGGACCCGGCGAGTTAGTGATCTACTGATCTGGTGGGTGCGGGTTCTCAGATTAACGGGTGGAGACGGGTTGTGGGTTAGGGTCGAGGGTTTGGGAATACGCTGACCCGACAGATCGACCCATTTTTTAAAAAAATTTCAAATTTTTGTAAAGAAAAATTGTTTTAAAAAAACTAGAATTTATATTTATAATTATTATGAATTTTATTTATCCATAATGTATAAATTCTCATGCATTGCATGTTGTGAAAATCCTACCCAACCTTTGTTTTTTTTTATAGGCTTAACACTCTTTCCTCTTTCCTCTAATTTTCAATGTGGGATGGGATGTGAGATAAAAACAAGTAGAAACTAAATCATGTCTTCAATCTCTACCACTCTATTTTTTTTTATGTCAATCCATACTTATAAATTTTTATCGGTCAATTACATTGCTAGTCCCTAAATTTTTCTTATGTTTTCTTCTTAGTCCCTAAACTTTAAATTGTTCTATTAAGATCCCTAAACTATTATAGTTGTTGTGTTTGTGGTCCTTCCGTCAAAGAAACGTCAAAACCTTGTTAAATCCCCTGTGTAGTAGGTGATGCGGCATGATTTGGCACGTGTTTGGCAAATTGGAGTTTTTTAGGAGTTGGAGTTTTTTTAGGATGTGGAGTTTATTTGGTGTATTATGAAGGTGTGAGAGGTAGAGATTTTTTTTAAAAAAATAACCTTGTAAAAGTGTTTGGTGGTTGTAAGGTTTATAAAAGGTTATTGTAGTGAAAAAGTCCAAAATGCCCTTCATAAATGTTAGGGGGGCAAAAGGGGCAAAGAAAGTGGAGGGTAAAACTGACATCTCAAGCCTCCACAAAAAAATAAACTCCACCTTAACCTCCCAAAGCTAGGGGGGAGCAACTTCCATTTTCAACAAAAATAAACTCCACCTTAAACTCCCAAACCTCCACACAAAGACACAGTCAAACACCATGCTCCAGAGCTTCCATTTTTTTTTAACCTCCGAAACCTCTTCACACCTACTATCAAACACACCCTTGATCATATGGTAATTAGCTAATTGTATTTTGTGCATTTTTTTGTTTATTAATACAAAATTAAATAAAATATTCTATTTTTATCTAGATTAGGCTGAAGACTTGTACAATATATAGGGGCTTGAAGAATAATTTTTTTGTTTTGGATTGGAAGGTTTGGCAAGATTTTTACTATTCCTAGTTTATTTTTTATTATGGAATACTTTATTATTTTGGTGATAAATTTATATTTAGTTTTATATTTATATTTTATATAGCTATATTTACATGTTTATAAAATTTTATCATGAAAATATTTTAGAAAAATTATTTTAAAAAATAATCAATTTTTTATTGTCAATAATTTTTAAAGCGTAATTTTTCATTACAAAAGTTTATAAACAAATCAATATAAGGGTATAAAATTTATAAAAAATATTTTCTAAAATAATCCATTTTTTAAATATCAATAATTTTTAAGGCATATATTTTCATTAAAAAAGTTTATAAACATTTTAGAAAAATTATGATTATATTGATATGTTTATAAAAATTTGCAACGAAAAATTATGCTTTAAAAATTGTTGATAATTAAATAAAATGGATTATTTTCAAAAATCATTTTTCTAAATTTTATATATCTGTATTGATTTTTTTATAAACTTTTGTAATGAAAAATTAAACTTCAAAAATTATTGACAATTAAAAAATGGATTTTTAATTGATTATTTTTATAAAAATAATTTCTCTACAATATTTTCATGATAAAAGTTTATAAACATGTCAATATAACTATATAAAATATAAATATAAAATTAAAAATTAAAAATAAATTAAATATAAACTTATCACCAAAATAATAAAGTATTCCATAATAAAAAATAAACTATGAATAGTAAAAATCTTGACAAACCTTCAAATCCAAACAAAAAAATTTGCCCCGTAACTATTCTTTAAGCCCCTATATATTGTACAAGTCTTCAGCCTAACCTAAATAAATATAGAATATTTAATTTAATTTTTTATTCTATGAATAAACAAATAAAAAATGCACAAAATACAATTAGCTAATTACCATATGATCAAATCATGCCACATAGCATTAGGCCTTCATATGGGTGTTGCCAGGGCTAGATATCTGGGCATTCAAAATCTCTTAATAGAAGGAGACTGTTTGGTCGTCATAAAAGCTCTACTGGGGGACTGGTCGTGCCCTTGGAATATCGAGCTGCTGATGGCTGATATAATAATAAATATTAAATTTATCTCTAATGTTGCTATTCGTCATATTTTCAGGGATTCTAATGCGGTTGCTGACGGGATTGCGCGTCTGGCTTACTGCATCCCTGCCGATGATAGCTTGGCTACTGATCCAGAACTTCGTGTTCTCGTCCGCTCGGACGCTCTAGGAAAGAAGTCTGCTCGGCGGCGGCTTTCCTAACTCTTATCTTGCTTCCAAAAAAAAAAATCATGCCACATCACCTACTACACAGGTGATTTAACAAGGTTTTGACGTTTCTTTGACGGAAGGACCACAAACACAACAACTATAATAGTTTAGGGATCTTAATAGAACAATTTAAAGTTTAGGGACTAAGAAGAAAACATAAGCAAAGTTTAGGGATTAAGAATGTAATTGACCCAAATTTTTATCATATACAAACACTAGTACTACACTTTATATAAATATTATTTTTTTGAAAAATATTTTACCTATCAATTATGAAAGATTAAAATAACAAACGGGTAACAAGAAAGTGTAAAGTTTAACACAATACCTTATATTTTGCAACGGATGGAGTATAATGCTTCAACATGTTAAATATTCTTTAAAGTTCATAATCAATCAATCATATATAAAGATTGAAGAAACTAAGATAAGACAATATTTTCAAAAATCATTCATAGATTCCATAGTAACTAAAGTACTCAAATAAATATATGACTCTATATAAGTAAGGTAACAAGCATAACACGTTCTAAAAAATGGTTTTACTTGTTAATTTCAATCATGAGCAACACAAGTAGGTAATCCAATAACAACATCATTATGTGTATCCACAAAATGTGGCTAATTCAACTTTAAAACGATAAAGTTTAACATATCTATATGAAGATGAGTCTAGATTTGAAATCATTGATCAAGAAATTAACATAATGCAAGTAAAATAAAACACGTACTTATGATTGATCAATGGATCAACACAACTATCAATTGAATTAAATAGAAAGATTAATCCAATATAATTTGATATATATTGTATCATGATGTTCCATCATCATGTGTTATTCATTGTATTAAATCCTTGCTAATAGGTAAAGACTTTAATTATATTATATGTTACATCATATAATCCAAAGACTTAAATTACATTATATATTCCACCATATAATCCAAACACTTTAATTACATTATATTTTACATCATATAATTTGATTCTTCGAAACATTAATTTCTCACAATTTCTTTCATATCCCATTTTTCTATCCCACATCAAAAGTGTGACAAAGTGATTTAGTGCATTGAATATATATATATATATATATATATATATATATATATATATATATATATATATATATATATATATATCTTCCCATTTCCTTAGTTGTCATTCCCATAATCCAACTTTTTCTTTCCCACATACCATGTTTTGTCCACCTTAAATCTTTCCATTTCGAAAGTGTGGTGAAAGTTAAAAGTAAAAGTAATTTACCCGATTGGTAGAGTTTCAAAACCAAAAAAAAAAAATTTAAAAATAGTTGACCTGACGGGTCAACCCGCCAAACCCGTTGGATTTTAGAATTTTTTCCAACCCGACGGGCCAACCCGTCGACCCGCTAACTTGTCGGGCGACCCGAACCTGTGAACCCGTGGGATTCCCGGGTTAGGGTTTGGGTCACCCCTCCTCGACCCGCCGGTCGGACACATGGTCATGCCTACTTTCGACCGTTAAACAATGTTCTAAAAGGCGCTAGGCGGTCGCTAGGCGGCGGGTGACCACCTAGCACCTAGGCGGCGCCTAGACAGACTTAGAACAAACTTGATTATTTCCTTATCTTTTAACGTATAACACATATCAATAATTCATATAATGTAATAATAATCCATAATATCACTCATAAACCCAAATTTGTGGTGCTTAACTAACATTAAAGTAAATAAACGCAAAAGTACGCGTCCGACTAATGACTCTAAAACTCCTAAAATCCAAAACCATAGGTTCGACTAAATCACAAATATATCTCAACCTAGGGGATCAAAAAAAATCTAAGTTGACTAATCACATGCATAAAAGCTAAAATTGAATAGTAGGCGGGCTAGGCGGGGCTAGGCGGGGTCTAGGCGGTGCCTAGGCGGGTGTAGGTGGCGCCTAGGCGGGTCTAGGCGGCACCCAAGCATTGCCTAGGCGGATTTCCGCCTAGAGGGCCGCCTATGCTTAAAAATTTCTAGGTCCCCTCCCGCCTAGCGCCTAGGCGCGAGTTTTAAAACACTGTCGTTAAAGATGTTGAGATTACTTAAATTATATATAAGCTCGTTAACAATAAAAAAAAAAACTTATGAAGTTTAAAAATCCAAAGTAGGATAAATATAGGTGTTTGGTTGTTTTTTAATACAAAAAAATCTAAGAATTTGACTTCAAAGAATTCCAATTCCTACAAAATGGGGGAATTTCACTTATCTAGGGGACTAGATAAGTTGCAATTCCACCCTTTTTTATGGAAAAAAAAATCAACTTTCCTTATTTAAATTTCCTACATCTTATAACTTAACCAAACAACTTTTTCAAATTCATGGGAAGTAACTTCCTATGAAGCATATTTTATATGTTCAACCAAACAAGCCTCCTCTCATTACCAATTTGTTTTGAGATGAAATCTCATTGAGTTTATGTGTTGTTTGTGTCTCTCCTATGTGGACTCGCACACGACCTTTATGTAGCTTGTTTAACATGGTATTAGAGTCGGATTCAACTAGTTTCGGTCTATGTTAATGCATATGGCAAGTGCAACTTGTTGGCTAAAAAGTCGTTGCAGTTGAGGGGGCGTGTTATAATGTAGTTGTCCCACATTGGAGATGAAATCTTGTTGGGTTTATGTGTTATTCGTGTCTTTCATATGTGGGCCCGCATACAACCTTCCTTCACCTTGTCTTAACCCTATCGGACCCAGATGAGTTTAACATTAGCTTAATTATTAGATTATCAGAACAAAAAAAAAGGTTCAATGATATAATACTGAGATAAACAGTGCAAAACTCCATCATCCCATGTTCAATACATAAAGAACTTGACAAGATAAACAGGAAATGTATAACCAATTTTGGGTTTTAAATAGGATTATTATTCGAGTTAAGTATGGTTTATTTATATTCAAACTTGAGTTGGACTTAAATTTTAATTTAAGTTTAAAATTGTGTTTAGGCTCAACTTATTTAGTAAATTAATGAATTCGAGTCGAACTTTTTTCGAGTATTAAGTAAGTTGAATGAAATTTTATAATAAGTTGAATGAAACTCCATCATCGCCCTCACTTGCTTCCACTATGGCGGTTGATTTCCGCCTTCTCGTCCTCAGATCTGTCTCCCTCCTTACAAATTCAATCCACTTTAAATTATTTGATTTCAAGTTATTTGATTTCAATTTGTATACATTGAAATTAGTTTGTATGAATCAAAGTTTTTTTACTTTGTGATTGAAATTGAATGAGAGAAAAAAAAAAAGTTGGATTGTATTGTGTATTGTGTGTTACTGATTGCCAAATTGTGTATTGTTGGCTAAGCTTGAATCAAAACCGAGCTTAAATCGAGCTAAAATAACTCAAAAGTTGTAACCGAGCAAACGAGCTCGAGTATAAGCGAGCTCGACCACTCTTCCCAGCTCGCGAGTCGAGCTTGAGCACCTGTTTAGGCTCGTTTCCATATGGAGCTCGAGCTCGTGAGCTCGTATATCACCCCTATGCGAGATGATCTAACCATTTTCTTCTCCCCTTCTCTAGACTCACAATAAAAAATTATCATATAAATGTTACACATAAAATTTGATTTATTTGCCTTCCATTCTCAACTTGTCAAATAAATAAGGCCTAAATGAACACTCAACCGATTAAAATCAATATCGATCAATACTAAAACTGTAGATTAGAATAGTAATTTTAGAGGAATTTTTCAACAAATGAACCTATATATATACACTAATACACCTATCTAACGTGAATTAGATTACTAATCTACCACTTTTTTTTTTTTTTAAAAAAGAAAACAATAAATAAAAGCAAGTAGTCAACCATAAAAACTAGCCATTCAACTGCTTTGCATATTTCACACTCAAACACAAACCTGCATCTTTTTGGCCCTTTCTTCTTGGAGAAAAGAAGGAAAAATGTAACTCCGAATTGCTTTCGATATGACTGAAATATAAAACCGATAAATTACATAATAAAACTATCCTTAAGTTAGTTTTACATGGATAAAATTCTTCATAAATTAGAGTTTTTTTTTACCCAAAAAATCACCCATGACTCTTTTTATAATTAAAAAATGTTAGATTATTATCACATTAATTAATAAATTATGGTATCAACAAATAAAAAAAATTCATGAATAAAGTTATAATTGAATATTGATTTAATCATTATCATAATATAAATTAATAAAAAATTAATAAAGTTGTAGTTGAACATTTTAAATCATTTTTCAAGAATAAAAAGTCAAAAGGATGTGGTTTTTTTAACGATATTCAAATTTATGAGTAATTTTATATAAACTCCTAATTTATTTTAATATAGTAAAAACTATCAATTTTTAAGGGAAATTTTCTATACTTTAACCTATATAAAAAAGAAAACGCATATAAATTTTATGGATATGGATAAAAAAAATTCCCTCCATTAAAAAAATAAAAAATAATAATAAAGCAAGTTACATGAATTTTTAAAAAGACTAATAAATATATGATTGTATTAATTCTCATTGATTAGTTTAATTTTTACTTTTTCAAAAGCTATATAAAGCCTCTAATTATGTAAAGTAAATACCAAAATATCGGAATAGTGGTAGTAACCTATTTTGTTTTTGTTAAGAATCCTGGAGTAACATTCTTTTTAATTATAATTTTTTTTTCGAAAAATGACTAAAAATAATACGAACTATCAATCATGAACCAATATTAATATGAACTTTAAAAACTACCAAAAATAATACGAACTATCAGTCATGAGCCAATATTAATACAAACTTTAAAAACTACCAAAAATAATATAAATTATTTCACATTAAACCAATTTCGTTATGGAAAAAATTCCGGGTGATTTTTCGGCTAATTTTTCAACGTGTCAACTAAATGTTCAAAAATTTAATGACGTTAAATGATGTGATGCAACTGGATTATAAGGTTAATTTCTTCATCTAATTTTTCATCGTATTATTAAATACATAAGTATAATGTCTGAAAATAAAAACAATTATGAATACAAACTGGATTATAAGGTTAATTTCTTCATCTAATTTACACTCAATTTTGTTTTTTTTTAAATACATTGAATGCTAAACGATGTGATGCAACTTCATTAAATTACGAACGTTCAATTACCACGTCAAAAGTTTGACCGAACAATTGATCGGAATTTTGTTCGTATCAAAATTGGTTCAATTTGAAATACTCCGTAATTCGTAATATTTTTTATGGTTTTTAAAGTTCGTACTCCGTATTAATATTACTTCATAACTGATAGTTCGTATTATTTTTTGTCATTTTTTCATATTTTTCTTTTATCCGCATTTTTTTAATCTATATATTATATTAAAAGAGAAGCATTTATGCCACATGTCGTCTCCATGTTCAAACTTATTTTTGGAAAATTATTTACATAATTTCATTTATTATGGAAACTATTTTCTAATATTATTTTTTGTGGAAAATTTTCTAATATTAATTACCCAATATTATTTGATATTATATTTTTTAACCAATCTATATATTATATTAAAAGAGAAGCATTTATGCCACATGTCGTCTCCATGTTCAAACTTATTTTTGGAAAATTATTTACATAATTTCATTTATTATGGAAACTATTTTCTAATATTATTTTTTGTGGAAAATTTTCTAATATTAATTACCCAATATTATTTGATATTATATTTTTTAACCAATGGGATTAATTCAAATCTTTTATCTTTCACTATTTATTATTTATTTTTCTCTTTATCTCTTTAACCCAATTGTATTTTTTCGATTATTTTTAACACATTTACTAATCATCTATCTATATATCTATATCTATATCTATATATAATATACTAAAACAAAAGCATTTTTGCCACGTGTCACAACCTTATAACAAGATATTTATGGAAGTTAAATTATTACATAATCAATTTATTTTAGTCAGCTAATTAATATATCCATGTATCATCTTAATTATGTCAACTTATTCTTCTTCTTCTTATTATTATTTATATACTTTATATAATAATATTGTCTTCTTATATAATTTTATTATAACTTATCTATATATCTGTATATCTATACAATATGTTAAACTACTTCTTATGTTTTAAGTAATGGGATTAATTTAAAACTATTTTTCAATAAAGTTACATCATATATATATATATATTAACGAATAACTATTAAGAGAATCATTTTATTTATTTATTTATGTTATTAACATATTCTATATTTTTAATCATCTATATATCTATATAATACATTAAAACAGAAGCATTTTTGTCAGTTGTTACAACCTTAGAGCAAGATATTTATAGAAGTTAAATTAATACATTTTGATGTTATGATCTCATAAATTGTTAATAGTTGAAAATTTATACATTTTTAACCATCTATCTATATTTAATCATTGAAATGAGAATATTTTTGCTAATGTGTCATAACCACCTTCATTTTATGGTTTTTACATATTTTTTACTTTATCAACTCCCTACATTTATAAGTCGATGCTACCTTCGTTAATCATTTATTTAATTATATAATAATAAATTTTTTATTTTTAAGATTTTTATAACAAAACCGCGCCATGGCGCGGCTACTGCACTAGTATTATATTAAAAGAGAAGCATTTATACCACATGTCGTCTCCATGTTCAAACTTATTTTTGGAAAATTATTTACAAAATATCATTTATTATGGAAACTATATTTTCTAATATTATTTTTTGTGGAGAATTTTCTAATATTAATTACCCAATATTATTTGATATTACATTTTTTAACCAATGGGATTAATCCAAATATTTTATCTTTCACTATTTATTATTTATTTTTCTCTTTATCTTTTTAACCCAATTGTATTTTTTTGATTATTTTTAACACATTTACTAATCAATGGGTTTAATTCAAAATATTGTATTAAATTTAATGTCTATGATTAATCTATATCTAAATACATTATCTATAATATCTATAATATATAATATATATATATAACAAGAAAAGTTGTGTGCAAGTCTCATAAATGCGTATCTAATAAATAACTATCCAATTATACAAAATCGGTTATCCGATCATAGTTTTAGAAAATTGATCACAATTTAAGTCATCATAGTCACTCAAAAGTTGAAGCATTTAGTGCACCCAGCCGTTTCACCAAAAAATTGAGGCGATTTCTGAAGCCTCTTGATTCCCATGTCGATCGACTTCACTCTCTCAATTAATCACCTCCATTCGATTTTTGAAGCCTTTATATTCTCGACCTGCAAATTGCTTTTGCTCTCTCAATCTCCTCCATTCTTTAGTTTCTCTCCTTTTTCAGTTTATGTAACCCTAAATTTGAAGTAATAGGAAGTGAGATGAAGATTCTATTTATCCCTGTGGTGATTCTTTGAAGCCTCCGGACCTGCGATTTTCAGAAGTCTCTCAATATTTGGAGGTTTGAGTCACATCTTTTGCAGTCTATCTGAGTTAAGTTTGACTACTCTCTCTCTCTGAAATTGAAATCGAACTTCTTTCCTCTTTGTTGTTCTTGAAGTCTAACCTTCATCTCTCGAAATCGCTGGTTCTAATGAAGGGCTGAAAGAGGTTGGTCGCTCTCCCTAAACATTTTGGAGGTCGGAGGTCGCTCTCCTCTTTTTCAATACTCAACAGCTCTCGCTCTCTCTAATCTATAGTAAGATTTTGATTAAATTTCGATTAAATTTCTGTTCTGTCAGTTTATATACATCTGAAGTATTTAGATTAAATTTCAATATATTTCGTTAGCAGGTTTGTTTGTCTTTGCACTTGCAGGGTTTGTTTATTTTGTGTTTTCATGAGTGTATTGTCTTTTTTTACTTTCTCAATTTGGCTATCAGCCCAGGTTTATTTTGTTATGTTTTAACTCGACAAGACGTCGCTGCCATGGGAAGAAGGGAAGTTCGTGTTGCTGCCATGGATGAACCGGAGAAAATGAAGAAGAAGAAGAATTCGAGTAACAAGGAAGACAAGGAGAATCCCACAGATACAGTGTTGGATGTCAAGGGGAAGAAGGAGAAGATGAGAGAACGTAAGGTGAAGAGGTCGCAACGTGATGCCAGAGAACTTATTCATCAATCAGTAAGCGCAGTAAGCGAAGTCCTGCTGTTGCATTGCTTTTGTGGTTTATTTTGTGTATGCAGTATGCCAGGTTTGTAGTTTTGTTCAACACTAAAAAATGTCCCTTTTTGGGGGTGTTCCAGGAGGTTTCGAATGAAGAAATCGAATTAGGCAAGCAAGAACAGAGCGGAGCTGAATCCTTTGAAGCTGAGGGACATGGTAATTCCCGTTCCCACCAAATTTCTCATTATCACTTAAACTTGCAATATATTTAATAGGAAGTTACTTAGTAGATGCCCAAAATAGGTTTTATTTTTATTTTTATTATATTTCATCATTATCTTAACAAATGAAACCATTTTAGAGAGTGTGAGGATGAAATTTTGCATATTGTTGAAATGCTTTGTAAGCAGATGCATTTGTGAGTGTCAATGATGCTGGAAATGCAAGTGACGAGGGACCTCAAGCTGTTGATGAGAGTGATTCTTCTGAAGATGAGGTGAATATCTTGATACCTATGTGTTTGTTTGATGATACTGGATTATGAGAGTGATTCCCTGATAGCTATGTGAATAATTGAATATCTTGATAGCTATCTTGATAATGGTATAACTGAAAAATCCTCCCATGAGAAAGAATTTTCCCTGAGCAGCCCAATCCAACCATTTTGTCGTCAGCGCCCACACTCACCATCAGAGGCAGTTCCTTGAGTAGTCGACTTCCACTTTGTCGCTAGCGCCTCCTTGCACCCTGCAGAAGCACGATGGTCGGATCCTTAAGAGGTGGCTGAAGCTCAAGGACAAGTTGAACAAAACATTTGATAGTATATTTGATTATCATGTTAAGCACTCTTTATGGAGAGAAGTGAACCCAGTTTAGTTCCAGAATGGTTGAGTAATTATGGAAGTGGCACTGGGAATGGTGGTGCACTCCACTATTTTACACCATCACAGTCAGGTACAATGTTATCTTATGATCTGTTTTTCATCTTTTAGATTTTTTACCCCTCAGAAGTCCCCTATTCATTCCTTTCATGTATTTCCCCGTAATAGATGGACTTCTGTTAGCACTTCCTAAAAGAAGTAATTCTTCCAAGAGCTTTGGTAAAAGTGATAGTGTATGACCTTTTGTGGAGCAGAGTTCGTCGTCCAACAGGAGAACATCAAGCAGTAATGGTTCAGCTAAGCATGAGAAGAATCTGTATTGTAGGTCTTATAGCAGTTTTACCACGGGTCATCGGGATAGGGAAAGAGGCAGGTTAACCATTGATGATCATTGGGATTCTGATTACTTTGATCCTTTGTGTAGCATTACTACTGGTAGAATTGATAAACATACATTAAGACGTTCTCACTCAATGGTTTCAAGGAAGTAGAATGAGGTGTTGAATGGAAGGCCATACACAGATTTGAGGCGAACTGGACAAAGCAACTATGACAATGGAAGCAATCTGTTAGCTTGTGCTGGTGCTGTTACGGAGAAGGTGTCAGTTGAAAGGGATTTTCCATCACTTGGTTCTGAAGAGAGACCTATTGTAACGGCCCGAATATAAATATCCGGGATACGTTTCGAAGGTCGGATACCTTTGTTCGGATGTTGCAATTCAGGTACGGGTCGAGGTTTCAAACCTCTAATCAGTCGAAGTCTCAAAAATACAATTTAAACGAAAATAAAGCGGAAGTACGGTTTAGATACAAAAGCCACGGCAGAGCCGGGTCAAAACCAAAACAAGTGGGTGGTTGTCATTTGTCAAGTTAGAATATATTAGCCGGATTCTTCGATTCGCCAAAAGGTTTCCCCGTCATAGAAGCATGGAGCAACAAGAGCGGTACCTAACACTATCCACGAAGTCAGGCCTGGTGATCGCCTGCGGGTCCTCTGACCGCGCTGAGGCCACATAACATGCCTATGCCTAAATAAAAGATGACTAATGCAGTACAAGATTTAAATCACACTATCATGCCCCTAGTATATATAATATGCGGAAAATAACTGTAAGGGCCCAAGACAATGCCAAGTGGCATATCCCTCTCCTACCTCTGCACCCCTTCCCGTTAGTGCAGAGACTGGCCAGTTCGTTGCTATAGCATAGCATATCCTCGTGGTGGTGCACTCACCCACGGTATCATCATCATAACATAAATTAAATATAAATTAAACATGCCCGATGGTGCTGGGCTATCATCATGCTCATATCGACTCGATAGACTCAGGGCACCCAATGGGGCTGGGCTACCCTATGACCCTAGCAAAGACTCTAGGACTATCACAGATAACGGCCGTTCTGTTCCAAACACAAAAAGTAAACACATGCTCAGTTCAATGCACTCCTAGCATGATACTACATGACATGCTTTAATATGCAACAAAACTACACATTACATGACACATCAGGCAGGAGGTCCAGGTTACTGAGTAAGTCCCGTAGGATACTTACCTGTTGATACAGAACAGCAAGATAACACAAGCAAGGGCCCAAATGCAAGTCCAAAGCAATCCAAAAGCAATACACACCTATCATCAAGCCATTTCCATAAGCTACCAGACCAACATTCATACATACGAACCCAAGTTCTCAACATCCTCAAAACCGACCGATAGTAAAACCGTTTTCCAAAATCTTAAATCCAAAATTAAGTCAACTCATGTTCGAAATAATTTCTCAAATCATACTTGGCCAAATTCCGACATTAAACATGTAAGCCTTAAAACCAATTTCCCACAATCATGTTATAAAATAATTCCGGCATATTCCTTATTTCAAAACGTTATAAAAATTCCAACATTGAATTATCAAAATAACCTATGTTCATAATCATGTTCATAAGTCAAACCAACAATTCACTTTAAAACTCCCAACTCACATATTTAAATCCTCATAAAATGCATCAACTAAATAGTCCAATTAATATTATTTTAAAACAATATAATCACTATATAAAGATTAGTTTCCAGAATATTATAATTATAACCAAAGCCAAAATAATACTAATCTTCACAAAATTTAACACTTACTATCTATATATTCTTAAAACAAACCAAATATATATATATATATAACCCAATATCAAATAATATCACTTTTAAAACCTTTTTAAATATAAATATTAATAATTTAAGAACATATAAATATATATGTATATCTTACTAAAATCAGAATTAATAACAAAATATAACATATAAATATAAATAAATGAAATAACACAATACTATAAATTTAACACATAATATCTATAACCCAACCCAAACCAACACCCACTCACAGCCCAACTGAAATACCCGGGTCAAGCCCCAACCCGAAAGCCCATACCCAGATACCCATCCGGATCCCCTCCCCCATTTCAGTTTAGTGAACCGGAAGAATAACTGAACCGGCCCCAAAAATAGAAAATAAAAGAAGGAACCGGCTCACCCGAACCCGCCTTCAACCTCTGTTCGCCTGCGTTCGAAAGCGGAAGAGGGAAGGAGGAGGGGAGGACCTTGTCGGCGGCCCTTCGGCCTGAGACTCCCCCACACCGATCGAGCACCAATTCCGACCATACCCAGGCAAGCAAAATTAAAGCGCAGCAAAGGAGGAGGGAGAGAAGAAGGCTCACCGAAGGCTTCGAAAAATCCGACTCCGAGGGGCTCCGCGGGCGGCTATGGCAGCAACGAAGATGGATTCGAGGGATTCTGGGCCCTAGGAGGAGTAAGGGATGAGCAAAAATGGATGTTTGACAAGATTGAACCGAAATCGAATCAAAGAACGGAAACGACCTCACGGATGAAACAGGGGAGGGGGTGATGTCTCGTGGCTCCGACGGTGGCTCCGGCCTCCTGGGTGGCTCCTGGGGTTCGTCGAGGCTCCTGGAGGCTGCTGCTATTGCTCGGAGGAGGAGAGCTACAATGGCGATGGTGGCTGGGAGTCCGGAACAGAGAACACAGGGCTTTGGTGGTGCTGCTCGGAGTTTGGCTCCACGTGTGGTGGACAGGGGAGTGCTGGGCTGCGTCCAGAAGAAGGTGGTGATGGTGGTTGTTGTTGGGGTTAAAGGAAGAGCCTTGGGGCTCAAAGCTCTCGGCACAGCTTGTTTGTGTGGTGTGAATCAAAGAAAAGTATAAGGGGATGTGAAATTGTGGATGTGGGGGTGTATTTAAATTCAGATTAAAAGAGAGGGGTTTGTTTCATTTCAACTGAGGTGTGGGAGTTGTCTGGGCAATTGCCAAGGAGGGAAAGGCAAGGGCAGTAAGGTAGAGAAGAGGGTGAGGACAAAGGTGAGCTGCAGGTTGTTGCTACAATTGAAGGTAGTATGCAGAGGGGTGTGTGTGAATTGCAGGTTGTGAGGAGGGAGGGGGACCGCAGGAGAGAGAGAGAGGGGGAGAGAGAGAGAGAAATAAAAGAAAAGGGAAAGAAATAAAGAATCGGGTCCACTAAAGAATTCGAATTAGCGGAAAAGGCTCGAAACCCGCTCGTCCGATCGAATCCCGTCTAAATCAAATTTACTAAAAAATTTAATCTACTAATTACAAGATAACGGAATTAAATTATTTTTTATCAAAACTCGGAGCTTAACGTAATGTTATTAATACTCGGACTCGAAATCGAAAATCAAATCCCGTCAAAAATCCTAATTTAAATTGATGCCGGAATGATTTTAAATTTTGAAGTCGTGCTCGAGGACGATTTTACTCCCATTTTATAAATTGAAATAAATAATAACATTTTAAATTAAAATACTTCTAATATGATATCTAAAATATATTTGGTCTTTACACCTATAACGCCGGATATAGGTAGAATCCCATCTCTTGGGCTGCCCAGAAGCATGCAAGGCCTGTCCATTGGTAATTCATCCTTGATTGGTGGTGAATCCCATCACAGTAAGCTATATGAATTCCAAACTCAAAGAGCATATAGGGATACATAGCAAAATCAATCTGTTGGTATCCAAATTCATTGGATTCAGTCTAGGCAAAATGAAATAAAACAATGTATTCACCATGACTGTTAAGATATTTATTTTAAAGTTTAGATTTGAGGATATTTGTAGGCCATTATATATATATATGGATTGACTCCGGTGAAAACCTCAAATTGTGGTAAAAACCATGAGAACTACTTTATAGCTTGGTTTATTTGAAACATGTGCTAAAAACCTCAATTACACATTGACTTTACAACTCAGTTCAACCTAAAAACCGTGCTAAAAACTCCATTTTTAAAATAACACATGATTTTATAGCTCGGTTAAGCCTAAAATACTGTGCTGAAAACTCATGTTTTAAAATCAAATAGTGACTTTATAGCTCGGTTTTATTTAGAACCGGGCTAAAATATGTGACCTTATATGAAAACTCATGTTCTATTCATAACCGGGCTATAAAGCTAGTGAACCGGGCTAAAAAGGCGGTCCTCACAGGTTTTTACCGCAATTTTGGTTTTCACCGGAGCGCAACCCTATATATATATATAATATTCGCGATATTAAAGTTAAATGGTATTAATATGTATTCTTATATTAATATAGATAAAAATTAATGTGAAAGTGCAAATGAGTGTTAAAAGTTTGATTATCTTTAATATTAATTAAAAAATAAGTAACATGTAAATCAAATTACATTTAATGAGTCAGTTGTACCCACTAAATCATTTGCTGGTTGAAGCGCTTGCGCTCCACTCCGACCTAATTACTGTAAGAGACTGGAGCTACCAACAGATTGCACTTGAAGACGATAGCCTTACGGTGATTAACTCTCTGTCTGGTGTGTGGCACTGCCCCTGGGAGTGGACATACAACTTAACTAAAACATGTCCCGTGCATCGCACGGGCATGCTTACTAGTTAGTTATAAAAAAACTGCGTCATGGCGCGGGGATTGTAGTAGTTATTATTAACAGAGGGGAAGTATAAATTTACAGTCAATCAGGTAAATTCAAAATTCACTCTTTCTCGTTCCAAAACTCGTCATTGAAGTTGAAGGTCCCTTTCCATGGTGGCCGGCCCCTTTCAACACGCCTGGCTTCCCCCTTACGTTACCCCGCAAATACTGGGCGAAGGAAAATAAATAAATTAATTAAAAATAAAAACAAATTGAACGAGTAAACAATCTCAAAGTCTCCTCCCTCCCCGTAGCTTCAACGTCAACCCATTACATAAACCCAAAAAAACCAAAACTGCACCTAATCCCATTGCCCAAAATCGCACGCCATGGCCGATTCTCCCAGAAAGCTCGAAGCTTTATTGTGCCTTCTTGTGTTTCTCGTGAGCTGTGGTGTTGCTTATGGGAAGTTCGTAGTGGAGAAGAACAGCGTCTCTGTAATTGCTCCCAGCGAACTGAAATCAACGCATGATGGGGCGATTGGTAACTTCGGTGTCCCTGATTATGGAGGTTCTATGGTCGGAACTGTCGCTTATCCTTCCGATGGCGCTACGGCGTGTAGCCCTTTTGAAGGTGATAAGCCCTTCAAATCGAAGACCTCTAGTCCCACCGTTCTCATCGTTGACCGCGGAGGTACTCATCTAACTTCTTTGGCCTTACTCAGATTAAGTTTAGAGTAATTGGGGTTTGTTTTTCTTCTGGGCATTTCATCATATAGTTGGTGGGCAATGGCATCCCGAATTCCCGGATCGAAGTCTATGTTGAATTGAATTATAATCACCCAGCCCGATCCATCTTTTCTTTTCATGTATTTGATTTGATTTGATTATTGGTTTTGAGTTTATGTGAATCTGATTGGAGAATTGTCCCCTAAAGAAATCCATGGGTTTATAGATTGAGCTGTTGGAACTAGAAGAGCACAAACTGCTAAGGGTGTAGGGCCACACATAGGCTTGGCCAGTTTATAGATGTGGATATAGGATGACTGTGTTTAACTCCGTTGCTTTTAGGTTGTTATTGAATTGAAAGAAAACTAATGTTGGGATTGAAGCCAATTGATTATATGCATACCTTTGTCCTTGCCTATTTTTGCTAACTTTTGTGTTTTATAATAGGAGGGAGCTTCTATGTTTTTGTGGCCTACCATTGTTTTTGTTTTCTAGTTTACTCCTTGAGAAAAGAGCAACTTATCCTCTTTTCTTTTCTTTTTTTTTTCCCCTGGGTTGGTGTTGCTGCATCATCAGATTGCTACTTTGCAAAGAAGGTATGGCATGCTCAGCAGGCTGGAGCAGGGGCTGTGTTGGTTGCTGATGACAGAGAAGGGCCTGTAATAACAATGGATTCACCGGAGGCAAGTGGTGATTCAGATGGATATATTGATAAGATAAATATCCCATCTGTCTTTATTCAGAAATCTTTCGGTGACACTTTGAAGAAGGCTTTGAAGGACAAAAATGAAGTACTGGTAAAACTAGACTGGTCAGAGTCCATGCCCAACCCGGATGGGAGAGTTGAGTACGAGCTGTGGACTAACAGCAACGATGAGTGTGGAAAAAGATGCGATGATCAGATGGCTTTTGTTAAGAATTTCAAGGGTCATGCTCAGATCCTTGAGAAGGGCGGCTATACCGAGTTTACACCCCACTATATCACTTGGTTTTGCCCTCAGCCTTTCATAAAAAGCAGACAATGCAAGTCGCAGTGCATTAACAAGGGGAGGTATTGTGCACCTGATCCTGAACAGGATTTTGGAGAAGGCTATGAAGGCAAAGATGTGGTATTTGAGAATCTGAGACAGCTTTGTGTCCATAGAGTCGCCAAAATAGAGAACAGATCATGGGTTTGGTGGGATTATGTAACAGATTTCCATATCAGGTGCTCCATGAAGGAGAAGAAATATAGCAAAGAGTGCGCTGAAGATGTACTGAAATCCCTCAGTAAGTTGTGAATCAGCACATGTTTGACACACAATCAGAGTAGCTATCTGGTCATGTATTTCATTATATTCAATTTGTTGGCCTATGCAGATTTACCCGCCGACAAAATCAGCAAATGCATTGGAGATCCTGAAGCTGATATGGACAATGAAGTGCTGAAAGGTGAACAAGAGAAGCAGGTATAACACTATTCTCCCATTGCCCATGTAGGTGATAGGGATGACCCAATTTGATGTGAGCCAAGGATTTAAGTGATTCTTATCACTGATAGTGGCAAAATTCATAAGCCCAATGCCCCAATCTGATATGGATGACCCTGTTCGAGGGTGAAATTTCATATAAATTCAAATGCAATTACAGACCCATTTGCCATCTTTTATGTGATATGGTTGATGGTGATAACTGATTTATTCTGTTTGTGGGAACGCAGATCGGTCATGGTACCCGTGGAGATGTCACTATCTTGCCCACTTTGGTTATCAATGATATCCAGTATAGAGGTTTGTACAAACTGTCATAAAGCTACTATACTATTTTCCATGGTCAAATAAGCTGCTTTTTCAGTCAATTCTTTTTGATCGAACGAAGAAAGGAAAAATTCTACTCTTTGTACTGTAATTTGGAAAGTTTTCAACATGAACTCGGGTCACTGATGCTTCCTTGATTTAAATCTGTGGAGGACAGTCACATAATGTTTTCTTATCATAACTTTTAGTCCTGATTTTCAAACAAAAAGATGCAGCTTAGTCCACTCCTGAGCATATGGCTTTAATTTGGAAAGTTTTCAATATTATCTTGAGTCGCTGATGCTTTCTTGATATAAATTTGTTGAGGAACAGTGAAATAATGTTTTCTTATCATAACTATCAATTCGGATTTTGCAACAGAACATTTGGCTTATTCCTGTATTCATAGTAATTTAGGTCATCATTTTCCATTAGTGGCATCTCGCCTGGCCTTTGATATAGCTTAGAATCTTTGTTTTCATTTATAAACAATGATGTCCGAGGAACTTGGGAAAATTATCTAACATCTTTAGATTTTCGCAGTGATCTTCCTTGTATTTTCACAGATTACAGTATAATCTTTTCACTCTAGATTGACAAATGTTTTTACATTGTGTGCGCGTTGATATTAAATCAAACTCCAAACTATATTTGTACTTTTAAAGGCAAACTTGAGAGCTCTACTGTGCTGAAGGCGTTATGTGCTGGATTCAAGGAGACAACTGATCCTCCTGTTTGCTTGAGTTCAGGTTGGTGCTCTTTGATTGGATGACTGTAAAGTCCTTTTTTTGGCTTCCTACCTGTTGAAGTTGATTTTGGAATGAATGCATTTGTTTGTTTCTCGTATATTTTCAGATCTCGAGACAAACGAATGTCTGGAAAACAATGGTGGTTGTTGGCAAGACAAAATGGCAAATGTAACTGCTTGCAAGGTACAAAGAAAATATCACTTATTGACAGCAAATGCTTGATCCTTCATTGGCTCCCTAGTTTTTCAGATCAGCCTATGTCATTGGCAATTTCTATTTGATGGATGGCATTCTTAATGATTGTCATAGGTAGCCAATGCACACTACTGACTGTAGATCTGGTTTTTTGTCTAGGACACATATAGGGGAAAGGTTTGTGAATGCCCTCTTGTGAATGGCGTTCAGTACACCGGAGACGGTTATAATTCTTGTAAAGGTAATTCTTTCTCAAATCAAGATTATGATAAACTCAACAGTAGTAAAGTTCATTACAATGATTGCAACATTTTTGGTTCTTTTTTAAAAATAAATTTGTAATACGGAGTACAATTGTAACCTTATGATTATACTATTATAGCAATCTAACTTTTCTTTATCAATTCAAGTGATAATCTATTTGTAAACCTCTGAATTAGGGGAAACAAGAAGATCAGTGGATTCTCCTTACTATAGTTTCTACCAAGATAATTGGAGTTCACATTTGTAAATTTTCCGTCATTTTTCTTTTCTACTTTCAAGTCTCAGCCAGTCGGCCCTTCAATTTGGGATAGAAATGCATTGAATGCTACCTGCACGCGTTCTCTGCGAGTTTTTGCATAGTCAAATGTACATTTACTTGTGTCTGTATCATTGAAAAACCATATCAGCCACTGTACAATATTGAGTTGTTTTCTCTCTGTGGCAGCTGCTGGACCTGGAAGGTGTATGGTAAACAATGGCGGATGCTGGTCAAATACAACCGATGGAAAGACATTTTCGGCTTGCTCAGTTCTGTCACAACACTCTTTACTGTCACTCTACTATAATTTACCATTTTCCTCTTTGCATATAGCTTGGATTTGCATTTTGCAGAATAGTTCTCACATATATCTTACATAGTTTCGTATTTTTCAATTCAGGAATCTGAACTTTCTGGCTGCAAGTGCCCAAAAGGATTCCGCGGAGATGGTCTCAAGTGCGAAGGTGATCTTTCTCTCTATTGTTGTTCAATGTAATGTGTATGTACAGTTACTTCTACATAAGAACATAGCATCCGATATCTACATTTCAGTATCTCCGTCTCACCTTTCATTTCGTTTGTGCTCAGACATCGACGAGTGCAAGGAGAGTACTGCTTGTACGTGTAGCGAATGCAGCTGCAAGAATACTTGGGGCGGATATGACTGCAAGTGCAGCCGAAACCAGCTCTACATAGAGGAACATGACACATGCATAGGTAAGCACTAATGTTTACTATTTGCTCAAAATTCTCTCTTTGTCCTAATAAACGCAAAAACTATAAGGAACCCTCGCGCGTTTCTTATGCAGAGAAATCCACATCCAAGCTTTCATGGTTCTTAACACTTCTACTCATTGCTATTGTGGTTGGAGCTGCTCTAGCCGGTTACATCTTCTACAAATACAGGCTTCGGGTAAGCTGTAACACTAAACTTGACCCTCATTTACTTGCGATATCTTCCAAACGACAAACTTGGAAAACTGAAGAAAACAAATTAACCCTTTTGCCTTTGCAGTCTTACATGGACTCGGAGATCATGGCCATCATGTCTCAGTACATGCCACTTGACAATAACAATAACAGACAGATTGAAGTCCATACTGAAGCTGAACCTCTTCACCGCGTTCAACCAGTATAAGGTAGTCATACACTCATTTTATTTTCGCATCTCAGTGACAGTGTTTAGCGTCGCTCTTGATAAAAACAAACCACGAAAGTTTCTGCAGAACCATGCCCTAAATTTGTGTTTGCACTGCTGATCCAAGAGCTGCTGAATACTGCACATTTAGAGTCCATTTCATCAGTTCCGGAGGAAGCAATGCTGCCATTGTTCGACATCCTTGATATAGTACCCATTGAACTTTGACATCACAGAACAGAAAAAATGACTTGTAACTTTATATATACAAAGCATTTGAGATGCAAAGTATAGAAACATTGGATTGCAGCTTTTTATGTACATCACAATATGCAAAGGTAGTGCCCATGTATTTGTACTTTGTATGCATCTTAGTGGAAACCCTTTTGGCGGTTGTATATCCGAGCATTGAAGAAATTTTGTGCTGTGTTTGTTTTGAAGATCAAAAGTTGATTGGGAGCCAATTGATGTTGCAGTTAGGCCCGTCCATGGGTCACGGGTCAACCCTTGATTAAGTTCACCTTTATGTGGTGTCTAACTATCTAAGGAATTACAAAATGCAAGTGATCCAAAACTATTAAATTTAGAAATACCATTACTAAAAAGTAAATAATACAATATGCAAACTTTTTTCTCAAAGCACAATACATGAACTTAGAACCTAGGCACCACATAAACATTTAAAGACATTCAAGGTCACAGTTATCATGTGTGATTAACGCCTTTAAAGGAAGAGTTTGCCACCAAATGGTAGGTTCCTCGTCATAAAACAAAAAATGGGCATGTTATTGGAAAATTGATGAGCGTGTTATTTTATATACAGGACGTATGGATTTTCATAACGTTCTCAAGTATTATAAAAATATATTTTGGGGGAAACTAATACCATGGTTGATTAAGTTGGTAAACTTGTTCATCGCATTTATGCTGCTTTTTTTTTATCAAGGCAATAATTCGAAATTCTAGACAACACCATTGTTTGAAAAACCGAGAGGCTAAGAGGAAATGTTTGATGGACTGACATTCAATTTTCAATTTTTCATCCTAAATAATGTTCTAGATGTGGAATTCTGCTTATATACTTCCCCCTATAGATGACAGCAAAAATTATCTTTGAAAGAACAAGCAGTTAAATTTAGGGAAATCATACCCACACAAAAAAAAAACACTTGTAACTTACAAGTATTTTCACGAGAATAATAAAAAACACACATTTCCGTATATCTATTAAAACAACCTTATATTTTGACAAGGTCCTCTCCATGAAAACCTTGAAACAATCAAACAAGCAAATCAGTACTTTGAGGAGCTAGTTGTCATCTGACAGACAATTTGGGAAACCAGGAACAACGTAATCTTCAGAAGATTGAAGCCTGACTCGATTGGAAATTTAATCTGTCGAATCAAAACAAGCCTGCTAGACTGGAAACAAGCTAATAGTGACAAAAACAAAAACGCAAAGAATAAAGCTAAGAGGTCCAAAACACAATGGACCAGACCACAGGGAACCGTCTACAAAATCAATGTAGATGGTTCTGTCAAACCCATTGGCGCTTGCCAAGTGGGGTGAATCATTCGTGATTCTAAGGGTTATGTAATTGACATTTTCTATCAGGAAGTGAGGATTGGTTCTATAATACAAACGGAAGCTGCATCAGTTCAGGTCGACATGCAACAAGCTTTAAGGAAGGGGCTAAGGAAGATTGTAATAGAAGGCGATAATCAAGAATTAATGCGAGCAATAACAAAAGGGGATGGCATACCAATCACAAGTTGGTGTAGTGGTTGTGGGGCTACATCCCATGCCAAGAGGTTCGAAGTTCGAATCCCCTTGGAAACATGGAGTCGCTTGTGAGTGGGAGGGTCAACCCCTTAAATGGGTCACACAGTACCCAATCTAGATGTAGAGCGACTGAGTCGATCGAACTGGACTAAGATCAAAAAAACAAAAGGGGATGGCATTAGATGGGACATAATGCATCAAGTAGAGAACATCAACATCATGAGATCAGAATTCGAACATGTGGAGTTCAGACATATTTTCAGAGAATCAAAGAAAGTCGCAAATTATATAGCTAGGAAAGGCATCATCAGTGATAGATCCACAATCCCTTTTCATAGAGACCTTTATAACATAATCTGTCAGGATGATCTAGGAGCGAGATTACAATTTATGTAACAGCTCCTATTGTTTGCCTACTGTAAAAAAAACCCTTATATTTTGACAAAAATAAAAATCAACCTTGGTAGTGAATAAATAAAATAGAATAATTAATAGTAAAATAAGTTAGCATTATTTTCAACCATTTTTATATGATAAATGATAATAAAGTTAATGTTACTGTATGTTTTAATAAATGTTTTGAAATTTAATTTTCAACAGCTACATGTCCCAAGTTTTTTAGAGTTGTTTTTTTATACACTCAAATATATTGATTTTTCCCTATTTTATCAGTTATCCTATAAGTTTAGGTTATCAAACACGTTAATAGGTTATTGACCGTTTAATTTAACATATATTTTATACAACTAACCATTGACCTTTAGTTATCCAATCAACTTCAGCTATCCAATCAATTTCAACTACTAAAAAAACTCCGGTTTAGCATCGTTCTAAGGTACTATTTTGGGTTGTTTGTCTTAAATGAATAATTTTGTAAGAAGGAATCGAATTTGTGAGTAATTTGACAAAAACATGGACTAATTTACAAATAATTTGATTAATTACTTTGAAATTTAGGGCAAATTATACAAGAAAATATTAGATTAGAGAACATTAGGGCAAGTTGTGGACCAATTTGATACAAGTTCGAAACATTGGGAATATAGTGAGTCGATTACTGTCGATAGCTTAATAAATTACTGTATTTTTTTGATTCGTAATAAATTACTGTATTTGATATACATTGAGAACCAATTAAAAAAATTTGACCTTTTTTAAAGAGCTGGAATCTAATTTATTTACCAGTATTTATTTATTTATTTTTATAAGGAAATAATTCAAGATTAGACAGATCTGATTATCGAGAGGCCGGTAAACCGACAGACAAAAACATCATTACAATCAAAGACAATTAAACAAACAAAAACCAACATTTCGACGATTCGTAGTCGACTGAAAACGGATGGAAGGGAACTCGTCAATGAAACCATGCGGAGCCAGAAGCCAACACTTTAGCCGAAAACGCCAGTAGAAGACAAGTCAAACACTACCAAAGTAGCACCGCTGGAAAGCAAGTACAACAGGGCACGATACTTTGGTGGCATGAAGACTGATCAACTCCAAGGAAGCGCCTCCCGCACAATGGAGTTGTCGTGAAAACATGGGCACGACCCCGACCAGAGAGCCACTCAAAACACCAACAACGAACAAAATACCAAATATCAAATGCACGCCAAAAACACAAGCTCAAACCATCCCATGAACAATCGAGCAAACAGTCAGCGAAAAAGGGGGGGTTTAGAGGAGTACTTTGTCGATACTTCAAGTTCATTGATGACAACTTAGTGTCCACACTCAATCCGACTCCAAGGCAGCTGCATGTTTTGCAAGCGGTGAGAGGAGACAGAGCGCATGATTTTTTGTTGACTGCTCCCATTAAGGGTCTAGCTAAGACCATGTCGTCTCGCCAGTTTCGTTCTGTCCTCCAATACCATCTTTCGATCCCTATGTTTAGTGGCTATCCGACCTGTCCTAGTTGTGAGCTTAACAGGATGGACCCATTTGGAGATCACGCTCTGCATTGCAGTCGAAGCATCGGGATGAAGCACCGACACAACATGGTTCGAGATGTTTTGGCTGACATTTGTTACAAAGCGGGCATCGCAATTCAGAAGGAAGTGCATACGGGTATGAGCAATGAAGATGGTATTGAGTTGAGGCCAGGAGATTTGTTGGTTTATGGGTGGGACAAGGGTAGAGACACTTGTGTGGATGTGTTTGGGGCTTCACCGTTCACAACTAGAGCCAATGATTCCTTTGTACCCGGCAAGGCAGTCTCTCAAGCCACTGAAAGAAAGGAGAAGAAGTACGCGGATATTTGTGCTGCTAAGGGGTATTGTTTTATGGCATTTGCATTCTCTACTTTTGGAGAAATGGGGGGTGATGCTATTGGTTTTCTGAAGCAAGTTCAATTGGTTATGAAGAGTCATAGGGCAGGGTCTGATAATGATGATTTCATATTTCATAGAGTTGGTTTTACTATTCAAAAAGGGGTTGGAGCTCAATTTGTTACGAGGCTTCCAACTAACTTTATGTAAATCTTTTTTCATCATAATAAAGTCCTTATTATTATAATAAAAAAATAATAATAATAGAGATGAGATGGCACTCCGCCCTAAAAAGGGGTGGGCTTTCAAAGGTCTTTTATCAATTCTTTTTATAATAATAATAATAAATCCTTTGGGGCCAAAAATTAGGATTGGTAGTGATATGGTGAGACCCTCGAGCCTTGTGGCCTCTGGCTACTTCGACAACGACACGACGACTTCTTTTTTAAGCATAAAAAATCTGACACCCATTTAGAAATCAACTTCAAAATGTTTATGGAAGGATTCTTCTCTCCATTTAAGGATTCAAGTGGGATTTTGCATCCGGAGGAGATGAATCTCCTTCAGCTTTGTGCCCCCACAAGGATTTTTTAATCTTGTCGATCTTGTTTCGATCTCACAAAATCTCATCATCGATTCCTTCGATTTCAAGTAAGAAACTGTCACCTCACCATCACAACCCTCCGAAGAGAGGCCGAAAGCGAGAGTGACGAGTCAGAATAATAAAGCTCCAACCTAATCTTGGTGATTATGATGATGCTATTGTAGACTTGAGGTCTTGTTGATAGTGATGGTGGTTTTTCTAAAAAGGAATTGTTTCTCTCAAAATGGGTTGTTCACTTTCTAGAGAGAATCTAGGCGCGTGTTTGGTAGTAGGTGGAGATTAAGAAGTTAGAGGTTTTGGAGTTGGAGGTGTGAAAGGTGGAGTTTATTTAAAAAAAAAACCTAAGGTTGTGTTCGGCTGCCTCCGTTTAGGAGATTTGGAGATTTCAGGAGATTAAGAAAAAACACAATCTCCTGGGAAGAGTGTTCGGCTGCCCCAAAATGATGGAGATTGTGGAGATCTCAGGAGATCTCAAGAGATGAAAAACGGAGGAATCCGAAATCTTCCCATGGCAAGATTAATGAGATTTGGGGATTCTTGAAATTTATATCTCACAAATTTGCCCCTCCTCACTCCACATTTGAAGCGCCCCCTTTTCAGATATGGAAGCAGAGCCCCGCCACCTCCATCTTCGTCTTCTTCCACTACCAAGGTCAGTTCCTCTTCTCCCTCCGCTCTATTTTCGTAGTTTAGCTTCAACGACGGCCGACGACATCAACAGGTGGCAGCGACGGGTGTTGGACCAGGTCGGGTCGCACAGATCTGGATATGGGAGGCCGAGCTGGGGTAGCAGCGAAGCCGACGGTGGGGCCTGGAGGGGACAGACAGGAGGCGACGGTGGCGGCCGACGAAGAAGCGACCACCCTCCTTCGCAACCTGCAGATGTGGCGCCGACCGTGCGCTTTCCTCAACGAGCTGCAGGAGCCGACTACCCCCTCAGATCTGACGGTGGCGGCCGACGAACCCCAAACCCCCTACATTTCCGGCAGTGTTTCTGACCAAACCCCCCTTTTCGGTTTCATGACCTGCAATTCCTTTGAGGTCTGGAGAACCGACCAACTAAATGAGAAAGGAGAGGTGTATGGGGTTTATAAAGAGTGGGGGTATAAAGGTCATTTCGCAGCTTTGAAATACAATACAATCTTGTGCCAACCAAACACCTTTTCGAGATTTCTGCCTAAATAAATCTCCATCTCCTTACATCTAAAGAAATCCCATTAATCTACACAATCTATTTTCATCTCTTAACATCTACGAAAATCTCATTAATCTACACAATCTCCATCTGCTGTCAAACACAGCCTAATTAGGTGTTTGGTGATTGTAACTTGTAAGGTTTGTAAATGGGTTTTGAGATAAAAATGTCTAAAATACCCCTACCCCTACCATTTCGCTTCCCATTGCTTCAATTCCCTGCAATCCAAAAACAACAGCCATCACCACCCAATTCCCTACAATTGAAATTGACAGCCATCACCACCCATCACCACCCCTGAAACCGAGCTCTCTCTCTCTCTCTCTCTCTCTCTCTCTCTCTCTCTCTCTCTCTCTCTCTCTCTCTCCCCCTCAGACCCTTCGTCTCCCCTCCCTCTCTTTCTTTCAGTTCTCACATCCGCCATTGAAGGCCCGGAACCGAGCCTCTCCTCGGTTGTCGAGGTTGCCTTCTCCTTAGATCTGACGCTGGTGCCAACGCCAGAGCCTCTTCCCGGTTGTTGGGGTTGCTGCGACTGGGCTGCTTCAACATCCAGTTGAATTCAAAAGGCAAAAAAATAAACCCACAAAAAATAACCTCCAAAACCTGGGAGCCCAAACTTTTTTTTAGGCAAATTTAGGGCATGTTTTCTTCCCTTCATTATAGGCGTGGAAGGGATGGCGAGGGTGGGGGTGGAGAGGAGCTGCGACGTTTGGCATGAGGTGGAGGGGGTGGGGGTGGAAGAAATTCCCCACCTTGGGGGGGGGGGGGGGGGGTAAGGTGGAGGGGTTGACAACCTTCAAAGATCCAATTTTGCCCTAAAAAACCTTAGCAACCCACAATCTCAACAAGGGAGAGATCGAGAGGAGAGACGATCGACGACGTCATAGTGCCAACTTCGACAGCGTCTCAGGCGAAACCAATCTCCGGCAACAAGGTAAGGGCTCTCTCTCCTGGCGTTTGTATGGTGTTTGTGTTTTGTTTGGATGCTCTGGTGTCATCTTCGACGGTAGCGGCAGCCTCCCCTCCGACTGGCTTCGCCTGCGGTGAAGCAACGGCTCCGGATCTGGACGGTGGAGTCGAGGGACGACTTCATAGCTATGCGTTCTCCCTCCTTGATGGGCTTGTTGGTCGGGAAAGGAGATGAGCAGGGTGAAACAAATGTAATTTGATGGGCAATATTGGTATTTTACATGAATTCCACCTTCATTAAACCCCAATCAACCAAACACCATACGAGATACTTTGTGAAATTAATCTCTATCATTTTCACCCCGTAAAATATATCTCCACCTCTTCCACCCCTTAAAAAATTCTCGTAAGAAAACACGCCCTTAACCTCCCAAAAGCTGCACCTACACCTCCACCTTTCATAACAAATCTTTTGCCAAACACAACGAGTTTGCAGTTTTTTTTTAACCTCCAAAACCTCCAAAAAAGACGATGCCAAATACTAGGGATGGTTTTATGTGGTTTCTTCGACTTATTAACGATTTGTGCAATTTCCGCTAATTTAACGGTCCGTTTTTGTAATTTATCCTAAATTTAATAAATACTACTCCGTATGCCGTAAAATAAAACCACTGAAAACCCCCCGTTCAAGAGAGTCTCGCCGACCCTGTTGGTTTGAGCCCTAGACTAGAATCGGGGAAGAAGAAGAAGACCCCCCCCCCTCTCTCTCTCTCTCTCTCTCTCTCTCTCTCTCTCTCTCCCCCCCTTCGCGGCGTTCTTCATCCGCTCCTCCACAGCACAGCTTTGCTTTCAATCTCTTCTTCTTCGCTATCTATCGCACCAGGTAAACAACAACAGTTCTTCATCCCTTGTTCTTCGTTTTCTGCTTTCTCTTCTTACGCGCCGCATCTCAAATCGTAGTTGTGTTTGTTCTCCTCCATATCTCCAGATCACACGCGCATCCATTAGTTTCAATTTATGCTCTAGTGCCGTGCGCGGAGTCGAAGCTTTGGAAACCCTAATCTGCAGTGTTACATCACATTAGTAGTTAGTACCATTAGTAGGTTTCATTGTGTGTAGTTGAATTCCTTCAAGCGCTCTCTGAAGTAGATAATTTTATTGCGGGACTGATTTATGAGCATCTTTCGACCAATTATTCGATTTGCGCATCCCAATCTGTTTTCTCTCTGTTTATTGAGATATAGGGTTGGAGTTTATATTCATTCTGACTGTTTTTTATTTATTTATTTATTTTTTGTGCAATTGTTTATGCAGGTTTTTAGTTGCTGTTTTGCTATCAATAAAGGCTTCCAGATAATTATCTACTATACATGAAATTCTGGTCGTCGTGCTAAATCAGTTTGATTATTTAGTTATAAGGGAAAATGCCAGGTGCATTACCAATACTGCCGCTACCTGCGCCTCCTGCAGATGGAAACCTTGGTCCACTTCCACTTGCCCAAGTTACTGAGGAATCAATTGATGAGAAGATTGAAAATGAGAACCTGAGCAATGATAAGCAAAACTCTGCTCCTGCTTCAGTTGCAACCCACACTAGAACAATTGGGATTATCCACCCCCCTCCGGATATTCGAAACATTGTTGATAAAACAGCACAGTTTGTTGCAAAGAATGGGCCGGAATTTGAGAAGAGGATTGTAGTGAGCAATGCAGGAAATGTCAAGTTTAACTTCTTGAATGCATCTGATCCTTACCATGCGTATTATCAACATCGTTTATCGGAGTTCCGTTCTCAAAGTGACAGTGCTCCACAGCAACCTCCTGCTGATGGTCCAGACCCAGCAGCTGGTGAAAAACCCACTGCCGCTCCTGCTGCTGATGGTAGTGATGCTGTGGAAAAGCCTGATCCCTCTGCTCAATTTCGAACTGTTCGTAAGGTCCTTGAGCCCCCCGAGGCTGAGCAATATACTGTTAGGCTTCCCGAGGGAATCACTGGAGAGGAGTTGGATATCATTAAACTTACTGCTCAATTTGTTGCACGGAATGGAAAATCATTTTTGACAGGGCTGACCAGTAGAGAGATTAACAGTCCTCAGTTCCACTTTTTGAAGCCAAGTCATAGCATGTTCATGTTTTTCACTGCCCTTGCTGATGCATATTCTAAAGTATTGATGCCTCCAAAAGGATTGACAGATAAGTTAAGAAGGACTATTGTTGATAGAACTACTGTGCTTGAGAGGTGTTTGCATAGGCTTGAATGGGAGAAGTCACAGGAGCAAGCCAGGCAGAAAGCTGAGGATGAAATAGAGCAGGAGAGAGTCCAGATGGCAATGATTGATTGGCATGACTTTGTCGTTGTTGAGGCTATCGATTTTGCTGATGATGAGGATGAGGAGTTGCCTGCGCCTATGACCCTTGAAGAAGTAATTAGGAGAAGTAAGATATCTGCTATGGAAGAAGATGAGTATGTTGAGCCAGGGAAGGAGGTGGAGATGGAAATGGACGAGGAGGAGGTGCAGCTTGTTCAAGAGGGCATGAGAGCTGCTAGCCTTGAAGAGAACGAGGATAAGAAGAATGAGGTAAAGACTAGTGTTGATGATGATGAGCCTCCTATGAGAATTGTGAAGAACTGGAAGAGGCCAGAGGACAGAATCCCAGGAGAAAGGGACCCAACAAAGTTTGCTGTTTCCCCAATCACAGGAGAGCTAATTCCAATCAGTGAGATGTCCGAACACATGAGAATTTCATTGATTGATCCTAAATTTAAGGAGCAGAAAGACAGAATGTTTGCGAAGATACGGGAGACTACTCTTGCAAATGATGATGAGATTTCCAGAAACATTGTGGGACTTGCACGGACTCGCCCTGACATATTTGGAACCACAGAGGAAGAAGTCTCAAATGCAGTTAAAGCAGAGATTGAAAAGAAAAATGATGACCAGCCAAAACAAGTCATATGGGATGGCCATACAGGGAGCATTGGACGCACTGCTAATCAGGCAATGTCTCAGAGTTTCGGTGGGGAGGATCAACAGGATATGATGAACTATGATGGAAGATCTTTTCCTGGTCCTGCGGCCCCTCCTCCCACACAGCCTGGTGTACCTTCAATTCGGCCACTTCCTCCTCCAGCTGGCCTTGCCTTGAATATTCCCCGTCCACCAAATACAGTCCAGTATGCAACTGCAACTAGTGGTGGGCTTCTCATGCCTCAACAGCCTAGACCACCTGTCTTGGTTAATTCAATGGTTAGGCTGCCACCTCCACCAATGCAGATGGTCCCTGGACAGCAGATGATGATGAATCGGCCGATGCCAGTCCCACAGCACCATTCCTTGAACCCACCCAATATTCCTGTTCCACCCCCTCCTGGATCCCAGTTTACACCGCTTAATCATTTTGTACCTGCACCTCCTCCTCCCGCTGGGATGCCTATGGTTCCACCACCTCCTATGCATCATGGAATGCCTCCCCCACCACCGCCTGAAGAAGCTCCGCCACCACTTCCTGAGGAGCCAGAGCCCAAGAGACAAAAGCTTGATGACTCAATGCTGATCCCTGAAGACCAGTTCCTTGCTCAGCATCCGGTCTCTCTCTCTCTCTCTCTCTCTCTCTCTCTCTCTCTCTCTCTCTCTCTCTCTCTCTCTCTCACACACACACACACACACACACACACGCACACACGCACACACGCACGTACACACTCATACACACACATGCATATGCACACTTTTGTCTCTTGATCTCACATCTGTCTCCTTTCACATCCCTAGATGGCGAGGCTGCATCCTTGTTTCTTTTTAAATCCTTTTTTAATTGTTCTTACAACTTTCACTTTTCAGGGGCCAGCACAAATCACTATATCAGTTCCTAATGTTGATGAAGGAAACCTCAACGGCCAGCTGCTTGAAATTACTGTGCAATCTCTTTCTGAAACAGTTGGCAGTCTGAAAGAGAAAATATCAGGAGAGATTCAGTTACCGGCCAATAAGCAGAAGATAAGTGGAAAGGCTGGTTTTCTCAAGGATAATTTGTCACTTGCCCACTACAATGTGGCTTCTGGCGAAAATCTCACTCTTTCATTGAGGGAGCGTGGTGGGAGAAAGAGATAATCATGCAGTTTTACACAGGTTTCCGAAGGTCCACTCCGAAATCCACCAATGCATCATGTTTCTTTTACTCAATTTGGATTCTGCTATGATCATTTATTTTATTATTCATGTATTTCTAGCTTTTATCTCTCATCTGATGTGATTTATTTTATTTGCTGCAGATTTGGCATCATGGCGCTAGTTTTGTAAGGGCAAGGGAAGTAGTTGTATACTATTTGACAGAGAACATAGGGTCTTTTGTCTTCAACATATTGCTAATTGGCTTCTCTTTGCTTCTTCAGTGGAGCCTTTTGAAATCCTGTTGTTTGAATCCTTATGTTTCTATGCTTTTTTACTATTTGACCGTGGAAGAATGTACTAAGGGAATGCTTTCTTCCTTTTATTTTTTTTCTTCGTATACTTTTCATTGAATGGTTTTTTACAGTTGTTACCTGCTGGATTATGTGTTCTTCTTGCTAGGGGTATGGAGTCATTCTTAGAATATATTGTTTGCATCTGCAGGAAGAAACTCCTGTCCGTGGAGCATCACATGTGATGAACACCTGAACCCTGGGATGGTTTGTTTTGGTTTAAGTGGAAATGCTTTACTTGTGAATTACTGTTCGTTTCACTTTGTTGGTAGAAAATGGCTGATACATTTGGTATTTGATGCTTTTCTGTTTTCTATTGGCGGGCAGACTTGCTTTATGACAGGGTCAAATGGCATGTCATATATGAAGCCTCCATCAGATGGGTTGATTTGTTTGCAACTTTGTTATTTTATTTATTAGCCGAGTACTGGTATGTTGGGGTTCCTGAATCCTGGCCATTGTTTTGCAGCATGATTGAGGGCTTGATTACCCATGTCGGATCAAGGATACTGACTGAAAAACTGATGACTAATCTGTTTCCCTCAATACCTTGTATATACTATCCTTTGCCGGTTTTGTGAATTGTTCTGAAGGATTCTTCTGAGGTGGTGATTGTTCATTTGTTTGAATATGTTTGGTAGACATGTTAATAGTGTAAATGACCCTGATTGGGTTTGAAGAGGTACTTCATTCAGGTGATATGTGCTGATATGGTAATCTTTTAATGGTCCTCCATATGTGACTTAGATGTGGGTGCTTAATGCATTCTCGTGTCTGCTGAATGTAATACTACATGTTGCAGGGTATCTATATACTTTTGCAGGTTCATTATCTGTTAATACCGTTTTGATTTTTGAGTGGTCGAGTAGTCATCAGTGTGGACTAGGAAATCTGTTAATATCTGCTTTCTCCAACATCATTCAAGATGATGTCTGATATTCAACACATCTCCTGTATGGATTGATACATCCTGTTTAATTGTGTTAAAACACTCCCAGTGTGGACTAGGAAATTTGCTGATTGATGAAGAGTTGTTCTATTTGAGTAATTGGTCTTTAGGCGAACGCAATGTGAATCCTATCTAGCTTAACTAGCTGTCTTCTTTCTTGTTTAGATTCAATTGAAGGCCGGATTGGTTGCAGTTGTGAAGGGAAAATGTAGTATACATTTCGTTCTAATCTACTCCGTTTCACTACTAATTTATGTTGCAAAAAATTTGCCTAGTTAGGGGTAATTAGAACATCATGGCCGGGTAACTACGATCTCTCTAGAAGAGGACTCCATAGTTAATAGTTCTTCAAGTTCTTTTTGTACAATATCTTCTCAGAAACTTCGTGGTTAGGGTGAAGATAACTGGAACTTGCCACATCCAGTTATCAGTTGATAATGAGCTAGGGTAATGCTTTTTCCATTACTTTTCGTTTATAGTCCTGATAAGAATTTGTTCTTTTGGATTGTTTTGTCGCGAGAAAAGCTATTTCATGGCGAGCTAATAACAATGCTCATAGTATTTATACTCCTGAGTCGAGTTGGTAGGTACAAGTTAGTTTATTTTTGATCAGTGGCTCTTGCCAGCCTCAAGAAAAACTTGTTAGATTGAGTTTGTTGACAAGTTTCTTTTTTATTTTGGTGAAAATTGTTGATAATAAGTTTATTGTAAGACACATTCTAGCATTATGAATAATGTTTGACGCATTGGAAATTTAGACGGATTTGATTTAGGGCAGACCATTATTTATATATATTTTTACCCTTTTGTCCTATGAATAAAACATTCCATTGCCAATAGGTTTAAGGTCAGACGCGTCAAAGATTAATCTAGTTTGAGAGTAAATTCTTATTAGATGCGCTAAATAGGCCCTAAAAGTGTAAATTCTCGTTTAACACGACAAATTATATAGAATTTTGTAAATCTATTTTTTTTTGAAAATCGTGAAAAGTTTTGCTACAATAATCGATTTGAAAGGTTCCAATATGCTCGTGTCAAACAGACCCTTCAAAATAAACAATTATAAGGTGTAAACATGATGGGTTTTAGAAAATAGTTACATAAACCACCTAAACCTTTCCTGAAAGACCACTGCCTTCTATATTATAATATGAAAAGTAGCAAAAATATCACAGATTAATAGAACACACCACATGAACATATACAAAAATTAAAAATAGTTGCATAGCAATTTAAACCTCAAGTTTTCGCAATATAAATGACTTTTATACACGAAATTTATAAGATTAAGTCATGTTCAAATATCCAATTGAATTAAGTTATGTTCAAATATCTAAGCTTGATCAATCTCCTCTTTTTTTTTTTAAAAAAATTTTCTTAATAGAAAGGGACAAGAGTTTCCTACTGCATTTGTTAGTATTTCCTTACGAATGAGAATTTTCAAGAACAAAATGAAAGAAAGTACATATTAGTGTTACTTGTATGACACTATGATGAATGTTTCCTAGGAGTCGTTGAACGGTTAGTTACACCGTTAATTTCTCAATAACTGTTCATTTTTTTTTTGTTGATGTTTCTATGGTTGATTAAAAAAAATCTAGTGTTTCTTATAATACTAATTTTGGATCTACATTTTTCTTTAATTTTGTGTTAGTACGTCTTTGAGTTATTTAATTATTTAATTATTGAAGTTATAAAGGCATAAAAAAGTAGAATATCTATATCATTATTTTCATTTTTTTAGCAAGTTTAGGGTGGAAAGTGATAAAAATGATACCAAGGTGTTTCACTATGTCAAGAAATTGAACTCAAGAGCTCGTGATTCAACTAGGATACCAATTAAGCTAAGCTAAGCACACTTTATTAGCAAAAATTACAAAAAAAACACGATTTTTTTTAAAAACATTCTTTCGAGCGAAGGGGCTCGAGCCATCCCATGCCTTGCTCCACCACTTAATGTCATTATGTCATCAACAAGAAATGAAGCATTCTGTGATAGTTTCTTACTCCCTCAATTCTTTTTTATTTGACATTTTACTATTTAAGTACGTTTTTTAAGATACTAAAAACTATATATCTTCCATTGCTATATTGCAATCAATCAAGCAATAAACTTTATTTTTAGAACGGACTCTAATCTTGATTTGTTGTTCTATCCTTCTCTTAGAAATTTTATTGTAATCTGTCGACAAAAAAAAAAAATTCATATGGAAGGATGATCTTGGATAGTTGGATAGTCCTCTGTTAGACAGACATCGATCTAATTCTTGTTTACTGCTAAAAAAAAAAAGAGTTAAATTAAGATGATCTTTAAGGTTTTGCATAAGGTTTATTAGATTTACATATATAGTATTAGGCTATTAAGTTGTGTTTGGCAAGGGAGTGGATGAGATATGAACCACAACAAAATGCCAAAACACAAAGGAAAACAAAAAAAATAAAAAAAATAATGAGAACCATCTTGATCAGATGACGATATAATTGAAGAAGTATTGCAAGGATATGATGAATGCTCGCGCTCTCTCCTCTCAACAAATGTATATATGATAACAAAATTTAGAAAATCGTTTGAATAAAAACCATTTCTAATTAATCATGGAACTGTCGGCAGATAATTAACTACTAATTAATTTGTTAACCCACCGAGCTTTATATATGCTTTACAATCAACAGTAATAGGTAGTGTTCAATCAATATAATTTGACAGTTACCTCGTTGAATCATTGCATATGTTGGCACTTGTGTTGAACTACTGTTCTTGGGGACTAACTAAATAGTTATGGGATTGAATTTAATGTTTGATCAAAGTTGAAACGCAAATAAAGAATGTTATCATCAATTTTTTTATTAAAAAAAACAGGTTTTTGGGTAAATATAATAATCTAAAATGCCAAAGGTTTGTTTTTCCTTTTTCCGAAACAGTACTAATTATTAATCCACATGAGGATGTACCAATTATCGCATTTTCCCAACATGAGAACAGTACGTGGCGGAGAGTTTTTTTCCCCCTCAATACAGGGAATGAAACTATTAGTGCCCGTTTGGGATTCATATATCTAATGTTTGATAAATGGGTATATGGATATCAAAGGGATATACCCATATTTCTCTTCCTTTGTATTATATCCCAATCTCATATACCCTTTTATTTGGGGATATCAGTCATGAGAAGTTAGAAAAGGGTGATGCTTCGCACACAAGAACGTTAGAACGCTCCAAATAAAGGGTAATCGGAACATGGCTTATGACAAACTTCTATGTATCATCTGCAAATTGGTCGCACACAGGAACGCCAATTGCTTACTGTAGCTAGAGCAAGTACCATCGTCGATGAATTCCTCATCGGCAATCAGCAGCATGAGTAAACAGGATAATCGGGATTGGGGTAGAAGAAGGCCGGTATCAAAGTCTGCTAATTCGTTTGGGGTAGGAGAAGGTCGGAGTATCCGGTATCAAATTGACAGACGAGATTTCCCCCAAATTTGTGTCTGAGAGATGTTTCAATCGAACTGCACAAATAAGGGTTAGACAAATTGGGAAAAAATTGGAGTGGGAACGTCATATCCAGGCCTGGTGGACCCCTCAAATAAGATATTAGATATCGGATTTGATACACATATCCTTGAAATCGATATTTGATACCCATATTTGATATCTGATATACGTATATGGATACCAAACGTTCCTTTATTTTCTGGTAGATTAAGAGGGTAAAAGATCGTTAGACGGAATGACCATCATGATGTATCAAAAAACGAAGAAATACCTAAAGAGAACAACCAAACGAAAAAAAAGACTCGCAATCCAAAGATATGCAACAACATGCTCGAAGTGGAAGATCCGCCAAATGCTTGGGAATAGTGAGAACATAGGATAACAAGAGCTACCACGACGTCTCACCGTTGAAAAGAAAGAAAGCAAAAAGAAATCCACTATAAGGAAAAGGACGTGACAAATATATAGTCTTTTAAGGCCCCATGATCTACCAATCATATTTTTTTAAAAAAAATCGTATATAATGATTTTTACCATATTTCATATTGTAATAAATAAAGATTTGGACGAATATATAATCTGCCTAACGTAACTTAAGTTGATTTATTGATTTCGATTAAGATGTTAGGGAGTTTAATTAATACTCTATGATCCATCATTGTATGAGGATGTAACAATCTAAGCTCAAACTTCAGCTTAGAGAAAAGTTCCTGAGTTGAGTTTTGAACATGCATAAAACTAAGTTGATGAAAATTTTGAATTTGACTCCCTTAAAAACGAATTGAGCATATGAGTACACCAAAATTGATTCATTCGACTCAAATAATAGCACTAAAAGTAAGTTATTAAGACTATCCTGAACAATCACTAATCTTTATTACAACAAGTTTATATATTTATATTTGTTTTTTATAGAGACGATAATTTGGCCTCATTGGATGAGGCTAGACTCTGCTAGTCCATCATCCAATAGCATCATAACGGATGAGGATGTTGATTTCTCTGTCTGTTTAGAGATCTAACGCGGAATGGTTTTAGAAATGTTGAGCGATACAATCCGCACATCTGTTGACCTCACGAAAGACGTGTGAGAAGAACACCGCGTCGAAGTGCTGGAGGAGGAGAAGAATATCGGTGAGGAGCATCTCAATTTCCCACGGACACGACCAGCATCCGTTCAGAGCATTGATCACCACAAGATTGTCCCCTTCCACAGTGATTTTGAAAATTAAAGACCAAACTCTTTCGCCTTTAAAACCCCGAGATTGAGAGCCAACGCTTCTGCCATGATGCACGGTCGATCGTTTTCCAACCTGTGTTCCCCACCACAAGCAAGCTTTTCACCACAATGGTCAAGAATAATGAATCCAACTGTGTTGTAGGGCCGATGTTGCAATTGCTATTGTCAGAATTTATTTTATAAGTTCCGAAATTCTGTTGGTTTTTTTCATTTAAGATTTTTCCGTTTTCTAGATTGGTTGGCTCTAATATTTATATTTGTGTTCCAAAGTGGGTTGCATCATAATTAATGCTCTGAAGATTAATTAATTAATTAATTGGGGGGTAATTATGTTGATAAACCCCCGGCCTTAACGTTGATTGTGATGATGGTGGTGATTATGAGAGTTCTAAGGAAGCACAATTTACATGCTCCAATCAACCTAAAGCTATGTATAAAGTTGTACGGATTAATTTTGGGAGGAAAGATGTTTTCAAAGAAGCTATAATTGCTATGATATAAAAGCCTTAATTGGTGATATAACGATTAATATATTCATAATAACTACAATTAAACCTACTTTGTTAGATTCTGCACTACTTATAATGTTCAAAAGGGGAAGGTGAACCTTTGGCAAATAAGTCAATTAACTCTTGAGAAGTGTCACTTTGGGCATACATTTTGGTTTCTTTATAAAGTAGGTAGTGCATTTAGTATATACTAAAATAGGACATGAGCTTATACCTATCGATGGGTTGCAAATAGGCACATAAAAATAAACTTTTTTTTCTAAACACTTTATGCACCATACAATAGATTTTTAACACATAAAAAATGGAGCATTGTAAATAATTGATTTAAGACTCACTACCCTTAACCAGATATTTAGGATTCGAATTTTCAGAATAAATTACTTGTAATGGAACCTAATCTGAACACAAATCGCAAACGTTGCTGGACGAACCTAATCTGAACACAAATCAATTGATTATATTAGGAAATTCGATCAATTGCTAATCTAAACACATCCTCCATACACAAACGCTCTAATCTTAGCAAATTGACTCTATTAGGAAATTCGAGGGGAAATTATGTTCTTAAGGGCTAACGGTGGGACGCCGCCGTGGAGAAATTTCATCATGCACGATTTGCCGGTGAGCATGAGGAGAAACGATCTACATCAGGGGAGAGCACGAGAGGAGGAACTAAGGAAGATCTGATTGATCTAGTGGTTGTGTGTGAGATATATATATATATATATATATATATATATATATATATATATATATGGGAGAACAAGAGGAGGAAGAAACAACAGGTGCAACGGGATTAAACGGTGGACTTTTACCTTATAAAGATTATTACAAAAATAAGTAATTAATTAAAGGCATATCTATTTAAGGGCCATTAGAGGACATAACCAGTCACCCCACCCCTCTTCAATCCAGCCGATGTTTCTGAGAGAAACATTTGAAGATTGAACAGATAAATTAAAATTCACATTATATCATTTATTCAAGTAGGATACTTTCTATATTTTATTAAAATTTATACCATTATATTACATAATTGTTGATTTCACACGATCAAGCTGAGATTGAGCACTCAGGAACACTCAGATGAAAGAGGAGGAAAAGCAGAACTCCCATAAACTCAGAAAATTTTAATAGCTTTGTAAGATGATTTCAAATACAAGAGCAACACCTATTTATACTAAGCTATCATACACTACAAATGGGTTAGCTTATTGCACAAGTCATACACGACTTTATTCGGCTACACCACTTGCTAAGCCCACTTGATCCTATACTTAATAGTTGACTCTGGTTACCTCATCACTCCCCCTCAAGTTAAGCGAGGCAAATCATTTCACAACTCCTAACTTGTTCAGCAACTTGTCACTTTTCTCAGAGCACAGAATCTTAGTGAAGATATCAGCTGGTTGTTCTTTGTAGGAAGATAACCCAACACAATTTCTTGATTAATCACTTTGACTCGCACCAGGTGACAATCACCTTCAATGTGCTTTGTCCTCTCGTGGAACACATGATTTCTGTCAATGTGTAATGCATATTGATTTTCACACATCAACTGCACACTTTCACATTCATGTCTATTAGAAGCTTCATAAGCCATATAATCTCACAACAAGTCATGGCCATAGCTCTGTATTCTGACTCAGCTGATGAAATTGCAATATATAATTGCTTCTTTGTCCTCCAAGAGATTAGAGAGTCACCCAGAAGAATGCAAAACCCAGTTAGTGACTTTCTTGTCAAAGGACAACTTTGCCAATCTGCATGACAAAAGGCTTTAAGTTGCAATTCAGATTTCTTTGATAGCAACAGTCATTGTCATGGTGTTCCTTTCAAGTACCTTAGAATGTGTTTTGCAGCTTTCCAATGCTCATCAGTGGGAGAGTGCATGAATTGACTTAGAACCTGTACTGAATAGCAAATATTAGGTCGAGTGATTGTTAGGTATATCAGTCTCCCAACCAATCTTCTGTAAGCACCTGCATCAACCATGTCTTTTGTTCCTTCCACCGTGAGCTTCTCTTTAGGATCCAGAGTAGTTTTAGCTGGCTTTGACTCCTCCATCTTTGCCTCCTTTAACAATTCAAGAGTATACTTTCTCTAATTCGGAAAATATCCTTGAGTTGTTCTATCTATCTTAATGCCAAGGAAGTAATTAAGCTCTCCTAGATCCTTCATCTGGAAGTGATGCTTAAGATGAGCTTTGAGCTTATCAATTTTCTGCTCATCATTTCCAGTAATAATCATATCATCTACATACATAAGAAGTGTTGTAAATGATTTCCTTGTCTTCCTAGTGAACAAAGAGTAATCAACCCTGGATTGCTCAAAGCCTGCAGCCTTTACAGCTTTAGAGAACTTAGCAAACCATTGTCTTGGTGCCTTTTAAGCCCGTATAGAGATTTTCTAAGCCTACACACCAACTTGCTCTTGTCCTTGCCATTGAACTCACCCAAAGTCTCCCCTTGAGTGCAATGAAGGTCATGATCTCTATACTGATGAAGAAAGGAATAAGCAGGAGGCAACTCCATATATACAACCTCATCAAGATCTCCATGAAGAAATGCATTTGTAACATCCATTTGACTGACAGACCATCCCCTCACTGCAACAACAACCAAAAGAGTTCTAACAGAGATCATCTTAGCTACAAGATCAAAGGTCTCACCATAGTTAATTCCTTCAACCTGAGAGAACCCTTTAGCCACCAGCCGAGCTTTATGTCTGTCTAGAGATCCATCTAACTTGAATTTTAGCTTAAACAACCACTTACAAGTCACAATAGATTGGTCTACGGGTCTGTCAACCATATCCCAAGTATGAGTGGCCTCAAGAGCATTAAGCTCAGTTAACATAGCATCACACCACTTAGACTCAGCGACTGCCTCACTTACAGATTGTGGTTCTGACAGCTCAGTCAAATTACATACGAGCTTGTGATAAGAGGGAGAGCAAGCAGAGGAAGCAAGAGAATAGATAAGAGGATAAGGGGACTTACCACAAGGATGAGAAATCATTGCAGAGGAAGAAGCAGTAGAAGTTGTACACACAAAATCCTGCTACTAAGTTGCACATGGATGGGATCAAACTCATGAGGCACAGAGGAGGAGAATAATCCATGTGGGACAAAGAGCTAGTCTGATAAAGGGTTTAAAAGAGGTGAAGGACTGTGTTGTAAGTCAATGGGATGAAACGCGAGAAAGTCATCATCTACAGGTGAAGAAGATATAGAAGGTTGAGAAGATGGAGGAGTGTTGTACTGGAAGTCCTCAAAGAAAGAGAAAACATCCTCCTGAAAGTGAACATCTCTGTTGATTAAAACCTTCTTAGTAATGAGATTATAGACTTTGTAACCCTTGAATCCAAATGGATAACCCAAGAAGACACAACGATCCGCTCGAGGATCAAACTTCTTCCTATGAGCTGATATAGTGGATGCAAAATAAAGACAACCAAACACTCTTATCTTAGAGTAATCTGGAGGTTGAGAAAACAAGATTTCATAAGGTGTTTTGTGTTTAAGAACGGCAACAGGAAGCCCGTTGATAAGAAATGTAGCGGCCAACACACTATCTCCACAAAATTTTGTGGGCAAGGAAGCCTGAAATCGATGGGCTCAGGCCATGTCAAGAATCTGCTTGTGTTTTTTCTCAACCCTCTCGTTTTACTGAGAAGAAGCAGTACATGAGCTCTCATGCATAATTCCTTTAGTCAAAATGAAAAAAGTGATCTCAGAGTTGAAAAACTCAGTGACTTGATCACTCCTTAGAGTTTTAATTTTCACATTAAACTGAGTCTCAACCATACAAATGAAATTCCTTAACAGTTGAGGTGTTTTAGATTTTTGTTTTAAAAGAAAAGCCCAAACACTCCTACTCATATCATCCACTATAGTGAGAAAGTACTTATGATCACCATAAGTTGGAGTGTCAAATGTACCCCACAAATCACAATGTAATAAGGCAAATATCCTGTCAGTAAGAGATGCACTAGGAGTAAAAGTAGGTCTGACTTGTTTAGCAATAGGACAAACAACACAAGAGAACTCAAAATCAGACTGAGCATTAGAATGCACAGAAGGAATATGAACAAGCTTGTCTTTGGAGGCATGTCCAAGCCTAAAATGCCAAAGAGCATTCAAGTTTTTATTACACAAAGGTTTAGGAAAAAAACATAGGTAAAGTGGGAGAGACAACACAGAGTTTATGAAAATAGTTTGGAGGCAGTGTGTCTTGGATCTTGGAAGCAGGAAGCAAGCAATATAACTTGTCATGGTTCTTACCAACTACAATCACCTTCATCTTTGCAGGATCCTGAATCACACACAAATTGTCAAACATGTGAACATGACACTTAAGATCTTTGATGAGGCGACTGATGGATATGAGATTAAATTTGAAAGTAGGCACAAATAAAACATGATTTAAAGTGAGAGATGAGGACAAAGTGACAAGACCAGTGTGGGTGATCTGATCTTTATGACCATTTGAAAGATGCACATCAAGAGGTTTGATTATATGAAGGAAGCTATCAAATAACGACGTATCACAAGCCATATGATCAGTGGCACCACTGTCAAGCACCCACAATTTTGAGTATTGAGAGACATGAAAACTAAAGATGTTACCTACCATATTCACCTCAGACTTTTGCTGTTCCATGAGATGCAGAAGAGTGGTCATCAGCTTCTGACTATCTTCTGACATGCTTTGAAACACTTTATAAGCATTCTCATTACTTTCTCCTGGATTCCTGTTGGTGACAGTTTCCAATGGGTCAGTGGGCTTCTTTTTCTGACCAGTGCTTGACTTTGGCATTTGCGGCTATATCTTGCTTTTTGAGTGCCAAGTAGGATAGCCAAACAATTCCCAGCACTTTTCATAAGGATGATTAATCCCATTACAGTGTTCACACTTCTTCTTCACACTCCCTTTATCACCATCTCTGTCATTCCCTTCCTTAGAGTTGAAAGCAGTGGAGTCATGTCTGTGACCAACATGCTTCATTCGAGAGTTGAGTTCATCCTGAACAAGAAAAGAGTGAGCATGACTAGCAGTAGGCAATGGTATTGAGAGTAAAAACTGATGGCAAGCAGCATCAAACTTCTCATTCAGCCCCATGAGAAATTGCATCAACTTGCTCTCATTATCAGAAGCTTCTATCTGTGCATTCTAGGGATGGCAATGGGGCGGGGACTCCCCGATCCCCGCGGGGAATCCCCTTCGTGGGGACGGGGATGGGGAAATTAAATGGGGACGGGGACGGGGATGGGGGCCAAAGTGATTCCCCGCGCGGGGACGGGGATGGGGACGGGGATAGTAGTCCCCACCCCGCCCCCGTTGGGGAACCCTGCGGGGATCCCCGATGGGGAGTATAAAATCCTCATTTTTATTTAGATCTTACATAAGTTTAAATAATTATTCTTTCATTTTTAAACTTTTACCTTATAATTTACATTTATGAGATATTATATGTAATATTTATATCATATTTTTTTACATAACTTTAATAATATCTTATAGTTTTCTATTAGATGGGGGAAAACCATGGGTTTTAAATGGGGAACCCGACGGGGAAACCCGCGGGGAATGCAAACGGGGAAAATTAAGCGGGGACGGGGATTCCCCGATGGGGACGGGGGACATTTTTCATCCCCGAAAGGGGATGGGGACGGGGACGGGGGACTTTTTGCAAACGGGGACGAGGACGGGGAGGGTACTCCCCACCCCGAACCCGCCCCGTTGCCATCCCTAGTGCATTCAGGTTGCACTCGCACTTACCACAAGTGCATCGTACAGATATTGTGAGACCGGAAAGATGTTGCCAGTAGACTTTGAGTTTGGTGAAATACTTAGACACAGTTGCATCACCTTGCTCACAATTCTGGATTTCTTTCTTAATTTGAAACACCAGCAGACTATTCTTTTGACCATAGCTTTCCTCTAGGTCATCCCACATTTCCTTAGTTATATCGAACTCATTTATTGTAGCATAGATTCCCTTCGAGACAGTGTTCAAAAGTCAGGAGCACACCATATCATTGCATCTATGCCACTATCTGGAGTTATATGGAGATTCAAGCACATATCCATCCACTAGACCCAATCTGTTCTTTTTAGACAATGCTTTTATCACAAATTTCCTCCATCGATGATAATTATCACCAACAAGCTGAATCGTAGAGAGAATCATACCTGAGTTATCTGATGGATGGATGAAAAGCGAATTATGAAGATCACCAGTAGTAATGTAATCACGACGACGAGTATCAGAAGATGAATCCGGTGTTCCATACATGATTTCTAGCTCAGATAAGTGAAGTAGGTAGCGAGATTGAGGAGAAAGAGAACTCTGAACAGAAAGAAGAACCGATCCCGAATTACCACAACTCTTAGTTAGATCTGAACCAGAAAACGAGCAGCCGACACTTGATCTGCAAATCACAACTCTGATACCATGTTGATTTCACATGATCAAGTTGAGACTAAGCATTCAAGAACACTCAGATGAAAGAGTAGGAAAAGCAGAACTCTCATAAACTCGGAAAATTCTAATAGCTTTGTAAGATGATTTCAAATACAAGAGCAACACCTATTTATACTAAGTTATCATACACTGCAAATGGGTTAGCTTATTGCACAAGTCATACAGGACTTTATTCAGTTACACCACTTGCTGAGCCTACTTGATCATATACTTAACAACAGTTGACTCTAGTTGCCTCAACAATAATTAAACTCAAAACCTAAAATAAATACTACAATATCTTATCTGATGTAAATTAATAGATGAGCTGATCGATGAAACAAGGTTAACCGTTATAGCTTCATGCCAAGAAAATATTGGGATAAAGATGAAATTACTTTGCTCTTCAACTGCCAATTAAAGGAGGGCAATAAATTATGAGAATGGTTAGGAATCATGAAAAGCAAAAACAACCCATCAATTGCCTTCTTTTATTTTGGAATTAAAAATATGATTAATTTACCAGCACAATAGTTACCAACATTATTAAAGTGGTGCTTTAACAAACACTAATTCGACCCTTACTAACTTAGTTAATATAGATAACATGTAGTGTGTGACAAGTATAGATTACGAGTTTGAATTAACTCTCTCCCCCTCCTATATATCTACCTATATATATAAATTAGTCTGATCAGTATTACTTGAGGTTAATGGCAAAGATCCTTATACTATTTTTTAAAGATATGTAAGATAGAAATAAGAGATTTTTTTTAAAGAGAAGGGGATCCAATGATAAAATTTAAGCAACTAATTGCTTAAGGTTAATATATGCAACAACAATTGGGTTCAAGCCAATTCATTTTTATCTTCAATTTTCTATGAAAAACGTATGAAAATGGAAGATCTTTACATAGCCAATTCCATTGCAACATTAAATCAGTAATTATAGAGATTTTAAAGATTTTTTTTTGATGCTTTATACAACTTAATATTTATAGCATCAAATGCATAACATATTGATTTTTGTAACCTTTGTCAATTAATTAAATATTTCAATTCCATATTTAAACTAAATATTTTAGGTATGTTATATAGTTTATTTATATAGATTTTATGATATTGATTTTAATGTTCAAGATAAAATAATAAAAATTGCGTTTGCAAAGAATACATTATCTAGCCTTCTATTAAAAAAAAAAGTGGTCAAAGGATTCTTTTAAAATAATGATCTCATCTATAAACCGCACATATATAATTAATTGTTTTGTATACAATTAATTATAATGTATACCTACACATAGTGTATTTTTGATAAAAAAAAATTATATACAATTAATTCTATTGTTTATAGATTTCTATAAATGTTAAACAATTCATTTTTTTAAAAAAAAAGGTGAAATCCACATTTGATCTTTCTAAATCTCAAGTCAAATTTAACCATTGATTAAAAATAAATCAATTATTTGCTTATAAAAATGGGTTTTGATTTATAATCAATTCATTTTGGTTTTTTTTACGGTTTTCCGTCTGCCGACTTGTCGGCCATCGAGGTCCAGATATGTCCGGTCTTAAATTTTTACCTAATAAAAAAAAGTCTAGACACAATTTAATTTACGCCTTGTGGAGTTATGGTGCGAGTCACGTACTCTTAATCATCTTATTAATAAGATTTATAAGTTAGTTATAGGTACGTATAACAAAAAAAAGAACCAAACACGTGTCGAGTTACATTGATTTATTATTATTATTTTTGCGATTATAAGACCGGGATCCACCAACTTAACATAAAAATTTAACCTATTGTGTAGAATTTCACCCTTCTATATAACACATCATTTTTAATATTTTATAATCAACGTAGGAAAGACCCTCCTGTACCAAACCTCTTAACAATTTCCTATTTGTTTTGTGCGAATATAAAAGTAACCCAATATGCAATTGCAACCCATTAATTAATTGTCAAGGTAAATAAACTTTCCCGCGTCATGTCATTTGCACACAACATAGATGTGGAATAGGTTTATTTAGGATGTTGAATTTATATGTCAATGGATGAAATGATTTGATGGGCTAAAATGTTTGAAATCATTATAGAGTTTTCCATTAATGCAAAAGGACATTAACAAAACAAAACAATAAACCTCTAATTTATTCATAAAATTGGAAGTTAATCAGTACCCATTCTAACCTTTTTCCTCTTTTGTCTGTTAGCTTAGCTGAGGTCCCATTAATTCTTTTTCAAATTAACTCGGTTCATCACGCAGTTGATTGTTCAGGAAAACCTAACAAGTCTATATATATCGGTGTATTTACACTAAATAATACTCCCTCCGTTGATGTGTTTACACTAAATAATATCGGTGGATTTACACTAAATAATATTGGTGTAGTGAAAAATAAGGTATATTATGTTCGATTTTTATGGTTGATGTGTTCATTGAACCGATTAAAAAAAATCTTGAGTGATTTTTATGGTTGATGTGTTCATTGAACCGATTAAACTATCCCTCCCTAATATCATTTGATTTTTTTCACATGTTTTTTAAGATGATAAACACTAGTATATGATAATATGAATATCAATTTTGAGTGATTTTGTTATATTTTTATAATTATTACTAATATATATATATAGGGTGTGGTTCGGGTGTACACACCCCTTAAAGTGTATCTTGTTCAAAAATATTATTCGGTGAAATGTGAAACATTATATCGAATACTGTTATGTTACAAATTATTCAGTGGAATTGGAACGTTTTCATCTGAACTGAACGGAAAAAGAAAACATAACAGTATTCGGTAAAATGTTTCAAATTTTACCGAATAATGCTTGAAATTTCACCGAATAATGTTTCACATTTCACCGAATGATATTTGTGAACAAGGTACACTTTAAGGGTTGTGTACAAATGATCCATACACTATATATATATATATATATATATATATGAAAGTAAAAAAAATTAATTCTAATGGGTGTCCTTGCCAAGCTTGCCTCCTTGGTCACACATTGATCAACTTCAAAATAAATAGATTCGAGCACGTACTTAAAAAGTTTTTTTTTTAGTTTTAAGTATTAGCCCTAAATTCAATCCATTTAAATTAGAGTATCTTTCTTTTGGGATTATATAGTTTTTATTTTTTTTTAAAAAAATATGACTAAAAGATTACTTTAATGAATTGAATGGAGGTAGTAATAAATTCAATCCATTTTTTTCCTCTAATGGGGTGGCTCAATAGCAAGGAGTAAAGGATTAATGAGAGGTCCTGGGTTCGATCCCTGTCTCCACCCTTTCTCTTGGTGAAATAATCAGGGTCCACCTTGCGTGTGGCTTTTGCCGACTGGGTCACGCCCGGGGTTTACCATCAAAGATGGGTACCCTCGTTAAAAAAAAGCAAGGGTTTTTTTAACCTCATGAGCAATATTGACATCAATATATATTGTTATTAAAAGTTTTTTTTTTCACTTTATAAATACACATGAAGTAATCTATACCGGCAAAAACGAAAAGTTTTGAAAAAGATTAAGAAGAGCTTAAAATCAAAACTTACCTCATTAAATAAGAGAACATTATGAACTTAGAATTAAGATGTCTCGACAATTTTAAGGTTGGCAATATTTTTATCTGCAACTTTTTTTTAACAATAAGCAAACAGTATGATGATATTAACAAGACAATGGTCATCTCTGATCATCTCGCAAGATAATGGTACAGAATTCCATGTTGATAAGGATTGTGTTCATATTACACATAAACTAGCCTTAATTACGAAGTCAGCACTCTCACTCAAAGTAACTTGAAATTGGTATATCAAACTCAATTTGAACTTATAGACAAACTAATACAGACAAACTCTACGGCATTTTTGTAACTTTTTTTAAAGAAAATATTAACAAAGTTAACATGAAATAAAAAATATAAAATTGATAAAGTGAAAAATGTGTAAAAAATATAAGAAAAATAATTCTCATTTAATAGTTAGATACAAATTAATAGATGGTGAAATAATGTGTTAAAATTTCAATACTTTCAATTTATGTGATAGTGTGACCTAAGCAAAATATTTCTTATTTAATAGTTAGATAACGATCTAGATTTAGATACAGATTACATATTAATTCAATATTTTCAGTTAAACCAACTGATTAGACAATGTAGAATATGTTAAGGAAATAAAAAGAAGCTCTATTATAATTTGATTTAATGAAAATTCATTGATTCAAATGTCAAGGAAATAAAAAAAGAAGCATATTATAATTTGATTGGTTGAAAAGTACGTAGACAAATAATATGGGGATGAAACCTCATAAAAAATGTTCTCAGATATATTATAAAATATCTGATAGGTCATAAACGTGGAGTAAACACATGTCAATTTACATCGATTTATTACTATTTTTTTTTATGATTATAAGACGAAGATCCACTATCTAACACAAAAACTTAAGTTATTGTGTAAAGTTTCACCATCTCTCATAACTCGTGATTTTTAGTCGTGTGTGTGTGTGTATATATATATATATATGGGACTCAATCCATTTTTGGTTGATTCCCAACATCATATAAATATAACAAATTGAAACTAGGCAAACCTTGAAAACCTTAAACTATACTAGCTTAAACTCAAGATGTACAAAGTATTCATAGGATGAGGGGCCGGGGGCACGTACTTGCTCCCCATGTCATCCTATGAATTATCTATATACAGTTTATTTGTTGATTGCTTCATTTTAGTATTCGATACTTGAGTGAATTATGACGTTTGAAAATTCAACGCAAATTTATCACTTTAAATGTATTTTAATAAACCATGGTATAATTTATATTTTACTTAACTTGATAATTTGATACTTTGATTTAGCTCGCGAGTTTCAAAATGAATAATATATTACTCAATTCGACAGTTAGGTTAAAAACTATGCATATATGTTTAAAGTTCGTATATAATCCGTATATATATTTGGCTAGAAATTTTTAAATGTTAAAAGAATAACAATCTAATTGCATATTGACTCGTTAGGACTTAAAACAATGTTTTTTTAGCCAAAATAATATCTTGTAAGCTAAAATGACATCGTTTTAATTAATTGTTAAAGAGAAAAAATGTACAACAATCAACAACATCATTTTGAATTAAAACATTATCGTTTTGATATGTTAAAATAAAAAAAATAAGTATTAATCAATATAAAATCATATATTTTTCTAATAAAGTTTTGACTCGACTCTGACACTGTTTGTTATGCTCTAGCGAAGATGATCATTAAATAAAGGGAAAATTACAGAAAACCATCCTTTAAATATGAGTGTTTTTACTTAACCACCCCATAAATTCAAAATTACAGAAAACCACCCTTTAAATGGTATTTGTTTACAACTCACCACCCATTCAACTATTTTTGTTACTTTATCATTAAATATATTATATTTTAATATTTTTAAACTCAAATTTGATTGTTAATATATTCAAAATTTGAATTTAAGGGCTCAATTATATTTTAGGGATCATTGTATTTATTTTTAAAAATAATAATCAATAAAACCTAGAATTATTATCTTAATTTATGTTTGAAAATGTGTATAAATTTTTAAAACATTATGTAAATTACTCTTATTTAAAATATAAATAAATAAGAGTAATTTTCATAATATTTTAAAATTTTATAAACATTTTCAATCATAAATTAAGATCATAATTCTAGGCTATATTTATTATTATTTTTTAAAAATAAATAAAATAATCCCTAAAATATGATCGAGCCCTTAAATTCAAAATATGAATATATTTATAATCAAATTTGAGTTAAAAAATATTAAAATACAATATATTTAATGATAAATTAAAGAAAATAGTTGAATGGGTGGTGAGTTGTAAACAGATACCATTTAAAGTAGAGCTGGCAATTCGGTCGTTCGGGTCGGGTTCGGGTCAGGCTTGCTCGGGTCGGGTCACAGACGGGTCGGGTCAGTTCGGGTAAAATTTATGGTCGGGTTCGGGTCGGGTTCGGTCATAATGAATTTTCGATTGGTCGGGTTTCGGGTTAAATCGGGTCATACCCATTCGGGTTCGGGTCAAAGCGGGTCGGGCTCGTTCGGGTTTCGGGTCAAGAGGCGGGTCGGTCTCATTTGAGTTTCGAATCAAAGTGAGTATAGTCGTATACTTGGTTTGAGTTTTTGGTCGAATCATATTCGACCCGTTTGGATAATTAGGTTGATTTTGACTCGGTTGAATACTTAAATATGTAATTTACTTAAAATAAATGATTTTGACTCGGTTGAATACTTAAATATGTAATTTATTTAAAATAAATGATTTTGAATCGGTTGAATACTTGAATATGTAATTTTGACTCAGTTGAATACACTCATTGTCATTGACTCCTAGGTTGTCGACCGATTTTTAAAAAAAGTCATAATCGAAAATTCGGTATTCGGCAACATCGTCTTTTTTTAAACATTTAAACCAATTGATCGGTGCTATAATTAAATCAAATTAATTGTACATTTAGGATTTAACCTTAATTTAACTAGCAAGTTGCAAATGGGCTTATTTGTGGTTTGACTATATTATTGACTCATATCATTTTCAATGCCCATTTCATTTTTAGCTTTTGGCCCATTAGTTTTTTTTTCATTATTATTATTAGTTTTTAACAAATCTAGATATAAATAATTAATTCTATCAAAATATAATAATATAGATAAAAATAAAATAACAACTACAAAATTATTGATTTGGATATAAATAATTCTTTCCGCAAAAAAAAATAATCATGTATCATAATTCATACAAATTATGGAATATGGATCCAAAGTCGGGTCGGGTTGAGAGTCGGGTCGGGTTCAGAGTCGGGTCGGGTTTGGGTCGGGTCGGGTTTATCTGTGTTCGGGTCTGTTTCGAGTCGGGTCAAGTTCGGGTCGGGTTCGGTCTCGGGTTCGGGTTATGGATGACTCCAGATTTTCGGGTTTCGGTCGGGTTCGGGTTCGGGTGAGTCGGGTCGGGTTTTCGGGTCGGGTCAGATTTTGCCAGCTCTAATTTAAAGGGTGGTTTTCTATAATTTTGAATTTAAGGGGTGGTGAAGTGAAAACACGCATATTTAAAGGGTGGTTTTCTGTAATTTTGCCTTAAATAAATAGAAGAGATACATGGATATTTTGATCGATCAGATGGAGTCTCATTAAAGCTATTCCACAAACACCGGCAATTCCCTTTACCGAAAGAAATAACAAAGTTAAAGGTGCGTGGGATATATGATGGATAAAAGAAATATCACGGTGGTTGACTTTTAAAGTTTGTCTACACATCGATCAAGGAAGAAGTAAAAAACATCTCTCTGTGTGTTCATCATGTCCTCAATCAATCGGACTTTAATTTGCAACATTCCGTGCACAACAATTATACTTACTACAATTAGTCTCAACATCCATCAATTAATTATAGATTTAGTAATCGTAGTTAAAAATTTTTTTATATACATGTAAAAGTTTGGAAGAGGCTAGCCCCTGCTAGTCCACCAACCAATGACATCCTTACGGATGCATATACGAAGCTCCCTATCTTGCATCAGATCAACTAAGGAAGAAGTCTGGAACAAGCGAGCTACACGGTCCGCACACCGGTTAGTTTCCCTGAAGACAGGAGAAATTGAGACGACCTCGAACTGGAGGAGCAAAAGCCGGATGTCGGAGAGAAGGACTTCAATCTCCCAAGAACACTACGAGCCGCCATTAAGCATTAATAACCACCAGGTTATCGCCCTCAACCATAATGCCTGAAATGCCTAACTTCTTAGCCTTTAGAAAGCCAAGCCTCAAAGCAAGTGTTTCAGACTCAACAGAGTTCTTAGACCCTAGCAAAGCACCACCGATCGCAATCGGAGATACCAGGTGGTTTCGGATGATGAAACCTGCAGAGGAAACTCCATAAGAGGGGAGGTTACCATCAAAGTTTAGTTTGTACATATCTGCAGGCGGTTTTTCCCATCTCAAGTTTCTTTTTCTTCTAGGTGTTGTTGTATTATTTGTAGTTTCCCTGTTATCCTTATCCATACTTTTCGTTTTTTCCCAGTTTGCCAATGCATGTTTCGTAAACATTTCCATATTGTGGATTGTTATAGAGTTGCAGTTGTCAAATATTTTCCTATTTCTGTTTGTCCATATACTCCACCAAGTTGTTGCAAGTGTTGCTTTCTGTTTTTTGTTCAGGTTTCGAAAGATGTGGTTCATGTTTATGTTATCGTTATTTGTATCAGTATCAGGTAATACTTTTTCTATTTTTGGATCTATTTTTCTGATTAGCGTCATTGTACAATCGCATTTGATGAAGAGGTGGGTCGGGGTTTCGTCGGATTGATCACATAATTCACAACTTAAGTTCAAATGAGAATTAATATAATTTTAGATAAAATTAATAATCATTTAATCTAGGTTTTTTTTTCTACCAAAAAAAATCTAGGTTTGTGTGATGCAGGGTATTCATATATGTATCTAGAAATAATTTAAAGCGTATCACATACAATTTGATCTAAATGAGGATGTTATTGTATAATGTATTCAGGGAAAGAGTTTATAATGTAAAATGCCTTACTGTCATATTCATATTTAAAAAGGACATATGTACGTGGAAAATGGGATATGTTAGAAGAAAAACTGTGTCATTTGAGGATTGAAAAATGTTGATAAAATGATTATAACAATTTTATAATTGATGATTAATACACATCTTGAAACAAATATTTTAGGAACTTATCCTAGTAATTAAAAATAATTTTGATAAAATATTGATATTTTATGATTTCTACTCATATTTATTTTTGAGAAAATTATTTTCATAATTTGTTTTTTTCAAATTTATACGAATCATCAATTATAACAATGTTATAATTTTTATTTTGTTATCAATAATTTTGACCTAAAATAATTTTGTGTAACACTCAGACTACTGATCAGTGTTACACAATATGTAATAGGTCATCTTCCCTCGACCTATATATATAAACAATAGATCATATATACCCAACCCTTGTGGTGTATCATATTAATAAATCTGGAGCATTGAATTAAGAAGATCAACGGATGAGATTAAAAGTAACATCTGGTTATTCGGTGGTATTTGGAGATTATCCATTGGAATAAAATTATTCGGTGGTATTGGACGATTATTCGTTAAAATAAAATTTATATTTTTTTACACTCTTTGTACAGACAAATAATTACATAATTATGGATGAATAATTATGTGAAAACAGACAAATAATCATAAGCAAATTGACGAATAATTTGTGTAAACTAGAACCAACCTCTCAATATAGATAACCAAGTAAATCTTAGAACCAACCCTATAGTTATGTTAGTAGGTAAAAGATGCACTTAATCGAAACTTGTGAGTGACAGAATCAACCCCTTAAATGAGTCTATAATAATGTAAAATAACTGAGTCCGATCGAGCTAGAATGAGTCTAGGAATTTAATTATGTTTTTAAAAAGTAGAAGACGACATACACATAGGCATATACTCCCTCCGATCCAAAATACATGTCATTTGACTTTTTAACACGTATTTTAAAATGCTAAAAACTATATAAAATATTAACTTTTTTTTAATAATTTTTTTACAACTTAATATTTGTTGGTAATAAGTATTTAATTATAAAAAAATAATAATAAAAAATTAATATATTATATAGTTTTTAGCTCCTTAAAAGTGTTGAAAAGCAATCTAATCTCAGGTCCTCGTCTTAGATACATCTATATATAAATGGATCTAATGCTAATTAAGTCAGCTTGCTAGAGAGAGCTAAATAAGCAAATTAGACAATTAAGTAGAGGGTCGAAAAAGATCAATGGAGAGATTAGAGACACGACACCGCTGTTGCACCAAACAGAAGGTGAAGAGAGGCCTTTGGTCTCCCGAAGAAGACGAAAAGCTCGTCTCCTTCATCTCCTCCCATGGCCTCTCCTCTTGGAGTTCTGTCCCTAAACTTGCTGGTACATACATATATCTAATAATTAATCAATTACTTCTTTAGTTATTGATTCCTGACCCTAACTGTTATCTTTTGATGTGTGTTTGTTGATCTTGCAGTTCTTGATTTATGTTAGCTGGCAAGTAAAATGACCTATTTAATTTATGGTTTTGTTGTTTATGTGTAAATTAATATATATAGGGTTGCAAAGGTGCGGGAAGAGCTGTAGATTGAGATGGATAAACTACCTGAGGCCGGATCTGAAGAAGGGCTCCTTCACCGAGGAAGAAGAAAGAACCATCATTGAAGTCCACCGGATAATCGGAAACCGGTGGGCTCAGATTGCAAAGCACCTCCCTGGTAGAACTGATAATGAGGTCAAGAACTTCTGGAACTCCTCCATCAAGAAGAAGCTTCTATCCCAGGGGTTGGACCCTACCACTCACAACCTCCTACCCAAGAAGGCCATGGCTAGACCTAAGCTCCCCGTCGATGCTACCTCCATTTATCCGATTGGGTATTCGGGTTTCGGATGGAATAGGGTTCTTGGTAATAATGATCCATGTTTTCCGGCTATAGATGAGACGACTGGGTTTAGACCGGGCGTAGGAAACTCAACATGGGTAGAGGCATTTGAAGATCAATACGCGCAACATGATGATGATCCGCGAGAAGAAGAGAGGGTAGAGATGGCGGTGGAGGAGGCCGAGATGGAGGGATTAAGAAGAGTGCAAATGGATGGTCATATGGGTTTTGGTCAGGGTGCTACTTCTAATATTGGTTATAATTACAGTTCGGATCATTTCGGGTTTGGAGATTATACTGCAGTGTTACAAAGTAGTGGCGTTTTCGGAGATGATATTGTTCTTGCAAATGGAGGTGATCAGCTTGGTAGCAGCTACATGAACAGCATTTTGGCTTCTGGAAATTCATCTTCTCTCTATCCTTAGTTTGATTAATTATTTGATCACATATGCATGAAATGAAGTGTTAGTGTGCAATCTTTGTTACTTCTGTATAGAGTAATTATATATAGCCATTAATTTCATCGATGGAAGTGTTATAAGAAGTAAAAAAAATATATATAATGAAAGAAGATCTAGAGTTTGATCATCCCCTGGGTAATATATTTTTGGATCATGTACATGAAATTTGCAAATATATGGAAGTGAATGCACTGAACTCCAAATATCTTTCTTAATTATCTCCCTTTTTTTTTTAAAAAAAAAAAGCAATTTACATCACTTTTGCATAGTTTTGTACATCACTTAATTAGCAAGTTGCATATTGATCCCATGTTACAAGAATTGAACAAAGGTGATGATGTCCAACAATATGGTAACTACATGGGCATCAAACTCCTTAGCCACACAATCAAGATTTAGGAAATATGTATTGAGTTGAGATTAAGGAAGATCGAGTGTGTCTCCGAAAATCAGTTCGAGTTCATACCAGCCAGTTCTTCCATGGAAGCTACTAAACTTACTAATTTCATAGATATTGAGGAGGCATATGATAGGGTTCCTAGGGAGCTGGTTTGGAGTTGTCTCAAAGAAAAGAAAAGGGTGTGCCGAGGACTTACATCAAGATCACCAAAGGTATCAACAAGAGAGCTTTGATCAGTGCGAGCTCCCGTTAGGGTGGAAATGGGTCGGGTGATGGATGGGTAGACCGTACCCATTTTTTCACCCGACACATCACAAAAAAATTTCACCCGACCCATCACCCACCCACTTAATGTTTCACCCATCACCCGATCCGTCGGGAGAATTCAGGTAGGTTCGATGGTTAATCGGGTGAAAGAAATTAAAAGGAATGAGTCACAAGACATACTTAAAAATCATTCATATTCGATAGTTTTATAAACAATGTCAATGTACTTATGAATCTTACTAAATGAATAAAAGACTTATTCATATATTATATCACTATCCTTAACTTACAAAATTAGTATTAGAAGTTTAATATCAAACTAGATGAGATGAATTTAACTCGGTTACTAAACTCACAGTAAAAAAAAATATAGAAAAACTATGGGTTCGCGTATGGGGCAGGGTAGAAAAAGTGAATAAAATTATAAACAAGTCGAAATTAAAAAAATTGTGTGAAATAAAGGTTGAAAGATTATGAAAGAATGTAAACATCGGGCAAAAAAGAGTTTATCTGTAAAAAGTGAAGTTTATTTTGTTGTTATTAGAGGTATTATGGTAATTTCAAACCAAATAAACAAAATAAACTCAAAAAAGGGTAAAAAGCTACAAATATTAGCTTTTTTTAACCAAAAATTTTAACTACAATGCAAATTCCATATATCCCTTCCCCATACCCTACTTTTTTAAAAAAGCCTTCCAATTTAACAGTTTTTAAAGTGTTTAATACGTCTTGCTATATGTCCTTAGAACACAAACTCAGATGTCCTTTCGTTAATCTATTTGCATGAAGAGGATTATTTTTACAAATTTCTTGACAAATTGGAAAAATATAATTTGATTAATCATGCATTAATACACTAAATGCTAACAAAGTCATTGAAAAGAGTCAAATTGCTTACACTCTATCGATATATGCAAAACAAATAAAAGAAATTTTAAAAAGACATGGAGTTAAATAATACAAGTTTATATTTTTTTTAGATCTTTTTAAACAAGAAAAATTGGGGAATGGAGAAACTAGAGATAGAAAAGGAGAAATATGTTAGTTATGTTAAATTATACTCCCTCCGTTAATTAAAACTTGACGTTTTACTATTGATGCACGCTTTTTGAGGTGTTAAAAACTATATAAAATATTAACTTTTTAAATATATTTTTTTAATAATTTCATACTTGTTACTATTAAGTATGAATTTATAAAAACAAATTTAAAAAAAGTTAATATTTCATATAGTTTTTATCATTCTAAAAAAAGCGTGCATGAATAGTAAACGACAAGTTTTAATTAACAGGGGGAGTATTATTTATATACTGGCTTTTTTTAAAATAATCGGGTGGGCTAACGGTTGGTTAAATGGGTCGGATAATGGGTCATGTGATGGGTCGGGTAACGGGTGGAACATATATCACCCATCACCCGTTTCACCTGGCCCATCACCCATCTGTCACCCGATTTTTTTTTGGGTTTTCACCCTTATATATAATCGGTTTGAATGGATCGGGTGATTCGGTCATTCACGGGTGATTTTCAGTCCTAGTTCCCGTGGAGTGGCTTCAGAGTTCTTCTAGGTCAAAGGTGTCTTCATTAGGGATCGCTCCCGGTAATTTCCTATTTACCATAATAATGGATGTTTTATCAGGTCCATTTCAAGGTAGTATTCCTTGTTGTATACTCTTTGCATATGATATTATGCTAGTGAACGACACAAGAGTTGGTTAGGCAAGCAAGTTTGATAACTAGAGAGCGGTGCTTGAATCTACGGTCTTCTATAGTTCTATCTAAGTAAAACCAAGACAACGTGCGTGCAATTTAGTTTTGGAGCCCTAGGAGAGCTCGATGCAAAAGTTATATTGAGGACAATAACGTCTCTTGGAAAGAATGCTTTAATAGGACCATTTATGGAGAGCAACGATGGGATTGACAGATATGTTAAGCATTGGATTTTGGCGGGCTGATAGAAAGGAGCTCTATTTTTGTGTTATTTGTGATAAAAAGGTGTCGTCTAAGATGAAGGGAAAACTCTACAATGTGGTTGTCCATCCAACAAGATAGGATTGGAAATGAAGTCATTGGAATTAAAGTGGGAGGGTCAAGCATTGGAGACAAGATGCAACAGTCCATGCTCAATTGGTTTGGATAAGTGCAAAGAAGGTTGCATTCAGCTCCTATGCGAAGATGCAAGAGTTTGGCACTAGGGGCGGTGAAGCATAGTGGTGGCAAATCAAAGAAAAGTTGGACGACGAAAGTCATTAGTCAGGACTTGTCAATAGCTCATGAAACATACTAAGGGGATGATTATGGATTGAGATCATTGACGATGTAGCATTTGGGTTGCTGATATGTAGTTTTTATGCCTCGTGTTTCCCTTTGTCCTTGTTTGCTTTGTCGAGCCCACAATGCGTGCTTTTGATTATGTGTCATTTGCTTGTTATTCATTTGTTTGTCACCCATTACTAAATCGAGATCTCAGAGGTTCTACTTGAAACGCACCTTAACACTCAACAAGTGTTTGTACCTCGATTTCATTTTTTTTAATGGAGAACTTGAAGTCTGTTACATTCTTCCTCTTTTCACTCTGTCAAATTATAAATTTCATTGTTTGTACTACGATTTTTGTTTCTAAATATTCAATTCCCTTCTCCAATTTATAGAATTGGATACTTGTACAATTGGAATTTGAGGGGTGTTTTTTTTTTCCTGAATCAACATATTTTGAGATAAGGATGATTGGGTGAGCCAATGAATTATCAAGGCTCATTTTGATATTTCCCCACCATTGCCCATATACAAGGCTATGGCATAAACTCGGTGAAGTTCGCCGAGGCTATGACATATATACTTAGTGAACTTCACCGAGGCTATGAAATATACTCGGTGAAGTTCGTCGAGGCTATAACATCAACATCAAAAACAAAAAAAAAGTTATTGAAAACCCCCCAAACTCAAAAGGAAAAAAAAATCCAAAATAAATCTCAAATACTGTTTTTAATCACATTTCAACGATATTTTCAGGAATTTGGGATTTCGATCTTCGTCATCTCTGAGGCCAAAGTCGTAATTATTTTTTAAAATAAAAAAGACTATGTTTCAATATGTCTTCATTCATCTTGCCAATAGACGACAGTATCTTACCAATAGACTTCCTCAAAAAAAAAATTGCTATAATTAGGGAAATGCCGGAGATATAAGGCTGAAAAAAGGAATCTTCTCATCAAAACAAAGCCCATAACCAAACCAGCCGAGCCCAGGCCAGCCCAAATAGTTTAGGCAATGATCCAAGTGAGGGGGGGGGGGGGAATTGAAAACGTATAGTTCTTTTGAAAGAAGGGGAATTAAACAAGGTAAGGAAGAAAACAATAGAACAAACAAACAAACAGATAAGAGTCGTGTGAAGATTGAAGGAGGACGTTACTTATAACCAAACAAGAGGAGAGGACAGACAACTCGGCAAGTGCAGTCAGAAGACGACATAAATTACCCTTTTTTAATGTCTGTTTCAGCTTTCCATTCTTTAACCCCATAAATATACAGTACAGTTTATGCATTTAGGGGTTTCTCTACGTTCAAATTGCCCTGTCCACATCTTACCATTTGATTTTTACTGTTGGTGAAGTTGAATTCAATTTTAACCCAACCCCATATCGTTCGTTGTCTGAGAAATATTGGTGTACGATTGATCGACTTATGTATGTTACATTACTACACTTGCTAGTACGCAACGCAAATGAGATTTCATTTTAAAACCAATTAATTAGAATATTAACTTTATAATTCATATATTATTCACTTTAAAACCAATTAATATGAACTGAACCGCTCAAGCTCGGCTTGAAAAAAACTCGACTCGAGCTCATTCACTTACCTAAACAAGCCGAGATTGAACAAAATTTTAAGCTCGGCTAATTTGATTAAAGCTCGAATAACTCGAATTTTATCAAATTTTTAAAATTTCATTTCAGTTAATATGTTATAAACAAGTAGAACTACTTACCATTCGAAAAAAGCTCGGTTCGAACTCGTTCATTTCCTAAACAAGTCAAGCTTGATCCTATTAAAGCTCGTTTAAAAATTGGGCTCGATTCGGCTCGAACTCGTTTAACAAACGAACCAAGCTTCAACTCGAATATATAACACCCCTAGATAGTATCTACATCCCAGCAAGGCAGCAAGCATAAATCAAACTATACAGAGTCTCAATCAACTGATTTGCCCATTAGTGTTGTAAAAAGTTGGACATCATGATATGAGTTCTAAAGCAGTAAAAAAAAGCCTTTAAAATTGACTGCTTTTTACCTTTGGATTTATACCAAGATTTTGAGCCTAATTGTTTGAAAATGTCGGCAATCAGTGCTCACAACTATACGTTATACAAACTATATTGTGCTAGCAAATGACAACACGAGAGATACGATACGATATGAGAGATTGAACAAGACGTACTAGTAAGCGATGAAAACACAAGCTAAGTCATACAGACTAATTAATCGTACATAATAATTTCATAATTTACAGCATTTAGAACCCTAATTAAATACATAAACACCGGGCATAAGCTAACCTGTTGATCAATTCGAAATCGGATTAGGGCCGCTGGGAACTTCATGATCATCGTTTTCGAAGCAACCTCCGAGAGTATAGAACCGAGGGCCTTGTCGAAAACCCTTTGTGCTTACACCATTGTCGACCTTAATGGTGGAGTCTCCGGTGAGGAGAACTGCAACCGCACCGGAAGGTGTTCTTTCGGGTGTCGCGGTGTTACCGGCTACGGTGATGATGAGCATCAAGAACAACAATGTAGTTGCTTTGGTAACCATATCAGCGAGTATGTCAGTACAGATGATTTGGTGATTGAGAGAGCTGAGGTAGCTAAGCGCGGATATTAAGGGCGTGTTTGGATGGAGAAGAAATGACAGGAAAGAGGTACGTGCAAGGGATTGATCAAGAATTATATGAAAGCCAGAAATTGGGGTCTGTGGTGGTGAAAAAAGGAGAGGGATAATGGGATTTGAGTTAGCAAGCATCCATATTTGACCCAATTGGAAGATATCAAAAAGGTACTGTTAGGGCGCGTTTGGAGGAATAGGGCTTTGTTTGGTTAGCCCGGTAACGTACGTGATGATTTGATAGATAGATTGATTTGTATTATATGTATAAATTACAAAAAGTGTGTTGTTATTTGCACGGTGAATTTATCGTCATCCGCACGGCGTCAACACCGACACCTCATGTACGTAGGTGTAGGCAAAACCAATCTCCCGATCCAGCACACAAGCCGAGTAGAGGCTCCCCAAGCGCAACATGAGCAATTAACCAAGCCGAGCACACAAGGTATTAAGAGGAGTAGCCCTACCCACTTATGTACAAGGCTTGGATTCACTATATTTTCCACGTGGGATACTATCTCATTTCATATTGTCAACACTCCCTCCCTATGCGCACGTCACAACAGCACAACTACCCGTTGTCGGCTCCTCCTGTTGGTATCGATATCCATCCACCGTGCGTTTGACGAAAACTTGTTGTGTGAATAGCATACCCGGCCCGTTACAAAAATGAGTGAATCTTAACTAGTGTGATAAATATATGCAGCCACAAACTCTTAAAAGTGTTAGATCTTGCATGATGATGAGGAGGCTGTGTTAGTTCAATTAAGAACAAAATTTAATATGGAAAATCACTTAAAGATATATTGGATAAACATTTATAGGTGGAAACCCTCTGATAATCAACCAGTACGTTACGAAGAATGAAAACCCCTGCCTCCCTTTGTCTTGGCGAAGATTTTGAAGTTGTCTATTGATTTTCTTTTATTGATAACATTTGGACATTAAAATAAAACCTAGGAATGTGAATTATCTATGTTATCTCATTTTAAATAAATTAACCACTATAAGTGTCTATATATATAAACCATCTTTTCGTCTCACTGGCCGACCTTAATATTTATTTTAACATAAAAGTTCTTGAAAAAAACCATAAAATTAAAATGAAATGAATTAACATAGTTGCTCACCTTCTCTAAAATTAAAATAAAGCATAGTCTATTTGGCTTTTTAAAACTATTTTTATAAGGTTTATAAAAATAAAATAAAATGAAATGGGGATAAGAAAATGAAAATCTGGAATAGAATGGAAGAGAGGGAGATGGGAGCAAGATGGGGCCCACGGAGGAGACAGAAGTGGGGCACACACGAAAGAGACGAGCAACACCACGTTAAAAGGAGGAAAGCACTGCGGGTACTTTCCAATACTCATTTATCAGTGAGTAGTAAAGACTCCATCTATATATATAGTACAAATCACTCAATTCATTTTTTTTTCGGTAAAGATCATTCATTCATGGATCTACACATACTTAGAGTCTTGTTTCGAAGGGTGAAATCGCTCACTCTAGATGTCCCTCATTCTGAGTCAAAGAGAATTGTGAGAGAAGGTAAATTATGGTAATTCAACTGACTATAGAGGTCGGGACCAATGCTCACTGAACACATATTTAAAGTCCGTAGTAGGTAACGTTACTAATTCACTATGGAGTTTAATTTATGTAGACGCTAATAGTTAAGTGACCTTTATACACATACTAAGATACAATATTTTAAAAAAAATGTTTGGCGGATACTCGACGGTGGGGTGGAGTTAAGGGTTTAGAAGGATTTGGCGGGGTTTAGACGGATTTACTATTTTGACATATACTTTTACTTCTGGGTCATATTCAAGATCTATATAAACTAATAAAATTTAATTCGTGACCTATATAAAATAATAAACTTTAATTCATAATCTAGATGGCGACAACGAGAATTAGGCTGTCAGAGGGAGGTACCAAGAGTAAGATGGAGTATATAGGTTTTAAGGTTAAAACCTTAAAATTGTGGTTTTTTTACTAACCCGCCAAGGCCTCCCAAGACTTGTCAAGGGCTGTCAAGACCCGCCAAGTAATCCGCCAGAGCTAGTCAATACGCCAATTAAGAAATCAACCAAGACCTGTCGAGAAATCAGGCAAACATCTAAACTTTTAGGTGGCCGGCTGCCAAGGGTCTAGCCTCTAGGCAGGGTCTAGGCGACCACCTAAGCCATTTTTTGAAACAATGCTAAGATACAACCTGCTTGTCATTCACATAATTTGTTCGACTAACATCTCATGATTTTTTTTTAAACAAGTAGGGATGGTAATGAGTTGGATGGTAAGTGAATGACCTACTTGTCGGAATATCTTATAGAAAGACTTGTTCATGATTTGTTTTCGAGAACAAGAAGTTACAGAATCAAACACATTGCCCATATATATATAACAAATTAGGAGTCTTGTTATATTAGTACGATCAAATTTTCGTCGATTACATGACTAGATATTGACTTTTGGTATCGATAGAGCTTTTTTATCTAAAAAAAGTTTGTCGACACCGACTTCCCGTGTCGGTAAAATTGACACATATTTTTCCAACACGGGATTGGAAGTCAGTGTCGATAAGCGTTTTTCAGGTAAAAAAGTTTTGTCGACATTGAAAGTCGGTGATAACCTTGTGTAATTAGCGAAATCGAATTGTGTATATAGTAAGCCAGCAATAGCAAATTAATTAGGTAGAGCAGAGATAACACCTAGTACACACGAGAGAGATTCTGACTTGACATGGATATCAACTGCATACATTCATCATAATCAACATAGCTAACAACATATGTAGACCAAAGAGAACAGGCATGCCACTTAATTAGCTTGACCTCAAGTCGATAAACCACGGTACCACAGCCACAATGAAGACATAGGACTCGCATCACAAACCCTAACCCTCAAATGCTATCGCTAACGTCATCCATAGTTAGAGATGACAATGAATCAAATGGTGGATGGATGCACTCTCGTTTCCCTCTATCCACCATGAGTGGATCATCACCCCACCTGATCCACCCCACTCTATTCAGCTCACTCATATCCACTTCATACATCACCTATCGGAAAAGCGAGTGAGATGGATGGAATATGGGTGGTTTTTACCCATTTGATTTTGTCTATTTCTGCTTAATCCAAAAGATAAATTGTCATATATACAAACATACATTCATACAACTATAATAAAAAAATTGTTATAAAAATGAACCATGTAAGATCTATTCATAGAGGTTGATTTACCCTCTATTTCTCTAGAATTATATTCTCCTAACTCCATTAGGAAGGTGTATCATCCTTGTTCATATATATTCAAGAGTCTGCCTTAACTTATCAAGAAGCTTCTTGGAGATTTTTGAATCATTACATAACTAGCTTGCAATATCTAGAAGTTTCTGTGGACTTCTACTAATCAATTTCGGACTTTCTTACTAAAACATCTATATATAAAATACTAAAGCAGAGGCCTGAAACGGCATCTGGTGCGATCTCGCGTCCATGGAATTTTTTGAATTAAAATGGAATTATTTTTACTTACGTGTCATATTCTTGAATAAAGTGGTATTATTTTTTTGGGTCACATCAATTAATAAGTCGATATAGTTAGTTAAAATACTCATCTTTTTAAATTATAATACGTATTTATAATAAAGTGAATTAATGATAGAAATCTTTAAAGATAATTACCTATTAAAGTTCAATTGACCGAGAATAATGAAGTTCAATTATCATATCCAATTATCAAATTCAAGCAGCCATCTATTAAGATAAGATTTTATTATACATCAATATATAATACTAAAACAGAGACGTGAAATCTTATGTGGCGGGCTCTGGTGCGATTCGCCTACGTGTCGTTCTCTGGTTCAATCTGATCCGGATTTTTCGACACGTCAATTAATGATGAACCAATACATTTAAGCCACGTCAATTAATGATTCCACCTCTTTTAACCACATATGTGTCCACCTTAATTGATGATTACAATTAAAAATTTTAATTAAAAAATATTTAAAATATAGTTATCCCTATCTTAATTAATATTTACCTAAAAGATTTATATCAAATCTTTTAATCTACTTATAACGTTATTAATATACCACACATGATTCCACCACTGGTATACCACACGTTTTTTTAGCTTTGATTAGCTAAAAATATCATATCTTGATTTAACTTATATTATCAACAATCACAATTGATTTAAATAACCAAATTTTATCATATCTTGATTAGTTATATTTTGATCAATTTTTTGAGCTATTTTAATAAATCCAATGAAATTTAATAAACTAAAAAACCTTATCAATATATCTTAGAAAAGCACTAAAAAATTATGTATATAATTCATAACGATCACTTTAATTTTAAAATAAATGAAAACTTCCGTACTAAGTACGTACTAACTCTTTTCAAACTTTCGAAAGAATTTCTAGCTATTGAAAAATTGAAATTAGGTAAAGTAGAATTTTTATAGGTTTTCATATATGGACCCTTTAAAAAAAGTTTTTTTTTTGTTAGTTTGATTTCATCTCAATATATTAAATCATATAATTTATTAATATACGGATTCAAATCAACAATGATTCATGAAGTTGGACTTTTTATTTGGTACCCTAATTTTACAAATTTTTTAAAAATTAAAATAAATATTTTTGTATTTTAAAGGGCTATATTACTTGAAGCAAATTCCTTAATTTAACCATTTTTAAGCCACTGAATATACAAATACTTATACAGTACTATTACCTATGTATAAAAATAGGTACTCCGTATTATTAATATCAATTATGTTTTAATTTTTTAATATAATTTAATAATCTGTATAAATATATACACTAAAAAGAGGCTTTGGACTGGAGTCCATGTGTTTATCTTGGGTCAAATTCACTTATGTGTCATTTTTTGGTGTAATTTGACTCATATCTTTTAACCACATAAATTAAATATTTTTATATATTTTTATCCACATTAATTAACAAAAAAATATAATTGAATCAAATAATATCTTTTCTATTATATATATAATTAATTTTTTATATAATATACTAAAAAGTAAGTATTTATTTAATATAAATGATATTTTTAATCTATTTAAATTGATTTACACTAATCTATTAAAATAAATGGAACTTCCTAGCAACTGAGTATTTATTCAATATAAGAAAGATTTATCATATATATATATATATATATATATATATTACTGGTATAAGATATTTCTTAATTAATACAAAAGACATAAATTTAAATAGTTATCCACATCTTTATAAAAACATTTATTTTAATGTAAATTTATTAGTGGAGTTATAGACGAAACTTGAATTATTAAATAATAATATATTTGGATAGATTATTTTATTTTATTAAGTTTTATACATTTTTATTAGTTGCAACACAATTTTGTTTAATTTTACGTTTAAATTTGTTAATGATTTTATTTATTTAATTAATATATTTTAATGGATTGTATATTGATTTCCTAGAACGTTTTCAATCAAATTATTTTTATCTTCATAATTTAATTATAGAAAAATTCAAGGATAATATATATATATATATATATAGAATGTAGATCAAATGTTAACAGCTCTTACGGTGTTAAATGTTAACAAATCAATATTCGGCAAAATTTATCAAATATTCATCACAGTCACTCAATTATTCATCAAAACTTTTGTTAAAATTAATCAAATATTCATCACAGTCACTCAAATATTCATCACAGTCACTCAATTATTCACAATTTCCCAAATATTCATCAATATTCGGCAACATTTAAGAAATATTCATCACAGTAACACAATTACAGGATTGGGGGTGGATATTGTGAATAATTGTGAATAATGGAGGGACTGTGATGAATATTGGAGTGACTGTGATGAATATTTGGGAAATTGTGAATAATTGAGTGACTGTGATGAATATTTGAGTGACTATGATGAATATTTGATTAATTTTAACAAAAGCTTTGATGAATAATTGAGTGACTGTGATGAATATTTGATATATTTTGCCGAATATTGATTTGTTAACATTTAACACCGTAAGAGTTGTTAACACATGACCCAACCTCTATATATATATAATAAAATAATATTTATTAAAATGCCGCGTAACACGCGGGTCAATAAGACTAGTTATATAAATTTTGGCTTGAAATTTGTGACTTTATATTTTTTATTCGATTTGTTAATGGAGCTAGCAAGATCTTGCATGGATTTTTTTAAAATAATTCAAATCAACTATTTTGATCTTCATATAAAATTTAACAAAAAATAATGTTAATATAATCAATATAACTAAATATAATTTATTAATGCTATTAAGATAAGATTTTATTATACATTATATAAATTTTGGCTTGAAATTTGTGACTTTATATTTTTTATTCGATTTGTTAATGGAGCTAGCATGATCTTGCATGGATTTTTTTAAAATAATTCAAATCAACTATTTTGATCTTCATATAAAATTTAACAAAATATAATGTTAATATAATCAATATAACTAAATATAATTTATTAACAAAACGCGCAAGGGCGCGAGTAACGAATACTAATCAATATATCTATATCTATATAAATACTAAAACAGAGGCTTGAAACGGCCTCTGGTGCGATTCGCATACGTGAAATTTTCTGGATTAAAATGGTATTATTTTTGCATAAGTGTCATATTCTAGATTAAAATGGTGTTATCTTTTTTATTATTTAATCAACCTTATATCTATCCAATATTTGGTTCATTATTAATAGCCCAATATAAATTTGTCATCTCAATTAATGGTTCCATTGATTTTTATAAATATTCAACCTTATATCTTAATTATTTTATCTTTAGTCATTAAGATTGGTTAAGTTAGTTATGATAAGATTTTATTATTAATTAATTAATTATTGAATAATAAAATCTTATCATCTAAATATATATTTTAAAAAGCTGAAAATATGAATGTATTTATTTTTACTAAATTCTTACACTATTTAATTATAAATAAAAAATTTGTTCAATTGATTGAACAAAGTGTGTTACCTTACCACCGTTTCGGCCAAAAGGCCCAAAACTAATTAAATTTATGAATATATGAAAAATCTTATCTTTTTTAATGAAATTTAAACTGATTTTCCAAAGATAAAAAAACGGTGGAGGATGTAATTTGATGTCATATAGTACCGATTAGGTTAAATATGTGAAAGAGAGATTGCAAATCTCTTTCATATTAAATAACTTATCAAAGATGTTTTATTAAAGATGACATATTAAAGATGTTTTATATAATAAAATTTATTAAAAAATTCCACAACGGACGAGTAATAAAACTAGTCATATATATTTGGAACTTAAATTGATGATTGACTACTATGAACATTGATTTCACACCAATTCAAAACAAAATCTTTAAATTCAAGCATGAATTAAGTAGTGGCCGATCATGATAACAAAATAATATAGTAACAAATTTTAATGTGTACGTATATATTGATCAATATATGTAATGAACATCTCAACACCATATAGTCAAACATGCAGTGTGACCTTTGGTTGCAAGTGCTTCAATGTAGGGGTAGAAAGACAAATTTACCCCTCAGTGCCATAAAATGAAAACTCCATGAGCATGAAAACCCTCATTGTGGTGTAAACATACACAAAACCAATTTAACATATATATGCAAAACAACACGACAAATGCTTAAGGTTTGCCGTTAGGTTTGCTGCAAACCAGCCTGACTTCGCCCTCCTCGTCGTCCAAAATCTCTCCGAGCCTGACCATGGAGGCCGCGAACATGGATTCAAAGACTTCAGGCTGCGTGGACATCGAGTCAATGAGGTGGAGTGTCCTCGGGTCAGACTCGAGCTCTTGGTCCGTGTAGAGCAAGCCCATGTGCTTGTTAAGGTTGGTGTAGTAGGCGTTGTCGAAGGTGCCGGGAGAGGTGGCGTCTAGGTCTACATAAGCATAGGGAGAGCTGCACTTCCTTCTCAAGTAGTTGAGGTACTTGGGGTCTATGGTAGGGTCTGCCTTCCCTGTGCCCTTGAAGTTGAACAACCTCTCTTGCACCGACTCGCAGGAGCTCCTCCCAATCGTGTGGGCCCCTAAATAAGTCACAACAGATGGTATCAGAGCTATTGGTTTTAAAAAGCCTTTATTTCATCTATGAAAATATATATACTATACGAGTTCAAAAAAATTGAAGGGAAATCATTTCAGTTCAGATGTATAGAACCAAGTTTATCGCTAATGTTTATTGTTATGCATCGACTTTAGTATTATATATATTTAAGATTATTTTTTACTTATTTATTAGATTGAAAAATAAAATTGTATTTATCCTATCAAGTTACATAAGAATGAGAAATAGGTTATGTTTGTTAGTATTTACCTGAGAGGACCACAAGATCAAAGATATTCAAGCCCTTGGACTGGAAGAACTCAATGAGATAAGTCATGTTCTCGCGTCCAGAGGGGAGCTTGTTGGCTTCGAGAGCATGAGACTCAAAGCCATCTGTCCGACCATATCGGTTATCCCAGAAAGGACCCTTGAGAAGCACCGTGGCATCCCTAGCTGCCGCGGTTAGGATGTCAGCGCAGGAGATGGTTTTCGGGCACTTAATCTCAAGCTTCTTCTTGATGTCATCAATCACATTGAACCCTCTTAATGTCTTGCTAACCGGAGAAGTCCTCTCACTTCCAGGTTGATCCAACAAAATTGAACCATCACAACCCTGTCATCGCAAAAAAAAAAAAGCAGTTCTTTTAAATTGATATAGATATAGATATTTACGATAAAGGAGGTATGGAAGTAATAAAACATTACATACCCTGACGGCGCAGTCATGGAAGTGCAACCGGATGAGACTAGGAAGGATGGTGCGATCCTTATTGTACCATTTTCTCACCTCTCGAGAGACGATCGCTTCAAAATCTTGGCAAGTTCCTTCGTAGTACCCGTATTCCAAGTCTTGCGCTCTTGCCATCGAGGCCAACACCCAAAGCCCGACTACTCCATACACGAAAAGACCCGAACCCATGGTTCTAAACTTGATCAAATCCTTTGTGTGAGTTGAATGCACTTGGCTTGTCTAAATCTTCTTTGTATATTTTGTAAAGGTTTGGGAGATTTTATATTGGGGTTCAGATGGAAACATTGATGTGAGGTTGGTATTGTGTTATGTGTTAGTGAAGAGCACGTCTTGGACAACACCCAAAGACATGTGAGCATGTAAGTATAGAGAAAATATGAATGTAGACACGGGCGGCATAACCTATATGATTGGGAATATTTGGAGGGTTGACTTAAATTAATATTATATTAACTTATTAAGTTTGGGAATGGATAGGTAATGAGACATAGTATCTTATAATTGTATTTTATATAGTAATGTGCTTACTCCTATACCATATAATTGGTAATTGATATCACTTATGTGATTTAACCTTACACTTTGTTGATGTAGTAAGTTTTGCCTTTTTTTTTATCGAGGGAAGATTTTCGATTGACGAGAAACACTCATAGTAAAATAAAGAAATTAGGTGTGGTAAATTCTTGTGGGTCATATACGATGTGGGGTCATGTACGCCCAATCATGCGTTAATCAAACTGAGCACACAAGACTGACAGGGTGTAAACTGATAGCTGGACAAACCGGGCAAAAGAGGGACCTAGACTTAAGAGGAGGTTTGTAAGGACTTCCATTCTTTACTTGTCACCTTTGTACTTTCGCGAGCGAGCTGAAGCATATATATGATCTAGCTTGCTCACCGCGATTTACTCTTTCTTATCTAGATTTTAACTTTAAGCTAGATTATAATTTTAATTTAAATAATCTGTGACGCGCCAAAGAGGTAATCGACCGATGTTTAGGAAGCTCAACGATTCACATAGAAAAGTGGGCCGTTTGGTTACAATAAGAGGACTGTTTTTAATGGGCCAACTGGGACTAATGAATATTGGGCTGATTGGGCCCATTTGTTTAATGAGTTTCAAGTGAGTCAAGACTTTAGGCTACTTGAAAAGATTTGTTGAGATTTGAGAAGTGAGAACTCCGTATATGATTGAGTTCGTAGAGGAGCGAGAAAGGAATATGAATATCTAACTATTTTGAAATGGTTCAACCGGAAAAAATTTATGGGTATTATCCAAAGGTTTATGTGTATAGTGTGAACTCTTCTCTTTCTTTTTTTTTTTTGAGGATTTATAGTGTGAACACTTAAACATGTGAATATACAGAAAGGATATTTTTAGATTTAATATATGGGGATATGAACGTAAGAATAGGTTGACATTATTTTGAAAATGTGACCGTATGTGTTAAAAGTGCACCACTTTAAAATGTAATGGTTCATGTGAAAACTATGCCAATATATACAATTAAAAATGCATCAATACAAACCTCCAATGAAAGTAGTCGTCATATATCGAGTTTATACTTTGCCATTTTATTGACCCTGCTTAAACATCCATATCTTCTACTCGGAATTAAAGAAAAATCTTATATAAGAACACACGGTGGGTTAGTGACACATATTTCATGTCTTTCAGTAAGTTATTCAACTTATTTGTATTCGTTGGATGAATCTTCCTGACTAGTTATTAAAAGCGGTGTTATTTTTCATTTATAGTAGTCATATCCCAAATTGTCCCAAAACTATTCTCTAACGAATCTTTTTTCAATTAATAATATATAAAGATTTTTTTTTTGTTTAAATTAGATTAAAATAGAATGTATCGATTTGGTTTGGGTTAGGGGAAAGCGTATATAATTTGGTATGTGATGGGCTACGACTTTTATGCTTAACAGCCTTGTCATTTTCCTATTTGACTCCGCATCTCTGAATTTGTTTATCCAAAAAAACCAAAATTTATTATTATTATTTCCTTCGATTAATTAATTAAATGATTATTATTAATTATTCATAAATCATAAGGTGTACCTAAATTATATGGCATAAATTTTTAATGATCTCTTGATGATCGATCGATCAGAATTGAATCATTAGTGTTTATCTTCTCCAACATGTTCATATATAATTACATTCTAAAATTCTATTAATTTGGGATAATCTATTTTAACCACGCTCCTAAATCTTCTAGACGACGTACATTAGGTTTGATTATTTGCCCATTTGAAATTATAATATACAATTTATAATTATTTTATGGCTCGTTTGGTGTAGCTTTATCGATAAAGTTTTACATGAATATCTTGTCAACATTAATTGTATGTATTGTTTTTTTTATTGTTATTATTTATTATTTGTTGAAATTACAATAAACATATATTTTTTTTTATAAGGTAATAATTCGAAGGTCAGACAGGCCTGACTCATCGAGAGGCCGACAAAGTCGGCAGACGGCGAACTGTCAAACATACGACCTAAAAAGACATAAAAAAGACAACAAGCGAAATGAAGCAAGCAGAAAAAAACTCTACAGTAAGACGACTCAAGAAGACCAACTCCCAAAAAAGCTGAGGACACCGGCGAAGAACGAAGCCAAGCACCACCAAGCAGTGGCACCGCGGGCCAGCGGTACAGCAGGACGCTAACTCCTGTGGGTGGTGCAGACGAATTCCAAGGAAGGTCAATCCCGGATACGGAGTCGCCCTGAGCGCACTACTACGACCCCAGCCAGTCCCGACTCCAGACTTCACGCCCCCAACCAAGCAGAAGACCTCTTAGAAATGCCGGAAGCAGAGCCGCATGCCGCTCGAACAAAACGTCAACAAGATTTCGCCTATAAGAATTTATTCAAACCCTTGCGGGATTTGTCGAACCCTTTTGGGATTTTATCGAGACCCTTACGGGATTTTGATCAAGCTCTTTTGGTGTTTAGAGAAACCAATTATATATATATATATATATATATATATATATATATATATATTGGTGTTTAGAGAAACCAATTATATATATATATATATATATATATATATATATATATAGGGAAGGGTTCTAGTGAAGCGAATAATACGGTGTAACGGTGAAACAAATGAATATTACGTCATATTCATATGAATATTATTTTATATGAATATGAAAAGATGAAAATGATGTTGTGTGATTATGAATATGATGTAAATATGGGTATATGAATATGATATTATTTATATTCAAATAACATAAAATGAATAACACCATATTCATATTGATACACCATAATATTCACATATTCATATTCACATTATGTCATATTCATATGAATATGACATAATATTCATTCGTTTCACCGTTACACCGTATTATTCGTTTCACTAGAACTCTTGCTTATATATATATATATATATATATATATATATATATATATATATTTATATATACAATAAACATATATGCTTGTGAGTTGTGAAGATGTTATGTGTTTTAATGCATTTTTTTATTTTTTTTCCTTGTAATTGGATTATTTTATTATTATTTTAGTTTGTTTCTAGCATATACAATTGATTGTGGTTTGCTTTAAAGATCACATAACATAATAATCAATCTCTTTCCCTCTCTCTTTTATGTTTTTATTTCAAATTAACCAGTCATGTATATACCGAAAAAATGAAAACATATAAAATTAAACAAACTCCACTCTCGTTTATTGTGGGTTTAGACGCTATTTTGGAGGATGATATGAGGTAATATATATTGTGGGTTTAAACAAACATATAAAATTAACCAGTCATGTATATTGCCGCCGCCGCTACCTATCCATCCCAATGGGTGACGTTGTCAACCCCCCACCGCAGCCACAAAACCCTTTCTATTCCGCCCAATCCGTTACCAACATCAAGAACCAAATCCCCCTAACCCTAGACCTCAAGAAGGTTCAATACCACACATGGGCGGAACTCTTCACCACCGCTTGTCGGGGCCATGATGTCCTCGCCCACATCGACGGTTCCGACCGCCCCAATGATGTCCCTGAGCCTATTTGGAACCGCATCGACTCCATCGTACTCGGATGGATCTATGCTACCATCTCCGAAGATGTGTTGATCACCGTCCTCCAACCCGGATCAACCGCTCGTGAAGTTTGGCTCCGCATCAAGGGCCTCTTTCATGACAATCAATCCGCTAGGGCTGCGGATCTTGAAGGGAAATTCATCAACACCCGTCAGGAAAGTTTCTCCAACGTCTCCGACTATTGCCTTGCCATAAAGGCTATCGCCGATCAACTAAGCGATGTCGGACACAAAGTCAGCGAAGAGCGCCTTGTCCTTCAACTTATCAATGGCCTCTCCACCAAATTTGACGTCGTCGGCGGGATGATAAGCAACACTTCCCCGCTACCGACATTCATGGTGGCTCGCAGCATGCTTTCCAGGGAGGAAAGCCGTCAGGGCCGCCCTCAAGCCCCTTCCCATGTCCTAGTGTCCTCTAAGGACTTCCTACCCACGGATCCTTACCCCCGAAACCCTCAAACAACCCAATCCAAGCCACCCAACCAGCGCGGCGGACGAGAACAAGGGAGGAACTCGCGACGGGGCCGCGGCGGCGGCCGCAGCAACATGCTGCGGCCGCAGCATTACCCGCAGCAGCCCCCGCCGCAATTCCCGCCGCAGCCTTGGTACCCCTCCCCGCCTCCCTGCCCCTATCCGTCGTGGGCCGGCTACCCACCGCCTTCGATGCTTCGCCCCTACCGCCCTCCACCCTCTGCGGCTCCTTCCCCGGCGCTATACGCATCCCAGCCGCAACACACCGATCTCTCCGCCGCTTTCTCCACCATGGGACTTCAGCAGCCGGATGACAACTGGTATATGGATACCGGGGCCTCTTCCCACATGACGAACGCACCAGGTAACCTACAAACTGTTTTTAATTCTAGCACTTTACCATCAATTTATGTCGGTAATGGCGCCCCACTATCCATTGTCGGTTCAGGTCAAGCAACCCTCCCCACTGGCCCACCCCTCCACCTTAATAACGTCCTACTTGCCCCTGACATAGTCAAAAACCTCATCTCTGTTCGTCAATTTACCACTGATAATCACGTGGCTGTCCAATTTGACCCTTTTGGTTTTCTTGTGAAGGACCTTCGCACGGGAACCCCAATCATGCGGTGCAATAGTTCCGGCGACCTCTATCCACTTGCCCCAGCCCGCAAGTCCGCCCCCACCGCCCTCATCACCCTTAGTTCCGACTTGTGGCATGCTCGTCTTGGTCACCCTGGTGATCACGTGCTTCAAAGTCTCCGCTCTAGCAATTTTATTTCATGTAATAAAGCCTCGGGCATCTGCACTTCATGTGCGATCGCCAAGAGCAAAAGACTTCCTTTTAGCATTTCCCTTTCACATACTTTTGCACCTTTCGACATTGTTCATTGCGATTTGTGGACATCGCCCATTCCTAGTGCTAGTGGTTTTTGTTATTATTTGGTTATACTTGATGATTACACCAATTTTGTTTGGGTATTTCCACTACGCCACAAATCGGAAACACAGGGCCACATTATTAGCTTCCACAAGTTTGTCCAGACCCAGTTTAGTTTGCCTATCAAGGCCATACAATGTGACATGGGAGGCGAGTTCGACAACAACATTGTCCGCTCCTTTTGTCAACAACAAGGGATAGCCCTCCGCTTCTCTTGTCCACAAACATCACCTCAGAATGGCAAAGCGGAACGCATTCTCCGCACGCTGAATGACAAGACACGAACCCTACTTGAACATGCTTCTCTACCCCCTTCTTTTTGGGTTGAAGCTCTTCATATGGCCACCTACCTCCACAATATACTACCTTCAAAGGCCATTGGCAACTCCAACCCAACCTTGGCACTCTACCACCGCCACCTGTCCTACAATCATCTTCGAGTGTTTGGATGCCTTTGCTTTCCCAATATGAGTGCCACTAATCCCCATAAGCTCTCCCCACGGTCCACAAAATGTGTCTTCTTAGGTTTTTCCCCACACCATCGAGGCTACCGTTGTCTTCGCTTGGATACCAATCGGGTAGTGACATCTCTCCACGTGATTTTCGACGAACATACCTTCCCTTTTGCCCCCCACCATCAACCCACAGTCCCCACACCCCAAGAATCCAGCCCCTCGGCCTCATTCCCACCCCTCCTACGCCTTCTTCTTGGCAGTAAACCACCTATGTCGCGGCCGCCGCCTCAAGCTGCGGCCGCTGCCCAACCCGCAGCAGCAGTGCAACATGCAGCGGCCGCCGCCAACATGCCGCGGCCGCCGCATCATGCCGCGCCCGCCGCACCAGCCCCCGCAGCACCTGCCCCTGCTGCGGCCGCTGCCCCAGTGCCGCGGCCGCTGCCCCAGCCCCCGCCCCCACCATGACCACGCGATCTCAAGCTGGGATCGTCAAACCCAACCCCAAATACAACCTCTTCACCCCTTCCACTCCCATATCATCTATACCTAAGTCACCACAAAAGGCCTTACAGGACCCAAACTGGCATGCCGCCATGGTCGATGAGTTTAGTGCTTTAATTAAAAATGGCACGTGGGACCTCGTTCCTAGGCCTCGGGACTCTAATATCATTAATTGCATGTGGTTGTTCAAACATAAGTACAGGTCTGATGGGTCACTTGAACGACACAAGGCTCGCCTCGTTGTCAATGGCAAGTCTCAGGAGGTTGGTGTGGACTGCGACGAAACCTTTAGCCCGGTCGTCAAACCCGCTACCATACACACTGTGTTGAGCATCGCTCTCACTAAGGACTGCCCTATTCACCAACTGGACGTCAAGAACGCCTTTTTGCACGGTAACCTTCAGGAAACTGTGTATATGCATCAGCCTCCAAGCTTCTATGATCGTTCGCGCCCCTCTCATGTCTGCCTTCTCCGGAAGTCTCTCTATGGATTGAAACAGGCACCCCGCGCCTGGTATCAGCGCTTCGCCACGTACCTCAGTGCGATTGGTTTTCAGAGCAGTCAGTCAGATCACTCCCTCTTTGTCTTCCATTCAGGGTCCGACACGGCTTATCTATTGATGTATGTTGATGACATTGTGCTTACTGCATCTTCTCCATCATTATTGTCACGCCTGATGGGACTGTTGCGTTCAGAGTTCGCCATGACGGATCTTGGTCCCCTGAGCTATTTTCTCGGCATATCTGTGACTCGCACTCGGGATACATTGTTTCTTCATCAGAAGAATATGCCCTTGAGATTGTCGACAAGGCTAGAATGACATCCTGCAAGCCTGCTACCACGCATGTCGACTACAAGTCCAAGCTTGATGCTGCCTCTAGTCCCAAGGTTGATGACCCTACCGCCTACCGCAGTCTGGCAGGTGCCCTCCAGTATCTGACATTCACTCGGCCAGACATTGCTTTTGCCGTTCAGCAGGTTTGCTTATACATGCATGATCCCCGTGAGCATCATCTACAGGCGCTCAAACGGATCATCCGGTACATCAAGGGCACCTGTGACTTGGGATTGCACCTCTTTCGTGGCCGTTTCGACACACTCACAGCTTACTCAGACGCAGACTGGGCGGGTTGTCCAGAAACTCGCCGTTCCACCTCTGGGTTCGCTATCTACCTTGGTGACAATCTGGTATCATGGTCCTCCAAGCGTCAGGCTACCATATCTCGCTCCAGTGCCGAGGCTGAGTATAGAGGTGTCGCCAACGCTGTGGTGGAAACCTGCTGGCTCCGCAACCTCTTCTGTGAGCTTCGAGTTCCACTTCGTGCCGCTACATTGGTCTACTGCGACAATGTCTCCGCAGTCTACCTCGCCTCGAACCCGGTTCAGCACCAGCGTACCAAGCACATCGAGATTGGCATACATTTCGTCAGAGAAAAGGTCGCTCTAGGCCAGGTTCGAGTGTTACATGTCCCTTCTGCCCATCAGTATGCGGACATCTTCACAAAAGGATTACCTACTCCTCTTTTTACTTCTTTTCGTTCCAGTCTTGCTATTCGCTCACCTCTAGCTACGACTGAGGGAGGATGTTAGCACGTATATATGATTTAGATAGAGTTGTACATATTTACGATTGTACCCTCAGGGTTTTCACCCAATGATATATATACAGGAGTAGGCTCCTCTGAGATCCTTCAAGGACTCAGTTATCTAAACACTTACACATTTGACTTCTGCGCGAACTCATATTTGATTCAAATTAAAAATCATACGAATCGTTGCACATATTATATCTTACAAGAGGCATAATTTTTTATTTCTTTTTTGGACAAATATCTTCGGTATAATTAAATAACGATGGTCCATGGCACTGTCTTGTCGATCGTTAGGTGCTGTCAAGATTATGATTTGAGGGAAAAAGATACTTTTCTTATTCACAACCCTAGGAATATATAGATATTACATAGGAGGAGAAGAGTAACTCAAAACCCTAATTAGATATATTACAATCATAATTAGATATATACAAATCTATAAAATTAATCCTATAATATCATTAATAGCCCCCGGCAAGCTCATGGTGAATGAACCAAGAGCTTGAACGGAGGTGTTGAAAGCGAGCAGTGCCCACAACCTTGGTGAAAATATCAGCGATTTGATCAGAAGAGCGAACATGACGGACAATGAGGTCACCTTCCTGAACCTGTTCACGAACAAAGTGATAATCTAACTTGATATGTTTAGACCGTTGATGAAGAACTGGATTCGCAGTCAAGAAGTTGGCACTGAATTGTCACATAAAATAATCGGAGGATGATGAACATGCACAGACATCTCACGGAGGAGTTCCTGTAACCAGATGAGCTCAGCCGCAGCAAGAGCAACGGCCCGATACTCGGCCTCTGTACTAGAGCGAGCAACAACCTTCTGTTTGCGAGACGCCCAACTGATAAGATTGCCGCCAAAGTACAAAGAGAAACCATGCTGAGATTTGCAGTCGTCTGGATCAGAAGCCCAACCGGCATCACTGTAGGTGATGAGCCGATTATCACGTGCAGGACGAATGACCAGACCATAGTGAACCGTACCCTTAAGGTAGCGAAGGATACGCTTGACAGCAGACCAGTGAAGATCAGTAGGTTGGTGCATGAACTGACAGACCCTGTTGACAGCATAGGAGATCTCATGACGGGTGATCATGCAATACTGTAGAGCACCAACAATGCTCCTGTAGAGATGAGGATCGGAAACAGGATCGCCCTTCTGAACCAATCAAGAGCCAGGCTCGGCAGGGAAGGCTATGGACCTTACCTCGGACATCTTGCTGCGATCAAGTATATCACAAATATATTTCTTTTGGGAGAGAAGTAAACGATCAGATGAAAGCATAACCTCAGTACCCAAAAAGTAATGGAGATCACCAAGATCCTTGAGTGAGAACACAGAATTGAGATAAACAATGAACTTGGTGATGAACGGAGCATGAGACCAAGTGATGATGAGATCATCAACATACACCAGGACATAGATCACCTGAGACTCATGTTGTTTGATGAAGAGCGAGTTGTCCGACTTGCAAGAGGTAAAGCCATGCCGAAATAGAGCCTGCTGAAGCTTGTGAAACCATGCTCGAGGCGCATGCTTGAGACCATAGAGGGCCTTTCGAAGGCGGCAGACCATGTCCGGATGCTGAGAGGAGGCAAAGCCAGGCAGCTGACTCATGTAAACTGTCTCAGAGAGATCGCCGTTGAGGAATGCATTGTTGAGATCAACCTGTCGCAGAGGCCAGTTCTTGGTGACAACAATGCTAAGAATCAATCCAATGGTTGTAGTCTTGACCACTGGACCGAAGGTGTCAAAGTAGTCAACAACCTCTTCTTGGTGAAATCCCTTAGCAACCAGACGAGCTTTATAGCGATCAAGGGAACCATCTGCTTTGCGCTTAATCCTGTAAACCCACTTGCAACCAATGACATTAGAGCTCGGAGGTCGGGGAATCAAATCCCACGTCCCATTACGAATTAAAGCATCATACTCTAACTGCATTGCATGTTGCCAATTGGGATCTTTTGAGGCTTGTATAAAAATATTGGGTTCAGAAGGAATATGTGAGATAGGAGCAGGATGGTTAGTGGTAAGCAAAGATTTAGGTTTAAGAGATTTAGAGCGAGCACGAGTTACCATTGTATGGGTGGAATCCTCTGCAGGGCGATAATACGTAGGCGCATGAGAATAGGGGCCACCAGTTGCTGACGGAACCACATCCGGCGAGGGCGTCGATGATGAAGTGGTCGGAGACATCTCAATGGGAGGTATAGGAGATGGTGGGGTGGGCGGAGGTGTAGGTGTCGGGGGAGTGGACGGAGGTGTCGGGGACGGTGGAGGGAGCACCGGTGCAGCCTGGGGTGACGGTGGTGGCTTGAAGGCCGCCAGCTGCGACGACAAATGCAATGGATGAAGGTGGGGAACACAGGCATCTGGAGGATGGTTCTGTGATGCAGAGTGAGAAGGAAATGGAAAGACAGACTCATAAAAAATAACATGCCGAGCAATGTAGACTCTTGCAGTAGGAACATGATAGAAACTGTAGCCGTTATGTTTGGAACTGTAACCAATAAAGACACAGGGAAGAGATCTGTAGTCTAGTTTGTTTGTGGTGTAAGGCCGAATAAAGGGGTAACATAGGCAACCAAAAGATTTGAGCAAGCCATAGTCAAGTTTATGCCCATAAAGACACTCATAGGGAGACTTGTACCTTAATGTAGGAGTGATGGTTCGATTATTGAGATAGATGGCGGTGTGAAAAGCATTCTCCCAGAATCTAATTACAATCATAATTAGATATATACAAATCTATAAAATTAATCCTATAATATCGTTAATAGGTGTTGTGGACATGGGTAGATCTAGATCGGTCAATCGGGTCATTCGGGTCGGGTTCGGGTGGTAAGCATGAGTAGATCTCACAGAGAATCAAGTTATTCCTAAGTACTGTCTATTTACCAATTAGTAGAAAGGGGGTTTTGTGATATTGAAATTAGAAAGAAAACAAACTATACACAGAGTTATTATGTAGACAATGAAGAGAAATAGTTACAATTATCTACTTTATCCTGTTAAATTGATCATTGTAACTTCCACTTGCTCTTCTAGTTTTCCTATCAATGCCCTAGTTCCGACCTAATTTAGTTCCTAGTCCAACCATTCCCAGAAACACTTATTTCTTGAGCAGTCTCCAAAGGAGGATTTAACTCAATCAATAGCTTTAAGTTCAGAGATTAGCCAAGGTATCTGCAATCCTTGTAGATGAAGGATTTCACACACATTCAACTTCCTACCTATCCAATATTCCAATTAGGTCAACTAGCTCTAAAGGGATAAGTTTGCTACTTGGGTTAAGGTTCACAACTAGGAATCTACAAAACCCTAATAATTGAATTAACTCTAACTAGTTGCGTGAGTTAGATAGAATAAAACAATTAAATATTTAAACATAAAGAAGTTGAAATATTCAATATATGAAATAAGAATAAGATTGAAAAACTCACAACTTTATATGATCAAAGCTTTGAATTGCAAGCAGAACGTAGAGAGTTTAGTTGCACATAATGAACAAAAGCTCTCAAACTCAAACTAAATTGTCTTCATGATTTGAAAAACCCTAGCCTAGATCTCCTTATATAGGCCTAAAACAACCGTATCTTATGATAAAAAGATAGATAAAACTAAATTCGGATATGATCTTTTGTTTTCGGATAGACTTAAATTGCGCTTCACTTACGCTATTTGTCGCGGCCACAACAAGGTTGCCGCAGTCGTAGCCAATCTTCTCTGGGCTCCAAGTTACCGCAGTCGCGGCCAAGCTGTCGTGATCGCGGAAAACCCTCTTTTGACCCATTTTGCCTTTCAAATTTGGGCTCGACGGTAGCATAAAAGTTATAGCTTTCCGAAAGAGCTTTCCAACGCATACTCATAATAGTCAAAAGCTTTGTGAATTCCTATCTCGACCATCATTTTAGAAATATCATCAATATCTTACAGAGTAGAAAATCCAGTTATTTCCCCTCATTTAAACTCCCATAACTTCTTAACTAATAGTTCAAATGAGTAATATAATTTCTCATTTCGAAACTCTCGACATAAATTAAAGTATGTGAATGTCAAACTAAATACAGTATAAAAACATTATAGGTTATTAAATAAGATTAAACTGATGATTAATATCCATTCAAGTTTCAAACATTCATAACTTTTTATTCGTATATCGGATCAAGACATATTATATATTAAAATGAAGTTATCGATGAGAAGAATATATCTAAGGGTATCTATCTATCTACCTATCAAAATTCTAGTAAAACATAAAATAAAATATAACAGTGAAACGAATGAATTGAATATCGTGTTACACTATTACATTATTTATGTATAGATATGAAAATATGAATATTGTTGTATATGTAATCTATCAGTTAGAAACTAAGTTTTTCTTCTATTTAAACAATTAAACTTCTTACATTAGGTAAGAGAAGAGTGTAAGACTATATATTACGCATCAATAACCTATATAACTTCCTAATCAACCCTGTCAAATTTAAAACTCAATGGTTTAGACAATGCCTATTTACGTTACCAATTGTGTATCAACATGTTAATTGTTAATTTTAGGTAGGTAAGACCTAAGGCTCACAAAAGTATTAGTTGAGACATATATACAACTATACAAGTTTACAAAATCAATACTTCATATATGTGAAGGAATTAATTCTTTATTTAGGAGTATCAATTTCATTCGAATTCGATGAAAATATAACTCAATTCCAATCAATAATAAGTGAATGATGTATTGATTATTAACATTAATAGATCATGATGGAAAGGGTCTATTCATCCGACCCATTGTCATTCGTATCCATGAAACGTAAAAGATTGCTCATAAATTGAAGCTCGAAATATGTTCAATCTAGCACAAGATTTGCAACTTTGAAGTGTATATATATTAAGACAAGTGAAAGCAAGTGCTAAAAGAGAATCAATAAACAGATGCAGTCCAAAAAGAGACAACTAATTGATCATTTATTATTTATTAATTAATTAATGAGTGTTTGCTCACCAAATATATTTTCAAGTTTAAACTAAACTAAAGCAGATCTACGTAATCCTCTATATATTCTGCCTAATATATGTCATTTTTCCCTTTGACTTAGAGTAAATGAAAATATAATTAATCATATACGTAATATACTAGTATTGTCGTCTATAATATGTTAATCATGATTATATATAATTAATGAGCTTTTTAAAATCATTTTCAAAGGTTATCTTTAGGTTTTTGAACTCTATGCAGACATCTTTACTAAAATCTTTCACATATCTCATTTTTTCAGCGAGTTATTAATGTATAATTATTTAGTCAAATGAAATGATTCAATTATAGTGGTTAATTTTTTTTATTACATAAGTTATTCGGTTGTATTATTGAGTTGTAAAAAAACGCACAACGCACTACAATGTAATTAAATAACTATAAACTATTACTGTAAAACCATCGATCTCCAACAGTTTTTCTAAAATTTTTCTAAAATAAGAAAACAAAACACATATTCTTCAAATTACTTTTGTTTTAACTCCAACAGCTTCTCCATTTCGAATATTTGGAGAATCATTTAGTTTGAAGAATGTTGTAGATTTAGGGAATTCACTCTATTTTTTCTACTGCTTCTTCATTTTGGAAAATTTAATGGTGAATCTATTAAACTAAAAAATACCTCAAAAGTCTCCAAAAATTCCAAAATCTCCAAAATGGGAAAACTGTTGGAGATGCTAACTCGCTTAAAAAAAAGAGGCAAAACATATCATATTCTCTTTTCTACAAAAATTTGCACATTAAAGAGTGTCCACAATTGAATTTGACAAAGTATAAAGATGTATTACTGGAAAACTTCAATCTAAAATCTTTCTTGCCTTAGTCCATATCCAACAGCTTCCCTAAAATTTCCCTGAAATGGGTAAATAAAACACATATTCTTCAAATTATTTCTGTTTTAACTCCAACAGCTTCTCCATTTCAAAGATTTGAAGAATCATTTAGTTTGGAAAATGCTGCAGATTTAAGGAATCTTTTCTATTTTTTCTGCTACTTCTTCATTTTGAAGAATGTGATAAGAAATCTGTTAAACTAAAAAATATCTTTAAAATTTTTTAAAAAAACTCCAAAATCTCTAAAATGGATAAACCGTCGGATCGGAGATGCTCTTCAATTTAAAAACACGTACTGATTCCATCGGTTAATATTAAAAGCTCAAATTATTGGATGGTTTAGAAAGAAATAAAATAGAATAAGATAAATGGGCCTGAAGTTAGGCCAGAGGCCCACAAAGATGGACCGGTTGAAGTGTATGTAGTGAAACAACTATGCAAGACTACAAAAACTATCACCTAATTCCTTGTATATGCATGTGATTGTTTTATTTGGTTTTTTCCTTCTTCACGGATTGCTTTCAAAATTTGGTGATACATATCCATATTACTATATTATAATAATTACAATGGTCAAAATGTCTTCTTCTTTATTCATACCATACAGACTATACAGTACATGAGTCCACAAAAACTATTAACAATTTTAATCAATAACCTGAAATCATGAAAATTATAAATATAAATATAAATATAAATAAATAAATATGTATATATAAATATATATAAATATATATATGTGTGTGTGACAATTGGGAGCTATGAAGTATTATTGGTAGACTAATCTAGTGTTCCTTTTGACCAAACAAAGCATGTTGTTTAGAAAAATGGTAGGTTTATGTAGATTTCAATATTTATTTTAATATGAAGTTTATGATAATGTTTTTATTGTTCTAATAGTTTTCTAAAATCACACATATATTGCTTTAAAGTGTTTTAATGAGACACCCTACCATTGATTTTAATTCAAGGAAGTAAGATGAGAGCTATAGGACATTTAAAAATATTTTGTAGAGCATTCTAAGTAGTAAGTTATTTTATTTGATTATTATGACCTAATATGATGAAATATGATCTAAGGGCATAAAATTAAATGAGAATTAAGCGGAAAAGGATAATATATTATATATCGATTTTTCTATCCTATGCCCCAAGGGCATAGGATAAGATGCCAATTGTAGAAAAAATACATCCTTAATTAAATTCCATTAGCCAAATTTTAAATTAGATTCTTAGGGTCGCTTATTTTTGGTAGGGTATCTTTTCCCATTTAGGATCTTATCCTATGCCCTAAGGGCATAGGATAGAAAAACCGATTATATATTTAAAGATTTTGTATTTAATGAAAATAAAACAGTCAAACATTGATATTGTAAAATCTTATAAGATATCGATATATATGTGTTATTGCTAAATTTCACTAGGCTCTTAGGCATATTTTAGAAACAAATAGACAGTATATACAGAAAAAATAAATTGACCCACAAAATAGATAATATATATATATATATATATATATATATATATATATATATATATATATATATATATATATATATATATATGATCGAGTTCAAGTGAGAAGCAATCCTTCCGATAAGAAGGAAAGAAGTCATCTGATTTGCTGATACATATCTAAATTAAATAATAAAAAAAAAGCTCACACACTTCTTTCTACCTCCCTCTCCTCAGAGTCAGATCTGAACGCCTAATTTTTATTAAGCTTGTACAGTCGTAGACGTACTGTAACTATGTCCATGTTATGTTTTCGGCAATTTCGAATCAATAAAAAACATTTTGCTATTGGGCTGGATTATTGAGCTTTTAATTGAGAAAGAGGTTTACTTTACTCATCGTAAAGAACTAAGCTTTGTTCGACCAAAAAAAGAACGAAGCTTTGATGCAATGCGAATATATAAAAAAAATGTTCAAATTCACAGGTCAGATGTTGTACAATTCTAACAAAGATTGGAGCTCCAATAAATATACAACAGTGTACATTTCATTGATTCCCCAATTATTTATATGTATTGAAGGTTAGGATACTTTTATATGTATTGAAGGTTGCAAGGTGTGACCTTGACTGATTTTTCAAGTGTATAACTTGAATTGACTGATTTTTCATGTGTACAGCTTAACTGGTTTTAATATTAAGTGGTTCGGGATTTTTATACCAAGTGGTTCAAAGGTTTATACCAAGTGGTTCAGAGGTTTATACCAAGTGGTTCAGTGACTAAATAGAGAGTGGTTCAGTGACTAAATAGAGATTGGTTCAGTGACTAAATTGAGAGTGGTTCAGTGTCTAAATAGAGAGTGGTTCAGAGACTAAATATAGAGTGGTTCAGAGACTAAATAGAGAGTGGTTCAGAGACTAAATAGAGAGTGGTTCAGTGACTAAATAGAGAGTGGTTCAGTGACTAAATAGAGATTGGTTCAGTGACTAAATAGATATTGGTTCAGAGACTAAATAGAGAGTGGTTCAGTGACTAAATAGAAATTGGTTCAGGGCTAAATAAAGAGTGGTTCAGTGACTAAATAGAGATTGGTTCAGGGCTAAATAAAGAGTGGTTCAGTGACTAAATAGAGAGTGGTTCAGTGACTAAATAGAGAGTTGTTCAGTGACTTAATAGAGAGTGGTTCAGTGACTAAATAGAGAGTGGTTCAGTGACTAAATAGAGAGTGGTTCAGTGAGAGTAAAAGGGCTGAACCACTGAGAGTAAAAAGGGCTGAACCACTATGAATAAAAGGGCTGAACCACTAAGAGTAAAAGGGCTGAACCACTTCTTGGTAACTTGATGAACCACTTCTTTATAGCTTGTGAACCACATTTTTTTTTCAACAAAACATATACAAAGTGGGTGTCTATGTGTAGATAAAATTAAAATACACCCAAAAATATATTTTTATATTTTTTTAACAAGTGAAAATGCCAAAAAATAATTTTTAAAAGTCCATGTAAACACTTTTCATATGTACGTACAGTGTGGGTATTACTAATTAATTTGGGTGGGTGTTATTAATTAATTGGGGGAATACGCGTGTCTCGTATTTTTAATTTATTTTTGGACACGTGGACCAAACAAATTACTTCTTTCCTTCTCACCGGTAGTATGCTTCTCACCCGAACCCAACCCTATATATATATTATTTTTTTATTAAGTAAAAATTCGAGTTCAGATAGGCCTGAAACTTGAGAGGCCGACAAGTCGGCAGACGGCATATCGTCAAACATACAACAAATACACAACGGTGCAAAAGAACATGCTATACAACAACGAAAGATATAACACAGCAAATCTAAAGCTAGCCGATCGGGGACGTAGACTACGGACGAAACCAAACACCATCGTAAAATATATATATATATATAAAATTGACACACATCTATGTCATCAAATACTGTTGGTGAAGCAAAATGAGATGGTTTGTTTGGTCAAGAGATGAAAGGGTTTGTTGGATTGACATGGAAATATATATCATATATATATATATGGGTCAAGTGTTTGACTTTGTAAAAGAGAATCGATTGATGATGATATATATAAAGCTTCATGTACAAATATTACGATTTGCATATGCAATTCAACTGCTCACTTTCATCTGCAATTCAGTTTTAACTAACACACTAAAATACATTTAATAAAATAAAACTAAAAAATATCTAAAATCCACCCTTTGCAATATGTATATGTATATGCTACCTGCTTGTTTATCTATGAATTGAAATCACACTCTTAAATCATCTCACAACAAACCTAAATTAAACATGACATCCTAAGAAATAAGAAAAATAATACAATACAAGTTGATCCAGGATCTGTTTAATCCTCTTCTCTTTTTTTTTTCACTATAAGATTTTAATTTTTTTTTTAAAAGAAAATTGACTATTTGTATAAGTACATGATACTATATATACATTTTTAAAGTAATTAATTCAAAAAAAATAAAAAAAATAAAATTGCTTTAAAACCAAAAACTGAAGCAAACGAGCCCTAAATGTGTGTATTTGACTTTGGTTCAAGTCTGCAAAGTGCACTCTCGTAATAACGTGCATGTGACTATGTGAATGAGAAAATCCAGTTGAGATCCCCTACAACACATACATACTCCCCTCCCTACTCCATAAAAATATTTTAACATTTATTTTATCTTAAAAATAATTATAAAAATTATATTGATATTACTAACATCTATTTTAATATATTTAAAAAATTTTATTTTAAAAAATCACGTTTTAAAATTTTTAATAATTGTATTTTCTTAAATATTACCTTTTTAATTTTAAAAAATGGTAAAATATGATTTTTCAAAAATAAAATTTTATAAATATATCAAAATATATGTTAGTAATATAAATATAATTTTTTTATTTTTTTTAAGATAGAAAAAAATGTAAAAATATTTTTGTGATGTAGGGAGGGGTGTAGGAGGTGGAGTAGAAGATCTCCACTGGAAAAAATCAGCCAAATCACATTGAAAGTTGAATTGATAGTTTATACAATTATACTGTATATACTTACCTACTGTAATTAAGTTGGTTGCTTCAATTACTACATAAGGAAATCAATTAAATGCTGAAAATGATGTTAAACTCAAACACACAAATTAAACATAGGGGGAATTGTGCTATAAACCATAATTAGGGCCTTTATTAGTAAAATGTCCACCCTTCCCTTCTAAATTGGCAAAATGTCCACCTTCCTTCCCTTGCCCCCTTTGCCCCTTTGCCCCCCCACGCGTGCCCCCAGTGCCCCCCTCCTGTTTCAGCACATTTGATTTCAGCAACTCCTATTTCAGCGTTTTTTTTTTTGTTTTTTTTTTCGCGCGTTGCTGAAACCGAAGTTGCTGAAACTAAAGTTGCTGAACCGAAGTTGCTGAAATTGTTGAAAATAGTTTTTTTTTTTCGCGCGTTGCTGAAACCTAAGTTGCTGAAATCGGAGTTGCTGAAACCAGGGTTGCTGAAACCGGAGTTGCTTAAATTGTTTTTGCAATTGCTGAAATTAGTTTTTTATTTTTTCGCGTCAGCGCTTCGACATCGAAGATGCTGAAACCGCAGTTGTTGAAATTAGTTTATTTTTTCGCGCGTTACTGAAAGCTAAGTTGCTGAAATCGGAGTTGCTGAAACCGGAGTTTCTTAAATTGTTGTTGCAATTGCTGAAATTAGTTTTTTTATTTTTTTTGCGTCAGCGCTTCGACATCGGAGTTGCTGAAACCGTGTTGCTGAAACCGGAGTTGCTTTTTTTCTTCTTTTTTTTCGCGTCACCACTTCGACATCGGGTTTGCTGAAATCGGAGTTGCTGAAACCGTGTTGCGGGATATAAAATTTAGCCTATGCGGGATTCGAATCCACGTATTTGCGCATAAGCACATTGCTCTATTATTGAGCTAAGAGGCTTTTAAAGGAGATTTAAAGCAAGGAACATCAAAATTGATGTTGAAACCGTGTTGCTGAACATACTTGTGTGTAAGATATAGTAGCTCATACAATTGTATAATAATTAATTTCAGCATTTCAGCATAACGAATTTTGCTAATAAGAATTAATTTCAGCATTTTCAGATCACACAAAAACACAAGAAGCTAATAAGCTCTCCAAGAGTCCGCATTTTCACGTCAGCGCTTCGACATCGGAGTTGCTGAAATTGTTGTTGTAATTGCTGAAATTAGTTTTTTTCGCGTTAGCGATTCAACATCGGAGTTGCCGAAAACGGAGTTGCTGAAACTGTGTTGCTGAAACCGGAGTTGCTTTTTTTTCTTTTTTTTTTTGCTGAAACCAGAATTGTTGAAACCGTGTTGATGAACATGCTTGTGTGTAAGATATAGTAGCTCAAACAATTTTATAAGAATTAATTTCAGAATAATGAATTTTGCTAATAAGAATTAATTTTAACATTTCAGCATTTCAAATCACACAAAAAACACAAGAAGCTAATAAGCTCTCCAAAAGTTTCAACAAGGCAAAAAAATTTGCTGAAATTACCAATATCCAAACTCTCAACAAAGCAACCTCAATCATCGTAGGAAACTAACCACAAATTCTATTTTTCCAATATGTAATTGTTAATTAATTATAAAAATTGCTGAAATTGTATTTTTAATATAATGCAATATGATGTAGAAAAAAGAAAGAAATTGCTGAAATTAAATATAAAAATTGCTGAAATTATATTTTATATATGTGACACCACTTCGCTTGGATTATTAATTCATCCATGGATTTCACCGGCCTGCGGTTGCTTTATATTAAAAAGATGCAGACAACAATATGAATTTAAGAATTTCAGCGTTTCAGCATTATACATACAAGTCTAAAAACAACAAAACGCAGCCTAATAACAGATTTGAAGTATAAATTTGAAGCTGTCTGCAGAATAGTCTAAATATAAATTTGAAGTACCAAAAACCAATTCAATTATATTCCTAATGACTACCTCAGATCCCGCATGCATGGACAAAGTATGTAAAAAAGATCTCCCCGTACCTTCTTAAGAGGATTATTATTCATCTTTAAGCATGAAAGTTTAGGAAGCAACTTTAGTATTTCGCCAGGCCAATCCTTGATCCCTCCAACTTGTAAAATGGCCATGCTAGTAACTACTACTCTAATATAGCTTACTGTTCTTTGAATACCAAGGTAGAGACTGGAGCTTCTAAATCCAAAAGAGTAATTCAACAGTTATGTGCATATTAGAAAAGACTTGCCTCTACAGGAACATCATTCTCAGCATCACTCATTGTGACGCGCCGCGGCTTCGCCATCGCCAAATTCGCAACCTCCCTCGCCAATTCCTTCAGCCCCGGGCACCGCGATAGCCGCTCCGGCGACTTGTCCAGCGCCTTCGCCCTCACGTTGTAGAGATTCTCGATCACCAGGCCGTAGTCCTCATTCAGCTTCTCGGCGTCCTTGCGGATCTCCACGCCGACGAAAATATACCTAGGGTTTCGCACTCTCTGGAGACGCCCTCCCTCAGAGCCTGAATCGGAGTCGGAGTCGGGGACGGTTCGGTGAACAGATCTGTGTTGGTATTTGATAAGATCGAATTCGGCAATTCGTTGATTCAAAGCACCGAAGGTGAAACCGATTTTCCAAAGAAAACACGCAAGGAATTGAGGAGGAATTAGAGATCGAGAGAGAGAGAGAGTTACAGAGCCAGTCGCCGATGAAGAAGCGCTCGTGAGAAGACCAATCGGTGAAGTTAACGCCGACCTTACAGGAGAATTTGGGATCGAGATTGATGATAGATGAAGATCTGTTCACGGAACCGATCGAGTTTGATGATAGAAGGGAAGGGGGGCAGTGCACGCGTGTGATGAAAACAATGGTGGACTTTAACCTAATTTGAAGTGGTCCGTGGACATTTGCCCAATTTGAGCTCAAAAAGTGGCCTGTTAGACAAATTTATTCTTAAACATATATAGACATCTAAAATATAAATAGTGCTTAAATATATCATTGAAATATCGAACACCTCCCTTATTTTAATTTAGATGTGTGTACATATATTATAGGTTCCATTTAATCCCATAAAAGTAAAGAATGAAATCATGTGAAATTATTCTACGACGACGGAGTTAGAGCATCTCTAACAAATTCTTCATTTTCGAGATTAAGGCTTTGTTTTTTTGCAAGGGGAATTTTAAGGAGTAGAGATTTCTTTGGGTAGAAATGATGAAGATTAATTTCGGAAAAGATCTCCTATGATGTTTGGACGATTGGAGATTATTTATTGACACAATGTGGTGAAATATACTAATTTAATTACCCTCTTTTTTTTTTTCTAATTGAACACGGGAAGAAGTGTTGGTGGAATTGGGGTCAAAAGCATGATCGGTGGGAAGTGGCGAAACATGAACTATACATTCGAAGGGACCAAAAAAATATCCGAGATTTTTTTATAGGTTTTATATCACATTCATACTAATTTAATTTTTAACATATTGTTCGAAAAAGTTATTATGGAGATTTGAACATACCATTGACTTGTAGAATAAAATAATTCTCATTTACCAACTAATTAAGCTAAAATATTAGTTGTTAAAACACTCTTTTACTACTCAATATAATAGCAAAATTTTACATATAACATTATTTTTTTCTGTCCGAGGGTGACATGGCCATCTCCCTGCCCCAAGGAGTTCCACCACTGTCGGTGGAGTACGTAGAAGCTAGAGAGCAGATCTTTCATCCTCTTCACCTTGTCGTCCATTGGATGTCGTTAGCCGCCATCGTTGATTGGATTCGAGGGTTGCGAAATCAGCAAAACCTCTCACACCCGCCACAGGTCCTCAGGTTATAGGTCACCAGCGCAGCCGCCCATGCCGGCGGCGAGACCGCCAAGTCGACGTAAGCAAGCCACCTCCACCGCCTTTCAATTATTACGAGCATCGAAATCGGTAGAAGAGGGTTGGAGCGACACAACGAGTGAAGACAACGAGGCCTAGAACGCAGATTATGGCACAGAGGAAGGGAAGTGGATTTGAGGAATCTAGAAGAAGAAGGAGCAACTAAAGTCATGTTGGTGTGGATACATTTGACTGGGAGATTAGGGGCAATCGTGGATCAAAACTTCATCCACCCCCTCCACCCTCACCTCACAAGGCGGGACAAAACGTGTATCTCCACTCCTTTTCACCTTCTCCACCTACCGATCTCCACCCCATGTATCCCGAGCCAAACACATGGGCACGAATCCCGGGAAATAACCCCCATCCCCAATACCCTTTCCACCCCCTAAAAAAAGTTTGAAAAATAGGACCTAATTTTCGAGTTTTTCAAAAATGTGTGTTAAAAAGTAAAAAAGTCTTTTATTTTAGATCAGATGGAAGATGGAGGGTTAATTAATTGTATATATACTCCAAACATGTTGTCATAGGTGGAGCACCGAGAGGGAGGCACGGGGGATCAGTTGCCTCTCCTTTCATTTGATGAGTCACATATATTTGTTTTACCTCGTGATAGTTTCGTTTTGATATATTATAAGTCTAAGGCTCCGTTTGACAAAATACTAGCTGATGACAGGGGCGGAGCTGAGGGGGGAGGGCTATGGGGTCAAGTTCCCCTTTCTCATTTGACAAACTACCTAGGTGTATTTTCCTTGTCAATAGCTTCGTTTTGATATATATAATACGCCTTAATCCGACATCTGAGTAAAAAGTTATGGCTGTTTTAAAATTGAAGGTATATTAATCACTTTAATTTTGTTTCAATAGACTATAACGCTTTTATATTTTACTTAAATTAACATTCACATACTATAATTCATCTCGAGAGCTTCGAATTGAGAGGTTTTGCTAATCCTTTCGACAATTAGATAAAAAGTTATACAAGTTTAAAATTTTTATATCTGGTTATACATTATTATATGTTATGAGTGCAACAAGTTATATATTAACTAGTTGTTATTCATGCCAACCAAGTCTAGTATTAGTTGATTATATATAGCTCGAACCTATATTTGAACTTGAGATCATACTCGACTTGTTTAGTAAGTGAACAAGCTTGAGTTGAGTTTTTTTTTTTCCCAAGTATTATGCAACTTTACTTGCTCATGTGCTCATAATCAACTCATTTTGTAAATGATGCTCGAGCCGAGCTTTTATTGAGCAAAACTCGAGCCAAGCTTTAGCTCATATAACAATCATAATCTTAACTTAATGTTTATTAGATTGTGTTTCCTATACTTATTTAGTTAAATTTTTTTCGGATATTTCATATATATATATATATATATATATATATATATTTATATTTCTTTTTTTAGGCGCGAATAAAATGATTGCGTTTTATCATAAACCGATAAAATTTTATCTTAAAATAACATTATTTATTATCGTATTATATATAATTCTTTATGTCAATTTAATCCAAAACTATATCGTACATGTATAATTGTGCCCCCCCTCCGAAATTTTTCTGGCTTCGCCACTGGCTAATGAACTAGCTGAAGTTGATGAGTTAGCTGAAGCTGATGGATTATTTGTGTTAAATATATGTTAATAAGTCAGTGTGATGTTTGGTAAATCTAGCAATTGGAGTAGTTGATGTAAACTTGTGAATAGAAAATCATAAGCTCCGAAAAACTTCGGGGAGTAGCTGTTGAAATACTCCCCTACCAAAAGCTAATTAAACTAAAGCCTTATATTTATTTCATTTACAACTATATAATATCAAAATCAAAAGGTTCAATAAACTAGTTGTTGTAATTTTTTTGTCAAACGGAGCCTAAATCCGTTACTCGAGTAAAAAATTTATGAAAACATTTGAAAATTGAGCATAAATTAAACTTTAAACATCTAATAATAAATCGTGATGCATTTATATAATAGTTTACTTAACTTAATATGATAATATAATTCAACTTGAGATCGAGATGTAGATTGTCTTATATAATTCGACTTGAGATCGAGCATAAAACGAGCTAGATGTAGGTTATCTTATATAATTCGACAATTAGGTAAGAAATTATGCAAGTTTAAAGTTTTTTTATTTGATTACATATATTTACATGTTAAGAGAACAAGTTATCCTCGTTAGGTTTAAAACTATGCTTTTGTAGACAAAAATAATATTGTCATTATAGACTTAAACGTCAATATTTTGTCCATTTCAAGAGAAAAAGGAAACATTACACCAAAAAAAAAGAGAGAAAAAGGAAACAATAACAAATGACACCATTTTGAACCAAAATATTGCCATTTTAATACGTTATGCTAAATAAAAAAACACATAATATATTGACTAAAACTACTAGATAAATTAGGGTGTACGTGTTTGGATTCCAATTGCATTATGTTTATAATGCAAAATGATAAGGTGGTGTTTGGTTAACACAATTTTTAAGGCATTTAAATTGGGGCATTTTATGATTCCACAATGTATTAATTATAATACAATTATTTTATTTCTTTATATGTGATTATTTGGTTAAATTACAATTTTACCTTGGTTTTTACGAGATTTTTATTTTTAAAACCAACGTTCACATAAAACGAGGTAAAATAATTGCATTATAATTAAAATGCAATGGAATCCAAACACACCCTTAATACTCCATAATCGATTTAATTTGAATTAGTTTAGGTAACCAATGACCCCTTGCTCTAATGGTAAGGGAGAGGTACCCCTTGCAAGAGGTCAAGGGTTGAAATCTCATTCTTTACACATTATGTGTAATTAGTGGGTGTTCAAGTCTTCATTGGCTTGGGTGAGCCTGCTTGGTGGCTTGCCGTCTGGCTTACCGGTTCGCGTCCTTTGCAGGCTAGGACTCGGACCCGTGGAGATTAGTCAATAACCTCGGAACCCCCACGTTACCAAAAAATAAATTGAATCAGTTTAGGTCTAACGATCTCTATTAAAAATTCATTTATCATTGGAAAATCTGGAAGAGTTTGAAAAATTGTGAAAGAGCTTGGAAAAACCAAATTCAAAATAAAATAAATAATATAAATCTTTTGGACACCTTGAACAAATTCCAAAAGAGCTTCGTATTCATTGTCCATAGATGTATCATTGGCCAACGGTGCTACGTCACTGTGGTATTTGACTTCGTTCTTAGTTTGCATCCCCAACTTGGTAGTTTTAGGTTGCTTTAGATTCATCTTGTAGTTGAGTGTGCGAAATCTGTTTAGAGCAATCCCAACATTTTTTGTAAAAATTCTCTAAAATATAAATCAAAATCTCAAAAAAATTTACCCTGACACTTCAACAGCTTTTCTATTATACAGATTTCTACATTAATTATATAATATAATAAATACAAAAATTTTCCCTCTCTCCCAAATCAATTAATGTTTTCTCATCTCTCTTCCTAAGTAATAAATGTTTTCCCCTCTCTCTTCCAAAAACGGTAGATCCTACCAAAAAAGAGATGGTGGAGCATTAAATTTTTCTCTTTCGCTCCCAAAGCAATTAATGTTTAGTGTGAATTTGTTTTGCTGCAAATATAGAGAAAAATGTAGTTTCTCTCCAAACTTCTCTATTTTACAGATGGATATACAAGAGATGTTGGGGCAAAAAACACCAAATTTTCTCCAAATTCTCCACTTTTCTCTATTTTAGAGATGATTTTGGGGTTGCTCTTATATCGTCATTTGTTGTTATTTTTATTGTACGTTTGACGGATTATCGTCTGCCGACTTATCAACTAATCGAGTTTCAGGTCTGTCTAATATCGAATTCTTACCAATAATAAATAAATACAGTAAATTATAAAGTCATTTATTGATTTTAGGATATCTCATTTCACTACTCATAGTAAGTGACCAGTTCAAAAGGTGAAAAAAAAAGGTCAGACGACGATCGGGACTTGTAACGGATAGCCGGGGTTATAGTACACTCTTTTTTCAAAGAAGAAAATCACAAATGACAGATAAAAATAAAAACATTTACTACAGAGTACAAACTATATATGTATGTTGGTTGAACAAATCAAAGGTATGTACGTTTTGATGTTTTTCTTCTTTTTGGACGTGAATGTGATCATGCATTGCATACACAATTGGCATTAGTCAAACTGGGACCCATATTCTGAAATAACCTATCCCCTTCTCCCCTTTCCCAATCTTTGTATCATTTTATGTACTCTCACTTGGTGCAAATACATTTGCCATTTATCTTTTACGCGGGTTGTTATTGGCAAGGTCATTATATCGTCAAATCTGTCAGAGTCGACAATGTACCCAATCTCCATCCCCTTTGTCGACTCCACACCCAGGTTTGTCCTCGCAGACTCCTCCTGTCAGAGTCAACAACCCATTACAACCCCCTCCCACAACCAGGTTGCCCGCCTCCTCCGTCTTTGACAGCTGGTGTTGACAACATCTCCCACCTCCAACACTCCTCCAACTGCCTCCTCCATCTCCGACAGCCAATGTCGACAACCATCATCGTGTGTTCATTTGGCGAAAACTTGTCATGTGAATAACATACCCGTTTATTATTAACACATATATAAAAAAGTTAATACTCTATAATTTATATAAAAAAATAATCATTTTTTTTAAATTATGCATGTACAAGAAAAATATTGTCAAACACATGGTCACGACAATGGCTTCTAAAATAGATAGATTTTTGCTTCAAAATAGTTGGCTAAAACAGATTTTGAAGTAGGAAGACACTTTGCCGACTTGGGAACTCAACGTCGACATGCTATTTTGAGGCAAAAAAGTCTATTGACTCAAAAATTTGGTGACGTGATTGTTCGCTTGACTATATTTTGGCCATGTATATAGTAGTCCCGTCTTAAGTAGTAGTAAAAATGATATTAATTAATATGTATTCTGACCATATTAAAAGTCATCTGACTTTTTTCACATCAAAACGTTTTTTTACAAACTAAAAATTTATAAAATATTAATTTTTTTAGTAATTTAATACTTATTACAATAAGTATAAAACTAAAAAATATTAAAAATTTAATGTTTATAGAGTTTTATCATTTTAAAAAGCGTGTAAAAAAAATCAAATAACTTTTAACATCGACAGAGGGAGAACAAAATATTAGCTTGAAATAAAATAATAATATGAACTTGAAAATTATAAAGTTATATATACAAACTATATTTGTATTGTTTTAAACAATATATATATAGTTTCAAAATCCAAACAATATATATATATATATATATTTTCAAAATCCAATCAAAATTTCAGCAAAAAATCTAATATAGCAACCGAAAATTATTTTTGTATCAAATTGAAACACAATAGTCAATATTAGAGTAATCAAAGATATACAATCAAGCAGTAATAAGCCTAAATCAGTTGGAAATATGACCAAATTATGAGCCTAAAACAAATTTTCAATTGTCAATAGTCAGAATTTTGTCTGGACTTGATTTTTTTTGTTAATATAGGTATAATTTGCAAATAAGTTTATACTAATACATAAAATTCATATTAATATTTTTTTAAAACTTGATAGTTAATACTATTTAAAATCATTTTCATTTCATCTTTTCTAATTTATACTTTGAAAGTATATGGTAAATATTTTTTATTAAAAAAACCTAAAAAGAAATGAGTGAAAAGAATATGAAAATTTAAAAAATTAACATCTAAAAGAAAATTATTATTTGTAAATACTTAATCAGCTTATAAAATAATTTTTTATAACATTTTGGCATTAGTAGTTTAGTACTTCGAAAGCAAATTTATTTTGGGTCTTGTTATGCGCACAATCACATATCTCCAAATGCACGATTATTTTTCAGATTTTGGCCTCGATAAGCTTTTTTGCCATGGAAAAAACTTATTGACACGGGAAGTCAATCGGTGTTGATACTGACACTGACTTTCAATGTCAGCAAACTTTTATCAGGCCAAAAATGTTTGTTGATAATGAAAAACAGTAACTACACTATGTGTTTGACAATACGAAATCGTACATATATAAAACCGGTTTATGTTCCATCTACGTACTAATTTCATATGAGATTCATCACATATTTTACTAAAAAGATGATAATTAGTCATATGAGATTTCATCCTAAAATCATACTTTCTATATAAAACTTTGTTTTTATCTCTTCCGGTCTTAATATACTTTGCCTTTATAAATTTCATCTTAATTAGGATTTAGGATCAATAAAATATTAACACTTAGGAATAATAAACATTTGTTAATTCGTAGCTATATTGAGAACATTTTGTAAAGAAAGATTACCTCCTATAAAAAAAATTGAAGTTTAGACTCTAGATATACTCCCTCCGTCTCACAATTTAAGTCATTTGACTTTTTAACACGTTTTTTTAATATGGTAAAAACTCTATAAAATATAAATATTTTTTTAAAAAAATAAAAATAATTTATTAAAATTTTTTTAAAAAAAGTTTATACATTAAAAAGTGCTAAAAAAATTAAATGACTATCGAAAGTTTTTACATGACCTAAAAAATCGGTAATCAACAAAAAACATTACATAAAACCTAACTTTAATTCGAACGTTAAAAAAAATGAGTCCGTACATAAAATAAAACGGTAATGATGTGGAGTTGTTGACCTTATAAAAGAAGAACACAATTTCCCAATTCCCCCCTCCAAAAAAATCCATCTCTGCGTCTCCTTCCTCCTCTCGATTGGTCGCCCTTTAGCGGCACTCTTTAATTTCCAACCCACACCCTCCCTCCATTTCTACACCTCCTTCTCCAATCTTATCTCTTACAGTAATACTCTACAGTTGTAGAGCCTGCCATAGCACCCCCCTTAAATGCCTTCATCAGCTAAATCGCCTCCTGCAACTCCACCTCCCTCCCGCCCCAATCTCCTCCACCACGCGTTTTCAGAGGCCCCATTCCCCCTTAAATGCACCCTGCAATGAATCCTCCTTCAACCACCCCAATTTATCTTCAGTAATTCGCCTCAAAGTCAACTCCTTTCTGCTACTTATACATACGTACACTCTAATTAAGACCCCTCTTCCGACGACGACACAAATACATCAATCAATCAATCAATCAATGGCTGCCTCACACTTCCTCGCACTGATCGCCTTCCTGATCGTAGCTGTTTCCGGCGCCACCTCCGATCTCCGGACGCTGTTAGAGATCAAAAGCTCGTTTCTTGAAGACCCGGGAGGCGTGCTGAGTGGGTGGTCGAGCGCCGCCCCCGATTTCTGCAAGTGGAACGGGGTGGAGTGTGACTCGGCCGGCTCGCTCCAAGTCGTGGTGGGTCTTAACCTCTCTGGGTCGTCGCTGGCCGGAACAATCGCCCCCTCAGTTGGGAATCTGCACCACCTGCTCCACCTTGATCTCTCTTCCAACCGCCTCTCCGGAAGCATCCCAACCACTCTCGCTAACCTCTCCTCTTTGGTTTCTCTCTCCCTCTTTTCCAACCAACTCTCCGGGCCCATCCCGAGTCAACTCGGCTCGCTCCCAAGCCTCCGAGTCCTCCGCATTGGCGACAACGATCTCACCTCCTCCATCCCATCATCACTGGGCAACCTCGCCAATCTCATCACCCTCGGTTTAGCCTCCTGCAGCCTCACTGGCTCCCTCCCGCCCCAGTTAGGCCAACTGAAGAACCTCCAGAGCCTCAACCTGCAAGAAAACTCCCTGGTGGGCCCCATCCCTCCTCAGATTGGGGGCCTCCATAACCTTGTGAAGTTCACCGCTGCAAACAACAACCTCAATGGCTCAATCCCGCCGGAGATGGGCAACCTCAAGACCCTCCAAATCTTAAACCTTGCAAACAACACTCTCTCTGGCTCAATCCCCGCCCAAATTGGGGACATGGGTCAACTGACTTACCTCAACCTGATGGGGAACCGCCTCGTGGGTCCCATCCCACGGTCATTATCTCACCTGGGTGACCTCCAGGATCTTGATTTGTCACTCAACATGCTCACTGGTGGGGTTCCTGAGGAGCTTGGCAACATGGGTAACCTTGTCTACCTTGTGCTGTCATCTAACAACCTCACCGGTTCCATCCCAGCTAGCTTGTGCTCCAACACAACCGCCTTGGAGCACCTGTATCTTTCAGATGCACAGCTCTCCGGAGAGATTCCAGTGGAGATCAGTGGCTGCAGCTCACTCAAGCAGCTTGATCTGAGCAACAATTTCCTCAATGGGTCAATACCGGCTGAGCTGTATGAGTTAGATGGCCTCACTGATCTCTATCTTAACAACAACACCTTGGTTGGGTCCCTATCACCATCAATTGGGAACCTCACCAATCTCCAGTCACTGGCTTTGTTTCAAAACAAGCTTGGAGGGAGCTTGCCGAAGGAGATAGGGAAGCTTGCCGGATTGCAGATACTTTATGTCTATGACAACCAGTTCTCAGGCCGGATTCCGGATGAGATTGGCAACTGCTCAAGCTTGCAGATGATTGATTTCTTCGGAAACCGGTTTTCCGGGGAGATCCCGGCTTCCATTGGTGGCCTAAAGCAGCTCAATTTCCTCCATCTGAGGCAGAATGATCTTGTGGGTGGGATACCTGAAACACTGGGTGATTGCCGTCAGCTGACGATTCTTGATGTGGCTGATAATCGGTTATCTGGTGGAGTTCCTTCTTCATTTGGGCAGCTTGAAGTGTTGCAGCAGCTGATGCTTTACAACAACTCACTTGAAGGTAAACTCCCTGATGAACTCAAGAGCCTCACTAATGTTACAAGAGTGAATCTTTCTAATAACAAGCTGAATGGGAGCATAGCTCCTCTTTGTAGCTCACATTCATTGCTTTCATTTGATGTAACAAACAATGGATTTGATGATGAGATTCCAATCCAATTTGGGAACTCATTATCACTTGAGAGGTTGAGGTTGGGGAGTAACAATTTCACTGGGAAGATCCCATGGACTCTGGGGTTGATCAAGGAGCTATCCCTTTTAGACCTCTCTGAGAATTCGCTGACCGGACCGATCCCAACCGAGCTCTCTTTTTGTAGGAAGCTGACCCACATTGATCTCAACTCGAATCGTCTTTCGGGGGTGATTCCGCTGTGGTTCGGGAGCTTGCCGAGGCTGGGAGAGCTCAAGCTCTCTTCGAACTCGCTTTCGGGTCCGTTGCCATCAGAGCTGTTCAATTGCTCTAACCTTCTAGTTCTCTCCCTGGATGAGAATCTCATCAATGGGACCCTTCCTAATGAGATTGGTAATCTTGGTTCTCTCAATGTGCTCAACCTCAACAGCAATCGGATTTCGGGACCGATCCCTCCAACCATCGGGAAGTTAAGCAAGCTCTATGAGCTCCGGCTCTCGCATAATCAGCTCAATGGCGAGATCCCCATCGAGCTAACTCAGCTGAGGAATCTCCAGAGCATCCTCGACCTCAGTTTCAACAATCTGACCGGCAAGATTCCGTCGCAAATCGGCTCTTTATCCAAGCTTGAGGCTCTTGATTTGTCCCACAATCAGCTCTCAGGAGACATCCCTTCCCAAATTGGCACCATGATCAGCTTGGGAAAGCTCAACCTCTCCTACAACCTCCTCCAAGGGAAGCTCGATCAGCAGCTAGCACGGTGGCCAGCTGATTCCTTCTCCGGGAACTCGCTCCTCTGCGGAAGCCCCCTCCAGAGCTGCAGCAAGAGCAGCCGGTCTCGAAGAAACTCGCCTTTGGCTCTTGTCGGATCCACGCTCCTCGTGATCCTTGCAGCCGTCGTGCTGCTCATCGGAGTAGCAATCTGCCTCAGGTACAGGCGAGAGCTGATGAAGACGTCCCAAGAAGTGAGTTACACTTTCTCGTCGAGCACCTCAAACGCAGAGCGCGGGCTCTTGGGTCCGAAGAGACCAGCAAACATGGAGTTCAAGTGGGAGGACATCATGGGAGCTACCAACAACCTCAGCGACGTGTTCATAATCGGGTCAGGTGGCTCTGGTACCATCTATAAGGCCGAGCTCCCCAATGGAGAGGTCGTGGCAGTCAAAAAGATACCGAGAACAGACGATCCTCTCCTCGATAAGAGCTTCGGTAGAGAGGTGAAGACGCTCGGCAGGATAAGGCACAGGCATTTGGTGAAGCTGGTCGGGTATTGTAGCGGCAAAGGGTCGAACTCGAGCCTCCTGATCTACGAGTTCATGGAGAATGGGAGCGTGTGGGATTGGCTCCACGCGCGCCAGCCTGCAGCCGGTAAGAAACGGAAGAGCCTCGACTGGGAGACGCGAATGAAGATAGCTGTCGGGTTAGCTCAAGGCGTCGAGTACCTTCACCATGACTGCGTCCCTAAGATAGTCCACCGCGACATCAAATCCAGTAACGTGTTGCTCGATTCGAACATGGAGGCTCACCTGGGCGACTTCGGGCTGGCCAAGCAGATCCACGCCAACTATGACTCGCTCAACACGGACTCCAACTCCAACTCCAACTCGTGCTTCGCCGGATCATATGGATACATAGCTCCCGGTAAGAAGCCATTGTCTAACATGAATTTCACATTACCATAACTTATATATATAATGCTCCTTGACTAGACATAGTTTTGGCGTTCTTGTTGTATCCAGAGTACGCGTATTCGTTCAAGGCGACAGAGAAGAGCGACGTGTACAGCATGGGGATCGTGCTGATGGAGCTCGTGAGCGGGAAGATGCCAACAGACGGATCATTCGGGGTGGACATGGACATGGTGAGATGGGCGGAGGCACGAATCGATGCTCAAGGGATCAACCGAGAGGAGCTGATTGATCCACGTTTGAAGCCGCTCCAGAGCGACGAGGAATGGGCGGCGTACCAGGTGATGGAGATAGCCTTGCTGTGCACCAAAACTTACCCGGCGGAGAGGCCGTCGTCACGGCAAGTCTGTGATCAGCTGCTGAATGTGTACAGGAACAGGACTGTGAATACTTCAAATGTGAAAAGTGATAACCAGTAGATGTTTTTGAGTGTTACTTATTTACCACTTTATGATATGTATTTTTGCTTGTTTGTTGAGGATCAGGGTAATAAAGATTTCCTTGAGGTAAGATCATGGTGCTAGTGGAGATTGATCCTTGACGATTTATGTTAGTAGATGGCATTGTTTGATATAAAATCTAGTGATTAGTGTGAGTTTTTTGTGTGTGTGTTTTTTGAAAAAATTATTTTGGTTGGGTAAGTTGTACGAGTGCAAATAGAAGGTCAATGATGTAGTGGGAATGACAGATAATATAATGGATTCAAGATTGGAATATTATGGTTTGCATTTAATTATCTTGCAAACCTTTGAAGGTAGTTTGCAGCCAAATCCGATTCACCCAAAGGTTCCATAAAATCCAAATCTACCCACATCAACTGGATCGGCCAAAAAACTCTGAACTATCAGAGTTCGAACCAGGAACCTTTGAGTATTAGGTACAAGTCATTTTCGGTTGAACCATTCCAGAATGGTTCCCAATTGGGTTTTTCATTTCACTTCATTTTACATTACATTGTTATTTTAACCGTGGGACTTGGAGCTTCTTCTCCTTGCATCAATAAGAGTCGAGAAGAGAACACATTGCAGTGAAATTTGTTGGAAACTTAATCAAAAGAGGAATTGGAATTTATTTTATTAGCGCGGGGTTAATAATGGATTCAAATCTCCATATCCTAAATCGTATGATCCTCGTCTTTTATCCCTTCTCACAAACTCTCTTTCATATAAAGTCGTGAATTGAAAAATATGAAAATTGGCCAATAGGGGATCTAGTGGAGTTTTTTTCTTCATGTATATTATTAAAATTAATTTAATTAAGTCTATTTTCACATTTAATAAATCGATCATTATTAGGGTGGCTACATTTTGTTCTGTATCCTGACATGCGTACAACAATATTCTGTCAATGTTTAAGTGTCTTCCTGTCAACATTTGTTTTTTATCATGTAATGTTGATAAGAATATCCTGTCAATGTTTTTACCCTTGATTTTTATTGGCCTTTTGATGGATTGGTTCTGGTTGTATTATGTGTGCTAATCAAAACTCTATGGGTAGAGTTGTAAAAATTTGAGTCATTGATTTTATTGAATGGTTAAGATTTATCAAAATAAAAAGATACTAGGATAATTAAAAAGAAAAAAAATAATGGAGAATTTTGACAATGTCTGTGTTGGATTGCAATTCCATCCTTTTGCTATTTGGGAGCTTTTATCTTATTTTGTGTTGATGCATTTGAAGTGGAATAAATGTTGATTTAGTTGTGTAACTTGTGTTAGATTGTAAATGCTGAATTTGGTTGGCAATCTACTTTCTCCCCCTTGTTGTCACCTCTTATTTGATTTACCCAAATCATGCTTCCTAAGCAGCTCCTTATTGATGCTCCTCAATTGGCTGTCACTTCTTATCTGATTCATCCAAATGCTCAATTTGTGCTTAAACATAGTTGTTCGAGCTTTAATTATAAGTTTTTAAAGCTTATGTGAGATTCGAACCCACGTCAATGTGTCGAAACACATAGCTCTGTCGTATGAGCTAATAGCAAGTTACAAGTGAAAGTCGTAAGTAAAAGTGTATTTCATTAGTATATCCTCAAGGGTTTGGTGTAAAATGTTAGTCAATGTTGTTGGATGTGTTGGCACAATGGCACTCTCGTAGCCAGGCTCGCTTGATCAACGTTCCGCGGCTCCGAGGGTTTCCCAGGTGGGTGCGTTGTTTCCTTTTCCTTTGTGTTTGCGACAGAGGACAACGGTGGTGGGTTGGTTGTTATTTTGGTTTTTGGGCTTTTGTGGGCTGGATTTTTTTTTGTTATGAAAGGATGATGGAGGTTTTGGGTTGGTGGTGTTTTTTTTTAATGAATATGGTTTGGCTATGTACCGTTGTGGGTTTTATTTTTGGTTTCTTTTGTTTTGTTGCCTAAGTTGAGGTACACGGATTTATATAGTCAAATACTTGGTTTTTTTTTTAATTTTATTAGGTAATGATTCGGGTGAGAATACTCTACCCGAAAGCATCCTGGCGGATGAGATCAAGCAGACATGTATCGTTGTATAACGTTAGTCCCTTGGTAGAGTAGCAAATGTGTGCAACCTTATCTGCACTCGGTTACCAATGCGGGGAATGTGAGAGACTCCAATATTTCTTACTCCCAGAAGAATAGTCTGGATGTCCGCCATCAGAAGCTCTATTTCCCACGGACAGTTGGTGTGGGTGAGTAGGTGGTCCGTAATTATCTTAGAATCACCTTCAATATCAAATACTTGGTGGTTTTATTGACTTTTGATCTTGGTACTTTTTTTTTACTTAAAATAACTTGTTAATACTAGTTTTTCGTGTCAGTAAATGTCTGCCTATTTTCCCAACATAGGAGGTTGGTGTAGATAATTTCTTTTTCAGAAAAAAAAATATTGATATTGAAAGTCAGTAATAAAATTTTGGACATGCGTATAATATCCTTCTTTGCTTTTTTAATTTTGCTTGTTTATCATAATGGTTTGATTATCTGACTTGTCTAGTCTGTCGATTACTAAAACATGGTTAAGAATTGAAATTACTTTCTTGTTATAAAAAATAGATGTTAATCGAATTCAAACCAAACCTACCATTAACTTGATGGTATTTATTTACTATGAAAATTTATAGAAAACCATTAAACCACCTATTAAATGGTTCTATCAACAAAACATCACCCACCACACATTTTCATTAGAATAACCTTAAATATATTTTTAAATCTATTTGATTTTGTAATTTAAATATAAAACTTAAAATAATATTATATATATGACAAAATCCTAAAGAAAATAGAAGACAACTGGTAATTTGTTAACAAAAAATGTTTTTTTATAATTTCATACGTAGTATATATTTAATTAGTAGTTAAGTGTAACCCATATATATTTATCGGGTGGGTTGATATAAATTTCCCTATTTAATAAGGAGAATTAGAGTTTTGATACCATAACGGCAGATAGACTGAACGGAAGAGTAGACGTGTCCATTAATGTGTTCAATTGAAGTCTTAATCCACACATGCACCTCATTTACTAGTCCAGCTGCTGAAGCATTTGATTTTTCAAAACATATAATTCATCCCGTTTATAATAGTTGTTGTTTGATTTTTTTTTACAAGATAAATTGAATTTTATTTTATTTTATAATTTTATACTTATTTAAAAAAATAATATTAAATTTAATATTTTATAGAGTTTTTTGGTTATTAAAAAATACGGAGTATATAATAGATTTTACATAACTTTTAATATAGAAATGAGGGAGTATATGTATAAATTGTACTGTAGCAGAAAAGTATTCATAAGGTATAATCGTGTGTGAATAATTAACTAAGTAGTGTTTTATATGGAATTGGACAATGAAGAAAATGGTTCGGTGTATGCAACGAGAGCCATGTGCCGAGGGGTGAGAATGGGGTTGCTCATTGGTTGGCGTCTCTTATCTTCCTTCTATACGTTTACATATATTTTTTTTTTTACAGATTTTATGTTGAGCAATTTGGAAGGCTGATTTCAAGGAAAAACAACAACAACCACAATAAAATTCATCCAAGTAAATCCCGCATCTAGAAAAGTCTGAGAAGTCTAGTAGTACACACATTTATCTTAGCCAAGTTGAGAGGGTGCTTTCGTGTGATCCGAAAGTATTATACAAATAATAAAAGTCTGTAAAAACATATAAAGATATATAAAGATATATAAGACACTCAAATGAAACAAGACAAATACGACGGTATGGAAAATCATAGATAATGCAATAAGCAAAAGGGTAGAAGAAACTACAGACACGTTACAACACGACAGGGACGCTCTAGGATACCTATTACTATCCCTCATTGATTGTGATTGTTCTCTTTTACTCTTGTCTATCTTGTGTCAATTTTTCAGTGATCTCTAAGATGACAAGATCCTGTCTAATCACCTCTTTCCAACTCTTATTCGACCGTCCTCTAACACGTTGAATACTCTTGATAGCTAGATTATCACACCTACATATTGTTGCCTTCCGTTCTCGATCTCCTTTGCACATGGCCGAACTACCTAAGCATCACATCCCGCATCTTTTCCTTAATACATACTATACCTACCTTTTCACGAATAGCCTCGTTCTTGATTCTATCTTGTCTCGTGTACTCGCACATCTATCGAATCATGCACATCTCTCTACTGTCATGAATGAGTCTTTGTTCTTGAGCTTTAATTTTTGTGGACACTTAACATTCTACCCCTAAAGTATAGCGGATTCGAAGAGACTGTGGTTAATCATATTGGGAAAAAAAAAAGGAAAATAAAAACCATAGGTAGGGTAATATACTAATATGCCTTGCTGTGCTGTCCACGCTCTTTACTCTTTTTCAAGTGTAGAAAGTAGAAAGAAGCAGTCCGATTCCCACCCCCACCGGTCACCACCGGGTCCACCATATTCCTCCATTGCTGTACTCCCTTTTCTCTGCTTCACTCCCTCCCATAGGAATAGCATCTCTCTCTCCTCTCTCTCTCCCTCTCTGTCTCTTTGTCCTTCATTCTCTGAATCGCCAACAACAGCCAGACCAAATGGTGAAAGATCTCAGGGATAAAGAGAAACCACTTGGCTGCATCGCCGCCGGCGGTGGTGACAAGTCGAAGCTTCTAGTTGGCCTCTCCTGGAATTGCGCCGCCGATCTCAAGCTCCTCCTCGCCTCGCTCTTCCTCTTTTGCTCCCTCGCTACCATTCTCCAGTTCCTCCCCCCTCGCCTCACTTTCTCCCCTTCCGCCGACCTCCGCTTCTGCCTCTCCGCTGCATCCAACGCCACATCTAACACTACTGTCTCTCCTCGCTTCAGATCCGCCGAGCTCCTCCCTTCTGGCGTCATCAAGCGCTCCTTCAACCCTGCCGGTGCCGCTGCGTACTCATTCATTCTCATGTCGGCCTACCGCGGCGGCTCCTCCTCATTCGCCGTCATCGGCCTCGCCTCCAAGCCGCTCCAACTCTATGGCCGCCCCTCCTACCTCTGCGAGTACCAATCTAACTCCTCCGCCGCCACAACCACCGTTTCCGGCTCCCCGATCCTCCCTGATTGGGGCTACGGCCGCGTCTACACTGTCGTCGTCGTCAATTGCACCTTCCCCTCCCCCGTTGGCCTCTCCTCTGGGGGACGACTCCTTATCCATTCCATCTCCAACGGCGCCGGCGATCGTAGCATCAACTCCACCGTCTCCGTTGAAGCCCTAATCGAGCCCCCAAACTCCCTCAACCTCTCCCGATTCTCCTCCCCTCCGAAATACGAATATCTCTACTGCGGATCCTCTCTTTACGGTAATCTCAGCCCCCAGCGCCTCCGCGAATGGCTCGCGTACCACATCCGCCTCTTCGGCGGCAGATCTCACTTCGTCATCCACGACGCCGGCGGCATCCATCCCGAGGCCTTCGAGGTGCTCCGTCCTTGGATCGAGCTCGGCTACGTCAGCTTGCACGACATTCGGGATCAGGAGCGGTTCGATGGATACTACCATAACCAATTCCTGATCGTCAACGATTGCTTACACCGCCACAGATTTGATTCGAAGTGGATGTTCTTCTTCGATGTCGACGAGTTCATCTACATTCCTGGCAAGAATTCGCTTCGCTCCGTCATGGATTCCCTCAAGGGCTTCTCCCAATTCACCATCGAGCAGATGCCTATGTCCAGCAAGCTCTGCCTCACAGAAGATTACGGCAAAACTCCCAAGTAAGCCTTCTTAATCTGATTTATTATTAGAAAATAATAGTATTAACATTAACATGGAACTGTTCAATTCAGTTGAAAGTCTTAGATATTGTTTGGATTAGGAATTGCTAGTTCTTGACATCTGCTTCAGCAGTTCAGATGGTGTTTGTTGGTTAAAATTAGTAAAATGGATCGTGTCCGGAACTAGTAATAGAGGATTGCTTGCTGTTCATGGCAAAACAGAACCCTGCAATTGAATTTCAATTGATCACGACATTCGATTTGCTATCTGATTGCGATCTGAGTTGTTTGGTAGTCGTTTTAGGTAGACTCGTTAGTGATCTCGTTCGGTGCTGGGTTAAATCATGGCTTATTTTTCCAGGATTGAGGGGAGATTAATGTTGAAATGATTCAATTTTCGTTAGCGTTTATAGTTAGGTGTAGAAGCAATCAGTGATCCCTTTCTAGGGTTAGGTACAGGATGAGCTGGGGCTTGATTCATACTATTATTGTTTGGTTGTAAAGTGTTTAATGTATTGCTCACTGATTAAGACCTTCCCCTTCATCATTTCAATTATTTGTTAGGGTTGGTTGAGATTGGAAAATATGCCTTGCATTTGGCATCTTTTCAGTGTCTTATTGGGAGAGACCCCTACACTAGCTAGGCCATGTAAAGCCATTAGATCAGGCCTTGATACTTTAGACGTCGCATTGACTGGTCTATATGGCGTATTGGCAAGATGGTGTGATGAATCACCTCATGATAGATCGATATATGGATGAGTATGTAGTTGGTCTTTCATTGCTATAGGGCCCTGTAGGCATGTTGTGATGCATATATGTACACAGGTGTGTATCTGATCGGTCTTCCCTCGCTCTCATGTGTCCCTCTCGTAGGAGTCGTAGCGATTCATGCTTGGTAGATGTGAATGAAAGTAACATGTTCACTCTCTTAACGGTCTGTTCGTTCACATAGATATTGATATTGATTGGCTGTTTTGTCAATGCACAGGAAATGGGGATTCGAGAAGCTGGTGTACCGCGACGTGAAGCGAGGGATCCGGAGGGACCGGAAGTACGTGGTGCAGCCGAGGGACGTGTTTGCCACCGGAGTACACATGTCGCAGAACCTCCAGGGGAAGACGACCCACCGGACCGAGCATCGGATCAAGTACTTCCACTACCACGGGACCATCGCTGAGAGGCGCGAGCCCTGCCGGAAGCTCATCAACGCCACTGCGACCGCCTTTGAGGGCACACCGTACGTGCTTGACACTAGCATGAGGGGCGTTGCTCCGTTTGTCAAGAGGTTTGAGCTCCACACCATTGGGACAAGGTTGCAAGGCATACGCCAATAATAAAAAAAAAATTCATGATATACACACAAAAAAAAAAAATTAAAAATATTATCTTATTTTTTTTTAATTAGATGATCACATGGTTTCGTTTTGGTTTATTCATTTTTTTGGGCGTAGAGGACAGGCGTCAATGGTGTAATTAATTTGTTCGTGATTTTGGTGTATATATATTAATTATTATACTCATAGTGGGCGTTCGTTCTTTGAATTCTTTCTATTCTAGTTATATAATACTCCTATAATGATTTTAATTTATTACGGAGTACTTCGTATGTTGCATATAATTATACTTGATGTTTATGTATATTACTATATTTATTTGATAGGTAAAAAAATCAAGGGTTTTGATTAAATCAAGAAAGGACATAGATTGATAGATTTATTTTTTAAAATATTTTGTTGTTTGGTTTCTCAAGATACTATATGGAGTATATCGTGTTGTCGGTAGTGAAACCATGACGTTGCCAGGTGCCCGTTGCCGACATTATTTTAATATATTTATTTGTAATTTTAGTTTTGTAAGTATATTAATTATTATGTGTCGCATAGGCATGGGCTATGTTTGCGTATTTTATGTTAGTGGCCCTCCCATGGTACATCTACTGGTGTTAGGCTGGCTAGCAGGCTAGGTAGTGTAAATAAAAATCTATACAAACACTCCACCTTTCTTTTCTTTTTCTTTTCTTTTTTTATATATACAAGTAATAATTCGAGATATCAGACAAAAAAAAAAAGTTAGACGGACACAGGGCGGCCATAGGGGGGCATGAGGGGCGGCCGCCCCTCCCTCCGGCGACGGAGTTTCGTAGTATTTTAAAAGAAAAAGTAAAAAAAAAATAAGGTAAAAAAATAAAAAAGGAAAATTCCAATTGGTGCCCCTGAGGTTTTAGCTATTCCGGATGGTGTCCTACATTTTTTCTTTTTTTCGGATGGTGCCCTTGAGGTTTTTCAAAAGTTCGTCTAATGCCCAAAATCAATGTTTTGACTTTTTCATAAACAAAAATGAACCTTTATTTTTTCAATATTACACAAAATCACTCTTTACTTTTAAATTGCACATAATTATCTATATTTGTTTTGTAAAAAATGCAACACAAAAGAACACTCATTTTTAGAATTAAACAAAACCACCCATATTTTAAAAAATTCAACACAAAACACCCAATATTTTTAAAACCGCATAAATATTGATTACTTGACAAAATGTGCACACAAACACCCATTTTTATGAACAATATGGTTTAAAGGCTCGATTATATTTTAGGGATAATTTTATTTGTAAAAAACAATAATAAATATAGCCTGCAATTATTATCTTAATAAATATATTTAATTTATATGATTAATTGATAACCTAATTTTTTAAAATTTTAGGTAAATTTAAAGAAAAAAGTTACATATAACAAATAAAATGGATCAAACTCAGATTTAAAGTTGAAAATTATTAACTATTTATTATTTTTTTAAAAAAATAAATAAAATGATCACTAAAATATAATCGAGCCTTTAAATTCAAATTTTGAATATATTTATAATCAAATTTGAGTTTAAAGACATTAAAATATAATATATTTAATGATAAATTAATGAAAATAGATGAAGGGGTGGTGAGTTGTAAGTAAAAACCATTTAAAGGGTGATTTTCTGTAATTTTGAATTTAAGGGGTGGTTAAGTGAAAACAGACATATTTAAAGGGTGGTTTTCTGTAAATTTCCCTTTTAGTTTTGTAAGAGCATCTTTAACCATAATACCAATATTGAGTATCATAACTTACTTTTTTGTCATTTCTCTCTCATCCACCTCATTATAATACGGAGTATTTGATACTCCACAACCATGGTACTTGATATGAGTATCTTATTTCACCTTTTGCATCAAAATTGTTTTTTGTAATTTTTTTTGTAAGTAAAAATCAAATAGGACCCACTATTAATATTTGATTGGGTAATATTCTATGGTATTGTGTCATATTGAGTATCATATGTATAATACTTGAGCTCACTTTTTCTTTTGGGTTCTTTCAAAAATATGACTTTTTCTTACATTTCTTTTTTCTTTTATTGTTATGATACTTAGAGTAACACCATTAAAGATGCTCTAAGTATATTAATTATGTGTCGTATTGCGTATTGTATGTTAGTGGCCCTCTGACGGTCCATCTACTGGTGTTTTAGGCTAGGTAGTGTAAAAATCTATACAGCGTACCACTCCACCTTTTCATTTCTCTAAAAGTTATATGTGGTTTATTTTGGGTGAATTTCTCAATAAAATTTAGAGCAAAATAGCACTTATGCGGTTGCATGTTTGATATAGATCAGTAGATCGAGTAAAATCTAGGCCTGACCACGGGTCACGAGATCTACCCATCGGGTCATCAACTCACCGAGTCCGGGTTGGCAGGGTTCGGGTTAAGGTCACTCCCCTGAGATCCATCGACCCGTCGGGTCAACCAGTTTAAAAAAAATCGAACCTTAGAAATTAGTCATTGGGACTTGAGTGACACTATAAGTAACCTCGGATTGTATTATACATTTACACAATTTATTTAACAGTTTCAAGAGGCACTAAATTTCGACAAATCATGTCTAACCGAGATGAAGAAGTGAGATTGATTCCAAAGCCGAATCTTCTAGCGAATCAAGAATTCGCCCCGAGGGCGCAGACGTTGTATTGGTTGTATGTTTTCCGAAGGGTTCGACACAAGCTGACAGAAGTAATTGAAATTTTTAAAGTTTTCCATGACACAACCCAAAATTTTAGTCATGCTTACATCCCTACATCAAACTCGTTTTGTTTTGTCATTATGAACATCGTGTAAGTTAGTGCTTTAGCAACGGGTTGAATGTTCCATCCATTTCCGAAGCCGTTTTTTAGACGCGTCAAAAGTGGTTGAAATATTACAAAGTTATACTTGATATTTTCCTCGTAGCCTGTTGTTCAACCCTAGATATAACATTATGTTAAGCATATCTAATAATATAAAGTTATGTTGTGCACATATAACATTATGTTGTGCAAATATAACTTCATGTTGTGCAAATATAAGATTATGAAGTGCACAATTAAGATTATAAAGTGCATATAAATAAATTTTAGTTTGAATGTGGATTTTTAGAAATTAAATGTGCAATTTTTGTTTGAAAAAGTGCAAAAATAAAACTGAAAAGTGCAATTTTATAACTCAATTTTTTTTTTTTGCATCTACTGTCATACAAACGAGAGGAAAAGTGTCCGGTTTCAATAAAAAAAAATCATAACTTCATAATGCTCTTTCCTATCTAACATCTAGGGGTAAAAATGTCTTTTTCCCTCTACATCTTCAACCTCCGGCTAAATTGAATTCAGGAGCATAACCTCCGGCTAAATCAAACGTAATTATCATATTAATATCATCATTCAAGGTATTGGATTTTGTATAACCCCCAAATCACAAACTTACAATATGTAAAATATGAACCACGGAATCAACTCAAGCCTATCAAATAAATACAAGACTCCCCCGCTGTAGTGGAAGGGTCAGGATCGATCCACGAGGAAGCGTGTCAGCGGATCCAAAGTCATTCGCGTAAATGTTCTGCAGAAGTCGACCAGGATCTGTCGATCTCGAATAGTTTAGTCGATCTCGAGTGCTGTTGTTCCTGCAAACACAGACAGAAGGCAAAGCAATCGACGTCGACCTGTGTACTCGACGTCGAGTTAGTAGCAGAGATCGATCGACACAGAAAACCGTCGATCAATGGGAGGCAGTCGATATCGACCTAAGTAATCTTGACCTCTCAAACAGAAAGTTAAAAGTCGGCAAAGAAAAACTGAAGAATGTAGGATGGATAAGAAGCAATGATCAGAAACTCCAGGGGGTTTAAAGTAGCAAATAAGAGGATTTAAACAATAATAAAAAGAATCTCCCAAGGCTAGGGATTACCATGACGTTAACCAAACATGCATAAGATAAGCAAGACGAACAATTACGCTATCTCATCAAAGGGACAAACTTTCGCCGTACACCAACAAGTAGGAACAAATAAACCTAATTGTCTCTATCGATTTTATATTTATAATCCACGTTGTTAGCATGAATTCCTTTTCTTGCGATAAGGGCTAAACACAAAGGGGTAGGAGATGATCAAGACGTAACAAATATCAACATCAAACACTTACCTGAAGCATGCATGGCTAACGTCGGGATCTCCCCGACCCTAAGAGATAAGTGACTACTCGCTCATGGTTGAAGTAGACATCTTTGAATAAAAGGAATAAACTTGCATTAAAAGAACAAACTTTGAGGTCTTTACAATCCCAACGTCGGCTTTCGCAAACGCCAAAACCCTAAAGCTTCTCAAAACTTAAACCTAAAACTACTAATTTGTTATTGTGTTTCTTGCTGAGATTCTATCGTAAAACCAGCCCCTATGGGGTTTATTTATAGCCTCACAACTCCTAGCTAGCCTAAAAGATAGATTCCTAATCCTGGTAAAACTTGTATGAATAAATTCTATCTAATAATGAAAATTAGGGATAAAAACTTAATAACAAACTAAATTATATCCTTAGGGTAAATAGGAATAAACCCTTAAGGATGGAATCTATCAATAAAAGATATTAAAACGTGTCTTTATCAACTTCTCCTTAGACTAGGATTGCTCGATGCGTCTATTACTGCGCACAGGTCAAGTCTATTTCGACCAACCCTCTCGATGTCGAGTGTCTTGATTCTGCTCGATCTTACTAAACTCTACTCGACCCCGGGTACTCTGTCGACGTCGAGTTCTTCACTCGATCTAATTATGTGTCGAACACTCTTTCAGTAGCTCGTCTTTCTTCGTGTCTTTGTACTTAGTTTTTGAGTGATTAATCGAGTCGACGTCGAGCTGGTAGTCGAGATTGACCACTCTGTTCTGGTCCTTCGCTTCTCGTTTCGGCTTCGATTCCGCTCCAATTTCTTCACAATTAAACCAAAACTTGTGTAGACCTCTATATCTTGTAAGTATGCACATATTACACAAATTCAATGCATTCCCAAACCATAATGCAAATATAACCTAGAAATTGTGGTAAATGTAGGCATAAAACATGGTCATTTTAGCGGATGTAAAAACACCCCATACTTAAACTTGCTTGTCCTCAATCAATACTTTTCATGGTCACACAACGGAAGGACTAAACTCTCAACATCATAGATCCATTCTTATATAACCCTACAATCAATTACCATCCTTGCAAATGTACTATTGCCTTCAAATTCATGCCTGTGAATGAAAAGCAACATTTCGCACAAAATGAGGGTTATGCAAAAACAATTTGTAACATAGCATTAATAATCAAGAGGACTTTTAAGCACATGGTGAAGTGAAGGTAAAATGTATAGTAGTGGGATATATTTGGCAATGTGGTGCTAATCCGGGGAGAAACTTCCAAACTTTTTTTCTTTAATGCACTTCTCTTTTGATATCCACATTCCTCTTCCTCTCATAATGCTCTGCTTTTTTCACTTATATTGCTTTTACCTCTCTAACCTTAACGCTTCCTTCTCGCGAGTCGCAAACATGGGTGTCATGAATGGCCCCAGATACTTAGTGTTTTGGACTCCTCATCTTGTGTTCCATCTCGCGTGAATTTTATCCTCCGCAAGCAGGGTCGATCCACCTAACTCCTAGGCGACCGGATTTTCTTTCACTCATTAAATTTTCCATAGAAATAATATATCCTGCCATCAAACGTTATAAAAACTTAACAACATATCAACCATACAAATCTCCATAACATAACTTCCATTCTCAACATAATCTCCCAGATGGGTAAAAAGGTATAAAAATGGGCAATTTAAGAACTTGTGGAGAAAATATGACATTAAGCACATATGGCTTAGAATATGATGTAAGGCAAATAAGTATGGGTAATGGTTAGGGTAAATAATGATAGAATGGAAAATAAAGTCCCCCGTCCTCTTATCATGTATATGTCAAAAGCAACTTCAAATTTTACCCCTTTTCATGGTTTTCTCTAAAAATCTCACTTCATTGAGACTTCCCTTTACTAGGCAATTTAATTGCTATATCTCTAACGGATCTATTTTACATCGTCGAGTTTTGTTACGACTTCCATGACACTCTATTTATTTTCGGGGGTATGAGTCCTTAAATTCTTTTCAAAAATCTTCTTTGGATCATTCTTTAAAGACCAAATAACATATATAATATCCAAAGAGAACATAATATCTAGACCATTCAGCAGTCTTAGCCATAAAAATTTAAAAATTTCACCGAAAAGATGTTAATATAAAGCTATGCAAAAGCAAATAACTAAGCAAAGATATTAATGTAATGCAAATAAGCTCTTCCCCCACCCATACTTAAAATATACAGTCTCCTCACTGTATTAAATCAAATGAAAACAAGGGTAAAGAAAGGAACTCGAAGAATAACGCGCAGAGGAGTCGATTTCAGGTGCGGTTGACCGAGTTGCCAGCAGTCGACATCGACCAGGGCAGTCGATGTCGACAGCAACTCTGCTGTAGAAGATGTAGGTCGAAGTCGAGGGTCGCCTTGATGGTCGACATCGAGTAGCTTTCTTGATGTCGACAGCTCTCAGTTGCTCCTTAGTGATCGATGTCAATCACAGGAGATGGCTCGACCCTGGGGCAGTCGATGTCGACTGATCAGGTCAATCTCGTCCGCTTTTGCAGGGACTTTGTTTCTTCTTCTTCGTCTATCCTTATGCTTTGCAACCTGAAATTTTATTAGTCCAAAATACTAAACCACAGTTTAAAATTTTCAAAACCAAAAAATCCAAATCCTAAACCTAAAATTTTAAAACTTAAAAATTTTTATTTACAAGCTCTAGATTTTTTAGTCGCTAGGCCGACTTCTTCTTTGAAGCTCATGACCCTTTAAGGTAGGGCCTCTTGATGCTAGACCCTGCTCCTGGATCATCAAGGTCCTTGTCATAATTTCCAAGCTCGGTGAATATGGCGTCATCTTCATAAAGCTCCTTGTTTGGCTCATCCTCTTTCTTTTTCTTTTTCCTAGACCTTATTTTGCAAAAGTTGACATACCATAGAGCTTGACTCTCCCATTAATATAATCATTATTAAAGGACAGAGGAGGGTTGTAAATCGTACCTGAGCTTGCCGATTGTGAACGTAAGGGTGCCATTCCTAACGTTGATGTTGGTGTCAGCGGTTGCTAAGAATGGCCTACCAAAGATGATAGGCACAATTGGATCCTCCGGCATGTCCAACACGATGAAGTCCGTGGGCACAAATAACTTGCCCACCTTGACAGGGACATCATCCACATTCCCCGTGGGTCTCACAAAGGAGTTGTCTGCCATGTAAAGCTTCATGTCGATGGGCTCCAATGGTCCTACTCCAACTTGTTGCCATATGGATAAGGACATCAAACTTACACTAGCCCCAAGATCAAAAAGGGCTTTGAATTGATGCTTTCCTACCTCTACCGTCACAGCAAACTTATCCGGATCGCCTCTCTTTTCAGGGAATTCTATTGCATGGCACTTTTCGGCGATGTCGGCGATGGATCTCTTTTTGGCTAGGATGTCTTTCAAGAACCTCATGTATGCCGGCATCTCATTGAGGGCCTCCATGAGTGGTATAGTGATGTTCAATCCTTGTAGTACCTTCACGAAGAGCCTAAACTTGATACCTGTCGGGTCTTTCAACGCCTTGGAGGGAAAAAAGAGCGTCTTTGTTGGCTTCAGAGCTAAAGTGGTCGAATTGGGCATTTTGGACTGGTCGACATCGACATAGGGGTCGACGTCGACTGGTGTGATCGACCTCGAAGGAGATTGTTGTCGATTGTGTAGAGGCCTTGACATCGACCTGGGGGTCGACATTGTCCGGAGCACTCGATCTCGGGTGCGAATGTGGCTCTGTAGGCTTTGTAGTGGACTTGACATCGACAGAGTGGTCGACATCGACAAAGCCCTCGACATTGACCGGGTGGTTGACGTCGACTGCTTCTTTAGTGACTTCTCCTTCTACTCTGTTCCGTGGCTCTTATAATTTATGTCCACTCCTTAGGTTTACAGCGGCGATGTGATCGACTTGCCCTTTTGGATTTTCTTGTGGTTTCCCTGGGAGCATTTCGAATGGCCTTGGAACTTGTGCAGCTAGTTAACCCAATTGGGTCTCCGCGTTTTTCCTCCATATATCCATCTCTCCAAGGCGGGCATTAAGCCCGTGCAATTGAGTTTGGATGGCGTTGTTGGATTGTTGATTGTGCGCGTGGTTCTTTCTTATCTCATCAAGAATGAGTTAAAGATCATCCTTCCTTGGTTCTCTCTTCGGATGGTCTGGAGCTCGGTAAGGTGGGGGATCCCTTGTGTTGTATTGGGGAGATGGATTACCCCAATTTTGATACCCTTGGCGGTTGGGATTCCTCATGAATCTCACCTCTTGGTGAGTCAAAGATCTGCTCATCTAAAGGCGCACAGATTTGAAAATAAACCAACAAATTTAATTTGTGATGCATACAGTAGAATTTCACTTTTTCATGTATACATTTTAAGAAGTAAAAAACTATGTAAAATATATACTTTTTTTATAAAATTTGTTTGATGATTTCATACTTTTTACTACTTAATATAAAATTATATAATTAAAGTTAATTAAAAATAATATTTTATATAGTGCAAAAAGTAATATTTTACTAATAAATATTAAATTATACAAAATTAATATTTTATATAATGCAAAAATTAATATTTTTAAAAATATTTTAAAAATCATAAATTAAGATTTAAATAGAAAATATTTAGTGCAAAAATTCATACAATAAAAATTAATTCAATTTATTTATATATGTGTGTGTTTCAGTGTGTAGCACGACGAATATTTTTTAAAAATATATTCAGAGAAAATTATAGCTTTTTAAAAAAAAATATGTCAATTTAAATGAAAAAAAGTTGATAGGATTGAAAAGTATTGTAAAAATCCCTTAAATTGTGGTTTAAATATGATATTTATAATATTAAAATAGGAATAAAAATTAATAGAATTTTTTTAATATATGTGAATCATAATGAATATTTTTTGTGAAAATTATTAAAAGAAAACTATAAAAATATGTAATTTTTAATATGAAAATTTTGTTAGGAATGAAAATATGACATTTTATACTAAAGTTCTTACCGTCCGAAAAAAACGTATCTGTCTAGAAAAAGTCACTTATTCTCAAACAAGGAGAGTACCTTACATTTTTTTAAAAGAAATATAACTCCCTTTGTTTACCAAAACATGTCGTTTATTATTCAAATATTTTTTTTAGGATGAGAAAAATTACATAAAATATTTAGTTTTTAATCATTTTGAAGTTATACTGTTAGTAAGTACTCCCTCCGTTTCATAATACATGTCCTTTTCTTTTCGACACGCTTTTTAAGGAGAGAAAAACTCTATAAAATATTATTTTTTAATTAAAATTTTCATATAATTTGATACTACTAATTACTAATAAGTATCAATTATATAAAAAAATTTAATTAAAAAAATAATATTTTATAGAGTTTTTCGCTCTTTAAACAGTGTGTCGAAAAGAAAAGGACATGTCGAAAAGAAAAGGACATGTATTATGAAGCGGAGGAAGTATAAAATTATTAAAACAAATTTATAAAAAAAATTATACTGTATTTTACATAGTTTTTATATGCTAAAAAATGTGTTTGTAAATAATATTTTATAGCATGTTTTTTTAACGAGGGGAGCAGTCCCTATACTCCTATAATACGTAGTATAATCTTATGGCGGGCTGCTGCCATCCCCCACCTAAAAGGCCGCAAGAGTTTTGGGAAAAAAAAGAGTGTACCAACAAAATGACTATTTGCTTTTATCAAAAAAAAAAAAAATTACTAGTATTTGCTTTTATTAAAAAAAAAACAAAATTACTATTTGCGTTTACAAAAACAAAAAAAGGAATTACTAGTTGCATACAATTAATTAATTAATAACACTAAAGTAGAAGTCGCATACGTCATGTAGCGGCTTTTACTTTAATATATGTTTGTTTGTTAACTAATTAAATATTTTTTATATTTAAATAAATTATTATTTATTATAAATCAAATTTCTTTAAATCAGTAATTAATTAATTATTTTCTTCTTTTTTTTTATAAATCTTAACCGATTGATTTTCTTTTTAAATTACTTTTTTTTCAATAAAAACATATAATCTTTTGTAGTTTTGATTCATGGGATAATATATAAATAACAATTAGATCCATTTAATAAATTACTTTGTTATAATTTGATTATATATTTACTTTAATCAATTGTTCTTATTTTCATTTTTTTTATTACAAGGTGAGAATTTGGGTTGCGTCAACCACGGTTGTACAACCACCTAAGGGCGTCCTTTCGGACGAGAGAAAGAAGCTCTGAATCGGTACTCCAAGAAGAATCGTTGAAGCCCAGGCACAAATGCGCCACGCGATCCGCAACCCTGTTGCCTTCCCTGAAAATGTGGGAAACAAAGGTCTCCTCGAAAGAGCGAAGAAGAAGAAGGGAGTCAGAAATCATCCTTTCGATCTCCCACGAGCATTTCCAAACGCCTTTGTTAGCGTTGATGACCGCCAGACAGTCACCCTCCACTTCAAGTCATTTGATACCCCTTTTCCGTGCTTCCAATAGGCCAAGCCGCAGACCAACAACTTCAGCTTGCATAGCCGATACCTCCTCGCATCTTTTGGCATCACAAGCGGTCATCCCCATCTTCATCTCGGATGACAAACCCTGCAGAAGCAAAGCCCGAAGGGATTTTAGAGCCATCAAAATTTAGTTTCATGAACCCTTCTTTAGGTTTCCTCCATCGAGTAATATTTCTCCGGCGTGGATTATTTGGGGGTTTATTTTGTCTAGTTTTTGCGTCATCGTCATCCAGATCATCCTTTTGGGGTTTTTTCCAGTTAATTATGTGTTGCCTGATCATTACTATCAGCTCATCTATTTTTCTTAGGCTTTGGTTTTCAAATAGGATCTTGTTTCTCTTTATCCATATGCTTCACAAAGTAAATGCTAGGGTGACTCTCTGTTCTGGTTTTAGTTGTTGTAATATTTCTTTGGTATCGTCTTTATGTTTTTATTGCTTTTGTCAGTGTTTCTTATTAGTCTCTCTATGCTTTTGTCCATTAGTCCAATAATTGTTCTCATTTCAATGATAACAATGAAGGTTATATATGTGTGTGTATATGTGTATGTATAGTATAATCTATAGTCGGGTAATAATAAGTTAGGTAATAAATTACTTTATTACATTTATGAATAAAAATAATTAGTTTAATTTAGTTTAGTTGTAAAATATAATAGATTTAGGAGTTTATAATATATTATTGAATTAATGCAACTATAGTAAAGGAAAATCATTAGTTGAACGGGTATTAATATGAAATTTATTTAAAATTTAAAAGGAATTTAGATAAAGTGATAAGAATTTTATTGTATTTTAACTTATATAAATATTTTACATATGTATAAAATTATTATATAAAAAGCATCCGCACAACTGTATGAGTACTAATCTAGTTTTCAACTATTTGCGTTTACCAACAAAATTACTATTTGTGTTTACCAAAAAGAGTGTACCAACAAAATTACTAGGTATTATAGTGCGGATTCATGATCTATACTACCGTACTTGTATATTTTTTGTTCTTAGGGTTAAATTTGTGAACAAATCTAAACCCTTAAATTATTGTAAATAGATAATTGAGATTAATAAACATTAGTCAATGAGATCATAAAAGAGTATTCATATATAAAGAGTATTTATATATAAAATCATAATAATCTCAAGGATATATATGTTGGGACGGATCCATGATCCGTACATATCTATCTATATCTATATCTTCTATATAAAATACTAAAGTAGAGGTCTGAAATGAGCTCTGGTGCGATCTCGCGTCCACGGAATTTTTTGGATTAAAGCGGGATTATTTTTGCTTACGTGACATTTTCTGGATTAAATTGGTATTATATTTCTGGCCCACATCAATTAATAAGCGAATATAGTTAGCTAAAAACTTATCTTTTTAGATCAATAATCTATCCAATATAACTTAATCTATCCAATATAACTTGAATTAGTTGTTATACATATTTATTATTTTCATGCTTTTGTTAATAAACTATATTATTTATTATTTTAAAAGATGAAGAAGGAATATTTGGTGCGTTATTCTACCGTTTAGATCAAATTGAATATAATATATTTATATATGGTTTTATTTTTGTGAGCCACGTCAATTTGATTTTATTTTTTTAAGCCACGTCAATTAATTATCTAATATAATATTTTGATATAATTAATATAATAAAATATAATTTATTAACAAAACGCGCAACCGCGCGGGTAACGAATACTAGTAATAATATAATGTAGAATGAAAATAATTATTGAAGGGAATATTTATAAATTGAATTGATAGAAAAAAAAGAGAGTTTCTTAAAGAAAAGAATAAAAATTTAATATTACTAATATCCCTACCCTCGTTGATAAATATCGCTAGCTTTAAAATCTTTTATGAGAAGAAATCTATCGTTAGAATTTTATTTTATTTTTATCGAATATATTGTTCGAATAATATAATATAATATGGCGTAGGAGGTGCCATGGTCCACCAGTGGGCACTGGCAGTGACGACTGATGACCAGTTCGGCAATTTTGTGGCTATGATTTACTTTAAAAAAAATTAAAAATTATATTTGTACTTCATACACTTATATTTAAATGTCTATAAAATTTTATTATGAAAAATATATTTTAAAAAAATATATAATAAAATAATTAAAAAAACGATTATATTAGTTTATGTTTTTAATATTTTTTTAAAATAAAATTTGTCATTAAATAATTTTGTGCTGCAGCGGGAGATGTACCGTTTTGCACGAGATCCGCACACCAGAATTTAGATTAGTCATTGGCTATAAATAAGGCCCATTTCATTGCTATTTGTCAGCACTTGTTTTCCCTTCTTCCTTTTTCCATCTTCAGCTCGTTAATCTTGGCACTTTTTTTTTTGGGTAAGAAAAGTTTATGCTTTCATTATTTAATCGTTTTAGATTTATTCACACTTAACTTGCTAGGAAAAAGTATATAAAATGCACATGTTTCTCTTTATTCTTTTAAAAAGGTTGAGTTATTAATTAATTTGGTAATAAAATACGGGAATAAACAGATTCTTATTGAAATCATAAATTATATATTGTAATTAGGAATTTTGAAATAGAATATAGATAGTGACACTAATTATATAAAATATTGTAAAATTCTATTGATAGAACTACATTTGTCTGAAATGATGATACAGGTGAAAAAACAAAACAGAAAACAGTAATGGAGAGTTTAAGTGCACAAATCCCTACTTACGACGAAAATGAGGCTTCTGCGTACGCTCAACAGATAGCTCTAATGATCTCTTTCCCGATGGCGATGCAAGCCTTAATCGAGCTCGATCTGTTTGAGATGATCGCTAGAGCAGAAGAATGTGGCCACCAAATGACCACCGCAGAGATGGCGGAACAACTACCTGCATCGGCCAAGGAGAAGGCCGCGGATATGCTGGATCGGATGCTCCGAATGATCGCCAGTTTCGGAGTGGTTACTTGCTCGGTCAACGACGATGGACGTCGAGTTTATGGTCTGTCGCCGGTAGGAAGGTACTTTGTTCGGAATGAGGACGATGTTTCATTTGCACAGTGGTTATGCTCCTCCACAAGTGAGAAGGTTTGCCTTGATAGCTGGTAAGGTTTTCATTCAATTTTTTTTTTTTTACCACTTGGGGAGATTTGATTCATTCTGTAAGGTGCTGCTCAAAAGAGTCAATTAAAAAAACACACTAAAACTTTAAATCTGTCACCACCAACATATCAATGACCCAATTAAGGCCAACTGCAGTCACTTTGATTCGAGTTTTGAATTTTTGATATTTTAGCTAGGTTTCACACATATATATATTTTTTATTTCAATAGATTAAATTGTGTATGTTCTTAGTATTGGATTTAATCGATTTATATTTTAAAATATATACGTCACAAAACATAAATATACGTATAAACATGCATATATATGTGCATTTATGTGTATTATTAATTTGGGATTTAATATTTTATATGGGTCCCGACTAGACATGTGAATCGAGTCATTCGAATCGGGTTCGGATTAAGGTCATTCGGGTCTCGGGTAGATCAGGTTTCGAATCAATCGGGTTACCAGTTATTCCGGGTCGAGCCAAATCGAGTTTGTCCCGGGTTCGGGTCGACCCAACGGGTAAAAAAACTCAAACTTTTCAAAGACTTTTGAATAATATTATCAAAATTAAATTGTAATATAAATATGTCAAATTAAACTAAATAATAATATTATAATTAAATTATAAATATTATTGTACTAATAATATTATATAAATATTTTAAGCATAAACAATTATGTTTATAAAAATAAGTGTTCTAAACATACTATATAATTATAAAATATATGGGTTATATAACTTATGAGTGACCTTAACAAACACAATTGCATGACGAATCTATGTGGGGTCTATCTGGTGCCTGTGTGGCATCTACATGGTACCGACTCACCAGGTCGATTTTGACCCAACGGGTCATTGAGTCTCGACCCTAAAAGTCCCGAGTTTGATCTTATAATATATCAAATAAAAACTATCGACGAGAAACATATATATTAACTTTTATTTTCAATTGGAGGGTTCTCATCTCTGATTTTAAAGAGGATCTGCCTCTAGGGGTGTACGTACATGTTTCTTTTGGTTTGGTCAACTAGCTTGTGTTAAGTCAGATCGATTTCGTACAGTGACTTTTGGTAAATTTTTTAGTTTTAGATTTTTAGTAGCTCAATAACATTATACATTGTTCAATATCTTATCGTATTTCTAATTATATATTAATATGTAGTGACGTAATGCTACATGTTATTTACTTAGGGCTGTGCTAAAAGAAGCAATTTTAGAAGGAGAAACTCCCTTTAACAAGGCATATGGGATGAGTTTCTTTGAGTACTCTAGTTTGCATACAAGACTAAACAAAGTCTTCAACCTTGTGATGCTCAACCAAACAACTGTAGTGTTGAAAAAGTTCTTCCAACACTACAAGGGTTTCGAGAACATCAAACAACTAGTCGACGTTGCAGGCGGTTTAGGCCAAGCTCTTACGTTGATTGTGTCGAAATATCCGACAATAAAAGGGATCAACTTTGATTTACCGCATGTCATTGAGCATGCAGTCCATTTTCCGGGTACGTACACACTTATAAATTCAACTTCAGCTCTTTGTATTCATTTGAGTTTCTAATTATCATCATATATATATTTTAGGAATCGAACACATCAGTGGTGATATGTTTGAGAGAGTGCCAGGTCCTTCGGAAGCGATTTTCCTTAAGGTACATATCAAAGTATCATGATCGAAATCCATGCATTTTAACGCGATTCCCTTTCTTTTTCTTAGATTAATTAACTGTTACATGTTTTTAACAGTGGATTCTACATAATTGGACCGATGAATATTGTGTGAAACTGTTGAGGAGCTGCTATAATGGATTACTAGATGATGGGAAGGTTATCGTTGTAGAACAAGTTGTTACAGATGAACCTGAGACCACACTTACTTCTAAAGCGGTCTCGATGCTTGATTTTATGATGCTGACATTATGTCCCGGTGGAAAGGAAAGAACGAGAAAAGAGTTCATAGCCTTGGCTAATGCAGCTGGATTTCCAACGGTCAAATTTGTTTGTCATGCTTGCGGTTATTGGATTATGGAGTTTTTCAAGTATTAATGATGGTTTGTTGTAATGTACTCCATCCGTTTCACAATAGATGTCATTTTGCTTTTCGGCACGCTTTTTAAGGAGCGAAAAACTCTATAAAATATTATTATTTTTTTTTAATTAATTTTTTTATAGAATTTGATACTTAGTATTAAGTATCCAATTATATAAAAAATTTAATTAAAAAAAATTATTTTATAGAGTTTTTCGCCTCTTAAAAAGCGTGCCAAAAACTAAAAGGACATGTATTGTGAAACAGAGGTAGTATTATGCAATATTTGTTTTTTACTCTCGAGAATAATGTACCAATAAAAAATATTTTCATAAGATCTTCAAAGACTAGTGTTTTGTATTCCATCCTCAACGTCGCGGTTTTAGTTCTGCTTAGCTTCATTCTATTCAGAGCGTTTGTAACGCGGTGATTGCGCCTTTTTCTTTTCTTGTATTTTCGTCTTTATATATTGTATGCTCGACGGTTCGCCCGTCTGCCGACTTGTTGACCTCTCGAGTTTCAGGTATGTCTGAGCTCGAATTATTACTTAATAAAAAAAAGTGTTTTGTATTCCATCCCAACTATTACTTTGTCATGAATTGCAGGGTGTGTTATCCCATTGTGTGCATCAACATTTCTTCAATGTTCACATCATGGGTTGACACATAAAATCAAAGCAGTATTTGTCTCTTATTAACCACCCATTTGATAATTTCACGTCCAAACTACCATATAATGTTTTTGCATGTCGTCGTTTGGATATTTTATAAGCCTAAGGTTTTTTTTTCATTTTTGATGATGCACATGAGTTATGAATTTATCGACTAATATCCCCAACTACAAAAAAAAAAAAAAGAAAAAAAAAGCCACAAACAGTAGCAACGTCGTGGAGTTGCCATGGCCATTAGGTTGATTTTGCCATGGCATAGCGACGACTAGTACGTGGAATGTGATTGCTTAAATTTGTCATGACAATGGGGTAGTTATTGCTAATTTTGCTACAATTAGGCAAAATTGACCACGGTAGGGTGATGCCGATGCGAATTTTGATACTTTAGTTTCTCGGGTATAAAAGCCAAGATAACCCTTGCCCCTTGTCTTTCTCTCACTTCTTCTTGGCGCCCTCCCTAGTAAGGGTTGTTTGGTAATAGTTTTTCTTAAGGTACGTGAAGAGATTATTTTTATAGATTATTTGAGGTGGATATTATTTTGGTAGGTCAGAGTGTGAGAGGTGGATTTTTTTACAAATAACCTCGATATTACCTTATTGAGTGTTTGATTGGTATAAGGTTATTTTTTTGGACTGTGATACAAAAAGACAAAAATGCTTTTAATTTATATCACATGGGCAACTCGATCTCTTTGACATCTTCAATTGACTCCTTTTTTTATAATTGCTTGAGAACTGAAGTTAGCATTTTTTACTACCTTCTTCTCTTGAATCTCGCCCTTGTAACTTAGTTGAAAAAATAAAGTTATTTATTAGCTTGAGGTCATGAGAATCCCATTAGCTAGCCTTATTTTTTTTATAATTTTTATTTCTCTTAGTTTTCTTCTGCTAAAAATGTATAATTAAATAATATAAATTTAAGGTATTCTCTAATATATTGTAAACACTCGGGTTTTCAATTCATAAATTTCGGATAAAAGAAACTAAAAACGGATTTAAAACGGATATTTCAAGGAAAACTCGTCCTCTTGACCCTCTTGAGCTGAAATTTGAACATCAAGAGTAGCTTCCTCACTCCTTCCTCCTTACCCTAACAAGGCAAACAATCACACACTACTCTACCCACTTCCCTCTTTGATTCCACCTTATTTGGAAAACAACCTAAACTCCCTACTCTTCTTGTGTTTATCCGAATTCAGCCCCATTGCTTACCCAATCTCCATAAAATCATCAGATCTCTTTTTTTTTTGACTCATTTCAAGCACCACAAGACACCAAGAACCTAAACCCAAAAACTTATCCTTTTCTTCCCCCATGTTGCCATGAGATTCCTCACTCCCTCCACCTCCTTTGCTCAGCTGAGCACGCATCCAGCCACCTCCTCCGGCGTCCGACAAGCCGAACAGCAGCTCGAGAGCTCCCCACCACCAAAGTCGCCATCTCTTCTCCTTGTTTTTCGTGAACAAGACCAGAGCGCCACCATCTTCTCCCCATCTTCACCTCATTCTCTTCTGTCAAGCAGCAGCAGCTACACGCTCGGCTTCCTCTCCCCGTCGAGCAGCCAGCAGCCGCCCAAGCACACTCCAACAGCCCCTCCCCTATTTTTGTTCAAGTCCAGTAAGCTCTCTCTCTCTCTCTCTCTCTCTCTCTCTCTCTCTCTCTCTCTCTCTCTCTCTTTTCCGCTTTCAAGCACCTTAAAGTTCCACCTTTTAACCTTCTATCTTCGAACTAGGCCAAGCAAGTGCGGATCGAGCCTTCGGCGAGCCAAACCGTCCCTTTGGCGAGCAATTCGGCGAAATCTCGAGCCCCTCAGTGAGCTCCTAACTTCCCTCCCATCCTTGAATTCGATTCCGTTTCCTTTGGGTTGAAATAGTCTTAGTGAGAGAGAGTGAGGAGAACGGGTCGGAGTGTGTGTGTGAGGATAGTTAGTGGTAGGCTAGGCTAGTTCATTAGGATGATCTTAAGAGTGGGTGTGGGTATGGGTAGTTAGGATAGTACTAGAACTAGATAGGTGAGCTAGGAGTTAATCGAGGAGTCCTTGTAAGAGGAGTGTTGTTAGACGGGTTAGTGCGTTAAGGGTAGTGTCTAGGTAGTCTCGGAGCGGATTGTGGGCAACATTGAGGTTGATCGACTAAGGAATGTTGAGAAATCGTAGAATTTGGGGCTAGGTTGTATGTGCTATGATTGGGAGCGTTTTTGGTAAAGGATAAGGTTGAGGAATTGCTAAGAGTGAGTAGTATAGGGTTGCTTGGGAATTCATCGATCTTGGGGATTAGGTTGTTCGTATCATGACTATATGTGAGATGAGTATTTGGGGATGTTCGGGTAAGATTGGGAATGTTTGGCAAAGTTGTGAGTGAAGGATTCTAGATGCGTTGTTGGAGGATTTTAGCATAAGGAAGGAATCGAGATTGATGTGTGGAAATTGTTTTGGCTATTGAGGTATTGAGGATGTAAGATGAACCTTCGAGGAAAGGCCGGTAGCTAGGCAAGAATGTCGTCGAGGCTGCTAGTAAGATTGTTTGCTTGAGGTTGGGATAGGGAGATTCTGAGCATGGATTGGGAACCAGGCAATGCGGAAAGGTAGTGGGAACTCTAGAGGATGAAGGATTTTAGGAGGTTTGGTGAAATTGTGAGACTTGGGTAATTCACTAATTCATGTGAGGATGACATAGGAAATGGTGGAATGATTTGTGTGCATCAACTCCTGGTTATCCAGGAGGCCATCAGCGGTATATAGGCTTTCAAAATAAGTCACCACCATCCTCTTGACTATTGTCGGCTCATCAACCCACACTCCCATGTCGTCCTACAGGGCTCTAATCTGATTTGCCCTATGCCCACAATAGTGGATAAGTGGTAGAAGCGAGTGTTGCGATCCCCTTCGACGAGGAAGTTCGATCTTGATTTTTGAAACCATAGTTGTTGTTCCTGCTGAAGCAACTCTTCTGGCAAGTGGTATCTCCAACCACTACATTACACTTGAAGAGCTCCTTTCCAGCCGACGTTTCCTTCGAAATATGTTGTCGAAGACTTCTTTGTTCCATTCCCCTAGATCAATTGCTAACCCTTTAAGGGCCACACACGAATCTGTGTTCCTCCTCCACTTCAAGTCTAAGAAATTTTTGAAATTGTCATGAAGAAGCCATGTTGATTGGAATATAAAATGTTTGTTCAAAGGCCTCTTGTCGACCATCGAGCAAAGCTTGATCAAAATTGGTGCATGATTAGAGTGTGCGGCCACAAGATGCCTGACCACCGCTTCCGAAAAGCGCAGTTTCCAATCAGGACAGCACAAAGCGCGATCAAGTCTAGCCTTCACCTTGGTGTTCGCATCTCTGCCTTTCCACCATATGAAGGGGGCACCCACGAAGCCCAGGTCAATGAGTTGGAGAGAGTCCACCCATTCCTTGAATGTTTGCGTTGATCTGTTCGACCCGACTGATGAGCCTGGCGACCTCTCCTGATCAGACATGGTGGCATTAAAATCTCTCGCGAGCATCCATGGCCGGTTGATTTGATCCGCAAAGTCCAGTAGGCTACTTCATAGTTCCAGTCTTCGAGCGTGAGTAGGGGCAACATATATTGCCGACATAATCCATGACTCCTGTCCACGTCGCTTGATCTCGACCGTGATGTGTTGTGGATGGCAGATCAAGGGAGTCACAATAACTTCCATCGTCCGCCAAAGCACCCAGATTCCTTCTGAGAACCCGACAACTTCCATCCGTTCACACCCATCAAACCCAATTCTACCACAAATCATGTCTGCAGTGTCCCCACTGATTCGTGGCTCCACCAAGATTAGGACTTGTGGGTCGTGGTTCCGAATGATCTCCCGAAGCGCCCATAGGAAAGCATTGCTTCCGACTCCATTCGTGTTCCAGGCAACTATACGTATGTTATTCATATTCAACAGTGTTTGAGTTATTGCATCAAAAACTGACATCTGCAGAGCATCTGCAAAAGCATAGGCTGCCTCATCCAACCGTTCGATCGCATCATTAATGTTGGGGGGGAACAAGTGCCCGACATAGAATCGGCTGGGATTTTGTTTGAATCGGTTGCAGTTCCATGATCACTCGTTCCGCTATCAACGACGGGGCAAACAAGAAAGGTCATATCCGGCGGTTCGACATTAAGAAGCTCCTCTGGGCTCGGACTAGCACCACTGTGATCTCTGGTCTTCGATCCATTGAGTCCTAGGGGATCGGTACTATTCAAAGGAGTCGACTGGGAGGTCGTTTGGGTAACAGGGTGGGGACGGGTGTTGGATTGTTGTGAGGGGCGTCTGTCGGCGATAGTAAGTGACTTTGGCGGAGCTTGGGATCTAGCGTGGGAGGGGCATTTAGGGGTCATGAGGACGATTGTGAAGTTATTAATAAGGTTGGTGTCGACGGTGCTTAGTATTGAGTTTGTGCCCTTCCTTCCCGGCTTCTTGCTGATTATAGGGGTCCTAATTGACAAGATAGTGTTTCCTTTCCCTGATTTACCCCTCCTGCCTCTTGGGTCCACATTCTCCTTTCCTAGGCCAATTTCGGCCCTGTTTTTTAATTCCAAAGAGATCTCCTTTAGTGGATATGTGGTTATCGTACCCGTACCATTAACTTTCTTATCCGTATCTGGACTCGGTTGAGATTCCTCCAGATTTTCTAGAGCTGCGTATCTCGAGGATTTTTCCACATCCGATCCTCCGAGAATCTCTGGATCTTCCGCAACTCCTTTTCCCTTCTCCTTTCACCGGACACCGACTTCTCTTGTCGCTGGATTCTTGGTACTTCCTCCCGTGGGGCTCGTCTCTCTATTCTTAGCATTATCCGCCCCAGGCAGGTTGTTGTCCGTTCTGCCAGTTTGTTTGCGAGTGTGCCTCTTCTTGGCTTGCATCCAAGCCCCATAAGTTCCATCTGGAGTTTCCCCCACCACTCTGTTTATGACCGGACTTCCTTCCGCCCTCTATTTGTGTCCGGGATTTCTCTGTGGATCGTTTCACATCCTTCTTCACTGTGCCCCACTCGTCCGGATTTGAAACACATCATGCGAAGCCCTTCATACTGAATAGGCCACACTTTCCCGTCCAGACAGAATTTTGATAATAGCGGCTTGGATAGATCCACCTCCACACTTAGTCTAGCAAATTGGCCTCTCTCAACCGACGTCGTCGTGTTGTCTATTCGTAAGACCTTCCCTATTTTTTGCACGACAAGACTGAGAAATCTGCGGTCGAAGTACTCGATATGCAAACATGGAATACGAACCCACACCGTTAAGGTTGTGATCTTTGCCACGCTAGCATCAAATTTCAGCACCCATTTTCAAATGGTTAGAATTGTCACCGATCATCCACGGACCATCCATGAGAACATGGTTGTAGTCCACTTGGTTCGCAAAACGGGCGATGAAGAAGTCATTCCCCAAGTCGATTAGTGAGAATTGAGCACTTAAGGCCCAGTTTTGGGAGAGTCTCCGATGCAGCTGCATGTACCCGGGTCCCTTATCAAACATCTTGATGATCAGGGTGTCCTGCCAAGGTCTCCATAGTTCCTCTTTTTTTTCCTTGCTCAGTGTGATAGTGGGGCAGAGCGGATCGTCATTCTCCGACACTTCATCATCTTCAGCCATGTAGTCATGCTCCACAACCGCCTGGTTCCCCGGAGCATCATGGGTGACTGCATAGCTCGCACTCGAGCCCATCAGTAGTTTCTCTTTGTAGCTTCTTGTGTCTCCGATACCCTCCCCATTCTGGCTCTGTGGTAACGGGCCTCCCACCGTCGGCGTGGAGACGGGAGGTCCTTGGGCATCGCACATTCCTTTTGCTTTCTCTTTCTCCTTTGCTCTGCTCATCAGGAAGTCTAACACTTTACCAAATTTCCATAACACGTACTCGAACTCTCGTTGATTGTGAACCTTTAATTGGGTCCTTTGGCTACTTCTTTTGGAATTCATTTGATGATGTAAAGTTAAAAAGTCACCAACTGACATGTTGGGGACCTCCATTGAACAATTCATTCATGATTCCTGGTAGTTGTATCATCTTGTCATTCCCAAGCAGCAAAATTCATCTCTTTTGCTGGATAAGCAAGTGATTCAAAGCTAATAAGACTCAGTCACTATGATCAATCTACCTCGTCGGAGCGTTTGATTCGACCATCGATCATTCGGTCAGGCGAGTGGCAACCTCGTGTCTTCTACGACGAAAGTTTCATGGGCGACGACGTAATAGGCGTATTTTTCATGTTCTAGTGATAATGTTTTTTTAAAATGCAATACAATAATCTATACCAACTGTATAACAATGATTTGGGCAATAATCAAAGTCGACACACCTTTACAATTGCTAACAAGATTGATTTCTGATCACTCGTTCTACACTTGATGTGGACCCTTTGCTTTTGCCCCCACTAGCCACACCCTCCCCATTCTCTGCCTTCTGTACTCGGTAACCACCAGTTCAGCACCGTGGGCCAGCCCGTATGGTGCTGACGAGCACGCCTCACTGGTGGAAAGCGACACACTGTGGACCATGGGTGTTTATAGCCTCCTATGAATCGTCCCTGTTAACCATAATCTGTGAGGAATTTGTCAATGTAGGGTCCCGGAAGGTTTGGCTAGGAGAGCTGGCTGGGTGATACCAAGGGCTTGGCGCTCGAATAGTTTGATGGTGTCCGCAAACTTCTTCATGCTGTCGTCGTATATATATGGGCGCTTGTTGTGCACAGTTACGGTTTTCTTGGCAGAGGGTGAGAGGAGGAGGCGACAAAGCTCCCCTTGCACTTGAATGGAGTTGTGGTAGTGATAGTACCTGATTTTGGTCTCAGTATCATGAAGGGTTTTTCCTACTACATTCTCCGACATGTGTACTCCGGTTGCGTACGCATTCTTGGCCTGGATCGCATACTTACGGTCTCTCCTGATCTTCTCCCGTGAGTCCCTGAACATAAGCTTCTCAAATCCCCATTGCCTGCATTCGTCGGAAAATTTCCATTCACATTCAGTTGAGGCTTACAATTTACTGATGCAACATATAGAAAGGTATGGAAAAAGTATCCTGTAAACAATGTCAAGAATCACTAAAATCCTTCCACAAGAGGAAGGAAACATGAACGTAACATTTGCACCAATTTGCTCACCCAAACATACAATAAGAGTGGTAAAAAGAAGAAAAAGTTCCACTTTATTCGGTCTAGGTATTAATGTGCACAACATCCACATGTATACAACTATATACACATAAATTAAGAAAGCATTGTCCCTTACAAAACCAGCAAAGGCCAAAAGGGTGACAGAAAGAGGTATTCAACACTTGTTTTGTGACAATTTCACAATCTTATGGATCAAGCAACCTTTTCTTTCTCAGAATCCCATGTGGAGAAGCCCTTTTTGAACTTTCCCATGCCTAGAGACAAATTATTCTTCTTGAGTATGATGAGTATCAAATATGATAATTACCATTGGTACTATTCCATTACCTTCAATTACCAACCAACTTTTGCTTTCTCCCTTTAACATTTCTAACTTTGAGGTTAAAGATAAAGCAAAGATGCAAAAACAAATTCAGCACTATCCAGTTAAATGAAAGGCATAGACTAGAACATCATTTGTAGGCAGATACACTTTTATGTTTGTGGGAGGACCTACTTAGATTATCCGGGCATTTCATGTTTCATCCGAAGATTTCCATATGGATGATCATTCATCCCTTCACGCCAAGACCCATATGACAGAACATAATGTGGAGAAAGAAACCTACTCGACAAACATCATTCAAATGGCAATTCGTTTCCGCCTAAGCTTTCTTTAGTTCTAATCTAAGCTTACTATGAAGATACCCACACATGACATAAGCTCCACAAATACAAAATTTCTTTTCCAGCATACTCTTATTTCCATCTCAGCCTTACCCTTTGCAGCTGGACAGTTTTATGCACATTCTTCTACACGTTTCGCCTTTCCGAATTTTTCAGGTTAACCAATTCTAAAAATAATTTCCTCAGTCTCTTCTGTTGCACATTTCTTTGATGATCATTCCCATGTCGTATAAAATGGTCATTTTTCCCAATACCCCATTTTGACAAGAACCCTTACCTACAATTGTTATGATCCATACATTGCTGCTACACACACTAGCATTAGCATCTGCTATGATGATGGTGACAAAAAGCTAATTCATCCACTAGTTGAGACGCTAAACGCTACTACATCAACCACAGTTTCACAAGCTAAAAGACATTCCCTAACAAGGCACGAAACAATCAATTCGGCATGAACAAGCATCCACATTGCATAATCGATCACATAATTGAAACAATGTACATACCTGGAGTAATCCTGAGTGGAATCATTCAAGCAGAGCTCGCTGGACATCGGGTTCTGCTCTATGGTGAACTGTGTATAGTCCTCAAACCCCTTCATCACAGACTCCAAGCTGCTGTTCTTCTCCGGCAAGTAAATATACTCATCGACATCGAAATAGAACGTCCAATTCGCCGAGAATCTGTACCTGTGCAAGCAATCATTCACAACCAAGAACTGATTGTAGTAGTATCCATCGAACTGCTCCTGCGCCCGAATATCCTGGATCGTTACCCGGCCCAATCTCACCCACGGCTCCAGCACCGCCCTGACCTCCGCCGACACCCCTCCGGCGTCGTGGAAGACAAAATGCGACCTCTCCCCGAAGAACCACGCGTGGTACGCCATCCATTCCCGGATCCTGTTCGGGTTCAAGCTCCCGTACAGGGAGGATCCGCAGTAGAGATAATCGTACTTGTACGGAGGTTCGAATCTGGATTGGGTGTAGGATCCAGGGGATTCCTCGAGAGCGACGAATTTCTCAAACTTCCTAGGATTGAGGCCGTAATAGGCGTAGAGGACGAGTTTCCCGCCGGAGTTGTCAGCGTTAGGGTTATAGGAGAAGGTACAATTGACAACAACGACAGTGTACACGCGGCCGTAGCCCCAATCGGGAAGGATTTTGAGGGCTTTGGACTTGACAGAGGTGCCATTGGAGGAGATCCACTCGCATTTGTACCAGGGGTGGCCGTAGACATGAATAGGCTTAGACGCAAGTCCAACGACAGCAAACGACGAATCGCCGCCGCGGTAGGCGCCCATCTGAACGAAGAGCGCCGCAGCATTCCCATAGGAGACAAATTCGCGCCTATTGGGATCAGCGCTGGGGCGCCGTGGGGGGAAAAGCTTGGCCTTCTCAGCAAGGAGGGTGGAGTTAAGGGCGGCGGCAATGGCGGAGGCCGGAGAGGTGGTAGATTTGGAGCAAGGACAGGAGGAAGACGAAAGGAGAGTTTGGTAGTGAGGCTGGAAGTTCCAGATGGCCATGATGAGGGTGAAGGCGACGATGGTGGAGACAAGAAGCTTGGTTTCGGAGCAGAGGAGGAGCTTGGCGGGGGGAGGGGCGGAGGGAGGCGGCGCGTCCTTCGCCATGGGAGAGAAGCTTCCGGAAGGAGTGGAGACAAAAGGGGACAGAGGAGAGCTCTGAAATGGAAGGCTGGAAAGGAGAGAGCAGAATGGTGGAGGGTTTTATGGTGAATTATAAATGTGTCTCATCTCTCATGCAACCGACACTCTTCTTTTGACATTATTTATTTTATTTTATTTTATTTTATTTTATTTACGGACTGCGGGGTATTAAATACTTAAATATTTTGTTCACGGATTATGTATTTTAAAATACTGTAAAAAATAATGGTTTATTGTTGGTGTTCAGCCAGCCTATTGGATGGATGGAACTGTTGCATGATGAGGTAGAGTTTGGAATCTTATGTTGTTGCTTTGTCAAGTCTCACAACTCACAAGATTGTTCAAAGGTTTTCGGTTCCAGTTCGGTGGAGTAATTTTCATTTTGGAGAGAGAAAAATTAAGTACTAAGTCACTCCTTAAAAAATTAAGTAGGATTGTGCTATATGCACCGCGCTATATGCACTCCAACAAGACAGATTATAAATCCGTTTCAACTATCGTATAACACCTGTCTAGAATCGTTGCAATTTGTGGAAAAAAAATATACAGACGGATCTGATCTGTCCATTGTAGAAAAAAAATATTATAACAGATCCTTGATCTACCCTAATATATTAAAAAGCAAAAAAGAGAGAGAGAAGAACTAATGTTGTACTAAAAAAAATAAGCAAAGGCGGATCATGGATCCGCCCGTGAATCCGCGATAGATTACTAAAAAATAGTTGTCTCTTTTTATAGGACGGATCATGGATTCGTTCTATAAGACTCCAAAACATGGACGGATCTCTGATCCGTCCGTATATTTTTTTTTATAATTTGCACTGATTACTTGACATGTGTTAAATTGAGAGGGCGAAAGATCATCAGACGGAATAACTGTCATGATACAAATAAGAAATATACAATATAACAAATAAAATAACAACTCAAAGCCTATTTACAAAGCAAACATCCAAACATCTCGAAGCAAAGCCTATAAGTAATAGATTATTGGAAATTGCTATATTTACACGAATACACCATGTGTTTATACATTAATTAATATTTTTTAATTTTTTTGTAGGGTTTACCATTTATAATTTAGGATATAGTGAGAGGTTAAGAATTTGTTTAATTTTATTATTTTTATAATGATGCAGGTATAGTATAGGGTTAAAGAAAAATTCCAGGGTTAATTTTTAGAAAAAATTTGGTGAGATGTCCATTTATAAAAGCTAATTAGGTAAATGTCCATTTTTAATCGGATATTAAGTAAATGTCCATACTAATTTCATATTCCCAAAATACCCCTCCCATTTTTCCCCAAATTTGTCATCTCTAGGGTTAGTATTTTCTGAGATTTGATCGCCTCTTATCCGGCCTCCTGCTTCAAGCGATTGAGGCTTCCTTCATCTCGTCTTTTTTATTCCTTCATCTCATCTTTCATTCCTTCACTTGTATTTGTTTCAATTCTCTGTTGAAAGTAAAGTTGATTTGATCGAGCTTAAAATTCCCAGGCTGTGTGTGATATTAATTTGTAAAGGCGCGCGTTGTCACCGGCCCGTAGTCACGACCCACGTCGTCTCATATATATATATATATATATATATATATATATATATATATATATATATATATATATGTGGATATTTGTCTATAAATAACCCCCATGTCGTCTCATTTCTTGCAAATCTCTCTGTCTCTCTCTCTCACATTCAGAACCACAAAATATCGTGTCTCAAGAATTTAATGCGGTGTTTTGTCATTGGTGAGAATATATTACTATCTCAGTGATACTTAGTATGGTGATGACAGTTTGTTTGTGATTACATGGATTTGGTTACAAATATTTGTTGAAACAATATTTTGATGACAATATTTTATTGTTGGTGACAACAAATTACTACAGTAGGTTGGTGACAATAGGGGGTGTTGATAATGTTCTTTATTTAGGGACCATAGATTGATGACAATGTTGTGAAGTTGATAACAATTGGTTTGTGACAAAGTTTGGTGACAATAAGTTGCTGAAAATAATTTGATGACAGTGTTTCGTAGTTGTTGACAATAGTTTGGTGACAATATTGTGCAGTTGGTGATAATATGTAGTTAGTGAAAATTAGTGGTGACAATATTTTATAATAGTTGACAAAAAGTTGGTGACAATGTTATGTAATTGATGACAGTAGGTTGGTGACAGTGTTTACTAGTACGAGAAAAAAAATTCTGTTAAATGTTACTAGAAAAAAAATGTCACCAAAAAAGTCAGTTGTCACCAAAAAATTGTCACCAAAAACCTGTCACCAAATGCAGGCGTTGACCGAAATGGTCAATGTTGACCAGTCAATGTTAAAATTAAAAATAGTCAAGGGGGAAGGAGGAAGGGTTAGAGATGGAAAGGAGGGGTATTTTTGGAAAAAATGGACATTTACTTAATTTTGTAAAAAAAGGGACATTTACTTAATATTCACATGTAAAATGGACATTCACCAAATTGAACCTAATTTTTATAATTGAAAAATTAGTGAACAATTTTTAAATAAATTAAACAAGAAGAAGATAAACTTATTGTATATGTATCACTCTCCTAGATCACTTACACTTGATAACCTTCCTCTTCTCTTCGCTTCTTCTTCTTTGGTTGAATCATGTCCTTCGACGTCTCGCCTTCATCCCCTTCTTTGTAGTCATAGCACAACCTTTACTCTAGGAGGCCACAATTTAAATTTGAATCTGGATCGAGTTCAAGTGTAGGACAATTTTTGGCGGAATCTAAACTTTTTCCTCCATCCACCTCTAAAGATTTGCAATGTCTCTCCTCTTTTTCTTTATTTTTCCTCTTTCTTCATTCTCTAATAAAATAAAACCCTAACTCGGTCACCGAGCTTGTATGATCCTATAACTTATTCCTCTAATGTACCATGGAGAAATGCATTCTTTTGACTGAGTTGGCAGGGTATTTCTTCTCTTCATCCTGTGTTCCGATGAAGAGTTGTTGATTAGGGTTTTATCACTTTATGAAATCTAAACATCAAGATTGTATAACTCTCACCCTAACTCAGTCACCGAGATTGAGTAATGTATAACTTTCCCTTCATAGTTCAAGTTACACATAGTTTTTGTAAAAAAAAAAAAAAATTGGTAAAAGTTTGATTGGATTTACCAAAAATCTTTTATATAGAGATGACTATAGATTATCCACAAATATTTCCCTTTGTTTAGTAAAGAGAATTGAATCAAAGAGACAAATTTTGAACGATCAATTTTTACATATTTATATTTTCCAGCACTTTAATTTTATATATATATATATATATATATATATATATGTATATATATTTCCGTAAAAGTAGAGTAAATCCATAAACGCAATTTGGAACCAGTGACCTCTTGCTTTCCAACCGGACGATGTTTAGTTTTGCTTTCTGATTGTATGTTATGTATTTTTTTTATTGTTTGGTTTTCTCTATGCTTTTTCCGTAAAAGTAGAGTAAATCCATAAACGCAATTTGGAACCAGTGACCTCTTGCTTTCCAACCGAACGATGTTTAGTTTTGCTTTCTGATTGTATGTTATGTATTTTTTTTATTGTTTGGTTTTCTCTATGCTTTTTCATGGTTTGTCAACTCCTCTCTATGCTGGAAGATCCCTAGTTTGGGTTAAATTAACCCCTGGGTACTCCCATTTCCTTCCTTACTTTTACGGATGACATGCTCATCTTTGTGAAAGCATCAGACAAGTTTAAACCCAATTCAAAATATGCTTAATCAGTTCACAAACCTCTCTGGACTAATAATAAATTAAGGTAAAAGCTCGCTCCAAGTGTCTAAGAATATCAGCCCATAGGTAGCCTAATTTCTAGCACAACACATAAATATCCCGGTATTCAATGCCATGGAAGAATAACTAAGAATCCCAATTATCAATGACAAAGTGAATAACTATGTCTTTGACGAGATCATAACTAGTTTGAAAAAATAACTCTCAAAATGAAAAGCCTCGATACTCTCACAAGCAGGGCGATCTGAACTAATAAAAGCAAATATAAGCTCGAAAACAAAATATCTTATGCAAGCATTCCTCCTCCCGAAAGGAATCCTCCAAAAGATTAATCACGTAAATAATATTTTTTTTTGGAATAAATTAAATTCGGAATGATACACCCCTTTGATTTCCTGGTACAAGCTCTGCATTCCAAAAGAAAATGGCGGGGGCTTGGGTATAGAAAAGCCGATAGAAGTTGTAATATTGGGAGTCAAACAAGAGTGCATACTACATAGGTAGATCCAATAGAAGTTGTAATATTGGGAATCTCCCTTTGAATGAGGAATTATGTAACATCGTCCTTATGGATGATAAAGGGTGATTTTTGGCTTGTCAAAGACACCCTATTTCTTACCTACTTAAATTTTTTTTTTAAAAAAACTCATCTTTGCATTTGTTTGCATATCTTTCACTCTTGTCCCCATTGCCTTTAAATTCTGTTGCTTTTAGATATCTTAGAAACATCATTTCGACTAGTTTAGGGTAAGGAAGCGTACATTTTGCGCCTCAAAACCCTATTTCATTAATGCGGCATACAACTAAGTTGTTGTTTTTGTCATTTTGTTACCATTTTTTTATGACGAGAAACCCACCTTCGACGGTAAACCCCGAGCACGTGACCCAACCGGCAAGAAACACGTACCAAGTAAATCGGTTTGCGCCTACCGACTTGACCCAGTAATAGGGAGCAAGGCAAACCTTGGATTTTTATCCAAAGAAATGGGCGGAGACAAGGATCAAATCCGGGAGCTCCATACCACCTTCTTACTCCACACCACTGGTCCTGTTTTACACATAAAACAGATTTTGGGTTATTTTTTGAAGGAACATAAAATTTATGGGTAATGTTCTACAATTTCTAGGATATATGTGATTTTTTAAAGAAATTTCATTTTAAGGGCAATTTTTTTAAATTTCCCAACTGTATTATTTTACTGGGTGGAAATGCTGGAGCCCACGTGATCAGTTGAAAATGATGTCGCATAATTGAAGATTTTGATTCTGTATATATGCTCCCGATTCCCTTTCGTTTAATTTATGATTATGATTTATGAATTATTATGTTGTGTGCCCAAAGTTTTTGTTTTTTTTTTAACCTCACCTCCTCTTTAATAACTTAGTACAATTATTCATAATAATTACATTAAAAAAATAATCAGTTCGATAGCTAGTCAAATTAATTTCGAAAGTACAATAGAACTTGTATACTATACAATGTACATTAGGTACACTAAATAGCCCTATATATAACTCTATATATAGGGGCCAAGAAAATTTAGCATGATGAGACTATTTTATCTTTAATTAGATATCCAAATTCGAGTCTTGACTCTTTTTTTGGAATGAGCTTATTAACATGGGACGTGCGGACTTTGCCACTTATTTTCCACGGTAACCCCTAGTTATTTGTTAAGATTATTTAATATACTCCCTCTCCCTCTATTCTGAAATATAAGTCGTTTGATTTTGTGACACGTTTTTAAAGAAGCTAAAAACTATGTAAAATATTAATTTTTTTTTTATTAATTTTTAAAAATAATATTATAACACTAGTATAATATTATTTTAAGAAGTTAATATTTTATAGTTTTTAGCTTCTTAAAAAATGTGTCACAAATTCAAACAACTTATATTTTAGAACGGATGGGGTATGAATTATAAATATCAAGATATGATTTATGAAATTTATCAATATGAATATTTTATTCATTAGAAATATCAACCATATAATTTGAATTTTTTTGAAATATTCACGAAAAAATAAATATTTACGAAAAAATTCACGAAATTAAAGTATTTACACAAATATTCAAAAATTGCAGGATTTACAGAGAAACGCGGATTCAGCCCGCGTTTTATTCATAAGCGAGATCTCACTCCTGAAAAATTTGGTCAAAGTTGAAATTATTATAAAAACGTGGTTTCAATCCGCGTCTTTACTGTTTTTTATTTTTAAATTAAAAAAAAATGAAATTAATGAGTAAAACGCGGAACCAGTCCGCGTTTTACCTTGTCAAATTAAAAAAAAAAGAAAAAAAAAAAGAAAGGAAGAAGAAGAAGCCAAGAAGAAGGGAAAGTGCAGGCGATGGGAGGCGGGGAGCCAAAGCTCGGAGCTGCAAAAGCCCCACCCACCGCCGAAAGCGCAGAGCCAGGAGCCTCTTCTTCGCCAACCACCATCTCCACCCCCTTGGCAATCGGAGTTGAACGCCGCCGCCTTCGTCATCGTCATCACCGACACCATCTTCGCCGCCACCATCTCCGCCCACTGGCTCCGCCATCTTCGCCCCCGAAGTTGAAGGAAGCCTCCTCCGGCCATTGCCGCCAACCACCACCTTCCCCGGAGGAGATCTGCGGAAATTGAGGCCTCCTCCGCTGAAATCGATTCAGCTTCCTTCGCTCTCATCGCCGCCGATATCGAGGCCTCCTGTGATTCCTACCACCCACCACCACCGCCTGCGTAGATTCGGCCTCCCTCGTCCTCCTCGCTGCCGGAATCAAGGATTCATGTATCTCCCCGCCTCCCATGCCTGCACTTTCCCCTTTTCTTGTTCCTTTCTTTTTTTTCTTTTTTTTTTTAAATTTTACAAGGTAAAACGCGGACTGGTTCCGCGTTTTACTCATTCATTTCATTTTTTTTAATTTAAAAATAAAAAACAGTAAAGACGCGGATTGAAACCGCGTTTTTATAACAATTTCAACTTTGACCAAATTTTTCCAGGAGTGAGATCTCGCTTATGAATAAAACGCGGGCTGAAACCGCGTTTCTCTGTGAACCCTGTAATTTTTGAATATTTGTGTAAATACTTTAATTTCGTGAATTTTTTCGTAAATATTTATTTTTTCGTGAATATTTCAAAAAAAAATCATATAATTTACTGGCGAAATTGTCTCCTACCCGACAAATCAAATATGTTTGTTCTTCTCATCGATAACTTTGTTTTAATATACGGAGTATTATATATTATATTGTGATATTCGAGTAAAATATTCATAAATATTTAAAAATTAAATGTAATTTGCAGTTGTATTTCAATAAAATAGAATGATTTTATATTTTATTTTATTGGGCATTTTCATTCAATAATTTACCTTGAGAGATATATCATATTTCTTGTTTCGATAATTAGGTAAGAAGTTATACAAGTTATTGTTTTTACAACTGATTGCACATTATCACATGATCATATGAGTACGTACAATAAGTTATATATAGAGACTTATTAAGCTTCACACTCTTTGTGAACAATATGATTATTTTGAAGTTCAATGTCCATCGTATTGCCTTTGTTATACTTATTTTGCTAGTTTTTTTCTTAATTTTTTTCCATTTTATTTCATTTAATAAAAAACAATCTTGTTGTAATATTCTAAAATGAAAAGGCAATATCATTGCAAAAATTCAACAAAAAGCAATATTTTTCTAAATAAGTTACATATTGACTTATTAAACTTCACATATTCTATTATAAAATACATCATAAATTATTATCATGCCCATATATTTTTTTTATATTTAAACGAACAATTCAACATCATTCTAATCTAAAATACATCACACACAATTATACCTTCTTAACCCATTGGACAAATATCAAGTATATAGTTTATGATATCATATACAAATATTTAGCATGGCATAATGTGAATAACACTAAGAATATTTAGCGCATTAACTACGAATATCTACTGGGACAAATACATCATATTCATTAAAACAAAATGCAAATGAACATGTGACACTTTCTAGTGATGCCACGTGGCATCATTAGATTGGTTCACATGTTAAAGGAAGTCTGCATTTGATCTCTTTCCCCGAGTTCCAATCATACGAACTGAATTAAATCACTTGTTCAAAGAAATAATAAAAAAAAGAGAATGGATTTAAATTTAAGTATTTAACCACCTACTACAAATCAGTTAAACAACATATAAAATTGCAAGACTTTGGGCAAATCAGGTAATGCGTAAGCAACCCAACTGAAAAATGGGCCGATATGCAAAGCCAGAGAGGTGCTCCTATGGTTAATTGTGGGCCGGGCCAGGTGCCAGTTGGGCCTAATCAAATGGAGGACAGATCCTACCATACATAACATATGGAAGCTGCAAAGGAAAAGAAATTCAAAAGGAGAGCAAAAAACACAGAAAACATATATCACTATCCTTCATCATCACTTCATGTATTTTGAGCTTCTAAGAAAGTAGTGAAATCCCTATCCTTCCGCCTCGGCGATAGAGGAGACGAAGGCGACGATTTAACCGACGAGGTGGAGAATCGAACATGTCGGCTCGGATCTTGTGACAGGGATCTTCTCTCATCGGTGCTCGGTGAGGCCTTTTTTAGGACTCCTTTAGGATCTCTCTCCATATTTACATCCTTCTCAAAGACAAATGCGGCTGTGACAGGAGACTGCATCTCGCTTACGCTGTATCGGATCATCTCTAGAGGGAGATCAAAGAACAGGCTTGTTGGTTCTCCCTCCTCATCGTCACTCATTGCCGAGGAAGAAATTGAGCCAAGATCAAATCTTTCCAAGGACACTCTCCTTGATATCACAGGGAGATCCATCTTTAGCGAACGTGCAGGCGAGAACTGCTCCGTCTTGTGTGAAGGAATGGAGGGTGCCCGCTCTGCCTTGTGCGAATGGCGGGGTGGCATCACCGACTCTGCTTTATGCGAAGGGATAGATGTCATACGCGAAGCGATGGACGAGCTCGAGTTTGATGAGCTAGCTCTAACCGCCTTCCCTTTGCCGCCCCGCGGCAAGAAGAGACACAGCTTCCCACATTTGAATCCATCCTCGGGCACGTCACTTCGCTTTCCGCTACTCAGTTGACGGTCTTCATAATTCGATCCTGGTTTGGGAAAGCTGTTAATCTGATCGTACTTTGTCCCGCTGGTGCTCCGCCTTTCAAGAATGATATTGAAGTCATCAGCAGATATGCTGGCTCGCCCTTCGCCCTCCGATCTGCTCTTCCTCATGTTGATTTCCTGCAATGCAAGATCCGCATCATCCATGACCCAATGCTGGTGAGGCTGCGGGCATTCTGGGGATGCCATGCTATGACCATCCCATGGCTTCTTTGACAGCGACAAACGTGAGCGAGGGGACGAAGACGCTGAACCTGGAAGGCTAGAACTGACAAACTTGAGCTTTGGTGGTGGAAGGGGCGAAGCAGGGCTCTTCCCAGGGGACCTGGGAACCCACCCCTTCCCGGGGGACCTGGGAGCCCGGGGTGGGGTCGACACAAGCGTGAAGTTTGCCTGCCTGATCGTCGGCCCCATCAGTGACATCGGATCAACCGAAACCTGCTTCTCGTTCTGCAAGCTTTCCTTCTTCACCAGAGCTCTGGGGCGTTCGACCGCTGGAAAGTCGTCCGCATCGAGGGTGTCGATGGTCAGGAACATATCCTCCCCATCGCTGAAGCTGCCACTCGATCCACGAGAAAGGTCGTCTGTAAGAATGATCTCGGGGTCCGGGGCTGAAGGCATGGTGCTAGCTGGGTGAGAACAGGGTGCAATATCAAGATGGGAAGAAATGGTTATTAGCCATTTAAAAAGAGCTGCAAAGACACCAACAAAAGCAACGTGCAAAGCACATACCAAAACAACATAAGAGTGATCTACACGTCCAGCCTGCAGATAAGTCATAAGTAATAGTGATATACACATCAAATTAAATAAGTATTAGATTCAGCTTCATAGGAGTCTGATTTCAGTTCACATATTTAAATACAAGAGCTGACTTTGTCAGTAGAAGCAAACCTAACTTTCCTCCCTTCAACATATCAACTCAAGACGAATCACGAATGTTCTTGTAAGCAAAAAATCAATACAAGAAAGCATACGACAAGTTGACGTGCAAATGTGATCATGAACCTAGTTTCGTTAAACACCGATGGTAACAGACTAACAGAAAAACACAAATCCTATTGAAAATAAGCACCTCCAATTGCTTGCCTTCTAGCAAGATAGGAACAAAATTTATTTTAGAAAGTACTTGTGTACACAATTAACGTTGTTTATATACACATATTCGGTGAAAATCAGACTAGCATAACATATGATGACAATTGAAGTACAGGATGTATATGTATGGACATTAACATGATGAGAAGAAGCATATTCTACTGGAGAGAGTTATAAAACAAAATTAATACAACTGAGATGCCGATAATGACAGGAAAAGCTGTCACCAAGTAAAGTGCTCCGTAACCCTGCAAGAGAAATAAGTGCACTCGATGTCTCAATCACAGCCAATGAACTGAACATCATGAACGAGATTGAATATTAAAACTAGGTATTTAGCCAAATATATAATAAAAATACAGATTCCTTGGGCATTAGTTGCTCCATGATAAACAAAATTGTCCTTGAATAATATTTAGAGTCTCACAAGCTTGTTAAAAACACAATTTAGAGGTGTTTGTAATGCAAATAACGCCTCACATCAGGATCCAATTGGTTAATGCACATGACAATGTGCAAAAGGAAAAGGAACAAAAAAAAACTGCATACATTAGTTTGAATGCATTGGTAGTTGGATCAACTTTTTTGGGTTAGCATATAACAGTAAGGAGAACCCACTTTGACCACTTCCATTGCTATTAATCATTTTTAACTCTCGTATTCTTGCTATTTTATGCAGTGCAATCAATAAATTCTACTGCTAATGAGTTTATGATTTGAAATGCATGTGCACACTTTATCCAGCATGAAGCGCAGATGCCTATTTCATATTGGGAAGCAGTTTTAGGGTGAATTCTAGGTTACAATCGCATCCTTGTTGAAGATTGGGTTACAAAGGAAGCATTCTATTTTTTGAATGAAGCACAGGCTGCACAGCACATTCAGATGAAATGATAGAATGTGACTTTTTATTAGAAGTTAGAAAACAAACCACTGCTGCAGGAACTTCGTCTTCAGAAGCTTCTTCCTCTTCCATCTCTGCGGCTGTATCCCAATCGATGTTGAGTCTCTTTGCTGCTACTTTTGGATCAACCCCTGTATCAGTTGCTTTAGCATATGGCGATTTACGTTTTGACTTTGTTCTTTTTATCTCCACCTATTGGTCATAAAAGAATTGTCAGAAGCTCATCACCATATAAAACAACATAAATTTCCTGGTAGGACTAGGGTTTTGGCATATAGCATAATGATCCAGCACAACAATAAAAGAAGTTGGAATTTTTTTTTTCATAGGTAGACACTTAGGCCATTACAATAGGGGAAGGGGGATTTGAACTCGTGACCTATTGCTCACTAGGTCACTACATGTCATCCTTACCAACTAAGCTAGATGGAAATAAATAATACTAGATGAGATGATCAGCAGCAATTAAAGAGCACAAAATAAATGCCCAAGCCAAAATCACACTCGATAATAATCTTGAAGGGCCACTGAAATATAAAACAAGACAAAGAGGGCAAGGTAAAGCTGATTTTTTTCCCTTTTGGATTTGCTGAAGGAGGTTGGACGGGTTTAAAATTGGAAAGAATCACATAACAGGAACATAAATTATGGTATGTTTCTCATGTTCCTTTCTTAGTCTCTATACCAACTTAATGACATCTAAAAATGGCCCAATAACATCTTAAATAACAAGGCAAAACCATTATTTGATAAATGCTTTTAGATAAAATTATCTAGACTACAGACTAACTAAAATATTCAAGTGTAACAGTTGCATTTAAATTATACCATCAGTACTAAATTTTGGTTTTCAGTGTCACCACAGAACTACTGTCTCACGAGCACACATCCTTCCAAGTAACGAAGCAAGGGCCAAAGATAAATAAAATATACTTCTCAAAATCCATAATATGTGTGCTAAGGAGACTATGGACTATGGTACCTCCAAATTAGGCCAATTCATCATTTCCTCTGCCAGCATCTTGAGAGCTACACGGTTTTTAGGAACTCTTCCTTCATTCACCTATACATACACAAACAATAAAAAAATATCATGCACATGTAATAGAAACTGAGTTTTTTAGAAGGAGGAGAACATTTAACCATATATTACATACAACCTATCGCCACAATCAATACACAGCATTAATAGCTTAAAAAGAAGTCACAGCCTATAGCTTTAACTACCAGTCATTAGGTTCACGGAGGTACATTTTGAATCAAAGAGTAACATAGAGTCAAAAGATTTACATCCTCTAAAGCAGCGACAAGGTCCTCCCTGGTTGGTGCATCAGCATCATCAATTCCAAGGAGTCGTCTTCTTTCAACTTCTCTTGGGTCTTCAATCAGAACTGTCAGTTTGACCTGGAAGGTGAAATATGTTCAATTGTCGAAACTCCATTAAGTATTAGGACTGCATATTTTTTTGGATGTGCATCAATATTACATACAAAATTAATGTATCAAAAATCAAATGAGGAAAGTTGACATTACAGGATATAACATCCTCTCCGAAGAACAAAGAAAATAAATATAATTCTCTAGTTCAATTCCAGCAAGAAAAGGCTAATAACAACCCTTCTGAAAATCTATTGAATGAACCAAAAAGATACCAAAAACAGACAAAATCACATGATCTCATATATAGTCATATACTAATCTTTGGAAATTGAATAATTTTGCTCAAGCCACATAAAGAAAGACCCCCAAATATGAGAACACTGCAACATATGAATTTTCTTTTGACTAAACCCTCAATATTTCCCTTTCCTATATCAGCAAACATAGCAAACTCAAGAGTCTTACAGCAATCAAAAGTCAAGAGCCTTGACCCAAGTCTCAACATCATGGTTAGACACAAATGGTTACAGGCTTAAACCTTCATGAAGTACAAGAATAAAATGAAGAAAGAGATGTTCTATTAAGCATCTGAAACTACAATGGCATTCATGTTGGTTCTATACACAATCATCAACCATCCAATGGATTTTACCTTAGGAAAAACCTTGGGTTACCATATTAGGTGAATTGGTGAAGAAAGATGTCTAGAACTGAAAATAGGAGATAAGTTATAAGTATAGTGTTTTCAGAAAAATCAACTCGGCAAATCGTAGGAGTCCATAAAAGTGAAAAAATGGGATGACTCGTGAAGACAAACTAACTTATGACCGGATAAATAATTTCCTTCATCAAAACCTTCCCATATGAATTTCACCTGAATCAGAAACTCCATGAGAGAAAGACGCCTTTCCAATTTGTGACTTAACATAAAGAGGCTAACTAACAAAAGCACCATAAGAAGATCATCGACGAAACATTCAATGTCCAAGGAGGATCCCCCAATTTCTTGACAACAAATAACCTAGAACTAACATGCATATTGTACCATTCTATGTACTGTAATTACTTATCCTGGCAGGATATGCTCTCAAACACCAAGAGGAACAACTTATTCGGTGACAGTGAAATCCTCCAAGTATGAAATTGAAGGAAAATCTCTATTTAGGGCTATCAACTCCATCCATGACCTCTAAAGGAAAAGTTCAAGTACACATTGTAGTCAAATTCAATAAGCTTGAAAGCTCTTCAGGATTGGAACATTTTCAAAGCTAAAGGAAAAGTTCACACCGCATACCTCTCCAAACAGCATGTCCCTGTTTTTCTTCAGAAGTTCCAAAACCTACACCAAATTGCACAAACACCTTAAATTAGCAGTCGAATTCAATAAGCTTGAAAGCTCTTCCACCGTAATTCTAGATGGATAAAATTTCTATTCAATATTGAAACCAAATTCCACAAGTATAAACAAGAATTACTCTCTGAATTTGGCCAACGTTCTCCAGATCGTCAGGAGAAGCCTCAAGCTCCGATTCATCCTCGCTTTCCGCAGCTTGATCCCCCTCCAGAACCTCCGTATCCTCCGCCCCTCCGACAAGCACAGGTCCCGCCGGCCAGCGTCTCCGGTGCTTCACTTGGCCGAGGAAATGGGCAGGAGAAGTGAAACTCTCACTCCTCCTGACCTTGCAATTCAGTGACCGGTGCTGAGAAAGACGCACCGGAGCTCCATCCGCTTGGATATGGTGACATGAAGGCGACGGTGAGGTGGACGACGCCACTGGCAGTTGCAAGCTCATCTGCTCCAATATCCAACAGAGCTCCGAAAATGCACAAAAATGGCGTCGTGAAGAGAGAGAAGGTAATTTTCCAGCTTTGATTTGATTTGATTGTTGATCACAGATTTGGATTGCGAGTCATCCTATAGTCTTGGGCGCTCATGGATGGGCCAAGTCCAATGGGCTTTAATGGGCCTCTTATTGGGCCGTTTTAGTTATGGGCCGGCAAAGACGGTGAGTGCTTCGGTGGTCAATTGGCGGGAACTTCATCCATTTCCCGCCAAACAAGGTCTTCTTCTCCGTTGAAAGGTGATGACTGGGGACAAAAGCTAGGGTTCTGAATCTTCTGATCTTCAACTCTGCATTTTCACTCTGAAGTAAGAGATAGGGAGAAGGTGAGAGACGTGCAGAGATGAGCGGCAATGGCGGATTCTTCGTTGACGAGAAGGCCGTACGCGTGGAGAACATCTTCTTGGAGTTCCTGAGGAAGTGCGTTTTCGCTCTCTTTTTTTTTGGATTTTTGTGTTTGTTTTCGAAAATTGAGTTGCTAATTTGATTTTTTTTTAATTGCTGCGAGTAGCTTTCGATTGGAGGCGAATTCACCGGAGCCCCATTATGAGTCGGAGATTGAAGCGATGGAGGAGAACGAGTCGACCACGATGTTCGTCGACTTCTCTCACGTCATGCGCTTCAATGATGTTCTCCAAAAGGCCATTTCGGATGAGTATTTGAGGTATTTTGTGCAAATTAGTTGTGTTTTTGAGCTTGAAATTTCTAGGGTTTTTGAAAGAGGATTTGGGATTTGAAATTGTATACGCTCTTCGTTTTAGGTTTGAGCCTTATTTGAGGAATTCGTGCAAGAGATTTGTGATGGGACAGAGGCCCACATTCATTGCTGATGATAACCCTAACAAAGACATATTTGTTGCCTTCTACAACATTCCTTTGATCAAGAGGTAAGTCAGTGTCTATTTGCGCAATTCTTTGACATAATTGATTGTTAATGTCGCTTGATGTTTGACAAATACGTTTCATTCCATAGGACTATGTGCAATCACCTCTTTTAGTGGACTACTCACTGTGACTAATTTTGTAGGCACACCATTTAGCAATGGCTGCTAATGTATAATTCAGTATGTTGAATTTTTTTTTTACTTGAATTCGTTTGATTTGGATTCTGATTTAATGCAGATTGAGGGAGTTGACTACGGGGGAGTTGGGACGATTGGTGTCTGTGACAGGAGTGGTCACTCGCACGGGTGAGGTTCGTCCTGAGCTCCTTCATGGAACATTTAAGTGCTTGGAATGTGGTACAGTTGTTAAGAATGTGGAACAACAGTTCAAATACACTGAGGTGAGTAAACTGGTTGCACATGAACTTTGGATTTGGTGTGTGTTATTCTGGAGTTTAGTTTTAAATTCATAAAGAAAATTAAATGGTTTTATGTTAACTTAAATGGCTGCAGCCCACAATTTGTATTAATGCAACCTGTGCAAACCGAAAAAGGTGGGCATTGCTAAGGCAGGAGAGTAAGTTTACAGATTGGCAGAGAGTGAGGGTGCAGGAATCATCTAAAGAGATACCTGCAGGGTCCCTTCCCAGATCGCTGGATGTAATCCTTCGCCATGAGATAGTTGAACAGGCCAGGGCTGGTGACACGTGAGACAATTTCTGACATTGGTTTTTGTTAATTTTCTTTTGAAGGTTTGTTTATAACCAAATATCATTGTTTGCCTGTTTTCTTGACAACAGGGTCATATTCACAGGCACAGTGGTTGTAGTACCAGACATTTTGGCTTTGACATCTCCAGGTGAAAGAGCGGAGGTCCGTAGAGAAGGGTCCTCACAACGTAATAACACCTCTGGGCAAGAAGGGGTGAAAGGTTTGCGAGCATTGGGAGTGAGAGATCTCTCTTATCGTCTTGCCTTCATAGCCAACTCCGTGCAGGTTTTTATCTACTCATCATGCCAACTTGCCAAGTTATCTTCAGTTGATTTATGGCCTAATCTTTGGTTCTGCTCCTAGATTGCTGATGGCAGAAGAGATACTGACATCAGAAGTAGGAAGAAGGATGCCGATGATGATGATGACCATCAGCAGTTCTCGGTTGGTTTTTTCTGCCTATGTTTCTCTTAGCTGGGCAGTGCTTATTATTATTAGATAACACTGTTCTTCGTTCAATCTAATGTTACATTTTCAACTTATTGCCAATCTAATTGTAGAGAAATGCTTTGGTAGGAGCATGTTTTTCCAATAAGCTTTCTTATAGGGTTGCTAATTAACAAGGGCTTTCCCACCATGACCCTTTATCGATTCTATTCTAATTAGTGCTTTATTCGGTATTTATAGCCGGTTTACTTGCACTAATTCTATCATGAACTTGCACTAATATAGGAAGAGGAGAAAGATGAAATTCAGAGAATGAGAAACACCCCAGATTTCTTCAACAAACTCGTTGACAGTATTGCACCAACTGTTTTTGGCCACCAAGATATCAAGCGAGCAATTCTTCTTATGCTCCTAGGTGGTGTTCATAAGTTCACACATGAAGGCATAAACTTAAGAGGCGACATCAACGTTTGTGTTGTTGGTGATCCTAGCTGTGCAAAGTCTCAGTTTCTCAAGTATGTGTATTCTATATATTTCTTTAAATGTTTTGCATTTGCTGTACCAGAAATTGTAATGAACAATTTGCTGATTTGTGGTTTTAACCTATCATGAAGGTACACTACTACTTTAGTTCCGAGATCAGTTTATACTTCTGGTAAATCGTCCTCAGCTGCTGGTTTGACTGCTACAGTTGCTAAGGAACCAGAAACTGGGGAATTCTGCATCGAGGTAGCAGTTGTTCCTTTGATATATTATATATTGCACTTATGTTAGATACTCTGCTTCTGCTGATTAGTTTGGTTACTTTTCAGGCTGGTGCACTGATGCTTGCAGATAATGGTGTTTGTTGTATCGATGAGTTTGACAAAATGGATGTCAGGGATCAGGTAATTCCATGCTTCTGTAATTTTTTCTATTTTTTCAAGAATCATAGGATACATCGTTAACATGCAACTAATTTGCAAGTGAATTATCTATAGGTTGCAATTCATGAAGCCATGGAACAGCAGACAATAAGTATCACAAAAGCCGGAATACAAGCAACTTTAAATGCTAGAGCATCAATTTTAGCTGCTGCTAATCCTACTGGAGGCCGCTATGACAAAACTAAGCCACTAAAGGTGAGGGTTGGAAACTCCAAGCAAGTTCACTATGGAGATACTCCTGGTTTATTACTTTTATATCACAAGTCTTATCATCTCTACCAATAATAGTAGTTCTGAATTAAACTCTGGCCCACTGTTCTGTCTTCTCAACAGTACAATGTGGCTTTGCCTCCTGCCATCCTCTCAAGATTTGACCTGGTATATGTTATGATCGATGATCCAGACGATCAAATTGATTATCACATAGCCCACCATATTGTTAGAGTGCATCAGAAGCGCGAGGAAGCACTTTCACCTGCCTTCACAACCGCGCAGATAAAAAGATTCATTGCTTATGCAAAGACTTTGAAACCTAAGGTATATTTAGTTCTCTTGCAAGTTATGTGGAGTACCTTTTCTCAGTGCAATAAACTTGTCCCATTCACATGCACAGCTGAGCTCTGAAGCCAGAAAAGTGCTAGTGGAATCCTATGTTGCTCTTCGAAGAGGTGATGCGACCCCAGGGACTAGAGTTGCTTACAGGATGACCGTGAGGCAGCTGGAGGCATTGGTTCGTCTATCTGAGGCCATTGCCCGGAGTCATTTGGAAACACAGGTTTTGACCCACTGATGACCCACTGATGACCCACTGAATCTCAAATCTGAGTGCTATATTATTTTAACTCATTACTGAACAATTTATCTATCTACTTATATAGGTCCTGCCAAGACACGTAAAAGTAGCAGTGAAACTTCTGAAAACATCAATAATTAGGTGAGAATTTCATAGTAACTAGTTATCTGTTTCAAATTCCCCATCACTCTCAATTGCTTTCTCCACACGGACTTGGTTATATTTTCAACTCTCCTCCTCCTTGCAGTGTTGAATCTGCAGAAATTGATTTGTCTGAGTTTCAAACTGAAAATGATAACGTCAACGATGATGACAATGTCACACTAGCTGATGATGGTGAAGCTGCTGCTGCTCCGCCTGAGCCAGCCTCTGATGGTCAAGCCGGTCAGTATACAGCTGAATTTTTATTTGAATTAGCTCGAAGATAGCCAGGGGCACTAAAGTCTTTGGTTTCTATTGTGCAGGAAGTGGTGAAGGCTCTGCAGATAAACCAGTGAAGAAACTAGTGATCACTGATGAAGAATTTCAGAGAATTACTCAAGCCCTTATCATGCGCCTCAGACAGCATGAAGAGACTGTAATGCAAGAAGGTAACCCCCCATACCCTTCTTGTAACATTGACCAAAGGTTAAAATATGCTGAAACTGTGACCAAAAAGGACATGCCAAACAGACCCCTAATAAATTTATGCACAATTAACTTGCTACTGAACCTTGGCAATAATGCTTTGATTGTGAAACCCTGATATTCGGATATATATGATATATTCTAGTAAAGTGACGTCGGCTAGCATTGAGTGGTTTGGTCAATGATCCCTGAAAGCGAGGTTCTGTTTGCAGGGGATGGTTTGGCTGGGATGAAGCAAAAAGATTTGATACGGTGGTACGTGGAGCAACAACATCAGAAGAACGCCTACAGTTCTGAAGAGGAGCTAAACAGCGAAGTTAAAAAAGTAGGAGCTATCATTGAGGTAACAAATCTGTGCTTTTGACCTTGATAACTAGCGCGACTGAGAAAATGGACTCCACATATAGACTGCACTCACATTTCAAACTTTTATTTACGCGACAGAGCTTGGTACATAGAGAAGGATATCTTATAGTGGTGGATGACGGAAGGCAGGCAGCAGATGGCGAGCAGGCTGCACCGCCCAGGAAAGAGCGAATTCTGGCTGTGGCTCCTAACTACGTTGTTGAATGATTCTTTTCCATGTTTGATCGGTAAGGAGGCGTTATCTTCCGAAAACACGAGTTCAGGTTAGGCGTGAGCTATATTAAAACTTGGACTCAATTTTACAGCTCAAATGATGCTATATGTTAAAATGTCATGTTAATTGCAAAGTGTTGTATGTTGTAGCTCTACACTTGCTGGTTTCTTGTTTAGTTTTGAGTTTTGAGTTTCTAGGTTTGTAGTTTAATATTGAAGCTGAAGGTTATCCTAAAAACATTGGATTGGATTCCAAATTGGCTATAAATCAAACCAAAGAACTTGCGTTTATTTGGATGTGCGTTGAATGAGCTTATAAGTTATAATTGTATTTAGGATTCGGATAATTGTGGCTAATATATTGTTTTCATTGCGTCTATCTCTAAGTAAAGGGATTATATATCAAGTGTTATTTCACTTTCAAAATGTTCATTCAAGTCTATCAGGTTCTTTGTCTATATTTAAATTCGTGAAAATGATAAATATGGAGTCATTATCATAAAGAGTTGTACACTCAAACGCAAACCCTTTTGCCATCACCGGATTTGAATGTTATCAACATTAATAGTCAAAATTTCTTGCTCCTACCAATCACCTTTTGGTTTAGTGAGATGATTTCTTACAAGCAATCCTCACAATTTGAATCTTTTTTTTATATATATAAATCAGTTTAACTGTTTTACATATTGGATATTGAATTTTAAACCTCGTGGGATACAGTTTTATAATCACTGTATCAATTTGTAATTGGTGTGAATAGAGAAAATTTGATTGTAAAGATCGTCTCTATTTATAGGTTTTACAATATCCAAATTCAGATAGTCAATCTCATCCTAGGAATTTTTGTAAAAGAAGCATCTAGTTGCACATTACTTGGGTATGGCTTTATTGGCGCAAGTAACTAAACAAAATGAACCTGGACAACCGTAATAAACTCCTATAAAGGCTATAAACCTATAATCCATCATTATGGAATGTTGATTTTTGGCAATTTCTAGGATATACTTATCCAAGTATAAAGATTTTCTTTTTTACTATCAATTTTAGTATTATGTATAATTTTAAAGAATAAATTATTATTATTATTTTTACAATACGCAAAAAATGGTTGACTTTGACAAGTCAAAGCTCAACCCTGATCATCTCGAATGATGATGTTATAAAGCTCTCTTAAAAAGGAGAGTGACTTTATATTACAAGTATCATTAGTCCTAGCAATGAAAACATCAGTGCAATTTAATTCTCTATAGCAGTGCTGGATTTTTGATAACATTGAAGCGTCTTCTGAGTTCTTGAATCCCTTCAATGATATGGATGATCTCCCAAGGAATAGGTGTTTTCCTATTGATGGAAGAGATTGCCTCAAGACTTTCGTCTTTGACAATGAGGTCTTTGATCCCTTTCTTGATTATCGTATTTCTATGATGCTTCTGTTTGTAGCACTGAACCCTTAGAAATCACGTGCTGTAAGAGTAAATTATTATTTGCTTTGTTTTGTTGTAAATGAAAATATATTTCTCAGTTTTCATGATAGCTTTTTTTGTTTGTTTTGACGGTGTTGAAATTGATAGAATTGTAAGTTTTAATCACCAATAACAAAGATGTTTTTAATTGATACTTGGTAAAATCCGGTAAACCAATCAAGTAATCAACCCATTTAAACAATAGTTTTTTTTTTATCCAAATTTAAACAATAGTTATAACCAATATATTTGTGGACTTGGTGAAATTCGTTGTAGTTAATTAATTGAAAGTTGAATTTACTGTAACTTTTACAACAACTCGGTAAATTTCACAATAAGTAGGGTTTGAATGATTAGATTATATGCACTCTTTTTCTATATTTTTTTTATTAAGTAAGAATTCGACATTCAGACTTGGAATTCGAGATCAGGTCAGCCTGATTCTTAAGAGGCTGACGAATCGGCAAGCAAAAACCATCTAAACATACAGTAAGAACAGAAAACGACGCTAAGAAACGGTGCTAAGAATATAAAACGACTCTTTCTCCAAACTAGTGGACGATCCCGTACTACGCATTGGTTTACTTTTAAAAAAATTTAATAAAATTTGATACTACATATTCCATATAAACAATAATTTATATTACTCGTATTAGTTTATATAGTTTCAATAATACAATTTTTAACGATTTATTTCATCAACAACTTTATATAACATGGATCGATTACTTGTTATAGGAAGCAAGTTTGAAAAACATATTTTATATGATAATTTTATTTTTTTCTCTGCATATATAAATATAATTATTATATTTTTTTTATCTATTTTTATTATATTTTCTAAAATAAATTAAATTAATATACATTTATCCATTTTTCATAGACCTAAATAATATTTACTCTAATTATTATATTTTTTATAAAATATAAATAATATTATTTTATTCTTTTAATTTTCATTTGTTGTTTTACTCTTGGAATTTTCTTCTTTGATTTATATTACTCCATTAATTATTCAAATAAGTTCCTTCAAATTTTATTTCTAGCTAGTTTTTTATATGGTTTACTTACTATTTTATTCTTGTCATTTTCTTCTTTGATTTACATTACTCAATTGTTTATTCGGATAAGTTTCTTAAAATTTTATTTCTACTTAGTTTATTTTATATGGTTTACTTATTCAAACTAAATTCTAAAATCTTATTTAATTTAATAATATGAAAATTCATGTTTAATTAAAGAGTACTTCTTTAACAATTGTGGTAGAAGAAGATTTTTTTTTAATTTGAAAAGAAAGAAAAATAAATAGCATATATGATATTAATGAAGGAGCAATAAATGGCCAAAAAAGCTAACTTGCTATAGAGTAAGATTAGTTGAAAGGGTATTTTCACTTCCTTTGAAAAAAAAAATGCATTAAATTTCAGCTATTAATTTCAAATTTAAATACTCAAATCTTCATTTATACACATAAAAAGCTGATTTTTGTTAGGGAATATGTTCCCAGCACGGAATAAATTAAGATGGATAAATATAAAGTGATGGATAATGGCATCACCGTGGAACAATCGGACTAATCATCTACTTGTACTGTTTGTAATTAAATCCAGTAGACCACAGATTGGTTTGACGATGATGACACCATCGATCTTATTACAATTTACAAATACAAAAGCAAGGAATCAAATAAATCAAACTCAAACCTAACTTGTTCAAATCCAACGGTCAAACCCAGTTGCCACCGTTGGCAAATTAAGAGCCTTTGTATTTGTATGTAGTGTGTAGTCATCAATGGTGTCATGTACACGAAGCCATATATATATGGCACAGTATTTGTACGGTGTCAAGTAACTATATCAAAGTTTTTCTCAACTAATAAATACAGGTTTTATATTCATATATTACAAATTCTTACCCTTAATTATAAAGACGTTTTACTTGCTAGCATATTTAATAAAATAACTACACGATCTTCTTGAAATATATATATATATATCTTCTCTAACACTTTTGGTTGTTCAGCCATAGGCCAAAAATCAAATCCAGCCATGTGCTTGCAAACTATTTTCTTAGATTCAATTTCAGTTTTTCTGTTGACCAAAAAAAAAAATTCAGTTTTTCTTCTTCTTCTTCTTTAATCTATATAATACTTTATTTCAGAAGATTTTTTATGATGTGTCAACACCTCCTTAATTTAAAGTTTTTCAACTATATATAGATTTTCTCTTATTATTTCTTTTTATTTTTCTCTTAATCTCTTTCATACATTTACATTTTTCCTCTTTTATTTTTTTAACCATTGGGTTTAATTCAAAACATTGAATTAAATTTAATGTCTACTATATAATAATAATAATAATAATAATAATAATAATAATAACAATAATAATAATAATAATAATAATAATAATAATAATAAGGGATCCAGCTTCATGGCATTTGTGTTCTCTACCTTTGGGGAGTTGGGGGTGATGCTATCGGTTTCTTAAAGCGGGTTCAGTTGGTTATGAATAGTCATGACAGTGGGTCTGTTAAATGGCGATTTTATCTTTCATAGAGCTGGTTTTACTATTCAGAAAGGCGTTGGAGCCCAATTTGTTACGAGTTTTCTAACCAACTTTGTGTAATATGTTTTTACTATGATAATAATAATAATAATAATAATAATAATAATAATCTATATCAACATATAATATCTTAATTAAAAACCTTTTGATGAAGCCTAACTTTATGATAAATCTTTTTACCATTTTCTTACAGATTTCAAGTCTACTTTCATTATGTTATCCTAATTTTATTGATATTTTATAATATTAATGTGTTTATTAAATTTATTTATTAAAAAATTGCGCCATGGCGCGGGGATTGTACTAGTTGTTGTTGTTGTTATTATTATTATTATTATTATTATTATTATTATTATTATTATTATTATTATTATTATTATGCATTTTGTGTTAAAAGGTGAATCTCTACTCTCATAAGTCATAAATCTAGCACAATTATGATATATATTGCCTCATATGACTGACCGACTAATTTGACATGGTATTAGAGCTTGGTTTAGGTCGATTCAGCTTGGATTCGTTACATTTATATATACTTGAGGGTAGACATGGCCACGGGTCACGGGTCGGGCGGGTCGACTCGTGACCCGTCGGGTCAGGGTCAAAGGGTCGAAGGGTTGGCTCGGGTTGAGGGTCAGAGTTAGGGTCGAGGAGAAGATAACCCGTGACCCGGCGGGTCGAACGGGTTGGCCTTTGAAACGTCACAAAATCATCACAAAACGACAAAAAACATCACAAAATCGTTCAACGGAAAGTCAAAACCCGCTCAACCCGGACATGACCCGGCGGGTCGACCCGTTGACCCGCCGGGTGATCCAAACCCGTAGACCCGTTGGAATCCCGGGTTAGGGTTCGGATCATGTCCCCCGGGTTCTCGACCCGGCGGGTTGGACCCGTGGCCACGTCTACTTGAGGGGGTGTTGAGACGAGGATGGGGGTACAACAACAACAACAACAACAACCCAGTAAATCCCGCGATTACGCAGGGTCTGGGGGGTCAGGATGTACGCACTCTTTCCCCGAATAAATCGAGAGAGTGTTTCCGAACGACCCAAAACAATAGACCTATAAATCCCATGGAAGCATAGTAAAGAGTGGAAAAGAGGCAAGAAGAAGCAGTGGGGAAGGCTGAAAAGAATCAACAACAATAGAACAAGACACCCAGCCTAGAACTATTAAACGTTAGCAGCCCGAGTGGACCTCCTCCAGTTGTCTCTATCCAGTGCCGATTCTTCCGACAGGTTGAGCAGATTGAGATCCTGCCGGATAACCTCCATCCAGCTCTTTCTCGGTCTACCTCTACCCCTGCGAATAACTCCAAGCTCCAAACTCTCACACCTACGAACAGGCGCGGATAGAGGTCTCCTCTGAACGTGCCCAAACCAACGCAATCTGGACTCCCGCAGTTTGTCCACAATACTCACAACTCCAACCCTGCTCCTAATGTCTTCGTTTCTGATTCTGTCAAGTCTCGTGTGCCCACTCATCCATCGCAGCATTCTCATCTCAGCCACTGCCAACTTAAGTTCTTGAGCTTTAGTAACAGGCCAGCACTCTGAATCATACAAGACGGTCAGCCTAACAACCACCTTGTAGAATTTCCTTTCAGCTTTGCCGAAACTTTTTTGTCGCATAGCACCCCTGACGCTTTTCTCCATCTCAACCACCCCGCCTGAACTCGATGCTCGATATCTCTGTCGACACCCCCATCACTTTGAACGTACGAGCCAAGGTACTTGAAATACTCTTTCCTTGGGACAAGAACATCCCCCAATAAAATAGATGTTCCTGAGACGAAGATGGGGATGTCCAGTAAAAAAAAATATTACATATCAGTTACAAGTCACTTGAATGGGTCTTTTATAAGGGGATGTAAAACCTCTTACATCATTATTTAAATTTTTATATTAGAAATATAAGGTGGTTTCTGATCCCTCATGTGATCGATATACTGAATAATTTAATTAGAGAGATTTAATAAGTTAATAAGGTGTAAAAAGTTCTCAAATAATGTGTTAGATTTTTAAATCTTGAACTCGGATACTCGATATATTTGAATAATTTGATAAAGATCGAGATGAGAGTAATTGTCAAGTCATTTTATCCTTTAAGGTTCCATTCGAGTTCAATGATACTATTTGTAACCACAAACTGTTTTGAGAGATTGTTTATTTTTAAATCTTAGTTTATCTTTTGAAGCACAAATATACCAGATGAAAGTATTTATCCCATATATCCCATAAGAAAATTGTACAATGTATCTTTTTTTGGTCGAAATTGTATAATGTATCTCATTACATTATCAACGTATTAATAATATTGTAAAGTCAATCAACGATTGAATCAACCTCGAAAACTCTCCCACAAACAACAATAATTATAGGACAACTTGCGAAAATAATCTTAGCTTTGGGCTAATTGTGGAAATTAAATAGCGTGAATTTTTAAATTTGCAAAAAAAAAAAAAGGAAGAAGAAGAATCAACCATAGGGCTAGACTAGACTGGCTAGTTATAAATAATAGCCTAAACATCACTAATGAGTTAGGTTTACCACAAATCTCCTATAACATTAACATTAATGTTGATTCTATCTATAGTTGACCTTAATTTAACAAGTTATAAAAAAAGTTATCAATAATACTCCATCCGTTCGGAAAAACATGTCATTTTACTATTCACGCACGTTTTTTTAGAAAAAAAGTATTTATTATTCACGCTCGTTTTTTTTATAAAAAAATAAATATTTTATATAGTTTTTATCATTCTAAAAAAACGTGCGTAAATAGTAAATGACATGTTTTGCCGAACGGAGTGAGTATAATACATGGATTTTAACGGGACTATTATACACACAGTCAATTTCTAGTCAAACACACGATTACTTCACTGGTTTCCAATATCGACAAGTTTATGTGTCTGAAAACAATTTGCTGACACGGGAAGCCAGTGTCGATAAAATTTCTACTAACGTCGATACGTTATTTTTGAGCCAAAACACATACCGACATTGAAATGTGGTGGATTGACCGTGTTTTTTTATGAGAAATTGACCGTGTATATAACAAGCTGGCTTTTATTGAGTGACAATATTCACCATCAATAATATTTGTGGATATTATATCTTCACAGTTCACCTCATATCTAAAAGTGTTTTTTTTGGGTGGTAAGTTGCGCACCCAAAACGCATCCTGGATGCGTGCCTTTATGGCGCACCCAGGTCACACGCATCCAGGGTGCGTGTATGTTATGTTTTGTAAAAATTAATGGGCTATATAAGGGAACCGGGCTAAAAGCCTTGTGAATTTTTTTTTAAAAAAAAACCTACACGCATCCTAGATGCGTGTACCAAACCCTAAACCATAAACTAACCCTAAACCCTAGAGCTTATAAATTACACGCATCCTAAATGCGTGCCCAACAAATAGGGTCAACACGCATCCTGGATGAGTGTTGACCCCAGTTTTTTTTTTAATTTCAACCCACACTCATCCAGGATGAGTGTGTGTTGAGAATTTTTAAAAATTGTAATGTTTAATGTACCCTTTGAATCATTCAAATTTTCGATTATAATTGATTCGTATTTGTTGAAAATCATATTAGATTTTTTGAAAATGATTATTAGGATTAATTAGAATTATATTATATATTAGAATTTATAGAAATTTGTTCATGAGGATTTATCGGAATTAGATTATTATTGTCGATATTGAACACTTAGCATATATCAAATAAGATTGGATTTCATTTTATACTACATGAGATTTAATAATTAGTTTAGAGGGTTATTATGTAGAGTGATAGTCAAATGAATATTTTGATTTAATTTTCCTCTATAGTTGATAACGATTATATGTAATTTACTATAAAATACTAGATGAGATATAATTATTAGTTTATATTTGATAATATAGAAATTCATCTAACAATAGACGAGATTAAATTGATTGTGTTATTATTTATGCTTAATTAAAGGTATGGTTAATTAGGGTTAGGGTTAGTGTTAGGGTTAGGGTTAAGGTTAGGGGCTTTTTGCTAAAGTAACACACATTAGGGGAAAAGCTTGCATGGCTAGCATGATCCGGAAAAAAATTGGGGCAACCGGATACTTCATATTATTCCTAAAGTAACACACATTAGGGGAAAAGCTTTCATCATTCATCAATTATAGTTATTAGGTCAATTTTCACTACTTTATCTAAATTTAGAGCAAGGTAATGAGAAGTAACAAACAAATTAATGAAGAATTAGCAAGCAAATTATGTGGCATGACTACAATCTGATGGGTGCTCAATGCGATACTTTATTGATGGGTAAGTGTGGTTTTTAGGTTTTTTTTTAAAGACTGAATGTATTTTATATTATTATATTATTATTTTATTATTTTGAGTAAATAAATTATTATTTTATTCAATCGGTAAAAATGTGAGAAAACCCGTCCTCGAGCGTAAGTTTTGACTTTAAAGTCATTCCGACATCGTTTTGAGAATTTAGATTCGATTGGGGTCTCGGTCTGATCCCGCTCGCACAACTTGTTTTTATGTATGATTGCTCCTTGTCTCTATGGCGTGGGAAAATCCCCCCAGGCGATTGCAAAGAACCTGCCTAACTTCGCTCGCACAACGTGGAGGTTCCGAGGTTAATAAAATATCATTCAACTATTTATATTTATAATTACTATAATTATAATGCATTGGAATCCAAACACAATTTAAGTGTATGTTTGGATCCCAACTACTCAAGCAGTTGAATCTTGAAAGTATTTGATTGATACAATTTACAGTATGTTTTAAATAAAATATTAATTAATTGTATTGTATTTATGGAGTTACCCTTCTTTATATGCAAATACTGTGTAGATGTGGAGTTTGTTGGTTCAGAGGTAGGTATAAGTATTGAATTGACTAACTTATATGAATTGATAACCTTAAAATATTTTATTCCACAAAATAGTACAATATGGGTAATTGCTCATAAGTCATAAAGTCCAAAGTAGCTAGTTAGGAATCAGAATGGTTTATTTTGAATACTCAAAATCGTTTACAATTCAAAATCGTTAACCCTAACTCTAACCCATGCATCATTTCATGTATATATAACCTAGCCCTAACATAACCCTAACCTTAACACTAACCCTAACTATAACCCATGCGATCACCACTTATTTGAGAGACTCACATGACGAGAGTGTAGACGAAATTGATACGTACTGCGTACACACTTTATGTCGTATTGATGAGTTTCAGATGAACCGTGAACTTAGTGGTAGACCTCGGACTTTGGCTTATTGTAAATATTTGTTGATGAACATTTAGGAAATCTTTATAAACACTCTTATTTGATGACGAGAGTGCATGTAATCGTAAGTTCAAAGCTATAAATCAGGTTTATTATGATAAGTTAAAATGTTGTTAGGCATATGATTGTTATATAATGAAGTTAGCTTACGTTGTTAGGCTTATTATGATGAAGATGTTATTGGGTATGATCAACCCTACAAACCCTAAATACCTGAAGTTTCTAAAGGACACGCATCCAGGATGAGTGTGCACGCATCCAGGATGCGTGTGCACACTCATCCAGGATGAGTGTCCTTTAGAAACTTCAGGTATTTAGGGTTTGTAGGGTTAGGGTTTAGGGTTTGTACACGCATCCTAGATGCGTGTGCACTCATCCAGGATGCGTGTCCATTAGAAGGGTTTGTAGGGTTAGGGTTATACACGCATATAGGATGCGTGTATAACCCTAGTTTAGGGTTTATAAGGGCACGCATCTAAGATGCGTGTGAAATTATTTATTTATTTATATCACACGCATCTAAGATGCGTGTGATTTGTTTTTTTTTAAATCACGTGCTTGCACGTTATTTTTTAAGAAATTTAATTTTAAAGAAATTTTAAAGTACACGCATCTAGGATGCGTGTAATTGCTTTTTTATTGCCTTGGCTTTTTATCCCGGTTCCCTATTAAATACAACACCAACACGCATCTAGGATGCGTATTTGTTGGGTGCGCATCTACACGCATCCTAGATGCGTGTAGGGTGCGCTTCGGTTCCCCCTTTTTTTTTGGCAAATTTGAAAGATTTTGGATGTTTTTCACAATTACCCTGAAAGTGGAAATTATTTGGGGGCAATTTGCATATAATTTGTTAAAGAATCTAAGAGGGGTAAAATGGGAAGTTAGGGGGGTTTCTGACCAAAATGGAAAATGGGATGTTTGTAGACTAATGATTAGAGAAAGAGGGCAAAAAGGGCAATCCTGAAATATAGAAAATTGGGCAGGGGTAGTTTAGTAAATTGAGTAGCATGTAAACAGAGTAGGAGGATGATTCAACAGCGAAGCCACGTGAGGGGTTGAGGGGGCAGATGACTATGCTCCAAAATTCCTCCAACTTGATCGTTTTGGAAGCAGAGAAGCTACTTTGGATTTGGATTCCTTCTGCCTACAAACTCCCTAAGCAATCACAACACCAAAGTGTTCCTAGGTTCAATAAAAAGGTTAAGTGATCTAGGTATGCTTTTGTAACACTCTCGTCCCACATCGGATATCATAAAAATGTTGTTTATAACTGATTCAAGCCCTATTCGTGTCACAAGAGTTCTTTCTTTTCAGACTTCAAGTGAGTACAACAGACTTAAGAGGATTAGGTGGTATGGACTGATGCCTATTAAGACCCACAGTTTTAAAATTTTGTTCGGTTACGTGCTCGACCCCACTCGAGTTCGTCGATTAAGGCTTGATTTAATCTTGTTTATTCAAAACAACGAGATGAAATGTGGGATGGTGTGATGTGATGGTCTATTGTTTAGTTAGGGTTTTGGGAGTCGGAGTCTAGATTGGTTGAGATCGTATCAGTGTGTAAGGGACGACTCTCTGTACGGAATGATTCCTTAGAAGTTCATCTTTACTGTCCACAGGGATACCTGAAGTATCGCTGTCTAACGGTGCTATTTCACGATGGTGCTTCTTTAGTTCTGTTGTATTTCATCTTTCGTTGTTTGTATTATCTAATCTTTTACACTTTTTATGTATTTATATTGTATGTTTGATGGTTTTCTGTCTATCGACTTATCGGTTTCTCGAGCTCCAAGTTCCAAGCTTATCTGAGCTCAAATTTTTACTTATTAAAAAAAAATGGAGATCAAGTGTCCATAACAAATGAAAATTTGTGTAAGACATGAGTTACTACAAACTAGCTAGATGTCGAGATTAAGATGTTGTATTCTTAGACATTGATTAGTCATTCATAATTCGAAAAATGCATTCCTAAACATTTTTGTTAAAATATCAGTTATTTTAAATTCGTTACCTATTAATTACTATATGTCATATTTATCAGCTAAACTAGTAAAGACTTAACTTGCTTTTCTATTAAGGGTAATGCAATCCGAACATCTAATTCCGATTTTACTACTTCAAAATTTTAAATGAGAGTGACCCAATCAACCTAATTTATTTTATTCATAAAGCTAGGAATCAAAATATTAAATAATATTAAATATTTTTTATCCTAGCATTTTTTTTTTGAAATGATTGGTATCTCTTTAATAATTTTGGAAATGATTCAAACACAAGGAAAAACTCAAAAACTCATGTTGCTCAAATTTTTGTGAAGAAACATTAAATTAAATGAAAATTGGAAAACATTTACACAAAAAATATTGGCAAAATTGCAGAAAACCACCCTTTAAATAGGGTGTTTTGCGAGAAACCACCTCTTAAAACTAAAATTGCAGAAAATCACCCATTAAAACCATTTTCTTTGTAAAATCTCACCCATTACCCAATTTCTTTTAATTGAATGTTAAAGTGTGTGAAAAGTCAATTATACCCCTTATTTTTATTATTATTTTACTTCATTCAATTGGTATTAGTTGATATTTAACTTTTTGACATGTTTTTTCAAAAGTAAAAAACTCTATAAAATATCAAGAAAAATATTGTATTTTTTTAAAAATAATTTCATACTTACAAAAAATCCATAAAATTGATCTGTAATTTATGTTTTATACGTTTAAAAAATGTGCATTACTAAAGGGTTACTTGAAGAAAATAAAAATTAAAAAAAAGTTTCATATAGTTTTTATTATTTTAAAAATGTGTATGGGATAGTGAACATATTTTAGAATTAAAAAAATATGTGAAATATCATTTTCTTAAAAATTATTTTCTTCAAGTAGCCCTTTAGTAATATACACTTTTTAAATATATAAAATATCAATTATATCTACTTTTTATAGAGTGTTTTTACTAATAAATATGAAATTATATATATAAAAAAGATATTTTATAGAGTTTTTTACTTTTTAAAAACATGTTAAAAAGGTAAAAATTAATTAATATCAATTGGATGAAGTAAAATAATAATAAAAACAAGGGATATAATTGACTTTTTGCGTATTTTAACATTCAATTAATGGAAATTGGGCGATGGGTGTGACTTTGCAAAGAAAATGGTTTAAAGGGTGGTTTCATGTAATTTTAGTTTTAAGAGGTGGTTTATCGCAAAACACCCTATTTAAATTTGAGATAATTTGTGTAGTAGACACTCTTTTTGGCTCAATTGGTGAAATGTCCTAGTTTTGGGACAAATTGTGAAATTATCCACCCCTCTCCCCTTATTAATCCGTCTCTGGCTTCCCTCGTCTCTAGCTTCCCTCGAGAGCAGCCATGGTTGCGTGCCTCTTGCAATCGATCTGCTGCAGAACGAGAGATCTATGGCGGCAAACTTCGGCTTCTTGCAATCGAGGGCGACCAGATCTGAAGCAAGGCCGAGGGCGACCGATCTATCTCTCTCCTCCTCTCTCATATCTCCGGCATCGTTCATCGGGCTCCGATTGAAGGAATTCGACTTCAGATCTGGAACTGGAATTCAATCGACTTCAAATCTAATTCAATCGGAACTGGAATTCGACTTCAGATCTGGACGGAGGAGGAGCTGCGACGGCGGAGGAGGAGCGGCGGCGGCGGAGGAGCAGCGACGGCAATCGACAAGGAGGAGAGGAGGAAGATGGACGGATCCAGATTGCAATCAATTCCCTTCTCGAGCGAGCGAGGTCGAGCGGCCGGAGCGAGTGCGATCGGAGGCGGAGGTGGCGCGAGCGTCGATCTTGCTCCTCTTCGCAGACTGAATCGTGAGGAAGGAGAAGGACTTTTTTGTTAAATTACAAAAACCACCCTATGAATATGAGAAATCAAAAAAACTATCTATATTTTATTATGTGATCCATAATCTATATTTTTATTTTTATTTTTGCACAACAAAATGTTATATTTGCACAACATACGGTTATATTTGCACAACGTACTCTTATATTTGCACGACAAAATGTAAAAAAAAAACAAAAAAAAACTAGACTTGGGTCATATTTGCACAACTTATGGTTATATTTGCACAACGTACTCTTATATTTCCACGACAAAATGTAAAAAAAAAAACTAGACTTGGGTCATATTTGCACAACTTACGGTTATATTTGCACATCGTACTCTTATTTTTGCACGACAAAATGTTAAAAAAAACAAAAAAAACTAGACTTGTGTCATATTTGCACAACTTACGGTTATATTTGCACAACGTACTCTTATATTTGCACGACAAAATGTTAAAAAAAAAACTAGACTTGGGTCATATTTGTTCAACATACGGTTAAATTTGTACATGCACAACATACTCTTATTTTTGCAAGACAAAATGTAAAAAAAAAAAAGAAAAAAAAAAGAGTGAGACTATAGGCAAGATGATAAAATTGCTATTGGCAAGACGGACACTCCACCAATTTATCCCAAAGTGTGGATATTTCACCAATTAAGACAACTTTTTTGGACATTTTGCAAACTCCCCTTTAAATTTTAAAGGGTGGTTTTCTGCAATTTTGCCAAAAATATTTTCCAAAAGTTGAATAAAAGAAGGAAAAATTGAAAAGAAGAAGAAGAAGGAAAGCGGACAAATTGGCAGCAGTGAACAGAACAGATGGACATCAAAACCATTACAGTAGTATTCGGCTATTCGGTGGCCCCCACCATTCGGCATTTCCAATCTTCGCATGAGGTGTCTGCCAGCTGTCATATCTTTTGTTCATTTCCCATTTTACCCCTCCCCTGTATTTGCTGTCTATTTTGTCCACCTACCTTTTTTCATACCACAAAGTAATAAATACCTGTATTTGTATACCAATAAAAATCATGGCCTCATCATATATTCTCATATAGCCAGCTCCATATATCACCCATGGTTTTTTTTCCCCCAATTTTTCATATATTTTTTTTCATTTTAAAAGATTCAAATTGCTTGCATCACCTAATACTAAATTCCAAATTTCAAATGATTTATAGTATTATTAATTGATGATAGAGTGAAATTTTACATAATAGTTTAAGTCTGTACGTATATTAAAATGTAAATTCCGATCTTATGATCTTATAATTGATATAATTCACATTAATTTTTTCATCTTAATAAATTGATTGTAATTAAGAAAAAAGAAGTAGCTAATTAGAGATATATAAACACTAAGAATTTGATTAATTAAGGACAAATCAGCTTCTAATAATGCACTAATTAATATTCAATCACATCGCATTATAATTTGGAGCTTGCAAATTGACACAATCAAGGGAAAGTTGAAGACAATGACTAATTAAGGAGTTTGTTTTTGGTGGCTATACAAACACACACACAAACACAACAAACACAGCTATATATTGCTTCTATAATGTAGCAAAGCCAGATGGCATATATGTAATTAGGGAGGGAAACCAGGGCCAATTTGGTAAACAACCATGCTTCCAAAATCCTCTTTAATTCAGACAGTGCAGTTGGGGCCTTCTCCCTCCATTCATCACCACACTTGCATCCAATTAAAGAGTTGTTCTCTCTGATTGAAAGGTTTTTTGCTAATTACAAAAGAAACCATTTTTATAAGATATACACATAATAATAAAAGTTGCTTTCTTTCTTTATTTTTATTTTTTTTAGTTCTTCATATATCTTTGTGTTTAGGGTTTGAATTTTGAAAGACAAAGATGGGTGTGTGGAAGGAAAAGGTTCTCCCAAAGATTCAGAAGATTTTTGGCAAAGATGGAACCAAGAAGGCTGCTGCTCTTGAAGCATGTACCTCCTTTGATGAATCCAAGGTCTCCTTTTTTTTCCCCTTTTTTTATATCAACTCCATATTTGGATTTGATTTAACATATATATATATATATATGAATATGTATGATGTGTTGTTCTTTTATTTTCCTTGGGAAACATATATTATGTTAATGAGTTTTTTTTAGCATAGTTATGGGTTTTAATATGAGTTTTCTTGGGTAATTAACAGGAGGTGATAAACAAGGAGTTTGAAGAGAAGCAAGAGGAGTTGAAGCCTAAAGTCATAGAGATTTATGAAGCCTCCTCAAAAGAAATCAAGGTATGTTTTAAACATCAAAAATAATTAAGTAGCAATAAATAGAGCATATATTTAATTTAATTTCCATTTTTTTTTGTATAATTATTATGAAGCTATTAGTCCTCTACATGAGATAAATTATGAAGGCCAAGTAAATATTATCATACGTTGATCCGAAATGATGTTTTAGGATATTTCCAATCTTTTTTTTTAAAAAATAATATGTTGATTAAAAAACATATATATACACGCATAAAAATATAGCTGTAGATTAAATAAGGCATTTTTTTAATTATACCACTAAAATTTTGTATATCCAATTATCCACTCCAAAATGATTTTTATTTTTAAAATAAATTTTGTATTTTTTTTTAAAAAAAAACTTCGTGTCTCTTAATTTACATGTCTATAGGGATAGGGTTTATTTAAAAAAAATAAAAATTTAAATTTATGGTGAGTAAAATTAGTGGAAAAAATTTGAGAACAGTAGTGGAAAAATTAACACCTTTACTTAATGATGTATGTATGCATATAAGTAATTTTTTGATGGATTAACTATGGATGCAGACTTTGGTTAAGGAGCCCAAAGAGACAGGACTGAAGAAGCACTCCATCAAAGTGCAGAAGTTCTTGGATGAGCTCGTCAAAATCGGTATATATCCAATCCAACTATCTTACCCTATTACATGTAGTAATTAATTAAATATATATTTTTGTATGCAATTCACTTTTTTTATTCAGGAAAATAAATGTTTATTTAATAAAATAAAATATTTGTTATGCATACTCTACTTGAGATGATAATAATTTTGCATAACGTGTACATCTCATAATCCACATCAATTATTATAGAATCACATTTTTTCCCACAAATAATTCATATCTCCCTTAAATCATTTTTCAACACTGAAAATCAGTTGTCGGTTTGAATATTTTCAGCCCATTAAGTTTTTCATCTCTGTAATTATAGTCCAATAAACCTTAATTAGATTAATAGTTTGATGCACCGCAAATCCCCTTTTTTAAGTGCATATCCATTTCAATATGCATCCCTTTTCAATTAATTAACACGCTTTTTTAATTAATTAGCCCACTTCAACCCTACACGTCTATTCTGACGTGTAAGATTTGTGATGTATTTAGTTTACACGATAGTTTATGATTTATTTAAAAAATAATTTGGAGTCACCCATATCAAATGGATTGAACAAAATTATGTTAAATCATATACATGGTTTTGAGTTATATGTAAAAAGGTATTTGACTCTATTTTTTTTAAAAAAAAATGTTTTAGATTGCAAATCATTGTCAAAACCCAATATGTATATTTATTGTTTAGGATGAATTGGGCCATGTTTTGTGATTGGTCTACAAGTCTTAGGCCTAACATGACATACTTAAACTTTGATATTTTAGCATTTACCACTAATCCACTTAAACTTTACACTAATTTAATTAATGTGATTTGGTGCAATTTTGGTGTTGGATAATTAGATTTTCCAGGATCAAAGTCAGTAAGTGAATCAACCTCAAAGTATGGGCCAGCCTTGGTCTCAGGCCCAGTCATATTTGTGTTTGAAAAGGTTTCCACATTCATTGTGACTGAGGAAGTTACCACAAAGGAGGTTGAAGTCCCACCACCTGCTGAGACAGCCGCCGAGGAGCCACCGGCACCACCAGCCGCCACCACTGAAACCGAGGAGATCGTTGTCGAGGAGGCGGTTGTGGAGGCGCTAGAGGAGGCGGCTGCAGCCCCGGCCGAGGTTGCCGCCGAGGAGCCTCCCAAAGTGGAGGAAAAAACAGAGGAGCCACCAAAGGCCTAAGTGAGGTCCAAAACAAAAGTACTATTAAGTGTTCATACTTGAATTTTCTTTCTTTCTTTCTTTCCTTGGTATGTTATATGGTCATTAAGTGAATTGTTGGCTGTAATTAAGTTTTTTTTATTTATTTCTTTTTCCTTTTTGGAATTTTTATGCATTGTCATTATCTATTTTAGAAACAACAAACACCTTTGGTATGTTGATTTGTTATTCATTGTTTAGTGTTTTGGTTTTGTGTTGTAAAAGTGTTTTGGTTTCAAATTTGTAATGTATAATGTTTGAACAATTAATGAATTCAGATTTCATATTGTGCTACATATTTGTTGGTTTCTATGTGTCCTTTTAGCTTGTATTGATGCATTATATTGAATCATACCAAATAAATCAGGTTTCGGTCTAAACGAAGATTCAGATAATAGAGTGTCATTTATACACAAAAGCTTTTGCATTTGAGTTTGACACTCTTAAGCTTTACCCCAAACCCCTAATCAAAGTTAAAAGAGAACAATACAAAATTCACAAAAAAAAAAAAAAAGCAAATCAAACTGATCAAACATGATCATAAGAAGCTAACATTAATAGCTACAACTCACTCACTGCATCTGGAATGTGTTAGGCTGCTTAGCTTGCGCAAGCATCTGCACAACTTCCCTCATGGTGGGTCTCTCCACACTGTGTTCTTGAACACACAACATCGCGACGAAGAACACTTGCATTGCTTCGACAACCGGAACCTCTTGCAGCCTCTCATCTAGGACATTGACCACCTTTTCTTTGTTACAATTTGTGTGAATCTTTGTCCATTGAACTATATCTAAGCCCTCCTCTCCGAAGTCCCCCACGGGTCTTTTCCCCGTTAAGAGCTCTAACAACACGACCCCGAAGCTGTAGACGTCGCTCTTTTCGTCGACTTTCAATGTGTATGCATATTCTGCACCCCCCAAGGTAGGGGAAAAAAGGAATTAGCATGCCATCCATTGATTGAATTCAAACAAAAAAAAATCACTTGAAAGGGAATATGTTGCTTTTCTTTTGTTCTCTTTATTGGGTCTGAGGCTAAAGCTAAAGGCTTTATGTTGTTGGGGTTCAAAATTCTTAGTCACTAAAGTGGTCCATTTATGGGACCCTTTTGGTTCTTTGTAGCCTATCTTTGTGCAACAACATTTTAATAATCTTGGGTCAAAAAACTGGTAGGGATTGGCCTTCACCAACTTGGGTTCATTGTTTCCAAGATGAAAAAAAATACTTAGTTTTTTTTTCTTGGAGTTAAGATTTGAACTAGGTTGTTTGTGGTTTTGATATTATATAGTTATAAATGAAATAAATGTAAGATTTTAGTTTAATTAGCTTTTAAAATCATAGTTTTTCATCAGCTATTCACCTAAGCTTTTCAGAGCTTATGATTTTTTATTCACAAGTTTCTATCAGCTACTCTAACAGCTACGTTTCTCAAACACCATACTAGCTTATTAACCTATATTTAACACAAATAATCCATCAGCTTCAGCTACCTTTTTACGGTTTTACCAAACATAACCTTTTAGTGCATCTTTAGGAGTGCCAATGCCCTAGCAATACCCTTGTTCAATCAACAAAACAAACTGATAAATCACCCTATGTAAATGCAATAACTTGTGTATAATGATCAACTCTAACTCTAAGAGCGAGTTTGGCAAATCGTTTGGAGTAACGTTTGAGGCTTTCGTTTAGTGTTTTAGTTCGTGAAACAGTGTTTGGTATGATAGCGTTTTAACGTTTTCGAAGGAATTCAAGATGATCAAAAAATGAAAGTATAGCATATGTAAATATATACCTGGAGCAATGTAGCCATAGGAACCAGCGATGGCAGACATACATTCAGACGCGCCATTGTTCGGATTGAGGAACTTTGCAAGGCCGAAATCAGCAACATGTGCTTCAAAGTCGGAATCCAGCAAGATGTTGTTGGACTTAACGTCGCGATGGACTATCAATGGGGAGCAATCATGGTGCAAGTAACACAGCCCTTTGGCAGCTTCAATGGCTATCTTAAGCCTAGTGTCCCACTTAAGATGACCACCTCTCTTGCCATGGAGGATTTCGCCTAAGCTTCCGTTGGGCATGTACTCGTAAACGAGCAGATTCGTCTCCTTGTTGGAGCAGAAAGCAAGCAGCCTCACAATGTTCCTGTGCCTTATGTTCCCCAACGTCTGAATCTCAGCAGAGAAGCCATGATCATGATGGGAAGATCCCAGCTGCTTGTTGTTATTGCTTCCGATTCCGAGTAGCTTCTTGACCGCGACTTGATCTCCACTCGGTGTGATCCCTCTATAGACGATACCGGCACCTCCTTTGCCTATGATGTTGTTGTCATTCAGGCATTCCAAGATGTCTTCGGTTTCGAAGCTTAGCTTTTGGAAGGCCGTGAGCTTCCATGAAGCTCCACCGCTCCTCCATTTCCGAGCCTTGATGAAAGCCATCACTACAAAGATCAAGGAGCACACGAAAAGCGCCAAGGCCAACACAAGCTTGAACTTGCCCGAGAGACGGATCAAGCTCTTGGGATCACGACGATTCCCATTGGTCTCGAGTGCTGATCCTGGTGTTTGGTTGCACGGTTTGAATGATGGTCCACAGAGGAATGGATTGCCCACAAAGGAAGTATAGTTGAAGAGCGAAAACTGCCCGGTTTCAGGTATCATGCCAGAGAAGTTGTTATGGGAAAAGTCAGCTGATGTGAGGCTTTTCATGGAGCCAATCTCCCTTGGAAGGCTATTGCTCAGCTGGTTCGAAGATACGTTGAGGTAGTTGAGCACCCGAATACGAGTGATCTGTGTCGGAATTGGGCCTGAGAGCTGGTTTTGGCTCAAATCTAAAGAGGTTAGCAGAAGACAATTGCCAATCTCAGGTGGGATTGTGCCAGAGAAGTTGTTCCTGCTCAAGTCAAGCTTGACAGCACTCTTCAGCTGGCCTATTTGGGGCGGGATTTCCCCGGTGAAACGGTTTCCGCTCAAGAGTATAATCTTTAGCGACGAGAGGTTCCCGAATGAAGAAGGGAGAGGCCCGGAAAACTGGTTGTTTGAGAGGTTCAGCTGGGTGAAGTTAGAGGCTTGTTTTCTTCCATTGGCCTCATGTATTAGCCCGGTTAAGTAGTTGTTCTGCAGCTCAAGGAGGGAGAGTTGGGGAAGGTAAATGAAGCCAATAGGAAGTGATCCACTAAGATAATTCTGTCCTAGCCGGACCCTTACGAGAGTATCGCAACGACCAAGATCATCCGGAAGGGGACCGAACACAAAGTTGTTCAAAAGGATCAAGATCTTAAGCTTCCTACCGAAACACAAAGATTTCGGAACCAATCCAGTGAGCTTGTTAGTGGAGAGGTCAAGCTCTACTAGCTCGCCGTTTTGGCCAAGCTTTGAAGGGATTGATCCGGTGAAGTTGTTCTTCCAGAGCTGCAAGACTTGCAAGCTTGGCAGGTCTGCCACGAAAGCCGGAACCTCACCATGGAACTTGTTCATGAACAAGTTCAACACTGTGAGGCTCCTTAGTGATGAAAGCTCAGGAGGGATCTCACCTGTGAGGCCATTGTTGGAGATGTCAAGGGACTTCAGCTGTGTGAGGTTGCCTAGACGAGGAGGGATCGTCCCGGTGAGCTGATTGAATTGCAGGAAGAGAGTATCCAGCTGGTTAAGGTTGCCCAACTCAGGTGGTATTGGCCCTTCCAACCCACAGCTTGCAAGGTCTAGAAGGACTAGATTCGACAAATTTCCAAACTCCGCGGGTATACCACCATCAAAGCTGTTGTAGTATCCTAGCCGAAGGCCGGTAAGATTGGTAAGCTTGGCGAGATCAGCTGGGATTGAGCCATTCAAATCATTGCCTGCAAGGGAAAGGTACTTGAGCCCCTCCATGGAGCCATAGCTCTTTGGTATCTCCCCTGAGAAGTAGTTCCCTCCCAAATCCAGATACTCAAGCTTGTGGAGTAGGACTACATCTTCGGGGAGCGACCCTTCGAAGCCATTGTTATAGGCATCAAGGGTTTGAAGCTCCTGCAGCAAGGAGAACTCCCATTCCAAGCTCCCATTGAACCCATTGTTGGATATGTTGAGGAACTGAAGGCCAGGAATTTTGTGAATTTGGGAAGGGAAAGGACAAGAGAAGTTGTTACCGGATACCGAGAGATTGCGAAGGGAAACGAGTCCGGTGATAACCGGAGAAAAGGATCCAGATAGGCCAAGATTGGAGATGTCAATGGAAACTACAAAGTTGCCATGATCATCACATTTCACACCACTCCAAGAGCACAATGACTTGTAATTCGACAGCTCCCATCCGTCTAAAGACGGATGATTCGGTGTCCCAAACCCTCCTTTAAGTGACACCAAGATTGAAGCTTGCCTCCTTAAAGAAGGACCATTCCCAGCTGAAGCAAAACCCAAACAAAAAACAACAAATGCAGTGATGATCAGCACAGCTTGTGGGTGTGGGTGTGGGTGCAGCATCATCTCAGAGCTAGCAACCATAGAAAGGGCTCAAAAATCTTGCAAAAACTCTTTGTGGGTTTTTACACTTTAAGCTGATGAAGATGAAGACCCATGAGAGGCTTTCAAGTGTTTGACTGAGATCAGGTGTGGTTGAAAGGCAAAGTGAAGGAAGCATGTTATAAGACAGGGATCCAAGGCCAAACATTCTTTACTAGCTTCCCTCATTGTACACTGTGTCTGTTGGTATCATATCTCCTTTTGCTTTTTCATAAAGAAAAAGCAAAAGCATTTTAAGTTTTGGACATGAATGAGGGATATGTCATATGTGTGTTGTATACATATATATACATATAGTTTAGAGGTATATATGTTGCTTTTGATGTGCACTTGTATCTATGACCATCAATGTTTTTAAATTGTTCATCTTATTCAGTGTTGAGTTTTCTTTATTCCTTTTTGAAACAAAGAAGAAGAAAAACAACTCTTATAAAAAGAGTAAAAGACAAACTTGATACTCCACCTTGATCCCTTTCTAGTTTCAACCCTCAGATTGAAAGCAAACAACATTGCTGGATAGTGAAAGTACTGGTGAACTCTCTTTTATCTCTTGTGGCCTTTGGTGGTGTAGAAGTTGACTTATTTTTCGCGGTATTATTCGAAATCAGTCATCTTAGTTGCAAAGGAGGTGCAGGTGCCTGAACTAATACTAAATACAGTCTTGAACACAATTATTATAGAGGTCAATTTGGGGTTTTAGTCAAGCTCCATAGCTATATCTTGCTCATATTCATTAAGCTTTATTGGAACATGACAAAACCCTTAGATTACTTTGTTAGTATGGATTTTATTGGACAGATAACATGATACAGCATATCAGAAAAAAAAAAGTTGCTAGGTGCTTTCAAGACTAATTAATCAATCATGTCTTCAATTTGCAGGAAATTTACAAGTTAATTGATTAGGTGGTTGGTGTCTCTCTATCTTTTCTGGATAAACATGTGAAATTCATTAGCTAGAGCTATAACCATCAAAATGGATGTGGTGGTTTTTATTTCATGTTATTATAGCAGTTTGAATCATTTCAAATAGCGCACAAATATTTGGGGTCGAGTTGATTCAGGTTTGAACATATCTAGTGCTTTTGGTGAAAGTGTTTTGATCAAAAGGTTTTCGGATTTTGGGCGAATCCCATCAAGCTTAAAACTGGATTAAGTTCGGTTTTTTTGGATCTTGGTTCGGCCATGGCTCGGGTCATTAGTTTACTTCTAGCTAGCCAAACCCAATGGCCTCTTTAGTTGAGCTTGTCTATAGTCTTCTATAAAGTTTAGCATGTATGTGATTTGTGAACCACTCTTATCAAATTCAACAAAGTAGGATAGATTTGGAGTAGGACCCAACTTTTGTCAGTTTGCTACTCAAAAACATTAAAGTAAACACAAAGCAATCCATTTACATAGGCGCCATCTCCTCTATCAATCTCTCCATCATCCCACCCAAAGTAAAAGCTAAAGTTGGGTGGATTTTAAAGTTGGATTCTTTGATTTCATCACTTTTCCCCTACCCCTCCTGTGTCTATCTTGATGTATCATCTTGATGAAAGCACTGAACCAGTTTTGGTGATAATTAGTTGGGCGTGCACAATGGCCATATCAAAGGCTTTGTTTGGCTTGAGTATGGCATTTTCCCTCCTTGACCCAAATATGTGTTTCATACACAACAATGCATGACTTGTTATGTGCATGTTCATCATCCTTTATTTCTTGTGTGTCTCCTAGCTACCATCTTTAATTCCTGTTGTTCATTCGAATCAATCGGATTGGTAAGATTCAACCCTTGAATGATGAATCACACCAACATAATAGGGCAATGGCTTCTAGCAACAACAAAGATCATATGTCTTGATTTAAGCCTTCACAATCCTTGTTATGTGTGTATTGTTCTTACAACTTTTGTGTTTATTCATAGGGACTAAAATACTAGTCATACAAGGTAGGGAGAAACCCTGCACACTGGCTAAACTTTTGTGTTAAAAGGTGGATCCTGTCCTTACAATCATATCAAATAATAATAATAATGATAAGATGATATAACCAGATAAGACCACCGTAGTACGATCCAGGCCAGTTGCACTTGAGGGGGACGTGTTGAAGGGTAAGATACCCCACATCGGTATAAAAAAAGAGGGGAAAATATAATCCAACACATACTACCCCCACACGGCTTGGTAGTATGAAGCTCTACATAATGGCGCAGTGTATAATATGTGCTGATAAATAACCTATAATCCATAAGGTAACAAGTCCTAAAAGAAGTTTGGATAAGTCCAAAATCAAGCATACATCAAATCTCAAAAAAAAAAACTTCAAAAATAACCAATTAGTCTCTCAATGATTTGTGATGATATGGAGCCCCATGTATTCATGACCACAAGTACAATCCCTTCATTTTGTAAGTTGCAACATCATGAGGAGTTGTATAATTAAGGTCAATCTTGACTTAGAGAAAGTGGGGAAGTGGTAGCCATGATCTCTACTATAATAGTCTAAGGATCAAAGTAAAAACTAAGATCAATTATGTTTGCTCATTGTGTATGTCCCCCTAAAAAAAGTAGGCCTATTTCTCTTGGTCTCCTCTTCTTTATGGGAGCTTTGAGCACTTATGTGTGCAATCATCACAAACCCATCTACCTAGATCCAATTCATTCAATCACTACCATTTCTAAGAGGGGCCTCTATCCAGATCCCAAAGCCAGATTTATGAATTATGATACCCTAAAGCTTAATTCCTCATCAGCAAATGTGTTGCAGATAGAGATCCATCAGTATCATTGTATCAAAGCTATGTTTGGTTGGCCCCTGACCAGTTTATGTCGAAACACCGATAAATTTAGTTAAAGAGTCATATGCTTGAGGATTTATACACTAAAATGTTACATCATATCTTTTTGCATTGGCTGATGCTTTGTTGGTTCAAGCACAGCATCATCACCACCTTCATGTCATTATCACCAACACAACCACTGAATCTAACTCTCGAATTCCTCGCCGAATTTGATATAAGTAAAATGAAAGCAGGCTGTATTTTAAAAAAAAGTGACTTAGGAAGTTTAGTTACCTGACATATTCAGCCCCATGAACCAAGTAAAATTTCGCCCATCTTGAACACAAAAACAACACAAAGGAACAAAAAGGATTAATATCATTTCTTACAAATGGAGGATTCGAACATAGTGAATGAAGGAACCACGAAAAATGGTCGCGTGACCCCTAACTTTGAGCTTAGGGACTTGGTCAAAATTCGCATTTTATCATCAGCATATAAATAACAGCAAAAATCACAGCTTGAAAGACTAAGAATGCCTTAGTTGCAAACTCATGTAGGAGAATCTCCCTTGTGTAAATCGACACCATATATTACTAAGGGCGCCACTCGCACATACCTAGTGTGCACATGGCCTGGTGCACAATGATGGAAGTTTTTAGAACTGCACCATCAAGCAGCTGTTCCATAGGCTAAGCTTGATTCTTGATGAGGAATCGGCAAGCTGGATTATGACTCATAACCAATGGTGTCTAGCTCTCAAGTATTAAGCAAAGATCACACGAAGCTATCGCACAAAGTCGTAGCAGCAAACAAGTGAACAACTAACTGCATACAACACTTGACTTAGACAGGGTTTTAATCTGAAAACACTATATTTTAATGGGCATGGTAAAAGACAAAGCTGCAATGCAAGAACACATTCAACTGATAGGATGCACTAAACAGTTGAAAAAAAAAAATCAAGCAAGAAACAAGGCCCATTCAGAGACCATTTGATGATGTAGTTTTAAACTGGTATAGAGTTTTGCCATTTAGAGATCAATTGATGTGAAAAAAAAAAGCCCAAATGAAATAACTCATCTTTCAACTCCAAACAATCTGACTGGATTTATGGGCTTTGCTAAATTCAAAATGGGCTTTTATTGTATTGGGCCAAAAATTGGGCCAGAGGTCAGAAGTCACAACAACCAAGAGGGCAAAAAAGTCATTGTATGACTAGGACCAGATTACATTCACAGAAAATCAGGATCCAAACAAGGGGCAAAATAGACAAATCAAATGAAACACTAAAAATAAAGAAAATAATAATAATAATCCCCACTCACCCTTCCATATTTTCTTACATCTTCCTCCCCATCTTCCCCTTCCTCCACACTCATCTCTCTCTCCCCTTCATCCATTGCAGACAAAGAAATTTCTCTCCTTTCTCCCCCCACTCCCTCCTGCTTCAAAATCTGCCAATGACTGCACAAAAGTCTCTGATCTTGTATCCAATTTTGATGCCTGAAATTTGACACCCAACAAAAACAAAAAACAAAAACACCCTCATTTTTTTTCTTCTTCCAAGCTCTCCAGGCTTAAATCAGTCTCGAGAATCTTGAGGTTTGGAGGATCAAGATCTTTCATTTGCTGTCTCCTGAAGCTTTCACTGTTATCCAATCCCATCTGGTTCCTGGGTTTTGCCCAAATGTTCAACTAACCGCAGCTTCGTGAGGAAGAGACAACAAGTCTAGAAGAGGCTTCAGGAACAAGAGCTGTTAACTGCTCAATTGCTTCTGTAATCTTCCTGTAAACCAAGGAAAGAAGAGGGATAGAGAGAGGGGATAATAGATCTATTGGGTTTTGGTTTTTTCATCTCACCATGTAATGCCTCACCCTCCTTTTGCTATAGATAGAGTTTTTTCCCCTTGTTTTCTTCTTGATTTGTGCTTGTAATTGGATGTGCTTTTGTGGATATCAATCAATCTGGGATGGGATGAGACTGTCAAGAAGTACTAATTTGGCTTGGATTATGCCTCTTCAACTCTCTCTTCCTCTTTTCTCCTCTTAAAGATCTTTGGTAATGAAAGACCAAAATCATCTGATTTCCCAAATGACTCACTAAATTTAACAATTGTATTTCCTGGATTTTTATCTTCTTACCTGTCACTCTTTTTCTCATACTTCTCATCACCCTACTCAGTTCTGAATTCATGGCAACCCCATTCATCCTCTCTCTTGGGGTTATCTGATCTTCCATTTCCTCTTCTGGTTGTTGAATTTCTATAAGAAATCAAAGGCTCGTTCATCCCCTTTCAGTAAATCATGAAGCTTTTGAGTTTGTTCCTTCCTGTCATGGATTGCCCTTTCTCCTTATCTTCAACTCCATTGAACAAAAATCAAAGGCATAAAAGAAAAAGGAATGAAATTTAAGGGCAAATGCCTACTCGCTCTAATTTTCTATGAATTCAAAGGCTCAGATCTTTATCTGTTTCACAAGGAGAATGCAGATCTGCCAAATAACCCAAACTCCCCATCCCCAATTTGTTTTCAGCAATTTTTTTATGTTGTTTCTGATTCCAATTGTTCATCTTTTGAGCAGGTACCCGTCTGTAAACACCACACCTGACGGTCTCCAACCGCCTCCAATCGCCTCATCAGCTGTCAAAAGCTCCACAACCAACCACCATGGAAGCACGTCAGAGAGCATCAACAATGGCAGAAGCACAGCCCTTTTGGTGAGCGGAGGTGACCCAAAGCCTTCATCTTCGTCCTCCCCACCTAAATCCCAAGACTTTCCCAGCGTAAGTAATGGAAATTCAGCTCCCACACAAACACCACCGCCGCCGCCGCCGAAACCCCATCAAACCCACGAGGGCCGAAACGGAGAAAACCCTAATCACAGCGGCAGCAGCGGCGGAGGCGGTGGTAGTGGAGATGTGTTTCTCCAGTGGGGTCAGAAGAAGCGGTCCAAGAGAACGGTCGGTGACAAGTTCTCCGGCGGCCGTACAATGCCGCCGCCGCCCCCTCCTCCCGGCGTTGGGGCCAGATGTGGAGGAAACAAGGTCAGAACTAACAGCAATGGCTTCTCCTCAAAAGATGCCTCCTCCAGTCTCAGAAACAGGTACCCAATTTTGATCAGATCCCCCACCTTTTCCTTCATCAAACCCTAAATTGTTTTCCCCCCATTGATTTCAGTTCACCCTTTGGGGTCCTCTAAAGTTTGACAATTTCAAACCTTTCACCAGTTTCTCAAAAAATTTCATTTCTTTGCACAGAAATTTCCTTTCCTTTGTTTTGTTCAATTTCCCCCCTCTCTCTATGTTGAATTCTTTTTTACATCATTTTAGCCTCTTTTTACGTCATCCGGTGGGTATAAAATCCTATAAAAATGTAATTACTAATATTCGATCTTTTAGTTATATATCCTGTATGGTCAAACATGTATTTTTAGAAGTATAAAAACTATATAAAATATTAAAATTTTAATAATATCGTACTTATTAATAGTTTATAAAAAAAATTAATATTTTATACGTAGTATTATTTTTATCACCTTAAAATACATACTAAATATTAAATAGTAAAAAGTCACTTATTTGAAAAATAAAAATAATTAAAAATCTTAACTGCATTTTTAGAAAAGTCCAGTGGAGATTTACTTTTATCAACATAAGGGTAATTTTTGTTTGATTATTTGGGTTTATCAACAAAGGGTAATTTTTGTTTGATTATTTGGGTTCAAAAGGTAATTTATTTGATGTTTAATTTTTGAAATGTTGTTATCATCTAAATAAGGTGAGGTGGGTGCTTTTTGTACTCTGGTTTTAGGTTGGTTGGTTGGTTTGTTTTGGATCTTGTGTGTGATTTCATTTGTTTTCCCATGGAACCCTCCCTTTTGCTACAGTAATTTACCCTTATACCCTTTCAAGAAATATAGTACAGGAATAAACATTAATATGATGATATATGGGTATCCAAATATTCATGTTTATTCTCCCTTCCACTAGTCCCAATTTCTCCCCTTTTCAAATCTTAGGTCTTCTTCAAAATTAGGGTTTTTTTTTTTCCCTTCTTCTAGGTTGCTGGGTTTTCTGAATTCACCAAATTTAATCAGTTGGCTCAAGCAGATTCAGCCCCAATTTCTGCTTATATTCAATAAGGGTAAAACAAGATTTTAATTTCTTCCCTTTCTACCCCTCTTGTGTGTGTCCCATTAAAACCCCAAATTTTATTTTATTTTTTTAAAAAGGGTTTGTATTAAATTCTTTGTCCCTTTCCTCTCCCTAACATCAACATATTTGATACACCCAAAAAAAAAAAAAAATCCCCCTTAAATCTTTCTTCCTCAAAGCTTTTACTAAATCTCTGTGTGTGTTTTTTGTGCTGAAAAAAAATGATCAGGAGCTCGGAGGACACTAGGATGGGCGGCGGTGGAGGCAGCGGCAGCGGCGGAGTATCTCCGCCGTCGAGGAATCAAGACGGCGCCAGCCGTCCGATCTCATCGAGATCTACGGTTGGGAAGAGATCAGAGAAGACTGACACCAAGAAGCCCCATCCAACCTCCTTTGGTGGGTCGGTCAAGAAAGACAAGGCTGCTGACCCAATAACTCACCAATCGGACCACCACCTGACGTCGCCGGCGAGGGGCGGCGCCGCGGCGGCGGAGGCGGAGAAGGGCGGCGGGGAGGTGGTTGAGTGGCCTAGGATTTACATAGCATTGTCTAGGAAGGAAAAGGAGGATGATTTCTTCTCCATGAAAGGCACCAAATTGCCCCATCGACCCAAGAAAAGGGCCAAAGCCATTGATAGAACTTTGCAGGTACCTAATTTCATCCAAAATTAAATTAAATTAAATTATTATTTTTATTCTATTTTTGTGGGTTTGTTTTAATTTATTTGATATATATTTGAAATTGAAATTGAAATTGTGTGTGTTGGTTCCACTTTGCAGTATTGCTTTCCAGGGATGTGGCTTTCAGACCTTTCAAGGGCAAGATATGAAGTCAGAGAGAGAAAGAGTGTCAAGAAGGTAAATATTTTTTTGTTTGTTATTTTTTGGGGTATTAATTTCTTTTGGATCAAATTTTTGGGGCAATATGCAAAAATTTTAAATATGGATAAAAATGATAACCATTTGACTAAATAAATTGTCAAGGGTAAGGTATAGTGTACAATTAATTTTGTTTTGAGTGATTTAAAAGGAAAAAAAAATTATGCAAATAATTAATACCTACTCCTACTACCATATAAACTTAATTAATTTAATTCAGGGACTAATTATTTTTTTGTCAATTGTGTGTTTTATGGGTGTGGGCCGTCCACCCGTCGAGGGATGAGGGGAATAAATCGGGTGTGGGGTGGGGTCCACAATGGGGTAGACGTTTCTTGTAGGGAGGTCTTTTTTTTGCACTTTGTTTTTTGTTTTTTTGGTGGTTTTTTTTAAATAAAAAAAACTGTGGGGCCCTTTTTCGATCCAATGGATGATGGTTTGATTTCCATCAACGGCTGAGATGTTTTTCTCCCTTTCTTTGATTTGATCTCATCCCGTTTTCAAAACGCCCTTCAAATATTTTATTATTATTTCTCCCTTTTTCACGCGCAAATATAACTATATAAGTATTCAAAAAATATAAAGTTTTTCAACTTGCAAAATTTGAGCTCTTTTGTGTGTTTGTAATTTGCTTTTAAGTTTCAACTTCTATGTATGATATCTTAACTCGCATCGCATACACTGATACACAAATGTTAAACGACGATATTTTTGGATTGGAATTGAAGCAAACCTTAACCATGTTGGGGTGGTTGAGCCGAAAATGATCTCAGGGTAGTACCCGATGGTTCTCGGTTCGATTCTCAGACAGGGTCGCTCTATATTTACTAAAATCAAGGAATTGAAGCAAACCGTCGTTTTTTTTGTTGTTGTTTCTTAGCAGCCGAGAAGAAGGGGGCTGAAAGGGTTGGACAGCATGGAAAGTGAGTCGGAATGAGTCGATGTCCTGTGTGCTGATGATGATGGCTGAGAAGCGGTGTTTCCATTTTACGAAACACGAATGCTTCTTCCAAGTCGTCTTTTTCCTGCCTGGGGAAAACGCCGGGGGATTCGACAGTGCTAGTCTTCTTCTTCTTCTTCATCATCACAACTTCACTGCTTCTTCTGTTTGGAGAGAGAGAGCACAGGGGAAAGAGAGCAGAGGCTTTTCTGTGTAATGTTTCATCAGAATTGCTTTTGTTTAGTAAAAAACTATCACTTCTTTTCTCCTTTGTTAATAGTTTGGCTTTGCTAATTTACTTATCCTTCCTATTTTGAACTCCTTATTTTTAGTTGCCATTTTTATTGAACATGGTATGAATGACTTTATATCTCAACCCAAAACTTGAACACATAGGCAAAACTTCAAAAGTAAGAGAGTTGGAAAGGATCCAAATGTGACACGCCCTAAACCGAAAACTTCAAAAGTAAGAGAGTTGGAAGCAGATCCTAAATTTGAATTCGAGTTTAAAAATGTGTTCATATTTGACTCGTTTTGAAAATGAATGAGTTCGAGTTGAGCTTTTTTTGAATATTAAACATTCCTATTTGCTCAAAATATAGTAACTTTAAAAGAAATTTGACAAAATTTGAGTCATTCGAACTTAAATCGAAAGAGTTTCTTTATAAATGAGGTGACGCACTCCCCTTATTCGAGTTGAAATTTGGACCGAGTTTGAAAATGTAATTGGCTCATATAACACCCCTATCTATCTATCTATATATCCATATATAACTATTATAAGAGAAGTTTAATATATTTGTATATACTACTTTAATTGTTTTTTCAACCAATGAGTTTAATTCAAAACATTTAATTATTTGAACTTTTACTATTATTTTATAATATTAATTTAACAAATTATTAAGATTTTATTTATAAAAAAACCACGGGTATCATTCACTTGGAAACCAATCCAAATCAACCAAATCTCAATAAGATCCATATCCGTTATGGTTGAAACTCAAAATTAAAATATGTCATAGTAAAATTTTAAATGCAAATGTTTGAATATTTGAAACCCAAAATAATTGAAAGGAGCATGAACTCAATTCGACAAAGCTTGACCCAACCTAATGATCTGACCCACCTCCCGAGTCCAACCCAATCCACAGCATATCTACAGTGCAATCCGGTGAGCCGCACATTGACTGAACAGAGGGGTGGCTCCACACCAGGCCACAATGTCCATATCTGTGGATGGGCAAGAGCTAGGCAACTTGTCTGATCCAATCAACCCGAAAAATGGCTGTATTTCATTTTCATTTCGAGAAGTAGAGAATCACCAGAACACAGTGACCTGGAATGAACATCCAGAGGTATTCGCTCTTTAAAGTATCCAAGAAGTTTGAAGACACAATGAAACTACAGTCAGATGTGCATATTCTAGGCGGCACATTTAATAAGCACATGCCCGAGATTACAAAGTCTACATAGTGCTAGGTATCTTTCGGAGGTGCACAGATTAAGTTAACTTTGTCATCTGAGGCATGGCTCCCAGAATAACGCCTTTCTTCCATAAGCAGCGATTGCAAGTCACTGCCATTTGCCAAGCTGTTGAACTCGACTGCCTTTGATGGCATGGTAGGGTACCGCCTTTGGCAGAAGGTCATTAGCCTTTTGATTGATTGTAGATACTTACGAGTTGTCTCATCATTCATGATGTGTGCAACACTGTTTGTGTAGATCTTCTCACGTGCAGAACGCTCGTGGATACCAACCATAGTGACACCAATGGGCCAAGGGGCGTTCCCGATTGCCAACTTGATGTAGTGATCCATTGCAGCCAGATAGTCTCGCTCGATGCAATAGTTCACCATTATCATCAATGCCTTCTTTATGTCATCTGGAAGAACCTGCCAAAAAGAGCTCATGTGGTTTAATGGCTTCAATCAAGGACTGGAATTCATGAACTCCTATATTACAACATTCTAACTAATAAATATGGTACAATGATCTCTAAAGAATCAGCTAATACATACAAGGAGTTATATAATGCAGAACCAAAACATGGGTCCATTTTATTCAATAAGATTATGGAGCTACATATGCCCGTGAATTATGACACAGAAATCTGGAAGATTAGCAGGCAATTCAAAATGAATATCTGCAACTTGGAAAAGGAAAAAAAAACTCTATTAAGGAGCCTGATCAGATGAAAACTATTTGTTTAGTGTAAGGTGATTACTTCTTGGTTGGTTTATGGTGATGTGAAGGCCAAGTCAATTAATTATATGTTTGATAGGTTCAATGGAAGACATTATCTAATGGGCTGCTCACTGTAAAGACACGATTAAGGAGCACCTTCATATGATGTTGCATTGCTGCACTATGAGCATTGACTCCATTGAGCAAGGACCGGACAAGCCCAATAGGCACTAGTAGTACAGCAATCATAACTCAAAAACCAATCAATTTCATCAACATATTTAGATGTTTGGGGACAAGAGTATAAAAGTGGGATACAATGGCTAAAAAGCACCTAAGGGGAAAAGAATATGAGCAACATGTACAAAGCCCACACACAAGGGCAATTTCCACATCAGCTGAAGAGACAAGATTCAAAAAAATCGAGAAGAACAGATGCTTTTCCTTTTTCAAGGACTACTGATACTTAAGGCAAAATGCATATGGGCATTGCAAGTTAATCTGTGTTAGAAACCAAAAGATACACAACTTCTCTACATCCTACAATTCTATCTCATAAATGCAAGCAATACCATTTCAAGTCATTGACATAGAGTTGAGAAAATCAGGTATAGTGAAATCAAACGTTAACTGGAATTACAGCTATGTCAAGTTACTCCTCTTAAAAACTCCCCCTTTTGTGAACAAATATACTAGCCAAGAACAAAGCTATAGCCAGCTGATGAAGTTAGAAAATGCAAGCAAAGTTGTATGATAACAGCTCACAACTAAAATTCAAGAGCTAATACATATTTCAACTCCTGAAGAAAATGAGAACAGATCAAATCCAAACAAAAATATGAATCGAAAGTGAAGGAATCACTCACCTTTTTCCTGCAAAACTTGAAGAGAGGAGTAAGGTATCGAGCACACTGTTTACAAGTAGCAACCATCTGCTTCCCCTTGGCAGTCCTCCTCTCAGCATCCTCCATGGCATGCAATTCCTGGTTCCATTCATTCAACAGCTTCTTGAAGAAGACCAAAATCTTATCCTCATCACACAGCTCGTCGAAATTCGCCTTCATCCTCTTCAAATCCTTATCGGCATCAACCCCGTCCGATCCCCCATCCCCGCTCATATCGTCATCACCGCCATTACCACCTTCACCGTCCTCCAAATCCTCGCTCTTCCTCTTCCTCTCGCCCATCATCCCACTCTTTTGCCTCTTCTTCAGCTCGACAATATCTCGCAAGAAATCGTTCGTCTGGCCGTCCGTCATGTCGTTATCGACCTCAAACATCCCGGCCTTGAGAACAAACTTGAGCCGCTCGAGGCGAGCATCGTCGTCTTCTCCGAAGAGAGTAACCGGCTGCTTGAGCAACCGGAGGCGGCGGATGACCTCCGGCCTGGGGAGATCGAGATCGTCGATCTTCTTCTCGTCGGCGCCAATAGTTAGGGTTTTGGCGGACAATTCAGTTTTGGATTTGGAGGAGAGGGAATTGAGGGAGGAGGAGGAAGCAGCGGTGGAGGAGGAGGTGGCTGCGGCGGAGTCGGAGTGGCGGTTTTGCTTGGATTGGAGTTCTTGTTTCTCTTCTTCGCGAAGCTTCTGGAGGCGCTTCTGTTCGATCTCGACACGCTTGAAGATCTTCCGGCCGCCGGTCTGCTCGTTGAGAGCCTTGCGCTTCTTCTCGAGCTCTTGTCTGAGGAGATCCATGGAGGAGGATGCAGATTTGGGGATTTAGGGTTACAGATTTAGGGTGGCCGGTGAGGAAACCGCCGTTGGCAAATATAAAGGATTGGCCAACTGGGACAGTCAGTGTTAACGGCCGCTGCGTTCTTTACATAGACCGCACGAAGTCACGAACTTATATGTAAAGTAAAGTTTATTGGCATGATAAGTCCGTCACTCCGTCTATTGTTAAAACGAAGTTTATATAATTACATTGGAGTCTTTTTTAATCTTTTACAAAATAATTATAGATTGATCGGAGACAAAACAAAAATTACTTTTAATCTTAAATTTTTAGAGTCTGCTCCCCTGAACTTGTACGTTCTTCTTGAATATTCAACACAAATATTTATCTTCAACTTCATCTTAAAATCTTGTGACTTTTAGAGCATTTTTTGACAAAATCTACACCGATCTAGAACTAGAAAAAATATATTATCCCATATAATATAAAATCTCATTGATTTCGAGTGATTCGACTTAGAAATTGGGAGTTTTGAATGTTGGCCAAAATTTTAAAAATCTAGCATATGCTCTTGATTTTGTGTTGTTTTGTTAGGGTTTGTTGGTGTTTTGGGGGAATTATAGGCCGAAACATACTCACCAACCTGAGCCGAGGAAAGCATTTGAACTCGGTGATTATAGCCAAGCATATAGAATAGACTCGGCAACTAGGTCGAGCTATGCATAGGTAGTTGTTGGCCTTTTGACTTTCGAAATTGGAAAATTTAAAGGCTCGTAGAAATTGGTCGAGGTTATGCAATAGACTCGTAGAAATTGGCTAAGGTTATGCAATAAACTCATAAAAATTTGTCGAGTTTACAGTGTTTGCTTGTCAAACCTTTCCGATATTACACTCAAGACTCGAAGAACTTTGCCAAGCTAGTCCTCACATCGAAAACCAAAAAAAAAATATTGGAACCCACCAAACTCAGTGTAAAAAACCCAAAAACAAATCCAAAATAATATTTTTCATTACTTTCAAAGAGATTGACGAAAATTTTGAGACTGTGGTATTTTATTTTATTTTATCATCTCTCGGGTAAATCCGCAATTATTTTTGTCAAAAAGGAAAAGGACCCAAGCGTCATTATATAAACTTCGTCTTGCTAATAGACGAAACTCATCTTATCGTTAGACTTCCCTTATCTATATATCTTTTTGTCTATATCTACGATAAAACAAAACACTTTAATTTGTGTACGTATCAATATTTTTTTTATACAAGGTAAGATTTTAGAATGTGTTAGACTCTAGACCTAGACTCTTCTGACCCATCAACCAATAACATCTATTCGGGTACGTGCCAATCTCTCTTTATACTATTCTTTTCATCAATCGTATTTTTATTTTTATTTTTTCTTCTTTCCTTTATATCTTTAAATCAATCAATTTTTTATATATTTATTTTTAACATATTTAATAAATATTAGACTTAATTCAAAATATTGAATTCAATCTAATGCCTACTATTAATCTATATGTAAATCTTTAGATATATATATATATTATTATTATTATTAAAATAGAAGAGTTTTAGCCTACATGTTATTCGTACTTTTTATTTTAATTAGACCTTTAAACCAAACAAATTATAATAACCAAATTAATTTTAGGCTTTTCAATCAATCCAATTATAATATTTTTTTTAAAAAAAAAATCTATCAATATAAAATTTAAGTAGGAATAAATTTTTATGGGGATTTATCACCACAATAGTTGTTGTCTTTTTAACTAATCAAGTAAGAATAATTTTGATGAGGTGTAATAACTAAACTAATTGTAGGACTTTCGACCAATTAAATTGTAATAGTTTTTTTACAAAAAATTAATATATTCTATATTTTCTGATCAATTGGTTCATTTCAAAACACTAAATAAATTTATAATCCATATCTATATCCATATTCATATCTACATATCTAATATAAATATCTTAATCTATTATATTAAGCGAGAAGCATTTTGTTATATGTGTTATTCTCTCCTTAATCTGTCAAATTTTTATCAAAAGCATCTTCTTTTAGAATTTTTTTTCAAAATATTCACTCAAAAATAATTATTTATAATAATATTCACCAACTCAAAGTATTTACAAAAATATTCATTTTTGTCAGGCTTTACAGAGAAACGAGGTCTGAGACCGCATTTCATTTACAAACACTAAAATTTTAAAATGGAAGAGGGTTAAAAAAAAATAAACGAAAGAAACGCGGTATGAAATCACGTTTTATAATAAATTTGGGGTAAAACGCGATTTCAAACCCGATTATATAAATTTGTATTTTAAATTAAAAAAAAAAGTACAAGCGCGGGCTGAACCCGCGCTTCACTATGTCGATCATCCCCTACCTTCAATTGCTCCCACCTCCCACCATGGCAACTCAGCTCCCACCTCCCGCCTGAGCCACCGCCAGCCTCCTCGCACCATGGCACCTAACCTCCTGGCTCCCGGCTCCTCAGCTCCCATATTGGCCCCTCACCGGTGCAGCCCATCGCAGGCCGGAGTCGTCTCATTGCCGCCGAAATGGAGAAGCGGTAGTGGACGAGGAGGAAGTACGAGAGTGACGCCGGTGCACCGAGGAGGCAGCGAGACTGTGCACCGAGAAGGAGCCCGACCATGGTGGGATGTGGGGGCAGGTGCAGCGAGGAGCCACGGTGCATTGAGGAGGAGGCCGGCGAGGGTGGGAGGTGGGAGCAGGTGCAGCGAGGAGGCCGGAGGCACGACGGAGGAGGTCGGCCATGGTGCGAGGAGTTGGGAGCCGGGATGCCATGGCAGCCATGGTGGGAGGATGTGGGAGGTGACAACATAAGGGCAGTTTCAGCTCGCGCTTCTGTTTTTTTTTTTAAATTTAAAATACACATTTTTATAAACGCGGTCTGAAATCGCGTTTTACCCTAAATTTATTATAAAACGCGATTTCATACCACGTTTCTTTTGTTTATTTTTTTCCAACCCTCTTCCATTTCAGAATTTCATTGTTTGTGAATGAAACGCGGTCTAAGATCGCGTTCTCTGTAAAACCTGACAAAAATGAATATTTTTATAAATATTTTGAGTTGGTGAATATTATTGTAAATACTTATTTTTGAGTGAATATTTTGAAAAAAATTCCTTCTTTTAAGTATTTTAAATAAAGTTACTATGATTTTGTTTCTTTATTTAGTAACGAATGAGATTAATCTAAAATACTTATATGATAAAACTTTCTAAAATACTTATATGATAAAGATTTTTACAATTTTTTACTTTATCTATCAATTGTACCTTTTATATTTTTCTATTAAAGTTTTTAAATATTTTATTAAATTTTATCATATTTATATATTTTCTATATTATTAAAGTTCTATTTAGTTAAAAAAAAACGTGTCATGATGCGGGGACTGTACTTGTATATTTTCAAAGCAAAACACTATTGTCTACGTATTAGTCTCTCTTTTATCCTCTCTTTTCTATCAATCATATTTTTTTTCTTTTATTATTTTTCTTCTTCTTTCCTTTATATCTTTAAATCCATCATTTTTTCTAAACAGATCACTTTTTGACAAAATAAGACCCGACCTGAGAACCATAGCAGCATATACAACATAATAAATTTATAAATGGACCAAGGCTAAATCGTTGGATGATGACATAACACCAATAGAAAGTAGCAGCAAACATAAAAAAAAACCAAAAAAAAAGGCCTAAGACTAAATGATCAAAACCACCACAAAGGTACCACAAGCTCAACTTTGATGGAGCTCTATCAACCACTAACAAAGGTAGTTTTGGTTTCATAATCCTAGACCATATGGGAATCCCAATCAGTTTCGGGACAGGTGCTTTGCCCCTGAATTTAGTCATTGGAGCTGAAAGTTATATGCTTTGAAAAGGCATCCAATCTACATCAGAACGCACCTTCACCATCTCTTTATTAAAGGGGACAATCTCACTATTATAAATTGTCTCAAAGGTTTATGGTCCTCTTATGGGGAAATTAAAATGCTCATTTCTAACATATATATTGACTTGTTTTGCTATTGTCAGATTTTCCACATCTACAGGGAAGCCAATTGAGCTGCTGATCGTCTTTCGCACCTCAATCTTGTGTTTTCGGGTCCGTCTATCCCTGTTGATTGTGAGCTTTCTCATCTCATCCATCTGAATGCTCTTGGCCAGCAGAGGCCTCCCATCTCAGCCAAATTTTTTTCGTTTCAACAAAAAAAAATCATTTTTTAAGGTTGTCTTAAAAATTGGGATGGAACTTGTATTTGAGTGTTTTCATATAGGAAAACACGGAAATATTTGTTATTTGTTATCTAATGATTCTTAAAATTGACAATGTTTTCTCCACAGATTGGATCCTCATCAGTGCGGTCTAGTGACCTTACTTGAGAGCACATATTCTGCTAATAAGGTTACTTAGGACGTGTTTTCTTACACGGGGTTTTTTAAGGGGTGGAGATTAATTTTAAGGGGTGGAGAGGATGGAGATATATTTTACGGGGTGGAAAGGATGGAGATTAATTTCGTAAAGTATCTCGTATGGTGTTTGGTTGATTGGGGTTTATGCAAGGTGGAAATAATGTAAATTACCCATATTACCCTCGACCTAATTATAACCTCCCCTCCTCACGGGCTTACCAACGATAGCAGCACGTCGGAGCCTCTGCTACAACCTCAACCCTTAGGCAGATCGACCCTCCAACAACACCTAGATCTGGAGCCTCTGCTACACCGTCGGTGACGCCAATCGGAGGGGAGCTCACCTTGTTGGGCGCAGGGCATCAGTGGACCGACACCAACACAGTTTCGAGAGGGGAGAACGACATACCATGTCGCCACTCGTCGGAGTGTCGGAGGCCTGGGCAATAGGGTCGCCGGTTGTTCTCTTCGCAATTGCTCCTCTCTTCTCGTTGTGGAACGTGGTGGCTGCTACTCTGCTAGGGTTGAGGACTTAGGGGAAATTTGAGGATCTCACCCGAGGCACCCCGTCCACCTACCCCCCAAGGTGGGAAAAATCGTCCACCTCCACCCCCTTCCACCCCTGTTTCGCCGCCCACCTCCACCCCCTTCCACCCCTGTTTCGCCGCCCACCTCCACCCCCACCCTCTCCATCCCATCCACCTCTTAAATGAACGCAGGAAAACACACCCTTAATTGACCATCACTTTTACAATTGGCCTATTGATCAAGCGTCCTTTTAACAATGAAATGCATGTGTTATCACTGCAAGTTGCTCGACTCCTTTATACAAACAATGACACTGACATCCTGGCACTTGGCTGCAGTGGTGTACAACAATTATGGAAACGGTCTAGAAATGAACAACACCCCAATGGAAAGGTAATCCTTATAAGGGTACTAGGTTTCAATTAACTCAGCTTCTTTTACTAAGTTTCCATATTGTGTTTGTGTTAGGGTTTAGTCAATCTTTTATTTCAATTCAATTCTTTTACTAAACCTTAAGTTGCATTTCCATTATTTGGAATGATTCCATGACTTAAATTGATATTTACAACATGTTAAGTACAACTCACTACCTCCTTATAATTCCATATTTCCATACCAAGCACAACAATAAGATTTTTGCACGAGTTCCCGTAACCATATTGTTAGAAATTTCTAAATAATTGTCCAAGCATTGCTTAATAATGGTAGTAAAACATAAACAACTGAAAAGAAAAATTGTAAAGAATTATGTCAAGACTTTTGAATTCAGAAACCATCTCAATGGAATGAATATTTATAGCATCTATACTATATATGTTTGTAGCTTCCGGTGTCTATACTTTGTCTTTGCTTCTTTTTTTTTTTACCCAATCAATTTTCTCTTCACATGGCAATCCCTTATTCAAAATACAAAGTTTATGTTCTTATACATTATTTAGGTCTCCGAAAATTATATAGGTGTTGTTGATTTGTTATCTATTTTCGTTGGGAAAATAATTTGGAAAAATATCACATTCGGGAATAATTTTTTTTTTCACATTTATTTACCTCCACTCCCACTCCCCCACTCAAACTTAAACAAACACTCAATTTTTCTTAAACATGTTTTATAGTTTACCACTTTAGTAGGTAGTTTTTTTTTTTAACTTCTATTTCCACTTTCTCCTCATATATATAAGTGGCTTGTAGCTTCCACGTTCTCTCTTTGGTGGGAAGTTTTTAGCTATCTTGTGCCAAATTGCAACATACCTTGTAATGTATATTCGTCTTCTTCATCTTCCACCTTGCCTTTCTCTATGCATCAATACCCAATCAATTCACTAACATTCCTTTTGCTCGGTCTGCAGTGTAACCCCCCCCCCCCCACCCCCACTAACATATCAACTGCCAGGTTAGCTTATTCTTCATCTTTCCATATTATGGTTTGTTATGGGTTTGTCATGTGCCCATTTGATTTGCCCATCTTATAGTTATGCTGATTTGAGATAGTGTTCTGTTGATGTGGGTTATGGAATTCATTAGATCTTTTGTTTTCTATCTTTTAATTTTTAGTTTTTGTTATTAGTTTCTCCTGTTAATGCTCATGATTGTTGAACATATAATTGGTTTTTGTGTTATCTACTTTAATTAATACTTATAATATAAAGAGACTAACAATCTGGAGAAAAGCCGATTTCATCAATGTTGATGTCATATAACGCACCCACATCCGACAAGTTATCAATTAACAGCATGATCGACATGGTCAAACCTAGTGGACAACATAAGTGTCGGCATATATTATAATTTAGGGCACTAAATCGCGTTGGATGTCAGACCTTGCAATATGAATACACTCATTGATATAATCATAGATGTAATCTATTGCATTAGGGCTAAGATAAGCATTCATAAAAGACATAACAATGAAACCTATAAAAAATTTCATCGGTTGTGACACATGCAATTGACTTAAGTTTATAAACTATATAAACTTATTTTTTCCCATTATTTCTATAACCTAGGGAATTAGTTCTGGATTATGTTCCTATATATACCTCAACCTGCTTCAATCGAAGCTGTGAATTCGCTCAATATGAGACTTAGTTGCGGATTAGGTTTATCAGTACTCCATATGGTGAGGAAAGGGTGTGCTTGATTTTTGATAGTCTTTGCTCCGGAGAAGAATCGAGTGACCATAATCAAGCTAAAATTTACACCATTGAATTTTTGAACAACCTTAGATGTTCGGGTCCACCTAATCACATTTTGAAGCTCAAAGTAGGTGTCCCCATCATCTTGGTTCACAATATTGATCAATCGGCATGGTTATGTATTGGAACAAGACTGATCACCACTCTCTTAGGCTCAAGAATTGTCGAAGGTCAAGTCATATCGGGAAGTAGTTTGGGAGAAAAGGTCCTTATTCCTCGTATGCTTATGACTTCTTCAGATCCAATTATGCTTGTACAGTTTGAAAGAATGCAATTTCCTTTATTGGTGTGTTATGGTATGACCATCAACAAAAGTCAAGGGCAATCGGTGACGATTATAGGTTGGTTTATATTTGCCTCCGTCGATGTTCAGTCATTGCCAGTTATATGTTGTGGTATCTCGTGTTACATCTAGGAGAGGTTTAAAGATTCAAATATGTGATGAATATTCTAACGTTTTAACCTCCAATGCTAATGTAGTGTATAAAGAAATTTTTCACAATGTATAGTTGTAGAAACTCACATTGAGGACGTACATATACTACTTTTATGGTTCAGTTGATTATTACTTTCATGCGTTGTGGTTGTGGTTGTGGTTGTGTTATTACATTTTATCAAATCATGTTAAAGTCGATTATGTGTCACTCCTTTTGGTATCATGTTAATAAAAAATAAGGTTCAACCGAGTGTCAATCTGGTTATACAAGATCGTTTTTAACCTTTACCTTTTCCTTCTTTATCCCTTTTTATAAAGACCAAAACATCCTGCTCCTTTTATTTCTTTTAACCTTTAATTCATCAAGTTGTGTCATAATTTAAGCCTATTTTGGTTTTAAATATTTTGATTTTTTCTTAAATCTATAGTATGATAATCTTTTTCTTTGTTTTTATTAGTGTTGTCGTCTAGAAGTTTATCACATTTTAAAAACTTCGTTCGTTTGCAATTGGTATGTGTTTAGTGTTTTGGATTTGGTTTTCATTCCATTTATGAATTTCATTATATTTCCTTACTTATAGATGGCAATTGACTTTAGTTATTTACTGCAAATTTTTTTATTACTTCATATGAACAAGAAAGTTTGTTAAGTAGCTAGAGGTTTGATGGTAAGTTTGTCGGCCACCCTTTAATGGCTTAACTTATTTATATTGTGTCAAAGGACTGCATTTGAACACCTTTCATATAGTGCTCAATGACTCTACCAAGTATATCAAAGACTTACAATATAGAAAATAACATACTCAAGTTCTCTCATGTATGTAGCTTCCTAGCTCTCAAGAAGACGATACGCGACGAGGAACTAGGCAAAATCATGTGAATGTCTATACTTCGGCTTTTGGTTTTACATTGTGAGATCTGTTTATGCTTTTATGGTTTAATGTCTATGCTTTTTCTGTTTCAATTTACAGGGCAATCGAGTGATATCTGTTTCATGTTGGTTGCTGCTTTGGTATAATAATTTGTTGTTATATAGGGTGGCCTCTGTTCTTATGCAAGTTTGTTGCCAATTTTGCCTTGGATATATTATGTAGTGATACAGGGTGATCTTGTTGCTGATTAAGATGACCCTAGAATTATTATTTATACTTGACACATGTAGAAGCAAATAAAAGCAAATGTATTGAGATGTGATATTAATTAGGATAAAAAGTAGATACAAAAAATAGGGTGTCACAACGCCTGTCTTAACCAACAACCTCCCCAAGAGTCGAAAACACATTTTCATCTACTGATGGTAAATGATATAAATTGAAGGAAAATTAAAGGAAGTAAGAATGTTTCTTAGATGAGTACTATGTTTTTATACATCATTTAAAACATATTGATTAATATGATAACATCAAAAAAAAAAGAACAGTGTGCGTAGACTAATTTTAAAAATCTCGTGCGAGGCGCACGGGCTTTAGGCTAGTTTATACTCCCTCCGTTAAAAAATATACTCCCTCGGTCTCAATACAACTATCTATATTTAAAAAATTAGGGTAGTTTGTTAAGCATGCATTATATATACTCCGTATTGTTTTAAATCTAACAATTAGGGTAGTTTGTTATCTATTGAAGAAAAAAGTGTGCATGTGTTAATGATTTTTATTTGAGCATTGAATAGATTGTGGGATGAAGATCAATTAATTTTTTTTATTAAGATAAAAAAGAATTTTGTGATCATTTTTAGTAGCTTTTTTACAAAAAAAAAATTAGAAAAAATTTGGTGAGATGTCCATTTGGAAGGTTAAATTAGGTAAATGTCCATTTTTATTTTGTAATTAAGTAAGTATCCATAATATTTTCATAATACCTAAAACACCCCTCTTCTAATTAAAGGTTTCCTTATCTCCTTTTGTTAGTGCTGAGCCGCTATTCCTCCTCAGCCTCAAAGGCTCAAACCCTCCTCTTTCTTTCAACTAAAGCGCTCAACTCTTCTTCAAGCTCACAACCCCCTTCTCCCATGGATTCGACTCCCTCTGTTCATCATCACCCCTCCTTGTTCATCCTCCCCTTCAAGCACTCTCATCTGCCTCCCTAAGCCTCACAACCATGGTGATGTCGTCCTCGATCCGGAGACAGCGACGCCACGCCGAGAGTCGAATCGACCTCCCTCTCCTCACCTATCCGCCGCTCCTCGCCACCAGGACCCGGCCCGAACCTTCGTCGAAACACCTTCATCAACCCTACATCTTTTAGATCTTGGCATATCACTACCTATAACCACAAGCAATCAATTGTAGTTTCTTTTTTATTCACAATTCTTTGTCTAGGAGTTTAGCTCCATTGATAAATTTTGAGATATATAGCAGTAACTCTAAGAGTATGGAATAGCTTGTTTTCAATTTCTATTAGATGATTTTTCAGATTCTGGAATATTGTTTGATGAAACCTTCTAAATTGAGCTGTTGGAATTTGGAGTACTTGTTTTGGACAAAATTTGGTGTCAATATGAAAGTCAGCTTAGTGTATAAGCTCATTTGAGAAGCTCCAAACTAGAATTTCCAAGAGGAAAAAATTTGAATTAAGTCATTCAAGTGTTATGAGTTCGCTCATCTTTGTGACAATCAAAATGATTTTTTTGTCATAAAATTGTTGTATGATATTAGAAAATGTGAGTTTTTCTGTGGAATGTTAAGAGATGTTGTCTTAACTAATCATTTTAGGTGAAGTTGTAGTTATTTTCAATTTATGACCATGGAGTTGTATAGTTTGAATACTTTAGCCACAATGGTCGTCGAAGGACTTTTAGATGATTATGAGTATAGGTGAGCTTTGAGATATCTTCAACTATACAAGAAGATATATTGTGTGAGAGATGTTACTTTGTATTACTTTTTTTTAACATCAAGAGGATTAATGTGTGTTGGTTAGGTAATCTTCTCTGAGGTCAAGTTTGGTTTAATATTATATGCTGTTTTTTCATCGCAGGAATTGTTGGTGACACTGTTATGTCGTTGGTGACAATATATTACTTACAAGAGGTTGATGACAATAGTGTGGTGATATTGTTTTGTAGTTGATGACAATACGTTCGAGAAAATGGTGCCAGTGTTCCATAGTTGGTGACAGTTTTATATAGTTAGGGAAAATAGGCGGTGACAAGTTTTTAATAGTTGGTGACAAAAAAAAAATTGTGACAATGTTCTTTAGTTGGTGATAATAGGTATATATAAGTGTTTACTAGTTGGTGAAAATAATTTTGTACTAGTGTTTGGTAATCGGTAATAATAGGTGGTTATAGTGTGTTATAATTTGTGATAAAGTGTTGGTGACAATGATTTTTAGTTTGTGAAAATTGATATTGACTATAGTTGGTGACATTTTTCACTAGTTCATGATAATATTTGGTGATAGTGTTATGTTATTGGTGACAACTTGGTGACAATGTATTTCAAGAAAAAATAATGTCGAAAACAATTGTCACCAAAATAAAAAATAAATTGTCGAAAAAACTGGCACTAACAATTGTCACCAGAAAAAATGTCACCATCAGCTGTCTCTAGAAAAAATTGTCACCAAAAACTGTCACCGGAAAAAATGTCACCAAAAAAAATTGTCATCAAAACTAGACGTCGACTAGAATGGTCAATGTTGACCGGTCAAGGTCAAAATTAAAATGGTCAAAGAGGAAGGAGGGAGAAGGAGAATGAGATAAAGGGAAGGAAGGGTAAAATTGTCAATTATGGATAATTACTTAATTTGTTTAAAAAGTGGATATTTACTTAATTATGTTCATATTTTTGGACAATAACTAAATTAAACCAAAAAATATTTATTTGCAAAATTTACATGGTATAAGTTAGTTTTTATAATTAATTAAATGATGAATTTAGCTAATAATGACTTAGTGAGAAAATTTTTTACGAGATGTGGTAGATTTTGAGAATAAAAATTATTTAGCCTATTTTTTTATAATTATTTGAATTTGAATATAGTTTGAGGTTATTTTCTGCAATCAAATAAATAATTAAGACTATTTTCTTTATTTTTTTTTATAGTTTTTCGGAATATGTTTTACAATTTTCATACTATTTTCCTCAGGAGACGCCTTTTCCGCTGATGGGTTTCTGCCTCTATCTCCTCGGCGCCGAGACGTCATGTCAGTTCTTTGACTTTCCCATGTTCTCGGCATTCACAGTCTTCACTTGGTGTCCTTCGACTGTCTCTCTGTTGGTCTTCTTTGCTGAGATCTTTTGTATTCGGGTTTATCTGTGTATTTTGTTTTTCTTGGTTGTATCGTGACGGTTAGTCCGTCTGCCATTCACTCGACCTTTCGTTTTCCCAGATTTATGTTGTCATCTACGATTTCGAATTATTTCCTTTTTTTTTTAAAAAAAAGTAAAATATCAAACACTGCATTTTTGCACGTGTGGTGTAAACTGCAACGGAATGCGTGAAACTAAAGATGACACGTACGTAAGGGAGTATGAAAACACGGTGCCACCTCTGGCGCCGGTGTTCATTGCAGCTCCGGCTTGTTGCCGCCAGCCCCCTTCCCCGCTCTTACCTGTGAGATCTTTATATTTGACATTTTGGTTTTCGGAATTCGGTTTATTATATACATAGTCTTGTTGCATTTACAATTCCTCTTGGAATGTTTCATTTTTTCTGGAATTTCGGTCTGCTAGTGTTAACCCTAATTTTTCTTTAGTCACAAATGTTGAATTTGAATTTTGTCTTTGTCTTGGACCGTCACTCTTGATCACTTGAAAAGATTCAATTATCATCTCTTCCACATTATTAGATTTGGAAAATCGACGAAAAAAATCATATGGAATTGATGGAGAATGTGTTGAGATTAAAATCATGATTATTAACAGCAATTGTACTAGATTCAGTTCTTTTCCTTTTCCCTTTCAATGGTTTCAAACCAAACGAGTCCTAACTAGCTAGAGCAGAAGCATCTATTGCAAACTGATAGTGATGATCCTTGATTATGCTATTTAGCTGGCCGATTGTTTTCCCTTTGTTTTACATTTTATGGTGACTTGGGTCTATCAGAAACACTATATCGATTAGTTTGGGATAAGGGTGCGTACATCTAATCCATGTACCCTGATTTATTGCAGGACTCACTAGATTGTTGTTGTTGAATTGGTTTTTCTGCTGTTTCAATTATTTCAGCTATATTCAACGCACTTGGTTGCCTTTAATCTATAGAACTAGTATATTTACCTCAGAGATATATATCTTAGCAAGTTTTCAATTTTGTTCATGTTTTATAAAAAATGGGTATCGAGGATGGCATCCCAAAGAAGGGACAAGATTCCGAACATTGTCATCAAAGTCTGCTATGCAAAATATGTAAACCTTCATTCCTGATGGTGTTCGTTCTGTCACATAGTCCAAACAAACTGTCCAAATGAGCATGTATAAGGGCCAAATACCATAAGACATAACAATAAGGCCTTCCCTTTTAGATCCATTTGAGTTTTGAACAGTACAGCGCGCTGTTTGCTATGGGCTGGATCATTAGATCATTTATCTTCAAAACAGTGAAGACAACAATTTGAAGTTAAATGTTTTATATTGTTATCACAAACTGAAATAGAATGTATAAACTTGACACCACTGGGTGATCTCCATAGAGAGGTATGCATAAGGCACTAAACATTAGCAGCAGTTCCTTTCAATTCCGAAGGTTATGTCTCCTCCCCAGTTCAAACTATGGTTCACATCATTTACAGTTCCGAAGGTTACTTGGAAGATTGTTTTATCCTTATCAAATTGTTTTAATTTTGACTAAAGCTTTTGCATTTTTAGGATTAAACTTATATTAGAGGAGGATTTCATTTGTTGATCTATAGATAATTGGAAAGTATGGTGTTTCCTTTTATAGCTTGGGTCTTGATCATCATGTCAATCTTAGATAACATGGACGTGTGTGTTCTTGCAGTGGGAAACCAGCGATAAGGACTTGATAAAAGGTAGTGCTCCTTAGTCCTTTCCTTGCGTCGCTTTTTCTTTATATAGCTACTTTTGATCTGTCAAAGTGATGTAACTTTGGTTATTAATTGTTATTCCTACAAGCTTTTGGAACTTCACTAGTCTCTACTGTGGTTCTCTTGATATATATAGCACTGATTTAACCAATAAATCTGACAAATACATGGACAAAATTAAATGCTGGTCATGGTTTTAGTTTATCATCACTTAAGCCAGTGTAAATTTTGACTCATTTGGTAAAATATAGATTTAACTGACCGAACCGTTTTCAGGGAAAAAGAGAGTTCTCCTTGCAATGTGTGGTAATTTGTAACTTGTCTCTTCACAAATTCAACAATGATGCTCACTAACTCGGGTTTTTTTTTTCAAAATCTCAGCTTGGCTATGTAGCTCAAATACACTGTTATTAGTATATATGCTATATTATGAATTCTCTCTCCTTGACTGGTTTTTGATCTGTGCTCAAAAAGACTAAACAGGCACAGATCAAGTATGAACTTGAATTGATATGAAAAAGGGCATCTGATGCTGTTCGGACTTGTGTGGTTCTGTTTCTGGTTTTTCGCCTTTCGTATTTTTCTGATCTAGGTTCACACATTACAATAATTTCTGTACTGCTACCTATTTTCTATCATTTTAAGTGGCTGTGTATTTGACTAAGAGCATAAGTGAAATGCTCATGCCACTAGAAATGACGAATACATAGAAGAGTCCACTGATTACGCTCTATGTTAGGTAAATTTTGCCTTTGTCTTTTGGCCTTTTCATTTTACAGATAGGCACCAGTCTCAAAGTTGGGCATTTGGTTGCAAGTTGTGGCTGTATTCTCAAGTCTTCTTTGCCGACATTGATGAAAGGTGACTAACCGTAAGGTCACTATCATGTTACTCATTGGACGAAGGCTGAAATATCATATCCCGTAAAATTGCATTAGTGACTCAACGATTGGTATACTGTAGGCGATAAGTCAGTGGAACATTCACAAACCACAAGCAAAGCATAACTCTGCTATATCCATGACAAAATCGGAATGAGCCAACCAGATAGAGATGTTAGCCTAAGCCAGCAGAAAAAGGAAGATATGCTGCTTTTCGGCTTTTGCTGTCGAATTGCTAATTGATCTACCACAAGCAAATCATGAAAGATTTATAGTATATGGTTCTCTTTCAAGTATTAGTGCCCTTTTGTTTCCTGTTTGCACTTTGAGTAATCTCATCACATATCATTTTGGCTCTTCTGAATGAGCAGTTGAAATGATTTCCTGAATCTTTTTGCTTTTGTAGAATCTTTGCTATGGGATTGTTTCATGTGGCCACATTTTGGTATACTTCCAACTTGCCATATCAACTTTTTCAGTGGAGGAGGTCATGCAACGACACCGCCCACACGCTTACTTTGTCGACTTCCAGCAGGTAATATTCATGGATCCCAATCTTATGATAGACTGCATTCATCAGTAAAGTGCACTAACTAATTGATGGGCCAAAACAGCTCCATCAGTTTCCCTTTTGAGATTTTGACTGATCGGGTAAATCGAGAATGTCTACTGAGTGATGATGGCTAAAGACCATCAATGTAATTTAATTTACACATGATTGTTGAAAGAAAAACACTGAAAAGTTCTTTGGCTTAGCTAAGATGAAGATACGCTCTCGAAGATGACTCTCTCAAGGTGAGCATTGATGGTGGCGGGCGAGCAGTATGCTGTGTAGTAGTAACTCCTAGCTACCTCCCAGTAGCTTTGCTTCATGCTTGCATCCATGCCATTGTTAGACAGCACCATCTCTAGTAGCCTTTGCATGTCTGCATTCACCTCAGTAGGGATCGCGACACTCGGGCCACCACCACAACCCGGCCCCACTAGGCCCTCCACATCCTATCACACAATCCATTAAGAACCTAATATTAGGACTACCTGACCCGGTGATTGACCCAACAATTCGAGCCAAACCCGATTTGACTGTCAATTCATGTATGTCTAGCATATGGAATAAAGGTCACTTTATACCTGTGTGGTGTTAAGCTTGTCTGCTTGGAGATGCCCAAGTTGGTGGCATATTTTGTTGGTAATATCCACTAGGTGTTGGTAGTCATCATCCATGCCTTTCAAGCCGCCGGGGGTTGCGCAAGCTTGGATCGTTCGAGCTACCAGCTCTGCTTCGGCTGCGTACCTATCCCCGGCTTCTGCCCAGCTGATCACCCACTTTTCCCACTGTTGCAACAAAGCCCGGATCAGACCTTATATACTAGGCTTGAATTTCACTGTTTTTTTTTATGTGAGACACATCAGAACTAAGTGAAAGGAGTGCAGATTTGCAAGAGGTTATCTAGATACTCACGGCTTGACGGAGCTCATCGTATATGTCGACGCCGTGAGCCACCAGTAGGTCCAGTGAAAGCTGCCTCAGGGTGCTCTGAAGTGGGCTAAACAGCCCTCTACTGCAAATACATAAAGCCACACCATGATAGAGATTCTTTGTTGCATCTACTCTTCAACTCAACAGAGATTCTCTGTCATTTCAAGCCCTATTTCATGTGTCATTTTCTCACTTTTACCTCTTGAATTTCGACACATCATTTGTTTTTAACAGTATTCGATTGCTTAGTAGAGACGGGCGATGTAGTTGGAATCGGAAGATGTTTACCTTTCGTTGTTCCAAGAGCTCAAAAACTCATCAGCAAAGACCCGTCTATGTGTACTCGGATCCTTGTGCCTGCTAAAATGGGAGGCAATGGCTTCAACTAAGGCCGAAGTCTTGGCCCAGGCTAGCCGCTGGCTCGACCTCTCTGGCTCGAATATGCTAGCCGCCGCTACAAAGTATAGCTGCAGTAGTTTGCTTCGGCTCAAGCCATACTCCATTAGATTATGGCCATCGTACCACCTACACATTTCAAACAAATAACAAAATTAGCCGAAAAAAGGGGGCAAAAGATTCGTACTTGTTGAGTGCTTGTGTGTGTGCGTGCGTGTACTATTTACCTTCTAAAGCTTTCCCATTCAAGCTTGTGTAGAGTTTGGCAATTGTTGTAGTCCGACTTCGCAAGCTCGAGGTAGATATTGTTGTTTACATAGGGCATCCTGAAACCGAAAGGATGTCGTAGGATGGACGGTTACCAATCGGTTTATAGTTAACAAACGTACAAGAAACACGAATAACACATTACGTATTGTTGTGCGAAAACTACCTGTATAGAGTTTTCCCTATCCAGACATCGTCGTCGCCACCATACTGGTCTAGGTAGAACCTCGTCTCTATACGAGGCAGGTTGGCATATAGTGGCATGTCCAATGCGTAACCCACCTTGTTAATAACATAAAACCATTTTTTTTAATTATAATTTAGTACTATTGGTAAAAAATAGACTATAAAAATCACCTTTGCCTTTAATATAAAATATTCAATTTTAGGAGATAAAATTGCTGGCTAGCGGTGCTATTTCAAAAAGGTATTTGACTTCATCTATAGTCTACGTCCCCAACGTGATAGATTTAGAGTTGCCTAGTTTTCTTCTTTTAAAGGGTGCGCTTCCGCTTGTTTTGTTGCACTATTTATGTTTTCGATCGTATGTTTGACGGTATTTCGTCTGCTGACTTATCGGCCATCGAGATTCAGTTTTTCTGATCTCGAATTTTTACTTAATAAAAAAAGAGATAAAGCTTGTTTTACAATATATAATTTAAGAGCTTTTTTTTTGTGTTCTTCTTTACAAATACCAAATAATTAAACTTCAATAGAATATCAACACACTATGCCAAAACTCAAATCACATAAATAAAAGGAACACAAATTAATTAAACTTCATTTGGCATTTATTCTTGGATATATGGATTCATATACAGTAGAAAAGATGTTAATCTAGTGTTGATATTCTATGATATCCAAGAAAAATAACCCATCTACATCCTCTTTTTTTTTTTTGTTTGGAAAATTAATATTTTCTAGTCTTGATGAATAAAGAAAAGTGGGAAACATATAATGCAAATAGGATAGCTTAAGATTGAGAAAGGGTGTGACATTTTGATATTCCCATTTTGATACCCACAGCTAAAAAAAGCACATTAGAATAAAGTAATTATCCCAACTTTAGTCAAAAAAGCCATTCTATGATTTGTATCCTGTACATGCAACATATAGACAATGTGGGATCTTGTCACATTTCACACTTATAAAACAAGATTAATTATCTTTGTTTAATCTAATTAATCTTATTTTATTAGTCCCAAGTTTGATTCACCCCATGTCTTAAATCATTTTTATACTTTCATCTCACAAACCAAAATTAATTTAATAATAATCTAAAAAGCCCCCTTTTGGAATTATCCTAAACAATCAAAGCCCTAGGTTTCCTTATTTGGCAAATACCTTATATTTTTTATACAAGGGTAAAGGGCCTAGATTTCCTTATTTGAAAAATGCATTTTATTTTAATTTAATATTATATCCATTGATTGATTTATACTTAGGGTTCGGTAGAGTTTAACTCTACCGAATCTGAATCAAAGAACTTATGCACTAAATTGGCTAATGCCATATATGTAAACCGGTCTAATCTCTGATCCGAACGAGGAAAAAAAGACGAAAGATGGAAAATCGATGACATACCTCACCGGGTAGATCCTTGGTGATAATCCACTTGTCGAAGAGTTGGTTGCAAGCTCGTTTTTCTCTCAAGAACTTGGAAGAGAAGTGTCTAGCACCGTCAAGAATGGCTTCACCAGGGTATTGCAGTTGAGAGGCTCTAAAAAGGTTGTACATTCCCGTCACAGCCTGATTCGACTGCCCAGCAAAGCAGAAGAACTCCCCGTCTTTTTTGAAGTGCTCGAACACATCTATCGCGCAAAATAATCACATTACACTACAATATACTCAAATGTAGGTATCCAAACATATGTTCATAAAAAAGATTGGTATATACCAATTTTTTATAAAGTAATGGACACTTGTGTTAAAGTAATGGATCTTATTACAAAGTGCAGTGATTTCTCGATTTACCAGACAAAAGTATTATATAAAATAAAAATAAAATACTAGATATAGTTTTGCAAAGTAGATCACCTGGTGAGACATTGTAGCCATGTAACCTAAGAAGCCTGAATCCCATAGCAGTGTCATCAATGTCTTGCACATCCGAGTTCCTAGCCCAACATATTCCGCGATCTGTCCAATACCTATACATTTTATTCGTATGAATCATAAGCATTGTATCAAAAACATCGTTATCGATAAATATAACCAAAAGTACGTAGCATAAACTAACTCCTACCTATGAACGTAATCCATACATTCGTTGATCTCGTCCTTGAAAAACCGACTAATTCCAAGCCGTTGGAGACGATCAACGACCCAGATATGCTCAAACAAGTCGACCGGGTATACATTTGGCACTGTAGGAACATGCATTAGAGTTGTTACTATATATATATCAGTTGATGAATGAATGAATGAATGAATGAATTGAGTTATAATTAAATAAAATAAAATACCTCCTCCATTGAACTTAGAAACAGCAGTTTCCAAGTATGTAAAGCAATTGAAGTCGGTGGTGTTGATGAGGGCAAAGGCAGTGGATGCAGGAGAGAACAAGAAAGAACCATCTTTGCTTTGTAAATTCATAAGTGTATCCCAATCTAAACCTTCCATCCCTTCGAGGCTGTGCAGCAATGTTGTCGGTGTTCTGTGCAGTATCTCCTTTGGTATCCTAATTCAAATACACACATGCATACATATACTTTAATCCTAACTACTTCACAATATACGAGTACAACTCAGCTCGAGCTCGTTTACTTACCTAAATAAGGTGAGCTTGAACATAATTTTAAGTTCAGTTGAAAACTCGGCTCGTTCAATTTAAGCTCGAATAGCTCGAATTTTATGGAATTTCTAAAATTTCCTTTAAATTAATATGTTATGACCTAATGAAACTGTTTAAAGCTCAAAGCTCGAAAAAAGCTCGGCTCGAGCTCTTTCATTTACTAACTACTTCACCATATACGAGTGAAAATCAACTATTACACATCGTATATCACTCGATATTATATAAAATATTTCTAAATATCATGACAATATTTTTCTGAAAAATAAATATGAGTTAAAATACAAAAATACATATTTTTTTTGCGGATATATATGAATCAGCCATTATAACATTATTACTATATATAATTTTTTTTACAAATATTAATTTTTTTTCTACATTAGTTAAAGATAAGGTTTGCTTTGAGATTTTTCTTTGTTTTTGAGCTGTATTGATTTATATGTGTACATAGAAGTACGGTAAAGTAGGCAAACACAATCATGGGATTGGGAGTGTTGGGACTTGCTTCATCACTTGATCAGTTGATCGATCAGAAAGTGCTTGAATATAAATAAAATAATAAAAATTAGGAAATTAAATTTAAAAAAAAAAAAACCTTTGAAGTTTTATGTTCCTCTGTTGATAAATGTGTTGCAGAGCTCCTGAATCATCCAGAAGGTGAATCCCCAAACCCCTTCCAATCTCAATTAATGAAGGGAATGCCACCTCAAACCCTATTGGCATGTGTTCATCTTTCTCCTCCCCTAGCCTCCATAGATTCAATCTTATGAACTCCATCCCTATTAATTTAATCAATTGCATTAATTGAATTCATATATAATCATACATACAATTCAAAGTACAAAAACATGAACATGAACATGAGAACATCAAACATTCACTATGTATATAATTAATTACCCAAAGTGTCTCATTCATCAAAAGTGGTCTCACACTTTTTGGATGTGACATTATTGAAATTTTTCGAGAGCGACGTGTTATTATACAGATATAAAAATAATTGTATATAACGAATATGTACAATATACAGATGGTGTAACGGAGTAAGTTTGGAGGTTATTTACCTCTATTGCATTTGTCGGGATGGATGTTCCATGAAGTGAGGGCGATTACACAAGCGAGTGTATTCATGATCCGATCGTGTGCTTCAAACAAGTCCTTATCACCCCAAGAGCCATCATCAAGTTGATTGTTAGCAATCCATTCGACACTAGTCGGAAATTGAGGCTTGCCATCCGAGTCCTTTACAAGCGCCACCCATGCTGTGTCGTAGGGCGACACTGATATTTCCCCGTCTCCCATCGATTTTAGCATTGAACTGATTGCGTTGACTCGTTCCTTGACATCATCCGACACATCCACCTATGCGCGCGCATAAGTAGACATGTAACGCGAATTAAATGTCGCATCATAGTATGTAAATCACACAAGATGTTGATGGGCGAGATCCTTTTTTTTTTTTTTTGGATTGACACATATCAGAAAAGAATATATCCTTTTTTTCGAAGGAGATCATTTACCTTAAGGCGATGAGATTGGACTTGCAAGTTGTCGGAATCCTTATGATCGTCGTGATTAGGCCTCTTGATGAGTGGGCGACGATCACTTTGAAAGACATCTTTGTTGATCTCATGGGTGCTACTCCCTTGTTGAGTGCCAGGGTTTGGTGTTGCACTACACCTCAAGCTTTTCAAGCCACACCCAAATTGCTTCCCCCTTGATTGGATTGATTGGAACCCTACACAAAACAAGCATATATGTACAATTCAAACATAGATACTATTCATGATTATCAATTGAACTGAAAAAAGGCAACTTTTGGACCAAACCCACTTGAGAAAATCATGAAAAAATTATGGGTTTTTAACCTTTTGTGATGCTATCATTATAATACACATTGGTCTAGCTAGAGTGATACATAATAAAGAACTAGGAAGTTTCAAGGTACTACTTACTATTTAGTGATGGAAGAGATGATGGTGCTTTAAAGCTCGAAGAGAGGAGGAAAGAGAGGGTGGTGGTGGTGGTGGTGGTGGAGGTGGTTTGAGTGGACATTTTTGGTTTTGGTTTTGGGAGAAGAAGAGGTGGAAGGTTTTATACTTTGAAAGATGAGAAAGATTTGCAGAGAAAGGAAAGGTGTTGAGGAAGGAGAGGAGTATGGGAGGAGACAAGAAATGACTTGTCTAGGAGATTCTTGCAAATGGCTAGAAATGAGATCAACCAAATATATAGATGTAATAGCACTCTTTTTGCCACATAGATATATGTTTTTTATATTTTATTTTTACTTTCTGGTATTCAATCTGGGTGCATGTCAGAATCTATTCAAACGTTACTTTTCTCTTATTAATGTTTATCTGTATGAGTATTCATAACTGTAATTTATTAGATAAGACAAGAATGTAATGGAACCTTTCTCCCTTTCAGTTATCTGTATCACATTATTTACTTTCTAGATAAGGATATTGGTGAATGCAAAGCATATATAATTTGAATTCAAGGGTTGTGTTATTGGATGCATTTGGACATTATGAATTTATCATTTTGCATATTTTGATAAGGATAATTACGTAATTTAAAACTTGGTTAGGGGAATCAATTACCCCAGATATTTTGAGTTTGGGCCTTAAACATGCATCTATTAAGTTGGAAATTCAAGGGGAATAAATGCACTTTACGTTATCTAAGCACATACACATGTAAGTTCAGTGAGCTTCATTGGTTAATTAATCATTTAAAATATTATTTTCGTCCTACCAAACTTTCATACTCCCTCCGTTCACAAATATAAGTCGTTTGACTTTCTGACACGTTTTTTAAAGAGGTAAAAACTATATAAAATATTAATTTTTTTATTATTTTTTAAAAATAATATATATTTATTAGTATTAAGTATAATATTATTTTAAAATTTTAATAAAAAATATTAATATTTTATATAATTTTTAGCTCCTTAAAAAACGTGCAAGAAAGTCAAATGACTTGTATTTGTGAACGGAGGGAGTATATGTGACGTGCTTAGACAATCCACAATAGTGGTGTGGAAATGTGTATTTTTTAGACACTTTTTAACTCCATTGGTTGTTTTGGGTGTGTGCAAATGTATACATTTGAGCATGTAATGTGCAAATTTGAGCACACCACCTCCCCTATGTGCAAAAACTTTTACAAAAAGCAAGACAATTTCATTGGTTGATTTTTTTTTATTTTACTTTCTTTTTTTGTTTTAAATGAATTGTATTTGAATAGTGTGTAAAAAATGCACATTTCACCAATGGAGTAAATTGTTAAAAAGTGATGTGTATTTTTACACATCTTGTACAAATGTGTATATTTTACCTAAAACCATTGTGGATGGTCTTAGAATGTAAAATTACTCCTCAAATTGCATTTTCTTTTTGTATAATAAAGTGTCCACTATGATTAAAAAGAAAGATATATAATTAATAAATAAATATAAAGTGAAAAACTTCTGAAAACGGATAATGCAAATTAAAAAAACTGGGATATATTTTAATTTTATCTATAGACGTTAGACATGGAATTACTTTTTTATTTTTATTAAGTAAAAATTTGAGTTTAAACCAGATTAAAATTCGAGAGACCGATAAATCGACTGACGTTAGACTATCAAACATACAACAAGAATGTAAAAATTGCAAACAAAATATTGTCACACAATACGTACTACGTAGTGTAACTAAGAAAATATCATTTTCCACTGGTTGTATTTAAAGTCTTTTGGTTTGCTCTATAATGGCATTCTCTTCTATACCTTTTCAAATTATGTATTTATTGGACAATATAGTAGTAGGTCACTTCATCGGTTTACTTATGACAAAATAAACATAACGAACTAATATCTGAAAATCGTTTTTCATTTGTTGTATTCAAGTTTGTTCAGTGTTGATATTTTGTCGTTTTCTATTACTTTACTCTTTTATTTTTTAAATATGTATTGGTCGGATGATGCAATTGCATGTTTTCTTTCCAATTCACATTCAATCACTTTATTAGGGTTCTCTCTCTTCAGATTCCATGTGAATGGTGATGTAGAGTAACCAATGCTTCTTTCTATTTTGCACATGAATGTGAAAGTCATCTGTCATTTGTAGTGAAACTTGCTAGCTCCGCAATGGTGATGTGGAATAACCAATGCTTCTTTCTATTTATCAAATAAATTGATATATTTTGATTGTTCAGTTTGCCAGATTAGAGTTGATAAATAATTAAACGATAGTGTTAAACAATCTGAATCACTCAAAAGTCAAAACTATATTTAATGATTACCATTTAAAACAATTTTAGTTATTGTAAACATGTATAGAGTTAAAAAGTTAATAGAGTGGTCGTAGTGTTACCTTTCATGTCAACAAATCTAAAGTTGGAGTCGTTTGTGAGTGATAAGATCAATCTTTTAAATGAGTCATACAATAATAAATATTTTTTAAACTTTTCATCTGTTTGGGGAAAATTATCTATAGGCAAGTAGGAAAAAAAAAAAAAAAAGGAGGATGGTGATTGGCAAATAACTATCCAAAACTCCATATACTACAAACACTAATAGTGTCATTGACCCCTTTTTCATTAAAAAAAACACACACACAATGAATGAGACATAAATCCAGCTCGGAGATGAAGAAGACAAGGATAAATCTGGATAAAAGAAAAGCTGCTTGAAAGATAAAATGTCAAAAGGTCATTCACAAGCTTCAGCTTTTAAGGTAGTGTCTGTCAACATAAGAATGCAAGCTAGACAACAACACATGTGCAACAAAGATAGTCTAACAAGTTGCCTTTAACCCTGTTCCAATGTTCTTCAATAATCTCTCTTGAACTAGACATACATAGTTGGGGTGGACTATAATATGTAACAAACATTTTGTTCCTAGGAGCTGATCAGTGATGATGCTTGATGTTCCTCTAACTTTGGTTTGTTTAGGATTTGTTCCAACAGATAAATCTACGTCGGCCGGGCCTGAGGGTCGGTCTACTTTGACTAAAGGATTGATGGGTTGGGTTGCAAATGGTGAAGCAGATGTAGGCAATGCTTCAGGAGCTTCAAAAAGCTTGCAGTTTTGGGTTTCTGGGTTAACTATCAAAAAGGGATACTTGCCAGGGTTTGCGACTTCTGTTGTTGCTGATCCTGCACTCCAGTGGACGGCTAGCAGTTTCGGGTTTCTAGCTGAAGCATAAGAAATTGTGATCCAATTCAACAAGTACTATTGGCATTTGAAAGCGTCCAGAAAAGAAAATGCTTGAGAAGAACTGAATGGTTAAAGGAGAAGAACTGAAGAACTATATATTTTTTTTAGTGATAATTCATGTTGGCTTGGTAAACTGTAAAAACACATCTTGCACATTTACAGTCACAAAACAGCACCTAAACTGTCAGCAACTCCTGAAAAAACAGCAAAACAGACATACTTTTGTAAGCTTAACAGGGTTAAGAGTAGATGAACGATTACAATTTGTGCTAAAAAATTATAACTTGGCAAGTCATTAGGGAAAAAACCCATATTCATGCAAGATGAAGATGGTACCTGCTCCTTCTGTTTGTAGATTGCGTCAATCTTCTTTATGTATCCATCTGTCACTTTCTGCATTGAATAAACAATGCCATGAGCAATAACATTTGCTAAAGGGTAGATCTCACTGACAGTTCTCAACATTTGACCCATATCCTAAGGACCTAAACAAGTCCCTAATCGTCATTTTGTCCTTAATCTTGTTGCTTATTGGTTTTCTTCGAAACCCATCCTTGCATCAGTTTGGTTGTAAGTTGATCCTTTAGACTGTCATAAACACAGCCCCAAACTTTTGAAAATGCCCTAAACATGTCAACTTTTGAACTGTGTCCCAAGCTATCAAGATCCCTAACCTTTGGACCGTGAACCTAATGTAAATGTGGTTGTGGTTTCATGACAGAAGCACATGTTTTGAAACAAAAAACATTGAGCCATGAGATTTAGGAGCAAACTGAATGTTGAACTGTTACAGACTCATTTACGACAGTTCACAGTTGAGCATTGTCGGTGGAAGTTATTATTCATTAAAACATCATTTGAATTTGGTATTGTAGTTGGTCCAAAGCTAGTATTAACTGCCATACAAATCTAATCCTTAAATTTACTGTCTCTGGACGTTAGCGTTTGTTAGAAGATCATTTGAGTAAGGTACTTTAGTTGTTTCGAAGCTAGTATCAACTATCAACTGCCATATACAAATCAGTGCACGCAACCCAACCCAACCCAAAGCAAAGGAAGCAATATGCAGGTAGGATTTTGAACCTTATAGAAATTACAAAAGAGCAAGGACAATATAATGTAAGACCAGGTAGGATTAGAAACAAATTTGGAAAAGGACATGGAAGTTGCCTTTTGGAACAGAGAGGAGGACGTGAAAGTGACCAGGCATGGCTCATGCTTTTGGAGCTCAAGTAGTTCTTAAATTCTTTCCTAAAAAGAAGAAATTCAGAGTAAAAATTGTTTCCCTTCCTTTTACATTATTAATGCTTCACACTATTTCCCTAGTGAACTACTGAAACTAACTCTCATAAAACACCAAGTTGAAGTAGCATAAATTAGCCTTTGATCAATGCATAGTCAAGCAAGAAGAAAACTGCAGAGCTGAACAATCTTCCAATTCTTTGAACCATTGCATAGATTTTCCCATGCGTGTTTATAAAGGCAATATTATTTGCATAAATATCAAGATTTCACTCTAGGCTTTGGCCTTTACATGCAGATGCAGCAAATAAAAGTATCAGATTATGAGTAAGAGTGAAAATCAGTAGGTGGTGCATTGAAACATCCATATCTGTCAGGGTTCTATTAGCAATTATAATGGATGTGTACCAAGTTGAAAGCAAGCTGTGCAAAACTGATGGGGAAACAAAGGAAGAATTTCAGTAGAAGATGAAGGTGTTTTAAGGCCAAAGTAGGTTTCAATAATTACAAGATCTAATCATTGGTTAGTGCCACAGCCAAAAAAAATAGAATGCCAGCAGAACTACAAACAAGTACCTGTAAATCACTTGAAAGGTCTTTCACATTGTCTTCTGAGAGCTTTTTCTCCTATCAAGGATAAAAAAAGATTGAACTTATTTTTATAGAAGCAAAGCAGGCATAACAGGGAAATCTCAGATAAAACTAACACATGCACATTTGAATATCAAACCTTCTCCAGTTTCTCATAAGCTTTCAATGCATCTCTTCTTATGTTCCTCAGTGCAACCTACATTTCAGAAAAGCTTAAGCAAGAAATGACATTCAACAGAGAATATCAGCATGACTCACTAGTCACTAGAAAATAACACAGACACTTAAATGGAGGCTTCAGCAAACACTCAGCAAAAAACAGTGTCGGCACTTTTAAATTAAACGACACGAAGAATAATGAGATTTCTTAAAATTTACGATAGTCTGCTGAGAATTTCAAATTTAAAACTAATATTTCATTAAGATGATATGTAACCTTAGTTGGCACGCAATAACAAAACTATATCAAGAATTTAAAAACAGCACAATGAGCAGATGGAAACTTGGAAAGGGTGCAGACAGTCATTAGAAACTATACCTTTCCCTCTTCAGTCAGTTTAGCTGCAACCTTTGTCATCTCCTGCACATCAGGAGGGGAAAGAAAAATGTAAATAAAGAGGAAAATAAATTCTTCATTAAAAATAAGGGACTGACATTGGCAGGTTTAGCAATTTGCAGCAGCTTCTTAATGGGATGGATTCAACATGAATAATAGAAATGTAATTTGCATACTTTGGGATAAATTTGAACATGCGTAATGTGCAGAAATGTCACTTGGATCAATGGTCGTATGTACACACACTTCACTTTCTAGCATCATGAGATTAACAATAAATACCTTTCTTCTTTCTGATGTCAGCTGCGGAAGGGACATCCGAATGACTTCTCCATCATTATTTGGAGTTATACCTAACTCTGAGGCGACAAGGGCCTTCTCTATGGCTTTTAAACTGGATAAAAACAAGAGATTCGGTAAACTGGATCCCTTAATATTATTCAAACAAGATATTTTCTTGAGCAAATAGAATAATTCCAAATTTCCTTTTAATTAATATAGAAATATATTGAAACTATACATAGAAATTTTCCATAATTCCTGGTAAGAAGATTACCATAGTAGATAAAGTAGTAGACTAGTTCCATTTTAAGCATCTCTATCCTCTAAATATATTGTTTAAGTTGAAGAAGTTGTACCTTGATTTGTCATATGGAGAAACCAATAAAGAACTTGAATCTGGTGTGCTGATTTGAGCAATGCTCTTTAAGCTAACAGGAGTACCATAGTAATCCACCTAAAGAATAATTGACATCAATTACTCTGAAATTAGTTATGAAATTGCTCGGAATTTCAGAGACATGTTAGAAATAAAGAAAGAATAAGCATAAAAGTATGATTTCTTATGAAGATATTCATGTCATCAGCATCAAGGAGAATATCAGATTAGCGTGCCATTTACTATTCACAAACATCTTATGAGGTAATGATTGTATAAGAAGAAAGGTCAGTACCTCAATCCGATCAAGAATTGCTGGATTTGCTCGGCCAGTACGTATAGAATTGAAATTCACACGAACATTTTCAATTGTCTTCTCCATCCTTTCTTTCTAAAGAACAAGAGATAAATTATCACCACTGATGTTGCAAATAACATATTAGAGTGACATTGAGGATTAACAGAATGTCAACTTCTTATCATCTATCACAATATGAACCACTTACAACATCTTTCTCAATAAAAGTCTTCTCAGCTTCAATTTCCTCAATAGTTGCACATTTTAAAACCCCTGCTCTGAAAACCAAAATAGTTTATCACAAGCTCTGAACATTATTAGAGCACAAAGAACAAATGAGTAACTTGCCTCTTTTGTGGTAAACTTCTCATAATGGGCTTCCCCAATAGCCTTTTAACGCTATCTTGAAGGCTCACATAATTTGCTGCCGAACTCCATGAGGAAACACTGGCTGGCATACATTGGGATCTTAAACAAACGGCTTGTTTGGTGGAAGACCCTGCCAAAAAATCTTATATTAAAACATTTTCCTAAACCCCCAATAAGAGGCAAAGCAAGGTATTTCAATTATCAGTACTATGGAAAGAAATTAGCTTAAATTCAGAGTGTATGCATTCATGAGTTTAATAGTACTTGATATTCAATAAGAACACATATTTAAACGTATCCTGAAGCTGCACTGTTTTCATTAACCACTATACAATGTGCCCTTCTTGCATCAATTTGCAAATAAAGACCTCACCACAATAGCAAAAAAAAAACATTTTTCCAGTTCGGCTAATCAACCACTTCCAGAACGAATGGAATAGTCAATTTTCACATTAACAGTACTCTGTCTACCAGCACGTAGCCAAAAGAAGCTATAAGACTGTACAAATTACAGCGCACGGCAAGAAATCAACTCTATTGCTATTAGTTTCGGGAAATTTTAGTAAAACGGAATACAAGATTCTAATGTGCGGAGAATTTAATGCAGATTTCATGAAACAAGAGCAGAAACAGGAACCCTAACATAGATAACGATGTACAGTTCGGATATACCATATATCAAATTGAATGAAGTTCAACGATAAGCTAAAGGGAAAATGGAGAGAGAGAAAGGGAGGAAGGGGATTACGGTGGTGGATAAGGCGTATTGAAGTGAAGGAGAAGGACGCAGTCGCCATTGGAGAGGGAGAGGGAGAGGGAGAGGGAGAGGGAGCGCGGCAGTGTGAGTTACAGAGCAACTCTGGGATGGATAAGGAAGTGCCACCTTCTTCACTGTCCCATTAAATTGCCATTTTGGCTGAATAATGGCTAAGGCCTTGTTTGGGTACCCCTCAGTTTATCTGTCGTTTGTCTTTATTTAATCAGTATTATGGGTCAATCGAAAACACTCTCGATATGATCGGAAAAAAATGCGAACAACTTAACCTTTAAACTTTGCTTTTATCGGGACACATTGGAATTGTTGTTGTCGTTGTCGTCGTCTTTTTAGCAGATTTTTTAAGAATTTAAAAACTATATAAAATATTTTTTTAATTTTTTAAAATTATTTTGTATTGATTAGTAATAAGTATGAAATTATTTTAAAAATTATTAAAAAAAAGTTGGTCTTCGAAAAAGTAAAATGACAAATAACATGAGACGAAAGATTAGTGTATAAACACATGACACATGCATGTCTACTGTTACATACTTGCATAAAATCAATCAATATCTATATAATATACTAAAACAGAGGCCAATCAATATCTATATATAATATACTAAAACAGAGGCCAGAAACGGACTCTGGTGCGATTCGCATACGTGTAATTTTCTGGATTAAAACGGGATTATTTTTGCATACGTGTTATATTCTGGATTAAAATTGTGTTATCGTTTTTTTTATTTACATCAATTAATATCGCATATGTGTCATATTTTGGATTGATATGATATTAGGTTAGTTATTAAGATAAGAAGTTTTTGATTTTTTTTTTGTTTAGAAAAATTGATCCCTCCTTTATTTACTTACGTGCTTTAAGATAGGAACTTTTTTATTTTTCTATTTGTTTAGAAAAAATGATCCACCCTTTATTTACTTAAGTGTTTCTTCTAAGATATGTTTTTAGTTTTATATGTTTTTTTAATTATTGCTTTTGAATTTTTATAACAATATTTTTCATTTATTTTGTTACGTACTCTCCCAAGGTATGTTTTTAGTTTTATATGAATTTTTTTTAATTATTCCTTTTGAATTTTTTATTCAAAAGTTGAAATTTTATAACAATTTTTTTAAAAAAAAATTGGGTCAAAAATAATATTTTTATACAATCTACCAAGTATCGGTGAGCATTTTGCACTATTGGATATATATTCTTTGATCCCCCTACGTAATAAAAATAGGTCGGATCATTAATTGAGATGGAAAAATTATATTGCGTTATTAATGACGTGGCTAAAAAAGATAACACTAGAGATAAGTTTTCTACCTAATTAAGATATAAAGTTGAATATTTATAAAAATATATCAATTTCATCTAAAAAGATAGAATGAATGACAAAAATTCTACGGAGCACTATATTAGATTGAACGATTTGATTATTTTATATAGCATTATAGATAGGTTATTTTATTATATTATATTACATTAGATTTTTTAAATATATAAATATGTATCATGCCGTCAAGATTCTAAAATATGAAGAAGGAATATTTGATCAATTATTCTACCATTTAGATCAAATTGAATATAATATATTTATATATAGTTTTATATTTTTGTGAGTCACGTCAATTTGGTTTTATTTTTTTGAGTCACTTCAATTAATAATCTAATATAATATTTTAGTATAATTAATATAATAAAATATAATTTATTAGCAAAACGCGCAACCGCGCGGGTAACAATACTAGTATAATACTAAAACAGAGACGTGAAAATCCTATGTGGTGGGTTCTGGTGCGATTCGCTTACGTATCGTTCTCTGGTGTAATCTGGCCTAGGTTTTTTTGACACGTCAATTAATGATGAATCAATAAATTTAAGCCACGTTAGACGATAACCTCATCTATTTATACACGTGTTATCCTATGTGTCCACTTTAATTAATGATGAAATTAATTTTTAGTATAAATATTCAACATCATATCTTACAAATCTTATCATTTTATCTTAAGTTATAAATTTAAGTCATATCATACAATGATATAATCTATTTATCTACATGTCATCCTATGTGTATCAAACATTAATTCTATTTTCATAAATATATTTCCAATTATTTATTCAAGATATTTTTTAAAAAATTTAATATATTTTCAATAATTTATTCAGGATATTTTTAAACGTTTTTAGGGCGTAATTTTGTTTTGGAATCCGGAGAGTGTAGTTCGGGTGTGATTAGATAATTAGGGTTTTAAGTTTTCAATTTGTCTGCAAATATTTCTTTTTGAAAGTTTGCAACCTCCATTGAACGCTTCTTCTCCACTGAGTAATCCACTCCCTTCAATTAATTAGGCGTAAGATATATTTTTAGGCAAAAGATTTAGTGATAAGTTATATTAATAAATCTAATCTATATATAATGCACGGTTTTTTTAATAAAGCAATATATAATGCACAGAAGATTAGATTCTTTTGATTTTTATTAATAATATAAATAATAAATTATTATCATATTTTTGTTAGTTATATTTTGATAAAATTTTATACCTTATTTGAATAAATCTTACAAAAACATAAAATTAATTAGGTTTAATATAAGTATATCACTTTTCGATTGTGGTAGAATTCTTTTGATTTTTTTTTGACGATTGTGGTAGAATTGTTATAGTACATTTATTTGTTTTGAAATGATGTTTTATTTCATGAGATTCTATCACAATATACCATCATTTACATAATTTCATTGATTACAATATCTTAATAAAAAAAAATCTTATGACCCTTTGCGATTTTGATCAAATTATAGGGAGAAATACTTTATACTATATATAAATGAAACGTGAGTACTTTATGTATAAATAAAAAATATTATAAAATTAATTTATTATTTTATTTAAATATATGAAAAAATATTATTATATAAATAAAATTTATAAAACAACCGCATACGACGCAGGGTAATAAGACTAGTTCAAGCCTAAAAGTTCAACTTACACACTAGTCTTTATTTGGCAAACCATTTGGGAAATAAGAAATGAACTTATCTTTAGAAATAAAGATCCGGCCCCAATAGAAAATATCATTCAAAGAATCATTGCAAGTATCTATGATTGGACCCAAATTGAAAAAGATAATCATAAGAATAAATCTACAAACAAGAGATCTAAAACTAAATGTCAGACCACCAAGGGCTATCTACAAAATCAATGTGGATGGCTCTGTTAATCCTGCAGGCGCTTGCCATGTGGGAGGTGTTGCTCGGGACTCCCGGGGCCATGTCATTGATATGTTTTATAAGGAAACTGTCAAAGGCTCAGTCATTCAAACCGAAGCTATCGCTATTCAGACAGGTATGGAGCAAGCAATTAGGAAAGGACTTCGAAGAGTAATGATAGAAGGGGACAATCTACAGCTCATCAAAGCCATCACCAATAGCAATAACGTCAGATGGGAGATTATACATCACATTGAAAAGATCAAGCAACTGAAATCTGCTTTTGACCTTGTTCAATACAGACACTGCTACCGAGAAGCGAATCAAGTAGCTGACTTTATAGCTAGGAAGGGTATCATTAGTAATAGATCTACTATCCCTTTTAATAGGGAACTTTGTACCATCATCCTCAAGGATAATCAAGGAGTTAGATTACAGCTTGTGTAATCGCTCCTACTTCTTGCCTACTGTAAAAAAAAAAGAGATAAAAAAAACTCAACAAAATTAATGAATTTATCAATGATACATCCTTCTAAAAGGGTTAGCTACAAAATTAATTAATCAATTTATTTTTACTGAAACAATGTATGTTCTATATAAATCTAACTATATAAATTATTAATTTTTTTCATAATTATTAGATATTATAAAAATTAGTATTTTATATAATTTTTAATTTTTTAGCGTTAGCGTGCATATATTTTTTAGCGAGAGTAGTATTCAAATTAAGTTAAATTTTTCCTTCCATCTCCCACTCCATTATATAATGTGATTTAAGTGTCTAGTAAAAGGAAAAAAAATATTACTCCCTCCGTTTTGAAATATAAGTCCATTGACTAACACGCTTTTTAAGGAGTTAAAAACTATATAAAATAATATTTTTTATTAAATTTTTTACATAATATATAAGATTATGTAAAAAAATAATAATAAAATATTATTTTATATTGTTTTTAACTCTTTAAAAAACGTGCAAAAAGTCAATAAACTTATATTTCAAAATGGAGGGAGTATAAAATAGAACACTTTCCTAGAATCACGATCCGAAAATTAAAAGAAAGACATTAGTTTTATAAACTAAACATCTATATATCTATATAAAATAGTAAAACAGATGCCTGAAACTAGCTCTGGTGCGATCTCGCGTCCACGGAATTTTCTGGATTAAAGCGGGATTATTTTTGCTTACGTGACATTTTCTGGATTAAAGTGGTATTATATTTCTGGCCCACATCAATTAATAAATGAATATAGTTAGCTAAAAACTTATGTTTGTAGATCAATAATCTATCCAATATAACTTGAATTAGTTGTTATAAATATTTATTATTTTCATGTTTTTGTTAATAAACTATATTATTTATTATTTTAAAAGATGAAGAAGGAATATTTGGTGCGTTATTCTACCTTTTAGATCAAATTGAATATAATATATTTATATATAGTTTTATTTTTGTGAGCCACGTCAATTTTATTTTATTTTTTTAAACCACGTCAATTAATTATCTAATATAATATTTTAATATAATTAATATAATAAAATATAATTTATTAACAAAACGCGCAACCGCACGGATAACGAATACTAGTTGTATAAAATTTCTGCACACACGACCTCCCTCCCTCCTGCATCTTAGCTCCACCGGGCCCAATCGAGTTAAGAAAAACATCACTAATTTAACTAAATTTATTTTAAAAAATGTATAAAATGCATCTTCCTAGATTAAAACTAGAACTACCTAAGCCAAAAATAAACAAAACTAGACTAAGCTATGCAGAGCAAGCAACTTGAACGGCAAGCCTCTTCTTAAGGCCCGGAGCACACTTGCCGGCGGCCCCGAAACTCGCCTCCGAAACGTCCAAACTGCAAACCTCCTTCCCGACGCACGCTTCACGCACCACCGCAAGCGCATCCTTCTCGCCCTCGCACGCGCCCCTCGCAAAGTCCCCGCACTGGCCTTGAGGATCGCCGAAGTGGCGAACTCGACACCGGACACGCGGGTCCCGCCCTGGCAGGCGAGCACGACGGAGGTCCCCTCGAGGGAGTGGGCGCACGACTTGCCCACGGTCACCGTCTTGAAGGAGACGTACGACGGGTTGCCTCCGAACTCCTCGAAGAGGACGATCGTGTTGTTGTCCTCGCGGAGGACGTCGCGCGGGATGTGGTAGACGCTTTGCGTAGGCTTGCCACAGTTGGAGACGCACTTGGGGTTCGAGTAGCTCCCGCGGTAGTCGCACGGGTCGACGCTGCACCCATCTTCGTCGGCGAGGTAGCTTGGCCAGTATCGACCGATGTTGTAGCCGTTCACCCACGCCATTCCTTTGCCCATACCTTGTAGGTCTACCACTACCGGGTCCGTCCCCAATGGTGGCGTGAATGAGGCCTGGATTAAACAAAAAGTAACGACAATAATGAGCTAATGCAACGGTTTTAGAATATTGCAGCGGTTTTCTAACATACCTTGTACCAAGTCATCATCCGGCTGATGGGAAGGCCAGAGGATTGCCAAAGGGAGTTTTTGTTGTCACTGAAGATTTGCTTCTCATCAACTCCGACCATTCCGACCTTGTAAGTCCATCTTGCGGAGGACAAGTCCTTGATGATCGTCTCGTCGCCTTTGTGGCTCACAATCTCGACCGGTCCAGGGATTCCGGTTTGAATCATGTCGAAGTATGGCCCATAGTTCTGAAGTCCGACGGTTGCGCTTAGAAATGTGATCAAGTTCTTGCCCGGGTTGAGCTTCACCTTCTGCTCGAAAACATAGTTGAACACTCCATAAGTCGCCCATTTCGACCCTAGGTACTCGCCGTTGACATAAGCATGAAGGACGTGCCCACTTCCATTGACTCGTAGCGACATGTTATCGCCCAAGATTGGATCATTCTTGGCGAGTTGCACCCTGTAAAAACAACCAAGGGTTGTAACGGTACAACGATAGAACGACATATATTGAGTACATTTTAAGTTGTTTGGTTTACTTACTCGGTCCTATACCACAAGTAGTCACTTGAGTCACTAGTGGCAGCCTTCTGATCAATCAACATATTAGCGGCGAAGTCGCCCTTCTTTAGTTGTCGAACCGAGTGGTCAATCTCTTCCGGCATCCACGACCATGAGACGGGAGCAGGCTTGTCTTCGACATCATTCGACTTCTTCACCATGATAGTCGTCTGGGTGTTGACCTTAGCGGTGTTGTAGATTTCGGTTTGGCAGTCCGGGAGAAGACTAATAGAGCCTTCTGATCAATCAACATATTAGCGGCGAAGTCGCCCTTCTTTAGTTGTCGAACCGAGTGGTCAATCTCTTCCCTTCTGATCAATCAACATATTAGCGGCGAAGTCGCCCTTCTTTAGTTGTCGAACCGAGTGGTCAATCTCTTCCGGCATCCACGACCATGAGAGGGGAACAGGCTTGTCTTCGACATCATTCGACTTCTTCACCATGATAGTCGTCTGGGTGTTGACCTTAGCGGTGTTGTAGATTTCGGTTTGGCAGTCCGGGAGAAGACTAATAGACCAAGCCGGGACATCAAAAGTCTTGCCTCCGTACATTAGTGTCGCATCACTCGTTGTGTTCGTGTTGCTAATGAAACAGCTTGATACCGAATCGGTGTTGTACTTTGTGATCTAATAACAAACCCAAACACTTGAGGATTGTAATCTGGATTGTAATCTTGAGAAATTAATTATAATTAATTATAAGATATAGTTTTTATCATACCGAAACTCCGTCACCAATGTCGGTATTGGAGATGTTTCCATAGATGAGGGTCTTCTCCATTGATCTCAAAGTTTCATGAAGTTCCTTAAGATGACCCCACTTGGGTTGATTCAAGTTACCTATACATCATATAGATCAATATTGTCAAATTTGAAATCAAGTGAACAACAACATATATATGGGGGTTACCTATACATCATATAGATCAATATTGTCAAAGTTGAAATCAAGTGAACAACAAGATATATATGAAATAAGATTGTAGTGTGTATATACCGAATTCGTCGAGAGGTGCATCATAGTCATAAGATGTAGTGATGTAAGGGCCACCGGATGTTCTTCCGAAATTAGTCCCACCATGGTACTGTAACACACAATCCAAAATCAAAGAACTTAGAACTAGCTAGAAAAGTGAATAAAAATCAAAATTAGGGTTTGTTTTGATCTTAGGAACTTGCCATATAGTAGTTCTGGAAAGTTCCGCCGGTTTGGAAGAATCTAGCTACGGAGTAAGCAAGATCCTCAGCTGTTCTAAGCGGGTCTTTGCCTCCCCAGTTCTTGAACCATCCGGTCCAGTTCTCGGTCCACATTTTCGGACTGTTAGGGTTGTTGGGAGTGAATTGGTCACAGTACCATCCATTGCAAGTGTTGATCTGATGAAGAACATATATAACACAATTAAATACACATTCTATTTAACAATTAAGCATATTATATATGTGTAAGTAAGTTTGGTTTATATATAGATGTAACGAATTCGAACCATCGGTTGTGGAGCGCCGTCCTCTTGGCACATAATCCAGGGGACACCGATATGTTGAGCTTCGGCCATCCTTGCAGCCCAGTCCCGGTAGACCTTTCCAGCTTCTCCATACGCTGCAATTGCATTGCCATACTCGTTCTCGATCTATCGAAACCATAAGAAATATAATAAAATTGCAGATCGACTTCATATCAATCGGTCAATTATATATAAAATACATTTATCGAAGAGGATTCGAACCTGCGCTATGATGATAGGACCGCCCTACGAGGCGAAAAGCTTCTCTTCCTTCACCATGTTCACAATCAAAGTTGTGAAATTTTGCATCTCACTCTAAAGTCAAAAAAAATTGCCCAAACTTTAGTACACATTCTACACATATAACAGTTAATAGGCGATCGATTTCGTTACCATAAAAACGTCGTTAGCAGTTCGTAGCTCGACGCCGGGCATGTTGTGCAACCATACAGGGAATCCACTAAGAAATCAAGTACGCCAAACTTAGTTAGAAATTGATCGACATTCCACAAATAAGTGTATAAGTTAGATAGTATACCCATAGTTCCATTCGGCACAAACATATGGACCGATACGAAGAACAGCGTAGAGGCCGGCCTCTTGGACGGTCTTGAGGAACCGGATGAGGTCGTTGTTGCCGCTGAAATCGTACTGACGACGAACGGGCTCGTGTGCATTCCAAAACACATAGGTTTCAATGGCATCTAGGCCTCCTTCTTTGGCCTTCTTGATTAGGTCCGGCCACATCTATATAATCAACACCAAAATTAACCAAGTCTCACAAATTCATCGTAAAATTAATCAATTATGACGAATAAATAAGTGTTACCCCAGGTGTGCTACGAGGGTAGTGAATCGAGCCGGACATGATGATCCGACGCTGGCCATCGATGGTTAGAGCACGCCCGTCGTGCGAGACGTTGATGCCAAAAGCTTGAACGCTAAGGGCAAGGAGTAAGAAGAGGGTAATGTGGTAAGATACGGAAGCCATGGTAGAGGGAGGAGTGAGGGAAGAAGTGAGTTGAAGGTGGTGAGGAATGAACTATATAATTATATATTAATAAGGAGTGGATTGGATTTAAATTGATTTGTACTTATCCTATCTTTTATTATTTTTTTCCTTTTATAATTTTTTTTCTTTTTTGATAGAAATTTTTTTTTTGGATAGAAATTAAGGTAATAACCTTCCACAAACGGATTGGATTAGAGACTATAATTTTGTTTTGGGAAATCTAACTACTCAAAACGGATAGGATAGTGTGGTTTTTTCGGGATTATAGAAATAATGGATCAGGTTTTTTTTAATGTAAAACTGAGATTTGATACATTAATTAATTTGAAGTATATTACACTAATTTTGTAACTTTTTTAAAAATTTATTACGAGGTAACTTAGAGGAACAAGATCCTATTCCTCTCCTAAGCAAAATGTTCTTAATATTTGTCTTATAAATAAAACTATTTCAACCATTGAGCTACATGAGTGGTACGTTAAGATTAATTCTTTATTTAAAAACCCAAATTAATTTATTATGTTTAGTAAATTTCCATGAACTCAGGAAGTGATCAAAACAACCCTTCGATCTCCATCCCTTCAGGGTTCACCATTCAATAAAGGGCAGTCACTAATAAGAACTAATTAATTGAAAGATTAACTGGTTGGAGATCGAAAAGCTTATAGAATATAAGAATCTCCATCAAAGGAGTAAAGGTCAAACTTGTTTGTAGATTAAATAACCATTAAAAATTAGAATTTAGAACCGAATTCACATATCTCACATTACAATCTATATCTAACTAGTCCAAGTAAACCTAATTATTAACATATCCCAAATCAGGAACTAAAACTTAATTTAATTTTCAAGCCCAAAAGGAGAAGGGGAGGAGGAATCCAGCGGAGAAGTGGCCATAGATAGACTCCATCGACACAAGGTCCTCTAATGATGATTTTGTCCGTATTGAGTTCCTTCACATAAAAACAATTTGATAAGAATAAAATTCCACAGTTGTTTTGTTTACAAAATTTAGATACTGAAATCACATTTTTAGACATAGTTGGAACACAAAGAACTTTTGAAAGGGGAAAGCTTTGATTTAAAACTTTTAAGAAAAGAGAACCAGAGTGTGAAATAGTTAAACCTGTGCCATCGCCCACAAAGAGCTCGTCGGGACCATCGTAAGGGTGGTGTAGGGAGAGGTTGTTTAGATCATTGGTGACGTGATGCGACGCACCGCTATCAACTAACCATTGACTTTGAGAAGAGTTGGACATGGTTATGTTGGCTTGTGGTTGAGCCGGATTGGACGGAAAACGGGTCGAGTTAGGCAATTGGACAGTGGGGTATTGTTGGCGAAATTGATTGCATTGGGTGAGCACATGTCCAATAGCTCGACACCATTGACATCTTCCTTTGAAAGGTTTGTTTTGAGGAGCTTGATTTTGGTTTTGTGGGCGATTGGGCTGGTTGTGTGGGATCCAATTTTGTGGTGGAGAGGGTGGTTGAGTTGAAGGTTGCCAGTGCATAGGAGAAGTCGGAGCCTTGTTCTTCTTAGCATTCTTGGTTTGGACAGTGAGAGCGCTAGCCGGAGAGCCATCAGATGATGCCGATTGTTTGAGATCCATCTCCTTTATGATCAGCTTCTCATGAAGTTCTTCAAAAGAGATTGGAGTCTCTCTCATGTTGACTCCATCGATGACCGACTGATAAGAAGCATCGAGTCCCTTAAGAATGTAATCAGTCAGATCCTCTTGAGAGATCGGAGCTTGAAGAGAGGCTAAGAGATCAGCCGATGTCTTCATTGTTTGCATGTAGTCCGATATTGAAGAATTGCCTTTCTTTAGATTCCGAATTTTGTGTTTGATTTGTTGCTTATGACCGCGTGAGGCAGTAGCATAAGTCTTTTGAAGGGTTTCCCAAATGGCTTTGGTGGTTGTGGCTTGGGTAACTAGATTGGCAACCGAAGTTGTGAGGGTGCCAATGAGAGCACCATAGAGGAGTTGATCTTGCCTTTGCCAAGTAAGAAAGGCAGGATTCGGTAGAGTTGTATTGTCTGAACCGGGTATTGTGGTTGGTGGTGGAGGATGAGTACCATCTAGAAATTGAAACAGACCATAGCCTTGAAGAGTGGCTTTGATTTGAGTTTTCCATGCAAGGTAATTTGTGGGACTTAATTTGAGAATATTGGAAAAATGAACAATGGTAAAGGGTTTGTTAGTTTCATGGGGATTGGCAAGGGAAGTGGGGAATTCAGCCATTGTTGTTGAGGAAGGTGATCGTGGGCTGTGTTAAAGGTGCCCAAGGAAAAGGCTGATACCATATGAAGTGAAATAATTATGTAGAATGAAAAGTAATTTATTAATAATCACAATTATTCTATTTATACAAAGAGAATTCTGAGAGGATAAATCAATCAAGGGATATATCCTACAATTACTCTAGCTTATTTTGGAAAGCATAATTATGAAAATAATTAACAGATAAGAATACATAAATCAAGGAATCATAATAATATGTTTCCTTATACTAGGTGGCTAGGTGAAAGAAGTCGATGGAGCAATGCATTTTTAGTTGTTAATTAATTTAATTGAGTTTATTAATATAATTGTGGTAATTGATTTAGTGCAATGGTTAAGATTAGTTTATTAGAAAAATATTAGGAACATTTTTCTTAGGAGAGGATCTTGTTCCAAACTTAGATAAACTAGATAGATTTCGGGTTTTTATCGGAAAAGTGTTGGCTAGTTAAGCCTTTATATATTACCGGGAATTATTTCAGTAGAACCAAGTTTCTTGTTTTCAGGATTATCACGATGTTGGAGTGGAATTATCTTGAGTTGAGTTGATATTTTCTGGGCTTAATATTTATCTTTAAGACCAATGGGAAAGGAGAAAATTGTACATCAATCTACACTTTCTTCCTTTTTAATGGGGTTTTAATGTCTATCAAACATTAAACATTTATATTTATATAGAAACATTTTTTTAATGGTGTGAACTAAAATAACCAAAATACTCTCATAAAACCCCTGGTGTGGGTAAGAATCACAATTTTAGTGTTTTTCAATATTTTCTTAGAAAAATCTTCTTAATAAGTGTACACCAAAAAAAAATATTTCACGAAATTTTTTTTAGCACCCCCCGGAAATAAATCTTGGCTCCGCCACTAGTCTATGGTGTGGGTTTTCGGTGAGTCGAGGCAAGCCAGCATCCACTTGAGCCCCTCGGTGGTGGTGGATTTTTGAACAGATTGATGGAGAGGGCGAAGTTGTGTGCATCTGGACGACGAGGGCAATTATGGTAGAAAACTTCACCCTCCCCAATCTCATCCTCTCCCCCCACCCTGCCCTCCAGCTCCGGTCATCCACCTCCATATCTTCATCTCCCTCACCTCCCACCAAACACCAACGCACATTTTATGATGTAATTTTTGTCACACCTCCACTTTCCTCCATCCAGTACAAAACACACCTTAACCTCAAATCCTAAGTACATGTTGGATACCATGTTAGTCAGCTAGTACATGTTGGATAAAACACAAGAACAATGACATTCATACTCCGAACTAGTTGAGAGGATGTTTTCGATATAATGATAACATAAACAACCAATAGAAGGGATAACATAGGCAAAAATATAGTGGGACTGAGCAAAGGAAATGCATAGAAGATATTGACCACCCATGCTTCTAAATCTATGCATCTTCTCAAGTTCTCAGTCATCCTTAATACCTTATGTTCTTCCAATGGCAGTTGATCTCTCATTCACTGCATTGTTGATGATCTATATTTGACCAATATTCATGCTATTTATTGATTTTTGTTTTTGTATTTATTTATTTTTGATAAGGCAGAGATTTAGGTAATATTCAACCTAGCCTCCTCGCCATAGTTAGCACAAGGTCCCAAGCTGAGGCTCAACCACTTCTACAATAAGGGGCGGAAATGGGTCAGGTGATGGATGAGTGAAACAATTTTTCTCACCCGACCCGTCATAAAAAAAATTCACCCAATCCATGACCCACTCGCCTAATGTTTTACCCAGCACCGGATCCGTCAAGTGAATCGGGTGGGTTGGGTGGTTAATTAATCGGGTGAAGTAAATTAAAAAAAAGTGACAAGACGTACTTAAAAATAATTAATATTCGATAATTTTATAAACCACGTCAACACATGAATCTTACTAAATGAATAAAAGGATTATTCATACATATATATATCACTATCCTCAACTTACAAACTTGGTATTAGAAATTTAATATCAAACTAAGATGAGATGAATTTTAACTCGGTTGTTAGATCTAAACTCATAGTAAAAAAAAATATAGAGAAAAACTATATTTTTAGAAAACAGACTCTAAGTGTTTTTTTCTCTAATTTCTTTGCATGAAGAGAATTATTGTTACAAATCTCTTGGCAAACTGGAAAAATACAAAATTTGTTAATCATGCATTAATATACAGTCGTTGGAAAGAGCCAAATTACTGACACTCAAATAGTATATGCAAAACAAATAATTTTTTTCTAAAAAAAACGCGGAGTTAAATAATGCAAGTGTATATTCTTTTAGATCTTTTTGAATAAAAACAATTAGAGAATGGGGAAACTAGATGCAGAAAAAAGAGATATATGCTATTTATGTTAAATTATACTATATCCATATCAAAATAGGTCTTTTTACTTTTTTGGCACGTTTTTTTAAGGAGTTAAAAACTCTATAAAATATTAATTTTTTAAATAATTTTTTAAAATAATACTTTACTTATTATTAACAAGTATAATATTATTTTTAAAAAATTAATAAAACACTTTAATTTTTTGTAGAGTTTTTAGTTCATTAAAAAGTGTGTTAAAAATAAAATGACCTATATTTTGAGATGGAGGTAATATTATTTGTATACTATATATTTTTAATAATCGGATGAGCTAACGAGTGGTTAAGCATGTCATGTAATGGGTCGGGTGATAGGTTAGATAATGGATGGAAAACATATCACCCATTTAACCCAACCTATTATCCATCCATCCCTCCGCCCCCCTCTTTTTTTTTTTTTATGAATTTTCACCCGTATAATTACATTGGATAAGTCAAGTGAGTCGATTAACCGTATAAACTTAAAAAAATAATGAAAGGGTCTATAAACTTGTTACCCCCTCATTTTTCCTATTGAGAGCTGATATATTGATCATTTCATAATAAATAAAACTCTCTACCTTAAAATGTTTAAATTGAGAAGAATGAGATAAGAAGGTAAGATGAACATCAATTATGTTTTTAATTGGTAATTTAACATGCCCTTGATATCATTATTTAATTTGTTTTTTTTGTGGAGATCATTATTTAATTTATCAATTATTATTTTATTGTTGTTGTTGAGATGTGAAAAGATAAAAAATTAGGCGATTTTGCATAACTAGACCATTTTTTTTGAAAGTTTGCAAAAATGTCATAATTTGGTAAAATTTGCAAAAGTGACTTAGTAGGCTAGTTTTGTAAATAAATTTGGTGACCTACAATACCGGTTGCTGGTCACATGCTAAAAATTTTCCCGCCAAAATTAAAAATTTTCCCGCCAAAAAAATCAAGAATAAATAATAGTCCTGAAGACTTGTATAGGGTTTTAAATTTTTAAACATTCCGTGTCACTTGAAGGATTTTGCGTGTCACCTGCTACTTTTTTCTTGTCATACGTTTAGATTCTCTTGACACTTGTTCAAATACTAGTTTATTTTCTTGTTACATATGTTACGATGTTAATAGTCTATGTAGGATTCGAACCTACATCTATGTGTATTTAACACATTGCTCTACCTTGAGCTATACTTTAAATAGTTAATAATATAATAATATAATCACTTATTTTGTAAATCGTATATGTCAGCAATATGAATTATGCATGTCACCTGTTTGTATGGTCGTGTCCCTAGAAGGATTTACCGTGTCACTTGTTTGATTTTGAAGTTTCACATTTCTGAGTATCTGCCAATTTGTTAAGGAAATCACCTTTGTCACCTGTTTGTATGACGTGTCGCTTGAAGGATTTGCCGTGTCACTTGTTTGATTTTGAAGTTTCACATTTCTGAGTGTCTGCCAATTTGTTAAGGAAATCACCCCTGTCACCTGTTTGTATGGTCGTGTCACCTGAAGGAATTACCATGTCAAAGTTCAAAGTTTCACATTCAATTAATAATATAACAATATAATCACTTATTTTGTAAATCGTATATGTCAACAATATGAATTATGCATGTCACCTGTTTGTATGGTCTTATCCCTTGAAGGATTTACCGTGTCAGTTGTTTGATTTTGAAGTTTCACATTTCTGAGTGTCTGCCAATTTGTTAAGGAAATCACCCCTGTCACCTGTTTGAATGGTCGTGTCACCTGAAGGAATTACAGTGTCATAGTTTAGAGTTTCACATGCAATTTGTTTTCGAAATGAACCATGTCACCCGTTTGTATAGCCGTGTCACTTCAAGGATTTAACGTGTCTGTATTTCCATCGAAACAATTGAAAATCAAGTACGTCAGGCTCCAGCGTAGAACTCCGGGGAATACATGTCGATCTTCTTGCTCGGCTCGCTGGCAGCGGAAATAACGAAGTTGTTCAACGTGGGCGATCTTCTTGGAGGAGAGAGGAGGCAGATCTGGAGAGATGGAGAGAGCTTGGAGGAGAGAGAGGAGGCAGATTTGGTTTCTAGGGTTTTTGATGGGATCTCTCATAAGCTTCCCTTTTATACTTGTTTTTCTTTTCTTTTTTTTTAAACAAATAACTTGCTTTTTTTTTTTTTACCCCATTTACCTCCTAAAACCGGTGGAGGCAACCGGTTATTTTTGCAATTTTTTGCCAATCCGGGTAAGTTTTGCCAAATTTCAAGGGTTAGGGTTAGTTTTGCAAACTTTCCAACTTTGTGGGTTAGTTACCTCAATTCTCTCAAAAAATTATCCCACATTGAAAGTTTGAACAAACCAAGCATAGTATATAAGTCGGAAGCTAAGGGCGAAGAGTAGGAAGAGGGCTATATGGTAAGACATGAAAGCCATTGTAGAGGGAGGAGTGAGAGAATGAATGAGTTGAAGGTTGTGAAGATTGAAGTCTTTATAAGGAGTGGATTTGGGCTTATCCTATCTTTTATTATTTTCTTCTTCTTTGATGGAAATTAAGGTGATAACTTCAGCAAACGGATTAGAGATTTGGTTTTAATTTTGTTTTGGGAAAAATCTAACAACTCTAACGGATTAGAGATTTGTTTATATCCTCATCCTGGCTTTTATAGGGATAGTTTTCTTAAATTTTTTTACTTTTAGTTTAACTTTTTGGATTAGAGAAATAACGGAGTAGAGATTTGTTTATATCCTCATTCAAACTTTTGTTTTGGCTTTCTTGATTGTGGCTCACAATCTTGACCGGTCCAGGAATTCTGGTTTGAATTATGTCGAAGTACGGCCCATAGTTCTAAAGTCCGATGGTTGTGCTTAGCAACGTGATCAAGTTCTTGCCCGGGTTGAGCTTCACCTTCTGCTCGAAAACGTAATTGAACACTCCATAGGTCGCCCATTTCAACCCTAGATACTCACCGTTGACATAAGCATGAACGACGTGGCCACTTTCATTGATTCTTAGCGACATGTTATCGTCCCAGATTGGATCATCCTTGGCGAGTTGCACCCTGTAAATGTAACAACAAAGGACATGCTTAGTAACGGTTTGACGATAGAGCGATATATTAAGTGCATTTTAAGTTGTTTGGTTTACTTACTCAGTCCTATACAACAAGTAGTCACTTGAATCACTAGTGACAGCCTTCTGATCAATCAACATGTTGGAGGCGAAGTCGCCCTTCTTGAGTTGTCGAACCGAGTGGTCAATCTCTTCCGGCATCCATGACCATGAGAGGGGAGCAGGCTTGTCTTCTACATCATTTGACTTCTTCATCATGACCATCGTTTGCGTGTTCACCTTAGCGGTGTTGAAGACTTCGGTTGGCAGTCAGGGAGAAGACTAATATACCAAGCCGGGACATCAAAAGCCTTACCTCCGTATCTTATTGTCACATCAGTTGTCGTGTTTGTGTTGCTAATGAAAGAGCCTGGTACCGAATCAGTGTTGTACTTTGTGATCTAATAACAACCACAAACAAACACTTGAGGATTGTAATCTTGAGCAACTAAATTTTACTTATCATAAGATATAGTTTTTATCATACCGGAAACTCCGTCACCGATGCCGATATTGGAGATGTTTCCATGGACGAGTGTCTTCTCCATTGATCTCAATGTTTCATGAAGGTTCTTAAGATGACCCCAACTGGGTTGATTCAAGTTACCTATATATGCATCATATAGATCGATCAATGTCAAATTTGAAACCAAGTGAACAACAAAATGTATGAAATAAGATACTGTAGCATATATATATCGAATTCGTCGAGAGATGCATCATAGTAGTAAGAATTGAATTATGTGGGGTATAATTTAGATATTGGAGGATGCTCAAAAGGTTATTGGTTTGGAAAAAAGAAAAGAGGATTGTACACATTGGTAGGATTATGTGGGGTATAATTTGGATATTCGAGTATTGAAAGATTGTTAAGCATTTGTAACATTATTTGAATTGAGGATTTTTGAGAAGATTTGGATCAAAAGACATATTTGGAAAGGTTGAGGTCCTCTAATCCACAATTATGGTCCATTATGTAGTCCGTATCGATTGATTGGATGTGCCGAATTATTTTATTACTTTTCTTAATAAATGGGATAGTTTTATAATTGCTTTCAACTCATAAAAGAAAGCGGACTATAAAAGGGACCATAAAGGTGGACTAGAGGATCCTCACCGTATTTGAAATGGGTGGAGTATTTGGATTATTGTGATCCATAATTAAGAAAATAGGTGCAACTACAATAAATCAAGATGTGGGTATATATAAGGTAAAATTTGGCTCAAATTATAGAGAAAAATAAAATTAAACCAATGAGATATTTTATTTAAAAAATAATAAAATATAAATATATTTTTTATTTTATTTTAAACATTATTACAATTAATAAATATGAATGAAAAATGGAAGATGCTACTTTTTCATTAAAAAAAAAACAAAATTACAAAAGGAAAGAGGTTACCTCTCTCTACCAAGGTAACCTCTTCCATTCTCTTACCTTAAGGTCAAACCCACAACCATGGGTTTACCTTTTAGTAACCTTAAGGTGAGCAAAACCCATGGTTACTGCTCTAAGGGCTGCACAACATGCTGTTTTGAAGCAAAAAATCGGAGTGGAAATCAACAAAAATTCGGATTTGGGTGAAATCGAAGTGGAGGGAAATAAAAAAAGTCAATAGGTTGTTCTGAAACACACCCAAGGGTTGCATAAGCTCGGTTTAATGTCGGGTTTGGTAGTGGAAAGAGGCAACGAAACATACCGAAGGAGGCAACAAAGATCCCCAAGGGTTGCTCGATTTGGCATCGGAACTAGAGGATGGGGGCAGCGAAACACACCAAGGTTGGGACTGATCGGTAAGGAGGCAACAAAGATCCCCAAGGGTTGCTCGATTTGGCGTCGGAACTAGAGGAGGGGGCAACGAAACACACCAAGGTTGGACTGAAGTTAAGAGTAGCGTCGGAATTGGAGGAGGGAGGCAGCGAAACACACCAAGGTTGGGACTGAGTCAGTGGCATCGTAACTGGAGGAGAGAGGCAAAGAAATACACAAAGGTCGAGACTGAGAGTTAGTAAATCCAAGCTTGAGATGAGAAATCCGTAGGCAAGAGATGTCACTAGAGAAACATGAGGAAGAAAGAAGAGAAGCATTGAGGAAAATACAAGGAAGAGGAATATGAATACATCATTTTTATATCCATATACCCATTTATCAAAGACTAGATATGAATATGAGTGATATCTATACTCATATATGATATACGTATATCAGTACTAAACGTGGTTTAGTGCCTTAATGTTTGAAGTAGTAGTAGTAATACTTGAGGTTCCCCACAATGTTGGGTAATAATAACATACCATTTTTATTCACTTTGGGAATGAGTAATCTCGTGCAAGGCTAAAGTTTTGCAAATGTGTGATCTATGACATGAAGCACTTGAGGAATTTTAGTAGAGATTTAGCGGTTAACAGTTTCTCTTGGATCATACTCCCTCCGTTTACTATTAAATGACGTTTTAAAAGTATTTATATTTGTCTAATTAATTGACGTTTTTCAGATTTTGAAATCAACCTGTCCCATCTCTTTTTTATTCTACTGAATTTGTACGAGGAGGAGAGAGAGGGGTAAAGTCTCATCCACTTAAATGCTCCCACCTGTCCCTCTCTTTGTAAATAAAGAGTATTATATTCCAAACAAAAAATAGTTTGCAGAGAGGAGAGAGAGTTGAGTCGATGGATTTTTTACTTTATTATGTGTAGTTAATGCTACTCAGCTTTTTTCTTAATTTGTGTGATAAATTCCAAAACGTCATTTAATAGTAAACGGAGGGAGTATACATTAATTGTTCCAAAATATTATGTTAATTATGTATATGTGTAGACGCGCGGATGGTGTAATCTAACACATAGTCCAACTACAATATAATTAAATGACATAATTTACAATTTTAAACATATTAGAAAAAGTGTTAATAAAAAATTATTCAAATATTTATAATTATAATTAAAAAGTATTTTAATCCAAACACCATAAATAAAATAACATACTCATATAATTAGTCTTATATGCATAGCACGGGCTAATGCTGACAAAAGCAATAAAAACATAAAGACCGTTACCACTGAAGTACTCGAACAACTAAAATCTGAACAAAAAGTTATCATAGCTTTCACTTGGTGGAACATTTAGACAAAGAGAAATAAGATCATATTTAAAAACCAAAGTATAAGAACAATAAACGAGTTGATAGTAATGATCAATCAACACATGAAAAACTGGAAAAAAAAACCCAAACATAATAACTTAGATGATGAGGACGCAAAACCAGATCAACCAAACCCACTAATAGTCCACACCAAAGGAATACTATACGATGGAGGAAACCCGAGGAAGGTTTTTTGAAACTCAATTTCGATGGTGCTAAAACCTCTTCCGGTTTTGTATCTGCAGGTTTTTTTTATTAGAGACGATGAAGGGAGGATGATTGCCTGTGATGACAAAAGATGCAGGATGGTGTCGGCATTGCAAGGTGAGACACTTGGTTTGCAGCTTGGCCTGGTGGAAGCCCGGAAGAGGGAGATCAGAAGACTTGGAGTGGAAGGTTACTGTCTCACAGTTATTAATGAGATCACATGCGTCTGAAAGAGCCCCAGGGAGATCGAAATGCTTATCACGGACGCCCTCCTACTACTTCGGTCCTTTGAGGTGGTCTTCGTCTCCCACTTCTTCAAGGAAAACAACATGGCGACCAATTGTGTAACACATCTAGGTCTGTGCTCCGACTCTTCTACTTGGAATTCCGATTTAGAGCTTCAATCTCTTATTCGAAAGGACACCCTTGGATGATGGTAAAAATGTGATTGACACTTGATACACCCCAAACCCTCGCCTTGTAATAAAAAAAATGTTGTTACATTATAAATAATGTAGTCCGTATCATAGAATCCAAACACGCCCTAAATTATTATTGACTTGTACAAAAAGAAAAAGAAAAGGTAACTACGTACCAAATTCACCCTTTCTTTTAACCTAAAATTGTCTGTGCAGCAAATAGCATCTGCAGTCAGTCTGATTCAGGAGCGACGGAACAGGATGAGCGTTCGGCGTTCTCCCTTCATTCTCAGGTCCATCCTCCTCATTCGCTCAACCTCCGCCGCTTCCGCCAACGCTGCCGCCGGCGTTATTCCTTCTCGACGGCTCCACATTTTGTCCCTCACCGATAAACTGCCCTCGCGAGCCTCCGTCCTTACAAGACAGAGTATTCATGGTTTCCGGGCCTCCGATTCTAGGGTTTCCGTCTCCTTTCGCTGCTTCTCCTCCGTTCTCCCTCAGTCAAGCACCATTGACTGGAACGAGCCCGTTTCCTGCTCCGAGGTCGGCGATGGCGCCGATAATTTCAGCGATTCGGACTCCATCGATGTTGACCCTAACAGGCCTGCTATTCCTGTCAGGGCGTTTTTCTTATCCACTAGGTTCGGTTTCGTGTTCTTACTTCCTTTTTTTTTCGTTGTTGCGTTTGTGGTTATGTTGATGGTGCTGTCTGTGTGCAGTGTTGATTTGAAGGGCTTGGTCGATCAGAATAAGCACAACTTTATCCCGCCGAGCTCAAGGATGACCAATTATGTGGTGTTGAAGTTTGGCAGTCTCAGAACTGTCCCCAATGTGAGCTGTTTTCTTTTGTGCAATGAACCTTTGGAAATTGGTATTGGTTATGCAGATGGTGTTTGAGTTGGTGAATTTGTTCAACATTGGCTACAATTGAATATCACAAATTCGTCAAATGAAAGATGTATCATAGAGGTCTATAAGCCTTTTAGTGTCTTATACATGGGGTTTGTTTTGAAACAATTTTGAAATTGAATACAAAACTAGACCATCTTTTAGAACAGAAAACATCATAATGTTAAATGCTGAGAGGATCAAGTTCTGAACTTCTGATCCTGAGGTTTAAAGTATGACTAGTTTATGGGCCGAGCTTTGCACGGCTTGGTTATTAAAAAAATATCATATCAATGCTTAGAACAAAAATGAAAAATACAATAAAAAGTAAAAAAAATTATTTTTATTTTAACTATCACTAAAATGCCCAATACTACTATTGATTTATTTATGTGGGATTAGAATTAACCTAACCTGAATTCAATAAAAAATCTGTTGAACAATTTTCTATTAAAGATATCATTTACTTTAATATGTATCTATAAAAAAATACATTATAATTTTCCATTAAATGGAATATAAAATAATAAATATAAGAGATGCAAAAAATGCAAGGAAAAAATATAAGTAACGATTTCAAAATATTCAATTAGGTAAATTCAGATACAACTTAATAAAAAATATATACTTACCAAAAATAATTATTTTGATCACAATGCATTAAAAAAGAAATTAAAACAATAACATATATCGCATTAGGTTGATGCATGACATTAAAAAGGAAATTAAAGCAATAACAAATGTCGCATTAGGCGGAATTCGATATGTGGCAAAACAACTTTTGTTTTAGTATTATAGATATAAGATATATCTCTATGCATTCCAAAACATTAATCAGTTTCCTTTCTTTTCACTAGAATTCATTTAAGAAATACTGCCACCTTATTTGGATTCCCGCTAAATGCTCCTGGCTTTTTGAAATATAGCATGCTGCATATTTCTTATAGCATGACAAGCTGTCCTCAAAACCGACCTGGAGGTGTTAATATCATCTTATCTGTTCTCATAACTGACTTTCATATTGTAAGTTAAGAAATGAATTACCCATGTATTTTCCAGGAATCGTTTCCTACTTTAAGTGGTAGCAATTGCGCTTACATGGCGGCTTTCCAATATGGATCAGTTGTCTTATTTAATGTCCCTGATTCCGAAGTTGATGGCTACTTGAAAATTGTTGAGAAACATGCATCTGCCTTACTTCCTGAAATGAGGAAAGATGGTAAGAGTTTATGGATCCATTCAATATATTGCTAAAAGAGTTGAATTTCACTTGATATTTATAAGATTTTCTGAATCAATACTATTCTAACAGATCTTGGACATTTGTGGAGTGCCATTTTTTTTAAAGTGACTTGTCAAGGGTCCATACCGAATCTTAATGGTTAAAATCACTCTTTAATGTTTGATGTGGATGCTTTTTGTACTGAATATAGAGTATGAGGTACGGGAGATACCAGCATTAAGCACCTGGATGCAAGCTGGCCTTGATCATATAATGTTGCAGTATTTGAACGTTGATGGCATTCGTACAATAGGCAGTGTTCTTGGTCAGAGTATTGCTCTTGATTATTATGTGCGCCAGGTATGCATAAGCTTCATAATGTTTCGGTTTCAATGTTTTTGTCTTAATCAGCATATTCTTATGAGATTTTATTCAACAAGGTTGATGGGATGGTTGCTGAGTTCACTGACATAAATCGTGCGATGGAGAAAACTGGGACATTCACCATGGAAAGGAAAAAACTTTTCCAGCTTGTAGGAAAGGCAAACTCTAATCTAGCTGATGTGATCCTTAAGCTTGGGCTGTTTGAAAGGTATTTGTTCGTGTGCTTTTGGACCTTATTTTTGAATATCAGTTCTGCAGTTTAACTTGATATGCTCTCCTATGGATGTGTGTTTCCTTTCAACGAATAAGATGTTAGATACATGTATTTTTGTTTATTGGGTCGATATAACATGTTGAAACTCATTACTTTCAGGATATTATGTTGATTCTTTTTCTTTCCCTATCTTAGAAAAACTAAAATACTGCATTTCCAGATCTGACATTGCCTGGAAGGATGCCAAATATGCTCAGATATGGGAATATCTTCGCGATGAATTTGAATTGACACAGAGATTTGCGAGTCTTGATTTCAAGTTGAAGTTTGTTGAGGTAAATTAAATACCTACGTACTCTTGCGATCTTGCCTACTTTCAATTCATGTATTACTAATAATGGCCAACTGCTTCTTAACGGAACTGCTTATTCTAACTTGGCAGCACAACATTCGGTTTCTGCAAGAAATTCTTCAGAACAGGAGGTCGGATTTTTTGGAATGGCTGATCATTATATTGATCAGTGCAGAGATCCTCATTTCTTTGTATGACATTGCTCACAGGACAACAAGCCTTTGATCCCAAGTACTTGTGATCCAGCTGAAGGTTAGGATGAGTTACTACATATATAGTTAGCTTTAAAATGTGCATAATATGCTTAAGGTACTCTGAACACGGGGAATAAAAAGATGATCTATTTTTTTTTGAAGAGGATAGTCCACAAAGAGAGACATGGAGGGCGGAGCAAGTTCATTAAATTTTGCAGTGCATATTGCTTAGCATGTAATAAAGAGAATGCATGAGATTCAATCTTGGAAAACTTAGTATTTCAGTGAACTCTGCCTTTTGTGAATTGTTTTGAATGAATTCACAGTTGTTGGTCTGCTTCATTTGCTACTTCATACTTTGAATATATGATGGACATAACATTTTGGTTTTCTGGAACGTTGGTGCGAATGAAAAGGATGTCACACCAATGGGAATGTAGCCGGATCCTACTTCATTTTCTACTGTACGTGTGTGCTCTGCTCCCTTCACCCCATCTTGATGCACGTCTCGTCTGGTATGAGTTACCTCGCCAATCTCCCTACTCCAAATCCACGCTCCTCTGCCATGGCCTGACCATTGCCATGACACCGTATATACTATATAGTTTTTCTGGTTCAAATTCCACTGCATAGACTCTCCATATCTTAGCTTAGGTCACGACTTCATGTAAGATCCAATTACCTACACCCCCCCCCCCCCCCCCCCCAACCTGCGCATTAGATGGGACTTGCCAAGGTCGCAGCAGATTGATCATATAACAGCTTCTCTTGATCCGTAGTAGCTGATCATCAATCAACCGTTCCTGGAAATCCGACCTCACCCTCTAGCGGAGGTAAAAACCTGCCCAGCCTCTCCGAAGCCTCCGAAGATGGCCCTGATTGCAGAGTCCGTGGTGGAGATAAAAACCTAATTCGGATTTTTCTTCAAATTGATCAAAATTTAGCTTGTTTGCATACTGAAAACAAGTGTTGAAGGGTGAAAGGTGTGAGTATTTGTGTTGCTGAAGGAAACAAGTTGGTTTGAGCCCTAAGGACTCAGCAGGCCTCATCAAAGGACTTGCCACGCCCAGGTGTTGCAATACCGCATTCTTGATGCCCCTTTCCTCATCAACACCATTGAATCAGAGCTTCCTTTAAGATGGTAATAGATGCGAAAGTTGTCTATCGGTTACCCGCCCTCGTGACAATATGACTGTAATGACACACAAAAATAGAGAGTAGGGACATCATCCAAATTTTATTAGACTCAAATTATCAGGATTTAAATCTGAGACTTGTTTTGTGGTTTTCCAGTAACAAGTAATTTGATTCCCTAATATTCGAGATTCAGATTGGCCAAGGTAAAAAAATATTCAGTGTAAGAGTTTGTAGAATTAGTTATAGCAACAAAGGCAGCCTCGAATAGGCAATTTCAAGTGGACACATGCCGTTTCTTCCAATCCTTCTCGACCAATTAGTTAATAAATGACATAAGTAATTTCAAGTTGAAACCATACTCGACCAAATTAGTCAAGCTGGATTAAAACCACTACCTTCCAGTTTCTCACTGGACAGGATTTTCAACAGGTCTACTTGTTTATTAATGGATTTCACGATTACATAGACGCCTTAAATATAAGACCACATAAAATACAAGTAGGACATGAAAGCCACAATGCATTAACGGTTACAACAAAACAACAACAACAAAAGAAACCAAGGACATCAAACAAGTAAAATGGTATTGTTCTTCTTTTACCAAAACACAAAGACACAGTAGAACATGGGAAAAAAAAAAGAAGAGGAAAATGATCGAACTCACCTCGCAGCAAACATTTAAGTGATCCATTTGCCTTCCTAGGAAGTTTGTAGGAGGGTTCTTCAAAGTGACCATTGGCATGCTTCAGTTGTAACTCGAGGACTCGGCCGTCTTGGAACTTTGGATAACACCTTTAATAATTATTTCTTCGTCAAGCTCAATATGTGGGATGTTGGAGATGAGATGCCAGTATTCACCCTTTTCTGGTTTGCACTTCTCAATCAAGGCTGGACATTCGTGGATACCAAACTTTTCTAGCTTGTCAAGAAGGTTGAGCGTGGGCGGCAGTTCGACAAGATTGGGGCAACTGATAATACCAAGTCTCTTGAGACCAGTCAACTGCTTGATCCAATCTGTTGTCAAGTCAACCAACCCTTCACACTCGGCGATAAAAAGATCTTCCAAAGAGGTGAAGGGAGGACTAATAACATCAACTGGCATCTTTTTTAATTTTGGGACTCCTGATATACTAAGCGTCCGGAGGCGTTTTAGGCCTTCTAGTGACCATGATTTGTGTTTCAGATCCAACTCTGCGCAATCATCTATCCACAACAATTCAACATTTTCAAGTTGATTAGTGCTCATAGGAAGGAACGCAAGCCTTGAGCAGTTTTGTAGAGCAAATACTCGAAGACCTTTTATGTTTCCAATGTCTTCGGGCAAAAACTCTTGTTGCACTGTCAAAGCCAAAATTTTCAAGTTTTCCAGTCTCCCTATGTTAGCCGGAAGGTCTTGAAGATTTTTGCAATCAGAAAGAATCAAGGTTTGCAGGTTGATGAGATTGCAAATTGAGTCGGGCAGTTGTTTGATTCTCAAGTTTCCTTTGAGGTTGAGATATCTTAGATGCATCATATAGCCAATTGCCCTTGGCATCTCCTCGAACTGGCAATCACTAAGATCCAACACCCGTAGGAATGTTAACTTTGAGAAGATGGTTTCTAGAAAGGCTTTGCTTATTGAGAGATCCGTAGCTTCGATCTTCAAAAGCCGAGCTTTCTTTGCTTCGTTGAATAGCCTTTGATGATAAAGGTTACCTGAAAAGCCATCTTCTTCTAGTAGCAAGTATCTAGCCTTCTCTGAAACCTCCTTAGTGCCACCATTGATTATCGCCAATTCTTCCCCTGCCATAGATTTGGCCAAATCATACACAAAATCATGCATCTGATATTCATCGAGCATATCATTAGAGAAAGACCATTCATCTCTTGTGAAAAGGGATTTAGATACAAACTCCCTAATACATTTCTTTCCAAGTGCTTCTCCTTGCTCATCACATGGTAATAATCCAAGCGCCACCCACACGGGTATCAAGTCAAGAAGGGGAGTTGTTTCATAACCTTTGGGGTATATAGAGGAGATGTGAAAGCAGGGTTTGAAAGAGGAGGGGAGTTGGTCATAGCTCAATTTCAATATCTTCAAGATGTCTTCATGCCCTTCTTCTATCTTCTGTATGATACGACGCCACTCCTTGTCATCGGTCTCTCCACGCAGTAGGTTGCCAAGAGTCGTTACAAGTAAAGGAAGCCCCCTTGACTTTTCAACAATCTCGTTCGCCAAATTCAGCAATGTTGGTTCAATCTTTTCACCATTTTTGAAGGCTAGCTGCTTGAATATCTGTAAGCATACCTCATGTGAAAGCTCCGGTAATTTGTATTCTTCAACAGTTTGAACAATGGATGCCACCTGTGAGTTTCGAGTGGTCACAATCACTGTGCTTCCCTTAGCACCCACATCCAACATCTCTTTCAACTTTAACCATTCCTCCGAATCTTCATTCCACAGATCATCTAATACGAGAAAGTACCTTGTATCTTTGAGAGCATCAATCGCCCTTAACCTTAGTTGCTCCAAGGAAAGTTGATCCATGGTCAATTGCAATTTGTTTTCCCCTGTTGCCATACTTATGACCTGCTTAAGTACTTTCTTCATGTTAAAATTTTCTGAAACATACACCCAAAGCTTTTGACCAAAGTTATCATCAATCCGAGTGTCGTTATATAACAACTGGGCAATTGTTGTTTTCCCAATCCCTCCAAACCCCATAACTGGCAAAACCGAAAGGCTTCCACTATCCCCACAACTAAGTATGAATTCGATGAGGGCCTCCTTATCCTCATCTCTCCCAAGCACTAATTTGTTAGCCTTAGCGGTGGTTTCCCTAAAAGCCAACTCCGAGGAAGACAAATCCACAGGCTCGTTGGAAAGACCAAGACTCATTCTTTCGAATGCAATCAGTTCAAGTTTTTTGCAAAGGTTTTTTATTCGGTGAGCCCATTGCTGGCGAAGTACAAGAGTGTTATGGCGAGAGAAGAATTTACGGACCTGTTTACACCATTTGCCTTTGTTATTGTCCTGGACTGCAACTTGAGTCGCAATGCCATCGAGCAAGTCATCGATGTCGTACACGACATCCTGGAGTTTGTCGAGCCAGTCCTTGACATAGGATCCGGTGGATTGCTTCTTCTCAGCATCTTGAAGGACAGCTTGGATAGCAGTCAAGTTGCTCCGAATCCTGTCAAGCTCGTCTTCAACTCCCAACACCAGCTTTACCTCTTGAACAACAGCAGAGCCAAGTTGGCCAAGGACAATCTTAGCAAACTGAAAAACAATAGTTTCAGCCATGTTTTGGATCGGAATTGAAGGGAAAGAGGTGGGAATGTTAGTGGAAACGATGAATTGCAGGTATGCTCCGTATGGATAAAGATCTTGTTTTCCTGATTATAGTTGGGCGATTAAGGACATCTTGTGACGTGATGATTGATATAAGCACGTCTCAAATGTCAAATTACTGATGAGGCGGCAACTTGTTAAGTAAATGTATTTAAATTAGCCCGCTGTCGGCCTAACTTTTTTTTTTTTATCAGGAAATAATTCGAGGTCAGACAGACCCGGAACCTCGAGAGGCCGACACGGTCGGCAGACGGCTAATCGTCTAAACATACAACATGGAAACAGAAAAATACAAAATAGAAACAGAAAAAGGTGCAGTACAAACGGAGGGAGGCACACAAATACAGTCGAAACAAGCGAACCAAGCGCAACCAAGCTGGAGACAACGTAGACTAAGAGCCGACGCCAAGCACCACCAAGCAGTGACACCGCTGGCCAGCGGTACATCAGGAGTCCCTGTGGGCAGTGAAGACATCCTCCAAGGAAATTTTCGTAACGCGGAGTCGCCTCGATACACACTGCCTCGACCCCAACCAGACCCGACACCGGACGCCAGAGCTCCAACTCAGACGAAGAACGCCACGAACAACCAGACTCGCAGCCGAGAACCACCCTAGTACAACGCACCAAGAGACCCTTACGAGATTTAATTGAAATCCATTCGGGATTTAAATATATATATATATATATATATATATATATATATATATATATATATAAAATACTTTTATACGGAGTATTTGATATAGCAATACAATATATTTTTTTTTGAAGCAGGATAAAAATTAGGAAATCCTCCGACGGCCCGGCCTCTTTCCTAGTGCGTCCAAGCGGACGAGATCACATAGCTCAGGATCGTTGCAGAAGCTATCATCGGCAGGGACGCAGTAAGCTAGACGAGCAATCCTGTCAGCAACCGCGTTCAATTCCCTGAAAATGTGACGAATAGCTACATGAGATAAAGATTCCAGAATAATAACAGTATCGGCCATCAGCAGCTCTATATTCCATGGGCACACCCAATCACCCATGAGAGCCTTAATGACGACCAAGCAGTCCCCTTCGATTAGAAGTTTTTGAATCCCGAGGGACTTAGCCCTTATTACTCCCATGTGGAGTCCCAAAGCTTCAGTGTAAACTGCTGAGGTATTATTACACTTTCCCGAACCAATAGAGACCATATTGCCAAGCTGATCTCTGATGGCAAAACCGTACGTTCCCATCAAAGACTGGCAGTGTGAACCGTCGAAATTAAGCTTGAAGTAATCATCCGGAGGTTTTTCCCAAGACATATTCTTATTATGTAATTTATTAAGCGGTTTTGAGGTCATGTAAGGGTTCGTCTTATTATTGCTCGAATTCGAGTGTTCGTTGTTGTTTTGGATGTCATGCCTAGAATCCCACGTAATCTTGGTCGATTTACAGAATAAGGAAATGGCTTGGTAAGAAACGCTAGTGGTATTCTGAAAAACCAATTGGTTTCGGAAAAACCATAATCCCCACCAAGCAAAGGCCATATGTGTAAAGTTTTTTGATCCTACCATGGAGTAGATATGGTTTAGGATAAAATTTGGTTTTGATTCGTCATTTATCGAGTAGTGAATTGGTACGCAAATATTCAGTTCTGACAGTATGGCTGTAGTCATTGGGCAATCCTGCAGTAAGTGTGCAGTCGATTCCTTCGTGTTTCCACAGAAGTTACATCCCGACGGGACAGCCGTATACGATCTTTGTAGCCGTTCCGAAGTAGGGAGCCCGTCTCTTGAGATTTTCCAGAGAAAATGTTTGATTTTGTGCGGCAGATCAAGCTTCCATAGCCAATGGCAGTCAAAATGCGGGTCACCGTCATGTGAGCGAATAATGTTTGTAGCTGATTTGTGGAGAACCACCCGTTCTTACTGGGGCCCCAGTACATTCTGTCAGTGAAAGTGTTAGTCGGTAGCCGAACGTCTTTGATATTCCCGATGATGGTTGTACTAAGAATTCCTTGTAAATCGTTGTTTAGGGCATCTATATCCCACTTGTTATCTGCGGTAAGAAAGCGTGCCACTGGCCAATTTGCCATGTCTTCATTTATTACTGTGGATGTAGCGTTCCGCAAGGGAGTATTAAGCACCCAATTATCCGTCCAGAATTTAATCGATCGTCCATCCCCAACTGTCCAACGAAGACCCGGTTTGAATAAATGCCTGATGGCTATCAGTTTAGACCATTGCCACGAAGAATTTCCCTTTTTAACATAGTCCATTAAACTATCCCCTTTTAGGTATTTAGCTGTTATCGCTCTAACCCAGATGTTATCTGGTTCTGCTAGTATTTTCCACAGCAATTTCATTTGTAAGGCTATATTCATTGTTTCGGCTTTGTAAATTCCTAAACCGCCTTCCATTGTGTCGGAGCAAATCTTGTCCCAGCTGATAAGACTTGTAGATTTTTGTTGTTTGTTCCAAAAAAATTGTCTATAAACCTTATCTAAATCATGTAAAATTGACGAAGGCAGCATGAAAGCTTGCATTATGAATAGTGGTTGTGTGCTAAGATTTGATTTGATGAGAACCTTACGGCCCTCAGCTGACAGAGAAGAAGCTTTCCATTTAGTAAGTTGTTGTTTCGCTTTAAGAACAACGTCGGCAAAGGTGTCTTTGTTTACCCGACCGTTGATGATTGGACAACCGAGATATTTTTCCAGATTATTAATCTGCGGGATCCCCAGCGTCGCTGAGATACTATTTATTGCAGCAGTGCCCGTACCAGCAGAGACCTGGAAACTAGATTTTCCAAGATTTACTTTCTGGCCCGAAATAAGGCAGAATCGTTGTATTGTATCTGAGAGTGTGATACATGTGCTCTGGTTTGATTTTCCGAATAACATAATGTCGTCTGCAAAGGCTAGAAAGGGGACCCTAATCCCCCCCCCCCCCCCCCGGCCCAGAGTGAAGCCTAGGTTTGTGGAGGCGGAAGCTTGTCTTTGCAGCGTTCTAGCAAGAACCTCCGCGGTAAGGATAAAAAGGAAAGGAGAGAGTGGGTCACCTTGTCCGAGTCCTCTAGTGGGTATGAAAGGTGTTGACGGTTCATCATTGATTAATATTGAATATGAAACTGTTTGTACACATTCTTTGATCCAGATAATGAATTTGTTATCGAAACCAAACTTATGAAGGATTTCAAAAAGGAAAGGCCATTCGACCCTATCATATGCTTTTTTCATATCCAGTTTAACGGCCATGTAACCACATTTTGCCTTGTTAATTTTGAAAGAATGAAAAATTTCATGTGCAAGAAGAATGTTATCCTGAATGGCTCTCCTCTTTGTGAAGGCACTCTGTAACGGGTGTATCAGTTTGTCAAAAACTTTAGACAATCTGTTGGTTAAAATTTTAGAAATGATTTTGTAGATCGTAGAGGAGAGGCTGATTGGTCTGTAGTGGTTTACCGTTTCCGGGTTGTCTTTTTTTTGGATCAAAGTTATAAATGTGTGGTTTATCTGCCGTAGCAATTTCCCGGATAAGAAGAAAGACTTAACAGCTTTTATGATCGACGTACCAACGATATCCCAGTAATGTTGGTAGAAGCCTGCCGGCATTCCGTCCGGACCAGGGGCTTTATCTGCTTTGATAGAGAACAAGGCTGTTTTGATTTCAGAGTTAGTTACTGGTGTTGTTAGTTCCAAATTATCGAGGTCGGAGATCTCAGTTGTAAGCAATACAGTATATATATAGCTATACCACTCTTTTTTTCATTTTTTCCTTTTTTTTTTAATCCTTATCTCTCTCTCCCACACATTGTGAGGCGTGGCGTGCAAGGAGTTCGAAAGCCAGGAAGCAGATGAAACCACCAACATCGAGGACCTGAGGATAAAGAGGACCTGAGGATGAGGCTGCCGGCCTAACTAATAGCGAAACATCAGTGTATTGTTTTCCTTTTACCGGTAAATTAATGTATGATAAAGAGGACCTGAGGATGAGGCTGCGAGGAAGGAGTCCATTGAATAGTACTTACTTCAGATACTCGATCACTACAATATAATCAACCATTTGACAGGGATTGCTAGCTAGCATCTTCTTTTTTTTAACGTGTGAGATGGATAATATTTGACCAATTAAGTGTTAATTGTATATATCCTCCATAAACTTAAGACAAGTGATTTGGAGGATAGTTAGGCTATTGACATGGTGGCCTAATGTGTTTTTATTTTATTTTGTTTTTTCTAATTTTGCCCATGCCTTGAAACCGTTAATGAAAAATTGCATTATTTCTCTTAGCCTTCCTTCATCGTCTATTTGCCTTTGTACATGGAAAACTGCTTCTCAGAGCAGTTGAGCGACGATGGAGATCTATGAATGACAGAGACTTCTTCATTTTCTCATCCTCATGTATCTTTAAGGTATCATATTCTTCTAAGCTTGATTGAAGATGGGTTACCACTTCTGGTCGATGTTTTTTCTTCGTCTGCCATTCAATCTAATTTCTAAATTTGATGTTCTTTTAAAGATTTGGTTTCAATTTACTAAATTTCTAACCGATAATAACTTCAAATTGGTTTCAATTTGGTTGTTTAAACCTGTTTCACTACCGATGAAAATTTTTACGGGTATTATTTATCACAATTAGTAGCTTGTAACCTCCACTAACCGCCACTCCCCACTTATTTTCCTTTCCATATAATTAATTATTTATTAAAATTAATTAAAAAATATGGTTAGTGGGTAGTTATATATACACACACTTCGTATTATATAACATCTTTTACATTTTAGCCCATGTATATTAGTTTATGTTTGCCAGATTCATCAAATTGGTTATTGATATTTGAAGGATGTGTAATTACTCCATTAACTTCTTATTCGCTATAACTTAAATCTTCATTGATTTATAGTATTCGGAACTCAATTGTTACTTATGATTTGCAGCTCATACTGGCTACTTTTCCTCATATCCATCACGGATTGGGCATGTTCGAATTCTTCCATCAACTGTTCCTGATTTGTAGTGGGAGGTTACATAAGTGAGAAGTTATGTAAGTAATGGAACGTTATCAGAAGTTACTTAAGTGAGATGTTACATAAGTAGTGAGAAATTATGAGTATTGAAAATAGTGAGAATTTATATTAAGTAGTGAGAGGTTACGTAAGTAGTAGAAGGTTATTAGAAAGTTACTTAATGTGAGAGGTTACGTAAGTAGGGAGAAGTTACATAATTACATTAAGTAGTGAGAAGTTATGTAAGTAATGGAAAGTTATCGAAAGTTACTTAATAAGAGGTTACATAAGTAGTGAAAAATTACGAGTGCTGAAAATATTGTTATAGGAGTAAAAAATAGTTTACTAATCTCGTACGTTACGTACGGGTACTGCACTAGTTTCATTAAAAACCCTCTTTTAATTAATAGGAATTGCAATATCCTGTACAAATTAAATTGCTAGTTGATTTGTAAGATCCACCAAATGCAGTGTTGAAGTTTGGATCATGAAGCAAAGGGAAGGGCTCCTTACCACTCTACAAGAACAAAGCTAGGTAGTGGAAATCGAAAGAAATTTGACAGAATAATACACCTCTTGTGGTCTGATCCGAACTGCACTCGGCTACCAAATGAAACATGGACATGATTTTGTTTATGTATCGATGAATGGACTGCTTAGCGACTCTGGATAATGCTAGCGACTGTGTTTAACCCAACTCGTTACATGTTGAAGAACATACTTAAAGCTATTTCATTTCTTATATTTTAAACTTTTCTTTTCACATATTGTTATACTTTTGAAATAGGTGCCAAATTACATGTCTGAGCAAATTGTTCTCTTTGATAGATTAAACATAACAGCTTGTCTTAATCCGCGGCAGCTGATCATCAGCTAAGCAGCTCAACATTATCCCATGAGGTGCACGTTGAGATTGAAGCTTCAAGCATCATGTGCACTGCTCTCAACTCGCTAATCTTATACAGAGAAGCAATCGCAGCCACGCTCTTTACAGGGGCGTTTTGTATAGCCTGCCCAGCCTCTCTGAAGATTCCGAAGATGGCCTTGTCCCCAATATCCATAGTGCTGGTGATTTGGAGCTAAAAACCTCACCCTCTAGTTCAGATTTTTCTTCAAATTTATCAACACTTGGCTTGTTTACATACTGTGAAAACAAGTGTACATTGAACTAACATGTTGTATGAATTAGTTGTTCTGAACCCCAAGAATGCAGCAAGCCTCATCAAAGGACTTGCCATGCCCAGGTGTTGCAGAATCGCACTCTTGATGTTCCTTTCCTCATCAGCACCATTGAACCAGAGCTTCCTTTATGATGGAAATCGATGGGAAGTTGGCTATCAATTACCCGTTGTATGACAACAATGACACACAAAATAGGGAGTAGGGACATCATCTAATTTTATCACACTAAAATTATCAAGATTTTTTCTTTCTTAGAGGATAAGTTGTTATACGAAGTATTATGAATGTGCTCTAAAAAAAATTCACAACATTATCTGCCTTTACAATAAGGCAAGTACTTATTCTCTGTTCAGCCATGTACCACCAGAATTCATGAAATAAATACTGCTACCATACCTTTGGTGGATTCCTGTCAATAGACCTTTATCTTACTGCTCCCGACTTTTTTGAATTTTACAGTGCAAATTGCTTAGCATGGAGTAAAGCGAATGCATGAGATTCAATCTTGGAAACCTTGGTATTTCAGTGAACTCAACCTTTTTCCAAATCACTGCTGGTTTCAATTTGAGTAGAGTTTATCACTGGACAGGATTCTTTATTATCCGATTTCATGATTACATGGACACGATCATATAAAACATCAGTATGACATTACATGAAAGCCACAATACATCAAGCATCAAACATTACAATAAAAATAAAACAAGAAGAGACAACCAGGACATCAAACAAGTAAAATAGTATTCTTCAAAGTGATCATTGGTAGGATTTAGTTGTATCTTGAGGACTCAGCCGTCTAGGAACTTTGGATAACTCCCTTAATAATTGTTTCTTCGCCAAGCTCAATGTACGAGATGTTGGAGATGAGATGCCAGTCTTCGCCTTTCCCTGGTGTGTACTTTCCAATTAAAGTTGGACATTCTGATAAACGTACCGGAGCTAAGCTATTTTTGATTAACTGCTTAATTAATTTTCAATCCCTTCAAATGGATATATAAGGATACATCATAACAATATATGCAGAGATATGGGCGTAGTAGATCTAATTAAGGAGAGAGATATTCTCAACCCCAAACTAACTAATTAAAAGAATAAGCATTTAAATTTAAATGGAAAAGAATCCTTAACAATAGGATATTATTGTTTAACACATTCAACGATAGCCAACTTTTCTAGCTTGGCAAGGAGGTGGATTGTGTGTGGCATTCCCACAAGATTGGGGTAACCGCCAAATAACAAGCATCTTAAGAGAGGTCAGGTACATGATCCAATCTGTTAATTGGACCAAACCTTCACAACAGGAGATAACAAGATTCTGCAAAGAGGTGAAGGGAAGAGCTGTGACACCCATTGGTAACGTTTGGAACTTTGGAACACCTATAATGTAAAGCGACCGGAGGCTTTTTAGGTCTTCTGCCGACCATGATCCGTGTGTCAGATCCAAATCTGCGCAATTCATTATCCACAATAAGTCAAGGTTTTCAAGTTGTTTAGTGCTCATAGGAAGGAACTCAAGCCTCTGGCAGTCAGTAAGAAAAAGTTCTCGAAGACCTTTTATGTTTCCAATGTTTTCAGGTAATGTAAGATAATGAAGATGATGATTGTAAGTGTTGATTCTATTCATTGAGGTAAACATGTATAAATATACAGAGGAAGGAAAAGATTTGGGTTAATCCTTGATACACCAAATCAGTCCAAGATAACAAGAAAATATTCCATAAAGATATACAAAGATATGTACTCTAACAGGCCCCCGCAAGCTCATGGGCGAGGACGCACATGAAGCTTGACTGTCAACGAATGGAAGCGGTGATTGCCAACAGCCTTAGTGAAGATATCAGCGATCTGATCAAGAGAGCGGACGTGCCGGACAACTAGATCACCCGAAGCAACCTGCTCTCGGACGAAGTGATAATCAATCTTGATATGCTTGGACCGCTGATGAAACACCGGGTTAGCAGTCAGGAACGTGGCGCTGAGGTTGTCACATAACAGAAGCGGAGGGCGAGCAACTGAAAGGGCCATCTCCTGAAGCAACTGTTGTAACCACAGTAGTTCGGCTGTAGCAAATGCGATTGCTCTGTATTCGGCCTCAGTACTAGATCGAGCAACGACATTCTGTTTCCTGGAAGACCAGCTGATAAGATTTCCTCCAAAATAAATAGCAAAACCGTGCTGAGATCGACAATCATCCGGATCGGAGGCCCATCCAGCATCAGAGTAGGCAATGAGGCGATCGTCGGACGCCTTGTGAAGAGTCAGACCAGCAGAGATGGAGCCTTTGAGGTAGCGGAGGATCCGTTTGACTGCAGTCCAGTGAATCTCAGAAGGATCATGCATAAACTGGCAAACACGGTTCACCGCATAGGAGATCTCAGGTCTGGTGATGGTGACGTATTGGAGAGCTCCAACAATGCTGCGGTAGAGGTGAGGATCAGAGCATGGATCCCCTGTCCGTACCAGCCGAGAGCCTGGTTCAGCGGGAGTGGCAATGGGTTTCGCACCTGTCATGCCGCAGCGATCAAGAATGTCGGTGATGTACTTCTGCTGACTGAGATGAAGAGAGGCGGCACTGCGATTAACTTCAATGCCCAGAAAATAGCTTAGGACCCCAAGATCCTTCAAAGAGAATGCTTGACTCAACCGAAGCACAAACTCATCAATGAATGCAGTGTGAGACCCCGTAATAATCAAGTCATCAACATAAACGAGAACATAGACAACATCACGACCATGGGATTTGATGAAAAGTGAAGAGTCAGAAATACAACCTCGGAACCCTTGACGAAGAAGGGCATCCCTGAGTTTTTGAAACCAAGCCCGAGGTGCCTGTTTGAGGCCATATAAAGCCTTGCGAAGACGGCAGACATGAGACGGGCGATCAGGGGCGACAAAACCTTGTGGTTGAGCCATGTAAACAGTTTCAGCAAGGTCACCGTGAAGAAAGGCGTTGTTGACATCAATCTGCCGAAGGGACCAAGAGTGAGTGAGCGCGAGGCTAAGGACCAGCCGAATGGTGGTGGGCTTGACGACCGGACTGAAGGTATCGAAGAAGTCAATACCTTCTTCCTGATTGAAACCCTTTGCGACGAGTCGGGTCTTGTAGCGCTCAATAGATCCATCGGACTTCCGTTTGATCCTGTAAACCCACTTACAACCAACAATGTTAGCATCCAGAGGCCGAGGAACTAAGTCCCAGGTCCCATTTCTCATTAAGGCGTCATATTCTAGCTGCATAGCATGCTGCCAGGGTGGGCTTTTTGAGGCTTGATGGAAGAACTTGGGTTCAATTGTAGTTGTGAGGGATATCGGGAGAGGGTACTTGGTGGAATAAAAGGACTTAGGTTTGAGGGAGTTAGTAGCAGCCCGAGTGGACATAGTATGAGTGGAGACATCAGAGGGACGAAACCATGAGGGGCCGGCCGGGGGTGGGGGGCTAGGTGAGGCGCTGGATTCTGTGGAGGGAGTAGAGCCGGTGGAGGCGGGGGCTGCTGCTGGGGTAGTGTCTCCGGATGATGATTCTGCAGAGCTCGTGCCGTTAGAGGATGCCGATGGTGTAGAAGGGACAGACACAGGTGACACGGGTGACGATAGGGCCGGGGAGACACCAGGCGAAGGACTCTGGGAGGAGGGCGGAGTGACCGGTGGAGTCGGTGTAGGTGCTAGAGGCGAGGGGTCCACACTAGAAGCATGATGGAGAAGATGGAGAGGAAGTGACGGCTCGAGAGAGGGAGACTCAGGAGATGGGATGTCAGAAGAGTAGGGAAAACAGGTCTCATCAAACACAACAGACCGAGAGATGTAACAACGTTTGGTAGGAACATGGTAGCAAAGATAGCCCTTATGCTTCGAACTGTAGCCCAAGAAAACACACGGGAGAGAGCGAAACTCAAGCTTTGAGTGATTGTAGGGACGTAGGAAGGGGTAACAGCGACACCCAAACGATTTGAGAAAGGTGTAGTCAGGAGACTTGCCATAGAGGAGTTGAAAAGGTGATTTGAAACTCAAATTTGGAGTTATGGTACGGTTGGAAAGATAGACAGATGTATGAAAAGCTTCTTCCCAGAATTGTTGTGGCAAATTCGCATGAGCTAAAAGGGCAAGACCTTTTTCAACAATGACTCGGTTTTGTCGTTCAGAGGACCCATTTTGTTGTGGAGTGTAGGGACACGACACTTGGTGATTGATGCCAAGATGACGGAGCATAGTTGAAACATTGCGATACTCCCCTCCCCAATCAGTTTGAAAAGTTTTGACAGTAGTAGAGAATTGTGTTTGAATGAGTTTTAGAAACAACTCAACGATGGAGTAAACCTGAGATTTGGCAGAGATAAAGTAAACCCAAACAAACTTAGAGTAATCATCAATAAAACTTATATAATAAGAGTTTCCGTTGGTAGATAAATGTGGGGAAGGACCCCATACATCAGAATGGACAAGATCAAAAGACTTCTCTGCAGTGACCGACCGGGCAGGGAGATGAAGGCGATGACTTTTGCCAAGCTGACAGGCACCACAGACGGTGGTTAATTTATTGGAAGACACTGGAAGGTGCTGACTGGAAAGTAGACGACGTAAGACAGACTCATTGGGGTGGGCAAGGCGATGATGCCAACAATCAAGGGAGGCACGCTCACCGACATAGGCAACGGACGGACCTGGACACGACTGACGGAGCTGAGATAGACGAGGAAGACGATAGAGACCACCATCAACGAGTCCTCTTAGAAGCACTTTGCCCTGCAGATTCTTAACAAAGCAACAATCTTTGTGAAACTCGAGATAAACATGATTATCCTTGGTTAATTGAGACACACTTAAAAGTTGTTTTGAGATATTAGGGACACATAGCACATTGGAGAGATGTAAAGGGGGGGCAGAAGCATGCTTTGACGGTAAAATAGAACTACCAGAATGAGAAATAGGGAGAGACATACCGTTCCCGACAACAAGATTGTCGTTACCAACATAGGGTGAAGAGGATTGTAGGCCAGACAAATCATTGGTCACATGGGCATTAGCGCCCGTGTCAACAACCCAGGGATCGACAAAGTCCGACTGACAGCTGACGGAATAAGCTGATCGGTTTGTGGGCGGCGGCTGAGCATCAGTGCGACCAAGGGCAGCAGCAGCGTGGCGATTGGTGACCGGGAAGTCATTGAGGTTAAGACGCCCGAAGCAGTTGAACGCTTCATGACCCGTCTTCCAGCAGATTTGGCAAGTGGGGCGTGCAGATCTGTCATCAGTTGACAAAGAGCCGGAGTCACCACGAGAAGGTCGATCAGTGGAGGAGCGCCCACGGCCACGGCCGCGACCGCGACTGCGTGTGGAGGCAGTGTTGGCAGTGAATTGGGTGTTGTCGGAGAGAGACTTGGTATCCTCAGTGAGGCTTTGTTCCTCCTGCAGGAGAAAACCGAGCAATTGGTCGGAGGAGACTGGTTCCGACTTGAGAGCAATAGCCGAACGGAAGGAGGCAAATTGAGACCCTAATCCGAAAAGGATGTAGGAGACAAGTTCCGCATCGGTAACAAGACACATACACTCGGCAAGCTCGTCGGCGATGGCACGCTTCTTCTCGACATACTCGAGAACAGACAGAGAGCCCTTCGATAGAGTCTGCAATTGGTGGCGGAGATGCATCTGACGAGCGCTGGACTGAGCATGAAACATCGTGGCGAGAATCTGCCACGCTTCAGCAGCAGTAGTAGCCCTAGCGACATGACCAAGGAGCGGGGTGGTGAGAGTCGACCGGATCCAAAGTAAGACCAGACGATCTTTGCGAACCCACGCAAGATAAGCAGGGTTAGGGACGGACGATGATGCTGCGAAGGCAGCGAGGGCGGCTTCGGGTGTGAGGGCGGGGGAGTCGGGTGAAGTAGGCGCAGTGATGGTGGTGGGAGGAGGTTCAGAAGGGTTTAGGAAGGAATCGAGATCGAACGCTTCAAGAGCAGATCGAACAGTGCTGCGCCAAAGGGAGTAGTTGCCCCGATCCAAGCGAATCGCGAAATTGGGCAAATGGAAATTGGGACTGGAGGCATCAGAGGCGGCGGAAAATAGGAGCTGGGTGGGGGAAGTAGGGTGGTTGGCCATTGTGATCGAGAGGATCGTCGGAGTTAGGCTAATACCATGTAAGATAATGAAGATGATGATTGTAAGTGTTGATTCTATTCATTGAGGTAAACATGTATAAATATACAGAGGAAGGAAAAGATTTGGGTTAATCCTTGATACACCAAATCAGTCCAAGATAACAAGAAAATATTCCATAAAGATATACAAAGATATGTACTCTAACAGGTAACAACTCTTGTTGCGTAGTCAAAGCCAAACATTTCAAGTTTTCCAATTGCCCTATGTTAGCTGGAAGGGCTTGAAGATTTTGGCAATCCGAGAGAAACATGGTCTGCAAGTTGATAAGAGCGCAAATTGAGTTGGGTAGTTGTTTAATTCTCCAGTTTCCTTTGAGGCTGAGATATCTTAGATGTATCATATAGCCAATTGTCGTTGGCATCTCCTCGAACTGGCAACTACCAAGATCCAACACCCGTAGGAATGTTAACTTGTAGAAGATGGTTTCTAGAAAGGCTTTGCTTATGGAGAGATATGTAGTTTCGATCTTCAAAAGCCGAGCTTTCTTTGCTTGGGTGAGTAGCTTTTCATGATAAAGGCTTCCTAAAAAGTCATCTCCTTCTAGTCTTAAGTACCAAGCCTTCTCAGAAACCTCCTTAGTGCCACAATTGATTATCGCAAATTCTTCCCCTGCCATAGATTCGGCCAAATCATACACAAAATCATGCATCTGATAATCATAGATCATATCATCAGAGATAACCTCTCCACCTCTCATCAAAAGGGATTTAGATACTAACTCTCTAATACACTTCCTTCCAAGTGCTTCTCCTCCTTGTTCATCACATGGAAATAATCCAAGCGCCATCCACAAGGGTATCAAGTGAAGAAATGGAGCTATTTTACCACCTTTGGGGTATATAGAGGAAAGGCGAAAGCAGAGTTTGAAATAGGAGGGGAGTTGGTCATAGCTCAATTTCAATATCTTCAAGATGTCTTCATGCCCTTCTTCTATCTTTTGTATGATACGACGCCACTCCTTATCATCCGTCTCTCCACGTATTCGTTACAAGTAAAGGAAGCCACCTTGACTTTTCCACAATCTCATTCGCCAAATTCAGCAATGTTGGTTCAATCTTTTCACCATCTTTGAAGGCTAGCTGCTTGAATATTTGTAAGCATATCTCATGTAAAAGCTCCGGTAATTTGTATTCTTCAACAGTTTGAACAAAAGATGCCACTTTTGTGTTCCGAGTAGTCATAATCATTATGATTCCCTTTGCACCCACATCCAACATCTCTTTTAACTTTAACCATTCCTCTGAGTCTTCATTCCACAGATCATCTAATACGAGAAAGTACCTTGTATCTTTCAGAGCCCCAATTGCCCTCAACCTTAGTTGCTCCAGGGAAAGTTGATCCGTGCTCAATTGCAATATGTTTTCCCCTGTTGCCACACTTATGACCTGCTTCAGTACTTTCTTCATGTTAAAATTCTCGGAAATATACACCCAAAGCTTTTGATCAAAATTTTCATCAATCCGATTATCACTATGTACCAACTGGGCAATTGTTGTTTTCCCAATCCCTCCGAACCCCATAATTGGCAAAACCGAAAGGCTTCCACTATACCCACAACAAAGTATGGAGTTGATGATGGCCTCCTTATCCTCGTGTCTCCCAAGCACTACTTTGTTAGCCTTAGTGGTTGTTTCTCTTGAGGCTAACTCTGACGAATATAAATCAACAGGCTCGTTGGAAAGACCAAGACTCATTTTTTCGAACGCAATCAGTTCAAGTTTTTTGCAAAGGTTTTTTATTTGGTGAGCCCATTGCTTGCGAAGCACAAACGTGTTATGGCAGGAGAAGAATTTACGGACCTGTTCTTCTCAACTATTGAGCGCAGGGGAATTTCAAATTATCGTTCGACATAATGCCTATATATAAAAGGAACTTATTATGTCTTCTTCTTCTTGTATTACAATATTTCTTAATAATCTAATTACTGAAAATAAAATACCAAAATACATAACAATACGCAGATCGTGTACAAAAAAAAAACGATGCGCAGATCGTATTTATGGGCCATACTAGTCACCTTATATATGCAAGCAATATATCATAATATAAAACAAGCATGATAATTAATCTCAATTTAAAATTAAATCCTTATATGACATTAATCAATATTAACCATAATATGTAATAATTAGATTAAATTGTATGAAAAAGATATAATATCAAATATTAATCTTAAGTGGGATTTCCTAACTTATAGGAAATAATTAAAATAAACAATATCATAATATTATCCATCTTAATTTTATGGGCAAAATCTCAATTCACCGGCAAATATTTTACAACCAAATATTTTACGGCAAATATGTTATATCAAATATATTTTGAGATCTAGCCAAATATACACACGGAAATCATCCACCGTTTTAGTTCCATCACCGAATCGGATCGAATCCGACTCGGATCGGTGGTATTCTATTTTCATGTCAATTCATACAATTTCATCTCTCAATTCATCAAAATCTCCATTTCAATTTTACATTTTATCCATATAGAATTTACTATCAATTTAAATCAAGATCCGCATCCAAAACTAACAATTAATCTAATGATCGTATCAATTTATGCAAGATGGCTCTGATACCAATTGAAGGTTTATTAGATGCGCGCGTTAAGCGGAATTTCAGATCATATCTAAACATCTAATCGTAAGGATCTTCATGCACATTGATAGATCAATCATTGTTTAAAGGATACCTCTTGATGCGTGAACTAGATCTAAACGGGAGGATTCGGAAGAGAATGAAAGCCCCAAATATGACTTCTTTACTTGGTCCACACGAGCCCGGTGTCTAGATCTCCTCAGCCTTCGACTGCTAGGACGAAGGTCGAAAGACTAGCAATCGAATTGCTTGGGATTGATGATGGTGGTACGTTAATAACCTTTGAAATCAACACTTTGATTTCCTTTTGTTTTTCTACTGTTGCTCCTTAAGCTCTTTGAGAAAATTAGCAATACTTTGCCGTGGGTGCCTTTGATTTCTTATGTAAAAGATCCACACAAAGAGCACAAATGAATTTTCATATATATATTAACTTTTACCATATTTGCATTTCGTAACTCTTTGCAACTAATTGCAAAATACCGGAATGGCATGCAAACTTAAATGCTAATTTGTAACACCCAATTCAATTCATTCACAAAAACTGTAAAATGATTTAATTGGGGAGAGCAAAGAATGTGTAACTCTTAATTATTTATTTCTCAAATAAATAATATATCTTATTAATAATATATAACATTATATATTACTAATCAACCATCAATCCCGTTGATCTATTCCGTCAACTCAAAGTGTGTGACCTCATAGGACCCGTTTATAATAGTCATGGATTTGAACCGTTTAACCCCATTAATCGTAGTTTCAAACACTACGACTCCTAAAATAATCGGATTGAATATCTCTATCAATTGTCTTATTCCATGTTTAGTCATTGCATATTTAATTAAATGACACAATTTCTTCATTTACCCATTTGCCTTTGTTGTTGTCCTGGATTGCTACTTGAGTCGCAATGCCATCGAGCAAGTCATCGATGTCCTGGAGCTTGTCGAGCCAGTCCTTGACATAAGCGCCGGTGGATTGCTTCTTCTCAGCATCTTGAAGGACAGCTTAGCCCCCAACACCAGCTTCACCTCTTGAACAACGGCAGAGCCAAGTTGGCCAAGAACTATCTTTGCAAACTGAAAAACAATAGTCTCGGCCATGTTAATTTGGATCGGAATTGAAGGGGGATCGGAGAAAGTATGGATAAAGAGTTTGGTGTTCTGTGAAAGGCGGATTCCTATAAGCACGTTACAAAGGTCAAATTACTCATTAAGATCGATCAGGAACCGAAACTCTAGTGTACTATTGCTTTCATTTTACCGGTCAACGGTCGATTCATGTACATAACAATTTTGAGTGAAAAAACATTTGCTGCTTCTTCGATCCATTAAATATGGAATAAAAAATATAGGGAAATTTACAGAAAACCATCCCTTAAATATGAGTGTTTTCACTTAACCACCCCTTAAATTCAAAATTACAGAAAACCACCCTTTAAATGGTTTTTACTTACAACTCACCACCCATTCATCTATTTTCATTAATTTATGATTAAATATATTATATTTTAATATTTTTAAACTTATATTTGATTATAAATATATTCAAAATTTTAATTTAAGGGCTCGATTATATTTTAGGGGTAATTTTATCTATTTTTAAAAAATAATAATAAATATAGCCTACAATTATTATCTTAATAATTATATTTAAGTTATATGATTAATTGATAACCTAATTTTTTAAATTTTAGATAAATTTAAAGAAAAAAGTTACATATAACCAATAAAATAGATCAAACTCATACTTTAAGTTGAAAATTATTAACTATTTATTATTATTTTTTAAAAATAAATAAAATGATCACTAAAATATAATCGAGCCCTTAAATTCAAATTTTGAATATATTTATAATCAAAATTGAGTTTAAAGACATTAAAATATAATATATTTAAAGATAAATTAATGAAAATAGATGAAGGGGTGGTGAGTTGTAAGTAAAAACCATTTAAAGGGTGGTTTTCTGTAATTTTGAATTTAAGGGGTGGTTAAGTGAAAACACTCATATTTAAGGGGTGATTTTCTGTAAATTTCCCAAAAATATATTTGATTGGGATTGCCTCGCTAGCTTGCAAATCTTTAAATCTTTTGTCATATTTTGAATTATAGAGAGGAAGATGGCCGACATGCATGATCCATTGACTCATGTTTTTTTTTTCTTTTTTTTTTAATAAAAAATAAAAAAAAATCTTGGCAAACTAGAAAAATATATTGTCCTATGTGAAACAAACCCCACTAAAAGCCAGGTTTGAGCAAAAAATTGCAAATCCAGATTACTGTCGACAACTCCGGAATAGATGTTTAATGCCTTTAACATAAATGATGAGTTGTGGGTGAGGTCAATTTGTGCTCTCTATCGAAAACACAAGTCTCTGGATCATTGGAAGTATCAAACCTAACAGGGCCTACCGACTCATATACAGGGCTTGATATGTTCAACTTTCCAATGTGGGACACTTTGGTCACATTCACATCTCAACAGGAAGAATTGTTCAACATCATCTATTGTTAACTACCGTCTGTATATGGTATTGTTTGACAGCAAAAGCTCAAGGCTGGGTATTTTTGCTTTGTCCAAATCTCCAACTCTTTAAAAAATCACCAAATTATCTGAAACCTTTTCTTTGGTACTGTTTGATCGAATAACCTTCTGTAGTAGTAATTTGCAACAGATTTGAATTGAGTAACGTGTTACCCCAACTGTGAAAATTACAAGAACAAGTAACCAATCCTATTTGATCAGTTAGGCTTTCTTCTCACCCAGGAGGAGACACAACAAGCTATGAAACATGCTAATCGCTTGCTGATTGATTCTTCTGCCAATGCTGTTAGTGTCAAGAACACCAAGGGTTCAACTTCTTTGAGCTCATCCTCCAAAGTTTATGTAACTCTGTTTCTGAGAATGCCATTCAGGTTTGTCACAATGGTGCCAAGCCACCATATCTTTGTTCATACTGTCACAAGACCGGTCCTCTTGTTTATCGTTGCTTCTAACTCCATGGTTTTCCCCTTGGTTCAAAGACTCGGAGCTCTGCAAATTCCTCTATGACAACTGATTCTCTAGATTATCCATTCAATCAGTCAGTTGTTCCTGGTTTATCTGTGGATCAATATAGTCAGCTGCTCACATTGCTCTAGAAATCTTCTCCATCCACAACCTCAAATGCAACTCCAAGCTTTGGTATCTTGCTTCTCTTCATCTTTGCAAACTTCATCTTTGCAAACTTCATCTTCATGAATTATCTTTGATAAATTCACTTGGATCATTGATACGGGCACAACTGATCACATGTGTCATAATTTGGATTTTTTTAGGGATTCGAGTCCTTTACAAAATCCAATTCAGATTGCTTTGCCGAATTATCACACTGTTTCTATTACTTTAGCGTGTACTGTGAGGAATTGATCTGAAATTTCTCTATCTGATGTGCTTTTTATCCCTGTGTTCAAGTTCAATCTGCTTTCTGCTCACAAATTGGCTGCTCAGTTAGATTGTACAGTATGTTTCTCATATGGATTGTGCTGGTTCCAGGGCCCTTCTCTAAAGAGCCGAGTGGAGCTTGGTAGAGTGTATAACACTCTAGAAAACTGTTCATTGCTTGTTGAAATCTCGACTGACTAGATGCATTTTCTATGTTACAACAGTTCATTGCTTGTTCATACTCAGTTTGGAAGGTCGGTCAAGGTAGTTCGGATAGATAATGCACCTGATCTTGGGTTTAGTACGACAGGTACTGAGATTTTCAGAGCAAGAGGCATCATTCATCAGTTCTCCCGTGCATATATACTCCTCAACAAAACAGGGTCGTCGAAAGAAAACATAAGCATTTACTAGAAAACTGCTCTTGCTCTGTTATTTCAGTCTTCTTTGCCCATCAAATTTTGGGGAGAATGTCTCCCAACATCTACTTATCTCCTCAACAGATTTCCCTTCAAAGTTCTTGACAACATGTCTCCTTATGAACGGTTGTATGGGACATCTCCTCTTTACTCTCATCCGAGAACTTTTGGTTGTCTGGTTTATGCTTCAACTTCACCAGCAGGAAGGACAAACTTTTGGTTATCCTCCAGACAAGAAAGCCTACAAATTGTGGTGTCACTCTTACCACAAACCAGAATTTATTAGACTCAAATTATCAAGATTTAAATCTGAGACTAGTTTTGTGGTTTTCCGATAGCAATTAGTTTGATTCCCTAAGATTAGAGATTCAGATTGGCCAGGGGAAAATATATTCAGTAATATTTTACAGCGGAATAATCAATGATGATCACAAGCAACAAACTCTTAACTCACAAAAAACTTAATGTAGGAGTTTGTAGAATTAGTTGTAGCAACCAAGACAAACTAGATTAGGCAGAGAAAATCTAAAATTTCATGCCAGGGAAGTTGTTATACGAAGCCTTGTGAACATGTCGTTTCTGACTTTCTGCCAATCCTTCTCAACCAATTAGTCAATAAATAACACAAGCAATTTCAAGCGGAAACCATACTCAACCAGTTAGTTAAGCGGGATTAAATCCCCCACCTTCCAGTTTCTCATTGTACAGGATTTTCAATAGGTCTATTTGTTTATTAATGGATTTCACGATTACATAGACGCCTTAAATATAAGACCACATAAAATACAAGTAGGACATGAAAGCCACAATACATCAACGGTTACAAAACAACAACAAAAGACAAAAGACAACAAGTACATCAAACAAGTAAAATTGTATTCTTCTTCTTTGACAAAACATAAAGACATGCTTGAACATGAAAAAAAAAAAAAAAGAGGATCAATCGAACTCATCTCACAACAAACAGTTAAGTGATCCATTTGCCTGCCTTGGAATTTTGTAGGAGGGTTCTTCAAAGTGACCATTAGATTGCTACAGTTGAGGACTTGGCCGTCTAGGACCTTTGGATAACACCTTTAATAATTATTTCATTGTCAAGCTCAATGTGTGGGATGTTGGAGATGAGATGCCAGTCTTCACCCTTTTCTGGTTTGCACTTTTCAATCAAAGCTGGGCATTCGACGATACCCAACTTTTCTAGCTTGTCAAGAAGGTTGAGCGTGTGCGGCATTTCGACAAGATTGGGACAATCGACAATAGCAAGTGTCTTGAGACCGGTCAACTGGTTGATCCAATCTGTCAAGTCAACCAACCCTTCACACGCGCTGATAAGAAGATCTTGCAAAGAGGCGAAGGGAAGACCAGTGACATCCACTGGCATCTTTTTGAATTTTGGGACGTTTGCTATCTTAAGCGTCCGGAGGCTTTTTAGGCCTTCTAGTGACCATGATTTGTGTGTTAGATCCAACTCTGTGCAATTTATTATCATCAATAAGTCAAGGTTTTCGAGTTGTTTAGTGCTCATAGGAAGGAACTCCAGCCTCGGGCAGTCTTTAAGAGCAAATACTCGAAGGCCTTTTATGTTACCAATATCTTCTGGTAAAAACTCTTGTTGTGTAGTCAAAGCCAAAATATTCAAGTTTTCCAGTCTCCCTATGTTAGGTGGAAGTTTTTGAAGATTTGTGCATTCAGAAAGAATCAAAGTCTGCAGGTTGATGAGATTGCAAATGGAGTTGGCTAGCTGTTTGATTCTAATGTTTCCGTGTAGGCAGAGATATCTTAGATGCATCATATAGCCAATTGTCGTTGGCATCTCCTCAAACTGGCAATAACTAAGATCTAACACACGTAGGAATGTTAACTTTGAGAAGATGGTTTCTAGAAAGGCTTTGCTTATGGAGAGATCCATTGTTTCGATCACCAAAAGCCGAGCTTTCTTTGCTTGGTTTAGTAGCCTTTGTTGATAAAGGTTACCTAAAAAGCCATCTCCTTGTAGTCTTAAGTATCTAGCCTTCTCCGAAACCTCCTTAGTACCACCATTGATTATCGCCAATTCTTCCCCTGCCATAGATGTGGCCAAATCATACACAAAATCATGCATCACATAATCATCGATCATATCATCAGATAAACCCGATTCAACTCTCGTGAAAAGGGATTTAGATACAAACTCCCTAATACACTTCCTTCCAAGTGCTTCTCCTTGCTCATCACATGGTAATAATCCAAGTGCCACCCACAAGGGTATCAACTCAAGAAATGGAATTGTTTCATAACCCTTGGGGTAAACAGAGGAGGTGCGAAAGCAGAGTTTGAAATAAGAGGGGAGTTGGTCATAGCTCAATTTCAATATCTTCAATATGTCTTCATGCCCTTGTTCTATCTTCTCTATGATACGACGCCACTCCTTGTTATCTGTCTCTCCACGCAGTAGGTTGCCAAGAGTCGTTACAAGTAAAGGAAGCCCCCTTGACTTTTCTACAATCTTGTTTGCCAAATTCAGCAATGTTGTTTCAATCTTTTCACCACCTTTGAAGGCTAGCTGCTTGAATATCTGTAAGCATATCTCATGTGAAAGCTCTGGTAATTTGTATTCTTCAATAGTTTGAACAATGGATGCCACCTTCGAGTTCCGAGTGGTCACAATCACCGTACTTCCCTTTGCACCCACATCCAACATCTCTTTTAACTTTAACCATTCCTCTGAGTCTTCATTCCACATATCATCTAATACGAGAAAGTACCTTGTATCTTTTAGAGCCTCAACCGCCCTCAACCTCAGTTGCTCCAGGGAAAGTTGCTCCATGCTCAGTTGCAATAAGTTTTCCCCTGTTGCCATGCTTATGACCTGCTTAATTACTTTCTTCATGTTAAAATTCTCGGAAACATACACCCAAAGCTTTTGATCAAATTTATCATCAATTCGACTGTCATTATATACCAACTGGGCAATCGTTGTTTTTCCAATCCCTCCAAACCCCATAACTGGCAAAACTGAAAGGCTTCCACTATCCCCACAACTAAGAATGGAGTTGATGATGGCCTCTCTATCCTCGTCTCTCCCAAGCACTAATTTGTTAGCCTTAGCGGTTGTTTCTCTTGAGGCTAACTCTGACGAATATAAATCCACAGGCTCATTGGAAAGACCAAGACTCATTCTTTCGAACGCAATCAGTTCAAGTTTTTTGCTAAGGTTCTTTATTTCATGAGCCCATTGACGGCGAAGCACAAGAGTATTATGACGGGAGAAGAATTTACGGACCTGTTTACGCCACTGGCCTTTGTTAATGTCCTGGATTGCCACTTGTGTGGTGATGCTATCGAGCAAGTCATCGATGTCGTACACAACATCCTGGAGCTTGTCGAGCCAGTCCTTTATATAAGCGCCGGTGGATTGCTTCTTCTCAGCATCTTGAAGGACAGCTTGGATAGCAGTCAAGTTGCTGCGAATCCTTTCAAGCTCGTTCTCGACCCCCAACACCAGCTTCACCTCTTGAACAACGGCGGAACCGAGTTGGCCAAGGACTATTTTAGCAAACTCAAAAACAATAGTCTCGGCCATGTTTGGATCGGAATTGGAGGATAGGAGAAAGTATGATCAAGAACTTGGTGTTTTGTGAAAGGTGGATTGCTACAAGGCTGTGGTTTCAAAGGTCAAAGTAGGATCGGAGAAAGTATGATCAAGAAGTTGGTGTTGGAAAAAGTATGACCGAGTTGGCCAAGGACTATTTTTTATTTTGTACCGAAACTCTAGTGTATTGCTTTCATTTTACCGGTCAACGGTCGATGCGTGTACATAACAATTTTCAATTTTGAGTAAAAATTATGCCCTATAGGTATAATAAAACAATTTTCAATTTTAATTTCTGTTTTTTCACTAGAATTCACTTAATAATTACTGCTAAATGCTCTTGACTTTTTGAATTTTGAGCAGAATGTTTTTGTGAGCTGAAATATAGTATGCAAAGCTGTCCTCAAAACTGACCTGAAGGTGTTAATATCTTATCTGTTCTCATACCTGACTTTCATATTATCAATTAAGAGATGAATTCCAATTATTTTTAAAAAAAAGTGACTTGTCAATAGACCTGTCAATTGGGTCATTCGGGTCGAGCCAAACCGGGTCCCGGGTTCGGGTCGACCCACCGGGTCAAAAAACACGAACTTTTTGAAGAATTTTTTAAAATATTAAAATAATATCAAAATTAAATTATAATATAAATATGGCAAATTAAACTAAATAATAATATTATAATTAAATTTATAAATAATATTATATAATAATATTTATATCCAGAATTCTTTCTTGCATATTGTTGTCTTGATCCTTCTTAGTCTTGGACCCATTATCTTCTTCTCCATCAGAATCATGGTGATTTAGATTCAAATCTGCAAAGCTTTCACTCAACACACCATTATTTCTTTCATCAAAAACAACATGAATACTTTCCTCCACGATCTTAGTACGTTTATTGTAGATTATATAAGCTTTGCTATTAGAGGAGTAACCAAGAAAAGTACCTTCATCACTACGTGCATCAAATTTTCCAAGGTTATCTTTGCCATTGTTGTGGACAAAGCAAGTACATCCAAAAGGTTTGAAATAGGAAATGTTGGGCTTTCTTCCTTTAAAGAGTTCATAAGGAGTCTTTTTCAAAATGGGACGAATCAGGCAACGGTTTAAAATGTAGTTGGCTGTATTCACAGCTTCTGCCCAATAAGACTTTGGCAAACCATTTTCTAAAAGCATTGTCCTAGACATATCCTCTAGGGTGCGGTTCTTGCGTTCCACAACCCCATTTTGTTGAGGAGTTCTAGGAGCTGAAAAGTTGTGGGAAATACCATATTTAGCACAAAATAAATCGAACTGAAGTTGATCAAATTCTCTACCATGATCGCTCCGGATGGAGACAATTGGTATGTTTTTCAAGGTTTGCAACTCCTTACAAAGTTTTGAAAATTCGAACAAAGCCTCTGATTTTTCTCTAAGGAAGGAAATACAAGTAAAACGAGAAAAATCATCAATGATAACAAGGATGTACTGTTTTCCCTTAGGAGATTTGACACGCATAGGACCACATAAGTCCATATGTAAGAGTTCAAGGGGACGAGAGGAACTTACAACCTTTTTGGGTTTGAAGGAACTTCGTGTCTGTTTACCTCTTGTACAGGCGTTGCACAATTCAACACTCTTGAAGTTTAGGTCAGGAAGACCTCTTACAAGATCCATTGCCTTCAGTTTGCCTAGAGTGTGCATGCTCACATGGCCTAACCTTCTGTGCCACAGAGTTGAGTCCTCGGTCAAGACCTTGAGACATTTGAGATTAGTCCCTGCAATTTGGTTAGTATTCACCATGTATGTATTATTATGTCTAGGTGCAGTGAGAATGAGATCTCCAGTTTCTTCATTCCTCACTTCACACGAATGTCTGTTGAAGACCACTTTGTTTCCCTTATCACATAGATGAGAAACACTTAGCAAGTTATACTTTAGACCATCAACAAGATATACATCCTTAATGCAGTTCTTGGAAGAATTACCAATGTTACCTATACCAATGATGTTACACTTGCCTTTATCACCAAGGGTTATGGTTCCAGTGGTTTGCTCTTTAAGATTCTGAAACAAGGACTTTCTTCCACTCATATGTCGAGAGCAGCCACTATCCATGATCCATTTAGCTTCCTTTACCTTGGTGATGTCCTGCAAGATAACCATCAACCCTTCCGGCTAGACCAATAAACACATTTGGATTCATAATGGGGATAAATCATATTAGGTAGTTTTGTCCCCTTAGGAACCCAAACTTGCTTAATCTGTTCATTCAAACGTACAGGAAAGGTATTTCTAATGATGTGAGGATCCTTTCTCCTATATGGACAGGTTTCCTTCACATGGCCTTTTTTACAACAGAAGAAACAAGTAGGTGAACGCCAATTTCCTTTTGCTTTAACAAAAGTGGTAGAGGGTTTCTTTGGAAAATTTTTGTTGTAGCCTATACCACTTCTGTTGATGGATAATTGCTGTTCACCCAACATTCTGTCAAGATTAGCTTTGGATCTAGTGAATTGTATAAGAGATGTCTGCTGGTCTTTACACGTTTCAGTCAGCTTAATCTTTTCTTTCTCTAAATCATCATTGCAATGTTTTAGATAAGAAAGACTTTGCTTGAGATCAGAATTTTCTGATGTCAAGGTCTTGACTTTAATGTCAAGAGCTGACTGAGTAGCTTTAAGATTGTTCATTTCCAGCGACATTTCTCCTATGCTCTTCTGTTGATCTTTTAGCTTTTCCTTCAGGATGTTGATTTCTCTGTTGTAATTTTCCTCATTAGAAATCATATTTTTCAGAAATTGAGATAGAACATTAGATGAACTAGACATCAAATTCCTTACCACTTCATCAAGGTCTTGATTCTTGGACTCCTTGTGTTCAGCCATCAGACATAGATTTGCATGATCTCCTTCGTTGTCTGAATCACTTGAGGAGTCTGAGTCACTCCAGGTAGCCATCATGGCTTTCTTCTTCTGTTTGAACTTGTTTCGCTTTTTCAGAGGACATTCTTTAACCAGATGATCTGATTCACCACATTCAAAACAAGTTAGTACTTTTGGCTTTTTGACTGGGTTGGAAGGCTTACCTCTGGTTTTGGAGAATCCAGAATTGTCTCGATTTGAGAACTGCTTTTTCATTTTCAAAATCCTTGCCAAACCTCTGGTAATGAGTGCAAAAGGATCTTCTTCTTCATCACTTTCATCTTCATCAGATTGTATTTCTTCCTTCTTTGATCTGAGAGCAAGATTCTTAATAGAGGCTGGTACTTCTCCATCTTCTTCATTCAGAATCATTTCATGAGTGATGAGTTTTCCAAGAAGATCATCCAATGGCAGTATGGTAAGATCTTGAGCTTCCTCAATTGCAGTAACCTTAGGTCCCCACTTGTTTTTAGGGAGGCTCCTTAGAACCTTCCTTACTTTCTCAGTGTTTGAGAAGGATTTCCCAAGTGAGTCTAGGTTATTGACAATTTGAGTAAACCTCGTGAACATTTCCTTTACTGATTCATCAGAATTCATCTTCAATAACTCATATTGTCTGAGGAAAATGTTGATTTTGCTTTCCTTGACTTGACTTGTGCCTTCATAAGTGACGACCAGCTTATCCCATATTTCCTTGGCACTCTTGCAAGAAGAAACACGATTAAATTCATTAGCATCAAGTCCACAGTAAAGCAAATTCATAGCTTTATAATTTTTAGCAATATTCTCAAGATCAGTTTGGTTGTATTCAGCTTCTGGCTTCTCTGTTGAGTCATCCTTCCTTGGAACGTGAGGCCCCTTTTTGATGAGATCCCATAGTTCGAGATCTTGATTGATTATGAACATCTGCATAAGAGATCTCCAGTGAACAAAGTTATTGCCACAGAATAGAGGAGGTCTGTTGGTGGATCTTCCTTGAGCAAAACCACCATCACCTAAATTAGACATGATAAACTCACAAGATTGTTAGATCAAACAGTGACCCTCGCTCTGATACCAATTGAAGAGTCTAATAGGAGTTGAATAATACACTAGAAGGGGGGGATGAATAGAGTATGCACGATTTTCGTAAAACAAGCTTTAATCAAAAGTTTTAAGCTAGAATGTCAAGGTCTTGAAATAGGTATCAAGACCAGGGTTTTGAAAACGTTGTACAAGAAAGAGCAGCGGAAAGAAAAAGATAACACACGAATTGTTAACGAGGTTCGGCACGAACTTGGCCTACGTCCCCGCCTAGGGTTCCACAACCCGTAGGATTTAAATGCACTTTATTTCACTTCCCTTAGAGCTCTAGAATATCCTAGAAGAACTACCCTTCTTCTATACAAAGCCTCACCGCTTCTATCCTAGAAACTCAAGCTTAACAAGTGAAATAAATGCCCTCACCACACACCAAAGTGTGCTTTGTTTTGAGTAACAAATACTCTTTTTGTGTAAGACAGATGAATTGTACAATATGCTCTAGTGTTTCCCTCAACCGTACAAAAGTAAAACAAGAGTTTTTATGTGACCACAAGTGAGTGAAACCAAAGGATGATGATGCTTGATAGTGCTCAGTGTTGTATCTGTTCTTCAAGTTCTTCAAGCATATATAGCCGTTCTTCATCCTTCAAAAGAAGCCGTTTGAGATTTGAAAAATCAAATCTCTTCCTTCCTTATTATTGAGGCCATAATCTTCTCAAGCTGATACTCATCTTTGGAAAGCATGGAGCTTCTAAAGATCTGTTAAGAATCTTCAACAAATATTTTGAGAGAAGATGTTAGACATGATATCCGGACAGGCCCAATATCTTGGCCCAAAACCAATAGATGAGTGGCCCAAACATTCTAAAACGGTTCCTGCAAGTGTTAGATCAAATAGATAATATAGGCGCGTGTGTCAACTGAGATAGCATAAATATAGGTCTGGTTTCAAGGTCTTGAAACCAGCACTTGAGTTCAGCACTTGCGTTTTGTCTTTCATCATCCCTGCAAGTTAGACATAAGATCAAGGTGGAGTCTTCATAGCCGATGTGATCCTTAAGCTTGGGCTGTTTGAAAGGTATTTGTTCATGTGCTTTTGGATCTTATTTTTGAATATCAGTTCTGCAGTTTGACTTGATAAGCTCTCCTATGGATGTGTGTTTCCTTTCAACAGATAAGATGTTTGATCCACATATTTGTTTTTATTGGTTCGATATATAAATCATGTTGAAACTCATAACTTTCAGAATATTATGTTGATTTTTTTTTCCCTATCTTGAGAAAATCTAAAATACTGCATTTCCAGATCCGACGTTGCCCGGAAGGATGCCAAATATGCTCAGATATGGGAATATCTTCTGTAGAAACGTATGCTCAGATATAGGCCCATATGCTATACAATATGAATATGTAATCTATCAAACCCCCGCAGTCGAAAGTGGAGGGTCCTGAACAGTGAGACTGGACCGAAAATCGAGGAACAGCTAACGAGGTAAACCCTTGGTGAAGATATCAGCGTACTGATAGGAGGATGGGACATGTTGTACACGAACATGTCCAAGAGAAACCTTTTCCCGAACAAAATGAAGATCAAGCTCAATGTGCTTCGTGCGCTGATGTTGGACCGGGTTGCTGGTGAGATAGACAACAGAAACATTGTCTGTGTAGACCAGGGTTGCCTTTTGTAGAGGGCAGCGGAGCTCAAGCAGGAGATTGCGCAGCCAGGAGCACTCGGACACAACGTTGGCGACACCCCTGTACTCAGCTTCTACACTGGATCGAGACACCACAGACTGACGCTTCGCCGACCACGACACAAGAGTGTCATTGAGGAAGACACAGTAACCACACGTAGAGCGACGTGTATCAGGACATCCACCCCAATCCGCATCCGTGTAGGCGATGAGGTCATGCCGTGAGGAAGGGGAGATCATGGTTCCCATATCCAGTGTACCACTAATATACCGAATGATCCGCTTCAAGGCCTGAAAGTGCGGCTCTTTAGGCGCATGCATAAACAGGCAGATCTGCTGAACGACATAGCTGATGTCTGGCCGTGTAAAGGTAAGATATTGTAACGCCCCAGCAAGACTCCGATACAATGTGGGATCATCGAACAGAGGACCACAGTGGGCGCTGAGCTTGTTGGAGGAATCGACATGTGTGGCGATAGGCTTGCAGTTGCTCATCTTGGCCCGAGCAACAATTTCGGCCGCATACTTACTCTGGGAGAGAAACAATCCAGACCCATGACGCTGCACGGAGACCCCCAAGAAATAAGTCAACGGCCCTAGATCAGACATGGCGAACTCAAAGCTCAACTAGGCAATGATGGATTTCCGAAGTGCATCAGAGGAGGCGGTGAGAATGATGTCGTCGACATAAAGTAACAGAAAAGCCATGTTTGTGCCTCTGCGACAGATAAAAAGAGAGGAATCGGAGCGACTGCCAACGAAACCCAAGCGGAGCAGATGGGATGCGAAGCACTGGAACCACGCCCGTGGGGCCTGTTTCAGACCATACAGAGAGCGCTTCAGGAGACAGACGTGCTTGGGACGATCAGAATCAATGAACCCTGGCGGCTGAAACATATAAACGGTCTCATTCAGATGGCTATGCATAAAGGCGTTCTTGACATCCAGCTGATGAATAGCCCAATGTCGCGATAATGCTAAGCTCAGCACCACCCGGATAGTGGTCGGCTTGACCACGGGGCTGAATGTCTCATCACAATCAATACCTACCTGCTGAGCTCGACCCTTAACCACAAGGCGAGCTTTGTAGCGTTCCAACGTTCCATCAGAGCGGAACTTGTGTCAGAAGAGCCACATGCAGCGGCCCTGTATTATTCCTTGTAAGGGCCCTGTATTCATCGAGCATAGCCGTCTGCCAATTCGGGTCGAGGAGGGCTGTTTTGTGGGAGGTGGCGATGGGGGAAAGCGAGGTCGGGGTGGAGGGGAGAGGGGCATTGGTGAGTGTGGGGGCGGGGTGGACTGCGGCGGCGGGTGCAGCACATGGCTGCGGCCGCCGCACATCTGCGGGGAGGGGTGCCGCGGCCGCAGCACTAGGCTGCGGCCGCCGCACGTGATCGTCAAGTGGGGCTCGAGGTGGGAGGCTTATGGGGGGAATGAGATGCGTGCATAGAGATGATTTGTCTCGACCTGAACACCCCGGAGATGCTACGGTCTGGAGGGGGGTGGTGGGGGTGGCGGGGATGGATTGGGGGTAAAGGGGGGGGGAGACGGTAACACCGGGAGAGCGCTGGTCAAGGAGGAAGTGTGGGAAGGGAGACTCCGACTCAGACGGGGAGACAATAGGTGTGAGAGAGGGGAGAGGAGGGGAGGAAAAGGGAAAGCGAGACTCATCAAAAGTGACATGGCGTGACAGAATGAGACGATGGCTTTGCAACTCAAGGCAAAAGTAACCACGATGATCAGACAGATAACCAAGGAATACACATGGGGTAGAACGCGGGTGTAGTTTGTGTGGGGCGGTGGAGGACTGATTTGGGAAGCACAGGCATCCAAAGGTACGAAGGTGATCGTATTTGGGCATGGTGCAATATAATGCCTGAGTGGGTGAGCGATGTTGGAGGGTAGTAGAAGGAAGGATGTTGAGGAGATAACATGTGGTTGATAAGGCGTGAGGCCAATAGGTGAGGGGAATGGATGCGTGAAAGAGGAGAGAGCGCATCATGTTGGTTATCATCCGAATGATTCGTTCTGCCTTGCCGTTTTGTTGGGATGTATATAGGCATGAAAGGCGATAAGAGATTCCATGGGTGGTGAAGAAGGCATGAAAGTCCTTGTTATCAAAGTCACGTCCATTGTCACATTAGAAGCATTTGATGGATGTTTGAAACTGTGTTTTAATGTAGGCATGAAATTTGACAAACATAGGAAACACTTGTGACTTGAAGTGCAATGGAAAAACCCATAAAAAAATGAGTGTAATCATCAAGAAATATAAGGTAGTACTTGTGACCATCCTTGCTAGGCACAAGAGAGGTCCAAATATTACTATGAATGATATCAAAAGGTGCAAAGGTAGAGGTCAAAGACCGCTGAAAAAAGGCAGTCTTGCATGTTTGCCTAACTGACAAGAAGAACATAAACTAGAGCGTAGCTCTTTATTACAGGGGACAAGACTCTTAGAACGAAGGACATCTAAAATGGCAGCACTGGGATGGCCAAGGCGTGCATGCCACAGGTTGGACGACGATGCCGAGAGGGCGACCGGACACAATGAACGGGATGTAGATGGCGGTGTGACAGGGTAGAGCTCCCCGATGCTGTTACATCTCAGGCGAGTAACCCCCGTAGTAAGATCCTTCACAGAGAAACCAAAAGGATCGAACGCAAGAGAAACGTTATTGTCGGTAGTGAACTGACGGACAGAGATAAGGTTTTTGACAAGCTTTGGAGCAATCAGGACATTGTTAAGGTGTAGGGGGTGGGTTGGGGTATGTAATGTGGCTTGGCCAATACCCGAAGTAGCGAGGCGACCACCATTGCCAACGATAATAGAGTGTGCAGGACCGTTAAAGGAAATAGAAGATAGGGTACCTGAGGAGTTCGTCATATGTGAGGTGGCACCAGTGCCCATATACCAAGAAGAGTCTGCAGGTGTCAGCGACATAGAGGAGAAGGCGTGTTGCTCATCAGGCGGAACATAGCCTTGATCAGACGATGTTAGATAGGCCTGAGGATTGGCAAGTCGAGGGGCAGGATAGCCGAAGTGCATCCACTGAGGGTTGAGGCCAGGCACTGGGGACCATCTAGGGGCGGCGTTCCAAAGGTGAGGGCCACCAGGCCACCAGTGCGGCGGGTGCAGCACTAGGCCGCGGCCGCTGCCCTGATGCGGAGAGTGCGCCTGACTAGGAACGAAGACAGGAGGCGAGTAGGCGGTGGAAGGGCTTCTGAAGTGGCAGGAAGCGGATAGGGGGATGCAATTATTGATGTCGGAGATAGTGAGAGCGGAATGGAATGGAGGCGGGTTGTCGACCATATTGCCCAGAGGGAGAGGGGCTGCGGAAGGGAAGGAGGGCGGTGGGTAGGGCGGCGGGAGGGACTGCCGAGAGGGAGAGAGGTGGCGGCACAGGCGGCGGATCGAAATAGGGTTCCGCTAGGACGAAAAGCCTGATACCATGTAGAAACGTATGTTTGGTGTAAAATCCTCCTTAGGGTTTCATTCCTCATCATATGAACATATATAGATTACAAGGGAGTCAGATTGGGCTTTTAGGCCCATATGCTATACAATATGAATATGTAATCTATCATCTTCGCGATGAATTTGAATTGACACAGAGATTTGCGAGTCTTGATTTCAAGTTGAAGTTTGTTGATGTAAATCAAATACCCACCTACTCTTGCCTACTTTCAGTTCATATATTACTAATAATGGCCAACTGATTCTAAACGGAACTGCTTATTCTGCCTTGGCAGCACAACATTCGGTTTCTGCAAGAAATTCTTCAGAACAGGAGGTCGGATTTTCTGGAATGGCTGATCATTATATTGATTAGTGCGGAGATCCTCATTTCTCTGTATGACATTGCTTACAGGACAACAAGCCTTTGATCCCAATCACTTGTGAGCCAGCTGAAGGTTACTTTCAGTTACCACCTAACCACCGGTTACTACATACTTCTATAGTAGCTTTAAAATGTGCATAATATTCTTAAGGTACTCTGAACACGGGGAATAAAAAGACGATCTTATTTTTTTTGAAGAGGATAGTTTACCAAGAGAGACATGGCGGGCGGAGCAAGTTCATTGAATTTTGCAGTGTATATTGCTTAGCATGCTTCAGTTGTAATTCGAGGACTCGACAGTCTACGAACTTTGGATAACACCTTTAATAATTATTTGTTTGTCAAACTCAATGTATGGGATGTTGGAGATGAGATGCCAGTCTTCACCCTTTTCTGGATTGCACTTTTCAATCAAAGCTGGACAGTTAACTATAACCATCTTTGTGCGCCATTTCGACAAGATTGGGGCAATCGCCAATAGCAAGTTTCTTAAGACCGGTCAACTCCTTGATCCAATCTTTCAAGTCAACCATCCCTTCACATTCGCGGAAAAGAAGAACTTGCAAAGAGGTGAAGGGAAGACCAGTGACATCCACTGGCATCTTTTTGAATTTCGGGACGTTTGATATCACAAGGGACCGGAGGCATTTTAGGCCTTCGGCCGACCATGATCCGTGTGTCAGATCCAACTCCTCACAATTCACTATCATCAATAAGTCAAGGTTTTCAAGTTGTTTAGTGCTCATAGGAAGGGACGCAAGCCTTGGGCAGTCGCATAGAGTAAATACTCGAAGACCTTTTATGTTTCCAATGCCTTCAGGTATAAACTTTTGTTGCGTTGTCAAAGCCAGAATTCTCAAGTTTTCCAGTCGCCCGATGTTACTTGGAAGATATTTAAGATTTGTGCAATAAAAAAGAATCAGAGTTTGCAGGTTTATGAGATTGCAAATTGAGTTGGGTAGTTGCTTGATTCTCATGTTTTCTCTTAGGCTAAGATATCTTAGATGCATCATATAGCCAATTGTCCTTGGCATCTCCTCAAACTGGCAATAACTAAGATCCAACACCCGTAGGAATGGTAATTTTGCAAAAATGGTTTCTAGAACGGCTTTGCTTATAGAGTGACCCGTAGTTTTGATCTTAAAAAGCCGAGCCTTCTTTGCTTGGTTGAGTAGCCTTTCACGATAAAGGTTTCCTGGAAAGCCATCTCCTTCTAGTCTTATGTATCTAGCCTTGTCAGAAACCTCATTACTACCACCATTGATTATCGCCAATTCTTCCCCTGCCATAGATTTCGCCAAATCATACACAAAATCATGCATCTGATAAAAATCGAGCATATCATCAGATAAACCCCCTTCATCTCTCGTGAAAAGGGATTTAGACACAAACTCCCTAATACACTTCCTTCCAAGTGCTTCTCCTTGGTCATCACTTGGTAATAATCCAAGCGCCACCCACACGGGTATCAGCTCAAAAAATGCAGTCGTTTCATAACCTTTGGGGTAAACAGAGGAGATGCGAAAGCAGAGTTTGAAATAGGAGGGGAGTTGGTCATAGCTCAATTTCAATATCTTCAAGATGTCTTCGTGCCCTTCTTCTATCTTTTGTATGATTTGATGCCACTCCTTATCATCTATCTCTCCATGCAGTAGGTTGCCAAGAGTCGTTACAAGTAGTGGAAGCCCCCTTGACTTTTCAACAATCTCGTTTGCCAAATTCAGCAATGTTGGTTCAATCTTTTCACCATCTTTGAAGGCTATCTGTTTGAATATTTGTAAGCATATTTCATGTGACAGCTTCGGTAATTTGTATTCTTCAACAGTTCGAACAATGGATGCCACCTTCAAATTCCGAGTAGTCACAATCACCATGCTTCCCTTTGCACCCACATCTAACATCTCTTTTAACTTTAACCATTCCTCCGAGTTTTCATTCCAGAGATCATCTAATACGAGAAAGTACCTTGTATCTTTCAGAGCATCAATTGCTCTCAATCTTAATTGCTCCAGGGAAAGTTGATCCGTGCTCAATTGCAATATGTTTTCCCCTGTTACAATACTTATTACCTGCTTCAGTACTTTCTTCATGTTAAAATTCTGAGAAACATGCACCCAAAGCTTCTGGCTAAAGTTAGCCTTAATACGACTGTCATTTATACCAACTGGGCAATTGTTGTTTTCCCAATCCCTCCAAACCCCATAATTGGCAGAACTGAAAGGCTTACAATATCCCCACAACTAAGTATGGAGTTGAGGAGGGCCTCCTTATCCTCGTTTCTCCCAAGCACTAATTTGTCAGCCTTCGCGGTTGTTTCTCTTGAGGCTAACTCTGATGAATATAAATCCACAGGTTCGTTGGAAAGACAAAGACTCATTCTTTCGAATGCAATCAGTTCAAGTTTTTTGCAAAGGTTTTTTATTTCATGAGCCCATTGACGGCGAAGCACAAGAGTGTTATGGCGGGAGAAGAATTTACGAACCTGTTTACGCCACTGGCCTTTGTTCTTGTCCTTGATTTCCACTTGAGTGGTGATTCCATCGAGCAAGTCATCAATGTCTTAGACGACATCCTGGAGCTTATGGAGCCAGTCCTTGACAGAAGCGCCGGTGGATTGTTTCTTCTCAGCATCTTGAAGGACAGCTTGGATAGCAGTCAAGTTGCTGCGAATCCTTTGAAGCTCGTTGTCGACCCCCAACAACAGCTTCACCTCTTGAACAACAGGGGAGCCGAGTTGGCCAAGGACTGTCTTAGCAAACTGAAAAACAATAGTCTCAGCCATGTTTGGATTAGAATTGAGGGGGGGAAGGCTCGCGTACGTAGTTCTGATTAGTTGGGTGATTAAGGACACTTTGTGACAGCCCGAGTCCTATACGTAGCCAGGACAAATGTTGAATACAGTTAATTAGGACAAATATTTATTCAGTTAGACCATGAACATCAATGCAATTGTCATGGGTTGCATGGGTTGCCACCCTTGCTTTTTCTTTTCCGTTCATTTTTTTGAGGACCCGCCCGTGGCTTCATTAACTTGAGGAAGACATCAGAGGAGATGGCTTTTCAGCAAACCTTTATCGTTAAAATATTATGTAATATAAATATGTTAAATTAAATTAAATAATAATATTATAATTAAATTTATAAATATTATTGTACTAATAATATTATATAAATATTTTATACATAAAAAATTATATTTATATAAATAAGTGTTCTAAACATACTATAATTATAAAAATATATAATTTATTTAACTTGTGAGTGACATTAATGAAAACAAATGCATGACGAATCTCTATGGAGTCTAGTCTATATAGTGCATATTTAGCGTCTACATGATGCTAACCCACCGAGTCGATTTTGACCCAACGGGTCATCGAGTTTCGACCCTAAAATTCATGGGTCATTTAGGTTCGGGTCCCGAGTCTAAATTAAAAACCGGGTTCAAACCCAAAAAATTACGGAGCGTTCGGGTTGAGTTTTTCGGATTAGGTCATATTTTGACAGGTCTAACTACAAGTGAATGGAGGGTTGTCACAAGCCTAAAAGTTGAGGCTATATATGAGGATAGATCACGTGTAAGCTGCCCTTACCGTATAATTTGTTAGCAAATCTAGAGCTTCAGATTAAGAAGATCAAACAGATAAGATTAAAAGTAACTTTTGAATAGTGACATTATTTCGTAGGTACCAAATGATTATTCGTATGTACATACATATGAATAATCCTTTGTTAAATACAAATAATTACACTTATTTATACATACAAATAATTATATTATTATGCACGAATAAATTGGTACCTACGAATAACTTTACTGCTTACAAATTACAACGTAAGGGCTGCTTGCTTACATGGGATCCGGCCTCTATTGTATATATGTAAAAAAAATTTATACAACACTGTATGTATTATGGTATATTGATTCATTTTATTTAATGAAAACATATTCACCAAAAAATAAATATTTAACAAAGTATTCAAACTTTCAAACTATTTAAAAAAACATTAAGATGTATCATAAAAATGTGCCCTTATGTTTTGGGGAATATTTTGAAAATATTTTATCAATTAAAAAAATATATTTTATCCTACTTCATATTATATAATAGGCCAAACCGCAAAAAACCACCCCTTAAGAGTAGAGACAATGTTGAAAAATGGAAGCGGAAGCTCCAAAGAAAAAGAGATCTAGAAGATTACGAATATGTTATAGCGATGCTCGAGCGCCCTCTGGTTTTGTTTAGCACTTGTTGTGTCCTTTCCTGTTTTCATGTTTGGTTAGACAAAGAGTTTGTAGTGAGGGTTCATAGCGGCAGCGGTGCCGCCTTCAACAATGGTGCAAATGTTCCCTCCTCTTAACCACGAGATGTAGTTCTTCTACTGTGGCTGCGAAGGCCTTCTTATACGATCTAAGATTTTGAAAAGAAAAGAAAAGATCCATGAGCCATGAACAAAGTTGAAAGAAATCAGTTATCTCAATCATGAACATTGAAGCAGGTTTCAATTTTAATTTGTAAGATTTGGGCTTCAATGCTTTATGTGAAACTCTCTTTCCCATTAGCTTTATTGTATAATATAAATCCCCTTGCCCTATCAATGTTGTGATGTTTTAAGTTGTTTTATGCAAGTCCCTAATTATCTTTGCAACTTAATTTTTAGGCAAAGTCAAATTATATTCATGAACACATGTATAATTTGAGAATTTTTTTTGATGATATATCTAACTGTTTGTGCTTATAATTTTCAAAGGGTAGATAGGAAAACAATTAATTGGAGCCAAAAAGCCCAGATGAGAAAACAATTATATGGAGATAAATAGAGAAAATTGAAAGAGCAACAATTTGATATGTCCATTGTCAAGGGCCCAACTTCTGTCTTTTGCCTCAGGCATGTAAATTCTCAGATCCGGCCCTACCTAACGACAACGGCGAGGAGAGGACGATCGCACAACCACAAGCATGTACTAAATTCATGTATAAGCTTGATAATTGAATCAATTTGTGAGATTTTGGATATGTTGGATTTAGGATTATTCAATGATGCTTGATAATTGAATCAAGTGAGATTCAGAAGCATGAGAATGGGAATCAATAGACTCAAAAGAACTAGGGGTTGTGGGGTGCCTAACTATGTCAGTAGTAAGCAAGGTATACTCAACAATATAGTTAGTATACTTCCTATTAGGAATACTAACCCTAGGCTCCCTATCCCTAGTCAACTGCCAATCATCCAAATTAGTATCATGCAAATCAGAAGAAGGGAGGGAGGAGAAACCAGAGGAGTTAGTTAACATGACATTTACATCACAAGAAGAGGAGGGAGATGTATGTAAAGAATCAGAAAGTAAAGGCTTTGTTTCAGATGGATCCCCGTCTTCTTGGCCATTTCAATCTTCTGTTTGCGATGTATCTGGTGGTGTTGCTTCAGTGTCCATGTCCTCTGCAAGAGTTTCTCCTTCTTCTTCTTGTTGTCCCCCTATAAGGTGGAGGGAGTGGTAGTTGAGGGTGCCAGAACAATGTCAAACTCAAGGTCTGCTACCTCTTCTTCATTTGCCAAGTCATCACTGAAAGTCCTCTTGTTCTGTTGTTCAGTACCTGTGGCTTGGGAGGTGGCAGTTAGTGCATTCTTCTCTTGAATATGTTCATTAAACTTTACACTTCTAGCAATAATGACTTTATATCCCCCTGGCTGCAGGAGCAGCACTCTATAGCCTTTAACCCCTTCAGGGTAACCCAACAATATCCCCTTTTTAGCTCTAGGTTCTAGTTTTCCCTGAGAGAAATATGCATACACAGAGCATCCAAAAGGTTTTAAGTAAGTCAGGTTAGGGGGTTTCCTTGTCCACATCTCCTGAGGTGTCTTAAAATTTATGACATTAGAGGGGGATCTGTTTATGATTTCACGGTTTAGGCTGCTCCCATTTCGCTCGCCGCTACTACGGGAATCGCTCCTCTGGTGTCGAAGGAATTGCACGTATACACATACGCCCAAATCGGCGAATAATATCAGATCGAAGGAATTGCACGTATAGAAATGGTATGTAGTTGTATGAACAGCTTCACCCCACAAACTTGGTTTAAGGCCAGCACTAAACAACATACACCTAGTCTTTTCCAATAGAGTTCTGTTCATACGCTCTGCTGTCCCATTTTGTTGTGGTATGCCAGGGACAGTCGGATGCCTTTTAATTCCATTTGTTTCACAGAAGGAATCAAAATCAGTATTACAGATATCCAGGCCATTATCAGTTTTTAGGTATTTTAATTTAAAACCAGATTGAGTTGCAGTCATGTTCTTCCAGGTTTTAAATGCATCAAAAGCATGGCTTTTAGACTTAAGCAAGGTGATCCAAACTTTCCTAGAGTAATGATCAATGAAGCTTATAAAATACTCCATGCCACTAAAAGTATCAACTTCGGCAGGGCCCCACAGATCAAAATGCACATATTCAAGAGAAGCAGAAGCCACATAAGTTGATTTAGGAAACTTAAGTCTAGCAGATTTGCCAAGAACACAATTCTAAAAAAAAACAATATTTGCAGGTTTCTTAGGCAAAAGACCATGTTTATGCAGATGCAACATGCCAGTGTTACCAATATGACCTAACCTTTCATGCCAAATCTTAGTATCAGATAAACTCATGACATCTGAATGCACAGAATTAATCTCAGCAGGTGAAGCATGTATATGAAATAAACCTTTAACCCTTTTTGCTTTCATAATAGCCTTACCATCGCAATACACAGTTCTAATCCCATCTTTAGAGTTAATATTGCAGCCAAGTAATTCAAGAGAAGATTCAGACATCAAATTTCTTAATTCTAAGCTTAGGCACATATTTCACATTAGTAAAGACTATAACCACACCATTATGCATGAGTAAGGGGACAGATCCCTCACTCTTAATCTCTAAAGAGGTATCATCTTCTAACATAAAATCACCAGAAATGTTTTCATTTAAGGTTTTAAACAAGTTTTTATTAGGAGAAACATGCATGGTACATCCAGAATCAAGAATCCATGTATCAGATGAAGCAGATTCAGCACATATAAACATTTCAGCAGGATAGTTATGCATGGATTCAAGCATATCAGCAGACAATTCAGTTTTATTTTGCTTAGCCAATTGTTCAACCCTTTTCTTTTTCCTACAGTCCTTAACTCAGTGCCCCACATTACCACACTAGTTGCACTTAGAATTAGGATCAGACTTATCAGGTTTAGAGTTATCCTTCTTGTCCTTGTTGTTTTTCTTAGCCTTTTTACCTTTCTTTTCAAATTTGTTTTGTTGGGTAAACATAACCTCAGATTTATCCTGTTTGTCAATTTTGGTGGAGAGACCTTTAATCTTGAAAACCTTCATAATTTCATTTTTCTCAATTATATCCTCAATGATTTTATCTTTTGATAATTCATTCCTACTGAACTGGATAATATCTTTGAAGTTTTCAAATTTGTCGGGTAAAGAGTTAAGCAAGAGGATAGCCTGATGAGTGTCTTTGATTTCATCTTTACATCGTTCTAATTCTTGGTTCATCTTAAGGAACTTGTCAAGGTTGTCATCTAAAGTCAAATTCACATCCATTTTAAAAGTAAACAACCGACACATCAAGGAGATTCTGAAGGGCAAGGATTTAGTAAGAAATAGCTCCTCTAGAGCGGACCAGAGAAGATAAGCGGGAGAGAATTTACCACTTGATGGACTACAACATCAGTTAATCTTAGCATGATTTCAGAGTGAGCTTTGAGGTCAAGCTCAAGATCAGCTTCAGTGGGTTGAGTTTCTTCCAAGAGCTTAGCCTTTTCTTCTGGTGTGAGACCAGATCCACCCTCAAGGTCATCAATCTTGATGCCTGGGGTGATCTTCTTCGTGAGAGCCTAAGGATGCTTTACTAGATGTGTGATGGCTTTCCAGCAGCCTTCCTTAATCAAAATGGCTCTCATCTTGACTTGCCACATGGCAAAGTCAATGACTCCATCGAAGGGTTTAATCTTCAAGGAGTTGTCCTCCATCTTTTTGGTACCTTTGTAAAACAGCAAAAGATGTTAGTATGTACTAAGTAGCAGCGGATACACTAAGATCTGAGAAGTAGTACACAAGATCCTAGAATATAAACCCTGGAACCTAAGAGACAATCCGTGATACGTCAGACAGGGGAGGAATGGCACCAAGCGTTGATGCTCTATCTAGGTCCACCCAATGCCCTGCCTCCGAATCTAGTCCCTAAAGCTAAGAATGACTAAGAGGTTTCAAATCACGACACTCAAGCTCTAGTATCACAGAACCTGGCTCTGATACCACAATGTAAACTCAGATGCCGGCTAGAGCACAAGCGAGAACTGTAAAACGAGAACAAGAACACAGCAAGATGGTTTACGCGGTTTGAGTATAAACTCTACATCCGCGGAGTCGCAAGTGGGAGAGACTCAGGCCCGAATCCACTAGTTCTTGTTAGCGATTACAGATAAGGTTGCATGTACAGACTCTAGGATATAGATCGAAGCATAACAAATAAATACAAGGTTTATGCAAGAGAATGAAACGATCTAGAAGGGCAGAAACGATGAACTCCCTCAGATCTAGCAGTTAGAAGTCAGATTTGTCGTCAGGAACCACTGGAAGAGCAAGGGACTCGAAGCCTTGATCTTCTTCGTCGTCTTCTACCTCAGATCCAGAGTCCTTGAATAAGGATGCGCTCTAGATCACAGATCTTCGTCGTCGATCATAGGAAGAGAGCCTTCGCGGAGAAACCCTAGATTTAGGACGGTAGGACTTCTCTCTATCTATCTATCTATCTCTATCTCTCTCTCTCTTCTCTGGCTTACCTCGAGCTTCGAATCAGATAATGAGCAAACCCTAAAGAGCTTATGCTTATATAGGCGAGCTCATGTCGGAATGTTGCATTTCAATAAAGCGGCTTCCTTTAGAGAGAACATCCGAGAGCTGGGCCGAGTTTGTGGGCTCAGAAAAGGCCCAAAGACAAATATCACACAGCATAAACGTAACTGGTATGCAATATAAGTATGTATATGATGTTATGCATAAATTTGTCTAAGTATTAATAAGTGTAACATATAGGCATATATAGGATATATTATATACGTGTATATGACCCGGAACCCAAAGTTTCCGGATTAATACTTCAAATCTATAATATATTCTATATATATTCCCCTTAATATGCTTCCTTATCTCTACTTAGTCTATAAACTAAAGTTAGTACATGCCATCCAATTATCTATAGTGGGATAATGTAGAGATTAAGTATGGACTTTACACCTTTCAATATTCAACAAAATATTTGCTGCTTCTTCGATCCATTAAATATGGAATAAAAAATATATTAGACAGGGATTGCCTCGCTAGCTAGCATCTTTTGTCATATTTTGAATTATAGAGAGGGAGATGGCCGACATTCATGATCCATGGACTCATGGTTTTTTCCTCTCTCTTTTTTTTTAAATAAAAAATAAAAAAAATCTTGGCAAACTAGAAAAATATAATGTCCTATGTGAAACAAACCCCACTAAAAGCCAGGTTTGAGCCAAAAATTGCAAATCCAGATTACTGTCGACAACTCCGGAAAAGACGTTTAATGCCTTCAACACAAATGATGAGTTGTTTGTGATCTCAATTTGTGCTCTCTATCGAAAACACAAGTCTTTGGGTCATTGGAAGAATTGTTGAACATCATCTATCGTTAACTACTGTCTGTATATGGTATTCTTTGACAGTAAAAGCTCAAGGCTGGGTATATTTGCTTTGTCCAAATCTCCAAACCTTTAAAAAAAATCAGAACATTATCTGCCTTTACAATAAATCTTCTCTAACTAAGGGCAAGTACTTATTCTGTGTTCAGCCATGTACCACCAGAATTCATGAAATTAATAAATACTGCTACCTTAGTTGGATTCCCATCAATAGATTTCAAGATTATCAAGATTTCAATCTGAGACTCGTTTCGTGGTTTTTCGGTAGCAAGTAATTCGATTCCCTAATATTAGAGATTCAAATTGGACAGGGGAAAAAATTACTCGGTAATCCTTATCGATCAATTAGTTAATAAATGACACAAGCAATAGGTCTACTTGTTTATTAATGGATTTGATAATTACAAAGGCACCTTAAATATAAGACGCATAAAATACATGTAGGACATGAAATCCTCAGTACATCAACGATTACAATAAAAATAAAACAACAAAAGACATCAAACAAATAAAAGAGTATTCTTCCTCTTTTAACAAAACATAAAGACACGCTAGAACATGGAAAAAAAAAAGAGAGAGATCCAAATCACCTCACAACAATAAAAATAATTGATCCATTTGCCTGCCTGGGAAATTTGTAAGAGGGTTTTTCAAAGTGATCATAGGCACGATTTGGTTATATCTTGAATTGAGGACTCAACCATTATGAACTTTGGATAACACCCTTAATAATTGTTTCTTGGTCAAGCTGAATGTGTTGGATGTTGGATATGAGATGCCAGTCTTCACCCTTTTCCTGCTTGCACTTTTCAATCAAAGCGGGACAATCAGCGATAACCAATTTTTCTAGCTTGTCAAGAAGGATGAGCGTGTGCGGCATTTTGACAAGATTGGGGCAATCGACAATAACAAGTGTCTTGAGACCGGTCAATTGCTTGATCCAATCTGTTAAGTCAACCAACCCTTCACACTCGTCGATAATGAGATCTTGCAAAGAGGTGAAGGGAAGCCCATTGACATCCACCGGCATCTTTTTGAATTTTGGGACATTTGATATCGTAAGCATCCGGAGGCTTTTTAGGCCTTCTGTTGACCATGATCCGTGTGACAGATCCAATTCCTTGCAATTCCCTATCACTAACCTGTCAAGGTTTTCAAGTTGTGTAGTGCTCATAGGAAGGAATGCAAGCCTTGGACAGTTGTATAGAGTAAATACTCGAAGACCTTTTATGCTTCCAACGTCCTCGGGTAAAAATTCTTGTTGCATTGTCAAAGACAAATTTTTCAAGTTTTTCAGTCGCCCGATGTTACTGGGAAGGTTTTGAAGATTTGTGCAATCCATAAGAATCAAAGTCTGCAGGTTGATGAGATTGCAAATTGAGTTGGGTAGTTGTTTGATTCTCAAGTTTCCTCTTAGGCCGAGATATCTTAGATGCATCATATAGCCAATTGTCCGTGGCACCTCCTTGAACTGGCAATCACTAAGATCCAGCACCCGTAGGAATGTCAACTTTGAGAAGATGGTTTCTAGAAAAGCTTTGCTTATGGAGAGATCTGTAGTTTCAATCTTCAAAAGCCGAGCTTTCTTTGTTTGGTTTAGTAGCCTTTTATGATAAAGGTTACCTAAAAAGCCATCTCCTTCTAGTCTTAAGTATCTAGCCTTCTCAGAAACCTCCTTAGTGCCACCATTGATTATCGCCAATTCATCCCCTGCCATAGACTTGGCCAAATCATACACAAAATCATGCATCTGGTAATCATCGAGCATATCATCAGAGAAACCCACTTCATCTCTCGTGAAAAGGGATTTAGATACAAACTCCCTAATACACTTCCTTCCAAGTGCTTCTCCTTGCTCATCACATGGCAATAATCCAAGCCCCATCCAAAAGGGTATCAACTTAACAAATGGCATCATTTGATCAGCTTTGGGGTAAATAGAGGAGATGCGAAAGCAGAGTTTGAAATAGGAGGGGAGTTGGTCATAGCTCAACTTCAATATCTTCAAGATGTCTTCATGCCCTTCTTCTATCTTTTCTATGATTCGACGCCACTCCTTGTCATCTGTTTCTCCACGCAGTAGGTTGCCAAGAGTCATTACAAGTAAAGGAAGCCCCCTTGACTTTTCAACAATCTCGTTCGTCAAATTCAGCAATGTCGGTTCAATCTTGTCACCGTCTTTGAAGGCTAGCTGTTTGAATATCTGTAAGCATATCTTATGTGAAAGCTTCGGTAATTTGTATTCTTCAATCGTTTGAACAATGGATGCCACCTTCGAGTTCCGAGTGGTCACAATCACTGTGCTTCCCTTCGCACCCACATCTAGCAACTCTTTTAACTTTAACCATTCATTTGAGTCTTCATTCCACAGATCATCTAATACGAGGAAGTACCTTGTATCTTTCAGAGCCTCAATTGCCCTCAACCTTAGTTGCTCTAGGGAAAGTTGCTCCATGCTCAATTGCAATATGTTTTCCCCTGTTGCCATACTTATGACCTGCTTCAGTACTTTCTTCATGTTAAAATTCTCGGAAACGTACACCCAAAGCTTTTGATCAAAGTTATCATCAATCCGACTGTCATTATATACCAACTGGGCAATTGTTGTTTTCCCAATCCCTCCAAACCCCATAACTGGCAAGATCGAAAGGCTTCCACTATCCCGACAACTAAGTATGGAGTTGATGATGACCTCCTTATCCTTGTCTCTCCCAAGCACTACTTTGTTAGCCTTAGCAGTTGTTTCTCTCAAGGCCAACTCCGAGGAATATAAATCCACAAGCTCGTTGGAAAGACCAAGACTCGTTCGTTCGAACGCAATCAGTTCAAGTTTTTTGCAAAGTTTCTTTATGTCATGAGCCCATTGACGGCGAAGCAAAAGAGTGTTCTGGCGGGAGAAGAATTTACGGACCTGTTTACACCACTGGCCTTTGTTCATGTCCTGGATTGCCACTTGAGTGGTGATGCCATCGAGCAAGTCATCGATGTCATAGACGACATCCTGGAGCTTGTGGAGCCAGTCCTTGACATAAGCACCGGTGGATTGCTTCTTCTCAGCATCTTGAAGGACAGCTTGGATAGCAGTCAAGTTGCTGCGAATTCCTTCGAGCTCGTCCTCGACCCCCAACACCAGCTTCACCTCTTGAACAACAGCGGAGCCGAGTTGGCCAAGGACTATTTTAGCAAACTGAAAAACAATAGTCTCGGCCATGTTTGGATCAGAGTTGAAAGGGGATCGGAGAAAGTGTAGTTAAAGATGTTGTGTTGTGAAACGTCAAATTACACTCATGTAGATCCAGGAACCGAAACTCTAGTTTACTGCATTTTACTGGTCAATGGTAGGTGCTTGTACATAACAACTTGAGTTTTAAAAAATGACCTATGGGTATAATAAAACATTTGATGCCCCTTGTTGGGTTATATACGGAATAAAAAATTTTGATTTGACAGGGATTGCCTAGTTAGCATCTTTTGTCATATTTCGAATTGTAGAGAGGAAGATGGACATTCATGATCCATTGACACCGGCAAAGCAACGTGGTCAGTGACCGCTTTATCTGTCCTTCAAGAAGGCATCCCCAAAGTATTACACAATATTATTTGAGTATTTTTAATAATTAAAAAAAATTATAACATTATATTTACATTATAAACATTAAATAACATATATTTCTACATTTTTTATAATAAAATAATACTTTTAAATTATTAAAATTAAAAGAGTCATTATTAGTGATAATTAAGTAAAAATTATATTTACATTATAAATATCAAATAACATATATTTGTATTATAAATATCAAATAATATATATAATTATTAGTACTAAGTATGAAATTATATAAAAAAAAATAATATTATTTTATATATTTTTCGTCTTTAATAAATATGTGTGAATAGTAAATGATAAATAAAAAAGACGTTTTTTTCTCTTTGCTAGATAATTTTAGTCACACAAATCGCTAGACATTTCTTAGGGTCTATTGTGTAAACTTCTAAGTATAAAAAATTATACTCCCTCTGTTAATTAAAACTTGTCGTTTACTATTCATGCACGCTTTTTTAGAATGATAAAAACTATATGAAATATCAATATTTTTTAAATTTGTTTTTATAAATTCATAATTAATAGTAACAAGTATGAAATTATTTAAAAAATATGTTAAAAAAGTTAATATTTTATATAGTTTTTAACACCTCAAAAAACGTACGTGAATAGTAAAACGTCAAGTTTTAATTAACGGATGGAGTATAAAATATAAATTATTTTATTAATTTTCATCCTACTCCGTATTATACACTACTCCTTGGCCCATTTTTTTACTCCTCTTGGGTCTCATGCACTTTGTAATCTCATTTCATCCTTGGCCCAGACGAGCCCATTAAATCTTATTTTTAGCCTTAATGCTAAAACATAAAATCGCCCAAAATCAGCTCCCATTTCTTGGTCCAATATGGCAGCTCGACTATTAATAAAATCTTAATAATATGTTAAAATAATATTATAAAATAATAGTAAAAGTTCAGATAATTAAATATTTTTAATTAAATCCATTGGTTGAAAAAGCAATTAAAGTAGTATATATAGATATAGATTACTAATATTACATTTATGTTTTCTTATTATTTATTTTGTGTTTTAAATTAAGAGTATATATATATAGATTCAATGTTTTGAATTAAACCCAATAGTTAGTAACTATGTTAAAAAAAATGTGATTGGTTTAAAGAGATAAAGGAGAAAATAAAAAATAAATAACTAAAAAAGGGCAAAAAAAAACTTGATTGGTGAAAGTGAGAGAATTAAGAAGAAAATGACACATAAGCATTAAATATTCTAAATTAAGAATATATATAGAATATAGATATAGATTTAAAATATGGATTCAATTGCAAGAGTGTTCACTTTGCCACCGTTCATGATGAAACCTCACCCGGCTTTGAGCACCATCCATGACCCGATAATCATTCCTTTCCTCGGAGCCTTAGTTTTTTCTTAAACTAAACCAAACGAGCTGTGAACCGATGTTTAAAGTAGGGAGGCGAGTTTATGGTAACTCAATTTCAATGTGTTTATGACATCTTCATTCCCTTGTTCTTCTAACTTTTGTATGACAACGACAATCGTCTTCTCAACAATCTTGTTTGCCGAATTCAAGAACGTTGGTTCAGTCTTTTCACCCTCTTCGAAAGGCTATTTGCTTGAACATCTTGAAGTATGTTTCATGTGAAAACTCTTCGACATGGCTCAAGTCGAGAAACCATAAGCGCATACTTTTGGATTGGGCTATGGACATTTATAGTGGGCTATTACATTGGGTTGGACCGTGTGAATATTTTATAATTGGGCTGGCCCAAGAGTGTGTCTACGTATCCTATATTTTGTGACCTACAATATATTCACGCATCTCTTTAATCATTTTTTTTTTGTTTAGTAATTTGAATCTCGATGTTTATATTTTTTGGGTAAAAGTAAATTCGTATAAATAAGAAGGCACTAAAGGCCAGTACAATCATCTAAGGTCCAAAAGCACATTCAGGAATGCATGCAAACACCTCGAACTATGCAAATAATCAAAAAATCTCGATGTTTATATTGTTATTTGTTAGGGTAGTTGGTTGAAATTATGAATATGTAATAGGAGAAATTAATCAGTACTTTTTATAAAAATTAAACAAGTAGGATGTGAGATAATATTTACACCCATAAATTTTACTATATGCACCACAGCTACGCCTCTTGAATCACACCTCTGCTCCTCTTGAGTCACACACCTGCCCCTCAAGAGGCGCAGAGTATTTTACATTTAAAATACCCTGCGCCTCTTGAGGGGCAGGTGTGTGACTCAAGAGGAGCAGGGTATATTTTAATAAAAATATAAAAAGTGAGATATGTGGCGTAAATAGTAAATTTTGTGGTGTAAATAACATTGGCTTATATTTCACATCAGGTATTGACCTTCTAGGTATTTTGGTCGTTATTACAGAGAATTGAAAGATTTGAACTCGTAACTTATTAATCACTAAATTTACATGTAATTCTTATCAACGAAGCTAGTAAGATTTTACCATTTAAAAAAAATTATACTTCCTTTAATTGTAATTTTAACTCCTACATACTATATTAATTTGTTTGTAAAAAAAATTGTTTCCATTCTACACAACACAACACTTTAAAAACTTCTTATTTATATTACCATATATATGATATTTTTTTTCCCTTTAGCACATTTTTCCATACCATCCCCTTGTTTTTATAGATCATCTAATTGAGGCTAAAGCTTGCATCTTATATGATATTTCTATCTTTATGCCTCAACGATATAAGATTGAAAAAGATTTTTCAAAATCATACTCCCTCCGTTCGGCAAAACTTGTCATTTTAGGGTGTTATTTTTGTTCAAAAAAACTTGTCATTGTAGGTATTTTGCCCTTCACTTTACAAAAATACCCTTGATATGATTGATGGTTTGTTAGTTGTAGTTTTCGATAAAGTAAAAAAGTAGGGTAATAATTAAGGGTAAATTAGTACATTTGTTAATTGCCTTAAAACTTGTGAAAGAAGCTAAAATGACAAGTTTTGCCAAACGGAAGGAGTATTATTTTAACTATTTTTAAAATTGCTTCCGTATAGGGCGGAGTTAAAAATTGACTAAAATTTAAAAATAGTTGAAATTGAAAAATTGTGTAAAATAAAGGTTGAAAGATTATGGAATAATATAAACATCGTATGAGACGAAAAAGAGTTTATTTATAAAAAGTGAAGTTTATTTGATTATTATTAGGGATATTATGGTAATTTCAAATCAAATAAACACCAAAAAGCTTGTTACTTGAACAATTAGATTAATTTGATTGTCCATACCCATGTAAAAGTGGTTAAAATTTTAAATAGTCTAATTCTATTTTTTTTAGCTGTTTATTTCGTATCCATAGTATTTGGTATAGATTTTATTTTAAAATAAAATTTACGTAATGAAAAAGGTAAAATGGGATGCAATTCGACGACATCACTTAAAAATCTTATAGTGCACACTCTATCACTTAGCCATGTGTATGGAGCTTGGCCAATTACTAATCAGAAAAAAACAAATCAGTTGAGAATTAATTGCTTAAGGAAAAAACGTCGGTGGAGAGTGGACGTGGAAGTTTTGTTGAGTTCAAATCGACCCCAATTCCAGATACGATTAATGTATTGTTGTCATGTAAATAACATGTTTCTTATTTGCAAGAAAGCGACGTTTTTCCCATCTCTAATTTTATCCTCTGCCCTATTTCTAATTTGTTGATATTTTTTTGCTTTAAATCCGTGTTGCAGCTTGCGAGCACCGACTACCAAAGATGACCATTTCTATCTTTTTCAAGGAATGGATTCTTAAGTGACTTATATAAGTTTGATTATTTCTAAGGAGATTAACTTTGTGTTGTTGATAAAATCGACATATATTTTACTAATTAACCTAGAAGTCAATATCAACAATCTATTTTTAGGCTAAAAAAAAATAACTGACACCGATAGTTAGGGTTCGTCTGGGACGTAGTTAATAAACAGGCTAAAATTATAAACAGGGTAAAATTTATAAACTGTTGGTAAAAGTAGTTAAAAATTTATGAAAAAATATAAATTCCGTATGGGACGAAAAAGTGTTTATTTGTAAAAAAATGATGTTTATTTGGTTATTATTAGGGATATTATAGTACTTTCAAACCAAATAAACAAATAAACACCAAATAAGTAGCTTGATGTAGTTTTTTTTTAACACTGTTTTTAAACAACAAAATCTGTTTTTTAAGCATCCAAACACTGTTTTTTTAACACCCACATTTTAACACTTTTTTAACTTTTTTTTTTGCCCATACACACCCTTAGTGAAACCATTTTAACGATATAAAACTGTATATATAGCAAACTAAACCAATTTTAAAATCAACTAGAATAAGAGCATTTTCAAAGGCTTCTCTAATTTTTTTTAAAAAAAATCAGAAAATAAAAAACATATTATTTAAATTATTTTTTGTCAAACTCTAACACACAATCTATTTAAAAAATTTTGAGAATGATGTGGATTTGCAGAACTCGCTTTTTTTTTAATGCAGTTTTTCTATTTTGAAAAATAAAATAAAGAATAGGTTAAATAAAAAACCCTTACTTTCTCATAAAAAAAACCCTAAATCCCCATTTTCAAAAATTTATCTAGAGATGCTCTAAATACTCCATCGCCATTGTTATTATATAGTACTACTACTACTACTACTACTAATAATAATAATAATAATAATAATAATAATAATAATAATAATAATAATAATAATAATAATAATAAAACTATGGTTTTAGGAATGGTGGGTGTTGAATATATGGAAGGGATATAGTGTATCCAAGTCTTGCATATAAATTGGCGGGTTACTCCTTTTAATACTAATTGGTTTTAGGATAGAATCTCGTCGGCCTCGTGTATTCGACTTGGTTAGTGCATAATGCATGTGTTTGGGCATGTGACCCCCACGTCATATGGTCCACCGGAATTTAACATGGTATCAGAGTGGTGTGGTCCGAGATCTAGTCTATTATATTAGCTAGCTGACCTTAAGGCATTAGTTGTCAAGTGCAACGGCCCGACCTCTGCACGAGCCTCCTCTTCCTCCCCAACCCACAGTTGCTCACCTCCGGCCTGCCCAAGCTCGGCCCCGCGTCCTGCCCCCAACTGTTTACCTCCAGCATCGAACAATGTGAATGTTGACCAGCCCATGCTGAATGATGATGAACAGTAAAATGCGGCCTTAGGTCTCGTTTTATGTATTTATGTTTTTTTAATTTTTTTAATTAACGCGTTTCTTTTTGAACTGGGAAAGAAACGCAGTTTGAAACCTCGTTTCTTTTGTTAATATTTACTTAAGTTTCAACTTTAGGATTGTGGGAATAAGACGCGGTTCCAAGCCGCGCTTTTCTGATTCACTTGATAAAAATGAATATTTTTTTAAGTAGTTTAAAAGTGTGAATATTTTGATAAATATTTATTTTTGGGTGAATATTAAAAATTCCCCAAAATCCCCATTTTCAAAAATTTATCTAGGGATGCTCTAAATACTCCATCGCCATTGTTATTATATTATATAATAATAATAATAATAATAATAATAATAATAATAATAATAATAAAACTGGTGGGTTATTCTTTTTTAATACCAATTGGTTTTAAGATAGAACCTTGTAGGCCTTGTTTGTTCGACTTGGTTAGTGCATGATGTATGCGTTTGGGCGTGTGACCCCCACGTCATATGGTCCACCGAAATTTAACATGGTATCAGAGTGGTGTGGTCCGGGACCTAGTCTATTATATTGGCTAGCCGACCTCAAGGCATTAGTTGTTAAGTGCAACTGTCAGATATTACGTGGTCAGACAGTTGCGCTTCAAGGGGTGTGTTAAATATATGGAAGAGCTAGTATCCCATGGCCGGTGGGCTGGTTTTAGGATAGAATCCATCGTTCTTGTACGCTCGATCGACTTGATTAGTGTATAATGCGCTTGGACGTGTAACCCCAATGTCATACGCGCAGTCGATTGACTCTATGCAAAGCGGTTTGTTGAGATTTTGTTTATATATATCGCTTTCACTTTGCCCCATTCTGCATTTGACTAAAAAATGCTTGGCCGCTTGAATCCCACGTCCCCATTACCATCTTTCAACGACCCCATTTTCCTTAGTTTATTGTAAAAATATTCGTTGTAGAAAGTAGCTAATTAACAATTGAAATAGGGGTTTGGAAAACTAACCTAAAAATGGTTTAGATTAGGATTAGTAGGTTCCTATACTCTCACAAGGGACAGGAGGCTAATGGCTATGGTCAAATCAAATACAGGTAATTGACTATTACTCAAAAGAAATGAACTCCAAATTTTTAATCAAATTAAACACAACCCTACTAATTAAAGTCTAGGGTTTTTTATCGCTTTCTCTGTCACCACCTAATGAACTATTGAATCTACAAGTAAATATAACAACCGCTAGTCGCCAAATATAAGTTTCAAGCAATTATTAGTTTGTTAATTAAACTTGATTTAGGCCACTCATTTTTTTAGATGATTGTGGAGTTTCCACTAAGTAGAGCACAGTAGGATCTCAAGCAATAGTGATCCTTATATTGGATTGGAGTCAATCTTACCCGATCCGAAAATCCGATTCGACCCACCCGAATTTAGATTTGATGAAAATCCGAAAATCTAGTGTATTGTACAAGCCAAATCCAAACCCGACTTATTTTAACCTGATGCCTGAATAGACATGAATATAGACAACTCCAACCCGATTCGAACAAGACTTGACTTATCCTTCCTAATAATATAACTAAATAAAATAAAATATAACTAAATAAATAAAATTGAATAGTTAATACTTAAGAAAAATAAAAATAATCATCATTTTCTAATCTATATATTATAAAATACTAAAACAAAGGTCTGAAACGGGCTCTGGTGCAATCTCGCGTCCACGGAATTTTCTGGATTAAAGCGAGATTATTTTTGCTGACGTGTCATATTCTGGATTAAAATTGTATTATATTTTTGGGTCACATCAATTAATAAACGAATATAGTTAGGTAAAAACTTATCTTTTTAGATATATAATCTTTCCAATATAACCTTTTATTTTAATTAGATTTTTTATAAATATTCAGCCTTATATTTTAATTAGTTAGAAATGTTATCTTTTTAGATCAAATAATCTATATAATATAGAGGAAATTGACCCAATATTATATACCTTCGGTAATTACATAACTTTGTTTAGCAACCTGTTATGCAAAAAGAAAAAAATTCTTTCGAAATATATGATGTACATAATGTTCTACTGCATTTGATGATCGACATCACTTAAAAAATATCTTTTTTTGGTCAAGAAAAACAAAATAGGGTAGTATTAACTTATAAACAGTGGTGTATATATTTGAAACAAATATTGTACAATTGTGATATTTTTCTAACTTATGAAACTTTTTTTAATAAATAATAAAGTAAATAGGGTACTAAGTTTTTTTACATATGTATTATATATATATGTATACAAATAGATTTTAAACTTTTTTTAATAAATAATAAAGTAAATTGGGTACTATGTTTTTTTTACATATGTATTATATATATATATACAAATAAATTTTAAACTTTTTTAAGCAAGAGAAAAATGCATAATTAATTAAGAAACAAACATATATTTACATAAAACATAATTGAAAATTATATATTTACCTTATATGGAATATTAATTTAATGATTTATATAATAAAATAAAATTTATTCAGAAACCGCACAACGGGCGGGTAGTAAGACTAGTAAAACTAAATTTTGATCCGATTTAACCCAACATGAAATCCATTTAACTCGAACTCACCCAACCTAAAAACTTACTCGACCCAATCCGAATCCGACCATACCCACTATATGACCTGACATATAACTGAATCCGAATGAGTATATTCAAACTCACCTGAAAAACCGATCGCCACCTTTAATGTTAATCGATTTTTCCCAAATTAAAAAAAAAAAACTAGCTTTATATTTCCCATTTTTTTTGGCTATAGATTACGTATGTGTTTATATGATGATAGGGTGTACTGCAAAATATTTTTGTGGGTTGTGGAAAGTGAAATCTTAAGAGTACTTTTTTTAAAGAGTACTGCCCTTGAAGGTGATCAAATTGTTATACAACTTGATATATATAAAGAGTTTTATCTTGAAATAAGACAACCTTAATAGTTAAATGCATGCCCTTAGCAAGAAAAAGAAAGTGACATAGGAAATTCGATTTGATGATTTATTATTCGAGATATATTGATGAGCGCTTGACATTTTTACAATATTAGTTTGTACCTATCACAAACAACTATATAGAGAGGAAAATTAAACATTAGACTATCTTATTTCTAAAGATTGCGATTTTCTGACAATTTTTCTTTAAAGCTAATTTTAGAGATTTTTATATAATCACTCAAAAGGATTATCTAGATTGGTATTTGGTTAAAAAAAATGCTTAATTCTTACCAAACCTTTAAAAATATGAAATTTTCACTAGTTATAAATTTAAAAAAATCCTTTCGTTGAAATAGGATAAATAATGGATTTACCCCATTTGCCATATTTATATTCATATTTATTTATGTGCAAATAAGAACCCCCACATTAGTCCATTTGTTAAAATCAATATTTTACATATACAGTATATTAAGAAATTATAAAACTATCACATTTTTTACTCTTTATAAATTACCCATCATTTTTATAATCAATTAAAGATGAATTAAAAAACATGTCATCTGAGGCGTCCACGGGTGTTCCTCATAAGTCAATCCTGTATTGTTTCTTCAGTTGATAACCACTTCCGATATCTTTGTGTTTTCTATACAGCTAATTATCGATTGTGATTTGTGGTAATTGCTTGTTTTTCCTTAGTTATATGGTTGCTTCTTATGATGGTTGTCCATCTACCGAATTGTCCGATCTCTTAATACATTAGACTTGATTGCCAGGTGTATTGAATCTAGGGCTGTTATGTGAGCCGAACAGCTCGAGCTCGGCTCGAAAAAGCTCGACTCGAGCTCGTTCGAATACATAAAACGAGCCGAGCTTGAACAGTATTTTAAGCTCGACACGAGCCCGAGCCGAGCCCGAGCCGAGCTCGGAAGCTCGATTTGTCTTAATTTTCGAAATTACCCCTAGGTTAATATGAGGGATATGTATGAAGGAAGACAGGAATAAGCTCGAGTCCTGCCTCCCTCTTTCTCAGTTTCTCTCTCTCTGTATTTCACCGCTCCAGATCTGAGATCTTCCCGACTCGACGACTCCTCGTCGTCCTCGGCAAGCCCCGACTGTATGCTTACTCTCTCCTTTTATGTATTCCATCTCTCCAGATTTGAGATATTCCCGACTCGGCGACTCCTCAGCACGCCCTGACACTCCCCGCCTCCCACTCCATGCTCGCTCTGCCTCTCATATCTCCGACTCTCCCCGTCTCCCATTACAACTAAGAATTTGAGATCTCCCGGTCTCCGCTCTCTTCGATTATCAAATTGACATCTTGCTGCAACCTGGTCTGCCCCTCTTTCCCTTTCCCAATCCAATAATTTCAAATTTCTAGGGTTCGAATTGCGATTGAAGGCCAAGGGTTGCGGATTTTGAAATTGAAGACGGAGGAAGAGGATGACAGATAAATAGAAGAACGACGAGAAATTCTGAAATCAACGTTACTGTCAGCAAGGTTTAATTAGGTTTTTTGTTCAATTGAATGGTATTTGTTCAACTGTGTTAATGCCCTGAAGAGGTAAATGTTCAACTGTGTTGTGTTAATGCCGTTGTCGTGGCCACTGTTGGAGTGTTTTTTGGTGTTTTAGTTTTGATTCAACTTCAATTATATTAATTATTATTACTTAATTGTTCCCTTGTTAAATTTCTACTGGAAGAATCAAACAATTTGATTCTTAAATGTTGATTTTGTTCTACTTATTTCTCTTCAATTGATTCATGAACTAGCTTTCTCCATTTCAATTTGGCTTTCTGTCATGATCCTAAGTGGGATCGTGTGAGTTGAAGGGAAGATAGAGAAAGAGGAAGAGATTAGGGAAGAAGATGAGTTTAGGGATAAGAGAGAGTAAGGGTAAAGGAGAGAGATTGATTGTTGATTATTTCATTGATGATCATTACAAGGGTCTTAGGGTATATTTATACCCTAACTAATACATGAGTATATAACAATTTCTTACTTAGGTTTTTCAAATGAACGAGCCTATCGAGCCCGAACAAACGAGCCTATCGAGTCCGAACGAACGAGCTTAGGCTCGTTCGTTCGGCTTGACCGAGCCTATCGAGCCGAGCTCGAGTATGTGGTTGGGCTCGCGAGCCGAGCTTGAGCACAAAAAAAAGCTCGTATAAATTTTAGGCTCGAGCTCGGCTCGGCTCGTTTCTCGTTCGAGCCGAACTTGAACATGCCAAGCTCGGCTCGAATAACACCCCTAATTGAATCCCATGTATAAAAAATGTAAAAAAATATATAATTAACTACTTATGTTTCTAAATAATAAAATAAGTTGTAGACCTAACGAAGGAAGGAGGGAGTAGAAGTTTTGAGTTTAGCTTATTTAGATAATCTCCAATAGCTCTCATAAAATTTTCGCAAAATGGAGAAATAAAATATATATTTTTCAAATTATTTTTTGCTTTAACTCCAACAACTTCCCTATTTCAAAGATTTGGACAATCATTTAGCTAGTTTGGAGAATTATGCAGATCTAGGGAACTGTCTCTATTTTTTCTGCTGCTTCTCCATTTTTGGGAATGTGATAGAGAATCTATTAGACAAAAAAAATATCTTAAATTCTCCAAAAACTCCAAAATGGAGAAACTGTTGGAGATGCTCGTAAAATTTATCGAGTATATAAAGAAGATTTACTTATATTCACAGATATGCACCGAGCACAAATGCTATATGCACTTAATATAAACGGATCCTAAATTCGTTTGAAGCACAACCTGACATGTGTTCAGCATTAAATGCGTCTGACATTAAAAAAAGCTAGGAACGGATCAAGGATCTATTAGATTTGTTTGTATTAAAATTTAAAAATAAATAAATTTTATTTTAAAAAAAATAAATTCCAAAATTTTAAACTTGTGAATCCTTGATCCCCATTGCTATTTTTTTTTCAAAAAATTGGAACTTGTATTTTTTTTCAAAATTTTAATACAAATGGATCAAATGTTTTTTTCTATTAATATCAGATACATTCAATACTGAAAATGTATTCAACTATATATGGTTCAAATAAATTTAAAATCTGTTCGTGTTGAGTAAATATACACACTTATACTCGGTGTTTGAAAAATAGAGAATGCAAGAATTAGGCTAAAATGTCAATGCAGATTGTGAATTTCGAGTACCGTGGAAAAAGAGACGACCAAAAAACTAGACCCTCCTAATTCCCAAAGTCTCCCACCCCTTATTCCTATCAAAATTTTGCTAAATTCTAAAATACTCCATTTTTCAAACAATTGAAAAATTAAATGAACATCAACTAGTGTATTTAAAATTAAAAATAAAATAAAATTACTCCGTATAAAGAAAGAGAAAGAAAGCGCGAAGCCGAGCTAAGCGGCAAGTGGAGCCGATGGGAAATCGCGCCAGCTGCACGTGGGGTCCACGTGGCCGAAACACGTCAGTCAGTAGCCCCCTATCACTCTAACGCACCTCCCTCCCACTACTAATTACGGAGTACCCTCTTTTACCGTCCACGTCCACATCTCCATTAATCAATCCATTAACTTTAAATTATGTCTAAACTTTTTATTTTTTAAAAAAAATCATACCCCATCCGTTTTTTTTTTATTAGGAAATAATTCGAGGACCGGACATATTCGGAACCTCGAGAGGCCGATCAAGTCGGCAGACGGTGAACCGTCTAGACATACAACATAAGAAACAAAGAAGGTGCAGTACAAATGGAGTGAGGCAACCAAATATAGTCGAACAAGCGAACCGAGCCCAACCAAGCTGGAGACAATATAGACTAAGAGCCGATGCCAAGCACCACCAAGAAGTGGCACCGCTGGCCAGCGGTACATAAGGCGACCTGTGGGCAGTGAAGACGATCCTCCAAGGAAATTTCCGTAACGCGGAGTCGCCTCGATACACATTGCCTCGACCCTAGCCAGACCCGACACCGGACGCCAGAGCCTCAACGTAGACGAAGAACGCCACGAACAACCAGACTCGCTGCCGGAAAACAACCTTGTACGGCGCACCAAAAGGCCTTCAGAGATTATATTGAAGCTCTGAAGGAATTTTATTGAAGCCCTTTTCGGGATTTAATCAAACCTTTACGAGATTTAAGCCCTCTCGGATTTTGACGTCGGAATTTGATCACGCCCTTGTGGGATTTAGGCCCTTTCGGGAATTCAATAATCCCTCGTGGGAGTTTGATCCATCCTTTCGGATGATTTTTGTTTTTTTGTTTTTGTTGTTGTCGTTTATTTTCCCTTTTTTTTCCTTTGCCCAAAAGGGCCAATTTGATAGCAACGGAAAGCATCGCTCGGATGATAATCCGGCAGCCGGAGGAACAACCCACAACGGCGAAGAAGCAGCGCCGGACAACCAGAGAAGGAGGCAACGAGGAGGGCAACCGGGACAATCCGTCCAGCCGACCCACCAAGGACGGATGTGAAGGGGAAGCGAGGAGTCCCGACGGAAACGCCAGGACGAACCGAACCCCAAATTGTCGACCAAATCAGCAGCCACAGAGGCTTAGAGCCCAAACCCCCCAAAAAACCAGGTTGATTGGGATCTATGGAGGATGAATTCGAAGGCTAGGGTTTGAGGAGAAACTAAGGGAACGGGAATCGCGTCCGGATGCGCGAGAAGAGGCAACCGGGGAGGACTAGGACACTGTGGTGGAAGGAGGTGGATGCCAGGCGGTCGGCGAGATGGTGGTGGTGGCGAACATGGTGGTGGTGGTTGCAGGTTGAAGGGTTGATCGGGTTACAGGGGTATGGGTTTTTTAGAGAGAGGTAGGAGCCTCTCTCTCCTTCGTTTTTGTTTTAATCATACCCCATCCGTGTTAAAATATAGGTCATTTAATTTTATTTAATGCTTTTTAATGAGTTAAAAGTTATATAAAATATTTTTTTTAATTAATTTTTTAAAATAAGGTTATACTCCCTCCGTTCGGAAATAAATTATGTTTGACTTTTTTGCACGTATTTTTATGAGCTAAAAACTATATAAAATCTTATTTATTTTAATTAATTATTTTCATAGTTTAATAGTTACTCCCTCCGTTCCAAAATAAAAGTCGTTTGTTCTTTTGTGCACGCTTTTTAAGGAGGTAAAAACACTATAAAATATCATTTTTTTTAATTAATTTTTTTAATAATTTCATACTTGTTAGTCATAAGTATGAACTTATAAAAACAAATTCATTAAAAAATAATATTTTATAGAGTTTTTACCTCCTTAAAATGCGTGTAGAAAGTTCAAGTGACTTTTATTTTGGAACATAGGGAGTATAAAATACGTGCAAAAAAGTCAAATATAATTTATTTTCGGACGGAGGGAGTACTTATTAATAATAAATGCTATCTCCGTTTGCGAAAACTTGTCACTTTAGCTTTGATCACAATATTTAAGAAATATTTAAACTACCTAAATTGCCCCTACTTTTGTCTTAATTATCACAAAGCAAAGTACTATAACATTTTTCAAGGTAATTCAAATTTTAAATAAATGAGAGTAAATTAGGAAATATATGGATAACATATCTAAAATGACAAGTTTTTTGGAACAAATTCAAAAACTCTAAAATGACAAATTTTCGCGAACGGATGGAGTATAATATTAATTTAAAAAATAATATTTTATAGAATTTTTAACTTTTTAAAAAAATATAAAAAAATAAAACGATATATATTTTGAGACGGATATGGTATAAAATAGATATTTTATAGAGTAATAAATTTGTAAAAAAAGTACCATTAAAATAAAATAACCTAAATTTTAAGAAAAAAATAGTTTTTTTAAACCATAATACGAGTACTTATATTTGTAAAAAAAACTTAGATAAAGTCATTTCATTTTTTTTTATTTGAGATCTATAAGCTTATTACAAGTTATAACCACAAAACACTCATTTCACTAAATCCTGACTTTTTATCCATAAAAGGAAACAGAAAATGAAATGCTATATAACGAGATATTCATGTTCAAAGTCATAATAACTTACACCAGTACAATTATGATACAGACGAATTGAAAGCGAGTTAGCCACCGAATTCTCAACTGTAACAACATAACACTGTAACGGTAAAAATATCCAACTTTATTACCTTCCTTCCCGCGTTTTTCCGGTAAAAAAAACGTACCCAACGTACCCTTAATATACGGCATTTTTATGATTTAATTTTATTAATTAATTAAAAAACCCAGAGGGACCCACCGCCTTTTTTACAAATAAAACAACCAACACCAAACTCCTCCGAGTATATAACTCCTCCCCTCCACTCCTTCCTCCTTCACATTCATCCTTTATTTAATTCCTCTTTACACTGACTGGTAAATTTCTCCGATCATATCTTTTCCTTTGCCGACACTCCCAAAGATTGATCCTTTAATGGAGCTCAGCAAAGTTACCCTCGAAATTTTCACCAAGCTCGAGCAGCAATGGCTCTACAACAACTATGATTCCCCCGCCGCCGCCGCCAAGGCCCGGATCCTCTCCATCGACGGTGGAGGTACCTCCCCCACCGTCGCCGGCGCCGCCCTTGTTGCTCTCGAGGACCAGATCCAGTCCAAGACTGGCGATCCCCACGCCCGCATCGCTGATTTCTTCGATATCGTCGTCGGCACCGGCGTCGGCGCCTTCTACGCCGCTATGGTAGTCGCTGGTGATGGTGCCGGCAGGCCGCTTTACTCCGCTCGGGAGGCCGTGTCCTTCCTCCGCCGCCACCAGCCGGAGATGTTCAAGACTAGCAAAACACCCCTCGCCGGAGTGTTCCGCCGGAAGCGGTTGTTCTCCGGGAGGAGCCTCGAGAGGGTCCTGAAGGCGGCGCTCAGGCGGGAGAGCGACGGGAAGGTTTTAACTCTCAAGGACACGTGTAAGCCTATCCTCGTTCCCTGCTTCGATCTTCGCACCTCCGCGCCGTTCGTGTTCTCACGCGCCGGCGCGTCGGAGTCGGCGAGCTTCGACTTCGAACTCTGGAAAGTGTGCCGCGCCACGTCAGCGACGCCGTCCATGTTCAAGCCGTTCGAATTGACGTCCGTCGACGGAAAAACATCATGCCTCGCAGTCGACGGCGGCTTAGTAATGAACAACCCAACGGCCGCCGCCGTCACGCACGTCCTCCACAACAAGGTCGATTTCCCGTCGGTCAACGGCGTCGAGGATCTCCTCGTTCTCTCCCTCGGTAACGGAGCCTTAACCGCCCCGCCTAAGAGGAGCAACGCCGTCGGCCGTAACGGCGAATGTTCAACCGCTGCCGTCGTAGACATTGTCCTCGACGGCGTCTCGGAAACCGTCGATCAGTTAGTGGGAAACGCATTTTGCTGGAACCGCGCAGATTACGTGCGAATCCAGGTAAACGACAAATTAATTAAGAAAATTAAAAAAAATCAATTAATTATGTTTAATTAATTAATTTCCTTGACGACGTCGTTTTAACGCACGGGGTTTTTTGGCAGGCAAACGGCGTTGACGGCACAACGGAGGAAGAGATGTTGAAGGAAAAGGGAGTCGAAACGCTGCCGTTTGGCGGGAAGCGGTTGTTGACGGAGACGAACGGGGAGAGAATCGAGAGCTTCGTGCAACGGCTTGTTGCGGCGGGGAAGAGTAGCTTGCCGACGAGCCCATGCAAGGCTAACGTCTTTCCGTTAGTTGACGGCCGTTAATATTTATTTATTTATTAAATTTTGTTTTTTTGTTTTTTTAATTTATGGGTTTGGAACTTTGTTGTTGTATACTTTGTTTGGGAAGGGAGGATGTTGAGGTTGAGAAAAGGGAGGTACCCCATCCTCAGGCTAAAATGTCAGTGTGTATGTCGACTTAGATGCTATAAATAAACACTAGAGTTAGGTGTTTGTACTCTATATAGTTGAGGATGGCTTGAGTTCTTCAACTCGACTCGACTCGAACATTTTTTGGAATGCAAACGAGTCCGATTGTCAATCCGTGTTAATCATGAAGCAAGGTTGATCAATTCATTGATTGTATTGTTCAATTTCTACGAGGTTCAAATATTCCAAAACCAATCCTTTCTAGTATTGTTCCTCTAGTTAAAAACATAAAGTCTATATAAAAACTATTGACGATATACTTTTTTTTTAATCTATTGAGAAGACGATTCATACAAAGATACACTTCAAGATAAATACCTTATACATGCTATATTTTGAGGTAAAATAAAGATTTGAAATAGGCTGATTGGATTAAAAGAATTGGAGCAAATATATGTTCAACTTCATATGGAACAAATATTCTGCCTCCTTAATGGGGTGACTTAAGGGTAAGGAGTAAGGGGTTAATGAGAGGTCTCGGGTTCGATCCCTACTTCCGCCCTTTCTCTTGGTGAAATAATCAGGATTCACTTTACTTATTATCATTGGGTCTAGTTGGCCGGCACAAGCCGATTTACCTGACGCGTAGCTCTTGCCGGCTGGGTCATGTGCCCAAGGTTTTCTATCAAAGGCGGGTTACCCTTGTTAAAAAAAATAAACTGTATTATTTTGGGATGTATTTATATACTGTCTTTTTAGCTTATTCACTACGAGTATAGGAGCAATTCCAACGGATTCTCTATCTTGAGTTATTGGAGAATATTGAGATTATTTTTGATCCAACAACTTCCATATTACCTTATTCAAAATAGGGAATGAAGAGAAAAAATGGAGATAAAAAAAAAAACTTCAAAATATGTGATTTATAATTCTCTGTTTTGAAGAATGTAATAGAGAAGCTATTGGGCATGCTAAGAGCAACTCCAACGGGTTCTCCATAATGGATTTTTGGAGAATATCAAGGTTGATTTTGGTCCAACAGCTTCCCCATTACATTCTCCAAAATAGAGAATGAGGAGAAAAAATGGAGATATTTCCCTAAATTTGGAGAAAACTCTATATATTTTGGGGTAAACTCCATAATGGAGAATCTGTTGGATTTCAGTCCAAAAAAATCCAGAATATGTGATTCATAATTCTCCATTTTGGAGAATTGTTTAGAGAAGTTGTTGGGCATGCTCTAAGAGCACCTCAAAGAGATTCTCCATTTTAGAGAATATTAGATTTATAGAGAATTTTGAGCTTTTTGGGGTTCAACAACTTCTCCAATCCATTCTCCAAAATAGGGATAAAAAATGAAAAAAATTGCTAAAAAGGCCCTTTCTAAGGATTAAATTAATAAACTGTCCACGCTTTTATTTTATTTGCAAATTGTCCGTCTCCCCCAAATTGAGATATGATTCTCTCACCCAGTCCTCCGATTTCGCACCTCGCAGCCCTGACCACAAACCTCGAACCCTTGTCGATTGAACTCCGATTAAATCTCTCGTTTCCTTACTTCCAGATGGAACTCGTCCTTGCTGTTCTGCTTCGTCTCAGCCGGCATATCCATCAGATCGGCGACCAGAGACTTCATCTCGGCCATCAATCAGAGGGGGCTAGCAGATCCATCAGTGTTAGTGGTGCAGTGGTGGCCTGCGATGGTGGTGCAGTCGACCATGGATGTTGATCCGTTGAGGAATTACCACCACAGATCTGTTGCTTCCGCACATATGTTGTTGAGTTCAATGGACGTCTCACTAGACTCAGATCTGTTCCCCGTCGATTCCGTCATCTCCCACCGCCGCCGCACTGGACTCGAGCCTCCCACCGCGCACTGTTCACCGAGTCGCGACTTGCTCCGCTTCGTCAATTTGTTCTGATGAATATGTTGAACCTTTAATAATGACAAAAAGAAGGCCATCTTTTGTTCTTTTGTATTTATGTTTATATCCCAAACTTTATGTGTTTATATTGTAGTCCGCATCCTTTTAGTGCATTTTTGGGTTTCAACAACTTCGGCTTCAACAACTCCAGTTTCAACAACTCCGTTTTCAGCAACTCCGGTTTCAGCAACTCAGGTTTCAACAACTTTGGTTTCAGCCACTCCATTTTAGCAAACACGGTGGAATGGGTGGACATTTAGCTAATATGGATAGGTTGGTAGACAAAATGCTTATAAAGGCGAAAAATATGGACATTCTAGTAAAGCCCCCGAAAAAAATAGGATTGCTTCCCTATATTTACAACAATCTCCCAAATTTTGGAGAATCCTTTTCAACATTCATTTTCATTCTTCTAATCTCAAAAACTAATTAGATGAATAATTACTAAAAAAATTCTCTATTATTTTCATTAATAAAAGAATCGATTATGTTTACTGATTCTAATTCCTCCATTTCTAAGAATTGATATGTTCATTTTGATTATGTTTGCTAATTTCATATCTCTTGTCGAAATAGTTTGGTGATTTCATTTTTGAAAAATTAACCGTTGAAAATTACAAAGGGTCAAAGTCAAACTAGTCGTTACATTCAAATAAAATATTTTTTTTTAAAATTACAATAAATGTGTGATTATGCAAAATAGGGAAGCTATTGGAAATGAGATAAAAAATAATTTGGAGAAAATGGGTTCTGATTTTTTACACGTTTTCCGTTTAGCGCAGGGTATTTTTGCCCTTTAGTGGATGCTCTGGTCGCAACGACCACTAGTCCAATGGGTCGCAATGACCATGGTCGCACCGACCATCTCCCATATTGGTTGCACTGACCATCTCCCGTACTGGTCGCACCGACCATTTCCCGTATTGGTCGCACCGACCATTTCCCGTATTGGTCACACCGATGATTTCCCGTATTGGTCACACCGACGACCCCCCAACGAATGCCAATTTTTAACTTCTCAGGTTCGTTCAGTGGCGCAATCGGCAGAGTTTTCATTTCATCCATGTCTGCTTTTTCACAGATATCTTCCCGATCACTTTCCCGATCGCCAAAATCCGATTTATTTTTTTCAAGTGTTGGTTTTGTTAACTTATGCTGATCAAAGAACCCTTTTTTTTGGGTGAAAAGGACAGAAAGCTCCCTTGATTTATTCAAAGGGCAAAGCAACAACGAATTACAGGAAGTTCAACTGAGGAGATGCATCTCCCATGGCATCGTTCAAAAACCACTACGATTCAACCCTTGATTTCTCTCTGGACTCTACCAGTTTGAGGACTGTTGAAGAAGGATTTGAGAGTTTGGGGGGGATGAGTGTTGCGTGTGCGTGAGAGAGAGGTGGGGTGAGGGGTTGCTTTGGTTTGGTATCTCGCCGCCACTGTTGAAGAACAAAGGTTGGGGTGTGGGATGGGTAGGAGGTAATTTTAATTATTTTAAGGGGTATTTTCGTCATGCTCTAAAAGGTAATTCTACCCTGTTCTAAAAAGTAGAAATTTATGTTCCTATTACATAGGTTTAAGAGTATATGCTTGTCAAAATATGGGTTTGCCTTGGTTGGTTGAACATTTTATGACCCATAATTTGAAATGACCTGACTCATGATTTATTCGAACCCGGGACAACCCAAGTCTTTCCGGGCATGGAAAGCTGTCTGTTATCCTAAAGCTGAGGCTAAACTAATCTAATATAATTTTCAAAATCTAATGTTAAAAGTAAAACTATTTTAAATTTATTATATATAATAGACATTATGTAATCTTGTCAAATTTATTTATATAATCAGAATCGTACATAACATCCCACCATTTTTATTTTAAGATTAATTTGGATTGTCCAACCTATCTTCAATATGATTCTACATAGGATTGAGATCGTTTTTTTCATTTTAGATCGTAGAGTCATTAAAATTGTAGACTCGGGTCGAGATTTTAACCACTAGAAGGAATAAGATCTCATAAAGTTTAAAAAATAACTTTATATGAAGTTGAATTTATAAAATCTCAATCATTTAATTTTAAATAAGTGGTTGAGATTGAAATTAATTTTAAATAAGTGGTTGAGATTGAAATTAATTTAGTTATTTTTAATTTATTTTTAAGGTGTATATATAAAAGGAATATGTTCTTTAAATGGAAAAGGAAGAAATCAAGGAAAGGGTGATGGATGATGGAGAGGGGAAAGAAAGGCACAGAATAGACGCAAGTATTTTTAATATGGGAAAAAGCTGAAGAGTGTACATATAAACTATATAGTTAGATGGATAATATATAATAATTTCCAATTTAATTAGGTGGATTAACTAAATTAGACGAATAAGTGCCTTTTTTCTTTTGGGGTCCATTTATTTGGACAATTTTATTATAAAATCAAGAGTTGTTTGTGTTGTTTGATTGATTATTTTGGGTCACATATGTAATTATTGAAATGTATTATTTCACTAAAAAAAACCTTCACATCTCTCGAAGGCACACTATTACACTAATTAAAGAAAGGACTTTCTTTTTTAAATGCAATTATGTTAGCTACCCTCACTACTCGGTACCTCCTAGCTAGTCAAACTTAGGCATGGCATGCAAATTGTTTACTACTTTATTTTTTAATATACATTTGGCAAGAAGTAAACAAACATTAGCCTTATCATTCATTTATAATGATGTTACAAAGATTCATAGAAGAACGAAGGTGAAAAATTATATGATTATTAGTACTTCTAGTAGTATAGTCGGCTGTTGCGTTTGATTTTTTATGGCAGTGATGAAAGCAAATGTTGTTGAAACATCTTCATAGGATGTCTTGCCCATGGGAAATTTGTGTTGTTGTTTAGCATATTGATTACTCCTATATTGTTTCTTTCTATAATTAGATTATGCATTCCTTTAATTTGGCAAATTGAATGCTTAATGCCTATGCAAAAGGCTATAACTTCTGTTTGAATTACCGATCCTGGCGAAGTTACCTCATGGATTATCTCAATAACTTGACCAAAATCATTCCTAATAATTCTTCCAATCAGACATTCGCTCAAGTTTTTGACGAAGCTATCCACATTTAGTTTATAGAAACTCGAACGTACGATTTGTGAAACTATAGCTTTGGAAAACGTATTTTTTTTTTCTACTCGCCCAAATACATAAAAAGCTCACTAACAAACTTGAAACTAGCTAGTGATGAAATCAAAACCCTAAAAATGTTGTAAAATAAATTATAAAAAAACCTATCCTTATGGGCGACCAAGTGCACCCATCACTTATGTAATACCTCATTTTACATTAGACATACTATTAGAGATGTTAAGAGTGATTTATAATTTATTTTATTCATATCCATGTTAAAAGAGCTAGAGTCTTGAATAAAGAAATACTTGAATAAAGTATAAATTTGTTTCTTAATTATTTTTAGATAAGAAACTATCGGCATTAGGAACATTACATGATTCACCAAATCCCAAAAAATCAACGAAATTATACAAAGAAATAGTACGAGCTAGGAGGACCTATAAACAGTTAGAGATGGGCTTACCCCTCTCGGGGTCTTCGGCAGGGGGACCCCCTTTCCCCTTTTTTGTTCATCCTGGGCGCCGAAATACTAGCACGGAAACTATCAGAAGAAACAAATTCAGATAACAGCTCTATTGGTTTTTCCTTTGGTAGGAACGGCCCCCATGTCCCTTTCCTATCATTTGTAGATGACATTATTATCTTTGCAAAAGGAACTGTTGATGCCGGTCATAAAGTTAGAGCCATAATTGATACATACTGTAAAGTGTCGGGACAAAAGGTTAATTATTATAAATCTAGCTTCCAAGCCACTAGAGAGATTTCGAACCATAGGATAGATGAGCTTCGCAATTGTTTGAATATCACAAACGGAATTTCTTTGGAAAAATATCTAGGTTGCCCTATCATTAATGGCAGAGTCAACAAAAATACTTTCGAAGATATGATCTGTAAATCCAAAGACCAACTAAGCAAATGGCGGGCAAGCGCATTATCACAACAGGGTCGCGCAATTCTTATCAACTCAAACCTTTCAGCTAAACCGTTGTACACAATGCAAAACTTTATGCTGCCCACCTCAACACACAAAGAGTTAGATCAAATCAATCGTACATTCTTTTGGAACAAAGATCTTCAACACCGGCCACTTATAAGTTGGGATAGGATATGCAGACCGAAAACCTGTGGTGGCTTAGGGATTAGAAAATCAAAAGAAATGAACGAGGCCCTTCAAATGAAACTGCTATGGAAAATCTTGGCTGATCCAGATAACGCTTGGGTTCAGGTCATCAGGTATAAGTACCTAAGATCTACTAACATCCTTGAATACAAGAAAGGTGGTGACTCATCCTGGCAATGGGCGAAACTGATTAATCTTATTGAAAAATTCAAGTCTGGACTTATTTGGTCAGTCGGTAATGGAAAATCTATTAAATTTTGGACAGATAACTGGATTACAACCTCTGCCCTTCGGTCAAGGGAAGATTGCCCTCATATTGGTAACTTAGAAGAAATAGTTAGTGATTACATTATGGGTGGTAGATGGTGGTTGGAGAAACTTAGTTGCAGAAATAATGGACATCCCTCTGCCCATATCCTCCTTTGAGGATCGGCTATATTGGTGGCCGGATAGAGCAGGTTGGTTTACTACATCTAGTGCGTATAAGCTACTCACATTACACTCATCCCTCATAGTGGACAAAAACGCCTGGATTTGGAAAGTTGACGTCCCGCCTAAAATAAAAAATTTCTTATGGAAAATTAGTCAGGGAGGTCTCCCTACGGCCGCTAGACTTGCCTCCCGTGGGGTCTCAGTTCCTACCCACTGTAGTATCTGCAACGATGTGGCTGAAGATAATGTCCACCTCTTGTTTGAATGCCCTTATGTACGCTCCCTTAATCGATTTACCCCACGTATAGACTCTGCCATATCGACCATGATACATCAGTCTCGGAGTATAAAACCTATCCTTTCCTTACTAGGGAATAATCTGAATTCAGCGGCTAAGATGGAGCTTGCTTTTACCTGGTGGTCAATTTGGCATGCTCGAAACCAACTGGTTTTGAGACAGATTCCTATCCCTAAGTGGGATACAGCAAAACGAATAATTAAAACTCACATTCATAACTGGAATAAAACATCTCAATTTGAAGATGGGTTAGAAGAGGACCGGATGGACCGCCGTCCACTCATACAAAAGTACCCCCTCCCAAATAAGAAACATAAACATCGTAGCATTAAATGGCGCAAACCCCCCGCGGGTATTTTTAAGCTAAATTTCGATGGCTCTACACTATTAAACAATGACAGCTCGGCCGGAGCTATTATTCGGGATTGGGATGGGCGTCCAGTTCGCATCTGCTACCAAAAACTGGGGAAACAAACACCCATAAAAGGAGAAGCGCTTGCTCTAAAAGTAGGAATCCAACAAGCCATTCAACTAGGCATTGATAAAATCCACATCGAAGGGGACTCCAGCATAATAATAAATCATTTTAACAAGAACACTACATGTCCTTGGGAAATTGAGCTCATTATTTCAGATGTTAAACTTTTGCTATCGACTGTGAAAGAAGTTTCCTTCTTCCACGTTCCCCGTTTGGGTAACAGAGTGGCTGATAAGGTTGCACACCTTTGCCATTCTGCCCGAGGTGTCGATATTTACAACGATTCAGGTCTCGCTGACCTCATCCGCAAGGATGCTTTCGGGTAGAGCTCCCTCACCTGAATTTTTTCCTAATCAAAAAAAAAAAGTTAGAGATGGGCTTAGATAAGCCATTAATAGAAACATGCAAAATATTGAAGTCGGAGACAATCCGTGCATTTATTAATGTTGAACAAGTAACTAATTTTCAAAGTTTCCTATGCTGTAATTTTATTTCCTGCTTCTTTAATATAGGTTGGTAACAAGTGATGGTCGCAGGACTTTCTGAGAGGTGGGACGAAATTTTTAGTGCTTATTGAGATATTGACCTTAAACAAAATCCTTTATATAAACTATGACTTTCATCTTAGCAGTGGATTGTAAAAAAGTAGACTTACATTTGCTTGGTTGTTATGATAGTGATTTCTCGTCATTCATTGAAAATTCAGGCCTTTGCTATATCTAAGATTGTAAACTTATCAAAATTCAATCATGCTAAATTCAAGACTTTTGCATATTAGGATTGTAAACTCATCAACTTTGTAATGTTTTTTGATTCTCAAAGACATTATAGAAATTGCGAGTTGAATACATATATAGAGTAGTTGGGTAGGAAAACACAAACACTGCATGAAGCATCACAAATTCAATTAACAAACCCCAAATTCAATTCACTAACCCTAAATTCAATTCATAAATTTCATTCTCAAAATCACATATACACAATAATTAAAACACAAAATTGATTCCTAAAATAACAAACCCTAATAAAAATTTCACTAAATTGATTCTCATAATCAAAGGGAGTGGCACAAGTTGAACAAAGAATATAGGTGATTTTGGAGTGGGGGCACAAGTTGAACAAAGAATAGAGGTGATTTTTTTTTAAAAAAAAGAGGCGGGTAGGGATCGAAACTGCACACTTTGGTCTCATTTTATTTTCACTCCTTCCCATTTACCAACTAAGCTAAGCAGATTAGTTGATTTAATATCCATCTTAGTTTTACTTATCACAACAATACCATATATATAAATAAACTATTTTTTTCTCCAAACTCTGGAAGGGCGCGTGGGTCGAAGGGTGTGGCTGCCTCCCACGTGCACCACACTCTGGGGCCGCCCCTGGATAGATTGATGTCTCATCTAAAACTTTGTGTGCTTATCCAAAAGAACGCTCTTGGATGATGTACAAGGATTGATCTCATCCAAATTTTAGCCCGTTTTTTTAAAAAATAAGCATTTATTTTCAAAATTCTACAAAGTCACTCACTAGATCTACAGAAAGTTTGGAGCTCATTCCTCACCCATACTTCATTTCTCCATTTCTCCATTTTTGTTGATGAAGAGGAAATTAACTATTTGGTGGTAAATCCCAGACACCTGACCAATTCGGCAAGAAATATGTAGGCAAACCGCTTACGCTGACCGGCTCAACCCAGTTGTAAGGAATAAGGCAATTGCAAACCTTGGATTTTCATCTAATAAAAGGGATAGAGGCAGAGATTAAACTTGGGACCTCCTTACCACCGCCCCATTTCTATTTCATTCGATCTCTATCAGTGGCTTCCCCTCACATACTCTTAATTCCCAAGTTGTTGGAGCCCAACAAACCCTTCATCATTGCGCAGTTTGCCAATGCTATCAAGTTAACCCCAACAATACATATGTCTCTTGGCGTAATAAGATCCAATCAACCCTAACTTATTGGGTGTTGTATGCTAGCTCGATCAATCTTTTATATGTCTCAAGGAGGCTAAAAGATGATCAGCAACACCAGTGATCACCTAGTGAGGGTAGATTAGACCTAATTACGCCAAGAGATATATGTTAAGTTATTGAGGGGTTAACTTCAGAGCATTTGGAAAGTATACAAATGATGGAGATTTGTTGGGTTCCATCGAATTGGGGAGAGTGTGTGAGGGGAAAGCTATTGATAGAAAATGAAGAAAAAAAGATGAACATTGGATGAGATGAGTTTTCAATTGAATGATCTGATTTACCATTAACCACAATGGAGCATTTAAATACATGAAATACAGAGATAATGTAGGAGTGGGTTGAGATAAATCCTCAACTACTATTGACTTTTTTTAATTGACTATGGACTAATTCTAATACTAAATAATTAAACAAAAAATTAATTAATTTATTAATTAAGCAGTGAGTGAATAATACTTAATCCGTTAAGAAAAAATATGTTGTTTTAAGAAGAAAACTAGTTCAGTAACCCGCACCTTGTGCGTGTTTTTTTTAAGATAACTCCAATATTGAAGATTTGATTTTTATCTTCTTGTTTAGTTGTTTTCTTTTCTTGAAAAAAAAAAGTTAGTTGTGTATATCAGGTATTCACGAAATTGAAAAGTTCATTTTGTAGATTGACTCTCACCAAATGATGAGTTCAAAGATTCTGATTTTCTATTTAACTACTTCAATATATAGCTTTAACAATAAAATGAGAATAGTCATTATATAACTCTTGCATTTCATGATTTTTTTTATAAAATAATTTTATTCGTAAGACTGTTGATGTCATGATTTTTTAGAGTATTAATAATTACGGTTTTTCTAATCTATACCCTTAGGGCATTACAAAGAAGCAAAAAATGTAAACATTTAAAAGTAGAAGCAATAGGCTATACATCAAAGCAATATATATCATTTAAAAAAAAAGAGGTGTTCAATCTTAAATGTTGATTCATAATCTTTTAATAACCTGAATTTTGAATGATGACCCGGAATTAGAAATAAATTTTAGTGAGAATAACATTAAAATAGGATTAAAGATATTATAAATCTTTTTAAAAATTTAAAGAAAAATAAGTAAATTATCATATCTTAACTAATTTGCGCGCATTTGTTAAGATTTGGTTAAAATATTACTATAAACAATAAAAAAAATCAATACTTAATTAGGATAAGATTTGTTAAGATTTTGTTATTAATAAATTAATTAAATGAATGAAGTGGTTAATGATATTTTGAAAACAACTTAATTAATTACTAATTTAAAATGCCTACATTAAAGGAGAAGTCGCCACATGGCGTAAGCGACTTCTCCTTTAGTATTATATATTATAATAATACTATTGATCTTGTAAAAAAATGTGATTTTAGGTATTTTGGTGTTCAACTTTTAATAACAAAATTTTCGATTGTTAAACTTTTTTTCTTCTGAATAATACCCTAATTAGATTTTTGGTTGATCTTCGAATAAGTTTGAACTGTTCCCTTAGAATTGCTCGGGGGGTTGAGAATCCCAATGACTGTGAGTATAGATGGGCAGAAATTGGGAAGAGAAGGTAGAAGAGGGAAAAAAAAAATAAAAGAGTAAAAAATAGAGGATTGACTAAGTTAATTAAAATTAAGAAAAATATAACACATCAACAAATTCTCAACAATCTCTCTCTTTTGACGATGACAAGCAAATAGCTTCGTGATAGATAAACATACATCTCAAACTTTTTATTTGTTAAAATTAATGGCTATTATTTATAAAAAAAAAATCTGAAAGAATTTATAGTCCCAACATCTTTCATCAAGTGTATTATCATGTTAAGAGCAAGCTCAACAACTTTGATAAAATAGAAAAAATGGGAGATTTTAGAGGAAAAAAACCATTTTTTCACCCCAACAGCTTTTCCAAACTTATCTCTAAAATAAAGAAATGGATGGAGAAGGAAAAAAATCTCTAAATTTGTAGGAAGAGAAGTTGATCTTTATAATTTAATGTTCACTTGTCCCTATATAGAATTTAAAGCCACAACCCCACATTTTCACCCATAATATAAAAAATATATTTTCATATATTAGTAATAAAAAATATAATTATTTTTAAAAATTAATAAAAAATAATTGATATGATTTGATATAATATATAAATTAATTATATTAAATCAATATAGATAGATAAACAAAACATCATAATTTAATTCTATGTTAACTTTTATAAATAAAATAGCATAATTAATTTCATCTAATTTAATACTATAAAATTCACATTAAAAAATTAGTATATAAAATTTTCACTTCAAAAAATATTCACTTGAACTCATAACTCATATTGGAATGATTTTATTTTTATAAATTATAAAGTAAGCCTTATTAGTTAATTAATTTAATTTAATATGGCGTGTAAAGTATGGGTAACATATATATACTAGTTCACCAACAAATGTGATGCTAAATGTTATAATTAAGTTTAAATGAAGTTTTTAGAAATATAGAATTAAATATCTTTAATAAATGCTTTTATTTATTATAGTTTTTAATAACTGTAAAAATTTGTAAAATAGAGAAGCTGCTGGAGTTGAGCTGAATTTTTTTTAGAGATTTTGATATTTTAATCTCTATTTTAGAGATTTTTTACCTAACCTGTTGGACTTGCTCTAATAACTTCAATTCTGATGTGAAATTTACCAATGGATTGTTCTTTATGACAGCCCTAAACTTATGCAAATTAAGTAGCAAAATAAATCTAAGCAATGCTAGCTTTAATATATATTAATTTCAAAACTCCGTAGCTACAATATGATGTTATATGAGTATAAATCCAAAATGTACGACCTTGATAGAGTTAGAGCTAGGGCTCTTATATGAGCTGAACAACTCGAGTTTGGTTCAGGATCGGATCGAAAAAAGCCCAACTCGAGCTTGTTCACTTATTTAAATAAGCTGAGCCTGAACATGATTTCAAGCTTGGTTAAAAGCTCGGCTCATTCGATTTAAGCTCAAATAGCTCGAATTTTATGAAATTTCTAAAATTTTCTTTAAGTTAATATGTTATGACCAAGTAAAACTACTTAAAGCTCGAAAAAAGCTCGGTTCGAGCTCGTTCATTTACTAAACACAAGCTAAACTTGAACAAGAAAACTCGTTTAAAAATTGAATTCGACTCGGCTCGAGCTCGTTTAACAAATGAACCAAATTTGAACATACCAAGTTCGGATTATTTGACCTGAATAACTTTACTGGCCTCGTTTGGTTGAATGTGGGAAGTGCAATTCCCAAGAATTCAATTCACGTGAATTAAATTCCCGTCAATTGTACTTCCGGTTAATGGAGAAAAGATGTTTGGTTAGATTTTAAATGATAGGAAATTCAAATGGTGGAAGTGGTAATTTTGTACACAAAATGGTGGAAGTTCAACTTACCTAGTCCCCCTAGGTAAGTTAAATTCCTCCATTTCATAGGAATTGGAATTCCTGGGAATTTAAGTTCCTGGGATTTTAAAGGAAAAAATTACAACCAAACGCATGTATTTATCCTACTTCCTAGGTTTTGTCACTTCCTGGGTTTTTCAATTGTTAACCAAACGAATTCTAAGAGCCATGGAAGCTCTTGATTAGGAAAGAGAGTAGAGATGGAGATAGAAGAAGAGTTCAGAAAGGAAAGAGATCGAGATTGAAGAAGAGAAAGTTTTTCATATTCTGCGATAAAGATATGGGTACTTTTTTTTTACAGTATGCAAACATTCGGAGCTATTACAAAGGAGGTAAACGCGCTCCGGGATCATCCTGGCGGATGATGGTACAAAGATCCCTATTAAAAGGGATTGTGGATCTGTCACTAATGATGCCCCTCGTGGCTATATAATCTGCAATTTTGTTAGCTTATCTGTAGATGTGTCTGTATTCGACCGCTTCCTCCCATAATCAAGATATGGGTACTTTTATGGGATGCCAAGTTGCACTTTGTGATGGGTTAATTTATTATATATCCGGCCACTTTATCAATAATTATGTGAGAAAATTTAACATATTTCACAGCCACAGTAATATTTCTCGATGGAAATAAAATTGAATAAATCATATTTATACATGAATGACCTATATATAGAGGGATAGATATATATAAATAGCATCTCCGTTGTATACGGTGGATTAGTTTTAGACTATAATTAGAACATAGGATTCCTACGAAAATAATATAGATCGAGTTGGAAACGTCCAACCAGCTATATATATATATATATATATATATATATACATATCAGATTACAAACAGGGATGTGCAGTGAAAATGAAATAAATATATGCATGATATGTCATATGCTCATGCTCTAATATTAATAGACACATTTTGTCACTCGATTGTTTTTGTTTTGTTTTTTCTCTCATGGGAAAAGACATAACATCTTACAAGAACTTGAAGGATTTTATTTGATATGTTGTCTCATATATATATTATACATCTGCATTATTAATTTGCATATGCAATGCTTTATAATTATGAAGTAAACTATAGATCGATTTCACACACACATATATATATGCTCCTTCAAATGCATGTAAACATATATATAGAGAGAGAGCAAATCTCCATTAGCTTCATATATACTAGTAAATAAAGCACCTCTAAGATTATATATATCTTGCTCAACTTGACACAACATTATAGTTTGATCTTAAATTTTTAAAATACAAGTGGGTTATCCCGTACTATGCACACTATCAATTTTCTATCAATTTTTTACTATCGAAGAGTTTTATATATTCATAAGTAAGTTTTAAAAAGAAAGTGAATCAAAAATAAATTTAATAAAGTCAAAACTAAATATCATCTACTTAATCAAGTTTATATATTAGACTTAGTTTTATATAATTGTAATAAAATTACTTTATATTTCCTACTAACATAAGTACATTATACTGATATTAAAGTAAAATGCAAATGTGAAAACTTTGTTTTCACTACCATGACCCAACTAACATTTTTTAAAATAAATGATCTAAAATTTTTACTTAATATATATAGAATATAATTTTTTATTGAATTTCTTTAATAATTTTGTATTAAAAATTAATCTTTGTAAATAATACACAAATCTGTATATATTTGTCAATATTAAGCTTTTTTATTTTCATTAATTAGATTTTTTTATCTCATTTTATAGTAATATTTTATGAATTGAAACTTTATGTACATATAAAAAATGGCCAATTTGCTAAAGTAACACACATAAGGTAAAAAGCTTACATGGCTATCAAATGGGGGTAAAAATTTACAAAGCATTTCGGGTCATGTGCTAGTTAGTGCAATTCCCTCATAAAAAATTCTATACTAAAATATTTTTTTTAGAAAGAGTATTAATCGTTTGTTATTTTCATTAATATTTAAGCTATTTATCTTCTAACTTTACTTTACTATCATGTTTCTTACTAATATATTTATACTTTTTATTTGATGATTTTTTTTTATTTTTTGTTATAATTTGTGATGAATTGAAACTTTATGTACATATAAAAATTGTATACTAAATTATTTTAGATATAGTATTAATCTATTTTTATTTTCATTAATTAAATAAACTTTTTAACTTAAAAAGCTAAATTTAATTTCTAAAGAGAAAGATAAAGTTAACTTAATCATTTTAACAATTAGATAATAAATATGCACATTTAAAACTTTTTATGAGTTAATCATTTTCAATTCAACAACCCATCAACTTCTTTAGTTATTTATCCATTTTTTAATCATTGAAAAAAAACTTTTTATTAGTACTTAATCATTTTCAAACAACAATCCATCAACTTCTTCAGTTATTTATCCATTTTTTAATCATTTTTTTTATGTTATTGCATTTTGCATTATACAGTATCTTCTGTGCCAGAACACCACCGACTCGTCTACATACATGCCTCGCTGCCCTTTAATATGTTTTCTGTGTGCTACTAGCCATTGTTCACCATACATTATTCAGCTAGATCAAGAAAATTGATTTTGAGTTCCTTCATTATGCAAAACTTAATAAGGTTAAAGATTAATTTACTAAAAAATTCTTATAAATATGTGCATTTTGAGGAAAATTATGCACACATATTTAGGTGAAAATAATTTACATTCATTTTTGTGCATCAATTATTGTTTTTTTAAAAAAGAAAACATTACACATTTTGGCTAAAATGATGCACTTTATTTTCTATTTTTATGTGATTTAAAAAAAACTAGTACAGTACCCTTGTAAAAAATATAAAAAAAATAATATTATAAAATATTAATAAAAGTTAGGATAAAAATCATAAAAATAATTACCATAAAAGTATCACGGAAATAATTTTATATATTTAAAAAAAACTCATTTAAATTAGCATATATAAAAATTTATAGAAATTTTAAATCACTCTTATTGGTTAGAAAAATAATAAAAACATTGTAACTTTTAAAAAAAATATCATTGTAAATTTGGTATTAAGATAATATATGGATAGTTAGTAAATGTGTTAAAAATAAAAGAAAAAAATTAATTTAAAGAGATAAATGAAAGAAGAAAAAATATTTAAAGGAAAAAATATTTGATTGCTTTAATTAGCTAATTAAAAACACGGCAAGGATAACATAGGCTAAAACTCTTATGTTTTAAGAATAAATATATAGATATAGGTATAGATATAAAGATTTACATATAGATTAATAGTAGGCATTAGATTGCATTCAAAAAAAATATTAGATATTTTAATTACTATAATATATATCATGTAATTAATATATAATGAAATAATACTATATAGTTCATATAGTTAATATTAGCTTTACTAAAAAAAAGTTTTGAATTAATCCCATTGGTTAAAAATATATTATGAGATGATATTATGTTAATAATTTGTAAATAATATTAGATAGTTTAATTATCATAATTAAATGATATTGTGTAAATAATACCTTACATAAATTAACCATGTTTTGCTCTACAAGCCAAAGAGTGTATTTGGATTCTACAAATTTAAGTTTCTAATGCAGTTATAAATTTAAATATATGGATTGTATTTGATTAACACAATTTACCCTAGCTACTTACACAATTTACCCTAGCTCTTTAGAATAATGTGAATTTAAAATAAAACATGTTATAAATTGTGTCGATTATCAATATCATTATGTTTTAATTGTAAATTTTATACAATAGTGGGAGTTTACTTGATTTAATTTATAAACATTTTATTTTAAATTTATATTATTTTAAATACAGTCTAAATTAAGCTAATCAAATACAATCGATCATGTATTTAAGTTATTTTATATGTGAAATCCAAACACTAATATAATATGATCAAATCAATTGATCAAACAGAGATTGTCCTAGGTGTTCTGATACCATAACAAATCAAATAGAAGCTGTAAGAGAGGAAGAAGATGATTTGTATTTACTATATTCACAAAACTACTACCTCTCAAATCTGTTACAACTACTATATATATAGAAGCCGGTATGAACTTCTTTATATTTACATTTAGAAGCCTAACTTTCTCTATTTTATACAATATATCCCTCTGTCTATATATGACCCAATACTCCTAAAATAAAATAAAATAAAATAACAAAGACCCAAGAAAAGATACATAATGATTTGCAGGGTTGATTAGGAACAAGGTGGTTGGTCATAAAATTAGTTATCATTGGCTACTAAACTTATAAGATTCTTGGCATTCCTTACCCGTTGATGATATAATACCAAAAACTCTCATTGGCGTGATGCAAGGGGGAATTGAGAGCCCCTTCATCCACTTTATATCATTATGTTTGAACCTACCAATTGCATGCCAACAAAATTAATCACACCCAAAATGTTGTGACATTATCATTTTCGAGAAGAAAACATAAGTGATCAATAATAATACAGTTTGATGTTGCGTTCTTTATTGTATCTTTCATCTTCCATTTTTTCTCCATTCGTATAATCAACACATAAGCAAAATACTATTTCGAAGGGTTTGTTATGCAAACATATATGCTTTTGTCTTGTAAAGCATATATACTCTCTCACACACACATATATAGACAATAGATCAAATGTACACAACTCTTATTGTGTATCATTTTAACAAATCTGGATTATTGAATTAAGAAGATCACCGGATGAGATTAAAAGTAACTTTTGATTATTCGCTGGTATTGAGAAATTATTCGGTGGAATGAAATTATTAGGTGGTATTAGGTGATTATTCGTTAGAATAAAATTTACATTTTTTACATTTTTTTTACAAATGAATAATTATGTGAAAACAAACGAATAATCATGAACAAATAGACGAATAATTTCTGAGTACATGATACACGATAAGAGTTGTGTACACCGGAACTAACATATATATATGTGTGTGTGTGTGTCAGTGTGTGTATGTCTACATGTTACTCACTCTGTTAATTAAAACATGACGTTTTAAAATTCATGCCCGCATTTTTAGATGTTAAAAACTATATAAAGTATCAAAATTTTAAATAATATTTTGAAATAATTTCATACTTATTATCATTAAGTATAAATTTATAAAAAAATATAAAAGTTAACATTTTATATAGTTTTTTATCAATCTAAAAAAGTGTGCATGAGTAAATGATATGTTTTAATTAACAAAGGAAGTATCAATTTATATATTGGATTTTTGGTACCATAAGTCCAGCTTATACATCGATGAGTTTTTATTTAAAAACTATGAATGAGAAGAGATAGTTCATCAATCTTAATTATATAATTTTTTTATATAAAAAAAGTAATAATTAAATTCCAATGAGCATATGTTCAAACGCACAAGACTATTGAGGATCATCCTAAAACCAATTGACAATTGGCAATAGTAGATATAGCCCATCGAATTAATTATATACTAGGCTTGAATTTCACATATATAATTTTAATGTGGGATACACTTTCTATCTTCCATACACCCTCTCAAGTGCAATTGCATGCCTAGCCACTCAATATCATCTACCAGTTGTATTTGACGACATAATACCTTAAAGTCAGCTAGCCAACAGACTAAAATTCAGGACCACATCGCTTTGATATCATATTAAATTGCATTGGGTTATATGACGTGGGGGGTCACATGTACATTTGATGCCTCAAAGTATGGAGTACATTTGATGTCTCATTTATCACCTAACTCTCGCCACGAAGGCTGGATCTCAAGTTTAGAAGAGCATTTTCCTATCTTTGCAAAATGTATTTGCTAGGGGATCACAATGGCAGCTAAGAGATGGATGATCTTTCCTTTTCTATCATGATGCTTGGCATTGACCAACCACTCTTATTAATGGTTACTTGAGACATGCAGTGATAATCGATCATCTCCTAAGTTTGTTTATGAATTTTGAATTCCCGACTCATTTTGGCGTTGGTTCGAGCTCTAGCCCTTCCTTCCTTCCTACATCTATCTTGCTTTGGCTTGTTGTGCCCATATCAGAGCAACTAGACACATCTGATGGCATTGGTTCGAGCGTGTTCAATAACAATAATTTCTTGAATTGGTGTAGGAATGTCAAGATGGCACTTGGTGTCAAGTCTAAACATGTAAATATAAAGATGTGGTGGTTAAACCAAAAGTTACAAAAGGTAAGACCAAACAAAGAGTCTTACGTAAAAGGAACCGTATACCCAAAATATTTCCTTTATACCCCAACAAGCACCCTAATAGAATCATCCTTTTAACACTCTACACCTGATAATGTATATTTTAGATAGACATTATAGATAGGTTTTATTGCATTTAAGTATTCATATTGCATGTGTTTTGTCTTATTTACATTGTCTTACATTTGGAGTATTCGAGTTCGGAATCTACGCTATTTTGTGTTTATTCTATAGTTTTATAATCCGAGCTGGAAGGGAGACTTGAGAGATTTAGAAGAGATGGTTTTGGAGCATAAGAGAGGTTAAGGAAGAAGCATCAAGGGAGCTAAGGAGCATAACATCGAAGACAAAGAAGAATCGCGACACTGTAATAGCGGCGCCCGCCGCTATTCCACCGGCGCGGCCGTCGGTCATGCGCGATCAACAAGTCCGATTTCGTCCAAAGATATTATTATTAGTTTATTATTATTTTATTTCCTAGGGTTTGGCACGAATCTATATATTTAGGTTATTTTCTATTTCATTTATATAAAGACCTGGAGAGAGAGGTTGTTAGTTCATTATTGTTTTGAGAGAGATATTTTGGCTATGAGTTGCTAAACTCATAGTTTCGCGTGTGATTCGAAGACATGGTTGGTTGAATTGTGAGGATTTGATTTCATATTGTTATTCATAAGTTTATTCATTATCTTTGTTCTTCATTGATTAAGTATTTGCACATGTTCTCTCTATGACTGATCATCTAGACACAAACTGCATCTTTGCTAGCGATTCCTTCCATTAGATTGGTTTTTTTGTAGCAAGCGAGAGAAATTGATCCCGTGAAAGTATCAATTGTATCTACAGGATGATGACTATTGGTTTGTATTGATTTTATGAGATTAGGGTTAGAAGCTCTACCACTGGAAATCTTTTTATTCCTAATTGCATTGAATTAATATTGCTAATTGGCCAAAGCACTTGGATCTTTATGCTGTTTTTTGTAGTGCGTGTTACATTGAATGTAAGTGATTGTCTGTTTTAGATCAATCTATTTTGTACAAGTTGGCATAACTTTGAGAATAACAATGAAATCATTCCAAGGATCATGAATCCCAACCATTGTCAAGAATTGCAGGTGAAGCGTTTTCTTAATATTATTATTACTTCACAATCATTACTTATTTTGCTTATTTGTTTGTTTCAATTGTTTGCTACAACTTTATTGTTACTTGTTTGAGAATCATCTTAAGAACTATTAATCAATCTTCTCTGTGGGATCGACTCCTTACTTTTCTGCTATACTAATCTTTGTTTAGCATTGAGTTAGGATATAATTTGCATTTGGTGGACCAGAAACCAACGACAATATTACACCTAGTTAAAGCAGCCACCAACACCCTCCCAATTTGCACTTGGTGTCAAGTGCGAATGGGGATTTATCGTTGGATCTTGCATCAAACCAATGACAAATACTGCTAACAATCAGAGGTGGTCAAGAGTACGTTGGTTATGGTTTGATGTTGGCTCCTATGTTCGATTGAGCCTATGACTTCTGAGTCAATGATATATGTCGATTAAGCATGAGAGCTTTAACAGGACATCGTAATTAAAGAGGTATGAACAATTAAATAGACCTTTGGTTTTTCAATTAAGGAAAACCTTGAGTATTTTGGTTCAAGGATATGCCATGGTAGATGTGTATTATGGAAAGTTGAAGATGATTTGGGAAGACATTCTTAGTGTAGAAGGACTAGAGAGGATAATGAGTCAGATGGGTGAATGACCTACTTTGACTCTGGGACTTAATCTATCACTAAAAAAAACCCATCCGATCTAACCCATCATCCACTTCTAGTTTCACCCACCTTGTCTGCTCATCATCCAACGATTAATCCGGGTGGATCAGATGAAAATTTGGGTGAATTACATCCCATCAAATTCAACCAAAAAACTTTTTTCTAAAAAGCATTGCATTAATGATAAAACACTTTAACAAGTAACCAACTAGCAACTTAAAATTAACGTAATCATATCAAACAAACGAGATGCATCATAGAAGTGATCAAATCCAACAAAAGAGATCATTTAATATATTATAAAAGTAAATGTAAAATGATATTATTTAATATATTAAATGATATATTTATATGTGTGTGTGTATCGGGTGATGGGTAGGAAATACTTTCACCCATATCTGACCCGACCCATCTCCCGTGTTAGGAAAATGGGTAGCTAACACTCGATCATGTGTGACTCAGATGGACAAGCTCTCCTTACAAACGAGGACTTGTATAAATGTACAAAAGTATTTTGTACAACTCTCACACAATCCAAGACTCGATCTCACCGACACTCACTACTCTTGAACAACTCACTCACACTAGTACACTTGTGAGGATTCACTCTAGCTCACAACTCCACACACACAACTTTAGGACACTCACACTTCACTCACACACTCTAACTCACACTCCACTAGGCCTATTTATAGCCCTTGATATCACTTATAAGGAAACTCCTAGAACATCTCTAGAATAATCCAAGACTAGAGCCATCTCTATGCTTCTAGAATCCTCCTCCATACATTTTCCTAAGGTTTTTCAAGTTTTCGGAGAACTCTAAACAGGTCTAGGCACACCTAGACTCTTCACAGTTTCAGAACCTTTCATAAGGTTCCGCACACTTTCGGAGTCTTTAATTACTCTTCCGTATGCTTCTAGAATATTCCACCATGTTCTGGGAACTTCCACTACATTCTACATTCTTCCGGAATGTTTCACTATTCAGCCTATAACACATTTTCATGTATTTTAAATATGAATTATTGTCCAACAACCTGCTCATCCATCACCGAATTAATATCCAAATTATTTATTCACCCACTTTATTGGGTTGGGAGAAACTGATATACATCAGATACGGGTGGGATTATTACCTTAGTGTAATTGTGGTGCTATAGATAAATATTCGTGTATAATCAAGCAAAAGTTGCTTGAAATGGATGTTGATTCAAAAACAAGCTTATGTAGTTTTTAATGGGATTAAATGATGAATATGAGGGAATTAGACGTGTAACATACCTTTCTAGTGGATATTAGGAGAAATGAGGTATATATATATACGCGAAGATTGCGAGGAGTGCACAGCGCCACCGTCTTCTTCATGGAGACTTCAGCATTGGAAGCAACTAACGTCGACGATTGCGTTGAGTTCACAATGCCACCGTCTTCTCTCCCTCCATGGACCTCCACAACACCATCGTCATCGCCCCCTCCATGGATCTGCACAGCGACACTGCCATCGACGAAGGAGTTCGAGATCTGGTGAAGTGGTGAGTAACAAAGGAGGAGGAGAAAGGTCGGATTTGGAAGGAAATCAATGTTATTTTCAAGGGTAGTTTTGTCTTTAAAAAATGGTGAACATTTGCCTTTTTTTGATTGATTGGTAAACACCTATTTAATTTTCTCAGTTTTAAAAGCAGTTTACACAAGACTCTTGAGATTAAAAGGTCATTACAACCAAAAGAAACACTCCCTTGATTCACTTCTATCAACAATTAACAAGTGTTCGTCATTTTAATCCTTTAAAAATGATCGAAATCTAAGTGTTGTTTTGATAGGTTTTATGATTAAAAGCTACTTTTTCTTTAGAGACTCCTATATTTATCCACTGTTGCAAAAGCAAAACTAACTAAACCGGCCTTATTAAACCCACTGGTTCAAAAGCAAGTAATAAATATAGTTTTTCACTTATATATAATATAATCATGGTTTATTAGACAATTTGTATAACCAGTGACAGTTTAGTGTAATTATATAATAACTGTGCATCCTATTTCCCCACCTACATGGCTACATTTACCTACCAAAAAAGTAGAAGTGCTCCAGGCTAGTTTCCGTAAATTAGGAGTAGGATTACATAAAACAACCCGCTAAATATGGCTAGAGGCAAGATGTCCGAATGATTATTGACAAGGTAAGTTTAACTAAATTACACACAAGTCCTTTTTATTTTTTTAAACAATTTGCAAATAGATTCAAAATTCTCATCTACTAATCGGAGCGAATTGAAAAAACATAAGTGCGTTCATCCAAATACTCCATCTTTTGAACAAACTTTTAGTAAATTTATCGAGGAATGAATTGATCGATACTTATTTTGTTATATCAATCGCTTCGGATGATTATCGAAAGACTTTTGACTATTATTCTTGATTGTCATTTGAAAATCTGTCGAAGCTCTGAGAGGATGAGCTAAATAAATAACCTCGACTCTATTGAATTAATGAGGTTAATGAGGAAACTCGGTGGATAATGGTGAGGTTATGAAGGGAGCTCGGCTTCTGTTGTCGAGGGTACAAAGTAACCTCGGTGACAGAAATTGAGCCTCTATTATCACCTCGGTGACAGCAACCGAGCTCGATGCAGACAAAAAGGAATTCACGAGATTTATGCCTGACAGGAACGACATAAAAAATCGCACCCAAATCGCAAACAAAACAACCAAATTCTTTCGTTTTCGTAATTAGAGCTGGCAACTTGGCTGATCGGATTGGATTCGAGTCGGGCTCATTTTGGTCGGGTCACTGACGGGTCGAGTTAGTTTGGGTAAAATTTATGCTCGGTCATTGGGCCGAGTTGGTTTATGTCAAAATGAATTTTATATTGATCGGGTTTCGGGTTGAATCGAGTCATTCCCGTTCGGGTTTCAGGTCAAAGCGGGTCGGACTTGTTTGGGTTTCGGGTCAAGAAACTGGTCGGTCTCATTCGGGTTTCAAGTCGAAGCGGGTTTATGTTTGGTTGGGTTGAAATATTGAATCATGTTTGTTGGAAGAATTGGTTTGATTCAGTTAAATATGTAATTCATGTTATTTGTATCTTTTAAAAAGTATTTTTCAAGTAAAATATGATATGATTCAATATATAATCTACCCATTGACTCATTCTATTCCTCTTTCATTTCATTAATTGCCATTTGTCAATATAGTATTATCAAAATCATACTCCCTTCCATATCTAAGATATAATTAATTCATAGTTATTTGTGTATTTTAAAAATTATTTTTCAAAGTAAAATTAAATGTAATTCAAGCTCGAATTTACCCATTCTATTCATTATCTTTGATTATTGACAATTTTGGGTTTGGAATTCAAGTTGATCATTCATATTTCATTATATGATTACATCAGTTGATATGAATAAATGATGACTTTTGGAGTCTCGATCGACTCTCGAGTAGTCGAGTGAACTTAATTGACTCTTTTAGTTTTGTGATGTAATTTTAAATACTAACAAAGTAAACAAACTATTGCCTATATGAAACACGACTAAACAAGATAACCTTAATCTTTTTATTCATCTTCGATTATTAGATAAATCTTTGATGAGTGTTTGTACGTACAGTTAGTATGAGGTGGCCATATAGGAATTATTCAAGTCGGGTTGGAAGTCGGGTCAGGTTGGGAGTTTGGTTGAGTTTGGAATCGGGTCGGGTTTCTTTTTGTTCGGATAAATTCACTCATCAAAATGGATCGGATTTGAGTTCAAGTTCGGGTTGTGTGTGATACTAGATTTTCGAATTTCGATCAGATTTTACTTCAGGTTGATCAGATTGGGTTATTGGGTCGGGTCAGATATATATTATATACTTCCTCCGTTCGGCAAAACATGTCACTTTACTATTTACGCACGCTTTTTTAGGGGATAAAAACTATATAAAATATCTAGTTTTTTAATAATTTTTTAACAATTTCGTAGTTATTATTAATAAGTACAAACTTGTTAAATTTTTTTATAAAAAATAAATATTTTTTTTATAGTTTTTATCATTTTAAAAAAACATGCGTGAATAGTAAACAACATATTTTTTCGAACGGAGGGGAGTACTAAATATAGTTGTATTTTTTTCCCTGGAATATTCTTTACCGAGACCCGAGCAAACAGCTGCATTCTATATACCTACTTAATCTATGGTACGTATTGGTCATATATATTTCGGCTCGAATAGGGGTTTAGGTTTAGGTTAATTTACATTTTTGGGTCAATACAAAAGTGGATTATTATCAAGTTTTTGTCATGGATCGAGTTAGATGATCTATGAGGGGTGTTATGTGAACACGAGTAGTTCGAATTCGACTCGTATCCGTTCGATAAAAACTCGGTTCGAGCTCGTTCATTTTTTAAATGAGCCGAGTATGAGCACATTTTTTAAGCTCGGTCTAAAGCTCGGCTCGTTCGAATTAAGCTCGAATAGCTCGAATTTTATGGAATTTCTAAAATTTCCTTTAAGTTATTGTATAATAAGCAATTAGAACTGCTTAAAGCTCGAAAAAAACTCGGCTCGAGCTCGTTCATTTCCTAAACAAGCCGAGTATGAGCACTTTTTGAAGCTCGAGTCAAAATTTAGACTCGGCTCGAGCTCGTTCATATTCTAAATGAACAGAATATGAACAGACAATACTCGGCTCGTTCGGCTCGAATAACAGCCCTAGATCTATCGTATCAAATCATTATTATTGAGCTATTTAATTTGGATAGTCCAGTTCAGTAATCTGGATCATTATAATAATAAGTTGTATGTGTAATAACTGTGGATTAAAATTTCATACTAAAATATTCGAACTTCAATCTTTGCAAAAAATAGAGTTGTATGTAATCGAGTAAAAAATTCAACCCTTTAAATAGATTGTAGTTATATTGAGCTAGACTAAAAATAACAAAAAAGTAATTCGAATCATTTTAATTATTAGATAATTCAGACCTATTAATTGGTTCCTTCGGGTCAGATTCGGGTAATTTGAATCTCGCGTAAATCAAATTTTGGATTAATTGGGTTATCGGTCGTTCCGAGTCGAGCTAAATCGGGTCAAAAAACCAACATTTTAAATTTTTTTTAAATATTAAAATAATAACAATATTAAATTATAATATAAATATGTCAAATTAAACTAAATAATAATATTATAATTAAATTTATAAATATTAGTATTAAAATATTATATTAATATTTTAAGTATAAAAAAATCATATTGATACAAATAAGTGTTATAAACATACTATAATTATAAAATATATAAGTTATTTAACTTATGAATGACCTTAACGAATACAATTGCATGACGAACCTGTGTGAGGTCAATCTGGTGTCTGTGTGGCGCCTACATGGTTTTGACTCACCGGATCGATTTTGACCCAATGGGTCACTGGATCTTAACCCTAAAATTCCCGAGTAATTTAGATTTGGGTCAAATTCGAATCTAAAACACCGGATTTAAACCCAAAAAATTACCGTACCAAACATACGAGTCGAGTTTTTCAGATCGGATCATATTTTGTCAGGTCTAATTATCATTGATTAATGGACTTCGCCTGCCTAGTTAACTTCATTTTTTCCGGTACATTGCAAGTGGCATTATGCGCAATCTTTTATGCAAGCTGTGCAATAATTTTGTTTTGTCTTTCTTGCATGGTATCTATTATAAATAATGCCATAAATTAAACTAAGCTTAACTACATAATGCCAACAAAAAATTGGTTTACATGATATTATTTTCAAATAGCGAAAATTCTTTCTATAATCTCCATTTGTTAATTTGAATTTATTTTTATTTTTTGCAATAAAGACTGTTTTTCAAATTTCTTATACATAGTATTCAAAACTTTTCATTTTTATTTTTACGTATTAATCATTAATTTAATATCTTTATAACTATAAAGTCTATGATCATTTTTTTACTCATAGATAAATACTTAGATTCATTACAATAATGAAGAGGGTATTAAGGCTTGACCTAAAATCATTTTATTATAAATGATAATAAGTATATTATAGCTAGTATTTAAAACCTTTGTATATGACAAATTAGGAAAGTAGACACCATCAATAAGGATGATGACCATAATTGGATTTCATAGCTACAGTACGTATATTGTTAAGGAGCCAAAAATAATTTACAAAAAAATTAATTCATTTTAAGTATTTGGGGTATTGTGTAAAATAGCCAAAGTTGGGGGATAGCCCCATAAAAAATACAAACCTCGTGGAAATAATACGAAATTTGCAATAACTCGAAACTCAACACAATTATGTAATTAAAAAATTGACACTAGCTTCTTACTTTATTGAAAATATATCGTTTTGATACTCTCTTATAGTAACTTTATCAAGAAAATAAAACATTAACACGAAAAATAAAATTTTCAATTTTAGATTATTGCTAAAAGGTGTTTTTAAGCAGTTTAAATCGTTTATCTCCAACCTGTCCCTTCTCTTGTCCTCTCTAATAAAAAAATTATTTTTTTATTCGTTTAGTCTATTTTATAATTTAATTTAATTTTTATTTTTATTTTTAGTTGGAATTTGTGAGAGAAATGAAATTAAGAGATAAGGAAGGAACATATTAGAGAATAGAGGATTTGAAACCGTTTTTAAAAGACTCAAGACTAAGTTAATATATCGCACTTTTTCATCAAGTGCATGCAATATTATTAAAATCGGGATTCTAAATCGGATTGTAAAAAGGTGTAAAGATCGAATCGTGGAATCGTAAGATTCCACCGCATGGATGGATTTTTTTTTTAAATGAAGTTAATATGTTTAATATTACATATATATTATGTTAAATCATAAAAAATACACATAAAAATTATAAAATTTAAAATAAAAACTAAATATAATATATATTAACTAAATATATTATAAATTTCTTAGATTTAAAGTGTAAATATTAGAAATTTCTTATAACGGACATTTTATAGCATCGTTAGAATCGCAAAAAAAAAAGATCGGAATTTTTTTTTCCATTTTTGGATCGTATAGGATCGAATCGAGATTTGTTATATTAGCATTTTATTAAGAACAATTATATTAACATTGAAAATTGAGATATTTAGAAAAGATAAATCTACCCCGTATATTGTATTCATTATGTAATTAAAAATATTATATTTATATAAATAAATATTAAATAAAATACATGCAAGTCATCATGACTCATGAACACCATCCGTTAATCCCTATATTCTTGCCTTCTTCAAAAAAAAAAAAAACCATCCGTTAATCCCTATAGTGATGAACGCCAAAAGATACAAATAAAACCACGTACTTCATTGTAATTTGTTACGCATTTTGCGGAAAATAATCTTTAAAAATCCAATGAAGATCTCCTATTTCATTACATAATCCACTCTCTCACAACATAAAAATATTTTTAATATTAATTTAATCTTTTATATTATTAACATCTATTTTTATATATTTTAAAAATTATATTTTTAAAAATCACGTTTTATAATTTTTAAATATTAAAAAGGCAATATTTAACAAATTAAAATTATTAAAAATTTTAAAATATGATTTTTCAAAATTAAATTTTATTAATATATAAAAGCAGATGTTAAAAATATAAATATAATTTTTTTAAAATTTTTTAAAATTAAATAAATATCAAAATATTTTTTTGCTCTAGAGTAAGAAATCTCATTAATCATTGGTAAAAATCTAAGAAAAAAGAGTTTTATTTATTTTATTTTTTTTTAAAAAAAAGAAGTTAAAACTTAAAAGTGGTTTGAATGGCTCAAGCCGATCAACAGCGATAGCTTACGCGGCGCGGCGCGGCTTGATGCGAAATAAGGCCGACAAGATTGGCCAAGAAGTAGGTCAAAATCTTCAAGTGATCTCGATTCTGGTCCCAGCCCTCACCAGGACCTCTTTTTTTTTTTTTAATTTCTTTCCTTTTTTTTTATTTTTCACAAATATTTTAGTATAGTTAATTTACTCCGTAATAACTTGTCCCATTGGTGGGACCCACTTTTGTCTGTTACATACGTACTAAACCAAGTTTTTTTTTAATAGAAATTACTCCGAATACTCTTATTATATAGTTTCACAATGCATGCTGGTTGCCTAGTCCAAAAAATGAAACAACCGCTAGTAATTATTAACAATAAATTAATTACACGTACACAACAAAATTAACAATAAATATAATTTAGCTAATTAACTTTAGTGCTCAACACCTTTAATTATACTGGAGGTTGGAGGACTTTGGGGCATGGTGGTTAGGGTGCCCCCCACTCATTAATTCGGAGTATGTAACTATTTGTTTACTAGATGATTAAGATTTAATTAGATTTTCTTTGTCTTTGAAATTTGATCAATGACATGTAACCACTGTTTTAAAAAAACTCTTTAAGATAAACCATTGACCTCATCTCGCCGTAAAGGCTATTAAGGTCATCAAGACCCGTCTAGACCGCAAAGACCCACCATGAAATATATCTAGACCCCGTCTAGACCCTTGACCCTACCCTATTGTCAAGAATTCGCTAAGTGTTTTTAAGAACATTGCATGTCAAACGATATTAATTAATACAATATCTATATATATAATATAATATATTTCACTTTTCGGCACATATTTTATCGAGTTAAAAATTATATAAATTATTTCTATATAAATTATATATTGAAAAAATATTATTTTATATAGTTTTTAATTATTTATAATATGTATTGAAAAGTCAAACGTGTTATATTACCGATGATAGGGACCGGAGTATAAATTATACTCTCTCCGTTCGGCAAAACATGTCACTTTACTATTTATGTACGTTTTTTAGGGGATAAAAACTATATAAAATATCTAATTTTTTAATAATTTTTTTAACAATTTTGTAATTATTATTAATAAGTACAAACTTGTTAAAAAAATTTTATAAAAAATAAACATTTTATATAGTTTTTATCATTCTAAAAAACGTGCGTGAATATATAGTAAACGACATGTTTTGCCGAACGGATGGAGTATATGATTAGAGATTTGCACCTCAATTTCAATTTTGCGTATGGAAGATGACAATATATTTGGGATTTTTGTTATAAGCTTGTCGCTATTATGTTCATCATTGACGTCGATCTATAGCAATGAATCTTCTACAATTAATGGATATTGTATAATCCAGCTTAATTGCGTTTTTAGAGCGTAGATATATCAACTTTAATATTCGATATTATTAATAATCACCGGCTATCTTATTTTATAACGCCAATTGCTGATTATTGTTTGTTCATTTGGAAACTAGTTTCATGATACACTGAATTGTATAAAATCGATCATTAATGGAATATATTTGGAGGATATGGTTAATTTCGGAGAATATTTTAATTCCAAACAATAATATTAATGTATATGGAGAATTAAGGATTTAATTAATTTAAAACAAGTGAATTGTTTTACTCTTAAGTCCTACATTGAGAGACGTAAATGATATTAAAAGAATCTCACATCTAAAATTGAACATAACAAGTATTAGTTTATAAGTAGATGAGTTACTCCTCTTATTGTCAATTGGTTTTAGGATGAAACTCCTCTCGACTTATGTGTTTGGTTACTATCTAGCGCACAAGTGTCTATGCACATGACCACTCGGTCACGAATCCATTGGAACAAGACCTATCAAAACATGACCCGACTCATATGCCCAATAATTTTAGGGGTTTGAACCCGGTGTTTCAGACCCAGGACCCAAAATCAACCCGAACTCTCGGGACTTTTAGCCTTTTAGGGTCAAGACCCGATGGCCTGTTGGGTCAAAATCGACTCGGTGAGTCAGTACCATGTAGATGTCACACACGCACCAGATTAACCTCACACATATTCGCCAAACAATTATATTCGTTAAGGTCACTAATAAATTAAATAACTTATATATTTTATAATTATAGCATGTTTAGAACACTTATTTGTATAAATATGATTTTTATGCTTAAAATATTAATATAGTAATATTATTATAATATTTATAAATTTAATAATAATATTATTATTATTTAGTTTAATTTGACATATTTATATTATAATTTAATTTTGATATTATTTTAATATTTTTAAAAATCTTTAAAAAGTTTGAGCTTTTTGACCCGGTGGATCGACCCGAATCTCCGGAACACATCCGGTTTGGCTCGACCCGAAACTACTTGTAACCCGATTGATCCGAAACCCGATTTACCCGGGACCCGAATAACCCAAAAATTGACGGGTCTAATTGAACTCATGACCGACGTATCCCGCTAGTTTGGAGGTCTAATTGTACACTCTATTGTTGTAGGATCAAAATAATTAATTTAAGTTTTAATCAGTATATACAAATTATTAATTATGATAAAAATATTCCTTTTAATCCATCTCCAAAATCAGATCTTCTTCCACCTCAGCTTCTTGCCAGAAGGAATCAATGGCGACTGCACAAAGTGCTTTCTCACAACCAAATAGGGGATCGACATACCCAGATGAAAAATCTCCATCTACGTACAGATCCTCTTGCCCCATCTTTGGCTCTCACGGTCGATCCTGTCATCATCTATACCTCTTCAACTCAATTTCCGATCGATGCCATCTCTATACCTGAATTATATCAAAGACACCTTGATGCCACATGATAGATCAAAACCACTCCGAAAAAAGGAAAAAAAAATACTCCCCTGTTGCAAAATATTTGACTTTTATATATTAAACATGCTTTTAAAAAAAAATTATATAAAATATCAACTTTTATATTGTTTTTTAAAAATAATTTCATACATATTAATATCAATTTTTTTATTTTATTTTATAATGTCATACTTAATAATAGTAAGTGTCAGTCTAGCGAAGCCCTAGTCCAACTTGCCGTTGTTACAAACCACCTCAACATGTTTAGATGATGGGATTTGAAGTGATTTGAATGAAAGAAAGTGATTGATAAGAAAATAAATTTAGTGTTTGGGTGGATAATTAAGGGAAATGGAAGAAATGTTAAATTGAAATAATTGCTCAAAACCGTCCAATTAGATGGGATTTTACACTTCATCAAAAGGGTGGAATTTGATGGGAAAGTTGAATCCTTCACCTTCCCTTCACTCCATTTCTCTTTCTCAATTTCTCATCCCTAAAAAAATCAGTTGTCAAACAAAACATAAGAGAAATTCTTAAGCAGGATAACTGACTAAGGAGATTTTCAAAGCGGATTCCGATTAATAGTTAAATGACATCCGATCTAGGAATCATCCCCGGCCTGTAACCGGGAATCCTCTTCACGTTTATGGTTTTTTCATTATATTAAAGTGTTTTTTCAACTTGATTCTCTCCCTTCGCTATCTCGAATTTAACATACTCTTAAAGACTTAAAGTTGATGGGAACTCCACTCTAAGGATATTTAGGTGAATCCTTCTATTTTTATTTTAAAATAATAAGTATGAAATTATTTTTTAAAAATTATTTTTTTATATTTTTTTAATCTTTAAAAAGTGGGGTGAATAATAAATGTAGGAGTATGATATATTCAATCGCGCCCCATTCTAATTCATCAACCACAATAGAAATTAATAATATTAATCTGACTCAAACATATATAATATATGTAAAAATTTTCATTTAGATCAAACATGACAAATGATCATAGAATTCAAAATGAAATTTCATTAACTATTAGAGAAGAAGATAAAGCTATTTTTTTAAATCTACATGATTACAAATTTTATTCATAATAAACCTAGATAGCTACAACAACACTTCAACTTTGTACCTCTCGTGATGATCAACCACATAATTTTAATTATATGTTCTATAATGTTACCAAAACAATGCTGAAATTAATATACATATATTAAAGAAACATGTCGATCGCTTTTATACTTTTCGCTCAATATATAATATAGTGTCTCATTTTATTTTTTAAGAACTAGCTAATGTCTCATTTTAACTACAAGGTAATCACTCTTGAGTCTTAATTCTTAACTCATTTGGCTGACAGTGAATTTTCGTAATTAATTTGAATTGTCCAGTGTATTTTTGTAATTAAAAAAGGGAGCTTCGCAACAAAAGTTAATATATATATATATGGGCATTTTTTTTAAAAAAAAAATCATAAGCTCAATAATTAGTTGTGGAGTTATCATATTTTTTTTTTGATTTTGAATTTTTAACAAATCTGACAATGTTCTCCACAGAACGTTGCGGAGTTTAATTGTGTATCAAGTAAAAATTAATGGTATCCCAGCTTAACTATAAATTGTCTTTACTTTCTTATAAAATTATTATATGAAAAATAAAAAATATATATTTCTCATTTTAAAACTAAATCATAAAATGTACCGTTTTGAAGAATCCTTTAGTATTTTGTTCCTTTTTTTTTGTTAAAAGAAGAAAAATTTCCATTTTTTTTAAATATATAATACAGATAGTAGTATACATCACATAAAAAAGATCTGAAATAAAAGGGGTCTACCTTAAAATATCAAAAAAGAAATGGTAACCTGAGACATAAAAGCCGGCCCCGGAGCCACCGAAGCAGGCCCCCTTAAAATAAACGCACCGTCGTACAATCCACCGTGCCGACACCTGACATGCCACCGAGGCTCAGCCATTTCTCCCACACGTGCGCTTCCGCACCTTTACCCCTTTCATGCATATTTCGATTTTTTTTAAAGGTAAAAATTTAGGTAATGTCAAATAATGCTAATTCACTATTTAATGACATTCTCAAGCATCTTTTCTGTATGTGTTGTATGTTTGACGGTCTGTAATCTGTCGACATATCGACCTTTTGAAAATCAGACTTGTCTGAACTCGAATTTTTATTTAATATAAAAAAATCATTTAATCACATTCTTGCAAATACGAATCAACACTTACATATGGATGAGAGGGAAAGGGAGATCAAGTCTGGTCGAATTTTGCAAACAAGTTACATTGTTATTGATCTAAACTAGTGAATGTATTGGAGCGAACTAGTTGAGAGTGAATTTGAAATCAACATTTCAAATATTTTTTACGGTCACTTATAGTCGTTATAGAGATATATACAAATCACCTACCAATACTATCTCATATATTCATTAGCGGGCTTAAAATTGGGACGACTCGATCTCACCAAATGCACAACGAGCTCACCAACACTGTCTTCCGAAGCTAAAAACTTGCGGTGTTGGTGGTATTATGCCATGGTGGAGGGTGCTGCTGGTGCTATGGGGGGTTGCCGACATGGACACCCGGTGTCGATGGATGGTGCATGACTGGATTTGGTGTTGTATTGGAGTTGGTGGGATATTTGCCGACTTCGACTTTCTGTACCAGTCAAGAGGCCAAACATTTAGCGAGAATTAGACCGTGTGAATAATAGCCCCTTCATTATTCAAGCAAAAATCGAAGACAAATTTTTTAACACGAGATCTGCGTTGCCACACCTTCCGATGCTATGTGCACACGTATGTGCTGTATTTTCACCGACCCTAAGTAAAATTGTACCTTCTTTGTACTTTACCTCATGCTTTTTTTTTTACCCCTTCTTCACTTAGAAGATAAGATCTTGTACAACTTGGTTCTCAGTACAAATGCATGTACGTGACAGCCATATAGTACGGTAATAGACCCATTTGAACATTGAATCATTGTACCAAAAAAAATCCTCTAATATGATTAAGAACATTTTTACACCAGAAGAGCCGGAACGAATCCAACAAGGAATTTCGCTACCTTAGCACCGTTATAATTACGGTCAGTTTACTAATGAGATGTTCTAATACGTCGTATTTATTTTTCTCGCGGGGAGACAAAACAAGCACCTAAACAAAACCGAATCCTTGAAAATGATACATCAATGAACCGATCAAGAGTCGCAACCTTATGGTATATATGTCATGTGTACCGTGAATCCGCGAAGCTACATGAGATGATAACACACAAAAAATTGGACCCAAAAAACAAGTGTGGGTTTGGCATTTAGTGTGTGATGAATCTAATGAGTGAAAGAAGTGCCAAAGTAAACCAGGTTGGTCTCTGCACACATAAACTCAAAGGGCAGTGGAATCCCTGCAGGTTTAGGGGACACTTGCTTTTTTCCTTCGTCCATTTGTATGGATACATCTTTTTCGGAATCTTTCTCTCCCAAGCTACATAAATTCAACAACCCTACCAATTTACCTTAGGGTTTTGCAGATATTTTAACTTAGGATTGGTGAAAGAGTAGTAGTTAAGATTTGATCTTCTATTGATATTGAGATTTACTTTACCCCACCATAATTATGCATATGTTAACTGAGGAACCGTTTGGTAGATTATTAAGGGAAAAAAATTTGTATGAAAAATTATATTATAAAGAAGAAAAGAATGTTCATTTTTGTATGAAAATTAAGAAAGATAATATAGTTAGAGCATTCCCGAAAACTCTTGTAAAATAGAGAAAATAGGCAATTTTAGAGGAATATGAGCTTTTAATTCCAACAGTTCTTGTAAAATAATCCGTAAAATAGAGAAATGAGAGGAGAGAGAGAAAATCTCTAAATTTAGAGAAAGGGTTAGAATCTGTAAAATTAAATACATTTACCCCTTCCAATGTTTACCTATTTGTTCATTGGTTGTTGACTATTGATTTAATTAAGTTATTGAAATTTTATTTATTAAATTATGAATTTATGCATAATTATAGTGTATAATAAATGTAAAAATTTGTATAATAGATAAGCTGGTAGAGTTGTGTAATTTTTTTTAGAGATTTTGCTATTTTGTTCTCTATTTTAGAGATTTTTTTATAGGGATTGTTGGGATGCTCTTAGAAGCCATACTCAAATAGACGATTAGAAATGATATAAATGAATCACAAGGGAGAATGATTAGAATTTTTAACAAAGAACCTTGACATATAAATTGACTACATGCATGTTGTTTCCTTTCCCTTTCCCAATCTTATACCAAACAGCCCTAAGTTCAAAGAACAATAACGGTACATAGTTTCGTTTGAATCTCGTTAATTCAAACGGACATGTGCATTAAGTAAATCACACTTCCTCAAGTGCAACTGCCTAACCCTATTCCACTTGCCAACATGCCCGAATTGAGCGAACTCTTTTATTACATAACATGTATTAAGGTCAATGAGTTGAGTAAGCCCATAATCGAAACAAGATTCTTGCTCTAATATCATATCAAAGTCTAGTAAACACGTAATCGAGTGTCATGCCATGCCCGAGTGCATGTGTGTTATGTTTGGGATGCACTTTCTCAGTCTTAAACTATTATGCAAGGACTTCACCATCCCTTATAATGACCATTTTTCTCTTTTTATATTCGATATGAGATGTAGGTCGTATCTGATCAGATTATGAGAAATTCTTGACCGTATTTTCCGGTGAGAAGAATGCATATATGGATATGTGAAGGGTTGAACAATAATGTGTATTGAGGAGGGGACTGCCATGCTTTGTCTCAAGGCTGCAGGACTTAAACTAGCAAGCTGGCTTTCTGTGTCTCCCCATTGTTCCATCTTTTGTGCAATTATCAACCTGTTGAAAAACATGACAAACTACAAGTTTTGCCTTCTGTGGCAGGATATGGTCTTAGATCCTCTCTTGATGCTCCATTGAATGTTGTCTTCAATCATGGTGGCGCCCGTACGGCGAGGAACCCTATTTTCTTGTACAAAACAATGCATATGTAGATAGGAGGCTAGGACTATTGAGTAACTTGAGTAGGCAAACTGACCCCTTATGATTGGTCGGGTTAAAGTCTCGACAACGCTTGAGTTTGCGTTGAAAGACGTAAAGCCGATAGCATGTGAGCCTCGTACGGGTCGAACCCGGCTCAGTAAGAGCCTTTCAAGTATACATAACAAAGAATCTAGAAAGTAGAGACCCAAGACTTATCTTATGCAACAAAATGATAGTTTCCATTCGAATGACTAAACGTTTTACAACTAATAACTTTTTTTTTTGGGTCGGAAGGAGAGTTGGTGCTCTCCGCACTTCTAACGAGCTTTATTAATAATAAAACTGGGCTACGTATTCATCATATGGAGGATAGCCCGACCCCTAACATCGTTTTGCAGAAAAACCAAAGCACCCTCGAGAGGGTCAAGCAATACAGTTAAATGTTATAAGAGAAGCTAAACTAGCTAAATAGTCCGTGACGCAAATAACTTCACGGAACACATGCCGAAACTGGATAGTCCAATCTCTTCTAACAAAGTCTTGACACTTAGTGACAAGACTAGCTTTTTTTGGTCGAAAGGAGGGACGGGGCCTCCGCGCATCTAGTCGCGCTTTTATTAAATATAAAAACGGGCTAAGTAGTCAGCATACGGGGGATAGCCCTACCCCTAACATCATCCTGCAAGGAAATTAAAACACCCTCGGGAGGGTCACGCAATACATGAATACCAATGTCATAAGAAAAAGCAAGCCTAGCCATATGGTCCGCGACGCAATTAGCCTCGCGGAACCCATGTCGATACTGGATAGTCCAGTCTCTACTCAAAAAGTCTTGGCATTTAGCAACAAGACTGGCAAGCGGGTGGCACCGTTGCATTTGCTTCCCTAAGAGAGAGATTACAAGGCTCGAATCTGTTTCCAGAATCACCTGCCTGTACCCTCCCTCCCACGGCTAGCTAGCGGGTGATACCGTGGCATTGTATACTAAACTTATTTGTATTTGACAAGGCGACTAGAAATCACTGAGTTTACATTGAATACTATACTTATTTGTGTAGATGAGGTTTTAGAATGAGAAACCCAAATCCAAAACAACCCTTACAATACATTCACATGATCACATCAAGCTGCATTGAAATATAACTGATTTTCAAAAGTATCACCCTTTAATGTTATATAACACACACACATATATATACACCATATTATACACTGCTGTAGAGTGGTCCTATACAAATGCACTTGAAAACTTATCATATAAGTGACCTCAAAATTCAGTGAAGTCGTAAACTTGTAGAAGTTCCGAGAAATGTTTGAATCAAAACCATGTAATAGCAGCGTCGAGAGCTGTACAAAAGAAGTGTAGGCAGCTAGTATAGCTGCCATATGACGGATCTCTCGACTTGTATGTACACGTAAATTTAGGACGAAGAAAAACACGAACAAAAAGTTCTGTGAAACAAAACAGCACTTACTTGAGGAGTTGCGGAGGCTTTATTGGGGCAGAGGCAGCCATTGCACGCAAGCGTCTTGCAATCTCCGTGAAGCAAGGACGAACAGCAGGGTCGGGTGCCCAGCACTGCTCCATCAGAAGCCTCCATTCTGCGTCACAGGAGCTCGGTATATGCGGTCTCAGTGTGTTGTTCACAATGCCGCCTAAGAAAGCAAGAACATGGAGGTAAATGGGATTGTATTGCAATTTACGATTGACCTAGACGAGTGTCAATTGATGCACTGCATGTTCTCTGTCACCGAGGCAACAGAAGAACACGAGAAACGGCTAAAGATGGAATCTGTGTGCATGTAATGAAGCAAAAGAGGTCTAGGGAAAACACACCGATGATTGCTCCGTAGTGCATATTAGAGTATGGCTCTTCACCAGTGAGGATCTCCCATAAGACGATACCAAAGGAAAAAACGTCAACCTGCCAATCAACATGGAAAACGTGAAGTCGCTAACTGTAGATTACAAAACACGGTATTTTAACAGAAGTGTAAACAAGTTAACAACTAGAACTAGATGAATGGATATGGATGAATAATTGGGCAACTGATATCGTTGATAGCCCGATAATGTCTAAAAATTTGTAAAGAGTCAGTTGTCAATCTAAAAGAATCGTTACCTATTGGTTCGTAATAGACACAAAAGACCTTATAATTGCTTGACTGCACATGCTATCACATATCTAGCTCAAATGCATTGTGCCGGGATGATAACTATTATACAAGCCAAAGCATACCTTTTCGGATACCCTGCTACTACTCCCATTTAATAGCTCTGGAGCCATCCAAGGAAGGGTTCCTCGTACACCACCAGTGACCAAAGTATTCCTCTTTATTTTAGACAAACCAAAATCACCAACCTAAAAAAAACAGTTGAATACAATACATGAGTTAGGTTGCATCAAATACCTTTGCCATCTGATGTTTCACTATGAACAATTACCTTGCATATGGGTTGGACTGGATCTCTCAAGTTGACGAGCAAGTTGTCACATTTCAAATCAAAATGTACAATGCTCTTTGAATGCAAATACTCCATGCCAAAAGCAGCATCCATCGCAATAATGAGCCGCTTACGGCGATCAAGTTCCCTGATTAGTAAAGAGCATTTTACCTTTTAGTACAAGGGATGAAGAAATCCTCCATTGAGGTCAAACGAAGTCGTTTTGATTAACAAATTACCTGTCTTTAGACAACAGAACATGTCTAAGGGAGCCATTAACCATATACTCTGTTACAGTGGCTAAAGTGCCTCCTGGACCATCCTGCACTACACCATAAAATGCCACCACATTCGGATGATGGAGTTTCGAAAGAATATCAGCTTCACGCCAGAACTCAACCTTCTGAAAAGTGCAAGGCAGCAAAATATCATACGGATATCAGAAAAAAAATCAATACCATTTTTTTATATGGGTTTCCAACGAGATTCAATGCAAAAATACCAGTCGTTGTTGTTCAGGTGACCGACCCATGAAACAGCTCTTCTTTAAACGCTTAATGGCAACATCAGTCCCCCTCCATTTCCCATGATACACCGTTCCGTATGTGCCAGCACCTAGTTCTTTGAGCTCTTCAAGATCTTCGTTTTTTATAATCTATGACAGCATGCATGAAGATAATCAACAAGCCTTCCTAGCTCACGACTAAAAATAGTTTCTAGGCTCTAGAGTCCGAACTCAGACGCAACAAACATGGGTTCAATTGAAGAACAGGAAATACAAGCATTATGATCATCACAGCACAAAATAACTCAAGCAGAGTGGAACGAAACTCAATGTCTTAAGCCAACATTCATTTCCGCTTCATAATGCTACAAGCAGAAATCCCAACTTAGGCCATTGGAGGATGCATTTACAAATCATATTGCCAAAATCTCAATTGGGTAGAAATTATATTGTTTCTAGTTTGAAATGCATCTGCGGTGTATTCATTCGCGTAGATCAAACAGAGTTGCACCTAGGCCATTTGAAGTAAACGTGTCTGAAACTAGCAAACTTCTATGACAGATTATTCAGAATTCAAAAAGGAAGCAGATTCGTGATATCTATTGTTCTAAAAGCAATCTGTTGCAAGGAAACATGCAAATACTAATACCTGTAGGGAGCTCAAATTGGAGAGTCTGAGTGAAAGATCGATAGACGCACCAGGATCTACCACAGTTTTATCCTGGAATTGGTGGGAAAATTTTACACAAAGATTTCCAAGGAAGGCAAACACAAAAGAGAACATATAAAGTAAAGTTGAATACCTGATGATGATCATCTGCTATATGCTTGCTGACTATGTCACTGAACTGAGACTCATTACCATCAATTCGTGAGGTCTGGCAATCCGACTGCAAATTCAAGTTATTAGTTTCAGGAATGCAGAATGTGTCTTCCTGGTTAACTGTGTGAAAGATGAGACTGGAATCTTGTGGAGGCAGGCCATCAGGGTCATCAGGCTTCACAAGAGGAAATCCATAATCCATAGAGATTTGTTCAGCATTTTTTTCAGGTGCAGGTTTGAATGCAAGACGAGTGTTGTCAATGAGATGTTCATCTTTCCTAACACTATCATCTTGGGCCAAGTTGCGGAAAAAAGACCAGTGAGTGGGTTCACGGTTTCCCATATTATAGCTCAAACCAGTTCCATCACTTTCCTGAGGGTTAAATCCAATCAACCCCTGAGAGATGCTAGACACCGAGAAAATATCAGCCAGGAAATCACTAGGAAAGCGATCAGCAATGTCTATCATGATGTCACCTTGCTCAGGAGCTTCAACTTCACCAGAGGATGTGTTTTGGTTAATATCTAAAGGGAGATTCTTGTTCGAAGAAAGAGACTGTAGCTCAATGCTAGTCGGATTTTCAGTGCTACCTCCATTTACCGTGTTCTGGGGACCCACTATCCCAGTAGCAGGCAAGTCAATCAGGTGCTTATTTGAAGTTGTATTGACCTTTTCTGTTTCATGGATTGAAGTAGGGATCACATCCGAGTAGGAACTGTTACCCTTGATGTCATTTTCTGTAACCCTGAAAAGGTCAAATGGTAGCATACCATCATCAAAATTTTGAGGCTTCACGAGCAATGATTCAGCAGATGAGACGGAGTGCTCATCTTTGGAGTTCTCATCACAAAGGTCATCACCTTCCGCAATCGGATGATTAAGATCAGTTCGCAAGTGAGCCATCAGAAACTGGGTACCAAAAGAATCATCAGACTTCGACAATCTACTCGACTCAGCTTGCTCCCTCGGTATCATTACAGAATGAAAAGCCCGCTGAGGAAGCACCTGTGGTTCAAGAAGGCTAAAGTCAGTTGGATCAGCAAAATCCTGATGCGAAGGAGGTGTAGCTGCTCTACTTGATGCCTGAGATTCATCCTGTTCCTGAGATTTGGGCATTCTTTCTTCTGCCACGACTTCTGGGGATACTGATACTTGGACAGCATCTTGGATGATACCATTCGATCTGGTGTACACGGAGGGTACTCCTAAACCTACAGCACCATGTTGACTCTCAGTCTCACTAATTCTTGAGCTGGAGTTATCTCGCGTCAATTTTCCTTCAATCCCCGATGTTTCCTTTCCTACAGATTGGATCCGCTCAACTTCATTTACCCTCTGCAAAGAGGAATCTTTCTTTAGCGTCGCTACCTTCGTAGTGGGTACTGAATCCTTAAAACGACAGCCATTACTTAACGGCTTATCATATGAGTGAAGCTGATCAGTGGGCTTTGCATAGCTAAGAGGGTAAATATGACGAGTCTGAAGGGGTACTGGAGAAACAAGAGTATCCCTCTTAACCACATGAATAGGTCTCTCAGCATAACTCATCGCATTTGGCTGTTTATGCACAAGAGCAGGCTGGCCATGCAGTGAACTAAACTCAGGAACGCTGGAGGAACTCGGTAGCACAGGCTGAAATGTAGCTTTAGACACACGCTCTTGGTCTTGTCTTTCCATGGATGATCCCGAGTTAATTTTATCAAAATGCCTGTCAACTTTTAGGCTGAATAACTCATCTAGATAATTCACTGACGAGTTCTTCGATTCAACTGGATCCATTTGTGGTGCCAAATCGAGGCCATTAATAGCAATCAAGTACTGAACCTCAGACTGGCCCTCCATGTCAACCAGACCGAACTGAGCATAATCCAAATCATGCACAGAAAACAGGAACATCCTCGGTTTGCTAGAGTTAGCATCCTCTACGGATCTACATTCTTCCATCATATTCAGAAGATCCTCATCAGATGATACAGAGACCAGTGCGTCAAGATCCTCACCCGGGAGCTGATATTTGATTGACTGTGTTTCCCTGTATATCAAGCATACCCTCTGCATAAGTTCGCTCCACGAAATGTTCTTGCTTATCTTAATAATATGCGTCTCACCTCCAACATAACGAAGCTTTCCATCGCTTGGACGGGGTAAGACTTTACCACCATAACTACAGAGGAACTTGACCCTTGGAAGGCTATCAGAAGTTTCAGAAGAAGCAAATCTGCGGACTGCGCCATAAATATCAACCTTCGATGAAATTACAGGCAGTGACTGAGTGGATGTATAAAACCCTCTCTCCTCATTGACAAAGGAGTTCTTCGTTTCCAACTCCTTGGGAGGATTGTTTTCTATTGTTGAAACCACAGAGATGTCCAGATCACCTTCTGATCTAGTATGGGAAGTTGCTGGGCCGACAACGATGCCTGGATCGCTGGATGAATTTGGGATGAAATACTGCCAGGAATGCCCCCTTTCTCGCATGAATTCAAGAGCAAACTCTTCACCTGTCTGAATGGAATAATTAAGCACTGGTTTCATACTAGGCGGTACATTGGCTTCAGGGGGTCTTGTGTTATTGCTTAGAGAAGCCGATGTGTCTTCGAAGAACATCTGTCCTCCTGGTCCAATGACCAAGTTTCTAGGAGCCGCTGGGTTATATTGGTTTTGGTCATAGTCTCTTGTTTGATCGATTCTCATACCCAACCCTGAGTTTCTTTCCATTGAAAACAGCTTGTGGGAAAAATCCCTTGCTGAGGTATTTTACGCCAACACTACATCCAAGTGAATACCAATGACGCAGCTAATCATCTAAAATCACTGAACAATACTATTTCATGAATCCAGTGAACATCTCCAGAAGGAAGGAACCTAGAAATACAAATGATACACCTGAATCAGCCAAAATAACATCCCCAAACAAGACTTTACAATTTTTAAATCTGACTAAAAAAAATTCCTGGAAAAAAATACTTATTGGCCAAGTCAATAATCATAAGCTAGAAATGAAAAAATCCAACTCTACTGACAATCTGACCCAAACAAAGATATGTCTTATAATCTTGCAAAACAATAATTGAAATTAGAACCGTTCAGCTTGTAGATGACCTATCACAAATATCAATCTGATTCGCACATATCCAACTAAAATGTAATGTGAAATTAAGATTTTCCCGAAAATTCTATCTATAATTCAAACTCATCACATTAAAAGACAAGAATCAAATTATTATCTCTTCCCTTCATTACATGCTCTCAAATATATAGCTGGATCTCATTTTGTTGACTAAGAAACAATGGTGTAAGCAACTTCAATAACAGATATAGGTAACAACTAACAAGAAATGATGACCAGAACCCACAAACCACCAACCTTGGTAGTTGGGAATTCGGGGTTAAAGAATGAATTACAAAAGAATCTTAAGAAATCATTTAATTCACGCTATAAGCAACTTCAAGTCTCTAATTTACAGAATCACAGTCATAGCATAAGAACTATTTTAACAAGAGCAACATCGATCATGCTACGAGAAATTGTTGTTTCAAATAAAATCATTAAGAAAATGAACCGAAAGGCGATTAAGAGTTTTCACTTGCTGAAATAAATCAACACAAAATTTTCACAAGTGCACCAATAAAAAGTTCTTCCACACGTTGATCAATCAATACCATACAAGCATTCTCCAGCTGAATTAACAACATCCATGGTATTTTTTTTATCCAACGACACTGAAAAAAACCCAGCTTTGAAACTAAAATTTTCATTTTACAGACCCCAAATCCAACCAAGCCCAATCAAAATCAAAATCAAAGCCGAAACCAAAAGGAGCCATCAGAGACAGAATCTTCCAATTCCAATTCAACGCCCACCAAAATCCCCAAAATCCTATCCGATCAAGAATTTCAGTAACCCTAATAACTCCAATTCAAGCCATGGAAGAAATTCATGAGAAACATATGTCAAAAAAATAAACTAAAATGATAATTCTCCTCCGTAAACCTGATCAATCAAAAACAGAATTATGGAATTTTGGGGATATACCTGTGTTGAAGAAGCTGCGAATTGCAAACAGAGATGGGAAAGGGGTAGTGATGGCAGTAGCACCAGCAACCCAGTTTGCCGAGTCAACTCAGGGTCCGACTCGGAAGCAATTGAGCAACCCACCAAAAAACCCACAACTGTCTTCGAAGCAATGGCGATTTCTTACGCAGTTGCAGGAAATTTCACATCACTATTTATTCGTTTTTCTATGAAATTAAAACTAATTTCGCCCAAATTTTTAACGAAAGGTGGGTGGGGAGTACACCTCAGCTGATGCTGATCCGATACATGCCAAATTGCTTAACTCACTCAAGTGGGTTTCCAAGTTCCAACGGGGGTATGAGAGAAATTCCAAGTCAGGCTTTAGACTTTACGTAGAATCAAAATTTTACATTTTTAAATAGTTTTAGTACTTAATCCGTTATTAAATAAAATATATTGTATCATTTTAAAATATATTTTTTATTAAATAAATATATTATTTTAGATATTTTAGTTTAGTATTTATCATAATTGTAAATGGTTAGTTATAATTTTTGAAAAGGGTAAAATAATAAATGCGAGTATAATAATAAGTCTCCTTACAAAATTTTAATTTGTTTTTTTACATTGAAAAGATAAAATAAACTTTTAACATACATATTCACACTAAGCTTCTAAAATTTCGATGTTTAGCACGAATTGTATTAAATGTCCTTTAGCTCAAAAAAAAGTATATTAATGAAGGGTGTGCAACGCATTATAATTATAATACAATTACTAGTATTCGTTACCCGCGCGGTTGCGCGTTTTGTTAATAAATTATATTTTATTATATTAATTATATTAAAATATTATATTAGATAATTAATTGACGTGGCTTAAAAAAATAAAATCAAATTGACGTGACTCACAAAAATAAAATTATATATAAATATATTATATTCAATTTGATCTAAAAGGTAGAATAACGCACCAAATATTCCTTCTTCATCTTTTAAAATAATAAATAATATAGTTTATTAACAAAAACATGAAAATAATAAATATGTATAACAACTAATTCAAGTTATATTGGATAGATTATTGATCTAAAAAGATAAGTTTTTAGCTAACTATATTCTTTATTAATTGATGTGGGCCAGAAATATAATACCACTTTAATCCAGAAAATGCCACGTAAGCAAAATAATCCCGCTTTAATCCAGAAAATTCCGTGGACGCGAGATCGCACCAAAACCCGTTTCAGGCCTCTGTTTTAGTATTTTATATATAGATAATTATTGAAGGTTGAATAGTGTTTGGTTAATATAATTTATAATATGTTTAAAATAATATAAATTTAAGTAAATACAATGTGAATATGGCAATCAAACATCCACAATTACCGTATAATTAAAAACATTTGAATAGTATTTGGTTAATGTAATTTATAATGTGTTTAAAATAATATAAATTTTAAATAAAATAAATTATAATTTTAAAAACATTATAAAATGTGTCAAACAAACCTTATTTAAGTACGATTGGCCTTCCGATTGGGGATATGATGTTGTAGTCGACGAGCTCGCTTTTATATAAAAAAAAAAGTAGGGTAAATTGCAACTAATATCCCAACCTTTAGGGATAGTTGCTTTTAATACCCTAACCTTGTAAAATTTCACAAAATATCCTAACATATACTATTAGTTGCACTTAACACCCTGGATGAGATTTTTAAATTTTAAAAATTACCCACATAATACAAAAATTACAAAAAATCACTCATATTCATAAAATGTTTTCAATAAACTCCTAATATATTTTAAAATTCGAAATTAAAAAAATCTCTTACAATTTCAGCCCACCCAACCCGCCATCCAAAAATAATTATAACAGGTATATAAAATCTACTCCTTTAAAAATATAATATAATTATTTTAGCATTTACTCATTTAATATTTTAATATAATTACTCAAAATAATTAATTATTTATCTTAAACATAATACTTTTAAAAAAATAAAATAATGTAGATTTTAATAAATAAATGGTATGAGATATGATAACCATTTGTAATAAATAGTTACATAATAAAGATATATTAAAAATAATATGGTAAAATTATTATTTTTTACCATATTATTTTTAATATATCTTTATTATATAATTATTTATTTCAAATGGTTATCATATATTTTACCATTTATTCTTTTAAATCTACTTTATTTTATTTTTGTAAAACTATTATGTCAAACATTTCTTATAGAATCATTTTTTTAATACCATGAAATTTATGTGTGATACATTATAAGATGTTATGTATTAGTTTTAGTATATATAACATAATATTAACCAAAAAGACAGTATATATCATATCAAATAATATACAGGGAATATATAGATGCATAAATCGGCATGTATCGAGACAGACTCATATAAATTTAGATTTTAATTATAATGTATGTTTTTTAGATAAATAATTAATTATTTTGATTGATTATATTGAAATTTTAAATGAGTAGATGCTAAAGTAATTATATTATATTTTAAAGTAGTATGTTATATATATATTATAATTATTTTTGGATGGTGGGTCAGGTGGGGTTAAATTGTAAGAGATTTATTTAACTCTCATTTTTTTAAAATGTATTAGGGATTCATTGAAAATATTTTATGAATATAGGTGATTTTTTGTAATTTTTGTTTGATATGGGTAATTTTTTAATTTAAGAAACTTATTTAGGTTGTTAATTGCAACTAATGGTATAGGTTAGGATATTTTGTGAAATTTTACAAGGTTAGGGTATTGAAAGCAACTATCCCTAAAGGTTGGGATATTAGTTGCAATTTACCCAAAAAAGTATGGTCTTTCTATACTATGCACCAACCTTAAACGGAAAAGATTCTCTACCAAATAAAGAAGCGAGCCTAATAAAACAATATTAATAAAAGTTAAAATAATTTAAATTTGGGGAATCTTTCCAAATTGAGATTGTTAACATATACCATATACGCTTGAAGCCAATGAAGATCTTCTACTTCATTATGTTTCACCCCCTACAACACAAAAATATTTTAACGTTTATTTAATCTCAAAAAAAATATAAAAATTATATTTATATTACTAACATCTATTTTTATATATTTATAAAATTTTATTTTTGAAAATTTTATTTTGCAATTTTTTAAAATTAAAAATGAAATATTTAACAAATTATAATTATTAAAAATTTCAAAGCATGATTTTTCAAAATAAATTTTATGAATATATAAAAATAGATATTTATAATATAAATATAATTTTTTTTATTTTTTTAAGACTAAATAAATATCAAAATATTTTTGTATTATAGGGGATGAAACATATAGTGAAATAGGAGATCTCTATTGACTTGAAGCATATATAGAATAGAAAACTCAATTTACGTATATACAATTTTTTTATTTTATTATATCCCAAGAGTATGAGATAAGAATCTAAATTGAAAAATATTATCTATAAAAAAAGAATGAATCCTATAAATCTAATTTAAAATATGGATAAATCATTTTAAGAAATATTTTTCAAAACATGTCATTATTGGGAATTACATATAGGCTAAAAAACCCAAAGTTGATAATTATAATTATCAACTTTGGGTTTCAACTTTTTTTTTTCGGGTAAGATAACTATGAATATACTCCGTATAGGTTAAAAGTTGCAAGCTCATGGCATTATAAAATTATATTTTTCCTAAAAGATCAAAAAAACGACTCGAACGGTTGTCTTGAAGAAGAAATTAACGTACAAGAGGTATGTAATACCTACAATTCCTACAAAGAACTCGAAATAGTATACATGAACTCAATCAGTGGCGGATCTTAGGGGGCTCGGAGTGACTGAAGTCCCCCGTAGTCCGGAAGAAAAGCGTAAAAAAAAAATTTAGAGTTCGTTTGGTTAACAATTAAAAAACTCAGGAAGTGAAAAAACCTAGGTAGTAAGATAAGTACATGTGTTTGGTTGTAATTTTTTTCTTTCAAAATCACAGGAACTTGAATTCCCAGGAATTCCAATTCCTATGAAACGGGGGAATTTAACTTACCTAGGGGGACTAGGTAAGTTGAACTTCCACCATTTTGTGTACAAAATTACCACTTCCACCATTTGAATTTCCTATCATTGAAAATCTAACCAAACATCTTTTTTTCATCAACCGGAAGTACAATTGACGGGAATTTAATTCACGTGAATTGAATTCTTGGAAATTGCACTTCCCACGTTCAACCAAACGAGGCCTTATATGGATTTTTTTGGTAATTTTTACTAATTTTAGAGATAAAATAATGTAAAAAGAGTAATGAATTATAAAGATAGATTAGCTTAGTTGGAAAGGAAGGGTATTTATATTATTCCTTGAGGTCATGAATTCAATTCCCATTAGCCTCACTTTTTTGCAATTTTTTTTCCCTATTAGTTTCATACTACTAAAAATGCCTAATTAAATACCAAATTTAAGGTTTTCTCCAATATGCTTAAACAAAAACTTTATTTTTATATATACATATAAAAAAAATCTCAATTTTTTGTTATAATTTTTGTTTATTGTTTTTAAATTTTTTCTACTAAAAATGACTATTTAAATCATAAATTTAAGGTTTTTCCAATACATTTAAAAAAATTATTTTTCATATATACATGCAAAACTAATTTTCTCAAAAAAAATTAGCCAAATTTAAGGTTTTCTGCAATACACTTAAACAAAAACTTTCTTTTATACATATATATAATCCTCATTTTTTAAAATAATTTTTTGTTTTTTTTTTAAAAAATTCTACTAAAAATAACTATTTAAATCATAAAATAATGTTTTTTCAAATATATTTAAACAAAAAAGAAGTATTTTTCATACATATATGATACATGCAATAAAAATTTTATTGAAATTTTTTTAGCCCCCTTTAACAAAATTTCTGGATCCGCCACTGAACTCAATATTCCATAACTACTTGGAAAATAATCTGAAAATCGAACTATAAAATAAATTTATTAATTTATTGTATAAATTAATGTAAATTATTCAGAATTATTTTTTATTGGTTTTGTGGGGTGCGAACTTAACCAGACAGAAAAAATGACTGAAAATAATACGAACTATCACCTGTGAACCAAAAATAATATGAACTTTCAAAATTATAAAACTATAGCCAAACTATGTGGGGTATATACCAAAAATGATATACTGGTTCATTTTCCGACCAAAATAGCCAGATGTGCATCGGAAAGCCAAGTTGGTAAAAAAAATTTTGACATGTCAGCTTACTCTTTTACTAATACACATTAATAATTTTCTTTTAAGAAAAAAACATCTAAGTTAGGGCAGAAGCACGAAGGGCGAATTGAAGGAGGGTTGAGAATCAATCGATAACTCAGTCGACGAATTCCCGTTCGAGAACAAGGAACGACGAAGGAGTTCGAGGAGTTCGAAGGATGACAAAGGGATGGGAACAACAAAGCTCATCTGCGAGATTGCAAACCCCAATGGAAAGGTGCCTCCATGGTTACCCCGCGAGATTGCAAACCTGCAAATACACTAGAAATTCGGGAAGACAATTTTATGTTTGTCCATTATGGAAGATTTCATTCCACTCTTTGGATCTCATCTGTTTATTTGATTTAATCATTTCGAATTAGTTATAAATCTTAGGGTTTTTTAATTTGGTTGCAATTTTAGGGTCTTCGAATTTGTTTGGAATTTTAGGGTTTATAAAGTAAATTTTGAATTGGCCCTTGAACAAGTGATATCGATTTCAATTTATTGTCGTGGATTTGCCAATTTTGCTATCTTGAATAACTCTTTACAAATGTTGTTTTTGTCTGCTGTTAGCTACCATATTTATGGTGGTGTTTTTGCCGGCTGTTGCCAATTTTAAGGGAGATTTTGCTGCCATGAATAAGCTACTTAGTGGGCTGAATTAGGGGAGATTGTTGCTGATTTTGCATATTTTGCCGTCATAGAAGTGTGTTTTTGCCGTCATGGAAGTGTTTTTTTTGCTGATTTGAATTAGGGGAGATTGTGATGTCATGAATAAGCTTCTAAGTGGGCTGAATTAGGGGAGATTGTTGCTGATTTTGCATATTTTGCTGTCATAGAAGTGTATTTTGCTATCATGGAAGTGTTTTTTTTTTGTGATTTGAATCAGGGGAGATTGTGCTGTAATAAATAAGCTTCTAAGTGGGCTGATTTTGCATATTTTGTTGTCATAGAATGTGTTTTTGCTGTCATAGAAGTGTGTTTTTTTTTTGCTATCATGAAGTGTTTATTTTTTCTGTCATAGATTTCTATTGGTTTGATTTTTTTTAATTTGCAGGCAAATGAAAAATGCAACTTTTTCCATGAAACAATGTATGTGCAGTTCGCTTTGCCTTGTATGCGATCCATCTTTTTACGATAACATCGTACCTCCTTCTCACACTTTTAATCATATCATCAGCTGCCCAATGAGGGTTCTCCTTGAAACGAGGAAGATACTCCTTGGCAAGCCATTTTGATGTCAATTGGCGATTCCTTTGCATATCTCTCACACACTGATGGTCAGTGCGAGCAGTTTTCACAAGCATACAACCCTCCTTATGATGCCAAGATGCATAAATGTAAAATGGACAATCTTTCTTACAACGCACCCCAACCTTTAACATACGTTTGTCACACACGCTAAATGTGAAACTGTATCCATTGAAAATACCATACATTTTCACAACTTCCTTGAACATTTCAATATTTGGAAATCTCAATCCAACTTTCCACACCAAATTTTTTAAATCTGTTTTAAGATCGACAATTAAACTACATCTTCTTCTCCTCAACAAGGAATATCATCTTCGTTTTATGAAATCAATTGGATGTCACCATCAGAGTCTTCGTATTCACTCAATTGCCCTTTCTTTTGCTTCTCAATTTCCGCTTTGTATTCAACAACCCTTTGCTTCACCATTTGAAACTCCTCATCAGAAGTATCCACATCGTGTCCATACAATCCATACTCCCCAAATTCCGATCCTCTTCGTTGGATGACTCATCTAGTTCATATAAAATATTTCCCCCTTTGGAACTCTTCATTAAGTGACTTCCTTCTCTTTTAACTATTGTCATGCCTTTTTCCTCCTCTACATCTTCACTTGAAGAATATTCATCTAAGGCAATATAAGATTCCCCCTCAGGGCTCAAACATGGCACTGTCAACGTTTTGATCTAAAAACTCCGTCCAGGTCATTGTAGCCATTTCATTTTATTCAAATCCCCAACTTTCATCATCACGTGGGTTGTTATTAGGGTCAGTTCCCCCAACGTCAAGTTCATCCATGGTTAAACCTATTGAAATCAGGCCATAAGTTATCAAACTTTCAATCCTAAACTATCTACAAACCAAAAACCCTAAAACGAAAATTCAACAATTGCAGGAAATTGCTCCATAGTCATGAAATTAAACTCGCAAGAAGCACGAAAATTATACTTACTTTTGTCCTATCTAACGAATTTTAAGTCTCCAACTTTGGCGCCTTCATTCGATCGATCTTCTTCGTTTGTCGTTCTCTCTGTTCTCTACCTTCTGTGTTATCTTTGGCGCCTTCAAGTTCTCTGTGTAATCCTTAATTAATTTAGATATTCTTTTCATTTTCTTTTTTTTTTCAGTTTTATTAAGTACAAAATATACATGGGAGTATGAATGAATTTTTTGCCTAGTTGTAATTCCGGTGTACAGATGTACACCCTTGCCAGAAAATGAGTCGGTATGTATTTTTGGTAAATATGGTAATAGTTTGGCTATAGTTTTATAATTTTGAAAGTTCGTATTATTTTTGGTTCACGGGTGTTAGTTGGTATTATTTTCGGTCATTTTTCCAAAGAAAAAGAAGATTTTGCTATCAAACGGTGGACAATTTGATATTTCCGAAACATGATCACTTTCAACATTAAGAAAATCCCTTCTGAAGAGGAAGTCAAACAATTTATCAAAATTACTATGCAAAATTGGAAGAAGCTGGCATCTTTATTAATGGAGGAAACAAATAAAAATAAACCTCAAGCTTTCAGGACAAACAACAACATAAAGAAAACGGACGTCTGATGGAAGAAACCGAGATCTGGTTTCTTCAAATTCAATTTTGATGGATCTACGTTTGAAAATAAAAATGTTGTAGGATATATATATATATATATATATATAAAATTTGGGACTAGAATGAGGAGCCTATCCATGTGGTGTTGGGCCAAGTGGCCCATGAAGATCCAACTCAAGAAGTAATCATTTTGCTATATATTTTTAGCCTTATGATTAAAAAAAAAGGCAAGCAAGCAGCCGAGGCCACTGCCGCCAACAACAAAGAAAGAAGAGAGAGAAAGAAAAGAGAGAGGAGGGAGAAAGAAGAGAAGAGATAGGAGATTTGAGCAGGTGTTTCGTCTCTTGATTTGATGATCCGTCTCCCTCCTTTGAAAAGTCAACAACGGGTGTTTGTTGATAGGTATTATTCTCTCCCTGAAAATCTAATTTGATTATATTTAGATTGGTGTTTGAGATCTCCATGTTTGTTTGTCTCGGCCTGAGACTGAATTGTTAAACACTTATATTAATTTGTTGATTAGTGGATTGGTTGCTCTGGTGGGCGAAAAATGGGTTTTTTATCCTCTGGTTAGAGTGAGTTTTCCCCACGTAAATCTTGTGTCAATATTTGTGCTTTTATCTGTGTTTGTAGTTGCTTGGTTGTTTGGTTTTTTATCCTCTGGTTAGAGTGAGTTTTCCCCACGTAAATCCTCTGTTTGTAGTTGCTTGGTTTTTTGGTTTTTCTCGGATTTGATATTATCGGTTGGTCATTGGTTTGCTGGTGAATTGTTGTTAATTCTCTTATTAACCGAATTCGCTTCCGGACGTGGCTAGAAAGTGGTTTCTAGCCCAACAAGTGGTATCAGAACCTTTGATTGATCTTTGGTTGTGTTGTTTTTGGATTTGGTTGATTATTATTATTGATGTTTATATATATATATATATATATATATATATATATATATATATAGGCAAGAGTTCCAATGAAACAAAGAATACGGTGAAACGGTGAAACGAATGAATATTGTGTTATATTAATATGAATATGACATTATGTGGATATGAATATGTGAATATTGTGGTGTGTGGATATGAATATGGTGTTATTCACTTTATATTATTTGAATATAAATAATAACATATTCATATACCCATATTTAAATCATATTCATATTCATATTCACACAACATAATATTCATATTTATATATTCATAGAACATAATATTCATATGAATATGACCCAATATTCATTCGTTTCACCGTTACACCGTATTATCCGTTTCATTAGAACCTTTCCCTATATATATATATATATATATATATATATATATATATAGATATAGATATATATATATTTCATATGTATATATATAATGCGTCCAAAATACGAGGATACGAAATTTGCTACAAAATCACGAAACAAATGAAAATCACCATCAATAATGACTTTAGCCTCAAAAATAGCAATGACACGAATACTGGCGTTACCAACAACCCTAGGAACAACATGACCAATGAAATGAGCAACAATGTTAGCAACAACCATAGCAACGGTGCAACCACGAAATTAGCTAGGCTCATGACCTATTGCAACAACGAATCTAGTCACGAATTCGACGATGCTCGCATTCTCTAGCAGTCTTCGGTTGCTATTTTCGTTTCCATAGCCACAACATAGTTCGTCCATGCTTAGCCACGGGCATATCCACGACTATATTTTTTCATTGCTAAATCCATTGCTAAAAAGCCATCGCAATTAGTCACGAGGCATATGGCTACGGATGGCCGCCCGTGGCTGATTCCGTGGCTAAACCGGTTAGCCACGGTCATTCGTGGCTAAATCCATTGCTGTTTGTCGTCGCTATTTCCTGCGTTTTTAGTAGTGGACAAAGACTGAGGGATTTGCGAGTACAATGATAAAGCTAACAACTTCGAATTTCTCTATCTATAAGACAAAGATGGAGGATGTTTTGTATTGCAAAGACTTGTTTGATCCGATTGAGTTGGGATCGAGAAAGCCAGTTGAGACATCCGATAATGATTGGAAGAAGATGCACAGGAAGGCAGTTGAAACCATTAGAATGTGGATGGATGTGTTTATCACCATATAAGCAACGAGACAGATGCACAAGTACTGTGGAAAAAATTGGAGAACATGTATGAAAGGAAGTCATCCCAAAGTAAAGCTTTTGTGATAAGAAAGTCGGTGAATCTCAAGTACAGAGATGGAAAGCCTATTACAGAGCATCTGAGTGAGTTTCAGGAATTGGTGAATCAGTTGAACACCATGAAGTTAGTCCTTGATAATGAGTTTCAAGCGTTGTTGCTCATGAGCTCTTTACCTGATAGTTGAGAGACTCTAGTGGTGTCGATTAACAACTCTGTCGTGGGTGGGGTTGTCTTTATGTGCAGTGAAGGATAGTCTCTACAACGAGAAGACTAGGAGGAAGGATATGGGCACGGATTCGTCACATGGTCTCGTGACAGTTTTAGGGAGCAGGTCTAGAGGGAAATCTCAGACTAGGGAGAGCTTTGTTTGCTATCATTGTGGCAAGGAAGGGCACATGAAAAGGAATTGCAATGTGTGAAAGAAAAGAGAGGAAGAGGAAAATCATAAAGGTACAATGTCAGTTCTGCATGACAGTGATGATGAGCAAGTTGTTCTCACATGCTTGGAGGATCACGATGGTGAGTCTGATTCTTGTGTAGAGTGGATTGTTGATGGAGTTGTATCCTTCCATTCTACATCAAGGAAGAAAGTGTTTGCTTTATACCTAGTGGGATGCTTTGACAAAGCAAAGATGGGGAACAGAAGCTTGTCTGATATTGTTGGTATGAGAGATATTTGTGTGATGTCAAACACAGGTTGGATGATGACATTGACAAATGTGCAACACATACCGGATTTGCAGAAGAATATGATCTCTTTTCAAGTCTTGGATAAAAAGGTTTATGATAACTTCTTTGGAAGTAGAAAGTGGAAACTCAGGAAAAGGCCACTGGTGATCACTAGAGGTAATTTGAGCGGTACATTATACAGAACTCGGACGGAAGAAATTAGAGAAGTTGTGACAGAGGTTTAGTGTGATGCTTCACTTGATTTGGTGCAAGGGCTTACAGGATGCTTGAGTGGGAAGGGGCTGTAGAATTAGAAGAGAAAGTCTCTCGTTTCTTTTGTTGATAAGGAGATCTTGAGCACTTGTGATTTGTCTGGATTGCAGAAAAGATTTAGCGGAACTTCTGAGACGTCAGAAGAGGATGGCACAAGTGTGGAGTTTGCTTCAGAGGATTGTGTTGATGGGATAGCCATGTCAGAAGGGGAGTTCACCAAGTGCTACGAAATTGTGGCAGATCTGAGCACGTCGAGCTAGCACAGATAGAAGAAACTACCAGAGGGTCAGAGAGAGGAGGTCATGCATTCACTGGAAGTTCTACGTCGGAGCACTAGAGAGTTACGGAAGAGGGGGAGGTAGAGGGTGATGATGACATCTGGTGAGCATCAGTTCCGCATCTCAATGGTGAGACGGGACTGGGATGCGGGTAGCAGTCACGTCTTCCTCTTGGACTTAAGGGGGAGATTGTTGGGCCAAGTGGCCCATGAAGATCCAGCCCAAGAAGTCATCATTTTGCTATGTATTTTTAGCCTTATGATGAATTAAAAAAAAAGGGCAAGCAAGCAGCTGAAGTCACTGCCGCCAGCAACAAAGAAAGAAGAGAGAGAGAAAGAGAGAGAGGAGGGAGAAAGAAGAGGAGAGATAGGAGATTTGAGTGGGTGTTTCGTCTCTTGATCTAGTGATCCGTCTCCCACCTTTGACAATTCAATAACGGGTGTTTGTTGATAGGTATTATTCTCTCCCACCTTTGGAGAGGAATCCATTCTAGATCCAGGTTGTATTTAGATTGGTGTTTGAGATCTCCATATTTGTTTGTCTCGGCCTGAGACTGGATTGTTAAACACTTGTATTAATTTGTTGATTAGTGGATTAGTTGCTCTGGTGGACGGAAGGTGGGTTTTTTTATCCTCTGGTTAGAGAGGGTTTTCCCACGTAAATCTTGTGTCAATATTTGTGCTTTTATCTGTGTTTGTGGTTGCTTGTTTGTTTGGTTTTTCCCGGATTGGATATTATCGGTTGGCCATTGGTTGCTGGTGAATTGTTGTTGATTCTCTTATTACCCGAATTCGCTTCCGGGTGTAGCTGAAAAGTGGTTTCTAGCCCAACATGTGGGAGTGTCAAAGGTGGGGCTCCAGACGCCACTCAAAACAGAAACTTTCGCTCTTCGACTAGGGATCTACGTACAAAGCAATGAAATTACAAATATCAAACATCCACATTGAAGATGACTCCCTCATAATTATTAATTACAAACCTAGAGGGAGTTAGGACTTCAATTCCTTGGGAGATCGAAATGTTAATGGTAGACATTAAGAAACATCTTATGCGAGCTAGTAATTAATGGCATGCTCTCACGTACACTTGCTTCGCTCGGGGAAAAGAATGACGGACAAGGTTGCTCACATTAGTCATTCCGCCAATAAGCACCTTCTATGGAACGATCAAGGTCTGATAGACCTCATCCGGTCGAATGCTCTTGGATAGAGTAACACCTCTGAATTCTTTCCCGTTCATAAAAAATAGTTGATATTATTGAAAGACTTCTTCTTTTTAGAATATTATATATGGATGAAAGTTATAAACATGCATAAGGCGAGGTTAATTGATCCATTGATTACTCCTAAAATTAAGGAGGCAATTTCACAATCATACAAACAAGGTATATATGAAAATATCCAAAGGTTCAATAACATATATAGAGATTAGTTAATCCAATTAAAAGGAGCCACAATGCATACAAATATAGTGAAAAACTTCTAAATCATCCAAAGGCAGATGCACGTACATATATATATAGAACGCTATATGTATGGAAATCCTGGATGAATCGATCACACATATATATATATATATATATATATATAATAACTAGATATAGTTAGCTTCTTCAACATATATATATTCGGACCATGGTCGATCTAGCTACTTCAAACACCTCGAGCAAGCCACATATCTTGGAGATGGGGGCTGCAGAGAGACAAATCCTGGAGGTCAGGCTGAGTTGTCGTCGAGGACTGCCCCCTTTCTCCGCCATAGGGATAGAAATGTGGTGGTGGCGGAGGAGGAGGCAGCTCCGGTGGCAACGTCGAAAGCTGAAGCATACTCCCAAGCCCCTCTCCTCCATAGAAAGGCATAGCTTGATGCTCTAGCTATACATATATATATATATATATATATACATGCCCGCACACACATATATATCTAATTAGTACACTAACATCAATATATAGTTAGGTTGTAATAAAAATAAATTGATCATTAAGCTTTTATCATAAATTAATATGCATACTAAATTATATATGCATTATGGTTTTGTGTATATATATGAAAGAGAGTAAATGAGCGAAAATATATATTAGCTAGACTTACCAAATTATAAATGGTATTGTTCTCAACCTCCAGCTTCTTCCCCTAATTAAGGATCGGATATTCGGATATGCATACACTTTTACAAGTTAGAGATTAATTATAGTATTAAATAATTAATTTTGAAAAGTCAATTTATAATACAGTAATAAATAAAGGAAACAAACTAGCTAGCTATTAAGAAAAATGCTATTGAGTTTGAGTTTGAGTTTGAGTTTTATTATAGACTTATCATTGATATATAGTGTAATTTTGGATTAATATATATGAAACTGATCAAATTTCTATATATATATATATATATTATATATATTATATATATGACAATATTTCGGTCTCAATTTAGTCCTACACAGACAAATTAAACTACAGATCGAATAATAATTTTAAAAAAATTAAGCATAGAATATTTCCGAAATCATGATTCTTAAATCTTAATCCATGGTATTATGGAATAAGTAAAAGAAAAAAAAAGGAATATTACCGATCTCTGCAGATTGTCAAGCTGCTGTTGGAGGAGTTGGTTCTGCAAAAAGGAAAAGGGCAACAATCTAATTATTATAATAAGCAAAATGGTTACTGAAGCAATTAAATTAATCAATCATGATATCCATATATCCTAAAGTATATATATAGTGTGTGTGCAGCCAGACCTTTCTAGCTCTAATCTTGTCGAGAGAGGACTCGAGGAGTTCCTCGCGCTTGTAGAGATCTTCATGGCTTTGAGAGTGGATCAGATCTTCACCTAAGTAGCTCTGCAGGCTCAGCTGGGTTTCATGGACCAACGCTCTCATCTGCTGCACTTCACGCAGCATCGCTTCCTACATTATATATATTCATATACATATATGATGTGTTACATTAGTACTGATGAATTGAGGAGTTTAAAGATATAATACAATGAGAAGTGTTGATAAATTAAATGTTATGACTAAGCTAGGGTACTTGATCATTGTGCTGAGGGATTTCGACTCCTTGGACCGTCTGGTACCGCTCTATGATCTGCTCTATCCTGTAGGAACAATGAATACACATATGGTAGTCTATCAATGATGTCAAACTCTATAGTAAGAATTCAATTTTGCAGATTTGAGATCATAAACAAAATATATATATATATATATATATATATATATGCAATTGTAATTGGAGATTGAGATCTCATAACAAATGCATGAATTAAATTGGTAAGATGGCGATAAAATTAATGATTGTTGCAACAGTCCATAAAATTCCTTTTTTTTTTAAGGTTTATTTATGAATGATAAAGATTATTTAATGTTTTTGAACATGAACTTTGAAACTAATTATTGCAGTTCACTGCAAATGAGTGAATTACAGTACTTAGCATGACCTCATGAGATTCAGTTGTACAGTGGCAATTGGAACTGATTTTTTTATAAAATTTTGGAGAGTGATCACACATTCAAGTTAACCAACTACCAAAAAGAATAAAGTAAAAAGAAAAGATAGATTGGGAAAAAAAAAAGGAAGCAATATTTTGAATTATACATACAAGACCAAGAATTAAAGGGTCAAGTAGATATATCAGAAGAACAATTGACAGGCCAAATAAAATACAAATCTGAAAATGAAAGAAATTTAGGCATACATCATGAACAAGTTAATTAGTACTTTGATAAATTGATCAAACACTTAGCTTGATATTAAAAGAAAATGAAGAAGGAATTAATACATACGTGGAAGGGAAGGAGGAGAACTGGAAGAGTTTTCCAGTGGAAGAGAAGACGATGAGAGCGATCTGGGCATCGCACAGAACCGAAAGCTCCTGGGTCTTCTTGAATAGCCCACTCCTCCTCTTAGAAAAGGTCACTTGCCTCTTTGTAGTGTTGTCTATCCTCTTGATTTCGATCTTTCCTCGTCCCATTGCAATCCGCTCTATCGATCTTTCCCTGCACAAATTCATGTATTCAAATGGATCATATCAGCAGTCATGATCACAATTGAAGTTACAAGTTACAACATGTTGAGCACCAGCAAATTAAATAAAAATACACAAAAAATATATGTTGCATGAGAAACCCTAAATTAGTTCTACATAATCTTAATTTGAATGTGTGGTTCTAAGTTCTAACTTTTTGAAGCTTGCAAAACATGCTTTTTAAAGAGGGCAAATTTCAGAAAAATCCCTTTAAACCTAAATCTGAAGTAACTGATAAAAAAGAAAAAGGGCTCAGAGATCTCAAGTGTTGTATGAGATAAATGGATCTGCAGAGATCCAGTAATTAATGGTACTTCTAAGTATATATAGAATTTCTATATATTAAAAAAAAAATGGGTTTGAGATCTGCAGTGATGATCATGATGAAGAACAAAGAAGGGAGTTACCTAGCAGTTGGGAGGAAACAAAATTAATAATTAATTATGGGTTCTAAATTTAGAGGAAAATAACGAGCTACTAACATTTCTGTGCAGTGCAAATTAAATAACTCTTTAACAAAGAAATTAAGAGGGCAAATTTTGGGGAGTACTGGTGATCAAAGAGAGGAGAGAAAGCACACACACCCAAATCAAAACAACATGAAAATAGGCATTTTATATTAGCTACTCATCATATACCAGTTTTAAAGCAGCTCTGTGGAGAGTTGGAGACACACCCAATTTGGATACACCTTCTTTCACTCAATACACAATGATCATATATAAACACAAGAAATGGGAAGAGAGAGAGAGAGAGAGAGAGAGAGAGAGAGAGAGAGAGAGAGAGAGAGAGAGAGAGAGAGAGAGAGAGAGAGAGAGAGAGAGAGAGAGAGAGAGGTCTTGAATCTTGATGCTCCACTTTCACAAGAAACCACAACAAATAGGAATTAAGCTTTGTATATAGGTGTGTTTGGTTTGGCTTAATGTAAAGCTGTAGCAGCTAAGTCATGTGATGATACATAAGCGCAATAAGCTCAACATATACTAAGACTCTGTTTGACAAAATACTAGCTGTATTATTTGTACGTGTTATTAATAAGCTAGTATGATGTTTGGTAAACCTAGTGGTTGGAGTAGCTGATGGAAAACTTGTGAATAGAAAATCATAAGCTTCGAAAAGCTTCGGTCAGTAGCTGTTGAAACATTCTCACTCCAAAATCTAATTCAACTAAAATCTTATATTTATTTCATTTACAACTATATAATATCAAAATCAAAAGGTACAATATAAGTTAACGAGTTTTTTTTGGTCAGCCTAAGCCAAATATGATCGTAATATTGTTCGTCTTATAGACTACCAACTTATGTATATGTGTATGTACAATTGTACATATACATATAGGTATATATATGTGAAACATAAGATATAGATATATAAATCATATAGTACTTCCGTGAATAATTAGGTAAAGAATATTGTAGTTTGGAGATGAGAAAGAAATGTGAACTGAGTGTGGTTATATACCATAAAAGGATACCCATGTGACATCTCTTGCATCTTCAAACTAGCTGTCTTTTACTTACTTAAGTGGGAAAGAGTAGGTGGTAAGTGTCTGACCCCATGCATTATTTCCTCTCAGCAATGCCCTAATTATTTAACACTCAGCATCACCCTTTTAATATATTGATTGTTCAGTTTTTAAGTTTTATGCTCCCTCCGATCGGAAATAAATGATGTTTGACTTTTCTACACGCAGTTTTAAGAGCTAAAAACTATATAAAATCTTATTTATTTTAATTAATTTTTTTTCACAATTTAATACTTATTACTAATAGATATTAAACTATGGAAAAAATTAATTAAAATAAATAAGATTTTATATAGTTTTTAGCTCCTAAAACTACGTGCACAAAAGTCAAGCATCATTTATTTCCGAACAGAGGGAGTATATATAGGATTATTATTTAATTAATTAATTGATGATTATCAAAAGGGGCTGAATTATGGTTTGTTTATTTATTTATTTATCATTTCAGGAAAATAAAGACATTCATAATGCTTTTTATTGGTATAAAAATAAAATTCAATTTGAAAAACTCAATTTGTAACATATTATATGCACTAACTTAATTATAAACAATCCGCTAAACACACCCGCCAAACATTGGTTGTAGGTGACAAATTGATTTCAAACCCTATATATAACTTATAGGTTTGATTGGTGTGTCCATTGGATAAATTTTTACCCAACTAAAACCCTAAATTTTATCATACATGCTAAATATATATAGATTTTATATTTTTGGGGTACCATATTGGGGTTTTTGTTACCCAAAGTTAACCGATCGGATAATTTTGTGGACCGAGTCTTATTCTGGTGGAGATTTTTGTAAGTATATATATGTTGGTGATACATTTATTAGTCCACCAATTCTTAATTATTATTGGAAACACAATTAATTGTATGAAAAACTAATTCTAATAATTAGGAAAAAAGAATTCAAAAATAAATTCACCCCACCAATGAGATTGCTAATTAGGGGTCGTTTGGTGGATTGCAGGAAGTACATACAATTTCAAGGAAGTTATTTCTCATGAATTAAATTCTCGTGAAATATACATGTATACTACTTCTTGGAAATTGAAAAATGTTATTTGGTTGAATATTGATATTTAGTAATTAATGCAAATAAGAAAATAAAAAAATACATGAAAAAAGGGGAAAAGTTGAACTTACCTAATCCCTTCCCAAGTAGATGATCTTTCTCCAATTTGGAGGAATTGAAATCCTAAAAGTTGTATTCTTAGGTTTTTATGTAAGTAAAGTTTCAACCAAACACATGAATTTATCCGACTTTCTGAGTTTTTGACTTCTTGGTTTTTTAGCCGATTAACCAAATTAGGTCTTAATAAATAAATAAATAAAGGTAAAACTAATTAAAATAATGAAAAAATCCTAATCTTTTAATTATAAGGAAAATAACAAACCTTAATTTACGAGATGGTAACAAAGTATCATAGCTCTTTTCTCAGTTAAAAAATTCAACCAAAACGCTGACATAATAATATTGACAAAATAACATTATTAACATTAAAACGACTTAATATCATAATAACTCAAATTTTGGAGGATAATATATATAGCTTTTTCTCAGTTAAAAATAACTCAAAATGCTGACATAGCTCAAAGTATCATAGCTCTTTTCTCAGTTAAAAATTCAACCAAAACGCTGACATAATAATATTGACAAAATAACATTATTAACATTAAAACGACTTAATATCATTATATATATAATGATATTAAGTCGTTTTAATGTTAATAATGTTATTTTATCAATATTATTATGTCAGCGTTTTGGTTGGATTTTTTAACTGAGAAAAGAGCTATGATACTTTGAGCTATGTCAGCATTTTGAGTTATTTTTAACTGAGAAAAAGCTATATATATTATCCTCCAAAATTTGAGTTATTTTTCTTACAATGGTATGTTTTTTATACCCTGTAGCTCTAAAGATAGATCTATCATCTAATTAAATTATGAGATATGATGAGGTATAAACTTTTTGTGTTATGAGATGAGTACGTGTATGCAGGAATTGTATTGAAGCACAGTACTCCATTAGGATTAACTCTGACTAATAATTATTTGATGCTTTGGATATATGTTACCTTACATCTTAACAAAATCTATATTTGGAGTAAATTAAATTTCATTATATGCTAATATTGACGTTGTTGGTTGATTAAGAATTTCTTCCATGTTGTTTATTTAATTACTTGTATGTTTTTTTAGGAAACTTAAGTATATGTTTTGTCCGGGAAGCAATAAGCTAATTAATCTCATACATTATTATTTTTTTGGTCAAGTTTAATCTCATACGTACATTATGGATGATCCGATTAAGCATATTTCCAAATTCCAATAGAAAATCTCTCCATTTTAATTAGGCTTTTTTTATTTTAAAAAAAAGAAGCTAATTTAACATTAGGGCAAATTTTATTATATGTTGGGGGATATACTATTAGACATGTTTAGAAAAACCAACCCATTAACGATTTTTCTATCCTATGCCTATAAGACACTAAATTGGGAAATTTTTTTAAACTTTTAATTAGTTTAGCCTTTTTTTAATTAGATTTTTTAGGGTCGATCGCTTGCTTTTTTTGTAGGGAATCTTTTCCAATTTAGTGTCTTATCCTATGCCCTTGGGGCATAGGATAGAAAAACCGAATTAGAAATAGTTATCAAGGGAGTGATGAGTTTTCCTTCTTCATCTCGAGTCATATATATAGCACTTTATTCTTTATTAGACTTGTCTGCAGATAAACTACACAACTAGTCATAGTTTAAAACATTAACAACAATATGCATGCACTATTAATGGATTTTTTATACCTTGTATCAGAATTGTCGAGTCCTACTAACTTAGCTAATAAGAATAACATATAGTGACCAATAAGTTATAAATTCAAACCTCTCCACTCCTATTGTAATGAACTATAATGCCTACGTACCTAAAAAAAATTGTAACAACTTAACAACAACAACAACTCAGTTAATCCCTTGTTAAAAATATATATTATACCATATTTTAAATCAATATCTTAAAGGAAGGCATAGATATTAAAAATTCAAATTTAAAAATTATTTCCCCAAAATTGAAATGAATAACACTAACCCTAAAATAATTTTTTTTAAATGTTAAACAACTAAATCTAGCTAGAATATTTTTTTTCTCAAATTATAATTCATAGTTTACCTATCCTATTAGGCCTATTCTAATTTTCATAATTAATATCTCATTGTCGCACTAAAATATCAATAGATATTTTAATTCATAATCTCTGACTGTACGTGTACACTCAAATATATACAGATGATTTCTTCATTGAATATAAGTTTTCTTTTAAAAAAGCATGTGTAATTTGGTTAAATTTGAATCAAACATGGTGAAGATCGAAAATCAAAAGCTCAAAACTTATTGTGATAAAATAAAGTCATATATACAAAATAATTATATTTCCTGAAAAGGGAAAAAAAGGCAAAAGGAAAAGAAGGGTCTAACTTTGAATATAAAATAGACATAAGAAAACAAGAGGGAAGGGCAAAACATACACAGAGAATATGAAGAAGAAAACATAGGATTCACCTATAAATGGAAACTATAAATGGAAACTGCTATGGAAAATAGTTCAAAAGGGCTAAAATAAAACCATCATTTCGAGAACATGATAATTACCATCAACATTTTTTATCTATAATTTAAGGACATATGTTAAATATTTATCAATTTCTACAATATTTTTTTTATAGAGATTCGACATTAATATTTACAAAAAATAAATCAAATTGGGATTCGACCCTAAGTTAGAAAGAACCTACTATATATTATCTAAATAAAAGTTTAAACTCCAAATCATCTGTCTATGTTAGGTAAAAGGGTAGCTGATGAGGTAGCTAAATCTAATTGAGTAGCTGAAGTTGATGGATTATTTGTGTAAAATGTAGGTTAATAAGCTAGTATAGTTTTTGAGAAACTTAGCTATAAGGATTGCTGATGAAAACTTGTGAATAAAAAATATAAAGTCCAAAAAGCATGGGTGAATAATTGATGAAAAATTGTGATTCCAAAAGCTAATTAACTAAAATCTTATATTTATTTCAGTTAAAAATATACAACATCAAAACCACAAGCTCTAAAAAGTTACTTGTTGTGCCAAACAGAACCAACCGAGTTGAATTAATCAGCAATAGAGCATAATTGAGCAAAAGAAGTAATGATCGATAGTATCTTGGAAGCTTATTATATATGCACTTGTACGTCCAAGAAACTAATATTGTATAGTCGGATCCCTGGATAAACAATCTACCTCTCCAACGCTATCAAGGAAATCATGATCCTAATATGAAGGTATCCCATCTATTCAATCTTCAAAGACAATGAAATATTTCGGCCATTACTAAGACAACTCTTCCCTCCCCAGGTGGTGCTTGCCATCCTAGAGACTCCAATCCCGACATGGAACACACCAGATAAACTAATTTGGAAACTAAATTCGAATGGAGAGTTCACTATGAAATCTGCTCACAAAATAACAAAGAGTAATGTGCAAAACACTACAGATCACAGATGGATCTGGAAGCTCTGGTTGCCACCTAAGACACAATTATCTGGAAGGTTGTGGCTCATGGACTACCAACCAAATTATGGCTTAATAGACACTTCAACAGAGTACCAACCCAGTGTATGCTTTGTCAAAATGTCGATGAAGATGCACATCATCTACTCCTAGAATATCCTTTCTCGAGAACAATCATAACAAACTAGGAATACGTAACGGGAAGATATTTTATTACTTGAGAGCTGAACAATCCATTCAGGAAGATCTCAGCTCCATTAACCACAATAATTCCCATTTTGAGGATTCTATGCTTTATTTGGCATACCATCTGGGAATTGAGAAATAAAATCATTTTCAACAACTACAACATAGGATCACATACATCTCTAATCCACCAAATATGTTAGAATATCAAGGATTGGAACTACGCTGATACCAAAGGAACAAGAATAAACAACAAAAATAAGAGGAAGAACTCTAGGTGGGCTAAACCACCTCATGCCATCTACAAAATTAAAGTAGATGGCTCGGTTAGAGACCCTAATGATTGCCATTTTGGGGGCATTATTAGGGACAGTATGGGCCAGGTGATCGATATCTTTCAACAGAAAGGAAGATCGGGATCCATCCTTCAGACAGAAGCCTCAGCCTTCTGCTTAGGGGTACGACGAGCTATAGAGAAAGGATTAACGAGGGTGATTATTGAAGGTGATAACTTGAAAGTAGTGGAAGCGATTAATGATAGCACCAAGGTCGATTGGGAGATCTACAAAACAATTGAGACGATCAATCTGATGAAAGGAAATTTTGACAAGATCGAATTCCGACATTGCTTCGGAGAATCAAATGCAACAACTAATTATATTGCTAGCTTTAGGGGTGTAAGTAACATGTCGACTCTCCCCTTGCATGGGGATTTATATAACATCATTCGTATGGATGATCAAGAATGAACTTTGCTTTGACAAGACATTCTACTGTTTGCCTACTGTATAAAAAAATCTAATATTGTTGTTGATAATATTGCCCATGATATAACTTATTGTATCTTTCTTTGCCGATACATGCTTATTGTATCTTTCTTTGCCGATACATGACTATGACTTAATGTCATGCCGTTTGATGTCGATAATATTATCTAATATTGTGTTAATGTCCTAAGATTTTTTTTTTAAAAAAAAAAAAAAAAAAAAAAAAGGGAGAGGGTGGGTGGGGTCCAGTAGCTTAGGAAGTTTGATGTCATAGTCAGGGGGAGGATGAGTATTGCATGTTGCAGGGAATGGAATTGGTCCCTCCCTCTCATTTGTCCCCCCGCCTCTCCCCTCTCCCCTCTCCCTCTGTTTTTATTCACTTTCTATTTCTGGAGACAGCCAATTGGGAGAGGTGTGGTTTGGTCAATGCTGTCAATTAATGGCTCCCATGAGTTCATACGATTCAAATGCTCCTTGTGTTTTATTTTTTACTGCTTTTATTCTTCTTCTTCTAGCTAGGGTTTGGAATGATGGAATCGATTCAACCTAGATAGCTTCTTTTTAAAAAAAAAAAAAACCAAAAAAATCTCGCTATATATTGGACAGTAGTAATAGGTGTGTGTGGTGTCGCAGAGGCTACATTTAATACCGGAGTATATAAGAAAGATAGGAAATTGACCCCTCACCTTAATTTGTACGGACGTTTCTATCCTTTGTGGCTTTGTGCTAGTGCGAGGAGAACTGAATTGAATGAGGTAGAGCTTGTAAATATATGTGTCCAAACACCACATAAATATGAAATAATGATTTGTATCTTAAATTAACCTTTTCAGTCCAGATCACCTACACCTTCTTCGCTCCCCACGGTGATCATTTAATTATTTTGGATATAAATTTACATCGAAAAAAAAAAATTAATTTTTTTTAAATAATTGATATTTTATTCATCTAAAATTTTAAAATGTGATTTTTTTAAAGATATAAATTTATAAACATATCAATATATGAGTATAAAAAGTAAAATATTTTTTTCAATGTAAATTGATACCTGAAATAATTCTGGCAATTTTAGGATGCAATCAATATTGTACTGGCCAACCATCTAACGAATACTCTGAATTGGCATACTTGTAAGTAACTCATAAGCTCAGTCAAAAATCAACACTCAACTAGAAGCAAGTTTTGAAATCTGATGCCATCCGCATTAGAAATCCTCACCATCTATACAGGTTCGTCTAAGGTTGTTCACTCAGTCGTAAGGTAAAAACATGCAATTTATATTAACATTCAGAAACAAGGATTGGAATACACCCAAAGCCGGAAGCACAACAACCGTTGATCTACATAAAGAATCACGAATCACTTGCCTTGGCACTGAAACACAGATTGAAAGCTCCAAGAGTGCTAGATCAGTGCACGACGAAAAAGCTACTGGGATAAAATTTCCGACAATCTGCTTTGGGCATCGGGTGGAATTTCCCTTCCAGGAACCTCAACATCCAACAGGCTAGCATACCTAGCAAAAGCAATACTATTTGTCAGGGTTTGCCAGATCATTCATAGATACTGATTGACTGGGGAGATTGTGTTTTTGAGAGAACTCACTCTTTGGCACTAAACAACAGTTCATGTTCTGCAATAAATGCCAGTAATGCCTGCAGACGGGAAAAAAGGTGGTTGATGATACGATAACAGGAAGAGAATGAAACACGGAATCAGAAAAAAAAAAAACTCGAGGAAAAAGAGGAGGGCATAGCAGTGTAGGAATACATCGAATGGCATGTTTAGAAGTTCATAGTAAGTCCTAACACGGTCTAAACTTAGTTGAACACCCTCACTGTCGATGGATGGAATAGCTGCCAGTGCCTGTCACAGGAAATTAGTTGTGAGAACATCTGTAACAATGAAAAACTATAATGATAAAAGCAATTGACAAGATGTGGGCGAGTTGGTGTTGTACAAGGACTGCTGAGGACAAGGGAGATGCGTGTAATGACAAAATTATAAGATTAACCACCAGAAAGTAGAAACGGTATTAACGGGTCCATGAGCACTTAACAATTATTATACAATGCATTAATTTGTTAGCATTATAGACATGTTGCAAACCCATTAGCACAATTGATGAATGATGACCATACTTCAAAAGGACTTCCATTCAGCTATACGCAGTTCAAAAACGGCCAGTCTGTTACATATAAACCAAGCTGCTCATGTAAGAATTTACCTACAGAATCTATTGCTTGGGTATATTCATATTTTGCCATAGATTGTCAACTGGAACAAAAATGGACTCTCTACACTTTCCATTCGAGCAGAAAGAGAAAAATAAATCATATTGATAAAGGTTACAGTAGAAAATTCTCAGTTTTGGGACCAACCTGTTCCAATGCTATAGAGTTCCGGCATATTTGCTGGACACCAAAAAGGTTAATTTCTCTTGTCTCAGCCAAGGCCTGGAAGAAGAGAGATATATATAAGTGGTCCAGTAAAAATTTCAGAGGCAAACTGCACAAGTATAATACATAACAAGATATATGGACAAGTAAACAAAACCTTAATTGATGCATTTGCTGCAACACTACATATTCCACCAAACACATAGCTCTGCTTTATGCCTGAAATAAAAGGAGATACTCCTTCATCTCTCCTTGTTATCTGCACAAAAGTAATATTTACATGTAAGCCCAGATGTTAAGAATATCTTACTGTTATTTTGACAACTAAAGATTCCTAGTTAAGCTATTGCTAATTGGTTTTTATTCCTCATCTAGTATATAAATGGCAGTAGCAGAAACTCGAGGAAGAGTAAGGCTGATTAGAAAAGTGCATCGAATAGCAAGACCTTTGATTCTTCTGATTATAAGATCAATTCCTACGTTTCATATTCAATATTTGTGATAGCATTGTAATGAAGCAAATAATAAACTGAGATGAGAAATACCACCTGAGCAGTAAGTGAAATAATAAAATCATCTGGTTCCTCTGCATCTTGGTCATCCATATACTCTCGACTTGTCATTTCCTGTGTATGAATTATTCACAATAAAGTCCATAAGATGCCAACACAAAATCACCTCAAACAAATTTAATAATACTTCACTTTTGAGGCCAGAAAAGGAAAGGTGAGTTGTATGATATTAGTATCCATAAATACCTGCATATGAAAGACTGTCTCCAACTGCATTTCCATACGTAAAACCTTCAGGCAATCAATGGCCAGTCTCCTGTAGTCATCAGCAAATGATACTAGATCCTTCTCAGATGTTTCCTTATGAACAGTAGTTTTCAGTTTATTGTCTTGCTCATCCATTTGCTTACATGCAGCTGAGAATGTTTCCGCTATCCTGTGCCAAAAACAGAACTATACTCCATAAAGAATTTTTCTAGGCACGAGGTAACAAACTAGACACAGGAAAATGATGGTAAATATTTAATATTGCAAAAAAAAATATAATAAAGTAGCATTAAGCCTACAATGTTCAATGATATTTCATATGTTTGTCTCAGTAAAGTGGTAAACGAGAAGAAAAAGTATAAACTTTTTTCTAAAAGAAAATGAAAAAGAAAAAGGAGAAACCCGAAATATTAGGAGTGGAAAGATTGGCACAACGGTTATCCAGATATAAGTTCTTTTTTCTTTCCTTTTTTTAATTTTCCAAAAGCCACAAATAGTATTATTTAACTTGTCCATTTTGAACTTTTCACTTATCATACCAAGTATTATGGTAGTTGTTCAACATTTCTGCATTGAATGTCTCGATAAACATATTTTCCACATGATATCCATAATTGTAAGAACAATGCTTCACAAGCAAAATCAGAGTCTGACTTCATCACCGATCAAGAAAAACTGACCTTTCAATTGAATCAGCAACATACTCCAGCGAGTCACTTAAGGATGCCAGCAATATCAATTTGCTGTCATCGCGTATTAGATTTTCCTGCATGAAATAGTACAAAATATAGTGTCCGCATACAGGTTTTCTTTTTTAAACGAATCATGAATCGGCAACCATTTGGAAAGAAGAAAGCATAAGTAATAATACATGCACTTCAGATCCAACAAAAGAGGGAAGGCATAGAAGTTAAAATTAACACAATATCACCATATCTCTATGCTTCAATATTTATTGTTTTATTATTCTTTATTCTTGTTAAATTTGGCTGGGCCCGTTGGGGTGAAGACAAGCTAGAGGAAGGTCGAGTGCGGGCTCAAGTACGGGAGACACGACAACACATAAACCCAACGAGGTTCCATCTCAAAACCAATTGGCAATGAGAGGAGTAGCCCGCCAAGCTTATATGTTGTTCAAGCAATCTCAATATTTTCAATGTGAGACAACCCATATTCCAACAGTTCTCAACCTTTTTTTATTCTTTTTGGATCCCTTTAAAAAAAGCCTTCTACATAGCGACAATGCAGTGAATCACACAAAAGACCCTTCCTATGCAGGACATCATAGAATTATGGCTTTATTTTAAAAGAACCCAAGTGATAAAAAACAGACAACTTATTTAAACAACAATTTCATACTATGGGTTGTAGCTTTACCCTAAAAAGAATCATACCTGCTTGATCGGACGCAGACTCAACAGCAGATCACTCATTTGTGTTTCAACCTCTATGATCTCAGCATCAGAGACATTGTCGCTCACATTTGATTGAGCAATAGAATTTGGTAAACATGAACTAGAAGGATCACGTCGCATCAAGCTTTCAACGTCATGCCTTCCAACTAGCATGTAAGCCTGCTTCTCAAGAACTGCCTGAAACAGTAAGCGCAAGGAAGTTTAGTAAATTGCGGCAACATTTTGCAAACAGCTGAATAGTTTGATGAATTTTGTTGAATTGCATGCATGTAAATCAAACATTATAACTTGTAAGTCTCTGCTAGTCTAAGGATTCAAAAATTTTAAATGTTGTTCACGCATGGTATAAGACTTGAGAATCCTCTCCCTTTCATCACCTTATCCTTTGCCCCATATCCAGGCCCTCATGCAATCTTCTTAAGTATCTATAAAAAGCTCACAAACACATTTTGAAAAGAAATGCATGTAAAATTTTAGGTATATTTTCCTTGATGGCTTGATGCATGCTGTCAGTATAAATAAAATCAAGTGCTTGCAATAAACTCTTTTAGTTAATAATATACACTAGATAAAATGTTACTGCCCAAATGTTTCAGTATTTTACTCCATCACGCATGTCCAAGCAACTTGCAACTTTTAATAGAAAAATTGTAAATCTGTAGTATTTCTTTTATAAACAAGGGGAATAGAAATATCCAAACCTCCATATATGAAGTACGGCATCTTTCATAAGCTCGCTCAAGGAATGTCACTACATATTTCACAAGTTCAGTAGCATACTTGGGCATTGCTTGCGCCCAACCAAGCACCTTTATTCCACAACCAAATTTTAAAATGTTACGGACCAGCATTTTCGAGAACTATAATACACAAATGAAGTAAAACATAAGTGAGAGACTAAGCAAAATTTACCTCTTTTGTCAAAAGATCTATAGCCAACAGTCCTTGTAGGATAGGACGTCCCTTCTCAACATAGGGGTTGTAGCAAGCAGAAGCATGTGCACGTGGGCGAAATGCAGCAGGACCTGCAACAAGACACAACTAAATTTTCTAGGGTATAGCGATTTCAAAATATAAAAAGCTATTTGTCCTAAGCAGTTCAGAAAAGATACTCTCTTCGAGCAATGTCAATTCTTCCGGATCCCACATCCACTGGATCTATCCATCCCCTCAACCTCCAGGCCCCTACACTTTCGTTACTCTAGCCCTTTCTTTTTTAATAACGGGCAATAAGGAGACATTTACAGAGCATTCTCAGAATACTCACCACTTTAAAATCGGATTGCAAATGTATAATGTAGACTAATGTGCTTCTTTTTGCATTTTATCGTTCCAGCTCTCTATCAGAAAATTTGCTGTTGTACATTTATCTTCTTCTTTTTTATATATATGTAGGAGCTCGAGTTTGTAGAAGTTATCAGGATGACCCAAAAAAAAAAAGCTGTTTCCTACTTGGATATGTACTTTCTGGTGCCTAAGAAATACTGGTAAACATTAAGCTTCTGTATTTGAAAAGAGATCGATCAAAGAAAATATTTGTTTCACTTGGAGACCTATGTTGTAAAAGTAATATGCCATTTTCTTAACACTAACAAGGTTAATAATTGCTGTCCATACTCTATGGCTCCTTCATAAATACCTATTCTCGCGTGTTTTAAACATCTTTTGCTTAAAAAAAAATCCACATCATCAGCAAGTTCCCTCATACTTTAGTGTCATTGCCTTAGTTCATAACATATATTAGTTCATCCAGACACAAACATTTTTTTTTGTGACATTTCATCTTCCAAATTAACAAGGTTTTATAAGGTGATAGAACTTGCTTGATATAGCTTGCTGAACACTTTTTCGGTAATCCACAAACATTGTTGGCAAAAAATGATCCTTCACAAAGTTCTCTACAAAAGCCAGCAGTCCATCATTCCTGTACAGAAATAATAAAGTTTCACATTTCAAAAAGAAAATATAATAAAAGCTAATAATAAGGAAATTATGAGAAGGTCATGTGAATGATGTGATGTACTCAAATACAAACTTCTTTCAGATAGAAAAGCCCATTCACATGAAGAGTATTATTGACTATATATCCATCCTTATGTATGTATGTGCTCATGCTGGGCATGGCTACATACTCATTAGATATCAAACTTTATCAGCTAACAATTATCATTAGATTATGCTAACAACTAACATCTTCAATTTTTAACCAAATTATTGATGAATCGGTAATCTACAGCCAACGTCATCAATAAGAATCATTTATCATTACATTCATCTTCCCGAAATCTATTAGTGAACTCAAAGAGTTAAAACATACCCAAGTTGGGAAAACTTTTGTGGCAACAGTGAAGCAATTTGATCAGTAAACTGCAAGAATATGAAATAAGAAAGATATCAGAATGTGAGAAAATGAAGTGACAAGGAAATCAGACTAAATGCAAAAGTCAATAAATAGATTTTGAGCAAAAATGTTCAGTGCAATTTTGTGTTAAAACCTGAAGAACAGGCTGGTATACAGCAGCTGCTAGATATATGCCTTGCTCTGGTAAAACAGTTGCAGTTCCATATCCCTCTTGTGATGTAGTCGAACTTTTCTTACTCCAAGCTTGTTTAAAAAAAAAAAGGATAATGTCACCCATAAAGAATTTATTGCTACAATGAAAAAAAAAAAACGTGATCATATTTATTAAATAAATAAAGATCAACCCCAGTCAAAATACCTAAAAGAAAGGCATAATATAACCAGGATAAGTCCATCCAAGTTTTGCTTTCATTTCAATAAACCAAAAGATTAAATACAAGTGAGAGCAAACCAAGGTGGATGATAAGATAACATCCAGAAAAAAAAAAGATGAAGAACAAGGTGGTAAATATGTGAAATGAATGAGATATATTTAAGTGATGGATAGTACAGCAATCATTGTAACTTTCATGTCAAAGCATAGCTTCCACTCAAGACAGGCATTTTGATGATGATCAGGTCTAAATAACCATGAAGAAGAAGATGTTCTTTTATTCATACGAGTAAAGACACTTATCATCCAAGAAAAGAATCTGCTTCTGTTAGAGCATATGAATGCCAAGTTAATTAGGTTAGGTAGAGTTTGGATAGTAAATGAATAGAAAATCACAAGTTTTGTCCAAGATCAAGAAAATATTCATGTTATGATGTCACTCGTGATTCATGGGTAAAAAAGCCAAGTATCAAAGGCAGAGAAACAATCAAGAGTCCTCATTAATGATTATTTCATGTTCCCACTTTCCCCTTGAACCATTTCCAAAGAAGCACGCACCATAATCAGGTCCAAGATATTAGCAAGAACAAATTCCTCCAACCATTCCCCAATATCCTTTCTCTGATACGACAGTAAACAAGAGATGTATGACATGCTAGACTTTTATCAAAAGAAGGTGATATTAAAAAACAATGTGAAAGATGAAGCTCTAGATAATATTCAAACATACAAATCAGAAATCAGCCATATGTGACTCATAATCAAGTTCTCATACTTGGTACATCAAAGTATATCAGAAACAGAAAACGGAGATAAAAATTTCAAAAGGAAATTTTCAGGCATACCCTGATTAGGAACGGTTGTGGTAGTATCTGTAAAGCGGAAGGCAAACGTTAGACCGTCTTCTGACCCATCCCTGTAACCAATGATTCTGTATGATATAATTGCCCAAGCAAACATAACAAACTGAAGAATAAATCACAGAAGACATGCATAATAAATAAATCATAGAAGACATGCATAAAGAATAAATCATAGAGGATGTGCAACAATTACAGCATGGATATGCTGGATGTTCTTTTTGGAATCAAATATGAGGGAAAGCAACAAAGTAAAGAATGTATGACCAGCATAAATAAACTTCACTTTGACATCCTCGCTCCTTCCTCCACCATCATTTAAGATGCCAATTATTTTAATATTTTGATGTGCATATTATAAGTAGACAATATTTTACAAATCCATGGTTAAAGCTGGACTATTAACACTTTATTCTCAAATAACTGACTCCTTGTATTCTCATTATTATTTCTCAATTTTAGGCATGTGGAGGTGATAGTGTAGACATTAGTGTAAAACAAAATACAGTTAATCTAACTGATTTTGATAAATATGCAGCAAGCTTTCTTCATCTACTAACCAGATTAACAGGATTTAATGTGAATAGTGTCCATGGATTTGAGAATGTAGATTGTTGCCAAACTATGAGAGTTGAACGATTCAAATTTAATGTTTATTTTTTAAATATGGCTGGTTTTCTAAAAACACTGCATTTTAGGGTGGCTGTCTATAGCTGACCCTAAATATTCCTACGCGGAATTGAAACATTTTCAGCACGTGTGGAGGTAATGTGACTTGCCTGTTCTCTTTAGAAGGAACCTTACTGGCAAGCCTAGCAGTTTGCACAACAGCATCAGCAGATGCAGCTTCAGGAGTAGCACGCAGGATCTCACATATCAGTTGTTGGCATTCACTCTTGTACAAAACCAAATACGGAAGTAATCAGTAGAAAAGTGTGAATCATCCATCAAATATGCAAAGCCACTGTTAAAAACAATGTGATCACAAGGGCCGCAAAAATGTAAGAAAGCCGTTATCATATAGCTGAAATCTCTGAAAAATCGTAAAGCAACATACTTGCAATACTGTGATTGAAAAGCCAATGCTGTATCCTCCAGTAATTTGAGATCCTTCAGGCTCTACATTCCAAGTTGAATCAGCCACTAGTGATTTCTGAGTATTAGAATCAAGTGGCTGGTTGACTTTTGATTCAAGGTACTCCCCAATAAGTACGTGATTCTCTAACAAACACCAAATATATTAGCATCATACTATACTGATATATGAATAGAAACGGTGAGAGTAGTATCTCACCAAATATCTTGGTAACTGTGTCCAGAATTGAATTCAGCAGCTCTCTTGCAGCAGACTGAACCGATCCCAATGGTGCCATAACAGGTGTCACAGGACTTACTGCTAACAAGGTTCCACTAAGAGAGACCCCATTTTGGTTCTTCTGTTTATGTACTTGATACTCAAGCTGACCTTTCATGTATTGCAGAGTCAAAGAAGAACGAGCATCCTGAGAGTCACAATTTTTTGAAGAGTTAACGAGTTCTGCCTGAGCTTTGATCTTCAGAGTGATGATTTCATGAATTGTAGGTCTCAATCTCTGGCTGTTGAAGACACAAAGCAAAAAAAGAATATTCAGATTTCATCTCTCCCCAAAAAAAAGAAATCCGATGCTCATCACAGAATAAACGAAAAGCAAGGTGAATTAATATCAACGTTTGTATGTGTTGCCGATGAGATGACTAATATCAATAATAAAAATATCATATTCATAGTAATGAAAGAAAAAAAATATTAGGAATAGCAAGGTCTAAACAAATTTTTAAATAAAATCAAATTTCCATAGGTGAAGGCCTAAACACTATTGGGAATAGCAAGCCCTAAGCACAGTGACTGACGAAAAACAGAACTGTCCAAACAAATGCAGAACAGATGATGAGGATGATGATGAGATTAGGTTTCAATCAAATATACTGTGCCCATTAATAGAAAGAAAACAAATTCTCCCTGATTTCCAGAAAGTACTTCAATAATCTCACAAAGAAGAGACATGTATAGAGGGGGGAAGGGGAAAAAATAGGTTTCATAATGATAGATACCATATCATAGCACCAGCAGAGGCAACTTTTCCAAGTTTCCATAAGCACTCAATCATAGTTTGCAAATACTTCACATGAAGAGCAACATCACTTTTTGTTATAGCTTCCTGCAAGGAAATAAACCACATGATTAACTACACTCAGAAAATGCATGATGAAGCCATCATTAAGATACAATAAATAAATCGGTCATTGGCCATACCAGAAATTCATCTGGATCAGCAGAGGAAAGCCATGGAGGAGTTTGGTGAGAATGTATACTGTTCTCATTTAGAGCACTATCACTTCCATTGCGAGATGGGTATCCATTAGCGAAAGCTTCATCATGATCACCCTCCTCACCATGTCCATCAGATGAACTATAATGCAGAAAGAGAGGCAGATCAGCTAAAAGATCAAACACAGCTTGAAAAAAACTACTCAAATTAGCTAAGCAAGTAACTTAGCCAATATTGTATCCACCTAAAAGAATAAGCACGAAAACTGGTTGCCAGATTAACCAACTAAAATTTCATAAAACAAAATAAAATTAAAATTTTCAGGCCAATCCAGACATGCGAATAAAATATATCTGCAACAGCATATAGTTAGCAATAGGAAATAAAATATTAGACGCTGAAAGCCAACAAGCCATACCTCTATTTCTGGGAAAAGAGAATTATCAGCAACACAAAGTGATCACAAGTGCTAGAAAGAAACATTGAACACAAATCTATCCTTTTCTTTTTCATTTTTTCCTCTTTTTTGATAAGGAAAGGTTTTGGGAGGCATTACGATATGCATGACCACAAGCCATTAGCATCCTTTCGGATACGAATCACTATTCCTTTTTTTTTGAATTTACATGGGTATCCGATTCCGAGGCTACTAGCACTTGACTAATCTCATGGGCCCTCAAGTTAGCAACAAGGTAAAGCTCCACCCGGAGCGGGATTTGAACCGAGGACCTTTGGGTACTACCCGCGGGTCCTTTCCGGATGAACCAACCCGGAATGGTTCAAATCACTATTATTTACTTATGCAGAGTAGTGTACTATGCGCTAAATTATTACTTTAAAGAATAATAAAGATTTTAAAAAAATAAAAGAGGTCTAGGAGAAGCCAAAAGAATAGGTAAAGCATTGGAGAAAAAGAGGCCATCTTAGGATCCTCTATTAACACCACAGACCTGTACTTCTAAATTATGATGTAAAGACTAATGATTATGCATCAATTTAGAGAAGATGCTCCAGTTAGATACCACAACGAGACTCCTAGCTCATGGGTCCATTCTAGCGGTATAATTCTTGTGACTTGGGCCATTTGGCTACAACAAGGTTAGGTGATTCTTTAATTTGGTTTTCAAGGTAATTAGGTGCCATCGCTTATGAGGACATTTGCTCTCCTCTTTGTTTTTTTCCATCTACTTTTTCATAATTCTCTTTCAGTCCTTTTTTTATAATTAGTTACCCTCTCTTCTTGTTGAAGTTGTTTGCTTTATCTATAAAGTAATTACTTTTGCCAATAGTACTAAAGGAAATCCACCATATATGTTGAAAACAAGCACCATATAATTTCACGAATTATCCACAAAAATAAGCACATGGATGCAGGGCATGAGAACAGGATAGGTAACTACAAATATGTTGAATAAGATACAGACAAAAAATACACAGACGATAAAGATATGGAGACATTTATGGGCAGAGGTTATCTAATAACATAAAGCTTTGGCAGAAGCAGAAGGTAACTAGGCGGTCCCACCTCCTTCCTTTCTACTTTTACCAAGAACAACAACCTATGCTACAATTGTACATAAACCTCTAATAGAAGTAATCCTCAATGTTTGGCAGTACTACTCACTTACAGCAAAGGGATAGGATGAGTAACTTCACTTGAAGTAAGAATTGATGGAGTAGAGCCAACAAAATGCAAACAGAAGATATTCAACTAACCTTCCAGCAATGGCGTTGGGCCTATGCAATCTATCTAATCTTGTTCGCCGAGATAGTGGTTGTAAATCATTCACTGAGACAGCGGATGTCGTTGGAACTTCATCATCCATCTCAATGATGCTTGAAGAAGTTGAGCTACACAAATACTAGCTAAGTCTGAATAAAGTATACATATATGAAGAAATTGGTCTCCATTCCTATACTTGAAGGTTAGGAACAATGAAATCATTCTAACAGCTGTTCATCTTGTATCTCCATAGCCAAAATGAAGACAATAAGATGATAATTATTTTAATCAAAGAAAAACGAAGATAAAAGCCTCTTTATGGCACATTCTTAGTGCAAAGTTGGGTTATTCAGCACCAGCACAAGGGCATGTTATGATGCTCCCTTTTGCATTTGATGATCATGTTCTTTTTTGACCCTTTTTTCTTCTAGTCAAATTGACACAAATTTGCTCAAGAGCATGACTTTGGAGTTTGGACCATTTTCAAATGGCAAGTAGATCCTGGAAGCCTAAAATAAGGCAAGTATTATCAATTCAGAAAAGCAACCTACCCCTAAAATCATCATGTTATCGAGTAAGGGTTCCATGAGCATAATTCCATATAAGTTTGACAGGCAACTCAGATCAAATCCTATAATCTGGAAAAAACGATTGAGTGCACTAAATTGGCACAAATTAAAGCAATTACCAATTACCAATTAAAGCAATTACTAAATTGGAAATACCTCCAAAGTGATTACCATGTAAACCTAACATGTCAGCAAAACCTAAATCATATCTACAATCAATGAAGCGCGAAATCCATTTGGGGTGAGATGGTACCTATATACTCCTTTGTTATAAAGATGGTCGTGCAAGTCATCCAGAACCTTATAGAAGAGAACTGATCGCAATTTGCTCAACTCGGACTTCACATCTTGGAGAGCACCAACCTAGGCAGTGTAGGACATATGCATGAGATACAGATGAATCGTCAAATTACATAATTTCATAGGAAAAACAGAACCTCATAATGGGGCACAGAGGACCCAAACTGAATTAAGAAACATGAAAAGTTAACAGGAGACTAGTACTTTAAAAAGAGTCATTCTTAAGCAATTAAAAAAGGGACTGAAATGCACTTTTTGTTCCATTCAGTGGAGGATAACTTGTTAACTGTGTACTCATTTCATCCTATCAATAGTCCTTTTTCTCCATAATTCTTCATATCTTCCCAAAAAGTCAATTATATTAAATCAAATGAACCAATGGCATGTCATAGGAGGATAAGACCTAATAGAAAAAAAATAAACAAATAAACAGTCGTCAGAGAAACAAAAAGCAGCTCCTTCCCTTGACAGGACATTAAAAATAAAAGCCCAGAGTCGCATGAAGGAATATAAAGACAGAAATATATGACATACATAAAACTGCGTAGATATTAAACAAAGAGGAGAAAAGGAAACCAACCGTCTGAAGACCCTCTCTCTCAAGCATCAATGCTGAATGAACATGAAGTTGAGTTGCAGCATAATATTGCTTTTCAGCTATAAGCTTCTCAATGCGAGCTGGAATCTGACCACATGAAAGAAACAAAATGATGGTATTATCAGTCAAATATACAACAGAAAAATAAAATAAATTACTGAGAGATCAAATTTCTAGATCAGCGAATATCTACAAAATTATTAGGACAGTTAAGGGTCCTGATTGTAAAATGAAATAAACCCCTGAAAGGAAAAAGTCCAATGTATAATCAATAACAATAGTTATTGTGCCTGCAAGTCTGGTAGCATAACTGATAATGTAAAAGCTGAATCCATGACGCATAGACCATGCAAGCACAAGACACATTGAAGCGTGAAGACTTAAAGTCAAGCAAACTATACTGCTCGTCAAACTCAAAGATGTCCACCCATCCACATGACAAGAAACGAAAAGTTTAAAGTGACCCTTTAACATACACAACAGAGAATATAGACTGCACAAATATCATAACAGAGGAGTGTTCATACAACATACCTTGGATATTCCTTCAATTTGGTCCAACAAGGAGATTATATGGCGCAACGTAACTGATCTGTACCATAACTGATGCAGCTGCTTGTTTCTAGCAGCAAGACATTTCTTTGCCTCAGTTAAGTCAGACTTTAAGACAGCAACATTTTGAGCAGATTCACTGAATAACCTTAGAATCTGAACGTGAAAACCCATAAAGAAAAGGATCAAATATAAGACCAAATATTTTAGGAATATGAAGTTCTAAACAAACTTGAAAATAATGTCTAAATCTATACATGTCAGTTATTCCATTTTATACGGAAGGTGAAAAAACAAAGCATGATAAATGTGTAAAAAATGAGTTCGCAGAATGGGAACATACATTATTTTCAAATTTAAGGTATCTTGGAAATCACAAATGCACTTGAATGGTTTTAAATAACCAGCACCTCATTGTCTGTACCTTTTGTACATTAATTTGGCACATCTATCATTTTTGTAACTTCCCCTCCTATTAAGTATTAATTCCATTTTCACCTGATTTCATATTATATTTTTTGTATTTGGTTTCATTCCATATTTTACCCCCATCCCTCCATCTCCTTTTTTATTTTAGATTTTTTGTTTGATCTAACTAACAGTGAGAACTTTGACCTTTAACTCTACTTCAAACATTATACAAACTTATAAATCTTATTCAATCATGTTTGGGTTCAAATTGGGGTTTCTTGTATTCCAGCTGAGTCTATGTTGTATCTGGGTAGATTCTGGAATCAATCAAAACCAGAATAAGCGGTTCTCCAAATAATTTATTGTTTAGCTTTCATTTAGTTTGGTTCAAATTAATTCAAATCACGCTCTTATCTGGTCCTGCTCAGTGTAAAATATTCATAATCCGTCAATCTTCAGTTTAACTGAATCGAATATCAGATTTCAGCTTACTTTCTTCGACCTGCCTTTTTCCCACCAGTCCACCACTAAATATAAGTTTACTTATAAGCACTTCAAAAAAACATAAGGGATATGATCACTTCTAAGGCCAGAATGCTCATCAAGCCTAGACATAATAACCACTAGAAGATATAGATAACTTATATTATATCATTGAAAACCAAAGGCCTATATCAGCAACAAATCATAACTCGTCAAATCAAGATGAAAAGAGTACCTGAGAATAATTTTGAATTGCTTTATTGAAGCCACCATGATAAGCTTGCACAACTTCATTTACAACATCCTCAATAACCTCACTTTGTTCCTTCAATGCTTGGAGTTCAGTTTCACGGTCTTTAGAAGTTAATATTTGAACCACTTGAGGTAAGGAATCAAAACGTGGTGCTGCCCAACTCTCATCTATACTTGATAGTTCCTCTCTCAGATGCTGTAAATAATCAGTACACGATGATTAAAAATAAGGTGAACCCTAGAATATGGAGGTACACTCAAGGAAAAGCTTATTAATAAGCCCTCATTTATGTTTCTGCATCCCTTCTTATCTTGGTTTTAAATGCCTTCCCTTCAACTGAATAAAACCTACTTCTTTTCATGAGGAAGAACAAAGAAAAGATGCAACCATATGTTCCCAAGGAATACCTTCAGCATGCAAAGGAATACCTTTGTTCAAAGAAAATGACATTCATATGGAAGACATCATCTAATGATACGTGCAAATTAAAAGCAAAATGCGGAAGTTCAGCCAATCAGAGGGTGTGGTATGTAAAGGAAGAATAATAACTTGACGAAAATCCTTTACGGACAAACAATTCCAAACCATCAACCTGGGATCTTACACAACCACCATAAGAAATGAGTAGTAGGAACTCATCTAGAAGCTATCATTCAGCCTGACCATGTCCAATTTTAGCTAAATAAGGGGCTGAAGTTGAAGAGGTCCAGGTGACCAATATGTCAGAGAACCACCAAAGTTCATTTCTATCTGCCACCTTAACACCCAAAAGAAGAGGTAAAAATGTACTTTGATCCCCGGCAAAGTTCTTAAAACTCTCTGCTTTGTTTGAAATGCCTTACATAGACTCCAGACAGTAGGAGACACCCAAGCTTCTTCCCCCAACAGCCAATAGCCAATTGAACAATTACTCTGCTACTTGACAAAATAATTATAGCTACTCGCATTTCCCTAACACGCCATAAGCAACATCCTGTGAAATTGCAAGTGCCTGCCATATCTTATCTTCAACATCCCTCGAATCAAATTTCCATAACCACCTCGACTTTCATTCCAGATTTTTTTTCCTTCCATCTTTATACTCCTAAAATTCCATGACGTGAAATATTCGTATAAACATAATAAACCAAGAATGTGGATCAGTAGATAAGCAAAGACGATGAATTCATAACTTAATCTAAACTATACAAGGAAATTAGTGCAGTAAAAGCAAATAAAAAAGTGAACACAGGAGAAAAAGCCGCAATAATAATTCCGAGTATAATTCCAAGTTACGACACTCACGGATTTATCAGGAGGAACTGGTAGACCATCGAAAATCCCCATAATAACCACTAAAGAAACGAAGCACCACCGGGGATATCAAGAACTTCTCCAAACAATCTGAGGCTGCAAAACCGGAGAGCCGAGGCTGCAAAACAACACAAAAGTTGCACAAAAATCAAGCAACCGAAGAAGTAGAAACCAGCTAGAATGTAGGAGAAAAGTCAATTTTGGCAACGAAATTGAGAAATTAGCCAGTAGCGCTTTCCACGGCAATGGAGCATACAAGTCAGCCATGCTTCCAGATTCAAATTCCGGAAGCCAGCAATCTCCAATTCGACCACTCCCGCAGTATAGAAATTCGATCCATGAAAAACGCAGTGCACAGATTACAGAAACCAGTTCTCCACAAGCTAAGTCAACACGAGATCAGTCGCCCAAGGAAGATGAAAGCGAGGAGGAGACATTACCTGTAAAAAGACGAGACAAAGAGAGAGAAAATAACAGTGGAGTAAATCGAGCAGAGAAGATCGGGATTCAGGAAGAAGAAACGAGGAATTGCAGTGAAGCGAATTGCAGGGAGGTTCTTTGAAAGGGGGGAGACCGACGACGACGAACTAGGTGCTGCTGGGTCGGTCCGGGGAGTTGTGGAGATCCAATTTGGAAATTTTCTTTTCTTTTTATTTTTCTTTAGAGAAATCGAAAAATATTTTATGCCTGAAATACCCTTGCTGATTTGCGAAATCTACTAAAATGCCCAACGCCAAAGATGCCGTGGCCCAGGACAGAGCTGGAAGAGGACCGTTTGACAGATCTGGCAGGCTGGACTTACGAAAGATGTGGCTTCTAGTAAAGATGGAACATTTTGGTGAGAATTTTCATTAGTTCACGTCACATACACAAAGACTACCGGACTCGGTTGATGGAGATTGGAGACTATGTTTTGATAAATAACCTTTAATTAGTAGCATCTCTTATTGAAATTATCCAATGTAAAATAAAGTGGTTCATCGATCACTGTTTTGGACTAAGAAAAAATTGTTTTGTACTCCGTATTGAAATCAAGTATAATACAACGTCAGTCATTAGTAAGGGCAATATGTTTTGCTTTGTCAATTTTACAATAAGTTTAACTGAATAGTGAAATCTAAATGTTACTGTCTACTTTATACTTCTTATGTTTTTCTCATTATTTCATGTCATGTAAACGAGAGTAATTACTATGTATGTTTGAAAATACTCATCAGTAAATTTTGTTCATTAGTTAGGGTCCGTATGGGGCAAAATTAAAAAAGTGACTAAAATTTAAAAACGGTTGAAATTGAAAATTTGTGTACAATAAATGTTGAAAGATTATGGAATAATATAAACACTGTATGGGATGAAAAAAGAGTTTATTTGTAAAAAAATGGATTTTATTTGGTTGTTATTATGGTAATTTCAAACCAAATAAACACCAAAAAAGCTTGTTGCGTTAGCTTTTTTTTAACTCCATTTTTTAACTACAAACTTACTTAAATGGGTAACCCATACACATATTAAATATAAACCTCCTAATTTTACTACTTTTTTACCTAGTCATCATCTTGAATTAAATATTAAATTTTATTCTCTTCAAATCCTTTTAAAAAAATTGTAATAAAAAAATAACCATTTAAGGGTGATGAAGTTAGTCGTTATATATAAACAACTTCAAAAATACACTTGATTGTTTTGAAAAAATTTCAAAACAATGATTTGGGAATTTGATCGAAATTCAAATATAAATATGTTTTAAAAGAATCCATAAAATACTCAAATAATATTTTTTTCACAAAATAAATTAATTAATAAAATGTCAATGAGATGAAATATAAATTTTTATTTAAAACTTCAAAATGGTGTATTGGGTCCACAAGTAAAAATGAATCATTGTTGTAATATTTTGATATGGTCTCCGTTCGACCTTGATCCCTTGAGTCGAGGGATCAAGGTCGAACAGAGACCACATCCTCCCACTACTGCTGTTATTTGGTCTCCCATGGATTCATACTATCGATCAGTTTAGAAAATTTACCTTTTTTTCGTTTTAATTACCTTAGAGTCTAATTCAAGTATTCAACAATCAAGAGCTGGCAATACACGATCGGGTAAATTACGCCACTAGTCCCTAACGTTTCATACTATTTTCTTGTTAGTCCCTAACCTTTAATTCACTCCATTCAAGTCCCTAACCTTTTATAACTATTTCATACTAGTCCTTAAGCTTATATTCATTTCATTCAAGTCCCTAACCCATTGAATTTGTTACACTATTAGTTAAGTTGTTTTTAAAATTGAAAAATAAAATAAAAGATTTTATTTTAAAAATAATTTAGACTAAATTGTACTCCCTCTGTTCACTAAAAAGTGACGTTTTGAGGAAATTTTTTTGTTCACAAATAATTGACGTTTTAAGCTATTTCTTAATTGTTTTCCATATTTACCCTTATTAAAATTAAAATGGATGCTTCTTGGGGAATGAGAAGGGAGGAGTAGTAATCATCACCACACCAGTCATCACTCATCACACATGACATCACACATACGGACTCCATTTTGTGGCCCTTCATCTTCCTCATCCTTCTATAACTACAAACCAGGATATATACCCCAAACATTAAATTCTTCTTTCCAACACTGCTAAAAACTCCATTTTGTGCTTCAGCCTGGTAATTTCAGCAATGACGGTATTTTATGAACACTTTTATCTTTCATTTTTACGTATCTCATGATTTCCTTTTTTTTCAGGTGCTATATAAAAGACTACTTGTTTCAAGATTATGGGCAAGGAACGGGACTTAGATCTGAATAAGTATCCAATGGAGTACGAATACCTCGATCGAAGTGAAGAGATCAACAAAATGATGGTGATCATGCTGAATATTTTGTTTCCATCCTTCCATTGGACCTTGAAGAAGTTGAACTAGATATGATAGCAGTGTCTTTCAAGCTTCAAGGCCATTTTGCTAGCGGTTTTGTTTTGTTTCAAAGTCCATTTGAATGTAATCTACCGTATATAAAGTCAAATGGGGGGTTTTGTTGGGTTTTTTTAATGGAGGTTTTGCTTAGTAACCTTAGTTTCAAAAATTGCCATTGAGACTTGATGAATTTTCAAATATTGTACTGCATTAAGTCTCATTTTGTACGAAGTATATTGCTCCTTAATGGTATGTGATGTTTTATTTCATTTTACTACTTCTACTTTGTAACATGTACTCCGTAGTTACCTCGAGCTCGATCGAACATACTCCATACGTCGTATAGTTACCTCGAGCTCGATCGAATATACCTCGTACATTGTATAGTTACTTCGAGCTCGATCGAACATACTCCGTACATCGTATAGTTACCTCGAGCTCGATCGAACATACTCTGTACACCGTATAGTTACCTCGAGCTCAATCGAACATACTCCGTACATCGTAGTGTTACCTCGAGCTCGATTGAACATACTCCATACGCCGTATAGTTACCTCGAGCTCGATCGAACTACTTTTACTTTGTAACATGTTCAAACTAGATCAAACATATATAAATGGAAAATTCATTGACTATCACCTCAATCGTTAAGATAGGCATTCAAAATAAGATCAATTTCACATTGAGATGAGAGTATTACATAGCTGAATCTTCACCCAATTAGCCATTCAAAATATGGAGGTTACAAAAACACCGAAAGGCGGTCATGATATTTATGACCTACTACTGCTAATATACTTCATGTCTTCAAGCTAAGATGTTCATAATATTTTCTACCAAGTCATAGTCCACAGGGATTTGCTTTGGGAGATTGTCATCTCTTTCTAACCCAGCCTTATTCACATGAGGAATTTTATAGTCATTGGACCCTCCAACTTTCATTGTCTCTCTCATACAAAGTTGTAAACTCAAGAAGACATGGTTGATCTTTTGTGTCGGGTACTCATCGAAGGCCCTCTGAACAGCACCAATTAGGTCGTCCACTGTCCGTGTGCACTCTTTGTCTTGCAATGATTGAATCGCATTAAAAAATCCAAGATCCAAAACGTTCAAGTCCGGAGAGTTTGTGGGCTGACAATACAATCTTACATCAAACCCATTCTGGGAAGCGGCCTTTTGAAAGCTTTCATCGGTTGGTTGTACATGTGTTCTTGCGTTGTCTTGTTGAATGAAAATTGTGTTTCCAACATCCTCTCTTGGCCACTTAGCTTGAATTGTTGGGATGACTTTTTCTAGCAACAAAGATCGTACAGTTTCCTTCTTGACGGATGTAATTGGTTTTGTTTCGAGGGTCCCAGCTTCCCTATTTCGACTTCGTCGCAAGGCCGGTTGCATACTCACGAATGGGAACACCCCTATTTTTCCGGAAAATATTTCACTGCCTTCATCATCAAATCTCGGACGTGCAATAGCCGCTAGAAACATCACTTTCCCGATGAAATTTTTACTTTGGCACGAACGCAAAGGATCCGGTTCATCCGGGAGCATGTAGTAAGACTTCGATTTCTTCGTCATATAGAACCATTTCTCATCAATATGAACAATGTTGTACATACCAACAAATTTAGGCTCGGATGGGATACTTCGGTCCAACATAGAAATGCAAAATCGAAGTCGCGCTATCTTGTGCTCCTCCTTCAAGTGTGGCTTGATCGCATTTGAATGGCGACGAAGTAGACCTTCCTTAAGGCGTGAGTGTAGAGTTACATGGTTCATATCCATAGCTTTAGCAAGTGACCTCAATGTGGATCTTCGATTCAAAGGTACGTCTTTGATATGAGTAAGGTCAATTTGAACTCGCTTTCGACCACACTTTCCTTTTCGGTTCACGGAGACATCAACTAGTTCACCATTTGGGGTATCTTTTCCTAGTTTCCAAACACGCTGAACGGTCCGCAATGGCACCGAAAACAAAGTAGCCACCTCATTTGTTGTGTTGCGTCGTAATTTTCCGTTGACACTTCTCTCTAGCAAAGCCCCGTAAACAAGCTGTCTTTGTTCAGTTGATAAAAACTTCTTGTATATCGAATGATCTTCACCCCTGGTGATGTTATCATTTTCTACAAAACAAATAAAGGCAAATTACATGGCTACTGTTATTCTCTAGTTTTCTTTCATTTTAAAACAAAATTAAAGTTCAGTGATCACTTACGTGGATTAGGGCTGGACTGATGTTCTTCTTCAACATCCTCAAACTGATCTGAACCAGGTCCTTCATTGGCAACATGTGCTATGCTTTCAACCCGAATAGAAGCCATGAAATTAAACACCACGTGTTTTTGTAAGTGTAAACTACTGGTATTGGTAGTAAAGAAAATGAATGGGTGTGTACAGAAGGTTTTAAGAGGGAAAATTTGATTTTTAAAGGGATGTTAATTAGCCTTATTTTAGTTTAGAAAAAAATCTTCCCTCCAAGCTTAATTAAATTTGATTAGCGCCAAATTCAATTTTACTTCGTATACCCCATTGTTCTCAGTTTTAAAATTTGTAACCCATAATTAAATTTGTATTCACCGCCAAATTCCACCCCATAGAGAGACCCCACTATTTGTTACTGTAGCTTGTTGCAGAGATTGCAGAGTTGCAGGAGTGACTTTTCCCCTCCCTTTCATTAATGTATTTTTTAATTAGTCTAATTGAAGGGTGAAGGTGTAGTTATAAGGGTATTCTTGTCTATAATCTAAATTTCTTAAAAGTTGTGTTATTTTCTAAAACGTCACTTTTTGTTAAACGGAGGGAGTAATTTTTAGGTGAGTTTTTAAGATTGGTTGAGAAAAATATTAAAATTTTAATTAAATAATATTTCATAAAAATGTAGATAAATTAATGTTAGAAATTTTTAGTATTTGAAATCTACTGCATTTTCACTTTTTAAAATTAAAAACCTCATATTTGTGCATTTTTTATTGGGAAATTTTTAGGCGAATGTCTAAGATTTGTAGATTTTAAATACTGAACATTTCTAATGTTAATTTATCTAAATTATTGTATTAAATAAATTGAAACTTAATATTTTGTAAAAAATTGTATGTGCTTTTTGGACATCAGGTGTATTTTTACTAAAAATTATAAATGATAGGTATTAAAAATAAATTAACAATGGGATTATTTAATTAAAAATTTCTATTTTTCTTAACCAATCTTAAGATTCACATAAAAATTCCAATTTAGTCTAAATTATTTTTAAAATAAATATCTTATTTTATTTTTCAATTTTAAAAATAATATAGACCAATAGTGTAACAAATTTAATAGGTTAGGGACTTGAATGGAATGAATAGAAGGTTAAGGATCAATATGAAATAGGTATAAACGGTTAGGGACTTGAATGGAATGAACAAAAGATTAGGGATCAACAAGGAAAAAGTATGAAACGTTTGGGACTAGTGGCATAATTTACCCTACCCGATCTGACCCAAGAAACCCAATTGAAACTAATCTTACCCGAACCCGACCGACACCAAAATAATTGAAAAAAATGTTTGGATCTGAGACCGACCAACCCGATATGAGTTAAGTCCGAACCCGAAAGCAATTCGAACCCAATAATAACCCGAACCCGATTATATTCGAATGGACCGACCCGAAATCACCCCGAAACCCGAAATTGCCCGACTCGAGCATATCCAAAACCCAAAATTACCCGAATTCGATTATACCCGACACTCGAAATAAATCAAAACCGATTATATCATAAACCAACAAAAATCTTAGCATTTCCCCTAAAATACCCAAAACACCTAAAGTATTTGATTACTTAATAATGGATGTTAATGTAGTATAATTAAATATAATTTTGTCCTCCCTCCATTAAAAAAAGTCATTCAAATTTTTAACATTTTTTTAGATGCTAAAACTATATAAATATCAATTTTTTTTATTTTTTTTTATAATTTCGTAGTTATGAGTAATAAGTATGAAATTAATATTTTATATATTTTTTAAAAAATATTCTAAAAAGTGAGAAGACTTACATTTTTTTAACGAATTTAGTATTAATTAAGAATTGATAAACATTACTATTAACTTAATCTATATAAAAAGATAAATATCTCATGGGTAAAAAAAATATGACTAAAAAACCGAATTGAAAATTAAAACCCAAATTTTAAAGCAAATTAGATTCAATGAAATTGAAGTTTAATTAGATTAAAATTTGATTTGATTTATCCAATATGATTCTTACGGGTTCGATTTGACTGGAACCCAATCTGACCGAATTTTTTGTGATCGAGACCCAACTCACCCGAACTCGTTTAAATCGAAACTCAAATCGTCCAAACTCACCCGAACCTCACTCGACTCACTCAATTACCACCTCTTGACCCAAAGGTTTAACCAACCCAATTGAAAATGTGTATCACTCAAGTTTTACGGGTTAAAATGGATCGATCCGGTTTTTTACCGGGTAATCACAGCATCGCCGTTCACCACCCGCGGACCCCACCCACCAACCCACGCTGGCGCTGCTTCCTGTGTCGCTCGACACCAACGCATACACACCACCGCCTAACACAGAAAGGGAAGTACGGAGTACAAAACAGAGTGACACATAAAAAAAAACACACTTGCACCGGGACCTAACCCTACTACTGCTGCACCGAGAGAGAGAGAGAGAGAGTCGAGAGGTTTCTCTTAGCATTCCCCACTAGCTTCCAATGGCTTCCTCTCTGTGGGCTTCAAGGGCCGCTTCCTATCTCAGACTCTCCGTCTTCCACCGAGGCTTTGCTACTGGTGATGCCAATCTCTCCCCTTCCTCCTCCTTTTCCTTTTCCATCTCTTGCGTTTTTGCTTGCGGATCATGCGATTCATGCCGATCTTTTGATCCCTTCTTTAATTTGAATTGTCGATCTCGTTTCGCCGCTGAATAACTACTGGATTGATCTACCTTGCTTTATTAAGAGGAGTTGGTTGGGGCTTTGTAAACGTTGCTTCCAGTATGTGTTGTGCTTGATCGGAGCTAAAACTTTCCGCCGAAAAGCATTCTCCGCTTAACTTTGAAATCATTGTTGAATAATGCATGTTGACTAATGAGCAATGAAGTTACTGATTTTTCTGTTGTTCAAATTCCATTAGAGATTAGATGTTTGAAATTTCCCCTTGTTGACTTATGCTTGGTTAGATCTCCATAGGAGAAGCTACATGTTGGATTGTCGGTTGTTTACATCGATACCTCTTTACTCACCAATCACCATTGTCCCCGTAAAGGTTTATTTCAGTAATTGATCTGGCTTCAAAATTCAATGTGATGAGGATTGACTTTTTTGTTGATGTCTGATGTGCAAGTGCTAAACAAGTCTGTGCTCATTGGTTTCCATTGCAGTTATTAGAGATTTGAAATATGCTGACTCGCATGAATGGGTGAAAGTCGAGGGGAATTCGGCGACAATAGGCATAACGGATCATGCTCAAGACCATTTGGGGGATGTGGTCTATGTTGAATTGCCCGAAGTAGGGACTTCTGTCACACAAGGTGGGAGCTTCGGTGCAGTTGAAAGTGTGAAAGCTACCAGTGATGTGAATTCTCCCATTTCCGGGACAGTGGTTGAAGTAAACGAAGAGCTCACCAACTCTCCAGGATTGGTAAGTTAGCTGCTCTATGGTTCATTAAGATTACCATGTGTTCTTGTAACTGTCCTACACTCCTATTGCCGTGTTTCAGTGTTTCACTGCAGATAATTTGGAACCCCATCTGTTGAATTTAAGCTCTATTACTTCTGTCATCACCTTGCCATTGGTTCATTTGCCAACCTATCAAACTCCAATGCAGAGTTCTCTTCCTAGATTGGCTTTTAAAAGGAAAATAAAATGAAATACATGGCAAAAGGGCAAAGCTAGGAAACAAGGACTTCTATTATGAAGATTCATTCTCAAAGAAAAAAACATCTACTTTATGTTAATAATGTTATTCCTTCTGGTTTGGATTCCCCTGATTCAGTTTCGTTTTTGCAAATGATTTTCATGCTTCATACCTTTTTCATCTTCACTTCTATATAAATGATTGAGAATAGTGACAGTTTGGGGAGCTGATGTCTTCCCAGGAAGACGCAAGAAACACAGTTCTTCTATATGGATGATGTGTCTTAACTAATTTCTTGTTGTAGGTTAATGGGAGCCCATACGAGAACGGGTGGATAATAAAGGTGGACATAAATGATTCTGGCGAGCTCAACAATCTAATGGACGCGGACAAGTACACTAAATTCTGCGAAGAGGAAGATTCACATTAAATCCGATTGGCATACTTGCAGCTGTTTAGTAACCCTGTCTCCGAGAACCCAAGTCAAGGAAGATGATGTACCATGCGAACTGAAATGCAATTGAGTTTCTGTTTCATCTGGCCTTAGAAATGCAACCTTCGATGTCCTATTTTCTCCTTTTTCTCATGTTAATGTATGCTTGCTGCCGCAGGGTCTGTTTCTCATCTGGTAGGGATTTCATTGTGAGAAGTTGTTGAATAATCGTTTTTGTTGCTGATAAGTAATGATTGGTTTGGTTTAGCGGATCCAATGTGTGTTTGGGTTGAAGATTATAACTTTCTAGGTTGCACGGAGTAAAGGAAAAGTTGGGACTCAGTGGAAAAAGAAGAGTTTGTTGGAATTGAGTCGGTTTTCTCATCATTCTATCCTTGTTCCCTTAAGCTAGATCAGTTATCAATTTCAGTCACATCTCTGTACTCCACTTACGGACCCTACCTCGACTTTTTCATCAATTAATATCTGTGTTATTATCCGACATATTACATCTATTTATTTAATTTCATCGTTTAAAATTATTTTATAGTAGAAGAATATTATTATTTTAATATAATTTAAATAATAAATTTTATTGAAAATTAATAAAAATAAGATTGTAAAAAAACACAAATGCATATCAAATTGCAATAATTCAAATACATGATCTAAAATGATAAACATCAAAAGAAGACACGAAACTTCAAAGAAAAGAATCACGTCAACACACGGAATCAAGTATCATAGAAGCTTTGGGGAAAGTTTTGTGCATTTTGATTCGGATCCATTTCAAGTGTCAGAGCGGGATTTGAGCTTAAAAAGAGAGGAAACTCGATAGGTTGGGATAAATTATAAAGTTGGGAGGTGCATCTATTTATAGAAAAATTTGTCATTAAAATTAATCGAACTTAGATTATAATTAATAAAATATATTACTGTAATCGATTTTTTTTTAACAAATGCAAAATTGGTGTTTATGGGTAGATAAATTTAATGTCTATTCAAATATATTTTTTATAATTTTTTTTGATTAATTTTAACTTAAGAAAATTGATTTAAAAAAAAATAAAGCCACCGATTCAATACATCACGTGAGGGCTTTCCAAAATGCAAATTATTGATCGTGTTGGAAAGTTCACCACCCTTCCACGTGTCAATTTAGTAGTGGGTATACAGGGTGATTAGTGCTTTGAAGGGTGTGAAGTACTCAACTTTCCCATGTCTCTCTACAAGCTCATTTTGAAGATGTACGTAGCTATTTCCTTTTTTTATTCATTTGTTGTCATAGTACACACTTTATGTACAACCATGTGTATGGTCTTAGACTATAATACAAGTACACAACACACTAAAATAACCAGTTAAACCGATAAATTATTGTCTTTACAACTTTTTTCATCGTTGTTGAATGGAATCGAAACAAGCATCACACTTGTTTTCTCAAGGCCAATGGACACTTGCCAACGATACCTTTTTTTCCTTTGCAGATGATATAATGGTATTTGTAAAAGCAAATGCAGAATCTTATAACCAGATTAAAAGAATTATTAACGACTGTCAAATATCGGGACAAAAGATGAACTTTAATAAATCAGCCTTTCAAGTTATGCTAGGAGTATCAGCCCAACAAAAATAGGCAATCCAAAGTATTCTTCATATCACGAATCTGACAACACTTGACAAATATCTTAGACGCCCAATTATTGACAAATATCTTGGATGCCCAATTATAAATGGCAAGGTGAACAGAGACACTTTCGAAGAAACGTTTGTCAAAAGTAAAGCACAAAACCAAATTTTATAATGCAGAGTTTCATGCTCCCGTCAGAAATCCATAAGGAGTTGGACCAAATTAACAAAGAATTCTTCTGGAATAAGGACCACACATATAAACCACTTATAGGATGAGACAAAATATGTAAACCCAAGCGTTGTGGAGGAATGAGACTAAATAAATCAAAAGACATCAATAAAGCATTACAAATGAAACTCATCTGGAAAATTCTTGATGAGCTAGAAAACTGTTGGGTTAAAATTATAAAAGAAAAATACCTCAAATCATAATTCCTATGGAACTATAAGAAAAAAAAGAGAATCTTCCTAGCAATGGAGAAAACTTATGGAACTAAAAGATAAATTATGTGCAGAACTAATCTGACAAGTTTGGAATGGGAAAACCATTAGATTTTGGATAGATGAATGGATGATAGGTATCAAACTAAAGGACTATAAAATAACATTGACCCAAATGAAAAAGTTGACAAGTTTATTGGACCAGATAAACATTGGAAGTTAAAAGAACTGCGTGCCCTCCTGTTAGATACTCCCTTTGTCCGGAAATAAATGATGTTTGATTTTTTTGCACGTAGTTTTATGAGCTAAAAACTATATAAAATATTATATATTTTAATTAATTTTTTCCATAGTTCAATAGTTATTACTAATAACTATTAAACTATGAAAAAAAATTAATTAAAATAAATAATTTTTTAATTAATTTTTTTGACAAAATAAAAAAAACACGAAAATCCCTCTAAATGAAATAGAAGATCGATTGCATTGAAAACCTAGTAGAAACGGGTGGTTCACCACAACATCGGCATTGGAAAGCATTACAAAAACTCGAACAACAATAGACCAACAAACAAAGTGGATTTGGAAAATTGATTGTGTTCATAAGGTTTAAAATTTTCTTTGAAAGCTTGCCATGGATGGAACCCCCACCTAGAAAAGACTTGCCGTGAAAGGGGTTGCAGTTCCCCTCTCTTACAGTCTATGCAACCTCAATGACAAAGACCCTGAACACATTTTCATAAATTGTCAATGCTCAAGGAAACTCATTTGGAAAACAGACCAACAGATGGGAAGGACAACACAAAACACACAAACGAGGGACAAAAATAGAAAAGAAATCACAACAGAGATCTTTATGAAGCTATCTACAACACAAAAAACAAATTTTTGCCATTATCTAGTGGAGCTTATGGACAATTAGGAATAAGATTGTTTTCGATGATCAAGGGTTTGCAAATAGACAAAAGCAGGAACAATACATGAAACATCAATTGATACAATGGGAAGAATCCAAAAGACGATTTTGGGAAGATACGGATCAAACGAAAAATGTTACACAACCTACTCAAAGAAGAAGAAAAAATTTAAGATGGCAAAATCCCGTGGCCGGAGGTTTCAAGTTAAATTTTGATACTTCTGTGCTTTTTTCAGGCGAGGCTTTGACGGGTGTAGTTATTCGAGACCACCATGGCTCTGTCGTTTTCTGCAGTGGCTCACTATGTGGTGTGATGTCGACGGCGAAGGCCGAAGCTCTTGCCCTCCATTCTAGGCTTGTTGATGCGCACCAACTGGGTATTTATAGGCAGAGAGGTCGAAGGCGATTGTCTTGCGGTCATCAATGCTATTAATGACGTCTGAAGTTATCCTTGGGAGATCGAAATGATTATTGCTGACTCTGGACGACTTCTTCATAATTTCCAATGCTCCTCGTGTTTGCATGTTTTCAGAGAGCTCAATCAGGATGCATACAAGGTGGCTCATCTTCGGCACCAACTAGATCATAACTCGCCCTTGCATCATTCTGAGCTCCAGGCTCTCGTCCAAAAGGACGCTCTTGGGTGGTGAATCAGCCTAGTTTGACACCGCTCAAATTCTTTCCTTGTATAAAAAAAATTGAGAGGCCTTTATATATTTTCATTATTCAAATCCACCCATGTTAATGCACGGCGAGATCTAGTTGCAACTTAGAAGATATTTTTTTAAACGGTCTTTCTATCCTATGGTAAGGGTATAAGATAAGATCATAAATTGAGAAAGATACCCTACAAAAAATAAACGACTCTAGGAATCTAATTTAAAATTTGACTAATGTATTTTAATTAAGAATATATTTTTTCTAAAATGGAAATCTTATCCTATGTCACAAGGGTATATAATAGAATAATCGTCTTTTACTATGAGAACCAATTTATCAACAATTTTTTATATGCGGAAGCCTCTTTAATTTCTCTTTTCTGGAAAACATGTGCACATACAACAAGTAGGGTTATTTTGAAACATTAAAAAGGTTATGTGGTTTTCCCATCAAAGTTTTTTTTTGGTGGGCATATCCCATCAAAGTTTTGATTGTTATGTGATTTATTTTCATGTACTCAAAATGTGTTCATGTACTTCAATTTTGAACGAAAGGGGAAATACAACAAGCACCAGTGGTCTAGTGGTAGAATAGTACCCTGCCACGGTACAGACCCGGGTTCGATTCCCGGCTGGTGCATCTTGAGCTGTGATGATTCCATTGCGTTTCATGTGGCTCCTTGGGTTTGCCACGCCTCTCTGAATTGATCCTTCAGACGATGTACGCATCTGAGCTCAAATACTGGTTTTTTTTTTCCCTCAATCTGTCAGTTGCTTACTGTCAATATGGGTAGTTTCCTGCAATTTTTGTTTTTACGGGCGGTTTACTGTACATTTGACTCATTTACGGGGGTTTCCTGTAATTACCTCCCAAAAAAGATAGAAAGACACCTAACCTGTCAGGGACTCTTGAGGCTCTCTGACCCTCCGGTTCACTCAGTGCTTCAAGCTGCCCGTCCATGGCGGCCGCAATCAACTCCCTTTCTCTCCTCCGGTACGCCCTCTTTCATCCCTCTATCTCCATTCATTCTCTCCTTTACTCGCCTCTTGAACCCCTCGCTTTTCCGTCGTTTCAGGAATCCAGTGAGGGCAATGGCATTGAGAGCGACTTTGACTAGTTCAATTGGATCAGTCCGTATCTCTTTCTCTCCTTCTCCATCAGTATCGAAACCGACAGTGTCAACACCACCACCACCGCTGTGCTCCTTTTTCCCTCGCCAAGCTGTTAGGTATTATTCTCTTTTTGTTTCATTTCGTGTTCATATTCCGTGTTTGTTAAATTAGGGTTGAAGGTCGTAATCCATGGCTTCAAGCAAACGATTCGGAACAGATTTCCTTTGTTTCTTGCTCCTTTCCCTTCTTTGATTCTAGAGTCATATTCAATTCATCGATTCATATGCTGCACTGGAACTGCTTGAGCCCTCGTTGTTTTGATGGTACATTGGTAGAGCTCATAGTACCTATGCTCTTCCTTTGTGCAGGACTATATGCCATGCTAGCTCTCCACATGATGAAGAAGCTGCTGCTAAGGCAGCTGCAGTAAATGCTGATACTGGGGCGCCTACCATGTAATTTTTTCCTTTTTAAGAGTTGCTTGGATGTGTAATACAGAATCCATTTACTTGTTCTGTGGTTCTCCCTGAGGTGAAATGTGGCTAAGATCATTCATGTGTTTTGGTTAGTTTTGACAAAATTATATCCAAGGAGATTCCTGCAACAATTGTGTATGAGGATGAGAAGGTTCTTGCATTTCGTGATATAAACCCACAGGCTCCCGTTCATGTTCTAGTCATACCGAAGCTCCGCGATGGTTTGACAGAGCTTGGAAAGGTTTAATCTTTGCCTTGCTCTCTTTTTTTCCTTTTACCTTTCTGACTATCTCTAGAAATATGTTTCAGTGTGCCAGATTATCTTTTGTGGATATGGTAGAATCTGTCTTAGGTTGAGGATAGAAAAATGTTTCTATTTCTCAAGATGTTTAAGGTCGCAAGCTTTGTTCGAATAGTTTTTGAGAACTAAGAATTTACTTGTTTTATACTGTAGTAATCAACAAAGATTTTGTCACCACTCCATGCTTCAAGGTTTGGAGTACAAGTTATCTGAAATTCTGAATCACTATCACTATCGTATTGAGGTTTTACTGTACTTTCCCATTTGTTTTAATCAACTTTGTTTCTGTTGTTAAGGTCGAGATATAGGATCGTTGTCACTGTCACAGTGTCACGTCAGTGGAAAATGCAAAGATTCCCAAAGATAGTGGAAAAATGTGTTTTCTTCCCCCTTTGTCCTTGTAGAGCTCACTGCATTCCTTCATGCCCCATAGTTTGCATTTGCAACATCCCACAGCTACGTTTCAGCTTTATAGTCAATTATGATCATATTCTAGGTAAGATTGTTGTTAAGTTCAAGTCAAAATGCCGACTACGTGTTATGTTAAAATTGTGCAAGAACAATTGTTAACATAATTACTTCTCTTCCAAAATCTACCATAGCTATATTCTAGGTAAAGATTTCCCGTCCTAAGAGAAGTTACAGTATTCCTTGATGTAGTCGCATTGAAGAAAATTGCAAAAGAATGATCTTTTTGCTTGTACGTCTACTTTCTATATAGCAGAATTGCATATGTCTTAGCATAATCTACAGCATTTTTGTACACGTCTCTTATGTGATCATTCATTACTTTCCGTTTTATTCCATTTCTTGTTCGAATAAATGGCTGCTCCTTGTAATGGACCAGGCTGAAGAAAGACATAGTGAGATTTTGGGCCATCTTCTCTATGCTGCTAAGCTTGTTGCAGAGAAAGAAGGTATTAAAGAAGGTTTCCGCGTTGTCATCAATAGTGGCCCTGAAGGCTGTAAGATCTCTTCCTTCACCTACGACATCCATACCAAGTTACATGATCTTCGCTACTATTTTACATTTGTATCATGAGTCATGACTCAGTATAGTTAGGTAGTTATTAGACACCTGGATCTGAAAATTCTCATATGATTTGAATCATTTTGAAAATTTTCTCATGAACACGGGTTCCTCGCTTTACGCAGGTCAATCTGTATACCATCTGCATTTGCATGTTCTTGGCGGAAGACAGATGAAATGGCCAGCTGGCTAAAAAAACCACTTAGAAGAATAATAGACCCATTGGAAGTGTCAAAATTTTGCATTTCCATTAACCTCCATCTCCTTTTAAGCAGTTCAAACCTGCAAGTCACCGTTGTAACGTTGTTCAACTGCATAAGATTTCAGGTGAAAGGGGCACTGCTGAGCGAAGTTGTAATAGACTCAGAACATATTAATACAGATTGGTTTTTGATCGGTTGCAAATGGCACCATGACCAAGTAATAAATCCCCTCATCATGACATATGACAACATTTGGTTAAGGCGTCTTACAAAGGGAATAGCATTACAGATTGGTTTTTGTTTACAAGGGTGTTAAGGTCATGGCTAAAGTTGCTTGGTCTTTTGTACAGTCCGTCATCAATCGAACACCAACTCTATGGTTCGGTACACACAATTCAGTACAAATTCAGCTCCGAGAAAGACAAAAAAAGAGCAACCAGAAAGGACGAAGCCAATTCCGGTATCAAATACTGAGCCCCGCAACTCGCATGTGATGCAATTTGACATGAGTTTTTTTTGACACGTCAATTAATGATAATTCATTATATATTTAAGTCACGTTAGACAATGATCTCAATTATATTTATATCCATCGATTGGCTTTCGAACGACGTTGTGAGATTGAAGAGATGGCTGTTGTTGGGGGTCTAGAGGTGGCGTTCAAGGGCTTTGGAGTGGTCCTAGTTCTTGAGGGCTCTTGTCTCCTCAACTTTTCATGGTGGTTCTTGTGCCTCTTTCGGTTGCTGCTTTTGCAAAGGTGGCCTCGTTCAACATGACCCCATTATGAACCTAGGGAATAATTCGAACAAGAAAAGGCCCAAGTCCTCGAAGCCATACTATTTTAGCTTCATGATTGTGACAAAGTCTATTCATTTTGTTACATTCCTTTGGATCTGGGTTGACTCCTTTTAGTCCTTTGACAAACTTGATAAAAAAACTCAAAACTAAATCATGGACCACGACAAATAGTGACAGAAAAAACAGATTTGGGCTTGTTGTTAAAGCGTGGAAAGAGAGTATTCTACTACTCAAACACCCATGAAAAAGAAAAGAAAGACATTAAAGGTAGTCATAGGCACATTGCTCAAATAAAAGGAAAGCATAAAGCCCTGAGTAGTGGTCACTTCAATAAACAAAAGAAAATCAAAAGTAATCTTGAACAATAGACAAATTAATTCATGTGGATTGGAAAAAGCTTGTACCTATAGAATCAAAGGAAGAACTACAAGCAACAGAGAAGAAACGAAAAGAAATGATCCAAAACAAAAATAAGAAAATAGGAAACAACAAAGATAAATCGACAAGATCACATGATGAAAATAATGTAAAATATGATTATAATCAGAGAACAAATGAGAAAAGGAAAGGTAATCTGACAACAATAATGATGATTATCCCATGATGAAAATATGTGCGTGGAACTGTTGTAGCATTGGAAAAAGAAATCTATGGACAAAAATTGAAATCTTTTGTAAAATCAAAAACATTTAAATATTGGCTCTATTGGAAACAAAATCGGAGATCCAACCCCGAGAAGTGTTCTGGCTTAAGGTTGGTTTCGACTCGATTTGTTGGACCCCGGCTTGGGGTCCAACAAATCGAGTCGAAAGATTACCAAATTTCTAGAGAAAAGATCTTATTCCTGGAGAAAGAAGACTTCTTTACTTCCTTACTCCTTGAAGACAACAACATTGATTCTAAATTGTATTGTCTATGCACCCGCACAAGAAAATAAGAAAATTGAATTCTGTCAAAGGCTAACTGAATATATCCAAAGGATCGATCTCCCAATTCTGGTCATGGAAGACCTGACCGAGATCCAAAGGTCAACCGAAAAATGAGGTGGTGCTAACCCAAACCCTATCATATTTGATAAAATGTGAACCTAGAGAAAAGACTATTGAAACATTGTACTACAAGCTTGGAGACTGCAGTGTTTTGGATCTTATATGTTCCAACTTCCAAGTAACAAAGAAAACTCAATTACTCAAAAGATTAACAAAAGAGTGAAACAAATGAACTTTTGGTAACATCTTTAGACAACTCAAGGATATAGAAGAAAAACTAACAAACCTACAAAAAGAAAATTTCCAAACGCAACCTAGGAGCTCCAATAGCCTCCAATCGAGGTTGATTAATAAAAAGAACAAAATTATGAAATATCACAAATTGTATTAGCGCCAGAGGGCAAAAACAAAACACTTAAAACTTCCTGACACAAATTCTGACTATCGCCACAAAGTAGCTACGGGACGCAGAAATAGGAAACTCGTTAGAGAGATTGTAACCCAGGATGGAACAACGATTATTAGGGAAGAAAGCATCGGAAAAGAAATCCGTTTAGACTTCGAAAAAAGATTTAAGGAAGAGAGGACCAATTATCAAATATTACAAGAATACCTAGAACTAATAGACACAAAAATCACACCAAAAGAGAATGAATTTCTCACAAAACCAATCACAAACAACGAGGTTAAAAGACTTTCTTCTCCATATGAAAAGATAGGTCCCTGGACCTGATGACATGACAACCGAGTTTTATCAACGATATTGGGACATTGTGGGACCTTTTATTATTAAAGCGATTAAGGGTTCTTTCATTCAGAAAGAGTACTAAAGCAAATAAACCAAACGTTTATCACTCTAATCCCTAAATGTGACAACCCAAGAACAACGAACAATTATAGACCGACCAACCTTTGCTCAACCTTTTACAAGGCTATTACAAAATCATTGTGGACAGATTAAAAATTGTTTTGGGGAAAATAATTCACCCTTTGCAATGTGCTTTTATTACAGATAGAGCGACACAAGATAATGTACTCATTGCACACAAAATATTCCATTTTTGTCGATCTAAGAAAGGTTGCGATGGATGGATTAATATCAAACTAGATATGGAGAAAGCATATGACAAAGTGAATTGGGAATTTTTTATGGCCATTCTAACAAAATTCGGTTTCTGCTAGCGTTTTTGTGGCTGGATTAAAGAATGCATTCAAATGGTGTCGTTCTCCATTTTGGTAAACGACGAACCAATAGACACTTTCAGTCCACATAGAGGGCTTAGACAAGGAGACCCTATCTCTCTCTAACTGTTCAATATAGGCGTGGAGGTTCTTGCGAGAAAACTACAACGACAAAGCAAAATATCTCAAAACACAATTGGTTTCAAGATTTATAGAAGTGGCTCCTCAATTCCATTTCTCTTTTTCGCATACGATATTATGATTTTTTTCCAAAACAACCTCGGAGGCATGTCGATCAGTGAAACTATACTCGATGAATACTGCACGATCTCCGACCAAAAGGTTAACTTCTAACAATCGGCCTTCCAAGCAACAAAAGGAATAACGAACACCCAAAGACAACGAATCCAATCCAACTTATAGATCATGAACCAATTAGCTTTAGAGAAATATCTCGGTTGTCTGATCATTAATGGTAGAGTGAACAAGCACATCTTTGAAGAAATTCTCGGAAACGGAAAATCTAAGAATCGATTATCGAAATGGAGAGCGAATGAATTGTCCCAACAAGGAAGTACAGTCTTAATTAAAGCAAATCTAGCGGCGAAACCTAGCTACATTATGCAAAATTTCATCCTCCCAATAAATATCCATAATGACCTTGACTGGATCAACAAATGTTTTCCCTAGAACAAATACCCTAAATACAAACCTCTCATAGGTTGGATTAAAATTATTAGACTAAAGTGTGAAGGTGACTTAGACCTCCATAAAACAAAGGATATGAATAAGGCTCTGCAGATGAAATTACTTTGGAAAATCCTTGAAGAACCTCAAAACGAATGGGTAAAAGTTATTAGAGAAAAATATGTGAAAGAGGAGAACTTATGGGACTAGAAAATGAAAAAGAATACATCCTGACAGTGGGCAAAATTGATCGAGATCAAGGAAGAGTTTTGCTTTGGCCTATTTTGGTAAGTTGAAAACGGGAAAACCATTAAATTACGGAAGGATAAATGGCTGGACATAGATGAAAAGCTTAGGGATAAATGCATCCTTGACCAAATTGATGAACAAGAAACGATAAATAACTTTATAAAACCAAATAGAACATGGAACAAAGAAAGACTAGCAGATGTACTTCTTATGGATATGGTCGAAAAAATTATTGAAGTTCATATTCCTTCAACTAATTTTGAAGATAGATTGTACTGGTACCCTGGTAGACATGGGTGTTTCTCTACTGTTAGTGCTTTAGATCACATCAAGAAAACCAGAAGGGGAAATTCCGACCAAATTGAATGGATTTGGAAAATTGACTGCCCACCAAAGATAAAAAAAATTTCTCTAGAAGAACCTCTTAAACGGAACCCCAACGAAAACCAGACTACAAAGTAAGGGAATCCATGTTCCTATGAACTGCCTTCTTTGTGATCATAATGTGGAGGATGCCATCCACATATTCACCGTATGTTAAACTACGTTATCCTTTGTTGGAAGGACGGATAGACAGATTGAACAAATAATCCGACATATTGACAAAGATAACAAACTTTATAAGAATTTCATCACGAAGATCATCTCTAATCTATCATCGGAGCAAAAATTGGCCTTGGCTTTCTCCCTTTGGGGAGTTTGGACAATGAGAAACAAAATACTTTTCGATAACAATAACATCGGCAAGGTGTAAGACTGGTTAGATATATTAAATAATACAAAATAACCTGGAGGAAAGCACAAACATAGGAACAAGAATACGACATGGATAACACAAGATCAAATTCTTATCAAAAGAAAACGAAAAAACAGAAAATAGTCAAATGGAAAAAATCTCCTAGTGGTGTTGTGAAGCTCAACTTCGACGGTGCGAAGGTCATTTCGGGCCATATCGCTTTTGGGTTTGTTATTCGGGATTGCCGAGGAGAGATCCTTCTGTGTGGGGCCCGTGACCACGGGAAGGTCTTTATCGATCGTGTTGAATGTTTTGGTCATCTGGAAAAGGTCTCCAGGAAGCTGAGAAGCGGGGCTTCTCCCGCCTCGAGGTGGAGGGCGATTGTTGGAAGGTGATCAACGCCTTGAAGGGGATTTGGTGATGTCCTTGAGATCTAGCCGACGATCTCTGATGCTCTTGGTTTCTATAGGGCATTCAATGGCGTCTCCTCCTCTTACACCTTCCGTGAGAGGAATCGTGTGGCTGACAAGCTTGTTCATGTTGGTTTTTCCACGCAGTTCATCGACGATTGTGTTCCAACTGAGTGTGTCGACGCCGTCCGACAAGACGCTCTTGAACGGTGGGTTAACCGCAGTTGACCCCCCAAAATTTTTGCCTTGTATAAAAAAAACTATCGCCAAGTTCGTTACCACTGTCGATCGCCCTCGACCATCTCAACACCACCATCATCTCCCCTCAAAGAAAGCTTGAGCAACCACCAAAAAGGGGGAAAAGACACTAATCCAGATTTGCTCGGAGAATTCGTGTCCGTGGAACATTGAGCTTTTATATATATTTTTAAAAAAATAAATACCTTTGAAGCATATTAGATCCCTAATATATCACATCCGGCCTCTTATGTAGCGTGATAAATTCGCATTTCTCTAATATTTATGTTCGTCATATTTTAAGGGAAGTCAATACTATTGCAGATAGGATTACTCTTCTAGCTTACAGTATCCCTGCCTACAGATGTTAAGAGATTGATCCAAAACTTTGGGTTTTCGTTCGCAAGGACACTCTAGGGGGTGATAGCTCGGTTTAAATTGCTCTTCTGTATTAAAAAAAAGAGAGAGAGGGAGAAATACTAGTTTTGCAAATAATTGTTTAATGTAAAAGAGTTTGTATGTAATTTAGTAAAAACTATTTTGGCAATAATTATTTTAACATCTTGTCAATAGCTTTTACTTTATCCGTTCATCAAAACATGTACTTACTATTTAATATTTCCACACGAATTTTTAGAATAATAAAAACAATATAAAATATTTAGGTGAAACTAATTAAAATAACCCAACATTTGTTGGAGTGTTAAAAAAATATCTTCACCTTTTAACTATAAGAAAAATAATCCAACCTTTGAGGGAAATGATAACAAAGTATTCCGACTCATTTTTTCGACCACAAATTGAGCCAAAACAGTGACATAAAATTGGTTAAATGATCTCATTCTTGTTAAAATAAGTCAATATCATTCAAAATTCAACAAAATCTTAATTTTATCAATTATATGTCATCATTTTTGCTCGTATTTATAGTCCTAAAAACAATTGGGATACTTTGTTACCACATTGCCTAAAGATTGGGTTGTTTTTTTACTTTGGAAATGTGGAGATATTTTTTTAACACCCTTCTAAAGGTTGGTTTATTTTAAGGGTTAATTGCACTAAATATCCTAACCTTTATAGATAGTTTTGTTTAATATCCCAACCTTGTAAGATTTCGTGAAATATCCCGAACTTTTGTGTTAGTTGTGCTCTATACCCTAGATAAGTTTCTTTTATTAAAAAATTACACAAATAATGGAAAAATTACACAAAAGCACCAATATTCATAAAATATTTTCAATGTACCCCTTATATATTTAAAACTAAAAAAATAGCAAATGGTTTATATAATTATTGAAAATAATTAATTTTAATTGTTTTTCTTGATTACATATGTTATAAAAAAAATCTAAATTTATATATACCCATCTATACATGCGGATATGTACATCTATTCTCTATATATTATTTTATATATATGTTGTTTTTGGTCCATCTTATTTTATATATACTAAAACTAATACATAACATGATTAACATCTTATGTGGTATCTTGTGATTGAATCTTAAGAAAATATTTTTCATATAAATTACATTGCATCAAAAAAAATTTCTATAAGAAATGCTAACTATACATAGATGAAAAATAATACTTTTACATAGATAAAATAAAATATATTAAAAAAAAATTAAAATATATGATAACTATTTATAATTAATAAAGATATGACAAACATATATTAAAAATAGGTAAAATTGGGCATATAATATGATACTTACATATTAATCTTACGTAAATTAAAACTATGGATTTATAAAATATATTTTGAAAGAATAGAAGATATGATATGACATAAATTTATTTTTAAGTAAATGATCTGATTTAAATTTTTTTAGAGTACACATTTTTATATGTATGACATAAATTTCCTTTTTTTATTTTGCTTAAAATGAGGAATTTTTGAATTTTTTTTAAAAAAAATATGGGTGCTTTGCTTTTGTTTAATTTTCAAATTACGTTAGTGATTTTATTAATTTAAGAAACTCATCCAGGGTAGAGAGCGCAACTAACAAAAAAAGTTCAGGATATTTCACGAAATCTTACAAGGTTGGGATATTAATCGTAACTATCTTTAAAGGTAAGGATATTTAGTGCAATTAACCCTTATTTTAATTAGTTTTGCCAAATATTTATTTATTTTTAATAATTTTATAAAAATTTTGTAGTTACTACTAATAAGTAAGAAATTGCTAAAAAAATATTTATAAAAAATAGATATTTTATATGTTTTAACATTCTAAAAAAGTGTATATAAAAAATAAATGACTCGACTTTGTTTGGCACAATAAGTAGTTTTTTTTTAAGTTTTTGGTTTTGATATTATATAGTTTTAAACTAAATAAATATAAGATTTTAGTTTAATTAGTTTTTGAAATCATAACTTTTCAATAACTATTCACCCAAGCTATTTAGAGCTTTTGATTTTTTTTATTCACAATTTTTCATCAGCAATCGTAACAGCTACCTTTCTCAAATATCATATTAGCTTATTAACATATATTTAGCACATCTAATCCATCAACTTAAGCTACCCAATCAATTTCAGCTACTCCATCAGTTACCCTTTTACTAAACATAACGGATAGATTCTTTCGAACGGAGTATGACTTTAATAAATTTGTAAGATGAAATCATCCAAGATGTGTATACACCTTCCCCGCAAAATCTTTTTAATCTATCTATCTTCTATTATATATAATAAAAGAGAATTCGTATGCGACACATGACGTTTTCTTCTTAAAAGTAGTAATTTTAACCAAGAAAAAAATCTCACTCCACATAATCAATACTATTATAATTTCCTATGTATAAACTCTTATCCAATTATCTAATTATATCTTTTTATATTTGGTAATCATATATAACTATTTCACACAATCAATATTATAATTTCCTATGAGATAAATAATTAGAAATTCTTATCCAATTACGTAATTATATCTTCTTTTATGATTGATAATCATATATAGCTATATAATATAAATATATCTTTTAATGGAAAACTAATCCGATCCTATATAAAACTGAATAACCTAAACAAAAAAATCTATCAATTCACTATTTTACCCACTCTTGATGTTTTTATAAATTCCTAATTATGTAATTCCTATCCAATTATATATAATCGATCGGTTTTTCTTAGGAAAAGAGTCCTAAACAACTCGACCAAATTAACAGAACTTTCTTTTGGAACAAAGATGCACAACATACCCCGCTTATTGGTTGGGACAAAATATGCAAATCAAAAGTAGCAGGAGGACTTAGACATGGCCACGGGTCACGGGTCGGGCGGGTCAATGACCCGTCGGGTCCGGGTCAACGGGTTGAAGGGTCATCTCGGGTTAAGGGTTAGGGTCGAGGGAAAGTGAACCCGTGACCCGGCGGGTCGACCCGACGGGTCGACCTGTCGGATTGACCCAATGGGTCAAAAATTTTAAAAAAAAATTATAAAAAAACTAGAATTTATATTTTATAATTATTATGAATTTTATTTATTCATAATATATAAATTCTCATGCATTGCATGTTATGAAAATCCTACCCACCCTTTGGTTCTTTTATAGACTTAGCACCCTCCCCTCCCCTTTCCTCTAGTTTTCAATGTGGGATGGGATGTGAGACAAAAATAAGTAGAAACTAAATCATATCTTCAATCTCGATCATTCGATTTTTTCATGTCAATCCATACTTATAAATTTTTATCATATACAAACACTAGTACTACACTTTATATAAATATTATTTTTTTGAAAAATATTTTACCTATCAATTATGAAAGATTAAAATAACGAACGGGTAGCAAGAAAGTGTGAAGTTCAACACAATACCTTAAACATTTGTGTTATTTGGTAGCTCCACTATGAAATCATGATATATGATACTAAGTTAAGAGTCTTTATGATATAATTTCAAAGAATACAAATATTGTTGTTGATAAAGTTGTTACACATGTATGGTATCTTTAAAGTCGATTTTCACTTATTTTGAAAATGTTATAGAACTTCGGATTTTCAAGCACAATAATGAAATATATTATTGGGCAATACTTTTCAAATGTGTCTTTTCATTTTATAACATGCAACACAAATAGGTAATTCAATAACATCATCATTATGTGTATACACAAAATGTGGCTAATTCAACTTTAAACGAGAAAGATTATCATATATCTATATGAAGATGAGCCTAGATTTGAAATCAACAACCAAGAAATTAACATAATGCAAGTAAAATAAAACACTTATGATTAATCAATAGATCAACACAACTATCAATTGAATTAAATAGAAAGATTAATCCAACAAATTTGATATAATGTATCATGATGTTCCATCACCATGTGTTATTCATTTCATTAAATCGTAAGAGGTAAAGACTTTAATTATATTATATGTTACATCATATAATCCAAAGACTTAAATTACATTATATATTCCACCATATAATCCAAATACTTAAATTACATTACATTTTACATCATATAATTCGATTAGTCGAAACATCAATTTCTACAATTTCTTTCATATCCCATATTTCTGTCCCACATCGAAAGTGTGCTATCTATCTCTATTTTCTCTATATATATCTTCTCATATCCCTACTTGTCATTCCCACAATCCAACATTTTCTTTCCCACATCTAAAGTGTGATGAAATGATGGAGTGGAATGAAGGTATATATATATATATCTTCCCACATAGCATGTTTTGTCCACCTTAAATCTTTCCATTTCGAAAGTGTGGTGAAAGTTAAAAGTATTTGATGGGTTGAGTTTTTTTTTTTTCAAAACCAATTTTTTTTTAAAATGGTTGACCCGGCGGGTTGACCCGCCAAACCCGGCGGGTACCCGGTTCCTTGCCACGTGTCCCGACCTGGCGGGTCAACCCGTCGACCCGCCGGGTGACCCGAACCCGTTGACCCGTTGAATTTCCGGGTTAGGGTTCGGGTCATGTACCCCGGGTTCTCGACCCGGCGGGTCCGACCCGTCGACCCGGCGGGTCGGACCCGTGGCCACGTCTAGGAGGACTGGGAATACGTAAAGCTAGAGACATGAATGAAGCACTCCAATTAAAGCTTTTATGGAAGATTTTAGCTGAACCAGATAATTAGGGATGACAATTTCACCCGCACCCGACGGATATCCGTCTCACCCGACCCAAAAAAGTGGGTGAAAATCCGAAACAAAGCGGATATTAAGTGGGTGATGGGTGAACGGGTGATGGGTCGGGTCGGATTCGGGTGAAGACATTCCCCACCCGTCACCCGACCCATCACCCGATCCGTCACCCGACCCGTCACCCGACTTGTATTATATAACTTTATTTTATATGTAAAATTACTAATATACTCCTAAACCCTAATTCAAGATACCTATCAAACGATTAAAATGAAAATATCGTGTCATAAAGTAAGTTATGCAATTTTTATTTGAAGATATCCAATGCAATTGACTCCTTATTAAAATGGAAACGTGAATGCAATGAGCTCCTAATTAACGTTTATTCGTCGATGTGTTCGACGTATGTTTTTCAATAATTTTTTTTGATGAATTTAATGTCTTGTATTTCACCCGAATTATCACCCGATCCACCCGATCACCCGGTGGGTGATGGGTGGACGGAGCGGGTGAAATATTTGGTGGGTGATGGGTCGGGTAGGGTGAAGGGTTTTGGGAGGTGGGTCGGGTGACGGAAGTAGATCATCCACCCATCACCCGACCCATTGCCATCCCTACAGATAATAATTGGGTTAGAATTATACAACATAAATATCTGAAAGAAAAACACATTCTCAATTACAAAAAGAGTGGAAATGCTTCCTGTCAATGGTCAAAACTATGCACCTTGTTAACTAAGTTCAAATAGGGGCTCATTTGGTCGGTGGGAGACGGAAAATCAATCAACTTTTGGAAGGATAACTGGATTACAATGATGCCTCTTAGTGATAGAGTAGATTCTCAACAAATAATAAACATCAATGAAACCGTTAGTGAATATATAATGGGCGGACAATGGTGGAGGGAGAAGCTTGCTTCTGTTCTCCCTGAACCAATAGTTGAGAAAATTATCAAAATACCGTTGCCAGTCAACCCCTTCGTTGATAGGCTCTATTGGTGGCCCGCCAAAAAGGGATGGTTTACTACATCTAGTGCTTATAATCTAATCTCATCCAAGCCTCATACATCGCCCGATGATTTTTCCTGGATTTGGAAAATTGACGCACCACCAAAAATTAAAAACTTTCTGTGGAAAATAAGGCAAAAAGGCCTACCGACAGCTACACGCTTGTCCCAGAAGGGTGTTGTTGTCCCCACCACTTGTATCTTTTGTAATCATTCCATGGAAGATGATGTACATCTGTTCTTAGAATGCCCAATCAATAATTTCCAACCGCAATTCCCCAGGAAAATATCCCAAACGATAAACGCCCTTCTATCAGAAAAGAGAGATTTGAATCAAATATTACATCTTATAGGAACTAATCTTTCAAAAGAGAATAAAAAATATATAGCATTTCGATGGTGGACGATATGGTTTTCCAGAAACCAAACTATCTTCTGGAAAGCCAATATTCCCACTGTAGAGGGTCTTAAGAAAATCATTACGGAGAATGTCGAAAACTGGAAAAGGGCCAGTAATCTGAACTCCATCGAAGATGGTCACTCCAATTTTCATAAAGGGGAAAAGGAACACCCCAAACGCATCAAGAAAGACCATCATTGGAAGAGACCTCCTATTGGCAAGTACAAACTCAATTATGACGGATCATTTTTTTCGACCTCAAAGAGTTCTATTGGCTACATTATTCGGGATTGGAATGGCGACCCCATCAGCATCGGTGATAAAATAATGGGTGGTCATTCACCTCTTATGATGGAAGCACTTGCGCTAAGATTTGGGGTGGAAAAGGCCAGAGAACTAAAGATTAGCAATCTAATTATCGAAGGTGATTATAAGATAATTACGGACGTCCTACATACACGCACCAACTGCCCTTGGGAAATAGAACTAGTAATGGCGGACATCCAAACTCTTCTTCTAGGAGTAAAAAACTTTGGAGTCTCACACATTCCCCGCATTGGTAACCGAGTGGCGGATAGGGTTGCACACCTTTGCTACTCGACCAGATCCTCATCCGTCAGGATGCTTTCGGATAGAGTCCTCTCACCCGAATCTTTACCTAATAATAAAAAAAAATATCCATCTTGGATCGACACGTCGCCATTCCCGTTCCCCCGTGTTTGTAGACGTCTCTTCCTCTCCCCTCTCCAATCGCCGCTGATTACTCATCTTTCAGAAACGGTTGGATGATCGCCATCTACATTTGCGGTGAGTTTAATGGCGATTCCTGATCCTTTTCCCCCTTTCTCTTGCCCTCCTCTCCAGAATCGCGATTCGATGAGTTTTGTGTGTGTGTTTGTTTGTTTGTTTTTTTCCTTTTTGATTTTTCGGTTTTCGTTAGCAAATGCTCATGATGCTTGCGGTTTCGATGCTTGTGTATATATCTTGCGCTGTATTCCGCTCTATATTGAACTGCTTGTTGATCGACTTGTGTTCCGACGGAGATAGTCGCTTTAAAGATCTCGCTTCTGCGACTGTGTTTTTGTTTTGAGTTTTTCGTTTGTTTTGTGCGATTCTATTTTTGCTTGAGTTTTTCTTTTCCTTTTGCGATTGATTTGTTGCGCGTTGCAATTTCTCGGAGTATATGCTAATCGTGTGAGAGAATGAAGATTTTCTGTTTGCGGAATTTCTCCCAGATGTTTTCTGTGTCCGCTTGACCAATAATCGATTGGCTTGAGAAAAGATTCTCTTTCCGTACTATATACGGGTTTCAAAGGATAGAACAGTAGTCAATTTTCATGAAAAGGAATCTCATGGTAGAATAGATGTAGGGACGTTACCGATGGAGGACCTTGGATATCATGAAAAGGACTCTTCATCCTTTGGTCTTTGGAGCAAAGGGGAAGTTTAGTCACTCTTTAAAGAGATTGAAGGCGGCTTCGTCTTTACAGCCTTTGACCTATCTGACAATGTGTGTGTATGCTGTGAGACACAAGATTGAGACAAAATCATGGTTTAGATTATTGGTAAAAACACAAGTTGTGTATAAATTTCATTACTGGGTACTGCCTTAAGATATAGATAGATGCACGTGGCAGTTGAAGCCTCATTGGCTATTGGGTAGAAAATGCCAAGTTGATGGTACTGAGAGCATTGACTTAGTCATTGTTCAAGTCAATGGTCTTTTTAAAATGATATATTTCACTAGCTGTTGCTTAAATAAGCCTTGGGTCTCCTTTTTGAGCCTTCTTATTTGCATATGGACCTCTCTTTTTCAATCCTTCTCCAGTCCGCTTCTTTTCATCCTAAAGGATATGGTAAATTGGTTTGGATTTGGGCAAGAATGAGTCTTCTGGATCTAATTTCTCCTCATATGGTAGTAATTTGAATTTGGACTCAGTGGCTTCTAAAACAGGAATTGTTATTTAGTTATTGCTAATTTTGTAATGGGGATGTCATGTGCATAACCATGATTGACCGTATGCATGATTTGATGATAATATTTGGTTTGAAAGAATTATCTTCTAAAAAATGTATCAAGCTATTTCAATTTTATGTTAGAAAGTGGTATCATGTTATGAAGGGGTCAATAATGTATCAAAGTGCAGACCTCTCCCTTTGAGCATCTAGTTGTGGTGTGTCTATGAGAATTGTTTTTAATTAGCTCTGAAAATCTGTTTTTTTTTCCTGAGCTGTACTTGTACTCTTTTTTGCTAGTGCATTGCAAGATAAAGATGTTAACAAAAATCATGTTGTTATTTCTCCAAATATTATTATGCTTACCTTAATTCGATGTGCTCCAAAATTACACTGCTGTTTTTCCTTTCAACTGAAGAGAATCTTATATCACTTTTTATGTTGTATTTTCCATGACCTCCTTGTGCTTGAAATTAGTGTGTCGCCTTTTGTTGTTTTGAAATTTAAAAACATGTTGTTGATGATCTTCAATCATTGCATAATATGTGTTCTAGGCATGAGCAATTTGCATTATTATTCTATAAAACATTGCAATTTCCTTTTGGCTTGGAGGAATCATGTTGGCCTTTATGACGTAGACAGCCATCTCCTTCATTAGCATTCTTCCCTATTTGTCCTGCTCTGGTTCCTGCCCATTTTTTTTCTATACATGATTTAGCTTTCAGTTTAAGATACTTTCAGGTTCATTTTGATCGGTTAGCAGCTTTTGTATAGCCTTAACATGGGACTGCGGAAGAAACATAACCGTGCATCTGGAGAAGTTCCTGAATTGGGGGCGATCTTTATGTGTAACCGTGCTACAAAAAAAATGTGTTTTACCTGGAAAACTTTTGGGTTACCTTTTTGCAAGGAAGGCTTTGTTAGACAGGTCAAGGCTGGTATGTTTTTGTTTTTGTTTGAATACGAGACAAGGAAGCTTTATGGAGTTTATCAGGCCTGGAGTGATGGTGAAATGAATCACTCTTCTGAGGCTTTTAGCTCAGCAGGAAAGAAGTACCCAGCGCAGGTACGAAACTCTGCATTTCTTCTTATCGGTTATACTTCTGATTTATTTAGTATTCGTAGTTTACTTTGCACCTCTAAAGGATTTGTTCATAAGATTCTGTAGCATGACATCTTTTTTTCTCTTTTTAATTAATGTCTTATTCAGGTTCATTTTAAAGTTCTTTGGTACTGTGAACCACTTTCTGAAGATGAATTTCGGCCTGCTATTAAACATAATTACTTTGCGCCATACAAATTCAATTTTGGCCTGACCAAGAATCAGGTTTGTTATGATTTAAGGTACCGTGTTATAATGTATTGGCCAAGTATTGACATCCCCCTCTGTGATTAAATGTAGGTTATGAAACTTTTATGGTTGTTTAATTCAAGAAAGCTCAGAGATGAGTTACTGTTGGAGCGGATGCTACCTAGCGATCCTTCCTTTATTCGCGGAACCACCAGAGAAGAATTTCCTTTCAGAGCTGAAGATGAATATGTACCAGAAAATTCAAATGATCTCGAGCAGAACAAGAACCTAGAGAACTTATTCATGCCAAATAGAGAAGAACATGGTAGGTTATTGATAGATGGTGATAGAGATGTTGGGCGTGAATGTGCTGATGCTGTTCGACCCTCAAGCAAATACCGAAGGGAACTTTCTCATCGAAATAGGGTCATTCAGGTGAGAGATAATACAGATTATGGCTACAATTGGAACAGTGATTATGATCTGAATTCTGGAGTCTTATTTTTGTCTACTGATGAGAAATATGATCCTGATATTCCATTGTTCGAGGACATGCCTGCCACTCAACAGCCGCAAAGATATGATGAAGAGAATGGACCTATCTGTGGTGGAGTGGATGCTGGTAATAGTGTGGATGGCAGGCTTGAAGAGGATGAAGTCTCAAATTTTACTCGTTACTTTAAGCCCACAATCTCAAACTCAAGGGCCCCTCATCCAGCATATTTTGATAACACTGCTACTGAGGGACCCGGCTCATATAATCCTGATTCGGGTACTTCTCTTCAAGGCTGTGGGAGGTATTCAAAGGTTCATCTTAATCCAGACTTCTTCAGAGGTTTGAATAATAACATAAATATTGAGCCTTTGAAGCCTCTGTCTGAGAACATACTATTGCCCTCTGAGACGGATAATGCTTCCATCTTGAGACAGGCAGTGGCTTACTATGACCCATCTCAGACCATTAATTATCCGATCACCACCGATGGACACTTTCAAAGCGGTGTGGGAATCGAGTCTTTTGACCCAGACCACTATGAAGAAGGTGCTCTACAATATTCCTCTGCTGGTGGTAGAACTCATGATTGGGAGACGATTGTTCCATCTTTCTGTATGAAAGACATTAGTAATCCCGTTGATGTTAATGAAGATTCTAAAGTTTGCAAAGAGAGGGGACCTGTTTCTCAAAATAAACAGAGCGTCTTCTCTCGCTTGAAGCCTGCAGCGGATGCTGGTAGCGAATCCAAGTTAAAAGATTCCCAGAAGAGTATTGATGACATGGTAAACGAAGTAATGGATAAATTGAAGGGTCATTACTGTCAGTTGATAGGGGGATTCAGCTCAAGTACAAAACAAGTTGATGATGACGATAGAACGAGTAAGATTAAGAAACGTCGAAGTTCGCCCTCTCAGGCTGCAAAGTGTAAATCAGTTGCACCGTTGGAGATGGGTTTTGATCTTTCCTCGGCCAATGCAGGGTTTGAAACCCAAAGTGATAGCCAGATCATTGGGGAAATGCCACGTTTAAATTTCAAGCGAAGAAGTGAAGTACAAAAAACCCGTAATTTAGCTGAGGGTGGTCTTGCTGAAACGTCTTCTGCAATCTTTGTAGATAAACAAAGCAAGAGGAGGAAGTTGGTGAGGCCAACCTTTAATGATAAGAAATTGTCAAATGGCGATGCTGTGCTTGATAACATTTCAGTGAAATTTACGTTATCAGGTCAATCTTTCCAGGAAGGATCATTTAACACAGATGTGACTCTTCCATGTAATGCACAAAACTCATCTGAAGCTGGCAATCTAGGATCTGGGTTATTATTGCCTGCTAGTGCAGATACAGACGTGGGATCTGATTATGAGAAGAGGGAGAAGGATGAAAGAGTCGAAACATTGACCAAAATTGACCTGGGAGGATCATTAAATGATTCTGATTTTTGTGTTGTTGCTGGGGTTGGTGTCCACAAACTACAATTAGCTTCTGTTGCTAAGGCTGCTGATAATAGATCAGGCAAGTCTGTTGGGTTAGATGGAAGTCCGCAGGAGTCCAAGTCTCCTAATGATGTTGACATTCACACAAAGTGCTTCATTCCAGTAAAGAATGAGGACACAGAGGATCGGATTATGAGACTAGATAGAGTGAATGAAGAATCAAACAACACTTTGCTAGCTGAAGGAACTTCAGCAATCGTTCAAGCAACTCAGGTTCAGTATTTTGAGTTTTTCTAATAGGTTGGGGAGACCATGAAGGACTGCTTGCCCACAAGTACCACTAATGCAATTGCATCAACAAGTGTGGGTATCTAGACACGCACGTATATATATATATATACACTTCTATCTTTAGTATGTGAAACATCTTTCTGATAATATTTTGGGAGCTGGGATTGGTGTCCTGACCAAGCGTCCCTAGGAGGGCGAATTTGAGAAGAGCTGGGACATTTTGTTGGTATTGGTGAAATGTTTTTTCTCTGGAAGACTGGAACCCTGAATCTCTCAGCCGAGTTGAGCTTTTGAAAGCGAGTCTGTGAGGCTTGAGGATCCTGATTCTCTCGAGGTAAGCAACATAAACTTGAAACCCGATCTTATGAATTTTTACTTAGTCGCACAAGTCATCACAATCCAAGTGATATACGAGTCATGTAGTCCGGTTTTTTGTTTTGCCACCACTAGTGGCTTGCTGCTGGGCATTTTGTGAGCGCGGGAGTTTTGCTCTCTTTAGCTACTTCAACTGTTGGGATAAAACTTCAACGTTTAGACATTAAAATATCATATAGACCTATCATCTCAATGTAGTTTACACCCTACCCATGTTGGACTAGACCACACCCGATCTCGACTAAAATATTCATGAAAGTTTGGCATGTCCTTGTCAGAATATCAGGATCATCTTCCTTTCTCTTGCTAAACCTGGGCAAAGTGTGGGCCGGACTTGTGACAGTTATTACCCAAAATATTTGACTGGTCGTGGGCGTGGAATAGGTTAAGGGTGTCCCTATATACACCGCAAATTCACGGATTAAAGCTGTTAATCAACGTCGGATCCGACGTTGTAGCGTTAATTATATTACAACGTCGGATCCAACGTTGTAATATGTGAAGTGAAGGATCGGATCGGGCCAAACCGGGCTAACAACGTCGGATCGGACGTTGCTAGGGTAAATTTTACATATTTTTTCACACCCACCCACAACACCAAAAAAAAAAAAACAACGTCCATTTTATTATTTTTTTAATATCTTATATTAGGCCCGATCTGGCCAGTATTAGCAACGTTGAATTAGACGTTGTTACAAGGTTCGGATTTTTTAAGTGAAATTACAACGTCGGATTCAACGTTGTGATGATTCTGTTCAAGCCTGCCCACTTTAGAGGACGGAGTAGCCCACGAGTGTTTGTGTTAAATGACGATTTCTCCTCCATCGCTAATCGAAAATCTCTTTTATTATATAATAGAAGAGAAGTCAATTTTTAGAGATTTTGATATTAGTTCATCGATTTTGAAAATTCTACAAAGGAGTTGTTGAGATGCTCTGACTACATTTACCACCCACACTCGGTGTATAATGTATGTATGGAGTATATAACAACGTTTACATTAAAGCGTAAGCTGATGTGTTATACCAGATGCATCAATGAGTCGATGGATTCATAAAATGTGCCACGTGGGAAAAGAATGAAGATAAAAAAAAGGGATGAATCTATGTCGTGGACTCGTCTGTAAGAGTCCCTAAAAGTGGGGTTCATAGGCACAAAAAATAAGGGTGATGCGCCAGCCAAATCAACCAAAAATGACGTCTTTTTGTGCCTAGGAGGACTAATGTTGCTTTTCATGGTTGCACGGGCCGTGGGGAAAAAATCTAGCATTGCCATGTGACCCCATTAAGTGGTCGACGTGTGGCATCGCTAGTTAATGAAATTGTTAAAATGACTATTTCAGCCACTTTAAGGTTTTAACATTATAAAACAAAACAAAATATATTTTTGAATGTAATTTAATTTTATCTACACATATACATTCACTTTGTATATGTTTAGATAAACAAAATTATGACATTACCCCGTTTTGAATAACACCCATATAATTTATTATCCGATAGTTATACTAATTATAATATCAAGCAAACATAATCTTTATCATTAATAATAATAAAATGAAATAATTATAATTTGTAATATTTCATATTTATTTATTATGACAATAGATCAAATGTACACAACTCTTATTGTGTATCATGTTAACAAATCTGGGTTATTGAATTAAGAAGATCAACGGATGAGATTAAAAATAACTTCTGATTATTGGTTGGTATTGAGAGATTATTCGGTGGAATGAAATTATTCGGTGATATTGGGCGATTATTCGTTAGAATAAAATTTACATTTTTTACACTTTTTTTTACAGATGAATAATAATGTGAAAACAGACGAATAATCATGATCAAATAGACGAATAATTTATGAGTACATGATACACGATAAGGAACAAAGTCTTTAGTTTTTTTTGTTTTGTTTGATAAAACAAAGTCTTTAGTTAGCGGCCTTTTGGTAAAAAAAACGTCGATGATGTGCAAGAAGGGATTCCGTAATGTGGATGCGTTTAGGAAATTATCCCTTTATTAATAAAAAAATTAACTTACGCCGGGAGCCTTTTGGCCTCGCCATCATTTCCTCTTGCACTCCCTATTGTCCCTGTCTCCCCTCACGACGTCAATCCAGGCCAGCAACACCGCCTCTCTCCGTCTTTTATTTAATACACAACCTAGACTCAATTTGGGTGAAATTGCTTTCAATTTGCTGGTGTTTCTCAAGCTGTGAATTGAATTATATTTTATATGCTTCAAATTTATGACACCCATGCCAAACTATTTCGGTTGGTTATGTGAATGTGTGATTCATGTGCTCGGGGTGTCGGACTGTCGGCAATGGCTACCTGAGATTCAATTGTGGAATTAAGTTCAATGTGCGATCCTTGGTCTTTGAAATTGTGGAAATCGCTTCTAGTCTTGTTTAGGTTTGGTCCGGTTTTTCACCTATGAACAACTTCATCATTGTTAGGGATTGGAATGGACAAGTAATTGGAATATTCCAAAAAAGGGTTTCAAAGGGATCAGTACTACTAGGTGATAATCTGACGGTGATCAAGACACTTGAAGACAACTCCAAAGTACCATGGGAGATTTGCAGAATAGTTGAAAAGATTAGAAGATTAAAGTCAGCACTCTCGACAATAAATTTTCGGCACTGTTTCAAAGAGGCATACTCAACACCTGATTATATAGCTAAGAATGACTTTAATTGTAATTCTTGTACCCTCCCTTTGAACAGGGAACTTTCTCACATCATCCGGCTGGATGATTAAGAATGATCTTTACTTGTAAAGACATTCTAATTTTTGCATACTGTAAAAAAAAACTTCATAATTGTTGGATTGGATGGTTTTGTCAATTTGTGTGGCCATTTTGAAAGTGAATCCATGATTACCTGATTGTGCACTCATTTATGGATCAATTTTGGGAATTGGGGCAACTTGTATGCTCATTTTCATTTTTTGTGTTGGTTGGGATGTCATAGAGGTTCACCGTAGTTCATTCTTTTTAATATACTTGTTGATTATGTGTGCTTCGTACACAAGCTAACTTTTGCTAGTATTTTTAATACGGATTTTCTATATTATGTCGGATAAGAATTGAAATTGAGAAATATTTTTCTTGGATATATCATATATCTGATTTAGTCGGATAATAAGTGTGTAAAAAACTCTCTCTTCTCTCTAGAATTCTAGAGAGAGAGTTTGTGAAAATCCCTCCGGGGTTGGATCCAATCTATTCTTCAAAGATCTCTGCCTGATGAGATGATTCTCTCGTTTCGGTGTCCCTAAGCTCATGTTGTGAATCCTTGCCGGATTGTTTTTCGTTTTCAATCGGGCCCTGAATCCTCATTTTTAGACTCGCGGAGTTGTCGATCGCTCCTTCTCGTGCGTGCCCAGCTCAGCCTTTACCCGCCTTCAATGGTAGTCTCCCTCTCGCCCTTGGCCTTTCCCCTTCCTTCTTCGTGCGTCCTTTCGCTCGGCGTTGGTCGGGTGGCGAGTTGCGCCCCTCAATCACCTTTATGGTGGTGTCCCTTTCGCTCATGGTGGAATCCCTTTCCTTATCGCTCTTCCTCACCCCGGCTCGGTGGTCTCTTGGCTCTCCTGGCTTCGTTGGGTGGCTCCCCCACCGACGCTTGCTTCGCCGTGGCCTGATTCTCTGTCGTAACCCCCTAGTCTAAATCATCCCTTTTCAATCCCAATACGCCGCCCGCTTGTTCTGTCTGGGCTCGTTTCCGGCGTCTCTCCGGTGGTTCCCCTTCAGTCGTCATCCCGTTCCGGCTTCTCCTTGCCGTGCACGTTTAGCTTCCTCGCTGGTTGTCCTTGTCGTGCACGGGTTGGTTTCCTGGCCTCTTCTCCCGTGCTCTGCAAGCACTGTTGGCGTGTGGGGCTTGTCTTATTTCACACCTTTGTACTGTTCTGATCGCGTGTGGGGTTGGCTTTCACTTTCAAACTCTTGTAAAGTGTTGCTGGCTTTACTGTCATTTAAACAAATATAAAACAAAACAATCACAACTTATATATATATATATATATATATATATATATATATGAGGTTGTACTTATATATTCACACATACAAATCTAGGCTGCGTTTTCCGTGTGTTCTTGGCGGTCCTTTTCTTAGATGGGGCTCTGGCATCCTGTGTCGGGTCTGGCTGGGGTCGAGGCGGTGTGTATCGAGGCGACTCCGTGATCTGGAATTTTCCTTGGAGTATCGTCTTCACTGCCCACAGAGATTCCTGATGTACCGCTGGCCAGCGGTGCCATTGCTTTGTGGCGCTTGGCGTCGGGTTGTAGTCTATGTTGTCTCCATCTTTTAGGGTTAGGTTCGTTTTGTTCACCGGGTTCTGTTAGCTTGCCACGGTTTGTATTGCACCTTTCTTTTTTAGGTTGTATGTTTGACGGTTCGCCGTCTGCCGACTTTGTCGGCCTCTCGAGGTGCCAGGTCTGTCTGGTCCTCGAATTCTTACCTTATCAAAAAAAATATATATCTGATTTAGTCATTTTTAAAATAGGTTATAGGGTTCACCCATGTAATATAAAATGCTTGTATTAAAAGCAAGTGAGTAGGTAAAATGTAATAATTTATTTTCAACACGTATTATCTTCTCCTTAAACTATTCTAATTTAACTAATTTGAAAATTTTACCATTTTTTTTGGAAGCAAGGAAAGTAATTAGGAAGGAAATGACCGTTAGGGAGGTCGCCTTCTTCCTATAGCGTCCTTCCGGACGAGAACCTCCCGTTCTATGTCAATGATGGAAACTCCGTTGGCAAGGCTATTGTACGCGAGACGAGCGATCCTGTCTGCAACAACATTTGATTTCCTGAAAATATGATGAATAGCAACATGAGAAAATGCTCAAAGATCTAAAATAGTATTCGATAGTAAAAACTCTATGTTTCAAGGACACTTCCAGTCTCCTAAGACCGCTTTTACTACCACAAGGTTGTCACCCTCAATAAGCAGCTTAGAGAAACCCAGTTCCTTAGCTCTCAACACGCCCTTCTGAAGGCCCAAGGCCTCCGCAAAGGAGACAGAGGCACCTGAAAAAATCCCATGACCGAGGGAGATAATATTACCATCCGTGTTTCAAAGGACGAAACCATACGATGCCTCCCCAGACTGCCGTTTTGGTGGTTTTTCCCAAAATCCGCTGCGGTTTGGTTGCGTTTTGACGCTCTTTGAAGAGTGTGCCGTAGCTGTTTGATGAAAAATCTGATCCAAACCAATACTATCATTTGCAAGATTGAACTTGCAAGCCTCTTCCCAAGACCGACGATAGGTTAAAATGAAAACTTTGATCGCATTGATAGAGTAAGATATTATATGACCAAACGCTAGCCGGTTTCTAAAAAAAAAAACAAATTGCCCACCATCAGTAAGGGACTTCAGCCATCTTGGTCTGACCGACCTTGTTGCAGCTCTCACATAAAAATCGGTAATTCTTAAACCTATTGAAAGGGTTAGTCCTTGTACTTGGTAGATTCGAGATTCCCATCTTAACAAATATTTGTTTTGTACCATTTATGAAGAAAATTTTACTATAAAGATGCACCATTTATGAAATAAAAAGTTTTTTTATAAATCGTTGTAACCTTTCCTATTTTAAATATTTAATCAGGATATACATCATTCTATTCACAATATTCAATTTACAATTTGTATTTTTTGAAGCATATATTTCCTCTTTCGCAACATGTATTGTTCTGTCACTACAACAACATGAGGTTTTGTTATCGACAAAAAATATAAAGAGATTTTTATGACCATAAATGATATTTTATTACTCTACCTAAATATATACAGGGATATAATTTAGCCAACACTACAATAATTATCGCCACTACTTAATTTGTAGTTCTTCTAAAATATAATGTTACACTTTAGTCACTACAGTTGGATATTATAGACTTAAACACCTAATCAAACTTATATAGCTAAATAAAAATATAAAGATATAAATGTCTAAATATTAAAAATTATTTTGATAGTTTTTTTTAAAAAATTTAGCACCTATGATCTATGGCTAGAAATTTATAGCCCAATAATTTTATAAATAATCGAGAAGAGCAGTTTCCTAACTAATTTAGATAAAGTACTTATAGATTTTGTATTTATTATGAATTTTATGATAAACAAAAAAACACTAATAATTAACAACAACATCCAAAAAAGGAAAAAGGAAATGATTTTAATAATGCATACTTTTATTTTTGTAATTACTTGAAAAATAATGGGCAATTTTTTTCAATTTAGATAAAGTAGTACTCCGTATTAGATTATATAATTATTATAAAATTTGGGACAATAGCACAAAAAAAAAGAGAAACAAAATAATTTTGAATAGAAGAATGACATTTTTGTAATTAAGTGTAAAATCATGGGCAATTAAATAACTATTCATGGATGAACTCTCCCTTTTATATAGTTAAATATTTTTTTTGTAAGATTATAATTTGTAGGGTGAGTAAAACTCAAGAGTGGCTTTATAATAAAAAAAAAATTGGAGGTTTTAGAGAAAATAGGTATTTTTCAACTCAACCGTTCATGCAAATCCTTTTGCATAATAGAGAAATACCAATGGAGAGAAAAAAAATCTCTAAATTTAGATGAAAATGGGTAAATGCGAAAATTAAATGTTTCACTCCTCCCCGTGGAAATGGATTCACCGAATACTTCTTATCTGTTTCACCTTGAAACAATAAATATATAAATGAGGAGATTAACCCAAAATACAAAGGTAATAAGACCACACCAAGGGTCTTTAGCATCCGCATTAGTTCGGGTTTCTTAGGTTTCTTAACCTCTTTTATCACACTCTCTCTCCTTAAAAAACCCAACTTATTTTTTTACCCACATCCCTAAAACCCTCATTTTTTATTTATACACTATAAATAATAATCATGTGGTTCCACATTCCCTTTTGTCCCACCCTCTCTCTCTCCCCCTTTCTCTTTGTATCTCTCCTCAATTTGGGTTTCTTAGATTTTTAAAGGAGTTGCTACCCAAGCAACTCAAAATTGGGTTTTTAACACCTTTCTAATATTATAATATTTTCTTACCTTAAAAACCCACTAAAAACTACCAATGTGGGTTTATGTAAAACGGGAAGGCATATACCAAAAAAGGCTCCACAAAAGAGGACTCAAGTGCCACAAAAGAGGACTCAAGCGCCCTATACTACCATCCCTCTACTGATTACAGAAAAAAGGGGTCTATTATACACACGACCATTTTATCGCCATCGACACGATGTCGGAGTCGAGCTTCCGAATCGGTATGCAAAATGACGATGCCGAGTTTGCAGATCGGCAACTGGATTGGGTGGTCAACCTGCGATATCAGCAAACCGTCCCATCCCCTCAGCCGATGCCGACTCTCCAGATCAGTAGAGACAAAAAGCTGCAAGATTCCTAGCTAGCCCGTCCTGTCGACTGAGCATTGCAGCCTAGCCCTGGTTTGTCGACTTCGGAACTAGGCATATGCATATTGTTTGCCGACTTTAGTACTCGACTTTGGCACCGTGCATTTGGCGATATGTGGTCGTGCGAATAGCATACCCTAAAAAAACTACCAAATCTCCAAAGTTCAATTCTAGTCATGGTCTATCGGTAGAGCTGTTATATGAGCTGAACAACTCGAGTTCGGTTCGGGATCGGCTAAAAAAATGCTCGAATCAAGCTCGTTCACTTACCTAAACAAACCGAGCCTGAATTTTAAGCTCGGTTGAAAGCTCAGCTCGTTCGATTAAAGCTCGAATAACTCAAATTTTATGAAATTTCTAAAATTTTCTTTAAGTTAATATGTTATGACTTATGATCAAATAAAACTGCTTAAAGCTCGAAAAATGCTCGATCCGAACTCGTTCATTTCCTAAACAAGTCAAGCTTGGTCAAAAAAGAAAACTCGTTTAAAATTAGAGTTCGACTCAAATAACACCCTTACCTAGTACCTATTGGCCATCCAAAGTCCTTCGTCCAAGTCTATCCACGAGTGACTTGCACTTTCACTTTGCGGATAGACTGAATCTACAACTAGATGCACAAGCTTTGGGCACTCTTCCATGTAGGTGGCAATCGGGCGAGTCGGGTCGGATTCGGGTCGGGTAATTCGATGTCGGGTCAAATCGGACTCGGGTTAATATCGGGTGTGATGACAATTCGGTTCGGGTCGGTCCGGGTCGGGTTTATTCGAGAATTATTTTTTTGGATACAATCGGTTTTTCGGTTGCAATTTGATCGAGCAATTTCGGATTTCGGTCAAATCGGGTTTCGGTTGAACCGGGCTTCGGTCCAATCGGATTTCGGTTAAACCGAGCTTCGGTCAAACTAGACTTCGGTTTAATCGGGTTTTGGTTGAAACGGGTTTTGGTCAAATGGAGTTTTTGTTGACCAACGTTTCGCTTAAATCGAGTTTCTTTCTTTGGAAGAACCAAATTTCGTTTGAATCGAGTTTCCGTGAAATTGAGTTTCACTTGAATCAAATTTCTATTAAATCAGACTGTATGACTCAAATTGGATAAATGAAATAAATTCTAGTTAAACCAAACTTTAATTTTATTGAAATTTCAATTTGATTAAAAATTATACGTTGTAACTCATCATTAATAGAGATGTTTTAGATTTTTATTCATAATTATAATTATAATAATAATTTATATAGGAGATATTTATCTTTTTATACAAAAGCTATTTCTTATCAATTCTTAATCAATATATATATATATATATATATATTAATGTGTATTTTTACTATATAGTAATATTAATATAAGTTAATTACGAAGTGATCATATATTCATACGTGACACTAAAATAAATGAAGTAAATGAATATATAAAAATTATCACTATTAAAATAAGTCAATAAAGTTATTCAAATTATTTAAATATAGGGATGAAAATGGGTTATGAATTGATACATAGACATAATTTATCGACCAATTTGTTTCTTTTCATATATGATAATGATCTCATCATATTCTACGTGTTATATATATAGGATATAGTTTAAAGTCAATTTTAAGTTATTCTTATATATTTTGCACGTTTTTATTTCCGATCAGGAATCCTAAAGTTCCGATCTTGAATCTAATTTGGTGGATCTTTCCTTTTTCGATTTAAACATATGTTTTATATTTCTTTTTTTGATTTGAACTTGTTCATTTTCTAAACAAGTTAAGTATGAGCACATTTTTAAACTTGGTTCAAACCTCGGATCACTCGATTTAAGCTCGAATAGTTTGTATTTTGTGAAATTTCTAAAATTTCCTCTAAGTTACTGTGTTTGAAGCAAACAGGGTTACTTAATACTCGAAAAAAGCCTAGCTCAAGCTCGGCACACTCTAGATAAGTTTTATGATTTTATTTTAAACTAAATTTATATAGGTTGTTTTTTCTTGATTAACAATAAAACAATATATAGTACACCACTTAAACGAGACAAGATTACTACCAACTAAATGAGAATTGTCAAATGTTATGATATTATTCCCAAGTAAGATTTATGACTATAACTTAATATTTGAAAGTTACATAATAAAAAAAAAAAGAAATTGAAGAATGTGTATTACTATATAAATTTATCATTAAACTAAATAAAAGACAAAAAGATATAAATTAAATAAAAGAGCAACAAAAAATTTACACCTCTCAGTTCTCTCTGCTAATTTGGGGCTCAATTTGGGGCTAGGGCTGGAGTTGTACGTTCTTCTTAGCCTTTATGCTCTTCTCCTTCTTCACCGTTCTCTAATCGAAGCTCCTATTGTGCTTGGCTGCTTGGATCTGATAGACTGACGATCTCTGTTATCCAGGTTCATCTTTCTCCTCTTTTGTCCTTCTCTTCAGTCGACGTTTTATTTGGATCTAATCGGCCGACAGTCTCCGGTGTCTAGGTTCGTCGTCGTCATCTCCGGCGTTCCGCTTGGCTGCTTGGATCCAGTCGAAGCCGGCGGTGCTCTCCACTGTTTGGTTCGTCTCTTTGCTAGTCAGGTAAATTGACTGTAATATTGTTTCTTTCTCATCTCTCTCCCTCTCTGTAATCTTATTTCTTCATGTATTTTGTCAATCTGCAAGTTTAATGGCACTTGGCAATTAGTGTGAAAAATCAGGTCAAAGATGCTTGAATATCTTTCCTATTTAGTTGACATTTGTCTTTCTTCTAGCAAGTTTTAGTTGAGGAAAATTATTTATATTTGGGATGAATATCCTGCCTATTTATTTTGTCTTACCTGAGAAATAAAAGTTGATCTTTTTTATGTTGTTTCTCATTCAGTTAGTCTAATCTTTGTTTATTTATTAATTTTTTAGTTTAAAGCAAAAGATAGTTACTCACTATATTTACAATCAAATTACGTAAATTTGACACGCAAAATTGCTGGTCAAAAAATTTTTTGACACGCAAAATGACAGATAATTACTCACTATATTTACATATATCTTATTTAATTTGTGATAATATTATGGGTATAAGGTAGAAAAATGATCCATTACTAGGGGAAAAAATAATGTTCAAGATAATTAAACTTACTTTGAGGAGAAATATTTCAAGTTATTTCACATTTTGAATATAATCGGGTTATTTCAAGTGTCGAATATAATCGGGTTCGAGTGTTTTCGGGTTTCGGATATAATTGGGTTCGGGTTATTTCGGGGTTCAGATATTCCCAGGTTGGGTGATTCGGTCTTCGGGTTATTGTCGGGTCGGTTCATTCGGGTATAATCGGGTTCGGGTTATTATCGGGTTCGGATGGCTATCGGGTGTAATTCGGGCCGGCTCGGTTGGTCTCGGATCCGAACTTTTAAAATTTTATTCGGGTGTCAATCGGGTTCGATCTCGGATCATTCGGATCGGGTTTTTTTGGATCGTGTCGGGTATTGCCAACTCTACTTCCATGTAAAGTAAATTACTCAATTGTCGCTTGAAGTGGGATGAGTTTTGCTTGGAAAAGTTGCGTCTTCTGAACAAACTTGGCCTCCTGCGCAAACCACAGAAGCCACTCTCAGCCAGAGTCTCAAAGCCACATCCGATACCAACCCACCCGAAAACAATCTGCTAGACCACACGGATTTGATTGACAAAACAGAAGGTTTTACCCATCCCATGTTCAATTTTGGTTTCGATTTTTGCCCGGATTTCTCGGGTTCCATGGATTTTAGGGTTTCAGTTTGTTGTTTCTGAATTTGGCTGCAAGTACCTATTTCGATTTCATGCTGCAATTTGTTCTATTCCGATTTCATGTCCTGCAGTTTGTTCTATTTCGATTTCAATTTGTTGCTGAAGCAATTTGTTCTATTTGTTCAATGTGTTCGATTTGTTGAAGTTGCTGGAGCAATGCCACTTATTTGCAAAACAAAGTGAACATGCAACAGAATTTATCATGGTTCTGATTCGGTTTTGGCTTTTGATTGTTGTTCAGCTTTGATTGTGCTGTGTTTTGTGATTGTTGTTCAGTTGGTGTTTATTGTTCAGTTTATTTTATTGATTCTATGCTACGTTTTGCTGTTCGATTATGTTGCTTGACTATGCTGGGTTTTTGTGATTGATGTTCGACTACACGGTGTTTTGTGGTAAATGCATTTATTATATTATGAATTTTTGTATTTATTAGTACATAATAGAGATTTTGGTATTTGGATCTATATAATAGAGAAGTTGTTGGAGTTGGAGTGCAAATTTTATAGAGATTTTGATATTTGGATCTCTATAATAGAGATTTTTACAAGAGCTGTTGGGGTTGCTCTGACTACATTTGATGCCAGAAGCCCTGTGCCTTTGTTTTCTTAGCATTTCTTACCTCTCTTTATCTCTACAGGAAGCTAAGCTAAATCTGAGATGTCATTGGCTTTGGGGTCAAATCATATTTTTCCGCAACAAAGGTACTGTATGTGGTAATTCATCTCTTTGCTATGAAGTTGTTTCCCAGATTTTTTTTAATAAACTGTATGCACTTTTGACCCGGTTGCTCTCACGGGGGATGGAGCTTGGTGGCACTTGAGATTTATCTGATTTCGCAATATTCATGTGTTTAGAAGTAGAATAAGGGATTTCACACAGAGGGAAACTCCTAATGCTATCAAGCTAAACAAAATCTTCCATGTCAAGATTCATTGAGCTCCGCGTATGTGCACTGGTGTGGAGAATTGGGAAAGCCTCCCTGCATGTACAATAGGGAAGAAAGATGGTGTCATCATTGTGGATCATGGTTCTCATCGCAAAGAGTCTAACCTCATGCTAAGTATGTATTTGTGATTGTTATTCTTGTATTGGTAAATTGGTGGTGTGTATTTTTAAAAACATTATTTATATCAATTTCATTTCAGATGAGTTTGTATCAATGTTCAGGGACAAGACCGGATACCCTATCGTTGAGCCTGCTCATATGGTATGATGTGTTCTTTATTATGTTTCATTTCTTTCTTCACCATGAGTTCCTGCAGCCAGTTTGACAAAATAACCAGTCACCAATATTTATTACTGCTACATTTAGCTAGCAAAGCATGGTTTCCAGGATGCCACTAGAAAAATCAATTATATCATGCTGTCGATTCAATAATATGGTTTGGATATTGTAATGAATTCTAGATGAACTTTTTTTCCATATGACAACGACTCATATATGACTCGCATATGAGGATAAAACCACTAGCATTTTGGTTTTATAGTTGCACAGTTCTGACTGCAATTCTAACTCTGATTTCTTCTCTATCATTCATGTGACTAGGAATTGGCAGAACCGTCGATAAAGGATGCATTCCATTTGTGTGTCCAACAAGGGGCAAATCGTATAATTATAAGCCCATTTTTTCTCTCTCCAAGACGTCACTGGAATCAGGTAATCTGAATATCTGATATGTGATCCATCATTCAATCTAGTTTAAAACAACCAAATCCTTAAAGGGAATATCTCTCACATAACCGTAAGCAGTAAACCAAAGATGCTCTATAGGTGTTAGGATAGGCGTGAAAAACTACTTTCTTGGAGCTTCAGACGGATGACTTGTGATGTTTCTCTTACAAATGCTTATGATTTAGCTTGTGTACCCTAAACAATATATGCATTTATCAATGTTATTTTTTAGGAAATGGGAGCTTATCTCATCACCTGTTACTTATTGTGTATATTTCTGTCCTACCATGCTTTACCTTGTTGTTGCCTAGATCCTAAATCTTTACTTGACCGCTAACTAATCAGTGTTTATATTCAACGTGACTTTGACTATCAATTGAAAAGAGAACGCCGATAAATTAAAATTAAAAAAACTCAGGATACTAATATGCAGTTATACAATTCACTATTTCATTATTCTTTGTTTTGCCATTTCAGTCTAGATCATCATATAGCCATTTTAACGAACCTCACAATGTCTTTGTATGACAACTTGTAGGATATTCCTAAGCTAGCACATGATGCTGCCATGGACTTCCCTGGTGTACCATATATAGTTACAGCACCTCTCGGTTTACATACTCTTCTTGTGGTATGGATACCTCCTTCTAATCATAAACTTTCTGTGACACTTTTTGGAAATGCTTTTAGATTATTTTTCATGGGTTTTTAGCATCAAAATGCATGTGGAGTAATTTCTTCCGAAAATCACTTTTGAGATTACTTGATAAAACAAAAACACCAAATTGTTTCTTTCTTCAGATTGTATCTACACTATCTAGCCTACAAGATAAAGGAAATATTATTGCTGGAAGCTTGAACTAGCCTACAAGATTGTTGGTTCAGCATCATATATCATGCTAGAGATTCATCTAAAACTCATGAAAAAAATGGTGTACAGGATGTTGTGAGTGACAGGATAAATTATTGCTTAAACCATGTCGCCGGATATGAAGTTGAGTGTTCAGTCTGTGCTGGAACTGGAAAATGTCATTTCTCCACTTCATCTTGAATGTAAGCTTCATCATATGCTGGTTTGTGGTTGTTACTAGTACAATTTAAATCATATTGGTTGCTTAAAGCTTTTCATAGACTAGTTGCTTAGATGCCTTTTTGTACTTTTTTTTGCAGGAGTGGCTTCTTTTGAACATGATCGATTGGACCCCCTTACAAAATCAATATACAAAATCATTCATCTATAGCCTCCAAACCCCGAAACCCTCACCTGCATCACCTTATTCAGCAGCCATCCTCGATCTTCTCCAGTGTTCTTGCCTGTCACATCCAATGTCCATTGCTGATTCACACTATTGCTCTCTAGACTTCAGAGGCAAGCCAAAAAGATGGGCATTCCCTTTTCGCTTGTTGGAGTACATTTTGGCATGATGTTTCTTCAGTGTTTATCCCAATTTGGGTTCGATAATACACAAACTCTGATATTTGTATTGCAAATCATTCTGCTAGGCTTAAATTATGCGAATCGGGTGCATCTGTAAGCTCACCATTGCCGTCCACATCTCTTCCTATTGTCGAATTCTTCGTTTCCTAGCAAAATCAGTTGCAGACGGCCAAAAAATGGAGCGCAGGCGTCAAGGGATTGTGTTCTGCTACAAACTGACTCAACTTATAGTTTCTTAACTGATGTTAATGCTAATACCTAAATTGGCTGGCCACAAGGAATTTTCTGTATGAAAAAAATTGGAAACATCTAGTAATATACTATCAGTATACGATATATTCAAGATATGATTTTAGACAATCACAATTTTCTGAATTTTTCTCCATTTTAATGTATAAATGTACACATATTTTTTTATTATTTTGTTTCATTGATTAAATATGCATTTTTTTACCACCCTTTAAATCAAATTTAATTAAAAGAAAAAGTATTTAAAAAATGAACTAATAAAATTGTCTTTAACTTTTGTAAAAATTTTATACGTGGGACATGGTGATCACATTTGAGCATCCAAAAACAATCAATGGAGCCGAAAATATTTCAAAAAATACATAATTGCACGTTTGCACATAATCATTGAAGATACTCTTAATTAGCCACAAAAACTAGCTAAAACGTTTACTATATGATACATTTTAAAATTTATATATAACACAAATTGATTTATAACATTGCGTCACCATGTAGTTTAGGGTTGTAAAATGTTTTCATGTCTAAATTTTATAGTAAAAAAAGAGGAAATTAATATTTTATAAAAAATATTTGTCTAATGTTTAAAGATCATCTAATACTCTATACTCTATTCATCTTAAAATCTAAGTCATTAACTATTCCGCGTGCTTTTTTATGATATTTTCTATTGTATTTGCTTTCATTTTTATTTGTTTTATACATAACTATCGGTTTCTTTTAATTTGATTACATTAATTACATCATTGTGGAATTTGGTCATAATATTAATAGAAGTTGACCGATGCAGGCTATTTTTTTAAAACGGATATATTGCTACCATTGCTTCACATTATAGAAAAACATTTCCTAATATATTTCTACAATATTTAATATTGAGTATTAATCTTATGAATACAAATTTAAAATTTATTTTTTATAACTAAATATGTAGATTTTTCCATACATCATCACACAGTACATGTTTTGAAAAGTCCATCGGACGGTCGAGAATCAAGCGTAAACTTAAGCGTTAGGAATTAGATCGGACGGTCGAGAATCTCGCGTCGCCTGAACGCCAGTTTTTCGAAGAACCCTCAATATAAAACCCTAGAATTTTGTAGCTCTCTCCCTCACTGGCTATTCGCATTTCATCGCCGTTTCTGCGTAGAATCGAAGATCAATCCAACTCAACATGGTACGGTTTTTCTCCGTTTCTTCACCTTCTCTTTGATTTTCGTTTTTTGTCATCGCAGCTATTGATCTATAGTCCATATTTGCGTTATGTTCGTTTATCTTCTTCTGACTTTCGATGTTTTTCGTTTTGGTCTGTTTTCAGGCATTGCCCAACCAGCAAACTGTTGATTACCCAAGCTTCAAGCTTGTAATCGTCGGCGATGGTGGAACTGGTATCAACTTCTTTGTTAACTCCTCCCCTCTCTCGATTTTATATTGAACGATTTCTGGAACAAAAGAAGTCGGCTTAATTCTATGAGCACTTTCTTGAAAATTGAGGATTTCTTTGAAATGAGTACTGATTGAAATTTAGGTTTAGTATCGGGGACCCTGGGTGCAATCTGATGATAGAACAATGTGGAACCCATTGGTTAAGAAGTAGAAATTTCTATGTATCATCTGTAATCCGAAACTCTTACATTTAACCGCTTAAAGATTCGATATTTGTTTTTTAGGGTTTGCTTTTTGAATGGTCCTGACTAGCAGCATCTTGCTTGATGAATTGAATTTGTGGCTTTATACTTTTGGCTAACTATTGATACTTCTACTTATGCAGGCAAAACAACTTTTGTAAAGAGGCATCTTACTGGTGAATTTGAAAAGAAATATGAGCGTAAGTAGTTTGGAATGAATCAAGTATGATAATATCTAGTGTTTATACTTTGTTTTACTTAGTTTTTCAATTTATGATGTACAGCTACTATTGGTGTTGAGGTTCACCCTCTGGACTTCTTCACAAACTGCGGAAAGATTCGGTTTTACTGCTGGGATACCGCTGGCCAGGAAAAGTTTGGTGGTCTCAGAGATGGTTACTAGTAAGTATATAAGTATTGACAGAAGTTGGTCCTTCACTAGTATTTCGTTTATGGTTATTGAAATTGGTTGTGATTGCATTTTGTATGTACACTTTTTGAGCAGTTGGTTTGGTAGTAGTTTTATTTGTTTGTATTTTTATGGATTTCTGCTGTTACATATTTTGACATCAGTATATGTGTCTGAACACTATTTTTGTATTTACTACACCTTTTGAGTAGTTTGTAAATGCTATGTTCTATGGTAATATCTCATGTTGATGATTCATGAGTTGTTGCAAAATATAGTTTATGCCTTGCTTGTTACAATAATCAAGTATTGAGAATCGACCCTGGTAAAGAAAGAGCGTTTAGCTAGTTGCTCCAGTTCCACTTTTCCTGTTTTTGTGATTGGTGATGTTTTAAACTTCTTTTTAAGGCTATAATACGAAGGATCATTTTTTTTTAAAATAGCTTTGGTTATCAATGTGTTATGAATATTTGATTAGCAGGTTGGGTGCCTTCATAATTTTATGGTTTTTTAACAAATGACTGAATGTTGCCCACTGCAGCATTCATGGACAATGTGCCATCATTATGTTCGATGTTACTGCTCGTTTGACGTACAAGAATGTTCCAACATGGCACCGTGATCTCTGCAGGTACTTTGTTTGTGCTCCAGTGAATTCATACGAGCTCTATATTGCTGGGTCTCAGCTATCTTCTAATAAGTAATAATCTCTGGCTTTCAGGGTTTGTGAGAACATTCCCATTGTACTGTGTGGGAACAAAGTTGATGTGAAGAACAGGCAGGTGAAAGCTAAGCAGGTTACTTTCCACAGGAAGAAGAACTTGCAGTACTATGAGATTTCGGCCAAGAGTAACTACAATTTTGAGAAGCCTTTCCTCTACCTTGCAAGGAAGCTCGCTGGGTAAGCACCCCTAGTTGACGGCTGCTTGTTCAGTTTCAACTTATTAATGAAAATGTATGCTCATCTGGATATACATATTTTCTTGCTCAATTTAGTGATGCGAATTTGCACTTTGTGGAGTCCCCTGCCTTGGCCCCTCCAGAGGTTCACATCGACTTGCATCAACAAGCCCAGTAAGTATCCTTTATCGCGCTGTGATTGTAATCTTGATCTTGAACCAATTCTAATTATGATACTGTTGTTGGCAGGCATGAAGCTGAGCTCCTACAGGCTGCAAACCAGCCCCTTCCAGATGACGATGATGATGCTTTTGAGTAAAAGATCAGAAGTTGAGCTGGAATTACCGGATTGGGCCAAATGTCGTTTACCATCCATGTTACCGCTTGTGTACTTTGTTGGCTTGATTTGATTTGGCATATGAGATTTTGGGGAAAAAAATAGGGTGGTTCGGGCAACCAAGGGGAAAACTCTCAAAAGATCAAATGCTGTTTTGTGTTTTCAGCATTTTTTTCTCTAGTAAAAGGCATGCTTTCGAATATGTTTGGCAATGGTTTTTTTTATAATGGATTGGTTGCGCCCACTCCATTTTCCCAATTTCCTTGTTTCATCCCTCACATTTGAGGTTAATTTTGATGGATTGAAATCACAGGAAAGTTTACTTCCAAAATCTATTACTGTCAAGTTGGTAATTCATCTTCCAGTTTTCATACAGCTTGATATTCCATTAAATTGGCTCATCCATCTAAAGAAGAGAAGCATAAAGGAGGTGGTTCCATGTATCTGGGAGACCAGGGAGGCACCAATGGGTGCAGTCGGCCCCAGGCCCGGGAGCCCTATGAGGGCGACTACCTGGGCTCCCGTAGATAGACGGGTGGGCATCTGGCCGCAAGTTTGACAGTCTGGAAATGTCGAGAAAGTATGCAGGGTGTTTCATGTGTGACAACACGCTCTTGACTATGCCTATGTCCGGGTTTTCGGGCAGTGCATTGCCGTGTCCTTGGACTGGTAGCTTGCTTTCTTCACACCCCTTCACATGTGGTTGTCCCCAATCTTCTCCTCTGGTATTATCCGTTCAGCAACAAAAAAGCAGGCAAGAAATGAGTTCATCTATCTTCAGTTTCACATGAGAAAGTGATCTTACCGGTAATGTGAAGGCGAGATTCCTTGGTAGAAGACTCGGGTTTTGGTATGGTTGGTGTTTCGGTCAATCCATTGTTCCCATGACTCCATCGCGATCTTGAATGCTACCGTCCTGTCTAAGTTGTTGTATCTCTTTCCATTCACCTCCATGTAATCCCATCTGCATCATCAATAGTTTTATGCATCAGGCCTACAAAATCCTAAACTCTCTGTATCTGCATATAAAACCGGATTGTACTTGCATTTGATTCGAGTTTTTGTAGAACCACCAATGGTAAGAATCAAACACCAACAAGTCGGCCCCTCTCCATTCGTCGCCCTTTATGTAATCGAGCTTTAGCGCTCTCCCTCTACTCCCGTTCACAATCTCCACCAGGAATTGACGCCACTCCATCGTTATTGAGATCTTGTAATCCTGTAAAACCCCCAAAAATAATCTTGCAATTTCAAATCCTAATCAATCTTCGGAAACATTGTATACATACATGGAGATGGAACAGGTTCACAGGATCATGACGGTGCTGAACCAAGGTGTACTTGGCTCGAGGCACAGCCGAGATTATCAAGCAAGCAAGCGACTGCCATTGATTGAGCATCAATGAGTCTCCCACGAACATTATCGTCTTGCCGCGGAATCTTGTTAGGAAATCATGGGCGTTGAATCTGCGTACACAATAAGCATATGTATATATGTGAATCAAGATTGTCTTATTCATCAATCAACTCAATCTGCGTACGTACCTTGGGAGGTTGCATTCGTCGGGCTGCCATTGGAACTCGAGGTATGACGAGTCAGGTCGTCCGTTCCTTTGGCAATCGAATTCCGAATGGATGAAAGGGCAAGAAGTGTAGTTGTAGGGCGGGGAAGACTTCTTTACATGCACCCATCTTCCTTGGAAGATGTTGCATCCATGGTGATGGTTTTCGCCGTGGTGTTTCTTTGCTAAAATGACCCAAAAAGAAACATTTGATATTGCTACTAACAGGATGGTTATGTAAAACCCTGAAGAAGAAGAAGAAACCATATGGTTAATCTGTTTATAAGTTCCTTCTAGTTAGTACTATGTGATATATATGTATATATGTAGATGCATTTGATTAAAAATACAGAAAACGTAAAGTTCGCAAGCTTGTTTATCTTGATATAGTCCTTTCCTTCTTTCGGGCGTTTTGGGTAAAATTTTGGTATCGAGTTGGAATTGAGGTACATGACTCTCATTTCCATCTTCTTTGTGCCAATACATCTTACTTGTGCAACCTACAAGTACACTACATTGTAACAACCATTGAAAAACAAAATAACACATACACACAAAAAAAAAATGCGAGAGAGAGCATAATGTATGCTTTTGGGACTTTTAATTTCATCCTCTTTTCCAATCCATATGCTCCTCAAGTAATTTCATGTAAAGTTTTCAATGTTTCATTAAGCAAGCCTTCACTAATGCTATTTAATTTCCTAATCCATTATTTTTTGAAAGATTGGGCCTTGGCCTTGGGCCAATGTAAATGGATATTACTCGCTGAGGTTTATCCGCATCTTTATTTCAAGTTCATCCACTTTTTAATATTGATATTTAGTATTTACCCCAAAAATGTAAATTTGTAATAAACATTATTTGGAATATTTGTGGGCTCAAAAATCTTTTCGAACTCATCTAATAGACAAAGAAACATATTATTAGGATCTTCATTGTGGTGGTTTTTTCTTGATCAGCGTTCAAACTGAGATCTCTTTGGTGCGCTTATGATTTCGCCTCATTCGATTGTGGATGGGTTGTAGATGAGGAATCGAGATCTGAAGGCTCGTTGTTAATTCCCCACTATTGTTCTCCAGGACTTTGCTTGTGTCACCTCTTCCAACTTTGTAGATTGCTTTTCACGGTTGTGGCCCTACTTTGGCTTCGCTTCCTCATCTTGTGCCTGATCTCATAATTGTCTTGTGTCTACTTTTGATTGTTTCTTTTATTTGTGATTGTTTATTTGTTGTCTTGTGTGCTGTACTTTCCGGAGTTTTCGAATGTCGATTTTTCGGTCTCTCAAATTACCTTGTTTGGTATCTCAAATTAATTTCTTTTTTAAAAATAAAATAAAATAAAATCAAGCGCGCCTTAACTTAAGGTTATATATTACGAAGTAATGAAAGTTACTATGAAATGAAAATGAAATTACATAGTTCACTTAAAAATGAAATGAAAGGACATTGTACTATAGAGCCCAAATTCTGAGGACACATTCCTTGCTAGTCCTACTCCTACTCTAAGTCATCCTAGATGCCGAAACCGACAAGAAACCATGGCCAAACAAGCTAGGTCGACGTCGATCTAGACCATGAAAAGTGTTTCATGCCGAGTTGTAAATCACCTCAGCTAACGTAATTAAGCTCTGGTTAGAACTTATAATTTTGATATTATAGTTTTAAATGAAAAAAAATATAATATTTTATTTAATTAGCTTTTGAAATATAAACTTTTCAATATCTACTCATCCAAACTTTTCAGAGCTTTTGATTTTTTATTTACAAGTTTTCCTTAGCTACCCTAACAGTCAGGGTTACCAAACACTATATTAGTTTATTAACTACTCTATCCGTTTTGAAATATAAGTCCATTGACTTTTTGCACGATTTTTAGGGAGTTAAAAATTATATAAAATAATATTTTTTTTATTAATTTTTTTACATAGTCTTATATATATTACTAATAACAATAAGTATATAGTTATGTAAAAAATTTAATAAAAAATATTATTTTATATAATTTATAACTTCTTTAAAAGCGTGCTAAAAATCAATGAGCTTATATTTCAATATAAAAAGGAGGGAATAATATTTAACACAAATAATCCAACTTGAGCTACCCCATCAGCTTCAGCTACTCCAACCGCTACCATTTTGTCAAACACACCGTTGATCTGATCCGATCGAGAGTGCAAGCGGCTTAACCGAGCCCAAACAATATTAGTCTTCTTTCTTTTATATGGTTTTGAACTTTTATTAAGTAATAAAATGAGTATTAATGTACCTTATTTAAATTTGATTTATTTTTTGTTAATCCATTGAATATCTTTTTTTTTAGTCAGCGGTGATCAGTTAGTTAACAAGGGTCTAAATATAGATTAAATAGAAAAATCAAATAAAAGGAGTATTAAAACAGATATACATACACAGCAAATTAAACAGTACGTAGCTACAAACAGTCAATGGGAAACCCCAAAGAGAGCACCGTTTTGATGATCTACTCATCTCTTGTAATCACTCTAGCCGTCCTCTTTTTCTGTTCCAATTCTTTGGGTATGACTTACACTAGTCCCAACCGTTCTCGTCTTCGTCCTCGTCCTCGTCCTCGTCTTGTATGTGCCTCCTTGTTCAAATTACTACATTAATTAGCATATACCATTAATTTTATGATCTTCATATATATATATATATCTTCCAAATCTGTTTGTTTATACATATATATATAATTGATTGATTGAGTGAGGAGTTTGCAGATGAGAATGGAGGAAGGGTTGGCTAGTGCAAGGGCAGCCATTAGAGAGGCTGCTCGGGATCGGAATCGGACTCGGAATTACGACTCCTCCGGCAAGGAAGGGTTCGTCCCCAGAGGGCCTGCTTACCGGAACCCTTTTGCCTTTCACCAGTTAAGATTTTATCTGTAATTCATTAATAATTCTCTCTTAATTTCTTAATTCTTAATTTGTTTTCTCCGTGTGGATAGCCGCAGAAGTGCATAAACTAGGAGAGATTAGTGGATTATAGTTAAAAAAGATTTTTTTAAAGAAAATCTTTCTTTGTTTTTAACGTAACCTATAGCTAGATATTTGGATTATGATCGATTAGATACTTGTGTTACCCGTTTTGTGTTCGGGGATATAGGAAAGAGAGCAAAATTTTGATGGATTAGTTAATTAAGATTTTTTTTATTATTTTATTTATAAATGAAAATGATTTTGTTTTTAGCAAATCAAGATTGGAATTTGGAATAGAACCTTAAAAGAGTGGAAGAGATTTTGAAATAATTATAATATCTATTCTAAGAAATAGATTATTTAGAGCCAAGAAAAGGCCCAATTTTAATTCATCCTCCTTGGATATTATTTATTTATTTAATAATTTAGAGCCCATAAACGGCCCATTACCCATCTTAATTTTTCTTAGAAAATATTGAGATAATTTTTGGTTTAACAATTTTTTCATCACATTCTTCAAAATAGAGAATAAAAACAAAATGGAGTAAATTTGGGGAAATCTCTATATATTTTGGGGTAAACTTAATAATGGGGAAGTGATAATGGGGAAGTGGTTTGAATTGGGACAAAATGTATTCAGAATATATAACTTATAATTCTCTATTACAGAGATTGTTTTAGGGAAGCTCTTGACATTTAAGTAATTAGTGACACTTTCTATTTCTAATATGTTTTCTTAATCTATCTTTAAGATACAAGTTTAAAAACCCACATAAATTTATGAGATGATTTAAGATACAAGTTTAAAAACCGACATAAATTTATGAGATGATATATATGTTATCCGGTGGTATTATAACTAATGTCAACAAAATATTTAAATATTTTTTTTAAAAAAATTCCCTTCCCATTGAATTTGACATTCTTATCAATGTTATAATCAAATATCATAACCATCTTAGCTAGAGCACATTCGATCTAATTCTTATATGTTCTATATAAAATTAATGGGTTCACAACTGCTGATTTGATTCTATACATATTAAGACAATAAAGTACGTTTGAGATTTGTGCCATGACTACCATGGAAAATCTGAATGTGATAAATGCTAAAATATACAGTATCTATATATAGGAGTCACATAGAGATGGAGAAGAGATTCAAGGTGTGGACATACAAAGAAGGTGAACCCCCAATCTTCCACCATGGCCCCATGAAAGACATCTACTCTATAGAGGGGCAGCTCATCGACGAGCTTGGTGACGAGAAGAGCCCCTTTGTGGCCTCCCATCCCGAGGAGGCTCACGCCTTCTTCCTCCCTATCAGTGTCGTTTCTATCATCAAATATGTATATCGACCCTATACTTCATATGCTCGTGATAGGCTCCAACACATTGTTGAAGGCTACATTCGTCTAGTGTCTGAGCGATACCCTTACTGGAACCGAAGCACCGGGGCTGACCATTTCCTTGCCTCTTGCCATGATTGGGTATGTACGTATGTCAATCTCCATGTTATGTATACAACAATGTCTTCATTGAGTACTTATGTTAATTGATTTTATCGTCGAATCCAATGTACATCATTTTAGGCACCAGATGTATCTGTGGCGAACCCTCGTATGTTTAAGCACTTCATTCGGTTGCTATGTAATGCAAATGCCTCTGAGGGCTTCCATCCAATGAGAGATGTATCGATTCCCGAGGTGTTCATCAAGCCAAATCTAAATGGAGCATTGCCCTACAAGGGCCCCGAGGACCGCCCTATCCTTGCCTTCTTTGCCGGAGCAGATCATGGAACGGTTCGAAAACTCATCTTCAAATATTGGAAGAACAAAGATAAAGATGTGATTGTCATTGAATACGTACCCAAAACCCTAAACTACACCAAGATGATAGCCCAAAGTCGGTTTTGCCTTTGCCCTAGCGGATATGAAGTAGCAAGCCCTAGGGTGGTGGAAGCAATAACATCAGGGTGTGTCCCAGTGATCATATCGGATGGATATGTGCTTCCTTTTAGCGATGTGCTTGATTGGAGTAAGTTCTCGGTTCATATACCAATATCGAGGATCCCAGAGATCAAGATGATATTAGAAAAGATACCGAAGGAGAAGTACTTGGAGCTGCAAAGGACGGTGTTCCAAGTGCAAAGACATTTCATATTGAATAGGCCTTCAAAGCCTTATGATATGCTTCACATGGTTCTCCACTCTTTGTGGCTTAGAAGGTTGAATGTGAAGTTGTCATTGATGTAAAAAGTGTATTCTCTTAAGATAACTTGAGCATGTTCAACTTTAGCTTAGAATTTTGTACATGCCATTAAAAAGTTTATGTACATATATAATGATATTCTAAGTGTGAACTCTTAAGATAATAATTTTTTTCAATTTTTTTTGAAAGTGCTATATTTATTATTAATTCATAGGTTCAATGGTAATAATTACAAGATTGGAAAACTTATGGATTCAATTAGTAAGACTATCTGCCATGCAAACTGTGGTAGTCTAACACATAAGCCGAGTGAGGTTCCATTCTAAAACCAATTGATGAAATAGTCCACCGACTTATATGCTAAGACTTGTTAACTTTAAATGTGGAACTTTCTTTAGTCTCTCAAATCTCACAAGATGATGTCTAATAATTCTAACGCCCCCAACGTATTCTTCTTGGGTTGCTGTTTGAAACACCATCATAAGATCCAACTTTCCGTTGGGGACTTGCAACATGGTAGTAGTTGCTCTTGGCCGAGCACTCTAGAGACTATATTAGGTTGTCGAGTAGCTTTAGAAGCATAATGCAACATACTTTATTGCAAAGTCACCTCCGTAAGCCCTATAATGGAGTCGATACCCTCACAAACTACATTTTCAAGTTAGTGAAACTCCATTTATCACCCTTCCTAATATTCTCTAAAATCCACACTTGTATATCTATGCTATGACATCCACTTTTCATCGGTGCAAATAAATTTGTCAGCAATTCCACCAAAAATAAAGTAAATTTGTCAGCAAATGACTTTGAGATTATTTGGGTATTTTTACAAACATTTGACAAGTTTGGGCACCGATACATAATTTCTAAAATTGTAAGGTCTCTCTGAAAGAAAAGACAAAAAGAGCGTTCCTCTTTTTAACGATCTCATCAATGTTGGGTTTGACGATCTTCCTACTTCCTCCCCCTTCGTCCATGGCGGTCCATTGCTACCAGTTTCTTCACCGATTCAGTAGCTGAGACGCCGCCACATACCTTCCTTCGATGGCGAAGCTGGAGCCATCGAAGTCCCGTACAGTTCTCGAGCTTCTCTCTCACTTCGACCTCTCTCAGTCCCCTTCTTTCTCTCTCCAAGCTCTCCCTACCTTCTCCTCTCTCGCCATCTCCAATCCCTCCGATTCTCAAACGCTGATCTATGTCGGCACCTACGCCGGCGCTGTTCTTCTACTTTCGTTAAACCCTAATTCGAGTCCAACTTCATCGCCGGCGGTTCCGGATGACAAGATCAAGCTCCTCAGATTTGTATCCGTCGGAAGGGGCTTGGTTGATTCGATCCACGTCGTCGCCGAATTGGAGAGGATTTTGGTTGTCTCTGATGGCAGTTTGTTTTCGATTGATTCTTTGTTGGTTCAACCGGTGAAGAAGCTGTCAGGTTTGAAGGGGGTTACGGTTGTGGCGCGGAGGGTGCGGAGTGTTAGCAGTGGTGGCGAGAGTTCGCATTTGGTTGCGGAGGGAAACCCTAGCGCTAGTCAGAGGTTTTTGAAGAAATTAGGGGGTGGAATCCGTTCGAATGGGGTGAAGATGAAGGAATCGGACGTCAACAGGGATGATGCCAATTGCGTTATCGCTGTTGCATGCGGGAAAAAATTGATGCTGGTAGAGCTTCTCGTTGATGGTTCTTATGTGGTTTTGAAGGAGATTCTGAGTATTGAGGGTATTAAGACCATGGTTTGGATTGATGATTCTATAATTGTTGGAACTGTCAATGGATATAGCTTGATTTCTTGCATTTCAGGGCAGAGTGATTTAATATTTGCTCTCCCTGATGTGTCTAGTCCTCCTTGTCTCAAGTTACTTCCTAGAAATCATGGAGTGCTGTTGTTAGTTGATAATGTGGGGATTATTGCTAATTCTCGCGGGCAGCCTGTAAGTGGTAGCTTGGTTTTCCTTGTTGCTCCTGATGCCATTGGGGAGCTGTCTTTGTATGTGGTAGTTGAAAGGGATGGGAAATTAGATCTTTACAACAAGAAATCAGGGGCTTGTGTCCAAACACTCTCGCTTGTGGGGATTAGATTCAATCAGTGTGCTCTTGCAGATGATGGGGACAGTAATTCAAGATTTGTTGTTGTTGCGACACATTCCAAGGTATTTTGTTATTTGTTATATAATGGTAGATTTATGGCATTTGTCATGTATGAGTTTGAGCAATCTTATTGCAGAATAAGGTATTAAACCACATGGAGAGCGGATTAGACATCCATTTAAGGTTTATGGATGGGCTGGATGTACAAAATGTTCCCTTTTTATTAGATGATCAGAAAAATCTTAAGTCTATGGTGTATGCCTGTTTGCAAAATTAATCCCCTGATATATATTTTATATGCTTATTTCTAATGATACTGGAGAAAAGAGGATTTGCTGTTGGGATAAAGTATTGTTGTTGGATATACCGATGAATCACATATTTTAGAAATCTTAGTGTTAGGATAGACATAGACTTGATGTAGCTTGTGATAACATCTTTTGATGAACACACAAAAGAACTGTGGAAGATGTTTATAATATTGTGTAACTGCACGTAAACTAGTACGCACAATTGCCATACATGAGTCTTCACTAGTGCTTTGAGAGGAATTACTCTTTTTTATTCTTATCCAGTACACGGGAATGCTCAATGCTCTAGTCTTAGTAGTTTATTCTTGTTATATTTGGATCATTTAGAGGATATTTAGTGATTCTTTATTTGGAGAACTTATGTACTGACTATTTTTTCTAAGAGGTTCAGTTTAGCATCTGACAATGCTGGCTTATTTTGATAGACGAAGCCTTCCTTTTTCCTTCGTTCTTTTCTCCTCCTTTTCCCCATCTTGTTACTTCTGAAATGGTTGATTGGATATGTTTTTGAGCTTTCAACGTTATTGCAGGCTTTAACTTTAACTTGCGAGCTTAATAGAGTATTTGATATCCTATTTAATTTGATTCTTGTCATGTAGGTGTTTTGCTTCCAGAAAATTCCCTCGGAGGAGCAGATAAAAGACCTTTTGAGAAAGAAGAACTTTAAAGATGCCATCTCCTTGGCAGAGGAGCTAGAGAGTGAAGGTGAAATCACTAAAGAAGTGTTGTCTTTTGTCCATGCTCAAGTGGGTTTTCTTTTGCTTTTTGACTTGCACTTTGAGAAAGCCATAGATCACTTCGTACGGTCAGAGACCATGCTGCCTTCTGAATTGTTTCCATTCATCATGAGAGATCCTAATCGCTGGTCGTTGCTGGTAAACACTTCCATTCTTTTTAATTATGGTATAAGAAATTCATTCTGATGTTTACTGTTTCTGATTGTTGTTCAACTTTTGTCCTTTTTTTTCTGAATAAGTATTTAGATATTTTTTTTCACTTCAATTGCATTTGCACTTCATGCTAATGCTTAGGTTGTCTAAACTGAAGCGTTTTAAACAAAAAAAGAGGTTGTAGAAACTGAAAAAATTTGACAAACTCTGTGACCCTTGGGTGATGTTCCATTCTGAAGAACTTTGTAGTAGACCACTTCAATTTTTTGTCGAGGAGCCTCTTCCTTGCTTTGGACTTCAGAGCAGTGCCACAATATTTAATCCCCCCCATTTTAAATAGTCCTGACATGAGGTATTGAGGTTTACTTGTAATCAATTCATCATTCTTATTTTAGGGAAGGTATTATTGGTTCATTTTGCAGTACTTCAGATTTTTCTCCTTAGAATTTCTTATGTATTTGTTTTTCCGCAAGCATGTGTTGGGTGCATGTGTCTAGTGAGTATATGTATGCATGTTAGCATCATTTTGTGGTCTAGTTATGTGTCTTTTCTTCTCAAATTTGTTTCCCACTAATATGTTGAACTTCCTTTTAGGTTCCCAGAAATCGTTATTGGGGTTTGCATCCTCCTCCAACACACATTGAGGATGTTGTAGAAGATGGGCTGTTGGCTATCCAAAGAGCTATTTTCTTGAGAAAAGCCGGTGTAGAGACTGCAGTAGAAGATGCTTTTCTTTTGAATCCACCAAGTAGGGATGAACTTTTGGAGTCTGCCTTTAAAAACTTCATAAGGTGTGTATCCTTATTCTGTAATAATACTATTTGGTAGTGGTCAATTTTTCTTTTAAGCCGCATGATGGATGAGTCAATTTTTCTTTGAAGACGCATGGTGGAATGTAGCTTTTTACAACTCAGGACTCTGATTAGCCTCTTTCTTTCTCATTCCTTTTTAGGCATTTCATGCAAAGATGTGATGAACCCCCTCCCTACATTTTTTTTTCTGTAAAAAGTGACAAATTTAAAGGGACGGAGGGAGTATATATTAAGCCACATCTGCTGACCCCTACTAAATTTGAATGGCTGTCATTTTCTCTGGCCATACTACAGGTATCTGCAGTCTACTCGGTATCGAGAACTTACTCCACCTGTAAGAGAGGGAGTTGACACACTTTTGATGTACCTCTATAGAACTCTAAATCGGATCAGTGATATGGAGAGGCTGGCATCTTCAGACAATAGCTGCATTGTTGTATGTTTTCTTATCGATTGTATCTGTCAGTAGAGAACTGAATTTCTGCATCACTGCCAAGGCAATACATGGAATACTCACCTATTGCTTTGAATTAGATATTGTGATTGATTCCTCCTTAATTTTTGTTTGGCAATGTGAAGCTATAAGCACACACCAGAAAAATAATGTTTGGGACTTTGGGTTTCAAAATATTGTGTCATATTCTAAAACCGAATGGGTTTGTACTTTGTGGGCCTCAGTGCAATGCTAGTTTTGTTTGGTTGTCAATCTTAGCTTTGTTATTTAGAGGCATTTTCTGTTGAAGGATGACTCTTAAATATTGCATGTGCAGAGCAGGAGGAGCTGGAAACTCTGTTAGAAGAATCGGGACATATAAGGACACTTGCCTTCCTCTATGCAAAGAAGGGAATGAGCTCAAAAGCTCTTGCTATTTGGCGGGTTTTAGCTAGAAATTACTCTTCTGACATTTGGAGAGACTCTGTGGAGAGAAAGGAGTCAATGGACTTATCTACTGCCCTTGTATCCGAGAGGAAAACTGCTGCTATAGAGGCGTCAAAAATTCTTGAAGAGTCATCTGATCAAGATTTGGTTCTGCAACATTTAGGATGGGTAAGGGATACGTCTTAAAATTTGAAAGATACACAGAAGGGTTTACGTGATTCTTTAATTGATTCACCCATTCTCTCCATGTTTAGATTTCAGAAATTGATCCTGAACTTGCTGTTGAAGTCTTGACATCTGAAAAAAGACCTGAGGAGCTTGTACCGGGTAGGATTGTGCTTCAAAAATTTCTATCATGTCAAGTTTTGCCTCATCATTTGATATATATATATATATATAACCTCTCTCTTGTCTTTTCCTTTCATGGATTCAGATGAGGTCATTGCAGCAATAGATCCAAGAAAGGTTGAGATTCTCCAAAGGTATGAACATACTATGCTTCTCACCCAAACAAAACAATATTTTGTTTATGTTTAGGATATGGAAAGTTTAGGGTAGAACATGGTGGGAAATAAAAATTTGGGTTGATAAGTGGGGTTAAGCATATTCAACTCAAATGAGATGGACTATTCTGAAACAAGAAGAAAAATTGTGTTTGCTTGAATTGATGCTTTCACAGTGCAATAGTTCTAGCACTTCGTATGTCTGAATGAATTATCCTTCCTGTGTTCTTGGGTCATCTTTATTTGCAGATACCTTCAATGGTTGATAGAGGATCAAGAGTCTAATGACACCCAGTTTCATACATTATATGCTCTCTCACTTGCCAAATCAGCTCTTGAAGCTGTTGAAGCTGGATTTTCCTTGGATAAGGCTGATAATGGGAAGCTAGAGGTGGCAAATAACAATGATTCTGAAAGAAATAAGATGTTTGAGAACCCTGTCAGGGAAAGATTGCAGATTTTTTTACACTCTTCTGACTTGTATGACCCTGAAGAAATCCTTGAGTTAATTGAAGGATCGGAGTTATGGTTGGAAAAGGTCAGTATGCTTTTTCTTTGCTGTTTGATTTTATATGCTCAACTACCCCTCACAGGAACCCCTGATCCATTAACTGTTTCCTTGATAATAAGTTGGTCTTAGCTTCTACCATCAAAGAAAGCTTAGGTACCTTCTTCAAATATCAGTAATAAAAATGTAGAACCATCTTGTAATGCCTACTGATTATGTAGTTTGTTAGTGACTTGTGATCTTAATCTGGTGATCCTAAGTGCTGATTCACTTTGTTCCTATATTGTCTTTACGTGACATGTAGGCTATTTTATACAGAAAGCTTGGACAGGAATCCTTGGTTCTTCAAATCTTGGCTTTGTAAGTCATCATTTCTTTGTTATCTACTGGCTACTGCTATAGTTACTAATCTGAAATTTAAAGCTGCAGCATGTAGCATTTGAGCCATTCTTATGTGTTATACATGGTCAGCAAAATCCTATGTTTATACCCACCTTAATACTATAAATATTGTGTTTCAACTTAATCTGGAGATGGGACAAGTCTAGTTAGTAATTAAGCATGGTTTTGACTGTGAATTAGTTCTTATGTCAAAGTAGGTGCACCAATGACCTATGGTAGGAATCCGTTTGTTAATGATGGTTTAGTGATGTAACAACTAACAGGCATATAAATGTCTCTGCAATGCCTATGAGTGTGTAATCCTACTGAAGTATGCAGAGTCCATTTTGTCTGTCTTCTTGGATTTTACTCATCTATCTAGTGACTTGACAGGAAGTTGGAGGACAGTGAAGCAGCTGAGCAATATTGTGCTGAGCTTGGACGACCAGATGCTTATATGCAGTTAGTATCAATTCTCTCGTCCAACTTTCCTGCAATAAGTTTTAGCTGTAATATTTTTGTATTTATATTGTGGCACTGGTGAATCAGGTTACTTGACATGTATTTGGATCCCCAGAATGGCAAGGAGCCTATGTTTAAGGCTGCAGTAAGGCTTCTGCACAATCATGGAGAAACATTAGATCCTCTCCAAGTGTTGGAGGTACTTGCACAATTTCTTGGCCTTTCAGTTCCAGATCCCCATTGCTATATTAATCCTCCCTTGGCCTGGGGACCCCAAATAAAGGAAATGAAAGAAATTTGATGTATTGTTCTTTGCTAACCTGGCTTAATCAAAGATATAATTTGTGGACTATTGGTGTGATCCTTAATTGAAGCGTTGAAAGCAAGTAAGAACCTGAAGAAAAAAAATGTTTTCAGTATGTATTTTTCTCTAGTTTTTTAGGCGATAGGCATACTAACCTAAATCAGATTTCTGATTTCAGTTATGCCTTTTCTTTCTGCTCTTGCATTTCAAAACCTAAATAATTGTTTCAGATTTCTAATCTCTTTGGCTTCACCTACTGTGTAGAGATTATCCCCAGATATGCCTCTCCAACTAGCTTCTGAAACAATATTAAGAATGTTTAGGGCTCGGCTTCATCATCACCGACAAGGACAAGTATGTTTGTCTTTCAATGCTATTCATTTATTTAGTTTCCTTTTTGCACTTCCCCTGTTTATTTTGATACAATAGTTCATCCCTAGTTTGGTTGCAGAACTTGACCATTATAAGTGAAAAGGAACTTGGAAGAAATGTTTTGATGTTATGATTGACTCATCATGTCATTCCTGTATATTACAAAACTATTTTTTTTTGTTACGATAATATTGATATATTTTATTTATACTTTATATGGTGTTAAATTCATTATTCACACCAAGATTTTTTAGTGCAGAAGTTTTTGGGACTTTGGAGAAACTGAATTCCTTTTTTTTTTTTTTTTTTCCAATTTGTTTCTGAAGATGTTTGTGACTTTTCCCCCAGCAACACCTATTATTAAATGAGTACTAAAGCATAGCACATCTTACTTTTCTGGCTGTAAGATAAATTGCGGAGGTTCATCTCTTTCAGTAATTTTTGAATGTTTCCTTTGTGAGCTTGCTGTATTGGTTAGCAAAATTTAATGGAATGACAATGCATATATGATGATTGGAATCAGGTTGTCCATAATATGTCCCGTGCAGTGGATGTTGATGTAAAATTAGCGAGATTGGAGGAGAGAGCTCGTCTTGTGCAAATTAATGATGAGAGCCTTTGTGATTCTTGTCATGCTCGTCTTGGAACAAAGCTCTTCGCAATGTATCCTGACGACTCAGTTGTTTGTTACAAGGTTGATTCATTCACCCTGTTTCTCTTGTTTCGTTAGTATTAGCTCTATTGGTAGTCTTTAGCTGCTTCTCTAATGTTCCTGGTATTTTATGGCAAGTGTTGTTAGATTTATTATATCAACAAAATATAATTATTCTAAATCAAATTTTCTTCTAACTACCTGTTCCAGTTGCTTTCCGGTAAGATTTTCTAGATTTCTGTTGCTGAACAGTAACTTCAATAGAAAACATTCAAAACAATCTACTTGGACACCACTTTATCTCCTTTAGATTGGTACTGGAAAGGATCTTTACATTTCATCTGAGTACATTTCTCATTCTCTGCAGTGTTTTCGTCGTCAAGGAGAGTCCACTTCAGTTCTAGGGCGTGACTTCAAGAGGGATATATTATTTAAACCCGGGTGGCTCGTATCCAGGTAGCTTTGTGATTACAAATTATTGAAAATTCTCGATGTAAGATCTTTGTCTCTCAGGGTAGCCTGGATATATATGACCACTTCAATATATTTTTTTTTCTTTCTTGTTGCTTGTTTCTTGGGCTGGATAATGAGATTTTCATGAAAGCATCAACGGTGTAGAAATATATTTGTACGAGGAAATGTAGGTAGCTGCGAGAGGGAGGTCAGTATGCTAGAAATCTACCTTAAAGCACTAGTGTATAATATCACAACATACTTCGAATAACGCGGATCTTCATGGTAACATTGGTCTTTAGTCCTTCGACGGAGGAAATTTTCAATTTACAGCTAGCTCTACCTGACATGTTTTCTTTTTTGTACCATTAAATTCAGGTGTATCTTCTGTTTTGAACAATGGCCCTTTGTTCAGTTTCAGACTCGCAGTTTTATTACCAAAATTTTCCATCAAGTTTAGAGTTCATTTTTACATTCTGAATTAATACTCCTAATTTAGCCAAACGTCCCATGAAAGTGGTACGTATATCTTAAGATAGTTGCCACTGTTATTTTACTAAAACCTTATGTCAGAATTATTTATCTTACTAAAACCTTACCTAACTTAATAGAATGTCACTGGTAATTTAATGTAAGATGAAAATCTCCCCCACCCTTAACGTTCAAATATATTAAGAACTAAGAAAATACAATAATCTATGGGGTGTGTTGGACTCGAAGTCCCGGTGTGGATCCTAGTCTCATTAAGTCACTACTCACGGCTATTCCCCACCCTAATATGGAGCAAGGATAACACCCCTTCGGCTAGTCCATCAAGGGTTTTATAATAGAAAACTTCAAGTGCAATGTGCTAGTCAAGTGTGACAAGTTATCATGCTAATTGTTAATTAGAACAATTTATCATAATAATGGAAGTAAATAGAACGTTGACAGCAAAGAAACAAGCACTGATAACTCAACAAACAAACATTCTGAAACAGTGACTATTAACTCAATTGCCCTAAGTTAGCTACTCATGCTCTTGGTTGAAGTCACTGATCTTCCTCCCTAAAACTTTATGTCCTATATTATTTCGTTAAACTTTATTATATACACCATTAGAACTTATCGAAATAACTTTACCTCCCTCTAATTAGGCATGCCCTTTGCGTAAAACCCACGGTACCAACAGAACCGGGGAAAGTATACAGAAAATCGATTTTTCATTCATATCAAAAGACTTCGTCGATACATTTGCCAACCTACTTTGTATCACTTTTTGCTGAGTAGTTTTGAACATTGGATGCACTAATAAGAAAGCATTGCCAACAAAAATAAACTCTTAACACTTGAGAAAGGCAAAGAAGTTTCTATTGAATGATCAATAAAATACCAAGTTTGGCAAAAATTGGCATACAATTAATCACTATTGCCTAATTGACCTTCTTACACTCTTTTCTTCCCAAAGCAAAGGCAAAGAAAAAACTACATGAAATCACATTGCATAACAACTTATTCTCATCTCATGCAACTTTGAACTGCTCCAATGCAAAAAGCACAATTAGCTCTCTTTCTAGGTCACCAAAGAGCTACCAAGAGATAAACCTGATTAATCTTACGAGCTATTCGTATCGTCTAGCTAGCTATCACTTAGCTCCACCTCTATCTTGAAGTTCCTTCCTATCAGCAGCCTTAACCGCGGGATCTCAATTACTTGGAAATCTTCGTTCTCTCCCGAGAAGGCAATCATACCTCTCGAACTAACCGCCCTGACCCTCCCCCTACCCGTTTGCACCGTGTAACCCATCACTCGTTGCTCTTTCTTCAGCCCTAAGATGGTGATCTTGTTGATCATCCAGCCTCGCGACAAGGCAAATCTTCCATCCATGACGTGTGACGAAATAGCGAGATTGTTTGTCATCCCTATTCCTGCATAGAAGTGAACCAAGGTCCATTTGCCTACCTTTCTTCCTCCCATTTCAATATCAACTCCATTGTCCAAGAAAACGGATCCGGTACTGTTGAGGTTGCTCATCACCACCAACAACTCAAATGGAGTAGCCCTTGTCTCTTGTGTAGTCATCCCATGTCCTTGCAAGGGCAAGATGTTGCCTTCTCTTATGTGAACATTGATTTGATCTAGCGGCGCTTCAAGGGTGACTTGAGTTCCTGAAGACATACTGACCGAGCTAGTGTAGTCGAAGAGGTTAAACCAATTTCCTTTCGGAATGTATGCTTCAACGGATGTTGCTCCTTGGGTCACAACAGGAGAGATCAATAGACCCTTTCCAATTAGGAACTGGTAATCAACGCCATAGGTGTTTGGGTCTTCTGGGAACGAGAAGAAGAGAGGGCGAGCAATCGGATTTCCTGTGAGGTGAGCTTCATACATAAGTGTGTAGTAGTATGGAAGTAGCCGGTAACGTAGGCTAAACATTTTCCTTGCAGTTTCCGTCACTGATGGCCATCGGTAGAGCTCGTGTGGATGGACGTTGATGTCGTTGTGGTCTCTAGCGAACGGATAAAAGGCCCCAAGCTACAAAATTCAAATGTCAATAAGATCTTGTACACTCTTATAGCTCTATTATATGTATCGTATGAAAACAAGATAAACCGCGAATCAAAAGGTGTATGAATCTTACTTGTGTCCAACGTTGGCATAACTCTTCAGTCACATTGTCATGAAACCCACAAATATCAGATCCAACCATAGGAATTCCGAATATGCCAAAGCCGAGAATCGTAGGGATGGTATAGGCCATATTGTCCCACCTAGCGGAGTTGTCACCAAGCCAATGCGCAGCAAACTTTCCGGAGCCAGGAAAAGTCGATCTGGCAAGCACGAAAGGCCTTTGCTTCGTCACCCTCGTGAGGGCTATGTTGGTAGCTATAGACTCCGTATGCCCGTAAAGGTTGTGGGCATTGTATTCGATTACACCGTTGTAGTGATAGGCGATCATAGGCATGGTAGTGTTCACAATAGGCTTGTGTATCCCAACATGGTTGATCTTATAAGGAGGGTTTTCATAAGGAGAACCGGTATTGTGAGTGAGGAAGTCGGTAGGCTCGTTCATGTCCGTCCAGAGGCCGTCCACTGGGACCACATCGCGGAACCTCCTGATTTCATCGGTCCAAAAGTTTATTGTCGCGGGATTGTGAAAATCGGGGAAATGTACCGGGCCAGGCCACACTGATCCATTGTACATATGTCCTTGGTATTTCACAAAAATGTCTGCTTTTACCCCTCTTATGTAGCTACCATAGCTGCTGTTTATACTTAGCCCTGAAATCAATCCCACAAGTTCAATAAGAAGTTTTCAAGTGTGTGTTTATAAGGATTCCTTACTAAGCAATAAACACATTGCGTCAAACCGACCCTTAAATGGTTCTTCATTTGCATCATTCACCTCATGTGTTGATCTTATTAGGGGGAGAAATACTTCAAAGCAATGGAGCAATTGAGATGCAAATAGATAAACTTACCAGGATCAATGATGACAATATATTTCTGACCATTTTTATGAAGCTTGTTGACAAATTTTTTCATCTCCTCCACAGGGTAGTTGATAGGATCAAATGTGAAATCCTTGTAATAGTTCATGTAATCAAGGTCTGTCCACATTCCTTCCAGGGGAATCCTATTCTTTGCATACTCCTCTACCACACCCTCCACCTCCGCGATGTCCTTATACCCATATCGACATTGATGAAAACCTTCAATTCAACGAAACAACAACAAAACAAAACCCGGGTCATTTTGAAAAGTCGTTTTTTCGTTGATTTTGCGAGGCAGGTAGAAGGATCTAAGTACTAACCGAATGACCAATAAGGCATAGGGGCAGGCCTCCCGACGAACTCAGTGTATTGGTGCATGACTTCAGCTGGACTAGGACCAGCAAAAACATACAAATCCACAATGCCACCAATTGCCTTGTAAGTAAGCCTATCTCCACTATAGTCCACATCCATACCATTGCTATTGAGAAGCAACACTTGATGGGCGGACCCGGTTGGGGTCCGAACGTCCATGTATACCGGGTGGAACCCATACAGGTTGACATCAGTGGTGTTGCTGCCAATGTCAGTGGACCATAGGGTTATCAGTTGGTCATGGGCTAGCCGGAAATTAGCCTTGGTGCGCTCGCCGAACCCATATAGGTTGGCCTTGTCCTTGGGGAGAGATGTGGAGAGTTGGATGTATTGGTCCTTGAATATGAGCCCAATGGGCCTGGCATTTTGCCCATCGGGCCTGGTGTCGAAGAGGGTGTCGTTGGTGGACCGGCGGGTGATGGAAAAGCCAAAGGGCGAGGTGTAGTAGAGTGTGAAGACGAGGTCCGAGTTGGCTGGCGCAAGGACGGTTTTTGATTCATCGTCGAAGCTTAGTGCTTTAAGTGAGGTCGGTTCGGGCTTGTAATTTCGAGTATCGTTGCGATTGATGATGTAGTCGGGGATCTCCCAACGAGGTTTCGTAGCATCCGTTATACGAACTCTCAACCGGTAATCTCTTTCGAAGCTGTACTAACATATTATAGATAGCTTAGGCAAACTATTAACATGATTATATTTCACATTGTAACAAAATTTTCATGCTTAGGCATCCAAATATATGTTAAAAACTCAATCTTTACCACTTGACCCAAATTTTATACAACATAAAATTTTAATGCTTTCAATTGTCCATGCTAATTATAAATTGTCTTTTTTCTATTACTGGCATTTTGAAAGGATCATTGTTTATCATACGAAATAACACATGAAGCTATATCATGTTATAACTTCAATCAATATTTTGGTCACAAAATAGTTTATAAAGTACATATTAATCTTCAACTTCAACTTCAAATTTTTGTTCAATGATAAAATTCAAGCTATAATTTGAATTAAAAATAAATAAACACACAAAACACATTCTTAACCCACTGAATAACCCGAACCTAATCCATACTAAAACACTATCAAATTTGTCCATCCTATAGATATCCATATTGAAATCTTTTGTTTATATTGTAACATTATAGACAATATGTAGTGATCAATTCACTAACTCTATTTTCTTTCCCATCAAAGATCAGTGAAAACTAAATCAAGAACCAAAACACAAAGGACAAGGATAAAGAGCACGTACGAAGCAGAGAAGCTGAGAGTAGAGATATCGGGACCATAGACGTTGGAAGGTTGGATGACTTGGAGAATCGCGGTAATAGACTTCCCAAATGGATCAATCATCGCACTCTCAACCCTATATCCATATCCGATTTCCTCGTCTGCATTTGCATATAATGTGGCCTTCTGAAGGACGCAAAGGATCATCAACGTTCTTATAAGGGCCAGCGCGGTGGCTGGCCTTGGATAGCCATGGCCATGGAGGCTCATTTGGAATTTATGACCTTTGAAAGGAAAGTCTCCCAAAAGTGAGTTTTTGGTATTAAGTTTTCTCCTTTTTTTTTGGTAGTTTTGTTTTTCTATGGGAGAGATCAATTGGTGTTGGAGGTTAAAGAATGTGTTAGTGTAAGTAGAGTTTATATAGGAGGTGATTAGAAGTGGAGAATCGATTTTCCACCAAAAAAAAAACATGGGAAATTTATGAATTTATTTTAATTGAAATGTGTAATGTGATTCGGAAATTCAGGGGGGCTTGAAATTGTTCAAGATCGAGGATAAAACTGCGAAGGTGATGTATATGAGAGGGACTAGCCAGTTTTAGAGAGTGAGGTTTATCTTGTACTATGGATTTTTTTTTTTCAACATTTTATTTGATCTCATATTTATTATGCTCAAAATATGAAATCGTTTACTTCATTACATACTCCACTCCCTATAACACAAAAATATTTTGACATTTATTTATTCTTAAAAAAATATATTTATATTACTAACCTCTATTTTCATATATTTATAAAATTATATTTTCAAAAGTCATTTTTTACCCTTTTTAAAAATTAAAAAGACAATATTTAAAAAATTATAATTATTAAAAAACTTAAAACATGATTTTTCAAAATAAAATTTTATTAATATATAAAAATAGATATTAGTAATATAAATATATATTTTTTTTATTTTTTTAAGATTAAATAAATCTTCAAAAATTTTTGTGTTGGTGGAGGGAGTGAAGTATATGGAGTAGGAGATCTTCATCAGAGAGGGACTAGCCAGTTTTAGAGAGTGAGGTTCATCTCGTACTATGGATTTTATTTTTTCAACATTTTATTTGATCTCATATTTATTAAACTTAAAATATGAAATCGTCTATCTTCGGATTTTAACCAAACATGTTTTCGAAAATCCATTTATGAAACAGAAATCGACACACAGATGTGAACATCATATCCAACAGCTCAAGGATAAGAGGAGAAGAAGCCATCTACCGATGTTCCAAAGTCGCAACCCCAAGCACAATTCGACAAGAAACTACGAAAATTTCCTATAAGGGTTTTATTTGGATATATCTTCGCGAAGTACTAAGGGGAACTAATGGGGCGGATGACGAGTGAAAAACAGAGAAATACGAACCTTATTTCCGACAAATTAATGCAAAAGGGAGCCGGAAATGTTTGACATTTCATAAGAGTTTTCAATCAAAATTCTTCCCATGAAGACACGGATGAGAGAATATTTGCTCTTCAAATACGTAAACAATATCACAAAATGACAGTAGCTGCCTGATTGTAATTTGTCAGTCATTCATCATCATCTGAATAGTTGAACTTCACTGAGTGAGAGTGTAGATCGATCATCCCTCCCCTGTAGCTTCCGCGCTTCTTCTTTGTCTTCTCATGCCGGAAATCCCTACACAAAAAGCCATAAACGCAAAATGCAAATCAGACTTCTTCCTCAACTACTCGAGCAATGTGACAAGATGACAAAGGCAATGGTCCTAGAAGAATAGAGCACATGCAAAAGATTGAACAAAGATTTCTCAGACCAAACTACATGAAATCAACCATTCGTTGTTGCTCTTATTGACTCTTAGAAGAGCAAGTTACCTTAAGGTTATAAAGTACTCGTGAATTCCAGCATTATAGATTCACAGAATCAGTCCTGAACTGGGTGTAGTGAAACAAAACCATAACGAAGAGCCCGAAAGGCCTATATACCCCAGTGTCTCTAAAACTAGAAATCAGTTGGATACTTCACCTCTCTACATCAACTGACATTTCATCCCCACTTCACAATTCCTCAACTTTGAAATTTAAGCCAAGTCTAATCCATGCTCCAAGGATTTGGCCTTGAGAACACTTTGCTTGATTCTAATTGACAGCAAATCACGCTGATGCCAAAAACCAGTAAAAACAAAAAAATACTGAAAAATAAAGTATGGATGTGGTGGTTTGAGAACCCCAATTATTTAGTACGTAAGAAAAAAAATGATACACTACCCACGTTTCGAATATCTAGAGTACCATAAATGGTTCAATTAGTAACTTTACAAGGTAAGAGTGGGAATGGGCTTCATCGGCTGAAAGTTTGAAGTTGAGTAGTTTAGTTGTGATTTGTGAGTTGAGGGCTGAAATGCATGGGTTATAAGAATTCAGGGGGTGAAATGTTCTGAAGAAGAGTTTGAGAGGGCTAAAGTCCAGGTCAAGAAAGTCATTTAAGCCATACAGTCATACAGATTACAGAGGCTAGATGAATACTAGTTATGGTGGCATACCTCCCTCGAACCTGACCCAAAACTTCCTGTGCTTTCGCACCATACCCAGTTTCAGCACCATCCTGCAGACAATTTAGAAGGAAATTAAATTAAAATAAACTACTAAGCTCAATCAGGCATCCCCCAAAGGTAGACTTCAATTAGAATTAGAAGAAAGAATGTATATTGATACAGGAGAGCCCCTTCAATAAATGATAAGAAGCAAGACCTTGGCCCAGTAGGAATTATCTTGAAGTCGTTCATCTACAAATTCCACCTCGTCTGCTTTCACCCTTTGAAATGCAATTTGTGCCCTTGGCTGCAGCATATATATATACACAACTGAATAAAAGAATGCTTAAAACAAAATAAGTAAACAGTACAATTTACTCACAATATCAGACAGTGAATGGGATATCAATTACATCTTGGCAATATTAACATGAAATGTACATAATCTAGACAATAAAGACTGCAAAACAAAGTCAAGGAATGCCCATGGTATTACAAAGTTCATTTTAATTTATCACAATGTAATGTAAGTTGATCATAACATCTGTAAATCCAGGGAATAATGCGTAACGAAATTACTAAAAAGACCTGAAAAGAAAATGTGAGGTACTGATCGGGAAACACCGTACCTCAGTAGATCCGTTTTGCTTCTTTTCTGAGCCTTTCTTTGATGCAGATTTCTCTCCACCATTATCACCTGAAATCATTTTGGAATGTTTCCCCGTAGTCAATGATGGTGTTTGGGAATCCACCAGGCCATTTTCCAACTGACCGTCAGGAGCAGCTGCAACCTTAGTGGCCTTTGCAACTTGCTCATCTGTGCCCTCATCACCTGAACCATCGGTCTTCCTACGCTTCAAGTCCTCAGATGTTTCCCTAACACCATCACTTTTGTTGTCCTCAGAAGAAGACTTCTTCCTCTTTTTTGAACTCTTCTTATCTTGTTCGGTACCTTCCTCTGGCCTTGTGATAACTGACTTCTTGTTTTTGTCCACAACAGCATTTTCCAAATTAGCTGTATTTAATCCTTCATTAGCTCCCAGGCCATTCTTCTCAAGTTCATCTATTTTACTGCCCTTGTTCTTTTTTCGTTTAGATTTCAAGCTCTCTTCGGGATCAGTTGACTCCTCACTCCCCTTCTCTGGACACAATGTCTGTACATTCCCATTCAAAGACTCAGGTGCAGGCTCACTGACCTTTTTCTTCTTCTTTTCTTTACCTTTCTTTGAGGATTTTTCTTCACGTATAATTTCCTCTGAAGCAACTTCTGGTTCGACTGAGTGAACTTCAACATTTTGTGTGGAGGAATCCTTCTCAGTTTTTTTCTTCTTTTTCTCCTTGGATTTCATATTTGTATCATCGCCTTCAGTCTTCTCTGATATTTTATCAGAACTTATGTTTGCATCTGCATCATTTTGGGAACTGTAACATAAAATCCAAAATGACATGAGAACATGAATCACCAAAAAAAAAGAAAAAAAAGGTAGAGGTATATGGCTGGTCCTTCTTAATGCATGCACTTAATTTTCATGAGTGAGTGATAAAACATGCTATAGAAATATAAGCAATCCAGTAATTAAGCCCAATCCTGCATACATTGAAATTACTGCAACATACTCAAAGGATTCAGTACTTTGTATGGGGCAACACCATTTATGCATTATAACTTATAAGTGGGTTCTCTGCAGTCTGCACAAATAAGTATTTTCCAGCACGAATAAATACTTAATCATCAGAAGTAGATACCTTATTAGCATTCCACATATCACACCAAACGAACTCTAAGAAAGATTATTATGATAGATACCAGATATTAGTATCTGGGGGAGTGGCCGAACAAGAAGAGAAGATTCCAGCAAGAAAAAGGGAAAAAAATCCAAAAGAACTGCAACCAGAAGGGACCATACAGCTCAATAAGCTCATATTCCGAAGGAAGATGATCTTATACTTATAATACAACAATCATATAGTCCACTTTAACTCCACGGATTACTGCATGTATTTAGCTCAGATGGTAACATCAGGTATATAGATTAGAACAAACACGTAATGCAGACAGCCACCCAAAATTCATCAAGAGAGTCCACCACAAATGCCAAAATCGTGGTCAAATGGAACTCCTCACATCATGTATGTATTCTTATTTACTCAACAAGTGCAATGGAAGTGCAACCTACCGTGCATCTAAATACATACAGCAAGCATCTTCCAAGCTGAGCAAACAATCCTTCCAACTGTCTTTCTGCGAAAGAAACAAATACAAGTAATTCAGCTAGAATTCTAGCAGCACAAAACCACTCTCCAACGTTTTAATCTAAAACAGCAAAGTGACAGCCCTTTATGTAATACATGTATGTGGCAATTCAAAGTTGAAAGTAAATGAGAACTTTGATAAATCTATAATAACCAGAGTTTATTGGCAAAATCAAACAAGCAAGACCACGAATAGTAAAGCAAAGGTATCTCATTAAGCTACTAACCGATAGCAATGGAGACCTACTGAAATATTTAACAAATAACTATATCAAATCCAAGAGAAATGGAAAAGCGAGAATCGAACACCGCTGGCACCAGAAAAAAACTCACCTCGAGTGAAGCTTCGGAGAGAAACTTCTTGAGAGTTTTGGAGAATCCGCTGGATTCAAGGAAACGACAAATAGCTTGGAGAAGAAGAGGCCTCTGCTCAGAAGAGAGGGAAAGGGGCTTGCCATTGGAAGGGATTTTGACGGAGGAAGAAGAGAGAAGAACCTGGCGAGGTTTCATGGAAGTTAGACCTTGCATCATGGCTGCGTCTTCCTCCGCTGCCTCTGGATTGACAGAGAGAGCTGCTTCGGCTCGGCCTCTGGGAATTCCAAGTGTGTGTGGAAGCTCAGGAAGACGCGGGCGGAAGAAGAGGAAGAGGGAGAGGAAGAGGGTGTAGCAATTAGGGTTTTGCAGGTCATAAAATAACAGAGAATTTGTAAGAAAAAAATGCATTTAGTTTTGTTTTGGGAATTTGCACTTGTGGCCTTAACTTTTGCGAATTTCGCTTGCTGTTCAATGGTTTTTTATTTTGTTGCAATATATCCCCTTGTTATTTTTTTAAATACATGAGGATCGATTTTTATACCAGGAATTGATACTCAATATACCAAAAAATCGGGCCCGTTGCAAAAATGTCACCTCCCGACCCAATTTGCAAAACTGATAAAAATGCCCCTTTTTTTTTGCAAAAATGGCCGGTCTCCTCAACCCCTTTTTGTGGGTTAATTGTAATTATTACAGTTAACAAGTAAACATCACATCACCTATAAAACCCCCCTCCGATTTCAGTTGGAATTCAAAAGGCCTTCGTTGACAAAGCTTTGAGGGAGGAGACCGCCATTGACAAAGCTTCAAGGGAGGAGAAGGAGACCTCCATTGATAGCGAAACCGGTTGCCCAATACGACGTCGGAACTGAGAGAAAGAAGAACGCCGAAAAACGCTCAGCGAAACTCCACCATTGAAGAGAGGGATGACGACAGGTGCTGCCCAAACCGCCATTGAAGAGAGTTAATCTCCCATTCTCTATCTCTATTCTACCTCCCATTCTCTTTGCCTATTTGAATGCATGGAAGAATTGGGTGAATGGGGTTTAAATGTTTGAATGTAGAAACCCTAACCTTATGGGTGGTGGGCGGTTTGGGGTAGGGGTGGGGATTCGTCATTAATGCTTAGTTGATGATGAAATTGAAGGTCCAAATATGGTAGAAGCGAAATGAAAACCCCCATGAAAGAATGAAAATTGGATTTCGAAAACTTGTCAAAGGGCGAGCAGAGTCTTTGAATGGCTAGGTTTAGTAATTTTCGTGTTGGCTTCGAATTGGGGAAGTAGGGGAGAGCACATACGACTGGGCTGGCATCCTTCTTTCTTCAATTTATTTACCTGCAATTTTGTTTGAGCAGTGAGGGTAGAGTTCTAGGCTTTTGTTTGAGCAACAACAATGGTAATGTTGTGGCTTTTCGTGTGTGTTTTGTTGCCCTGCTAAGATGGGTTTGGAATGATGTTGGATGTGGTAAAGGGAAAGGTGAATGGTAGAAGAAATGGGTGCATATTAGTTTGGAAATTGGGAACATTTTGTGGATTTTGAGATCGGGGGTGTTTGGTGACTAGTTGCCTTCAAAATATAATGCTAACAATGGGTTATACTTGTACATCGTTGTAAGTTTGTTTCTATGTGTTGAAGTATGTTGTGATTGAAACCATTAATGTTAGACTAGACGATGTCATTTGAGAGTAATGTAGGTTTGTTTCTAGGGTTGTCATATGTGTATTACATAACTTTTTGATGGTTGCATTGACACTATTGTGTAGTTGTGTATGCGTGGTGTTTGTTTCATTCATTACTTGTGTCAGTTACTATTTTGAGATTATTTGAACATTTGTGGGACATATGAATATGTGAACATTTGTATTCGTGGCATTTGTGTAGTTGTGTCATTTGTGTAATGCTATATGTTTTAGCAGAAACATTATTTTGACTGGCTAGACATATGTATATACTGGCAATAATGCGTAACGAAAAAATGCATTTAGTTTTGTTTTGGCTCGGCCTCTGGGAATTCCAAGTGTGTGTGGAAGCTCAGGAAGACGCGGGCGGAAGAAGAGGAAGAGGGTATAGCAATTAGGGTTTTGTAGGTCATAAAATAATAGAGAATTTGTAATAAAAAATGCATTTAGTTTTGTTTTGGGAATTTGCACGTGTGGTCTTAGGTTTTGGAAATTTCGCTTGCTGTTCAATGGTTTTTTATTTTGTTGCAATAAATCCCCTTGTTATTTTTTTAAATACATGAGGATCGATTTTTATATCGTCTCAAAAATGGAGAAAGAGATAAAAAAAAAATCGATAGTCGAATATGTTTGGCAACAATAAGGGAAAATCAAACAGTAAAACCAATATACATAGAGGAAAAAAAAGTCTAGAATAAAACTATGAATGAGGTGAGTACAAGGCTGACAAAAGTAGTAGCATCGATCTATATCTATGTTTATTTTATACTCTATCTTTCTGTATAAATACTAAAATAGTTACTAAAGATGTCATGTTAGTAATAGGTTTTAAGTTTCGTGCAACAGCTTTACACTTATCACTTTTGTCATATCTCCAAAAAAACATTGATTTTTTTTCTTACAATGCCAGGTTTTGGGGTGTATCAACCATGTTTGTATCACCACCCAAGAGTGTTCATTCGGACGAGAACTTGAAGCTCTGAATTGGTACTCCAAGTAGAAACGTCGGAGCCCAGTACCAAATGCACCAGCCCCCATAGCCTTCCCTGAATGCATGGGACACAAAAGCCACCTCGAAAGATCAAAGAAGGAGAAGGGAGTCTGAGATTAGCATTTCGATCTCCCATGGACTTTTCCAAACGCCTTGATTGCGTTAATAATCGCCAGACAACCACCTTCCACTTCTAGTTTTCTAATCCCCTTTTTTTCGGGCTTCCACAAGGCCAAGATGTAGACCGACTACCTCAACTTCCAATGTCGATACCGTCCCGCATCTTTTTGCATCGCAAACAATCATCTCCTCCTTCGTCTCGGATCACAAAACCTACAAAAGTATAACCAGAAGGGATCTTATAAGTACCATCAAAATTGAGTTTCATGAACCATTGCTTGGGTTCTCTATCGTATGATTTTTCTTTGGCGGGGTTATTTGTGGGATTGTTTGGTGCTAGACGACGAGGAAGCAAATACCAGTTTATCATGTGTTGTTTGATCATTACTATCAACTTATCTATTTTTCTTATACTTTGATTTTCAAATATAATCTTTTTTCTCTTTGTCCAGATGCTCCATAGAGTAAAAACTAGGGTGGCTTTCTATTTTGGTTTTAGTTATTGTAATATTTATGTGATGACATTCTTTATGTTTTTATTGCTCTTATCAGTGTTTCTAATTAGTCTTTCTATGTTTTTATCCATTATCCCTATGATTCTTAATGTTATTGGGCATTCCATTACATTCTATATACATGTCTATTCCCTTAATTCTTGAGTTTGGTCCAAATTTTTTTTTATTGATTACTATATGATTGTGTGTCCTATTCAAATCTATAATATTTTGGAAATTATTTCTCTATTTTTTTAAAAATAAGTGAAGCTTTTTTTTTGAGGTGTTAAGATTCATTTGACCACTTATCAAGAGCATCTCAAAAGATGAGAACATAAAAAATGAGTCGAGATGTAAGCAAGTAGGAGGGAGTATCACAAACAAGCAAACAATCTTGTCCACCACCATCTTGATCTTTTGAAAATGTCAATCTAGATGAGTTGAAGCATAGAAGGAGGAGACGGATGTCATAGATAATCATTTTTACTTTTCGCGGATAATGCCAACAATCTTTGGCCATGTTGATAATGACGAGGTTGTCTTCTTAATTCTATGTCAACTTTATAGATTCTTGCAACTTTGGCAGCAATGATGCTATTTTTTAGAGCAATGGCTTAAGCATAGAGGAAGGAGATGATGTCATAATAATCGACGCCAATGAGACTTAAGCTACTTATTGTGCAGGTTGTGTGATCCTGAATGATAAATCTTATAATAGACTCACTTTAAGTAATGGTAAACTCATCGAAGTTAATTTTCTCTAATTTGGCTCTCATTCTCCTCTTCAAGTTTTTTCTTAATTGTAGTTACTAATTTGTTGTTTAATATCTCTTCAAATTGCTAATCTTTTCATTTGATGTTTCATCCTGGCTCAACCTTGGTGGGACGCATATTGTTGGTACAGTACTAAAGTTAGCAACAATTTTTCTCAGCTCATTGTTGCTAAAATCACTGCAATCATCATAAGCATAAACATTATTTAGAAAATAAAATTCATACAACAACCTCCGATATGATATCAACTTTCAATCATATACGGTCACCGCAAAAAGAGTGAGCTAAACTTGTCTTACAGACTAAGCTTTTCACAACCAATTTAACATGTTATGATGAAGCAACCTAGAGTACAATCAATGAGAAACTTTTTGTAACAAACATACACAAATAGTTGGATACACGGGAACTACGTATGCATGTGTATAGTTTCCAAAGACAAGAAAGTATCGTAAAGCAAGGTTGCTGATCTTGCTGAGATCAAGAATTGATCCTTGTAAGTTGTAGTTCCTAAGACTCGTGATAAAGATGAAATGTCAGATGGGAAAGAACAAGCAGATTCAACAAGCATAATATGAACATATCATAGTGAACCCCATAATAAACTTTATAAGTTCAGGTGATGAGGTGCATATATATAATCCATATTAAAGAAATATACTTTTGATTCATCATAATCTAAAAAAAATTAGTTGCTAGACCATTCTACGAAAATCAGGATTCTTTTGATCCATAAGGTTGAATACAATGCTTCTGTATTTTGCCCTGCAAGGGCCTGTGGTAAAACTGCCACACTACTCAAATAATGTCGCCTCGCAACGTAGAGGGTATCACAAGCTTTAACCTCATCTTGGATGCTTTTATCTTCTTCCATGTATACCTTGCACAACCTCTCCCTTAGAAGCTTTGGGTATGAGTGTTAAGTAATTGAGTTGTAATCACGTTATTATTCTATCAAAGTTTTGCGGCAGATTAGAAATATCTCGTGTGTGTTTTCTATCATTGTCATTCTCATTATTCTGATTTTCGGGAAAGTTGAGCGTATTTTTTCCCAACAATTGGTATCAGAGCGAGGTTATAAACAATCCACATAAAGTCAGATTTGAGTGGGAGCAATGGCCGCAGAAGATAGAAAGGTGAAACTAGACAAGTTCGATGGTGCAGATTTCGGATTTTGGAAGATGTAAATCGAAGATTATTTGTACCAGAAAAATCTTTATCAACCTCTGTCAGAAAAGAAGCCAGAGGGCATGAAGGATGAAGATTGGAATCTTCTTGATAGACAAGACCTTGGAGTTATCTGATTGACGTTATCACGCAATGTTGCATTCAACATAGCAAAGGAAACAACCACGACAGGTCTTATGGCAGCCCTTTCTAATATGTACGAGAAGCCATCTGCCTCTAACAAAGTTCATTTGATGAGGCGATTATTCAATTTACGAATGGAAGAAGGCGCATCAGTAGCTCAACATCTCAATGAACTCAACACAGTCACAACCTAGTTGAGTTCAGTTGGGATTGAATTTGATGAGGAAGTACGAGCCTTGATACTTTTGTCTTCTCTTCCAAATAGCTGGAATGCTACTTTCACGGCTGTGAGTAACTCATCAGGAAGCAATAAGTTAAAGTTCGATGATGTTCGTGATCTGGTGCTCAGTGAAGAGATCCGACGACGAGAGTTGGGTGAATCATCAACCTCTTCAGTTTTACGTACAGGGTCAAGAGGGAGAAATTCAACCAGAGGAAATGGACATGGAAGATCGAACAATCAAGCCAGACGAAAAGACAAGAGGTCGAGGTCAAAGAATCCCAATAGTTCCCGTAGCTCGAAGACCATCGAGTGTTAGATTTGTGGGAATACCGGGCACTACAAAAATCAATGCAAAAGCGCTCCACAGAAACAAGAGACGAAGGTGGAGGCAAATGTTAGCTTTAATTCTAGAGAAGATGATGCATTGATATGTTCCTTGGAGAGGAAGGAAGAATCTTGGGTGTTAGATTCTGGAGCATCATTTCATGCTACTTCAAAGAAAGAGCTCTTTGATAACTATGTCCCGGGGAACCTTGGAAATGTATATCTTGGCGATGATCAACCTTGTTCAATTATCGGCAAAGGTGAAGTGAAGATTAAGTTGAATGACTTTGTCTGGGAGCTAAAGGACGTTCGACACATTCCTGATCTAAGAAAGAACTTGATACCAGTAGGGCAATTGGCAGATGAAGGCTACGATACAATTTTCAATGGTGATAAATGGAAGATTTCAAAGGGTGCAATAACAATAGTTCATGGAAAGAAGAGCGGTACTCTTTACATGACAGCAGGGGCACGACGCTCAATTGGAGTTGCATCAGGAAATGAAGATTCCAAAATGTGGCACTAGAGACTTGACCACATGAGTGAGAAAGGTATGAAACTCATGCATTCGAAGGGAAAGCTTCCAGGTCTACGCTCAACAGACATGGGCATGTGTGAAGATTGCATACTTGGAAAGCAGAAAAGGGTAAGATTTCAAACAAATGGCAGATCTCCAAAGAAGAATCGGCTAGAGCTTGTCCACTCTGATGTTTGGGGGCCAACCACTACCTCATCCATTGGTGGAAACCCCTGTTTTGTGACTTTCATCGATGATTACTCTTGGAAAGTATGGGTGTACTTTCTAAAACACAAGTCTGAATTTTTTAAGGCTTTCAAAAGATGGAAAGCTATGGTTGAAAATGAGACAGGCGTGAAAGTTAAAAAGGCTAAGAACCGACAATGGTGGTGAGTATGTAGACACCATGTTTAAAAGCTTTTGTTATGAGCGCATGGGATCCGAATGGAGAGAACGGTTCCAACTACACCTCAACAAAATGGTGTAGCTGAACGTATGAACCGAATGTTGACAGAAAGGGCCAGAAGTATTCGTATTCAGTCAGACTACCAAAGCATTTCTGGGCAGAAGCAGTCAATACATCAGCTTACTTGATCAATCGAGGTCCATCGGGTCCGTTAGATTACCAAATACCAGAAGAGGTATGGAGCGGTAAAGAGATAAAACTTTCGCATTTGAAAGTTTTCGGTTGCATGGCATATGTGCATATTAGTGATCATGGCAAAAATAAGCTTGATCCGAAATCTAAGAAATGCACTTTCATCGGTTATGGCAAGGATGAGTTTGGCTATCGCATCTGGGATGATGAAAAGAAGAAGGTGATCCATAGCAGAGATGTGATTTTCAACGAGTCAGTCATGTATAAGGACTTGACAAAAAGTGACGCCATTAACTCAAAGCAGAGTGGGCCAATATTTGCATATGCAGATTATATTCCAGATTGCCCTATGACAGAACCGATTACAATAAATCCTCAGCCAGAGGAGCTCGTTGGACAAGGTAGTGCACAAGAGTCTGACATGCCACAGCCTCCTACTCCAACTCCTATATTGAGAAGGTCTTCTCGCCCTCATGTGCCTAACAGGAGATATATGAATTATTTGTTGTTGACTGATGGGGGTGAGCCCGAATGTTACGATGAAGCTTGCCAGAGCAGTGAAGCAAGCCAATGGGAGCTTGCAATGAAAGATGAAATGCAGTCTCTGATTTCTAACCAAACGTGGGAACTTGTTGAGTTGCCCATAGGGAAGAATGCACTTCACAACAGATGGTTGTACCGAGTGAAAGATGAGCATGATGGCTCTAAGAGGTACAAAGCTCGACTCGTTGTTAAAGGATTTCAATAAAAAGAAGGTGTTGACTACATAGAGATTTTTCCCCCGTTGTGAAGCATACTACTATTAGATAAGTGTTGAGTATTGTTGCCGTTGAAGATCTCCATCTTGAACAGTTAGATGTGAAGACTACATTTCTTCACGGAGACTTAGATGAGGAGATATACATGCATCAACCAGAAGGTTTCTCAGAAAAGGGAAAAGAGAAGATGGTGTGCAGACTCAAGAAGAGCTTGTATGGCCTAAAGCAAGCTCCGAGACAGTGGTACAAAAAGTTTGATGGCTTCATGCACAGGGAAGGTTACAAGAAGTGTAACGCCGACCATTGTTTCTACGTCAAAAGATATCAGTCTAGTTATATCATTTTACTCTTATATGTTGATGATATGTTGGTAGCGGGTTCTGATATCAATGATATCAGAAGGTTAAAGAACCAGTTATCAAAAGAGTTTGACATGAAGGACTTGGGTCCAGAAAAGAAGATTCTTGGAATGCAAATTACAAATGATAGGCAGAAAGGGACATTGCAGTTGTCTCAGTCAGAGTACATCAAACGTGTCTTGCAAAGGTTCAACATGGGTAATGCCAAACCAATTGGGACACCCTTGGCTAACCATTTTCGCTTATCCAAGGATCAGTCTCCTAAAACAGAAGAAGAAAGAGCTCTCATGGCTAAGATTCCTTATGCCTCAGCCATCGGGAGTTTGATGTATGCAATGGTCTGTACAAGACCAGATATTGGACAAGCAATGGGAGTTGTCAGTAGGTTTATGTCAAATCCCGGGAAAGTTCAATAGGAAGCAGTGAAATAGATTCTAAGGTATCTACAAAGAACGACAGAAAAATGTTTGTACTTTGGTAAAGGTGAATTAAAAGTACGAGGCTATGTAAATGCTGACTTTGGAGGCAAAGTCGATCATCGAAAGAGCACAACCGGTTACATATTCACTGTCGGAAATACATTTGTTAGTTGGATGTCACAATTGCAGAAGATTGTTGCTCTATCGACTACAGAGGCTGAGTATGTAGCAGTGACTGAAGCTAGTAAAGAGATGATATGGCTTCAAGGTTTGTTAACAGAACTAGGATTCGTGCAAGAGAATAATGTGTTGTACAATGATAGTCAGAGTGCAATACACTTGGCAAAGAATTCAGCGTTTCATTCAAGAACCAAGCACATTAGACTTCGATACCATTTCATCAGATCGTTGTTGGAAGATGAAGTATTAAAACTAGAGAAGATCCAAGGCAACAAGAATCCAGCAGACATGTTAACAAAGACAGTGACGCTTGATAAATTGAAGTTGTGTTTAACTTCAGTCGGTCTGCAAGAATGACAAGACCATAGAGTTTTGTGTGAAGACGGATTGAAATCAGTCTTCAAGTGGGAGATTGTTAAAGAAATAGCAATTCTCTAATATAAGATTATTGAAAGAAAAACAATCACCTATTATAGGAAAACTAAAATGGGAGGTGAGATTATTACAAACCTCCAATATTAGATTGTTGCAAGCCTATATAAATGGAAAAGTTTTCATTTGTAAATTCAATCCAAAAAAAAAACACATAGAGAAAAGCTTAGTTTAAAGTATTAAACAGAGAGAAGCTTTCGGGAGAATTTTCTGCGTAAAATTCCAGAGTGTATAGTTTTGGGTGTGAGTGTTAAGTAATTGAGTTGTAATCACGTTATTATTCTATCAAAGTTTTGCGGCAGATTAGAAATATCTCGTGTGTGTTTTCTATCATTGTCATTCTCATTATTCTGATTTTCGAGAAAGTTGAGCGTATTTTTTCCCAACAATTACCGCCTTTGGTGGCACAGGATAGAGGAGTGAACCTTATCTCCTTGTATGGGCTAAACGTACATTTTGATTTATCTTCAAACCTTATTTCCTGTGATGACGTAGCGATTGGATTCAATTAAAGTATTCAAAAGAGTTCTAGCAAGCTAATTCGCGATCTAGTCTTTTTTAGTTACCTGTTTGCATGCACGATAGAGGAGCACCATTGGAGATTTTTGGCAAGTCTAATTTTTTTTAACTAATAATTCAAAATACTTTGTCTAGTAAATCGAGAGAACGCAAGAAACACCAAACAGACTCACCGTCGTGATACAATATAAAAAAGACAAATCAATCCACAATTTATGAACCAATCAAACAAAGCAAGAAGAAGAAAACAACCCTCAAACTATGAACCAAGCAGAAGTCCGACTCAACGAAGTTGAAAGACTCGGTGAAAGGACTTAGATAGTGAGCTCATGAGAAGCATGAAGCTAACACGGTATCTGCAAATTCTAATTTTTTGAATGATCACATGTTTTTGAGGTATGTTTTTGACATATTATTATTATTATTATTATTATTATTATTATTATTATTATTATTATTATTATTATTATTATTATTATTATTATTATTATTTTATATAGATCGCAAGTAGTTTTGAAATAAAAAGTTATAAAATTTCCACGTATGTTTACCTAAAAACCCAACAAAAAATTGTATGTCCTAAACCCATTTTAAATCCAAAATGATTTATCTGAGGCTGTTTTTTTTTGTAACCAGTATTACTTCTAGTCTTTCGTGGTCTTCGAAGATCCTTCATTTAGGTGGGGGCAACATCGGCGATCCACACATTCTCAGGAGTTGCCCTCTCCGGTTGGGGTACTATCGTGAGTCTTTGCACTCTCCCGCATTCTTGGCACTCGTGGCGCGTCTTGGATCTCCATTGACTTCTCTATTGGCTAACGTCTTGTATGGGTTGATTGAGTTTTTCTTTCTTCTCTGATGATTTGTGTTAGTGTGTATTGTGTACTGACAGTTTTCCATATGCTGACTTGGTCAACCATCGAGTTTCAGCCCTTTCAGGTATGTTTGAACTCGAATTATTATCTAACTAGTGTATGTCCCGTCCCGTATACGGAGAATACGTTAATACAATATTATAAATAATTTAGATAGATTCCAATAAATTAAAAATTAATAATCTAAATATAAATCATTTTCCACCAAAAATTAATATATATAGATATAAATAAAATTAGTTCCATGGATTATAAAAAATCTAAATATCTTTTATTTAGATTATCTCAAAATATAAATAAAATTCACATTTATATGGTAATTTTTTTTCTAATCTACAATTAATTAAATCTCATGAAATTACTATTTTTTAAAAGGAAAAATTACAGAAAACCACCCTTTAAATATGGGGGTTTTCACTTAACCACCCCTTAAATTTAAAATTACAGAAAACCACCCTTTAAATGGTATTTGTTTACAACCAACCACCCATTCAACTATTTTCTCTAATTTATCATTAAATATATTATATTTTAATATTTTTAAACTCAAATTTGATTGTAAATATATTCATATTTTGAATTTAAGGGCTCGATCATATTTTAGGGATTATTTTATTTATTTTAAAAAATAATAATAAATATAGCTTGGAATTATTATCTTAATTTATGGTTGAAAATATTTATAAAATTTTAAAATATTATGGAAATTACTCTTATTTATTTATATTATGGAAATTACTCTGATAGATAGATAGATAGATAGATAGATAGATAGATAGATAGATAGATAGGTAGGTAGGTAGGTAGGTAGGTAGGTAGGTAGGTAGGTAGGTAGGTAGGTAGGTAGGTAGGTAGGTAGGTAGGTAGGTAGGTAGGTAGGTAGGTAGGTAGGTAGGTAGGTAGGTAGGTAGGTAGGTAGGTAGGTAGGTAGGTAGGTAGGTAGGTAGGTAGGTAGGTAGGTAGGTAGGTAGGTAGGTAGGTAGGTAGGTAGGTAGGTAGGTAGGTAGGTAGATAGGTAGGTAGGTAGATAGGTAGATAGGTAGGTAGATAGGTAGATAGGTAGATAGATAGATAGGTAGATAGATAGCTAGATAGATAGATAGGTAGATAGATAGCTAGGTAGATAGGTAGATAGATAGGTAGGTAGATAGATAGGTAGGTAGATAGATAGGTAGATAGGTAGATAGATAGGTAGATAGGTAGATAGGTAGATAGCTAGATAGATAGATAGATAGATAGATAGGTAGATAGATAGATAGATAGATAGATAGATAGATAGATAGATAGATAGATTGTGGCTTATATAACTTTCTATAAACTATGATAATATATTATTTTATTATTTTTTTTCTTAGAATCAACCACAGTGTGCCACATAAGATTTTTTTTCCTAGAATTAATCAACCATAAAGCGTCACATAGGACTTTATACATCGATTTTATAGTATATGTATATATAGATAGATATATAGATAGATAGATACATAGATATTACTTGTAGTCTATAGTTTAATTTGCACAAAATGATAGTTTCCAATTCTAAGTCAAAATGGTGTCAAGTCTGTTTGGATGGCCATGAATTAATTATAGCTTATTAATTTATAATGCACAAAATTGCATTATAATATTAATTATAATATAATTTTGTGCATTATAAGTTATAATCCATGGCCATCCAGACAGACCAAATTTGAGTTTATGCTTATTTGACTCACAACCTAGGAAAAATTAAAATGGCGCGCAGTGACAAAAATAAAATATATGGTGATGAGCTCAATGTAATCAGAATTTCCTTAAACCACAAGATTTTATAAAGCACAACAAATCCCGGGGTTGGCCTAGCGAGAATAGACACGCGCTAGGTTCTATAAAGCAATGCATGAATCCAATAATGGTTTGCCCCAATTTGTAAAGCGGGCATTGTGAATAAAAAGTAGATTAGAATGCATGCTGGTTGCCCCATTTTGAAAGGCAGACAATTAAAGTATACCAAATGATACTCTCTATAGCTGCTTTTAGCTAAATCAAATTCAGGAAGTCAAGAAGAAGATCATGTAACTGATGGAAAACAAATAGGTCAAGTAAAAGAGGATATGACTTCATTGATTTGGGCAGTCTTGAATGAGATTATGGGCTTCAAGATTACGATCATGGTATTGAAGCATGGAATGAAGGATTAAGCTCATTATATATCTCCACCCATAAGATAATAAAATGCCTAAGGATGACAGCTAGTGTACAATTATGGGATGCAAGTAGACCCGTCAATCGGGTCTTCAGGTCGGGTTCTGGTCATTCGGGTTCCGAGTAAATCGAGTTTCGGATCAATCGGGTTATCGGCCATTCTGGATCGAGTTAAACTGGGTTTGTCCCAGGGTTGGGTTGCCCGTTGACCCAAAAGGGTCAAAAAACTTGAACTTTTAAAGACTTTTTAAAAGTAGTAAAATATAACTATGCCAGATTTACATTCGGGCGACGAACTTACTTCGTCGCCCAAATAAAGAGGTGTTATGCAGTCTTGCGTGACGCCAATTTCCTCGCTTGAGAGTCGTCGCCTCAACACCATCCGTCCAATATTGACGCGATGAATTGTGCTATCAAGTCGCCACACAACTCAAACGACGGATTTTGGTGTTGGGTCGCCAGAAAAGATGTCAGGAAGCACATGTCATATGAATTAGGGTGACGAACAATTGTCGTCACCCCAAAGTGTTGAAGGGACTATTGTCATTAAGGCGGTCCGTCGCAACAATCACTCAAGCAACGACATAATATTCATATGCCTGTCACTTCAACCCCTTAGGTGACGGTAATATTGTCACATGTCCGTCGCTTCAATAACTCAAGCGACGGTGGAATTGTCATGTGCTCGTCGCTTCAATAACTCTAGCAATGATAAAATTGTCTTGTTGTCATCGCCTGAGTTTGAATTGAAATTTTTTTCCAGGTTGTTCGTTTTGTTCGTCGCCTGAGTAGGCTATTAATTAAAAATATTATATATACAATTGTCCTAACCTCTTGTTTTGACCACTTTCCGAAAACAATTCACACACCAATCCATCCAAATCAAACCATTTACAAACAAAACCTGTTTTATTTCACACACAAACCAATTCATTCATCACACACCAACCAATTCATTAAAAAAACATGTTTTGCACATTAGGAAACTAACCATACTAATTCACTACTGTTAACAATATTTTCTCACCATTGACAAAAAAATAACCTGCAAATACCTACTAAGTCGGTTAAAATATGCAACCTGTAGGTCACCTATTTAGGCCCAAAAAACAACCTGCAAATTAGTTTAGATATGCATACCAATTCGCAATCTAACTTGCGAGAAACCTACACAAACTTTCCCAAAAACCTACACAACCCATATCAATTCACAATTTTAGAATGTTGTAGGGATGAGATGAAGCATCTTCTACTTGAGATTAAGGTTGCAAAACAGACTTGAAGACCATAAACTCTGTCATAGCCTTCTCGAGAACAGCCATACGGTTCTTTAAATCTTCATTTTCGGACATCGCCTTCTCAGACTTGTCAATGGCTTCTTTTGCTTTTTGGTTTGCTGCTTGTGCTTCCTCCCTTGCCTGTTGCGCCTTCTCTTTGGCCTTTTGCGCCTCCTCCTTAGCTTTTTTGGCTCGCTCCTTCGACTCTCTATGCCTCTCAGCAGCCTCAGTAGCCTTGGCCCTCCCCCTTTTTTTGCAGGCCTCCTAGCAGCCCCACCGAGTCTTGTATACAAATCCAAGTATAAAGCAACCGAAATAGAAAAACAAGGAAAAAAATAGATAAACGAAAAAAAGGATGAAAAACAGAAGAAAAAAAACAATGATAAAGCAATTGAAATAGAAAAACAGAAATGCATCGTATTTGAACGTTCAATGACATTTTAACTTAGGCGCTTTGCCTAACTTAGACTTTTCATTAATCATGAAAGAAATGCACCGTATTTGAATGACATTTGAACTTTAATGACATTTTAATTAAAGAAATAAGTTCGACAAAGCATGTTATTTGAATGACATTTGAACTTTGAATGTGTTACCTCTCACTTCGGTTCCCCAGCGTTCTCCAAAGCTGCTGATAAGGAGTTGGGCATGTTCCTCAATGGTCAATGGAGCTACTTCGCCATTCTCCGGGTCTAATCCTTCCCGACCTTGGCTAGTTTCATTAAGGGATCTCTTCAAGCTCGCCTCTGAAGGTAAAGACAACAAATGAGAAATAATAGTCATAAACATGGTTAATAAAAACTGGTAAGAATGAGAATGAAGGTTAGATCTCACCACTTTGTTCTTCACATTCAAACATGGGAAAGTTACGTTGTATCTGCGACAAGGGAACCGTACCATTGTCCCTCGATCTCTTACATGGCGCTCATCTTCCTCCTCTCCCTCATCATCATCTCCGCCCCCTCCTCCAGGAGCCTCCACTGCCATTCCCCACCACTGGAACTTGATGGTGTCTGATCGTGATTTGAAGAGGACAAAGATGTGATGAATAAATTAAGTATTTGCTCTAGTTTGAATCTTCATTATTGGTTGACATATTCAAAGGTTTTAGGTAATTTGTTCGAGTATCTGTGATTTAGACCATCCACAATGGTTATGTGCAAATGTGCAAATGTGTATTTTTAGACATTTTTAAACTCCATTGGTTGTTTTGGATGTGTGCAAATGTACATATTTGAGCATGTAATATGCAAATTTGAGCACACCACCTCCCCCATGTGCAAAAACTTTTACAAAAAGCAAGACAATTTCATTGGTTTATTTTTTTATGATTTTATTTTTGTTTTTGTTTTAAATAAATTGTATTTGAATGATGTGTAAAAAATGCACATTTCACCAATGGAACAAATTACTAAAAAGTGATGTGTATTTTTACACATCTTGTGCAAATGTGTATATTTTAAGCAAAACCATTGTGGATGGTCTTAGAGTTTTCTGATTGAGATCAATAAGGGTGCGTTTGGTTTGAATGTTTGATTCTACTCCCTTTGAGTCGGTAGGGTTTTTTTATTGAGATCAATCTCCCCCATCAGTAAAGGTACATTCGTTTTTTTTCGTCTCTTGGGCTATTCCGTAATTATATTATCACAAATGAAAAGGACATCAACGTAAATACGAAAATCTTGTCAATAGACAAAAGACATCGTGTTGTTAGACTCTCTCTATTTTTATTATTGTTTTGTGGAAATAGATTAGACTTCTATGTTTTCCTAGCTATCTATGTTAAAAATAAGGAAATAAATGTCGACACTCCCTTAAAATAATTTACAATAACCTTGATTTTACATTTAAAATTAAATAAAAAAAAGATATTTTTACAAGTAAGTTTTTATTTTAGGGCATATATTGCTATTTCTTTCGAGGATCTCCTTACTCACAAAGGTATTAATTAATATATTCTATTAATTAACAAAATATTTATATCGCTGATTCGCTAACGAGAATTGAGGGTATCCATGCCAATGAGGATCTTCTACTTCACAATATATTTCACTCCCTACAACATAAAAATATTTTAACATTTATTTATTCTCAAAAAAAATTATAAAAATTATATTTATATTACTAACATCTATTTTTATATATTCGTAAAATTTTATTTTTAAAAATCATGTTTTACAAATTTTTAAAATTAAAAATACAATATTTAACAAATTATAATTATTAAAAATTTTAAAACATGATTTTTTAAAATAAAATTTTGTGAATATATAGAAATAGATGTTAGTAATACAAATATAATTTTTAAAATTTTTTTTAAGTCCAAATAAATGTCAAAATATTTTTGTGTTGTAGGGAATGAAACATATTATGAAGTAGGAGATCTACATTGGTATCCATGCAACTGAAGGACAATCAAGCATCTCTTTCTATATATATATATATATATATATTTTCCTCTCTTTTCTCCTTTATTTGCTTTACTTTCCCGAAAGAACAATAAAGATATACCTTTCTTTATGCGATGCACTATAACAAATTCGATCGGCACATTTATTTTTTTCTATAAGCTGGATAACATATGCTAGTTTGTGGCATTTCATTGAATTGTCTACACAAATCTTCACTGTATATATTAGAGTATTTCAAAGCTTCTCTAAAAAAAATCTAAAATGAAGAAATAAATATTAAAAATCTCTAAAAACTTTATACAACACTAACTCTTAACGGTTTCTCTATTTTATAAAATTTTCATTCATTTTGTTATATACACAATCAATTTCTCGTCAAATGTAGGGTCATTCACCGACTTTCGGTGTCGACAAGTTTTTCTTAACTGAAAACATCTTGTCGACACCTCCTTCCCATGTCGATAAAATGTCTACTGATTTTTCCGACACGGGAAGTTGTTGGCAAGTTGTGTCCAAGCAAAAAAAAATCACTGACATTGGAACAGTGTTCTAAAAATCGCTCCTAATTAAGCATCACGTAGGCGCTAGGCGGCAGGATACTTAGAAATTTTTACGCAAATCCGCCTAGGCACCACCTAGGTGCCGCCTAAGTACTGCCTAGTCCCGTCTAGGTCGGCGATTATTCAGTTTTAGCGTCTAGTCAAGTGATTAGTCGACTTAGGATTTTTTTTATGGCTCAAGTTGGGATATATTTGCTTTTCAAACAAATTGTTTTGGATTTTATGAGGTTTAGAGTCGATATTCTAATGCGTACTTTTACGTTTATTAATATTTACTTTAGTGTTAGTTAAACATCGCAAATTTGTGTTTATGAACGGTATTATGGAACATTATTACATTTTATGAATTATTGAGATGTGTTATACATTAACATATAAAGAAACAATCAAGTTTGTTCTAACTCCGTTTAAGCATCCGCCTAACGTATTTTAGAACATTGCATTGGAAGTCGGTGATTGGTAGTACATTTTGTAAAAAATTGGTCATGCATTTTAATACCATGTCGTATTAAGTTAAAACTCCAATTAAACTTGTATGATTTTTTACTGAAATATAAAAAAAAATGAGTATATAATCTCACTTTTAAAACTCCTCGGAATTATAATACAAAAATATTGAGTTATGTAAAATAAAAATATCTAGCTTAATTAATTGAAAACGATTGATGTGATTAATGTATGGCCAACTTAAAAAATGTACGTTCATAAATTAGTTAGACTACACATATATATATAAATAGTTTCGGTATATATCATACTCCGTAATTATAGTCTCGCTTAATTAATATATTTCTTGGTGTATTTATATATATCTGTATTTTAATTTGAGAAAATAGACTACACGTATAAATTAATTAATATTTTTGGTATATATCATCTTCATAGTCATAGAGATTAAACACTTTACAGTTCATGCATGGAAAAAGATTGCAATGCACACAAATTAATTGATATGCAACTGTATTCCTAATCATCATTTAATTAAGCAGCGGACGTTGTCCCCGTTTTCTGTATTATCATATCCACATAGTATTATTATTTCGTCCATATAATTTTATTTTGGATATACAAATTAATTAAATATATCCCATATTGATATATAGTAATATCATGCTGCACTTGAACTTGTGATCAAACCGGAATTTCTCATATATATTCAAGTGCATCTTAAATAAAACTATTACTTACACATCTAATTATTTCTAAATAATTCAAAATGTCAAACTTTTTATTTTATGTTTACGGGGTGATCGATTAATCGGATCTAAACAACACTATATATATATATTATACACCAATGTAGGTATGGGATACGGGGGCTCGAGTCTTTTTATTTTAAAAGAAAAAAAAATATGCGGGGAAATTCTTTGGGCGCGACCATAAATCAATCCTAACAAATTTTTCATATTGAGTTTTTTGAAAATATTAAGATTGATTTTGGTCCAACAACTTTCCCATTACATTCTCCAAAATAGAGAATAGGGAGAAAAAAATGAAGATCATTCCCTGAATTTGGAGAAAACTCTATATATTTTGGGGTAAACTCCATAATGGAGAAGCTCTCAGAATTAAGCCCCAAAAAAATTCGGAATATGTGATTGATGATTCTCCATTTTGGAGAATTTTTTCGAGAAGTTGTTGGGAATGCTCTAAGAGCGAGCCCAACGGGTTCCCCATTTTAATCTTTTGGAGAATATTGAGATGATTTTTGGTCCAATAGTTTTCCCATTACATTATTCAAAATAGAGAATAAAGAGAAAAATGAAGATCGTTCGATAAATTTGGGGAAATCTTTATATATTTTGGGGTAAAGTTCATTATGAGGAAGTTGTACGTTAGAATTGAGATAAAAAAATATTCATAATATATGAGTTATAATTCTCTATTTTGTAAATTGTTTTAGGGAAGCTGTTGGGCACTCTCTAAGAAGCTTTAGCGACCACCGTTTCAACAATTGTGAGAAGGGTCCGATTATTTTCCCCTTCGATTACCAAGTGAATATGATGTAAATTAAATTGAAAAAAAAAAAAGTTCTCATGTTTTGCCCATGGTTTTTTTTTATAAAAAAAATAATTTGTTGGATTTTAGTTGAGATGGTGCCCGCTCGAGCACACCCTATTTTCTAAAAAATAAAATAATATGTAAAGGTTTAAGGAAAATTAATTTAAAAAATTATTCATTTATCTATTAAATTAAAAGTTTTGTTAATAAAAATTATGTATATAAAAAAAATAGTTTACCTCTAATCCACCTAAATTTTAATTTCTGATTCCTTACCTGATCACCGCCAAATCCAATAAATAATATTTCATATGTTGATAATATATAAATGTTATTATCAATGAACTAAACGTTGATATGGAATAGGTAAAATTGATATGATGGGACATATTGTTGTATTAATTGTTGATCGATCAAAACTATTATTAAACTTACCTAAAGTGGTGTAAATATAAACTAATTAAAGATTGATATGGAATCATATTCATAACATAAAAAAAGTTGCACTTGATCGATCAATTAAATCAGATTTTGTGTCAAAAAGAGGATTAAAAAGCACACAAACCATATGCTTTAAAGTTGATGTAGATGCTCAACGCGTTTTCTTAGTGATATCAACAAATTAAAGGAATCAATATTACATATATATACCTTTCTTAATTAATTTTTCTTAAGTCTAAAATAAAACACAGGGGAAATATTAATTTGTGTAGTTTTTATTGTATGACTTTTTTTTTATGAAATAAAAGGGAAATATAAATGAGTGCATATATACTCATTAATTATTGGCCACTAATCCTGTCGATTCACATATAACATGGGTTTGTTGGTTTGTAAAAAAAAAGTGGTCATTTTGATACACATTGCCCGCTTAAAATTAGATAGCGACATTAATTAATAGGTAATCTTATCTCTATAAATTAATATTAATTCGACTTTTATATTCATATTGCATGTGCATGCATGTCATGCATGCATCTATGCACATATATGATCACATGCATGAGCATGACTGTTAAATTATTAATGAATAATCGCTCATCCAATTTGCTTTACTTCCAAGGTTTTTAATTGAATAAAGATATAAAGATATGAGTTTATATATATATATATATATATATATATATATATATATATATATATATATATATAATAGATAATATGTAAACAACTCTTATGGTGTATCATGTTAATAAATTTGGACAATTGAATTAAAAAGATCAACGGATGAGATTAAAAGTAACGTCTGATTATTCGGTGGTATATCGAACAATTTTTTGTTAGAATATTTTTTATTTATTTATTTTACACTCTTTGTACAGACGGATAATTACATAATTATATTGAATACTCGAATTGGATGGATGAGATCATGGGACGGAAGAACGAAGGTGATTAGATTAATCCGTTTGGGATATCCATTCTCTACTTCGACATTTTCTGATTATTATAAACTTTGTTGGACAATGACCCTGCTGGAATCTGCGAAAACAGCAACTTGCTCTAAAGACCTCCTTATATAGGTTGTGAAATCTTCCTTAAGCCGTAAGCAAATGGAAGATTTGAGTCTATCTTCAGAAGATTCGGGCTTATCAAAACCGATTGAAAGGATAATTTTCTCGAAAATAAATCCAGTGAAAATCAGATATTCGCGGATAGACACTAACGATTTTATCCGTAATATCTTCGGCCTCAAGTTAAGGTTTTCCGCAAAAATTTAACTCCAACGCCAATCTCGGAGCACGAGCCAAGCCGGACGGCGGGCGCGCGTGTGGGTGCCCAATCTCCTCCTCTACCTCTCAATGTAGGTAGTGGAAGAGTCTCCTTAAAAACCCTTTAGGATACCCTTGAACTTTCCATGTGGGATGTGAGAAGTTCAAAGAGCACCTTAAAACCACCTTCTATATGCATTATCTCCAACAAACTTATATTGCTCATTTATAAGGACGCTCTTGGCTAGGGTAAGATTTTTTACGAGCCAAATTTTTTCTTGTTAAAAAAAAAAGAAAAAAAGAAGAAGAATGAAGGTGATGTTTTTTTCACAACCAGTTGTTTAGTCTATTTTATGCTAGATAGGCCGGTTTAATAAGAGAGTTATATTGTTTTTTTATAATTAACTAATTAAGTACTCCGTCTTTTAAATTTGATTCATCTCAAATCTCTGATTAAAGATGAAGAATCTCTAACCAATTATGCTCTTTATATATAGACTGAATGAAAGTGATGTTTTAGATGTACATGCATTTGCAAAACGCGTCTAAGTTGTAACATAGTATATATGGATGATGGATCATCGATCGATCACGTACGTACTGTTTCTTCCAACAATGACATATCACATATATGCATATTCTAATTAAGTACAAGAGTCCTGCTTCCTAATTTCTTTGTTGCACCGACGACATATATGTGTGAAGAAACTAACTATTGTAGAATTAATTTATGGGGTGGCTCAATGGTAAGGAGTAAGAGGTTACTGGGAGGTTTCGGGTTCGATCCCTTTCTCCGTTTTAAGCCGGTTTACATGATGCGTGGCGCCTCTTTCCGGCTGAGTCACGTACCCGAGATTTACCACCAAAGGGGGATTACACTCATTAAAAACAAAAAAAATGATGGGAATTATATAAATGTAGGGTACGGAATTTAATGTCAATATATATATATATATCATCATCTATGAATAATTTGTTAATTGATTTTTCTAATGTGTTTATAAACACATATTATTGAAAAAAACATGTATTGGAAGGCTAATTAAACCAAGGCTAAGTCACGTACCCGAGATTTACCACCACAAGAGGATTTAGATGATGAAGACGTAAAAACAAGGCTAATTAAACCAAAGAGTAGCCCTTGCTAAAGGAACACCATTCGTTGGAGGAAACCCGAGGAAGACTTTTTCAAACTCAATTTTGATGTTGCTAAACCTTCTTCTGGGCTTGCTTCTGCATGATTTTTTTATAAGAGACGGCGAAGGCAGGATGATTGCTTGTAATGCCAAAAGATACGGGAAGGTGTTGGCATTAGAAGTTGAGGCAGTTAGTCTGCAACTCGGCCTGATGGGGAAGCCCGGAAGAGGGGGATTCGAAGCCTTGCAGTGGAAGGGGATTGTCTCACATTCATTAATGCGATCAATGGTTTCGAGATGACCCCCTAGGAGATCGAAGGGCTTACTACGGATGCTCTCCTTCTACTTAGATATATCCTTTGAGGTGACCGGTCTCCGTTTCCTACATCTTCAGGGAAACCAACAGGGTGGCCAATCGTCTTGCTCATCTGGCTCTGGTTCCAGCTCTTCTGCATGGAGTTCCGATTTAAAGTTTCAGGCTCTCGTTCGAAAGGACGCCTCTGGGTGGTGGTACAATCTTGGTTGAGACACCCCAAATCCTCGCCCTATATTAAAAAAAACATGTATTAAATAATTTGGATTCTCCAACATGATTTTTGAAAATAGAAATAAAGAAGAAATCTCAACCATGGAATAAATGACTAAACAACAACTCAGAAATTGAGAAATTTTAAAATCAACCTCGATGATGAGAAATCCAACATTAAACCGAAAACAAAACCAAAACTACTAGAATCACAGGGAGTAACAACGTTGATTTTCAATACAAATTCCATAAAGCCTCTACAAGTTATGTTATTAGAGACCGGTTTGGAATAGACCATCCCCATAAAGCTTCAAAATTAAATTTGATACTTCGAAACTGCTGCATGGTAAAGCCTCTGCAGGCTGGTTTTGTACGTTATTAAAGACTAGTTTGAAGGGATCACGATGATTGGTGGACTCCAGTTAATGCGATCCTCGACAGTTTTAGCGTCTGAAGCAATGATGCTCCATGTGGGCATCCAAAAAGCCATTGAGCTTTGGAATCCAAAAGATTTTCATTTAAGGGAGATTGATGATCATCAACGACGACATTTGTACGTGGCATTTGGAGACCATCTTGGGATATTGAGATCATCTCATCTTCAAGTGTCTTTACCTTTTCTAGACCTTCCAAGATGCGCAGATTGCTCATATGTTCCACGTACAAGATCAACACGGTCGTTGACAAGATCGCATATTTGACTCACTTGACATCATGTGAAGGCCGGCCTCCTTTGTGATCACAGTCTCCGTAATCTCATCCATTAAGATTCTCTTAAAAGACGGGCCAGTAGAATCTGACCCACCTCCCAAACTCTTTCCTTGTCCAACAAAAAAGATAGCTAGGCTTTCCTTGACCGTGGCACGCCATGATCGCCAAAGTAGCCTTTCTCTAGCTCTCTTGATGTGAGAACTTTATCGCTACTTCTAGGATTCACTGTGACAACTAATTGATGCATTTGGCGTGGTGACTCCTATTTTGGGGGACTATATGGTTGGGCTTTTAGGGATCACCTTCACCTTGTTCGATTTTCCGCTAACATATGTGTGAAATATCAGTGAACCATGTGTCGTGGGGTCTACACGTTAAACTGTTAAAATACAACATGCACTAATCAAGTAAAAAAAAACTAGTGAGATTTCATTCTAAAACCAATAATTAAGCTTTCTATATGAAATATCGTCTTATTGCTCTGATTTTGGTGTTTCTACAAACCATATATAATTAGACTAATCATTTCTTCTATCTCAAGGTTAGCTAGCGCCTTGGTTGAAGTTGGTTCCCAAAGGCAGAGAATTCCTTTTGGGTTGAGCTCGGGGTGTGAAGAATCTCTTAAACCTGATTTGAAACTCGATTTACTGATAAGTGACAATTAATATGTTTAGGTACATGTCAAATCTGCATGTACTTTGCAAAAATGTCCAGCAGGGTTTTATAAAAAAAAAAAAAAACTTTGACCAAAAACAGCTATGAAGATGACACATCAATTTTAGGGGACCCCATATATACATTTAATGGTATACACAAATCGTGGGTTTACAAAGCTCTCGTAGCTAGCTGTACTTTTTACATACACGCTTTTAGAAGGGAACAAACCTTGCACCATCGATTTGGTGTGACACCAGTCAAAATCTGTGTTCTTAAATTTGATTTACAATTTCATTTTCATCTTGGTAAAACTTTTAGGCTCTTTTTGAAATACAAATAAACTCTAAACTTGCAAATATATGAAAATTATATACTATGTACAAACATAGGGTTAAATTTCATTTTTCTATTATAACGTCATGATTCACAAATTAATTAATTCTAATACAACTAGTATCATATAAGGGTTTTATCATACCTTACACACTTTTTTTATTTCTAATAGGTCCCCTCAAATACAATCAGTCTAATCTCATTAACATATGACACTTATATTTTTCTGTAATATGTTATACGGAGTATTTATTTTTATACGTAGTATTAATCAAGAAATTGATAAAAATCACACATTATACACTAATTTAGAGTTTTACGCAGAAATTAAGAAATCTTCACGGAATTGGAATAATTAATAAACCATCATTTTTGTGTTGTACTATTCTTGTGGATATACATATTACACTAATAATAGGATGTCCTTTGAATGTCTTCTAAAATTGGAGTAATGATGATTTTTTTAAAAAAAAATAGTCAACCTTTAAACTATGCACAAGGATTACAAAAATTGGAGTAATGATGGTTATCGAATGCTCTTTTGGTTGGTCTCGACGGTCATTTTTTAGTTGGGGCTCTGGTATCCTGGAGTCGAGTCTGACTGGGGTCGATGCGGTGTGTATCGAGGTGTATCCGTGTTTCTTGGAGGTTCATCTTTACTCATGATATATTGTTGGTCAGCGGTGTCGCTGCTTGGTGGCACTTGACTTCGTTTCGTAGTCTATGTTGTCCCCGACGTGTTAAGTTTAGGTTGGGTAGATCGTCCGGATTTGTTTGCTTTCACTGCCTGGGTTGCATCTTTTGTTATTGTCTTTGTATGGTTTGACGGTTCGTTGTCTGTCGACTTTGTCGGCCTCTCGATGTATCAGGTCTGTGTGGCCTTGAATTCTTATCCTATCAAAAAAAATTACAAAGATTAATTTTGGAGCCAAATTTTCAAAAGTTTGAAATCGAATACAATGTAAATAAATGTTTTGACATTAAATCAATGGTAGGTTAATTATGAAGAGTAATTCTTTAAACCCATAACATTAAATAAACCCGATTAAAATTTTACTCTCAATATATCACGTATATCCAATCGGAAAGAGTATAAAAGTTTATTATATTTTGTCTTTAACCTTATTCAATCAAATTCAACCCTCGAATACAATATATAATGATAACTTGTGATTAGTATATCCATTTATAATCCAAATAATTGAATATAATTGAATATATGACACATCTTATTAGGCTCAAAAACAAGAGTCTAAATATATGCACCGCTCCCACAGTAGCAAGGCCCCATGTATTTAGTTAGAACTCATTAAAGACACTCACCCACCACCTTCCCTTGTTTCTCACTGCCAAACGAATCCTAGCAAATCCAAGCTTTCCACTCTCTATTTATACTTCTCCTCCCTCACTCCCTCCCATATCTTACTCTCCCCACACTTGTCCCAATTAGGGGCCGTTTGGTTCATCAATTTCTACAAAACAAGAAAAAAACAAAGGATCGAATATATATCTCCAACTATCAATGAGAAGGCAATATAGCTCAACTCCGTCCGCGCTACGGGTCGCGCTGCTGGTGGTGGCGGTGGCGGCGGCGTGGGTGGCGCAGCCAGCGCACTGCGAAGTCACCGGGCAGTTCCTGGAGGCGGAGTGCCTGAACGTGCCGACCGCGACGTTCACGAACGCTCTCAAGTCGGCGCTGAGCGGCGTCGGCGACGTGCTGTCTGTGGTTTCGAAGTTCTCCGGCGTGTTTCAGGACCCCCGGCTGTCGAACGCTATAAGCGACTGCGCCGATCTGCTCGACCTCTCCTCCGATGAGCTCTCCTGGACGCTGTCGTCTACTCAAACTGGTGAGTGATACGCTGCGTTTAATCCTCTGTCCTCGAACTATAAGAAAAGGGGAAACAGAGGAAATATGCATTTCATTTAATTTCATTTGATGTAGTTTTCCATTTGAATTATCAATTAATTAAGTTGATAGTTTCTAATTCTTTCATGGTGGTGACATCACAAATTAAAATTAAGCATTTGACTGTAATTGAATGACGGTAAGATTTATAAATAGAAAATCTTTTTTTTTTAATTTGTATATAAAATAATACAAAAGTAATTTTTTTTTTCATAGGTAGTCACTTAGGCCATTACAATAGGGGAGGGGATTTGAACTCGTGACCTATTGGTCACTACATGTCATCCTTACCAGTTAATCTGCACTTAGCCATTACAATAGGGGAGGGGGATTTGAACTCGTGACCTATTGGTCACTACATGTCATCCTTACCAGTTAATCTGCACTTAGGCCATTACAATAGGGGAGGGAGATTTGAACTCGTGACCTATTGGTCACTAGCTACATGTCATCCTTACCAATTAATCTAGCAAGACTTAACTACGAAAGTAAATTACTAAATTTAACTAATCAAACGGGTCTATGCTTAGGAAATTTGAACTAGTTTGATACCTTCTTCGCTTCCTTTAAGGTTGAGCATGGCAAAACCATTATATAATAGAGTTAATTTATGAGTGTTGTTTTTTTCAAACTGCACTTTATAGAAATTGTTAAATGAATTTAATTGTAATTAAATTATAATACGATTTTTAATATGTGCACTAACAATGTGTAAATCCCAAAAAAAACATTTTAAAATTACTATATTAGTATATTTAGATTTCAGGAGCATCTTGCTTTAATTGAAATGTCTGACCATTTATGTGATAGATATAATATTTAATATAAAAAAATGAAAAGATAATCTTACTTCCTAGCCTGGTGAAGCAGTACCAAGACTTTTTAAGGAGGAACTGGAAAATCCGATTCCGACATGTTTATAGGGAAGCGAATAGGGTCACCGATTCCCATACCAAATTTAGATTTTCATTATATAGGGGCTTTCATGAGCTCACTGAGCCGCCCGATGGGGTTGGGATGCTCATTGAGGGCCGGTGATTGTAAGGGAGATGCGACTCCTCGTATGATTGATGTAGGTTAGTTCTGTAACTGTAGAGCTTCTTCCTCTCGTTTATTTACCAAAAAAAATCTTACTTCCTCTTATTGCAGATGAACTTGAACCACTCCCAAGATATTTATGTCTTTTTAACAAAATTCAGTCTTTTTCTAAAACGCCTATGCCCAAGGGCGTATGATAGAAAAAACGAACAAAATTTAATCAACTCATAATTTGCAAGAAAAAATTGAAAATTTATGTCTTTTTAACAAAATTTAACCAACATGTTGAAAAGATTAATGGAAAAAAAATCTCAAATTAAATTATTTTCTTATTACATGTTTTATTTGATATGAATTTTTCCAATTAATCTGTGCCTTTAGTGTAAATCTTTAAAATAATAAAATATCTATATAAAATTGTGCAACCGGTATCTGCAACGAACCCATTATCCTAAACCGGAAATTTGGACCTGTCCGTTCATAATTCAAGAGAAACTCAAATAAAATAATTAATTTAGTGCCCAAATTGAAGTTGTCCCACATGGCCACATGACCCAATGGGTCACGTGAATATATATTATTGCAAGCTTTAAAAATACATAAAACGTTGCATTGCATGTTTGTTCTTCCAGATTCGGTGGACCCCTAAAGTTACAGCACTCAAGATGAAACATCTCAATCCCTTGTTTCTTACACTTAATTTTTGCTTTTCCTCTTTTTTGACAAAATGTGCGTTCAGGCCAACCAAGCAAGGCCAAGAACATGGCTATGGACCTCAAGACGTGGCTGAGCGCGGCGTTTGCGAACCAAGACACTTGCCTCGACGGCTTCGAAGGCACCAGCAGCTTCGTCAAGCCCATCGTGTCGAGCAGCATCGGCCAGGTCTCGTCCCTGGTCCAGCAAGCCCTAAACATGGTCCATACCACTCCGAAACAGGCCTCCATCCCACACCGACGACTCATGTCCAACGACGATTTCCCCTCGTGGATCAGCCCGAGGGTCCGGAAGCTCCTTCAAGCAGGCTCTGGATCGGGGCCAGATGCGGTTGTGGCCTTGGATGGGTCCGGTAACTTCACCAAGATTATGGATGCGATCGCTGCTGCACCGGATCGTAGCGAAACCCGGTTCACTATCTACATTAAGAAGGGCGTTTATAACGAAAACGTCGAGATCAAGCGTAAGAAGACGAATATTATGATCTATGGCGACGGAATTGATGTCACGGTCATCTCCGGAAACCGCAACGTCCTTGACGGCTGGACCACTTATCGATCCGCTACATTTGGTAACGTTTTTTTGTGTTTTCGGAAAATTGATTAAAAACATAGGAAAATAATTTAAATTAGAAATTAAAACTCTCTCCGTTCGGCAAAATATGTCGTTTACTTTTAAAATAATAAAAACTATATAAATATTTATTTTTTTATAAATTTTTTTAACAAATTTTACTTATTAATAATAACTACGAAATTGTTAAAAAAAAAAATTAAAAAACTAAATATTTTATACGGTTTTTATCCACTAAAAAAACGTGTATAAATAGTAAAGTGACGTATTTTTCCGAACGGAGTAACATTTTCATGTTAAAGTACATTTGTGTTACATTTGCTAAACTTTTTTTTACGGGTGATTTTGTGAAAAATCGGTGCAGCGGTGACGGGCAAGGGATTCATAGCGCGGGACATAACCTTCCAGAACACGGCGGGACCGACGAAACACCAGGCGGTGGCGTTCCGGTCGGATTCCGATCTATCGGCGATCTTCCGGTGCGCCTTCAGGGGGTACCAAGACACACTCTACATGCACGCCAACAGGCAATTCTACAGGGAGTGCATCATCACGGGCACCGTCGACTTCATCTTCGGGGACGCGGTGGCGGTCCTCCAGAGCTGCCAGATCCTCGCCCGGAAGGGGCTCGACAACCAGAAGAACACCGTGACCGCGCAGGGACGGAAGGACCCCGGCGAGATCACCGGGTTCTCGCTCCAGCAGTGCAACATCTCGGCGGACGCGGAGCTACTCGCGGCGTCGAACGGCACCGTTTTGACGTACCTCGGGAGGCCGTGGAAGGAGTACTCGAGGACGGTGGTGATGGAGACGTACATAAGCGGCGCCGTACGGAAGGAGGGGTGGTTGGAGTGGAACGGGGATATGTTCCTCGACACGCTGTACTACGCCGAGTACATGAATTCGGGTCCGGGTTCGGATCTTAGCGGGCGGGTTAAGTGGCCCGGGTACCATGTTTTGACCGGACCGGATCAGGCGATGAATTTTACGGTTACCCGGTTCATTGAGGGAGATATGTGGTTGCCTAAGACCGGGGTTAGATTTAATGCGGGGCTAACTACTTAATTAGATTATATATATACTTAATTGATTTGGTTGTATTATATGTATTTGATTTATATAGTTGTTTTTGAAAAACATTTATATACGTTTGGAGTTATGATTAGTGGGGATATATTTTTTTAGGGTAAACTTGAGGTACTGGTTTGTATATGCCTATAAATATGGCAATTGTAACTTGTAATATTCAAAAACAAAGTAATAAAAGGAGATTGGTATTCCTATTTTTAAACGATGTTTATAATCGCGGCTATAGATAATTCAATCGAGATTCTTATTAAAAAAACGTTTCTTGGAGATCAACTTGATGATCTGTCTTGCTAATTTCATCAAGAAAAAGTCTCAAACCAACTACAAATCCCAAAACAACCCCCTCGTATAGCATCACGTCGCTATACCTCTTTTTAAGCCTAATATTTTTTTTTAAATCGCATATAATATATATAAGGTTTTTCTATCATATATGATCTGATAAGATCTTAATTGAAAAAGATACCCTACTAAATATAAACGACCCTAGAAATTGATGAAACCATAATGAATTGGACCCAACTTAGGAGCGGGCCCTGTTGGATCAGTCCGAATTACTCGGAAGAGCTCAACGGGCTTACCAGAGATAAAAGGGTCGGTGGTGATTGAACCCGAATATCCTAACTTGGGCCACTGAACCCTAAAAATTTTCTGAGCGAAATTTTCCTCTTCCGGTTTAAGGTTATCATGTCTAAATGAAAAAGAAAGATCGAATTCACCATTTGGTATTTACATATCCCGGACCCTCCCCCCCCCCCCCCCAACCACCAAAAAAAAACCTCTCTTGCTCGTGCTTTTCCTTCTAGCTTGAGAGTGCAGAATATCTTTGAAAGAACGACGTCTGGACACGAATAGTCAAATCCCGTTGATAAACTCTCCTTTCTCTCCTCGCCAAAAGCCCTTTTTTCTTCTCTCTCATCCGATTTTATAGGCGGATTAGCTCTTAGTGGATTACACATCACGATGATTCTTTTGATAAATGTTGTATTTCAATTGACACATGGTGAGATTGGGTTGACACGTGATAAGTGGACATGGCAAACACGTATGTTTTTGGAGCTAGACACAAAATTCTTCTATCCGCGGATGAAGGGACCCTTTTTGCTCGGTCGTTTCCCTAATTCCGATCGTGGATGTTACTTCATGGTTTTTGAACTAAAAGGGGTTACATCATAAATCTAATTTAAAATTTGGCTAATATATTTTAATTGAGGATATATTTTTGTCCTTGGAGTATAGGATAGAAAAATCGATATATAAAACAAATAGGCAACAAGTTGTATCGTTAATCCTTTTAATTAAATTGCAAAACTAATTCTTTTCAAGACAACATTTATATACATGGAGTCATAATGCACACATACACATAGAGGGTAACGATATGATAAAATCGAAAATACGATATAACAATGAAACGGATAAAAAAAAGAATATTGTGTCATATTCATATGAATATTTATGTTATTTTCAAACGAATATATGAATATTATGTTGTTTGAATATGAATATAATATGAGTATATGAATATTATATTATTTATACTTACATAACATAAAATAAATAAAATCATAATATTCATATATATATATAGTATGGATCATTTGTACACAACCCTTAAAGTGTACCTTGTTCACAAATATTATTCGGTGAAATATGAAACATTATTCGGTGAAATTTGAAGTATTATTCGGTGAAATGTGAAACATTCTACCGAATACTGTTATGTTTTCTTTTTCTGTTCAGTTCAGATGAAAACTTTCCAATTCCACTTAATAATTTGTAACATAACAGTATTGGTAGAATGTTTCACATTTCACCGAATAATGCTTCAAATTTCACCGAATAATATTTGTGAACAAGGTACACTTTAAGGGCCTTACGGTGTAATTTGTGAGCAGAGAAATTATTCGTAGGTACCAAGCGATTATTCGTGTATAATAATGTAATTATTCATATGTATGAACAAATGTAATTATTCGTATGCAACAAAGGATTATTCATATGTATGTACATATGAATAATCACTTGGTACCTACGAATAATGTCACTGTTCACAAGTTACTTTTAATCTCATCCGTTTGATCTTCTTAATCCGACGCTCTAGATTTGCTCACAAATTACACAGTAAGACTTGCTTACACATGATCTATCCTCTCTCTCTCTCTCTCTCTATATATATATATATATATATATTCAAGGTCATCTATTTTATCCACGTGTTATCTTATGTGTCCATCTCATATCTTAATTAAGTGGTTACAAAGTATATCATTTTACCATTAGTTATTTTATAAATATTGTAGCTTGAATTATTTTATCTTTAGTAATTAAGATTAATTATTTTGGCCATTATCTAATGATAAGATTTTATCATTAATTAATTATCTATTGATCAATAAAATTTTATCATCAAAATATTTATATTAATTATCAACCTCATAAGTCGTTATAAAACCTATTATTTTTATGATTGTTTGAAAATTTATATTAAAAAATTTAAAATAAACTATTTTAATCTTCACATAAAATCTAATAAAAATAATTTAATTATAATTAATATAATAAAATATAATTTATTAACATAACGTATAAAAACATGGGAAATAAATACTAGTAAAAATATATTTTAAAGGTGCTTCGTTTTGAAGATTCGAACTCAAATCTTTAATTAACGGAGAATGACAAGCCAATTTACGTACTGTATCCCATATTCCCATCTGCCCAGACATTAATGTTCAATATGATGATTCAACCAATAATAATTAGTTTAATTTATAGCCATTTGAAAGTTGACGTTGATACCATATTATAAACAGGAAAATTGCAAAACTGATTGAACGTACGTACCTTAGCTAGATAATATGCAAATTGCAAACCCACCACATGGGTTGATTAAATGATATAGGTGTGATGCATATATTTACACATGAAATGTAGTTTTTATATATTTTTTTAGTCTCAATATTATCTATAATTTGCCACAATATGATGAACTCCATCCGTCTCAAAATATAGGTCGTTTGACTTTTTGATACAATTTGTAATGAGATAAAAACTATATAAAATATTAAATTTTTTTTATTATAATTTTAAAATAGTATTATACTCCCTTTGTTTCAAAATATAAGGCCTTTTAGAACACCAAAACTCTCCTCTTGGGGAGCCGGAAGAACGCGCGTTCACGCGCTTGGAAAATTCTCAATTCCAAACCCTAGATTTGTACCCTTTGGCCTAATTTATCTCCTTCTTCCTTTGTTTGTGCTAGTTTTCTGGCCATTTTTGGAAGGCAAGCAACCATTCTATCGATCTCGACCTCCAATTTGGGGTTTGGGCTCCTTTTTCGACCTCCAATCTCGACCCCCGATCCCTTCCGATGGTTGTCACGTCCGTTTGGGCTTCAGATTCGTCTTCAATCTTCTTTTCCGGTCGTGCTTCGTCTTCTAGTTGGGGTCGCCGGTCACGGGCTCGATCGTTCCAGCCTGTCTCCGACTTCTTCTTCTGGATCCCTCGGTGCTCCCCTTCCGCTCGTTTGTACTGGTTTGAAGCTTAATTGTTGCGGGTTTTGCGCTGTGGTGCTCTTTGTCTTGGCCTTCGTCCTCCGCTCAGGACTCCGTTTGCCGACGTCGCTAGTGGAGGTCTTCTGGTGTGGTCTTTTGGGCCACTGGCAAACCTCCAAAAGATAGGAAAATTACTAATAATAATAATTAAAAGAAAAATAAAACATTGTTTATATATATATATATATATATATATATATATATTCCAAACATCCTCTTCGGAGGCCCGAATCGCCTCTTCGGAGGTCCAAACATCCTCTTCGGAGGCCCATATCGCCTCTTCGGAGGTCCAAACTTCCTCTTCGGAGGCCCGAATCGCCTCTTCGGAGGTCCAAACATCCTCTTCGGAGGTCCAAACATCCTTTTCGGAGGCCTGGCAGCCATATCGACTTCTTCCCTGCTCTCGTCCCTCCTTTTTTGTGGGTGTGATGGTGCTCGCACCCAAAGATAATCCCCAAATCCGGTTTCGTTTTTGATTAAAATCAAGCGATGTATTTTGATTTTGGTTATTCGATCTACTCCTCCCCGGTCTATGGACCTTGTTAATTTCTGTCCGGCCTGGTCTTGCCCCTTCCCTCCCTCGCCGCCGCCGCCGCTTGGCTCGTCTGCGGGTGGGCGTGGTGGTTCTGATGCTATCCGGCGTGGGCTGTTGCCCCTCCGTCCTAATGCTCCTCTTTCCCGAGTGGTGGCTCGTTTCTTCTACCTTGTGTTTCTGATAGCTTTCCTTGCACTGGCTGCTTCTTTGGCGTTGGGTTTTCCTTGGGCATGAGGAGCCCAAGCTTGAGCCCGTGGGTTGTCCTTTGGGCCCAAGGTAAAATTTGTCTCTGGCCCAAAGAAGCCCGATTTCACAATATATATATAAATATATATTTATATATATATTACAAAACAAAATATATAAATGTATATATATTAAATGTTTCATTAATACTTTTATTAGGATTAAATAAAAATTATGTTTAAATAATTTCCGGAATCTTCTCTCGCTCTTTACCCTTCTCGCAGCCGTGCTTCTTTTCCTCGTGATTGGTTAGGTGTCCGTTTGTTGGTTCGTGGCTAGTTTCGGTTGAGGAGCAGTTATGCGGCCCTGGTGATCGAAGTGATCATGTTAATGGTGTTTGTGGTCTCCGAAGATCCCTCATCTAGGTGGGGGCAACGTCGTGTGATCCACACTTCCTCAGGTGTTGTCTTTGCCTTACGAGGATTTCTGCTTTCCGTCCTTCCGGCGGCGAGACATCGTGTCAGCTGGTGCTGTCCCATGCGCTCGCTATCCACTTCGCCGCGCCGGACTTCCTTCCTCTCTCGTTAATGTGTCCGCTTGTTTGTTTAGGGTTGGAGTTTTTTCTGGGTTTTCTTTGGGTGGTTTTTTTATGTATTTTGTGATTGTATCTCTTTCAGATCCTCGTGATCTCATCCTTCGGGATGCTCTCGGGTTGGTTAACCACCACCCGAATTTTTTCCTTATAAAAAAAAGGCCTTTTAGAAGATCTATTTAGTCTTACAATATACTCCCTCCGTTTCCTTTTAAGTGATTTTTTCAAGTCATGCACGTAGTTTTAGAATGATCAAAACTATATTAAATATTAATATTTTAATAATATTATACTTATCACCAATAAGTATGAGATTATCGAAAAAAATATTTTAAAAAATTATTATTTCATATAGTTTTTCACACCTTAAAAAACGTGCATGAATAGTAAAAAGTCAATTAAAAGGAAACGGAGGTAGTAACACTTTTTAGGTTTTCTAGGTATGAGATATAGTAATGATTTGTATGTTGTTGACTTTTTTAGAGATTTTGATTGATCAAAATATGTAGTGGATATTAAAAAAAATTATGAAAAAGTTAGTGAAATGATGATATTTTTGAGGAGTTGAGTGTTTTTATTAAAAACTTGTGTACAATTCTAAGAGCATCTACAACAGATTCTCCATTTGTGGATTTTGGAGTTTTTAGAGAATTTTAAAATGTTTTTTAGTCCAACAGATTTCTCATGAAATTCTCCAAAATAGTCACATCGTCTCGTCTCCGCTGCATCGAATAGAGAGGTTTCACTTGAATAAGACGCGCATGCAGCAAAGGGAAGCAACACAAAAAATAGAGAGGTTTCCTTAAATCTGCAACATTCTTCAAAGCTAGCTAAATGATTTTCTAAATCTTTGAAATGGAAAAGTTGTTGGAGTTGAAGCAAAAATAATTTGAAGAATATGTATTTTGTTTTTCAATTTTGGAGAAATTTTGGAGACGATGTTGGAGATGCATGGTCTAAAAAGCCTTATATTTTGAGATGGATGGCTTATTATGATATACTTCCTCCGTCTTAAAATATAAGTCGTTTGACTTTTTTACACGATTTTTAAAGAACCAAAAACTATATAAAATATTTTTTTATTAATTTTTTAAAATAATATTATACTCCGTACTTATTATTAATAAGTATAATATTATTTTTAAAAATTAATTAAAAATGTTAATATTTTTATACTCTGTAGTTTTTAGTTCTTTAAAAATCGTGTAAAAAAGTAAAACGATCTATATTTTGAGGCAGATAGAGTAATGTACAATTACATACATAGCTAGTGAATAGTGTTTGGAAAATGCATTAATGTGAAGCGTTGTAGGTTTGAACTTTGAATGAAGATTCTACCCATAAAACTACTTTCATCAAATGCACAGTAATTTTTTTTGTTGAAAAAACAATACTGTACTATAATTAATCATACATTAGTTAAAATTGGCCTTCAAATTAATTCTTGTCAAACACCTATGTTACACGGAAACAGAAACGGAAATTGGAAGGGAAACGAAAACGGAGAAACGGCAATCCAAATTTTGTAGGAAACGGAAACGCCGAGGAAACGACAATTAATATGAATTATATGTTCATTTAAAGGTCTAAATAAGAGCAATAAACATATTACCAAGTGATACACATAGAATGCATCATTAAGGCTACAAATTTAAATGTTCAATACCGTGATAAACAATGTCTTTACTCCTTAATAGAAATCAATACAGACATGTCAAATATATTAAATGTCTTACAAACCAACAAAATAAAGTAACTTAGTTTTAAAATAACAACATAATCAATAACAACACAAAGTAATCAATCCAACATCAATCTTCTACTTAGCTAACTCTTCCTTATGTTCTGGCTTATCAAAGAGAAAGTTCTACAAGTGAGCTAGGGTTTACCAGAAGAGAGCTTAGAGGGAGAGAGCACTGAGCAAGTGAGAGGAGGGAGGACTGAAAATGGAGGAGAAGTAAGCGACAAGGATAGAGGAAAACGGGAGTTTCAGACGGGAGGAAGGGGAAGTATGATTTAGGGTTTGATTTTTATTTTTATTTTTTTAACTATAAAATTAGTGGAAACGCCATCTGACAAGTTAGAAACGTTTCTGACAAAACATAAATGGTCAAAGTTTCTGACTTTTTTGGTCAGCGAAACGGTCAAAGTTTCTGACCTCTCAGAAACGTTTCTGAGGTGTTTCCCTGGAGTTTCGGAGTTTCTTCATATGCAGAAACGCGAAACCGCTATGAAATGGAGTTTCGGGGTATCATAGTCAAACACAGCCTTATGGTGGTACTCTAAGAGCATTTTTAACCATGATACTCATATTGAGTATCATAACTTGCTTTTTATCATTTCTCTCTCATCCACCTCATTTTAATATTTGGTACTCCACAATCATGGTACTTGACATGAGTATCTTATTTCACCTTTTACATCAAAATTATTTTTTGTAATTTTTTTGGTAAGTAAAAATCAAATGGGACCCACTATTAATATTTGATTGGGTAATATTCTATGGTATTGTGTCATATTGAGTATCATATGTATGATACTTGAGCTCACTTTTTCTTTTGGGTTCTTTCAAAAATATGACTTTTTCTTACATTTATATTTTCTTTTATTGTTATGGTACTTGAAGTACTACCATTAAAGATACTCGTATCATAACAATTAAAATAAAAGGAAATGTAAAAAAATCAGATTTTTAAAGAACTCAAAAAGAAAAGTGAGTTCAAGTATCATGCATATGATACTCAATATGACACAATACCATAGAATATTATCCAATTAAATATTAATAGTGGGTCCCGTTTAATTTTTGCTTGCAAAAATCAATTTTGATGCAAAAAGTGAATAAGATACTCATGTCAATTATCATGATTGTAGAGTATCAAATATTAATAAAATAAAGTGGATGAGAGAGAAATGACAAAAAAAAAAACAAGTTATGATACTTATACCAATTACCATGGTTAAAGGTTCTGTTAAGCAAGCAAAATTTTGCAGTTAAAAAAGTAGCAGACAAATTTTATTTGGGATGGTCAAATCTGGAGACAAAATCCAAGGAGGTCCGCAATTTGTTGGGTGTGTTGGCGGGAGATCGAGGAGACATGTAACTACAAATCACATGTATCCACCGACTTCCCAATTCACTATATACTGTATATAACACTCCTTGTCGATCAATCTACAAATGATTATTTATATATATGATACTGTATATCGGTTTTTCTATCCTATGTCTTTGGGGCGTAAAATAAGATTTCCATTTTATTAAAAAAAATATATTCTTAATTAAATGTGTTAGTCAAATTTTAAATTAGATTCCTAGAGTCGTTTATTTTTTATAGGGTATCTTTCCCAGTTTAGAATCTTATCTTATGCTATTAGGACATATAATAGAAAGACGGATATTATATATGTAAAGTATAACAATAATAATCTATACATTTTTTACACTACATAAATCAGTAGTAAATATCCCACTTTCATAATTGGTTTGCAAAAATACCTGCTTTTGAAAACAATTGCACCCACATATGAAAATTTGCAAAAATACCCTATTCAATTAGCAAAACTATCCCGCCACCCAAAAAAATCAGGAAATAACAAAAGATAATTTTTTTTTGGTATTTATCTTTTTTTTTGTTATATCTAAGTTATATTAAATAATTAAAATTAAAAAAGAATTAAAATCTAAAAACATAGAAAAATAAAAAACCAGTACAACCCTCATATCTTTACTCAATCTCCCGCCGATTATTGCATCCATCCTCTCAATGTTAATAATTGGCTTGTCAACATTCATATTCATCTTGTCAATATAATAATGTTATGATGTCTAGACATAGATATTGGCATTCATTTTCTAATTATGGTTAATAATCAAGTAGATATGATTTAGGATAAAACTGTATCTTTAGTGAATCTGTTCCCGATTATTGCTTCAATCATGTCAATGTAAATATCTAGCTTTGTCACCATGGACATTAATCTTGTCAATAAATAATTAAGTTTGTCATATTGGACATGCCTCTAATTTCTAATTATGGTTAATAATCTAGTAGTTATGATTTTGGATAAAACCGTATCTTTAGTCGCTTCCCGATTATTGATTTCATTCTGTCAATATAATGCTCAGCTTTGTCATCATCAACATTTATCTTGTCAAAGTGAAATTTTTATAGTGTGGAGATACACGTATTGACATTTCTTTTTTAGTTCCTTAATAAGACAATATTTTTATTCCGGTTAGTTTTATTATTTGTACATTTCTGGAAAAAAAATTAAAAGCATTATTTTAATAGATATTTCTTTTAATTCATAATTTTTCTTTTAAAGATATTTACATTTAAATTTAAAGGTAAAATCATCCCTTATTTTTTAGCACAAATGACCCACCTATCCTATTTTTGTTGTTCTCACAATACATGTATACTTGTGCATAAAGAACACCGATTTGTGTATTTTTGCAAATCGGTCTAGTTTCTATTTTGTTTAATTGATTAAAAGTTGATAGTTTGTACTACTATTTAGAGTTATTTTTTCAACTCTAATAGGAGATAAAGATTGATGTTAATGTATTTATTTGTTTAATTGATTGATTGAACAAGTTGAGAGAGAGGTAGAGAGAAGAGGAGTAAAGAAAGTCCCATATCTAAATTTGAGTCATACACAATGTTTTTCTTTACGGTGGTTTATAGGTAGATGTAGATCTAGCATGGTCGGACTTGGCCCACTTGGGTCAGCCAAGCCCATATGATCGGCTACTCTAAGCCTGGTCCGGCTCATATATCTTTCTTTTTTTCATTTAATTTTCTATTTTGGATTAGAAAATAGTTTATATATTATTTATACTTACTTTATATATATAACAATATGCATGTAAAACATATATTTAAAATTACATATATAAACCATATAATTTTCTATAATATATTTAAACATATTGATGTAACCAACATAGGGAAGTCGATTCATATTAGATTTGATAAAATTGGAAACCAGACACCGCTGAAAGCTGAGGCAATGGCTCTAAGACACGGGCTATAGCAAGCCAAAACACTTGGAATAAATAGGCTACAAATTGAAGGGGATTCTCTTATAATCATTAATCACTTAAAACTAAACGCTACATGTCCATGGGAAATTGAATTAATCATGTCCGATATCAAAACATTGCTTTCGAGTGTGAGAGAAGTTTCTTTCTCTCATGTGCCCCGCATTGGCAACAGAATGGCTGATAAGGTTGCACACCTTTGTCGCTCTGCCAGGGCCCTCGACATTTACCATGATATAGGCCTCCAAGGCCTCATCCGCAAGGATGCTCTCGGGCAGGATCCTTCCACCCGAACTATTACCTGTTCAAAAAAAAATACCGTGTATATATACGTGTGTGTACACGTTCCCGGCGGCATAGCCAGGGGTGCTCGAGCACCCCCCTCCCAGAAAAAAATACAAAAAATAATAATTTTTTGCATATATTAGTATTTTTAAGGTAATATAACATCTTTAAATGATTTTTTAAACAAGAGTGTTATTTAGCTCAAGTGGTAAAGGAAGGAAGGAATGAAGGAGAATTAAAAATTCTTGAGTTCACATCCCACCTCCTTCATTTTTAATTTGTTTCACTATATCATTAATTATTCTTCATTTCTCTCTATATTTTTTGTTTCTATCAACTATTTCATTAAAAAAAAATGTCATATTTATGTTTAAATTATACATTTCAACTTTTTCTTCCAATATTATTTTAAAAGTAATTCTTTGTGATTTCAACCTTCAATATAGCCTTACCCGGGGGGGGGGGGGGGGGGGGGGGGTGGAATGTTAACAAGATCAGTCCAGCCAAACTAACCCACATTTGTTCTTCATTACGTCATGGGCCCAAAATCAAAACTTATCCACAAAAAAATAACAACAACAACAACAACATAAAAATTGAGTCTATAAAGAGAATGGCGTAGTATCTTTACATATTCATACCGACTTTTTCCTTGGGTGTTGATTGCTTGATCTGGATGTGTTATTATTTTGAGCTTTGTGGTTGTCTTTTGCCGTCGTGCGAGAGATCGTCGACGTGATCAAGGCACATCGTTTGCATATGTCAATGTCATCTTTCGCCCTCTTAACTTTTTCTCAATGTAGTATTCTTTGATGCTTTTTTTTGCCATTTCTTTTTATTATAATGGTTTGTCTGATGTCGATCTATTTGACCTCTCGACTCATTAAGCATGTCCGGTGCGTTGAATTCCTTTCCGGTTAAAATATATATATATAGATTCTTTGATATCACGGCTTCTAAAGGCTCACTATTGCCCTCGGTCCAATCTTATGGATCGATGCTAACCTAGGGTTCAATCCGAGCTATGCATAGAGGAGTTCGCTCCGAGGGAGAGAAGCACCTGGGACTCGAGAGGGGGGTGCACTCATTCGATGGGTAATCGCGTCGATGTGTGTGGAGGGATAAATGGATCCATAGGCCAACTGTCTTTGCACCATTATTTTTCGTTCCAATTTTATCAGATGTCTCCGAAGAGACGTCTTTGCACCGTTATTGAACCCAACGGGCAGTGATGAAAGCCTTTTTGCGGTGAATTTAAAAAAATAATAATAAAATAATATTTTACATAGCTCAAATGATTGAGGTATACCTCAATAATAATATATTTATTGCATCAGCACTAAAGGAATTATGAAGAAATAATCCAACCAAAGATACAGCAAAAGCTTCCATTACAACATTTCCCTCCCATCCTCGAAAAGAAGAGAAAAGGTATGAAAAGGGAGGGCAATTTAAAAAAAAAATCACTTACATAAATAGTGATATTACACTATAAATTGAACTTCACTTCCTTATCTCAAATTACAACCAGAATACATTGTGTATGAAGGAACATGTTCCTCTCAAAATTTGGCTATTCCACACATTTACACCAGCAGAAATATGCTTACTCGACCACCGGCTTCACAGCAACAAGGTATCTTTAACTTAACTGCAGCGAAACATCACCAACTGTCGCATGTTCATCAATATTTTCACCCTTTTCAACAGTCGATTGCCAACGTTGGTGTCGGATATAAGCAAGGCTGCTGGGTTTTCTGTCGTTTCCGCTGTGCCAGGCGATGGGAGTGTAGCTTTTTCTATTGTTTCCTGGCTAGAGCACTCAACTGTCTTTCCAACTGCAGAAACAGAGAAGAAAGAACAGTCCTTAGCAGCGAACGAATTGGAAGAACAAAAGATGAATGGTTAGAATAATCTGAGCACAATACGCCAAAGAACATGTTTTCACCTGTGCATTCTTCAGCTTTTGTCGCTGCAATTCTTCAACTAGGCTTCCAATTCTGTTAATACATTAGATGTATTATAACACTGGATCGACAATCCACTTGTAAATCAGATAAGAGGGGATTCTAAAGCATACCTTTGTTGCAGATGAATAACCTGAGTCATAAGCTCTCCCTGCCGAGCAGAAACTGGGGGCGCCTAGTGTCACAAGAAAATCTATGTTACTGAAAAGAATCCAACATCTAAGCCTGGTTGTATACAAATACTTAAGAAAATGCATCCACAGTTCGAGTTTGAAATTCAACTTATGGATGGCTGAGGTAATAAACTAGTCATCCAGACGCAAGCACATGATTAAATCATTACAAGCTTCAAAACTCATTTATGAACAAAGAAGCTGAAGTTTTTGTAGCATGTTTATTGGAAATTATTGCAAACAAATTTCATTGGCAGGAAGTTAAAAAACTGATGCCTAGGCAGAAACGAAAACCTAAGAAAAAACCTACAGTTATAGACTAGTCGCCTGTGTTATTTTATGATCATTGGACAACGTTCCAAAGAAGATTCAAGATTTTAAAGTATATTACCTGAATTATGTCATTACTCATAGAATCAACTGATTCAATGGAATTGCCTGTATTGCACAAAATAATAGTAAGTCGGAAAGGGCACAACAGAACAATGGAAATATAAACAGGCAAAGCAACAGTGTTCTTACCAGAGGACTGCTCCACACACTTGATCAATTTGATTATTTCTTCCTGTTGAAGTACACAAACCAGCCCAGAAGAGGATTTATAAGAGTTTAATATGAAAACATTCTCCCTAAAAATATTTCAGAAGTGCATACCCTTTGCATATTATTTTGCTGTAATATATACTGAAGTGCTGGAAGGATTGATGCAGCAGCAATATTCTGTGTGCTTTGCCCCGTTGAGTTTGCGGAAACAGGATTAAAGTAGCTATTTGTAGAACCCTGATTAGTAGATGGAGAAAGTTTCAGCTCAGAAACTGAACAATCTATTTATAAAATATGAAATTCACAGGGCAAGAGATTGAAAACATCAGAAAATACCTACCAAAGTATATTGTCAAAACATCACAAAAAGTTACTTGGCTATAAAAAGCAGAAATTTTGTTTATCAACTTGATAGTTTTTACTTCCTTTCTTGACCAAAAAAAGGTTATAAGCTTATCATTTCAGAAGAGAAAGAAAAAGAAACTTAGTAGCCTTATATACTGATATTTGATAATAGCACCCAGCTCCCAATAAGGGAAAAGGTAGGGAGACGTTAAGCAGGGCACCTGAAAGAGTACAATACATGGTAGTAGAATTTGTTAGCATGCTTGCATGCATGTAATTATTACTTTATTTCTAGGTTATGCTATAGGCTTTTACAGATAGGCTTTTACAGCTTTTATAGGTATTACTTTTCCTGCACCATTGTTACATTTTAGCTTCTCTTACAAGCTTTCTAGACTAGTCTCTCTATATATTCTGTAACCTTCTCTCAGAAATATTAGAACAGATTTTTCTCTTCTCCAACCTTCTCTTTTACTTTCATGGTATCAGAGCTTTTAGGTATCCATTAACCTAAACCTTTTTTACTGGAGTTTCAGCCTTCATTGCTGAAATTTTCCATCTCTTTCTTTCTTCCAGCCTTCATTGCTGGAAATTTCATCACAAATTTCAGCCTTCATTGCTGAAAAATCATGTCTTTAAACAAGGAAATTCCAGTCTCTAGTACTGTTCCTTTTAAGAATGAACTTCAAAGCCTTAATTCCTCTTTTCGTTTCAACGGAAAGAACTATCTGCTTTGGTCTCAAACAGTAAGGACTTACCTCAAGGGTAAGGGAAAGGGGGATCATCTAATAGACCTTCCCCCTAGGGAAGATGATCCAACTTTCAAAAGTTGGGATGAAGCTGACTCAATGGTTATGTCATGGCTGTGGGAATCCATGGAGCCCAACATTAGCTTGACATGCATGTTTCTTAGCTCATCCAAAGAAATTTGGGAGTTTCTGAAACGATCCTATTCGAAAGCAAAAGATGATGCCCTCATCTATGAGATTCAAGTCAAAGCTGCTAGTACTAAGCAAGGAGATCTCTCTGCAAGTGAATATGTCTCTCTACTGCAAACTTGCTGGCAGGAGCTAGACCAATACCAAGTCTTGAAGATGAAGTGCTCCGAAGATGCAGCTCTTTTCAAGGATTTTATCCACAAACAACGAAGTTATCAACTTTTGGCTGGGTTGAACTCTGAATTTGACCTAATCAGAGTTCAAATCCTTGGCCAAAAGGACTTCCCATCCTTGGAAGAAATTATTTTCACTGTTCGGACTGAAGAAAGCAGGAGAGCTGTAATGCTAGAGCAAAAGATGGTGGAAGGGTCTGTTTTGTTTGCTAGAGGGGAGAAGAAAGACGAGCGTTGGTGTGCCCATTGTAAAAGATCCGGTCATATCAAGGAAAGGTGCTGGAAACTCCATGGTAAACCATCAAACAAAGAGTGGAACACCAAAGAGAGACCTAATCCCCAGGTCAACCTGGTCACCGGAGGAGGGGGTGGTACTTCTGGACACACTCAAGGGATTAGTGCTGCTGAATTCGAAAAATTCAGAGCCTTCTTCAACTCCCTAGAAAAACCATCAGGTGAAACTTCTTCTAGTCCACACACTCTTACTCTATCAGGTAACCCTTCTATTCCTTTATGTTTGAGAACTTCTGAATATCCTCATCCTATTCAATGGATCTTAGATTCAGGTGCCACTGAACACATGACCAATTGTTCCCAAAATTTTCATAACTTCCAACTATGCCCTAAGCCTAAACAAGTGTTGACAGCTAATAGTTCGATAGCTCAGGTTAAGGGTCAAGGCAATATAAACCTTTCAGAAAAAATTAGCCTAAAAAATGTTCTCCATGTTCCTACCCTCTCATCCAACTTGATTTCCATAAAAAAACTTTGCAAAGATCTTCATTGTTCAGCACTATTCACTGATTCTGATTGCGTTTTACAGGACCGGAACTCGGGGAAGAAGATTGGTCATGCTAAGGAAAAGAATGGTCTCTACTATCTTGATCCTCTTAGGAACAACCACAACCATCTGTTTTGCCATGCTTTGAACACCACTAGTAGCAACAATGTCATATGGTTACTTCATTATCGGCTTGGTCATCCATCCTTTCACCTTTTGAAGCATTTGTACCCTGAAAAATTTCAAGGAATTGACATTTCTTCCCTTCAATGTGAAGTGTGTGAAAAAGCTAAACACACTCGTGTTCCTTTTCCCATTAGTAGTACAAGAAGTTGTTCTCCTTTTGAGTTGATTCATAGTGACATTTGGGGGCCATCATCCACCCTTAACATTTCTGGGGCTAGATGGTTTGTTACCTTTATTGATGATTGTACTAGAGTCACATGGGTTTTCCTCCTAAAACAAAAATCTGAAGTTAGTTCCATTGTGTCTATCTTTCTTTCCATGATTCATACCCAATTCGGGAAGCAAATTAAGAGATTTAGGACCGACAATGCAAGAGATTACTTCAATCAGTCCATTTGTTCTCTTTTTCAAAAGCAAGGGATTATTCATGAATCATCTTGTGTTTATTCCCCACAACAAAATGGAATTGCCGAAAGAAAAAATAGACATCTTCTTGAGGTTACTCGTGCCCTACTTTTTCAACACAATGTTCCTAAATATTTTTGGGGGGAGGCCCTTCTCACAGCTGCATTTCTGATCAACCGCTTGCCCACCAAAGTTCTAAATCTCCAAAGTCCTCTTGATTGTCTTCAAAACACTTATCCGGATTACAGAATATCTCACCTTCCTCTTAGAGCATTTGGTTGTTCTGTTTTTGTGCATGTTCATGGTCCTCAAAGAGGGAAACTGGACCCACGTGCAATCAAGTGCATATTCTTAGGGTACTCTTCCACACAAAAAGGATACAAGTGCTACCATCCTGCCTCAAAGAAAACATATGTTTCTATTGATGTGTCCTTTGCTGAAACTATACCATTTTACCCCTCCAAGGATGACACTTCCCAACCTTTTGACCCTGAACCTCAAACCATTGACACTTTAAAGACCTTACCTCCACTTGAACCTTTCATTTCTGAGACTCTCCCGCTGCAGCAATCAGAGCCGCAGGATCATGAGGATAGTCAGCAACCACCATTTGTCCCAACCACATCTTTCCCCCTTTCTTTGCCATCATTTCCTAAGGTTTATTCAAGGAAAGTAAGACCCATTCTAATCCCAGAGCAGGAGCAAACTTCTTCACCGGCGCCTGGAACTGAAAACATGACAGAAGAAGGTACTCTTTCTACAACTCACTCTATTTCTCATTTGAACAGCCCAGAAACTACTGATTTGGAATTGCCTATTGCCATTCGAAAAGCAACTCGTTCTTGCACAAAAACTCCCCTTTACCCTTTAGCTAACCATGTGTCCTTACATCGGTTCTCTCCCTCTCACAAAAAATTCATTCAAGGCCTAAACCACATTCCCATCCCAAAAAATGTTTCAGAAGCTCTTAAGATAAAGGAATGGAGAGATGCTATGAAAGAGGAGATGTGTGCGCTAGAAAAGAATCATACTTGGGACATTGTTAACAAACCTTGGGGCAAGAATGTTGTTGATTGCAGGTGGATTTTCACACTCAAATACAAGGCTGATGGGTCTTTGGAGAGGTATAAGGCACGCCTAGTTGCTAAGGGTTTCACACAAACTTATGGGATTGATTATCAAGAAACATTTGCACCGGTCGCAAAGATGAATACTGTCCGTGTTTTGTTATCCTTGGCTGCTCACTCTAGTTGGCCTCTTTGGCAATTTGATGTCAAGAATGCTTTTCTCCACGGAAATTTGGAAGAGGAAATATATATGAAAATTCCTCCAGGTTTCTCCTCTTCCTCTTCATCTCATCAGGTGTGCAAGTTAAAAAAGGCTCTCTATGGCCTTAAGCAATCCCCAAGAGCATGGTTTGACAGGTTCACATCTGTTATGAAAGCTGCTGGGTACAAGCAAAGTCAAGGGGATCACACTTTGTTCATCAAACATTCCGCTTCAGGGGGAGTGACTATTCTCCTTGTATATGTTGATGATATTATTGTCACAGGTGACAACAAAATTGAGCAGGAGAAACTTAAGCAAAAGTTGGAAGCTGAATTTGAAGTCAAGTCTCTTGGTAGACTTAAATACTTCCTTGGAATTGAGGTTGCTCATTCTTCTGATGGCATCTTTATTTCCCAGCAGAAATACATCACTGATTTACTTGAGGAAACCGGGAAGAGTGGATGCAAACCAGCTTCAACTCCTATGGATCCAAATCACAAAATTGGAGATTGCAAAGAGGAGCCAACTGTGGATAAAGCAATGTACCAAAGATTGTGTGGAAAGCTCATTTATCTTTCCCATACTAGGCCTGATATCGCTTATCCAGTTTCTGTCTTGAGTCAGTTTATGCATGACCCAAGACAACCTCATCTTAGTGCTATTTACAGAATACTTCACTACCTAAAGGGCTGTCCAGGAAAGGGGATACTCTTTAAAAGAAGGAACAAACTCATCATAGAAGCCTTTACAGATGCCGAATATGCTGGATCCATTGTTGATAGAAGATCAACTTCTGGGTATTGCATGTTCCTTGGAGGAAATCTTGTTACATGGAGGAGTAAGAAACAAAATGTTGTGGCTAGATCATCTGCTGAAGCTGAGTTTAGAGCTCTTGCACAAGGTTTATGTGAAATGTTGTGGCTGAAAATTATTCTGGCAGACCTTAAAATCAAATTGGAAGAGCCTATGGTTCTATATTGTGACAACAAATCTGCCATTAGCATTGCTCACAACCCAGTCCAACATGACAGAACCAAACATGTGGAGATTGATCGTCACTTCATCAAAGAGAAGTTGGAAGAAGGGGTTGTTAGGATATCCTTTGTTAAATCAGAAGATCAACTTGCTGATTTATTGACAAAAGGCTTCCATTGTTCCAGATTTGATCATTTGACTTCCAAGCTTGGATTGATAGACCTCTACCATCCAGCTTGAGGGGGAGTGTTAGCATGCTTGCATGCATGTAATTATTACTTTATTTCTAGGTTATGCTATAGGCTTTTACAGATAGGCTTTTACAGCTTTTATAGGTATTACTTTTCCTGCACCATTGTTACATTTTAGCTTCTCTTACAAGCTTTCTAGACTAGTCTCTCTATATATTCTGTAACCTTCTCTCAGAAATATTAGAACAGATTTTTCTCTTCTCCAACCTTCTCTTTTACTTTCAGAATTCATGGGGTTTTCATGAAAGAAATAAATTTATTGTTTTGCCTTTCATGGAAAGATACAGTTGTGACATAATCTTCAAAAAAAAAGCTACAAGATAAAATTTGAAGATGCTAATGAAATACTGGATTTTGCTTTTCAAAGTACCTTAGGGCTAAGATCAGCTGAAGTAACTTTGAAACGACCCTTGCGCTGGACAACAGCTCCATCTGACGAATCCTCCACTAGAAATATAATGGGCAAAATGTTATAAACCTTGCAGGACTAACAGCGACAAGGTCCAGTAAACGGATTGCAGATAATAAAAAAAGATACCTGGTTGAAATGTGCTTGTGTCCCTCTTTTGGCGAAAGAATAGCGTACCACTATAATTCCGATCAGATGGGAAACTTGCTTGCAAACTGTCCATGTTAAATTTTCATTATCCCGAGGTCAACAGTATTTACTTTGTGTTATGGAATGGGAAACAGATGATAAAGGAGACGGGGGGGGGGGGAGTTTTTTTTACACACTTTTAAAAAGCTAAAAACTCTATAAAATACAACTTTTTCACTATAAGTAAAAAAATAGTAGAGTGACTTCAATTTTGATACGGATGGAGTATTAAACTATAATACATCATTTTTCATATATAGGTACAGTTCAACTGGATGTATCACAGCAGAGTCCTCTTAATCCAGCCTTTCAAACAGTCATAGTTCGTTGGGTCAGTATTTTGAAAAAAACTCTTGGGCTGTTGAAAAGAAGACACAGTTGGAAAAGTTCAAAGTGTTGTGAAATATAGTTTGGTTAGAGAACATACATAACCAACGGAGAAAAAATCAAGCAGAGGAGGGAAGCAAATTTAGGATTACCTGTCTCCTTCACCAACATTTCTTTTTGAAATGGCATTCTCCGGCAAAAGCGGGCCACTAAGAACCTTCTTCGGCCCAGGGATGACAAACTGTTGCAGAGAACCAGTTCTTGACAAGTTACCCACGTCATTTTTCCCAGTTTGATGGTTCTCTACTTCAGGGGATGATTGTACATCAAAGGGTTTACTTTGACTATTAGCATCCACATCGTCCTCCCCAACATCAAAATAACCTCTGTGTTAAGGATGAAGGTGAGAAAGGGTATTAACACATCACAAGGGAAATCGACATTGATACATATCAACAAGTAATTGAACCAATATTTCCTAAGACAACTGAAACCTAATATATTAAGCCAAACAGAATGTAAAAAACAGTTGAATTGATGCCATTTCATCTATGATAATTTAGAAACTAATTTTTTTTTCTCCAAACGTGAATATTTGGTGCCACAGATAGTAGCAAACTACACAGACTTGAAGTTATGTATTTGGTGAAAATAGTTTGTGGATTTCCTAGGTGTAACCCACCCAATCCCTCCCTCAGCAGCAAAACAGACAGAAAAATATGAACCCATACTTCAGTGCCTTCAAGGGTTGAATAGGAAATGAAGCAAGTGAATCCTCCAAGCTATCCATATCATCAAATCCATCCTGAACGAAATGAAAAATCACAGTCAACCAAAGTATTCCATCAAGCAAAACAAAAAGATTGAAAATTAAGCTATTGCGGACTAAACGTACCAAAACATTACCTCATGATTAGGGGCAGAATCTGACTCAATGGTCCCCTCAGCTGAAGGCCTTTCTACAGGAGCACAGACTTCATCACGCTTATCCACATCTTCTTGGCAAGAAATGCTATCATCATCCCGAATCTATTACCAACAAGGAGGTTGTGAAAAAGAAACAGATGGTCAACTTTCCCCCAGCACAGTCCATCAAGAGACGACGAGATTGATAAATAACAAACAAGGCAAACAGACACCAATGCACCTGCCCACCCACAGGCAGAGATAGAGCTGTTGCGATGAGAACTTACAAGGGCAGCTTGATTCTTCAAATCCTCCAAGTTAAAGTTCCAGGCACTTATCCCTCGAATATACTCTTGCTGGAAAGAAAAAACAGACCTTTGAGTACAGGAGAGCATAAACTTATAGAACCAAAATTTTGAGTAAGCAGCCATGCAGATATGCCTCAAAGATACAAGCAAACATACAAAATGTTTTTTTCAATAGGTAAAAAAAACAGAAAGACCAACTATATTCCCACTGTTGAGAGCTTAAGCCATCAACTACTCATACCCCAAAAAAAGCTGGACTTCACCAATTTCTAAGTCTAGATATTTAATCTTGTACTCTGAATAAAAAAGATGCAGTATAAGAGGAAGATGGGAGCTATTAATCAATATAAATAGGCAACAATAAACAAAGACTTTACAGATTTCTGCCCATTTTACAGGGAAAGTTTGGGAAAGAGATGCATACGTACAAAATAAGGCCAAAATGACCAATATAAATTTTATCAATTTGCATAGGAAAAGCATGTTCAGACTGCGATGGTTTGGGCACGTTTGTAGGAGACCTACATCGGCACCGGTTCGTAGGTGTGAGAACTTGGATCTTGGAGCTACCAGCAGGGGGAGAGGTAGACCTAGGAAGAGCTGGATGGAGGTCATCCGACATGACCTCAACCTTTCTTAAGATATGACTTTGGAGTTTGGATAGGGACCAGTGGAGGAGGGGCATATGGGCTGCTGATGTTTAGAGTTTTAGGCTTTGGTGTTGTGTCCTATTGTCTTTGCTTCTTTTCTGCTTCTTTACTGCATATTTTACCTTCTGTTCCCTTGTGGTCCTAGGGTCTTATTGTTCTGGGTCTATCAGAAACACTCTCTCGACTTGTTCGGGGTAAGAGTGCGTACCATCCTGACCCCAGAGCCTCCTTAATCGCAGGATTAATTGGGTTGTTGTTGTTGTTTGCATAGGAAAAGCATGTATATTGCCATTGGATTCATTCATATAAACCGATTGATTGTTTTCTTCTCTAATTCATCGTCTTCTTTTTGCGCAACAGATAAGAAGTCAATGTATATTGCCATTACACATGCCACACATCAGACATCACAAGTTCAATGATTGGAATCTATGCATGTCAAAAAAAAAAACTTAAGTTCAAAACACTAGTCATTTTTTGCATCTTGCAATGTTCCCTTGGTATTGAACACTTTTTTTTAACTGTGTCCATCTGATAAGAAGAAACCTGTTCTAAAAAATATTTCAAAAATGAGATCATAAATACATCAACCATTCAGAAAAGACACTTCTGCTGAAAAGTTACATGTACAACACTCACATCCTATGTATGGATTGATAAACTCCACAATCATGTTATGATGATGCAATAAGGTAGCATCCCCATCAAATTTAGTTCTGCTGGAAAACTAGCAGCGTTCACAACAATAAGGTACAAATACACTCACTTATATACATCACCCCTTTTGGTAAGTTATACATGAACCATCAGATATGTGAACGATAAAGCAAACTAAATTGCCAAACATTCATGGTTCTACTTTATACTAAGTGCAATCTTGAAGGGCAGTCTTAACCAAAATCCATACGTTTAATACTAATGCCAATTAAGTTTTTGTTCGTAACTGTACTAGTACGTTAAACTTCTCATGTCAAGATGAAAAAGGACATGGCCCACAGGTAGAGCAACAATGGCCAAGAGCTAGCAGTGAGTCAGTGACTGGATGATTCCAACAGCATCAGTTAGTTTATTTATATTTTGTAAGAGTAAGAAGATTGTTTTACCTGGGATAAGTGCTCTTTATCACCATATAAAGCCCTGTTTTGCTCAAGGAGATCTGCCTCCTTCGCCTAATCAAGTCAAAGAAGTATGGATAAGTCATTTGTTGAGGCTGTGACAGTGGGCAGTTAAATTTTGGAATTCCAAAAGAGTTATGAAAAAGGGATGAGACAAGCAAATGACCTTCAACATCCTGAACCTTTCACCCAAAGGAGGAAGACCCTCAAGAATGGTGCGAGCCACATATTCGTGTGTTTTGGCATGCTTAAAAAAACTATGCTTCATAAGTTTCTCTGATGAAGGACGTTTCTTCGGATCTTTCACTAAGCACGCAGCCACCATTTCTTTGAAGGACTGTAACAGGCAAAAAATAAGTGCAATGTACAAACCCCCAGGACTACCAGGAGTCCCAGCCCAGTTTAAAAGTTTAAACTGATAAAATTGACAAAAGAAAAGAAGAATGACAGACAACCTTTGAGAATCTCTTATCTCTTTCATAATCAAGACCAGGTGGTGCATTTTGCAAAGTCATCAACAAGACCTTCAAATATCAAGAGAGAAGATGGTCAAACCTATTTGTAGCAAGTAAGGCAGGTCATTCAAGAACTCTTAGTGATCACTAATTAATGGTACCTTCATTGGAGGATACTTTGAGAAAGGGGCATGACCATGAGCAAGCTCAAGTGCCGTTATTCCAAAAGACCATATGTCCGCCCTATTCAACCAAAATAATCAACAATCATTTACAGGTGAACGCCTAAAATCCATGAGCTAATATGTGCATAAAACACTAAAATATAGCCTACTATGGTAGGCAGGTTCCTGTATATCCACAAACTTACTCGTGTACCAGGAATGAAAAGTAGATAGGAAAACAAGAACTTAGTTGGGTGCACAATTTGGATCAACAACTATGTAACAGTATGGCAGACAAAAAACACAATAAATCACCAGTTTCAGCTCTTACTTGAAATCGTAGCCATGCAATTGTTGCATGACTTCAGGAGCCATCCTGAAAAACACCATAAAAATTAAAATTAAAATTAAAATTAAATAAAAAGAGTTCGATATTTCACTTACTTAAATAAGCTAAAGTGACAGAAAGAAAACAAATGCCCACTAGCAGGATACGACATGAGCAATCTGTAATTATCATTGAAGTTCATGAAGGAAGCACTTAGCATCTAGAAGAGCATGCAATAGTGCACTCTAATCAGTAAAATTGCATCACTTATACTCCCTCTGATCAATATTGTAGGACGTTTGAAGAAAATGCACGGATATTAAGAAAATTCAACAATCAGAATAGAGGTCCTCTTTTTAACACTTAACTGTCATTATTAAAGGTATCCTGTCAACTCCATGGACTATTAAAGGTATCATGTCAACTATTTTGGCTTGATATTTCAAATCAAAAGTAGAAGTAAAGGAGAGATTGCACGGGTAAAAAGGAAAAAACAAATTAGAAAGAGGTATAGAAAACTGTGTTAATCAATTAAAAAAGAAGCAATAATTACTAGTACTCTTTAACTTCTAATATTTTAGATCATACCCCAGACCCTTTAACGTCCTACATTCTTGATCGGAGGGAGTATAGAGTAATGCAGCTGTTGATAAAACACTTGATAGATTGAGCAATATAACAAACTGGACCCCGAGTCCCAGACCAGAAAAGTCTGTAGAGCGCAAGAGTAAGAACACTCAGGAGTTTTAGGTTTACTTTTTGACTGTTAAATTATGTACAGCATAAAAAAAAACTAAGGTATGCTTGTTTAAAGGAAGAAAATGGGACAATAGACAGCTGGATAGTTCATAATGGAAGCTACTGGAAACCCCTAGTCGATGAAAATATTACTCTACATTTAGATCTTCTTCGATGGAAAACAAGAAGAGGAGCAGTCCAAGAAGTTTCAGAAAAAGGAGGATATTAAAAAGTTCTTTCAAGCACTAGAAAAATCGTGGCAGATCCACTTATTGTTTCAAGTTTGAAACCTGTTGGAAGACAGACAAATGTTCCATAATTATACTCCCTCCATGTCACATTATAGGTATGTTAGTCTTTACTTTGCAAAAGATGCCCTTGTAATTATTAATGGACGGTTAGCTCTAGTTTTTGTCTTTTGAGAAAGTAAAAAGTAGTGTAATAAATGAGGCTATAATAGTATATTTGTTGGTTTTCTTAAAAATTGTGCAATAAGCTAAAAAGACATTTTTTGGTGAAAAGAGAATGTACTCTACTTTTTCACTTTATTGAAAACCACTCCTAATAAACTCGTAATAATCTCAAGGGGAAATGTGTAAAATAGATATCAAAATCCTACAATGACAATTATTTTCAACAAAAATATCAAAGCTAAAATGACAATTATTGTGATACGGAGGGTGTAGATGGTAAATTAAGATACAGATGTTCTTTATGAGACAGTTAAAAAAAACAGAAAAACCGTTTCTACTAATACTAGTGTTATTATTATAATCAATGATGATGCACCACTATAATCACTCTAATACCGCATTTCCTTGATTGAGAAACCGTCACCCAGAGAAAAGAAAAGGCGCAACAGGATGATTACCAGCATGGAGTTCCAACAAAGGTGTTTCTAGATCGTTGTCTGTCACCTGCGTCAAACATACATGCTGATACTCCAAAATCTGCTAATTTGACAGTACCATTCGTGTCTAGTAAAATATTACCAGCCTGCAATAAAAAGATAAGAGAAGTAAATGAATATGGAGATCAGTTATGTTAGATCACAGATCTCTTTATTCCTTCTTAAATGAATACTTTTTTTCAATTGAGATCAAGATAAATGGATAAACGGTACACCAAGACAATGGAAAAGGTTAGGGTAAACGATAACTAAGGGCAGTAGAGGTCTTAGATTCACTGTCTTTTTTGGTCTGGGCCTAAGGACATCAGCTAATCAGAGAGTACAAACAATTATTCTTTAGAAACTCCAATTTCGCAAATTATAAGCAATAAGATTATGCTACTGAAAGAAATGGCTACAGTATAGTGATATTTTACTAAACAAAGTGTGAGGAAACAATTCATATTTTCAAATTAGGAAAAGTTTATATGCAAGGAAAGTTTCCTTAGAAGATTAGGAAAAGCTTGCAAATCAAGCATGGCTTAAAAAGCCTCTTCATTATGCATACATAAGAGGGAATGGGATAGGATAAAGGAATAGAAGTAAGAGAGAAACCTACAAGATGCATAGAAACTTGAAAGGCGTAACTGGGCGGTGAGTGTGAGAGTATTCTGATAATCAAATTAGATAGATAAAACTGGAACAGTGTGTTATTCCTTGCAACTCTTGAGAGGGGTGCTCAAGAATTTTACAAGTTTTACATTCAGAACTTGTACTTCTAATCTTTGCTAAGACAAGTGGATTGTGGAAGTAGGCTTGTGGGTTGTGGAAGTAGGTTTGAGGCAAAACCATGTTTAATCCTTGTGTGTATTTTCCTATTTCTCATTCTATTTTAATCCTTGGGGTGTGCATTTTTCCCAAGCCAAAAGCTTATCATGATATCGATCCTATCCTGGATGAGCAAAAATACATTATCAGCCTATAACTCTTACTTAGTACATTGCACATGCAGTCTATCTAAAAGAAATGGAAGAAGCTTTAATGGTTCCCTCTATAGTTTGCAGTAGAATTTTATTTGGCAGAAACTTTAATCTAGAACTAACAGCAAGTATCAAATTGCTATGCGAAAGAATTCAAGTAACTTATAATCTGCTGTTTTACCCAAAAGAAAAACACAGAAAACAAAATAAGGAATAACTCAATATCAACTTTATACTCCATACTTTCTGATTAACTTTCTCGAATGAATAACAACTGACAGGAAAACTCTGGATGCAAAGAATTTCTTAATACAAATGGATTCAGTAGTTCTTAACAGCAAGAAGAAAGGTTAAACTATAGCCTTTTACTAGAGCCTAAAGCGGATTTGATATCTCAAAATCAATATGATGACATAAAATAAATAAATAAACACATTAGAAAGTTTACCGACCTTAACATCTCTATGGATATGGCCTTGGGCATGGAGATAAACAAGTGCCTTCAGAGTTTCACGCAGTAGTGTAGCAATGACAGGTTCTTCAAACCCTTCTGGATAAGAGGACTTCATAATGTGCTGGCAAGACCCTCCAGCCATATAAGGCATGACAACCCAAAGGCTATGTCCCGAAGTGAAGGAGCAGTGGGACCTAAGAAGATTAGGATGGTCAATCAAGGTCATAGTATGCACCTCCCGTCGAATGCCATCCTGAAAATCAGTAACCATGTCCAATTATCCCATAAGATTCAAAGAATCAAGTAATAAGTTAAGGCAACCAATTACCCTATGAGTAAGACGGGGGTTTATAGATCATATAAAGATGGCCTTCAGTTCAAAGAGATATCTTGTACAAAAGGGAAGGATATGACACATAGCCCCTCCACGGAGTGTAACTTCATTCCTCCACCCTTTTCATGTTTCAAAGAATCAAATTATGTAAGGCCTTTTTTAAGACCAGGAAGAGCTGACCTTTTTTAAGATTTCAAAAAGAAATCTGAATTTCCTAGAAGGGATTAAAAAATGATTTTTCACACATAACAAAGTGTCTTTAAAGATATTTACAAAAGTGGCGCACCGAAAAATAAGCATAAAAGGTTAGAAACATACCAGGTCATTATTGCACCTTTCCAGATCAAGAACCTTGATAGCAACTATCTCATTGAATGGGATACAAAGCGCTCTGTAAACAGAAGCGCTAACACCTTCTCCGACTTCCTCATACAACTTGTAATCTTTGGAATCAACAGGAAATCTTCTATCTGTCATCCCTTTCATATAACCGCCTTCTAGATCACAACTAGCATCCTCTTTGCTTTCAGATGTCACAGAGATCAAAAAATCAACAGAGAACTTTTGCAAGCACCAATGTATTGTCAAACTTGTGCCAACTTAGCCAGCTTGGTGACATTATCTACTGCTATTCAATAGTCAACTCCGTCACAATCCGCTCATTTGATCAAAGTTATTCCCTGCCCCAAAAGATGTTGTTACATGCAAATGCTTGAGGACAGAGAAGGCTAAGAATCCTTCTGCTTCTACTAGGATAGTTGTCGATATGTTTTTACGTAGCACAATATACCAGACCTTTATTTGCAGTAACCCAGTACAATTGAATAGATAGAAAATCAGCAGATTATAACTGGAATCCTTTCAAGAGTTTGTCTATGCAAGGAATAGATATCAATGATTATCTCCGAAACACTAAAACTGTCCAACCCAACTTAGTCCTTTCCTGAGCAAAGGTGGAAAACCAACACGATAGAGATGCCTGGAGTAACAAAAACAAAACAAATCATGTAGCTGTCAACTTTGTTAACCAAAAAAAAAAAATCAACCAGGGAAAGGATTCTCTAAAATAAATAATTTTAAAAAAATCCATATAATGGCTTGCAGAATCCAAGAGCAGCGAAGCACAGACAAAGCGGGATATATCAAACTGACATGAAAGTGGAGAATGCATTATCAAGCAATTGTCGCATAGTCTCATTTCGGGAGAAAATGCAATTGGTTGCCATGAAAGTTGACATTTTTGGAAAAAAATCACCCGTATTTACGGAAAATCTTAGGTTGTGTTTGGTAGGGGTATATAAATAAAAGATATTACTATAAGATCCCATTTCTATATTTGGTGTTTGGTATATTGGTATATGGTGATCGAATTGATATTCGCGTATAATAATTGTGGGGTTTTTTTAACCTTTTGATATCTCTTCAAATCGGGGTATATTGATTTGACTTCCTCATTCGTCTCTTCCATAATCCAAGCAGCACTTCTCCTCTCTGTGGACATCTCCGATCTCCACAATTGAACAGCTACTTCTTCTTCTCTCTTTCTCCTCATCTCCTTCATCATCTCCTCCATTAAACAGCTACTTCTTCTTCTCTCTTTCTCTCTTTTTCTCTTTCTCCACATCTCCTCCGTTGATATCTAGGTTTTGTGTTCTTTGATTCAGATTAGGGTTTTCGTTTTTGGTTGGATTCAGATCTAGGGGGGCTTTCTCAGTTTTGTATTGAATTTCTGGCGAATTTCTTCGATTAGGTTTTGTGAGCTTGTGCTGAAATTATGTTAATAACAGATATCTGATTCCAATCAGCAGACACAAGATATCAGATATAGCCCTTATACCTATAAGGCTATAAATAGTTAATCACTTAATAGAAGCATTAATAAAAATAAAATTACAAAATAAAAAAAAAATTTAAAAAGAAGATTAATTTACATCTGAGCATAAACAGCTCAATGCAATTTCAGCAAATTGACGCCATTAGCAAATGCAGCAGCACCACCGAAGTTGGATTCGTGGCACGCCCTATCGTTTGCCGGTTAGGGGAGCATCAAAGCGAAATCGCTAGGAAACTCCAACCAGATCGATAACGGCGGCGGGGCGAGAAGAAAACAAAGACGAAGTCTCAAGAACAGAGATCTAAAGGAGAGGGAGAAGAACGACTTACAGAGAAAAAGCGAAGAACAGGTGTCTCTCTGGGTTCCGCTTGGGAGAGAAGATCAGAAGAGATCAGGGCTAGGGTTTGCAGATAGATGCAGCTCAAACAAAAAACCCCCAAATTTGGCCCCAATTATTTGAATCAACCCCCCACTCCACAGAAAGAGAGAAAATAAATTAAGATTTGATTACAAATAGATTTTTCATATTTATTTTTTATTTTTTATTTTTTTTTTACTCTCTCTCTCTCAAGTCTGAATTTGATGGAGCCTCGTCCAACTAGCTTGAAGCCTTCAACAGTGGCCTGCGAAAGAAGGTCGAGTCCATTTTTCTTCTGTTTCTCGCAGCGCAGCCTCCAAATCCAATCGTAGGCCAAAGAAAGAGCAATAACTGTGCTTATCCTTCTAGCAAGTAAACTATAAATTCACCCCGATTAAAATTAGAAATGTATAATTTTTTTATATATATTTTACTCCCTCCCTCTCAAAAAATAAATTATTTTTTTATTTTTTTGAAACGTTTTTTAATAAGTTAAAAATTATATAAAATAATTTTAAATAATTTAATAGATAACGGAGTATAAAATTAGTTTAAAAAATGATTTAAAAAATTAATATTTTATGTAGTTTTTATCGTTCTTAAAAAAATATATCAAAAGTAAAACAACAACTAATGTATTTTAAGATGGAGGGAGTATTTTTTTAAGATTGATCATTTTTATGAAAAAAAAGAAAGAAAAAATAAAATTATTTCAAATCGAATTTTGTTATGTATAATTACCAACATAGTTATATTAATATTTTAACTTATACATTGTGAAGTAACGATAAACTTGAAATATGTTCAAGTTATTTAGGTAGTTATAGAAAATAAAATTGTAGGTACTTAAACTAATTATTGAGAAAAAAAGGCGAAATAATTCAATCAGTAATTGTTGTTCCAAATTCAGTCAGCAATTGTGTCTGTATACATGTATAGGTTTTAAATTTTCAACGAAACTAATTGTGAAACGAAATTACAAAAGTAAGGAAAATTAATATAGCATATATATATAAATAAATGAATCTCATTGTTGAAACAAATACTCAATTCAAATAGCAAATCAAAGCTCAACAACTATGGATCGCACCCAATTTGAATTGCATAGATTGAAACTAATGCCTAATTTAAATTACAATTTATACAAATAAAATCATAATTCAAATCATAAGAAGTCTATACAAATAAATTAAGCATACCACATACCCCTAGTTATAACAACTCCCTCTCTCAACTTGTCTCTCGTTGACACATTTGACAACCCCTATTTTCTCGACATTTACTCTCCTCTCAAGGGTGACCCGCTCCCCTCTCTCCTTGAATTTTGTAAATAAAGAGCGGCTATTCGAACCGGGAACCTTTGGGTACTACCCACAAGTCCTTTCCGGTTGAACCATTCCGGAATGGTTAACTCCCCTCTCTCCTCTGGCATAAAAATGTAGTATTTAAAAAAAATAAGGGAAACAAATAAAAATGGGGAAAGGAATTCAAATATTGTAGAGCTTAAGTGGATGTTTAGTGAGGGAAAACTCTCTTTTGGAGAAAAAAACTATCTTGTAGAGAAAAAACCCCAAGTAGGCTGAAGAAGACGGTAACACTACCGCCGTCCACCTCTCCGGAGACCAACCACCACCTCTTCGAAGGCCAACAAACCACCTCTTCGGAGGTCGATGATCTAACCTATCGGTCAAGCCCTCGGGCTTGCCCACCCCCTCTGCCTCCCTTCCCTCTGGGCTCATGCGAAGTACACGGCAAGCAAAAAGCTCTTTTTGAGAAAAAAAAAACTCAATTTTGAACAAATTCAACCTCATCTTCAACCTCGTATTGCTAAACTTAGTCTTTGGCAACCAAAAATTGAGCCTTTAGTCTATGGCAATAAAAAATTGAGCATTTGGTGTGTATATATATATATATATAAAGGCACAAGTCAAAAGGAACTCCAAAACCCTCAACTTCCATGACAGACAGCAAAGTTGCAACAATTCATTTTCATTCTCAACCCATTTCGAAACTATACATATCAACTATCACATTACTCATATAAATAATGAATAGCGGAAACTATATACACCGCAAATGACAATTAAGAAGTTGCACGTCGAAATTAACGTGCATGCACGTCCAAATAAACGTGCAAGTGGGGCATACACCCAGCATGCCAAGACGTGCAGACACGTTTTTATTTTTTTTTAAAAAAAAAGTGTATGCACGTCGAAAATGACGTACAAAAATGCACGTCATTTTCGACGTGCAAACACGTTAACTTAAAAAGACGAAGACGTGCCCATTCGTCTCCACCAGCCTTCCAGATCGAGAGAGAGAGCCGGCGACGACGAGCTCTGAGAATCCGAGCCAGAGAGAGAGATGAGAGAGAGAGAGAGATAGATCGAGCCAGAGAGAGAGATTCAGAGAGAGAGAGATGGAGCCGGAGATGGAGATGGAGGCGGAGGTGGTGGTGGTGCCAACAGCGGAGATGGAGACGGTGGAGGCGAACACGGAGGCGGAGGCAGTGGAGGGTGGTGGTGGTGGTGGTCCGGTGGCGGAGATGGAGATGGTGGAGGGTGGTGGTGGGCCGGTGGCGGAGATGGTGCAGGGTGGTGGTGGTGGTGGTGGTGGTGGTGGTGGAGCGGTGGCGGTGGTGGTGGTGGTGGAGGAGGCGCAGACGGAGGTGGTGGAGGAGGCGCCGGTGGCGGAGGCGATGGAGGTGGTGTCGGAGGTGGCGACGCAGCCCTTATTACCGCCGCGGAACCGGCGTAATATGGAGGTGTCTCCTGTCCCGACCCCACCGGTATGTGTTATATAATTAATTTATTTTAGTTTTTATAGTTTATAATATATAGTTTTATAGTTTATATGTTTATAATTTTATAGTTTATAATATATAGTTTTATAATATAGTTTTATAGTTTATATGTTTATAATTTTATAGTTTATAATATATTGTTTTATAATGTAGTTATATAGTTTAAATTATTGTTTTATAATATAGTTTGTATAATATAGTTTAAATAAATTGAAATATTTGTTGTATGTTTATAGTTTCATAGTTTTATAATATAGTTTTTATTATATGTTTATAGTATATAGTTTTCATAGTTTGTACAATATGTAAAAGACATTAAAAGCCATTAAAATACATTAAAAGACATTGAAATACATTAAAAATACATTAAAAGATATTAAAAACATTAAAATATATTGAAAGACATTGAAAAGTCATTAAAAGCCATTCAAAGTCATTGAAACTCATTAAAAGCCGTGTTTGACGCCGAGCACGACAGGTGGCAGAGCTTACAGGACAAGGGTCGCTTTTACCGGCTGGGTGATCACAGACGGACTAGCGAGGACTGTCAGGCCGGTGTCACTGCTGAGTACATGGCCTGGTACGCATCTCAGAGTCGGCCGTACGTGCTGCCCACCACGCCACTCCATCCGGACCCTCCAGCGCCCGTCCACCCGATCACCTTGGATCCATGGGTGGACCTGCCTCAGCCTGCAGTTATCCCTCCGGCGGTAGCGACCCGGATGCATGACATACAGGGCTATATACGGGCCCTGGCCACCCACCCTCGGATCCAGCAGTTGTTAGACGAGGTGACTGATATATTGGATGATGATGTACGATCCACTAGATCACCGTGATGTACATATAGTCTGTTACAACTTTTGTAGTAGCTTTTACATTATATTTTATATAATATTCACCTTTTGATATTTTGATTTCTGGGTTTTCGAGTTGAAAGAGGTATTGAGAGAGATCAAGAATTCAGTGGGATCTTTGGTTAAGATTTTTTCCCACCAAGAACGTTTTATAAAACTCTTTGATCCCCGAATTTGGAGTATCCTAGTTTCACCCAATTCGCGGGGTATATTGGTGGGATTCGGGTTTCAATGACCTCGGGCGAAGTGTTTGGCTAGGGAGGGTTAGGGTTTCTGGTTAGGGTTTAGGGTTGGGTTAGGGTTGGGCTAGGGTTTAGGGTGGGGTTGCACGTTCAAAAGAACGTGCAACATTGCACGTGGTCAACGACGTGCATACACGTTGTTGACCACGTGTGTTTGGCACGTTGTTTTGAACGTGCACCTTCGCGTACCTTTGACGCACAACTGCCTATTTGAAGCGGAGCGGGATAGCCTGAATACGCATCCTCCAAAACAGAGTCCGACGTAGTTCGACATATTCCGTCACAATTAGTATCGCTATGGCCGAGTCGCAAGGCAATCGTCATCTCCAAGTTTGCCAGGTACGGATACATTTCGTATAGTTAAATATATTCCATATGTCTTGCGTTATGTTTATATTTCTATTCATTTTATTACAGTTTCGAGACTTCACACCTGAGTTCTCGGACCTAGAGGTTTGGAATGACCATAACGAAATGGTTACGCATTCAAGGACTTGGGTCTGAAACACTGCATGATTTAGTAATCAAGCGTTCTTGGACGGGGGCGTCAAACCATCCAGGCGGGGTTCTCCTTGCTTGCGAGCAGTATGGGGAGTACCGACCACGCGGGAAGAAGCTCCGAAGCATGCAATCGAAGGTAAACGGATGTCCATTCTCTCTACACGGGCACGAAGGCTCGCTGGGTCACTGGGTTATGACGGTAACCCACAGTGTTCATAACCACCCGCTTCCCACGAGCTTGAAGGGCCACACCATCGCCGGACGGCTAACAGAGGGGAGAAAGAAGATGGCTAGGTGGATGAAAGAAATTGGTACTCCTCCAAAAGCCATTGGGTATGGATTGAGGCAGTTGGATGAGACCAGCGTCACGTCATCACGTTCCATTACCAACACGCTCAACAAGATGGCCGCCGAAGAAAGGGGTAGTCGGACGATGACCCAAGATACTCTTAATCGTTTGCGGGAAAGAGGGTACTACTACGAGTTCAGACGACATCCAGATGAGAACGACGTCTTGAGCGACCTCTTCCTAGCGCACCCTAATGGGATACGGCTACTCCGAAGGTTCCATTACGTCATCATATTGGACAGCACGTACAAAACAAATGTGTAAGTCAATCAATTACGATTACATTATTACATATGTACGCAATTATAAAGTACTGCACATGTAACATATTTACACTTGCAGATATGGGATTCCATTGTGCGAGGTGGTCGGGTTCACACCCTCAGGCCATACTTACTGCATCGCTTATGCCTTCATGTCGCACGAGAACGAAGACACGTACGCTTGGGTGTTGCATCAGCTATAGATCTTGCTTGGGACGGTTCAGCCTCAAGCTATTATGACTGATCGGGAGCTAGGTCTCTTGGCGGCGCTAAATGTTTTCTTCCCCAACGTCCAACATCTCCTTTGCTGGTTACACGTGACGAGAAGATGCGAGGAAGTTGCACTGAAGATCACAAAGAATTTAAGTCACGTGGGCATCTTCAAGGGCAACTGTTGGGGGTTGTTCCAATCGAAGTCGGAGGAATCATTCAACCGACGTCGTCGGGCACTACACGAGAGATGGCACCCATTCCCAAGTGTGATGGCGTATTTAGAGGCGGTGTGGCTTCCGTACAAAAGGAACATCGTACGGTGCTACGTAGATAATGTTCTACATTTTGGCACTCGTACAACAAACAGGTACACCGTACTTCCTAACTCCCATTACAATATGATATGTCATCAAATATTTAGTGGTATGAACTTCAATGTTTACGTGAAACTGTGTACAGAGTTGAGGGTCAACACAAGGTTCTCAAGGAGGCACTTCACTCATCGACTGGTGACTTTTGCATCGTGATAGATGCAATCCATAGAGTCAACGATTGTCAACTGCATGAGCTGCAAACCGCTTTGGAGATCGACCGCTTCAAATGGCCAACGCCAACGGCGGCGAATAAAGTCAACCTTTTTGATGAGGTAAAGACTTTAATCTCCAAAAAGTGCTTCGACTATCTGTACAAGTTGTGGGAGGATGTCGTAAACCAAAACATTCTTCCGGAATGCACGGACAGACATTGGAGGGTTTGTTATGGGATTCCTTGTGTCCATGAGATTCAGGCCTACGTCAGTTCCGGCACTCCGATACCCGCTGAGGACATCCACCCATTCTGGATGGATTTGGCATGGACTGACATCGACGACACCCCACTCCCGTATGAGCTGTCATCTTCATACACGGCTTCCAACAATTTATGTGACGATGAGCTCCCCCCACCCTCATCTGCAAGCGTCCGATCGAAAGGGAGGCCTCGGGGGTCGAGGAATGCATGCAGAACCAACCCGTTGCCATACGAGGAGTTCAGGGCAAATTTTGAGAGAGAAGAAGCATGTGCTGCTCGACATGCTGTGCTCGACATCGTCCACAAGCGACCTCAGCTCGACGTGGACGTGATGACGTGTTCGGAGGGTTCAACTGGGGTCGAAACAACGTTGATCCCTTCATGCTCGGACATATTCAGGGTGTGAGGGACACTGTTGGAGATGGTCATTGTGGCTACCGTGCTTTGGCGTCATTGACATCATCGATCGACGAGTCTGCTTTCCCGGAACTGAAAATATTATTATGCAATCACTTGGAGGATCACGCCGATCTCTACGCCGGTTGTTATATGGGAGGGTACTCATTCCAGCAGTTCGTCGACAACCAGAGATGGGCGGGACCTGTGCATGGTGATAGGAGACGGTGGATAGAGCTACCCATCATGGGATTAATATTTGCAACGGTATATCAGATTCCTCTCGTCGTCCTAGCTTGGCATCATCCGTTCACATGTCTCCCTATGACCTCGCTGATACCTGGTAACAACCCTCAATCAGCAACCCTTGGTTTAGCCTGCATCGGAAACCAAGACCATTTTGCCGCGGTACGACTTCAAACGTCTTATATTATTACCTATTCTTGCTTTTCATCTATATGTCAATACTCTAACTCTAATTTTCCGTTCTCATAGATCTGGTTGCGTCCTAACGCTCCTATTTCGCCGCCTGCGCCAGAATGGGTTGCACATCATCAACCGAGCGTCGAAGGGTGGGATGCTCCTTTTCAAGCTCAGTTTACAAATTCCGAGCCTTACGTGTCGAGTCCAGTCGCCCTTTACACTTTGTCTAGATTTTATTCCACCTTGTAATATTATTCGCATATTATCTGAATGAAACCCTTAACAATTATTGCTTGCCATTTAATTATCACTTTGTCTAGATTTTATTCTACCTTGTAATATTATTCGCATATTATCGTAAACCTCCACTAGCTAAACCCTTCAATTTTTTTCCATTAACCCTAAAAAACCCTCCCTAAACCCTAAACCTTCAACCCTAAGTAGGGTTTGCACGTCACTTAAGACGTGCAAACCCTAAACCTTCAACCCTAAGTAGGGTTTGCACGTTGTTAATGACGTGCACATCTGCACGTTGTTAAGGACGTGCAAATCCTAATTTGCTAACGACGTGCACAGTTCCACACTTACACGTTAATAAGGATGTGCATGCATGTTAATTACGACGTGCAAATCCTTAACCATAATTTGCGGTGTACCTAACAAGACCTATAATGAATGCATATAAAGCTATAATTTCTAAACACACAAAAAAACATGGCGTTGTGTCCATTCTGGCAGTTTCACTTACTACATGACACCTACACAGATCAACATGTCGCCTGTTTATTCATACATGATAGACAAAAAAGTTGCAGCAATTCATTTTCATTTTCAGCCCATTTCGAAACTATACTTATCGACTATCACATTACTCATATAAATAATGAATGCAGATAAAACTATAATTTCTAAACACACAAAAAACATGGAGTTGTGTTCATTCCGGCAGTTTCACTTACTACATGACACCTACACAAATCAACATGTAACCTATTTATTCAGACATGACAGACAGCAAAGTTGCAGCAATTCAGTTTCTACATAGTTGTCGTAATGATTTTCATTCAGTGACTACACAGAGTTTCGTTTACGAAAACTCAAACAAAGAAACATGCTAAAAGATAAATGATTACAATTTTTTTTTCCATATGCATTGCTTCTAACTTGTATCTCTGTAATTGCATATGCAAATCATCTTCTCTCTTCTGTAATTGTAGGGGGCAATTCCCTACAAATAAAAACCATAAGATCTTCAATCCCGCTAGGTGAGAGCGATGAAACCTTCGAATTTCAGATGTGAATCAACCCCAACCTCCCCTTTCATCGCAACCCACAAAAACCGAATGAAAATGCTCAAATCTCTTGAGGGTTTTTGCAGATTCGGGGACGAGGATCTCCAATCCATCATCGTTCTCAACCGATTCGAACAGCAAAACCTTCGAATTTCAGATCTAACAAAAACCCCTAAAATACAATATGAAATTCTAGCCTTCTTTCATGAAATCGACCACGAAAATCGGCCATGGAAGCCTCATCGATCACCATTACACCGAAAGAAAGCAAGATCAAGTCAGTTGTTCGAATTTCATCCTTTGCAAGACATTTGTTCGAATTTCATCATCTGCAACTGGCTACCGGGTGCACAGGTTATCCTTCGGTGGACCCTAATCCGGTTTTCTGTAAATAAAAACAGGATCAGCTAACCCTTACAAACTTTTCCCAAAAATGGGTTATTTTAACAAATTGCCTTTTTTCCCTAGTTTTTTATCGTAAAAATATCGCTTTTTCTAGCTTTTTTTATCGTAGAAAGATCGATATATATAACCATCTTAAAATTAGTGATTGTTAATGCAATGTGTACTTTTTAATTGTATAAATAAATTGACCACTTGTTCTCTTTTAAACATTCATAATACACAATTGAACAAATGCAATTGTTGGTACAAGGAAAAGGAAATATTAACAAAGCCCATTATATGATTTATGTTATAGGCCATCTTAATTGCTACGTAGTATAACATATCATGATAGTGTTGAATGGAAGTTGAAGTGTCAAGTCGTTTTTTAGATAAGTTGGAGCCTTGTGTAATATTTGGTTATGTGTGAATGAAGTTTATATATAATTTAATTGAAATTGAAGAAGCAATTATCTCTAAATTGTACAAGTTTTTATGATTGTATTTTTATAAATTGGAAATATAAATAGCTAGTGTAAAAGTCTCATCTTCTACGTAAACATATTAACACAATATTTTATAGTTATTTTCTAAAACAAAAGTGTATTAATGTAATGAAAGTGATTTTATCTCGACCAAAAAAAACGAAAGTGAATTTATATTAAGATATATACAATTTTTTTTTAAATAAATGAATCGGAATGTTTTGTAATACCTTGATTATATGTGAATGAAGTAGTTTTTATCTTGAAATTGTAAAAAATTGCTAAGAGCGTAGTATTTCTTTTATTGGAAATATAAATAATCCCCTAAATCATGATGGATTTATTTTGTCCGTATAACTTAACCAAATACGGTGTACTTTATATATAGCACGGAGTATATAATACGTAGTATAAATTGAAAATTTTCTTACAAATAATTATAGTTGAAAGTAGTAATATCATAGATTTTGACAAACAATCAATCATTTCACACTATTACCATACATGCATCAACATTTGTTTTATTTTCAAAGCCTATAATTTATATCGCATGAAACTAATAATTTGTGTTATTTTCAAAGCCTATAATATATATAATATATATATATATATAATATATATATATATATAATATATATAATATATATATATAATATATATAATATATATATATAAATTTGGGTGAAAGCCCATTAATTACCTATTAAATACGTATAAATAAATTTTATATATATAAAAGAAATAAAAAAGTTATTGGTTTTAGGTATAGTTCAAATCCATGATGTTAAGAGATCAAATCTCCTTAACTACATCATTTTAACTTTCATTATTTTTTATGTCTTTTATCTACTCCACGTCCCATTTTATTTGTCGCTACATTAATATTTTAGTGGTTTCTTACATTAGTGTAATTAAATAAAAATATTAGAACAAAAGCATGTATTTTTTATGCTTAATGTATTATTTAACGCTTTCTCATATAAGTGTAACTGAATAAAAAAAAATCAGATATGGCTTATTGGTTCTACACATAACTCTAATCCATTTTTTATTAGACATAACTCTAATCCATGACATCCAGGACGCGCTCAAATCTCTTTAACTACATCATTTTAACGTTTTTTATGTCTTTTTATCTACTTCATTTATCCCATTTTATTTGTCATTAGATTAAACATTTTCTTATATAAGTGCAATTAAATAAAAATATTAGAGAACATGAATATATATATATATATATATATATTTTAATATTATTTAATGGATTCTTGTGTAAGTGCAAATACATGAAAAATATTATATATAATTAACTGCAATTAGTATTATTTATGTCTAATATTATTGGATGAATACAATTCAAAGATTGAATACCTAACTTTTTATTCATCTAGTGAGACATAAATTTTACACTTCTTATATTTCTTTTCTCCTTTTTATATGTAGGTTTTGTTTTAATTAATTTAAGTTTTAATGTCAAGTACACACTAATAGAATTTAAAATTATATTTTATTTTTTCCCATTATTTACATCTTATTTACAAAATAAATAAATGTCATTATGATTAGATTAATATTATTAGAAATAAAAAATATAACATTTTATGCACATTAATTTAGTGGTCATAAAATTGATCAATTCTTTTAAATAAAGTACAAAAATAAATTGGGGTAGTATTAAACATGCTAAATCATGGATATTTTAACTTATCTATTAAGACTAATATCGATATATCAAATATTGCAAAATAGACCTAATAAAATGAGTCAATATAAAAAAAACAATGTTCTGTGACCTGCGCTATGCATCTCTTATGTAACCAATAGAGTGCAAGGAATACCCTTATGGACTCCACTCCACTCTATCCATTCATCCCAGGTCTAATTGCTCTTTTCCCCTAAACTCTGCACAGACTTTCAAAACATCTAATATAACTGATCAGATAGAGTATGTAATTGAAATTGCTTATAATGATGACACATCTCATTGTCCGTTAAAAACAACTAAACTTCCATTTAGACTTATTGGAGTAACTACAGCCTTCTGACCCTATTAGAGAATATAACCATGGATCGTGACCATTACAAGAGTACCATTTAAAGTTTTAAACCATTGATATTTAGGTTTATTGTCCATATTTTTTGTTCTGGTTTATTTTATTATTTATGTTGTTTTGGCTATGCAGGTCTCCTTTACTATTTTAGTTTTAGGAAAATTTTGCCTAGTAGCCACGAAGTTTGATCTTTTTTCACATGGTGCCAAAACTTTTAAAAAATTTCGCGTGGTAACCACGAGGTTTGAACCAATTTCGTATGATATCCAAACTTATTAAAAATCATATAGAAGTTATATAAAATAACAAATATATTATAATAATCACTCAATTTTGGTGTTTTACTTTTAAAAAAGCATCAACAACCCTTTTAATATTTAAAGAGACTAAATTAAGTATATAAAAAATTAGTAAATTATTTAAAATATATACTTAATTCATGGATTTTAAATAACCAATCATTCATATTTGTTCTAAAATATTATGGTTAAAACAAACTTTGTATTATATATCTATTATGTAATCTTTTTAAAACATTAGAAATGTTATTAATGACTCTTTGAAAACAATCAATGAAACTGGGCAATTATGTATACTTTATTTTAAAAAAAATATTTTTTTTTGAAAAAACTACCATTATTTTTTTTTGTTGTTTTGTATAATTTACTCATTTTCCCATGCAATTAATGTGTAACACTATAAAGCATTCAAATGGTTGTAATTAACTTTTTTTTTTGTAACGTGAGGATTCCGAGGTTGTCGACTAATCCCTCACGGGTCTGAGCCCTAGCCTGTAAAGGACGCGAACCGGTAAGTCAATCACCAAAGCCAATGAAGACTTGAGCCCGAGCACAGAGTACCCATTAATTACACAAATGTGTAAAGAATGAGATTTGAACCCTTGACCTCTTACAAGAGTTACTTCTCCCTTACCACTAAAAAAATGGTTGTAATTAACTTTTTAAAACTAAAAAATCAAAATTGGGTGGTTGTGTGAAAAAACATATTTTTTATGATTATCTTGTAAATTCTAAAAGAATTTTAACCAATTTGGTTAACATAAGAAATGTGTCCAAACCTTGTGGTTACGACACAAAATTGGTCGAAACCTTGTGAATACCATTCAAAATTTTTGAAATATTTGGACACCATACAAAAAAAATCCAAACCTTATGGCTATAATGCAAAATTCCCTTACAATTTTATTTTATCGCCATTTATATCATATTTTGCTCATTTTTTCCTGTAACTTTTAATTTTTGTTGCTTATGGATATCTAAAAAAATACTCTCAACTAATTTTAAAAATAATAAAAACATTCGATTTTTAAACCCTGCTTTATACTTGTACTCTTTTTATTCTCTATAAGGTAATGATTTGAGGGTTGATATTTTCATCGCTAATTTATGTTATTTCCACCGCTAATCACCGAACATGTTGTTGTGAGTTAACAACCCCTAATCACATACACTACAACATACGGTGGCGGATATGATCTGATATGTGAACCATTTCAAACACACCGCAAAAGGTGCGGGATGGCGACCACAACTTATTACGGTGGCCAAAAGCAAAATTAATTAACCAAAGTTAATTAAGTTACGGTGGCCAAAAGCAAAACTAATTTACACAGATGTCATTCAACGTTTGCCCACCGTAATAAGTTGCGGTGGGTATTAATAACCCACATTAATTTTACATAATTAATTAACATTAATGATAATACACCGTAACTTGATGTGTGCGATGGCTTGCGTTCTGGTGGATATTAATAACCCACATTAATTTTAGAAATAGAATTCGGATAAAGAATTTAACAAACTTAGACCAAAAGAATTTTAGAAATAGAATTCAGAAAAAGAATTTCACAAATTTAGACCAACTGAATTTTAGAAATAGAATTCAGAAAAATAATTTCACAAACTTAGACCAAAAGAATTTTAGAAATAGAATTCAGAAAAAAGAATTTTAGAAACTACTAAATTACAGTAGATTACATACCAAAAAAGGGTAAATTACACCACTAGTCCCTAACGTTTCATACTTTTTTCTTATTAGTCCTTAACCTTTCGTTCATTCCATTCAAGTCTCTAACCTTTTTATACCTATTTCATATTAGTCCTTAAACTTCTATTCATTCCATTCAAGTCCCTAACCTATTGAATTTGTTGCACTATTAGTCTAAGTTATTTTTAAAATTGGAAAATAAAATAAAAGATTTTATTTTAAAAATAATTTAGACTAAATTGTAATTTTTAGGTGAATTTTTAAGATTGGCTAAGAAAAATATTAAAATTTTAATTAAATAATATTTCATAAACTTCTAAATATAATAATAATAATAAATAAATAAAAAAAATAAGGTCACTTTATAGTGTGGTTAAATGTATTTAATAAAAATATAGATAAATTAAAGTTAAAATTTTTTAGTATTTGAAATCTAATGCATTTCCACTTTTTAAATTAAAAACCTCCCGTGGGGGGGGGGGGGGAGTGGATAATAATAATAAAAATAGACTACAAAATATTTATATCAAGATTACTATTTCTAATAAAAAATTAGAATAAATTAGAAACTTTAGGTGAATGTCTAAGATTTATAGATTTTAAATTTTGAACATTTTTAATGTTAATTTATCTAAATTATTGTATTAAATAAATTGAACCACAATATTTTGGAAAAATTGTGTGTGTTTTTTTGGACAAAAGATGTATTTTTACTATAAATTATAAATTATATGTATTAAAAATAAATTAACAATAGGATTATTTAATTAAAAATTTTCTGTTTTTCTTAATCAATCTTAAAGATTCACCTAAAAATTACAATTTAGTCTAAATTATTTTTAAAATAAAATCTTTTATTCTATTTTCCAATTTTAAAAATAACTTAGACTAATAGTGCAACAAATTCAATAGGTTAGGGACTTAAATGGAATGAATAGAAGTTTAAGGACTAATATGAAATAGGTATAAAAGGTTAAGGACTTGAATGGAATGAACGAAAGGTTAGGGACTAACAAGAAAAAAGTATGAAATGTTAGGGACTAGTGGCACAATTTACCCTACAAAAAAATTCATGCTTCATGTATCCTTGAAAACAGATTTTCAGCATTGTATTTTCTAGCAGATTTCAGCACTTTAAAGGCATATATATTTCAACACTATAAACACGTTTGTAAAGAGAGAGTGCTTTGCAACCAATCCAATGCTTTTTTATACATTATTGGAAAACATCTGCGTGAATGTCTATATTCTTAATGAATGGAATAAGAGTAACATTTTGGGAATACCACGACAAGTTCCGTTTTAGCTCTAGAAAGACAATATAACATCAATACTGAAGAAATAAGTTTTGTAACTGATTACGAATATAAAATCTTTCTATGCATTTGCTCACTTATTAATCTTCCCACCATAGAAGAACCTATTAATTACTTGATTTGTAATTTATCTTAGGCAAAATTACAGAAAACCACCCTTTAAATATGGGTGTTTTCACTTAACCACCCCTTAAATTTAAAATTACAGAAAATCACCATTTAAATGGTATTTGTTTACAACTCACCACCCATTCAACTATTTTCTTTAATTTACCATTAAATATATTATATTTTAATATTTTTAAACTCAAATGATTGCAAATATATTCATATTTTGAATTTAAGGGCTCGATGATATTTTAGGGGTGGTTAAGTGAAAACATCTATATTCCTTAAACCTAGATGTTTTCTAAGATCTTGCCAAACCGTGCAAATTCAGAAGTGTACTGGTACAGTGATGATAATTAGGTTATTAGTCCAAACTGTTCTCTTATCCATATTTATTCTCAAGTTGTTGTCATGCATCATCATAAATTTTTTCCCTCCAGGGGAAAATATCGCCCGCCAAATGCAATGCCTGATGGTGAAAAGCCATTATATCTTCATATCTGAGCAGAGAACATGTGAGCCTTTAAGCATCCCGTGTCTTCCTATTTGTATCATAGAGTTTATGACTTTATGTAATGCTTCTCTATTATGCTCTTTTTTCCCATTTTAACTTGTAAATTCTTATTCACTAAAATTCTTGGCGTTGTAAACAACTATGCATGACAAATTTAAATATGATACCTTTAGTTATGACAGATTAACAAAAAAAAGAGTTTGTATGCACCTAAGTCATGAACTCTTTATTCAAGCAATTTGTTCAACTATGACAGATTCAAACTTCTTGTGAAAATCAAGCCAAATTTCGACAGAGCTTTTGTAGTGTAGGTCTTTAACAAAGTCTAAATCATTGTATTAGTCTATGTAGGAGTCGAACTCACATCTTGTGCATAAGCACATGCTCTACCGTTTGAGCTAGTAGACTTTTTAACAAGCTTCAAGTCCATGTAAATTATATTGCACATTATCAAATGATTATCTAGATTAGGCAACTAATCAATGATCACTCAGTCCTTTCAATAAGCTTAGCGACAACCCAATGACGACAAGTAAAAAGGCATACAAAATGCCCTTGGTAGATAACTATCTTGTGTATGCAACTTTCATCCTTTGACTTTTGAATTGATATAATTTTCTTGCCTCCATGATGTTTCTGTGAATTCATACACTTTTTTCATTCTATAATGCCTCACTCAACTGGGGTACGTATTCAGGCACAGACCAGGTCCACCCAGGGAGGGCAAAAATTGGACATAGAAATAACACAACATATTTCAAATCTAGACAAACAAAATAGATTAAGCTCAAAAGTTTCATATTCTTCATTCCTTTGGTCTTGTCCATTTTCGTTGGCTCTTTTTGTTCTTTTTCTTTGGTCAAATATGCAGAAGCTCTTAAAGGTTCTGCAAATGGATTCAAAAGTGGGATATTTGTATTACTCACAAGAAGGCAGAAGCAAAGAGATGATGCACATTTCAAGATCAACTTTGGAAGCTCAATTTCTTTCAAATATGCAATATTCAATTCATCATTTTATAGAAAAAATCTTTCAATTTTAAGAGTTTGGTACAAGATCAAAGTCAGAATATAATATGCAAAGGTAAGCAGATCCTTTCAAAGTAAAGATAGATGTCATTTTTCATATTATTGGTACCAAAAAAGAATTCGAGATGAAAAAAATAGAGAATCCACCGGGTATTGATCGAAAGAGAACACGATATTCTCCAACAACATGGGTATAGAGGATCCCCAGCTGACTCAAGAAGCCAGGAAACCCACCGAGAGCTCCGCCCAACTCACACTTCTCTCGTCCGCCAAGAAATTACAGTGCAGAAAAGAGCGAGCTAGGTTTCCCCTCTAGCCACATCGACCTCTTCTTTCTTTTGGTCGCATCTTTAGGGAGATCCGGTCCTCGGTTCTTCTTCGACTCCTAGTCCTCGGTTCTTCTTCAACTGTCGTGTTCCTTGTGGAACCGGCTCCCTCACTTCAATTGATCTCCGAGGTCACCTTCTTTGTTGATTTCGTAGATACTAGCACGACGATCCTCTAATTTTCTTCTTTTATTCACCCTTTTTTTTTCGCATACTTCAGGATTTGTAAGTTGTGTTTGAAGGATTTATACGAGAGTTTTCAGATTTGTGTTTAATCTGTTAGTTGATTTTGTGTGAGTTGATTTCGATTTGAGCCTTTGAATTTGTGGTTGAATATAGGTTTTATGGGGTTTGGGTTTCCAAGGCGGCAGTGGCAGGGGATCTAGGGTTTTTTACTCTCTCTCTCTCTCATTGTTCTACATCTTCTCCCCCATACTTTTATCTAAATGTTCGTCACTTTTCTCTCGCTCTTCAATGAAGCTCCATTGTTTGTTTTTTTTTCTCTTTTATTTTTTAGCGAAAATGTAACATATTTGGACGGAGGGGTATTTGGCGAAAAAAATCAAAACCTCAGGGGTATTTAGCAAAATATGTCAAACTTTTATACACCGCGCAAATTTACATATACCCTAAGGGCACCACGCGAAAATTCCATTTTATTATTTATGTTGTTTTGGCTATGCTCGTCTCCTTTATTATTTTAGTTTTTAGGAAAATTTCGATCGCTTAGTAACCACGCGATTTGATCTTTTTCGTATGGTGCCAAAACTTTTCAAAAATTTCACATGGTAACCATGAGATTTCAACCAATTTCGTATAATAACCAAACGTACACCATAACATACGACGGTGGATATGATCCGGTATGTGAACCATTTCAAACACACCGCAAAAGGTGCGACAGATGGAGACCGCAACTTTTTAAGGTGGCCAAAAGCAAAATTAATCAAGTTGTAGAAAGCAAAATTAATTATAATGTAAGTTACGATGTCCAAAAGCAAAATTAATTAACCAAAGTTAATTAAGTTACGGTGGCAAAAAAAAAACTAATTTACACAGATACCATTCAACGTTTGCCCACCGTAATAAGTTGCGATGGGTATTAAACTATTAATAACTCACATTAATTTTACATAATAATTAACATTAATGATAATACACCATAACTTGATGTGCGCGGTGGCTTGCGTTCCAGTTCGGTCCATTCCATCGCGTAGCTCTGTGGTGTCCACCGGGCTGTTGCTACTTGATTTACCACTGCATATAAGTTATAACGGTGATTTGTGTCATCCGCCCCATCCAGTTGCGAAACCTGAATTATAAATTCGAGGGGGCAAAAAAATATTCGGGATTTTTTTTATTGTTTTTATATAAAATTCATACTAATTTTTAAAATTATTGTTCTGAAAGTTAATATTGAAATTTGAACTCTTGATTTGTAGATTAAAATACTTCTCTTTTACCAATTAAGCTAAATAATTTAATTGTTAAAATACTTTTTTCCTACTAAATGTAATAACAATTTTGTTACATATAACATTAATTTTTTTCCGCCTGTAAGGGCCACGACCACCTCCCGCCCCTAGGAGTTCCGCCACTGGCCCCATCCACCGCACAATACAACAATGGTTTCAATTACCAGTCATTAACTCATCGTAACATGTTACAATGATTAACGGTAGAAATAACAAAAATTAGCGATAAAAATATATTTTTCGGATAGAATTACATTTTTATTAGAACATCACCAAAAAACATCCTTACAAATAACGACGTGCAATGTCGAATCCACAAAGACCACGACTTTAAAAGATAAGCCTATTTACTACTCCGGACTTCAGAAGTTAAAAAGACTTAAACAAACCTAACTAGTAACTACTTCCCATACTTTGGGCCGATCTAACATTATGACTAGATCTTCATTAGGTATGCCATATGCACCAAAAAAAATAAAATACTCCGTAAAAAATAGATCTTCATAAGGTGCCACGTGTAGGGATGAGATAAGCCCATGAACAAAACGTAAAAGAGACGGTGGCACACAAGGGGCCAAGTGACGACGACGACGACGACGACTACAAATTACAAATAAAACAATAAAGTAGGAAGGAAGAAGTTGACGACGACGACGAAGACGACGACGGCGACTTTGCTTCAGTGAATGACTCTCCCCTGTTCCTTTACACTACAATACGCTTTAACTAATCTCCTCCCCCTCCCCAACTGTACCTTTAAATCTCCCCCCTTTCCAAAGTTGTTCGATCCTCCTCCCCATATCCTCTTCCAAGATCTCACCTTTTATACCTGAATCCGTCACAAACGCGTTATTTGAGCTATCTTTGGTGCTCTGAAAATTTGGAAACTCCCAATTCTGGATTTGGGTGTTGTTTTAGCCAATGTGTCGCAATTAGGGCTTTTGTTTAGCTAAGTAAGTCAAGGCTGTTTATTTAATTTCCCTTGTTTGGTAGATAGTGGGTGGAAACTTGAGGGGAGCTTCTTCCCCTTTATAGGGGGATTGATTGCTTTTACTTTCCACCGACGGTTTTGGTTTCCTGTACAGTGTGGATTTCTGTGGAAATTTTAGGGGTTTTAGAAAGCATTTGAGTAGGTTGCTTATTTGGTGGTTTGGTGTTTTGTTCTTAGCGAAGGAAGGAATCTGCTGGGTTGGATTTTTGTTGGAAAGGAAGTCACTTTCACCTACTCTGAGGTTTTGGAAGGTGGAGGAGTTGAATTAAGATTGGTGATATAAGTGGGCAGGTGGGTTTGATTGGGGTTTTTGGGTTTGTGGGAGGGAAAATATGAGGGATAGGAGAAGATTGCGGTTGAGCAAATTGTACTCATTCTCATGTTTGAGGCCTTCATTTCAAGAGGATCATATACAGATTGGGCAGAGGGGGTACTCGCGGATCGTGCATTGTAACGATCTGGAGAACCCGGAAGTTGTTCAGCAGAATTATAGGGGAAACTATGTGTCTACTACTAAATACACGGCTGCTAACTTCATACCGAAGTCTTTGTTTGAGCAGTTTAGGCGCGTCGCTAACATATATTTTCTTGTGGTGGCTTGTGTGTCTTTTAGTCCACTGGCACCGTATTCTGCTGTTAGTGTACTGATTCCTTTGATTGTAGTTATTGGGGTGACAATGGCGAAGGAGGCCGTGGAAGATTGGAGGCGTATGAAACAGGTGATTGCTGATGTATTTTTTTGGTACTGCATGTGGTTTTGTGATGAAATTTCTTATGCTGTGATTTTTTATAGTGGCTTGTGCTGGAAATTGGTTTATTTTGTTGTTTTTTTTTGTGCCCTACTTGATATATCATCACCTTTGGATGATGATGAGTAAAATGAGTTGTTATCCAGTTGTTAGAATTATGATAGGTCTCAATAATTAATTTGCATCTCAGGCTGAATCCCTCTCAATTCATGATTTACTATAAGGAGCCACACTTTTTTTTTCCTTCTGAAGTTTTCAACTCTTTTAGTTATGAATCATCGTTGATTGAGTTAATCAATTTTCTTCTAGGAATGAATTCATTATGCTGAATTGGATGAAATTGTTGCCCCTCTTTTTGCCTTTCTTTGATTTTGTGAACAGGTGACATTCTATGTGCTCAACCTGTCAAAATTTTAGTATTGTATCAAAAGTCAACTAGGCTTCTAGGTAGGCAATAACTTAAAATTTTCATTTATGGTTAAAAAAAACAATATATACAGTATTGAAAATTCTATTCTTCAAACTTCCATCATCTTGAAATTAGAGTTCTTGCATTTTTCGCGTTGGTGTTGACTTTGACTCAAGTAATATCTATAGAATTATAAATAGCATTTCTGTCTCCTTTTTACAAATTGACGACCCATGATTTAAACAAGGCTTTGTAATTGTTCAGGACATAGAGGCAAATAACCGCAAAGCTGAAGTATACGATAGCAAGAGTAACAGGTTCTATAAGTTGAGGTGGAAGGAAATTCGAGTTGGTGATGTTGTCAAGGTGTACAAGGATGAATACTTTCCTGCTGATCTATTTTTGCTTTCATCAAGCTATGAGGATGGGATTTGTTATGTTGAGACATCAAACCTCGATGGAGAAACTAATCTGAAAGTGAAGCATGCTTTGGAAGTGACAACCTTTTTGAATGATGAGAGTTCCTTTGAGCGTTTCAAAGCACTCATCAAGTGCGAGGATCCAAATGAAAATCTTTATTCATTTGTTGGAACATTGTACTATGATGGGGAGCAGTATCCACTTTCTCTAGGGCAACTTCTTTTGAGAGACTCCAAGCTTCGAAACACTGAATATGCGTATGGAGTAGTCATTTTTACCGGGCATGATACTAAAGTGATGCAGAATGCTACAGATCCTCCTTCAAAGAGAAGTAAGATTGAGAAAAGAATGGATAAGATTATATATATCCTTTTCAGTACTCTGATGCTTATATCCTTTGTTGGATCTTTCTTCTTTGGGTTTGAAACGAAGAAAGATATACATGACGGAAAGTTGAGAAGGTGGTATCTTCGACCAGATAAAACCAGTGTGTTTTATGATCCAAACAGATCATCTTTGGCCGCATTTTTCCACTTCCTGACCGGCCTAATGTTGTATGGGTACTTGATACCCATCTCACTGTATGTATCCATAGAAATTGTGAAGGTTTTGCAGAGTGTTTTTATAAATCGTGATCAGGATATGTATTATGATGAAACCGATCAGCCAGCACATGCTCGCACTTCAAACTTGAATGAGGAACTTGGCCAAGTTGATACCATACTATCTGATAAGACGGGTACATTGACATGCAACTCCATGGAATTTATTAAATGTTCAATAGCTGGTACTGCCTATGGACAAGGCATGACGGAAGTGGAGGCTGCTTTGGTGAGGAGTAAAGGGGAACACCTAAGTGCCAGCAATTTACAAGGTGAAATTGAAGATAGAACACATCCTGGCAAGAAAGTTAAAGGCTTTAACTTCAAAGATGAGCGCATATTAAATGGGAGGTGGGTAAATGAGCCTTATAAGGACACTATACAGAAATTCTTCCATGTATTGGCTATCTGCCATACTGCAATCCCTGATGTAAATGAAGAAACTGGTGAGGTTTTCTACGAGGTTGAATCTCCTGATGAAGCAGCTTTTGTAATAGCTGCTAAGCAGATTGGATTTCAATTCTTTAACAGGACTCAAACGAGCATATCCCTGCGTGAATATGATTTTGAGAGTGGGAAAGAAGTTGACAGGTAGCTTTTTCTTCAGCGAATTCCATCATCTTTTTCCCCCTTTCCTTACCCTTTTCCATTTATTGATTCAGTTTATCTTGTTGGAATCTTTAAGTACATTATTCAAAAGATTGAGATATTCATTGCAGTATAATGATGCGTTCAATACCTTTCCCTAGTACCTCCTTTTCTTCTGTATCTTTCTATGACGGTGTAGGAGGGTTTTTTTGCCCCCATTTGTCGAGGCATGGTTGGGGCAGAAGGAAATGCATCCATAACTAATAACCCGAGTTTCTTTATTTTTTAACCTAATCATCTTGCTGTTTGCTAAAGTCCAACTGAAAGGAGTTAACTAACAAACAATATTTATTTTGTAGGGTGTATCAGCTTCTTCATGTTTTAGAGTTTAGTAGCTCCCGTAAACGTATGTCTGTCATCGTACGGAATGAAGAGAATCAGATTTTGCTTCTTTGTAAAGGTGCAGACAGGTAATTCATCGCAAACATTGTTTTTTTTTAAAAAAATTAATTGCAGACATTTGAAACATTTCATTTATGATATGCTCTAAAGTTTTAGTTGTGTTCAGTGTTATGTTTGAGCGACTTTCAAATGATGGCCGAGCATTTGAAGCTGAAACCAAGGACCACATCAATAAATATGCAGAGGCAGGTTTAAGAACACTGGTAATTGCATATCGAGAGCTTAAAGAAGATGAGCTAAAAGAGTGGGAAGAAGAGTTTTTGAAGGCTAAAACTTCTGTAACTGCAGACCGAGATGAATTGGTGGATGTAGCAGCTGATAAGGTTGAAAGGGATTTGATTCTTCTTGGTGCTACAGCTGTTGAAGACAAGCTCCAGAAAGGGGTACCCCTTTCCTTGTTGGCAATGTTTTATACTTTTATTTTGCTTAAACTAGTTAAGATATATGATGAAGTTTATGATATGGAATGCGAGAATCGGAGGTGGTTCCCTTATCCTTTTGCTCAACTGCCCAGGTTCCCGAGTGTATTGACAAGCTTAGCAAAGCAGGCTTAAAGATATGGGTCTTAACTGGTGATAAGATGGAAACAGCAGTAAATATTGGGTATGTTAACAACTTAGAGTTTCCATATTTCAAATCCCCTTGTTTTTTATTGACTCTCTTCGTGTATTTCATGCAGATATGCTTGTAGCCTACTACAACAGGGAATGAAGCTAATTATATTATCATTAGATTCACCTGATATAATTGCACTTGAGAAGCAAAGTGGCAAAGAGGCCGTTGCCAAGGTAAATATATTACTGTCATCTGTTAAATGGCTTCCTTTTTAAAAAATGACGCTTCACCTGACATTATTGTTAAATTTATCACTGTCAGCTGTATCATGGCTTCATTGTTCAAAATGATGATTGTTTCAGGCTTCTCTTGAGAGCATAAGGAAGCAAATCAATGACGGGCTGTCCCAAATTGCCTCAAGCAACCGAAGCTCCAAGTTTGGTTTGATAATTGATGGGAAATCCCTTACCTTTGCGCTAGATCCACATCTTCAAGAATCTTTCTTAGATCTTGCGGTTGGTTGTGCTTCTGTCATTTGTTGTCGTTCTTCCCCCAAACAGAAAGCTCTCGTACGTTCCAATTCTCTGATATAAGACTGTTTCTTGTTTGCATTGCTTCATGATGTCAGTTTCTCTTGCTTTTGCATCAAAGTAATCTGATAAAGATGTAGAAGATTTGCAGGTTACAAGAATGGTCAAAGTCAAAACAGGAAGAACAACACTGGCTATTGGTGATGGGGCGAACGATGTTGGGATGCTTCATGAGGCTGATATTGGCATTGGCATCAGTGGTGTTGAAGGAATGCAGGTCATATTCATTTTAAGGCAGTTTAATGTTGTGAAAGAAGTGGTATTTACAATAACCATTTAGGTTTGTGGTTTCTTTAAGGTATTAGAAGTTTGTGTAGGCTGCTAACAAAACAGTTTAGGAATAGCAACTGATAAAAAGTTAAATTGCAGAATCAAACGGCGGAAAAATCGTTCTACTTGCAGCTGCAAAGAAAGCCTCTCTTGTATCGTTGATTACATCTATCACTCTCACATCTGATTAAAGACAACATTTAGATATTTGCATACTGTTAATTTTTTACATCTGAAATGCGACTAATGCTCATTGGAGTCATTGCTCAATGTATCTGCACGATTTATTGATTTGAGTGACAGATTTTTGTGTCTCGTTAGAAAGGTTTATTCTCTTTGATAAAAGATCAAATCCCATGTATTGTTTAGAGAAATGAAGCGAAGCTTATGTCTTACGTAAACAGAAAGCATATGTTCATCCTAGGTTCCTGCGTTTTCCCCTAATTGAACCAACTCCTGATCAATTTCTTCTATTATCCAAATTTATCAACAGTAACTGACAGTGGCAATTTGTCTTATTTTCCTTGTAGGCTGCGATGACAAGTGATTTTTCAATAGCACAGTTCCGTTTCCTAGAGCGTTTGTTACTTGTGCATGGACATTGGTGCTACAGACGTCTGTCAATGATGGTATGCTCGGTTATTTCCTCTCTGATCTGACATCTGAAAATGCTATTTGGCTTTTCAGTACAATATCTTCCCTATATAGAGAGATAACAGTACTATTATGGAAAGTAATAATATGAAAAATCTGCATTTTATATGTTTTCTGTTACCCAAATCAACTGTGAGCTAATATACAACTTGCTGTACGCAGATATGCTACTTCTTCTACAAGAACTTGACATTTGGTTTCACCCTATTTTGGTTTGAGGCTCATGCTTCCTTCTCAGCGAAACCCGCTTACAATGATTGGTACATGTCATCATATAATGTCTTCTTCACTTCGCTTCCGGTAATTGCTCTTGGAGTGTTTGATCAGGATGTCTCTGCGTCGCTTTGCCTCAAGGTACTTCTAATTCCTAACCTATCACAGATGCAGTGAGATACGGTACTAGTTCGTAAACTTGTGAAAATGTCTCCTAAAGAATTATTTTGTTAAATTTACAGTACTACTTGCTGTATCAAGAGGGAGTCCAGAACATCCTCTTCAGCTGGCCTCGCATACTCGGCTGGATGGGCAATGGAATTATCTCCTCCATAATTGTCTTCTTCTTCACCACTTCCTCTATAATCCCCCAGCCTTTCAGGAGTGATGGACGGGTTGCAGACTTCCCGGAATTCGCAGCGACAATGTACTCGTGCGTCGTGTGGGTGGTCAACTGCCAGATGGCGCTCGCTACCAACTACTTCACATGGATCCAACATTTCTTCATCTGGGGCAGCATTGCCTTCTGGTACATATTCCTGATGATCTACGGGTCAATGAATCCCAATTTCTCGACAACTGCGTATGACGTTTTCGTGGAAGCTTGCGCACCGAGCCCCCTGTACTGGCTCGTGACCATTCTAGTGGTTGTGTCGGCTCTCCTACCCTATTTCACCTACAGGGCCTTCCAGACCCGGCTGTGCCCAATGTATCATGATATTATTCAGCTGAAGCAATCTGAAGGGCTAGGTTCCGATGTCAACAGGGTTCCGGGCAAGGAAGGGTCTGAATCAGAGGCTTCTGCAGGATCGCCTAGACTCGGCAAGGGGAAAACAGGCGATCAACTGAAGCAAAGGCTGAGACTATGAGAATCTGGATGGTAACATAAGGTATATTGCAAGTGGTGAGTTTCCCCCTTTTATGGTATTTGGTATTGAAGTTACTTGGGATTTTGGGTGGTGGGTTTTTTAGAAGATCTCAGCTTATGAATGCAGGTACACACCCAACAGTTAAGAGCCCTTTGCAGAAAATGTGTAAATAGTGAGCAAATGATGTAGTTGTTGAATTTTCTTTTGAAAATTTAAGGTGTTTTACATATATAAACTGTAATTAATGTTGTAGGTATCTGAAAAAAGAAAGGGGAAAAAAAACTTATTCCTTATTTCCTGCACTACTGGGTTTACAGGCTATAGTGTAGAAAGACCAAAGAGATTGATTGCACTGGAATGAACCTGCATTTTAAGTGCAGCGATGAGCTTTTGGGGTTGGGGGTGTTGAATGGTGTTCTTCATCGTCACCATGAAATCAATCATCATTTCGTCTTCTTCTGACTTCATCCTCCCCAGATTCCATTCTCTATGCAAGGCATGTGGGTGCTCCATTGCTTCCATTTGGTACTCTACTGTTGTAAGATCTGATATGCGGACCTGCGGTGTTTCCTATGGCTATGGTTGCCTCACCAATTTACGTGGGTGGCTTTATCTGCAGTAACCAACCCAAATCGTACATGAACCTGAAAACCACCTAGGGTTGGTAAATGAGCTGAACAATTTAAGCTCTAACTCGGTTTGAAAAAAGCTCGACTTGAGCTTGTTTACTTACCTAAACATGATTTTAAGCTTGACTCATTCGATTTAAGCTCCAATAACTCAAATTTTATGGAATTACTAAAATTTTCTTTAAGTTAATATGTTATGATCAAGTAAAACTACTTAGAGCTCGAAGAAATCCTCGGGTTGAACTCATTCATTTACTAAAACAAGCTAAGCTTGACCAAAAAAGAGAGTTGTTTACAAATTGGTCTCGGCTCGAGCTCGTTTAACAAATGAACCAAGTTTGAAATATTCAAACTTGGTTTGTTCGGATCGAATAACACCCTTAAAACCACCCTACCCAAAACAACCAGAACCTAAAACATACTCAAACCCACACGCAGTAGCCGAAACTCAAAACTTGTCACATGTAATCTAAATAACTCATCCGAAAACAGAAAATCGAATTATCCGAAACCTGAAATACCCGAAATAATTCCTTGAATTTTTGAAATGCCATGTTACTGGTTCTTGGGTGTCGTTGAATGTGATGCCATGTGACTCTCCTTCAAAGCTGCTACACTAGTCTTTTAATATACCTGAATGTATTTGACATTTCGAGTATTTAATATACATATACAGTATTCGTTTTTTTTTCTCCAATTCATTTGACATTGCTTCTTCATCTGTACTACTGAATGCAACTTGTAGGAACCATTGAAGATTTGTTAGGATCTTTTTCTCGACTTCTTTTTAGGCTGGTTGACTATGTTTATATTCAGATTTGTTGTTGAGTCTTGTCTCTCCCTATTGATTTTGTGTGATCCACACAATTCCATCTTTACTCTTTGATCTCCATCTCAAATCTTCACTCTACGAAAATGTTTCAAGTTCAGAAAAGAACGATCATTGCCATGAAGGGTCACCCTTTCACAAGAAAGACATATTTCGTGGGACTCATAGCAGAGCAACTGAGGTGCTCTGTGTTGTCTCTCAACGCTATCCTCCGTGTTCTGAGTCCAGAGAGTTGCAGACCGCAGCAGCCCCAGGATGTTGCCTTTAGGATCCTCTGTAAGATCGTCAAGTCCAATCTGTTAGCGACACAGGAATTTGTTAACCATATCATCATCGACTCCCCTCTGTCTTCCCGATCTCACCTCGATCAACTGATCGAGCTGGCCAAGGACTGTCGCAACTCGAGACTTGTTATCGTCGAGTGTAAGACGGACAACACCTACCGGTGGCAGACAGAGTTCGAAACATATGTACCTGGCGACAGGAGTCGCGACAGCAAATGGTATAAGGCCAAGACTTGGGAAGATGTGGAGAAGGCAATCCGAGAAGGTTTCGATGAAAGATCCCTTGGTTATCAACTCCCTAAGCTTGTATTGGATCCCCTCTTGGATGACCAGAATGCTGCCAACTCTCCTCATTTTAGAGAGGCATTGGACTACTTGATGAGGTTGAAGGAAGGTCATGGTCCGGATCTTGTGGTGTATCAACGGTGGCTACATGGTGTTTACATTCCTTATTGTATTAGTACTGCTGATGGTCAAAAAAGGTGTGATAGTACGCGATCAAGGTGCTGCAGTGGTGGGAGCTCTCACTTCATTACTAACTTTGCGAAGCAAGGACTCCAAGACGAGGAGTCCAAGTGCGGGGCTTGCGAGAACCTATTACACATGGATGAACCAGCCTACACCTGCCAGCTTTGCATCTTTGCTTTGCACAAGGAGTGTGCTGAGTTGCTTGATGATTATAACCAACCATCGAGAGTTTATAAAGATAAGCTCCGCACTTCAGTAATGGGGTATGGTCAACATTTGTTCAGCAAGCGTAAATTTTGGTGTGGTTCATGCGAGGAGGAGGAGGAGAAGGAGAATGAGAGAAGGTCGTCCGTCAAGTTCTTTGTTTCATCATGCTGGGACTGCCTCTTTACAACCCATCTCAAAAGCCGAGTGGTGCCAACCGTTATCAGGCATGACTGCCATGAGCATTTCCTTTCCATAGTGTTGGCCCATAGTAGTGGAGGGTATTTTCAATGCAAGGCATGTGGGCATTCCATTGAGTCAATTTGCTACTCATGTAAGCTCTGCGGCATTGCCTATTGCTATGAATGCCTGACTGAGGTGCGAGCACAAGTGAAGCATGAGCACGGCATGCACCATCATCACATGGCGCTGCAGTACTCGAGTCAGCAGGCTGAGGATTACATCTGTGATGTCTGCTTCGAGAGAGAGCTTCCACATGACCGCCGAGATCCTAATCTATGGTTTTACTCTTGCGAAGACTGCTTATACGTGGCTCATCTGTATTGTGGCCAACTTAGGTACATCTTTAATTGGCATCCCTCTTCTAAATCCAATTTCAAAATTTGGTTGGATTGAACTCTAAATCTTATATTTATGCACAAAGAGAGTTTACTTAATTGCCTAAACTTGCAGGAAAACCGAGTACTAGTAAGGAATTGTCCTATGCGGAAGCGTCAGCCTCATAACTGATCGATGTGCCTCAATTTCAATTCCTGCCCAGATCTTCATCATCACCATCAAATCAATCATCATCTCGTCTTCTTCTGAGTTCATCCCTCCCCAGATTCCATTCATGACTGCCACGAGCATAGATCCTTTGCGCAGTGTTGGCCATCCACAGAACTTATGAAGAGCATTCTCTATGCAAGGCATGTGGGTGCTCCATTGCGTCCATTTGGTTGTAACTGCTGTAAGATCTGATATGCAATGTTGCATGTGTTGGATTTCTTAGACAAGTGTGCCTGTAGATAATAATTGCTGCAGTACTTGGGTAAGGTGTCCGAGGATTACATTTGTGATGTATGAACAACTGAGTGACGAGGAAACATCAGCCTCATAAGTCATAAGTGAGCGGCTACTATAAGAAATAGGGAAAATATTGTACTTTCTTTGCAGCACCATGTGATGATGGTGCATTCCGTGCTCATGCTCCACCCGTGCTGGCACGTTGGTGAGGCACTCATAGCAATAGGCAACGCCGCAGATCTTACATGAGTAACAGATTGAATCAATGGGATACCCACACGCCAAACATAGAGAGTAGCCTTCACCAGGATGGAGGAAGACGATGCAAAGGAAATGCTCATGGCAGTCATGCCTGATAACGATAGGCAGCATTCGACTATTGAGATAGGTTGTAAAGAGGTATTCCCTGCATGATGAATCAGTGTACTTATTGTCCTCCTCCTTGCATGAACCACACCGAAATTTAAGCTTCTGGTAGAGGTTACGATCATGAAGCAACTCGGCACAATCCTTGTGCAAAGCAAAGCTGCAAAGATGGCAGGTGTAGGCCGGCTGCCCCATGAGTATTAGCTTCTCGCAACCCCCACAATTGGACTCGTCGTCTTGGAGTCCTTTTTCTGCATAGTTGGTAATGAAGTGACCATTCCCACCTCTGCAGGAACCTGTTTGAGCATCGGTAATACAATAAGGAATATACGCGCCATATAACCATCGTTGATACACCACAAGATTCGGACCATCGCCTTCATTCCACTCCATCAAGTATTTCAATTCATCTCCGAAATGAGGAGATTTAGCATCCTCCTTGTAATCCAAGATCGGATCCAATACGAGCTTAGGAACGCTATAACCAAGGGATCTCTCATCAAACCCATCTCGGAGTACTGCCATCTCAACATCTTCCCAAGTCTTGGCCTTATACCACTTGCTCTCACGACTTGTGTCGTCAGGTACGGAATATTCGAACACCGTCTGCAACTGGTAGGTGTTATCCGTCTTACACTCGATGATAACAAGTCACGTGTTGCGACAGTCCTCGGCCAGCTTGATCAGCTGATCGAGGTGAGATCGGGAAGACAGAGGGGAGTCGATGACGATATGGTTAACCAATTTCAGTGGTGACAGATTGGACTTGACCATCTCACAAAGGATCCTAAAGGCAACATCATTGGGATGCTGCGGTGTGCAACTCTCTGGGCTCAGAACACGGAGGATAGCGTTGAGGGACAGCACAGTGCATCTCAGGTGTATTGCTATGAGTCTCGCGAAATGGGTCTTGCTTGTATAAGGGTGACCCTTCATGGCAATGATCGTACGTTGTTGATCTTTCTTCCAGTGTATCCATTTTTGTAGAGAGATGAATGGAAGAAGATTGCAGATGGAGATCAAAAATCAAATATGAAAATTTGTGTATCTAGGCAAAAATCAAGAGGGAGATAAAGTTTATAGTGTTTTTTTTGTAAAAATATTCTTTTTGAAAATCACAAAAAAAATTATCATACCGCTTTAAAAAAATCTCTAATAAATTTGTGCCAAACCAAACTTGCAGTGATGCAAATTTATGTACGTACCCCACCGATGATAGAAACTCAACATCAAATCAACACGCGAACACTCTTCTTCACTAGTTGTCTGCTGTAATTTTCGATGATATTTCATAGCAAAAACATTTAAATAAAGAATTCACATATCCTATTAATATTACTATATCATCCAATAATTATAAAATCAGACTTATTTACATATCCTTTATTTGTCAACATGTTGAGTTCCTTTTCGAGGGAGCACTCGTGGATGTGAGATCGATACCAGACAGCTCTGATCTGAATTCAAATTTACGGTGTCCTCAGTTGTTCCCCAATGTTCTTGTGCACTTTTTTTTAGCAAACTCTCTCTTATCGCTCTCCTGAGACTTGTGTGACCAATCATCTTTACGCTACTCTCGTATTGATTTTTTTTTTGTGATACATCATCACCCTTTTACGAAACCAGCCATACTTTGATTTGTTAGCTAAATGCGGTGTTGATCTAGGATGTTGTTTTGAAATTCTGCTTGGAGTGATCGTGGTTGTCTTGTCTTGTCTCTGATGTGTATCCGATCAAAAGGTTTTCAGACATTTGTTATTGGCGAGTGTGTCCTGCAAGGTTGTTCTCTTTTTGGTAACTTCTGTTGATGTGTGATTTCCTTACTCCGTATTTTTTAGGAGAGTATCTTGATGACCGCTCTATGACACGTGCTATTGCTCTCATCTCTTCTAGGGTCTTTTCGATTGATTGTTTGTTTTCTCTAGTTTGTTTAATTTGGTTTTTCTTGTACTTGTTCGTTCTACCTATTTGTTCAATTTCACTCTTTATGTCGGCACTCTTGATCTACTAGGTATGTCTTGTACATCGAATCTCTTTCTGTGTAAGAAAAACGATTTTAAATTAATTTTTTGCAAGATAGCAAAAAACAAAAAGAGAGCAAAATAGTCCATGCCATAAACTAATTTAGAAAAATAGCCAAAATAGGGAGTCTAAGATAAGTCAATCTTTCAAACAACGACTCTACTAGTAGGTTTATTCAGAAAAATAATAAATGATTAAATTATTGTTTATACCAATGACTTACATGTTTTTTTTTTTGCGTTTCCATCCATTTTAACATTTTTAAATATGTATTAAAAAATTATATTAGTATACATTGTGTTTTTTTAAAGGAATGCAAACACAAAGAGGGGGTGGGGGAATTGATAAACAATGACTCTCCCTTTTTATAAAATAAAATACAATAGAGTCAATATTACAAATAGATACTTTGTAACTATGACTCTATTATAATAATGTAAATGTTTTAATGCATTTTTAAAAATGTAAAAACAGGCAGAAGTGTAAAAACAAGCATATAAGTCAAAAATATAAACAAAGGCTTAATTATTTTATGAATATATCTGTTGGTAGAATCGCTATTTGAAACATCGACTTATCCCTCGGACCCTTGTTTTAATTATTTCCTAAATTAATTTATGATATTGGCTACTTTGGTAAATATTTTTATTTTTTTGATATTAAAAAAATCTTTTAAATATCCATTTTTACTTTTTTTTTGAAAAAAATTATTCTATAAATTTTTTTAATGAAAAAATGTGTTGAAACCATAATTTTATAAAAAAAATTCAATATTTTTAACAATTTTTGTGAGCTTTATCTATAAAAAAAAATCCCATAAATATTTTTCAAAACATTATCAAATTGTACAAAATCTGTCATTATGTGCCCATGACGAAATTCTAATTAATCATGTTGATTAATGTTTATACTTACCGATATTTCAAACAAAATTAAATCAATAAAAAAAATCTTTTTTAATTTACACATTTGTGGTGTCTATTAGTATTTGTGTCCTTCCCCTTCCTCCAAGGCTCCAATTGTTTACGTAAGTAAGTAATTGAATTATGATCACAATTCAAGTTTGTTCTCATTTTAACTAATCCGCTCGAACCTCTTATGTCCAAACCTACCGATATATGCCGTCTTTCTTTAACATATGCTATTAAAATTTAATATATTTAATATGAAATTAACTATTTTAATTACTCAGTTATTTATACTATCTTTCTTTGCAAGCAATCCCCTGCCTCCATTAATAAACAATTAAATATTTCAATTTTATATTTAACAAATCGCCATCATACAAGACACCACTTTCCTCTCACACACCTACCCATCCTCCTCTGGTATAAAAACCCCCCACTTCATTGAATCTTGAAAATCCAGTTCCCACCCCCTCAAATCTCTCTCCATCTCTCACTGTGTGTTCGTTCAGAATCTGAGCTGCATCCGAATCCAGAGGCTATGATTTCTCCATCGCCGAGCTTTAGCAGCTACTTCAACACCGATCTCGCCGAAATCGCCGACAGAGTCACTGCCGAGTCCGCGCCAGTCGACGACGATGACGATTTCTTGTCTAACAACGGAATTAGAGGAGATCTAGAATCCGATTGCGAGGAAGAAGATGACGACTACGATTTCGAGTTTGATCTCTCCAGTTTAGTCCCTGCGGACGGCGATATTCGGCCAGTGTATCCGGTGTTCGACCGCGAATTGCTGCGAGATTTCGATCTGGTAGGCGAGGTGGAATCTCGCCGATCAGATCACGAGGAGAAGTCCACTCGCGTTCAAGTTCAGCTTCGAACTCTCTTCCTTGAAGATCGCGATGGCGATCCTGCCTCGTCTTCGTCCTCGGAGGACGACGAGGAGCCGGAGCAGATCCCGCCGGGAACGTACTGTGTATGGACGCCGAGCAAGGCTCAGTTGGCGTCGCCGTCTCCGGAGAGGTGTACCAAGAGCAACTCAACCGGATCATCGGCGTCGGGGACGGAGAAGGTGAAGGCGTGGAAATTGAGTGATCTTCTGAAGAGGAGCAAGAGCGACGGGAAGGATCAAGGACGGCTGGTGGTGTTGACGCCGAAGAAGAAAAGCAGCGGCAGCGGCGCCGGGAGATCGCCGGCGCGTGAGGGAAACTCCGGGGAGAGGAGGACGGATAAGAACAAGAGGAGATCGTATCTGCCGTACAGGCAGGATCTGCTGGGGTTCTCTGTTAGCCCCCAGGCCATCCGCAAAATGCACATCCTTCCTTTTTGAGGATCCAACAGTAAAAACAAGAAAATTTTCGAAAAAAAAGGTTTCTTTTAAAAAAAAAAGAACAAAAGAAAATACAGTATGAAGAAGAATGGATGTATGTATGTACTAGTAAATTAATTATACGAGCTTCGACCCAAAAAAAAAAGTAAATTAATTATATGAGCAGTTATAGTTAAGATTGCTTATTTTATTTATACAGCACATAATTTCGAATTTTAATTCATTGTTAAAATGAATAATGATACTCTTAATTATATAGTGGTGTACAGTGGCGGATCCAGGATTTTCATCAAGAGGGGGCTAAAAAACACTTATGTAATTTGCGATTCGAGATCAATGTTAATATCAAGAATCAAATTCAGTATAACCATTTTTTTTCTTGCACGTACATAACAAGATACTCACCTTAGCTTGTTGGACTTCTGACCGATTTCAATTTAATTACAAGTAAGGTTATTTTGAGGTTAAGTCAAATTACTTTGTATTTAGAATATTTTTACAATTGAGTTGAAATAATCACAACCAAAATTCTAATCAAATACCATACCTATTCAAATAATCATAACCAAAATTCTAAATTCTTGAATCTAAGATGAGGAAGCTAAGGGTCAATGAAGGGATATTGATTGCTTCTAAAGACTCTTCAAATTCATTTGTTAGTGTTCGGAGAGATTTAGTTTTTCATAAATTGCTCACAATTTAAACTCAGAAGTTTGAGATTTTGTAAAGAGATTGTTTTGATTTGTTTGGTGAATTTTCAATATGCATTTCAATTTTTTACTTGTTTGCGAAACTCAGAAATAATTACCCAAATTACAAATTCAATCCCACAAACCCCAAATTCAATTAAAAAATTTATAAATTGATTCTCAAACCTAATTTCACAAAATTGTTTTCCAAAATCAAAACCCTAAATTTTCAATCCTACCTATAAATTGAATCTGAAATTAAAATTTAGAGCACAAATTGACAAAGTATAATCTATAAGATAAGAATTACTAACCTTTTCAATTCAATCTTCAAGAAATTTGGATTTGGGAATGGGGAATTTGGGACTTACTGTTAGTGGGAGGGGAAAAAGTGAAATTAAGAAGGGCTGCTGCACAGTCGCGGGGAGGACTGGAGGAGGAGCCACCGGTGTCGCCGCCACGCCGGAGAAGGGGAACAGCCATCACGCCGGAGAGGAGCCTGCGGCCGTGCAGTGTCCCGATGCCGAGGAGCAGCGGCTTTTGCTATCGCTGGGGTTAGAGTTGCGTGTCTGTCTGAGGTTCAAAAAAAAAGAGGGAAATTTGACTGAAAAAAAATGTGCAGCACATGGGACTCGAACCTGGGTTTAATGAATCAAATTAAAATTATTCCTGCCACGCATCCGTGTCTTAACCGCTAAGCCAATCTGTCTTTGTGTTTCTTAGACTACTTTACTTATATTTATTACATAAATCACGGATATATAAGAAAATACATATACCCTTTTTATGTGGGGAGGTGGGGGGGGGGCTGGCTTCAGCCAAGCCCCCGTGGATCCGCCTCTGGTGGTGTAGAAGGATTTAACACCAATCTTAAATCTTGTACATATCAATTTTTTATATATAAAAAAAATAGCTGCAGTTATATACATATATTGTAGTAATAATATATGTAATATATACAGTATAATGCATTTCTCTTTATGACTATATATATATATTGTATATTTAGAGCTCGTTTGGTTTACATTCCAAAAACCCAAGAAGTAGAAATTCACAGGAATTGGAGATAATACCCGCGTTTAGTTGGTTTTTTTGTTACAGAAAAACCCAGAAAGTTGAATTCCCGTAAATTTAAATTCCCCCATTTTGGAGGAAGTGCACTTACCTAGTCCCCTAGGTAAGTTCCAATTCCACCATTTTTAATAGGAAAATTCTATTTTTCTTATTTCAATTCCTATAATCCAAAATCAAAAACCAAACACAATTTCTCAATTCCCATGATTTTCAATTTACGGGAATTGAATTCCTAGGAAGTTAACTTTCCGGGAACTATACTTCCCACGTTTAACCAAACCAACCCTTAGTTTTTTTTTTGGTGACAAGCTAGTAGTTTATATGACCTTGGTTGTTTATTTGATGGGAAACGAATACTCATTTATTACTAGTAAAAAAAAGTATTTAATAATTCACATTAATTAATTAGTTTATTTAAGGAGTACTAATTTTGGAAATATTAAACTCATTTGTATAAAAATAGTTTTTTTGGATGAAAAGTCAATGTTATCTTTTTTTAAACTTGGGATTTTTTTCTTCCGGTTTGACATGTGATATATATACACGTACTCTAATCTAGCAATTTATGGATCATATATACATTATTATGAACCTATGATATTCACCACAGAATAAATAAATAAATAAGACTACCTACATATGATAGGATGTAAATTATATTATAACATGTATTGTTATGTTACCTGCAGACAAAAATAAAAACAAATATAGAATGAAATGAAAAAGCTAATGATTTTTCTATTCTATATATCATTAGGGCATAGGATTAAAGTACTAATTTAGAATTAAATTTTAAATTTTAAATATTTTAGTTTTTCTTTTATTAGATTCCTAGGTTGATAATTTTTTTTATTAGGATTTTTTTTCTAATTTAAACTATTATTATATGTCTTTAGGGTATAAGATAAAAAATATTGATATTTAAAGTCCAAATAAACTTTTTATCTTAAAAAAATTAATCAGGAAAAGAAATCGATCCTTTTTTTTTTGGTTCAATGAAATCGATCCTTTAAGACCTAGAATATGATGAGTTTGTGAAGAGAAAGGTTTTTGAACCTGCTCCTTTAATTGCTTGTCAAAACCCAAGTGTTTGGTGATCGATTGAAATATTTGGTGTAGTTACCTCCGTTTTTTTAAGTGACTTTTTACTATTTAGAGTATAAAATAATAATTTTTTTAATAATCTCATACTTATAGGTGATAAGTATAATATTATTAAAAAATTATTAAAATATTAATATTTAATATAATTTTTACCATTTTAAAACTACGACTTAAAAAAGTCACCTAAAAGAAACAGATGGAGTAAGAAATAACCTACTGGCGTTTCGTTGACTTTGTTGGAGATGGGGAGTAGGGACTCATCCATATATACTCGTACGGTGTATAAAGTGGTTGGGCATGGTGAATTAATTGAACCCATAGTATAGCTTTCATAGTGATAATTGGGTAGGGATGACAATGGGTAGGGTGGTGGGTTGATGATCTATTTCCATTATCAGACCCATCACTCAGAATCCTTCAACTAACCCGATTCATCACTCACCAAATGTTTAACCCGTCCTGTCCATCACCACAGATTGACTGAGTGATAATTCGGGTGAAATACTCCTCATCAAATTAAACAAAAAAAATTATAGAAAAATATACGTCGAACACTTCGATGAATAAACCATTACCAAATATAGTCAAATTCAATCAAATACGTGTAAAGATCCAAACAACTATCAACTCTTTAAACTAGAAGCATGTTTGATAGGTTTGTTTAATTAGGGTTTGGGGATATATTGATAATTTCATATATATAATCTACATAAAATACTAAAACAGAGGTCTGAAGTCTCATCTGTTGCGATTTGCCTATGTGTCATATTCTAGAGCAATTCACATACATGTCATATTCTGGATTAATATGGTATAAACCAATATAATTTTGTCATCTCAATTAATGGTCCCACTTATTCAATATTCAACCTTATATATTAATTAGTTAGAAAACTTATCTTTTTAGATTAAATAATCTATCCAATATTACATCAATTAATAATTTATTATCATATCTTACTTAGTTATATTTTGATAATATTTTGTTATAGATATTATCAATATTTATGTTTATTTTTTTTATAAATAAAAATACAAATGGATTGAATTTACACATGTAATTTATATTATGTTCCTTTCTTTTGGATTTAATACGTAAGATTTTTTATCATTTAATATTTTTTTATTAAAAAGTATAAAATCTAGATTCAAGATAAAAAATATATTTTAACTATTTTTTAATAAGAGAACAAATATGATTAATCTAGACTCAAACATGTGTTTATATTCTAAAAAAATAACACAATTAAATATTATATATTTACTTTATATGGATTAATAATTTATACTTATTTATTAACAAATCGCAAAACGGGCGAGTAATAAAACTAGTGTAATTATATAATATAAGTCGGGTGACGGGTCGGGTGAGACGGTTGAATTAATCCCTAAAAACAATTAAAATTGAAATAAACTACTTTTCAAGTTAATTTTTTCTTTTGTTGGTAGAAATAAACTACGGAGTAGTTTTTTTTTTCTTTTTTCGAGAACTAGCCAAACAATACATACGTAGTATTTAACAATCATTGTACATACTTAGTGGCGGATCTTGAAACTTTTATTTAAGGGGTAGAAAATTATCATCGAAAAATTGTCCATAAAATTAAAGTCTATTTTTTTAAAGGAATCCTCAATATCGATCATGAATGTGTAACTAGAATAAAAAACATTAATTGTACATACTTTATTTCATGGTTTTCAAATATTTCAATATAACCAACTAATTTGAATTTATCGAGTTTAATTATAGTATTAAGGTATGTGTAACAAGCGATAATTATGATAGAAGTAACTCGGTTTGAAAAATAATGTTGGAAATAATTTATCTTTGTTTAGTCTTGAAACGTTTATAACTTTTTCTCAGGTGTTAGATTTGTATTTTTTTTCAAAATATTCATTAAAAAAATTTTAACAAAATATTCATCAATTCAAACTTATTTAAAAAATATTCATTTTCATCAGAGGGGACCGAGTTCGATCTTCGATTGGGGACGACGGCGCCGAGTTCGCCTTCAATCGGAGAGGGGCGGAGCCGCGGAGACGACCTTCGGTTGGGGGAGAGTGAGGTGGTGGTTGGCGGTTCTGGTGGTCGGGATGAGTGGTTGCCGATGCCGGTGCCGACTTCCAATCTCCTGGCCGCTCCTCCCATCCTTGTCCATGCATGCCAAGGAGAAGACGACCTTTTTTTTTCTTTCCCAATTTTAATTTTAATCGGGGTTGTGAATAAAATGTGGTTTGATCCCGCGTTTTTCTGTTTCCTCTGACAAAAAATGAATATTTTTGTAATAAGTTTGGATTGATAAATATTTTGTTAATTTTTTTTATTTTTGTATGAATATTTTGAAAAAACATTCTCAGATTTGAGCTTATAATATATCAAATCGAAGCTATCGACGAGAGGAACACGTATATTAAATTTTATTTTCGATTGGAGGGCGACTGACCGACTGCCACCCCTGACCCTAATATAGATCCACCTCTGGCTCTGGTTATACTAAGTAGTAATTTAAGAAATTGAAACTAGTTTTTGAAATTAATACGATCAGTAAAATACAAAAGTTAAGCTAACATTTCCTATCAAGCCACAATAAATCCCGGATGACATATGCACATGCGTGTGAAGGGGGATGATGCTTTCGGATCAAGGTACCAACCAGATTTCCGGATTTTATTACAATTAAACTCTTTTTTTTTTTATCGAAATGGTGGGATTAAATCCCTATATTGAAAAACTATAGTATATAATATTACATCTGAGCGTTATAAAGGAATAGATCTAGGGAGTGCAATCTCTTGCAAGTCACCAAGTAGTAAAAGTAAACACACTACTACATATATCGTAATTGATGGCATTAAGGAGATAGCACCTAAAAAAAAGACAACGTTTTATCATAAAATGTCATTAAAAGTATTTTTTATAGCATTTAAATATAAAAACGCCATGAATTTTCATAACAGAAGTTATCTATATAAACTTTTAATTTAGAAGAGTTTAGGATAATGTGTCAATCTTAGAGGCATTTTAGGAGTTTTAACCAATCATATTTTTTGCCATTTTTCTTTGATTTTCTTTAATTCTCTTTTTTTTTTCTTCTTTATTCCTTTAATTCTCTTTTTTCTTTAATTTTAATAACTATTGGACTTAATTCAAAACATTGAATTCAATCTAATATAACCATTGAGCTTAATTCAAATTTATTTACTAACTGTTGAGTTTAATTCAAAACATTAAATATAACTATTGATTATGACACATCACATTTAAACAATGTTATAATAATATTGATATTATTATTCCTGAGTAATTTAAAATATCTATATTTATGTATTATATTTTACATAAGATTTTTAAAAAATAATTTTTTGAGATAATTGTAAAAATAATTTTATGAGATAATTGTAAGATACATTTGTTGTAAAGTTTTTTTTTATGATTTTTATCTTAACATTTATTAATATTTTTTATATAATATTTTAGTTTAAAAAAAACGCGCCATGGCGCGGGAATCATACTAGTTTATGACATTTTACAAACAAACATTTGCAAAACGCCATGCTATTAATTTGTAAATTTATAAATTCAATTTTATAGCGTTTGTAAAACACCGTAAAATTAACGACGTTTTAAAAACGCCATAAAAAGAGGGGCGATTTTTTCATTCTAAAATTTGGCCCAAAACCCGCCAAAAAGGGGGAAAAGAGTAATAATAACCCTAAGAGGCTAAGACCATCCGCAACCATGCGGGAACCTCTTTTTCTTTTTTTTCCCTCTTCCTATTATTACTTTACACCTCATTTATTTTTTTTGTTTAAAATTATTTTTATTTTTTTTACCTCTTTCTAAAAGGTTTCCTCTACAACCATGCATGAGAAATCTCTTTTACCCCTTTTCAAATTTATTTTCACTTTTTCTTTTCCTTTATATATCTTGTCTTTTATTATATGTGTATCATCATATATTTGTCAATTATTTTTATTTATAATTTTATAAATAAATAAAAATAGCAAGTACTTTATATAAATATATTTTATTACATCTAGATTAATATTAACAAAGTTAGAAACATTATAACATGCGTAAATACTAATCAAGCTACCTATAAATTCCGATCATAGCCTTGGAATTGGTTCCACAAGTGCTCAACCAAATCATTATTCAAATTCACATGAGTCTGTCTATCCCGAATCTCATCTCTTGAAATTCGGGTGTTGGAGGATTGTTACGCATTTGTAAGTTGTAACATCACTTGAAATTGAAGTTTTTTTTAGAAGATTTAGATCGAAAGACATATTTGGAATGGGTGGGGTATTTGGACTATTGTGATCCATAGTTAAGAAAATAAGCGCAACTTCAATAGATCAAGGTGTGGGTATATATAGTAGGGATGGGCATCAATCCCGCAAATCCCGATCCCGTCCCGGGCCTGTTCCGGTCCAGTTCCATAAAAATTATGCGGGACGGGACGCGGGACGATCCGTCCCGATCCTGCAAATCCCGTCATGTCCCGCATATGTATATAATGATGTAATACTATATATGTAATATAGTATGTTTTAAAATATGTAATATTGAGTGTATAAATGTATATATATTAGATTACTGTGTATATAGTATATATATATGTATTGTAAAGCAAGGGAGGGGAAGATTTTGGCCCCCAACAAACAAGCAGTTATGTACACTAATATTATATATATATATATATATATATATATATATATATATATATATATATATATATATATATATATATATATAAATGAGAACCTGTAAAATATAAAAAAAATTATAGATATATATTTATTACATCTTTGAAAATCGCAATATATACATGAAATTTTGATTTTTTAATAATATTTTTTATTTGAGGGACAAGACCCGTCTCGTCTCAATGTCCTCATGTCCCGCAAAAATTACGCGGAATGAATCCGTCTCGTCCCGTCCCCACCCCTAATATATAGGGTAAAATTGGGCTCAAATTATAGAGAAAAATAAAATTAAACCAATGTGATAATTTAATTAAAAAATAAATATAAATATATTTTTTATTTTATTTTAAACATCATTATAATTAATAAATATGAATGTAAAAAAGAAGAGATTACTTTTTCATTAAAAAAAAAGAAAACAAAGTTAGAAAATGAAAGATGTTACCTCTCTCTACCAAGGTAACTTATTCCATCTGAGGCAACTTATTCAATCCCCTTACTTTAACGTAAAATCTACAACCATGGTTTACGTTTTACCTTTTAGTGAACTTAAGGTGAGCAAAACTCATACGTACTCATGTTACCTCTTTTCTCCCATTTCAGCAGGGGCGGATCCTCTTTAGGGCCAAAGGTGGCAGTCGCCCCCCAATCAAAAATAAATTTTAATATACATATTCTTCTCGTCGATAGCTTCGATTTGATATATTATAAGCTCAAATCTGATATTCGAGTAAAAAGTTATAAACGTTTCAAGACTGAAGCGATATAAATTATTGCGGGAATTTCGCGTGGTACCCCTGAGGTATTGGTTTTTTGGTGTGGTGTACAAAAGTTTAGTCTATTTCGCCCAATACCCCTGAGTTTATAACAAATTTCGCCCCGTGCCCTTGTCCAGTTAAATGTAACGGCAGGATAGAGTCCCCGTTAGATTTTAATAATTAAAAAAAAAGAAACATGAAAGAAAGGGAGAAAGAAGAACCCGACCTGGAGGAGGCGACAAAGCGGTGGAGGAGCGAGTGAGTGACATAGCAAGGAGGAGGTCTTGCCTTGCCGCACCGATCCGAATCCGCCAGAAGAGGGTGGTGCAAGGTTGCAGGTATGCCTGAGACTTCGAACCCCTTTTCGAAAATTAGGGTTTCGTGTGAAATTAGGTTGCAATTCGAATGAAATTTGGGTTGCAATTCGTTTGAAATTTGGACGTGTTTGTACTGTGAAGTAAACATCGTTTTCTCCCATAATAGGCATGTACATGGTAGAAAGCTTAAAGATTGGAACTAATGACCTTCTGGGAGGAAATCAAGATTAGTTGTGGTTAAGAGCAACTGGGTTGATTCATAGCCTGCTTATGTTGCCTATGTTGGAAAATGGGAGTTTTAAGCATTCATTGTTTTGGATATTGATATCACTATAGTGGGCAAAATAATTAGATAATTGCTACTGCAATAGTATAATTCAACATTGTTGATTTAGATTTGTTTGTTAATGGTCTGGTATTGATCTATCTTTTTATCTGATCTTTTGTGAAATTTGTATCATGATAATAAAGTCACAATATCCTATATTCAAGTGTTTGAATTTGGGGATTTGAATTGTTTGAATTTGAGATTTGAATGGATGGAGAATTTGGAACTATGATTAGGGGAATTTTTCCCTTATCAAATAGGTAGGTGGTTGGTTTTCACTCCAGATCGACATGAACAGTACAATGAGATTAGGGGACACTTAGGCTTACAATATAGGGGGTCATGTGGAGGTAATCTGATAAATCTTATTATAGCAAACTGACTAGAGTTTGATTAATTTGGATATACATAAAGGCAGGTCATTAAAATTTGGAATGAAAATTTTCAATTGGGGTAGGCTAGAGGAGTAGTATTCCTTTTGCAAGGTTTTAATGTAAAATCTCCCGTCATTTTGTTTGTTTACTCCTAAATCTAGAATATCAAATGAGTGTTGAATCCTTGATCTTTAAATATCCTAATTCACCTAAAAAAAGTGCTATTTTCACAACATACACTTTTTTCTTTAATCACAGTCTAAACAAGTTGAAACAACTTGAACACTTCTTGCTGTTTCTCATGCTTTCTCTTATCTTTGTTATGATGGATCATTCAAATTTTTTTTTATTGCTTCTTAGAGGAATGTTGAATATGAAAACAAACGATCAACAGGAGAATGATTTGTGTTGAAGAACAAAGTAGGGTTTTGCATATTATAATGCAAAAGTTGCCATAAATATATGTATATTCAATACAAAATATTCAGTCCTAACGCCTGTCATATACCTTAGATTTTTACTGAATTCCAAGACAATTAGTTAAAAATTATCACGGTAGAGCATGACAATTACTTTAAAGCTTGTTTTAAAGCCTATTAGCTCAAACGGTAGAGCATGTGCATGTACAAGATGTGGGTTCAACTCCCACATAGGCTATACAAATAACTTGCTCACTCTAAAACTATTTACAAGAAATAGAAATTTGATATATGCCACAATAGTTGGACATATTAATCATACACTAAAAGAAGTGGATAATAAGGCCAAGGCAGAGAAACATATGTCAAAGTGTCAATCAAATCTAGAGCCGAAGGCAATAAAAAAGGGACAAGCATCAAACAAAGGATTTTCGACTAATAAGATAAGAAACTCAAGAAATTAAAAAAAAAATCAGATGAGTAACAAGTAACATATCTATTATAGAATTTATAGCAAATTACAAACCTAACTCTTACTATCAACAATGTAAATGCAAATGAGTTCAGCTGTAAGCCATGACATCAAGCAAAAAATTAACTGAAAACGAGAGAAAGACATCACTCCGTGGTCAAGCCAAGGTTTCCAAAAGCTAAGAGTGGGAATTTGAGGCGGCTTTGCTAAATAGCATAAAGAAGAGTTCAACTGTGAGTAGATAGTACATCAAAAAAAAGAGTTGAAATGAGAGTACAACAATGAAAAACAACAGCAACAACAACAACGAAAAAATTCAATAAAAAAAAAGCTGAAATTAAGGTTGTTTTTTTGGCCAAGTGCTACTTTTCATCCTTTAATTTTGGAGTCTATGTGGGACTCGAACCCACATCATGTGTAATCACACATTGCTCTCCCTTTGAGCTAATAGACTAATTGAAAATACATAAATGAAAATGTTGTTAAGACACATTATTACAAAGGAACAAAGGATAACTTTTATACATCAAAGATGGATTCTCCGAAACTACCAATTCATTTAGGACCCCACTAGCTTTGAAATACAACTCTTCTTGAAATATAAAGTCTCAATGCAAATCAACTTCTTTGTTTGCACTAATATTCAGTCAAACTAAATGTCATGACTATCTAGTTAAAGAATTAACCTCGTCTAATAATGATATAACAAAATATTACAGCTTTGTCCTTTAAACAGCCATTAGATCAAAAGTAATCCGACAATAGCATGATTTGCATCCACAATTATCATTAGCACTGGATGCTACAACAATTTTTAGATTGTTTTCTTGGCATAAGCTGGAGATAATTATTGAATGAGATATAATCTATGCCTGAGTAATATAATCAAGTGCACTTGGAACCCAATTCGAGAATTTGGTTTTGCAATCGGAAAGAGAACAGGTGAATGAACATTACAGAATCTGATATTTTCTTCAACATGAAAGTTAATGAAAAAGGCCAGCCCCATCTCATTTTAAAATCACAAATCTCTCGAAATTCCAGTCCCTAACCCATTCGACATATCAATCCATTCAATCCCACAAATCCAAACACATAAACCCTAATTGTAAAAAAATCTCAAATTGAAGCACATACTTACGGGGGCCTCCATCATCGTCTCGAAATTTCACTCTTGTTAAATCCCCAAATCCATATCCCAAATTGAAACCCTAAATTTTAGAATTTTAAAACGTAAAATCAAACACATACGTGATCGATGACCCAACCGTCACTAGGACCGCCCACCACCTTCCATCCACACTCGCCGGAAACGGTTTCGTCGTCCACTCCTTCCTTCGTCGACATTGAGCTCTTCCTTGGTCAGATCTCTTCTTTGTGATTTGCTTCCTCCGGGTTTGTGTGAGAAAGAAAGCAAAGGGGCACGGGCAAGGGGAAAGGCAGGTGTTTCGTTAATTTTTTTTTAATTTCAATTTCTTTCTTTTTTTTCCAAATGTAAACGGCATCCATTAAGTTAAATAGCAGAGGGCACGAGACGAAATTTTGCCAAACCTCGAGGGTACCATACGAAATATGACAAACTTTTGTACACCTCGCGAAAAAACCAATACCTCAGGGGCACCACGCGAAATTCCCGATTTAAATTATTTGTCAATCATTTTTCAAATTAATATACTTCTATTCTATTATACTTATCATTTGTTAAACTTCGTAACTTAATACTATAATTAAAACCGAAAACTTCAAATATTGATGGTTTTTCGGAAAAAAATTAGAGGCCAATTTTCCGCCCCTCAGCTAACCACTTCAGGATCCGCCACTGCATTTTAGTCCCTTAACGCCCCTGCGCGTCCTTCACATAATAGATTCATAGACCATCCCTCCAAGCTCTTTCTTCTCATCCCATGACAGTCTCTTCCATCTGATCCCATGACTCAGCCAACGGAGTCCACCGCTAGTTGTCGTTGGCTCCGCCGGAGAATGGATGTCTCAGACAAGTCGCTTCGTTAATCACTCCCCCCATCTTCGTAGAGCAAGAGTGATAGAGAAACCGACAACCTCCCCCCATCTGCTCCATTTTCACAAGAGTTAGGATCATCCACTAGATGACCTTGATGACGAGCGACATTAGTAAGGATTCTACCATGAACCACAAATCAAAGGAAGAAGCGAATCCTCTCAGGTACCGATAATCGCCACACCATTTTGAAAATAGGGGCATCGGGTAATAATGGGTTTGCTTGTAACATCGAAGAGTGACAATACTCCCCTGAAGAGGTGTGTGCCCATCCCCAGGTAACATATTCAGACAAGGATCCTTTAATTGTCAAATGAGCTATTTTCAAAAGTGATAGTGTAGGTAGGTATCTTGAGAAAGCATTCCAATTCCTAGCTACCTATGGGATCTAGTAATCTGAGACATATAGGTCTTGAGCGCATTGATCCAGGGGTTGTAGAATAGTTTTAATAAGAGGAGTGGAGGAAACCCAAGGATCCTTCCAAAATCGAGTGTTGCACTCGTTACTAAGTCTCCAAATTGTTCCCCGTACAACAACTTTGTCGAAACCTTGTTTCATACCCCTCAAAATATGAGATATTGGGTTGCCATAGGAAGTCTAATTTGATGAAATGGATGTATTTCCGTGTATTTTCCCGGCAAAATTGAACCCCATAAGCTATTTTTGTCATTGAGAAAACGCCAAGATAGTTTACCAAGAATTGCTAGGTTTGAGTTGTGCATGGAGCGAATGCCTAGACCAGCTTTTGACTTGGGTTGACAAAGATCATTCCAAGCTACTAAGTGAATTTTTCGGCTTCCCTCAAAATCCCCTAAAGGAAGGAATGACATAGTTTATCAAATTCTTCACAAACAGAGATGGGTAAACATAAGTTGCTCATGGTGTGCAAAGGAAGAGCGATAAGAACATATTTCACAAGGGTGACTCTTGCGGCAGTGGAGAGCAAGCGACCCTTCAGATAGTAAGGTGGGAATAAGCCTTATCGAGTAAAGGTTGGAAGACCTGCTTGGAGATGCATTTTTGTAAAATAGAAATTCCTAAATAATTACTAAATTCCTTGGTAATTGTGAAGCCACATACGTGTTGCATGGATATTTTTTATTTTTCCACGTTTACTTTATGGCCTGAAGCCCTACAAAAACGTTGAATGAATTGAAGCATGACGTTGAGTTGATCTGTAGAGGATTCCCCAAACAACAAAATGTCATCAACAAATAATATGTGGGAGGCGGGTGGAGAACAACGTGAAAGAGAAATAGGCTTCCAATGTTTGTCAATAACTTCTTGGTGGATCAAATGGTTGAGCCTTTCCATGCAAATGATAAAGAGGTAGGGGGACAAAGGGTCGCCCTGTCGAATCCCTCGGGATGAGAAGAAACGATATGAGATTTCTCTGTTTTAAAGAAGTCTAAAAGATGAAGTGGAGATGCAGCTACGAATCCAGTCAACCCATTGTTGTGGAATTTCCAAATCATGCAGTGTATCTTCCAAAAAGTTCCATCGAAGACGATCACAAGCCTTTTCTAAATCTAATTTGAGGATAAAATATATCTTTTTACCTTACTTACGTTGCAATGAGTGGACACTTTCCTGTACTACCACCACATTATCATTAAGAAGTCTTCCGAGCAAGAAGCTACATTGGGTAAGACCAAGCGCAACGGAGAGTCAACCGAATTAAAAATGGTGGCCAGATCGGCTTGTTGGGTGAGATGGAGGAGAGAGAAGTTTGATTCCAGGGGAGATGCCATGGGTTGAACCGAATCAAAAGCGGATGAACTAATTCCGCTTTTCTATTTTTTTTTAAATTTTGGCTGGGGATAACACAGATTTTGGGCAAAACAGGCCCAAAAGCATTTCAATGTATGATGGTAGAGCTGAAGGGCGCGTTAGCGCGTTCCCATTGGCCGGATTTCGACCAATGGGAACGTGCCATGTAGCAGGAGGATTTTAATTTAATTAAAACCCCATTTTCACCCATAAATAAAATTCAATAAAAAATATATTTTTGAATAGGATTTATTTTTATCTATCTAATAACACCCATTTTACATATGTTTGGGGAATTGTTTTTTGCTAAGTGTAACATATACTCCTTATTAAGAATTTAGACTTATATAAATATTAATATTAACTTATAATTCCACATCAAATTACACCATAAAAATACATAAACTTAAACATAAAATAACACTAGCAACTATACACCCTAAACATAAATACATACGTAAACTTCTTCTTTTTTTTTTTTTTCAAAAGTTCGACTTTTTTAAAAAAAATTCCATATCAAATTGTGGTGGAAATAGTATGTAGAATTTTCCCATAAATGAAATTCGAATTTTTTTAAAAAACAAATAAGTATTGGGTTACATATAGGTAGCCTTATTTTTTTTGTTTTCGTGTTTTTTCAGTTTATCAATTTAATAAAATATTTCTAAATTTAATTGTGTGCCTTTTTATTTTAATTATATGTATTAATATTACTTTTAAAAATATCATTAACAAAAAATTTAAGTAAAATAAATTAACATTTAGCTTAATAAATAAAAAAAGTATAAAGTGAAATAAGAGTCGCGCGACTCTCTCTCTTATGAATGGAAAAAAGTAAAAAGCTGAAAAAGTTAGTGAAAAACCAATGTGATAGAAATAGTTGCTGATGTGGCTAAAATGAGTTAAGAGTCGTGTGACTTTCCGCTGCACATGGTCTAAGGCTTATGATTAAATACCCATAAGAAGTATTGTACACGGTTATTGATAATATAAAGTCCTTTTCTCCTTCTACCATTCACTTTCACTAATCTCTCTCTAAACTCTCTTTTTCACTCCCTTTCTCTCTCATTTCCACCACGAAAGTCCACACGTCCGAACTTAAGGTCATAATACCCTGATATATAAAAAGATGGCCTTCAACATTAGGGATTATATGTTAGGTAACCGTCTTTAATTGTACATTTAATCTTGGTTCAAATGTACTTAAATCTTTATAAAGTTATTTCAACTCATTTTTTTTTTGAGAAATTTCGTCTGGTAGCCACAAAGTTTGATTCTTTTCGCATGATATCCAAACTTTTCAAAAATTTCGCATGGTAACCACGAGGTTTCGACCAATTTTGTGTGGTAGCCACGAGGTTTGGGCAAATTTCTTATGTTAATCAAATTGGTTAAAAATCTTTTAGAATATAGGTAAAATCACAAAATAATCATAAAATATATTTTTTCACACAACAACCCAATTTTGATTTTTTATTTTTAAAAAGTTAACTAAAACCATTTAAAATTTTTATAGTCCTACACATTAATTGCATGATAAATGAATAAATTATACAAAAAAAATAATGGTAGTTTTTTTTAAAAAAAACTTTTAAATTTGAAAAAGTATACATAATTACCCAATGTAGTTGATTTTTTTCAAAGAGTATATTAATAACCTTTCTAATGTTTTAAAAAGATTACATATTAGATATATAATACAAAGTTTATTTTATCCAAAATATTTTATTTAGTTTAAACAAATATGAATGAATGGCAGTTTAAAATATGTACTTAATTTATGAATTTGAAAATAAATTAAGTACATATTTTAAATAATTTACTCATTTTTTATGTACTTATTTTTTTAATTTTAGGTGATTTTTTTTATAATTTACTCATTCTTTGGGTAAATAATTTAATCTCCTTAAATATTAAAAGGGTTGTTGACGGTTTTTTAAAAGTAAAACATCAAAAATGAGTGATTAAGTGAGTGAATTATAATATATTTATCATTTTATATAATTTCTATATGATTTTTAATAAGTTTGGTTATCACACGAAATTTATCACAACCTCATGGTTACCATGCGAAATTCTTGAAATGTTTGGGTACCATATGAAAAAGACCAAACCTCTTGGCTACCAAGCGAAATTTCCCTTTTTTTTTATTAGGTAAGAATTTGAGAACCAGACAACCTCTGATAACTCAATAGGCCGACGAATCGGCAGACGGACAAACCATCAACATACAACAAACTAAATAACACAAATAAACCAAAAGGAAAGAAACCCCCAAAAAAACCCAAAAAACCCATCAGCGAGCGGAGGAGACGAGGAAGATCTAAGGCGAGCCACGGATGCCGAAAACACGGGAGAGCGCGAAGACTCACACGGCGCCTCGACGCCGAGAAGGCGGAGAACAACAACCCACCTTCGGAAAGGGCGAACCTGCGGAGGTGCGGATCAACGACGTTGCCCCCACCTAGATGAGAGATCTTCGAAGACCACGAACACAACCATGATCATCTCGATCATACAGGACGCCCGATGCTGCAACCCAACTCGGAACTAAACGTACCCACGCCAAAGCAACGAACCGACACCAACAAAAGGGACAAATACAGGTCAATCCAGGAAGGAAATCAATCATCACATGGAAATTTGTGTGTTAACCCAGAACCAAACTGAAAGGTCCGGGGAGAAATAATAATATTATTAAAATTATTTTCTAATCCCTTTCGGGATATTGGTCAAACCCTTTAGGGATTTTGGTCAACCCTTTTGGGATTTTGGTCAAACCCTTTCGGGTGGTTAAGTAAAATATATAAAGTTATTTCAACTCATTGAAAGTGAAAGGAGGGCACTATTTAATTTTAATTTATTTGTATTTTTAATAGAATTGTGTGAGGGGGAAGAGAGAGGATAAGGAGGGAGACAGAAGATATGACTCTGTACTCGATCTACTCTCAAATACAAACGTTAACCTAACTTTTTTAAAAAAAATAATAATATCATCCTAACTTTCAAACACATAGGTAGTGTCATTTTCGATCATTTCCATTAAATAAAAGCTCAAAATTAGTTATTTTTTTCAAAAGGAAATAATTCGAAATCTCATATGACAATAGAAATATGGGAAAATGAGAGGCCGAGTGAACGACAGACGAACTAACCGTCATAAAACAACTAGGAAAAAAATAGAATACAAAGGAAAAACTCAAAAGCCGAGAATATGGAAAAGTTGATGGGCTGACATGATGTCTCGACGCCGGGGAGACAAAAGCATAAACCTATCAGCAGAAAAGTTGATGGGCTGACATGATGGGCTGACATGGAAAAGTTGATGGGATGACATGGAAAAGTTGATGGGCTGACCTGATGTCTCCACATCACTGGGCCACCCCGACTGGGGTAGGGCTATTCATCGGTCTAAAACCGAACCGAACCAAAAACCAAAATTCCAAAAAAATCAAACCGGAACCCGAATCTAAATTAATAGGTTTGGTTTTCAACCGATTTGGCTTCGGTTCGATTCAGTTCTGAACCGAAAAGAACCGATTTTTATTCAGTTGTACAAGATAAAGTGATAAACAATACTCCCTCCGTTCGGCAAAACTTGTCATTTTAGGGTGTTATTTTTGTTTAAAAAAACTTGTCATTGTAGGTATTTTGCCCTTAACTTTACAAAAATGCTCTTGATATGATTGATGGTTTGTTAGTTGTAGTTTTCAATAAAGTAAAAAAGGAGGGTAACAATTGAGGGTAAATTAGTACATTTGTTCATTGTCTTAAAACTTGTGAAATAAGCTAAAATGACAAGTTTTGCCGAATGGAGGGAGTATATATATAATACATTCATCCTTCATTTATGTACTTCAAGGTAATTAAACAAACAAATTAACAAACCCCCTTTATTCATCAATTGACCCATTTAAGCATCTGATCTTGAATGACTAATCATTCATCACTTGATAAGTATGACAATCAAAGCGTTGGGTGAGGTAATTCAGAGACAATTCAACATCTATTGGTATCTTGCTCAAGGAACTTGCTTTCTTTGTTTAGTAGATTCAACAGCAAAAATGCATCTGGGAATTGCCCAGTTACTAGGAACGCCTGAAATCGGACTCGGACGGAGTTTAAACGCCTTGAAGGGAAATTGCGGGATTTAGTGATTTACAATTAAACTATAAAATAAATAACAAAATAAATTTTGGTTTTCTTCGGTTTAACCGAACTGAGTATAAACCGATATTAAAAATTCTTTGAACCGAAAGCCGTGTCTAAACCGAAACACCTAGGTACAGTTGAAAAAATCGGTTCGAACCGAAAAATGAACAGGGAATAGGGCAATGATATGAATTATTACTTTGAGAGGAGGTCATGTTAAGAGGATGATATTTTTTAATTGAATAAAGGTACTGTGGAATTTAAGTTGGAGAAATTGATTTGAGATATTAAGGCTGCAAATCCAGGCATTTCGAATTAATAACTTTCACAAAGTTAGCATATTTTGGTGTTTATTTGCTGGTTGAAATCATGTTTCTGTTCGGTGTTCTAATTCATGTTGTTGTGGAGTCGGGTTTTTAGTGTAGCACATGCCTTTCGAAATTCATTGGTCAACCCGGGTAGTGATATGATAGCGGCTAAGCTCAAACAAACTCCAAGGAAGCCGAAATCAAGGGTGATGACGACACATCACAATACATATTTAAATTTTATGTTTTTTTATTTATAAAAGAAAAGATTCGAGATACCATCTAACATACCAACTGATCCTTCAAAAAGTCAACGGATTGAAAAACCACCATAAAACAACACCAAGCATCGCAAATTAACAAGAAAAATGAATTTGATCTCATAATAAAAATTGAGCTATCATCGTCTCGCGTGGAAGTCGTGAAAAACCCTTAAAACGTACAAATGGTTTTTATGATTTTTGTTTCCTTGCTTTTTAACCCTTGTTTGGGTATTGGTTTTTATGATTGTTGTTTCCTTACTTTTAATCTTATGCAAGCAAGTCTTACTGTGTAATTTGTGAGCAAATCTGGAGCGTCGGATTAAGAAAATCAAATGGTTGAGATTAAAAGTAACTTGTGAACAATGACATTATTTGTAGGTACCAAGTGATTATTCGTCTACATATGAATAATTTTTTGTTACATGTGAATAATTACATTTGTTTGTACATACGAATAATTACATTATTATACGCGAAGAATCGATTGGTACGTACCTACGAATAATTTTTCTGCTCGCAAATTACATCGTAACGACGGTTTACACGAGATCCAACCTACATATATATATGTTTATATATAGCATAATTTTAGTTTGTTCCTGAAGTCTTGTTTTAGTTGATTAATCATTGATACTCTCTTAATTTGATTCCCTCAAGAGATCCATGCATATACATAAGTCAAACATAGAATGAAATTTAGATATTTATTATCTCCATATCAATATAATTGACCTTTGGCCAATTTCACACATAAAAAAAAGTTAAAAATAAAAAAATAGCTAAAAATAGCTAAAATAAATAATTGTGAAAAAATGGACCAATGAAAAAAAGAATAGTACATAGTATGAGGAATTGACAAAATTATTATTAATGTTGTTCAAATGAACAAATATTTCGTTACATAAAAAAAGAAAAGTGGTCAAAAAGACCAATTATATATGAAAGGTAAAATCAACCGATCAACCAAATGTATATATGGAAGGTAACAAACAAACACAAAATTAAAAGACACTCCAAAAAACAGGCATATATATGGAAGGTAAAATCAACCGATCAACCAATGTTGACACACATGGGCAAACTTTGGAATACATGGATCGGATGATAGATCGAGTTGGATGGATTCTTAATTTTCTTATGCTGCAGGTGTGTGGCTGGACTGGTGCTGCGAGTCACCGGCGTGACGAGACCCTCTTTCACTCCTGCTGGTCTTTGAAAAGTGGACACTCTTCTCATGGAGATCCTCGGCTTTCTCCTTGTCGGTGTACTCGGCCAAGTAGTAGTCTTCCTCGGTCTTACCGGGGACCGGGCCACAGAACATCCCTCCCCACTGTGGGAAGAATATGAAGCAAATCGGGATCGAACAAGCCATCATCATTATACCCATGTATATTATCCCTGTCTCGGTCGAGTATTTCGATCCCGTGAAGAACAGATATTGTGTTAACACCGCACCTATGTTGCCTCCTGCTCCAGTCATTCCCGACACCACCCCAAGTGCCCTTCTGGAGACGAAGGGCACGACCCCGAAAGTAAGCCCACACGCGGCCTGGATGAAGAGGGAGAAGATGACCATCACGACGACAGAAGCAGCTAAGGAGTTATCGAGCAAGCCTAGGATGACACACAGCAACCCGCCCAATGTTTGGACTATCCACCATGCCCATAGCCTCCCCCTCATTCCGTACACCTTACTCATGTAGTCTGACAGATATCCTCCTCCCGGGCGAGCGAAGGCGTTCGCTAGCCCGAATGAGGCTGCTATGATTCCCGCCAGGTGCAATTTAAGGTCAAACTTATCGTAGAAGTATTGCGCGATGATGTTGTCGAACGTCAGCTCCACTCCAAGGCTGTATCTGTATATATATGCATTGTAAAGTTTTTACTGTGTTAGTAGAGAGGAGTAACCCACCGACTTATATACAATATGAATGTACAATTATTAATTACCCATAAAGCAAGGCGGTGACCCAAGCCCGGTAGTTGGTGATTGCGTAATAGAGGATCTTGGAGACCTTCTCCTTCTTCATCTCCCCGGATTTCTTCAGCTGGCCGTAGTTGCCATCTGGGAGATCCTGGCCGAAGACCATGACGGCGAAAGCGGAAAAAGTCTGGAAGAGGGCGGGGATGAAGAAGGCGATCCTCCAAGCGGAGAAGCTCGGGGATCCGAGTTTGAGGATGATGTCATAGACGAGGGGCATGATGAGCTGGGTGGCGCCACCACCAAGATTACCCCAGCCGGCGGCGACACCGTTGGCACGGGCGACAAGCGGAGGGGAGAACATAGAGCTCATCCAGAAAGAGGTGGAGACGAAGGTGGCGAGAGAGAAGCCGGTGAAGAACCGGACGAGTACATAACCGATGGCGGAGGGGACCATGGCGGTGCAGTAAACGGCGGGGGCGGTGATGAGGGTAAGGACGGCGGAGGCGAGACGGGGGCCGACGAGATCGCAGGCACTGCCCATGAGGAGACGGGAGAAGACGACACCGGATACAGAGGCGATACCGGCGTTACCAATATCGGTGGCGGTGAGGTTGAGGTTGTCGCGGATGATGGGGAGGAGGGGCGGGGCGGCGAAGGAGGAGACGAAGCAGGCGAAGAACTGGACCCATGAGAGGTGGAAGGCTCTCATGTGGGGGTTCGCCACCGACAGGAGCTTGAACTCGGTGGACTTGTGCTCGGCGTCCACCTCCAGGGCGAACTTTCTTGCTTCACCCACCAACGCCATGGATCCGATTACTAGTTGAGGAGGCTTTTGTGTTTTGTGTTGTGTGTTGTGTGTTGTGTGTTGTGTGTTTTGTGTTTTGTGATTGGTAAAACGTCAATAGGCGAAACTCAGTTTATGTAGTGATTTTTTTTTGCCTTTTCACTTATGCAGTGGTTCAATTATTATTTTTAAATTATTTTTATAATATTATTTTACAGATATTATGGCTGCATACATATTTGAAGAGGTTGTTGTACTACTACTCCGTACTTGTTGGTTGGAATTATTTGACAATATATCTGACCTGGCAATCGTGGCTCTTTGTCAGGATCGGATGAGGTATGCAATTTACGTGAGTTGTAGTATATTTTAAATTAGTGCAATTGTGATTTTATGCCGCAGAGTTGAACTTCTTAGAATTAATAGGATTATTTTATAGAAATTTATTAACACTAATTTAAATGTAAATCACTTATTTAAAATTAAGGGGTTAAGATTTATCCAATTTTATATAGAGTTATGTTTTTTTTTGTAAGAAATTATAATGAGTTTGAAGTGATTAATTAAATTTACATATATATACATTTATTTATATTACTCTAGAATTATTATGACCATTATATAACAAAATTAATATTTTAAAATTATTATCAATCTATATATCTATATTATCTATATGTATATATATTCTTAAAATATATGATCATCCAACATGTCATCCCTATTTTTTTTAGTTCTTTGAACCAATCAAATATTTTTTTACTTTCATTATTTTTTCTTCTTTATTTTATTTTATTTTAACACATTTACTAACTAACTAACTATATATATATATATATTCTTAATACCAAAGTTACAATAATAATATTATTTTTACTTTTTTTGGACGCTGAATAAAGATTAGGTCGGGTCGGCCGCAGCAGAGGCCCTTCCTAGCGCATCCTTGCGGACGAGAACATGCAGTTCTGGATCATTCTCGCAGCAGTCGTCGGCAGGGGATGCATGGGCACTACGAGCAAGATAGTCTGCCACAACATTTGATTCCCTGAAAATATGACGAATAACAACATAAGAGAAGGACGAAATATCTAATAGAATATCCGATTGAAGCAGCTCGATACTCCAGGGGCATTTCCAATCCCCCAGTAGAGCTTTTATAACAAGTAGGTTGTCCCCCTCGATCAGTAGGTTTGTAAGTTGCATTTGTTTTGCTCTTAAAATACACATCTTGAGGCCAAGGTTTTCAGCATAAACAACCTAGATATTGATACAAGTGCCCTGTCCCAAAGCAACCACCACACCCTGCGAGTCCCGAATGACGAACCCGTACGACGCAGAACCACCCAGTCTTACCGAGCCATCAAAATTGAGCTTGTAGCAATAAGCAGGAGGATTGTCCTAAACACCAGAGCGTTGATGTTGCCGCACATTAGCAATTCCACGCCTAGTATGGCTTTTATAATTGGAAAGATGAAGGCCGCTTGGTTTAGGGCCAACCGAATCAGGCGGATCATCCTTTAATACCTTTGTTTGCTTCCAGAAGTGAGTAAAGGTTGTATAGAACACTTTCATTTCGTTAACAATGACACTTACAGTGTGATTAAAAGCTAGTTGGTTTCTGAAAAACCACAAGGACCACCACGCGCAAGCCAAAGCGCCAAAAGATTTTGAACCGACCGCTAATCTAATATTGTTGAGCGGGAAGGGCATACCCACACCCACGGTGGCAGCAAAAGACCTCGGAAGATGGATACGTAAGACCTTAAGTAGGTTGATAGCCATCGGACAATTAATGAACAAGTGAGCAGTAGATTCGGTATTATTCCCACAAAAGACGCATCCTGAAGGGACAGCCGCGTGAGATTTTTGTAATCTGAGAGTGGTAGGTAGACCATCACGAGATATTTTCCAAAGGAAATGACGTACTTTCGGCAGAATGTCCAAATCCCAAATCCATCCACAGTCGAAATTGGGTAATCCATTATGTTATGATAATAAGGAGTTGGCCAAACTCGTCGAAAACCAACCATTGTTACTAGGACCCCAGTAAAGACGATCCCTCATGGGGATATTAGGCAAAATAATTCCCAACAAGAGATTAATGTCATCCCTCGACAGAAGGTTGGTTAAAGAGGCGATCAGTAACGGAAAGCCCAGTTATGAGTCCAAAAGTCAATGGATTGACCATCGCCAACACTCCACTGGAGAGCCGATTGGAACAAGTGTCTGATGGACATGAGACGATTCCACTGCCAAGAGGAATAATTCTTCTTCTGATAAGTGAGCAGATTCAGCTCTTTTAAAAAATTTTGAGAGACTACACATACCCAAATGTTGTCTGGTTCTGACATAATTTCCATAAAAGCTTCATCTGCAACGCAATGTTCATAGACTCAACTTTGTGGATTCCAAGACCTCCTTTCATAGTGTCCGAACAGATTTTGTCCCAGGTAATTAGAGGAGGCACTTTTGAATTTTTGTTCCAAAAGAATTGTCTGTATACCTTGTCTAACTCGTGAAGGATACGTGATGGTAGTAAGAAAGCTTGCATAAGAAATAGCGGTTTCGCACAAAGGTTTGCTTTAATAAGGACCTTACGTCCTTCAACAGAAAGATTTGACGTTTTCCATTTAGTAAGTTGTTGTTTCGTTTGAAGGACCACATCAGCGAAGGTATCCCTATTGGTCTTACCATTGACTATGGGACAACCCAGATATTTGTCAAAATTATTTGCTTGGGGAATACCAAGAACAGAGATTGTAGTTGTGATAGCCGCTGGAGTAGTGTTAGGAGATGCTTGGAAACTTGACTTATGAAGGTTTACTTTTTGGCCCGAGATGAGGCAAAAACGGTCTAAAATAGACAAGACAAAGGTACAGGCCGATTGAGAAGCTTTACAGAAAATGAGGATATCGTCCGCAAAAGCTAAAAAAGGAATTTTAATTCCCGTCTTACCGAAGGTTATTCCAATATCTTTGTTAACTAGACCTTGCTGATGCAGAGTACGAGCTAGCACCTCAGATGCTAAAATAAAGAGAAAGGGGGAGAGGGGGTCCCCTTGCCTTAGACCCCTAGAAGGCTCAATAACCGTGGTAGGTTCATAGTTAACTAAAATAGAGTAGGAGACCGTAGAAACACACTCCTTAATCCAACCGATAAATTGGTCGTCAAAATCGAATTTGGACAAAACTTGGAAAAGAAAGGGCCACTCGATACGGTCGTACGCCTTTTTCATATCCAATTTCAAAGCAACCATACCAGATTTGCCTTTCTTCAGCCTAAAAGAGTGAAAAGCTTCATGAGCTATTAGGATATTGTCCTGAATTGATCTTCCTTTAGTAAAAGCTCCATATAATGGGTGTATTAACTTGTCGAATATCTTCGTTAGCCTTGCAGATATGACCTTGGCTATAATTTTATAAATTGTTGAACACAAACTGATAGGTCTATAATGGTTGACTGAAGTGGGGTCGTCACATTTTGGAAGCAATGTGATGAAAGTATGGTTGATCTGACGTAGAAGTCTACCGCTGGTAAAAAAAGCCTTTACCGCCTTGATTATAGAAGGGCCAACAATCGGCCAGAACTTTTGGTAGAAACCTGCTGGGAACCCATCAGGACCCAGTGCCTTATCCGGACTCATAGAGAAAACAGCAATTTTAATTTCGTCGTTGGACACGGGAGCTGTGAGTGTGGCATTATCAAATTGGGATACTTGTGCCGGAATAACCGCTAGATTCAAGGACAGATCAGTTCCGATAACTGAAGATGACTGGAAACGAGCTTTGAAGTCTTTTTCAAATTCTTGTTGAATAATATGAAAATCAGCTGACGATTCCCCATTTTGAAGTGAAATAGACTTAATCATCTTCTTGCCTCGTTTGGCAGTAGCAATCTTATGGAAATAGCTGGTATTTGAATCATTTAATTTGGCATGTTTCACTTTAGCCCTTTGGCTCCAATAGCGTCGGTGGAAATCCAACATTCTTTCTCTTTTGTTGAGCAGTTGTTTGAGAATTTGAATATCCTTGGTATTATAATTAGTAAGAAGGGAAGCTTGAAGTTGTAATAGCTTTTGGTCTGTAACCTGAATTTGGTTGTTTATATTACAAATAGTTTTCTTATGCCAAGATTTGGATAGTTTTTTTAGTAATTTTGTTCTTTGAACAAGTCTGAACACATGGGAACCTTGTGAGTCCAAACGCCAGGCTTGAGAAACCAAGTTTCTGTAATCTGCTCTGGAAGCCCATGCCAGCTCAAATTTGAATGGTCTATTCTTGGGTTGAATATGATGTCGAAAATCCGTAGATATTGATGCATGATCAGACATTGTGAACGGATGAATTTGAGTTCGAAGGGAGTCAAAAATTGTTAATACGTTTGTGTGGATAAGTAAACGATTTAGTTTCTCGAGACAGTTAACGAAACCATTTATTTTACGTTGCCAAGTAAATTGACCACCAAACGAAGGTACTTCGAGCAGTGAGAGATTATTTTTTAAGTCATTTAGGCGCGTAAACCTAGCAGCAGAAGGAGAGACACCCCCAGTTTGTTAGCTGGGGAACTAATCTCATTGAGGTCCCCCATAATACAGAAGGGAATGAGTAGGGTTTGAACATAGAGTGAGATAGAGTCCCAAAAGATTAATTTTCGCCGTTCGTCCGGAGGCGCATAGATTACTAGGAAAGCAATGGTTCGATGAGTCACATAATCCGAATAGTTGAAGTGAATAAACCGGTGTTGGACCGAAATGAGTTCGATAGAACCCTGTGATGAAGGAATATCCTTCCAAAGTAAGCAAACCCCCCCAGAAAACCCCGAGGCCGGATCAAAGGCTAAGTTTGTAAACCCACATTTCCTCCAAACGTTTTCTTTTGGTACTTTATTTGTCTTTGTTCCTAACAGAGCCAGAACATTGATATTGTTGTTCTTACAGAAAATATCAACATTAGTCCAGAAGTTTCGACTACGGATACCTCGGGAATTCCAAGAACATATATTCATATGAAACTATTTTTTCGAGCTGTTTGTACTATTTTAGAGCGGTTGGCAACAAAATTGAGGGTCTGTGGTTTGAAGAGCAGAACCCAAACGTTAATAAGTGTGTATATGGTATCCATATCAATTTGGTTTCGAAACGGTGGTACACATAAAACAATTACGATCGAATACCTGTGAAGGATCAAATGGTCCGGTAAGGACAATGTAGAGTGATTTTTGTGTGATTTGGTGATTGGTCCATACCAAAAGCAACGAGGATCGGGCAATCCACCAGTAGAATAAGATTGCAGCTGTAAATAGACAAGAAAGAGCAGGTATGCTCTCCAAATCCTGCCACATTGCTTGGAGCTTACACTAATTGTGGTTGGTAAATACTTAAGATAAAAGAGCAAATACATATTACAATCAAAGACAAGTAACTCAGTCGTGTGCATCACAGGGAAAAACAACTGGAGCAAGGCTCCCCACCAAGACAGCATGAACCGCCTAGACAACCTAGGAGACAACATCAACGAGAGCCAAAGGGAAGAACTCCACACAGCCCGGGGATACCCACGAACATAAGGCTGGTAACCAAAGAGAAATTCCATGTCAAAAACCAACCTGCAAACAGAAACACACGGCAGAGACATCTCTCAAAAGAAGTAGGAGATAGCAGTAGTAGGGAAACTAAAATGATGAAAGTAGACCAAAACATAAGGAAAGTTCCTAGTAATGATCCAATTAACGTTATAATCTGAATAGAGAAAACTGGAATCGAAATAAGTAACCTTTATTATAATTAAAAAAACAGATGGTGAGTGTTCACCGCAATCCTCCCAAGATAAGATGTTCCCTTGCTTTATACAAGCGAAAACCACCGAAGGGTCTGCTTGAGACAAGGGTAGTTAAGTGATCATGCAGAGAGAGGCCTGAATGCAGTTTTGTGAGAACGAAAACGACCAACTAACGAATTGAAATTTGGTGAAAAGGTAAGCCTTGTAAGGGCAAACGGGCTTATATTGAAAACGATAGTAGCCGAGCAAGCACATCCTAGCGACTCTCGAGAACCGCCTGCAAGACAACACAAGCGAGACAACAGCCAAAGAGCAAAAAAACCGACTAGGCAAACAAACAAGATGGAGTAAGCAACTAGCATAAAACCAGGGCAGCAAGCTATGAGAAAAAGGGGTGGAGATCCCAATCCAAATAATAGTAACAAATGTAAAGTGGGATGTGAATTCCCAAATCCTTGATTTAGGGTGTAAATAGACAATTTGAAAGTGTACCATAACATAAGAGGTGAATATCACAACACTAATTAGATTAATAAGACTATGGTGGATGAAAACAAACCGGTAAAACAACCGATTAAGGAAATTAGAAGATGTAAGAGAGAGATTGTGATCCCAAATATATCCTGTAGGATAGATTACATAAGAATGGTGGTTGTAAGCCATAACTGCGGTCCAGTGGTTAGTCGAGAGAGAGGAAGAACTTATAAAGATCAAAGGTGAAAGGCAGCGCGAGGAAACTACAAGCAAACAGGACAAGTCGCTAATAGAAGCACAACCTACCAACAACCTAACACGAGCAGACATCAAATCAGAGTGTCCCAGGAGCGAGCAACAGATCAGCGGCCAGGAGGAGGGACCGAACAAGCGCCCACGCCACCAAGATAGGCAACGACGCCCGCCCAGCCACCACCGGCTGACCCCAACCCTCAAACAAGCCCGAAAACAAGGCCAAAAGATCCTCCAAGTGGGCGATTTATGCCCAAACGAGAGCGATTCATGAAGCGGCCTCCACCGCCCGGATGACCTTGCACAGGTAAAACCCGTCATGAACGGGGAGAGATCGAGTGGGCTTGAATCGACGGCTCGCCGCAGTTTGTGGAAGGATCGGGCCAGGGCAGGAGGGAGTTGCAGAGGGATTAGCCTTCGGCTTTCGCAGGTGAGCGAGACGGGATTCGCTAGGGTTTAGTGGTGGTAGCGGCTGATCGGCCAATTTGGGAGAGAAAGAGGGTTTCATGGAGAGTCCACTTTTACATAATATTATTTTTACTAACCAATAAGAGTAATTTAAAATCTGCTAAAAAATAGTAATTTAAAATATTTATATCTACTACTTTAAATGAGATTTTTTTAATATATATAAAATTAATTAAAAGATAGGCAATGCTATTATTATTTGTGAAGTATTACTCCGTACTTCCGAGTGGGTTGGAGGAATTATTTGAAAATGTATTTGACCTGGCAATCGTGGCTCTTTGCCCGTTTAGAAGATCAAAGACAATGTTTACATTTTGACATTTTGTTGATAAATTATAAACAACATCAACTCTCTACTTTCAAACATTAAATTATGAAAAATCATTTCACGTTTTTTGGGTACACCAGATTTCAGCCTATCGATAGGCCACCACATACTCGGTCCAATTAACCCAGCTAGCGTCAGCCCATCTCCAACCAAAATCAACCAGTATTTAAGCAATGAAACCACATATTTTATGGAACGAAATTAGTAATAAAATAAATAAATTTAGTTGTTTATCATTATAGTTTTTTTATTTATTTATTGAAAATAATAATGATTATCAATTGTAATAAAATAATAATAATTAATATAAAATTTTATTAAAAGTTAGTATTGCATGAATTACTATTTAGAATTATTAATCTATTTGACGATTAATTATTAAAATTACGTTAGTATCACAATAATTATTATTTATCACTTGTCCAAGTTAGTGATTATTTTAATTTTATTATATTAAAAAAATATATTTGCATGATTCGCTTTTTATTAAGATAAAATTTTACATAGAATGATTTATTATAGATGAATTTTTTTGAAGCAAGATAAAAATTCAGTTCTTTAGACAAGTCTAGAGAAACCGAGAGACCGGACAAGTCAGTAGATGGACTAACCGTCATGTACAACCAAATCAAAAACCGAAGCAAATGACAAAAAGGAAATAACACGAAGCAAATTAATGGCATAAATGAAAATGCGAAAATAAAATAAAAGTGATAGCTATCCTACACTGTAAAACAAAACTAGCACGACAAACGAATCAATCAGCCAACGGAAGACGCACACAGAGAGCTCTGGGGACACAAGCGGACATCTCAAATTATGGACTATTAAGAGCCATCAAATATCGATCGCAAATCCACGACGTTTTCGGATACAGCAAATCAAACACCGTTCACATGAGGCCTGCATCACAACAAGAACAACAGAACACACCAGACCACAAATTCAAACCCAAACCAAACCATTGCTCAATAAAACCCCTCAAACCGTCTCAAACCCTCAAGGACGATAAAGAAATCGCAAGCGACTACTAGGTAGTCAAAATAGAGGCGACTGAGACAGATAGAGCAAAGAAATTGAATAACGATCCAAAGGCAAAGGAAAAGAAGGATAGAATGGAAAGGAAAACTTCCTAAAAAGGCGTTGATAAAAAAAACTAAGGCAGAGTGCGGAGGCCAGGATGGAGGTAGACTGGTGGTCGTGTGCCATCGCCAAGGAGGGCGGCGACAAGAACGTCGAGCGAACTCGAACAAGTCGAACACTAAAAACGAAGGCGGAGACCACAGTGGTGTCGGGATGGGGCGAAGTGGGCGAGGACCATACAGAACAAGGGAGAAGAAACCGAAGGAGGCCAGTGTGAGGCGTTGGAGAGCCGAGGGCGCAAGGCGGAACCAAGGGACGCCAAGGGAACATGTGGTGGCGGTGGCCAAAAAAGGGAGGTTGTGAGCGACGGTGGGAAGTCGAGAGCTATTGGAGATGGACGGGGAGATGGAGCCAAGGACGGACCCGGTGAAGTGAAAGGGAGAAAGCCATGGAAGGCAAAGAGGAGGCGGCGACGGAACCAAGGGCTATAGATGAAAATTTTAATATAAAGATAGAATATATTTTACATAAAAAGATATCTATTTTATCCCATAAAATAAATAAATAAATAATTATCATTATAATTATATATTGAAAATAGTAATCATTATAAATAGCATTAAATAATAATTAATTTATAATTTATAGCAATTTAGTATCTATATATTAATTAAAACCAAAACACCTATGCTACGTGTCGTCCCCTCACGGAAAGTTTTTTTTGTAAGTGTTGAAGGGTAAATTTTCGCAATTTTGGGAATATTATCGATTTCATATTAAATAAATCATGTATTAAATATTGATTAATTTAATTTGGGTCTATGGTCAAAATCTGGCCCATGAAAAAAAAATAGAAGTTTTTTCCCAAAGGCCCAAGAAATCAAATAAGCCCAATCTGAATACAACAGTTACAACAAAATAAAACTGCTGTAAGAGGGAGTTACACAAAAGAAAGAAAAAAAAACCGTACACAAAAGAAAGCTAAATGAAACTGCATTTGGGTATTGGTTACTCAAAAAGTAACTTCTCTTTGTCCTCCTTTATAAGGCTACTACTGCAGATGTGCAGGACTTCCTTCACTTCCGAACATCAGCAAAGCAACAAGCACATCTTCTTTCTTCTTCTTCCTCCTGGTTCCTCCTCCTCTTAGGTGTGAACCTGCAAACATCCACACAAATCAAAAATTCAGTAGCAGCAGCAGGAGAGGCATCAACCAGGTAGATTTTATGGCTCTTGAAACCCCCCCTTACAAAGCATGGGCTTTAAGTAAGGGTTTGGGTTTCAGAATCATCAAAATAGCCCTAAATCAAGTGAAAATGCTGCTGAGTTTGCCCAAAAGAACCTCATGGCTGCAGAAATTCGATCATCGGAACCCCCTCTTACAAAGCGTGGGCTTTAAGTAAGGGTTTGGGTTTCGAGATCATCAAATCGCCCTAAACATAGGCGAAACTCTGCCAAAAATTATACAGGAGCCCAAAGCTTCCTTGGTGTTTGCCAAAGCCCAAAGTTTCAGAATCATCAAATTCTATGGATTTAATTAGTTAGACAAAATAAAACTAATTGAATCCTCAACACCTGCCTATGACATGCTAAACTGGGTGTTTGCCAAAACTGAATTTTCCACAGGCAATTTCAGAAGGGAGTAATCAAAAGAACCCGTGACCAAAATTATGCCAAATTGGTGTCAAATTATACCTAGGAATAATTTTGCTCAAAAAAGGGGAGAAATGCAAACGGATAATTCCCGAAATTTGTATGCACAAATCCAACTCAGCCTATAACTGAGATTCCAAATCAGGAGAAACAAAGGACAAAGAAAAAAAATTAAACCGACATACCTAAGCCAGTGGTCGCCCCCGACACCGCAGTGCTGCACCCGAGAGCTCAGGAGTGTCTTTGCTGCGCTGGTCCTCCTCTCCAATGCTTGGAAACCTTTGGCCGTTGTTAGAGTCTCCAAGCCTGGAATTCCGCTGATCCAAACCGAAAGCTCCAAAAATACTCAAATCACAAATCTGGAAATCGCAAATTGCAAAAGAAATTTAGCAAAGCAATTGAACAACCCAATTGGAAGCAGAGGTGAACAAAAATTCAAGATTCGAGGCTTGGTGGATGAATTATGCAAAACAAGAGTCGACATACCTGATTGAAATAGTTGGGTTTGTAGTCGTTCGACGTGACGCGCCCGAGGGTGTGGATCCTTGCAGCACCGCTCTTAGGGAAGTCGCCCCCACAAATTGCCCAAGTCGGGGTTCACCAAGTTGTTGTCGACTTCGGAGTTCGTCCGACTTGTGCTCCTCTCTCTGTGTGAATCGCAGTGAAGAGCTTCGCGCTTGAAGTCCTGAATTGTGCAATTAGGGCTCGGCTGGTATACGGGCTCCGTCAAATTGGAATGAGCGTGGCCAATCTAAAAAAAAAAGGGGCTTGAGTTGACCTTATGCTCATCCAAAACAAAATTGGGCTGGCTTGATAAATGGGGAGGAATTGGACTCATTTAAAAAAATGGGTTAAATGGGGTTTTAATGAAAGCCAACACCGAGCCCAATTTATCACAAGTCCATAGTATTTCACTCGAAGACAAAACCGAATACCTCTTCGGATGTCTTTGCATATCCATGTTAATTAATGCACACATCCAATGTCCGAACAAAATTTGGGATATGATGTATTTAATTACAAAATTCACCCGCAAAAATATTAGAATTATAATTGGCACAAATTAAGAATTCGAGTTTGTTCAAAAAATAAAATTAAACTCGTCAAATATTCTTTGTCAATTAATTCGAGTGGGTCAATTTCAAATGAGATCCTAATAAAAAAACGGAGTCAAAGCCTCAAATCGAGTTTCACCAAATATAAACTCGGTTCGTATAGAACTACGTTAAGATTTGATGCTCTTTACGAGCTACGTAGGAAATCCGGTAAAATCATATGTATCTCGGATTCAATCACATGCCCAAAACCAAACGGGTTCAAAAAAAAAAAACTACGAATGATTTGATCCCGTCCAAACGGGTACGTAGGTAGCTCGACATAAAACTTAAGCTCGTCGGGTGCAAACGCCAATAAAAAAAAATCAAATCGATTCAACATTTAGAACTACGTAATGACTTGATACTCTTTTATGAGTTACGTAGGAAATCCGATATCAAATTCAATATATATCGGATTCAGTCGCTCACCTCTAAATTCCCTTTAAATGAATATGAGGTCAAAACCAAACAAATTAAATTGGTCCGGATAGAACTACGTAAAGACTTGACGCCTCATATCGGCTACGTAGGTAACCCGGTATTAAATCCTAAAAATATATCGGGTACAGTCGTCGACCTTTAAATTCACTTTTAAATGAATATGAGGTCAAAATCAAATCAAATGGGTTTTTGTATAGAATTACGTAAAGACTTGATACTCTTTTATGAGTTACGCAGGAAATCCGGTATCAAATTCAATATATATCGGATTCAGTCGCCTATCTCAAATTAAATCAAATTTGTCCTTCAAAAAGAACTACGGGTGATTTGATCCCGTTCAAACGGGTACGTAGATAGCTCGACATAAAGCTTAAGCTCGTCGGGTACAATCGCCGATCAAAAAGATCAAATTGGTTTTCTACTTTGAACTACGTGAGGCTTGATTCTCTTCTAAGAGATACGTAGGCAACCCGTTAAATTTCGGGTGCAGCCCAAATCACCAAAACCATTCAAGTCTTGGTGTCGATACAACTTTGAATCAAGAGGATAACCAAAAGGGGTCGAACTCAAATATTAAAAAATTAAATAAAATGTGTTGTATAATTATTTGCGCATTTTTATTCAACAGTAAGGTATTATTTACACAATATCATTTAATTATGGTAATTAAACTATCTAATATTATTTACAAATTATTAACATAATATCATCTCATAATATATTTTTAACCATCTATATATTAATTAAAACCAAAGCACCTATGCCACGTGTCGTCCCCTCACGCAAAGTTATTTTTGTAAGGTATTATTTACACAATATCATTTAATTATGGTAATTAAACTATCTAATATTATTTACACATTATTAACATAATGTCATCTCATAATATATTTTTAACGAATCAATATATTAATTAAAACCAAAGCACCTATGCCACGTGTCGTCCACTCACGCAAAGTTATTTTTGTAAAGTATTAATTACACAATATCATTTAATTATGGTAATTAAACTATCTAATATTATTTACACATTATTAACATAATATCATCTCATAATATATTTTTAACCAATGGGATTAATTCAAAACTTTTTTTAGTAAAGGTAATATTAACTATATGAACTATATAGTATTATTTCATTATATATTAATTACATGATATATATTATACTCCCTCCGTTCGGCAAAACTTGTCATTTTAGCTTCTTTCACAAGTTTTAAGGCAATTAACAAATGTACTAATTTACTCTCAATTATTACCCTCCTTTTTTACTTTATCGAAAATTACAACTAACAAACCATCAATCATATCAAGGATATTTTTGTAAAGTGAAGGGCAAAATACCTATAATGACAAGTTTTTTTGAACAAAAATAACACCCTAAAATGACAAGTTTTACCGAACGGAGGGAGTAGTAATTAAAATATCTAATATTTTTTTTGAATGCAATCTAATGCCTACTATTAATCTATATGTAAATCTTTATATCTATACCTATATCTATATATTTATTCTTAAAACATAAGAGTTTTAGCCTATGTTATCCTTGCCGTGTTTTTAATTAGCTATTTAAACCAATCAAATACTTTTTCCTTTAATTATTTCTTCTTCTTTCATTTATCTATTTAAATTAATTTTTTTCTTTTATTTTTAACACATTTACTAACTATCCATATATATTCTTAATACCAAATTTACAATGATATTTTTTTAAAAGTTACAATGTTTTTATTATTTTTCTAACCAATAAGAGTGATTTAAAATTTCTATAAATTTTTATATATGCTAATTAAAATGAGTTTTTTTTTAAAAAAATATATAAAATAATTTCCGTGATATTTTATGGTAATTATTTTTATGATTTTTATCCTAACTTTTATTAATATTTTATATATTAATTTTTTTATATTTTTTACAAAATCGCGCCATGGCGCGGGTACTGTACTAGTTGTATTATTAAAGTTAATGATTATTAAAAGATGATAAATTTTTACATGAAAGGATATATTTTATAGATTTTTTCCCAAAATATCCACTAAAAATATTTATTTACAAAAATTCATAAGTTTAAAATATTTGTAAAAATATTCATTTTTGTTAGTTTTGTCGGAGAAATGTGGTTTTAAACCGCGTTTCTTATGCCCAATTATCATTTTGAATCTGGTGCCGAAGGGAAATTATATTTTGGTATAAAAACATGGTTTCAAACCGCATCTTTCTACTAATTTTGGGTAAAACGCGTTTTGAACCCGCATTTATTTCATAAAAAACCAAAAAAAAAAAGTAAAACACGACCTAACGCTGCGTTTTACATGTATTGCAAATGAAGGCGAACTGGCGAACTGCAGACGAAGACGAAGGAGGAGAGGGCTTCCGCTAGCACACCACCGCCCATTGACCCTCCCTCTGCTACCCCCGGCCTTCACGTGCACACCTTCGACGTCCTCCCTCCCTCTACTAACTCCGGTTGTCTTTCTCGCCTCCACCGCCCTCGACCTTGCCGCCTCCGGCCCCCTCTTCTTATGCCTTCATTTGTAGCCCTCCTTCATCACACACCACGTGGTCTCTAGCACCACTATCTATTACCCATAAGTGTGATTTAATAGAAGTATTATAACAAAGGATACTTGCAAGATGAGACTCATGAATAGAAGAAGTTGATAGGATTCGAGATCACAGATAGCCTTTGCCAAAGATCTTTCAACTTGGTGAAGTATTCAGTTAGGGACATGGAGTTATGGTGACACTCTTGAATATCCCTCTTCACCTGAAAGATCAGCGGACCATTTTTCTGGCCATAGCTTTCCTCCAGATCTTGCCACATTTCTAAGGCAATATTATACTCATCAATGGTGCTATAGATTTTCTTCGACACCGTGTTCAAGATCCATGAACACACCATGTCGTTGTACCTATCCCATTGTGAAGAGTTCTCAACAGTTCTCATAATCGAACCATCAATGGTCCATAGTTTGTTTTTCACTGATAAGGCTTTCATAATCGATTTTTTCCAACGCCTATAGTTCTCCCCTATCAATTGAATTGTAAAGAGAACCATACCAAAGTTGTCGGAGGGGTGGATGAACAAAGGATTCTTCAGATCGGTGTTTGTGATCAGGTCTCGCCTGCGATCAACAGATCTATTGCTGGTAGACATTTTCGGTGAAGCTGAAGACGATGAAGCTGAAGATGAACCAGAATCTTGTGTAACCACGAGCTTTGAAGACGAACTAGATCCTCTTTGTTGGAATAACTTGAATCTATCTAATAGAGTTTATCTTTAGGGATATATTTATTATAGGTAGATTTATCTATAATAAGATATAGATAAAGATATATTTATGTAGATTTAGATTTATCCCTTTAGGCCACCATTGATATACTTATCCTAATAGGATTAGAATTAGGTAAGCCTATATAATCTCCTACAGGCCTACCCTAGAGGCATCCAACCTTGTAACCCTAATCTGTTTTGCTTCCTCTAATAAGAAAACTGGTTCTCTGCCCGTGGATGTAGGCAACACACCGTTGCCGAACCACGTAAATCTTTGTGTCTTTCTTCGTTGTTATCATTCTCGTTATAACAAACTGGTATCAGAGCTTGGTTGTGATTTCTGTTGAGAATGATGTCTGGATCTGTAGTGAAGATTGACAAGTTTACTGGAAGAAACTCTTTCAGTCTGTGGCAGATCAAGATGCGGGCTTTGCTGAAACAGCAAGGTTTATGGACACCGTTGGCCGCCGACAAGAAGGGGGCAGATACAACCACCGCTGAGTACGGCCTTCTGGAGGAGAAGGCTCATTCGACGATTATGTTGTGTCTCGCAGACGATGTCATAATAGAAGTTGCTGATCAGGAAACCGCAGGCGGCTTGTGGCTAAAGTTGGAGTCTTTGTACATGACAAAGTCTCTGACGAACAAGTTGCTTCTGAAACAACGGTTGTTCGGGCTGCGTATGCAGGAAGGTACACAACTCAGAGATCATCTTGATCAACTTAACACTCTATTACTTGAATTGCGTAATATTGATGTTAAGGTGGAGGACGAAGATGCTGCCCTAATTCTGCTGGTATCCCTACCCCCCACATACGAGAACTTCGTTCAGTCGTTCGTCGTTGGGAAGGACACCATCATGTTGGAAGAGGTTAGATCGTCGCTTCACAGCAGAGAGTTGCGTCTGAAGGCAACCGCGTCAGTTACAGACAATCAGGCTTCCGGGCTTGTGGCCAACGGAGGCAATTCTGATGGTAGAAGGGGCAAGAAGCAAGGTCGCAAATCAGGCCCTAAACCAGACGATGTTTGTAACTACTGCAAGGAGAAAGGTCATTGGAAGAATGACTGTCCGAAGAAGAAGAAGCAAGAGGAGGAGAAATCTGGATCTGCAGCAGTAGTTCATGGTGGAAATACTTCTGAGGAAGATATTGTTCTACTAGCAGGTAATCGCATAGATCATGATGTGTGGTTTCTTGACTCAGGTGCGTCCTGTCACGTATGTCCTAGAAGAGAGTTGTTTACAACATATAGATGTGTAAACAAGGGCAATGTTTCTATGGGAAACGATGTCATCTGCAAGGTTGTTGGGATCGGCTCAGTCAGGCTTCGGACAGATGATGGGAAATTTCGCACATTGGAGGATGTCAAGCACGTGCCATCCATGACGAAGAATTTGATATCCCTAACGGTGTTAGACGACAAGGGGTTCAGTTACACGGGTCATGGTGGAAAGCTGCGTGTGTTCAGAGGTTGTGATGTGGTTCTGCATGGAGTCAAGCAGGGAAAAGGAACTTTGTATGCCTTACAAGGTTCAACAGTCACAGGTGCTGCAGATGCTGCTTCAGTCAAGGTTAGGGAGACTGTTGCTGAGGAGGTGGAGTTGAACTTCACTCCAACAGAGACTCAGACGCCTGAGTTGGTCACTGACCAATCATCACAGACAGGTACTATTGAGTCAAATACTGGTGTGACAAAGAATATACCACTAGACACAGGAACAGGTGGAGCTGTACATCAGAGTATTGCTCTAGATCGACCACGAAGGGTTGACATCAGGGGGCCTGCGAGATCCAGGTCTGACGATCTGGTGGGATATGCTTTGCATGTGGCCGAGGAGGGGAAGGATGGTGTTCCATCCAACTACAAGGCTGCTGTTTCTGGAGGTGAGTCAGTACACTGGCAGGCTGAGAAGAGAATCAGGGTGAAGAAGGTGGGGACAACTGATAATCCCGCTGGTATGTTCACCAAGCCAGTTCCGAAGAGCAAGTTCCAACATTGTTTGGACTTGCATAACATCACCAGCTGTTGAGTTGCTCTGCGGAGCAATCTGGGTCCTCCTACGAGGACAAATCTGAGGCAGAAGAACGTCTGGGCACTTGTCATGGTGCATCTGTTTTTGAGAGGAGATTCTGGTACATCCGGCATTGAAGCGCATCTGGTACATCTGGCATGGCATTGCATCTAGTACGTCTGGCGCTGCAATGCGGTTGGTACATCTGAGAGGATTCAAGTCAAGGTGGAGATTTGTTGGAATAACTTGAATCTATCTAATAGAGTTTATCTTTAGGGATATATTTATTATAGGTAGATTTATCTATAATAAGATATAGATAAAGATATATTTATGTAGATTTAGATTTATCCCTTTAGGCCACCATTGATATACTTATCCTAATAGGATTAGAATTAGGTAAGCCTATATAATCTCCTACAGGCCTACCCTAGAGGCATCCAACCTTGTAACCCTAATCTGTTTTGCTTCCTCTAATAAGAAAACTGGTTCTCTGCCCGTGGATGTAGGCAACACACCGTTGCCGAACCACGTAAATCTCTGTGTCTTTCTTCGTTGTTATCATTCTCGTTATAACACTCTTCAAGCTTGGGAGATCACCGCCGGAGATTCCTCAGATCAGAATCATATGCGCTGCTCTGATACCATGATGCGATTAAGTTTTTGATCTGAGCATGAACAGAGAGGAGTTCATGTACAAACAAATGCAGAAAGAAGAAGATGAAGAAGATGCAGATCAGAGATCAAAAATAGAGAGAATTGAATGAGAGTGAAGATCTAGTATTGTCATTGAGAGTTTGTTGTTCTAGTTACAATGCATCCTCAACCGCTTATACAAAGATGTGATCAAAGTACAGAACAAATCTCGGCCACATGATCAAAACAACTTCTAACTAACTAAGCAAGTGGTAAAACACTTTGCTTATTTATTTCTAACAGGCAATAACAGAAGTAGCATACAAACCTTATTTACTAACTCTTTTGTTCCTTTCAATTTATATTCATGGTTACATCATATAAGACCTCTTTCGAGCCTGACTATGATACCATCTGTAAGATGATCTAGCTCTTGGAGCGTTACAAGTTACAACCTTGTAAATTATAACTCAAATCAAGGCAAAACCAGAATGGCTAGATTGACATTGTAGGAGAAACCACTTCATTATTGAGGAAGCTCTTATGCAGCAACTTAAACAAGATAAAACTTAGAAGCTATAAGGCTCTACTATAATGTGCAGATTATGATCGGCAAGCATTCCCTATCGCAACGGGTGGAGTGGATAGGGATCCATCGATTATGTGGCTCGCTATCTGCCTATTGGAGGCCTCGGTGTAATGTATTCCATCCCAGCTCACGTACTTGGAGGGATCGCGACATGGCTTACCATATACCGTCCCATTCACAACAGCCGTCTTCCCACAGTCTATATGGTAGCCGTAGTAACTCCCACAGCAGAACGCGAACGGATCAGCTAGGCCTACGAGTCACAAGAGTTTATCACTTCAATCACAAGTGTTGCCTCAAGCCGAAAAGTTGTATTTATCGTCAACTTACCTAGCTTCTTGGCATGGCTAACGAGCTCGTATTTAGCAGTGTACATGTCAACATAGATGAAAGTCGTTTGAGGAAGCTCTACGCTTAGAGTGTGGAGTGTTTGTTTCAGCTGACGATTGAACTCTCTAGCCACATGGTTTTGAGTTTCGACGCACCCAACTTGGTCCAATATGCTTGCTTTCGGGTCATGATAGATGACATTGTAAGGTAAGCATCCAATCGGACCAGTGTTGTGGATCCAGAAGTTCCTTGCCCCTTGGCCGTATAATTCCTACCACAGAAAGAAAGCACAGAACTAACAATTTTAAGACGAGTTTTTTCGCTATACGTTTTGATGAACTTTGGTACCTTTAAAGCAGAGGTGAATTGGTTCAGAATATCCGGAATTGATGCTAAGACTGTCTCGGGTGCATTGTACTGGAAGCCGTAAGCAAGATCATTCTGTCCGATATCAAATGTGTACAACGCCTTGGAGAACTCGTCAGGTCTCGGAAGATTTGCTAGTCATCAAAGGTAAGATAAGGTGACCATATTTGGAAGTGTTAAAAGGGAAAGATTAGGAGAGCAAACCTATGAGTCCCGGCTTCTTATAGAACGCTGTGGCGCGTGATTTGAACCGTATGAACTGAGACGTTTGGATTGCGAGATGAAAAGGGCTGTAACCACCGGGACAAATGGATGCACCTCCCATTGCAAAGTTAGCACCATGCCTGAAGTTGGTGCCAATTGAGTCCAAGTAAGCACTCAAATAAGGTAGCCCCAAATCTTCAGCTGCACATTAATCAACATATATTTTTCAAGATGATACATACATACAGATCAAAAGAAACAGGAGTAATGGAATCATGCCTATGAAATCTATGATGAGGCGGCCATCAGAGGCTCTTCCAGACGGCTTATGGAAAAAGGTTTCGCCGTTTGGGGGAGGTATAACTGCAAGGGCAGCTGATCTCCCACCAGTGTCGGAGTTGGAGTCTCCGAAGTTGTATATAGCTGGGAATTTGCAAGTCCCATGGCTGTCGGCGACTCCCACGAGTATTGCGAACAAAATAAGGCTGGTTGCCTTAGATGCCATTCTATTATAATTCCCTGCTTCAAATGCAAAGAAACATGGTCATTTGAGGCCAAAGTGTTGCCATCTTCTAGCATTTTCGACGCATCTGTAATAAAAGACAACAACAGAGAGAAAAAAACATGGATGGTCCAGCAATTCCTTATCAGAGGAATAGAGTGGATCAATTGTTTCTATCTACCAACATGTGACACAAACGGCCAAATGGGTTGATTATCCAAACTCCGTCCTCAATACACCTTCTGACACAAAATCTTAAGCCGATGTGTAGGGGTTTTATCATCCCTTATATGATATTAACTTTCGTCGACCTTTTTTAATCGATGTGAGTGATAATTTCCACAATCACAACAGACTCCACAAATCTGATTTGTGTCCCTCATTGCCATCCTCAATAATACAAAGGGTTTGATGAGAAAATCCAGCTAACATGTAGGCATAAATGCATAATGGTCCCACTATCATCTGTTCTAACAAGCAGGAAATGTCATGGTGGTACTTGTAACTCTCAATAAATGGTAACTATCATTCTATCAATGCAATTGAAACTATTGATAGAAGATGATCTTATTCTTACTCCACCATTTTCCTCTTTGGTTTCCTATATATGTGTCATGTGTGTAACTCGGTAAGTCTAGAGGCCGAGATAGCGTTTTCTATTTCCGTTTCTTGGCAAAACACAGGCACATGTATCCTAATCTAAAACTAATGTTTGAAATATCATAAATATTGATGATATTTGGAATTCGATATGATAATATAGTATCGGTCAACAACGATATTTAGTGATATATCTATATTGAATGGTGATATTAGACTGAAAATTTTACAGAAAGGAGCGGCAGTGAAAAAAAAAAAAGAGAGTAAACTGAAACTGCAAAATTACCAGAATCTTATTAGAAAGAGATAAAGCCTAAGCAGAACCATAGCCATGTATATGTTCTTGGTTTCCTCCTTATCCAACTACAGTATAAAACACCAGTACTCCTAGCATAACCAGTCAATAGCTGACACGTGTCAGTTTAATACCTTTGAACTTCAAAGTGCAGATAGATATCTGCTTCTGGATTTAGGTAGAAGAAGAAGATACCAAACCAATAGCAATCCATCCAGCACCTTCAGGACTTGGTACCCTCTTGAGATGAACAAATTTTCAGGTACACTGATTTGGGTCTCTCTCCTACTACCTAACTACCCTCTTGGTATGAACAAATTTTCCCCAATTTTACTGGTTATTTATTCAATTGCAAATCATAAATAGTTTGCATTGTTTGTTTCCTATACTTATCAGTGATAGTTGCTCTCTTCTTTTCCTGTAATTCTCCTTAACTTGATATGGGTAAAAAGTAAAAAGGGATGTGGCCACTATTTCAATTTAGAAGTCTAGGAACATTGCATTTTAAGAGGGTATCTTTGTATATATGTGTATGATGAGCAATTCAGATTCACAGTTCATATTGCAGTAAAAATTTTGGCTGTAAAATTACTCTATCAATCAAGGTTGGATTGAAAATGTTCTGTACGGTTTTTAGAGCTTATTTGGGTGTCAATCAATACACTAGTGTTGCAGGGAATGCCAGTAGTCTATGAATTCTAATTGGTATCTGGAATTTGTGTAGGAGGGTGATGAAGGGGTAGATTCTGTGTTGTGAATTGTGAACCAGAAAGTACAGACTAACAATCAAAGAGAATGACATCAGTAAGTGGATATGGTTGCTGTTACTCGCGCACCGCCAAGTGTTTCTTCCCTTCCCTGGATAGCCATAACTACAAAGTCTACAATCACTCCTTGTTTTCACTTTCCAATTCTACCATAAGCAAGGTAATCACCTCTTACATTTCTACATTATGAGTTAATGTTATCTTTATGTGAAGCCTCTAAAAGTGCTTAATTTTGTTACATTGTGTTGATGTTATGCAGAAATGGAGGAGGAGAATAATCTGTTTTTCCTTGGTGGAATCTGAACCCATCCAACATATCCATCTTCAGTATCCACATGGTGTTTATCTTTTTCTCCTGCAAACTTGGCATCTATACCATGTTACTCGAATACTGATGTGTAAATCTGTTGCTTATCTATGTTAATTTAGGTAAAGACTATGGGCATGAAGATGCACAGATGAAGCAGCATTCGGTTCAAGGAAGACGACAATTGCTGTCGTTCATCACCTCCTCGGTTGGACTTGGATGGTTGACAGCAGCTGCAGCCTCTGCTTCCCCACGCCCCGATTATGCTGACAGTAACACCCTCCTCTTTTTCTGTCTATTTATTTGAAAAGATATATCACAAGTTTTACCTTTATGATTTTGATATATGGAAAATTTCAGTGCCTGCTCTTAGAGGAAAAGACTATGGCAAGACCAAGATGCGTTATCCGGACTATACACTCACCGATTCAGGTCTTCAGTATAAGGTCTTTCACTTGGTCTACTCCTTTCACTTTTCCTACTCTGTCAAGTTTTTTTTGCAATAAAAATGAATTTGGTTAACCATATACTGCAGGACTTGAGAGTCGGTGCTGGCATTACTCCTAAACTAGGTGATACTGTTGTGGTACTGCTTCTTGCTTTATGAAATGATTGTCTTACTTATTGGATTATTGCTTTATACTAATGTTTCCAATTACATTACCTGCCTTTTCATAAAATCAGGTGGATTGGGATGGCTACACCATAGGATACTACGGTCGCATATTTGAGGCTAGGAACAAGACTAAAGGTGGCTCTTTCGAGGTATGCCAACTATATCATATCTGCATTCTAAAAGTCTCATTCCTTTGAACATTTTTGAGATCCAGTAGAGCTTGAAGTGGTGGCCTATTCGATTGTACTCAAATGCAGGGCAATGATAAGGATTTTTTCAAGTTTAAAGTTGGGTCCCAAGAGGTAAGCAATAGTTTATTTCCCTCTCTCGAAGAATGACACCGAAGAAACATATTTGCCCCCAAACAGTTGTGAAAACTATGATGACTGCCTCTTAGAAGTTGTACATCATTGTTGTTTGGAAGGTCATACCGGCGTTTGAGGAGGCCATCTCAGGCATGTCTCTTGGCGGCGTCAGAAGGTTTTGCATCTCTTTTCTTCTCTCTTATTTTTACACTTCTCAACCACAATGTGACAACATATGCCTTAGGAGTACTAAACAAATCGAACTGCAAACCTCATTTGAGTTTTTAAGAAATGTGAGATATATGAATAGCTTATGTATATACAGGATCATAGTCCCTCCGGAACTGGGATATCCTGATTATGACTACGACAAGAAGGGTCCAAGGCCAACCACATTTTCGGTAAGCAAATAGTCTTCTTGATCTGTAATTGTTGGATGGATCAGTGAATTGTTCGTTAGCTAAAGAATCTTAGGATTCTTTGCCTAAGGATCTTTATTAAGTATATGTGTTTGAACTGCGCTTGTTGCAGGGACAACGGGCGCTGAGCTTTGTGCTGAGGAACCAAGGGCTCATAGACAAAACACTTTTGTTTGACATTGAGCTCCTCAAGATCATACCAAGCTGATCATTTCTTAGTTTGGGATAGTACATATATTTTTTCTTAAAAAAATACATATGCTTGTAAACATTCATGTTATGCTATGAGATTTTTTTTAAGATCTGAGAGACAGTAGCAATCTTAGTTTGTGTATTTGAATTGATTGATCCATTTTTGGTTTCATATGTATACTTGGGTGCAACTATCACATGACCCAAAATTGCCAAAACTTATCTTATTAGAAAGAGATAAAGCATAAGCAGAACCATAGACTGATAGTCATGTTTGTTCTTGGGCTCTTCCTTATCCAAGCACAGTCCAAAAACCACTGAATCTAGCATAACAAATCAATACATGACACGTGTCAGTTAATACCCTTGAACTTCAAAGTGCAGATAGATATTTGCTTATCTGCTTCTAGGTTTAGGCAGAGGAAGAAGAAGACACCACATCACTAGCAAATAGCAATTCATCCAGCATCTTCAGGCCTTGGTTGGTACTTGGTTGCTTGATTTGGGTCTCTCTCTTACCCTCTTTTACTATAAAAAATTCCATGTTCTTGTGCACTTAAATGGGCTTTCAATTGCAAACCATTAATCACTGATAATATATTGCCCTCTACTTTTCCTGCAATTTTCCTTTAAATTGACAAGGGAGAAAAGATGTGGCCACCATCTCAATTTGGAGGTCTAGGAACATTGCATTCTAAGAGCTCCCAATAGGGTATCTTTGTGTATTATGCAGTAAAAAATGTTGGCTACAAAATTTCCTTATCAAGGTTGGATTGCAAATGCTGTGTACTTTTGGTGCCTAGAGCTTATATGGGTTTCAATCAATAAACTAATGTTGGCAGAGAATGCAAAGAGTCTATGAAATCTAATCGGTGTCCGCAATTTGTGTAGGGAGATGATGAATAGGTAGATTGTGTGTTGTGAATTGTGAAGCACACAAACAATTCAAAGAGAATGACATCAGTAAGTGGATATGGTTGCTGTTACTCTCGCACCACAAAGTGTTTCTACACTTCGCTGGATACCCATAAATACAATCACTCTTCCTTTCAAACTCTGTCATATCAAAGGTAATCACCTCTCATACATTTCTGGATCATGAATTATTGTTTTCTTTATGTGTAAACTCTGAAAGTACTACAAAATTTTCATTGTGTTGATGTGATGATAAACTGATAAAGTGCAGGATCATAGTCCCATCCAACATCTCCATCTTCATCATCCACATGGTCTTGATCATCTTTTTCTCCTCCAAACTTGGCATCTAAACCATCTTACTCGAATACTGATGTGTATTTATATTCCTTATCTGTGTCAATTTAGGTGAAAATGTGCAAATGAAGCAGCCTCCAGTCCCAGGACGACGACAATTGCTGTCGTTCATCACCTCAGTTGGACTCGGATGGCTGACAGCAGCTGCAGCATCTGCTTCCCCACGCTCCGATTATGCTGACAGTAAATCCTCCTCTCTTTCTGTCTACTTATTCAAAAAGATATATCATAGTCAGTTTGCATTTGTGATTATGATATGTCGAAAATTTCAGTGACTGCTCTTAGAGGCAAAGATTATGGCAAGACAAAGATGCGCTTTCCGGACTATACACTCACTGATTCAGGTCTTCAGTACAAGGTCTTAATCTTGGTCTAGTCCTTCCATTTTCCTACTCCTGTCAAGTTTTCTTGCAACGAAAATGAATTCTGTTAACCATATATGTTGTAGGACTTGAGAGTCGGCGATGGCCTTACTCCTAAACTAGGTGATACTGTTGTGGTATTGCTTCTCATTCTTCTTAGTAAATGTGATTCAATTTTATGAAATGATTGCTCATACGAATTTTTCGAATCATCATATCTACCTTTTCTCAAAATCAGGTGGATTGGGATGGCTACACCATAGGATACAACGGTCGCATATTTGAGGCTAGGAACAAGACTAAAGGTGGCTCTTTTGAGGTATGTCGACGATGCCATATCTGCATTCTAAGATTGCAGCTTCTTGTTCCTTTGAACGCTGTCGAATGGCCTTTTTCGATTGGACTCAAGTGCAGGGCTATGATAAGGATTTCTTCAAGTTTAAAGTTGGATCCCAAGAGGTAAGCTATAGTTTATCTCCCTCTCTTGATGAATATATGATCCTGCATATTCGAGCTTAAACCTGTTTGTCATTGTTGTTTGGAAGGTGATACCGGCGTTTGAGGAGGCCATCTCAGGCATGGCTGTTGGCGGTGTCAGAAGGTTTCGCAATCGCTTTCATTGTCTCTCATTTTGACCCTTCTTAACCAAAATGTGACAACATATATATGTCTTTAAGGACTACTAAACAAATTAAACTGCAAATAGGCATCGGTTATGTTATGTGCAGGATCATAGTCCCTCCGGAGCTGGGATATCCTGATTATGACTACACCAAGAAGGGTCCAAGGCCAACCACATATTCGGTAAGCAAATGATCTTGTCGAGTTTTCGGTCTATGTTGGATGGATCAGGATCGATCATCGAGTTGGTTGATGACCTAAAAGGCTATTCTGAGTCAGTAGATGTGTTTGAACTGCACTTGCTGCAGGGACTACGGGCGCTGATCTTCGTGCTGAGGAATGAAGGGCTCGTAGACAAAACACTGTTGTTCGACATTGAGCTCATCAAGATCATACCAAGCTGATCACTTCTTACTTTGGGATAGTTGCATATAAAAAAAAAAAAAGGAGGTGAAAATACATGTGAACGTCATTTTTTGCTATAAGATCTTTAGTTTGTATATTTGATTGATCCATTTTTGGTTTTTGAATTTGTATATTAGGTGTGACCATCACAAGACCTCAAATTGACATAACCTTATCGACTTACCACAGCATAATATGTATATATCTATGAGATCGATTATGGAATTGTGTTTAGGGTCGTTATATGACTATGAGCCGAGTAGCTCAAGCTCAGGCCAGAACCGTGCTCGATAAAATCTCGACTCGAGCTCGTTTATTTACTTAACAAACTGATGAGCATATTGTTATGCTCGATTCAAAGCTCGAATAGCTCAAATTTTGTGGAATTTATAAATTTTACTTTACTGAAAAAAGTTCGATCTGAGCTCGTTTATTTACTAAACAACCTGAAAATGAGCATCATTTTAAGCTTGAGTCCAAATTTAATCTCAATTCGTTTCTAAACGAATTGAATAGGAATGAGCAATACTTGGCTCGTTCGGCTCATATACAAGCCATAATTGTGTCTAGTGAGTTAGACATATCCATCAATAAATAAGCCCCAAACAGATAAAAAATTGCAATGGAATCTGTTTGAGGAAACATATACATTTATGCCCATACATCAGTGGATAGTTGAGTCACGGATTCGTCCTTGTGCTGAATTTACTCCCAAAGGAACCTTTACAATGTTTCCTCACTGAACACATTTTGCTAACTAGAGGAACTGCTGACCAAGTTTTCCGCCGAAGACGGCCACCGGTCCGTCGACGTCGGTGAGGATTTACTTTCTTCAATTTTCCTGCCTTGCTAAAGATCGAGAATGAGATGCTAGACCCGTTGTGACAACCCCTCTTTTACTGCTCTTGGTTGATGGTCCAGCAGGGTCTGACCCATCCGAATCCTTTGAAATCACGTTTTCAACTCGTTTGTGTCCATTTGAAGCAGGAAATAGAATGGCTTATAAAGATGTGGCTTGGGCAACCAGCCTAGTGGTGTTGCTTGCGATCCTTGCCGGAGTCGACGACAGCCATGGGACGACGTGCAGATTCCCAGCTATATACAACTTCGGAGACTCCAACTCCGACACCGGTGGGAGATCGGCATCCCTTGGATTACTATCTCCCCCCTACGCCGGTGTAACGTTTTTCCATAAGCCCTCTAGAAGATACTGTGATGGCCGCCTCGTCGTAGACTTCATAGGCATCGCATCCTCCATCTCTCATCAAACCTTAGATGTTGTTCATTTTTCTTGATCGGTTCAAGCCAATGTGACCTATTTTCGCGGTTCGATTGTGCAGCTGAAGACTTGGGGCTGCCATATTTGAGTGCTTACTTGGACTCAATCGGCACCAGCTTCAGGCATGGTGCTAATTTTGCAACCGCTGGCTCATCCATCCGTCCGGGTGGCTACAGCCCTTTCCACCTCGCAATCCAAGTTTCGCAGTTCATATGGTTCAAATCACGAGCCACATTATCACCGCGGTCTCAGGCTTGTTGTCCTCACTTTCCCTTTTGTGGCTAGGAAAGCTTCCGACGCCTGACGACTTCTCCAAGCCATTGTACATGATCGATATCGGACAGAATGATCTTTTCTCCGGCCTCCAGTACAATGCACCGGAGCAAGTCCTGGCATCAGTTCCGGATATTCTGAACCAATTTATCTCTGCTTTACAAGTAGGAATTAAATTTCATCAAACTTTATAGTGAAAAAAACTCGTGTTCGAATCGTTCAGTTGGTGTGCTTAGTTGTGTTGTTTCCGTGGTAGGATTTGTACAAGGAAGGTGCAAGGAGCTTCTGGATCCACAATACTGGTCCAGTTGGGTGCTTACCTTATAGTGTCAACTATTATGGCTCGAAATCCGGAAGACTAGACCAGATTGGTTGTGTCGAAACTCAGAACCGTGTGGCTAGAGAGTTCAACCGACAGCTGAAAGAAAGACTCGACAATCTGAGCCTAGAGCATCCTCAAGCGTGCATCACGCATTTTGACATCTACACTGCTAAATACGAGCTATTTAGTCGTCCCAAGAAGCAAGGTATGTTAACACGAGCAAGACTTTTCGGCTTTCTTGTTGAGGCAAGAAATGTGATCATAGTGAAGTCTTGTGATTTGCAGGGCTGACTGACCCATTCGGTATCTGTTGTGGGATTTTCGACAGTCTGGTTGCTGTCAATGGGACGTTATGCCGCGATCCCTCCAAGTATGTGAGCTGGGATGGAATACATTACAGTGAGGCATCCAATAGGCAGATAGCGAGCCACATAGTCGATGACCTGTTGCAATAAGGAACGCTTGTCGCTGTATGCATCTCTAAGAGGATTCAAGTTGTAGCTTCTAACTTTGATCAATCTATGCATTGTAATGTACGTTTTTGCACTGTTTTGATTTCCTTGATGATGACTTGCTGTAAGGATGAAGGGATCGGAAGTCGTAAAGAAGCTCACTCTTTGGATCTCTTCAAAGTACAGGAAAGATATGCAAGCAGATACAATAGGCATTTCATTACATTAACATGGCAACAACAAAAGAGAATGACACTTCACCGTTTATTGATGCTTATGCACAGCACAAAGGGGAAAATGAGAATGAAAGCGACAAAAACAGCTAGCCCTTCCTTCTTCCTTGGTCGGTGGTACCTTTGAATTGATAGCTCAAACTCGACAAGAACGAATGTAGAAGTATTTACATCAGAGATTTGTCAGGCAATGTGTTGGATGCTACTAGCTTAACCCGATGATGCTCGTATCTCTGAGTTGTTGTCGAGGAGGAATTCAAGTGATCTTGTCTTTTTACTTCTCCTCCTGCCTGATTCCTTTAACATGTCTTCGAGTCTCCTCTTTTCGTCGTCCACAACTGGATCAGCTGTTCCCAGCTTCTCCTCCCTCATTTCCACCACGAATTCGAGCAGGTCTATTGCATCATCCCACCTGTATGTTTCAACCAAAATGGAATTCAGATTGATGAACAACTCTTGTAATAACAAGTTAGAAGTGAAGAGATGGTATGCTTGATTACCTGCCAAGAACATCGTAGGTGGCTGCAAGGTTGCTGCAAACACCGAGTGTATCGGGATGGCAAGGACCGTACTCTCTCTGCAGTAAGCCCCTTGCTTCCTCGAAGAACCCTGCAGCATCAGTTATGGCACAAAGCTGCAGACAAGTAATCCCCAATTGGTTCATAGCAAAACCTTGAAGGGAGGACTTATCTCCGCAGCCCTGCAGTTTCGGAATAGCGCTTTTCAGTGAGTTATATGAGTCAGTGTAGTTCCCTAGCAAGTAATGTATCACACCCATTTGAGACTCAAGGCCTGCAATCAAGCTCTGCTGATTCGTTCCTTGTAGTTTCTCGTTGTGTATCTTTAGCGCCTTTTGGAGTAATTTAAGGCACATTTCGAGCTCGTTCATGGACTCGTAGATAGCTGCGAGCTCAATGAAACCACTCGCAATCTCTTCAAGGGATGATCCGGGAGAGGGCTTGCTATAGATCCTAAGGGCATTGTCACAGTATGATTTTGACTCCCCAAACTTGCCAACCTTGTAATGCAGCTCAGCTAGACGAACGAACACTGAAGCGACAGCTGGGTGGCTCTCGCCTTTACTCGACTTGAACACGCTGAGGGCCTTCTGGTAGGAGATGACGGCTTCATCATAGCGAGCAAGAGCCAAGTAGGCGTCCCCAATGTTGCAGTCGATAGCAGCTGAGTCGGTTTCTTGGGCATTGTTGCTTGACATGGCCATGCTGGCTAAGGAGTAATGCTGGAGGGCGGCTTCGTGGTTTCCCTTTGAATCATAGATCAAGCCCAGCAGCCTCCTATCCGCGGCCTCTTCTATAGAAATGGCTGACCCGGCTTCCTTGTGGGTGTCGAGAGCCATCTTGCAAAGCTTCTCCGCCTCATCGAACTGAAGCGCCTGAACGTATGCCTGAGCCACATAGCGACAAGTCTCTCCAAACCGCGCATCTTTGTCTCCTAAGGCTACTCTTTGGATCTCCAAACCGGCTTTATACAGACTTATTGAGCTATCAACCTTGCCCATCACTGCATAGACATCTCCCAGCTGCATACAGCCTGCGAACTTCGCGAGGGCATGGCTCTGCTCCGCCACTACGTCTTGAATCATCTCGATAGACCTCTCGAGGAGAGGAACGGCTGCTTCATATTCCTCCGAGCTGCAATGCATAGAAGCCAGAATGTGTAAGCACATGACATATTCCAAGTTGAGCTTCTTGTCTTGATCAGCCGAAAACTTCTCGAAGGAACTCTTAGCTCTAAGAACCAGCTCAAACGCCTTCTTCGGATTGTCACCATGGGAGATCACATCCCTTGCTTTCTTGAGCAGGTATGGCCCTAAATCCGGATGATCAGCTTCTTCCGAACTCGAACTCTTCTCCTCCTTTGGAGGAGAAGCCGACCTAATAGCCTTCATAGGTCCCTTCACACTATTAGCCTTCCTCGCAATGGGAGGCCTCTCGCGGATAGTGTGCCTCCTTTCAAGACCAGGCTTGTCCTTTTCCGATCCTCCATTTGATACAACTCTTCTTGGCAACGACATTGCTCTAACCGGTAGTCCCTTTTTAGCCGCTAAACCAATCCTCTTATTTGGAGTGGCCACTTTCCTCTCCTTGTCAAGCGAAGGAGACGAACGAGGAGAAGCAGAAGAAGATGACTTGACACCTTTAGTCACCACGACGACATCTTTGAGCATCTCGGGTTTGTCATTAGGATCATCATCATCATCATCGTCATCATTATCGGTTTCAGCACCAACAAGGTGTCGGAGCTCAGCATCGATCCTGGACTCATTGCCACAGGTGGTGAAGCTGCGCATCGAAGGGGACATATCGGAGCTCGCCATCTCATAGATGTTGCTGTAGAGGTGGTCTATGTTGTTGTCCACCATGGTGTCATCCATTGCAAGATCAATGGAGTCGCAATCCGGGCTCTGAGGGCTCAATGGACTCCTTGGAGACATGTTCTGCTGAAGGTTTCTCTTGAATTGCAGTAAGCTGCTTCCACCACTTGCACTTGAAGCTCCATCCCCTTGTTCTCCTCCCTCCATTTCTCACCCAAATCTGAAACTAATCCCTAAATTCCAAATTCCTGAAATTAAACCCTAGGACGTTCGAAATTTGACAATGCCGATTAATTCAGGCAACTGTCCACATGGAAATATCATTCAACACAAGATCAAATCAAACCCATGAAAAAGGGGACACAATTTCATTACACAGAGTGAATTCAAAAACAGCAGTAAATGCAAAATGCATAAAGGCGTACCTTATCAAGCGAAAATTGGTTCCAAGAAAGCCTCCAAAAAGGCCTTATCCCATCTGGGGACTCCTCATATGCACATTTAGGATGCAGTTGCTGAGGAATTGAGGGATTAAAGGGCCAATTGGGTATGCAGATGATATAAATTTACAAGGGATTGTGAAAGGGAGAAGTTTCAGAGAGAGAGAGAAACAGAGGAGGAGGAAGAAGAAGGGATTTTGAAGCAAATGAAGAAGATGACCTCCCTCCAACCGGTCACCTTTTTTTTTTTTTCTGACCCTTTGGCCTTTAATTAAAAAATAATAATAATAAATTATGATTTATCTTGTTTTCATCAAATTAGCAATATTTTTGGTAAAAAAACAAAAGGATGGGTTGTGTGTTAGTTTTGTCTTGGTTTTGTGTTGAGTTGTTTTCGTGTTTGTGAGGGAGGGAGGGAGGGAGGGGGATAACAGCTTGGCGCGGCCAACGGATTTTTCAACTGCTGTAATGATAAAGTGACAGCGGGGTGACGTAAGGAGGTTCACATAATTTTCAAGTGTTTTTGAAGGGATATTATTCATATTATCGTGTGTTCCTTATTGTAAAATTTTGGGAAATGCCACGTAATTTGAATTTCAAGCTATTTTGCTTGCTGTGAGTTGTCCCGATTTGACAAATTATAAGATGCCGACCTGGGATTGAATTCAAGGGTACTTGCTGCTATCTTAACAGAGTTTTTTTCGCAAATATATTACTCCGTAAGATTTTTTGTTTTTTGACACGTATTTCAGTAAGTTAAAAACTATATAAAATATTAATTTTTTTTAAAAAAAAATTTACAATCTAATACTTCTTACTAATAAATATTAAACTATAAAAAAATGTTAATAAAAAAATAATTTTTTATATAATTTTTTAACTCATTAAATTACGTGCGGAAAAGTAAAAAATCAAACATTTTTATAGGAGGGAGTAGTTTTTAAAAATACTTTATTTCTCCAAAATTAAAATATCTTTATTTCACTATTTTTTAAATTAAATTTTACTATTTTTAATAATCTCGATATATTTAAAGCAATTAAAAGATTTTACAAAGGTACTATTACAATCCAATAAGGTTGACAATAATTGATAAAATTTTTCTACTTCATTTTAGGTAAGTTGGATGTATGAAGTTTCAGAGATAGAGAAACACGAAAGAAATTTTTTTTATCTTTTTGAAATGCCATAACACGAAAACCATAGCAAGTAACCTAAGGTCGATCCAACATATCTTTTCGGAGTGTTAGAACATGAGAACCATAGTAAGTAACCTAACATCTATTGGGAAATTATTCAATACAAGACATTAGCAAAATGTCGACAATGGTAATCAAAGAACATTAAAGGCTAAAACCATAACAAAATTTATAAATAAAGTCATTTTTAACCGGGATAGATTAAGGGAAATCTATGAAAATATGAGCCGAAACAACTGAAATGAGCAGATTATGTGGTAATATGCAAGGAAATCATCAAGAACACTAGTTAGAATAAGAAAACTACAAAAGGCATTCAATGTCCTCGTCATTGGTAGTTACAATCCCGAAACCCTACCTCATGAGAGTGGGTGCAACTAGCTTATATAGGATCTCTTACAAAGGTCGTGTGACAAGCGCATGAGACAATGTCCCTTATCACAGAACAAGACAAAAAAAAAGAAATAAAATGTTGTAAATACAAAACAGCATATGGCTAAGGAAATTTCATGAAATATGATAATCAAATATCATGATCAATGACCATAAACTTCATAATCGTCATACCCCCCCCCCCCCTCTCAAGTTGGACTTGGTTGAAGACCAATAAGGCCCAACTTGGAAGAGAGGAAATGATGTTCTCTTTCTCCAAGAGGCTTGGTGAGAAGATCTGCAAGTTGCACCCCAATTCTAACATGTTGAGGTTGAATGAAGTCTTCTTGCAGCTTCTCACGCACATAGTGACAATCAATTTTGAGATGTTTAGTCTTTTCATGGAACACTGGATTTTCTGATATGTGAATTGCAGATTTACTATCACAAAATAGAGGTATAGGAAGTGGCACATATATCTTAAGCCTTTGCAAGAGACCTTCAACCCACACAAACTCACTAGCAGAGGTGGAAATGCTTCTGTATTCTGCTTCAACAGAAGATTTGGAGACAATGACTTGCTTCTTGGCCTTCCATAAGACCAAGGATCCACCAAAGAACACACAATATTATGTAAGAGATCTTGCACTGAATTAGCAAGTGCCCCAATCTGCATCACAAAAAGTTGATAAAGCCATGGAAGATTCCTTAGGATAATACAAACCTGTTGACAGTGTCCCTTTCAGATATCTAACCACATGAATAGTTGCATCAAAATGTGGTTGTCTAGGTTCAACCATGAACGTGAGATGTTGCACTGCATATGAAATGTTTGGCCTGGACAAATTTAATTAAGAACAGCAATCTTCCAACTAGTCTTCTATACTTCTCAGGATCAGGCAAAACTTGGCCACTATCAGTGGACAACTTCAATCCTTTAGGAAGAGGAAATATTGCAGCTTTGCATTCCATCATTTGACAGTCCTCCAATATGTCAAGTATATACTTCCTTTGATGAAGCATTGTCCCCATTTTATCATGCATAATCTCCAAGCCAAGAAAGTACCTTGCTTCACCAAGGTCCTTTATGGAAAATTCTCTATGCAATGCCTCCTTAGTCTATTTGATCACTTTGTCATCATCACCAGTGATCAATAAGTCATCTACATATACTAAGGCCACAACAATACCATTGGGAACATGTTTTATGAATAATGAATAATCTTTAATTGATTGCTTATAACCCGGGCCCATAAAAAATTTACACAATTTTGTGTTCCATTACCTAGAAGCTTGCTTCAATCCATCAATGGATTTTTTCAATTTACAAACCTGTCCAGGTCTATCTGTGACATATCCTTCTGGAGGAACCATGAATACTTCTTCCAACTTTCCATATAAGAAAGCATTGTTCACAACTTCACATCAAGCCGATGCAATACCCAATTTCTAAAAGTAGCAACAACAATAAATATTCTCACAGTGGAGAATTTAGCAATTGGAGAAAATGTGTGTTTATAATCTTTTCCCTTAATTTGATTGTATCCCTTTGCAACCAATTTGGCCTCGTACCTTTCTGCAGTCTCATTTGGTCTATATTTAATTTTGTAAACCCATTTACTTCCAATAGGTTTCTATCTAGTAGGAGCATCAACTAACACCCAAGTTCCATTTCTCTCCAATGCTTGCAATTCTAAATTTATGGCTTCTGCCCATTTGTTATTCTACACTGCCTGCCTGTAACTAAATGGCTCTGGCTCAGCTGCCATACAAGCAAAAGAATTCACTATCTGAGGATCACAGTAAATCTCGTCAATAAGACATTCAGCCAGGAAGGATTGTGACAAGGACTTCCTCTATCTGTTGCCTCTGCATTCATAATCTTAAAGACGTCTAGGTACAATGTGCTCTCTAGTTGACCTTCTTAAAAATGGAAAGACATTTGTGTCTTGCAAGATTTCAGGTGACATTTGGCTAGTGTTTCCTTATGAGATTAATGAGTCAGCAACTTGAGAAGGAATAGAAGACTGTCTAGATTCAACATCTGTATGCATAGAAACATTGTTCAGCTAGATGCCCTTTCATGTTACAATAGCTACACTTTGAATTAATTTTAATCCTCTTAATCTCTTTCCAATCTTTCACCTCTTTCTTAAAAGGTGAGCTATAATATGCCTTGTTGAGGCTTGGCAAAGGATCAGTGGCTATTATAGAATTTCTAGCAGCATCATATTTGTCATTCAAACTGACCAAGAGCTGCATGCATAAGCCTGTTATGAGATTCAATCTTAGTGAACATCTTTTTCAAATCACAAGTACAATTAGTTAAGGCTCCACAAATGTATTCCAGGATACTTTCTATAATCTGCAATTCATCCCAGTTTCTCTTGAAAATATTATATAGATCAGCCAGATTCATATTTCCTTGCATAATATTTCCAAGCCTTTTCTTGATTTGAAAAATAAGAGGTGCATTAGATTGTCCAAACCTCTCCACAATTTCTTCCCACAAATGCTTGGATGAATCCACAAACATAAAACCCTCAGCAACATTCTTAGTCATAGAGTTCGGAAGCTAGCATCTCACCATATAATCCGGCCTGATCCAGCTCTCCAAATCAACATTAGCCACAGCTGGCTTAGCACAAGACCCATTTCTAACCCCAAGATTACACTTGGCTCCAAGGTCCATCATAACACCATGACTCCAAGTCATGTAATTAGCACCATCAAAGTGTATAGCAACTAACTGTGCACCAGGGTGGTCAGAGTTAGATAAAAACAAAGGATCTCCAGGATTACCTAGTTTAGCCATGTCTTCTTGTGATCTGTTTCCAGAAGTTGATCCTCCACTCGTAGTGAACATAAGCTATGCAATAGGATAAATAAAAAACACGAGCCTATCTTCTAGATTCGACCTCAAGCTCTTATACCATATGAAAATATGAGCTGAAACAGCTGAAATGAGCATATTTCTGTGGTAATATGCAAGGAAATCATCAAAGCTAGAATAAGAAAACTACAAAAGGCATTCAATGTGATAATGCATTATTTGTATAGGTGTTATAGGTCATTCTTAAGTCATTTAGGCTGCATTCAGTTAGGTTTTTATCATAAAGTACGATCATTGTCTTGAAAGTTGCAAAGTTCGAAATCTATGCGTTTTATGCCTATTTATGCAGATTCCTAAGGATTAAGCTAAAGGAGACAAAGGAAAGCTAATATATGAAGTTTTAGAAGCATAAAGAATAATCAAGGAAGAAGACCGGATGAGAAACGAGCAAGACAAGACAAGAAGAAGAGAAAAAGAGTCATTATAGAGGAGCGGCGCCCACCGCTACCAACCGGCGCCCACCGACTTCAGCGCACAAATGAGGCATCCACGGAGCTACAGTGGATCGGCGCCCGCTGACGAAGATTCTGGAAGATTTTCTCCCGTGGGCAAATCTGATCCATTGGGCTTTTCTTCTACATTAAGTTCTCCAATTTTTACCCTTTCTATGCCTATAAATACATCTCTTTTCAACCCCCATTCAACACAACTCACAACACAATCTCACACAACACACTCATCTCTCTCTTTCCCCCTTTTCCACTATTTCTGTAAGTCATGCTCAGCTAAACCTTCTTTATAGTTTTGCTTATATTTTATGCATTGGTTAGAGACATGTGAGGGTTGTTTAAATACTATTTTATAGTTATGATTTATGCATATTTGGATATTTATTACTCGTATTCTTTATATATTAAGTTGTTTACTTGTCTTAATTGGCCAGTAAGATGAATAATCAACATGCTAAGAGATTATAGTTCAATCCGCTATTGCGAGCATTAATCCGATATAATAGCAAGCATATCTTGATGAACAAGTTGGAATTCATAAATATGAAAGAGTAATAACATATAGTTTAGTGTTCTTCTTAGGGATGTGATAGCTGGGTTGACAACCAGGTGACACGTACGTCAAATATGTGAGAATTACATGAATTATATGCTTATGTGATTAGGGATATATTGCTTCTCGAACCCCATGCAAGAGTTTAGGCAATTGATAGTGATCGAATCAGGAAGCTATTCAATTTTGTGCATAAACCGATACTAAGATATCCAAGCATAACCAAACAACATGATGATCATGGAACTACCCAGTGGCGGATCTACGGGGGGCTTGGGGTGGCTGAAGCCCCCCCAATCCGAGGAAAAAAGGTATATATATTTTTCATAGATCTGTTATGTTTTGTAATATATAAAAAATGAAGTAAGTAAGTATCACAAAGACAAGTTTGCTCAGCGGCAGGGACATGGGAGGAACTAAATCCTGAGCGTTTGACCCCAGGTTCGAAACCCAATACTCCATGTGATTTAATCTTTTATTGTTCAATCTTTTTTAGTTTGTTTCTTCTTCTTCCTTTAAATTTGATTGTTGTTAAGTTCAATTTGTTGAGATGAAAATCAATTTATATTAGAATTTGTGGATTTGAAAATAAATTTAGGGTAAATTTCGATTAGGGTTTGTGATTTGTGAGAAATAAATTTGTGCTTTGTGATTTGAAATTGTGGTTGTGGTGAGAAATAAATTTGTGAATTTGTTCTTTGTGATTTGGAATTGTGGTTTGTAATTGTGGTCATAAGAAATGAATTTGTGGTTTTTGATTTGGAATTGTGGTTTGTGGATTAGTTTCTTATAGGTGTATAAAATATGGACAAGAATTAATTTAAGTTGAATTTATATTAGATTGTTTTTAAGTTCAATTCGTTGAGACGAGAATCAATTTAGATTAGAAGTTGTGTATTTGAGAATCAATTTGGGTAAATTTCGATTAGGGTTTGTGATTTTGCTAATAAATTGTGGATTTAAGTAGCAATTTGGGGTAAATTTATGGATTCGAGAATCAATTTGTGGATTGAGAGTAGGGAGTTTTAAGTATAATTTTATATATTGATATAGTTTTGTTTGAATGATTTGTGGGAGTAGGGAGTAGGGAGTTTTAAGTATAATTTTATATCTTGTTTAACGAGCGAGGAGCATCGATCACATCGTCCTTTGTAATTTTCAGCCCCCCTCTAACAAAAATTCTGGATCCGCCACTGGAACTACCAATGTTGCGAATATAAGTTAAACTATATACCTCTCTCATATTATTTACTTTGCAATCATTATCTCGTTTACTTTATTTTTGCGCATTATTACTCTCAATCTCATTATGAACTGCTCGCTTGCTTAATACGCTCAACCAAAGTCGCATGCACTCTCTGTGGGATCGACATGTACTTGCTGCTAATATTAGTTATTAGTTGAAGGTATAGAATTCAGATTTGGGGTATAGAACACACGACATTCTGCACGCACCATAATGCCCTCATCATTGGCATCTGCAATCCCGAAACCCTACCTCATGAGAGTGGGTGCAGCTAGCTGCTAGCTTATATAGGCTCCCTTACAAAGGTCATGTGACAAGCACATGGGACAATGTCCCTTATCACAGAACAAGACAGAAAAAAGAGAAAGGAAATGCTGTAAATACAAAACAACATATATATGACTAAGGAAATGTCATGAAATATGATGATCAAAGATCATGATCAATGACCATAAACTTCATAATCTTCCTAAAATCCATATTGTGGAAGAGATTAAAAGGATAATTTCAGCTAATCTGGCTAGAAAGAGAAAGAATATTAAATGGGAAAACCGAAACCATTTTTTTTTCAAACTGAACTTAATTTAATTGATCTAGCTAGCTCGATTCAGACGAAATCTCCATTGACTATATAATTAGACACCACAACGCAAATCGCTTGTCTCGAAGCTGAAAAGAGCAACTATATCATAAGAATTGGTGCCAAAGCAATAGAAGCATTAAGAAAAAAAAATTTCAAAACATTGAAATCATAGAAGATAACCAATATACATTATTAATAAGCTTTTGAGCATATATGTTTGTGTTTTTCACCAAAAAACATATATATGTTTGTGTTTTTCTCGATCTATCTTTCCTTTAAGTGATATACGAGCTTCACTATAGAGTTTGTGTAAAGCAAAAACATAAGATTGGTAAGAGGTCTTTTTCTTTTATATTTGACTACGATTGATGCATATATATTTCCCTAACTACAGATTGAAATTGGACTGCTTAACTACAGATTCAATCTGTGTCATTAATTAGGTTCTTCTTCAATGGTTTGCTGGCCCCACATCAATAAGGTCCTCCTCGCATTGAAAGCTTAATCATCCTTTTAAGCCACTAAGCATTTTATATGTTAGAAATATTAACTGGTTGAATCCCAACTAGGAATAATTAATCTATTTAACTTGTTAGATAAGTACGCATGGTAAAAAAGCGTTATACGAATTATGACATTGTAGATAGAACAAATTGAATTCAAAGATTCGTTTCCATTTGAGTTTCTTCAATACTTGAATCCATTTGAGTTTCTTCAATATTTCTATGTAAACAAAGTTATATTTTTTTTTTTTATGACGAAGAAACCCACCATTTGGCAGCAAACCCTGAACACGTGACCCGACCGACAAGAGCTACGCACCAGGTAAACCGACTTGTGTTGACCGACTCGACCCATTAGCAAGGAGCAAGGCAAATCTTGAATTTTCAACCCAAGAAAAGGGAATGAGACAGGGATCGAACCCAAGACCTACTAACCCCCTTGCTCCATAGCACTGAGCCTCTGAACCACTCCATCATAGACAACAAAACTATATTTCTATACAAAGCTTTGAACTGATGAATGAATTGGATAGGACTGGAGGAAAGGTGATGCTGCTAATTTATCTTCAAGAAAGGCCACCTTTCATTTCTTTTATTTTGTTACAAGATTATACAACTCAACAAAAAACATTTTAGATATAGAATGCCATTAAAAATAAAGTTCGTGTAGCCGATTCAAATGATTAATCCTGTCAAAAAGGCTTATTTATCAAGAATCATCCTACAATTCGTAACATTTACTGAGCAATTCATATATCGGCGTCCTTGAAATAAGTTTGTCACTGATTCAAGCGCATTGCTTCGAGTCCAAGCACCAGCAGTAGTAATCAGACCTTGAGATTGCCAAAAGTTGCTCAGGGGCCATCCTCTCCAGTTCACTCTCTCTCCATGATGCAAAGTTGTTGCGGTTTTGCACTTCAGTCGCGAGTGGGTAGTCTTCTGATCTATGATTCTGGTATCTCATTCTCATGTACAGCCTCATCACTGAAACACAGTCTTCATAAGGATCCTGAATGCCTGTTTGAATGTCGTAACTGTGACACAAAAAGCCCTTACATTAGCAGAGATTAAGGCCTGTTTGGCAAAAGCTTATTGGAGCTTTTCAAATAGTTGTGGCAAAGCATTTTGTGGTTTTCGAAAAAATAGCTTTACAAAACTCTTATCTAATTTGTCATGCCAAACAAGAATTTACGCTTTTAATCTATCCACAAAGGCTAAAATTTCATCGAAAATTTCATCTAGATTTTAATCTTAAGCTAGATTAATCTCTGGCACGCCAACCAGGCCTAATTATAAGTAGAGGCTAAATATCAAATACTTACCCAAGATATGCTTGTGTTAGGTATTTGAGGGAGTTGCTGAGCTTGCTTGTTTTCATAAGTGGAGGATATTTTGTTGTGTCCCTGTTGATTTTATAAGCACAAATGCACAACCTCATTAGGATCTTGATCTTCATGGAAAGTTATAAAGACAATCTAGGTATCCAACACAAAATCAGGGCTTTTTTATTTTCTTTTGCAGATGTGAACAGTTCAAGTATCGTACCTGATCATTATCGATGGGTATTCGATCCCTAGGCACTCAAGATCACGGTCCAATGCATGACCCACAAGGATCTTAGCTTTCCCTCCACTAGGCCGAATTTTCCACATCGGTTCACCATTGCATAGGAAGTCTTGAATTTTCTTAGCAACTTGCTTAATCGGCACTGCATCTCTCAAATGCTCCGGCCTTATACCTGTAGTCTCATACCTGAAGTGGTATTGCAATAAAAGACTTAGAACCTAGCAACATATATACTTGGAACAATTTTTTGTAGCTACAGCTGTGTTCAGCTTGCAGATATATACCTATAATTGGAGACTAGATACTGGGGCTTCACATAACTATGGAAGATGATGTTTTCGCTTTCATCTACAAGGCAAACTCTTGCACATAAATCTACCGAGCCATCGCTGCCACCACCAACCATCTTGCAGGCTAAAGCAACTACCTGAGGACCTCTTCTTTGGACATTATCAATCCTCAAATCATCATTGATTCCCAAGTTTGCAAAGCGAGATAGTAATCCCTGTAAGAGTAAAAACGCATATAATGTTAACTTCGTGCAGATACAGATGAACTAGTTATATATTGATTGAGATCCACAAAAACTACATTATTAGGGCGAGCGAGATGGCATCTTGCCCTGTGCATCCTCAGAGAACTTGGACTATCTAGGATGGTGAGACAAATGCTGCATCCTTGGGTGCTGAATATCTTCGCACACTCAACCTTTGGCAGTGGACCTACAAAAACAAAAACCAAAACCAGAAAAAAAAAAGTGCAAGTGTTTATATTAGCCTTGTAAGTTAACTTAAAAATCGGGATTCAAGATCGGATCAATAAAAAGGTGTACAGATTGGATCATAGAATTGTAAGATCCCACCGCATGGATGAATTTTTTTTGAAATTAAGTTAATATGTTTCATATTAGATAAATATTATATTAAATCATAAAAAATACCCATAAAGATTGTAAAATTTTAAAAATAAACTAAATATAATATAGACTAACTTAATATGTTGAAAATTTCTTAGATTTAAAGTGTAAATATTAAAAATTTCTTATAATAGACATTTTATAGAATTGTTAGAATCGCAAAAAATGATCGGGATCGCTTTTCCATTTTTTGATCGTTGGAATCGTAGGATCGAATCGGGATTTTAAATACATTTAAGCATTGGCCAAACGTACAGTTACGTACCCTTTTTGATCTCATAGAACTTGATTATGGATATAATCATAATTAGGTTAGAATATTACCTATAAGATGCTCCCTTAGTGATTCAAATGACCTAGAATGTTTTTTGCATACCCCACACATGGGTTCATGAACTGAGTGAAAAGATATTCTCATGTGTTCCACTAGGTGTTCTTTTCGGTTGAACTGTCTGAAGCATGCTGCACACTTGTTCCTGCTTATCACAAAATTGTTAGCATTTGATAAATAACTCGTGTATCATTATTACGATGAGAAGACATCAGTGGTCTTGCTAATGATTAATTACCAAATTGTGTGTTCCTGTAGGGAAAGAGATAATAGAGGACGATACCTTAAAGTTTCCGAGGACTCGCTTCTACCATCCATAATGGGTAATTCCTGAAGTGCAGAGATTTTCTTTTGTTGGAAAGTGTTGATGTAGAAGAGAAAAAGAGTAGGGTGGTATTTATAGGATAACTAGGATCAAAGGGATTCGCATGGAGGACAAAGGAATACTCACTTGGGTGATGAACTGATTCCTAGATGGTCGTCATGATCTCGTGTGAAGTTTGTGAGACTCATCACTCCCATTTTCAGCAATCAAGAGATAAGTACTCTCTTCCTGTTTTGTGAAAGTTTTTTCTATCTTGTTGACACTTTCGTTTCCTGGTTACGGTATGGTTTTTTGTGCTTAAATCAGATCGAGTGTTTCTCAATTATTTGTTACACTAAATCCATGGGTCTCCATTTCATATTTAGTGACTTGTTGTCAATCTCCACGGTTGACTGAAACCTCCATCAATAACTATTGTTGGTTAATTAGTGAAAATAAAGACCAAAATACAAGGGAGGGTGATGCCCTTACACACTGATTTGGGTAGATTTCGACCTTATAATAAAAAATAAAAATAAACCCGACACGGCCAGGAATATAACCACTAATAACTAATATGATTAGTAAGTTTTAGATTGTTCTAGTTTCTAATTCTAATACTGTACTTTCTATTTAATTCTTTAGTTTTAGATTTTTATTCAATGATTAAATATGTCAAAGTATAGTTCCAGTTTCCATTAAAAAAAGTGTTCTTTCATATTTGGATTATTTGAGTTAGTTTTTTATATTTAATCATACCAGATTAGGTTCTTAGTCATTTACATTTGGCCATAGTAGTCTCTGTAGGGAAAAAAGTAACAGATACTCTCAGTGGTGAATAAAATCTATACTAAAACATATTATTGATCTGCTATTAAAGTTGAAATACTATTAAGCTTGTTAATTAGTTTAGGTTATTTCATAGAGTAAACCTGAATGGATTCGAACCCAAAATCATTTGCTGTTGTACATAATGCTTTGTTCCCAGAGGCCTTCTCACCTGTAGATAAAAGTCCTTCCAACTTTGTACTCCTCTTCCGGACTTGAAAACTCAGGCAACATATAAAACAAGATCAAAAAATGAAATAGATCAAAAAAGGCAAAGCTCCAAAGGTAAAATGGAACATATTCTGAATAAATATGGTCAAAGATTAAGCGAGTAATAACCCACTTTGGAATGAGTCCAAAAGAGCTGGATGGACGGCAAAAAGATGTAGATAAATCAAAATCACCTTATGATGCTTGTATTTTTCGAATCCATTGCGCGTGAAAATATTTGCCGATCTCACCATACCAAGCTCTGGGTGTCTACTTCAGGAAGTAAAAGCTTTTTTCCAGGCCCCTCCCCGGGTTTCAACTAGAAATCCTTCTACCATAGGAGCTTGTTTCAGGACTTACAATGACTTAATGTATCATAGGTATGCCTCTGGTCATGTTATTAAGGGATTTCCTTGATCTTCACGTTATTTAACTGAAGCTGATAAGACTCACAAAATATTCTGTTTGCTACTAACATGTGATGTTTGATCAAAGCAATTTCATGCATGATTTGATATTATCTTTTGATCAATAAATGTTCATACTTTTTCCATACATAATGATAAACGAGGCTTTTTCATGGCTTCATCATAATCCTCTAAACAGGTATTCAAGGCAGTTAGATTTTGTCATACCTCTCTCATTTTGAGCTATCAGCTGATGCATCTGCTAACCATACTGGTCTTTCCCTATATAAGGGTATACTGGTTTTGGTTCTTTGGATATGAAGCACAGAAATTTGGTGACAACCATTTCACGTTAGTGTCTCAAACTTCGTTTTCCCATGTCAATATCTTCAATCGAATCCACAGAGCAGTTGATGTCCTTCATTCCTGCAAATAAACACGGAAAATATCCATCAACTCGTTAACTTTTCAATCAATCTCTATACAAACAAATTTTTGAGCTGTACAATAAAATGACCCTAGGGAACAAAAGCATTGTTCATTCTCCATTGAGGAAAGCTTTAAACGTCCAATGAAGTCATAGCAATGGCTTTAGATCCATGCTCTAGGGGTTTGGTTTGGGTGGGTGGCACCTTCTAAAGGGAAAGTATAATTCACAATGAATCATATGTGCAGGCAAACAACCAGCATACACCTTGAGGATCACAACGTACATATGGAATAGGGCTATAGAGAAGATAATAACAATTTGCATATTGAAACAAGGGCAGCCAAACATGAAAATACTTTAAAAACTGTCATGTATTCATAGTTCTTCAAACATACAGATTATCTCTTTATCTAAGTAAGAAATCAATGACAATATCATTTTTTTCGGGTTACCTAGGCTTGTGCAAATCTGAACCTCTAGTTTGATGCAACTCCGGCAGCAACCAAATGCCTCATACTAGACTAACTGATTAACCCCTTATCAATTCTGTGTGACTAACTGATAAAAGTGTATAAACCATAAATCATTAAATCCCTATATCAAATTTCCAAATTCTAAATATATAAATAGGTGCTCCAAGTACTTCACAAAAGCCTGTGAAATTTTACAGGTTTTGGTTGCTTGAATAAACCAAGCAAAGAGATCAACTCCTGACTTCATTCTTCGATCTGAATAAGCCAAGCAAAGAGATCAAACGGTTTCATATGCAATCATTTGTCTTCAAGTATGTTTCTTCCCGTTGTGGTGAGCCGGGGGGAGAGGGTGTTAATTTTAGTCTCAAACTGACTGTTAATTACTACTTTCCTTGCCACAACCATCACCAGGCAGTGCAAGCGACAACATCAACTACACCATTACTGCTGGTGATAGCAAGCATAACCTCTTCATGGTCCCAATAAACTTTTTTTTTTTATTTGACAACGTTTTCTCAGCCCAATCAAAAATAGACAATTTCCACTACTCGAAGCAAGTTTGGGATTTCGCTTTTGACTGTCCTAAGTTTGAAAGTAGACGAATTTTTCGGCACTTGCAATGTTCTTATTCTTCTTTGCGCTAATCATTATTAGCTCATGCAGTTTATTGAGAGAGATGGAGTTAGAGAACAAGAAATAGCATCTTACCACATTCAGGACAAGACAAGATAGGGTTCCAAGATCCTGAAGTATATACCAGCTGTCCTAGATTCATTCAGGCTTCTCCTTGCAATGAATAATATAGCCCTTTGAAAATTTTAGCAGCCTTCAATTCAATATCCCATGCACCAGATCATCTCTTCATGACACCTCCCTGGCTTTTCCTCTTTCTCTTCCTCTTCTTATTCATCGCCTAATAATATCAAGAAAAAGGTCAACTAAGTGGGGCAAAGAAAAAGCTATCCTTGACACTAACAATGGACACCATGCTTCAACTTTACGGCCACATATGACAGGTCCCCTCATATTCATGTCAAAACATTATTTGTTGGCCGGAGCTTTGAGTAGGTTAGAAACAGAGAGAGAGAGGGACCATTTCAGGGATAACAGGGATACTTATAGACTAGAGGGCGTTTAACTAATTACCTCATATTTGTTTTGTTTGATTTGGAAAGAGAAATGGCTATAGTGCATGACAAGAAAGTGAAATCAAAGGCGACAAGAATCTTAGCCAGGATGATTCAAGAAAAAGGAAAGGAATTTAAGTCCTTTTCTCTTATTTCCCTTCCTTTTTCTTCATGGGTATCTTCAGAGCACAAAGACCGAATACGTCCATACCCCACTCCAGTCAAAAAAGCAAATATCCCTCCTTTAGTGACATTCCCCATGTTTAAGTCAAATTCTCTTTTAGAGTAGACGGGATATACATAGAAGCATTATCATCCTCCTTGCACCATCTCAGTGCATAAATCAAGAAGGAAAAAGAGATAATTACCTCAAACTACTCGAAACAGATCACTTTAGCGATAATGTTATTTATCATTTGCCGAAAGTTAGTACTTGGTAAGATCAACTCTTTAGAGAAAAATAGTTCTACTCACAAATCAAAGGAAAAACTTACTTGGGCGACTAAAGAGCGGTACCAATACATTTAAGATCCTTGTAATACCTACCTACCAAGAGTTCACCATCCACCACGACTGTCATGTCAAATACCTTAACTCCTTATGCCACATGATAAGAATAAAATCCTTGCGTAGGATTACAAATCTTGTCAACATGATGAGGCAAGAAGGTTGAATATCTGTGTAAATAATCTTTGGAATCATTTATCAGCCAATACAGAAAACCCTGTAAGCAGATCCACTAAATGCCCACGAAAAACAAGTCTTTACTGATATAAAATTAAAAAGCCCCACAACTCCACAAGCATGTTACAGTGTTTGCAGCAACCAAAGAAAACTTGAATAAGAAAAGAATTCAATCTCATGATCAACTTGGCACAATGGTTGTACTATACTAACTCCAAACTGGAAGTTCCGAGTATGAACTGTACTATGTATAAAGCAAAATATTCCAGATAAGATTATGTGGGGGTGGGGGTGATATGAAGCATAGTGAAAGAATTGTAAAGAAAATTCATTGCATTCTCATGGAACTGCACTTGTTCAAGAAAGTTAACTTGCTAGATGCACTTAAAGACAAGATGGCTAAAGCAAGCAGCATATTTCTTGAACTCTTGATGATATATAGCTTAATTCAAGCAGTATATTCATGATCTTCATAAATAAATTATTGTTGACTTCCAACAGCATATGAGATGATATTCATTAATAATGATTGCTGACTTCCAATAGGATATGTGATGATATTCATCAAGAGACAATTGATTACGTTGTTCCAAGCATATGCTGGGTTTAAGCTATTTCAATAAAGTAATCATAACAAAATTGTATCATCTAAATGATCGAGTATGTGTAGTTTAATACATATAGGTGAAATAGGGATTACAAATTAGACACATTGGACAGGTGAAGATCGGATAAGGATGGATCATAGCTTATGGGTAAGATGAACAAAGGTAACACAACCACCAGGAGTGAACTCAAACATGCTCAGCGAAGACATTCTCATTCAGATACACTGACATTGGTCAAAATAAGAGATGAAAACATCCATTTGTTGATCATATATATGTCCAAGACATTGAGCATTCTCATTTTGTTCAATCAATATAGGTACAAAAGAACTCAGTAGTGCACATTATTTGTACAGAAGAATCACTCAAAATAATCCAAACTTTCAAAATAACTATATGATAGCCAAACTGTCACAATATTTACTAAAAATGATACAGCAAAAAATTCCAGTGAAAATTCCGATGAAATTAATGACATGTCACTGGAAAACCCATGTGGCATCCATGTGATAGTTGACATCATTAATTATAAAAGCTAGTAAAAATAAGAAAAAGATGCATTCAATCAGTGAAAATTTAAAGCTGGTTACTCCTTTCATGGTGCAAAGACAGAAGGCCCGACGATTGATGGAGGGCATCAAATGTGGGTTTCATCTCCCTCCCTCCTCTTTCCCAATGCAAACAACCCAAATAGGTGATATTGAAAACTTGAGATGTCAATTAGAAGCAATCCCTAGTTTTTTGGGGGTGATTCAAACCTGAAAGTATCGAACAACTATTCCTGGCGCACAGAACGCAACCCATGCCAATGTGATGTGGCCAATTATAGGGCTTGGGGATTGGAGTAGGTAAAATTAGATTTACAATTGCTATAATTTAAGTAGTTAGGGTTTGATTATGGGATGATTTTGAATTTGTGGAACTGGTCATCAAGTGTGCCATCAGATGAAACTGGTTCCTATGGCACGGAGATTCTGAATTTTGTGATCTGCCAAGTCCACATATATGTAAAGTGATTAAGTTCAGATCTATTACTCGATGAATTTGTGTTTAGCCAAGGCCAACGGCGTGAAATTGGCTCCATTTAAACCCTCGTTTGCACCAGGAAGAAGGGAGGATGATGAAACCCTCGTCCGCTTCCCACAACCAATCACCAGGCCTCTTGCCTTCGCACCAGGAAGAAAAGGAGTAAACAACTTTAATTGTTACTGATTTATTTTTATTTTTGTTTTTTACATTTTAAATTACATTAATGATTAATGACAGGTAAATTATGACATGAACGCCATATGAGTACTTTTCGGTGACATGTCATTAGTTTTGCCGGAATTCTCACCATAAATTTTTGTGGTGTCATTTTTTGGTAACTATGGTGATAATTTGGCTATCAAATACTCCCTATTTTAATTAAAAGATGTCATTTTAGAGTGTAAAGCTTGTTAAATAAAAAAATGTCATTGTGGATATTTTGGTGTTTACTTTACATATTTTCCCTTGAAATGATTGATAGATTATTAGTTTTAGTTTTCGAGAAAGTAAAAAAAGTAGAATACTATCAGAGGTATAATGGTATATCTGTTAGCCTCCTTAAAAAGTGTGTAGTTTGGTAAAAGGACATGTTTTAATTGGAGGGAGTTGATTATTATGAAGATTGGGATTATTTTGGGTTGAACCATGATAATTTGGATTATTTTGAGTGATTTTTCCTATTTATAAAATACATGTTTCAGAGGATAATGCAGAGTTTATCAGCAATCTAATGGTACATGCAAATGACTATACTGCACAGTGACCAAGTATTTTTTTAATTTCAGGACCACATACAATGATAAAAAAAAATAGCATTAACCCTTGCAACTCATATAATATTCTTTCTAGCAGAGAAGGAGAAAGATTCTGAAGGTACAGTTGAGTCGTAGCATTTAGATTGCCAAAAAAATTTTGATGCTATAGACATCAAGCCTAATGATCAAGTCTTGAGCCTCAAATTTTTCACATATGATGATAACCCTCAAGGAATATTTTCAACACCCAAGTGGGGACTTTTTCGTCCCCCATGCCAATGCCTTCGATCATAGTCATTCCTATAAATAACACCCTATACCTTTTCTCTTCTACATCCCCAACTTGCAATAATTCTTCAATACATCAGAGAAAATCATTGTAGTTAGAAAATAGGCATGGATTACAGAGTTGAGCATTCAGAAAGTTTAAGGCATTGTCCCCTTCTATCTCTTTTCCCATCTGCATCATTCTCACTCAAACACGCCAAACACTCACTCACTTCATCAGCCAGTCTATGGTTTCTTATCATGCATCATAATAAATTATTGTTATCGAACATTAACAATCTGTCAAATATGCAGGAACAAGTGTGCAGCATGCTTCAGACAGTTCAACAGAAAGGAACACCTAGTGGATCACATGAGAACATCTTTTCATTCAGTTCATGAACCCGTCTGTGGGATGTGCAAAAAGCATTGCAGATCATTTGAATCACTAAGGGAGCATCTTATAGGTAATATTACAATCTAAACATGATCATATCAATAATGAAACTTAATGAGATCAAAATAACTATAAAATACTTTCACCTTTTTCTAGGTCCATTGCCAAAGGTAGAATGTGCAAAGATATTCAGCACCCAAGGATGTAGCATTTGCCTCACCATCCTAGACAGTCCAAGCTCCTTAAGGATGCACAGGGCTAGATGCCAACTCTCTCACCCTAACAGCGTAATTTCCGCTGATCTCAATCAATTGTTCTTTCATAAATATCTGCAAAAAAAAAAAAAGGTTGACTTGTATGACTTTTTTCTCTTTCAGGGATTACTATCTCGCATGGCAAACTTGGGAATCAATGATAACTTGAGGATAGATAATGGCCAAAGAAGAGGCCATCAGATAGTTGCTTTAGCTTGCAAGATGGTTGGCGGTGGCAGCGATGGCTCAATAGATTTATGTGCACGAGTTTGCCTTATAGATGAATATGAAAACATCATCTTCCATTCTTATGTGAAGCCCCAATATCAAGTAACTAGTTACAGGTAACCACAAGTTGAACACAGTTGTAGCTACAGAAAAATGCTCATGTATCTGTTCAATTCTTAAGTCTTTTATTGCTGTACCCACCATAGGTATGATACTACAGGCATAAGGCCGGAACATATGAGAGATGCAATGCCATTAAAGCAAGTTCAAAAGAAAATTCAAGATTTCCTATGCAACAGTGAGCCGATGTGGAAAATTCGGCCTAGTGGAGGAAAAGCTAAGATTCTCGTGGGGCATGCATTGGACCATGATCTTGAATGCCTGGGGATAGAATATCCAACAATAATGATCAGGTATGGTACTTGAACTCCTCATGCAAATGAAAACTCAGCCAGATTATGTTACACTTTTAGTTTATCACGTTCTACCTTATAAAATATATCTAACAATTTTCAAAACATGGACATAATTAAAATATATTCGCAAACCTCTCACACACAAATGGAAATATTGCTTTTACATGTAGGATATCTAGATTATCTTAACACATGCTATCAATAGATACTAATGGGCTTATAAACAGGGACACAGCAAAATATCCTCCACTTATGAAAACAAGCAAGCTCAGCAACTCCCTTAAATACCTAACACAAGCATACCTTGGGTAAGTATTTGATATTTAGCCACTCCTTTATTTCCTAAAATGTTTGGTGAAAGAAAATTCAAATTTCAGAAGCACTAATGTAAGGGTTTTTTATCTCACAGTTACGACATTCCAATGGGCATTCAGGATCCTTATGAAGACTGTGTTTCAATAATGAGGCTTTATATGAGAATGAGATACCAAAATCATAGGTCAGAAGACTACCGATTTGCTACTGATCCACAGAACCGTAACAGCTTTTCATCATGGAGAGAAAGTGATCTAGAGAGGATGACCCCTGAGCAGCTTTTAGAGATCTCAAGATCTGATTACTACTGTTGGTGCTTAGACTCGAAGCAATACGCCTGAATCAATGACAGACTTATTTCAAGGACGCAGATATACAAACACGATGTCAATAAATTGTTTAATTTGATTGGTGATTGGTTCTTAATAAAGAAAGAATTTGAGAGGATTAGTCAGTTGAATCAGACAATCAGTTACATGAACTGTATTTTTTATGTTACATTATGTACCATTTGAAATGTCTGTTTTTCTTGAACAGTAAAGAGAGATTTATGTTCTATCATTTTGGTGTATCATTGCAGTCTTGAATACCAGCTTGAATGTTCTAAACAACTGTATCGACTCAAAAAGTAGTATTTAGGTTAACTAATAGAGTAGAAAATTGGGAATCCCACAACACAAAAAATAACATAGAACTTTGGTAAGCTGATTGGAAATCACACAGCCAAATCTTCCACTTAACTACCAGATGAGTCTACACTTAAGCTGGCCAAGAACTAAATGCCTTGTGGCCAAATATTTTGTAGATACATTGATAGAAGCCTTAATCCTTACATATTATACTTCCTATCCCTTAGGTCACAGAGTGTCATTTTAACGGTAATCTCTCAGACCCTCACATCCCCAACCATCTAAATTCTAGAGCCTTTCAGCTTGCTCTACATCTTGCCAGCCTCATCTAACCATGTGCCTATTAATACAGAAAGCATCCATCACAACTGCATTTCTCAAAGAGCAACTAAATAAGTGATGCTGAACAGAAATTAGCAGCATAACATTTCAAAATCCTAAGAATGCTCCAACCCATCAGTTCGAAGCTTCAATTTAACTCTGATTCAACTAACCAAATTTCATGATTAATTTTGTTGATTTGCATCTTAGTTTTCTTGACATTTTTCAAGAGCATAATTATAAACCAAACCTTAAATATCGAATGAACATTAAATATGGAGATAGTAAATATATTTACCAAAAAATGGAAAAATTTTCTAGCTGAGCACTTTTCCCTCCATAAATAACATTTGATATAGTAGTAATACGGTATACCTTTTCAAAGACCTTAATCTTAGTCCTTTATCTTTCTAGAGAAGTATATTGATGATTTATCAAGTGAGTTTGGATCGATATATGAAGACTTGGTTAAGTACCTAATCTTGGTAAAACTGATGCGAATGTAATAAATTACTAGCAAGAAAATTTTGGAAAAGCCAAAATGTAGTAAGTGGTAGTTACGAACTTAGGACACTCAATCGTTTATGACAATATCGTTTTAGCATCAAACTAAACGATAACTTATAAGCTTTGAATGGGATGAATTAGAAGAAAGTTGAATTGAATCATGGAAAAGCATTTTCCTAAAGTTAGCTCACTTTCAGAAATTTAGGATTTGCATTTCACTTAGTTAAGATACTTCACTTAATTTCATACTTTGTATATGAAAAAATGCACCTAAATGTAGACCCATTTCAGTTTATCAGATTATCAAGTATAGCATGCCATAAAGGTCATCACATAGAAAAGAGATAAAACATTCATTCCATAAAGAAACCATGATTTACCTAAAGAAAAATATTTTCATAGCCTGCAAATGTGAAAATTTTCATATGCGAGCGAAGAAAAGTGCATCATAACTCTTAGATGTCTATGTGAAAAACACTACACCCTGGGAATCTAGTCAAAAGCATCATGTATAACTAGAAGTGGTCCTGGTCTTTGAGATGTGAAATATTCTTCAATATACATTCAGAGGGTTCTTGAAAGGGGAGAGGAAAAAAAAATTAAAAGGAATCATTCCACCAGTATAATGCATCTCTACAGCCTTTTATCTTCACGAACTTTATCAAATAATGAGACACAATAGATAAATTTGCATAAAAAGAATATTAACAACTCCTAACAAGTCACTGACATCTTAAAATAGGTTTGTTGTAAAAGATGAGAATAGACATGGATCCTCAAAACTTTTGTACCATTGATTTCAAAAGAAACCATTCATAACCTCACAATTGGATATTGGAAAAGAGAACACCCAATTTCATGTTAAGGGTTTAAATATCCAACTTTGTAAATGTGAGCACCAGAAATGAGAAATAAAAAATACAGTACCTTTTTCCCATAAATTTGTATGTTTCAAGAAAATATATGTTTTTGCAGTAAGGGAATTAACCTACCAGTGCCCACAAAGGGGACAGTTCCTACCAATTGCACGAATTGAACTGAACTAGGCTCACACAGTATCTCCGTGACCCTTCAACCATCAAGTGGAAACAAGAGACGATAACAAATTGAAAAAGGAACCTGAAAGAAACACCTTTTGAGGAGGCAAATAAAGCAGCAAACGTGGGGTAGAAGATCGATCAGAGGGACCCTGAATATTGAATTCACACTTTCCTGTTCATGTCGGGGAAACCAATTTGAATGCAAAACTCAGAAGAGCTGGGTTTTGCTGTTTGGGACTTTTATCGAACACATTGTATGCAAGCCTGTAAGCACAGAAGATCAAGTGCTCTGAAGTGAATTTATGCCTCTTTACTCAATAAAATCGATTACAAAAATTGAACTGCTTTGGGGAAATAGAGAAAACCCACACGCTCTTGTTCCTCGCCTTCCACATTGGACGATCAATCGGGCAAGAGCTTCGGATTTACATCCCATTCTGGGCACGGAACCAAAAATTAAAATTTGGGTGTAATAAGTAGACTAATAAAATATTAATTTTTTTAGACGTAGTTTAAGGAGTTAAAAACTATATAAAATATTGATAATTTTTTTAATTTTTTTTTACGTTATAATACTAATTATTTTATGTAGTTTTTAGCTCATTAATATTTTATGTAGTTTTTAGCTCATTAAACTACATGCACAAAAGTAAAATGTCTTATATTTAAAATCGAAGGGAGTAAATAATATTTATTATATGAATATATTTGAATTACTTTTTAATTAAATTTTACGTGAAGATTAAATTAGTTTATTTGAAATCTTACAATAAAAATATTCACTCAATCATAAATTAAATTAAGATTATGGTCGGTGAAATTCAAATATATAATGTACCATAAAAATAAGGCGAAACTAATTAAAATAACCCGACCTTTAAGGGTGTGTTAAAAATATATCCCAACCTTTCAAGTGTAAGATAAATATCTCGACCTTTAAAGGGGTGTTAAAAATATTTCTCAACCTTTCAAATGTAATATAAATATCTCGACCTTTATAAGTGATGTTAAAATAATATCTCAAAAAAATTATACAAAAAAAAGCTAACAATACATGCATATATGGCAAAAAAAAATTTAATAAAAAAATAAAACTTTAAAAAATCTATATAAAAAATTATAGATTTACATATGTTTCATCTTTTATATTTTATACACACTATTTTCTTATAACGCTATATTAAAAACCTTGTTTTATTAATCCAGTTTTCTTTTTTTTTTATCAAGGGAAAGAAATAAATTAATAAAATATAAATATAGATAAAAAATGATAGATTTACAAGTGTTTAATCTTTTATTTAGATGATTTTTATATTTGAGGGATAACACCCATATTTGTATAATGGGCCATTTAACTAATTTCGCATTTTTAATTAAAATTTAAAATAGAAAGAAGAATAGTTAGAATTTTAGTAAATAAATTATGTAAAAAAAATGGGACAATTGAACAAAGAAGAATAATATGGAAAATTGAAATATTAATAAAGTGTCTTGAAATTTTTTAAAAAAAATAATAAATGAAAAACCTTGTTTTCTTAAACCCTTTTATTAATTTTTTATATGTATTTTTTAAATTTTATTTTTTTATTAATTTATTTTGCCACATACGTATGCCATGTTAGCTTTTTTTTTCCTAGAGAATTTTTTTAGATATTATTATAACATCACTTATAAAGATTGAGATATTTATCTTACATTTGAAAGGTAGGGATATATTTTTAACACATCCTTAAAGGTTGAGATATTTATCTTACATTTGAAAGGTTGAGATATATTTTTAACACACCCTTAAAAGTCGGGTTATTTTAATTAGTTTCGCCTAAAAATAATTATTGTTTATAAAAAAAACTGGTAACCAACTAATCTTAATTAATAACAAACTCTTAAATATTTATATTATTTATTTAAATTATTTAGATATTTAATTAAATAATTATTCCTCCCGTAGATGTGTAAAATATGTAATTAGAGTCATCAAAAGGTAAGGTTTTTAAAATATAGTAAAAAAAATTAAGCTACAATGTAGTTTCATTGTAAAAAATACTAAAATAAGTCATAATTTAATTTGTGATAAATAGCCTTACAACCCGTTAAAATAAAAGGAGAAATATAGATTTTTTTAGTACGTAATTTATATGTATAGATTTGATAAGATTGTTTATATAATTGGATATGATAGAATGTATTCTTTAATGAGATAATTTCATATTATTAAGAATGTTATCTGGAAGATAAATATTATTACATGGTATTTCAAACTATTGTAAATATGTATTGAATAATGAAACTTATCCTTATATATAATGACTTAATATAACGAATTTTAATGACTAAAGATAAAATAATTTAAAAGAAAAATATTTATAAAATAACTCAAAGTAAAATGTTAGGTTTTGTAACTATTTAAGATATTCTTGTGGTATTCGATTTACAGCCATGGCTACTCCCCATCCTCTTCTTATCGATCCCCAACCGATAGTGATAAGACCATATTCTTCTCTTACTTTTGCAATGGAGAAAGGGTTCTCCCTGCTCCACCCTCCGGACCAAGGCCCCCTCGAGGCTCTCGTGCGTAACCTCGTAGACGACCCTACCCCACGGGTACGTCAAGAATCGGTCTACGTCTTCAACCAGCTGGCTCACGACCCACCTTTTTACGTTCCTGCTTGTATCCCCTAGCAGAAGGATTCCCTCTACAATGAGTAGGAGGGCAAACTTAAACTTTCTCATCTTGCTCCTCTTATGTGCCTTAGCGACCTACCACATGACTAGAAGGTCTTTGACCTTCACCTTGTCTTTGTCGAAGAAGCGCTTCACGACATCTTTGTGATCCTCTTTCTCAAAGTCACGACTGCATCGTTCGCAGTTCATGCCGATGATGAGACAGAACTCCTTCATGGAGAATCGAATCAGGCAGTCCTAGATCTCATACCAAATTTCACACTTCTTAAGGGTCTTGAGCTGCCGCTCAAGGAAGTAGTGAATTAGGGCGCAATAGTACGGGACGTGATTCCGATCATCACGATGCAGCGTTTAACCAAGCCTGCTTCCCTTCAACAATTTCCAGTCCACAGCTAATAGAGCCTCGTCCTTTCGATCCAGGAGGTCCATCTTGGAAAAGTAGTTGGACCTCCCTCGAAAATACTTCTCCAAAGGGAGAGCTAATGTCGGCTGCACATATATCCCACTTTGCGATTAACATAACCAACACAAATACAGGACATTATTAGACGTGACAATATACAGGTAGTTACCTTCTTGGTGGATGGCGTGACAACCTTCGCTCCTTTAAGACCATGCATAGTTGCTAAGGGGTTTAACTTGTGATCAAATTGTACAACTCAATGCTAGTAAAGAACAAATACGTGCCAATCATGCCAACATCCGTACCAGTAAATACAATATGTCTGTCAGTACACAAAACCTTCTAAGATAATCTACAAAACTCCAAACGAGCCTATTCGAAGACATGCTCAAATGCTCATCTGACAACAATATAGAATGTAACAAATGAAAAAAAAATCAATAACTATTTTTGCAGCTTCATTCACAACATTATGCAATACAAAGCATTCTAAACAAAACCCAGCCAGATTAAAAATTCTCCCGAACTACCCCAATTCCAAATTCCGAACACCAATTTTCAAATTCTCCCCAAGTTCCCCTTTACCATATTCAACCTCAATTCTCCCCTAGTTCCCCAATTCGAAATTTCAAACCCAGATTACTAAATGTTGCCACCCAAACGTTTTACCATGCCAGTTGCATGAACCTGTCTGGCAGTCACAAGTTCCCCAATTCCAGATTTGAAATAGTAATGACGGTTTTCACTTCTAGTCTAACCTATTCCGACCATCAATTTCATCATCAACTTTGCATCAATGGTGATTGTCCAAGTTTATTCCCAAACACCGCAACATCCACAAAGTTAGGGTTTCTACATCATTTTACCCTGTTTCTCTTCAAGGTCTCCAATTCCAAATTCAACATATTCCATACTCCAAACAATGTTTTCGGGTTCAAGTGAGGGTGAGAGCTTACTTGATTTCGCGAGTGGTTGGGGGATCTTCTTCGAAACGAACTCTTCCCTTCTTCCTCGTCGCCCGACCTTTTCAAATCGTGTGCTCCCCTTCTCTCTCTGTAGACGATGTCACTGGTCCTGGTCCCAAGGTCCTTCAATGGTGTTCTCTCTCTTCTCTCTAAGGAGCAAGGTGCACTATCAGTCTCTCTCTTCTCCTCTCTGTAACGAAACAACCGCTCCTCTCTTTGAACCTCCAACTAAAATGAAAGTTGTTTTTGCATTTGATTTGATGGCCCCATTAATAATCTATACTACCTCCAATCCAAAAAGAATGTCGTTTTGACTTTTTATCACGTATTTTAAGGAGCTAAAAACTATATAATATATTAACTTTTTTATTTTTATTTTTTTATAATCTAATACTTATTACCAACAAATATTAAGTTGTAAAAAAATAATTTAAAAAACGTTGATATATTATATAGTTTTTAGCTCCTTAAAATACGTGTTAAAAAGTCAAACGACATCCTTTTTGGATCGGAGGGAGTATTAATTAAACCAAAACACCTATGCCACGTGTTATCCCCTCACGCAAAGTTATTTTTGTAAGGTATTATTTACACAATATCATTTAATTATGGTAATTAAACTATCTAATATTATTTACATATTATTTACATAACAACATTCCTTAATATATTTTTAACCAATCTATCTATCTATATATTAATTAAAACCAAAGCACCTACGCCACGTGTCGTCCCCTCACGCAAAGTTATTTTTGTAAGGTATTATTTACACAATATCATTTAATTATGGTAATTAAACTATCTAATATTATTTACATATTATTTACATAACATCATTTCTTAATATATTTTTAACCAATGAGATTAATTTAAAACTCTTTTTAATAAAGGTAATATTATCTATATAGTATTATTTCATTATATATTAATTACATGATATTATTTCATATACCTTTTTAAACAATGGGATTAATTCAATATATATATTTTTTTTAAAATACATAGTTTCAAATATATGAAGTCTTTTTTTAAGCAACAAATCTCTCTCTCTCTCTCTGTACACACACAATGAAAACTACTCCATCCGATCGAAAATATTTGATGTTTTAAGGATATGCACAAGAATTTAGAAATGTCATTTCCCCCTCTAAATACTCCATCAAATAATTTTTACTCCCGCATCACATTTATTATGCACAAATGTAATTGATTAAAGAAAAAAAAGTACAAATTATATTGATATTAGTGTAAAAGTAAAAAAGAGTGTAATTATTACTTCTAAAACATCAAATATTGTTGATCAAATTAAATTTAATCTCCTAAAACATCAAATATTACCGATCGGATGGAGTATTTTTTTTTATATAATAACCTTAATTTTTGGATTTTCACCTAATCTACATAAATTTTCAAATAATAAATTTTAAAAAAATTAACCAATGGGCTTTATCTATTATAACTATTAAATGAGAAATGTTTTTACTTATATGTTATAATCACTTTAGTTTCACTATTTCCTCCCAATCAACTAAATCTAGAAAAAAAATCTAACTAATGAAATTTGTACACGTGTCTCTAATAAATCGGGCTATATCTAACTACTAAATCATAAGCATTTTTATTAGGTGTCATAACCACATTTATTTTAGGATTTTCATTCAATCAATATATTCTATTTAAATCTTAAACTCATACTATCTCCGATCCAAAATACATGTCGTTTGGCTTTTCAACACATATTTTAAAGAGCTAAAAACTATATAATATATTAACTTTTTATTATTATTTTTTTGCAATTTAATACTTATTACCAACAAATATTAAGTTGTAAAAAAATATTTTTAAAAAAGTTGACATTTTACATAGTTTTTAGCTTCTTAAAATACGTGTAAAAAGTCAAATGACACGTATTTTAGATCAGAGGGAGTATAATTTTTATACATTTTTTGTAATTATTTTTATTATTTTTTACTTACTTTATCAAATCTATTTTTTTTGTTTTATGTTAACGTTTGGTAATAGATTATTTAGTTTTATACTTACAGAATTTTATTTTTATTTTTTTTTATAAAAGGGGATTGTACTAGTTGTAATTATTACAGTTACCTGGGTATTGGAGGTTTTGTGAACCGGTTGTTTTTGCAAAATTTTGGGTCATTTTCCTACATCTGCAAATATGGGAAGGGGGGTTAGTTTTACCACCGACCCAAATAGTTGGTATATGGGATCTTATTTGCTGTAATTTTTATTAATTTTTCTTAATTTTTTATCTAATATTTTATTTTATTTTAAATCGCGCGGGCTGGAGCGGGTCCCAATCCGCCCCTCGGTCCATACCTTCTTACATATACATTTACAACCACAGAGAACTCAAGAAAAAAATATTGTTATTTTCTATCAAATTGTCGAGTTTAACTTTTTGAGTCGCGGATGCGCCAAGGTTTGTTTATAATTTTGTTTTTTGTGAGAAGTAGTTCGATTATCGAACAAACTTCGATAAATTGGAGAGCTCAACCGATGAGTCAGAGCCGATAAATCCAAAAAGAGCATGACTACCAAATTCGTACACGTGTATGGTCACATTCTGTAATCCCAAGTTTTTAGGGCACATACAAGCTATACGAGGATACAAGAAGCTAAGGGGCCGTTTGGAAAGGGTATTTGGATATCAGATATTAGTATCGATATGAGATATGAGTATCAAAATATAGGTATTAGATATGAGTATCAAATTGATATCTATATCTTATATCTTTTGTTTGGATTGAGATATCATATATGAGATTGATATGAGATTTGAAATTGAAAATATATGAAATTCTAACTGGATGAACCCAGTTGAAGTGTATGAACACCAACAAATTCAACACCAAAATCAGGACAAATTAAACACCAACAAGGTCACCAGTGGGAAGCAATTTCAGCACAAATGGATAAGAACGGCAATTATAGCAGAATTTTTAGAACAAATGGAGGAGAAATCAACAACTGCTTAACCCTAAACATTATTATAAAAATCAAATCAAATGTACGAGAAGAAGAAAATTGAAAAACCAGTGAAAATAACAGTAGAAAGAATTCAGGAGGAGGAAGAAGACAGTAGGAGGAGGAAGAAGACGGTCTTAACCAAACAGTCCTGTTTATTGATAGTTCGTGATGGATTTGCAAAACATTTGATCCACAAAATATTGCCATCTCAAAGATTAAATTAAAATTTATGATTCATAATAACCAACAATCATCATTTCAGAGTCCACTGAATCCCACAAATGCTGAAGATGAAACTCACAAGATCACTCCATCAGACATCAAAACGACCCACTTCATAACATATATGACAGTACATATATAGATGTATATACGTTAGTCTCAAGGGACTGGGAATATGACCACCTTCCCAGTAGCCCTATTCGTCATGAGGTACGCGAACGCATCCACCGTCTGAGAGAACGGGTATGGACCTTTCGGATCAATCACCGGCTTCAACGCCCCACTCTCATAGTAAGGATTCAGCTGCTCAAGAACAGACCCATTGGATGTCAAAATAAATATGAAGTGGAGTGGTGCTGCTTCGTCTGGGATCCCTCCGGGGACTATTCCTGCCACCGCCCCGCCCTCTTTCACCGCCTTCACTGCCACGTCATACTGGCCTGTCGAGTTGCGTCATGTTTTACAAGGTTAGGATCCAACTTCTAACACAAAAGCTAAGCCAATATACGTGCAAGACTTCATCATGTTTAATAAATTACCAACTGTGTCGTAAACAACATCAAATTTCTCCTCGCGGTCTGCAGGGTTCTCCTTGGTGTAATCTATCGCGATGCCAGCGCCCAAGTTCTTCAGCAGCTCCAGTTTTTTAGTGCTGGCAGTAGCGGCAATCTTGGATGCGCCAAACACGTGCTTCGCTAGCTATACAACGATAAAATGTCAAAGAGATCGATGCATAAAGAATCGGATAAGATAAGTATACACCTTACCTGAATCACATGTGTGCCAACTCCACCAGCACCTCCAAGAACAAGGAGAGACTGTCCGGAAGAGAAGTTTGATCGATGGAGGCCTTCATACGCGGTCTCAACAGCAAGGGGCAGGCTAGCAGCTTCGACGAAGCTCAGATTGTTCGGCTTCAAGGCCAGCAGCTTCTCCTCAACAGCAGTGTACTCTGCCAGGGAGCCAGACACCTTAGGGTACTCCAAGGCTTTCTCATTGATGTCTCCATACACTTGATCTCCTACCCGAAAACGCTTGACTTGGCTACCGACCTTCACCACCACACCCGCGACATCATAGCCTGGGACAGTCTGTATATATAAATGCTTTCAATTAGCTGACACACTTGTTTGATAACTGGATAAATAAGTAAGTGATAAAAACTTAACGAAGGTTTGTTAAACACAAAGATTTGGGGCTTTCTTACATATTGTGTCCAATGCTAAAAGTCCTAAAACATCATCTCTTATAGATCGGAGGGAGTATTATCGATACAAAGGAAGATGTATTGAGTTGCGAAAGAAAGGAAGAAACATACAGGGGGACGAGAATCGGTGTCCTTGAAGAAGCCATCCATCCGCTTCCAATCAACCGGGTTAAGAGAAGCGGCTACCACCTTGATGAGAACCTGATCATCCTTCACCTGCGGTACAGGGACGTCGGATTTCAGCTTGAGAACGCTGGCGGGCGAGCCATATTCGTCGTAAACCCAGGCTTTCATAGTGGAGGGTATGCTGTGAGTTGAAGAGCTCTCCATGGTAGTAAGTTTTCAAAGGAATACTGTGTTCGATCTCAAATTGTAAGGTTTTTTTTTTTATATCTGCGCTTCTTCCAATATGTGAAGAGGACAAAAGGAAGTGATCGAGTGATCATCTTGGAAATTTGATGCCAAAACTCGTCCAGATTCAACTCTAGATGTGTTACAGATTGAAGTTGTACTATGCGACTGTTTTCACGTTTTTAATGAGGTGCAACTTGTCACCAAACATGACAATTCCTCATCTCTTTAGAACTTCAGTGGTCACAAATTCATTTCAGTATATCTAGCGGCCTAATGTGTTACACGTTTACGTAGGTAAATAATAGACCAAACTAATTAAAATAATTCAATTTTTTTAGTGTTATTAAAAAAAATACCCACACCTTTACCGGTAAGAAAAATATATAACTCAATTTTTTGAAAAGTGGTAACAAAATATTCCAATTCATTTTTTTACTATGAATATGAGCAAAAATAATTACATTTAATTGACGAAATTAAGATTTTGCTGAATTTTTTTATCATACTGAATTGTTTTAACAAGACTGATGTCATTTAACTAATTTCATGTCATTGTTTTGGCTCAATTTATAATTGAAAAAATGAATTAGGATAATTTGTTACCACCTACACTGTTATTATTTATTTTTATTATAGTTGAAAGGTGGAGATATTTTTTAACACTCCTACAAGGGGCATTTACCCATATGTTCATATTATTTGTCCTTTTTTTTTTGCCAAAGTGTTAACCAACCTATCCATATTAACTAAAAGTTCACCACCTTCCCCGTCTCTGCTGACATAATTCTTTCGATAATGCTGATAGCATTGACGTCGAGAACACTATTGATGCTCTCACCACTAATTAACATTGCAGACACCGTACGTTGACACTACATACATCATTATTTTATCTAATTAACCAAATAGAAAAGATGTTGACACAACCCTTAAATTAGTGTTTTGCAGATCTACTTGCAATATACTTACAAGATGCTTACCAAAGAGAAAGGATATCTAAACTCTAGCTCAAAAGAGAGGCTTCAAACAATTGATAAAACTCAAATTCAACACGTTTGGGCAAGCCACATAAGACCACTGAGTGTCAAATTACAACTCAAAATCAAACCCTAAATCAACAAGAGCAACACCATTGAGTGTCAAATTACACTCCAAAGGGAAAAGGGGAGAGGAAGCAAGTACAACTATATATACTTCCAGGAAGAGCCAAAAAGACTATGGCTAGCCAAACATCAACAAGAGGGAACTTGGTTGTGAACCAAAAAAAAGTAATCAATCGACTTCGATCTGAAGCAAAAACTCCAATCCTTCATCTCTGCTCTCACTCGAACCTACAGATCCAAACAACTGCGTCCTTTGCCTCTGATCTCTCTCTCTCTAGAGCATCAAGATTTGCTCAGCCGCTTCAAGATCCATTTCTCGCATCTCCAGAAAAAGTTCAGGGAGGCCGAGACTCTCCGGCAGGAGCACACTAACCTCCGCGTTGCTTATGCAACTCCTTCGGCGTTTTCGAAACTTAACGGTCTAGATATATTCGCTCGCTGGAAGAGCAACGAGATTATGATCGGCATGATTTAAAGCGAGTGTGTATCGTTGCCGAAGAGTATATCTGTGCCATGAAACCGATCAATTTCAGAAAGGATTTGTAGAGATTCCTAAGAATGGAGGGAGGAAGAGAAGAGGGTGAGAGGAAAAAAAATGGGATGAACTTTTTGCAAAATAAACTTTCTCCTCCTACGAAGGTTAAATTAGACGCTCCTTCAATTAGAGCGGGTAAACGAACTATGGAATAAACTTTCTCCTCCTATACAAAGGTTAAATTATTTTAGTTAGTTTCGTCTAAATAACAAAATAAAGGTAATAATCCCTATTTTAGTTAGTTTCGTCTAAATAACAAAATAAAGGTAATAATCCCTACTTCCCTAAGATAATCAAGAATCCATCATTTTTCAACAAAACAAGACTTTAACTCCTTGCATTTTTTTTCAATTTTTCGCCAGTTTTCTATCGAGTTTCAACAAAATCTTTAGATGATAGTATAGGCATCTTGGTGTTCAAACCTCTTTTGAAGGTCAGGTTCCATGCCTGCTAGCATCAAACAAGTGACAGGCAAAGACTCACTCTTTAACTCCATTACTCTCGCCTTCTCCTCATCTGATGAGTTGTTGGTGATAGTAGGGATAGGGGTGTTTAGGACGTCCTCACGTCCTTCGGACCTGAGAACAATTCTCAGATTCCTTTCCCAATCGAGAAAGTTCGTTCCATTCAATTTGTTTTTCTCAACTATTGAGCGTAGGGTGAATTTCAAGTTATCGTTCGACATAATGCCTATATATAAAAGGAAATAACATGCAAATCAGTTTATGTTCGAAATGCAAATTACTTAAAAATTAAACACCTTTAAAATTAAGTAAATGCGCATTTTATTCAAGTTGTTATCGTTCCTTGTGAATAAAATGATTCCAAGATCCCATTACAGACAAGACTTAACGTACTTTTGCACTGCCTTAAGTCTTGTGTGCTCAAGGTAAGTAACAATTACTAATTATAACTCCTTATAATTCTTGGTTGATGATCCACATCCAATGTAAAATCATCCCCATGCCTCAAGATCCAAAACTTTGCCTTTTGGTCTCTTGTTGGGTACAACCATATCAAGGTTTATGAACCCCCGTATAGATTCACCCTCATTAGTCCAAGATTATGGAAAGACACCCTCACTTTTGTGAAGCCCATCCAACCAAAAATCCAGAACTTAATGGGTTATGATATGGAAAGGCATTGACCCAATTTACCTTTGGAACTTAAGCATGCAATTGTCATTTATTTATAAGTGAAAAAAATAAATAAAACAAATGCAAAACTTAAATAAAATGCAAAAGCAGGCATTCAAAATGCAACGAAAATTGTGATCCTAGTATGGCCCCTACGATGCAAAATTTTAAAGATCTAATCTTCATGGGTCTCCACCCTCGCACCATTCATGGATCTCCATCCTTGAACTTCTTATGTCTTCTTCATCTTGCATTACAATATTTCCTAATAATCTAATTACCGAAAATAAAGTACAAAAATACATAACGATGCGCAGATCGTATTTATGGGCCATACTAGTCACCTTATATATGCAAGCAATATATCATAATATAAAACAAGCATAATAATTAATCTCAATTTAAATTTAAATCCTTATATGGCATTAATCAATATTAACCATAAAATGTAATAATTGGATTAAATTGTATGAAAAGATATAATATCAAATATTAATCTTAAGTGGGATTTCCTAACTTTTAGGAAATAATTAAAATAAACAATATCATAATATTATCCATCTTAATTTTATGGGCAAAATCTCAATTCACCGATAAATATTTTACAACCAAATATTTTACGACAAATATGTTATATCAAATATATTTTGAGATCTAGCCAAATATGCACACGAAAATCATCCACTATTCCGGTTCCATCACCGAATTGGATCAAATCCGACTCGGATCGGTGGTATTCTATTTCCATGTTAATTCATACAATTTCATCTCTCAATTCATCAAAATCTCCATTTCAATTTTACATTTTATCCATATAAAATTAACCATCAATTTAAATCAAGATCTGCATCAAAAATTAACAATTAATCTATTGATCGTATCAATTTATGCAAGATGGCTCTGATACCAATTGAAGGATAATTAGATGCGTTAAGCGGAATTTCAGATCATATCTAAGCATCTAATTCATGGAACTTCATGCATAAAAATGATAGATCAATCATTGTTCATAAAAGATACCTCTTGATGCGTGAACCGGGTCTGATCGGGTGAGAACGGAAGAGATGAGAGCCCCACGTGTTGCTCCTCTACTTGGTCCACACGAGCCTGGTGTCTAAATCTCCTTAGCCTTTGACTGCTAGGACAAAGGTCGAAAGACAAGCAATCGAATTACTTCGGATGATGGTGTTCGGCACTCTCGTACAACAATCAACCGTTGACCGTGTACGATTTGCACTCCAAGCCTCCTGAATGTACGTGAGCCTCTCGTTTTTTTGGGATGGCAAAACCCACTTTTGCACTATATCAATTTCTTCTTAATTTTCCCTTAACTTCATCGTAATAAGAAGGCCTTTTAATTAGGAGGAGAACATTTGTCTTCAATGAGAAACGTTACGTCATAAGTCACACTTAATTAATAGGGGTTAAAATAAAAAGCCATGCGGCATCTTTTGCAACCCTTAATTTGTAACTCTCAAGATGTTAACTCCCCTAATTAATATAATTATTTATTTCAAAAATAAATAATAATTATTAATAACAAATCAAATATATATATTAATAATTAACCATCAAATCCGTTTGATCTAATCCGTTAACTCAAAGTGTGTGACCTCATAGGACCCGTTTATAATAGTCATGAACTTAAACGGTTTAACTTCATTAGTCGTAGTTGGCTTCTAGCAAAGCACTACGACTCCTAAAATAATCGGATTGAATACCTCTATCAATTGTCCTATTCCATGTTTACTCATTGCACATTTAATTAAAGGACACAATTCCTTCACACACCCGCCACATCATAGCCTGGGACAGTCTGTATATATAAATGCTTTCAATTAGCTGACACACTAATATGAAAAGATGTATAGAGTTGCAAATGAAGAAAGGAAGAAACATACAGGAGGGCGAGAATCGGTGTCCATGAAGAAGCCGCCCATCCGCTTCCAATCAATCGGGTTAAGAGAAGCGGCAGCCACCTTGATGAGAACCTGATCATCCATCACCTGCGGTACAGGGACGTCGGATTTCAGCTTGAGAACGCTGGCGGGCGAGCCATATTCGTCGTAAACCCAGGCTTTCATAGTGGAGGGTATGCTATGAGTGGAAGAGCTCTCCATGGTGTAGTGAGTTTGCAAAAGATAGCTTTGTTCAATCTCACCTTGACAGGTTTTTTCTCTCTTTAATTCTTCCAACATGTCAAATGTCAAGTAATTTATTCATAAAGACTTTTGAGGACAAAAAGAGATTTTTTTTAATTGATCAAAATAATTAAAAAAATGATCATCGAAGACCCAAATTATTTTTGAAAATAGTCGAAATAAATAGCAGCTTTAGTCCGATTTTAAAAATAATAATAAAATAATATGTGCGACTGATAGGTGTCTTTTTTCTTGAATTTTGAGTATTTATTTAATTAAAAGGTCAAAAAAATATATACCGCAAATTCGTTGTTTGCTTTTTTTTAATATATCTCTCACTTTCTCTGCTTAGTGAATCCTAATCCACCCGGTGAGGATCCTCTAATTTGCTATTATGGTCCTTTTTTATAGTCCGCATTTTTTTATTGGTTGAAAACAATTATGAAACTACCCCATTTATTAAGAAAAATAATAAAATAATTCGGCGCATCCAATTAATGGACCATAATGGCGGACTAGGTAATCTCACCCTCAACCCCCCCGCCCCTCTCCCTCCCCAGTACAAATCCTTTGGTCCGCGCCAATGGTCTCTTGGGTGTATCACAAAATTATTTCAGATATAAATAAATAATGAAAAAAAAAATTTAATATTTTTAGATTCTATACCCTTATATTGATATGTTTATAAAATTTTATTATGAAAATTCATGTTTTAAAATATAGATAATGAAAATATCGATTATTTTAAAAAATAATTTTTATTATTTTTCCAAACATGAATTTTCATAATAAAATTTTATAAATATATTAATTAATGGTATAGATCCTTTGGTCCACGCCAATGGTCTCTTGGGTGTATCACAAAATTATTTTAGATATAAATAAATACTGAAATTTTTTTAAAAAAATATTTTTAGATTCTATACCCTTATATTGATATGTTTGTAAAATTTTATTATGAAAATTCATGTTTTAAAATATAGATAATGAAAATATCGATTATTTTAAAAAATAATTTTTATTATTTTTTCAAACATGAATTTTCATAATAAAATTTTATAAATATATTAATTAATGGTATAGAATCTAAAAAAATTAAATTTTTTTAATCTATATCTATATATCTATATAATATATTAAAACAGGAGCATTTTTGCCACGTGTCAGAACATTAGAACAAGATATTTATAGAAGTTAAATTATTACAAAATCAATTTATTTTAGTCAACTAATTAATATATCCATGTATCATCTTAATTATGTCAACTTCTATATAATATATTAAAACAGAAGCATTTTTGCCACGTGTCAGAACATTAGAACAAGATATTTATAGAAGTTAAATTATTACAAAATCAATTTATTTTAGTCAACTAATTAATATATCCATGTATCATCTTAATTATGTCAACTTATTATTCTTCTTATTATTATTTATATACTTTATATAATAATATTGTCTTCTTATATAATTTTATTATAATTTATCTATAGATCTGTATATCTATACAATATGTTAAAGTGTTAAACTACTTCTTATGTTTTAAGTAATGGGATTAATTCAAAACTATTTTTCAATAAGTTACATCATATATTAACGAATAACTAATAAGAGAATCATTTTATTTATTTATTTATGTTATTAACATATTCTATATTTTTAATCATCTATATAATATATTAAAACAGAAGCATTTTTGCCCGTTGTTACAACCTTAGAACAAGATATTTATAGAAGTTAAATTATTACATTTTGATGTTATGATCTCATAAATTGTTAATAGTTGAAAATTTATACATTTTTAACCATCTATCTATATCGATGCTACCATTGTTAATCATTTATTTAATTATATAATAATAAATTTTTTATTATTAAGATTTTTTTAACAAAACCGCGTCATGGCGCGGGCACTGCACTAGTAATACTTTAAATCAGAAGACTTTGCTGGGTTGTCAACTTCTCCTTCATTTTAGTTAATTCAACCAATCCTTTTTTTCTGCTCTTTTTTTTCCCTCTCCCTTTCATTCCTTTTTCCCCTCTTCATTTCCTTCCTTTTTCTCCAACGCAATTATCTAAAATTTTCGATTCTTTCCAAATCTATTCTAACACAAATAAGTTTGGATAACTTGGTGTCACCCACCTATAATCCTTTTTTATCTTCATTATTTAAATTAACCTTACATTATTTCTTTTTACATACAATTTCATTCATTCATATAACCAATTTTTTTTTAGGAATCCTATGGACAAAGCTGTATAGCGTTGCGATTTCATCCATTCATATATTTATTTATATATTTGTTAACATAATTCACTATTTGTATTTTTTTTATTATTGTTTCTATTCATCCTCCTAATAGATTTTTTTCCTCGCGCACGCGCCATGACGTGGGGATTGTACTAGTACTTATTTATACCCAAAATAATTCTATGATATACAGAACACCACAAGAGGATCCGCCCAACTATAGTGCTATCTATTTTATCAGATGTGTCCGAAGAGACCACATCTGAAATCTCGTGGATTTGGAAACTAGACGTACCACCAAAAATTAAAAATTTCCTTTGGAGAATAACAAAAAATGGACTCCCAACATCAGTCAAATTAGCTAATCGAGGGGCTGGCATCCCCACGGTTTGCCCTCTTTGTGAAATGAACTACGAAGATTTAGACCACTTTTTGTTTAACTGTCCATGTACTAGACACACATTAACATTCATCTCTAATAAAATTACAAACACAGTCCAGAGAGTCTATGATACCTCACACACAACAAGTGAAGCTTTAAATGCTCTGTATAACGCACTTGGAAAATCTGAGTTTTCTATTCTTGCCACCACTTGGTGGTGCATTTGGTTCTTCAGAAACAAAGTTATATTCGAAAATCTCAATCCAAACCCTAGAACAATAGCATCCTATATAAATAATCAAATCTTGAACTGGGAAAAATCTAAAATGGACGATCTTGCAACAGATTATAATAACAACACAACAGAACTGAAACAAAATAGAGTTAAAAAACGAACAGCAACCTGGAAAAGGCCAAATACTAATTGGCACAAATTAAACTTCGACGGAGCCCTTTCCACAACAAACTGCGGCTCATATGGTTTCCTAATTCGTGATTGTTTGGGTAGGGTTCTATACTCGGAATCAGGTAAATCACCTCTCTCTTCCGTTATCGGGGCGGAATGCTACGGACTATGGAGAGGGACCTTAAAAGTGCAAGAACTACACGTAGATAAAATCTGCATAGAAGGAGATAATCTGAGCATAATCAACAGCCTAAAAAAAGGTATATCTAGCCATGACGAAATAGACATGTTGATTTCGGATGTACTAGCTGTTCTAGCTAGCTTATCAGCAACCGAGATCTCTCATACCCTCAGAGAAGGAAACAGGGCAGCAGACCACCTTTCTCACTTGGGTATTGAATTTTCCGGCCCATGTGTACCTCTTGACGAGGTCCTTAATGTAATCATCCGAAAGGATGCTCTTAGCTAGTACGTATTGCGTACAGCTAAATTATTTCTTGTTCAAAAAAAAAAAAAAAAAGATGTGTCCGAAGAGACCTACCCCTCTCTATTTCCCTCGCTCACTCTCTCCCCCCCAAATAACTCCTCCTTTATTTTTATTTTTTAGCTCTCTCCCCCAAATAACTCTCTCCCCCAAATAACTCTTGTCTTGGAAGGCAAGTCTGCATCAACCTCTCCATATATTATTCATCTACGGTAGATGATCTACCCAGGGGCAGCCCTAGGGTGGGGCGGGCGTAGGCGGCCGCCCCACCCTTCGACCCACGCGCCCCGGATGAATATAGGAAAAAAAATAAAAAATTATTTATATATATAACAGTGTTGTAATAAATAAAACTCGGATGAATATAGGATTAACAAATCTACTTTGCTTAGTTGGTTGGTGGGAAGGAAGGAAAGTAAAATAAGACTATAAAGGTTGGGGGTTCAATTCCTACAAGCCTTTTTTTTATAAAAAAATTTCACCTTCCCCAAAAAAGCTTTTTTTATTCTTTATTCAACTTGCACCTCACCCTCTATATTTCTACCCTCTTATTTAATTATATTCCCACATCTCAACCTCCCTATTATATACAAATTATCTAGCTATATTTAATTAACTCCCATAAAATTGGTGAAATTAGCCTCCTTTAAAAAAAAAAATTTCACCTCCCTCAAAAAAGTTTTTTTATTCTTTGTTCAACTTGCACCCACTCTCTATGTTTCTACCCCCTTATTTAATTATATTCCCACTTCCCGACCTCCCTATTATATACAAATTATCTAGCTATAAACTAATTAAACCCCATAAAACTGGTGAAATTAGGATTTGATTATGAGAATAAATTTTGTGAAATTTTCATCAGAGTTTGTGATTTTGAGAATGAATTTTATGTTTTAATTATTGTGTATATGTGATTTTTAGAATGAAATTTATGAATTGAATTTGTGAAGCTTTATGCAATATTTGTATTTTCGTACCTTACATATCCAAATCACAATTTCTAGCATGTCTTTGGGAACCAAAAGATATTATAAAGTTGATGAGTTTACAATCCTTGCTAATATGCAAAAGTCTTGAATTTAGCATGATTGAATTTCGATAAGTTTACACTCCTAAATATGACAAATGCCCGAATTTCCAATGAATGACGAGAAACCACTACCATAGCAACCAAGAAAATGCAAGTCTACTTTTCTACAATCCACTGCAAAGTTGAAAGTCGTAGTTTAGGTGAAGGAGTTTATTCAAGGTGAACATCTTAATACACACTAGAAATTTCGCCCCACCTTTCGGAGGATTCTGCGACCGCCACTGGATCTACCTAATATCTTCCTTTTTGGTAAACATCTACCTAATATATTATAAGTATAACAATATATTATAAGTATAACAATCTCAACCCTTAAAATAAATCATTGATCAAGAACAAGAAATAAATCATCTCCCTAAATTAATCTTAATTCTTACTAAATTAATTATCTTCCCCTCCATTGTTTGTTCATTTAGATTCTCATGAACAAGAAAGAGGCAACTTTGATCGAGAGGAGAATAGTTCATTCACATAAGTTAATTGTGCAAATCCAAAAACTTGAACAATAACAAAATAGGGAAAGGAACGTGACAACCCATATATACCTAAGATGACATCGTGAGTAATTATTTAGTGCGAAGTTTGCGATGACCATAGATGTTTCAAAAGGACCAAAGTTAAAAAAAAAAAAAGTACCATAAAATACCAATCAAACGTACACCTACTATACTTTTTTTAAAAAATTTTAGTCTCGTTCGATCGACTCAGTCGCTTTACATCTGGATCGGGTACTGTGTTTTTCATTTAAAGGGTTGACTCTCTCACAACCACTACACCAACTTGTGATTGGTTAAACACCTATTATACTCTAATTCAGACCAACCACCTTCAAGGAAAAGAGGAAAAGGTGGAGATCGACACTTCCGAAATCAAAAATCCACTTGAGAGAGAACATAAAAAGTCGAGGTAACCCAGAGAAGGAGACGAAGATGAGGAGAGGATCTGGCCAAAGAAAAGGCGATTCACGAATGATAGATTCTAAATTGGGTTTCCATTTGCCTTGTTGGGGACTTTTAGTGTGAAGATGCGGTGCCTAGGTGGTTGGTTTTTCGGATGAAATGGGGTCCTCTCTCTCGACCTCCCTCTCCCCTTATTGTCGTGGTTGACTCCTACAGGGGTCGCGGGCATACCTTGAATGGTGTGCTCGGATCGGATCCATGTCTTGAACAAGTTTTGAACAATTGTTTATTATACCCATTTCAGGTTTATGATCACTAATCCCATATGAACAATGATCGAGAATCACTACCTATTACCTTTTTTACTAACTACTTTCTTGGTTTCTTGTTTTGTTTTTGAAAGATTTTCTCCTTGTTTTGAACAAGAATCTCTCAAAACCCTCCACCACTGACATAAAAATTCGACCAAAACAACTATCATGAAAAAAAAAATACAAAGAGACCCTAGCAATCTGAATTGTCTTTGAGTTCTGCACCCCCTTATTTCGGTTCTTCATCGCCATTTATAAACTTTCCTTTCACTGGCGGTTGGAGCTTTTGGGTGGTTGTCCAAGCTTACATTGTAAGCTTTGCAATGAAAAAAAATTATAGAAAGAAAAAAGATAAAATTTGCCCAACAGGCCACCACCTGTGTCTTCCATTGGAGATGGATCTGTCGAATCTCTCTCTCCCTCCCTCTCTCGAAGCTCTTCGAATCGAAGCAATGGTCGGATCTTGCAGCTCCCTTCCCTATTCCCTTCGCGCCGTCGCCTCTCGTAAGTTCATCCTCTTCCCGCTTATCCCTTCCCTCTTACCTCCGGCATCGGATCTCTCTCCAGTGGATTTCGCTGGATCCATCCAGTGATGGTGACTGGCTGTCTCGACGAGATCGGCCGAAGCGGCTTGGATCTGGCCACGTTCAGATCTGACTTGAAGGTATCGAATCCATGCCGATCCTCAACCAACCATGTCCAGATTATTCGACGTCCGCCAACACCGTATTCATCAAGCATCCATCGGAAATCGAATCCCTGCCGATCGACGACGCATTTGGGGGCGACTGGCTCTATTTTGGAAAATTCATAAGTCGCCGGAGCGGCTATCGCGGTGCCCGGGGCTGAAGGAATTGGCGAGGGAGGTTGTATATGAATGAATTTAACAAACCGAGGTGCTGTCATATTTTTCAGAGCCTTTGAGATCTAGTTGATGAATCATCCCTGTCTAGGTTTGCGAAAGGATTCACAAATCGACTTTTCCAATCCTTAATCGAAGGTTAGTGAAGACAACATATGTTTCTTCATGTATACATGTCATGCTGTGCTAATTTTAAACGTGTTAATTTTCAATTCGGAATTGATTTAGCCAAACAATTTAATTAGGTTGAAAAATGACAGTAAACATGGCATGTTTCATTCTATTTCTTTTTGCTTCTGCCAATACATTTTTGTAAGAAAACCACATGTTCTAGAACAGCTCTGGCTTTATACTTTTTACATGTTCCTGCAGCTGATGTGTTTGAGGACATTGCAGCATGCTTCAATTTTGCGCTCCGAAGCCTCCGACCTGCAAAAATTCAATTTAAGAATCGAAGATGCTCACCTGTCTCCGTCATGACATCCCTCGACTTTCCTCACCTGCAAAAATTCAATTTAAGAATCGAAGATGCTCTTCTTCCGCACCGGAGATTCTTTGATCGATCGAAGCTCTGAAATCGGGACGGTTTTTGCTTCGCAACTCTGAAGGATTTGATGGATGCGATGAACAAGGAAGTGAAATCGGATTTCAGCACCTTGCTCCTCTCCATGGTAAATTTTTGTGCAGTATATGTATGCCTACATTCAATTTTGTGCAGTATATGTATAGCATATATATTTCATTGAAGAATCGAAGATGCTCCATTTGTCTCCAAGGAAGTGAAATAGGATTTGATGGATGCCTAAATTTTGTGCAGTATATGTATATAGCATATATATTTCATTGCTTTCATGGAACTCTGAGTGCTTAAAGCATTTGTACGTCTTTATATTAGGTACTGGTATTTCATTTAAATTTGAAATGACTTTCCAATCCACTTCAGTTGCAACATATTATCATTCAAATTTAGATATTGTAAAGTACTAGTTTATATTTCAATAAATATAAAGATGTTTCAGTATGATTTACAAAGATATCAAGTTATTGTTTGATTCTTTAATTTTAGGTAGACATTCAACTGAGCATTATATTTTTTTTCTTTTTTCTACATCATATTGCATTATATTAAAAATACAATTTGTTTTAAGCATTTTTGGTGGGAGCAAATAGTGAATTTGTGGTTAGTTTGCTATTGTGATTTTGTTTGCTTTGTGTGAGAGCTTTGATATTGGCAATTTCAACAGTTTTTTTTTGCCTTGCTGAAACTTTTGGAGAGCTTATTAGCTTCTTGATTTTTTGTGTGATCTGAAATGCTGAAATGCTGAAATTAATTCTTATAAAATTGTATGAGCTACTATTTCATCATTTCAGCATTTTTTAGCATTTCAGCATTTTTTGAAAAAAAAAACTCCGGTTTCAGCAACTCCGGTATCGAAGTGGTGACGTGAAAAAAAGAGGAAAAAGAAAAAGCAACTTTGGTTTCAGCATCTCCGATTTCAGCAACTCCGGTGTCGAAGTGGTGACACGAAAAAAAAAAACTCCGATTTCAGCAACTTAGGTTTCAGCAACGCGCGAAAAAAAAAACTAATTTCAGCAACTTCGGTTTCAGCAACGCGCGAAAAAAAAAACTAATTTCAGCAATTGCAACAACAATTTAAGTAACTCCGGTTTCAGCAACCCTGGTTTCGGCAACTCCGATTTCAGCAACTTAGGTTTCAACAACGCGCGAAAAAAAAAACTAATTTCAACAATTTCAGCAACTTCGGTTTCAACAACTTTGGTTTCAGCAACTTCGGTTTCAGCAACGCGCAAAAAAAAAACTAATTTCAACAATTTCAGCAACTTCGGGTTCAACAACTTTGGTTTCAGCAACTTCGGTTTCAGCAACGCGCGAAAAAAAAACGCTGAAATAAGGTTTGCTGAAACCAAATGTGCTGAAACAAGAGGGGGGGCACAGGGGGCGCACGTGGGGGGCAAAGGGGGCAAGGAAAGGAAGGTGGACATTTTGCCAATTTGGGGGGAAGGGTGGACATTTTCCTAATAAAGGCCTTAATTATGACCTATAGCACAATTCCCCCAAGAAAAAATGACTTAAAATAATATCAACTATTAAATATGAACCAAAAATAATACGAACAAAAAAAAGTTTCAAACTAATACAAATTATCCATTTATAAACCAAAAATAATATAAACTTAAAAAATAACTAAAAATAATATAAATTATGAACTTTTGTCTTAAAATAATACAAACTTTTGAACTTGGACTATGAGAAGAATCAAAACAAAACATTATTTACCAAAATTACAAAAACATGTGTATATAGTCAACACTTTGCACAAGAGTCTTGAGAGTTAGCCTCTTAATTCCCAAGAAGAGCAAGTAACTGAGAATATTGAGCAGGTGTCAAAGTGGTTGATGATGAGGAACCAACTGAAGATGCAGAACCATGATCATCATGTTTGCTGCAACTTTGTTTTTATTAAAATCAACGGGATAACCATGAAGCTTCCAGCATCTTTCCATGGTGTTGCCAGTGTGTTTACAATGATCACATAATTAAGTTCGTTTTCCACTACATCCATTCTTGCCAGAAGAACCACCACGAGAACCACCTTTGGTGGAACTACCTTTTAAATCACAAGAGCTAGAAGCGAGTGCAGTGGACTCAACATCAATAGATGAAGTCGAATTGGGGAGGCCACGTTGTTCCTCTTCTTGACTAACGTGCAATGGACTCAGCATCAATAGATGAAGTCGAATTGGGGAGGCCACGTTGTTCCTCTTCTTGACTAACTAGCTGATATACAAGATTGGGCGCCACAGAAGGATCCATCAACAAGAGCTTAGCACAGATAGCAGCAAATGATTCATGAAGCCCCATCAAGAACTGAAGAACCTATTGTTCTTCAATAAGAGAAAGAACTGCAGCATTCGAACCACAAGAACACACTCTTCCTTCAACAAGCAGGCAAAATTCATCCCACGAACATTTGCATTTTGTAAAAAATGCTTTAACCGAAAGATTCCCTTGATGAATTGAATGGGGATCTCGTTGAACCTGATAGAGCCGAGTACGGTTGGATCGACCAAATTGAGTCTCCAATTCTTTCCTGTTCAACTCAGCAGATCGAAAATAAAGAATAGATTCAGTGATTTTCTTATCAACAGAGTGAAGGAACCAAGAAATTACCATATTGTTGCACACTGATGTGCGAGCTGCAAACCTGGAGCCGAACGACTGCAAGAACCTGCAGAAACGAAGCCAAGCTTGTTTTTCGCAAGGAGGGAGACTTCGACAGAACGATGCCATTGATGATAGTTTTTGTCGGTGAGCTTATTCGTAGCCAACACATAACTCGGATGATCTGTTGGGATTAAAAGGTCCCACATCGGTGGTAGGCCAAATGCAACAACAAAATATAAGGGGAGGGGTAGCTTCTAGACAATGGCTTAAACTTTTGTGTTAAAAGGGTGGATCTTGATCTTATAACCAAAAAACAAAATTAAACCCGACATGACTCCCGTTTTCTTACGACCCGACCGGAGTTTCTCGGAATTTCACATGGTATCAAAGCAGGTCTGAAATTGTGCAAGTGTCAACCCGCCTCGACCCGACCAGAGTTTCTCGGAATTTCACATGGTATCAAAGCAGGTCTGAAATTGTGCAAGTGTCAACCCGATTCAGGTGGGTTGCACTTGAGGGGGTATGTTGGGATTAAAAGGTCCCACGTTGGTGGTAGGCCAAATACAACAACAAAATATAAGGGGAGGGGAAGCTCCTACACAATGGCTTAAATTTTTGTGTTAGAAGGGTGGATCCCGATCTTATAACAAAAAAAAATTAAACCCGACATGACTCCCGTTTTCTTACGATCCGACCGTAGTTTCTCAGAATTTCACATGATCCGAGTGATGCAGAAAAAACTCATCGGATGAGTCGATTTGATCAAGAAACTGTCTCGATCAGCAGCTTGCTCAAATGCCATGAATATCGAAGAACAGAGAACACAAAACAAAGATCAGAAAAATTAGCGCGGAAGAACGGAGATCGAACCTGTAATGTCTATAATCCAGATGTATGTATATGTATTATGTGTATGCTTGTAATGACTAGAAGCTCAAGGATTAGGACTAGGTCACAGGTGGCTCAAGGCATGGACCAAGGGTGTCTCAGTGAGCTAGCCAATGGTGCTTGGTGAACTTGGTTGGCGTCCTTCTATAGCTGATGTGTTGGATTGATATTAAGATGAACTTAGTTCATCTTAAGTGTCGGCCCAATCCAGTTGAAGCCCAACCCACTTCTTAGCCCAACTCTGAAAGAGCTTCCAACGGCACTTTGTTAGGTTTGTCTCAAACGCTGCGTTTTGCCTAAAGACGCTCCCTATAAGAGGTCTCTTTCTCCGAAACCCTACTTGCGAGCTCATTCAATGTTCTTCCATCTGAAAAAGAAAGAGAGAGAGAAGAGGTGAAACCCTAGGTTTCCAAGCGCCGCCGACGGAGATCTCACACTTAAAAGGAAGAAGATGAGCTTCCGGCCTGGTTTCTCAACTGCTAAAGCGTCGTCTTCACCTGCTCTCATCCTGCTTCGATATTCTTCGGAGTGAAGGGAGTATCTGTTCCTCTTCTACTTTTTTCTCCTTGTCTGTTTGTGTTTCTAAGTTGCTTGACCTAGATCTGTTTCCTTGAGCTCGTCACTACTTGTATCCATGATCTGTAACTCGTTCATACTTAGTGGATTCTAGGGTTTGAGTCTCTCCCTCTTGAGGCTCCGCAGAGTAGGGAAACCGAACTGCGTCATCAATCTGTGTGTTATTTCTCTTCCGCTTTGCATGTTTAATTTCCGATCTCGCTTCTGTGTTAGCATCTAGGACCAAATCGTTTTCTACAAAGTGGTATCAGAGCTTGATTGTCCCTTTTCTTCCTTTCTCTCGTCTCTGTAGACGAGGGAAATAGATCTGGGGGCGTGGACATTGGGCAGGCCGCATATAGTGTCCACCGGCCATGCGCTGTTCCTCTCCCGTCCGACGTACCACACCTGTTTTTTTTCAAAACTTGTCTTTTGTTCTTTACAAAAACAGTTTTTCTGTGCTTTACTTTGTTGAATAGCTCTTGCTTTAAGTAATCTTTGCTGTTATTTTTTGGTTTTAGAGCTATGTAACTTTGTTTGGCTTTGTGTGTAGGTACCATGGCTGACTCTTATGTCAAAATCCGACCATTTGATGGTAAGATTGACTTTGTCATGTGGCAAGTCAAGATGAAAGCGATCCTCATTAAGGAAAAGTGCTGGAGAGCAGTTGCTCCTCTTGAACTAGCACTTCCTGCTGCAAATGCACCAGAGGGAGGTCCTCCAGTCCAACCAGTCCCACCAGCTCCTATTCCACCTGAAACATCTGAGCAGGCTCATGCTGAGATCATGCTCAGGCTCACTGATGATGTAGCAAGACAGGTAGTGAAGGTAAATGACCCCAGGGCTCTGTGGTTAGCCCTGGAGGATCTTTTTCTTGTTAAATCTCTGCCTAGTCGCATTTCTCTTCTCTGCAGGTTGTTTACATTTAAAATGGATATCAACATCACTTTAAATGACAACTTAGACAAGTTTCTGAAAATGACCCAAGAATTAGAGAGATGTGATGATAGTATTAAGGATTCTCATCAGGCTATCTTGTTGCTTAATTCTTTGCCTTCACAGTTTGATCACTTTAAGGATGTTATTCAATTCTCTAGGGAGCCTCTCACTAAGGAAAGAATAGTTGAGACCATCACTGAGAAGAATGAGATGCTAAAAGTTTTCAAATCTAAATTTGGTGCTAAATTTGATAACACTGAAAAATCTGAAGTCTTGTTTGCTAATTCCAACAAGTCTAATGGCAATAGAAATAAGAACAGGAAGAAGAAAAATGCTAAGAAAGATGAGAATTCTAATGCTAAACAATCTGAGTCTACAACCAAGGTGCCTAAAGATTCTAAATGCAACTACTGTGGTCACCTAGGTCACTGGATTAAAGATTGCAGGAAAAGAAAAAGAGCTGATGAAAATAAACTCAAAAATGATATTTCTGTTTCATTGCTTGAGTCTGACAGTGGTGCATATCCCAATGAACTCTTTATGTGTACATCAGAGGATGGTGATTCAGGCAACTGGATCCTTGACTCTGGTTGCACCATACATGCCACCCCTATCAAAGCCAGCTTTGATAACCTTGATCAGAGTAGGTGTGGGATGGTCAAACTTGGTGACCATCACACACTTGCCATCAAGGGGGTTGGAGATGTTTCTCTAAAGATGTTTGATGGGAATGTTATCACTCTGAAAGATGTCAAATGGGTTCCTGATTTGAGGAGGAGTCTAATGTCTGAATCTGTGTTTGATTGCATGAATTATGATATACATACCAGTGGTGGCATTAAAACTGTTTCTTCCAATAATAAGTGCATTGTCAAGACTATTAGGAAAAAAGGTTTATATCATGTCATCACCCCTGAAAATGAGTGCAATCTCATTGATACTTCTCATCTAACCAAACTTTGGCATCTCAGGTTAGGGCATATTGGAAACAAAGGCCTATATTATTTGCATAAACATGGTTTAATATCTGATAAACTCTCTGATCTGCCTTTCTGTGAGAACTGTGTATTTGGCAAAGCTACCAAACAGGTGTTTCCTAACTCAGTGTACAAGGCCACCAAGCCTCTTGAATATGTACACTCAGACCTCTGGGGTCCTGCACAGGTAGACACTATTGGTGGTAAGAAATATTTTATTTCCTTCATTGATCACTTCTCCAGAAAGGTATGGCTTACTCTCCTTAAATCTAAGGATGAGGCCTTCCAGGCTTTCAAAGCTTGGAAATCAAAAGTAGAGCTTCAATCTGGTTATAAACTTGTGTGTTTTAAGACTGATAATGGCCTTGAGTTTTGCAATACTGCCTTCAATGATTTCTGCAGGGAGAATGGGATCAAAAGGCAACTCACAGTGCCTGGCACCCCTCAGCAGAATGGCACTGCTGAGAGGATGAACAGGACATTGTTAGAGAAGGCCAGATGCCTTCTCTTCACTGCAGGAATGAAGCATAGCCTATGGGGAGAGGCTGTGGTCACTGCCTCCTATCTGATCAACAGGAGCCCCTCCTCTGTAACTGGCTTCAAAACTCCACAAGAACTGTGGATTGGAAAGGTACCCAATCTATCATACCTTAAACCCTTTGGTTGTACTGCTTATGCTCAGGTTTCTCAAGGTAAGTTACAGCCTAGAGCCCTAAAGGGTGTGATGTTGGGTTACCCTGAAGGTGTGAAGGGCTATAAAATTCTTGTCATTCAACCTGGTGGATATAAAGTTATTGTTGCTAGAAATGTTACATTTAATGAAACTGACTTCCATTTTAAGAATATCCTCACTCCTAGAAATGAGAATGCAGGCAACACTGATGAGCCCTCCAAGTTCTTTGTTCCTGATGATCAACTCAGGGATTCTGTAACTGAGCCAGGTGAAGATGATGAGTTTGACACTGGTCATGTTCCAACCTTCTTCTCTTCTCAAAGAAGAACTTCTCCTACCACACCACTTTAGCAACCTCAACAATTAGGAGGATAAAATGATGAAGAGCAACAACCTGAAGGAAATCAAGAAGACATAACTCAGGGAGTACCACTAAACCCTCAATCTTCTTCTGATTCTCCCAGTTCTCCTTCTTCTGGGCCTTCCATGTTTGAGCATGCTTCTTCTTCTTCTTCTACCTCTGTGAATTCTTCTGTGCCTTTCAATGATAATTCTGCTGCTAATGATTATCAACTTGTTAGGGATAGGAGTCCTAGAACTAGGATTCCTAATAGAAGATACACTGATGACATTAATATTGTTGAGTTTGCATTTGTTGCATCTGAAATCATTAAAAGTAATCCCCCTGAAACCTTTGAATCTGCTATGAGGTCCTCTGATTCTGTAAAATGGTACAAGGCTATGCTTGAAAAACTTGAATCTATGAAAATAAACACCACCTGGGTTCTTGTTCCTAAACCTGCTCATGCTAAAGCCATTGACTGTAAATGGGTCTTTAAGATTAAAGAAGGGGTTAAAACTGACGAGCCACCTAAATTCAAAGCCAGACTTGTAGCTAAGGGATTTAGTCAAAGAGAAGGACTGGATTATAATGATATATTTGCTCCAGTTGTGAAATATAAAACTCTGAGATTACTTCTTGCTATTGCTACTGTCTTTGATTAGGAACTTGAACAAATGGATATTAAAACAGCCTTTCTGCATGGAGATCTTGATGAAACTATTTTCATGAAACAACCTAAGAGGTTCACTGATAAGAAGAAACCTGACCATGTCTGTCTTCTTAAAAAATCAATTTATGGTCTTAAACAATCTCCTAGACAATGGAACATAAAGTTTGATTCTTGTATGAGATCTTTGGGCTTTATTAGAAGCAATTTTGATTCCTGCTTGTATATCAAATGTGTTACCACCAAGTTTCCTCTGTTTATTCTTCTGTATGTGGATGACATTCTCCTTGTCTGTGCCTCTATGAGAATCATTTCTGATACTAAAAGGAACTTAATGAAACACTTTGATATGAAGGACCTTGGCAATGCCAAGAGAATTCTGGGGATTAAAATCATAAGAGATAGAGCTAAGAAAACTCTCATGCTATCCCAGGTTGACTATATTGAAAAGGTTCTTGAGAAATTCTGCATGCTTGACTCTAAGTCTTCACCTATACCCTTAGGAGGGCACCTTGCTTTGAGAAAAGGTCAATGCCCTAAGACTGATCATGAGAAAAAAGAAATGGTTGATGTTCCCTATGATGTGGCTATTGGTTCTATTATGTATGCAATACTTTGCACCAGACCTGACTTAGCCTTTGCTATAAGTGTTCTAAGTAGATATATGTCTAATCCTGGATCACCTCATTGGAATGCTATGAAGTATTTACTGAAATATTTGAATGGCTCTAAACACTTAGGCTTGATTTATTCCAACTACTCTCCTGCAAGTGATCTTCAAGGATTTGTAGACTCTGACTATGCAAGCAACAAGGACACAAGGAAGTCCACAACTGCATACTATTTCACCTGGGCTGGCAATTGCATATCCTGGAAGTCTCAACAACAATCTGTGGTGGCCTTGTCATCCACAGAAGCTGAGTACATTGCAGCTACAGAAGCTGCTAAGGAAGCCATCTGGCTGAAAGGCATACTTGGTGAGATTTTCAGAAGAAAGTTTGTACATGTGATCAACATGGATAGCCAAAGTGCTCTGTATTTGTGCAAAGACCCTATGTACCATGAGAAGACCAAACACATCGATGTTAGGTTTCACTTCATCAGACACATGGTTGAGGACAAGACCTTGAGCATCAGAAAGATCAAGGGAGAGCTGAATCCAGCTGACTTTGGCACGAAGATTGTTCCTTCTTGCAAATTCTATTTTTGCAGGAACTTTCTTCATATTCTTGATGTGAACTAACTTGCAGGTACATGAGCCGAGGACGGACGGATTGAAGACATGAACCCAGATCCCTATTTAAATGAACGAGTTGTATACATAGTGGCTGGATTAGGAGGGCAAATTGTAATGTCTATAATCCAGATGTATGTATATGTATTATGTGTATGCTTGTAATGACTAGAAGCTCAAGGATTAGGACTAGGTCACAGGTGGCTCAAGGCATGGACCAAGGGTGGCTCAGTGAGCTAGCCAATGGTGCTTGGTGAACTTGGTTGGCGTCCTTCTATAGCTGATGTGTTGGATTGATATTAAGATGAACTTAGTTCATCTTAAGTGTCGGCCCAATCCAGTTGAAGCCCAGCCCACTTCTTAGCCCAACTCTGAAAGAGCTTCCAACGGCACTTTGCTAGGTTTGTCTCAAACGCTGCGTTTTGCCTAAAGACGCTCCCTATAAGAGGTCTCTTTCTCCGAAACCCTACTTGCGAGCTCATTCACTGTTCTTCCATCTGAAAAAGAAAGAGAGAGAGAAGAGGTGAAACCCTAGGTTTCCAAGCGCCGCCGACGGAGATCTCACACTGAAGAGGAAGAAGACGAGCTTCTGGCCTGGTTTCTCAACCGCTAAAGCGTCGTCTTCACCTGCTCTCATCCTGCTTCGATATTCTTCGGAGTGAAGGGAGTATCTGTTCCTCTTCTGCTTTTTTCTCCTTGTCTGTCTGTGTTTCTGAGTTGCTTGACCTAGATCTGTTTCCTTGAGCTCGTCACTACTTGTATCCATGATCTGTAACTCGTTCATACTTAGTGGATTCTAGTGTTTGAGTCTCTCCCTCTTGAGGCTCCGCAGAGTAGGGAAACCGAACTGCGTCATCAATCTGTGTGTTATTTCACTTCCGCTTTGCATGTTTAATTTCCGATCTCGCTTCTGTATTAGCATCTAGGACCAAATCGTTTTCTACAGAACCAACTGATACCATGTTAACTTTGTATTTTGTTAATTGATGCTTTTGATTGAATGTATCAAACTGAAGAAAGAAAGAAAGAAAGAAAGAACGAGAAGAAGATCAAAGTTGAGAAAACCAACATTTGAGAGAGCTCGAAGAGCTCGGAGGAAGAGGGAAAACAGTTGCATTCAATCTGATTGTACAAAGGGCTAAGTGCCTAAGTAGCCTTATTTATATTAACAACCAGCCCACTTGTCTCAACAAACTACCCAAATTAAGACCCGAATTTCAAACCCGAACATGAATACTTTACAACCAACAATCATCATTGACACAAATGCTGAAGATGCAACTCACAAGATCACTCCATCAGACATCAAAACGACCCACTTCATAACATGACAGATTGACAGTAAATAGATGAGTAGCTAGCTAGAGAGATAGTATATATGTTAGTCTCAAGGGACCGGGGATATGACCACCTTCCCGGTAGCCCTACTCGTCATGAGGTACGCGAACGCATCCACCGTCTGAGAGAACGGGTATGGACCTTTCAGATCAATCACCGGCTTCAACGCCCCACTCTCATAGTAAGGATTCAGCTGCTCAAGAACAGACCCATTGGATGTCAAAATAAATATGAAGTGGAGTGGTGCTGCTTCGTCTGGGATCCCTCCGGGGTTAATCCCTACCACCGCCCCGCCTTCTTTCACCGCCTTCGCTGCCACGTCATACTGGCCTGTCGAGTTGCGTCATGTTTTACAAGGTTAGGATCCAACATTTAACACAAAAGCTAAGCTAATGTGCAAGACATCATCATGTTTACCAACTGTGTCGTAAACAACATCAAATTTCTCGTCGCATTCTGCAGGGTTGTCCTTGGTGTAATCTATCGCGATGTCAGCGCCTAAGTTCTTCAGCAGTTCCAGTTTTTTAGTGCTGGCAGTAGCTGCAATCTTGGATGCACCAAACATGTGCTTCGCTAGCTATACAGCGATAAAATGTCAAAGAGATCGATGCATAAAGGATCGAAAAAAACAAGCAGATGGATAAGATGAGTATACACTATACACCGTACCTGAATCACATGTGTGCCAACTCCTCCAGCACCTGCAAGAACAAGGAGAGACTGTCCGGAAGAGAGCTTTGATCGATGGAGGCCTTCATACGCGGTCTCAACAGCAAGGGGCAGGCTAGCAGCTTCAGCGAAGCTCAGATTGTTCGGCTTCAAGGCCAGCAGCTTCTCCTCAACAGCAGTGTACTCTGCCAGGGAGCCAGACACCTTAGGGTACTCCAAGGCTTTCTCATTGATGTCCCCATACACTTGATCTCCTACCCGAAAACGCTTGACTTGGCTACCGACCTTCACCACCACACCCGCGACATCATAGCCTGGGACAGTCTGTATATATAAATGCTTTCAATTAGATGACACACCAGCTAATCTGATAAGCTAGCTAGCTACAAATTGCTATATATTAAGCAACAACTTCTCACTATAATATCTCGATAAGTAGTAAAGGATGGTGACAATAAGGGTATGTTTCGAATGCCAAGATTTTAATCTAGCTTAAGATTAAATAAAATCTTTATGAAATTCTTGATGAAAATCTATAAAAATTTAACCTTTGTAGATAGATTTGGTAATGCATGCTATGAAAGTCCTTAAACATCATCTCTTATAGACCTTAAATGCTAATTAAAGTGTGAAAAATGATACAAGGAAAGATGTATTGAGTTGCAAAGAAAGGAAAGAAACATACAGGGGGACGAGAATCGGTGTCCTTGAAGACGCCGCCCATCCGCTTCCAATCAACCGGGTTAAGAGAAGCGGCAGCCACCTTGATGAGAACCTGATCATCCATCACCTGCGGTACAGGGACGTCGGATTTCAGCTTGAGAACGCTGGCGGGCGAGCCATATTCGTCGTAAACCCAGGCTTTCATAGTGGAGGGTATGCTAAGAGTGGAAGAGTTCTCCATGGTAGTAAGTTTGCAAAAGATAACTGTGTTCGATCAGTCTCACCTTGTAAGGTTTTTTCTATCTTTAATTCTTCCAATATATGTCCAACTAATTTAATTACGAGACTAAAGGAAGTAGGTCGTCTTGGTTGAAACTGTAACAATAATTATTTTAATTTTGATGCATAAACTCGTCCAGATGCAACTCTAGATGTTATAGAAGTTATCACAGAAATTGTCACGAAGTTGGGAAGTCATCATCTCTTAGTACTTCAGTGGTCCCAAATTCATCCAAATTTCTTTCAATATGTATGTAATTTCCTATTATAGATATTAATTAGTCATATATCACAGAAAAGCTTTTCACACGTTGTTTCATATATTGTCAATAAAGTATAAATTCATTAAGATTTGATAAACTATAGTTTTCATATGTTGTTTCCACTAATATGCACTAACTGGCAAGGATTAAGGAGTAAGACTGGAGTAAGGAAAAATTGACTTTTATACTAATTAAGTATAAATTTATTTAGATTTGAGAAATTAGAAGTATGGAAGAAATTAATTAATTGAATAAATGGGTTTTATTATTAAATTTATTTAAATTAAAAAAACGCACACAGTGCGGGTACTGAACTAGTCTATATAAAATACTAAAGCATAGGCCTGAAACGGCCTCTGGTGCAATTCGCTTATGTGAAATTTTTTGGATTAAAACGGGATTATTTTTTCTTACGTGTCATTTTCTGAAATAAAATTGTATTATATTTTTGGGCCACATCAATTAATAAGCTAATATAGTTAGATAAAAAACTTATCTTTCTAGATCACTGAAATTAATTATGAAGGTTTGGATAATCTTTAACAAATACCCTTTTAGTTAAATATGATAATCAATATGGATAATCTATATCTAAGTGTGGGAAACAAATTAATAGGATAATCAATATGCTAAACACGGCTTATTATAAATTATTATTATTTATATATTTTAAAAAGATGAAAAGTAACAATTATACTTTTGAAATTGAAACCGTATGAATCCTAAAATGTATTTGTGCTTAATTTTTTTCTAAAATCTTATCATCGAATTAAAAAAAGTAAAATAAATTTACATATTAAAAATAATATGGCCTCTTGTGTGATTCGCCTACGTGGAATTTTATGGATTAAAACGGGATTATTTTTGCTTACGTGTCATATTCTGAATTAAATATAGTTAGGTAAAAAACTTATCTTTTTAGATCAAATAATCTATCCAATATAACATTATATCTTAATTAGATAAATTTATCTAATAGAACCAAAAAAATATAAATTTATCTAATATTATATATTTTAATCGTATAATAAAATTGTTAATAATAATATATTTTAGTACGTATTATATAAACAATCTTATCAAACCTATACATAATAATTACATATTTCTCTTTTTATTTTAATGGGTCATAAGGATATTAACCACAAATTAAATTACCACTTATTTTAGTACGTTTTTTTATAATACAACTAAATTATACCTTTTCTCAAATTTTTATTATATTTTAAAAAAACTTACGTTTAATTTGAATAGATATAACCTTCAAATTTCAGAAAAAAAATATAAATTAATCATCATTTTGTTTATTGAGAAACCGCACAACGGGCGGGTAAAGTAAAACTAGTAATATAATAAAGGTAATAACCCTAGATAATCAAGAATCTATCATTTTCTAACAAAGCAAGACCTTAACTCGTATTTTTTTTATTTTTTCCCCAAATTTCTATCGAGTTTTGTACTAGATTTGCTTAAACCGATTATTTTTATCTCTGAAACCGATCTCTATAATTATGTTCATTAGCCGATTATTTTTATCTATGAAACCGATCCGTAATTATTATGTTCATTAGTCGCTTATTTTTTAGGTCTTGTGTATTTGTGGGTATACATGTCGTCTTGTGTATTTATTTCGTGCAAAGCTTAGCTAATAGGTATTGAGCCTTTGCCAAAGTCACGGTTACGATACCGGCTTTCAGAAACATTTTTGTTTGAAAGCAAACTGTCAACATTTTAATCGGTGTCATGGCCCCTTTGAATTACAACTTTTAACTCGACAAAAACTAACCCGATAGTGGTCTAGACTTGAAACTGACCCGACCCAACTCAAACTTGATCCGGCCTAATATTGACCCCAACCCAAAATACCCAACTCACACCCGATACACTCTTGATAAAATGTAATCGTTTGTTATAAAATGTACTCATGAGCTAGTCCACACGATGAAAATATTGTCATTTACACGGTACCGGACACGGTTTCTAAAACCGTGAGAAGTATAGATTTATGGCGATGGTTTTCAAAACCGTCGCATAAATATTCTCACGGTTTCTAAAACCATGGCCATCCAATTTTATGATTTTGACGGTTTGAGAAAATAGTCTGTCGTAAGACTCTAAGAGATGCAAATGGGGACTTATGGCGACGGTTTTCAAACTATCAATATAAGCCTATAAACAATCTCACGATTTCTGAAACCGTGGCCGTCCAATTTTATGATTTTGACGGTTTGAGAAACTGTGGCCACCCAGTTATTTACGGTTTGAGAAACTGTAATCGTCACCGTGTCAAGGCCGATAAATTATACGTGTCACCGACAATTCGGTCGCTCAACCACAAGTCTCAATATGCTGTCAATCTGTCATAATCGGGCCCAGACCTTAAAGCTTGGTATAGAAAAGAGAAATCCACAAAAAAATTGTCAGTTCAGTAGTTGGAGACAACCCCAAAATAGAACAGCAACCCACAATAAGTGGCAGACGCACCATATTCCAAAATATTTTCACTGCTAGTTTTCTACAAGACTTGTCGAAACATGGCCCGACCTAGAAAACGCGAATCGAATGTCCGATAATTTTTTGGATTTAAACTCGATATTTTATATCTAAGAACTGAATTTGACCCGAACCCGAATGACCCGAGAATTTAGGGTAGAGACCCGATGACTCATTAGGTCAAATTTGATCCGGCGAGTCAACACCATTCAGGCGTCACGCAGGCATCACATAGAATCCAGACGGATTTGTTATGCAATTGTATTCATTAAATCACTCATAAGTTAAATATTGTATATATTTTATAATTATAGTTGTTTAAAGCACTTATTTGTATAAATATTATATTTTTATACTTAAAATATTTATATAATAATTATAATATTATAATAATAATATTTATAAATTTAATTATAATATTATTATTTAGTTTATGTTGACATATTGATATTACAATATAATTTTGATAATATTTTAATATTCTTAAAGAGTCTTTAAAAAGTTCGGGTTTTTTAACCCGTCAGATCGACTCAAAATCAGGATAAACGTGATTTGGCTCGACCCGGAAGGCCGGAACAGCATGTGGCCCGATTGATCCAAAACTCAATCTAACCGGGAGTCCGGAACCTGAATGACCGGAGTCTATTTGCTACCCAAATTCAAGCAATCAAATCTGTTTTGTGATTTTACACTATAAGAATTTACATTACATGACAAATAGGCTTGCATTTTGTTGCAATTTGAATTTCTTCATATAATAATTTCTATCAAATAAGGTATTGTAACTCTTTCAAATAATTGTCCCTTCTCCGAGTCCCCTCTTGTTGCCCCCTTTCCCTTCCTCATTCTCTACAACTTATTACTCTTCCTTAACATCACATAACATGCAACAAAAATGGGCATCATATATGTCTAAATAATTACCCATGCGTACAAAGTATATAACCGGAGATGAGGGAGCTCAGAGCAAAGGCCACGAATTCCAGGAACGACATTGCTACAGAAGCGGTAGCCACAGCAGGGAATTTGTCCTGGCCCCAGTTTGATATCCAGTCATCAACACGTGTCGCAGCTGAGGATGATGCTGATACCAGAAGATATGCCAATATCTGCAGTTTCACATACAAATTATCTATCAGAAACAACACTCGGTTTCTTTGGTCACAACATGAGAGCAGATGAATGAAAATCTGAATGCTTCTTGCAGAGAATAAATATCTATCTAAAAGCATGATGCAGCCAATAACCAAGTGACCATAATCATATTCGATTCCTTGAAATAAAGATTTCATACAAGAATAGAAGATTAAGAGTAAAGAAAGGTACATTAATAGTAACCATTTGTAAGGAATGCAAATCTAAGCATCATGAGAACGAAGTTGCATTTGTCAGGTCATGTAGTTTCTCAACAGAAAAGAATTCAGTTATCATAAATTAGCTTCAATAACCGACTTTAGAAAATGATTTGCGTCATATAGGAAGCCGAAGAAACAAAAACGTGCTCAAAAAGTAGATTTAAGACACCATATGTCTTCAACACTTAACACAAGACAGCAGTTTACCAGTTGCATTATCACTGCGAATAGTAATTGATATCTTCTATTATCAAAACTCAAAAGAGTGAAATCCTCTTTCCATAAAGTTGAAAAAGGAATTCCAGTAACAGATTGTAAAGCCTCCTAATCCAAGCAAACAGCTTGTTGGATACTCTTGCTTTTGAGATAGGAATAGGATCCTCAACAACTGGCCTATGCCCTATGGTCCCCTCGGAGTGGTGCAGTAATATATTCCAACTTAAGGCCAAGGTTCCATTTTTCCGATATCAGCCCATTGTCAAATGGAGAAGGAAGAGGAAAAAATGGCATGTTACACAGAACATCTCTAAACATATATGCACCACTTGTACTGAAGCACGGTATTCAAGTATACAAATTAACCCTGAGCAGCTTTTCTAAATGAATTACCATCAACAGAACAGAGCCTAGCTCTACATAGTGCCATTGATAGGGGAAATCAACCATGGTCACGGCAGTGAAGAAGACTTCACAAAATAAGTAAGATAATATGGTGGAGCCGATCTTCACAGAGTCGTATTCATGATTCAGCATCATTAGACAACATCATTTGTGGCTGTTATGCCTAAATCTTTTATTATCCTTACTATTACATCCCCCTCCTACAAATAAATGACTGTTCCTTCCCATCTCAACAGCTACATCCTACTGAAAGGCGTGTATGCCATGGTCGATTTATCTGCTATATGTAAGATGAATAACCCATTTCAAGATTAACATTCTCATTCCAGTTGAACTCAAACTTCCTTTTTAAGTCCAATATACTATAAATATCACATCATTTTCATTTCGCTGACAAAAGCTACAGCACCAAGGTTCAGCAGTGACCCTCAAGTTCCAATTGTTGAATCCATCAAGCCCGTACCAATAAAAGTCGTAACAACAAAAGAAACTTATCTTCTTACAAAAAATAACTGGTACAAGTGAGGTCACCATCCAAATACGATACGACCATCGTTTGGACGGTTAGTCCTACAATTAGTAAAGGCGGTGTTGGTCCCTACATAATTGCATTATTGCAAGAGACATACAGAAAGTTGTGGTGAGTGATGATAGTGAGTAGTTGTTGTCCAAATTATGATCACAAAAAAACAACCATTGCTTAAAACCACATACAAGATTGATTAAAGAACAAGGGAAAAAGTAGATGATAACAGAGGATTAGAAACTTGCCTGATCCCCCAAGAAATCAAAATAACACCTCATCTCGCCCCACATAATTTGCTTTCCAGTGGTGAGTTGATAAGCCAGACTGTAGGCTTGTAGTCCTGAGTATGCAAATCCTATCACAGTCACTGACATACTGTACCTGAGATCACAAAAACAAAATCACAAACTTCAGCCTCAAACTCCACCATCAAAACTCAATGCAACAAATAATATTGAAAGTTTGAATCTAATACATATAGTATGAGAACTGAGTGAAAGTTGCAGTCGATTTCGATTATTCGTGACACTACAAACAAAAAATCCACATTCAGATGATGAATGCAAAAAAACACAAATTTCAAACCTGAACTCCGTGTATCGATCAAAGGAGTCAAGAGCCCAGCCACGATTCTTGTCAGAAGCCATTACAGAGAAAGAAATCAAACAAGCCACAAATTCACAAACCCTAAGCCCTAACGCGGCCCTCCGCACCCCAACCACTCTCCTCGACCTCCGAAGAACCGAAGATGACGACATCGGAGGCGGCGCTTTTCTCTTCCCCTCACCTCCCGCCTCTCCTCCTCCTCCTCGACCCTCCCCGCCTTCATAGGCGAATCCGGGAACAGGTCCGGACTCGGTCATCGTGACAGTCGCGGCCGGGTCATCGCGGATCAGGCGGTTGACGACGGCGGGGTGCGACGGATGCTGGTGGTGGTGATCTGGAGGATGATGGGAGGCAGTGTGAGGGGGTGAGGGTTTGGGGGAGAAGCCATGGAATGTTTGATCGGAGGAGAGCGAGGAAGGCGTGTCCGGCGAAGCAGGTGGAGAAATGCGGCGGTTGTGGTGGGAGGAAGAGGCGGTACGGACTTCTTCTTCCTCCTCGTCCTCTTCAACTATTTTCACCATTTTTCGCAGAACAGAGTGGGACGTTTTTTTTTTCTACTCGTATCAGATAACGCACAGAAACCGGGAGAGAGAATTCAGGAGTTTTCGTTTGTAGTATTTTATGGGTGTTGCTATATACACCGCAAATCCGGATTAAGGATTTACACGTTCTCAAGGACGTGCGTGCTTGCACGTCTGTAAAGACGTGAGGATTTGCGGTGTATATAGCCGAAACGTATTTTATTTTAGGGTAAATTACAGAAAATCACACACTAAATATTGATTTCTTCACTTAATCCCTCACTAAATTTGAAATTATACAAAATCGCCCATTAAATATGATTTGTTAACAAATCACTACCCAAACAAAAACATCAATAAAAATGACTAATTTACCCCCATTTTTTAATCAAATTTTTTTTCATAGTCATCGAAACACCTTAGACTTATAATTAACCGAAAATAAAAAGGATTTATTTATTCCACCGTCATAATTCATACACTAATAAGACCTTAAATTTGTAAAATTTCAGTAAATATACATCTAGTATGTACAAATGTGGATGTTCAATTCTCCGAAAAATGGTATATTGGTCATTTCCAATATTTTTTCAAAAAATCTTGACAAAATTTTATCATGGGTGGTGATTTGTTAATGAATTGTATTTAACGAGTGGTTTTGTGTAATTTCTAATTTACTTATATATATAAACAGGAGCTTAAGTGAAAAACTTAATATTTAGTGGGTGGTTTTATGTAATTTAGCCTTTATTTTATTTTTATTTTATTTATCACTTTTGTTCGATAAAACCACGACATTTAGTATTTATACACGTCTTCTTAAGATGATAAAAAATATATAAAATATTAATTTTTTAATAACTTTTTTATTATAAATAAGTACAAAATTGTTAAAAAAATATTAAAAAAATAGAATTTTTATATAGGTTCGATCCTTCTAAAAAAGTTGTATGAATAGTAAATGATATATTTTCCACTCTAGGTAGGAATTTTGGTGGGGTAGAGTTTTTATGTGAACCGAACCGTTCAAATTTGGCTTGGACACGACTAGAAAAAGCTCGATTCGAAATTGTTTAATTGCCTAAATAGGTTGAACTTGAACAAGTTTTTCAACTCGAATCAAGCTCAAAAACTCGAGCAGCTTGTTGGTTTTACGAATTGTCCATATGGTAATTAGCTTGAAAAGAGTGTGTGTTATATCAATCCATATAAGCGATTGTCTTCGTCTTTGCTCTCTTTATGTCTCTCATCCCTATCTTTCATTATTCGCTCGAATAGCTCACAATTTCACTGCTCTCCCCTGAGACCTTGACACCGTTATATCTCATCCATGCCTGTCTTTCTTCGATTGGAATGGTAGGTTAGTTAAATAAAAAAGTTATTGTTTCAATTTAATTCCATTGTAGCTGTTAGGAGTGACTAAGGCCATGTTTAACGACATTTTATAAGCATTGATACTAGACAAAAAAATATTAAAATAACGAAATGAGGAAAGCATCGATACTTCCCGGATGCTTGTTAAGTATCGATACTTCAAATGCGTAATTAATAGTGTGTCAGAGGTATAGCGTTTCACTTTTTTTCCGGATGAATAGATGTGAAACGACGTCGTTTTATATTATGGGGTCTCCAAACTCTGCGTTTTGGTTAAACAGGTTTTGATGCAAAGGTGGGTTGGAGGTAGGGATGGCAATGAGGGGGGACTCCCCGATCCCCGCGGGGAATCTCCGTCGCGGGGACGGGGATGGGGAAATTAAATGGGGACGGGGACGGGGATGGGGCCAAAGTGATTCCCCGCGCGGGGACGGGGATAGTAGTCCCCACCCCGATCCCCGCCCCGCCCCCGTTGGGGAACCCCGCGGGGATCCCCGATGGGAAGTATAAAATCCCCATTTTTATTTGGATTTTACATAAGTTTAAATAATTTTTCTTTCATTGTTAAACTTTTACCTTATAATTTACATTTATGAGATATTATATGTAATATTTATACCATATTTTTTTACATAACTTTAATAATATCTTATAGTTTTCTATTAGATTGGGGAAAACCATGAGTTTTAAATGGGGAACCCGATGGGGAGACCCGCGGGGAATGCAAACGGGGAAAATTAAGCGGGGACGGGGATTCCCCGATGGAGACGGGGACCCGGCGGGGATGGGGACGGGGGACATTTTTCATTCCCGAACGGGGACGGGGGACTTTTTACAAACGGGGACGGGGACGGGGATGGTACTCCCCACCCCGAACCCGCCCCGTTGCCATCCCTAGTTAGAGGGGCCACGTGTCAGGCAAGGGGTGGTTGTAGGAACTTCATGTGCAGTGGGTAACAACTAACAAGTGTATGGAAATGAACGGTGGGGATTAATTCTGGTTGATCCACTTTTAAATTTGTATTGTGTAATTTTTGACATTAAAAATATAAAAATAAAAAATAAAAAAATAACCACAATACTATATTCATTTTTCTCTACATATAGACATCAATTTCGAATATGTTTGACCATATTTTGAAAAAAATATTTTTTCTTTGAATACAATTATAAAAAAGAATACTGAAAAAAATAATTTTAATTATTTTTAAATAGTAAGAATAAATAATATAAGAAGTTATTTTAATTTTTTGGAATAAAATATTATTTAATAATAATATTTTAATAATAAAAAATGAATATAATAATAGAATCAATAATGAAAAATAATTATTGGAGAGGGATATATTTGTAAATTGAATTGATAGGAAATGGTGTGTTTTGGGATGTTGGGATGCTATTGATAAAGTGAGAAAAGTAAGAATGAGATGCTAGGATGATGTGGCGGAAAAAAAAGAATAAAATATTATTATTTCTAGTATCCTTAGCATCCCTTGATAAACATGGCCTAAGGTTTCAAAACCGTAAGAGAAATCTTAATCGGAACCTTATAATGGGGTAAATTTTCAATTTTAATATTTATATATTCTATATAGATACGAATTTAAAAAAAAAGTATCTATCTATATACATATACTAAAACCGATGCATAGCGTCCTATGTGGCGCATTGTGGTTAATTCTAGGGAAAAAATCCTATGTGGCGTGCTGTGGTTGATCCTAAGGAAAAAATTAATAAAATAATATATTGTCATAGTTTATATAGAAAGTTATATAAGCCACAATCTATCTATATATATATTTTAGTTAATTGACAAAAATATAAATAAAAATATTTAATAGTCATACTTACCATAAATATTACTGGTAATAGATTGTTATTTTAATTTGGTAAACTAACATAACAAGTATGTACTACATATTTAATAAAAAATAATATTAAAATATTTTTAAAATTCAACTATTTATTATATTACATGAGATTTAATTAATGATAGATTCAAAAAAATTATTTATCTATAGTATGTCAAACTAATTTTATTTATATCTATATTAATTTTTGGTGGAAAACATTACTTATATTTAGATTATTATTTTTTATTTATTAGAATTTATCTAGATTATTTATAATATTGTATTAATGTATTCTCCGTACACGGTACGGGACCTCCACTAGTCTCTATATATACACATTAAAATTGATGCATAATGTTTTACGTGGCATGTTGTGTTTGATTATTGAAAAAAAAATCCACCAAAAAATTATTAAAATAATATGTTGTTATAATTTATAGAAAGTTATCATAAGTCATAATATATATATATATATATCTATAATTTAGTTAATTGATAAAAATATAAATAAAAATGATTTCATAGTCATACATACTAAAAATATTAACATATAAATATTTGATAGGTATTCACATTTTCTTATTATCCAAATTAATATTAATTATATTAATTAGAATATATATTTAGATATAGATAGATTGCACCTATCCGTAAACCAATAGTGTTCTTTAGGGATTAAAAAAAAGAAATACTACTTTGATTATAATTATAATAATTACAGTATTATAATCTTTCTTTCTATATAGTAAAAGAAGTTTTTTTGTCATAAATGAGGTTGAATAAAAGAGAGATGTTGAAAATAAAAAAAACATCTTTATAAGAAGTTAAAACGTCTAATTTAACATTATTTAATCAATTATTTGTATAGTATTTTGAAAGTAGAAAATAAATTATCATTTTTAAAATCAACACCTTAGTATTTGATAGTAAACCTAACATACAATGAAAACAAAAAAATAAATTATATTCATAAGCTTCATCAAATATTTTTAAATTGTAAATTACCAAAAATAGACCCCATATATAAAATTAATTTATTATATACAAGAATATATTTTAAAACATCTAATACTATCAAATTTTCATAGATGGATAAATAAGTATTCCGTACAACAGTAAGATATATGCTCTACCATAATCCCAATTTCTGACAAGAACAAAATAGTGTATAGAAAAATAAAACTAAAATAGTTTTAGCATGCATAATCTAGATGGAAAATTAATTAAAACCTTGCAACTTAATTTAAGAAATACCTAAAATATGAAATGAAAAAAGTCTAAAAAAAGATCAAATAGATTAGACCAAATTTTTATTTAATTAATTTTTAATTTTAATTTGTTTTTATTCGAATTAATATGTGACTGTATAAGCTCATTGATAGGGATGTCAATTTCACCCGCATTCAACGGATATCCATCTCACCCGACCCGAAAAAGTGGGTGAAAATTCGAAATAAAGCGGATATTAAATGGGTGATGGGTGAACGGGTGATGGGTCGGATCGGATTTGGGTGAAGGCATTCCCCATCCATCACCCGACCCGTCACCCGACTTATATTATATAATTATATTTTATATGTGAAATTACCAATATAAGCCCCTAAACCCTAATTCAAGATACCTATCAAACGATTTTCGTCTTGAAGTTTTGGTTGTTGAAGACTATGTTTTCTCTTCTTTTATTCATAATTGTTGTAATATATTTTTATTTCTAAGACTTCTAGCTTGAAATCCTTCAAGTGTTGAAAGTTATGGATGTTTACACGTATTTGATCGAATTTGACTATATTTGGTACTTGTTTATTCGTCGATGTGTTCGACGTATGTTTTTTCAATAATTTTTTTGATGTCTTGCATTTCACCCGAATTATCACCCGATCCACCCGATCACCCAGTGGGTGATGGATAGACGGAACGGGTGAAATATTTGGTGGGTGATGGGTCGGGTGGGTGAAGGGTTTTGGGTGATGGGTCGGGTGACGAAAGTAGATCATCCACCCATCACCCGACCCATTGCTATCCCTACTCATTGATACAAAAGTGAAAAGTCGATAATGGTAGTTCACTAGTTATTCCTACTACTCCCTTCGTTCGGCAAAACACGTCGTTTACTATTCACGCACGCTTTTTTAGAATGATAAAAACTATATAAAATATTTATTTTTTTATAAATTTTTTAATAAGTTTGTAGTATTAATAATAATTATGAAATTGTTAAAAAAATTATTAAAAAACTAAATATTTTATATAGTTTTTATCCTAAAAAAGCGTTCATGAATAGTAAAGTGACATGTTTTGTGGAACGGATGGAGTACATATTTTTTAACCTAAACCTCTGTGCGCGGACCGCATTCCTCACCTCCACCCGGCACCCGCTGCTAGCCTGCTCGGTGACAACCCTAACTCTCTTTGCGTGCCTCCATTGTTGACTCCTGTCCGGATCCTCCACCACCAGTCGGCGGCGACCCTACCACCGATCCATCGGCACGCAAGCTGCTGCATCTAGGAGGCTAAAGTCGCGTCTTGAGCAAATTTGCCGGTATATATCCCTCAATTCAACACTTAGCGAGAAAAAAAAAATCATTGATGAATTGCCGTGCAATTGATTCTGGTTCTAGTTGAATCCTTTTGCGATTGTGCTAATTTGAAAATCGGAAGATACAAGAAAGTAAATCGTTGCTTGGCCTGCTCTGTTAGGGTTTTTTTTATACGAGGTGTTGGATTTCTGAGTTTCGGAACTCATTTGGTTTGTTTGTTGCAAATTAGGCGAATCTAAGGAGGGGTATCGAGTAGGGAGAAAAGATGGGAGAAAGGAAGGTTTTGAACAAGTACTATCCGCCGGATTTCGATCCGGCGAAGATCCCAAGGAGGCGGCAGCCGAAGAACCAGCAAATGAAGGTGCGTATGATGCTTCCAATGAGCGTTCGCTGCAAAACTTGTGGCAATTACATTTACAAGGGAACCAAGTTCAATTCCCGGAAAGAAGATGTTATCGGCGAGGTATTGTTCATTCGATTTTGTTTTGTTTTGTTTTGTTTTGCTTTTCATTGATCAGTAAGGAACCTTATTATGCCTTCAATATGATGATTTTATCATAATAAATTATAAATGCCATATCTGATTCAAGCTTCAGCTCCTCTGATTGCATAAGTTTATAATTGCAAGCACTTCCTACTTGTAAGTTGTAACATCTTTCTTATGTACCTATGCAGACCTACTTGGGCATTCAAATATTCAGATTCTACTTCAAATGTACAAAATGTTCGGCAGAAATTACCTATAAAACAGATCCGCAAAACTCTGATTATGTTGTAGAGTCGGGGGCATCACGAAATTTTGAACCATGGCGGAAAGAAGATGAGGTGAGGAACTTGCACCTTTAATTCATGTCAGTTTTGCCTTTTATTTTTAGAACTGTTTACTGAATTTTCTATATGAGGAAGAGGTGGTAACAATATCTTTATCTTCTTCGCTATCCTTGTATTTAACTTGTGTTTGTTACCAGACTGTAGACAATGAGAAAAGGAAAAAAGACGAAGAAGAAATGGGTGATGCAATGAAGTCTTTGGAGAACCGTACATTAGATTCAAAACGAGAGATGGATATCCTTGCTACACTTGATGAGATGAAGTCCATGAAGGTATGTTGTAATTTGTAACTACCTTGTCATGTTGATTCTTATTCATATGCATATAAATAATTAAATACTAGTTTTGAGAGAAATGAGGAGAATTCTAGTATATAGCAGAACTTGACAAAATCAATGTTAATTTTGTTGATTTAATTTAATCAAGCGAATTTGTTAAAATTGTCTTCAAAGTTTTTCTTGGAAACTTTTTGATATTATAACATAGGGCTAGAAATCAACGTGGGAGTATTATATTTTTGTGGAAATATGGACTGATAAGAGGGAATGATCACAAACTTGATTTGCTAATGGCTCTGTAGGAACCAAGGTATTGAGGTTAGACACTCATTCTTAATTATAGAACTTGGCGTGCTTCGTACGCTCATAGCAAATATCTCATGCTTTTATATACTAATATATTAATTCCCCTCTTATACATTTTTCTCTATGCTAATGCTCCTTTCCTTTTCAGTCAAGACATGCAACAGTTAGTGTGGATGCAATGCTTGAAGCTTTACAACGCAGTAGCGGTGGAGAACAGGTAGTTCCATCTATATACTTTAGAAAATACAAGGCATGAACCATACTAGTTAAATGGAGATGTTTATGTAGATATGTGTTTTTAACTGCTCTTCAAAATGAATCTTTATGTATATTAATTTAATTTACCTTGCTGTCGAAATGAATATTCTCATCGGTATAATGGAAAAGGCTTCACTATTGATCGACAATGGGATCATATGGCTAATATTTTTTTTATTTGAGCTTAATCAACAATCAGAAGTTTTGTTGATGGAGTTTCTCATATATTTTAAATAAATGAAGTTTAAATTTTTTAAATATATGCATTGAACCTTCAGCTTTCATTTGGTTTGTTCATGTTTGTATCATTTGGTGTTTGCGAAGTTCTTACTCAGCAAATTTTGTTGCAGGAGAAGGACTTGGAAGAGGAGGATGAGGCCCTTATCAAATCAATTGTTTTCCATGTAAGTTGAGCTTGAGCATCCATTTGAGATTATTGTTATGATAAGTCACTAATACTGTAATCATTTAGTTGAGCAGTTGGTCTCATAAAATCAAGGAAAAATGACCAAAAATAATACCAACTATCCATCGTGAACCAAAAATAATACGAACTTTTAAATTGACAATTTCATGTATGAACTATCGCCATATTAACCAAAAATAATACGGTTTTAAAATCCGATGAAATTTCCGACCGAAATTGACACATGTACACCGAAGATGCAAGCTGTTCAAAATTTTTTAACACGTCATAACTATACTTCATAATTATTGACGTACAACCATCCTTTCTAATTTTGGGGCAAAAATGTTAGGTTTTAATGTTTTTGGGTTAAATGTTTGATTTTACAATTTTGGGCAAAAACACTGTAGATCATCACTTTTTCTAAAATCAATAGAAAGTTTCCTCACTTTTTCTTTTGTTGAAGCAGGGATCTCAGAATTATGTGCACAGGATAGAAGATGACGAATTGGATGATGAGGATGAAGTTGATAATTTGCCTGGTGACGATGCAGAAAAACCAAATAATGTCACGAAGGTACTATATTTCTATTATTAACTTTAGCATAATTTACATTTGTTGAACCTTCACAATACAATTGGCCCTGTGAAAATGTTTGATGCATTTACTCACATTTATGAGGTTGATAATATCATGTTTTTCCCCTTTTATTGGGCATAATATCTGATTTATTATATCTTTCATAAACATTATATTTCAGAGGCAAAAAGTATCCCAGGAAGAACAAAGTCAGCCCACCGACTATTTGAGCAAGACAACCCTCTTTGACCGCTCTAAAGCCAATGGTTAGTTAAAATTTTGCACAAAATGTTTCTTGTACTTGTGGCTTTATGTTTGATCGTTGTATCTTATTTTATTTGTGGCTAACTTTATATTTTGGGTTTATTCCGATTTAATTCTTCTAATATGTGAATTACATGTTATGCCATGGTTTGTTTGACCCCTGTATAAATTCTTTTTCCAATGGGGGAAAGGAAGCCGCCTTTGTGGAAGTGGAGATATATGCATCAAGTTGCCATTATTGTTGTGACTGTCTTGAGTTTATATTGTCCCCATTATTCTAACAAGTCTATTACATGCTATACCGGGGTTTGGTTGACCTGGACTCCCTGTAGAAATTCTGTTTACAATGGGGTAGGGAAACGTAGGTGGAAGTGGGAGTGTATATATGAAGTTGCCAGTTGCCATTATTTTCATAACTGTTAGTGTGGTCTAGTAGAAAATATTATGGGATCATTTGTTTATAGTGCAAGTTCTCTCTCCATAACACCTTTGGACTGGTGCTGGGATTTAGTCTGTTACTGACTTGCTGTTTTGAATTTTTAATTATCATTAGGGATGTACTCTCTTTGTTTCCAAAATGACTTTTTGGCAAGCTTTATTAAGAAGCTAAAAACTATATAAAATATTATTTTTTTTAAAATTTTTTATAATAAATTCATACTTGTTAGAAATTAGCGAATCATTTATTAAGAAAAATTGATAAGCTTAACACAAAGTAAGATTAAAAAATTAATAAAAAAGTTTATATATTACGGAGTATAGAGTTTTTATCTTTTAAAAAACGTGCCAAAAGGTAATGTGACCATATAATCCTTGATCTCTACAAATTGTCTCATTGTGGGTGTTTAATTTTATTTTGTCCCAATAGAGTCGTGAACAAATTGGTTGTTTTGTCAACTTTCCCTTAACACACCATTACATGTCTTACATGTTTGGTCCTCCAAGGGCTATTTTAGGGATCATCTCATAATAGTTTTCAACTGAGGTCATCTTACAATGGTCCCTTGCCTTTACATTGTCGTAGGACATTTTTAATGATATGATAACGGAATAAATTGCAATATTTTTCATATCTTTGTATGAACAAAATTAAGTGACTTTGGTGAGCTAACTTGGAAAGATTTGAGTACCTAATATGTAATTGCCCCCTTTTTTTTGTTTGGATAAAGATAGCTGATGTTCTAACCAAAGTTCCCCATCAATTGTCATTCAACAGGGGATCCTGAGCGCATTATCAAGCTGAAGTCGTCCCACCTTAAAATTTCAGTTGTGAGCAAGCCAGCGCCTGGGCCGGCCTCGGACAAGAAAGAGCAGCATCAGGAGAAGGAAGCTGGGTCTTCTGGGCTTCAATCCTTGTGCCAAAATTACGACAGCAGTGATGAGGATTAACAGGCAGCCCACAAATCACCTCCAGAACGGAAGGATTTGAATGAGTAATGGATTTTTTGTTGATTGATCACTGTGGGTGTTTAGCTTTCGTTGCCTAGGTTTCTGCCTAGCAGTTCAAAAGTGTTTACACTCAAGTAAAAATTGTCAGGTCACAAATGGCCCCTGTGTTAAGCTTGGCCTTGTCAGCTGCCTGTGATGGGCGTTGATACGATTAGATTTGATAGTTGCATTGCCTTAGGTTTTGCCTGGTCGTTCGAGTATAAAGTTAGCTAGTAAGAAGGGCAAGAAATGATCCAAGGGGGGAAAGTTGTGCAGTTGAGTTGTTGAATGTTTCTGTAAAACATACTCATATTTGTTGACAAAAATGAACCATACTCTTTCTAATGTATGTTCATCATTTCCCAAATTTTCTGTAGCTATTATTTCCTCTATTCACAAATCATATTTATACTTGTACACACCTTTTTTAGGATGTACTACGTAAAATATTAACCTTTTTATAATATTTTTTCTGAGATTTTTTTATAACAATTTTGTAAATTATTGGGTTTTTAGAAATTTGGAAATTATTACCCATAAATTCTGTCATGTTTGGTTAGACGGTGAAAAAAATTAAACTGATCTTTTGTAAAATATTTCAATAGTTGAAGGAAACATATTTTGTAAAATGCCACTCTCAACCATTCCATGTGTGATGACCCACCTTGATACTCAACTCAAGCCTCAAAGTCTCAAACCCATTATCCATGGAGATTAATCTAGCTTAAAATTAAAATATAGATGAAATTTTTGCCTTTGTGAATAGATTAAAAAAGTAAATCCTTGTTTGACACGACAAATTATAGAGTTTTGTAAAATCATTTTTCGAAAACCGCAAAAAGCTTTGTCACAACTCTTCAATAAATTTGTGTCAAACCGACTGCTAACCTATTTGTAAATTAGCATTCGAATAAAGAACACCGGACCATTTCCACCCCTATCATTTTTTTAGAGAAGAAAATTTCCACCCCTATCAAATTAACCCAATATCTTATGATAACTTATGGTCTATATTGGGGCGACATGTTGATATTTGACAAGAGTAATAGTGATAGGTTCCTACTAATTTTGATTCTTTGGCTACAGATTTTGCATCAGATTGTTTGTCAAAATAACGTGCAACTTATCAACCATAAGATGTCCCAATATTACGTTAGGTAAAAAGAAAACCGAAACGATGATCAAGTAGGATATATTGAGTTCGAATCAAATTGATACTGTATCTTATTTTGAGTTAGTTCACCTTGGGTTAGTTAAAACATTCATTATCGTGTTAATAGACTTTATGATATTTTTAATAAAATAAACAATTTGCCAAAATAACCACTTTGAAAAACTTAATTAATTATCAAACCCACTTCAAAAATAAATTAGGCCTCTCCTCCCTCCACACATCATCGTCCTCTCCTGAATCGTCGCCCTTCCCCAATGGCTTCGTTGACTACACAACGAAATCTTCTTCCTCAGTATCCGCTAACCCTACTTACTTATAAGCAATCGATATATTGAGTCAAATAAATCCAACTCAACTTGATAGCATAAACTTTCTAAAATGATAAAAAGTATATAAAATATTAAATAACAATATATATAAAAAAAACTAAGATAATTAATTTAGTCCCATTGGTTTACAAACGTGCAACCACAAACCGGAAATTTATCTTAGCTCCTAAGGATTAAGACTGCTGAATTGGGACGAAATCAACTTGAAACTAACATGCAATAATCATTAAAATATTTGCAACCAAATTCAAAGAGGGTGGGGAGGAAATTCGGGCATTGACTCTTTCAAACGTCAAGAGATCCTCCCTACAAAACACAGGATTAGTCTTTGCAAGGCATCTACTACGAACCTTCTTCTCATTGCAATCCTATATTTCCTCTGCAATTAGTATTGCGTACGCTTTGGCTTTTGTGGATCATGTCGCCTTTTGTGAACAAATGTCGTCATTTTAGGTATTTTGTCATCTAATTTCCAAAATTGCCCTTGTAATAATTAGATAAATGTTAGTTGTAGTTTTAATGAAAGTAAAAAAGTAGATCAATAATCCATTCCGGAATGATTCAACCGGAAAGGACTTGTGGGTAGTACCCAAAGGTCCTCGGTTCGAACCCCGGATGACCGATTTACCAAAGGGGGAGTCAAGAGGTCTCGGATTCGATCCCTAAATCCAAGGTTTGCCTTACTCCCTACTAGTGGGTCGAGTGTCTAGGGTTTGCCACCAAAGGTGAGTTTCTCGTCATAAAAACAAAAGTAGATCAATAATTTCGAAAAAAAGAGTGCAAAACTATAAAATGACATGTTAAGTCGAAAACCTTAAATTTCGAAGGACTGGGTCTCGGGGCAACTCGTGATTTCACACGTCTAATTTCCTTGTAAAAGAGTCTTACTATTCAAATATTGATGAATAATATATGGTTTATTTAATTCTTGTGTACAGAACAAGTCATTCACATATGTATATATATATGACATAATATTATTCATCAAAAATTGGGAAATTGGCTAACAATGTATGTTACCAGACCCCTCTCCCTTTACAGGCAGTCCCCGGACGCTCTCTCAATACAGCCACCGGAGGGTCCGAACTCCGGCTATCTCGTAATCGACGACGAAGAACTGCCACCAGCATACTGCTTTGGGGTGTTCAAGGGCGGCGCGATCAAGGGCCTGCCTTTCCCTCAAAACAAGCAGCTTGTTGTTCATTACCATTCAAGGGATGCTCATTTCCACAATGATGTTTACATGATCCCGGTGATCAACCAGCCCCTCTCGTCGAACCGATACTATGTGATCAACAACAATGGAAGCCACAAAGGGTAAGATAAGAATTGACTATTAAGCATACCTGCCAATTCAATTGTTTTGTTGCTTTCTTGATGCAAATTGATGATGCTGATGGGAGAGTTTCGTCGGGTTTTTTTGGCAGGAATGCATACACGAGCTCGAAGGAGGAAGACATGTCTACCAACTGTTTCATGTGCAAATCTGTCCAAGATGTTAAGCCAAGAGCTCTAGACCCTCAAGATGCCTATCAACAATTCGAGTTTTCGGCATACCAGGGCTGCACCAGCAGGAGCAGCTTCTTGGCCAAGTCTGTGGCTTCTGATGGCTGCCCTCCTCGCTTCCTGAGGCGACAAGGATGGCAGGTCAAGTCAAAGGCTCCGGCGAGCTTCCCATTGGCTGAAGCCAATGGAATAGACTCTTCCTTACGCGCACGCCTCCCAGACTTTGACTTCCCGAGCTCCCATGGAGCATCAGAGCCTGTGGTGGTGGGCAAGTGGTATGTCCCGTTCATGTTTGTCAAAGAAAAAACCGCGAAAGATCAAGTGAAGAACTCAGTTTTCTATGAGATGACACTGGAGCAAAGATGGGAGAGGATCTTTGCGTGCGAAAACACCAACAGGCAAGGAAGCAGTGTGGTGACAATGGATGTTGTTGTCCCTACAGAAGTGGCGAAGCTTGGAGGGAAAGACGCGCTGCGTGATGAGAGGGATGACGGAAAGAGCAAGTTCGTGTGGTTTCGGAACATTTACAATTCAGCAGAGAGCGTAGGGCTCAGCTCATTGGTTGTCGACAGAATGATCTGGGAGGAGGAACGAGCAGGCTGGGCTGATAGGGAAGGAAAGCATGTTAGGGGAGTGAAAACTGAGGACTATGGAGGGATCGGTTGGTGGGCAAAGTTCTCTTGCTATGTGTTGGTTGAAAGGTTTGTACTCAAAAGAATCGACGGGAGCTCGGTTTTGACCTATGATTTTATGCACACTCATCAGCTCAAGAGCAAGTGGGAGTAACCCTATGGAAGAGCTCATCAAATACATATACAGATATACAATATACATATGCAATAATGCATCATGAAATAAATGTACAAAATTGGAATGTGTAAGAAACATTTATGGAGTTTCAACCTAAACAGTTCAGATGATTGCAGATGTTTAAAGGGGCATGGTTTCTGTTTGTTGCATTCAAAGAACCAAAGGAGAGCAGGTGTGCTGTATCAGGAATGGAATTTGTGACTAAAATTTGCATTCGTCGACAGAGTTTTGTACATTCATATGAAGTTCATTGAACTATATTGCTATGCAAAATTGCGTATTGCTAGTTTACGCGAACAATGCTTGCCTATTTAGATGACACGGAAAGAGTCAGCTATTTGTTTCAAGTCCTTGTAGTGCCTCTTCCACTTGAGACCTGCGTTTATCACGACAAACAGTTTGTTGTCATGAATGGTATCATTGAAGGTTTAGCGGAGAAGAAGAGGGTTAACAATATCATCTTGTATAACTACGAGTCATACAAGTCTACAGAAATACAATCACTAACCGTTTGCCAATACGTTGAAAAGGTATAGCCGGTTTCCAGCTGCAGTGGCTGTGATGAGAGCGTGTGGAGGCTCTAACTCGAACTGGTAATACTTTCTACCGGCATGTTCAGTCACTTCCATGCTCAAGACCTTTCCTTCGACGTTCTCTCCTATCACTTCTGGCCCAAAGGCATCAATGACCCTTTCGGGTGGTCCAATTTTCTCTATTGTGGCATTATCCCCGAGGTCTGTGTCCAAACCAAGAAGACATAACATATCTCTCAACTATTAACTACAGGAAGCATAGAGGGTAAAGAAAAACAAGCTTTGTTTGGATGTTTCAGTTTTAGATTGAAAATGGAAGGTATAAAGATAGTTTAAATACCTAACCTCTCTAGAATCTAGATTAAGAAGGGTTTGCATTTTACAAAGAATCAAATCTACCATGATGAAATTATTTCAAATCCTTCTGAAGGAGTTAGCTCATTACATCTGATCTTCATGAATATTACGTTGTTAAACGATTCTTGTTCTGTGACATTGTAATGATCCTGAGGAAAAGGGGTTTCAATTAACTTACCATCTGCAAATCTCAGAACAGGAGCAACTATGACAAATAAGGTCCCTTGCTTGAGGCTTGTAAATCTCAGATCAATCTCCGTACCACCAAGGTCAGCAATTGACACAGGAACCTGCATTGCAGGTGAAATAGTCATCTACTGAATTCATCTATACATATGGAGCATCAAATTTATGATATATTCACATGTTCAGTTAGATGCAAGAAGAAGGTTGTCCCACTCATTACTACCTCTTCCCAGCCTTCGGGTACCGAGAACTTGTAAGGAATGATTGGACTCCAACCAACACCATGTCCTCCAGATTTATCATCCGGTCTCCGGTATGTTCTCCAACCTGTCTGAGCATTCCATTCCCCAATTAGTAATATCACCATGAAAAGGGTGAATTCAAAAAATGTACCAACACATTTCCATCAAACTATCATTGCACCATTCACCCAAAGGCCAAGTTATTCCCATCAATAAACCCCTGTTTTCTCTCCGGTTTTTGTGTTTGGTGTCACCCTGGGTATCTGGTTGGAACAGGTATAGGAATTCCAACCGGATACCTTGCGCTTGGAACAAACGAGAATGGGATTCCACCGCAATACCTTGAGTATGGAACGGATGGAGATAGAAATCCAACCTGATACCTTGTGTTTGGAATGTACAGGAATCAAGGAATGGGAATGAAACTCATTCTAACCTGATTCCCTCTTAGACATTACAAGATCTTGGGTTGGTGATAGACCTAAAATCTGGATTAGGTCTATCTAAGAGCAATCACAAACATACAAGTAGACATCAAGGTAGATAGCGAGGTCTAGCCTCTTTGGATTGACTGGAAATAGGGAAAACAAAGGGATAAAACTGGGAAGATACGCCTATCATCTCTCAAAAACAAGCAGATTCATGGATGATTAACTAAGAGGGCGAATGCTTTTTTTATAATAGTATCTAAAGCATCTATCCTATCTGCCTATGTCAGTTGGTTCATTCCCATTCCCATTCCCCATTCCAATATCCTCATACCGATGGCCTATCTTAAAGCAATACCAAACAGGCCATCATCCATTGATATTCAATTTTCTACATCTCCTTGCTTTGAAGTTTAATCAAACTGGTAACAAATTTTTTGAAGAGAACTAGCAAACCAATACCAGGAAAACTAACCTTGTTCATCTGGCTCAGACAAGCCAGGTATCCTCCCTGCAAGAAGCCCTTGTTTGACAACAGCCATGCCTTGTCCTGGCAATGCCAGAGCTGATAAGGTAGAAATCACAGGCACCCCAGAAAGCAGGAGTGATCTTCTATTCAACCCTGAAAGCTGCTTCTCAATTCCAGCTGAAGATCTATCTTCTCCCTGATTACAGTGAGCAGCTATGGCTGTTCTTGAAAGACCCATTTCAGCTGAAGGTTGAAGAAGAAGATTGTGCTTGTGGGTACTTGTTCTCCAACCAAAACAAGGGCAGTTGCTGCATATGACAGATCCCATCTTTGTTTGCCTTCACCAAACTGCAGAAATTGGGTGAGTTCAGATGAGGAATTGCAGCAAGAAGAAGCTGAATTGTAGAAGATGTTCTTTCCAGGAGAGCCTTACCTTTTCCAGAGTGAAGTTGACCTCATAAATGAACCACCTCACTGCCTCCGGAATTTTGTCCTTGTGTTTTTTTTTTGGAAAAATAGTTTCAATTTTTGTGGATGAGATGCACTGATTGGAATTGGATCACATGAAAGGCATATTACTAACCTGACAATTGTTCTTTGATATTACATTTTAGCCCTTTTAAACATGATTGGAATCTCTCTGTTTCAAATCAACCCCTTAAACAGCAAGTTGGAGACATCATGTTATTACAGACAACAATCACCCAAAAAAATTGTAGTAATTGAGATGATAAAGTATGAAACAATTCTCATTACACGAAAGAAAATCAGAACTATTAGCAAAAGAAGAGAACAACTGCAGCTTTCAAACCACTTTGCCTACTATCTAATGTCACCAATCCCCTCTGAAATTTACAACTGACCTAAATGAATCAGTGGCATAACAAAAAACGCTCCCGGATGAGTGATGCTATACTGCACTGATAGTTTGATGTCGAGACTCGGACTATCAGTAACTGTTTTGCATGATAAGCAAGATAGGTTTCTACTCATCTGATATCTATCTTTCTTTCGGCTTGATGTTTGAGACTCTGAATATCTGATACTGAGCAATGACGGTACAGTAGAGCCAAAAGAACATCACTGTGGGTGAAGAACTAAGGCAGGAGCATAGGAGGTCTCCACTCAGAGAATGGAATAAGATCTCTATTTACAATCGTTCTGTTGTGCAACCAGAATGTTTCAGCTGACTGATGGAAATATCGAACTTTCCTGTGAAGTTCCCAAAGGATTCCATTGATAGCTGAGCATGGTTGGGTTTCTGGTCCATAGGCGAATAAACATCTAACTTGTCTTCCCCGGGCTATCATTTTCTCCACCATTTCATCTGCACAAAGAGGCCAAGAGAAACCTGTCAAGGACATTCGATATTTCACAAAGTGGGATGTAAGCACCATTTAACGTTGCAACTAACCAGGAATGGATTCCAAATACTCCAAGAGTTGTGGACCTATCCAACTGGATGGTAACTTGATTGATATCTGAGTATAATCAACCACATCCTGGAAGGGAAGTTCTGCTTCATCGGATAACAAAACTGGAACACATTCCTGTTCAGGAATTCTTCTTGGTTAGATCTAGGCCACATTTTCAATACATGGAATCATGAATGACTAGTGCAAGTATATGCCCATGAGTGTTGGGAGGAAAGGAGGGAGAGCGAACCACAAAATAAGCCTCGTAAAAACGAAGAGTCCAAGATGATTCTCCACGAGGGGCAAGACAGAACTTTGCATTCCGGAGGTGCTCAAAATATTCTTTTCTCCCTAGTTTGTCAGGACCGCTGAACTTCAACTCTGGACATTCCAACTGTATGTAAAATCAATATACAGTTTTCCAATGGCCACAAAATTAACTTAAATGAAAATAAAGTAAAAACTTCACCAGGGCATGAAAGTAAAATCAATATACAGTTTTCCAGAGTGATTTTTTGGAAAATCCTAACATATTGCCAGAGAGCTAATAGTGTCTCCCAGAACCATATGGGTCCTTCTTATGTGTGCAAATAAATGGAAATTTGAATCAACACTTCAAAGTTGAAAGGCAACAAAGCAGGGTCGGCTTCAGATATTTCAAATGAGTAAAGAAACCTTGATACTATCCTAGGAAAAACGACTTGTAATCGTAAAATCAACATACCTTCCTTGGGTATTGCTTTGCAAGGTCAATCAATTTAAGACGGCCGGCTTTTCCTTGTGCACGGCCTAAATAATTTGCCAAGTGCTTGCGTTTTGATAAGGGCAAAGGCTGGACTAAATTAGCCCCTCCAGTCATTCCATCCTCAACATTCCCTGGGATGATTATGTCTTTCCACGTGTTAAATGCACTTGTATCTCGCTTATCAGTGCGATCACCCTGAGATTAGCTTGTTTTAGTGGGAAACCTCCAACAGCAAGCAATACTATATACTTTGCAGCATGTTGTGCACTATAAAGAAAGAAATTCACAAATTGGAGAAGCTATTGTCCATTCTGGAGGGATGCCTTATCTATTACAACTTTCCAATTGAAAAAGTTAGCAAGTGTTCTCCGCTGAAGTGGTTAGGAATGAGAATCTTGTTGGATTTGGATGAACTTGATGTTTGAAATGAAGAATGCTTGACAAAAGTACCTCTGGTGTAAGGATTATTGAACGATTTATGTATGTTGCCCAAGATTTGAATAAATGAGCTCCAGCACCACTACATCACAGAAGAATATAAACATCAGCAATGGTGACAACTGACAATGCTGCCCATGCTCAGAAAACTACAAAAATCTACAACTTTGCCTTTGGGCCTTTGGGGGACAATATTAAGAAGAAACGAAATAGAAAAGCATAGCTGAGAAGCTCATTTATGTTGCCAAGATTAAATTTTAATAAATGAAACAAGGTAGATGAGAATAATTGAAGGGAGTCGCAATCTCTCAAAACACTAATCTTTCCGAGATTGAAGATACTCACAAGTGACTATTATTTCTCCTTTTCTTTTTCCGAAATAATATTACCTTTTTTTTTATCTCTTCCTTTCTTTACTTATTGCAAATAATGGAAGAACTTAATTCCCCAGATTTTCTCCCTTTTCCATCCCTCCCAAGTTCACCCACCACACATAGAAGGGGTAAAAAGAGAAAAATCTCCAAAAGAAACTCAAATCAAATGAAACACCAAAGAGGTGAATTTTAAATGAAATCTACACCAAAAATGAACAGTTGCAAGATTTGCCTAAGATATCCATCTTGTCCTCACATATTTATAAGTGCCTATCATAGCACCAGAATATGACAAATGTTCTTCAGAGCTAGATAATAGTTACCTTGGGAAAACGAAAATGTGATCACGGCCCCCAGATAACCTAAAATATTTCATTTGACTCAACACCTAAAAGCAAATAGAAAGACATGAGTATAAATAACAAAATCAACCATGTAATGGTTGATTTTGATTTGACAACAGCAAGATGGATAGAACTGAGAAATCAGCCTGTGCACAAGAGCTTACCTTGATATAGGCTTGGTTGATCTCTTTATCAGTTAGACCACCTTTCATCCGAACACATTTAACATAAGTCGGGACAAAAAACAGATCCGCCTCCTCTTTATCCAGTGTTCGGAACCTAGATGCCAGAAGCAGTCTGTGAATCTTAACCTAAATTCCAATCAAATGAGTACCCATAAATAACCACGCCAATGCATGTAAAATTCTCTTAATCCGATTTATTCAAGAATAAAGAAATGCACATTCAACCAAAACCCAGCATGACTGAGCTCTAATTTGGAGCAATGCAACTATATATGCGAAATACTGGAAATCAGCAGACATGAATGGAGCACAATGCAAAATCAAGAACAAATCATGAAATATTTAACAGAAACTTCCAAATACATCTCCAAATATTAATACTCCACTCCAAAAGGAATTTCATCATTCTCTCATCAAGATCATAGAACACGAAGATGGATACTACCGGATTCAACAGCTAAGTATTTGCAAAAGCAATGTAGAACTTCAAAATCAACAACATTCAGCTAGAGGAAGATTCCACTATCCGTAATTTCATGAGCTTTACAAAAACGAAGCTCAATTTAGAACTCCGTTACTCAAATTCACAACACAAGAGAGAACAATAGGGGTAGAAACGACCTGAGTGCCCCACTGGCCTTTGACACACACATCTGCAGAGATCGTGCCGTCTCGACCGGACAGCAACGACTTCAATCCATCGATCTCGTTCTCATCATACACATAGATCTTCAAATCGAGGCGGGATCCGAACCCTCTCTCCGGCCAAGAGATCAAACCGCCGGAATCGAAACGGACGCTGCCCCGAGGGACGGAAATTCGGTCGAGGGATGGCGTGAAGCCGCCGGAGGATGCGCACGGAGCGAAGAAGGTGCGATCGAAGAATCGAGTGAGGAAGAACGTGGTTGCTACCAGAGCTAGGGCTGCAATCTGATGTGTGCGGGTGCATAAAATCGGTTGGTGGAGATGAGAAGCGAAGGATCTGTATTTGTTGCTCATGCTCGCCGTCGGCCGGCGGTGGTTTGCAGGCGGATTTTACGGCGGTTGACGTTGGTTCTGTAGAAGCCGGGGTATGAGTGTGAGTCGGTGGTAGCTGACTGGTGGTGTATGAAGTCAGACTATGCCTACCAATTTTACATCATTTTTAGAAGGGTCCTGCCAAAATTTTTTATTTTTTATTTGGACCATGATACATTTACACCTAGTGTAAAGATAAAAACTTACACTGCAAATAAAAATCAAACAAGTGTCAAAAAGATTCCCTATCCAATTTTTTTTTTAAAAAAAATCACACGATAAAAAAAGAAAAACAACAATCTACCGCTTGGCAGCCCCTATGAACCTTTTCCAGTTTTCCTCTCTAATTTGCAGACCCCTAATTTGCAGACCCCTTTGTAGGAACTCTTCATCTTCCTCCCTCTCCCTCCCATTTCTAACTCCCTTTCCCTCCAATTTCTAAGCTATGTTCTTTTTTCATTCAAGACAATTCTTCCCACACAAAAATCCTCCCAATGCAAAACTTGAGTTCATTATTCAACAACCCCGATCGAAAGCTATCAATGGAGATGTGTCTACTAATTCGGCGTTTTTAAAATTTGGCTTCACTTCACAACCTATCGGTTCTCCAAAATCGTGAGTATAATATGCTAGTTTGAATTACTTTATTTGAATTCAACGTTTTTATCATTTGATTTACTTTCTTTGTCCAAAATCGTGAGTATAATTTGTTTTATTTTGTATACTATGCTAGTTTTTGTTATAATGGAGTTGGATCTAAATCAAGAAGTGCAAATTGAAAGTGAAAATGATGATGTGATTCAACCGGTGGTGGACATGTGTTTTGAGAGTGGACAAGAGTATGCAGATTTTTGCCATAGATACGCATTTAGCTGTGGCTTTCAGTTTCACACACGTACTTGTGATTTGCTTGATGAGTTCAAAGGTAAAGGATATGGGCGGAGAAAGTCAGGGGAGGAACCACAATATCATATGCTAAAGAGATTGAGATTAGAGTGTGTGAGAGGGGGTAGTAGGATGGAAGAAACATCAAAATCACAAGTTACTGGTTGTAAAGCCTATGTAGATGCTAGAATGCAACAGGGTATGATGAGAATCACAGTCATGCACTTAGAACACAACCACCCAATGGATCCATCTAATAGCCGATTTATGATCAATTACAAGTACATGACTGACTATCACAAGAGGAGGATTCTAAATAATGATGTTGCTGGGGTCCCAATTAAGAAGAATTTCAATTCACTTGTTGTTGAAAGTGGTGGGCATGAAAACCTACCATTCACTGAGCGAGATATGAGAAATGTATTAGGAATTGAGCGTCGTCGAACAAGACTAGAAGGTGATGCTGCTGCGATTGAGGAATACTTCAAAAAAATGAAAGATGACAATCCACACTTTTTCAGTGCAATTCAGAGAGATTCAGAAGGGAGATTGATGAATGTCTTCAGAAGAGAGAGAGAGAGGCAATAGTGTAAAGAAAAATAGGGTTTAAAATGCCAAGAACCTCTATGCAATTGCAATATAATTATTTTGTCAATAGCCATATTTACGTCTTGTCAACAACTCTTATGATTTATAAATATTATACCATGAGTAACATTTTTTCTTAAAGAAATATTGTCACGTATTTTTTTGAAAATAAAAAATATTTTCACATAGCTATAGACTTTAGGATTCATTAATTGATATGTTAAGCTTTATTTAGTTTTTACATTGCGCCCCAAAAATATTTGGCACGGCCCTGTATACGTTCATCCATTCACCGGCCTTCGATGTGTTGTACTTTACAGTTACACACCACACTCCAACAAAGGCAATGTCATGCATTGGTGATATTGCCGGCCAATTTCTCACAAGCTAGCTTTCGGCTAGTTTGGTCTTGCAAGTTGCAAGTCTAACCTTAGTAGTACCTCTAAAAAATGCAGATGGGCATTTCTTAGAACGAAGCAAATAGGAATGGGTATTTTGTTTGGAATGGGCGTTAGCACTCTAACTAATTCTACCAACGTACTCCCTCGCTCTGATAGGAGATGTAAGATGTTTTGATATCCATTTTAAGGAGTTAAAAACTATGTAAAGTTAATTTAATAATATATTTATTTTAAAAAAATTAATAAAATTTTACATGATGTTTAACGTTTTAAAATACATATAAAAAGTTTTATTTTTTTTATTTTTTTTAAATAAGGTAAGAATTTGAGGGTCAGACAGGCTTAACACCTGGAGTGGCCGACAAAGTCGGCAGACGACGAACTGTCAAACATACAATCATAAAATAAAGAACGGTGCAATACAAGAAGAGCAAGCAAACAATCCCAGACAAACAAACAAGCCTAACCCTAAAACGTTGGGGACAACGTAGACTAAAACCCGAAGCCAAGTGTCACCAAACAATGACACCGCTGGCCAGCGGCACATCAGGAGTCCTTGTGGGCGATAAAGACGATCCTCCAAGGAAATTTCCGGAACATGGAGTCGCCTCGATGCACACCGACACGACCCCAGCTAGACCCGACATCGGACGCCAGAGCCCCAACTCAGACTAGGATCGCCAAGAATAGCTGGAAACGCCGCCGAGAACCATCCTTGTAAAACACACCAAAAAGCCCTTATTTAACAAAACCCTTTCAGAATTTTTATTAAACCCTTCCGGGTTGGTTTACTCAAAATACGGAGGCATATATATTTTCAAACACATAAATATAAATATTTATGTGAAAAAATTATATATGAAAACATAGTAAATTAAGATCCATCTCTTTTTTTTATTGTTCTGTCTTGGTGTGCAAGGCCCAAAATTAGCCTTGCACGCCAAGAATTATCGAAGAGCCAACATGCCACAATAGAGCTTGCAGAAGATGGCAAGCCAAGCAAGGCAAGTCCACCGGCGGGACAAAGACAACGTCGGATGGAGAAGGACAATCACCACGACATGTCCAAAGATTCAGTCTCCACCAACACCGGGAGAGACAAACCCATCGTGAATTAGATTTTAATCGAGTTTTCGAGCCCTTTCGGGGGGTAGACGGTGCAACAAACGACACCACTATTTCACAAATCACAGACAAGGGCAGACAGGGCAGCGCCACCGAAAACCCAAGAATCCGGGGAGGGGAACACCAACACACAGGAGGAGGGGAACAACAAACACAAGCCTACAGAGATGAAATCACAGGCAACACGGAAGGGGGAGCACTGACGACGAGTCGTCGGGACACTAAACGGGCCACCAAGGGGAGTGCACCAGGGGGACAACCAACACGAGCGAAAGGAGACAAACCGTGACACGGAGGAGGAACCCGAATTAAATTGGAGGTTGGTGGTGCGGTGGAGGGAAGGTAGCCATTGAAGCCTGAAAGAGACGGCGGCGCCGTGGTATAGCACACCCGAAACAGGAATTTCAACAAATTAGGGTTTGAGCCCCAAAAAACCCCAAATCAGGAAAGGGGAAAAAGAAGGGCTGAAGTCGGCGACAATGGGCATCGGAGGCATTGAAGGCCACGACGAACACTGAAGGGGTTGAGGGTGGTGATCGGCAACCCCACTGAAGTTTTATATTTTAGATAAGAGAGAGTATAGAAATTAATATTAAAAAAGGTTAAAATACTAAAAAAAAAGGCTAAAATAACTAGGTTAGAAAAATGGTTGATAAATACACCACAAATTTTTATTTGATACATCATTAAACTCCATAACTTATTGCGGATTAATTCCGCACACAACAAGTTGCGAAACTATTGTCAGATATGCTAAAAATTTAAGAAAAAAAGTTTAATGTAGAAATTTCGCATCCATATTAAAAAAAACACTACACAACTACTTGTGTAATGTTGTCAAGCCACATGTATAGAGCCTTTTCTTTTTTTTTTTTTTAAAAAAGAGATATGTTGTGAAGTGTAAAGACTGAATATATTCATATTATTATATACTATTATTTTGGAAAGGTAATTGATTATATTTGAGTAGATTTGAAAATTCGGAAATTTTTTGAATAATCCGTCCTCAAGCAACGTGTTTTATTCTTAATCTTTTCGAAGTAGATTTCGGCATCGTTTTAAAATTTGGGTTATAGCGGATTTTTAATTCCGTTTTCGAGTTTGATTATCGATAAAATTTTATTAATTCCCGTAATGATTAAAGATTCGTTTTAAATTGTCAAGTGTCGGGAATTCGTTTAGTGAGCGTGATTGGGATCAAGTGTCGGAATTTTAAATTGGTATTGTGGGGCCCACTCCTCTCCCTATTTTTCTTTTCTTTTCTTCTTTTTCTTTCCCTCTCTCTCTCTCAATCCTGGCTGTTACGGGTGCAGAGCACCTCCCCTCACCATTTTATACCTCCAATTCAGATTTGTTGTTTAGTGCCATTACCCCCATAAACCCAGAAGTTCACCAGAGGAAACCCACAAACCCTTCCTCCATATTTCCTCTTCACACATTATCAGAAAACCCTCTAAAAAACAGCCCCTCAAACTACCTTCAGTCTACCAAATGACCACCCTTCACCCCCACCTCTCCTCCGTTTCTGTTCACCACCGAGGTCACTACTACACCTTCATCGAGCCACCACTAGCACCATCTCTTCCAGTCATTTGTCTCCGGGAACCTTCCACCATCATCAAGCCACCGTCGAGAAAAAGCTTTGCCTCCCCTGTTCGTCTCAAACACTCGGTAAGGTTGTTTTACCTCTTTTCACTTCAAAAGCTCCTAAAGCATCTCCTTTACGCCTCCAAACTTATCCCAGGCCAAGAAAGATCACCCAGGAGCCACCTCGAGCCATCGTCGGAGCCAACGCGAGCCACCACCCCTGTTTCCCCGTTTTTAGGTCAGTTTGTAATGCCGCTTCGTTTTCAAACTCAAACCCCTCTAAATCATTCTTCACCCATCTCTCTCCCTTACTAGGCCCTCAAGCGACTTCGTCACGATCTCTCGCAGTTGGAGGAGCCACCATCGAAGCTCGGAGTCCCCCCGGAGGTGCGCTGTAAGTACTCTAATTTCTCCCTCCTCCCTTGCGTCGTTTCTCTCTTGTTGGTTGGGTCTTGGTCGGAATAGGGAGTCGATCACTTGGGTGAAATTTGGGACGGAAAGGAGACGGTTGGAGACCTGGGTTCCTTCCTCTTCTTTCTCCGACGTCGCTCTCATGCCCTGTTGTTCTATTGGATTGAAGACGGGTTCAGCGCCCAGTTTTCTATTTTAATTTCCCTCTCCCGGTTCACCTCCTCCCTCCCGGTTCATTAAAAACAAACGGATCTAGACCCGAATCCGGGTTAGGGCCATCGGGTTGGGCTGCTGGCTTGGGTTCTTTGCCTTTCTTTTGGGTTGCGGGCTGCGGTCTTCTTTTGGGCTGGGTTTTATTGGTTTTATTGTTGTTTTAGAGTATTAGTGATATGCTATTATATGTGATGATTTGTGTTATATTAATTCGGATTTTGGGAATATATATATATATATATATTCTGAAATTTTAATATATATATATATATATAAGAAGGTTTTAAAAGTAATATTAATTGATATTGGGTTATAATTATATTTATGGTTATTGTTTTGAGATTATATGGATAGTAACTGTTAAATTATTTGAATATTATTATTATTTTGGGATGTGGTTATAAATTATAAATTCTGGAAATTAATCGTTATATATTGTTTATTTGTTTTAAAATAGTATTAATTGGATTATTTATATATGATGCATTTTATGAGGATTTAAATATGTGAGTTAGGAATTTTAAAGTGAATTGTTGGTTTTGATTTATAAATATGATTGTGAACATAGGATTATTTTTGATGATTTAATATTGGAATTTATTTATATAATGTTTTTGAAATAAGAAACATGCCGGAATGATTTCTATAATATGATTTTGGGAAATTGGTTTTAAGGCTTAAATGTTTAATGTCGGGATTTGGATAAGCGATTTTAAAAGAATTGTTTGATTTTCTAAGTTGAGTTCTTTGAGAGATTGTTTCGGAAATGAGATGATGAGATGAGATGAACATGAAATGATATATGAATTGTGATGAGATATGATGGAATAATCTGAAATGGGATATGTGAAGATATGTATGATAGTTAGGGGCGCCTTGTGTGAATTAGATAGACTTATGCATTTGTATGTTATTAGATGATTGTGATATGTTGGGCATTGCTTACTATTGGTGACTCATTGCTTGGATTCTGCTTCTACCTTGTTTTTCTGCTGTTCGGCTTATTCAGGTAAGTTCCTTTATGGGCTTACTCAGATTCGAAAGAGAATACCTGCTTGTGAATATATGACATACTAGGTGTTGTATAAGCATTAAAGCATGCCATCTAGTATCATGCTAGGATTGCATTGAACTGAGCATGTGTTTACTATGTGTGTTTGAATACAGAACAACCGTTATCTGTGAAGTCACTAGAGTCTTTGCTAGGTTCATAGGATAGCCCAGCTTCATCGGGTGCCCTGAGTCAGTTGTCGATTTATGAGCATGATGATAGCCCAGCACCATCGGGCATGAGCATGATATATGATATGATGATGAGATACGATATGCTATGATGAGATATGATATGTTATAGCATCGAACTGGCCAGTCTCTGCACTAACGGAAAGGGGTGCATAGGTAGGAGAGGGATATGCCACTTGACATTCTTTGGGCGCCTTTACAGTTCTTTTCCGCATATTGTAATTTAGGAGCATGCTAGTGTGATCTAAATTTCCGTACTGCATTAGAGCATCTTTATTATAGGTATAGCGTATGTGTATGGTTGCTTAGGGACATAGTGCGTTGGGGGGACTCGGTCTGACCCTGCTCGCACAAATTGTTTTTAGGTATGCTTATTCTATGTTCCTATGGCGTGAGAATCCCCTCGGGCGAATGCGAAGAACCTGTCTAACTCCGCTAACTTGGCTAAAGGCTTTCTTGAATCTATGTTTTACGGATTTGGTTTTGACCCGGCTCTGCCGTGGCACTTGTATCTAAACTTTGCTTCCGCTCTACTTTCATATGAATTGAATTTCCGCGACTTCAATTGCTTGGGGTTCGAAATCCCCACTTTAAATACTGATCTTTAGAGGTTTGAAACCTCGACCCGTACCTGAATTGCAAACATCCGAACGAAGGTATCCAACCTTCGAAACGTATCTCGGATATTTATATCCGGGCCGTTACATGAAGTTTTAATATTAATTTTTTTTTTTGACGTATCTGACACGTTCTCCGTAATAAGTTACGGAATAAGGTTTCTAAGAAGTTGCGGATGCATGTGGTGTATTTATATCACCGTTAGAAAAACATTTATACTCCGTATACTATATATAACCTTTTTTTTATGGGTGAATTACATTTTTGGTCCCTAACCTTTATCACTTGTCTCACTTTAGTCCTTAACCTTTGAAACGTTTCAAAATAGTCCTTGACCTTTCTATTTCGTTTCGTTTTAGTCCCTAACCTTTCAAAGGTTGTAAAATAGTCCCTAAAGTTACATTTTTTTTATTCGTTTTAGTCCCTGATATTAAAACATTATTTGAAATAATTATAAAAATAAAAAATCAAATACTATCGATCGGACGGAGTATTACACAATACAAATAAATATAAAAGTTGATTTGAAAATGAAAGATCAAGTGATCGTAATTATAAAATGTAATAAATGGGAATCTCCATAAAAAAATTTAAGCATATATACTTATAAATCAACCGGGTCAATCGGGTAAATCGGGTTAAAATTACCCGGTCAATCGGATCACCGGGTCGAAACCCAGATTACCCGAAAAATTTTCAGGTTTTCGGTTTCGGGTCAGAAAAAATTTCCGAGTCAAAATTTTCGGGTTTGGGTCGGAAAATTTTTGGGAGTTCGGGTCAGGTCGACCAGGTCGGGTTGTGTTGTGAAAGGTCTAGTATTAATCCATTAAAATAATGAATTTGAATAATAAAAGAGATCTTTTTTAAAAAAATTCATAAAGTTGGATATTTTTTTATAATTATTCTTTATATGCATTTATATACATTAAAATAAACTGTAGGATGTTTTTTTATAATTATTTCAAATGATGTTTTAATATCAGGGACTAAAACGGATAAAAAAATGTAAGGTTAGGGACTCTTTTACAACTTTTGAAAGGTTAGGGACTAAAATGAAATGAAATAGAAAGGTCAAGGACTATTTTGAAACATTTCAAAGGTTGGGGACTAAAGTGAAATAAGTGGTAAAGATTAGGGACCAAAAATGTAATTCACCCTTTTTTTATTAGGTAAGAATTTGAGAAACCAGACTACATGCAATCTAGTACCTCAATAGGCTGACGAATCGGTAGTCAGACAAACCATCAATAACCAATACACTAAGCAACACACAACAACATAGGTGAAAGAAAACCCCAAACAACTCATAAGACCCAGCAGCCAGCGGAGGAGTCGAGGAAGATCCAAGGCGAGCCACGAATTCCGAGAACACGGGGGAGTTTGACGACTCACGGTGTCTCGACGCCGAGAAGATGGAGAACAGTAACCCACCACCGGAAAGGGCGAAACCTGAGGAAGTCTGGACCACCGATGTTTTCCCCACCTAGATGAGGGATCTTCGAAGACCACGAACACATCCACGATCCTCTCGATCATACAGGACGCCCGATACTGCAACTCAACTCGAAGCTAAACGTATCACGCCAAAGCAACGACCCAACGCCAAAAGCGAGAACAACTACGGGCCGAAACGGAAAGACCGAACACCAAACGAAGAAATGTGTGCGAAACCCGGGACCAAAAAGAAACGGCCGGGACAAAATTATTAAAGCTAACCAAAAGCTTATTTTCCAAGCCCTTTCGGGATTTTTGGTCGAACCATTTCGCTAACTTATAGTTATTATTCGTTTGTAAAGAGGAGTTATCGTTTAGATAATAGCAAAAAGGTTGGTCAATTTTGCAACTATTCGTTAGGTTAATATTAATTGTTCGCTAAATTGATGGTTATTATTCGTGTGTAAAGAGGAGTTATCATTTAGATAATAGCAAAAGGGTTGGTCAATTTTGCAACTATTCGCTAGGTTAATAGTTATTATTCGCTAAATTGATGGTTATTATTTGTCTGTAAAGATAAGTTATCGTGTAGATAATAGCAAAAAAGTTGGTCAATTTTGCAATCATTCGCTAGGTTAATAGTAATTATTCGCTAAATTGATGGTTATTATTCGTGTGTAAAGAGGAGTTATCGTTTAGATAATAGCAAAGGGTTGGTCAATTTTGAAACTATTCGCTAGATTGATAATAATTATTCGCTAAGTTGAATAGTTGATAGTAATTATGCGCTAGGTTGAAAGAATATGTGTAAATGTAATTCTTGATTTTCTATCGCATGATTCCTTATTATCAACGAATAGTAATCTCATATCTAACGAATAATTCTCTGCAATTCAACGAATAATTACTCTAAATAAAAAAAAATAAAGGGAAATACACTCTCTAAATTTAAAGGGAATGACACTCCAAATCATAATTACAAAATGCAATACACACATAGTGCACAAAAAAATAATTGCAATGCTAATTGCAATCAATTAACAAACCACACTCATCAAATCCGTAGAAATCAGAAGAAGAAAAAACTCGGAAACCAAACTAATCACCAAACAAACATCAAAAGAACACCAAATTGGAGACATATGAAATTCAACAGAGCTGTTTTCTCTCACCAACCATTGGAGCAGCAATGCACAAGATTAGATAGAGCACGAGAGAGAGAGAGAGAGAAACAAGAAAAGGAACAGTAAGGTAAGAGATGGCGTCCTAATTGCGATAACGGTGATCCGATCGAGAACAGATCTCTGCCGGAGATCGAGCAACAGAGGAGGCAGTTGGATGTCGGTGGCTAGGGTCCCGGCGTGGCCTTTGCTGGTCGTCATTGCACCCGCAGCCGCCTTCGCCAGCCACCATTGCATGGCCGTCGAGAGGAGATGTCATCGCGGGGTTGAATCACCGTCGCCGCCATCTCCTTCTACTCAATTCACATGGCTGTCGTCGAGAGAAGGTGTTTGAAAAATCGACATCACCTCCAGACGAGAGAGATGAGGGCGAGGTTGATTGAGATTGAATGAAAGTGGGTTAGGGTTTGGTGAAGGAGGGAAATTGAAACACACGCTCTATCCATGAGAATGATATTGGAGAATTAGTGGGGCCCATCTTTTTTTTTAATTAAAAAATAAAAAAAATTCAATTAACCGTGGCCCTCAATCGTTTAATAATCAACGTGCTAGATTGGTTAACATTTAACACCGTATGACTCATTAACATTTGATCCATATTATATACTCCGGTATATAACAATAATCCCTCTTTTTTCTTTCTTTCTCTTTTTTATTTTTTATATAACCATGGTTATTTTTCTACAGGTTTAGGTAGACATGCAACCAATATCATCAATCAATATATCATCAATCATCAATATCTATATCTATATCTATATAAAATACTAAAACAGAGGTCTAAAACGGGTTCTGGTGCGATTTCGCTTTCACGGAATTTTCTGGATTAAAGCGGGATTATTTTTGCTTACATGGCATTTTCTGGATTAAAGTGGTATTATATTTCTGGCCCACATCAATTAATAAATGAATATAGTTAGCTAAAAACTTATCTTTTTAGATCAATAATCTATCCAATATAACTTAAATTAGTTGTTATACATATTTATTATTTTCATGCTTTTGTTAATAAACTATATTATTTATTATTTGAAAAGATGAAGAAGGAATATTTGGTGCATTATTCTACCTTTTAGATCAAATTGAATATAATATATTTATATATAGTTTTATTTTTGTGAGCCACGTCAATTTGATTTTATTTTTTAAGCCACGTCAATTAATTATCTAATATAATATTTTAATATAATTAATATAATAAAATATAGTTTATTAACAAAACGCGCAACCGCGCGGGTAACGAATACTAGTAAAATACTAAAACAGAGGCCTGAAACGGGTTCTGGTGCGATCTCGCATCTACGGAATTTTCTGGATTAAAACGGGATTTTTTTTGCTTACGTGTCATTTTCTGGATTAAAGTGGTATTATATTTTTGGGTCACATCAATTAAAAAGTCAATATAGTTGGGTAAAAAACTTATCTTTCTAGATCAATAATCTATCCAATATAACCTTATATTTTAATTAGATAAATAAATCCAATCAATTTTGATTAAAGGCAATATTACAGAAAACCACCCTTTAAATATGAGTGTTTTCACTTAACCACCCCTTAAATTCAAAATTACAGAAAACCACCCTTTAAATGGTATTTGTTTACAACTCACCACCCATTCAACTATTTTCTTTAATTTATCATTAAATATATTATATTTTAATATTTTTAAACTCAAATTTGATTATAAATATATTCATATTTTGAATTTAAAGGTTCGATCATATTTTAGGGATTATTTTATTTATTTTAAAAAAATAATAATAAATATAGCCTAGAATTATTATCTTAATTTATGGTTGAAAATGTTTATAAAATTTTAAAATATTATGGAAATTACTCTTATTTATTTATATTTATATAAGATTAATTTACATAATGTTTTAAAAATTTATAAGCATTTTCAAACATAAATTAAGATACTAATTATAGGCTTTATTGATTATTATTTTTAAAAATAAATACAATGATCCCTAAAATATAATTGGGCCCTTAAATTCAAAATTTGAATATATTTACAATCAGATTTGAGTTTAAAAATATTAAAATATAATATATTTAATGATAAAGTAACGAAAATAGTTGAATGGGTGGTGAGTTGTAAGCAAATACCATTTAAAGGGTGGTTTTCTGTAATTTTGAATTTAAGGGGTGGTTAAGTGAAAACACCCATATTTAAAGGGTGGTTTTCTGTAATTTTCCCTTGATTAAATACAAAAAAAATATAGCATGAAGTCCGTTAGATTTGTACGTGATAGAATATAAATCTTTTTTTTATAGTTTAGATCAATCTTTTTTACTATGTGGGCGTAAATGGTGTTGTATTTCAAGTTCTTACAAAGTGATTTGTTAATTTGTTTATAGACTTTGTATATTTTTATTAATTTAATTCATAGTTACTTGAAACCTTTCATATAAATATTGCAATGAAACTATTTTAACTTTCACAATTTATTTAAAAAATAAAAATTTAAAATTAATATTCAATCCATCAAAATATTCAAATAAATAAATCATAACCTTAATTTTTTATAGATAACTAATTGAATTGGGGAAAATTATTTCATAATCTGGTTTTAAAAACTATTTCCTTTATTAATTAGTTTATTTTTAATGACCCTTTTAATAAGTTTATAATTGCAGGTAAATTCACAATTTAATAAGTTTTATTTACTGACCGGTCTCAATCCAAACTTAACACAATCTTCGCTTATGAGTTATGACTTATAATATATACATATAATAATAAGTAAATTAAATTTTGAGACAAATGGAGTATTTATCAAAATTGAACTTAATCTTAGTTTAGTTTATGATTATTTGATGTTGTTTCTTATAATGATTTCAAGTAAACTACTTTAACCTTCACAATTTTAATATGTTGTATATTGATCTGAACTAAACATACTCTTAATTTAGTTTATTGTTATTAAGAGATCCAAATATTTCAACCAAACTATTATAATCTTCAAATTTCAGAAATAAAATATACATTAAATATCATTTTGTTTATTAAGAAACCGCACAGCGGGCAGAGGCCGGAAACGGCCTCTGATGCGATTTTGCATCCATGGAATTTTTTGGATTAAAACGGGATTATTTTTGCCTACGTGTCATATTCTGGAATAAAGTGGTATTGTTTTTTTAGGCCACATCAATTAATAAATCAATATAGTTAGTTAAAATAAAACTTATTTTTTTAGATCAAATAATCTATTCAATATAACCTTATATCTTAATTAGATAAATCTATCTATGCGGCAAATTTTGTCTAAATAAACCAATGAATTTATTTTATCTAAATAACAACTAATATATTCCTAATTAAATGATCGATGTACGTATCATTTTTTTGAAGTAATTACTAACCTCTAACTTAAAAATACATATATGGTGTTGAGAGAAAGAAGTACGCATCCCGACCGATGTGCTTTCGAAAATTAATATGGACACATCTATACATTGAAATGAATTAACAACATTTAGCAAATTTTAAAAACAAATTAAGTCACGTATTAGAGAAAGAGTGAATCCGATGGTAAAGTCTCTCAATTGGCTTCGCTTCTTTCCTTTTACAACTTTAGTGAGATTCGCATACGTGATATTTTCTGAATTAAAATCGTATTATCTTTTTGAGCTATATCATATTTGTTCACTTATTTTATTTTTATCTTAAAATTTTCAAGATTTTGATTTATTTGTTTAAGAAAATTTTAAGTATATTAATTTCAATAATTTATTGTTATTAAATATCATTTTATTTTAATGGGTCATAAGGATATTAATCATAAATTAAATTATCACTTATTTTAGTACCTTTTTTTATAATATAACTACATTATACCTTTGCTCAATTTTTTTTATTATATTTTAAAAAATCTTACGTTTAATTTGAATAGATATAACCTTCAAATTTTAGAAAAAAATATAAATTAATCATCATTTCGTTTATTAAAACACCGCACGACGGGCGGGTAAAATAAAACTAGTAAAATACTAAAACAGAGGCCAGAAACGGCCTATGGTGCGATCTCGCGTCCGCAGAATTTTCTGGATTAAAGCGTGATTATTTTTGCTTGCGTGTCTTATTTTGGATTAAAGTGGTATTATCTTTTTGGGTCACATAAATTAATAAGCCAATATAGTTAGGAATTTTTTTTTATCTTTTTAGATGAAATAATCTATCCAATACTGAATAACATTACATCTTAATTATGTTTTTTTAATATAAATATTCAACGTTCATCTGCCAAATTTTGATTTTGCATTATATTGCAATCGCGGGACACAATTCCCTTTGGAATTCGTATGAATTTGGTGCCCGTGGCTCTAATTTTGTTTTCGTTGATTCACTTGATTGATATTCAATATCTTTGATATCAATTCCTAAGATTTGTACCTCCATTTTTTAAAGAGTGCAATTTGGTAGGATTGTCAGATAATCGTATTTTTATTGTAGGTTTAGAAGTTAGGTTATTTTATATTATTTTTTTCCTAGATTTTGAAGTTTAGATTGATTTGTATATATCTTTAGTATAAAAGTAGTTATGACTGATTTTTTAAAAGAAATTTTACGCTTTTTAAAAGTTTAGATTGGATTCCAAATACATTATGTTTATAATGTAAAATGATAAGGCGGTGTTTGGTTAACACAATTTTTAAGGTGTTTAAATTATGATGTTTTTTAATTCCACGATGTATTGATTATAATGCAATTATTTTATCTCGATTTTTGTGATTATTTGGTTAAATTATGATTTTACGTAGGTTTTTACGAGATTTTTATTTTCACAACCAAACGAACACATAAAACGAGGTAAAATAATTGCATTATAATTAAAATGCATTGGAATCCAAACACACCCTAATTAACTATTTAAACTCCAATCAAGATATGACAACTGTTTTAAATTGAAGAGCTAATTAAATTAACTTAATTGATTATATGGTATATTTATAAGGTATTTTCATTTATTCAAATTAATTAGATTTAATTAAATAAATTATAAAATTTTATCAAAATATAAAAATAAAAAAAAGATGTTACCAAATCCTTAATAATAAATAAGAAAAAAGTATTCGTAATTAATATACAAAAAAAATATGATAAAGTTTGTGGATTTTAGCCAAAAAAATACACAACGTAAAATCAAAGAAGTCATGTCACACAATGACCTTATGTATTTTAGCCACATATAATCCTATATATGTGTCCATCTTAATTGATCAATACAATTAATTTTTATCATTTGAGTTACTTAAGTTATCAATATGAACAAGTTAACAAGAATTTTAATATTTAAGTATTTTTATAAGTATTTTACATTAAACTATTTTATCTTTAGTCATTAAGATTGGTTAGATTTAGTATTATACATAATGATAAGATTTTATTATAATTAATTAATTAATTATACCACGTACATCTTTTATCCACCTCATTAACATCGACCCAAGTTCTTTCATAATTGTAATTAATTTAAATAATTAATTTAGTAAAATGAATGAGACAAATAAACAATTATAAAAATAAATTCTTCTATTAAAGGTCTATTGTGATTTCATATAGTTAAAAAATTAACTTAAAAGAAGAAGAAAAATCTACTTAATTTGGTGAAATAAAATACCACTTAATTTTGTGTTTATAGTCAAATGAAATCTTCCAATGAAATATTTCAAGGAAACTATTTTAACCTTCACACTTAATAAAAAATACATAATTAATATATTAAAATATATAGTATAATTATAAAAAGACCGCACAAGTGCGGGCAATATGACTAGTATAATACTAAAATAGAGACGTGGAAATCCTATGTGGCGGGCTCTGGTGCGATTCGCTTACGTGTCGTTCTCTGGTAAAATATGGTTGAATTTTTTTAACACGTCAATTAATGAAAATCCAATAAATTTAAGCCATGTCATTGAACGATCTAATCTATTATCCTATGTGTATAAAACCTTAATTCTATTTTCATAATTTAAATAACAAAATCTTATCTTATCTTGATTAGTTACATTTTGATAATTTTTTTGACTTATTTAAATAAATCTAATGAATTTTGATAAACTAAACAATCTTATACTCCATATATTTGATATAACTTTTAATTGATAAAATAAAAACCATAAATTATACTCCGTATGTTAAAAGAAACCATCGATGGGTATGTTGTAACAAATTAGATTATTGATGGTTGGGAACATGCCTAATGCCTAGACCTGTCAAAGTACAACCAGACCCGGAAAATTCGACCCGTACGCCCGGTAAATTCTGGGTCAAGACCCGGTTTTTACGACCCGGAAATTTTTTTGGACCCGAACACGAAGTAACCGGTAATTTTCCGGGTCATCTGGGTTTAGACCCGGTGACCCGGTTGACCTGATAATTTTGACCCGATTGACCCGGTGACCCGATTGACCCGATTAATTTATAATTATATATGCTTAAATTTTTTTTATGGAGATTCCAATTTATTACATTTTATAATTACAATCACTTGATCTTTCATTTTTAAATTTTATATTTATTTGTATTGTGTAATACTCCCTCCGATCAATAGTATTTGATTTTTGATTTTTTTTATCACATTTTTTAAGAAGATAAAAATTCTAAAAAATATTAAAACAATTCTATACTTATTACCAATCGCATGAAATTGTTTTTAAAAAATTATTTAAAATTTTATATATTTTTAAATTTTATTAAAAAGTTAAAATTGACGATCCCGAAATCGACCCGAAATGACCCGAAACCCGGTCAAACCCGGGTTCGAGTCAACCCGGATATACCCGGGATCCGTTTTACCCAGAACCCGTTTTACCCGGAACCCGAAATGACCCGGCCCGAACCCGACCCGAATGACCCGATTGACAATTCTACTAATGCCTCTTCACACGATGGGTTATAAAAAAAATACCGCATTTACTTAATTGCCATCAAACAAACCATACGGTATTATAATTACCATCAAATAAACCATCGATGAGTTATAAAAAAAACCATAGATATTCCTTGAATTTTTGTAAATAAAGAGTGTCCATCCGGGATTTGAATAGGAGACTTTTGAATACTATTCACACGTCCTTTTCGGTTGAACTATTCCAAAATGGTTAAAACCATAGATATTCCCTTAATATGAAAAATGCACATTTTGTACGATGTTTCATTTGTAAGGGGTAAAATATGTCATCTTTTGGCCATCTTTTCTTTTGTGTCATCTTTTATTTGTTATTATTTTATACCCCATTGAAAAAACTCCAAAAATGGAGTTTTCGAGTTTTAAAAGTGTTAAAGAAAGAACAAAATTATTGTTTATAAAGGTCCCAAAAGAACCAAAAAATTAAATTGAGAGATGATTCGAGTGAAATAACAAAAAATTCTATAACAAATAATCAGATTATTTATGATGAATCATCCATTCAAATACCGCATTTACTTAATCTCCTAAACTTACATTTATATTAAAATAAACGTTATTATAAGGAAAACAAAAATGATCCATGACTGATTGTCGCCTAAATATTATTAATAAAAATTACAAAATAATTTGATAGATATGTTGATAGTATTCTATAATTTTTTGTACTTTTTATTTTTATCTTAAAAAATTTGCAAGGTTTTGATTTATTTATTTCCTTTATTTATTTAAGAAAATTTTAAGTATATTAATTTCAATCAAACATAATTTATTTATCTATCTATTATATATATAATATGTTGTATATTAATTTGAACTAAACATACTCTTAATTTACTTTATTGTTATTAAAAGATCCAAAGATTTCAATCAATCTATTATCATAATCTTTAAATTTCAAAAAGAAAATATAAATTAAACATCATTTTGTTTATTAAAAAACTGCACAACGGGCGGATAGTAAAACTAGTTACGGAGTACTCCCTCCGTTTGAAAATATTTGTCGTTTGACTTTTGTGCACGTTGTTTAAGGAGTTAAAAACTTTAAAAAATATTATTTTTTTAATCAATTTTTTTTATAAATTGATACTTATTAATAATTATGGAGAGAGGACGATGACAAGTGACTTGTCAAATTTGGTACAGTATATGAGAGCAACCCCCAATTTGATTTGATCGTGCTACGTAGTACTAATTAAACACAAAAATTTTCAGTACGGAGTATTTTGGAAGAAATAAGGGTGTTGCTATTTACACCTATAAATTTTACCGTAGTGTATTATCTACACCTAAAATTAAAGTTTTTTTTTTTAATTTCACGCTTCTTAAATTACTGACGTGTGATTCAAGAGAGTCAGTGTATATATATGTAACGGCCCAGATTTCGAAATCCGGGTTACGTTTAAAGGGAAGAGTTTTCCCTCTGTCAGATCTTGCAATCCAAGTACGAGCTGCTTATTTATCAACTTCAAGTTATAACCCTGTTTAAACTTTAAGGATTTAATGATATAATTCAAGAAAAAGGGGATTTCAAACCCTCAAACAATCAAAGAATCCAATCATTATTTGTGCTTTCGCACGTGAACCTGTCCTAATTCAACTAGTCAAAACTCAAAAGAGATAAAACGAGTTTAAATCAATATAAATACAACATGTTTCTAAATGGAGAACTTAACCAAAACATTTGTAAAGTCAAGCTATAATAGGTGAAGTCTTCTTAACACTCTCGTCCCGTGAGAAAAACCCCCGTCATAGAAGCAAATCAGCAAGCAAAAGGGAGCGGGTACCTGAAACTATACCACAAGTTAAGGTCGAGCCACTCATGCGGGACCGGAAATCCTCGCTGAGGTCATATAATACGCCTATACCTAGAATAAAGGATGACTAATGCAGTACAAGATTTAAATCACACTATCATGCCCCTAGTAGATATATAATATGCAGAAAAGAACTGTAAAGGGCCCAAGACAATGCCAAGTGGCATATCCCTCTCCTACCTCTGCACCCCTTCCCGTTAGTGCAGAGACTGGCCAGTTCGGTGCTATAGCATAGCAATTTCCTCGTGGTGGTGCACTCACCACGGCATCATCATATCATATCATATCATATCATATCATCTCATCTCTTGCCCGATGGTGCTGGGCTAATCATATCATATCAGCTCATATCGACTCGATAGACTTAGGGCACCCGATGGGGCTGGGCTACCCTATGACCCTAGCAAAGACTCTAGGACTATCACAGATAATGGCCGTTCTGTTTCAAACGCATAAAGAATAGGGATGCTCATTCATAAGTGCAAGTCCTAAACATGATACTACATGACATGCTTTTATGCATATGCAACACCTACATACTATATAACACATCAGGCATGAGGTCCAATCACTTGAGCAAGCCCCGAAGGACTTACCTGGAGTCTTCTCATCCAATTAGCCAGCAAACAATCCACTCAAAGAATCATCCATCAGCAAATAAGCCACCAGAGAATCATCCAATCACACTAGCAGGTAATAAGCAAGGAATAATTCATCAATACATGTTTAATCAACACACAAGTAGACTTACAAGTCAACACAAGACTAAGTACTATTTTATTCAGGTAATCTGGCATTCTCCTCAAAATCGATTAATATCACCTGTATTTTCATATCCCACTTAATTAAGAGTTATAGAGTTATAACACTATTATTCTAAGGATCACAATTTAAGCAGTAATCATATACCTTCCTTTACCCAAAACCTTAACAGAACTCAAGTGAGATCTCATTTATCGATTCACTTCTCGATGATTCATTCATAGTCAAAGAGCAACCAAAATAAGTTTTACTTATGACAAAACCACTTCAGTCAGGTCAAACTCATAAGGCATCACAATCAAGTTCACCAATATAACAAGTCCAATGAGGGGAGTAAGACAAGTTGGCATCTAAGATATCATTTATAAGTCCATGTCAAAACAGAAACTCTAAAAGATTCTTACCTAAAATGAAGCTCGAGATTATTAAATAATTTACTCAAGTTAAACCATAAACTCTAAGAATCTCAAAAGGAGGCAACAAGGTCTCTTTTATCCAATTATTTTATCAAGGATCATTTATCATTCATATTCAAATAGTAAACAAGGACAAGTCGACATTTTCGATAATCCTTTTTAAATTCAATCATAACTTAATTACTCAAACGAGGTCATAACTCATAAAATATCACAAGTATAACAAGTTCTCCAAATGCCTTCTTTATCTAGGCAAAGTTACCTAAAGCGAGTTCATAAGACGTACTTCATAAAACTTTAGCTTACTAACTAAACCTATTTGACCAATCATATAGACCTTTAAGTAAATAGAAATTTGTCTAAATAAGTATATCAATTTAGTTATCTTATCTATTCACACTTATGTGACAAAACATTCAATTTGGCTAAGATAAGTCGACAAGTCCAATATATATCTACAACTTGTATTCATTAATAAACTCCAACTACCAGATTATTTTAACGGAAGAGTTCGATATATTATTATATTTTAATTCTCAACACTCACTACAACAGAAATGCCTATCAGCGAGGAATTTTTTCGTCACTAAAATTTGATTTTTTTTCGCTAAAGAGGTTTGGCGAGGAAATGCATTTCGTCGCTCGTTCGTCACAGAAAGCTCGTCAAGGAAAGGTTAATCGAGAAAAAAAAATTCATCGTTGAAACTTTTAGCGATGAAATTATTTGTTCCTCGCAATAACTATTAGCGACAAATATTTTTCTCGTAAAAAGTCAAAACTTTTTATCGCCAAATAAGTGAAAGGATTCGAAAATTGTCACTTAATGTTTTTGGTGACAAAGATAATTTCGTCGCTAACTTGTTTTTTCCTCGTTAATGATGATATCAAATTATGACGGTTTTATTGCCGACTAAAGTTTTCATCGCAAAAAACTGAAAAAAGACAAGCATTTCATCGCGAAATAGGTGAAAGATTCGAGAATAGTCATGGAATATATATAGCGATAAAAGTGATTATAACTTTTTAAATATAAAAATTTAGAAAAATAGACAATTTGCGACAAATAAAATTTGTCGTGTAGATAGTTTTGGCGAGAAAATTGTTTTATCGCAATAAGTCTTTTGTAGTGAGGAAATTATTTATAGCGAGGAAATTTTCAAGAGTATACAAAATCGAGGGAATCTTTAAAATTATAAAATACTAGAATAAAACTATAAAATTAATAATCAATAAAATATAACATGAATATTATATTATTTATTTCCCTAAAACAACAATGCAGAGATTGCATAGTCCCAACTTAAATAATTTGATGAGTTTGGTCGAGCTTCTCTTGCATTTCTATATAGCACTATCATTTCTTGGGTTGAAGATTGAAATGGGTGTCTGATTCCAAGTCGACAACCACAACCTTTTATGTAGTCGAATTTTGCTACCTGGGCTTGTTTGTATATTTCATCACCTGCCATTCATTCGAATTTCATCTTCTTGCATTGTATCAGAACATGGTTGCATATCGTCCTGCAAGCAAATTAAGAATAAATAAGCATGCTAAATGTTTAACACGGTTCACATAGAAAACCATGCTTAATCTCAATTTTTTAAAATTTTAAAATAAATTGATAAGAACCGTGCCTATAACTCCCAATAAATTATGCTGACTGCTCATTTGCTATTGCTCAAAAGAGACAACTAGATAGCTTCAAAGAGATAATTCAATTCAAATGCACGGAACAAAAGCTTGACGCCTAAGCTCCAAAGTAATGCAAGCTAAAATGGGAAAGAAATAACAAGGTAATAGTGCATTTACAATTACTCTCTAAGTACACCATCAATTATCAGGTCCAACAAAAATGCACTGAAAATAGAACTGTCCATTCGCTACGGATGCATAATTAATTCCCTCTTAATAGCTCCCCTGTTAAACCAGGATGACACTACCTCATAGGATACAAAAATATATTTCATGAAATACTAATAATCAAATTCATAACCTACCTTTAGAGCCTTAAATCAATATCAGCTGGTGTATTGGAGTATAATTGCAAAAGCATAGAGATAAAAGTGATCCAATAACTGGAAATCTGGATAGTTTTAGTATTTTACACACTTGTAAGTTTAATGCATTTCATGTTATTCTCTAAACTACCAAAAAAAAAGGCAAAGACTCTGTACAATAAAAGAGTGATCTGCTAACCTGGGCAGAAGATAAGGCGTATGCATTGAACTCGGTGTCAATATAGTAGCAGCAACCAGTCAGATCATCCCCCCGAAAATTACAGATAATCTCATTAACTCAATACTTCTCAAATACAGTAGATACTTGAAGGAGAAAAACTTTTCACCTGGATATGATCAAGAACCAATCTCAAATCTCAAATACATCTTAATACTAAACCCTGATGAAAGTTTATAGCTAACACCATGATAAAACCTTCAGGGGTTCATTAAAATGTTGAACTCCTTTTATATGTTGTGTACGATGAAAAAAACATTATGACGCCATTAGTTCAGACAATCTTGCTTAATCAAAAGGTCAACCAATCTAATTCTAACTGATGGGTTGTTAATATTTAGCTACAACTAATGTCACAGAAGCATACCATGAACACAAATCTCATAATTACAGTTTGGCATGCGTGATGGATAATAACTCATCAAGAAACCTTAGCAAAATTATTATTATTATATATATTAAAACACAATATGTGCATAGTACTCTCCTTGTCTCCCAGATCAAAGTGTTCCTCGATGAAAAATCCAAAGCAGCTACTGCTGCTGAAGTTACGCCTCGACAGTTTATATCCATTAAGATTTAACCAACTCTAAGACGGTGCATTGCCTTATCAACATTTTCGGTATAACAAAAAGCCAAACAAAAAGTGCTAAATTAGAAATAGAACGATTGAAAAGGAAGCATAATTACCTTGGAGATAATAGGGGCAAGCTTGAGCAATTAGTTGGGAGATCAAAGTCATCCATCTCAGTTCCTAATTGTCTTGTTAGCCATCAAAGTTTGCCATGACCTCTTCCATCTTTTTCTCTGTCTATTCTAATGCATTAATCAATGCATTTTGAGCTTTGATCTTGTCTTCCAAGGCTTTGTTCTTCTCAGATATTTCATGAAATGATGATTGAGGCAGCTTAATTGGTATTGGTCGAGGTCCAAACTAACCTTTGATGGATACTGAATTTGTTCCAAGAACTTGTTGGCAGTTTTCTTCACCTGTAGCCATTGTGCGAGTTCAATCTTCTTGAGTTGTGTAGGTTCAAATCAACACATTTTCATCCTGCAAATAAAGTCAAGCTTGAGTATAAAGGAAACAACTTCTAAAATTCAAGCTATTCCTAGTGAGTGTTGATTTGAGTTAGTTTGTCATGAGACATGTTGATTGTCTAATGCATTTGATGGAGCTACTTATTGTGAAACACATTCTCCAGAGAAAAAAGTCATGTATTAGCCAATGTAATCAGCATGATCTCCTAAAGTTGAAATGGTACACTTTTCAAAATCAACAGGTTGCATCTACAAATCCCTTAAATATAAAACAATAAAAAAGACCTCATACATAGAAACATGCAAATAAACTTAACAGATTTTGTGAAAAATCAGCTAGCTTAATTGATTAACAAGACCTGAAAAATATAGCTCAGAAGACTGGAAAAAATGCTTTACTGATTTTGTTCAAAAGAAACAGTCTACCCTCTACAAAAAAAAACAGACTGAGTACAAATGAAAAAATGCTTTACTGATTTTGAAGCAGACAAAGCCAAGTGCAGTTAACTACTGATGGCATGCACAACTATACCAAATAAAAGAATTTTATTTTAGCATTTATCATTTTCACCTAAATAATATAAGATGTTTTTAACCTATATATATAATGATATACTAATAAATCATTTAAACTACAGATAATTCCCAAAAATATACTAAAAAAATTGACGAGAGAAGTTCCCCAAAGATAAAAAGTAAAAAGTAAAAAGCTTCATCTAAGCTTAGATGAATTCTTACCGAGCCTTAGTTCAACTACTCAAGTGAATCTATGTTCAGAAATAAGGTAAAAAATATTAAACTGATCAAGGTAGCAATAGGTAAGACTTATCTTACATGAACAAGTGAACTGATAATATAATATAAGAAAATAGTGATATTCAAGTTCAATGACCATGTCTATCATTGAAGATACTAGTTGAATCATAGATATACAGATACAACAAGATATATATTCCATGTTACTAGAAAATGAAAGTTTAAGCACATAGATTGAACTTCAATCGGCTAAAATAAATCAGAAAATTTATAAAAGATCCAGGGCCAACAAGATTTGTTGCATAACCATACAGAAAAACTTCAATCAACTAAAATAAATCAGGATAAATATATCACAAGAGCAGCTTTTAAAGTTAAATATAACCATTTGCAAGATGTTTAAACAAGTAAGGCACCATAAGAGAATTTATAAAAGATCAATTGAAAGTCAAACTGAGAAGGAGCCAATTCATCTTATAAAGGTGTCAATTCATCTTATAAAGGTGGGGTCTAATTTATCAGACCGTCGATATTAATGCATTTATTCCACAAAGTACATCCAACAAGGCAATAAACACTGTATTTGATATTCAATCTAGTTCAAGCAACCATAAATATGCAATGGTTCTCTTAAAATTATAGATGACTATAAGCATAAGTAAAAACTGTACTAGACCAAACCAACCATAAAGCATTCCCGTTAGAGCTATAGAAAAGATACATGTTCTAAAACCCTCAATTGTGTCTATATCTCACCTTCATAATTTTGCCTCAGCAATGACAATTTTGAAGCTAGCATTTATGTTTTCATAATGTATCATAACATAATCTGGAACAACAACTCACCAATCAGACTAAGAATCTGACACAATTAGACACTAGAATCAACTACAATTGAATGCAAGTTTATATGCATAAAAACAAGGTGAAATTCAATATGAGGCCTCAACAATTCATGACACAATCTCATTAAGTATAATTCATCATCATAGGCCTCAACTAGAGTTTCATTAGAAATCTCACTAAGAATCAGACACAATCAACCGTATACAGCGGGAATCGAATAATATGCAGGAATCGCTGCTTGTTTGTGGCACAAAGAAACCCTAATCAAGGTGACAAGGAAGGAAAATCGTATTATATACAAGGAGCAGAGAAACCCTAAAAAGTAACCTGTTTGTGACAGCAACAGAGGATGAAAATCAGACCAACAACAGATTGAGAACAAAAAGAGAGAGGGGGCATCGGACGAGCAACGAGGGGGGACACCGTCGGCACGCATATCTCAGGAAGTAGGGGAGAGATGGCGAGACAAGCAGGGGAACGAACAAGGGTGCCGGGTCTGGACAATTTATAGAAGGAGGGAGACAGTATGAGCCAGAAGAGCGCCGAGGGGCGATGCCGACAGTGAGCAGATCTCAGGCAATAGGGGAGAGACGAGCAGGAGCAGAGAGAGGGGAATGAAGAACGAGAGTGGAGGCAGGGCTGGAGCGAACTTGTGAGGGTTGGGATAGGTAAGGGTAAAAATAAATTTTCTCCTTAATTTTACATATTTCACTCAAGCCAATAACGACGAAAATGAAATTTCCTCGTTGATTAATATGTTTAGTAACGAAATATTTCCTCGAGAAACACATATTTTTAGCGAGTAACTACAATCTTTGTCGGTAATAAATTTGGCGGGTTTTACATAATTTCCACCAAACAAATAACGACCAAATTAAAAATTCCTTGAAGAAAGTATTTTTAGTGATGAAAATATTTCTCGATAAAAGCTCTAAATTCGTCGTTATTTTCTTATGGTTTATGCGACCACATTATACTAACAATTAGCGACGAGTCAAAAAAAATGTCGTTGAATGCCACTTTTAACGAGAAATATAGGTTTCTTGCTGAAGTTCATGTGCTGTTTTAAGAGGAGTGGATATGTTCATCGCCAAAGCCCACATTTACCGAGGAAAAATAATTCATCGCTAAAATTTTGGTCGCTAAAAGGCTTTTCTGTTGTAGTGACTTAAAAGGTCATGACCACAAGAAGCAAGTTTATGAATAATAAGTCCATGGGCACAACTAAATCGCAATGAATTATTACCATACACTTTATGTCAATTAATTGCTTTAGTTCACACTTAAACAACATTAGTAATTCATAGAATCAAACGAGCCCCATAACATCAATAGCTAACATCTTAGAAGTGGAAATCAGAGTATTTGAATCTTCAAATCCCACATGTTTAATCCGTTAAAACCATATTGCATTCAATTGTTTAGAAAATTCAGAAATTGAGAGTAAACCCAACTCAATAAGGTCAACTAAGAGGCTAGAATTTATACCCATCCCCGGAGAGGCTAACGAGCATGGTCGAGGCCTAAAGTCGAGGGTTCCTCGGGCGGACTCGGTCCACGTCCGAGTAGGCTGCAAAGACAGGAGGGTGAGGTGTTGGGCTCACCGGCGTCGGCTCTTCGTACAGTGCATAGGGCGTCACATCCTCGGCTCCGGTCGCCAGGGAGGTCCAGCGAGAGGAGAGGTGCTGAGAGTGGGCTGCAGTGGCAACTCGGGCTCAGCGGGGAGCAAGGGTGTCGATGTGGCTCCATGTGGGCTTCGTTCCCGTCGTCGAGGTCGCGCTCGGCTCCGGATCCACCATGGGAAGTTGTGACTTGGTCCTCCTCGTCTTTCGTCTTCTCCGTTAATTGCGTCGTCGGTGAATCTCGAGTAGCTAGAGGGGTCGAGGAAGACAGAAGGAGCGAGAGGGGGGGTGCGGAAGCAAGCGAGTCGAGAGGGAGAAGCGAGAGAGAGCATGACAGGGAGAGAGGGAGGGTGCGACAGGAGCAAGGTTCTTCGAGCTCGGTCGATGGCGGATTGAGCACGGATGCAAGAAGGAGAACAGATCTGACGGGGTGGGAGCGGCAGAGAGAGCAAGGAGACAAGAGGGGAGGTGGGGCGCCATGGGAGCTCATGCTTAGATCCGAAAATGAAGGAGGAAGAGAGGCTGGCGGCTGGAGATTTGATAAAGGAGGAGGGTTGGTGGAAAAAGGGGTATATATATATGGGTCCAAATCCTCTGTCCCCGGATTTGTCCCCTTACCCTGTCCCTCCTCACATCTTTCCTTTTTTCTTTTTCTTTTTGTATCTATATAAACTCTTAATTTAGAAGAGTTTAGGATGATGTGTCAAGCTTAGAGGAATTTTATGAGTCTCGACCAATCATTTTTTTTTGTCATTTTTCTTTGATTTTCTTTAATTCTATTTTTATCTTCTTTTTCCTTTAATTCTCTTTTTTCTTAATTTTACTAACTACTGGGCTTAATTCAAAACATTGATCTTAGCCTAAATTATAATTTTAGTAATTTTTTTCTCTAAAAAAACAATCTATATAAACTCTTAATTTAGAAGAGTTTAGGATGATGTGTCAAGCTTAGAGGAATTTTATGAGTCTCGACCAATCATTTTTTTTTGTCATTTTTCTTTGATTTTCTTTAATTCTATTTTTATCTTCTTTTTCCTTTAATTCTCTTTTTTCTTAATTTTACTAACTACTGGGCTTAATTCAAAACATTGATCTTAGCCTAAATTATAATTTTAGTAATTTTTTTCTCTAAAAAAACAATGGGATTAATTCAAAACATAAAATTAATAATAAGAAAATATATAATTAATATTAGTAATCTATATCTATATATATCTATATATACTACTTTAATCGTTTTCTCAACCCATCTATATAAACTCTTAATTTAGAAGAGTTTAGGATGATGTGTCAAGCTTAGAGGAATTTTATGAGTCTCGACCAATCATTTTTTTTTGTCATTTTTCTTTGATTTTCTTTAATTCTATTTTTATCTTCTTTTTCCTTTAATTCTCTTTTTTCTTAATTTTACTAACTACTGGGCTTAATTCAAAACATTGATCTTAGCCTAAATTATAATTTTAGTAATTTTTTTCTCTAAAAAAACAATGGGATTAATTCAAAACATAAAATTAATAATAAGAAAATATATAATTAATATTAGTAATCTATATCTATATATATCTATATATACTACTTTAATCGTTTTCTCAACCCATGAGTTTAATTCAAAATATTTAATTATCTGAACTTTTACAATTATGTTATAATATTAATTTAATATATTAGTAAGATTTTATTTATAAAAAATCGCGCCGTGGCGCGGGAATCATACTAGTTTAATTTAATTTTCAATTTAATTTATTTTTATTTTTAATTGGGGGTTTGTGAGGGGGGGACGGGGGAGGGGGACAAGGAGGGGGACAGAGGATTTGGCTCCATATATATATATACCCTCAATTAGGTTAACCTAGAGAATTTACAAAAATAACCCGCTATTTCTGATTTTAAAGAAAATACCCCCATAATATTATAGAATACAGCCTGATAAATTTTATTTAAATCAAAAGCACCACAATATCGATTTCTGCATTAATAAAAGAAATAAATAATTTAATTTAATGAAAGTATGCTATATTTTTTTTTTGAAATTCTCAAAAATTTGAAATTAATCACGATTCATAAATAATATTTTCAAAATTGCGGATCTTTACAATATATATAAAAGAAATAGTCACGCCTCTTGAGTTTAATATCTGTGACTCAAAAAGAGTATTACTAAAATAAATGTTGGTGAAATGCAATACTACGTAATATCATATCCAGTGCAAATCTAGATCGATACAAATCAACGAGTCAGTTCAACACATTAATTAAGTTATGTTTGAACTTAGCCACCTCTACTTTTGTAGGTGGGTGAAAAATATATATTTCATCAAATAAAGCCTCACCTCGATGTACAACCTACTGTTAAATACTCTCTTCATTCGGATATATTTAATGTTTCAGAGTCTAACACATAAATTAAGGACATAAAATTACTGTCACAAACTTGTACTAACACGTTCCTCAATATTAATTGAACAAACTAATTAATTACGGAGTAAAGCTAAAAAGTAAAAACCACTTTATAGCCTCTCTCTCACTTCTCACTTACCAATTACATGTCATCTCTCTCTTCTTTTATGTCAATTATAATGTGCTGATAAGATGTTGAAAAGTACTCCCTTCGATTTTTGATATAAGACATTTGATTTTTGTGCACGTGGTTTAAGGAGCTAAAAACTATATACAATATTAATTTTTTTAATTAATTTTTTTTACATTATAATACTTATTAATAGTAAGTATTTTAATGTAAAAAAATTAATTAAAAAAAAATAATATTTTATATAGGTTTTAGTTTTTTAAACTACGTGCACAAAAGTCAAATGTATTATATTAAAAATCGGATGGAGTAGTAATCTGCCCCACTCGAAAAACTCAAAACGTTAATTAAGCAAAGCTAAAAAATTTCAAAGCGTATTTAATACAAAACGGCGGGAGTATCAACTATTCCATCGAACAAAATCTCCAATTTTAATCTGTTTTATATGTTGCCTGAAAAAATTAAGTATTATACCGAATAATGTTTCGAACGTGAGTGAATAAATAGTATACGGAGTCTTAATTCATGTTTTTATTCGTTGCCTTATTATTCAGTGTAGTCGACGAGAAAAAAAATATATTTCACCGAATAAAGTCACACCTCAATTATCAAGCTACGAGTAAATACCACATATTCCATCGAATAATGTTTATGTATTAGAGAGGGATGCAGATACATGTACCAGGGGTAATGGGTGAGTGTTGATTTACGCAGGTTCCACCATTTTTTACACCAAAATAAAAAACCCCTTTTAATCTTGGTCATCCATCTCCCTATCAACGACCCAGATTTGGGCGCATGATACACTGTAATGTTGAGTACATATGATCCACTCTCTCTCTATATATATATATACACACTCTGTATATAAACTTATTACTGATAAGTTTGAAATTATCTAAAAAATTTGAAAAAAAATATTTTATAGAATTTTTAACACATTAAAAAGTCAAACGCTTTAAATTATGAGATGGAGGTAGTATGTGTGTGTATATACGTCACACGGGTGCTCGGGAGTGCTAGAGCACCCCCTAGCTTGAAAAAAATATATAAAAATAATAATTTTTTTTTTTTTTTGCATATATTTAGGATTTTGAGGTAATAGAATATCTTTAAATAATACTTGAAGCAAAAGTGCTATCTAGTTCAAGTAGCAGAGGAAGGAAGAGAAATTAAAAGGTTTTAGGTTCAAATCCCAACCCCTTCACCTTTTTATTTATTTTATTATATCATTATTCCTCATAATTATTTTAATTAAAAATGCTATATTTAAATTATATATTTAGAGTTTTCTTTCAATATTATTTTCAAAGTAATTTTTTTTCATTTTTTCTATATTTTTTTATTCTCTCAACTATTTAAATAAAAAATATCATAAATAATTAATAATTTTAGTATTTTTTCAATATTTTCTTTTTAAAAAAATCTTCTTAATAGGTATGCACAAAAAAAAAATTCACAAAATTTTTTTAGCATTCCGCTACGCGAAATCCTTACTCCACCACTAAGTGGCAGGTTAGAGTCTGGATTGAAGGTTTTACATCCATCGACACGATAAGTTTTATTCAGCTTTAAAATTAGCCATTCGCTCTCAACCACAAATAATTTTAAGATGGATGTCATGTAAAGCAAAAGCTTAATTACATTATATAAATCTTGTCAACAACTAAATATCTTTTTGATTACATATTTTAGTTAAAAAAAAATGGGGTCTTTAGTAAAATATCCATATTTTGTGCCATAGTTTACATTCCATTCACTCTTCATAGGCTAAAACCTACCCCGCAAGTAGGGTTTGGTCGTAGTATACCGAGTGTCGAATCACGAGGACTAGTGGAGTATTGATTATAATTCTGAACTAATTCAACTAAGTCTGAAAATAACAAACAGTTCTTGGAGAGTTTGTGTGTAAAAGTGCGACAAAACACCGAACAAATGTTGAGAAATATCTATATGGAAAGTGTTTTAGGGCAAGAGATTACCAACAATGCATCGTCAATAGACCAAAATATATTCTCGCTTGAATGATTTCGAACTCAAAAGTGAAGGTAGATTGTCTAAGGTAATCGCAAAGCTCCTTTCGGAATCGAAGCGAATGTATCTAAATTGGTTAACGATCTCCTTTCGGTTTCAAGCAACCAATTTAGAACCCTTAAGCGCTTAAAATTCTAAATGAAAATCACATCAACTTTGCCTTTCAGTCTCAGTTGATATCACAATCATCTAGAATATCTATGACAATCCATAAATCCTCAAGAAGTTCAATTTCACTTTCGATAAACTAAACTTCGGGTTTAATCCTATGGTTCCAATGGATCAAATAGCCTTTCGGCCTAAATTCACTATCTAAATTCTAATTTAGGGTCCTAGTCTTTCGATTTCAAACCCAAAATCAGTTTTAACCAATTCTCATCGATTAGGGCTGGCGCAATAGGATTAAATCACCAAACAAAATCAGAAATCAATCAAACGATACTAAGAACGAGTCTATTTCCGCATCGTCGGGATTACCCCGACCCTAGATCTAACCAATTCTCATGGTCTTTAGTGTTCGAATCTCTCAAACGGTTGAAAGCTTCTCGCTCTCTTTAGGGTTTCTAATGAAACGTTCTTTTTTCTCAAATTCAGTTTGTCCTTCTTGGCTTCCACTATCTTCGTTAAATAGAAAAATGCATAATAGGATAACTCCTAAAAATGAAATATTCAAATCCTAACGGTTATCTAAAGCTAAAAATCCTAACACTTATCTAGTTATTAATCCTTGACTTTAAAAATAAAACTAAAAGAAAATAAAACATAAATAATGTCTAGCACATTTTATTCAAAATAAAATAACTCAACATCCCGAGATTCGATGAACTACACGTGTCACGAACTTCGGGTCTTCCATGGCTTCCGGCTCATATCATACCCTTCGATTTTGTTTAAATGACCTTTTGATGTGATTTTTTTGTTTAGCAAATTAATTGCGGCCAAAATATAGTACCAAATTGGTATTTAAAACTAAAGTGATATAATTTGACATGTAAGTGTTTAAATTTTTTTATAGAGAAATACCTCCTTCTATCCAGATCCTCTCCTAATAATAAATGTCTAATATTGCAAAACATATATTTTTTCTTCGAAAAAACTCTCTTTTCTTGAGAGAGAAAAAACCCCTTCACAGGGAAGATTTATACCAATGAACAACTCCACCGACCACGCTTGGCTCCGCCTTGCCCGTGCTGGTTGTCCTGATCCCCGTCTTCAGAGGCTACGAACCCCCTCTTCGGAGGATATGAACCCCTCTTCAGAGGATACAAACCCCTCTTCGGAGGTCTTAAAACCCGCCTCGCCGGACCTAGTGCCGGAGTCGATGGCCCCACAAACTCCTCTCTCCAATTCGTCTGGTATACTCCTATTCAACCTCCTTCTTCCTCGGTTCTTGCTCACAGCCGCTGGGCTCGCCCCTTCTTCCGCTCCGGCAAGTCCATGTTCGCTGGTTGTGGCTCGCCCCATCTCCACCCATGGTTGATTTGGCTCCGTAGCGCCTACGCCAAGTTCCTGTTCCGACATCATTGTTCTTGAACAAGTCCTAGATATAACCCCCTAATAAGAGACGTTAGTCCCAGTGTCCCACTAGTCCCTTAAATCTCTCAACCTCTCAACCTCTCACCCACTATCTCTGAATGTATGCTACTCTACTCCTGTATTTTCTCAACTACTCTTTCTTGTACTCTATATATAATTGTAATCTGATGATAAAAGATATACAAGGGAATATTTGAAATCTCAACTGCTTGTGCGTTTATATGGTACCAGAGCCATAAAATTTTTTTTTTCATCTTTTCCGTTTCCTGCATCAATGGCAGCCAATACCACTCATCCCCTTCTCCTTGCTGCAAATATGGCTAATCCCAATCTCCAATTTCAAATTCCTTCGATCAGTATTAAGTTGGATCGAGACAATTATCCACTCTGGCGCACTACCGTCATCTCCGCACTCGAAACCTTTGAGTTGGAATCCTACATACTCCATCCTCAACCCCCTGCTGAAACTCTTCCGCCCGCGGATAATGCCGCCGGTGCCCCTGTTCCCAATCCAGAGTATGCTATCTGGAAGAAGAGAGATCGATTTGTTCTTCTCTGGATCAAATCGACTCTATCGGAGAGAGCTCTTGCTCTGGTTGTCCGTTCCTCTTCATCTCATCAAGCGTGGACGGCAATCGAGAGCACCTATCAGGCTCAAACGAGAGCCCATCGCCTCACGATGCGCAATCAACTCCAGACAATTACCAAGGGAGCCTCCTCGATGCGTGATTACATCGACCGTAAAAGGGCTATTGCTGATGCCCTTGCCGAGAACCTCCAGCCCGTCTCCGACGAAGATCTAATCGGCCACATTCTAAATGGATTAGACGCCACCTACAATCCATTCATCACTGCTTTCATGCTGCGCGCCGACGAACTCACAGTCGACGATCTCATTGGCCACCTATACCGAGAGGAAGATCGTATTGAGCGAGACCTTGCTCGCCAGGCCCTTCCTCAGCCTCCATCGTTGCCTCCTCATGATCCGGCTCCCACCCCGGCTGCGAACACCATGTCCAGGACCGGGGGACGATCCTATGGCTCCTCTTCTCAGGGGTCTGGCTCTTCCTCAGGACCCCGGAACACTGAGCCTCGGCCCCAGGACAATCGTCGACGCCGCCCCCATTGCCAACTATGTAACAGACCTGGGCATGAGGCCCTCGACTGCTGGCAGCGCGGCAACTTGGTTGACTATCCAGCCCGCCGCCCGAACCCCAGGGACTCGCAGAAGCAGGCCAACATGACTGAATTCAGGAGCCCGTCCGCCATTGATCCATCCTGGTATTTCGATACGGGTGCCACGGATCATGTCTCACCGAACCTGCACCATCTCACCAAATCTGAGGAGTATTCCGGCACCGACAAGCTACAAGTCGGGAATGGTAATCAATTGTTCATTTCTCATCTTGGCACTCATTCGTTTGCTAATCTTAAGTTGCTCAATGTCCTTGTTGTTCCTCGCCTAACCAAACACCTTATCAGCGTCCTAAAACTTTGTCGCGATAATAATGTCATGATGGAATTTTGGCCTAACAATTGTTACATTAAGACCTTTCAAGGCAAAGTTCTACTCCAAGGAGACGTTAATCATGGCCTCTATCGCCTTCCATCGCCCATGTCCACTCCACCGTCCATGGCCCTCACCGTTGTTCGCACCACCCTTCATCGTTGGCATTGTCGTCTCGGGCATCCCCATGAAGCTCTCCTTCGGCGTTTGGTTGCAACTTTTGATCTTCCGCTTCTTTCAAATAAATCCTTTGATGTTTGTGATTCTTGTCAATTAGGGAAGAGTCACCGTTTCAATCTTCCTCAAACTCATGTTATTTCGCAACGACCTTTTGATTTGATCTATTCGGATGTTTGGGGCCCATCCCCTGTTCCTCTTTGAATGGTAGTCGTTATTTTGTTTTGTTTATGGATGATTGCACTAAGTTTGTATGGATTTATTTCTTACATCAAAAATCCCAGGTCCAATCCACGTTTGTGCAATTCCACGCCATGGTCAACACCCAATTTCAATGTGCTATTAAAGCTATTCAAACCGATGGTGGGGGCGAGTTTCGTGCTCTCATTCCGTTTCTCGTCACTCATGGCATCAACCATCGCATCTCTTGCCTATATACCCAGGAGCAAAATGGGGCAATTGAACGCCGTAATCGGATTGTGGTTGAAAAGGGCCCCACGCTCCTCGCTCAATCCTCTCTTCCTAAACATTTTTGGGAACACGCCTTCAAAACCGCCATATACCTCCACAATCGTACCATCACACCCACCCTTTCCTACAAAGCCCCATATCAAAAACTCTACAATAAAGCACCGGATTTTGGCTTCTTAAAAACATTTGGGTGTTTGTGTTTTCCGTTTCTCCGTCCATATTACAATAACAAAATGGAATTTCGATCCCTTCCTTGCGTTTTCATCGGCTATAGCTCATCTCACAAAGGTTATCTTTGCTTACATATTCCATCCTCCCGTGTGTATGTGTCTCGCCATGTGGTCTTCAATGAGGACCGGTTTCCTTTCGCCGAAGTTCGACCGCCCTGTGATGATTGCCCGAGGCCGCCGACGCCATCCCCACCTGCCACGCTTTCCCTGCTAGATGTTGCAGCCTCCCAAACTCCACACCAATCCCCGTCACCCTCGGAAGCCCCATCCACCCCGCCCCCTCTCACACCGTCACCATCCCCTCCCCACTACCAAAATTCCACGGCCAGTTCCCGAGCTAAACAGACCCCAACACCGGCTGTTCCCTCCTATTTCCGACCCTCCGATACAAGCCGACATCCTATGGCCACACGAGCCAGCACCAACTCTCTCAAACCCAAAGCTCTCACAGCCTCCCTTGCCCCTGACGTTGAACCCAAAACTGTTGCCCAAGCAATGAAACACACCTCTTGGCAACTTGCGATGCAACATGAATTTGATGCCTTATTGAGGAATAACACTTGGTCGCTTGTTCCCCGTCCTAAACAGGCTAATCTTGTTGGTTGTAAGTGGATTTTCAGGATCAAACGACACTCGGATGGATCGATCGAGCGTTACAAAGCTCGCTTGGTAGCAAAGGGTTTTAGTCAAGCGGAAGGTGTTGATTTCTTCGACACTTTTAGCCCGGTGATCAAGCCAACAACTATCTGCCTAGTGCTCTCCATTGCTCTCTCTCGCGGCTGGCAAATAAGACAACTCGACATCAACAACGCCTTTCTGAATGGCGACCTCCGTGAGGAAGTCTACATGGAACAACCGAGAGGGTTTGAAGATCCAACTCATCCGACATATGTCTGTCGCCTCCACAAAGCTCTCTACGGCCTCAAACAAGCTCCGAGGGCATGGTTCATCAAGCTCAAGTCCTTCCTTGTCACTCATGGATTTCGAGCGTGTCAATCGGACACTTCACTGTTTGTACACTCCTCGGCATTGGTCACCATTTACATTCTTATTTATGTGGATGATCTTATAATCACAGGCAGCGATCCGGCGTACATCAGTCGCTTCATCAAGGCTCTCCACTCCACCTTCGCCCTCAAAGACCTCGGCGATCTTCACTACTTCTTGGGCATCCGAATCACACGCGATTCCCATGGTCTTTCCCTCTCCCAGCAAGGCTACATTCATGACATATTAGAGAGAAGCAAGATGGCCGATGCCTCCCCCATAGCCACTCCTGCCGATCCATCCTCTCGCCTCACCATCACTAGCGAACCATTCCCCGATCCAACCCTCTATCGCCAGACTGTAGGCTCTCTCCAATATGCCACGATCACTCGGCCGGACATCGCTTTCGCCGTCAACCGGGTCTGTCAGTATATGCACTCTCCCACCGTGGCTCATTGGCAAGCGGTCAAGCGTATCCTCCGGTATCTCAAGGGTAGCCAACACTTGGGTCTGCACTTTCAGCCGACAAAGACACCATCACTGCTTGCTTATTCTGATGCAGGCTGGGTCTCTGACCCTGACGATTGCCGGTCTCAATACGGGTTTGCTATATTCCATGGTAGCAACCTCATTAGCTGGACATCTCGGAAGCAACGGGTCGTCGCCCGGTCCAGTACCGAAGCCGAATATCGTGCGCTTGCCTACATATCGGCTGAGCTACTGTGGATCAATCAGCTCCTTCGTGATTTGGCAGTTCGCACTTGGGATCCCCCTACGATTCTATGTGACAATGTGGGAGCAGCTTTTATGTGCAAAAATCCAGTCATCAGCACTCGATCGAAGCATATCAAACTAGACTTTCACTTCGTTCGAGAGCAAGTCGAGTCGGGCGATCTCCTCATCAAATTTGTATCGTCCAAGGATCAGCTGGCTGACATCTTCACCAAACCATTGTCTAAAGATCGGATAGCCTGGCTACGTTCCAAGCTCCAAGTTCGTCCCGCTCTTGGACTTGCCGGGGGGTAATAAGAGACGTTAGTCCCAGTGTCCCACTAGTCCCTTAAATCTCTCAACCTCTCAACCTCTCACCCACTATCTCTGAATGTATGCTACTCTACTCCTGTATTTTCTCAACTACTCTTTCTTGTACTCTATATATAATTGTAATCTGATGATAAAAGATATACAAGGGAATATTTGAAATCTCAACTGCTTGTGCGTTTATACCCCCAAATCCGAAATCTTTTTTTTTTTTTTCAGATTTCAATCAAAACCCAAAATTAATTTGGGGCTTATACTGTTTTCAGGTTGTTCTTCCTGATTACATATGTATCCATGCTTTTGCTACTCCTTTGGTTAGACTTCTCAATTTCAGGCCTCGTGGGTGCCGGCCGGTTGCTGCTCGTCCTTTGCTCGGGCGGCATCGCCGGTGCTGGTGCCTTTCCTCGGCCGGGCTGGGCGTCCTCGGGCTTCTCCGGCCTTCTCCCTCCCGCGTCGCTGCCTTCCGGATGACTGGGTCGCCGTCGTCATGCCTCCTGATGCCATGGCTGCTGTTTGGCCTAGTTTTTTTGGCATCCTGCTTCCGTGACCTGAGGGTTTCCTTGGGCCTTTGGTGGTCCAGGATGTCAGATCTAAGCTCGACTTTGTTCTTTGGGCCAAGCTATTTCCTTGGGCCCAAAGTAGTTGTAGGGAAAAATAATACTCCCTCCGTTCGGCAAAACATGTTGTTTACTATTCACGCACGCTTTTTTATAATGATAAAAATTATATAAAATATTTATTTTTTTATAAATTTTTTAACAAGTTTGTACTTATTAATAATAACTACGAAATTGTTAAAAAATTATTAAAAAATAGATATTTTATATAGTTTTTATCCCCTAAAAAAGCGTGCGTGAATAGTAAAGTGACATCTTTTGCCGAACGGATGGAGTAATAATTAAATTTATTTATATACATATATAAATGATCGTTTCTTTTTTGTTATAAATATAACTATAATAAATAAATCCCAGTCGGGTTGCTATTTCCCACTTGGATCTTAGGTGCATTCGATTTAGGCAATGTGTGTCTCTACGAGTGGCGTGACTGGTCTTTCTTTCCATGAGAGGGGGTTCTGGCAGTCGGATTCGGGACATGCTGGGGCCGTGGCAGTGTGTATCGAGACGTCTCATTTTTTCGGAAGTTTGTTTCCTTGGAGGTTTGTCTTCACTGCCCACAGATGTATCCTAATGAGTCATTGGCCTGGGGCCCTGGGGTGTAATTGCTTCCAGGGAGTGCTTGGCTTCGTCTACGTCCTCATCCCGCTCGATTTGGTTGTATTGTGTTTCGCCTTTGTAGAGTGTTGTTGCTTGTATCTGCACCATCTTTGTATTTTCTGTTTGTTTAGACAGTTTTCCTTCTGCCGACTTGTTGGCCTTTGAGGTTCAGATTTGTCTGACCTCGAATTTTTAACTAATAAAAAATAATAATAAATGCCTAATATCACAACCTTTTAAATAAATCAATGGTTAGTATTTATTCTCCTAATATTAAACCTAATTTCTCCCATTGCAATTCTTGCTCTCCTCTGCCTCTAAAACCACCAAAAAATGAGTGATAATTCGGCCCTCTTCAAACTGCTAATCACCTTCGGAATCCTCATCGCCAACTGATGGTGTCAACTACTTTTGCACACCCATTGTCCATCCCAACAACTCCCCTCGACAGTGCAACATTTGCCTCAGTGGCCTTCTCGAGTGCCACCGCTAGTCGCCAGACTTGATCAACCGAAAACAATATCCCCAAATGACCAATTAATTGTTAATTCATTTGGCCATTTGCATTGTTAGATCAACTAATTAGACTTGTATAGCATTAATTTTTTTACAACCTGTATAGCGTTAATTGGTTTGGACTTTTGGTGGTATAATCTTCCCTAATACATATAAAACTAGAAGCAAAGGCTTCACAAATAATTGAGCCACGTGGCTCCTTTGAACTAATTAATTTCACCAAAAAAATAAATAAAAAAATAAAACCTCTATCCCCACGTTCTCTGAAAAAGATGAGGTAATACAATAAAAATAACCAGTGTCTCGAGAGCTCCTCTCTGCCCTCTCTCTAGAAAATGCTAGAGAGAGGGGGAATCAGCCCCGGTAGAGAGGCTTTCGTTGGCTCCGGCTTCGTCTACCACCGGCTTCGGCCTATCAAACTGGTTTATTGGTGGATCCACCGGATGTTTTCCTCGGACTCTTCTTGGCCAAACCACCTTGGAGTTGGGCCCCAACTCTCTCATCCCATCTCCGTGATTGCTTCCACGACGCCGCTTTTGATTCTCTCAGACGAATCTTCCAATTGACGCTCCTCCTTTGTCTCCGGGACTGTTGTTTCGTCGGAGTCTTCTATTCGGTTTCGTTTACCCCTACTTTTGAATCTGGTTTTGCCTCCCGTTACATCAAATTTTCGCTCTCCCATCGGAGTCTTCACCTAATTTCCTCCCTGTTTGTGTTTGTTCGGCTGCGTACCAACTAGGCTTCCGGCCTCGCTCACTAGTGGTTTGCGCCTCCTTGTCCGACCTCCTCGTGTCCACCCGATTCGAGTTCTTGGTCACGACTTGGTTTGGTTCCACCTTTGTCGGCTTTCTGTTGGCTGATTTACCCCATCGTCGGGCTTGTGCGGTATCCCTGGTCGCCGGCTCATCTCTGTCTCTCTCCTCCCGTCCGACCCTTTCCGTCACCACCTCTCCGGCTCAGATTCAACCGCCCGACCATCCACCGTGGTTCCGACCCTCCCTCCTGCCTTCCCGTGCGGTGCAAGGCTGGTTTGTTCAGTTCACCTGCCCTCCCTCCTTGCGCCGTTTGCTCTGGATTCGGTCCGAATTTTGCGGGTAGTGGGTGGATGTTTAAAAACTCAGTAAGTAGAATATATTCCTGTGTTTGGTTGACAGAAAGACACAGTAATTCAACTTCCCATGAATTTCAGTTCCTCCAAATTGTAGGAAGTTCACTTACCTAGGGGACTAGGTAAGTTCAACTTCCACCCTTTTTAATGTAATTTTCTTTATTTTCCTATTTATATTTGTAAAAAAACATAATTCAACCAAACGACTTTTTTCAATTCATGGGAAGTACATTTCACGGGAATTCAATTTATGGGAAGTAAGTTCCCGGGAATCGTACTTCCCGCATTCAACCAAACGAGCCCTTGGTTTTTCTAGTGAATTGTGAGGAGGGTTTTAATCTTTTAATTAATTAACGTGTGATTGAAATTTGTTGGCAAAATTGATCTGCCTTTTTGTTGTTTTGGTATCTATCTCTTAATTATTCATATCTTCAGGTACCTTGAAATTTCCGATCCATCTGTATTTTATCAATTGCCAGTACTACTAACCACTTCCTTTTTAATTGGAATTTTTTGGGTTTGGTTTTTTAATAATTATATATTTTTCCATATATATAATTATTAATTTTGCAAACCTTCCGAAAGGATTTTTTCAAATTTTAAAAAAAATTATTAAAATATTTTGTTTACTCGAAATCTCGAAAGGTTACGTCTAAAACTCCTTTTGGGTTTCAAACCCGCGAGCATGGTAAATTGGTTTTGGTGCCCCTGATTTTGTTCAGGTTGGCCCGCGCACATCTCTACAGTTGATCGATCTTCCTTTGCTGTCCGTACGAGTTTCATCTTCTGGCGTCGGGTCGTTGCCTTGCTGTTGCTTCTTCTGCTTTGAGTTTGGGTTGGTTCGGGCGTCCTGTTTGATCAACAACGGATCGGGTGGTGGTGTTCGTGATCTTCGAAGATCCTTCATCCAGGTGGAGGCAACGTCGGCGATCCACACTTCCTCAAGCGTCGCCCTTCCCGTGCTCTCGGCTTTCGTGGCGCGTCGGGGTTCTTCGTCTCCTTTTGCGAGTTTGACTGATTGTATGGGTGGGTTGGGTTTTTCTTTCTTCTTTGTTGTTTTGTGCATGGTTGACGGTCTTTCCGTCTTCTTTCGGAGTGTCAGGCCTGTCTGACCCCCGAACCTTTTCAGATCCCCGCGATCTCATCCTTCGGGATGCTATCGGGTAGGTTTTCGCCACCCGAACTTTTACCTTATCAAAAAAAAAAAGATGAGGTAATACTCTCGTGCAGTTGCATGTGTTAAGTGATTTGTCTTTTCTTCTTTCTTTTTTTTTAAAAAAAAAAGAAAGTCCATTAATCATTCAAGCAACTTTGGTTGGTCTGATATACATCTATACTTGATTTCTGTAATTTATCAACGTGTTCTAAATAAATTCATATGATTATACTGATATTTAAAGTCTTATGGAAAGAGTTCATTTGGAGTTGCTTTTAACCTAACATCCTAAATAACTAGAAATACTGTAAAATAGTTTCAAAGAGTGGGATTTTAACTCCTTTTATAGGCAGAATCGAGTTTATACTAAACAAAGGCATTCCAAAATCAAGTAAATTTAGAACCTCTGATCCGAATTTGAATAACAAAAATAACTCATTTAAACTATTTTACAGTATGTCATTGGAGTCCAATGATCATGGCCTTAAAACAGCTAATAACACACAACATCGATATTATTCAGCCTGTTTCATAGGCTAGCCATGAAAATAAATACGATGATGAAATTAAGGGTTCATCATGAAATACATATAGGATTGAAAAAAGATACAAGAGTATTAACGTACTTTTGCCGACGTCGTCAAGTGCAGTTCCAAAACCTTACAAATCTTTCAATCATCTAACAAATTTCTCTTTTCACAAAGAAGATTGCTCGTGTTTAATTGTCCATCAATTTATTTCTTCTTCAAAGGTACTTACCTCTTGCTTCCGGCATGATTAGTTTATCTTTAGTATTTATCAAATTTATTCGAGATTTTAATACTTTAACTCCGTAAAGTTTATACATTTAAACCTAGAGTATCTTCTTCTCAAATAATTTCAATTTGAGAGGTGTAACATAAAGTGTCACAAAGGATTGGACTCAGTTTTCTTAGGTCAAGAACTACAATGTTAAGAGAATTGTGAAAGCGATCTATTTATTATTCTTTGTTAAATTTAAAGTCTCAATCATCTCGAGAAAAAGACTTTATCATGACAACCGAATATTTCGAAGAATGACATGATGAAGAGTATGGGCAAAACGGGATATTAATAGAAAAATCACATGTTGAGTATTTTGTATACGTCAAACTCGATCGAAAATGGCATGGAAAAAAACTCGAACACGGTTCGGGAAAAGTACTAGTTAAGGTATATATCAAGAACATGGATCAATCCGTTGATTTTCACCTTTGTAAGGTACATATCAAGAACATGGCCAATTTGACCTCTTCCAATATAATATTTTTCCCTAATAGAGTATTTCTCTTCTTATTTAAAATTAAAAATATCACATTATACTTTAATAACTTATTATAAAAATAATTATATTAAAAATTATCATAATAATTGAATTTGATTATTATAAAAATTAATTATATTAATCTTGTTTGGTGATATAACTTTTTTTTAAATGCAATTCGTAGTTGTAGTTTGTAATACGATAATTTATTACTCCCTCTGTTAATTAAAACTTGTCGTTTATTATTCATGCCCGCTTTTTTAGAATGATAAAAACTATATGAAATATTAACTTTTTTTAAACTTTATTTTTATAAATTCATACTTAATAGTAACACGTATGAAATTATTTAAAAAATATATTTAAAAAGTTAATATTTTATATAGTTTTTAACACATCAAAAAGCGTGCATGAATAGTAAAACGTCAAGTTTTAATTAACGGAGGGAGTATAATATTGGTTTTTCTTGATAATTTTTATACATTTAATTTTAGATTTATTTAATATACTCAAAACTTCAAAAATTATATTATTTAAAAAAACTTATTGAAAATATAATTATTGAAAAAAAAACTCGGTTAAAAAAAATTAAAGTTGAAATTAACTTATTGAATCAAATTTGAAATTAAGAAAAGAAGAAATTTAAAAAAAATATTGATGCAAAAAATATATTTAACAAAATATTTATGGTTTCAAACTATTATCAAAATATTTTTTTGGTCGGAATGAATAGAAAAATGCAGTGTAAAACCCATTTTTATGCATAAAATGGAATTTGAAATTGGAGGGAAAGTTGGAAAAAAATAAATGAAGAAAATGTGGATTTGAACTGTGTTTTTATATATAAAAAATTCAACTGTAATTAAATAGTTTAAAAAAAAATATACTCCGTAAACCGCAGGTTCAAATCGCAGTTTATTAGAAAAGTTAAAGTTTCCTCCATGGATGCCAAGAGCTCCGCTGCCCGAATTCCTCCTCCAGTGGCTTCGCCTCTTCCCGGTGACTCCTCCCACCCTCCACCGCCGCCTGCACCTCTTCTCCTTCGCATCCGACCTCGCTTTCCTCGCGGCTGACACCCAATTTCAAATTGTGGGAGGGGTCAACACTCATTCTGATTTTTGATACATAATCCCCGTCTATCTTTGGAAATAGAATAGATGTGAGACTGAGGGTTTCAAATCGAATACCCAATTTCGAGTAGAATCAACCTCGACAGGCGACGGAGGGGCCTATCGGAGGCAGTGGACAGGGATTCCAGTTTGAAATTGGGACTCAATGGCAAGGAAAGCGAGGTCGAAGACGAAGGAGTAGAGTTGCAGGGTGCGGTAGAGGGTGGGAGGAGGCAATACAACTGACAAATGAATTCGGATAGCGGTGCTCTCGGTAGCCATGGAGAAAGCTTGAACAATAATTTTTCTTACTCGCGGTTTGTGTTTTTCTTTTTCCAAAAACATCTACCAACTCATTTAATTACGATGGATTTTTTTTACATAAAAGATGTAATTTAAGTTCGCGTTTTTTTCATATATTTTTTCTCCAGCTTTACCTTCAATTTCATTTTATACATAAAATGCGGCTTCATACTGCAATTTTTTTTGTTCGTCTTGACAAAAATAAACATTTTTCAATAAAAAAAAATCAAGAAAAGACATATTTGATGGTTCACATTTTTCTAATTCTCATTTGCACAAAAATATTTTTTTAAATACCCATAGGATAATGAGTGTCACTTTTATACCATTAATACCAACATGATACTTCGACCATTAATTTTCATTGAACTAATTAGTCACGTACCATTAATGTTCTCCAAAAAAAAATTGTAGTCACGTACCTATGTCCCACCTTTTTTTTTAGTATATCTTAATTTTGGTTTATTTTGAAGTGATATAATGAATATGTGGGGGCGAGGTGGTACGTGGAGAAATGGAGATGTCTTTTTTTTTTAAACCGGAAAGAATTCGACTGAGATGAGAGGCCGAAAAGATCGACAACGGACGGACCGTTATGGAAAGAGCCAAACATTACATGACAAATTAAAAAAGACAAATACACCACGGACAAACTAGAGAAAGAAGGTCGATACTAGCAAAGGCGAACGATGATGGTACTGGAACAATGTAAACGCACCATCTCTTCTAACCGTTGGTAGAGGCAATGCATAGAATCCCCGGGGAACAAAAGTGGAGACTATAGATTTGGACTCGGCCGATAGAGAGTCGTCAGATCTCGATCACGTATATGACCTCTCGTGCGACGAAAAAAGAAAGACCATAGAGCTCATAGAAATACCATCGCTAAAATCAAGCAAATATACACTCTAGAAAAGTCGGGGCAAGAAATCTTTGAGACAGGATAAGCACGTCATGGAGGCAAGGGATTGTCACACACAGAGAACCAGAGGCACCCCCGAGAGGTTGGAGGCGGATGTGAGTCAGGGAGATGGCGCTGGGGCATAAAGATTCGACGACTGGTGACTGTGAGAACTGACCAAGACCAATGGAGACATCGGAACTGGGAAGTCGGAATCGAGTGGCGGCACAACGCTACGCCGAGAAGGATCTAGAGCCCTAAGCATGGAGACACAAATCGGTGCGCTAAGCAACATGGATCTAGGCCAAAGCTTGGAGGATCAGAAAGCTATGGTGGTGGGGATCTTGTGGTGGCGGCGTCACCGGCGTACGAGCCTTGGAGGGTGGTGGATCTAAGCCTAGAATCGTCGTCTAAGCAGGAAGACAGATTCTTCGTTTTGAGTTTTTTCTAGATCTGACGGTGAAGAGGGAGAGTGGAATGGGATGTTTGGGAATCTGGGTTAGGGGAGAACAAAGTGTCGCCGACGTCAAAGGTGGAGCAGCGGAGGAACGCCGACGCCAAGGTGGAGCAGTGGAGGGTAAAAAGTGGATCTAGTCGGAAGAGTGGTATTGATGAGGGTAGCTCTTGTAGAAGGGTGTTGGGAGGCCAGTTGATTGAAATGACCGGGTGGATCCACTCTTCTGAACCACTCTTGTAGAAGGGTAAAGAGGGAGGTCGGATAATTGAAAGGATCCATTCTTGTAGAAGGGTGTTTGGAGGTCGAAAGAGTGGTCGTTTGTATGATTGCTTCACCAGAATCCTGGCTCACAGAGACAAAGCAAAAGGGTTTTGAGAGAGGTAGTGTAATTCTTTTTTTTTTGTTTTTTGTTTTTTTTGATTAAGTAAGAATTCGACGCACCGAACAAGTCCGGTGGGTCATGGCCGAAACAATCGGCGACGGACAACCGTCAATACATGAAGAGACAAAGAAAACACAAACAGGGCATAAAACCAAACTACAAGGGTGCAATCACAGACGCAGATTAGCACTAACGATGAAGGAACAATAACAGAGGCGACATCTCTTCTGTCAGTTGGTAGAAGCGATGCAGGGAATCCCTGGGGAACTAAGTGGAAACCTCAGATTTGGACTCTCGTATCAACGAGCCTTCAGGTTTCGATCACGTCCACGACCTCTCGCGCGTCGACAAAGGAGAAGAACACCGCTCAAACCGCTAGCCCAAAGCCAAACAACTACAACACCACGCAGCTCGGCACACCCCGGCTTACCCAAGTGCTGGATTTATTTATTTTTTCTCAGAGTGCTTCGGGCCCAAGACATAACCTTGGGCCCAAAGCAAAAATTCGGGCCAAAATCAAACAATGATGGGCCACCTCGAGCCCAAGGAAAAACCTTGGGGACCAAGGCAAACAAAAGCCGCCAGACCACCGGTACACAAATCAGTGGCTCACCGGCCAATCACCGTCGATCGGGGACACAAGGAAGAAACTGGCGAACTGGGGGAAGCGGACAAGCAGAAGCGGAGCGGAATCCGCCGAACTACAAAAGCCCCAACCCAATTTTCACAAGATGAGGGGTTCCAACACACCAGCCCGAAAACCACGAGGATAACACGCTCGCCGGACTAGAGGAGGAAGAAGATGACGAACCAAGGACGGCGCCGTCGGATTCTCTACGCGCACAGCCCTGGAAAGGTTGAGACAAGAGCGGAAACCGCTAGTGGTAGGATTGAAGAGGGAAATACGGTAGAAGACTGAACTCCAAACTTAACACCGGGAGAAGCCGATGCAAAGGAGAGGGATCCACTAATTAGATATTGAAAAGACTAATTTGGCCAAGAAAGGATCGATAAGGAAGGGATATGGGGATTAAGGTTCACAAGGAGAGTTTCTCTCTCCTAGAGGAACTCTCCTGGACTATTAAAATAACTAGTGTAATTCTTTGTTTGTTCATGGGGTGACCAGAAGAATCTAATTGAAAAAAAAACTAAATCAATTAAAATTTAAAATATAATTTTAAATTTGAATTCTTATTTTATGTCCCAAGATAGAAAAATTATTTTTTATTTTGCCATTGTAATCTACTATCAATAAGTGTATTAGTGTCATGATAAAAACAAAACAAAATTTTAAATCTGATAAGCACAAAATTTTTAATTTATTTAATCTATACTCTGTAATATTAGCGGATAGTAGATATTTGGTAGGTATATAATTTCCAAATAGAAAGATTAATCAATAGTATCTAATATAATACTAAAACAGATGTTGAAGAAAAATAGGCTTATGTGTAGACCTGTCAAAACACGACCCGACCCGAAAAACCCGACCCATATGCTCGATAATTTTACGGGTTTGAACCCGGTGTTTTAGATCCGGGACCCGAAATCAACCCGAACCCGAATTACCCGAGATTTTTAGGGTCAAAACCCGGTGACCCGTTGGGTCAAAATCGACCCGGTGAGTCAGCACTATGTAGACGCCACATATGCACCAGATTGACCCCACACAGATTCGTCATACAATTGTATTCATTACGGTCACTCATAGTTAAATAACTTATATATTTTATAATTATAGTATGTTTATAACACTTATTTGTATAAATATGATTTTTTTATGTTTAAAATATTATTATAATATTATTATAATAATATTTATAAATTTAATTATAATATTATTATTTTGTTTAATTTGACATATTTATGTTACAATTTAATTTTGATATTATTTTAATATTTTAAAAAATTCTTCAAAAAGTTCGAGTTTTTTGTCCCAGTGGGTCTACCCGAACCCGGGGCAAACCCGGTTTGGCTCGACCCGGAATGACCGGTAACCCGATTGATCTGAAACCCGATTTACCCGGGACCTGAATGACCCGAACCCGACCCGAATGACCCGATTGACAGGTCTACTTATGTGTCAACTTATCATCAATCATGGTCTCACCATCCTAATTAATCGATTTTTACAAATTATGTAAATTAATTATTTACCCAAAATATTTATTCCAAATTGAATCTATGGTTACTATTTTTATGGAGTATAAATTATCAAAAATCTTTTTATTTAAAAAGAAATCTAGCAAATTTTACACAAAATCATTTATTCAAACTCATCAATTAATTATTTAATTGGATAAATATTAATAGTTTCTTTTATAATATTTATTTATTTTGATTCTATTAGAGATTTTATAAATCCTTTTAAAGTTAAATCAAATATTCTCCAATTTATCTAATTTAAAGACAATTTTGCTACTCTCCCACAAGTTAAAAACTAACAAGTTCAGAAGTATCAATCAGTACTTCATTTTAATTTTTATTTAGTTTTTTTCGTCCTCCTTTATTTACACATTATGTAATTTCATTTGTCTGTGACTTATCCATCCATAGGTATATGTGTATTATTACTAATAGTGATTTTAACTCTTTTTTCCCTTAATTTCGTTCTTGCATTAGATAAGGAGATTGCATTAGATAAGGGGAGGTAACCCTTGCAAGAGGTCAAGGGTTTAAATCCCATTATTTATACCTTTGTGTAATTAATGGGTGCTCAAGCCTTCATTGGCTTGGGTGAGCCTGTCTGGTGGCTTGCCATCTGGCTTACCCGGTTCGCGTCCTTTGCAGGCTAGGGCTCGGACCCGTGGGGATTAGTCGACAACCTCGGAACCCCCACGTCACAAAAAAAAAAAAAACACTTTTCTTTTACGCAGAAAACTTTCATGCTAATAATAGAGAAACGTTAATGAAGGAAAGAAATTATGTTTAGTCTATTTCAATGTATTGTTGTGAGTGTCATATTAATGATATTGTTTTTGTATGGTATATGTGAACGATGGGAAATTACTGCAAATTGTAAGTCATTGTACTATAATTTTTGTCTTGATATATTATTTGGGCAAAATTTGGAATTACTTTAAAAATAATTGCAAATGAAATAATGTTTATTGTGATAGTATAGGATAGACATGGCAGCCATACAATTGCAAAAGATACACGTACGTAGAATTCCCATGAATTTAACTTCTCGGTAAGTATGAAAATATGTTTGTTTTCAAATAAATTTCCATGAACTCAATTACTGTATTTTGTTTGGTTCAACACGGATATTTGACAACACTTGGTTTTAAATTACTTTTATAACCTTTATATATAAATAAATTCATCTAATTAATAAGGACTAATTATAGATTTTCTTCATGAAAATAATAAAATAAATAAAAGATTTGGGGAAGAAAAGGGGGAAGTACATCTTACCCACTCCCTCATGGTAAGTTGAATTCCTCCATTTTGTAGGAATTTCAATTCCTGTGAATTCTAATTCCTGTGTTTTTTAGTTTTAAAAAATTGTACCAAACGCATATATTGAAAATCAATTCCTAGGAATTTGTACTTCCCGGGAAGTAAAAGTGTAACCAAACGAGGCCCGAGTCAAAATCAACCTAATTATCCAAATGAGTCGAATATGATTCGACCGAAAACTCAAACAAACTATACCCACTTTAATTCAAAACTCAAATGAGACTGACCCACCTCTTGTCCTAAAAATCGAATGAGTCTGACTTGCTTCAACCCGAACCCAAATGGGCATTACCCGATTTCAGCGGAAACCCGACCAATCTAAAATAGTAAAATTCATTATGATCGAACCCGACCATAAATTTTACCCAAACTGACTTGACCCGTCAGTGACCCGACCCAAACAAGCCTGATCCGAACCCGATCCGAACGATCGAATTGCCGCTCTAATTATTAGTAATGACATAAAATGACTCTGGAGTAAATTGGCCACATGAAATCATATAATTGGATAGAAGTTTTGAAAGAAAATTTTTTTAACTATCTTTTTTTTTCCTTTTACATCATTCATGTATCTTGGTGAACCTCACCGGCCACCGCCGGTCATGAAGGTCGACGTAGTACGGAGTATTTCAAAGATATATAATTTATATACTGTATAATGCAAAGAAGTAACATCCCTATAAAGTATAAACTACCCCATTTTATCCCAACTTATCCGAACACGAACCCGACCCGAATCCGAATATTCCCTTCGATCACCGTAGCCACCAGTTATCTCGACGGTGGTCATCAAGGGAGCAGAACTGGTGGAAGAAAAGCACCTCAGCGCCACCATCATCGACGACCGGTGGGGTGGCGACCCCTCCCCGGCAAAGGGGGCACGTGACGCGACCGGTACCGATCCACGAGTCCAAGCAAGGCGAGTGGAAGAGGTGGTGACACCTCAGCTCCCGAACCTCCTCCCCTTGCAGGATCCTAGACAGGCAAACACTGCACTCCTCCACCTCCTCGGCGTCTCCTCGGTCGTCGCCGTACCTCCTAACTCCGGGAGGCGGGGTTTTGACGATGGAGGAGAAGGCCGGGAAGAGGGAGTGGCGGAGGAGAAGCTTCCAGAAGGAGCTTAGATGGGAGTGGGTGAGGTAAGAGTGGAGAACGTGCTTAGTACTGGTGGGAGGACTGTTGATGATTTGGTGGTGGTTTTGGGATTCAAGGGAGATGAGAATGGAGAGGCATGTGAGAGGGAGGATCAATATTACAGAGAGGATTCCAGCTATCAAGATGAGGCTCATCGTCATCATACGTATCTTCAATTCGATCTTTTGGAATTAATTGGGGCGGTACTTTGAATTGAATTGAATTTGGTTGAAGATCGAACGAGAGCAAGCAGGAGATCGATCGATCTCTGGGTGGAAGATGAGAACAATAGGCCTTTCTATTTGATTATTTATAGACCAGACCCCCTCCCCCCCAACCCACACACACAAGCTGTTGACTAGTATATGCTTTTGTTTTAGGAAATTAAAAAGAATTTGACGTCATAAGTTAACTAATTGACGTCATAAAAGATGGTTCTAAATGGGGTAGTAATAGTGACTGGAAGAGACACAGTCCTTTTATATTGGGTCTAAAAAAATTAGTACATCGCCTTGGTATTAAAAACATGTTGTATCTAGGGCTGGCAAATGGTACGAAAATTACCATATCAACTACCTACCAATCACAAACCACACTTGTTGGTAATCATACTTGCGGTAACCACACTTGTGGTAACCACCATGGTGGTAACCACGTGAAGGTGATATGGTAATGGTAATGAAGTCTGAAATACCATGGTTACCATGGTTACCGAGTATATATATATATATATATATATATATATATATATATATATATATATATATATTTTATTAGTTTTTACCTTTAAGGCTTTATGTTTAAAATTTTAACTTTTTAGTTTTTAGTTTGTGTTAATTTAATTAATACAAATTTAAGTTAGTCCTTTACTGAGTAAAGGGAAAACTGGAAAGCGGCAGCCGCAACCCTAGTGCTCTTCGACGTCTTCCCTAGTTCATTCAATTTCAAAGTTCTCAGACAAACACAAAGGGGAAATCCGAAAGCGGCAGCCCTAGTCTCTCCGTTGAGTCCGTTCAAGGCCTCCGAGGCCGTTCAAGCCTCAATGGTTGCCCAATTTTAGAATTTCTCACTTGCTCTCTCAAGTCTCAATGACTCGTCGTGGTTCATTCGGAAGAAGCGGTGGCATCGGAAGGAATGCACGAGGTAGAGGGTTATTTATCCCTAGGCCGGTTGAAGTCGGCCTTCCGGTAGGTGGCCGAGGTACAACTGTTGAACTTGGTTTATTTGATTGTGAACTTGTTTGAATTGGTTTGTTTGAATTTATTTGAACTTTTAACAGGTGGTAACCATGGTAATATATTGATGGTAACCACAAGTCGTGGTTATCACGTACGTGGTATGAAAGTTTTCATACCATCAGTTGGTGGTTGGTACGCGGTAATCAACATTTTTGGGTGGTTACCGTACCATGCCAACCCTAGTTGTATCGCAACTCTGCACCTTTACTTAACTAAAGTCGTAATAAAAGGAGACTCTTTAACATATATAAATCATGTAAAACACAATCTCGCTTGTACACGAGGAATCGAACTAATTTTATGTGACGTAAGGCTTATATTGGTAATAGAGTGACGAGTAAGGTTGCACACGTTAGTCACTCTACTATGAGTATTGATTTTAAAAACAATCCTAATCTCTTTGCCCTCGTTCTTAAGAATGTCTTCGGGTAGATTGTCCTATCGAATTCTTTCCTAATCTATATCTATATATATACTCTTAATTTAGAATACTTAATACTTATGTGTCATCTTCTCCATAATCGTCTCTTTTTTCCAATCAAGTTTTTTGCCTTTTTTTTAATTATTTATTTCCTTTAAGTACTATTATTTTTATTATTCTCTTTATCTCTTTAAACCAATCACTTTTTTCTTTTATTCTTAATATATTTACTAACTATTTATATATACTCTTACTTTAGAATACTTAATGTTATGTGTCATCTTCTTATTAATCATCTCCTTTCCACAAATCATGTTTTTTGCCATTTTTTAATTATTTATTTCCTTTGAGTATTTTTTTTATTATTATTCTATTTATCTCTTTTAAACCAATCATATTTTTTCTTTTATTCTTAACATATTTACTAACTATTGGACTTAATTCAAAATATTTTAATTCAATCTAATATAACTATTGGTCTTATTTCAAATTTATTTACTAACTATTGGGCTTAATTCAAAATATTAAATATAACTATTGGGTATGACACATCACATTTAAACAAATTTATAATGATATTGATATTATTATTAATGAGTAATTTAATATGTATGTATGTATTATACTTTACATGAGGTTTTTTTAAATACAATTTTATGAGAGAATTATAAGATATACTAAATCAACCATATAAGAATAAGATACATCGGAAAGTAAACAATTAATGTCGTGGACTCTCTTACAGTTATCTAGTTCATATGTTGAATACTCCGAAATATAAGTACATTGACTTTTTGACACATTTTAAAGAGTTAAAAAATATATAAAATAATATTTTTATTAATTTTTTTACATAACTATATACTTATTAGTAATATATAAGACTATGTAAAAAATTTAATTAAAAATATTATTTTATATAGTTTTTAGCTTCTTAAAAAGCGTGTCAAAAAGTTAATGAACTTATATTTTCGAACGGATGGAGTATTATTTATCGGATTGCAAACAACAATTGAGAAAAAATTAAAGTACTCCTTTAATATTGACCATAAGTATATATACTAAACAACTCAAAAATAAAATATTTTCCTTAAAAAAGCTAGTGTTTTTCTATAATTTTAATATTGCAATTATGAGTTTTTTTTTATTTCTAATGTGTATTTGTAGTTTCGTGCTAAAAAAACGAAACAAAATCCATTTATCAATAGAGGAGGAGGATGGTGGTTTGATGCATTCGTACTTATGGTGAATATCCTAAATTCCTAATCGTTGATGGTTAGGGACGGGATAGAACTCACTTTTGTATAGGGGATTGGTTGGAGATATGGCGGTAGTTCCATCCTTTTGATTGAACTTTCAGTTCGGTCTACTTTTGTTACTATTACACCCATTTATATATATATTTACCTCTTCAGAATTATCCTTATCACCTCTGCAACACAAGGTGTAGTATAATTTCACATTCTAAAAAAATTATATTTATATATTTATACTGACATGTTTATAAACTTCTATTATAAAAATTTATGTTTTAATAAATAGAAAAATTATTTCTAAAATAATCTCAATTTCAATTACAATAATTTTTAATAATAAATTTATAATCATGTACGTTAATATAAGTATATAGAGTATAAATATAATTTTCTATAATGTGAAATTATATCCAACATAATTAAAGGTGATATTGGGTTACTGTTACACCATATGATATAGATCGTCCAATCTCATTTTCTAATTCAAATGATCATTACAAATATACTTGTAAGCTTATAAAAGTTTATATTTAAATGAACTAACACCATATGATATAGGACATGGTATATGCTATTAATGACTTTATATTAAACAATACCAATTATCCATCATAAACTAAAAATAATATGAACTTATAAATTCAAATACAATTTATCAAATTATTAATCAATACGTACGTATACAGCAACTATCGCGTGATACAAACTTTTAAATTATACTAGTTCAGTACCCGCACTGTGTGCGGTTTTTTAATTTAAATAAATTTAATAATAAAACTCATTTATTCAATTAATTAATTTCTTCCATACTACTGATTTCTCAAATCTACATGAATTTATACTTAATTAGTATAAAAGCTAATTTCTCCTTACTCCGGTCTTACTCCTTAATCCTTGCTAGTTAGTGCATATAGTGGAAACAACATATGAAAAGCTATAATTTCTCAAATCTGAATGAATTTATACTTTATTGACAATATATGAAACATGTGAAAAGCTAGTAAATATTAGTGGAAACAACAAAATAACATACCTTGTAACCAATCAGCACATTATTTCAAAAAGCTTACAAAGGAAATCGTAAACAAAGTCGTAAATAACCTGCAATAACAACACCAAAAAGAAGGGAAAAAACGTCAACGATTGTGAAATAACATTAACAATCTAAACTATATATAGGTCAAAATCTAAAAATCTATCCGTAATTATATATGTATAAAATCCAAAAATATATCTCATAAATATATCAATACCTTCAAGATATATAGGAAAATTTTATTTCTTATTGAATTCCATAAGTTGATAACTTTTACACGACTAAGCATTATTTTTTCAATTTACCCAAAACCTTTTATCTTCTTCATATTGATAAAGTTATTGATAAATTTATTTAATTATCATGACCATACTAAGTATTATTTCAATTTCGTCAAAACTTTTTATCTTCTAAAAATATTTTCAAATTGACGAAGTTATTGATAAAGTTATTTAATTAGTATGTCCATGTAATATATTGATAAAGTCATTATCTTCTAAAAATATGTTCATATATAATGAAAATAGTTAAAATCTTATCTTATATAATAGTCTTTAAAATTAGTTAATACGAAATATCTTCTAAAAATATATCCATATTTGATCAAATTGGGTCAAATTTTATCTTATGCATATATAGATATATTGATTAAATAGAGTTAGAATAAAAATTTATCTTATGCATATATTTTAAAATTAGTTATTATCTTCTAAAAATATATATCCATATTTAATCAAATTGGGTCAAATTTTATCTTAGGCATGTATAGATATATTGATTAAATAGAGTAAGAATAAAATTTTATCTTATGCATATATTGATTAATTCAAAAATTTATGATTGGTTCATATGACTACGATTAAGGAGAAGCCGCCATGTGTCTCAGGCGACTTCTCCTTTATTATATACTAGTTTTATTACTCGCCCGTTGTGCGATTTTTTAATAAATTTTATTATATAATTATAAATCATCTTTGAATTAATATAAATTACTACTCCATATAAAGTAAATATATAATCTTCAATTGTGTTATTTTTTTTATAGAATGTAAACACATGTTTGAGTCTAGATTAATCATGTTTGTTCTCTTATAAAAAAATGGTTAAAATATATATATATATATATATATATATATATATATATATATATATATATATATATATTATCTTGGGTCTATATATTATACTTTTTAGTAAAAAAATATTAAATGATAAAAAACTTACGTATGAAATCCAAAAGAAAGGAACATAGCATAATTCCATGTGTAAATTTAATCCGTTTTTAATTATTTTCATTTATAAAAAAATATATAAATATATATATAATATTTATAATTGATGTGGCCGATTAGTTATATTTTGATAGTATTTTATGAGGATTCTCCATTGATTGAATATTATTATAAATCTAGAATAAAAAGGAAATTTATTATTAACATGATTATATAAATACTTAATTGTTCGGGTCTGATTTTATGTATTTTATTATTAATATTAATGTATTATTAAAAAATGAAGAGCATTACGTTAGTTAATGAAGAGTATTATGTCCACTGGAAAAAAATGAAGAGTATTTATTACGTTAGTTAATGATGGTTAATACTCCCTCCGTTAATTAAAACTTGACGTTTTACTATTTACGCACGCTTTTTGAGGTGTTAAAAACTATATAAAATATTAACTTTTTTAATATATTTTTTAATAATTTCATACTGGTTACTATTAAGTATGAATTTATAAAAACAAATTTTTAAAAAAGTTAATATTTCATATAGTTTTTATCATTCTAAAAAAGCGTGCATAAATAGTAAACGACAAGTTTTAATTAACAGAGGGAGTAGTATTTATTACGTTAGTTAATATTTATTAGATAGATTTATCTACTTAAGATATATGGTTATATTGAATAGATTATTTTATCTAAAAAGATAAATTTTTTGACTAACTATATTGACTTATTAATTGATGTGGCCCAAAAAAATAATACCATTTTAATCCAGAATATGACACGTAAGCAAAAATAATACCGCTTTAATCCAGAAAATTCCGTGGACGCGAGATCGCACCAGAGCCCGTTTCAGGCCTCTGTTTTAGTATTTTACTAGTATTCGTTACCCGCGCGGTTGCGCGTTTTGTTAATAAATTATATTTTATTATATTAATTATATTAAAATATTATATTAGATAATTAATTGACGTTGCTTAAAAAAATAAAATAAAAATGATATATTATATTCAATTTGATCTAAAAGGTAGAATAACGCACCAAATATTCCTTCTTCATCTTTTAAAATAATAAATAATATAGTTTATTAACAAAAGCATGAAAATAATACATATGTATAACAACTAATTCAAGTTATATTGGATAGATTATTGATCTAAAAAGATAAGTTTTTAGCTAACTATATTCATTTATTAATTGATGTGGGCCAGAAATATAATACCACTTTAATCCAGAAAATGTCACGTAAGCAAAAATAATCCCGCTTTAATTCAGAAAATTCCGTGGACACGAGATCGCACCAGAGCCCGTTTCAGGCCTCTGTTTTAGTATTTTATATAGATAATTGATTGATTAGTCAAAAAAAATGATGTACACTTCAAAAATATTTTCTTTAAAACCCTAATTAATAAACTAGGTCCAACTAATTTGTAACAAGTGACACTATTTGACTATGCCAAATATGGTATCTCATACAAAGCAAGCTAATACAAAGCAAGCTATCTCAACACTTTTGAGCACAATTTGATAAGCAAAATGAACATGAATACAAGAAGACAGGCTGGTGACTTTCGAACCGAGCACAATACGAGTTCAAATTTGCAAATTGGAAAGTTTAAGAATTATCAATTAAACAAGCTAATGTCTTGTATGCATCCATATATTGGAAATAGCAAATTTCTCCCTTGAATTTGCTTCCGAGTAAATCATAACATTGATCTTTGAGTTTTAGACCTCTTGGATAATCATAAAAAATGAAATGAAAGCCTCCTACCGCAACTCTTCCCATCAAACATAATCCAAAAGATATCAACGGTTAAAATTCCTGAATGGGACACACCTGATAAACTAATTTGAAAACTAAATACAAATGGATCTTTCACGACAAATTCCACGCATAAACTAATAAGCCAAACTCCGCGTGATGACAACAACTACACTTTAATTTGGAAGCTTAATATTCTCCCTAGAATCAAGAATCTCATATGCAAAACAACAATTAATGGCTTCCAAACAATAAAAGAGAAAACAAAGGCTTCTCAGATGGGAACGTCCACAAAGAGATTTTTACAAACTAAATGTAGACGGCTTTGTCAAAACTTCGAACAACTACAACGTCAGAGGACTTATTCAAGATAGTAATGACCGGATTATTGATATTTTTCAGTCTACGATCTTGTCGAGACCAATGTTACAAACAGAGGCAATCACCTTATATACTAGGATAAAGACAACACTTGAAAGAAGAATAAGGAATATTATAGTTAAAGGGGACAAACTTGGTGTAATCACAACCATCGAAGATAGCACCAATGTTCCATGGAATATCCTTATGATGATCGAGAAGATTCACACACTGAGAAGTAGCTTCAGCAACATCTATATATTTCAGACACTGCTACAGAGAATCAAACACTAATGCTGATTATATTGCTAAAATTAGGAAGACTAATTTTAATATGACTAACCTCCCTTTAAATAGGGAACTACGTATAACATCATCTCTATGGATAATCAATGATGATCTTTGCTAATTAAAGACATCCTACTTCTTTCCGTACAAAATAAAATAAAAAATTCCACAATCCGTGCAGGCCCGATCCTTTTGAATTAATTGTCGATTTATATTTGTGTGGTCCAAAAGCCTACGACGGAATGAGATTGTTGCCAATTAGTGGGGCATAATACTGTCACGGTTTTGGGGTGAGTTGGTGGGATCACAATTCACAAACACTCGTGAAGCCACAGGGGATTCGACGAAAAGTCTATATATCTCATATATGATAGGTTGGTTGATTTCGTCACATTTATTTTTGGGTTGTTAAAGCGTGGAATGCATTTCACACGGTGTCTCCTAAATATACTACTCTTTCACTCGATTGGGAATGCATTTTACGATTACGTATAGTCACGACATACGGTATCAAACATCTTATCACTCTCATTCATGGTTTGATTTACAACAATTGATTGATTAAAGGTAATACCTAGAACCAGAATTGAGGTTTGAAATGTCCGAGTCAAAATAGAAAAATAGGGTCCTCAATCTATCATTATTATTTTTGCGAAAATTTTACAACTTGATTCATTAAGTTTTATTCCTATCACCAGGATTGAGGTTTGAAATGGCCGAGGCAAAATAGAAAAATAGGGTCCTCGATCTATTATTATTATTTTTGCAAAAATTTTACTTATCATAATTTTGGTCGTTTATTTTATTTTAGCTATTTTTATTTATAAGGAGTTCTTAATATGGATGGTTTTAAATAAATTTTTTTTTTGTTTGATTTTGGGCAAGGATTATTTTAGAATGGGTTTATGAAGATCTAAATTTTATGTTGAAAATATTAAGTTGCATCAGATAAAGGTAAATAAAATATGAAGAAAATTTTATTTATTTTTTACACAGCCATATATAATGGATAATTTTAATTTTATTGGTGTTTTTCAATAATTATTAAAATAAAATTTTGCATGATAAAATAAATGAAAATTAATTGATGGCAAGGAGAATTAAATCTCGAACTAATGGGTAAGAATGAAATTCTTAACCAATGAACTATAATTATTTTTGTTAATATTCTTTAAAAAGTCCATATAGCTAAAAAAATAAAAAATAAAAAAATTTGGACCCGAGTCAGAGACATGTTTGGGGTCCCCTTAGGTTCGACCCTGGTTATTCCTAGAGACAATATCCCTTTGTAACATAATTTAAATTCTAGTTTTAATCTATATATATTTTAGCTCTATTTTTTAATTAGTTCATTTATATATATTAAAAAAATAATAAAATTATTTTTAATTTATATAGTTTTTTATTATTATTATAAAAAATGTATTTAAATAGTAAATGATATGTTTTATTGAACTAAAAAAATTATCAATTATAATATAATTAAATAAATTTATGGGTAGATATATTAACTCAACTAAAATGTCTGAAGAGGTAAATTTATAAAATCGTAACCGTAATTACATAAAAGGCAAAACCATACGAAAACGCCACCAAAAATAGGCTAACGCCTACAACAACCCATCAAGTGAGCTTAGTCCCAACTCTAAGGGAGCAAACACTCCCTACCGCTCCAACTTCAAAAGGGAGGGCTATACCTACTTCGTCTATACCCAAAAAATCTCAAAAATAAATCTTTTAGCACACTATCCTATCTACACCACAAATTTTTATTCTTTTTTATAAAAAAAAACTTTATATTTTATTAATTTATTTACAATTAACAAGTTCAATATGAGTGTAGTTTATTTTGTCTGTTATGTTCTATTTTTGACTTTTGTTCGATGTTTTTTCAGTGATGTAAGCTATTTATGTTTTTATTTTTTTTGGTTTGTAGGATTATTTTTATTGGCTTAGTGATGAAGAACGGTTTCTTACTCGGAGTAATCTATATTCTTAACCCGATGTTTGTGAAATCATTAGAGAAGGTTTGTTAGCTGTCGATATTCCGCAACTGAAAAATAGTTGTTTTGGTTTAATTTTTCAGCAGGCTTCCAAACATCATTTTAATTTTCAGTTAGTTCATCATATAACTATGCATGAGATTGTAACTGACAAATTATGGGAAATTTGGGTTAGAGTTGGGGGTCTTTTGTCTCGGTTTTCTTTAGTTGAGTTTCATCTTATAACTGGTCTTCCAGTTATAAAATACGATTCTTCACCTCTTAAGCCTTTTATATTTAAAGAGTTCTTTGGCAAGACCAGAGTCTCTTATTCTGATATTGTTAAGATTTTTTAAAGCTAAGCCTAAAAAGTCTCCAAAAAGTTAGTGATAGCAAAGCTTTTGATTATTGGAAAGGTTTTGTTGTATAAATGTTCTGAAGTTGTCAACTTGGACCATTTAGTTCTTGCTTGTGATTCTGAAAATTTTAAAAGGTATTATTGGGGTCGTGAATGTTACCGGCAGTTGTTTAAATGTTGGAGAAAGGTATCATTTGTTGACATGTCTGGAAAGAAAAGGGTGTATATGTGTTCTATGGATATCCTTTGGCCTTCTAGGTGATTTTTTATTCCTTTTTGGCTTTCACTACTCATAGTTTATTTGTCAGCTATTTGTCATGTTCAAAAATCAGGTTGTGTGGTGTATGTATGCGTGTGTGTTTAACTAAACAGATCCAGTTTCTTGAAACTTTCCCATCTATTGCTCAAAAGCTTGGATGTATTTTTCATCATGTTCACACCAACCCAACCGCCTTACATTAGGTTTGTAATGTGAAAAGTAACTATGAACAAGCTTTATCTTTTTTCAAAGGAGAAGCGGTAAGCTTTTATCCTTTGTTTAATTATTTGTCAGCTATCTGTCATTACTTGTCATCCTATGTTTCATCATTTGTCAGCTATCTGTCATTTGTTTGATTATCAGCATTCTTGTATTTGTGAAAACATCCCCACTGTATCCAAAGTATGATGAATTCTCAAGGAAGGTTGCGATGGAATTTCAGGAAGAAGTTGAAGAACAATATCTTGATTCTCTTTGTTTTGAATGTTATTGTAAACCTCGATCAGATCATCATCATGCGAGGTATGTTAGGAAGGATTTTTACTTGAAGTTTATAGGAGGCAATGCTCATGGCGCTTTTGTACCTGTTTCGACCACTCCAACCTCTCCTTCTCCTGATTTTTCTGTTCCATTGGCAGTCCCCTTGACGCGCTCCAGCTTTAAGCGTAAGCCTTATGATCTCGAGGCTGCTAAGGTTGTCAAAAAAGGCAGAAGAGCAAGCCGGACCCTTCTGTCATTTTGAGGAGGAATTGTTCTCCACGGTTGAAGGCTACCATTAAGCAAAAGAAGGGCCTATATGAGAAAGCCGAGAAAGATGATAGAGTTGACAAAGGCCAAAAGGGAGCTGACAAAAAGGATACTGAAAATACCAAAGCTGAAAAAGGGGACATACCTGACTGGGCTAACGATTTGTGCTTTAAGCTTGAGGAAATGTTTGAAATGATTTCAAATAGAGTTGTAATTCTAGAGAACAAAGTCACTGAACTTGAGAACAAAGTTACTGAACTTTATGATAATTTGTTTCATGATCGAGAGGTGAAAACGGATGGTGGGAAAGAACAAGAGAAGGATGATATTAGAGTGGAAGTTTAGTGTAGTATTTGTGTTTAAGAACATGTTACGTGATGTTGTTGCTAATTTTTGAAAAATTTGGTGTTTGTGGCTTATTGTTGTATTTCATTATATATGTTCATATTTGTCAAGTTTACAAAATACTATATGCTGATATTTCCATCCTTTTGTCATCTATCTGTCATGATTTGTCTGCTTATGTTCTATCATTTGTCAACTACCTGTCATGATTTGTCAGCTTATGTTCAATCCTTTATCAGTTGTCTGTCATTCTTTGCGAGCTTCTCTTTTTTAGCACTGACTTTATTTCCAATCTTTAGGGGATGCTGAAAAATCTCTTCTAGGGATGCTGAAATGGGGAGGGAAGCTGACATTGCTAGCCCCATTGATTTTAAGGTTGAGAATGATGTTGAAATTGAATTATTAAAACGTTCTAATCTTATTTCAAAATCTAGTATTTTATGTTTGAGCCCTTGTGAGAATGTGAAGAAGGGGAGAGTACCGAAATAAAATCTTTCAAAGTCACAGTTATCTAAAGACGAGCATGTCTTTTTGTACTCTTATGTAAATGGGAGCATGTGGTCATTTTGAGATTTTATGTTTGATTTTGTGTGTTTTAAGTGTCATATTTCTGATATGCCAACTTTCTCTATTTTTGTCCTGCGGAGATTTCTCCGTCAAAGGGTATGACGGTATGTTGACAAAGAAAGAGTTTTTTGAAGGTGTGACTGGGGAAGACAAATGGCTTTATGACATAGTAAGTATATATGATTCATGTGTATTAAATTTTTAATTTTAAATAGAATAGTTTTTATTACAATCTACTAAAACATATATAATATGCATTTTCAGCATATGGAGGAAGCTCTTATTTCATACGAGGAAGAGAATATCATACGAGGCTTCCAAATACGAGGATGTTGTTATTTTGGACTGGTTGCTTTACCAATGGTATTTACCGAAATCAGTTGCGTCCTTATAGACAATAAGTCTTGTTGTAGAAACTATATTGAAGTATTTTATTGGGTTTTATCGTAAGGATTATGGGAAAGATTGGATGACGGCAACGAAGATTTATACTCCATTCAATATTAAAGACATGCATTGGGTTGTTCTAGAAATTCAAATCCTCGAAAAGAATGTTGTAGTGTACGATTGTAATAAGCTAGTATGTTGGTTATCTTTGTAACTTGAAGAAGTGTTTATGGAGCTCAGCTGTGTGGCTCCCTGTTCACTTGAGCAAATCGGGGACATACAAGAACTTTGAAGCTACTCCGGTGTTCACTATAGAGAGAGTCCTGATATCATGAATGATGAAACTGGGTATTCTTATTTATAATAAAAAAAATTTCTTTTTGTTCAATTTCTTATTTAGAATTGTATGCACTTACATAATTTTTATTCATGCGGGATGTGCAGAGCTTGTTGTGGGATTTTTACTGTCAAGACTATTGAAGTTACAGTGTTTGGTGGAGATGTTAGATCATTTAATCATGACAAGATTTTTCAGTATCGTGAACGGATGTGTTGTGATCTATTGAGGGAAAAATGAAATTTTCAATTTTAGTATTTGTTTGCAAAACATCTGTCAAATATGCTGATATGTGGTTGCTACTTTTGTAATTTCAAACATCTGTCAAATATCCTTGGTTAGTGCATGTATTTTTGAATATATATATATATATATATGTAGGGGTACGCTCCGGTGAAAACCAAAATTGTGGTAAAAACCTGTGAGGACCGGTTTTTTAGCCCGGTTCACTAGCTTTATAGCCCGGTTTTGAATATAAACGATCTATAAAGTCACATATTTTAGTCCGGTTCTGAATAAAACCGAGCTATAAAGTCACTATTGTAATTTTAAAACATGAGTTTTCAACACGGTTTTTAGGTTTAACCGAGATATAAAGTCATGTGTTATTTTAAAACTTGAGTTTTTAGCGCGGTTTTAGGTTGAACTGAGTTGTAAAGTCACTGTGTAATTGAGGTTTTTAGAAAAAGTTTCAAATAAACCAAGCTATAAAGTAGTCCTCACGGTTTTTACCACAATTTGAGGTTTTCACCGGATTCAATCCGTATATATATATATATATATATATATATATATATATATATATATATATATATATATATATATATATATATATATATATATATATATATATATATATATATATATATATAGTCAAATATCCTTTGAGCTTATGTTTCATCGTTTGTCATTTTCTATCATTGTCATCCTTGGTCAGTTTTGTCAGCTTTTGATAATATGATGACAAACGAATTTAATTATATATGCTAATACTCGGTTCATTGTGTCGTGGTTTCATCGTTTGTCAACTATCTATCTGTTAAATATATATGCTGACAAACGATTTTATGCAGGGAATATCTGCCGATGTTACGACGACAAATGAATACAATCGATTTTGTACGTGAAGCGAAATCGGGAGATGAACATTCGCGAGAGAAATTGGGAGATTGCTGAGCGAAATTGTTCGTTGAACCACACAGGTAGGAGGTTAGGGGTGACCGGTGGACATTTAGCTAATAAATCTCGGATGATGGATATTTAATTAATTAAGTCTTTTTATATATAATATCCATGAAGGCTGTTTTTTAAGGGATAAAATTATATGACCAGTTACTTTTTTATCCCTTAAAAAAACAGCCTTCATGCTCACATGATCTAAATTCTCTAGTTACACATTAACAAAGTACAAATCGAAGGTGAGTCGATAATTATCATAAATCACCTCAAATCAGGCAATAACTGTCCATGAAAAATCAAAATGATTATGTCTGGCGTCAAAACACTCCTATCTACAGTGAGAGAAGTCTCTTTCTCTCATGTACCCCACATTGGGAATAGAGCGACTGACAAGGTTGCACACTTTTGTCGCTCATCCAGGGTTTTGATATCATAAACTATTCAGGTCTTAATAACCTCATCCGTTAGAATGCTATCGGATAGGGTTATCATATCTGAATTTTTTCGTAATTTAAAAAAAAATGTTAGAAGCCATGCAAAACATTTTAAAAAAAAAGGTTTTAAATTTTTAATTGTATAATCCTATTAAGAAGTGGTTTACACAGGAAGATATTATCATCCTGGACCCTGGATAAGAATCTTTGTCATCCTTCATTTGTGACCTTACATTTAGCTTCAACGCAAGTCTTGTCTTGCAATAGTTCACAATCAAAACAGCACATTGTGTTGAATATATGGGTTAAATTTTTTTTTTATCAGGTATATCAATCCAAATCCTCTACAACACTCCCTATAACACTCCCTACATCACAAAATTATATTTACATTTATTTAATTTTAAAAAAATTTATAAAAATTATATACATATTCTAAACACCTATTTGTATATGTTTATAAATTTTATTTTTGAAAAATCATGTTTTGAAATTTTTTATAATTATATTTCATCAAATAATATCTTTTGAATTTTTTAAAATTTTGAAAACATGATTTTTCAAAATGAAAAATTATAAACATATTAAAATGGGGGTTTATAATATGTATGTAATTTTTATAATTTTTTTTAAGATTAAATAAATGTGAAAATAATTAAGTGATGTAGGGAGTGTGTAGAGGATTTGTATTGTATAGCAGATATATGGGTTAGATTAGGTATGTCGGTTTCCCTTCCATATTTGATATAGAAATAAAAAAAATGTAATTAAAAAGAATAAAATTAATTATTATTATTATTATTATTATTATTATTATTATTATTATAAGAGTAAAGTAAAGTTTGTTGAGATTTATGACTATGGATCGAATGGATATGTGCAAATATAATAGATGCAAGTTAATTTAAGTACATAATCCTGGTGAGATACAATCCTAAACTTTGCATTATTCAAAATTTTGATGTAAGAATTTTTTTCTCTTTTCACATATAGTGGCAGATCTAGAAATTTTTTCGGGGTGGACACAATTTTTTATGGATAATTTTTATTAGAAATAATTTTTAAAAAAACATATATAATATCTTAAATTTATAAAAAAAATTTATTATTATTTAATTATAAAATACCAAATAAATAATAAGAATTTTGAAATAATGGAAAATAGGTTGAGTAAAAAATAAATAAAAATGTGTAGCTAGTAAGATTTGAACAAGGGTTGATTGACTTTCATTTAAAATGAGGTGGGCTTAAACATTAAGCCACTAAAGATACTTTTATTTTAACTTTTAATTTTTTTTTACATAACACATATATTTTTGTATTTTTTTCGGGATCGTGGTGGGCGACGGCCCAGTGTCGCCCACCCTAAGATCAGCCACTGTAATCACATATCAACAATACTAGGACAAAAATTTACACATTCTTTTAAACTTTTATATTAATTTAGGGGGATCTCAACTCCATTTCTACAAGTATCTCTATTTCCATGGAACTTTGAGTAAGAAAAAACATTATTTGATAATTAAACTGACTTCGGAATAGTTTAAACAATCGAAAGAGATTTAATTGAAAGTTTAATTTGAGAATTGACGTACATCATTGAAGTTGTGAAACCGTAGATAATTCTAGTCCATATATTTCAGAATGCGAGTTCTGTTTATTGTTAAGTGAAGTAAAACGTTTCACAAACTTAACACGTTGAAATTGAAATAAACATATATATATATATATATATATATATATATATATATATATATATATATATATATGTCCTTTCCCCACCTTAAAAAAAACAAAACAAAACCAATAAAAAAACATCTTCCATCGATCGATTTGACTCGTGAATTTGTAGGAGCCTCATGTTAATTCAAAGTTGGTCCCCACCTGATGACATTTCCATGAACAACTTCTTCCCATTCCCATGTTTTGCTCCCTTTTTTCATTGTTTTAAACTCCTTGCCGGTTGGTATGGATGATTTTTTTAAATTGCGTAAGAATTCGGCTGGTGACAAATCTAATCGATTGTATCCTTACTGATGAGATTAAGAAGATCTAAGTTAGTGGTCAATGCAATCCTGTCAATAGAACGACTAACGTACTCTGTCGTTAATATTTGTTTGTTGCGTAGAATTGGTCCTTTTAATAAGTGGAATAGTTGATAGTGAATTGTCTTCCCATAATTTAATTGATTTCCCATTTCCTATCGACCAAACAAGACCTAATCTGAATTTTTCTACCAGATTGCTTGTGTTTCTCCATCGATATAAAGCATTTCCACTTTTCCTATAGTGTAGTATGTTTGTTTCCTTTAGATATTTGTGTCTAATATTTTAACCCACAAGTTTTCCGGTTCAACTAGTGCTTTCCAAATAGCTTCATCTGAAATGCCTCATTTATATCTTTTGATTTTCTGATGCCCAACCCTCCTTTGTTTTTTGGTTTACAAATTTTGTCCCAACTTATTAATGGTCTGTGTTGAAGGTTTTTGTTCCAAAATAAATTTCTATTTATCTGGTCCAATTCTTTGTGGACATTGGTTGGGAGCATGAAGCTCTGCATAGTGTATAGCAATTTAGATGACATATTTGAGTTTATAAATATTGTGTTCATGTTATGATAGAGCATTAACCCTCAATTTTGATAATAGTTCCTTTGAGTTACATATGACATTGTCAAAGTTTCTTTATTCACTTTCCCATTGATAATGAGACAATCAAGATAGTTTTCCAAAATCTTATATGCGGAATTTGCAAATTTTCAACCAGAAATTGAATCCTAGAACTAGGTACTCCTGTTGTGGTTTGGAAAGTAGATTTATGAAAGTTAACCTTTTTTCCAGAAAATTTACTATATTCATCTATAATTTCTCTAATTCTTTTACTAGCCCTATAGTAGTATTTGCAAAGATCATGATATCATCCACGAAGGCTAAAAAAGGGATATTTGGCCCACTCCTTCCAAATTTAAATCCAATTTTTCCTATTGGCAAGTTAGATTCCAGTTGCAATTTCTAGCCAAGATTTATGCACCTAAGATGAAGATGAATGGTGAAAGTGGGTCACCCTGACGGATGCCCCTAGATGGTCTTAACAAATCCACAAGCCCATTATTTACTAATACCGAAAATGAAGCAGTTGTGATAAATTCCTTGATCCAACCTATAAAAGTGTGGTGAAAACTGAATCTTCTAAGGATCTCAAACGAGAAATCTTACTCCAATTTGTCATATACTTGTTCCATATCAAGTTTGATTGTCATCCATTCATCTGCCCTTTTCTGCTTTTAAATGAATGGAAAATCTCGTGTGCTATCAGGACATTATATCCTGAATTGCCCTATCTGCCACAAAGTCTCCTTGTGGTGGATGTATAAGTTTTCCAGCCACTCTTTTTAATCTTTCTGTAATGATTTTGAATATGATTTTGTAAATCATTGAGCATAGACTAATAGATCTATAGTTGTTTGTTGTCATAGGGTGTCAATTTTTTGTAGAAGTGTAATGATAGTGTGACTGATTTGTCTGAGCAATTTTCCAAACAGGAAAAAGCTTTGCAGACATCCCGTCAAGACCTGTGGATTTATTTTTTCCCAAGCTAAACAGAGCACTTTTGATTTCACTATTTGAGATTGGTTTAATAAGTTCCTCATTCTCACTAGCTAAAAGGGATGGTCTTATCAGATCAAGATAGTTCGACCAGTCCCCCCTATTTACGTGTCGTCCTTTTTAAATCTTTTCTCGAAATCTTTCTGAATTTCTCTTTTAATGTTATCCTCTCCTAATACTTGCGTCCCTTGAACGGATATTGGCGGTTCGTTTGATTTACAAGGGGTTTACTAATACCTGCTTGTGTTTTGTTTAATGGGACAAATCTACGCATACACTAGGTGTAAAATTAAATCATCAATAAACATTTGTCATTGTCCTTAAAAGGGAAAAAAAGAATTGAAAATGTAAATAAAAAAGTCTTATGAAATGAAAATATAAACTTCCAAAGTATGAGTTTGTAATTGTTGAAATTTAACTTACAAATTTTGATTGGGATTTTGGCTACAAGACATTTTTCATGTACTAGGCAGTGAGTCGCACTACACAAAATAACAATTTATCATATATATAGTATAGTATGCTTGCTTAAATCGACCAAGGATGTAATTCCATACATTTAAATCTAACAATGTAGGGAGTAATTATATGGAATAAGTGGTTATCTTACCATGAAGATTACAATTGTGCAATCTTAAAAAGTGCATGGTATCACCACGTACACAATCTAAGCTCATATAAAAAATGCATTCATCTGTCAAATTACAGGTTGAAACTCTACTGAGCTTATACGTCCACTTATCTGGTATGACACATCTAACCAAGAAATTAGAGAACAATATTTATCAATTACAAGTTGATATAGTGGTTGTGATACTATACCCCTTGCTGAGAGATTCAAATTTCGAATCTCCTTGGAAACACATGGAGTCACTTACTCACTTGTAAATGAGCGGACCAATGTCTTAAATAGGTCGCACAATATCCAATTTATAGATAGAGCGGTCGAGCCGATCGAACTGGACTGAGATAAAAAAAAAAAAAGACAACGATATTTCATCTCACGTTTCTATTTAGTACATGTAGCCTAAGTATGAGAGGCAGGCCTAATAATAATAGCCACAAGGTCACCAAAGGGGTGCGATTTATACCGGGCTTGTAATCAACACCCTCAAAAGAGGAGCAACAACGTACAGAGTCACCACTATACGTGCCTCTTGAACACACAACACAAAACTCACCTCAATGCAAAAAATAGATGAATGAGCAGTTCAATACTCCCTCTTATAAAAAAATGTTTGATTTTTTACTTTTCCGCATGTATTTTAATGTGTTAAAAAATTGTATAAAATATTAATTTTTTTATAGTTTAATATTTATTAGTAAGTAGTATTAGATTGTAAAAATTTTTAAAAAAAACTTATATAGTTTTTAGCTCATTGAATTGAAATACGTGTCAAAAAGTAAAAAATCTTACATTTTAGATCGGAGGGAGCAGAATTTAAACAGTGTAAGAATATCTTCTTTATAATATTTATATGGTCCATGTGTCTTTGATTTAATTATATTAAGTCCACATACATTATATTATAACTATGCTTTTAATATAAAAGTCGGAACCGTGATGGATGGGTACGCGAGTTAGAGACGTTAAAATCTGAGAGTATTTAATATATAAAAAGACCTCTCTCTTCTCTTGCTTCCTGCATTTACGTAAACTCATCCTCTATAATACATACTAAGTTAATTGTATTTTAACTAAATAAAGAGTTTCATTGAATAGTGAAGAGTTGTTTCTCTTCCATTAAAGTTAAAGTTAAGAACTCTATTAAGTGCTAATAGTGAATACATAAATGAAGAACATATGAAGTTGTAAAAATACAACTAAAAGAAAAGACAAAGAGGAGAAAAAGATTGTTTACGCATATCATATATTGTGTTTCCGCATCAAAGCTTAACCAAATTGATTAAAACAATTCAGGTAGTTTTTGTATATGTCTTATTGCAAGTTATCACGGGTTGATTTATTTAAAATCCAGATCCTATATATGTTATAGATTTCATGATCGAATAAAAACTTACCATTGATATCAGAGCGAGTTTATATTTTTACCATTACCATTAAAGTGATGTCTTTATAGTTGATCGATGTACAGTTATCAACATTCATGAAATATCGAGTATGCTGATCGGAGTATGGTTGTTATTAGGGGTTGTTTTTTACACCCACAAAATTTACTATTTACACCCAAAATCCAAGTTTTTGTTTTTTTTTTAAATAAATCCTACGCTTCTTGAGTCATAGGTGTGTGACTCAAGAGGCGCAGCTATTTTTTTCTATATACATACCCTGCCCCTCTTGAGTCACACGTCTATGACTCAGGAGGCGTAGGGTTTATTTTAAAAAAAAAATTGGATTTTGGGTGTAAATAGTAAATTTTGTGGGTATAAAAAACAACACTCTTGTTATTATAGGTTCGGCAAATAAGTATTCAAGTGAATTGTTGAATTCATAGGATTTGTTTTACCGATTAAAGTTTGCCGTTTTTTGTTGACCGATCTCATGCCTTGAATTGCCCGGTTGTTGAATCCGGATCCATGTGTATAGTGGAATAATTAACTTGCCTTCCTATATGTGAACTCATGAAAAGTGCCGATTTAGTTCTGTGTTCAATATATGGTCTTGTTTCATGATGAATGGTCATGAATGAATGGTACTGTTTAATTTATTTATTTCAGTTAATTATTTCAGTTAAGGAACCATTGAGTCAGCTGTAGTGTTTGATGTGTGGTTTTAAGCGTAATTGCTTTGGCATGAATCATATTGACAGTAGCATAATTTATTTGGTTTTGATCGAATTCAAATCTTGCATAGTATAAAAATTGTATGCGTTATATGGTTTAATCGCATTAAAAAAATTAAAAAAATATCTATGCATTAAAAAGTGGATGAATTCATTGTCTAAATTATATTCCCTTCCTCCATCCCACAATAAATGTCTTTTACTATTCATGCACGTTTTCTTAAGAAGCTAAAAACTATATAAAATATCAACATTTTATCAAATATTTTTAAATAATATTATACATATTACTAATAAGTATAGAATTATTTTAAAAAATTAATTAAAAAGTGGATATTTTATAAAGTTTTTAGCTCATTAAAAAGTGTGCATGAATAGTCCAAAGACATCTACTTTGGGACAGAGGGAGTATACAAACTTGTTAGTTATTAAAAATGGCCTAGTTGTTGTTAATTCGGCTGGGCCCGGTGGGGCTAAGACGCTGGAGGGAGGTCGTGTGTGCGAGCCCATATATAGGAGACTCGAACAACACATAAACCCAACGGGGTTCCATCTCAAAACCAATTGACAATGAGAGGAGTAGCCCTTCAACCTTATATGTTGTTCAAGCATTCTCTATATTACCGATGTGAGACAATCACATTCCAACAGTTGTAAAGAAATTTAGACATTGATTTATGATTGTCAATTGTTCATGATTAAAGGATGTTAAATAATACTCCCTCCGTTCGTCAAAACTTGTCATTTTAGCTTCTTTCACAAGTTTTAAGACAATTAACAAATGTACTAATTTACCCTCAATTATTACCCTCCTTTTTTACTTTATCGAAAACTACAACTAACAAACCATCAATCATATCAAGGGCATTTTTGTAAAGTGAAGAGCAAAATACCTATAATGACAAGTTTTTTTGAACAAAAATAACACCCTAAAATGACAAGTTTTGCCGAACGGAGGGAGTATAAAGTTTCATTAAACAATTAATTTTATTGATTATAATTCTCGGAGATCATCCAAAAGTGGATCATATTGAATGTAATTGATAACAGTAAAGGGATATATGATCTACATGCACATATAGGATGAGTAGCATGTACATCCAAAGATAACATGCATATTGTTTTATATATGTATGTGGTGATTGTCTATTAAAGGATATATTTTAGCATCGATGATTGTATGATGTTTTAACTATTGCCCAAAGGTTATTGATGCAGGAGCATAATTCTATCTTTTAGAAGCTATATTTTATCTTTTAGTTAGGGATTATTATTAAGGTTTTATCTTTGCATTTTTTACTTATGCACAAGTTTAGATAATTTAGGAAGTTCTATCTTTTATCTTTAGAAGTTATATTTTTATCTTTTAATATATTTAGGAAGTTATATCTTTTATCTTAGGTTAGTTTTCTTCTATTTAAGCACTTGTAGGCATATGCCATAATAATTCATTCATATTATTAATCAAATATTGGTTTAGAGAATTTTCTCTTTATCTCCTTGGTGGATTCCAAGTCCCCTTTCTGGTGGATTCCATGCATATTTCCTAGGGTTTTGTCGCTTGCGAACCCTTTATCATCAAAGGTTCGCGCTTGCGTGCCTTCCACAACTTCCTACTGCGTCAATTGGTATCAGAGCAGGTTTCTCCTGTCTGTTTTCGATTTGAAGCACGATGGGAGATCAAAGAGCTACAAAGGCAGATCTTAAAGAGTTCTCCGTGGCCATTACCACGGCTCTTAAAGGTTTGGAGGATCAGTTGGTGATATTGTTTGCCAGCAAAATCAACGGCGACAACAATAAACATGCCAACAACGCCATCTACAACATTCGCAACATCCATGTTAACACCATCAACAACACTCGCACTGTAGACACCAGCGTTTCCCATAACAACACTAGCCACAACAAGTCGTTGGTGGATGAAGAGCCGAATCAAGGTCATCAATATCAGGGCAATTGCAGCCCCAAGAAAGATGAGTCTACTTCAGAAAAAGAAGAAGTCTTTGAGGGGGAGGTCTTTGAAGAGGAGGTCCTTCAAGAAGAGATACATCAAAAGGATATCTTCCAAAAAGAGGTCTTTGAGAGGGAGGTCTTTCAAGAAAAGGCCCTTCAATAGAAGGTCCTTGAAAAGGAAGTCTCTGAAGTATGCATAGACCACCCAAGCGAAGTGGACAGAAGCTTCGATGTCATGAAGGTTTCAGAAAGCCAACTAGTACAGGAGGCGGTCTCTTTCAACAATGGCTTGAAGAGTTCTGTGCAGGAGGAGATGAGTTTGCAAATTGTGTGGACTGTGTGGGAAAATTTTGCACCTTTTTGCAAGTATCATCAAAGGAGTAATCACGAAGCCATGAAGGACAAGAATGAAGATGCAGCTTACAAGGAAAGGCCTCCGGTAGTTGATACTGGGCAAACGCATACATCCAATGGGGTTTCCTACATCTAGTAGAGAACTCGGGGTCGAGTTCTTCATAAGTGGAGGAGACTGATGCAGGAGCATAATTCTATCTTTTAGAAGCTATATTTTATCTTTTAGTTAGGGATTATTATCAAGGTTTTATCTTTGCATTTTTTACTTATGCACAAGTTTAGATAATTTAGGAAGTTCTATCTTTTATCTTTAGAAGTTATATCTTTTATCTTTTAATATATTTAGGAAGTTATATCTTTTATCTTAGGTTAGTTTTCTTCTTTTTAAGCACTTGTAGACATATGCCATAATAATTCATTCATATTATTAATCAAATATTGGTTTAGAGAATTTTCTCTTTATCTCCTTGGTGGATTCCAAGTCCCCTTTCTGGTGGATTCCAGGCATATTTCATAGGGTTTTGTCGCTTACGAACCCTTTATCATCAAAAGTTCGCGCTTGCGTGCCTTCCACGACTTCCTACTGCGTCAGTTATGGTTTAAAAGTTCATGAATTTATATGGATTTGTATAATGTATTGAAAGCACTACTAATGGGTAAGTATGTATAAATGTTTGCAACTTCAGTAAATCTCTATGCATTTGCTAACTCTGTCGTGAAGTTCAATGGACTAAAGTACTTAACTATGATGATTGGTCCAAACAAATTAGGTTTTTACTGAGTGTTATGGCTTTGGACCTTGCCATACTAATGGATACACAACCCCTAGCCATTACAAAGGTCAGCTCTGATAATGAAAAAACTCTTTATGAGGCTTGGAAGCGGTCTAATCGGATAAGCGTGAACCTCATGAGGATGACTATGGCGGAAAGTGTAAATAATTAATCAAGTAACGAAATGATCACGTACACTTGGACTAAACCAGTGACGGAACCAGAAATTTATCGAAGGGGGGCGAAGTTTTGTAAAAATTGTTGATTTATTATTCGATAGAATTTTGTAGTATTTTAGAGTAAACAATGATATTTTAGTTTAAGACAATGTTTTTAAGTTCAAAACACAATGTTTTTTTTTCAAAACGATGGTGTTATATATATATTTTTTCTCTTAAAACGAAAAAATGTTATCGTTTTAATCTATAAAACAACATTGTTTTCGTCTAAAAATATATCGTTTGAAATCTACGAAGTCAATATGCAACTCGTTGTTCTCTTAGCATGCAATAACGTGTAACAAGATATACAAACTTTAAAGTTGCATAATTTTTTATATAATTATCTAATTTAGTAATATAACCTCTTGTTTCGAAACTCTTGTGTTGAATTATAGTACCAAACTATCAAATTACGTAAAATATAAAAGTATCGTGATTTATTAAAAGGCATGCAATTGAAATAATTAATCTGTGTTTAACTTTCAAATGTTCATAACTTTTACTCGACTATCGGATTGAGGCTTATAATATATCAAAATGAAGCTCTCAATGAATGGAACAAATATAGGTGATTCGTTGGGATGAACGGAGGGGGCGAATGTTCCCCCTTGCCCCCGCCTAGCTCCGCCTATGGACTGAACTACACAGACCTTGATCAGGCAATGGCACAGTGACCAGGTTATTAGAAAGGAAAAGCTAGAAATTTAATGGTATGTCCTCACAAGTCAAATTGAAGTATTTTAACTCAAAATGGAAGAAAAAAAGATAGAGAGTATATGACATGAGGTATTTCCTCAACCTATGCAAGGATAGGGAGTGTTCAAAACCTCTGCTCCCTTACATTTGAACTCTTCTACTGGTTGACTTGAATTGGAGCTACTAACCTAGGCATTTCAATGGAATCATTGTGTAGAATAATGGTATAACTATTAAGGAAGCTTAAAGAGAGAAAATTAAATGGAAAGTTTATCTACCAAATGTATTCTTCAATTATATATCTTGATATAACAAAACTTATGATTACCTTTCACCTCATCTTGCAACCTACCAAACTTTCAAAATCATAGTTAAAGTTTCAAATTTCCAATATGTGATTGTACAATTAATTGTAAAGAGAAATGAAAACCAAGATAATCTGACATTCTAACGTAAATTCAAATTTCATAAATTTTAAAACTAAAAGGCAGCGTGAAACAAATTGAATGAAACAGATAGATGGGAACATTCAAATTTCATGGATTTCCAATATTTAAAGTTCTGACATTCTACCAAATGTTATTGCTTATATATTATTAGCATTCATGGATCTCTTTTAGCTCTCTTTAATTTAATTGTAAGTTTGCTATATGTTAGCATTCAGTAGTATCTATCAGAAAGATCCATTGATTCAGCAATGTACGTATATATGTTATTGTTGATCTTGTGTATATTATGGAATATGTTTATAGAAGAGAGTGTTGTTTATGACTATTTGTTTAGCACCACCTGTTTTTAAATGTATGTTAGTGTTTATTTTCGTATCAAACTATAATATATCTTCTAATTGACTTCAAATGTCTCTTATAAAACAAGGAAATTGAGATGGTTCTTCAGGCCAAAATCAGGTTTTTTGGGGATCTAAAATTAAGGGTTTAAAAATAATAGACACACATAATACCTTAAGAACACCACCAATATAGATATAAAGAAAAGCTTTAGTTTTGCCTGTTCTTCTTTGTTATTGAGATGTTATTAAGGGTTTTTTTTGCTTGTTCTTCTTGGCTTCGGCCACCACAAATTTGCCTTCACTGCTAGAAATACGCGAGATTGCTACGAAGTGTTAGCCTCGGATTATTTCGAGGTTAAAGTTGAGGCTCGTACCCTCGAATCTACTCTCGAAAATTTATTTCGTTGCCAAATAGAATCAAATTATTACCGAAGCTGAAATTTGAGGCTAATTGGCAACAAAAAATATTTCGAGGCCCTTCTCAAGGCCATATAGCAATGACAAATATTCAAGGTCAAACTTGAGGCCTTATTCGAGGGCAATTAGCCTCAGACCAAGATGGAGGCTATTTTCGATGCTACATTCGTGTGTAGTTTGACCACTGTATTTATTTTCGAGGTTAAATTTAAGGTTAATACTTGAGCCCAATATTCGAGGCTAAAGTCGAGGTCATCTTCGAGACAAACATGTAATATTAATTTTTGAGAGAAAATTTGAGGCCTTTATTCGAGGCTTATATGTACCAACCACATTAAATGTTACACCTTCCGCATTTACTGTGACACATTTACTATACAAGTTCAACTACGAATCCTTAACTAAAACCCCATCAATCCAAACATTCCTCTCTCTCTCTTTGGTTTTCTCAAATGTGAAATTTGAATCTTTTTCTTGTTCACGTATGGTGGAAATCAATCAATAACATTAATCGGTAAGTGATCCTATGTTTTAGTTTTTTTTAATATTTAATCATATATATTTAATTTATTATAGTAGTTATGTGTAGTATTTTTTTTTAATGTATATCTAATTTAAAATGACAGTTTGAGAAGTATATGTGATATGATTTTTGAAATGCAAAACAATAGCTTGAATTAAAATTATAAAAAAAGGAAGAAAAATGAAATGCGTAAGAAAAAATTGGTTAGTAGCCTCAAAAGTAAGAACTTGAGGGTATATTGGAAGCTAGTAGCATCGAATATAGCCTCGAATTCTTTGGTTTGAGGCTATTCAGGATTTATAGGGCTAATTTAAGGTCAAGTTTGAGGGACAATTCGAAGGAAATATTCTCGTAGCTTTTAATGCCGAAATCAAGACTTCTTAATTAACCTTAAGCCATATGTTAGGGCAACATTAAGACTTGTTATATTAATTATGTTTATTATTTTATTTATTAAAGTGTAAAGGTTAAAATTGTTTCCTTGAAATATTTCAATGGAAGATTTCATTTAACTATAAACTAAATTAAGTGTTATTTTATTTCACCAAATCAAGTAGATTTTTCTTCTTCTTTTTTAAAGTCAATTTTTTTAACTATATAAAATCCTAATAGACCTTTAATAAAAGAATTTATTTTTATAATTGTTTATTTTTCTCATCATTTTACTTTTTTTATATTTAATTTTATGAAACTGTTTTAAATTATTATCAATTTATTATTGGTGATGAATTTTTTTATAAATATATAGAGAGAGAATGGGTAATGACGAACTTCAATTGCTAATTTTATAAAATGCATAGTTTTACCTTGTTTTCCTTCATATTTATTATATATTTTTTACATTACATCTACTATACAACAATAGTTTAAGATCATAAACTAAAACCTTTGGAGTATTACCTATAGTTTAATGTAAGAATGGAAAGGGTTTTGTTGACGGCTGTTATGATCTATGAGTGAATTGTGTAAAGACCGAGATTTTTAAATGAATATTTTTATAGTTATTGTAACGGCCCGGAAAATAAGGATCTTCTTTCCCCTATTTGCCCTCCCTTGGGCCTAGGAAAGAAACCTAATTATCCGAGTTACGTTTAAGAAGGCAAGGTTACCTTCCAACTAGATCTTACAATCCGAGTACGAGTCACAAGTTTTCGCAATAAAAAGAAACAAGGTTTAAATCAAATACAATCCAAAAGAGTGCCACGACCTAGCCGGGTCAAAACGATGCAAAAGATTTCTAAAACGAGAAAGTTTAGTGGTCTCTCAAGCTCTCGATCTAACGCCAAAAGTCTGAACCCGCCAAGCATCCATAAGAGCAAAGATAGCGGCTAACGGTTACCTGAATCTAAAAAAAAAGAAGGGGATCTGGGTCAATCATCGGGTCACTCCTGCGCGTGTGTAAACACTCTGAGAGGCATATAATAAGCATCCTATTCCTAAGATGAAATGCGTAGTGCAAAACGGAAGTTAAACAGATAAGCATGCGGATAAGGAAATGCAGAAATAAATAAAGAAGCGCGCCAATTACAAGAAATGCCAAATAGCATGTCCCTCTAGGCTCCTAAGAAATCCTATAGCAACTCACCATCAAAGGAGCTACCTCACCCTACGGTGCAGGCCAACCCCATGCAATGAGCCTACTAACTATGAAAGGAAGGCAAGCAATGACACTTATATAAGGCCTAAGGCTCTAAGAGTCCTAATGCACTTATTAGGAAGCCTACCGCATCATCGAGTGCAAGCAACTTTCTATACTAAAAGCCTACCGCATCATCGAGTGCAAGCAACTTTCTATATAAGCGCCAACTAGGATGACAAGAATAAAGAAAAAGGTCTCATTCGATAAACACCTATAACGGCCGTTCTAGCAAAGACAGATAGCAAGACATATGGTTTCCGTTTTTGATCCTAAGCATGATTCTAAGTCGTATGGTGCATGAACACTAGCCTACTATATAACACCCAGTGCATAAAGCGCCCATCATGAGTAAGTTCAAGGAACTTACCTGGAGAAGCGCAGAATCCAGGCAATACAGTAATCAAGCAAATCCAGACAGATCAGAGATCACCTAGAAGATAAGTAACATAATAATTAAGTCTAAGTCTAATTTACACAAAGCATATCAAATAGCACACATAAGATTCACATAAAACATATATAAGTTAATCATCCCATCATCATCAACATTAATGTCTCAAATCAATTCCTCATCTCGATTCCACAACTTGGGCATATTCTTATCATCACATCTTATTCATACCATCATCATCTCGCATCTTGTCTCAACATCATCTCTCATAAACAACTCAATAAACAAACAATTCTTTTAAAATAATCCCGATATATTTTAGTCCAAAACATTATCCTAATAAATTTCCGACACTTAGAAATATTTTCCAAACAATCTAAATAATTCAAAACTAACTTTTTAAATGAAAATAGTTATCAAAAAGATTATTCACATAAGTAAATTCCTTACAATTAAGATTAAATAAAACATCTAGATAAATCAGAATATATACTTAAATAATTTAATAAATAATAATTAATAACGAGTTAATAAGTCAGGACACTATTTTAATAACACTATCAACCTCAAAACAATAAATATATATCAATTAAATAAACCCTCAATTAAATCATATTTTAAATAACTTATAATAATTAATTAAATAATTAACTAATAAATAAGATAGAATAAGATAATAATAATAATAATTAAATAATAATTTATATATAACGATTATATAATGTATAAAATAAGTTAATTAAACCCTTAAAATAATTTTCCCAACCGGATCCCGAACCAAACCAATGTTTCAACCCAAACCGAACCAAACCCATTCAAACCAAACCGAACCGAACCGAACCCGTTAAATTAATCCCACACCGGTTTAATATTAAAATAAATAATATAAAATAATGAGGGGGAGCCCACAAGCCTTCTCCTTCCTCCATCCCGATTCAAAAGCTCGCCTGGCGCCAAATCTTCCTCGCGCAGCCGCTGCGCTCGACGTCGCGTCCGCCTCGTCCTCCCGGTCTCAAGCTCGCCTGTCACGCTCGACCTCACTCCTTCTTCAAGCTCGCTTGCACACGCTCGACCTCACTTGCTCATGTCCGCTCGCTCAGCGCTCGCGCTCTCTCGACCTTGCTCTCGAGCTACCGGAGCTCTCGAGCTCGCCCGACTTCCCGCACTCAGCTCTCTCCCACCCCTCTAATAATCTAAGCATCGAAATAAAACATGAAGTTGAATGAGAAAGAAAAGAAAGCTCGGGAGCTCACCGACGCGTTCGCAACTTCGGAGCGCTCGTTCGGGGTTCTGGGCGTCTTCGGAGGCGCGTGATGGCTCGTCGGTCCTGCGTGGGACATGTTTGAGCGCGATTGTAGGGCTCGAGAGTGGTTTGGATCAGAAACGGAGAAGAACGGCTTACCGGAAGGTTGCCTGCGCACGAACAGGGGAAGCGGGGCTCTTGGTGGCTCAACGGTGGCGTTGGGGAAGCTCTTGGGCAGCCACTAGGCTTCTTCGGACGTCAGGATGTGTGAGGAGAGGACGTGGTGGTATTGGTTGGCTCGAAGGAAGAGGAGGAAGTGTGGGGCTCAGTTCAACTTGGAAAACAGAAGAGCAAGAGTGGGGAGGTGCTCGGGGCTGTTGGTGGTGCCTCGGTGGTGGTTGCTGGCAAGGTGAACAGGAGGAGGAATGAAGGAGTTGTGATGGTGGGATGGTGGTGGCTGCAAAGTGGGCGGGAGGAAAGTGATGATGGTGGCGTGAGGTGATGGAGATGGAGAGATGGTGAAGGAGACGTGGGTGTGCAGTTGCATCACACTCCTATATAGGAGAAGAGGTAAGGTAGGGGGAGGGTAGGTGAGGTTAGTGTGTGGAAGTGGTTAAAATCAATACCCGGAAGTAAATTTCGAAACTCGCTTTCCGACCTTAACCCGACTCAATCCAAATTAAACTTTCAAATTCAAAATAATGAAATCCGACAAATATTTTCAAGTCTCGTTTAAGGAAGCGGAATAAGTCAGTTTAAAAATCAAATTCAAATGTATGCCGGAACTCGCTTCGAAAATATTGAATCCAAATTATTTTCACGAGGACGGTGGTTTTCAAAAAAAATTTTGAATCCTAGGGAATTAAATCGGAACTAAATCAATATTAAATCGAAAATTAAATCTTAATTTAGAAAATAATATTTTAAAATCCCGAATCTTTACATCATCCACCTCTAAAAACAAGTCTCGTCCCCGAGACTAAAATTACTTCAAAGTAAGAGGAGGAAGTTTTAAAATGCGAGTCCAAGGACCATGTCCAAAAATCATGTGATCATCTCGGTTGCGTCTTCCGGGATTCTCACAACATCCTAGTCACGGTCGTGACATCTCCAATTGGTCTTGACGAGTATGCAATAAGCGCCCCTATCACAACCTCGCTTCGACTTTTCGGAAGTACCACAACTCTAAAAGTTCTACAATATCATCACTAGGTCTTAGCAAGCACCCTACAAGCGCCCCCATAAAATGCTTGTATCCACTTCGTGATGTATCATAGATTTACCCGGAACTTGAAAGTTTCAAAAGAGTTTCACAATTGGAAAAGATTTGCCTCAAAATTGTTGAAATTCTCGATAGCGTTTGGTCTTTTAAAATCCAAGTTAGTCCTTTTCAGTATCATTCAAAATCCTTCAAATCCGACGTTAGTCAAGCAATTCCAGAACTCAAGAGGTGGAGTCATCCACCTCTAAGGGCTAATCCCATATTCTCTTCCTAGATTCATCTTTCAGAAATCAATTTCAATCCTATCAATCTCAAGTCATATCATGAATCATAAGTCATATAAGTAATCAAAAGCACATCAAGGATAACATCGTACTAGCGTTCTATTAGCAAGTCATCACACATGTCATGCCAAGCATATCAAACAGCAATAACAACGCATGGAACACATCATCATCAACCATGTACGCGCACACAAGCATCGAGATCGATAAAGACCTCATGTCATAATACCTGATGTAGAAGGGTTAGAGCGTCTTGAAGCTCCCATGTGGTAGACGCGGGGCGGTGGGGGCAAGCCAAGATCTATACCTCCTGACGTCGGTCCTCCCTCACAAGCTAACCTAAATGGCTCAATTGATAAATGCGCAAGCCCTACAGTAGATCCTCGGCCTCCTCGGCCGCTACCTCGGCCGCCTCTAGCTCCTCCATCTCCTCGGCCTCTGCCGGCCGGTGCCCCTCTCCCATGTCCCTGGGGGTATGTCAGTTGGGCTGGTCTAGGCGGCTCCTGAAGTTGAGGTGTTGGTGCATCTATAGACCCTCCATCCTGGGGACAATAAGCTGATCGGTGTCCTCTAACTCCACAAGTATAACACACCATCTGCCTCCTAGGGCATCTCTCCGTGGGGTGTCCATCCTCATAACATCCCTGACATGTAATGCTCTGAACTCGTATCTCCTGGAGGGGTACTACTGGTGCCCGACGTGTATCTCTCCTGAACGCTCCTCTGTAATGGTCTCCTCTATCAACCATATCCCGGCTAAACTCTATAGCTCTCGGCCTCTTTTCACCTCGAGGAGGGTGAGAATACTGGTAGGTCGCAGCTGACAGAAGACGTTGTGTATCGTAACGCAAGATAACCTCTAAGAATCTATCAAAAGGGACGTCGCCCAAGCTGGAAGCATGTAGAAGCACGGCTGGGGAGAGCCTCATAGATAGCAGTCGAATACGACTCGCGTCCGTCTGGCATAAATGGCCGCAATATACCAGCTCCTTCTTGAACTGGCGAACAACCTCAGCGACTGATAGCGTCTCATCATAACTCCCCCTGTAAAAGGCGACCTCTCTAGCAGTCTGCAGTCCGGGAGGGCTGTACTCGCGAAGCATCAAGGATCTGAACTCATCATACGTCCAATCTGCTCGTTCCGCCTTGTATACGGACCATCTGTCGAAAGCATCGTCTCGTAGCTGGCCGGCCGCCAATCTCTGGCGCTCCCCTGGTGGTGCCTCGAGCAGCTCAAAGAGTCCATCGATGACTCTAAACCATAGCTCGATGTCTGTCGTCGGATCTCCAGTGAATAGAGGCGGGTTGCTCTGTGAAAACCTCTTTACCCAATCAATGCGCCTCTCTGCTTGAATCCCAACTTTGGTCGCATCTGCCACTGGTTGTGGTGCCTGCCGCTGTCCCCTCTGCCTCTGAATCATCTCTAGTATCGCCTGCTCGAATCCGGCCCTGTCTGTAGGCATCGGTTGCTGAGTAGGGGTCTCTGGCGTCGCCTGTCGGGTCCTCTGAAGCAACTCGCGCACCAACTGCTCGAGTCCGGCCTGATCTGTGGGCATCGGCTGCTGAACCTGGTCCTCTGGTGCAACAACTCTCTGTGGACCCTCTGGAGTCTGACGTCCTGACGCCTCCTGAAGAACTCCTCGAATCATAGCGGTAATCATCTCCTCAAGGCCCACTCTGCTCGTAGGCATCTGCGGTGGCGGTATTGGTATCTCGACCTGCTCTGTCTCGTGTGTCTGAACTCCAGTAGTAGCCTCGTCAGTGACTACCCTGCGAGGGGGTCGTCCCCTGCCCCGACGTACTGGGCCCCCACGCCCAACTGCTCCGTGGCGCGTGTCAACCATAACTACTGGACAAGAGAAGGGCGAGCCTTAATCACATATCACAGAAGCGATCATCGCGGTTTAATCTGATCCCCTTCAAGGGGGATCGCCCTCGGGCTTAGATCATACAAGTTCACCAAATCTACCTAAAAGCTGCCCTTCGAGGGGCAACTGACCGGAGGGGCAATTACCTCTCGATCTCTACATCCTAACCCCGCTACTCCAACCACCACGGTGCAAACTCCTTGGAGTCTTCTAGGCCCATCTGTAAAGTATAAGCTATGTTTCGCCTACCCATTCCCCAAGTCGACATCCATAAGGGATGAGCTATCGCCTCGTTCTACCCCGGCGATCCTATCTCTCAACTAAAAGATCCTACCAATTTTATTTCTGAAATTCTCTTTGCCCTTTTTGAAATGATTTTGAAACTTCTTTAAAATAAGAAATCAGTGGGCGGTTTTGGAATTATTTTGCAACTCATGTGTACTCGGATTGAGTAACCTAGGCTCTGATACCACTTCTGTAACGGCCCGGAAAATAAGGATCTTCTTTCCCCTATTTGCCCTCCCTTGGGCCTAGGAAAGAAACCTAATTATCCGAGTTACGTTTAAGAAGGCAAGGTTACCTTCCAACTAGATCTTACAATCCGAGTACGAGTCACAAGTTTTCGCAATAAAAAGAAACAAGGTTTAAATCAAATACAATCCAAAAGAGTGCCACGACCTAGCCGGGTCAAAACGATGCAAAAGATTTCTAAAACGAGAAAGTTTAGTGGTCTCTCAAGCTCTCGATCTAACGCCAAAAGTCTGAACCCGCCAAGCATCCATAAGAGCAAAGATAGCGGCTAACGGTTACCTGAATCTAAAAAAAAAGAAGGGGATCTGGGTCAATCATCGGGTCACTCCTGCGCGTGTGTAAACACTCTGAGAGGCATATAATAAGCATCCTATTCCTAAGATGAAATGCGTAGTGCAAAACGGAAGTTAAACAGATAAGCATGCGGATAAGGAAATGCAGAAATAAATAAAGAAGCGCGCCAATTACAAGAAATGCCAAATAGCATGTCCCTCTAGGCTCCTAAGAAATCCTATAGCAACTCACCATCAAAGGAGCTACCTCACCCTACGGTGCAGGCCAACCCCATGCAATGAGCCTACTAACTATGAAAGGAAGGCAAGCAATGACACTTATATAAGGCCTAAGGCTCTAAGAGTCCTAATGCACTTATTAGGAAGCCTACCGCATCATCGAGTGCAAGCAACTTTCTATACTAAAAGCCTACCGCATCATCGAGTGCAAGCAACTTTCTATATAAGCGCCAACTAGGATGACAAGAATAAAGAAAAAGGTCTCATTCGATAAACACCTATAACGGCCGTTCTAGCAAAGACAGATAGCAAGACATATGGTTTCCGTTTTTGATCCTAAGCATGATTCTAAGTCGTATGGTGCATGAACACTAGCCTACTATATAACACCCAGTGCATAAAGCGCCCATCATGAGTAAGTTCAAGGAACTTACCTGGAGAAGCGCAGAATCCAGGCAATACAGTAATCAAGCAAATCCAGACAGATCAGAGATCACCTAGAAGATAAGTAACATAATAATTAAGTCTAAGTCTAATTTACACAAAGCATATCAAATAGCACACATAAGATTCACATAAAACATATATAAGTTAATCATCCCATCATCATCAACATTAATGTCTCAAATCAATTCCTCATCTCGATTCCACAACTTGGGCATATTCTTATCATCACATCTTATTCATACCATCATCATCTCGCATCTTGTCTCAACATCATCTCTCATAAACAACTCAATAAACAAACAATTCTTTTAAAATAATCCCGATATATTTTAGTCCAAAACATTATCCTAATAAATTTCCGACACTTAGAAATATTTTCCAAACAATCTAAATAATTCAAAACTAACTTTTTAAATGAAAATAGTTATCAAAAAGATTATTCACATAAGTAAATTCCTTACAATTAAGATTAAATAAAACATCTAGATAAATCAGAATATATACTTAAATAATTTAATAAATAATAATTAATAACGAGTTAATAAGTCAGGACACTATTTTAATAACACTATCAACCTCAAAACAATAAATATATATCAATTAAATAAACCCTCAATTAAATCATATTTTAAATAACTTATAATAATTAATTAAATAATTAACTAATAAATAAGATAGAATAAGATAATAATAATAATAATTAAATAATAATTTATATATAACGATTATATAATGTATAAAATAAGTTAATTAAACCCTTAAAATAATTTTCCCAACCGGATCCCGAACCAAACCAATGTTTCAACCCAAACCGAACCAAACCCATTCAAACCAAACCGAACCGAACCGAACCCGTTAAATTAATCCCACACCGGTTTAATATTAAAATAAATAATATAAAATAATGAGGGGGAGCCCACAAGCCTTCTCCTTCCTCCATCCCGATTCAAAAGCTCGCCTGGCGCCAAATCTTCCTCGCGCAGCCGCTGCGCTCGACGTCGCGTCCGCCTCGTCCTCCCGGTCTCAAGCTCGCCTGTCACGCTCGACCTCACTCCTTCTTCAAGCTCGCTTGCACACGCTCGACCTCACTTGCTCATGTCCGCTCGCTCAGCGCTCGCGCTCTCTCGACCTTGCTCTCGAGCTACCGGAGCTCTCGAGCTCGCCCGACTTCCCGCACTCAGCTCTCTCCCACCCCTCTAATAATCTAAGCATCGAAATAAAACATGAAGTTGAATGAGAAAGAAAAGAAAGCTCGGGAGCTCACCGACGCGTTCGCAACTTCGGAGCGCTCGTTCGGGGTTCTGGGCGTCTTCGGAGGCGCGTGATGGCTCGTCGGTCCTGCGTGGGACATGTTTGAGCGCGATTGTAGGGCTCGAGAGTGGTTTGGATCAGAAACGGAGAAGAACGGCTTACCGGAAGGTTGCCTGCGCACGAACAGGGGAAGCGGGGCTCTTGGTGGCTCAACGGTGGCGTTGGGGAAGCTCTTGGGCAGCCACTAGGCTTCTTCGGACGTCAGGATGTGTGAGGAGAGGACGTGGTGGTATTGGTTGGCTCGAAGGAAGAGGAGGAAGTGTGGGGCTCAGTTCAACTTGGAAAACAGAAGAGCAAGAGTGGGGAGGTGCTCGGGGCTGTTGGTGGTGCCTCGGTGGTGGTTGCTGGCAAGGTGAACAGGAGGAGGAATGAAGGAGTTGTGATGGTGGGATGGTGGTGGCTGCAAAGTGGGCGGGAGGAAAGTGATGATGGTGGCGTGAGGTGATGGAGATGGAGAGATGGTGAAGGAGACGTGGGTGTGCAGTTGCATCACACTCCTATATAGGAGAAGAGGTAAGGTAGGGGGAGGGTAGGTGAGGTTAGTGTGTGGAAGTGGTTAAAATCAATACCCGGAAGTAAATTTCGAAACTCGCTTTCCGACCTTAACCCGACTCAATCCAAATTAAACTTTCAAATTCAAAATAATGAAATCCGACAAATATTTTCAAGTCTCGTTTAAGGAAGCGGAATAAGTCAGTTTAAAAATCAAATTCAAATGTATGCCGGAACTCGCTTCGAAAATATTGAATCCAAATTATTTTCACGAGGACGGTGGTTTTCAAAAAAAATTTTGAATCCTAGGGAATTAAATCGGAACTAAATCAATATTAAATCGAAAATTAAATCTTAATTTAGAAAATAATATTTTAAAATCCCGAATCTTTACATAAAATTTAGAAAATAATATTTTAAAATCCCGAATCTTTACAGTTATAAATTTAATTTTGATAAGAATTTATTCAATTTCCGAGACTCCGAAAATTTTCAAAAATTTCCGTTCTCGAGCCAACGACTGATTTAAATTCTTTCGAATAATTCCGGCATAAACTCGTTACTCAAATTTGAAAACGAAATAATTCCGCTTTATTTTCCCAAGGCTTAAAAATATTTTTGGATTTCGTTATTTAATTCAGACTCGATTAATTATTTTAAGACGTGTCGGGTTAAGGTCGGAAAGCGGATTTCGAAATTTAATTCCGGGTAATAATTTTGACTTTATTTTACCAATCCCACACTCAATCTCACCATCCCTCCCTCACCCTTCACCCTATAGCTAGCCCTCCCCTATTCCCTATTTCGGTTGTGAGCCTCTCTTCTCCTCATCAATCAACCGTTACCACCATACCTCCTTACCTTATTTCATTTTCTGCTTCAGCAGCTCCTCTTCTCTCCACCACCATCACCTCCGTCTGGTCGCCACCAGCAGCCACCACGACCACCTCCACCACACCACCCTCCTCTCTCTCTGGTTCCCCTCCCCGCAGCCCCTCTTCGTCTCCTCCAGGGTCGCCCAATACACTACCACCGCAGCTCTTCCGCCCTTGTTTCCCAAAGCAAACCACCACACCTCACTCCCTCCTTCCTACTAGCGCAACAGCTCTCCCCGACGGCCGCCAACAGCTCAAGGTTACGAAAATTACCCTCAAAGTAGAATTCGAGGTTAATTTAACGTCGAATAAACATTTTGAGGCTAATTTTTCGTAACCAAATTTAGCCTCGCGTTTATTGGGTCGAATTTGGATTCGAGGCTAAATTAGAGGTTGTTTTCGTTGGTAAGGTTTTTCGAGGGTATTTTCGTGGCTACTTCTGTGACTAAATTCGTGGCAATCACGCGTGTTTCTAGCAGTGCTTGGGGTAACCCAAAATTGGCTTATCCCAACACAAAACCGCCTACGGGCAATCTCTCGTTGGCTTCGGTCAATCCAAAAACGCCTTATGGAAACCAAATTCAGGTGTTTGCCTAATCAAATTCAGCTTTTGCCATGAGTCCACCACCTACATCGTCATCGACGCCATTACCAACTTCACCATGAGGGATGGTCATGTTCACCATTGACCTCCCCATGCCAACAAACTCTTGCTCCACTGCCACTCGCTCAAACTCAACCGCCCATCAAAAGATTCATTTGCTCCCACAACTAATATTAATCTCATACGATTCTGATTGACAAGGTTTGATAAGAGAAGCAAACTGAAAAATCATCTTATCTGATGCAAAGTAACTTGATGAAATAGACAATGTAGACAGATGAAGAGACACCGGGGGGAAAATCAAATTTATATAAACAAAGAAAGAAGAAAACTCACGTACAATGTTGTTAAAATCCCGATTCAATTCTACGATTCCAATGATCCAAAAATGAAAAAATGATTCCGATCTTTTTTTTTTCGATTTTAATGATCCTATAAAATGTCTATTATAAGAAATTTCTAATATTTACACTTTCAATCTAAGAAGTATTTAATATATTTAGTTAGTCTATATCATATTTAGTTTATTTTTAAAATTTTACAATCTGTATAAGTATTTTTATGATTTAATGTGACTAGTGTAATTCCTGTGTCATGACCCGATTTTTAAAAAATAAAATCTTAATAATAAAATGAATTATTATAATTATACAATTAAATAACATATTAATAAAACTTATCATAAAATAAGAAAGGTATTTTAATAAATTAAAAAATACAAAAAATTGCCATAAAAGTATCTTAGAAATCTTTTTGAAAATTATTTTTTAAAAAATTACTCTAGCTTATTTAAAGTAGTAATATATATATATATATATATATATATATATATATATATATATATAGATATTTTATATCACCCCTATTGGTTAGTCAAATAAAGAAATAAATTAATATCATTGTATTTTAAAAAAAATTAAAATAAATATATATTAATATATTAATTTTAATTCAATATTTTGAATTAAACACAACAATTAGAAAATAAAAAAATATCTTAAGGAAATAAGAAAATTTCTCTTAGAATTTTAATTGGTTGAAAAATCTACAATTAATATGGTGAGCACACATCATCATAATATCAAACTAGTTCTTATTTAAAGTATTACATAGATATATATAGATATATAGATATAGATATTTACCAACTTGATCCAAAAACCTGATTTTAACAACATTGCATGGTATTGAGATATATTCTATGTCTATATATAGATATTAGTTGATTATGTATTATCCTAAGTCTATCTTTATCCTATCTTGTAAAGTGTACTATATATACACCTTGTGAATGAGAAGAAAGATCAAGCCTTTTTCCACAATTCTATATTTCTCATGGTATCGGAGCAGGTTTAACCCTAAAAATCAATTTTTTTTACTCTCGTGCCGCCCTAGCCGCACCGCTGCCCTAGTCCCTCCTCGTTGCCGCCATGTCTGGCAACGAATCCGACGCCGCCCAGGCCGCTGCCATCGCCGCCGCCGTTGAGGCTGCGAAAAAGGCCTTGGTCGATACCACTTCCCCATACTACTTGCATCCTTCCGATCATCCTGGTCTGAACGTCTATGCAGTCACATTCAAAGGTGACAATTACCCTGAATGGGCAATTTGTTTTCGCAATGCTCTCTATGCGAAAAACAAGTCCGAATTCATTGATGGCTCTTTGCAGAAACCAACCGACGCCACTGAGGTTCGACGATGGCGTGCTGTGAACTCCATGATCATTGGGTGGATTTTACAGTCCGTCGATGCTTCGCTTCGTCCCTCTCTTACCTACTTCGAGACCGCCAAAGAGTTGTGGGATGACATTACCCAGCGTTTTTCGGTGGGCAATGGCCCGCGTATTCATCAACTCAAGGCGCAATTGTCTCGAGCCGCTCAATCCGGTCGATCTATTGTTGTGTACTTTGGTGTCCTTAAAAACAGTTGGGATAAACTTGCCAGTTTTTCCTCCGTTCGTGGTTGTGCTACCTGTGGCACATGTACCTGCAATTGGCGCACCAATCTGCTCAAAGAGCGCGAGGAGGAGAAGATCCATCAGTTTCTAATGGGTCTCAATGATGAATTTGCTACTGTTCGTTCGTCGCTTCTCGCCAACGACATGCTGCCCTCTCTCAACGTTGTCTATCAGACCTTGACCCGTGAGGAGGCTCAGTTGGCCGCCTCCAAGAATCGGGAAACTCGCTCCGAAGGTGCTGCCTTTGCTGCTCAAGGACAGCGCCAGGGATCTCGCCCTCGCGACCAGACTCGTCGTGATCCGGACCCGCCAGCGCGTGATCGGTCTACAGGGAACCGCGATCAGTCCTCCCGCGAACAGCGATCTGGAGGGCGTGGTACTGATCACCCTACGTGTACTCACTGTGGCCAACTCGGCCATGCTGTGAGTTCCTGCTTCAAGCTCATCGGCTACCCTGATTGGTGGCCCACTGGATCTTGCGATGACACCCCATCCGATGCTCCTGCTGGCCGTGCTCCTGACGACGCTGGTCGTGGTCGTGGCCGCCCTCAAACCGGCCTCGCCAACGCCGCTCATGCTCATCAGGACCGTGGTGGTCAGTCATCAGCCTCCTTAGCCGGCGCCGATCGCTCTGCCTTTCCCGGCCTATCAGACTCCCAGTGGTCCACCCTCGTGTCTCTCTTTCAGTCTCCCGCCTCTGGCTCGACTGATCACTTGAATGGTAAGCCTTGTTCCCCCTGGATACTTGATTCGGGCGCCTCGTTTCATATGACGGGGGATCGCTCTCTGCTCACTGATCTTGTGGATGTTACTCCTTCCTCTATTGTTCTTCCGGATGGTTTGATTGATACAGCTACACAGGCAGGGACCCTGGTTTTGGGTCCCCACTTACGGTTAACTAATGTGCTTTTTGTTCCTCGTCTCAAATGCAATCTTATATCTCTTCTAACTTTGCTCCGTCAGCACAACTGTTGCATCAGCGGCACTGACAAAGTATGTGTTTTGCAAGACCGTACTACGATGACATTGATTGGCGTGGGTGAGGGGCACAATGGAGTATACTGGCTTCGTTCTGCACCACCGACTGCATTTTCTTCTCATGTCGTAGCTGATTCACTTTCCCTTTAGCATAATCGTTTGGGTCATCCTGCACCTATTATTTTGTCGCATTTACCTCATATTCAAGTCAACAAACACAGGTCCTTGAGTCCTTGTGATGTCTGTCATCGGGCAAAGCAAACTCGCTCCCCATTTCCTTTAAGTACTTCTCATGTTTCTAGTCCTTTTGAATTAGTCCACGGAGATCTCTGGGGCCCTTATCGCTCTAAGTCTCTTACGGGTGCTTCTTATTTTCTTACTTTAGTTGATGATTGTTCTAGACATGTCTGGCTTTATTTGTTACGTAATAAAAATGAAGTCTCCACTATTTTCCCCCAATTTTGTGCTATGGCTAAATGTCAGTTTAATTTCTCTGTCAAACGATTTCGAAGTGACAATGGAACGGAATTCACATCCTTACGTTCTTACTTTGATCATAATGGCATTCAGTTTGAATCTTCGTGTGTAGGCACTCCCCAACAGAATGGACGGGCCGAACGGAAACATCGCCACATCCTGAATGTTGCCCGCTCTCTTATGTTTCAAGCCAGCTTACCCATCAAATTTTAGGGGGAATGTATTCAGGCCGCGGGCTACCTTATAAACCGCACTCCTACCCCTATCCTTGCACACAAAACCCCCTTCGAAGTCCTTCATGACCGCAGCCCCTCTTACTCGCACATCCGCACCATTGGCTGCCTTTGCTATGCCTCGCAGATCCCTCGCACTTCCAATAAATTTGCCCCCCGTGCCCGCAAATGCATCTTCCTAGGCTACCCTAAGGGACAACGGGGTTGGAGGGTGTTTGACATTGAATCCAATGACCTGTTTGTTTCTCGGGATGTTACCTTCTATGAAACCACCTTTCCGTTTCAGACGCCTACCCTACCACTACCGCAACACCCATTGCTGTCCGCCTTCCCTACCCACCCGGCCGAGGAGCTCCTTCCGCTAGCTCCCATTCTACCTGAGGCCGCTCCCACCCCTCCCGTGGATGTTTCCGTCATGGCTGACCCGTCTACAGACACCAGGGGGAGTGCCTCGCCGCTAGATGCGTCTGCTTCGCTCCCTGTTGAACCTCTTCCCCTTCGTCGGAGCACTCGTGATCGAGTTGCACCAGCAAAACTCAATGATTATGTCTGCCATACCATACGATCTCCAGTATCCTCTATTGTTCCTCCTCCCGCTCATTCATCGTCGTCAGGTACGCGTTATCCTATTGAGCACTTTGTCTCTTTTGACCGTTTCTCATCTTCTCATGTGGGTTTGTTAGCTGCTATCACTGCCGGGGTAGAACCTCGATCTGTTTCTGAGGCCCTTCGCAGTCCGGAATGGCGCTCGGCTATGCAGGTCGAGATTGATGCCTTGGATAAGAATGGAACCTGGACTGTTGTCGATCTCCCTGCAGGCAAACGCCCCATTGGTTGTAAATGGGTGTTCCGCATCAAGTATAAGTCAGATGGTACTTTGGAGCGTCATAAAGCTCGTCTTGTTGTGCTTGGTAACAATCGGCAGTCCGGTATTGATTACAATGAAACCTTCGCTCCAGTTGCGAAGATGGTCTCCGTTCGCACCTTCCTTGCTGTTGCCGTAAATCAGGGCTGGGAACTTCATCAGATGGATGTGCATAATGCTTTTCTCCACGACGACTTGGACGAAGAGGTTTACATGCGGCCACCACCGGGTTTCCCTTGTTCAGATCCTTCCAAGGTATGCCGCTTGAATAGGTCACTTTATGGTCTTCGTCAGGCTCCCAGAAACTGGTTCTTCAAGCTCACTGCTGCTCTTCGCCGGTTTGGCTTTATCCAGTCTAGAGCCGATTATTCGCTCTTTTCCTTCCTGCGCCCGGGCTTGTCTCTTCATGTGCTGATTTATGTGGATGACTTGATCATTGCTGGTAGTGATTCTGCTGAGATTGCTCGCCTCAAATCCAAGCTGAGCTCAGTCTTTCATATGAAGGATCTGGGTCCTCTTAAGTACTTCCTTGGCATTGAATTCGCTCGCTCTGACAAGGGTCTTTTCCTTTGTCAACGAAAGTACACGCTAGACATTCTCTCAGAGGCTGGTCTCCTTGGTGCTAAGCCTTCTGAGTTTCCCATGGAACAGAATCACTCCCTAGCTACCTCTACAGCTCCGCCATTCGCCGCTCCGGATAGGTATCGCCGTCTTATTGGTCGCTTAATTTATCTGACAATCACACGCCCGGAGCTCTGCTACTCCGTCCATACCTTGGCACAGTTCATGCAATCACCCACCGTTGATCACTGGGATGCCGCTTTGCGGGTCTTGCGCTTCCTGAAGGGCCATCCAGGTCAGGGCATTTTTCTTCCGGCATCCGGTCCTCTTGTTCTTACTGCATACTGTGACTCTGACTATGCCAGTTGCCCTCTCACTCGGCGCTCCCTAACCGGCTACTATATCTCTCTCGGCTCCTCTCCAGTCTCGTGGAAGACGAAGAAACAACCCACCGTCTCCCGCTCGTCTGCCGAAGCCGAATATCGGGCCATGGCTTATGCTTGTTGTGAGCTGTTGTGGCTCAAGTCATTTCTTCGCTCTCTTGGAGTGGAGCATTCAGTGCCTATGCGTCTATTCTGTGATAGTCAAGCCGCCATTCACATTGCTGCGAACCCTGTCTTTCATGATCGTACCAAGCATATTGAGGTTGATTGTCACTTTATTAGGGATCTCATTCTTGCAGGCACAATTCGTACTCATCATATTCGCACCGACTCCCAGCCGGCTGATCTACTCACCAAAGCCCTCGGTCGTCAACAATTTCAGTTTCTTATGGGCAAGTTGGGCATTTGTGACCCGCATGCTCCAACTTGAGGGGGAGTATTGAGATATATTCTATGTCTATATATAGATATTAGTTGATTATGTATTATCCTAAGTCTATCTTTATCCTATCTTGTAAAGTGTACTATATATACACCTTGTGAATGAGAAGAAAGATCAAGTCTTTTTCCACAATTCTATATTTCTCACATGGTTCAAACTAAATTGATAGATTACCACACAGTACGTGTGGTTGCTCAAATGAATGAAATAGAAAGATTCCGGCTTTGTTGATGCATGTGTTTATCTGTCGCAACAATTTCAATACTCGATGGTTTGACCAAACCGATCAAATAAAGAACATGGCCAATTAACAGCGGCAGAAAATTGCAAAATTAGGGTTTATCGAAAATAAGAATAAACAGGATAAATCAAAACGATAAAAATCAGGGAGGAAGAAAGAAAGAGTTAGAAGCGAGCACTAATTGATATCAAAGAATGGAAGATATACAGTACCAATGTTGGAGGAAGACAACATGAGGTGTCACGACACGTCAGCTACCAAAGTCAAAGGGCCAACTCGGAAGTCAACAAGTGATCAAGCTCAATCGGATTTAAAGTGACGTCGTTTCAATTGTATTCTGTAGTTTGTTTCTTCGATTGTTGAACTGTATAAATAAGGCTTGATCCAATCATTTGTAACTAACTTTTCTTACACAACACGTTTTACCTGCAATACAATGTGAGAGAAAACCTCGTTTTTCATCTTCTTCTTCCTTCATTCTGTGTTGTTTGTCGTGTGTTTCATCAATGAAAACTTGAGACTCGTCAAGTTTTACATGGTATCAAAGCGTTTGGCGTTCGGTCAGAACATTTTTGTCATCATCATTTGAGTTTCCGCTTTCGATTTCGTCAAATTCATCATGAATCCAAAGTTTGCGCATGTCCATGGAGATGGTCGTAGATCAGGGATCGTCGATGTTGGTGATCCTCTGTATCTCTATGCTTCTGATAATTCAGGTGCTATTCTGGTTTCGAAAACGTTCGATGGGAAAGGTTTTAGTTCTTGGAAAAGAGTTATGCAGATTGCAATTTCACCTAAGAATAAGATCGGTTTTATTGACAGTTCGTGTGAGCGTCCTACTTATGATGATCTCAGGGTGAAATCATGAGATCGTTGCAACGATATGGTGATATCGTGGATTTTGAGCAATACGATCAGCCAAATGGAGCTCGTGTATTCTAGATCAAGAAAGAGATCACTTCAATTAGTCAAGGTACGGATCGTTTTTCTAAGTAATTTACTCAAATCGAAAGATTGTGGGATGAATTGTCTTGTCTGCGCAAGCTTCTTGTATGTACTTGTGGTGCGCAAAGGGACACTCTAAAACAAGAACAAGAAGAGAAGCTGATGCAACTGCTGATGGGGTTGAAGGAGTCATACACTTCGGTGAGGGGGGCGATTTTATTGGTGAACCCTCTACCTTCTGTGAGTCAGGCATATTCACTTCTCGATCATGAAGAAACACAGAGAGAGGTGAAAGTTGTAACACAATTCTCAAATGATTCAGCTTCCTTGAATACATCTTCTCAACGTCAAAATTTTTCAAAGAATTTCTATGATAACTCGAGGCAGTCAGATAATTTCTCTAGGCAATTCACTCTGTCTCAGTCTACTGTGATTTGTGATCATTGCAAGAAGCAGGGACACCCAAAGGAAATGTGTTTTCGGATAATTGGATTTCCTCCCAATTTCAAGAAGAACAAGGGGAGGAAAGTTGCAGACAATGCTGAGATTGATGTCAGTTCTAGCTCCAATGTTACTGGTTCCTCAGTTCTTTCTGATGATCAGATTCATCAGATCATGAGTGTGTTAAATGGCCTCAAATCTCAGCAGGCTTATTGTGACTCAGACTGGGGCTCTTTTCCTTCATCAAGGAGGTCTGTTAGTGGGTATTTTGTGCTTCTTGGAGGTAGTCCCATAAGCTGGAAATCTAAGAAGCATTGTCCTTTTATTCAACAGAAGCCAAGTACACAACATGTTTGTACTTTCCATAAAAATGGGTGTCATCGATCAATATCAAAGGATGAAAATGTGCAAAACTCAACAATAGACGGTGCAAAAGACCAAAAAATACAGCCAAATATCTTCTCATTTGGATTTGGAGAATCCAAATTGCACCATTCACCCATTATCCCCGGGTTTGTAGCTTAGATGGTAGCCATGAACCTAGGTAACTTCATGCACAACTCCTCTCAATCACCATAAATCTCTACAATAGCTTTCTATTTTGCCCTCCAGGCTTTCATGTATGACACACAAATCCCATACCTTTTCATTATATGCTCAAGTATGGTACTTGACTTCGTGTCTTGATCTTTGCGGAGAAACCTGAGAATCTCACCTCTAATGAAAGTTGATTTGACATTACGATTATCCAACTGCAAAATATCTCCAACAAAATTGGCTGCATGAGGCCCACTGTAATTGACGATTGCCCACACATCAACAGTGCGGTGGAGACGACGAGCAGACAGTCGCTACGTGCACCCACAACTGTCCTTCTTATCACAAACAATTGTGTACCATTCCGGACTCACCTTTGTTGTCCGGTACAACTTCCTCATCTACATAGAATACTCTATCAAATCACATTTCAACTCAATAGTTGTCCGCGAAAAAAATGCCTTCCATCTTCTACGTGTATGTTTGAATTTAATCATTGCCATGAATTTGTTATCATCGGGTCAACTTCAACAATATTCCAATTGGGATAAACGGGCTCATCCCTAATCATCGCCTCCCTAGTAGCATCATCGTCCTTCTCAGACTCATCCAAGTCGTCTTCGTGATCAATACCAAGAGCGTCAACATATATCTCATTCACTTGTTCGAACACCTGCTGAGATATGTTGTTATGCCCATCTATCCTATATTATCATTGTTAATATTAGACGTTTTCACTAATTTTGTCAACATCGAAACAAATTTTTAATTAATCATGATAATAACTACGTAATCCTACAATCACTCAATTAAGGATACAAAACACATATATCATTCAAATAAGAGCGAAAAACTGAAGTAAGAGCGAAAAACTGAAGTAAGAGCGCAATACTAACCTTAACCAAATCGTAACCAAATATGGGAGAATGTGTAGATTGGAGAAGAGATGGTTTTTACGCCACTAACATGTATGAGAGCTTTCTATAAGCGGAAGTAGCAAAGGGAAAGAGAAGATGAATAGGGAGTAAGGAATTCTTCAGACATTCATATGCCTAAAAACGCGATTTGGACCGGCGTTTTTATGCAAATATTCTCCCTACTGAAGAGAGGGAATCTTTGTTAAGCTCTATATGGGAATAAAACACGAATTTAATCCGCGTTTTACGTGTGATAAACTTCCAGGGAATCTCTGACTTCTTTTTTTCTGAATAAAACACAGAGAAATGCAGTTTCAAATCGCGTTTCTCCTATATAGTCAATCCCAGTCAACAACCATTCTTGGGGGATTACATTTAACTATAAAAACAGAGTTTGAAATCGTGTTTCTAGTGCCCAAACAACAAATTGGATGGGGGAATTAAATCTCCCTATAGAAACGTGGTTTTAAACTGCGTTTCCATAGAAAAATTTAATTCCTCCTCCGGGCGCCAAATCTTTTTCCTGCTTTTATGAATAAAAACGTGTATTGAGACCGTGTTTTTCTAACCTCCCTGCAAAAAATGAATATTTCTGTAAATAGTTTCAAGTAGTGAATAAATGTATAATTATTTATTTTCCAATGAATATTTTGGGGAAAAAAATCTTAATTTATGACTTTTAGTAGTACGCTAAAATGATGTACTTGATATGGAACACATTTTCCGCACCCTTTACTTGTTTGTGATCATTGTCACCCAACTTGTACTCGCATTTGATATATGAACTATATCACATGAAAGCTTTCACAAAAATAATCTCACACAAGCGTATATGGTGACTTTTAACGAAAGACGAAATTTTACTCCCAAACTATATAAATTATCATTTTTAAAAAAAATTCTTACTTTTTAATAAATAACATGTTTTTTCAAATGAAGTGAATATTAAGTTTGTTAAATATAAATGAGTTTGGGGGTTTCCTCCTTTTCTTTTCAACAATCCATCTAGGTTGTAAAATAAAACATGAAACATCAATTCAGCGGTGACCTAAAAAACTCTCTTCGAGAGTTTCCCCCGCTGTCGCTACTGGCCACCAGCCATCCACAACTCCTCGCTTGGCAGTACCTCCATGCTTTCGACGGCCGACGGCAAGTAGTTACCCTCTTTCTTGCTTGCTTCCTTTTGCATGCTGCTACCCACTTCTTCCTTGCTTCAACCGGCAAGTCGTCAGCCCGCTGCCTCCACGCTCCTCCTCCTCCTTGCCCAGCAGCTCCTCATTCTCCTTCCACCGGAGATAGCTTCTGCCTCAAAATCGGCTGCACCCAGCCTTCGCCCAACAGCTTCTCCGACAGCCCTCAGCCTCACCCAACAGGTTCCTTGACAGTCCTCGCCCTCGCCCAGCAGCCTCCAGCCCCCCGGCCTCCATTTCTCGTGGTTCTGTCCTCCTAGCGGTGGTCTTCGACCACCCGCTTCTGCCTGCCTACGGGATCCTCTCCCCGTCAGCCTTGGCGCCGCCCTCTGGCGCCGCCGAATTTCAATGTATATGCTTGATGCCCTCAGCCGGAAACAACGATTTAGTTGCTTTTACCCAAAAAAAAATGAGAGAAAAAAAAGGAGAGGGTTTGTGAGCCTTATCGGTTCGTTTTCTAACTGATTTCTGGCCTCTTAGCCTGTTAACTATTGTTGTTTATTTATTCCTATTCTTTCTTATACGTTTCCTCTATTTTGGTTTCCCTTGTGGTAGCCTTTACGATCTTGTTATCGTCCTTGAGGGTGTGAGATGTGTTTTAGGGATTTGTTTTGGCAATGGTTTGGCTATAGGTTTGGTCTGCGGGTTGGTGTACTTTGCTTTTCTTGCTGTGTTACAGGTTTCATGTGAACGGTGACTGATTTGTCAAGCTAGTAGACGTCGTGGAAATGCGATTGATACCTGTTGATTATGTTTGGAGTCCATGTTGAGGTGTCGCTAGTGATCCCCAGATTTATCTGTGAGTGTCTTCCGTTTGGTTGGTCGGTTCGTTGGTTCTGCTAGCTTGTAGGTTAGAGTGTAGATGACTTGTACTTTATTTTTGCACTTTCCTTTCTGTCATTTGCTACTTGTTATTTACTTTCAGTTATTTGCTTTTGTTATTTGATTCAGGTTGTACATGATGGTTAGTCCATCTTCCGGCTTGTCCGGGCTCTCGGTTTCTCTAGACTTGTCTAGAAAATCGAATTTCTTTTCTTATATCAAAAAAAAAATCCATCTAGGTTGTTCAAGGGTATGTTTACATGGGTTCAAGGCTTGATGCTTGTGGAGGGCATTATGCCCCCTATCTATTCTCTCATGTTATTATTTCCTTTCATTACGTTGCATTGAAAACATCCTTTCAACTTAGTTGTTGTCATTTTTTTTTTTTGTTATTGTTGTTTCTCAAATAAATGTTAACTAGTTCAGTGCCCGTGCTATAGCGCGGTTTTGTTAAAAAAAATCTTAATAATAAAAATTTATTATTATATAATTAAATAAATGATTAACAAATGTAGCATCGACTAATAAATGTAGGGAGTTGATAAAGTAAAAAATATGTAAAAACCATAAAATGAAGGTGGTTATGACACATTAGCAAAAATATTCTCAATTCATTAATAATTAAATACATATAAATGGTTAAAAATGTATAAATTTTCAATTATTAACAATTTATGAGATCATAACATCAAAATATTTGTTATTTAATATTTAGATATAGATTATATTTTAATTTAATGTTTTGAATTAAATCAATTGATTAGAAAATATAAAATATATTAATTTAATATTTTGAATTAAACCAATTGATTAGATAATGTAAAATATGTTAAGTAAATACAAAACTCTATTTTAATTTGATTGATTAAAAATTTATTGGTTCATTAGTTTTGAATTGAACCTATTGATTAGAAAATGTAGTATGTGTTAATATATATTAATTTAATATTTTCAATTAAACCTACTGATTAAAAATTATAGAATATGTTAATTACATAAATAAATAAATAAAATGATACTCTTAAATAATTATTCGTTAATATATGGTGTAACTTTATTGAAAAATAGTTTTGAATTAATCCCATTGCTTAAAACATAAGAAGTAGTTTAACATATTATAGATACACATATATATATATAGATAAATTATAATAAAATTATATAAGAAGACAATATTATTATATAAAGTATATATAAATAATAATAAGAATAAGAATAAGAATAAATTGACATAATTAAGATGATGCATGGATATATTAAAGGATATATTAATTAGCTAACTAAAATAAATTGATTCTGTAATAATTTAACTTTTATAAATATCTTGTTCTAATGTTGTGACACGTGGCAAAAATGCTTATGTTTTAATATATTATATTATATAAAAAACAAATTTAAAGGTTTTGGGCGGGTCTTGGCGGGTCTAGGCGGTTTTGGGCGGGTCTAGGCAGGTCTAGGCGGTCCGAGCGGGTTAGTTAAAAAAACAGATTTAAAGGTTTTAACCCAAATGAATACATAGAAGTCTAGAAGATTAATGTTCAACCATGATTATATTTTAAAATTTAAGTTTTATTATACAACTTCTAGGTTGTTTTAGACTTTGATTATGTTTTATGTTATTGATTTTGTGCCAGTTGGACAGGAAGCGTTATGGGTTTATGCTTATTGGCTCTGGAAAAGGTTGAACAATATATGGACTATGAAGATTATGAAAGTTTATTAATTTATATACCCTTTATTAGGTCTTTTACATGACTTAGAAGTAAAAATACATGTTAAAATAAAAACTTCGCCTACACCCCGCCCACTCCGCCTAGACCCTTGACCCCACCTCTCCGCCAAGCACTCGCCAAGCGTTTTTTGGAACATTAATTATATAGATAGATATAGATATAGATGCTTAAAACATAAGAAGTATTTTAACATGTTATATAGATATACAGATATAGATAAATTATAATAAAATTATATGGGAAGACAATATTATTATATAAAGTATATAAATAACAATAAGAGTAAAAATAAGAATAAGTTGACATAATTAAGATGATACATGGATATATTAAAGGATATATAAATTAGCTGACTAAAATAAATTGATTCTGTAATATTTTAACTTCTATAAATATATTGTTCTAAGGTTGTGACACATGGTAAAAATATTTCTGTTTTAATATATTATATAGATACTTTTAAAAAAAATTAACCTATATATATACTCTTGATGCATAGGTTAATTATTGAAAAAAGTTCTCTCAAATTAAAATATTTTAATTTTTTTTAATATTATTTTCTCAATAATTAAGTTTAATTGAGTTGATGCTTTATTCACTAGTACAAAAAGTTAATTTTATCACATAACCATAATATTAAGGACTTTATATATCTGTGATATTATGCCCTTTACGCTTAGAAATATCACAGATCTAAATAAGAAAAATCGGAATATTAAAGGTATAGTTTAGAAAAATCGATACTTCTTAATATATAGTTTTTTCAAGAAATATTTTTAGAAAAAAAATGATACTTCTCTCGAATTAAATTGTAGGGAATCTTTCCCAATTAAGTCTTTTCGTTTATGAAAAGTTATCACAGGGCTTGTGATAACTTATCATAAACTAAGCCAACATACTATTTTAAATTTTTTTTTTTGTGAGAGAAAATTTTCTTAAAATCAACCGCAAGGCATCATATAAAACAATAATATATGTATGTATAGATAGATGTTTTTTGCATCTGTCAAAGTTAGTAGGTTGTAAATTGAGTATAAGTTTTCTTATTAGTTTGAATCCGTAATTGTTATCGGAAAGTTTCTTGCTATGGGAAGCCCAATCGAGTTCGATTTTGCCCACCAATCAAGGGTACGAAGTGAGAGAAATTAAGGGGGTCTCGAGTTCGATCTTTGCCTCCGTACATTCACCTTGCTTCATCTTATTTCTTATCATTAGGTGCAGTCGGACGACATAAGTCGGTTTACATGATGTGTAAATTTTGTCGATTGGGTGGATTACCTCGACATTAAAAAAAACACGATATTAGCACCCAAAAAAAAAACACGATATTTCGATAAAAGAATAAGAATATGTAGCTCTAGATTCGGGATAGGGTTAGTAGTTGACAAAGCAAATGGGAAGTTGGAGGTTTTTATAATCTTGTAAAAAAAAAGGAAAAGGTTGAATGAGTGTATAAATGTGTTCTTGTTGACGTCCGAAGAAAGCGAATCACCGAAACTGGAATATGAACGCGGAACCGCCCCTTGCTTTTTCCTTGAGAAGGGGCCGTCCTTTTCAGTCGGGTGGGTCCCACGCTCGCCCGGTGTCATCATTTGCCGGTCCCCAAGCAAATGGTGGACACTGCAGACCAAAGACGAAGCACAAACTCTTGTCTGGGTGGGGCAACTTTTAACGGCTCAATTCCAACTTTCCCCTTCCACGAATTCGTCTTCAGATTTCGTACCCATCACCCGCCGATTGATTCCTCCGCAGATTGGGCTAAATAGGATCACATAGCGTAAGTAAAGGTACGATCTTTGGGCGTTTTACCATTTCAATTTTGGCGGTCTTGTGTTTATACTCGCTGTTGGTTGAACAAGTCATAGATAGTTCCATCTGTTGAAAGTTTGGTGTTGCTGATGAAAGCTTCTGCATTGTTCTTGGTTGAGGGAAATTGCCTGAAAAGGATCTTTTGACTTGTCTGGGTTTGGCCGTTTCTATCTGGAAATTGCCGGATTGGGTGATCTGGATTTAGGGTTTTTGTGGCGATTTCTGATCTGTGTTTTTGGAGCGAGGGTTTCATTTCTGTTGGTGATCTGGTTTTTTGTTTCTTGGTTGGAGGACAGTTGCTGAGAAAAGAGTTTATTGTTCTTGTTTTGAGTGTGATGTGCCTACTGATGGTGGTTTGCTGATATATAATAATTGGTACAAAATTTGGTGGTTGAGAAAATTTTGGAATTACAATTTGGGGATTGAGATTTCGTAGGAAATCTTGTTCATGTTTGGCAAGATTTTGATGGATTATTGAATTCGAATTCTTGAATTTTGTGGAAATCTTGATGAACCCTTGTTCTTCACAAGGGTGTTTCCTTTGAGAAAATGGCTTGATTAGAGGATTGATGTCTATGCATATATGAAATTCTGTGTGTTCCGATGGCGGCCTCATCACCTTCTCCGAATGCATTGCCTTTAGCTACCGCTCCTCCACCTGCCAGCCCTCCCTCTCCACCGTCGCCACCACCACCACTTGCTTCACCACCTCCTTCTTCCCCACCACCAAATTCAGTTTCAACTCCACCTCCTGTCAGCTCACCACCACCAGTGAGTTCACCGCCGCCAATCTCTACCACATCGCCTCCACCTCCATCAACGCCAGCTTCTCCGCCACCGCAATCTCCTCCAGTGCCAGCTACTCCACCCACAAATCCGCCAACTGTGCCTTCTCCTCCTCCTCCAGCATCCAGTCCACCACCCCAAGCTCCAAACCCACCTTCAGCCCCACCACCATCGTCTCCACCAGGGCCACCACCACCACCGGCCTCATCAACGCCCCCAGTATCATCAACATCTCCCCCTCCATCACCTAATGAACCAGCAACTCCCCCTCCAGCAATCAGCCCACCGAGCAGCAATTCACCTCCAGCTCAGGAGCCACCCAGTTCTTCACCTCCCACACCATCAACTCAGCTGTCCCCTCCTGTCTCTCATTTGTCACCCCCAACCGCCTCTCCTCCTCCTCCAAGAACCCCATCCTTAGGCACTCCACCTTCAGGTAGTTCAAGAGATAGTTCTGGAAGTGCTAGTGGAGTTCCCGTGGGTGGCATTATTGCTATTGGGGTGGCAGCAGGGGTCGTAATGCTTGGTCTCATTGGAGTCCTCATTTGGTGCTTGGTTAAGAGCAAGAGAAGAGGCTCTCAACGTAGGAATAACTACATTCAAGCATACTCACACGGTTCCTCACCACAACAGGGTAATTTGCTAATTTGCTTTTCTGTTGCATAATATCCTTTCTTGTAATATTGATCCTCTTTACTAGATCTCGCAATAGCTTTTCACATCAATCAAGGTTGGATTATTTCATTATGCGTTTTTTGGCGTATCTTCATGTATGTGAAATCTTTCAAGAAATATAAGTATTTCATCTGAATTGGGTTTCAGATTGACGACAATATTAGACTAGATTGATAATATTGATTTACACTTTGAGCTCGGATCATGAATACCATTGTGATGTGCTACTGCAGATTCAAATTTAATAATAACAACAGACACCTCCACTCCATTGGTTAGAAGTGGATCTGACAGTGGTGCCCTCAAAGGTAGTAGTCATGGTCACGGAGTAATAGGACATTCAAGGACAGGCTTCACATATCAAGAACTATTTGAAGCAACCAATGGGTTTGCTTCAGATAATCTTCTTGGTGAAGGGGGCTTTGGTTATGTATATAAAGGAGTGTTGGCAAATGGAAAAGAAGTTGCTGTTAAGCAGTTAAAGATTGGTGGAGATCAAGGTGAAAGAGAGTTTAAGGCTGAAGTTGAAATTATTAGCCGCATACACCATCGGCATCTGGTTTCACTGGTCGGCTACTGCATTTTTGAAAGTCGAAGATTGCTGGTGTATGACTATATGCCGAACCAAACACTGTATTACCATCTTCATGGTAAGAGTTGGTCATAGCTTGATTTACAAATCATGTTACAGATGTCACATGCTATGTATTTTTTATATCATTTTGTAGGAGAAAATAATCCTGTTTTGGACTGGCCTACTCGCATTAAGATTGCAATTGGCGCAGCCCGAGGGATAGCATATCTTCATGAAGATTGTAAGTATTTATCATCTTTAATCTTTTAAATCTGCATTAGTAAAGACTTTTTAAATCCCCAACACTGTAGATCCCTTTCCTCTCAAAGATGTCGTTTATACATATCATAGATCATTTACACGTTTAGACCTTTTCTTGGGCATGAGTCATGAGATATTTGTATGTCCACTTAGAGCTCAAACCGGTCTAGTGCTTTTTTATCCAAGATATTTTCAGGAATATCTGTCGTAAGAATTAGGCTCGATCTATAGGTCTGTCTTAGTAATTAATCCTTAATTTTTTTATTTTTAAAAACGGAATAGTGGTGAAAATCAGTCTCTTCTGACAAAATTGAAAACATTATTTAGCCGTTAATGAAGTATGTGGTGCAGCAGTGTAGTATCTGCCCTGAGCATTAGAACAACAATGAGACACCAATCACAATATGTGTTTCGTATAAGAAAGGAGGAAGCAAAGCTGCGGTCATTGCAAATATTGTCTATGCTTTAGAAAACAAAACTTCTTTTGTACTTTATGAATGTTATAAATTTATCAACGAGAATAGCTATGTGAAATAGTGGACTGGACCAACTTCCTTTCATGTGGATGTCAACTGTCAATCATTTAAGTGTTCATTTGTAAAAATTACAAGTACTTTAGTTAACTTCTTTTGTGACTTTATAAACTTGATGGGATCAAATGGCCATATTTCCTGTAGAACCTCTCTCTGGAATTATATAATGTTTCATTTTTTGCAATTCAAGTTTATAATTCTTAGCTTTGATGTGACTGTTAGGTCATCCTCGGATTATTCACAGGGATATTAAGTCATCAAATATCCTTCTAGATGCCAATTTTGAAGCTCGGGTATGAAAAATTCTTTGATCACAGCTTTGTGATTCTATTTGGAGTTCCATCTTTTGATGCCATTTTATCCATTCTCCACAGGTATCAGATTTCGGGCTTGCAAAGTTAGCACTTGATATGGATACTCATATTAGCACACGTGTCATGGGTACATTTGGGTGGGTATATATTCCATTAAAATGTGATTTTGCCAAATATAAGAGATCCCCAAAAATCCCTTGTATTAATGGCCATTAAGTGATAAGTTTGAATCATCTTTATTTCAGATATATGGCACCTGAATATGCAACGAGTGGTAAATTGACCGAAAAATCAGATGTCTTCTCATTCGGGGTTGTTCTTTTGGAGCTCATTACTGGGCGCAAGCCTGTGGATGAGTCCCAACCCATTGGAGATGAAAGCCTTGTTCAATGGGTATGTTCTAGACCCACAATTCGCACAATGAATTGAAGGCTTTACCGCCATTTGACAAAGACATTCTTTAAATATATGAATCTTTATTCTTTCTGCTACATATCACTTTCTAATTTTACCTCTTATATGTGAATACTTCAGGCTAGGCCCTTGCTTGGTGATGCAGTTGATACTGGCCAGGCTGAAGGACTAGTAGATCCGAGGCTTGAAAAAAACTATGTTGAGAGTGAATTGTTCCTGATGATGGAGGCTGCTGCCGCTTGTGTGAGACACTCGGCATCAAAACGGCCACGAATGGGACAGGTAAATGAACACTTAAACTAATCTTCTTTACCCTTTACATTGTAAATTGGACTAGGTAACATAGCGAGAATACCTGTTCATTCCAGTTGCTTAGGGCTTTTGATGGGCTCTCACCTGCTGATCTGAGCAACGGAATGAGAGTGGGAGAGAGTCAAATATACGACCCTGCACAACAGTCTGCGCAAATCAGATGGTTGCGGGGGATAGCTTTTGGAAATGAAGACTTCAGCACAGGTTTCTTCAGTGAGGCAAGCAGGAATACCGGGCATTCAAGCCCGAACCCAGGGGACCCAGGACCAGGTTTTTCGACCCAGCAAAGCAGAAGCCGCCTGTCACAGCAACCACCAAGCCATAATGTCTACTTTTCGAGCCAGGATACCCAGAATCCTACATTTTCTGGACGGAGTACAACTCCTGATTCTTCAGTGCCTTCTAGACAGAGTACCACTCCTGATTCTTCAGGGTTGAGTAGCCATAATCCTATTTCTTCGAGGCATAGTAGCCAGAACATGGATTCATCAAGCAGGGAAAGCGAAATCCAGAGGAGTTGATCGAGCAGATGTGTAAATATCGCGAGGGTGTGGTCTTGGAAGAAGTGAGGAGAAGCTGAAAGGTAACTTCATTCCTTTAGCCCTTCATTCATTTCAGTCACAGCAGCTTCTTGTTCGCTTCTTGTTATCAGGGTGCCCTTCATTTTTTTATCACCATGAATCCTGACCTTGTAGTTACATCCACCTCTCACCTCAGATGTACAAATTTTTTTGCAGAAATTTGTTCCCTTTTTATGTAAATAAAAAATAAAGAAGGTTTTATTACTGTCTGGCATTTGATTTTCCTCTTGATCATTGTTGCAACCTTTGGTAGTTGGCAAGGTGATGTGTACGTGTGCAGCTCATGTTCAATTGACCTGTTGCAATGGTCCAAATAATGCCACTAAGGTTGCATTTTCTTGATAGTTTATACACCCAAACAAAAGATTCTGAGAAACTGCAGTGCACAAATATTGGATCTTACACCCAAGTTTCAGGTTATGATGATCTCAAAATTTTTCCATCTTATACTAGTTTATGCACATCTCAAAGCAAAAGATTGTTGCAATATCACCATATTGCAAAAACGGATGAAACCCTCGCCCTAAGGTCTCTATTGCCTGGTCCCTGGTAAATAGCGATATGTCGACCCTCATGCTTGTAGTTGTTGGCACAACACCATAACAACTCGTCTTTTCTTTCAACCATTGAGCTATGCCAGGATAACAAAGTTGTTTAAATGATTAATCCTCATCATAATCTGATAAATGTTATATGCATTGATTCTCTTTTCCTTTACAGGTCTTGATTGACCTTGGACCTTGTTGCAATATTTACCATCTTCCAAAAGCAGATGAAAGTGAAACCCTCGTCCTAAGGTCTCTATTACCCGGTCTCTGGAAAAGAGTGATATGTGGGCCTACAATTTACATTCTTTCAACTACTAAGCTATACCCAAAGATAGCAAAGTTGCTTAGGTGTTTCAATCTCTATGTTGTAGGGTCGAAAGTAAATCCCTGTCATAAACTGATAAACGTTATATGGGTTGATTCTCATTTCCTTCACGAGCCTTGATTGACCGTTGGTATTAAACGTTGTAGCTCGTTTGTGCAACAAATCCAACTCGGATGGACCCGGAGTACACCCAAGAGGTAGCAGCAACTTTCGTCGCTGTCCCGAAAAGGGAAAGAGTAACATTCATATCAAATCTGCATCAGGAATCATTCTTAATAACATAGCAAAGATATGTCAGCTAAAGATCCATTGTTTCCCTCTTAAAACAAGCTTCATTACACCTATTCAGGCCCCTACCTACATAAAAGAAGGCCTAGACAAAGCACAAAGCTTGAAGCAACAAATGACAGACACCCCACACACCATGAGTTCCTTGAAGCTCAAGTAATTGTTCTTTAATCAAAGTCATTGACAACCACTAACAGAGCTGTCCTTTGTTTCTCCACAAAGCCAATCCAAAGCCACAATTAAAATAATCTCAAAGTCATCCCTTGCAATCAATGATTACACCCTTATGAATCTGCCTTGGGATTGGGAGGTGTTGATTCCTTTTTGTTGTATCTTTTTTTCCCTTGGGAGGTTTCTTGATGCCTTGTAGATTGGATGACCTTCATCCACAAGCAACTAAATGACTTGAAAAGCCTCTTCCTTCTCCCACTTCCCTTTCCCCAGGGGGCCATGGAGGACCGCAATGCCATTATTGCAGACTGCTTTGTCATCTGCTGTTGCTGCTGCTGTGAATGCCTCGTCTTGCAGATCGTCGTCTTCCTCTTGCTTGATCTTCCGTGTAAGGTTGCCCGGAAGACGAGAGAGTATGCCAAGAAGAAGCTCCAAAGACATACAAGGAGGATGGGGAGGAGGAACGCGGGATTAGATGATCGATATTGTGCTTCCGAAGGTGAGGTGTATGGGTCCTTTGGATTGATCCAGCTAGAGCTAGAGCTAGAGCTTGATGGGTCTCCATTTAATGGTGAATTGTGTATGGAGGAGGTTGAGAAGGTTCTTGAAGAGCTCTCTCTGGAGGGTGAGTTTGCATTTGGGAGCTTCTGGGGGAGGAAGGAATTTACAGGAAGATCATGTGATGGTTTTGTACATCCTCATCTAAGTGAAGTGGTTGCTGGTCCTTCTAATTGGTATTGAATCCCTTGGAAATTGATTGGAAAATCGATCTGTTTGACGCAATGTGTTGATTGTTGATAAGGATCAAAGCTCATTGCTGATATGCTGTCTACGCCAACAGACAGCCGCAACGAAAACATCCAAAACCAAAAGAATCCAGCTGCAGAACACTTATTTCCCACGGTGTATGGCTCCAATGGCTCAGGAGTTCGCTGGGTTGAATGCCGCCATTGTCACTGGATTCCCGACTGCGCAGCATTGCGCAGAGGGATGGCGAAAGGGAAGAGAATTGGATGTAGTTGAAGTTTTTTCTTGTTATTTAACATTATTGTCCTACTTTATGTTCTAAATTTAGACAACAGTTACACTTTCCTAACTGCTATATTAACATACATTTTACCATCTTATGTACTGATGTTGACACTATCAAGGTATCCCAACATCAATTACAAGTGACCCACAAACTGTTTTACACCTTAACTTTACAAGACAGCAAGCAACAAGTTAAAAAGAAAATGAAAGAAAAACTAAGTGTTACACCTTGGACCTCTTCTATACACTCTCTATGATACACACAATGCACAGTTCCCTCCTTTGCACTATACACTCCAATGTGGTGGTGTAGTAACCAAAAGAATCAAGAGAAGTCACCTGAAAACCTTTACACAATTAGGGGGTTTCTTCTCCAGCCGGGACTCGTGTGTGTCCAGCCGGGACTCGTCGTTGCACGATGCAGCTGCAAGGCAACGGATCCGATGGTTTCTGACACTGAAAATGAAAGTATGCAGGCTTCCCCGGAGTTTGGTGGCTAAGCATCTAAGATAACAAAGAAATGCACCTACACGAAAATTTTTACAAAACCTGCTTTGTCTTTCCTTCCTACTTGGTTTCAAGCTTCATACGACGAGCTGTGTATCCTACGGTTGTGTGTCTAATCGATCTCTGTCGTATCATGTTACAATACTCTGGGTCGTCAGCTCGCCCCTCCAGCCTTATCCACTGGATCATGTTATGGTACATGGGGAAGAACCTCATCTGGATGGCTGAGTAGCAGCAGTATGGGACCAGGCAAGATACCACGACGAAGAGGACGACTAGCCAGTACCTTGGGGATGGTGCAAGAACTTCTATGAAGATTTGGTAGGCGGTGGTGGAGATGTCGGGATCCAAGGCTCCATATGCCATGAGGAAGAGGTACCATAGGATGATCCCGCCCCATATGACGACGTGTTGTATCAAGGTGAAGTAGTTTAAGGAGAGAGCCATTTGGACGTTGACGACCCAGACAACACAGGTGTACATGGTAGCACCTAGGATTTCAAAATCTGAGGTCCTGCCTGAGTCGTTGAAAGCCGGTATTTGGATTGCCCGTTTGGTGAAGAAGAAGATCATGACCCCACTGTACACCCCACCAATCATCCAGCTGATGATACGAAACCAGCTGTAGAGGACGTCTTGCACGCCTTCTTGGTAGAGCAAAGGAAACTGCAGGTAGAGGTTTTGCGGATTTAATCTTCAATGAGCGGAAAAATATGGAAGAAATCAGAATGCAGGTCTGATTGATTCATTTACCTTGAGGCAAAACCGAGCTGAAACATCCTGATCAAAAACTCCCAAGGCAATTGGAGGGAGCGACGAGAAGAACACGTTGTAGAGGGATAAGAACCAGTCATTATACGCTGGTTGCGCAGAGAATGAAGTGTATGCCTCGTACAAAAATAGAGTGATACCGAATGTGATGTTCTTGTAGAAGAAGTAGCATATCTGCCAAAACAAAAGTGTTTGTTTGCAAGAGATTGTTAGATGACGAGTGTCAAACAGAACAGGTACGAAACTTGAAGTGTAAGGTTCGCTTACCATTGATGAGATCCTTCTATAACACCAGTGTCCATGGACGAGAAGCAAACGCTCCAAGTATCGGAATTGAGCTATTGCAATATCACTAGACATAACAGCCTGAAAGCAAAGGCGGAAAAGAAGTTCAGAGCCACGAAAATGGCTGAAGATTTATCAGGAAATTAAGTTTCTCCGACAACTACTGCAGTCGTGTATACCTGCATTCCTTCGGCACCACTGATTCCAACTCCTATATCGGCTTCTTGAAGCATTCCAACATCGTTAGCCCCATCACCAATCCCCAACGTTGTCTTACCAGTGCCGTTTTTAACCAGTCTAGTAACCTGTGAATTCAGTTTCCACTCTCTTAGAACCCAACCTTTCGTATCTTAACTCAAAGAGGCAATATAGGAAGTGCTTAATAAGCTCACCAGCGCTTTCTGCTTTGGCGAGGAACGACAGCAAATCACGGATGCACAGCATAGGGCTAGTTCAAGGAACAAGTTCTTGATGTCGTCATCCAAAGCGTATGCAAGGGATTTCCCATCAATTATCAAGGCAAAGGCTGAAGAGTTTTGACCCGAATCATCCAGTTCAGACTTCCCTTGTTTAATCTGGTCAAGTACTCTCGCCCTTGAAGCCTGCAGGATGTATTAATGAACCTTCATCAACATCAAAAGCTTAAAATGGACCAAGAAGTGAACTTAGAAATGGTGTTTAACCTTTGCGATTTCGTCTTTGTTTCCTTCCTTCTCAAGAGCTTTAATTTCTGGTGTTTCGACACTGATATGAATCTGTTTCATCCCTTGCCTAAGCAAGCTACAAGCAAACCTGTGTCAAGGATAACAACTTCTGTCAACAAGTGAGGAAAGAGGAATTTGCTGAGTTAGATCAGAACTCGGAAGCAGTAGAACGAATACGCTACCCGATATTGATGGCAGTCTCCATCTTATCTCCTGTTAGAACCCATAGCTTTATCCCTGCCTGGGCAAGCTTATCAATGCACTCAGGGACCTACAAAAAACGACAAGAAAAGATCACAAACTTGTGTCATAGAATGTCGAGATTTGCATATGAACTAGGACATAGTAGTAAAATGGAGGTAACACCAAAAGCTCACCCCAGGTTGAAGCTTGTCTTCGACAGCAGTGGCACCAAGAAGAATCAAATCCTTCTCAATTGTCTCAGTACATAGATCAATCAACGAATCTCGGTCTGCACTAACTGAGCTCCTGGCGGCAGTAAACTTGTCGTTGAATTGTCTGTAGTCGTCCTGGCTGAGAACGCGATAGGCAAGAATTAGAGTCCTCAGGCCAGCGTCAGCATACTCGTAAATGTGCTCTCTGGTCCGATCTTCAAAGTCCGAGCCATTTTTGGATAGTCTTGGAAACATTATACTGCATACACTACTTTTAGGCGAAAATCCATACAACTTGTTTTAAGGCAGTGAAGTGTTTGCAAGAACTTTACCTGTCAGCACCCTTTGAGAAGAGCAATATTTGTCCATCCTCGGTTTCTACCATAACAGACATTCGTTTTCTCGTGCTATTAAACTCCAAGACATTCAAAATCTTATACGTCCTGCAGAATCAAGTGAAAAGGGTAAGCATTCTCACATCAAACAACCAAAAAAAAAGTGGAATGGTACAATAACAATGTTTAAATGTTATTTACCTTTCAACTTTCTTGCCTAACTGAGGATCAAACTCGTGCAAGGAGACAGAGTTCTGAGTTCTTTTAAAAAACTCGAAGCCAAGCTCTTTAGCTGCAACGACAAAGGCTGCCTCATCAGGCGATTCAGCCTCATAAGATACTTTCCCGGTCTGTTCATCCACCTCGGGTACTATTGTGTGACACACAGCAAGTAACTGCAGGAACTTCTGGATCACATTGGAATGAGGCTCATTCACCCACTTCCCATTCATGATCCTCTCGTCCTTGAAGTTGAACCCTTTAATCCGAGGGCCTACACTAGCAGGCTCCTCTGAGAAATCATGACTGCCACCATCTAAAGACGAGCCTTTTCTCCTTGCCATGGCCCGTTCAACCTCAGTTACACCACGACCATAAGCTGTCCCCGCAATAGAACACTTGATAAACTCCATAGAGTTGCAAGTCAAAGTTCCGGTCTTGTCAGAGAGTATTGTATCAACCTGACCGAGCTCCTCGTTCAAATTTGAGGTCCGAGCTTGGGCAGGCTTGTCAGCCTCCTCATAGTACATATTGACGTCGCTGTTGATAAAAAGGCTCTGGAGAACCTTGACAATCTCTATAGAGACATATAACGAAATCGGGATCAAGTAACTGTACAGCATTAGGCCAGTCAGGAAGTGAAAAAATGCAGCCACTGGTGCTCTATGTGGATCAAAGTAAACTGTCGTATCATCCGGTCTGAGATACCACCTCCTCATTATACCATTTTGCATATCGCGTTGCGTTTGGATGCCAAAGAAGATGGATCCAAAAACTGAAATCACACCCAATGCGAAAAACAACAGATAGATTATCTTATCCATCTTCTTCTCCACTCTACTCCTCTTTGAAGGAGGGTCAGTCGAGTTCTGCATAACCTTCGTGTCATGGCCTGTAAAGACAACTGCACCATACACGAATTCGGTGTTCCTCAGTTTCGCGCCCCTAAGAAGAATTTGTTGGGCGCTAAGGGGATATTGCTGGTCAAGGTATTCCATGGTTCCAACAAAGGAAAACAGATTTGCATTTGGATCTTCACATTTGATGGTAGCAGTAAAATCCTTAAAGTTGATGTCCTCAATCATGGATGAGGATACCTCCAAGGCCTGCTTGAGCTTCAGGTTGGTCTCGCCGTCAAGGTTCATAGTCTCAACATAGCAGATTGCATCCTCATAGCTAGAAGAAAGCAAAATGATATCAGCTGGAAAGAACTCATCTTTTTTCACCCTGACTATGTCCCCGACGAGTAGATCCCTCCATTGTCTCTTCTTGAAAACGCCTTCGCCCTGATGCACCTTAAGTTTTCTATTGTTTATCTCTATATCCTGAAAAAGACACACACCTAAACCAGTTAGCCTCGTACGAACTCGTGCACTCGCACTCCCTTCAGCTGCATAGCTGATCTTACAAAGATGGACAAACTGACAAAAACACATCTGACATTCCCAACAAATGAAATTCTTGAAGAAGAGTTGAGCACAAGACCTCCAAACCCAAAATCAAATTCCCTTTTGCTGTAACATTTCCATATCGAAAACACAACATCGAAAATTCTTCAGTACTGACCCCTGATTTCTCAACAACACTTGAATCACAAAAGAACATGGAATCTGAAATCCTCAACTTAAAGACAAAATTTGGCAATTTTATAAGCCTATTTGAACAAGATATTTCTGTCAAAATGAAGCTTCTCAAATAAAATACATATTTTTAACCCTTACCCTATCAATTCCTGATCTATCAGAGAACAATCTCAAGAGCTACACAGAACATGAAGTCAAAACTCCAGAAGATACGGTGATTCATAGATATACCTGCAGTTTTCGGCGCCAATCCTCGACGCCCTCTTTGAGCATACTGACCCCAATGACAAAAATCAAGGGGATGATGGCACTGACTGCAGTGTAAGGAGCAAGGGGGGTGAATGACAGGATCCCAATCACAAGGAAGTAGAAGTTGGCAACCCTCCTGAACTGCTCAAACAATGACTTGGGCACAAAAGTTGCAGGTGTATACTTTGTTGTCTTGACATAGTTATCTGGGTAGTTCCTGATTGCTGATTCATAGCTTCCAGGCTCATTGCAGAACACCACCCTTGAAAACCCAGGCCCTCCAATCTGTGAAATGTCCTCTTCTGGTGAAGGTGCCTTGCCACATCCAAATGCATAGATCTTGCTGAAATGCAGCTTTCTCCTCCTCCTCCTCGTTTTAGGCATTTTTTTTCCTTCTTCTTCTTTCACCAACTTCAGAAAGCTTGAATCTTCAGCTTCTTTTCAAGGGTTTGTTCAAATCAATCTTTGGTATCACATACCACAGAATCACCAGGACAACCCCAGGAGAAATCAGAGTTCTTTTTTTTTCACCTCTTTTTCCTCACACCCCCCTTTTTATTTTGCTTGGAATCACCCAAAAAACAAAACCCACTTGAATTATAAGAACGTAGCCCGAGAAGTTCCAAACCAGGAGCACAAACCCCCAGTTGGGTATTTGATACGGAGTATAATAAAGAAAGATAAATAAAAATTAAACAGGAAAGGAGAAATTAATCCTGGAGAGAGTGGAACCCTATCAACAATTAACTGATTAAAAAGATGAAATCTTTTTAAGGATGAAATCTTTTCTCACAATGAGGGGAGATGGAAAAAGGGAGAGGGAGAAATGTTAGCAGGGCAATGGAAATTTCCTTTCCTGACTGTGGGAGCTTTGAAATTTGAATGTAGACTCAGAGAGGAGACCAGGAAGAAGAACCTGTGGTTTTGCAATTCCATTAGCCCCTTTGACCTTGAGAAGAAATATAGAATAGAAATTGCAATGCATTTGGCTGCGCTTATTATTGATTAAAAATTTTAAATATTGAATAATTACAACACCCCCAGTAATCCCCACAAACAACAAGGTTTCAAATCTCAACTGCCATGAATTGAATTGAATTGGATTTTTCTTTTAATAGTAGAAAAGATAACCCAAAACACAAAAATGAAAATTGAACCAACCCCACCAAGGAAACAGTGAAATTTAGCAGCCAGATAGAGACCCTTTTGAAAGGGTATAAAGGTGTTTGGAGAGATTCAATTAATGGGTTTGGTACAAATAAATTCGAATGCTGAAACCCAGAGAAGAAAAAGAAATCAATGGGTTTTGTTTTGGTAATTTGATTTCCTAGGAAATCCAATTGGGGATTTTTTGTGTTTGTTTTTTCTTTTGTTTTCAGCTATTAATCAATGGCTTCTTCCCTCTGTAATATATGTCTCTTAAATATACAGGTTTTTAGGGAAGAAGGAAGAGGAGAAGAAGATAAACAAATGAAACTCAAAAGACCCTCAAAATGTTTAAATTATCTCTATATTTTGTCTGTGCTTTTTGGCCTCTTTTATTTGGTAATGTAATTAGATAAACCATAGAAAGAACGTGGGTTACCCGCAAAAATTTCTCCATTTGTCATTACTTCATCTAATCAGTGTAGCTAAAATGGATACACATGAATAGACGTTTTTATTAATGTGTGATTATACATTTCATTTTACCCTTGTTCGATTAACTAACTCTAGAGGAACCCAAAAGAATTCATGCCACATATTTTTATACAATAAAAATGTCAATCAAGTCTTACTGTTCATTTTTTTTTATTAAGTAGAAGTTCGATATCAAATATTTTTGAATCTCGATAAGTCGACAAGTCGATAGATGAAATACCGTTAAAATATATAACAGAAAACATAAAAGGTTTTATTTGAATCTCGATAAGTCGACAAGTCGACAGATGGAAGACCGTTAAAATATATAACAGAAAAGATTTTATTTGAATCTCAATAAGTCGACAGATGGAAGACCGTTAAAATATATAACAGAAAACAGAAAAAGTGCAATAAAACAGCACCCTACAAAAGACGAATCTAGGCAAAACTAAATCAAGTCTTACTATTCGATCCGCATTGTGAAAAATGTAAATCACATAATATATTTTAAGTAGATTGTGCAACACAATATACTCATTGTTGTTTTATATTTAAACTGTATTTCTTGTCTCATCATTTAAATCGTTTAAGTTTCGATATGTTTTTTTAATAAGTGAAAAAAATTAAAAAATATCAAATTTTATTGATAATTTCATACTTATTAATAATAAGTATGAAATTATCAAAAAATAATAATATTTTAAATAGTTTTTTATCTATAAAAAAATGTACAGAGTAGTAAGTGAATTAAATTTTGAGACAGATGCATTATTATTATTATTATTATTATTATTATTATTATTATTATTATTATTATTATCATCATCATCATCATAAAAATAGATTTACAAGAAATTAGTGGGCAACTGAGATACTATCTGGGCGCCCCCTTAGCGATAACAAAGTTAACTCTAGTAAAAATATAAGTTGCAGCACGAGCCCTAGCATCCTGAGATACCGAGAATTTCTGAATCCGCTTCAGCAGAGCAACATCATCCGTATCTAACTCCCCCAATGAAGAGAAGGAGAAGGGTAAGAAACCATAACCAGCCGTCGTGCACAAATCCCGATACTTGGCACACTTACGCTGAGTAGCATTAACAACGGCACAGCCGGGCACAAAGTCAGACATCCCTGACTGAGTCAAGGGGGAGGATCCCGTCAGATCGACACACACATCCCGCCCTCTATCCCAGGAATAAAGGAGCAAATCTGCCGGACGAAGGGGCTTATCATACCCATCAGCCAAACCGATATCGACCTCTTTACCGGCAGAAATCCCAGGTCTGTAGCAGATATCCAATAAGGTGTCACGAACGAGGTTATATCGATGTTTAATGCCCACTGAACCAGTGCAAGACACAGCATGGTCACCGTAGACATCACCATCAAAGACTCGAGAACAAGCGGGACAGGGCCTGAACACCGTGAAAAGTGGAACTCCCAATCGATAGCTAAACACACTAAGATAGGTCCTTCCATTCATAGTCTGCCCCAGCCCAGAAATAAGGAATGCACGCAGCCAATCAGATGAGTGAGCACCCTGCTGAGACTTCCATAATGCCACCTGTCGGGGAGTCAATGAGAAAACAGATTCTGCTGTAGCAGCAACCTTCGCGAAATATATATCTACCAGTTTCTTCATAAGTTTAGGGGCAGCGATTTCATTACGATTGCGTAGAAGATCAGAACCCGTGACCTCATTAAAAGAACGACAAGCATCATCGAAAATAGGACCAGCAGCAATGATGCCAGAAGGACGTAAGAGCTTAGCCTGCAACTCAGTAGACCGCAAACGGGACGCCAAAAAAACATAATGTATGACATCCCCAGCAGCATGCACTCCGAGCCCACCAAAATGGAAAGGGAAGGTGGCAAGACGCCACTGCCAATCTCCAAACCCAGGCCCAGATGCAGTGACAATACGTTCCAAGCTAGAACAGAGTGCCACATCAAAGGAAAGCTGGGCCGGCCCAAAGACATGCGAAGAACAAGTACGCAAGGCAAAGTAAAGTTTAGAAATACCCGTACAAGCCCGGAGCAGAAGCAACTCGCACTGGGGGTCATCAATCCTCACGACAGAATCCATAAGCTCTATCGTCCTAGTCACCCTCCTTACCACAAGGTCACTGCTGAAAACAGGGCATACGCTGACAGGGCCACCTGGAACTTTGACACCGCGCGATGGCTGAGCAATAGAGGGGGGGAAAACACCAGGAAGCTGACTCCTAGGGTCTTCTGTAGGCCAAAAAACCTCGGTCTTATCCACATTAAGATGAAGACCAAATTGAGGGCCATCTTCCATAATCAGATCCATTTATTATTATTATTATTATTATTATTATTATTATTATTATTATTATTATTATCAATTTTTCTATTCGGAGCATAGGATAATAGCACTAATTTGAAAATATTTTTTAAATTTTAATTATTTTAACTTTTTTTAATTAGATTATAGGGTCGCTTATATTTTTGATACGGAATCTTTCCAAATTTAGGATCTTATCATATACCCTTAGGGCATAGGATAGAAAAATCGTATTATTATTATTATTATTATTATTATTATCGACGAAAAAAGGAATATTGTACGTGGTTGGTTGAAAGAATCTAATTTGACATTGAAAAATACAAAGCCATCAATTTCAATGTTGTCATTCAACAAAATTAGGAAGACTAATTGGAATTTGGCAATGGGAAGTAACCCTGCAATAATTAGCATTTGGCAAATGACAAGTAGCCCTTCAATTTATCCAAACTTGTTCCCCAAGTGCTATATGATCATACATAGTCTTGACTTTTATAAAATAATCACAATCAAAAAAAAAATTTATTTGCTGTGTATTAAGATTCAGTTTGAATCTACTACACTGCTGGACTATTATCTTGATTAATTAATTTGGCTATTTTATTATCTCCGCTACACTAAATAATCAATTAACCATGCATGTCTTATTTGTTATGTATTCGATTAAAAGAAATCATCAGAACAATTAAAAAGAACCATTTGTTTTCAAACAATCTTTTATGTAGCAAACTGGCACTCGTCTATGTACGAAGGATATTTTATTTTTCATATTTTTCCTTAGTAATTTGTTTATTGATATAATTGTTGATTAATCGAATAAATTAATTATATATTTTTAAAAATATCCTCCTCAGACAGGCCAATCAATTAAAATGATTATTTTAAAACTCTTGAAATTAATGTGTAAAACGTCAAGTTTTAATTAACGAAGAGTACTAATAACACTAAACAACAAATTAATGATGTAGAAACCCACTAGCTAGTTTTCAAAATACATCATTTTGTTTGTTTAAATATAAAAATTATATAGTTTGTATCCTCTCTAATAAAATCCCGGCTCCGCCTCCAGTCATAGGTGATATACTGTATGTGTATGTGATGGATTGATACGAGAAGAAACCTAACTAACATGGGACCAAATTAAAGATGTTTTGTGCTCTTGGGGTGATTAATATTTTTCAATTTTTTAATTTAAAAATATTCACCCTTAAATATATAATATAATATAATATTATACGTAATATAAAAAGAGAAGGGTGGATCAGTGGATGACAAATAAAACGGAGCTGAAAGGATGCGTAAGAGGTGACGACGGAGGGAGGAGCGATTTGCAAGCAAGTAATTTAAACGGGCGTGGCGGGGCGGGTCAAATCTGTATTTATATTTATTTATTTTCCCTCCAAAATATATAATTTATTTCATTATTTATTTATTTATCCACTCCACTTCCCTTTCTACTTTCTACGTCATCACATGCGTTGCCCTTTTTCTTTTCTAAATTCATTAAGCTAACCCTTAATTATTGCTAATTTCACTTATTGCCCTCCATGTTTTCAAATTTTGGCAAATAATCTCAAAATATACCAAAATTAGCCAGAAATAGGCATGTTCAAAGAATCGAAATGGGAAGCTTGTTTAGATGCATTTTGTGCAATTTGATATCTAATACTCCCTTTGTTTCAAAATATAGGTCGCGCGTTTAACTTTAAGACTTTTTTTATATTAATTTTTTATATGAATTTGTTGTTATGTTCCATATATCATAAAAAAAATAGTATTAAAACATAAAAGTTGTAGTTATTTACTTAAACAAACCTAACGGTTCGCCATCTGTCAACTCTATCGACCTCTCGAGAAGCCAGATTTGTCTGATCCTCGAATTATTACCTAATAAAAAATACTAACCATACCTAAGCACCTAGCTATTTACTAATTAATGTAAAATAAAATAGATAAGAAATAATGTTAAGTCCTATTTTTATTTCTCAGGTACAATTAAGTATACAACATATTACATACAATAATTGATTAACATCATATGTAATGTTTTATGAAAGGACCATATTCATTACTAGGTAGGATTAATTAATTATCTTTTGTAAAAGAAGATGAGAAATAAAATTTTAAAACTAAGCGAATCTCGTAATTTATGTATTTATTAATTATGAGAAAAGAATCTGGTAAATTAAATGCAACATGAAATAGCATGTGACTTGTCCAAACGGTGGAGCTAAGAATTAGCATATCTAAAGATTTGGTAAGTTGCTCATTTCTTTCTCAACGGGTAACGTATTTAACCAAAGATAGATCACTAGTTATATTTAATATGTAATTAATTATGTGATATTTTATCGTTAATGACTTATTGGTTTAATTTTAAAATTAGTAAGAAAAATAATTATTTTTTATATTAAAAATAATATAAAATTAATTATAATCAATTAAAACAATTGCACAATTGCACATGTGTGATGTGTCACAACAAATTTGCACCATATATATATATATATATATATATATATATAATTCCATAAGTAATGAAATGACATGTCATCGATCTAGACGTTCTGGAAGGCAGGCCTAATGGCCTATAAGATGGAAGTCAAATGTAGGAATTAGGAAATTAGTCAAAGTCGGCATAGATAGATCACCAACCTGTTGGCAAATGGCAACCCACTCATGCATTGTACAACCATTACCAAATCCTACGGAGTAATTATTTTTCACTCTTTAATTTTGCATTTTATTCTTTAGGGCATTCCTAATTTTGGAAAAAACCAATAATAATAATAATAATAATAATAATAATAATAATAATAATAATAATAATAATAATAATAATAAGGGGTTGGAGTTGATTTTACTATTCAAAAAGGGGTTGGAGCTCAATTTGTTACGAGTCTTCCAACTAACTTTATGTAAATCTTTTTTCATCATAATAAAGTCCTTATTATAATAAAATAATAATAATAATAATAATACTCCCTCCGTCTCAAAAGTTAAGTCATTTTAGGATTTTACACAAGTTTTAATAAAGCACTCACCCCTCAATCAACATCATCATTCCACTAACTATTTCATAAATTTTAATATTTTTTAACACCGACTATATTTTTTTAACCAATCAAAATCTTTAAAAAAGTCAACAACACACAAATCGACACAAATCATTAGTACTATCTTCTACCTAGAAAACCTAAAACGACCTAAATTTTGATATAAGAATTAAAGGCTAAAACGACCTAAATTTCGAGACGAGGGAGTAATATCTTGTACCTACAACAAAATGAGATGGTCACTAAATGCTCGTATAACAAAACCAACTAAGTTTAATTCTAGTTGTACAAGGAAAGGGATAAACGTACTCATTTCTCTTGTTTTTCCCTGACAACCTAATAATGCATGATTTGTATAAGCATTTTAGATAGTTCTTAAGTCTTTTAGGTTGCATTTCGACATGTTTTTAGCATAAAGTGCATTCATTATCTCTTAATTTGTAAAGTTTGGAATCTATGCATTTTATGCCTATTTATACAGATTTTCGAGACCAAACATAAGGAGAGGAGCGAAGCTACACTCTGGAGCTATGGAAACCTAAGAAGATACATGGATTAAGACAAGAGAAGAAGCGAAAGAAGCGTGCGCCAAGATACGAATTAAGAAATGAAGAAGAAGAAGAAGAAGAAGTATTCTGCAAATGCGGCGCCCGCCGGTCCAGCAACACCTGTGGAAGATCAGGAGCACCCGCTGAGTCAGGGCCTGCCGATCCCGTATCTTTAGTAGATTCTCGGCAGTCAAATCCGGCCCATCGGGCTTTGCTTCTACACCAAGATTGTCAACTCCTAGGATTAGGGTGGCTCAAAATGGACCCGATCCGAACAAAGAGTCCCGAGGAGATGATGACTCCTCGTTGATTTTTTAGCGAACAAAGAGTCCCGAGGAGATGATGACTCCTCGTTGTTGATCTTGCAAGCAACCATCCAATTGTTGATGTGATTATAGGTAATGTAGTTCATCCTGTCGGGATTTGGAGGTGGTTCATTTCTGAAGATGAGATTATTTCGTGAATTTCATGTGGTCCACCAAGTGAAAGCGATTTTTTGTTTATCGGTCTTAGAAAGAACTCTGCCCAAAGTTGCCAAAATCGGTTGAATGTCCCTAGATGTAGATAACATATTTTGGATAAGCAGCTTGTCGGGGGCTTTAAAGTGGAGTTAATAGAGTTAAATGGACATTCAAGAAATGAGTTAATGAATTTCAAAGTTTGTATTATATTTGGTTAAAAGTTAATAATTCATAAAGTATTATTTTGAATAATTTTTCCTTTAAAAAAAGGAGTATTATGTAATGTACCCTATTTATAGAAACTCCATTGGCATTGATTGGAGTTTATATCAATTAGCAGAAACAAATGCCCAGTTTTCTGGCCACATTTCAGCTTTGTGCACCTGCTGTGTTGTCAAAAATCAATGTATATTACACATTTCTCCATACATGCCAAGATTCAATATGTTCCAACATCCATTAACTTTCTTTTTCATGGTATATTCAAATGTAAAACAGGGAGTTTTCAAGCTTTTGGCCCAACACGTACGTACATATATATATATATATATATATATATATATATATATATATATATATATATATATATATATATATATATATATATATATATATATATATGTATGTTACATAATTTTGTGCCAAATTCTAATTCTATTAAATATGTAAATAATACTTACTCCATTTAAAAATGTCTTTTCCATGCATTTTTCAATAAGTTAAAAATTATATAAAATATCGACCTTTTTTACTAATTTTTTATATAATTTAATACATATTATTAATAAGTACTTTGTATAAAATTTTACTCCCTCCGTTTTGAAATATAGGTCCATTGATTTTTTGCATGTTTTTTAAGGAGTTAAAAACTATATAAAATAATATTTTTTATTAAATTTTTTACATAACTATATACTTATTAGTAATATATATAAGACTATGTAAAAAAATTAATAAAAAATATTATTTTATATAGTTTTGAACTCCTTAAAAAGCGTGCAAAAAGTCAATGAACTTATATTTCAAAACGACGGGAGTATAAAAATAATATTTTATATAATTTTAGCTCTTTAAAAATATGTGAAAAGGTAAAAGAACGTATATTTTAAAATGGAAGGAGTATAAATTCGGAGAAATTAAATACACCACAAATCTTGCACGTCGGAATAGACGTGAAGGGTGTAGTGGGTTAATTAATTGAAAAAATATGCTAATTAATTGAAAAGAGCATGCACGTTGGAATGGACGTGCACTTAAAGAAGGGGATTTGCGGTGTATCTAACAAGACCCGTATAAATTAAAAGACTCCTGTAAAATATGAGACCATGGAGAGTAATATATTTTGTTACTGGTATTTTTAATACTAGTCTTATTATCTCATACTCTAGTGTGGTTTCTTAATAAAATATATTTTATTATATTAATCAGACATGTTTAAATATTTTGTATGCAATTTTGATGGTTAATATTAAATAGTTTGCTTGAAATCTTTCTAGGGAATTTCAAATAACCATAAACTAAATCAAGATTAAATTTGATTAAAATCGATATACAACATGTACATATTTTGTAAGAAAATTTATTAAGATAAATAAATGTCTGATTGAAATGACAATCCGTTAAATTTCCCTATTAATAAATGAATCAAAATATTGATAAATTTAAAGATAAAAATAAAAAATAAATAGGATCATGGGGAGTAGATGAAAAGCCTAATTTGGGAGTCTATCCCATAAGATGCCTAATCTAAGGATACATTATTTTTATTTTATTAAATTTGGGAATCTTTTGAATTATTATGAATTTTTTTATTTATAAATTATGTTTACTCTAACTTGTTCTCGATTTTAGTTTGTGGGATTCACTAGCTAGTTAGAGTTCAGGTTAAAGGTTATAAATTAAAATTTTATCCTACAAAATAAAAATGGTTAAATTTGATCTTTTAAATTATTAAGGAATTTTTATTTATAAATTATGTTTATTCTCGTTATAGATTTGAGTTGGTGGGGTCAATTAGCCAAATAAGATTAGGATTTAGGGATAAAGGTTATAAAAAAATTTCATCCATTTAAAATATTTTATAAATTATCATAACTTATTATTTTAATAATTTTTGATAATTTTTTTCCCACCTAATCAACCCTAGGCCATGTAGAGTATATTTATATAGATTATAATAATTCATCCATATATTTTTTGTATTTTTATAAACGTTCACAATTTTTAACTGGCAATTTATCTGAAATGCCTTTTCATTTTGTAAAATAACCATAATAATGCTAGTGTATGCCAGTTTTTGTTGTTGCACACTTTTTTTTTTACAGGAAAACAATTTGAGAGGTCAAACCTGACTTGATTCTTGATAGGCTGATGAGTCGACAGATGAAAATCGTCTAAACAAACAATAGAAAAAAAATGTAAAGTGAACAAATAAAAACGAACTACAACGGGGCGAATCGAAGCAAAGTTGTTGCATACTCTACAAACTATCATATCAACCAGATCCATTGGAGTATGAAAGAAAAAAAACATCTTCTTGGCAATGGGCTAAATTAATGACGATCAAACCGCTTTTCACCAAGGGGCTTCGTTGGAATGTGGGTGACGGCCGTACTATCAGGTTCTGGACCGATAATTGGATTATAGATAAACCACTGACTTCTCTTATTCAGTCGACGGTGGATGAAGCTCAACTGAAGGATACGGTTAGTGTTTATATTCTTCCATCTAATAAGTGGAATACTTCTAAATTGCAGGAACATCTAGCCAATGTGCTACCAACTCAGATCTTGAGTCTTATCCAACAAACCATTCTACCATCCCATTCTATCAAAGATCGCCTATACTGGGGTCCGAGTTCTGATGGGTGGTTCTCGACGAAATCTGCAACCACGCTAGTGCCTAACGGTGCGGCAACAACTGATTATGACTGTAAGTGGATTTGGAATCTTAATATTCCACATAAAGTTCGTATGTTCCTTTGGAAACTTTCGAGGGACGGTCTACCTACCAAGGAACGTTTGGCTAAGTCCAATATCCATGTACCCATGTCTTGTGTTCTTTGCGATTCCTTTTCGGAATCTACGGACCACTTTCTTTCTACATGTAATGTTACCAATGAGGTAGTGAAAATATTGGGATTGCGGATTGCTAACCATAATTTACCAGTCTTTAGTGGAACTAAACACTATCTCACGTTAAATTCATACTATAAATCTCTTGGTCCGAATAATATGTCACTCTTGGCCTATTGCTGGTGGGCCTTGTGGTACTTCCGAAACCAAATTACGTTTGGTACTGTCGACTCCGTCCGGGTAAACGATATAACTGTTTTCATCCTCACTTGCCGGCAAACTTGGCTAGCAGCGTCTTCTTTCGTCCCTGGTGGGGATTTGGTGGACTCTGCGAATGGTCTTACTCCCAGTGTGCCTTTGGCCGGTCGTGGGGTTTCTAGACCAAATACTGGTCGGGTTAGAGCGTGGGAGAAGCCTCCATCAGGCTGTCACAAACTCAATTTTGATGGGTCCAGGTTATCTTCTGGTGAAGCTTCCTACGGATTTGTTATTCGTGATTCGACGGGTAATATAGTATCTCTTGGTAATGGCACGTGCCCTGGTGTTTCAATCTTGTATGCCGAATCCCTTGGACTTGCCATGGGTGTTCGACAAGCTCTACAAATTGGATCACAATCCCTTCTTGTTGAGGGTGACAACCTTACGGTTGTAAAAGCGCTACTTGGAGACTGGAAATGTCCCTGGAACATTGAGCTTTTACTATCAGATACGAAATTAACTCTTAATGAAATTTCTAATATATGTTGCTGTCCGTCATATTTTCAGGGACTCTAATACTGTAGCAGATCGGATTGCTCGTCTTGCCTACAGTTCCCCTGCCGATGGACATTTGGACTCTGATGCAGAACTTGCGGTTCTCGTCCGGAAGGACGCTCTAGGAAGGTGCCGGGCTGTGCGTCCTCGGTCACCTGCCTAATTTCTTTCCTTGCTTCAAAAAATATATATATATATATATATATATATATATATATATATATATAATCTCTTCTTTTTTTTTTGGTGCAACCCATATATACATGGATGAGTTATTTGGAGTAACTTGCTTTTTGAAACTTCAAGCTACCAAATACAACCCCTTCTAAAAATTGAGTTATTGTTTGCACATTTCTTATATAGATTAATTAATTAAATTTAATTAATTATCTTTTTTTTAACCATTACGCTTTTCTTATTAAATTAAATAATGGGTAGATGTCTCTACAAACCACATGCATTTTATTCTTATTTATCTAAAAACCACATGCACTTTATGCGCACATATTTGTATATACACAACCACTTTTCTTTTATTTTCTTACATAAACCAAAATTATTGTGTAACATATGAATAATGTCATCTTCTACACTGGTGGTGGTTGTTGGTCAAGTTCATGATAGAGTTAGAAAACTACATTAATCCATCAAGCTAAATGGTTCTGACATATTTGACATATTGTGAAAATGCTAAAGAACCATAACTATTTACCCTTAAATAATTCTATATATATTCACTAAACTGTAAATAAAAATCCACGTAATTATTCTACCAAAAATAAAATGCAAATACAAAATGTAGATGGGCCTTTTGGGATAATCTATTTTATTTTTAGGCGAAATTGCATAAAACCACCCTTTATTTAGGGTTGTTTGCAAATAACCACCCCTTATTAAAAAATTTGCAAATAACCACCCACTATATACAAATTGGTTGCAACTAACCACCCATACCCACTTTTCTTGTTAAACCTCACTTAATTTAATAGGAAAAGATAATTATACTACACTTGTCAATCAGGTCATTCGGGTCGGGTCGTTTCAGATTTCGGGTAAAACAGGTTCCGGGTAAAACAGGTCTCGGGTAGATCCGAGTTGACTCGAACTCGGGTTTGACTCAGTTTCTGGTCAAATCGGGTCGATTTTGGGTTTGTCAATTTTTTCCTTTTTAAATTAAAAAAATCATGATTGGGTAATTTTGCGATAATTTTAAAATGCTAAAATTAAAGACGTGGTTTATAAGTTCTAGAGCTTGTAATTATACAATATATCGATCTAAAATATTTATTTTTATTATTTCTCGTAATTTTTAACAAAATTTTAAAATATATAAAATATATAAAATATAAATAATTTAAATAATTTTTTTTAAAATAATTTAATGCAATTAGTAATAAGAATATAATTATTTTAATATTTTTTCGAGTTTTCGTCTTCTTAAAAAATGTGATGAAAAATAAAAAATCAAATACTATCGATTGGAAGGAGTATTACACAATACAAAAAAAAAGTTGATTTGAAAATGAAAGATCAAGTGATTGTAATTATAAAATGTTAAAATTGGAATCTCCATAAAAAAATTTAATCATATATAATTATAAATCAATCTGGTCACCGGGTCAATCGCGTACGGGTCCAAACCCAGATGACCTAGAAAATTTCCGGGTTTTCGGGTTCGGGTCGGAAAAAATTTCCTGGTTAAAATTTTCGGGTCTTGACCCAAAAATTTTCGGGCGTTCATGTCGGGTCGTGTTTTGACATGTCTAAATTATACCAATAACTTTTTAATGTTTTACATATTTCTTTATATTAGTGTCAACTAAATCAAATTACCAATCTAATTAGCCAAATAGAGGTCCACGAACAAGACCCGATGACCACCAGGAGGTTCCACTAGAGGTCATCATTGCTGGAGGCGATGAACAACAGGAGACTCTAGACATTCATCACCCTTTTTGTTTAGAATTGGAGAAAACTTAATTAGATTTAACAAGAAAAGTGGGTATGGGTGGTTAGTTGCAACCAATTTGTATATAATGGGTGGTTATTTGCAAATTTTTTAATAAGAGGTGGTTATTTGCAAACAATCTTGAATAAAGGGTGGTTTTATGCATTTTCGCCTTATTTTTAACCCTAAAAGGTCTATGGTCCCCAAAATTGACAGCTCCATCCATCCCATTTGTATTTTTATGTGTTTGTCGTATATTTTATTTTCCATGGAAACCAAAGGAGTAACACACTAACACATATGGAAACACAGGAGATTCATGGTATTTAATTTGATTCATTTTTGTTTTTAGGTTTGTGGCATTTTGATTCATTGAAATCACATGTATACTAATTAAATATAAAACAGGATTAGATATTATAAATTTTAATTTTTTAAAATTTAGTTACTATTTAAATAGTCATTTTAGTTGAAAAACTAAGGAAAACAATTTTTTTTAAAAAAATTATAGCCGATGAAATTTGAACCAAAAAAAAATAAATACTACCTGTTACCAACTAAGTTAAGCAAATTTTATAATTAATTATTTTTTCATACTTCTATATTAGTTAAAATAAATATAAAAATCCATAATTTTTTTCTTCCCAATTAGGAAGAACTTCAACCCCCGAGTCCCCATATATATATATATAGAGAGAGAGGCGGAGCCAGGGGGCATGGGGAGCATGTGCCCCTCCCTCATCCGACAAATTACCTAGGTGTATTCTCATTGTCGATAGATTCGTTTTAATATATAATACACTCTAATCCGACATCTGAGAAAAAAGTTATGAATGTTTGAAAATTGTAGGTGTATTAATCACTTTAATTTTATTTTAATATATTATAATACTTTTATATTTTACTTAAATTGATATTCACATATTATAATTCATCTCGAGAGCTTCGAGACCATAGATCATATTACTTATTTTGAGAATTTGGTTAGAAGTTACGCAAGTTTAAATTATTTATATCTAGTTATATGCTATTACATGTTAAAAAGACAACAAGTTAAATATTCACTCAATGTTTATTTATTGTGTTTTATATCTTTATTTTTTTAGTTTTTTTTTCTTCGGCTATTTCATTTATTTATTTATATTTATTTATTTTTTAATGGAAAAAAGAGCAGGGTTTTATTTAGTAGTATAGACCTTTAATTAGAAATAATGAACTTTTTAGTTTATAATATCGTTTGACACTAGTTTGTAATATCGTTTGACACTAGTTTATAATATCAAACACGTTGTGTGCTTTACGAATTTTTTCTCAATATCGTTGTGTAGTACTTTTGTGCCCCTCCCCTCAAAACTTTCTGGCTCCGTCCATTTTATTTTACCTATTAAACATAAAATTCCATATCGTTTGACACTAGTTTATATATATATATATATATATATATATATATGGAATTTTACGTTTAATAGGTAAAATAAAATGTAGTACATTGAGCATAGGTGTAGGCCGGTGATGTTTAGACCATGTCATGCATATACGAAAATTTAAGTAAAAAAGTTTTATTGATTCGAACCGATCGAAAGTAAATGAGTAATTATTATACTTCATTTTCAAACATTTTGAACTTTTAATCAACATTTTGACTAAATATATATCGGCATTGACCTTTAACTATGTATTCCCTTCTATTTAATAAATAATAAATACCGCATAAGATCTTTTAATTTATAATTACAAGCGTTGTTGTTGTTGTTTAATTTGAATGAACCCATGCTTTGGATATGGAAATATACGCATAGACTATATGGACAAAAACCTTCACAAAATTAAAATTGTGCAGATATAAAAAAAACTCAGTTTATATTTTATTATCAGTCAAAAGTTGGTATATATAGTGATTTTGGGGTTATACATCTCATCTTAATAGGTTCAAAGTTCGAATCCTTTTGGAAACATGGAGTGCTTATGAGTAGGAGACTCAACCCCTTAAATGAGTCACACAATACCCAATCTAAGATAAAAAAAATTATATTTTATTCGATTTTTAATCTAATAAGAAGTTAAGTTTAGTTTTTATAAACAAAGTATAAATTTAGTTTTAGAAATTAAAGTTTAATATTCAATTAAAATATATAAGCTCCTCTCTTTAAACTCATCTCAACTTTGGTAAGTAGATTTGATCACTTGAATTTTAATTTAACTATATTGAATTGGGAGAATTGATATGAATTTTAAATATTATCTTTGATTTAAAATATAAGGCGTTTAAACTTATAAATTTTGACCAAAAATATATGTAGTTTTAAATTTTTGATATACTTGGTCATGAGAATTTTTATTAGATTTATGTATTTTTTTCCTTTTGTTTTTTTTTTCCATTCATTGGTTGTAAATGGTGAAATTTTTTTAATAAATGATAACATTGATGAAAATTTTAGTACTCCATTCGCCACAATATCATTCTAGCTAGCATCTTGTTCTTGTTCCAAAATATATAGGCCATTTTAATTTGAATATTTTATTCATCTTTTTATTTCCACTTTTACCTTTAATAGATTTAGGATTTCAAAATGAGTTATCTCCCTTTTCACTTTCCTACTTTATGAAAAGTATTTTAAGTCTGTTGATCATATTTCTTAAAAATTATTATGTACAAACCTAAATATTTTTGAAACTGAGAGAGAGTACACTTGTATGATTTGTAAGGCCTAAAATACCTTGTATTTTTCATTAGGATGAAATAATAATGAAATAAATTATATTTTATCTTTTAGATTCCTTAGGATACTATTAATACCTTGTATTTTTCATTAGGATGAAATAATAATGAAATAAATTATATTTTATCTTTTAGATTCCTTAGGATACTATTAAATTGATCGATGGAGTAATCGAATCGAACTGCCTACGAGTACACTTATATGAGTTGTACACTTAACTTACAAAGTCAACACATTTCCCCATCTTAAACAACTCTTTTGTAGGTAGCTTGAGTTGAAATTAGACACCCAACATGTTCATATCTATAATGAAACAGATATTGTAACGATGAAATGAATGAATAATTTTTACGTGCACATCCACATCATAAAAGTTGTATACACCCGAACTATTCTCTCTTTTTTTTTTTTTTCTTTTTTCAAATCTTTTGTCCCAAATGAAAGCATTTACCGTGTAAATCTCTATTTGTTCATTTGTATAATTCACTCCAATCCAAGTAGTTGATTTGATTGGATTGCTCTGATATTTAGACTGATGAAAATGAAAGCACTGTGGGCTTACTGATGGGCCTTTACATGGGCTCATTCTTGTATTAACCCAGTGGGCTATTTCGGAGTTATTTACTCTTATGGGCCCACTATCCCCATATGGGCCGAAGACCAATCATGGATTGGCTTGTTGGTCAATGAATCACCTTAGTTATATACTCCATATAAAGCAAGAAATTGAACAAGAGTTGAATATGTTGATTGTTGAGATTATTGTGATTGTGATGGGATGGGTAACTACTCACTCTAGTAAGTCATCGGAATATTTGTGGTTCCGCGTGTTGTCGGGGTGGTGGTGGCGTGTTCATGGGAAGTGAAGGTTGCAGAGCGATGGTTGCATTATAAGGAGGGGCGTGCAACAAAGCGCGCGAGAGAGGGGCCATGCGATGCGAATGTCTCCTAAGAGTTCCATCATGTAATAGTTTAATTTACATCAATACATTGTTCTCTTCATTCTACAAGATCTTCACATTGTACTTGTCTCTCCACACTATGTATGTGTAAGTGTTGGTCTAATGCCCCACCTACCTTAGCCTAAGACTGATTTATTTGCTCTCCCATGTAGTGGAAAGTTGGTTGTTCAGTTACAAGTTAACAGGAGTGGGTACACCACCTGACACCCATAACCACTTATAAACTAGAACCTCCTAAAAAGGGGGTTTTCAGCATCAGATTTTGGTTATCAGATTGCACTAATTAGGTCACCAGTGTACCTGATTCACCTCTTATCGATCTTAAAATGCACTCATAACCTAGGCACACAAGTTACCACAATACACGTGCATATATAACTACTTACTATTACTCCAATGTAAGTTATTTATATAAGTATATCGAGAAAGTGTTTCCAATAGATACAGAGATGACAAGAGTAGACTAGAAAACTGAAACTAAAAAAAAACCTTAATTAAGTTAAAGTGATCCAAAAATCGATGCATGTGGGATATATTCATCTCAAAGCACTTTTTTTGGTGGGAAAGGAGCCGAAGATCCCGAAACAAACAAAATACAATATAACGGGCTACATAAGAATGCAACGGGGTAACCTCGGCCTCCCCCTAAGTCATCCTCCGAGGCAGGACAGCCCTGAGAGGCGCATCAAGAACATGAAGGCCAATAGGAAAAGAAAAGGCAGTATGTGCAAGGGAGTCGACGACATGGTTTGCTTCCCTAAAGACATGAAAGACATGGATCTTCCAGTCCTTAATGAGAAAGCCTTAGCACTTCCGTAAGCCACATTCAATCCCCAAACACATGCAAACACATGCATATATGCTTACTAAGACTTTAATGGATGCACATAAAACAATTATATATATATAGAGAGAGAGAACTCAGTTTGTATATTTAGGTTTGGTAGAGGGGCATTAGTTTTCAACAAGGTTTGACATTTTAATCAAGAATCACTTGCCCTCCACATGCTAGGAAGTAGGCAACCTTTGAGGCTTTGATGGAGTAATACACTACAGTAATATAGAGTACATTATATAGTGGACTTTATATGATTACCTTGGATCCTACACACACCCAACCATGTCTGGCACTAGAAAAATCAGACCCCTCCCTCCAAATACCTAATCTGAATACCCAATTAGTTTCAACAATCAACACCCATATTTGATATTTGTTTTGATTAGCCTTATTAGCTGGCAAAAGGCCCTTGTGCTTTGAGGATTTTATGGGCTCAAAGCTCCATCATTACTTTACTTTTCCCCAACAAAATTGTATGCTCATTTACACATACTCCACTGTTTTTAAGCTGCTCTATGTGACTCTTGATGGGAGGATTTTTGGTTGTCAAGTTGCTGTTATCCTCAAAAGGATAGAAAGGCCCAAATAAAATGAAATAAAATAGTTTGCTTTGTACAGTACCAGTTTTTGTGCAAGTTTTACAAAGAAGTAAAAAGATTAAAGGCACTAGCTGATCTCTCACTTTTTGCATCTGCTGATCATGGGGAAAAAGTTATGGAACTTTCACAAACTGGGCAGTCAAATAAGGCAGCTTATGAGGTCTCCTGTTGGTGGTGGTGGTGGTGTAAGCTAGGTGGCTGATAGGAGGAGCTTGGTTTGTCTTCACCTGCATTGCCTTTCCAATGTCTCACTGTAACAATGTCAGTCAAAGACTATCAACTTCTACATCTCCTTCCTCCCAGGCCATGAAGATCCATCTTTTTTTTTTTTGTGGCCCCTACCCATCAAACTTCATGAGATTTGATTCTTTTACCTTGTTGAATAAATACACTTGTTAAGCTGCTTTGGTTATGCCAGATATTTAAGTGTGAGTCTGTGACAGAATTACATAATAGAGATTCGAGGATCGGAGTGTAGAGGGTTAGAGTCCCACAAAGTGATAACTTTATGAAGTTATAGGATTACTCAAAAAAAAAATTTAATTTTTTAACTTGATATTGTGAATATAGAAAGGATTTGAGAAAGTGAAAATTGTTGCTAACCTAATAGATTACTCATAAGTTTCTTATGTTTAAAGTGAAAAATGTTACAAATATTAGACATTGATTATTTATTGTACTCTCTAAATATAAAGTGCTAATCTATATAGTTATGTGTTATGCTATTTTACATTTTGATTCAAGGTATACCTATCCATTTCAATACTACATCTAATAAATTTAACCTAGAATTCATAAGAATCTGATCAGGATTTTGATAACCTTAATCAAAAGGTTATTAAACTGCCTTCAATAGTTCAATCTTCCAACAGGTTCTTATAGCAAGATTCAGTCTCTCATATACAATACCTGTACCAACTTAATACTGTCATACTCTGTGTAAATGTGTTTTTAACATACTGTATGTTTTCTCTTATCACTTTTTTGGTTGTTATTTTGGTGTGTACTGTTTGTATGAAATGTCAGGAGTGTGTCAAATGTGTTTTTAGCATTTCTTGGTAGGTGTGGGACTGGTCACCACCCTTTTGTCAGCACCCTGTTTCCACAACCCTCAACACTCCCAAAAGCAAAGGCCACCCCCCACTGACACACCCACTGCAGAAGGTAAACCCTCCTCCTCTTCAAACCATAAAAACCACACAAAGTGCTGTGTATTGTATGTTAACCAAACCTGTAAGCCAACAAACACCAAACCCATATCTCCAATTTTATCGTCTTCCTCCACAACCAAAAAAGCTCCAATCTTTATTTATATAGTCCTTCAAATCTCAACCCCAATTCAAAGAGTCAGGAATGAAGACAATCATGGCTAGAACCCCCCATGAATCCTCCTTCTCCTTCTCCAGGAGATACTTCAACTGGAGGATCAAGAAATCCGAAGAAGAAGATGAGAGTCAAGACATGTACAACAATGATGCCTCCCACTCCTTCACAATCCCCCAAATTGAAAACCCTAATCTCCCCACCTGTGTGAAATCAAAGAGCCACAACAAGCTGATCCCAAGATTCAGATCGCCTCTTTCCCTCTTCTCCAAATCGAAGCCCCACCTGATCTCCCAAACCCTAGGCACCAAGGTCACCGGGACCCTCTTCGGGCACCGGCGAGGCCACGTCCTCATCTCGTTCCAGGAGGACCCCAGATCATCAAGGCCGGCCTTTCTGATCCAGATTTCAACCCCGACGAGCGTTCTCGTCAGGGAAATGGCGTCCGGGCTGGTGCGGGTGGCGCTGGAATGTGACCGGAAAGCGGAGAGGAAGGGGGTAAAGCTGCTGGAAGAGCCGCTCTGGAGGGCGTACTGCAACGGCAGGAAATGCGGGTACGCGACGAGGAGGGAACCCGGGGAGGAGGAGATGAAGGTGCTGGCGGCGGTGGGGAGGGTCACTATGGGGGCCGGAGTGCTGCCCGGCGGCGGCGATGGGGCGCCGGAGGGGGAGCTCATGTATATGAGGGCCAAGTTTGAGAGGGTGGTTGGGTCTAGGGATTCCGAGGCCTTCTACATGATTAACCCTGATTGCAATGGTGGGCCCGAGCTTAGTGTTTATCTTCTCCGAGTTTAGTGGGTTTTTTTAGTAATTATTATTATTAATGGGAGGGTTTATGATGATGTTTTGGGGGTGGAGGGATGATTGGGGGAGGGTATAATTATTAAGGCATGTAAGTATAGGTGATGATGTGTTATTTTGGGTTTTTGGAGATGAAAACATTGGAGGAATTGCAAATATTGTTGGACTTTTTTTAATTTTTTGTATTTTGAACACGTTTTTTTTTTACAAAAATGTTTTTTGAAATCAAAGTTGGTTTATAGGGTACTTGGTTAAAGATTAGTTGGAAAATAAATTTCATTGGACCAAAAACATGATTCCAATTTGAAAATATTGGATTTGGGACGTTGGGTATGTATGCTTTGAAGTAAAAAAAATAAAATGTTGAAACATATTAATTATATTTAACCTCGGTAAAAATGACAGCAGCAGGTTTTATTCCATACTCTATAATACTAAGAAAGTAAGAAGGGTCTTAATATTCACACGGCGATATCTCGCCAAATGCATGATCGTATCAGTCTAACACCGATATCTTAAGTTGACAAAAGGTTGTTGTGAGAGGAAGGAAGGACTTCAGTGGTCGAGAGGCTGCTGGTGGACTGCCTAAACGTACACCAGGTGTCGGGGATGGGAGATAGCATATGCTATGTTTTGTGTTGTGTGCGATGTTACCGACCCCTAGTGTTGGTGGAGAAGTCGTACATTTCAATATTTCATCGTGCCAATACCTAGAATTAACTAAGTTTTACTCTTAACAAATTCAAAATGCTATAAACTTGATTTCGTGAGCATACAATTAAAATACAAAAGATATCTCAAGATATATTATTGACTAAACTATATTTTATGTTGAGGTTGGTGATCAATTTGATTATTTGGTTGTTATCATTGTAACCCTTGGTAATAATATACGTATCGATCTTATTTATTTAAATATTTGGGGGGCTTTTTTTTTTCTTCATATCTGCACAATTCTCATAAAATAAATCATGAATCCCAATACTAGTCAAATATATGATTTTTTTTTATACTATTGTTTTCAAATGTTCAAACGAGCTTTGGACAAAGTGGCCAAATTGATATTGAGAGTGGTGAAGTGCTTGGGAATTTTACACACTGAAATTTTATTTATTATTACTTTTAATCTCTTTTTTTGTTGGAAAAGTTGTGATTTTGGTAGAAACAAAGCCCTCGTGTTCTTGTGCTGCACACTACAAAATCCTCCTTGAGATTCATATCAACTACTATATTGGTTTACTAATGGAAGTATATGAGTAGAAAAATCCACACATCCAATTATATAATCAACCATATTTTGATTGCTCTCATTAATTTATAATGAGCTAATTATTGGATTGCATTACCAAAAATATAATAAAATTTCAATATCTTTTGTTAAAGATTGTGTATATATTAATTATTCCTCTTTTATGTATAATAAGGACAATATATACGCGGATCAACAATAGCCTTGGGCTCTCAACAACAACATCATAGTGAATCCTCACATTAATAATGTAAGATTTGGGGATTAGAATGTACACATTTTTCTTTTTAACTAATTCCACAATAATTGAGAGATTGATTTCAATAAATTCAAAGACTACCTTTACATTTTTATTTTTAACTAATTCCGCAATAATTGAGAGATTGATTTCAATAAATTCAAAGGCTACAAATAAAGGTAACGGGAGGCCAACAAATCAAAGAGGATAAAAAGAAAACGCAAATAACCAAAAAGCGAAAAACATAAGATATAGACATAAAATCAAACATGGTAGTATATGTATAGATTAAGAGTGAAAAGTTTTTGTGAATGACTATCTATCTTCCAATATTTCTTAGGTCTTCCTTTATCACACTATACTTTGCCTATGACGTGGCTTGAATGAGTTATGATATTTAGAAAGAAATTAGCACTTAAATAAATAGTTGTTAGATGGTTCGCATTTCAATCTAGGAAATTAACTATTCAAGTCTAAAGATTTCCTTTTTGGAAAATATTTGTTCATGCCATTTTTTTTATAATCAAAAGGGTGTGTTGAAACAACAATTTATGTTTTTTATAAAAAAAAAAAATCCGTAACCTTGATATAAAAACAAAAATAAATCCCTGGCTAATTTGTTTTTCAACATCCCCTATCGATGATCCAAAATCCGCCGATGCAACAATAATCAATGATGATTAAAATATATGTAGGAATCATTTTATACCTAGAGTATAATAGTGTAGAAACTCTCTTCATTAATAAAAAGGATATCATTTTTTTGTTTGATACAGGAAAAAATTCATCAGCCAACATACTAACAGATAACTCAAGAGGTCGATAGATTGATAGACGAATTAAACGCTATGATACAATGTCAAACAACGCAAATTAACCAGAAAAATGACTCTAATCTCGTCAAAAATACAAAACAATCATCGACCATTGTGGAAGTTGTAAAAGACCCTTGAAAAATTACGAATGCACGTTGAGAATACGGAAGAGTGGAATATCGAAGTTATGTTATAATTATTGTCAAAATTTGTTGTAAAATAACATCCTTCACTAAACAATTCAAGAATAAAGTATTAAAATAAAATAATGTTTTTTATTAACATAAAGGACATATACTCCATTTATTACAAATATGTCTTATCAAACATATCATTTTTTTTTCTAGTGTGTGTCCCGTCTCATGCACGAAAATATGGTAACACAATATTCTAAATATTAAAAAACCTATTAAAAATATGACGGAATAATAAATTTGAATTACAATGTAATAATTAAACTAATAACGATTAAAGTGTATGAGAAATATAAAAGTCAAATTAATCTAAATATAAATAATTCATTCTACCAAAAAATAATATAGATATAAATAAAATAATATCTATCAAATAATTAATTTCAATATAAATATTTTTTCTACCAAAAAATAATCTAGATATAAATAAAATGACACCTATTAAATATTTATCTACTAATATTATTAGTAAATATGACTATTAAATAGTTTTGATTTATATTTTTTCAATGGAAATTTTTTTCTCTAGAATCGACCAAACACGCGACGCGGGATGCTTAGATATTGGTTTTAATATATGCGTGTGGATGAATATTTTGTTGATGAATGTTAAAAAGTAAGATTAGACATTGTCACGAACGCCGAAACCAAAATGATTGTAGTTGTGGGTAGCCATCAAATTGCCAAAGTGTGGATCTTATAGATACTGAATAGTTGATGTTTTGTGGGCTTGGGATGAATTTATGATTACCATACAAATCATAGTGTCCCTTTGCTCTTTATATTTTGTGGAATGGAATGTGTTAATTTTTGCAATGGAAATGGCCACCTTCAACGTGGGACGTGGTACATCACTACATCCCAACCCACCTCATCAAAATTCATATCTAATTATCATTTATATTTTACTACCATTACATCAAATTTTCACCCATTTTTGAGCCGTTTCCCACTTTCATCTTGCACTCAATTGCATTTTATCTTTACCCATTTGCTATGTAACAAATCATGTAACGTGTTTTATTATTTTCTAGCAAAGTCACGAGTTTTATAGTGAATCACAACTAGGGACGAACAGAAATAGAAAAATATTTGACAACTGCAGTTCCACAACAGTCCAGAACATGAAAATGTTTACGAAACAAGCGTTGGCAAGTTTGACCGGAAAAAACGAAAACTATTAGCAAAGATAACAGGAAAATTATAAACAATACAACACCTAGAAGAAAAAGAAACTTGAGATGGTAAAAACCACATGATAATGCGTAAAAATTAAACTTTGATGGTAGTCTCACTTCCTCTGGAGTTTCTTCTGCTGGCTTCATCATTCGAAACCAGTTGAGCTCGCCGATTGCGAATGGCGGTGCATTACTAGGGCCTAAGAGCGTCGTAGAGTCTGAAGCGCTTGCTTTGTGGCTTGGTCTAAAGGCAAAGGAGCTAGATATTTCCCACATCATGGTAGAGGGCGACAACTTGGTGGTTATTAATGTTTTTAATGACGTCTGGCAATGCCCTTGGGAGATCGAAGTCCTTCTATCCGACATCCGGCTTCTGCCAGTTCGAGATCGTCTCAATTTTCGATATCTTTAGGGAAATTAACCGGTGTGTAGATCGTGTCGCTCACTTGTTCCAAACTTCGAACTTGGTTGATCCAATACAAGATAGAGAACTTTGCATTTGCATCCGTAAGGATGTCATTGGTTAGTGGACTTGCAGGGCTAGCCTCTTCCAAATTCTTATTTGTATAAATAGTGAATCACACCTTAAATATATCTTAATATAAGTTTTTTTCTTGTCAACACACTTATTATTGATTTATTTTTATGAAAATTTAGCATAGCACATTATTCCTCATAAACTCCTTATAAGAAATCGACGTATTACATAACTATTTTTCTTTTCCGAGAAATATAACCCAATATTCCCTTACAAAAAACATGAACAAGCATGTGTTTTTTTTTTTATTACAATATATGAAGTTTTAATTTTAAAAAATATTATATACAATTAACAATAGATGGTGTTTTTAAACTTAGCAGTTAACACAAGTTTTAAGAAAAGTATCAATTCTATCCTCTTTTACGACAATGAATGAACAATCTGAATAAAAAAAAAAATTTAACTCAAAGCTAAGCTCATTTCTTATCTAAAATTCTAAAAAACCTAAAATAACACTTAAATTTGATTAATTAAATTATACTATAACCTACAAGAAAATGAAACATAAAGCGTTCCGGCTATATACACCGCAAATTCCCACGTCCTTAAGGACGTGCAAGGTATTATGCAGCCACCCGTGTCCGGACGTGCAAGCACGTTTTTATTTTTTTTAAAAAACGTGCTTGCACGTCCCCAGGGACGGGCTTGCACGTCCTTAAGGACGTGCAAGCCCGTCTACAAAAGACGAAGAGGACGTGCCTCTTCGTCTTCCCGTCGTTTGCTCAGAGAAATCGAGAGAGAGAGATTGCCGAGTGTGAGAGAGAGAGATTGCCGGAGTGAGATAGAGAGTTCGCCGGAGAGAGAGAGATGGAGCCGGAGAGATCGAGGGTGGCGGTGGAGCCTGTGGGGGAGCCTGTGGTCGGGGGTGGTGGTGGGGCGGCGCCCATGGAGGTTGAGGAGGGTGGTGGTGGTGACGGTGGTGGTGGAGCAGCGGCGGCGGCGTCCGGTAGTGGTGGTGGTGGTGATGGCGACGGAGTGGTGGAGGCGGACCTATTACCGCCGCGGAAGCGGCGGTCTGTAGAGGTTTCGCCGGTCCCGACCCCACCGGTATGTTTTTTGATTTATTTAATTTGTATGATTTATTTTTATAGTTTTATAATATAGTTTATATTTTAATATAGTTTTATAATATAATTTGATAGATTATTTTAGTATATAGTTTGATAGATACTATATAATTATTTAGTTTTAGTATATAGTTTGATAGATATTATATAGTTTGTATATTTTGATAGTTTTAATGGAAAAACAATAAAAACGATTAATATATATTACAAGATATTAAAACATATTAAAATATATTAAAAGACATTAAAATAAATTAAAATAAAAACATTAAAATATATTAAAATATATTAAACTACATACAAATAAATTCTAATTGAAAGACAATAAAAACATTAAATTTCATAATAACAGGTAGGGAGGCTCATGAGGGGTGATGGTACCCTCCGGCCTGTTACGATCGCCGGCCGGGCAGCGGTCAGCCAGATTCCAGAGGAGACGGTACCCGACATTCCGACAGCCACAGTCGACGATCTGCTTGCGTCTGCAGAGCGGTACCAGCAGTCGATGGGTACTCCCCCGGCCGACGAGCACGACAGCTTCTGGAAGGGTCTGCCAGCTTGGGATCCTTCTGGCGATGCGATGATGGGGTTGCAACCTTCTTTGGAGACCGCTGATGTTTTGAGTAGCTGCATTACTGACGTAGTTGTTGGGCGACGGGGCGACATGGGTAGACCGCCTACTCGTGTTCCACCCACCATCCCGGAGGCATCTACTTCAGCCGTTCCGGAGACTTCTACTTCAGCCGTTGCAGAGGCTTCTACATCCGGCACCCAGGAGGCCGAGCCTTCGACCTCCCCCACCCCAGCGGCGATCTCCTTGGCCTCTGCAGATGATGTGATCCCTGACGTCGTTGAGGAGGCTGTCGACGGTCAGGAGGGGCAGGCTCAGGGCCAGGGGGCCCACAGGTAGAGCCCGAGCCCATACCTGCGCAGGCAGCCGCCCCGGCTGTGCAGGTCGACCCTTTATTGCCGCCGGGAGAGCTGCTTCTGTCTTACAGACATCACCGCGCGTATCAGGTGTGGAGAGATCCTACTGTGGAGCTGCCGCTGCTGAAGTTCCACCACCGGGCGACCCACCTGCAGCCTTTCGATCGCTACATATTTGAGGGCCCGGGGACCTGGGTGCAGGATCTGATCCCATCCGGCATCCCGCAGCTGAGGTCCCTCCACTGGGAGACACTGCATGATTTTAGTAATCAAGCGGTCTTGGACGGGGGCGTCGAATCGTCCAGGCGGGGTTTGTCTTGCTTGCGAGCAGTATGGGGAGTACCGACCACGCGGGCGGAAGCTCCGGAGCACGCAGTCGAAGATAAACGGTTGTCCATTCTCTCTACACGGACACGAAGCTCCGCCGGGTCACTAGGTTATGACGGTAACCCACGGTGTTCATAACCATGGGCTTCCAACGATCTTGAAGGGTCACGCCATCGCCGGACAAATGACAGAGGGGGAAAAGAAGATGGCCAGGTGGATGAAGGAAATTGGCACTCCTCCAAAATCCATTGGGTACGGATTGAGGCAGTTGGATGAGACCAGCGTCACATCAAGGAAGAGCCTTACCAACACGCTCACCATGATGGTCGCCGAAGAAAGAGGTAGTCGGACGATGACCCAGGATACCTTGCACCATCTGCGGGAAAGAGGGTACTACTACGAATTCAGACGACAATGTCTTGAGCGACCTCTTCCTGGCGCATCCCGACGGGATCCGGCTTCTCCGAAGGTTCCATTACGTCATCGTAATGGACATCACGTACAAAACAAATGCGTAACTTATTTAATAACGATTACATTATTGCACATATAGCCCATTATAAAATATTTTACATGTAACACATTTACACTTGCAGATATGGGATTCCATTGTGCGAAGTGGTCGGGTTCACACCCTCAGGCAATACTTACTGCATCGCCTATGCCTTCATGTCGAAAGAGAACGAAGACACATACGCCTGGGTGTTGCGTCAGCTTCAGAACTTGCTTGGGACGGTTCAGCCTCAAGCTATCATGACTGATCGGGAGCTAGGTCTCATGGCGGCGCTGAATGTTGTCTTCCCCGATGTCCAGCATCTCCTTTGCTGGTTACACGTGACGAGAAAATGCGAGGAAGCTGCTCTGAAGATCACGAAGAATTTAAACCACGCTGACATCTTTAAGGGCAACTGTTGGGGGCTGTTCGAATCGAGGTCGGAGGAATCATTCAACCGACGTCGTCGGGCGCTACACGCTGCATGGCACCCATTCCCAGGTGTGGTGGCGTATTTAGAGGCGGTGTGGCTTCCACACAGCAGGAGCATCGTACGATGCTACGTAGATAATGTCTTCCATCTCGGCACCCGTACGACAAATAGGGTTGAGGGTCAACACAAGGTTCTGAAGGAGGCACTTCACTCATCGACTGGTGACTTTCGCATCGTGATCGATGCAATCCATAGAGTCAACGATTGTCAACTGCATGAGCTGCAAACTGCTTTGGAGATCGACCGCTTCAAATGGCCAACAGCGGCGTATAAAGTCAACCTTTTCGATGAGGTAAAGACTTTAATCTCCAAAAAGTGCTTCGATTATCTGTACAAGATGTGGCAGGACGTCGTGGACCAAAAGGTTCCTCCGGTATGCACGGACCGACATTGGAGGGTTTGTTACGGGATCCCATGTGTCCATGAGATTCAGGAATACGTCAACTCCGGTACTCCGATACCCGCCGAGGACATCCACCCGTTCTGGATGGATTTGTCATGGACTGACATCGACGACACCCCACTGCCGTATGAGCTGTCATCTTCATATACGGCTTCCAACGATTTATGCGAGGATGAGCTGCACCCACCCTCATCAGCAAGCGTCCGAAGGAAGGGGAGGCCTCGGGGGTCGAGGAATGCCTGCAGAACCAACCCGTTGCCATACGAGGAGGTAAGGGAAAGGTTTGAGAGAGAAGAAGCGCGTGCTGCTCGACGTGCTGCTCGACATCGTCCACAAGCGACCTCAGCTCGACTTGGACGTGATGATGTGTTCGGAGGGTTCAACTGGGGTCGAAACAACGTTGATCCCTTCATGCTCGGTCATATTGAGACGGTGAGGGACACTGTTGGAGATGGTCATTGTGGCTACCGTGCTTTGGCGGCTTTGACATCACCGATCGGCGAGACTGCTTTCCCGGAACTCAAAACGTTACTATGCAATCACTTGGAGGATCACGCCGATCTGTACGCCGGTTGTTATACGGGAGGGTACCAATTCCAGCAGTTCGTCGACTACCAGAGACGGGCGGGAGCTGTGCATGGTGATAGGAGACGGTGGATAGAGCTACCAATTATGGGTTTAGTATTTGCAACGGTATATCAGATTCCTCTCGTCGTCCTAGCTTTGCATCATTCGTTCACATGTCTTCCCATGACCTCGCCGACACCTGCTAACAACCCTCAATCAGCAACCTTTGGTGTAGCCTGCATCGGAAACCAAGACCATTTTGCCGCGGTACGACTTCAAACGTCTTCTTTTATTACCTATTCTTGCTTTTCATATATATGTCAATACTCTAACTCTAATTTTTCGTTCTCATAGATCTGGTTGCGTCGTAACGCTCCTATTCCGCCGCCTCCGCCAGAATGGGTCGCACATCATCATCCGAGCGTCGAAGGATGGGATGCTCCGTTCCAAGCTCAGTTTGAGAGATTTCGAGCCTTGCGTGTCGAGTCCGGCCGCCCTTTACTATTTTCCTAGATTTTATTCCACAAGTTTATTAAAATTATGAATGTAAACTTTTTTTCCGTTCCTTGTAACGTTATTCACATATTATCCGAATGAAAACCTTAACAAATATTGTTTTCTATTTAATTTTACCCGAAATCCTTCAACTCCACTAGCTAACACTTCAATTTTATCAATTAACATTACAAAACCCTCGGAAATCCTACACCCTAAACCCTAAAACCCTACTAGGGTTTGCACGTCCTTAACAACGTGCAAGTATTGCACGTCCTTAACGACGTGCAAGAACGTTGTTAAGGACGTGCAAGCCTTTGCTAGTGGACGTGCATAGTCCCAGACTTGCACGTCCTTAAGGACGTGTAAATCCTTAATCCGGATTTGCGGTGTATATAGCAACACCCAACATAAAGTTAATCGGAGTATATGGATTTTAAGTTGATTAAACATATTTGTAGAGTGCAATCCAACGGAAACAATATGCAAGGCGGGCGTGCATAGCCCAAAAGAACAAACATATATGGGCCTGGAGTTCTTTGAAAAGGTGGGCCGGGCCCATAAAATGGAGTGGGCCATCACATTGTCATATACCTACAAATACAATTTCATAGCTTTACTCGAATCATGACAATGCTCAAACCATATGAATCACGTACATGAAAATGGATTATTGTGATTCAAGACTTGTGTAGTAGGAAGGCGTTTCGTGACTCGTATTCAGAGTTTACGACTAAGTCTTTCCTTTGGGACATAACTTCTCTTGATCGAGGATGTAGGTCTACGAACGGGTAACGATAGTACAACTAATGTATGAATGAAAAGCTCGATTCTTGATTTGGTACTGTGCAAAAATACATGAGCTCAATGCTAAGCTCCATATGTTGCTGATCTTCACATGATTGTTCATCGCTTTGACATCCGTGAAATTCGGAATTGTAAACGACGAAATTAAGCAACCTCTAAAGGGTTCATTGGTGTCAATTCGTTCTCTAGTCGTAACTCGTAAGCGTTGGAACGATTGGTAATATTGTATTTGTAGCTTGCCTTGTGGCTAGTCTTTTAACACAAAATGGAGCCTTTTTCTAATTGTTGTTAGTTTTAATATAAATTGTATTCCCTCTGTTCAGAAATAAGTGTTATTTAACTTTTTAGCACATTTTTAAAAAAATAAATAAAGTATCGACTTTTGAGTTTTGACCGATTCCAACTATTAGACTGAAAAGTGAAAATAATAAATGGACTTTTTAACTATTAATTTGCTCCAGTATATCAGCCTTTTGTCATATGTACGTTATTGTGCGCACGTACACGAACGAGTACTTAATAATATACAGACAAATTTGATAGATTCTTGTTCACTTTTAGCACTTCCACTTTGGAAAGCCTGGAACTTACTTTAACAGTTTAACATAAATGGATTCTACCCACATAAATTAATTTTTTCAAAAAAAGCATTTATAAATGGCCAATTATATCAATTGAAAGGGTAGCTCGATCCATTACCAACTTATTCTCTAAGCTCATGAAGTGTTGGGTTCAACTTAAACATTCACCAACCAAATTGCTAATAGGCTACTCGTGTAAATATGGTCAATTTCACTTATCTAGGAAATTAAAAGTAGTAGTCACTTACATTCAATGTTAGCAAGTTTTTTCAGGTAAAAAAACTTATCGATACTGACGGACCATACATTTGGTGAAGTTGCACCATGCGTATAGAAAGCCAGTTAAGAAATGAAAAGAAAAATAATGTTGGATTTAAAAAACTCAAAACGAAAAAATGGTTAGAGATACACTAATGGCTAACCTATTGATCGATATCACCCTCAAATATTTTTGCACAAATATATTTATATATATGTACTCATGTGTCATTGTATATGTCTTGAATTTTTCTGTGGAAACTAATTATTTTCAATTTGCAAGTGTTACATTTTTTTTTGTAAATATTGTATCACACTTTCAATTTGTAGTGAATTATTTTTTCATGTGTGTGGATGGCACACGTTAAGAAACTCATAAAACAAAATTTTCTATAAAAGATTTGTTTTTTTAATTTCAATACATTATCCTATATAATCAATGTATTGAAATTATTACTATTATTTTTTACTATTTTGGATTTCTAATACAAAAAATAACTATTATTATTATTTAAAAAGCCTAAAACACCTACCCAAATGGAAAAGGCAAAAAAGAAAAGGAAAAGATGAATCATATGCAGTGAGTCTAGCTAGCTAGCTAAGAAGGACCAAATCAAATCTAATATCTAACCTTTTTTTTTATTTGTAGCCAATGGGATCACAAAGGCTATTCAGGGAGTTGTTGGACATTTTCAAAGGTCAAATCTTACAAAAGTACCGTAATTCATAAAGGAGGATTTGGTTTCACAAAAAAAAAAAAAAAATTAAAGGAGGATATGGTTGCCATGAAAATGCACCAGCCATCGAATAAAATTCAAACAAATTAAATAGTCTTAATAATAATTGTCACATGATAACCAAATTTAAAAAAAAAACAAATTAAAAACCCAAATAAGTATAGTATATTTCTCTGCAGATACAATAAATTAAAACAAGCCCAAATAATCTCTACTTCAATCTGTATACCGTACTGTGGTATATGAACTATGATCATATTTTGATCTCAAAATTTAAACCACCAACCTATGAATGGAAAAAAAAAACTAGGTATATATTTACAGAAGCTCTTGTGATAAATTGATGAGCCTGAAAAAGAATCAGCTCTTACATATGATCTGACCCGGTTTAGCCTCCATTAAATTAAGCTGGTGAAGATTAGCCATGGAGGGAATCCACCACAGAGTTGTGCTGCTTCGACGGGCCGGACGGCGGAATCCTTCGACCTTTCGGAAGGAAGTTGTACGCCAGACGGACCACCACCCGCTTAGCTGGAGCTCCGTTGTCTTCGGGTGTTAGGATTGATCTTCCGGGTCTGGTCGCCCCGGCTGGCGGGGTGACCAGAAGCGAGAGTAGTACTAGAATGGGTAGGATCCTAATCAAAGAAGAAGCCATGATTGAGGGAGATCAAAGAGGGGATGGGAAATGAAGAGAAATCAAGAAATTGAGTTTTTTGGGAGCTAAAAAAAGAAATGGGTTGGTAGGGTTTTTTTATATGTGCATGGATGGGATAGAAATTAAATTAATTGAATAAATAAAAATAAAAAATAAAAAAGAAAATAAAAAAAGAGGAAGGTGGAAGGAGGGGGGAGAGATGGATAAAGTGTTTGGCACGCAAATGGGTTGATGAGACGAGAAATCTTCAAGAATGTCAACGAATGGGAATACCAAAATTTGGCATCTAAATGTGTTAATTTGGTCAAATTTTGACTGTTTTTGTTTGGGAGGAAATTTTCTGTTGGATTTTATATTTATATATATATATATTTAGATTTAGTCCAACATGATTATATATTTATATCTTTAACCTTTTGATATCCACGAATTTCAAACCACGCTCGCACATATATATACTTTAACTTGAAAGTATTTTTGAAATTTTTTGTGTGCTAAAAAATACATAAATAAATATGAATGTGTTTTTTGTTCTGATTTTAATGTTACTTCGTCCAAATCTACATATAAAAATCTGAAAAATAGAATATTGTAGATTTTAAAAATGTTTTGTAAAAGGATTTTAAAAAATATATATTTTTTTAAATAACAGTTTGCTGGTGATAATAGATGGTATATAAAGTAATGTGATGTGGACAATGTGGCACATAATTTGACAATTGTAACATGCCATACGAAATCTCATCATGGAAGCATTTAGATGGGAATTAAAAATAAAAAATTCAACAATAGCGTACAAAGTGGAAAAACTGTAATTTTTTTTATTAGGTAATAATTCGGGTGAAATATATAATCTTATCCGATAGTATTCTTGCGGATAAGGTCTTAAAGACCTATGAACATATGTTTTTGATCTATTTCGCTATTATACATATGTTTTTCATCCATGCCAAAGAAAAAATCATATGTATTTCACACACATATTAAACACCGGGTCTGTATGAGATGGGTCCGTATGAGATGGGGTTGAAAAAGTGACTAAAATTTATAAACAGGTTAAAATTAAAAATTTGTTTGAAATAAGGTTAAAAATTTGTGATGAAATAAGGTTAAAAATTTGACAATTGTAAAATTTAAAATTTCACCCGTTCAAATTGTACGACAAAGTATAGTTGTTAGTATATTTTTATGTTTTATTATATGTGTGTGTGTTTTCATGTTCCGGGTGTAGTGGGTATTGTTATTTAATGTTGAAATTTATGTATTTTTATGGTGTAAGTTTATGTTGATTTAAGTTAATGTTGTTTATGTGACTATAAATCTTTAACGTATGGTAAACTTAGCAAAAAAAATTTTCTTCCAAACATATGCAAAATGGGTGTCATTGGGTAGAGAAAAATAAATCGTATTTAAAAATATTTTTTTTAAAAATATATTATTTATTTAACGGATAATTTGGATTTTAATTTTAAGTAAAACCCCCCTGCCATGTGTCTGATTATCATTGGCTAAAAAAAAATTAAACCGAATGATGCGCATCAACCTATAGCACCTCCAGCAAAATTTTCACCCGGATCAAAAGTCTCTCTCTCCTCCATCTCATCATTATGCTGAGCTGGCCATGGCGCATGATTCGTGCGGTGCGCCGTTGCTGATGGTCTAAGCACCCGATGGTTGTCAATTTGACAACAGAAGAGAATGTTTCAGAATAATCGATCCTTTGTTTTTTAGAGCAACCTCTAATCACCAAACGTGCCTTGTGTCGCTCAAGAGAGCCATCAATATGATATTTCAGCTTGTAAACCCATTTTGATGAAATGGGATGTTTTCTAGGTGGGAGATCAACAATCGACCAAGTGTTGTTCCTCTATAAAGCCTGAATTTCCACATCCATAGCTTTTCTCCAAGGATCAGATCGTAAAACTTCTTAATAAAATAGGCGTTCACGATCAAAAGGAACTTGAACGGTTGAAGCGAAACAATTTTTGACTAGAACAATGTATCTGAGATGAAGGGATGTAGGAACAATATATCTGAGATGAGAAGGAGGATTATGCGGTCTGAATGACTTTCGCAGTGGAGGATTATGAGAAACAAGCATAGGTAAATTAGGAGGAGAATTTGTGTGAGGTGGTGAAGAACCAAATGTGTCATGAATGTCATGCACAAGGAGTGGTAAGAAAGTTGAAGATGGGGATAATTTTGCATTTGTGAAAGAAAAAATGTGCTCATGGAAGATCACATTGCGAGAGTAGAATATTTTTTTGTGGTAAGGTTGTAGAGTTTATAGGCTTTATTGTGAAACCGGTAGCCCGGAAAAACACTGGGAACAACCGTAGGTTGCAACTTGTTTCATCGGGGTTTGATAGTTGAACCAAAAGCAAAACACCCAACACGTAAATGATTCAGAGTAGGAACAAATCCAAATAACTTATTATGAGGAGATTGCCCTTCCAAAACAGGAGTAGGATATCGGTTGATCAAGTGTGTAGCAGTTAATAGACAAACACCCCAAAAATCAAGAGGGCAATGTGACTGAATAATAGAGCATGAAAAACTTCTAGCAAATGACGATGCTTTTGCTCTGCAACCCCATTCTGTTGTGGCATATGAGCACATGTGGTCTGATGAATAATCCCTTCTGAAGTAAAGAAGTCCTTGGCAGAATTGCTGAGACCAAGTTCTAATGCATTATCACTCCTAACAATTTTAACACTGGCATGAAACTGTGTAAGACAAACTGAATAAATGCCTATAACAAGGAGAAAGCAGAGCCTTTCGTTTTCAATAGATGAGTCCAATTAGTCCTTGTGAAATCATAGACTATCGTAATAAGAAATTTGTGACCATTGTATGTTGGAGTATTGTATGGACCCTAAGTATCAACATGTAACAACTCAAAAGCTTGAGAAGAAGAAATAGTACTGCTACTGAAAAGTAAATGTTTTTGCCTTACTTTAGCACACATAATGCAAGATGATATATCAGAAGAATAAAAAACTGAAACAAACTATCGAAGCTTATTACATGGTAAATGTCCTAAATGAGAATGCCATAAGAGAGCAGAAGAGGTAGACATAGCAGAAGAAGTGGCTGATGATGATGAAGCAAGAGTTGAAGACGTTCATGCTTTGAAAGAGTCAACCACATATAATCCTCGTTGAAACTCACCAAGAACCAAAGACCTCTTCAAAGAAAAACCCTGCAAAAAACAAGTGTTTGTTGTAAAACATGTCATACAATTCAACTGACAAACCAGCTTCTTACATTCAACTGACAAACCCACGAATTATTTTCAGCCCTAAACTCAGCATAGTAACAAGATTACAGAAATGCCCTCACTACTTTGTACTATTTACATTCTATCATGATCATAAGGATATAAATTAGAATAAAAAAAGTTAATTAGGATTCTTTTTAGGTGTTCTATATTCACCTTTGTCTAATTGTGTGTAAGCTAGTGTATTTGCAAACTTATAGATAAATAAACTAATATGCTCATATGACCGTACAAATATATACCGTCTCATTAATTGGTAAACAAAACCATTGATTTAGTGGATTATTGATACATTAATTAATATATGTGATGCAACTTGTTAATAACAAATGAATCTCCACCGTCGTGAAGTCCTATGTTTTTAATCAAATTCCATGGAAACATCCAAGATTGTACTCATTGATTAAAGCTACTAGATAGACTAGGCTTAATATAGTTATAGATCTAGTGTATCATTAAAAATTAATGAGCAAAATACCTTTTATTCTTTGGAGATCGTTTTTTTTTTTTTTTTTTTTGTGTTTTGTGGCTACAATGAAATGAATTTAGATGTATAGTCGTGTACTGTTGCTTTCGGAAAATTATTGAAACCACTTATTCAAAAAATAAATAAAAATCACGTGTATGTTGTACACCTAACATATAAACCCATCAAGTCTTATAGATTTAAGAGAATTATTGTGCAATTCATCTCCCCCCTGTTGTTCTTGCCCCTTTTATGGATCTTCCCCCCTAAATATCTCTTAAGTATTTCTTTTCAATAAATTACGGGTTTTTACCCGTCTTTCGGATAAAAAAAAAAGAGAGAATTATTGTGCCAAAAATCGAGGTAATATTTAAACGAAAAAATAATTAAAAATAATATAAATTTTCAGTCATACAGTATTAATGTAAACTTTAAAATTTTTAAAAATGATTAGAAAATATACAAACTATTTCACATTAACCAATTTCAATATAGGACAAATTTTGGCTAATTTTCTGGACAATTTTTGAACTTGATAACCGAATCATTAAAAATTTAATGATAATAATGGTTGGTTCACAACATCAAGTGCACACAGATTTGTGAGCATATACAATATATGTGCCAAATTCTGTAAATATGCTAAACCTTGGAACTAAACATCGTCGTTTACTAGGGTTTCAGTTGTATTAAAACCAAGGTCCTTGTCCGAGCTCTGTTAGTTAGTGGTGTGAATCTTGTAACAAACTCTCAACTTCTCTCTGATTGTTCAGTTTCGTAGTTTGATTCATTGATCTCCTTTCATGGAAATCTAATCTTTTACATGGTATCAGAACCTTGGAAGTGATCCAAGGTCGGTTTCGTTATCTTTGGTCTCCTCTGCGTCTGTTCTTTCCAAAATTTTCTGTCCATGGAGGCTACTCGAGTTTTCAATCAGCGAACCACTGAAAATGGTGGATCGCCGGCGAATTCAAACGATCCTTTGTTTCTTTTGAATTATGACCATCCAGGTATGGTCCTTGTCTCGAATGCTCCTACTGGTGTTAATTTTTCAAGTTGGAGTCGGGGAATTCGTATGGCACTGGGAGCGAAATTGAACTTAGGTTTCATAATCAGATCACGTGTTAAACCAGATGAAAATGATGTGGATTATGAACGATGGATAAGGTGGATAAGGTGTGACTTTATGGTTATGAGTTGGATAGTTAATTCAATGAATAATGAAATTGCTGAGAATTTCATGTATTCTGGATCTGCTAAGGAACTCTGGGAAGAGGTTTGTGAGCGATTTTGGTGAAACAAATGTGCCTTTGATCTATCAGTTACGAAAAGATGCTAGTAATTTTCGTCAAGAGAAATGTCTGTCGCGGACCTCGCGGTTTATTTAAGCAAGATGAAACGATTTTGGGATGAAATACAGATTCTTGAAGGTCTGCCTACTTGCACTTGTGTTGCCTTAAGTCGTTATGGTTGTAGCTGATTGAAGAAGATCATTGACAGGGATTGGATTGCTGTTATATCTCAAGAGCTCAAAGCTCTTGATACTAACCACACCTGGACACTCACTGACCTCCCCCTGGCAAGAAAGCCATAGGTTGTAAGTGGGTTTATCGTGTCAAGTATAAAGTTGATGGCACGAGTGATAGATATAAAGCTCGTTTGGTGGCTAAGGGGTATAATCAAGCGAAGGACAAAGATTACAAGCACATTTTCTCTCCAATTGCCAAATTCACCATTGTTCGTGTGGTTCTTGCATTAGCTGCTGCTCGTAATTAATTGGCTCCTTCATCAGCTAGACATAAATAATGCTTTTCTTCATGGCCACTTGGATGAGGAGGTCTACATGCTTCCCCCTCCTTGCTTTCAAGGGCACGGACCTGGTCAATTATGTCGACTTCTTCGTTTTCTTTATGGCCTTAAGCAAGCTAGTCGCCAATGGAACATTGAACTTAGTCAATTATTGATCAAACTGAGGTACAAGCAGTCATCACAGGATCATTCTCTATCTGTGAAATCTGTTAATGGTTCAATCTCTGTCGCACTGGTTTATATGAATGACCTTCTCCTTATTGGAGATTCTCCATCCATGATCATGGACACCAAAGTTACTCCTGATTCGGCTTTCACCATCAAAGATCTGGTCCTTGCTCGTTATTTCCTTGGTTTGGAAATTGCTAGGTCTCCTTCTGGTATTCTCCTCAACCAGAGTAAATATATTCTAGACATCCTTGCAGATGCATGCATGACTAACTGCAAACCAGACTCCTTCCCTATGCAGAAGAACTTAAAGTTGTCTCCATCTGAAGGTGATGTCCTTGACTCACCTGAGCAATATAGGAGGCTTGTTGGTCGTCTCTTATACCTCACATTAAGACGACCTGATAACTCTTTCACAGTTCAGCAGCTAAGTCAGTTTTTATCTTCTCCACGAGCTCCTCATCTTCAAGTAACTTATTTTTTTCTTCGTTATCTTAAGGGATCTTTCAATCAAGCTTTGTTCTATCCCTCATCTTATAATCTGTCTCTTAAGGCATACAACGATGCAGACTGGGGAAATTGTTCATACACTTATCACTCTATAATAGGCTATTGTATGTTCATTGGGGATGCTCTTGTCTCTTGGAAGACAAAGAAGTAGAAGACAGTCAGCAAGTACTCTGTAGAAAGCGAATACAGGGCCATGTCAGCTGTTGCAAGTGAAATCGTGTGGCTTGAAGGGTTACTTCATGATCGTCAGGTTGATGTCTCCCTCTCCATTCCTCTTCATTGCGACAATAAAGTTGCTCAGAGTCTTGCCGCCAATCCCGTGTTCCATGAAAGAACCAAGCACATCCAGATTCATGGGCACTTTGTTCGTGAATGGGTTCAATCCCAATTCCTCTGAACTCAACATGTGCAATCTCATCTTCAATTAGCAGACATTTTGACTACACCCTTGGGCACCCAGCAACATCAATTCCTTGCGTCTATGCTTGGTCTCCTTCATGTGCATCCGTCCAAGCTTGGGGTGGGGGGGGGGGGTGTGAGCATATAAAGTAAATATGCTAAACCTTGGAACTAAACGTCATCGTTTAATAGTGTTTCAGTTGTATTAAAACCAAGCTCCTTGTCTGAGCTCTGTTAGTTAGTGGTGTGAATCTTGTAACAAACTGTCAACTTCTCTCTGATTGTTCAGTTTCGTAGTTTGATTCCTTGATCTCCTTTCATGGAAATCTAATCCTTTACAAGATTAATCTCACAAAATAGAATGGTGGGGGAAGAAGTAACAGATTGGATTTGGAAACTAGATACTCAACCAAAAGTAAAAAATTTCATGTGGAAACTCTGTCAACTAAGTCTCCCTACAAAAGCCAGACTGGCACTCAAAGGTGTGCTGGTCCCAAATACATGTGTGTTCTGTAATGATGCAGTTGAAGACGACACTCATTTGTTCTTCGACTGTCAAATGCATTCCCTTTAAGGGGTACTCACACGGGATGACCAACATCAAATCCAAACATTAATCCATCCATCTAGAGATATCAGACCAATAATTAAGTTAATTGGAAATAGGCTTAATAATGAGCAAAAAAGTCTTCTGGCGACAAGATTGTGGACTACTTGGTTTTTCAGAAGTCATATCACTTTTTCAAACAAAACAATTCCAACCGCCTCCGATTTTAATTTGATGGTTCAAAGATCTGTGGACAATTGGTCTCGAACCTGTAAATTTAACAATGACTTCACTTTTTGTTTCTCTTGGTTTTCTTGTACTAAAAATGTCTAATTAAATAACAAATTTAAAATTTTCTCCAATATATTTAAACAAAAACATTACGTCCTATATATAAATATAAAAAATCTAATTTTTTATGGTTTTTTTTCCCTATAAATGATTATTTAAATCACAAATTTAAGATTTTTCTAATATATTTATATAAAAAAATATTTTTCATTTATAAATATACGTGACAAAAAAATTCTCAAAATTTTTTTAGCCCCCCCTTAGAAAAATTCCTAGATCCGCCACTGTTCACTATTATCTAGACCTGAGCATCGAGCCAGGCGGGCTTGAGCTGGGCCTTGACCAAATTTTCATTCCATTAAACCGGGACGGGCTTGGGCTAGGCCCGGTTTTTTGGCCTAGTGCCAGAATGAGGATAATATATTGGCAAGAATGTGTCCAAGCCCGTCCTCATTGCCGGGCCGGGCCGCCTAGCGGGCCTAGCGTCTCAAATTCGTTTTCTATCGGAAATCGAACTAAAAAAATAAAAAAAAGAGGCAAATCAAAACATTATACCAATGCTTTCAAATATGAGACAAATCTGGACAATATTAGCTTACTAACAAAAGCAAATCAACGTTATATTGTACCTATACTTTCAGGCGATACTTGGGTTATGCGAGGAGAGTATTTTGAAGATGAGAGTGTTTAGGATTGAGAATAATTAGCACTTAACAATAATATGTCACCCGTAATATAGCTATAAATTATAGAAATTATATATATTTTTATTATGTTAATAATATATAATACTATATATAACTTATATAATTATAATTATATATAATATTAATATAAAATCGGGTCGGGCTTGTCGGCTCACTTGGGCTTCCCCCTCTGCTCAAGCCCGGCCCTCTGGGCCTACCGGGCCGGACCCGTCGGTCCGCTTGGGCTTACTACTCTGTACAAGCCCACATATTTTCCCGGACGGGTTGGTCCATGTTTGATCAGGTCTACTATTATCCGTTTTAAAATAGAAATATAAAATAAGTGATGCCCGTAATTCTAAATTTGATCATGTCGATGAATGAGTCATATAATTAATTACAACTTAATTAGAAGAGTCGTTAAATGAATGATTTTGATTGAAATAATAATTTAGTGAGCTTATGATAGATATGATATATGCAGGTATATGTCAATTTGTAGGTAAATTGAAAATAAAATATAGTTTAAACTCATTCAAATTATACATCTCATTGGATAAGTAAGCAAGTATCTATATTTAATCTGTCGCTAAGATGTAATTAGTCCAAAATGTGATAAAGAGAAACAAGTAAATCACTTTGCGTGTAAACATGTTACAAGAAAAAAAAAATAGTCCACCACCAACTAACATATATACTTTACTTTGACATCGATAATGATAGATATATGCACATTTGGCAACGTTAATATATTATACAATTATAAGGGCCAATCAAATAATTAATTGACCTTTTTGAATTAATCAATTGATTTTTTAAATTCTTAACCTAGATTTTACAGATTTATGTCATTTATGGCATTCAATTTGGGAGTTTAGAAATAGAATTATTTTTCGCAATTCTTCTGATACAGGTATGATCTATGCGTTAACTCGAGCTATTGATAATATCTCTTGTTGGAATAAAGGTCAGATTAAAACGAAATTACCTAAATGTGCTAGGCCTCCTGATAAAATGATGTGGAAATATCCTCCAATCGATGTAGTTAAGATCAATGTTGATGCTTCGGTGAAAAGTAATACTCAACCACAGATTGGTTGTGTTGTAAGGAATAATAATGGTCAGATTATTCGGATACATAAATGTAATGTTAGGATGGGTTCTGTCATTTTGGCAGAAGCTCTTGCTGTTTATACAGGTATAAGATTGGCAGCGGAGATGGGGATCCGTAAATTGATACTTGAGAGTGATTGTGCGATCATCATCGACGCCATCAATCATGCAAACAATAGTCCATGGGAGGTCACTCAAATTGTCCAAGAGATCCTTTCATTTAGAAGAGATTTTGAGAGCATCACTTTTCAGCATTGCTATAGAGAGGCTAATGGTGCAGCTGATTTTATTGCCAAATCTCAACTTAATTGTAACTTTATTTTGAGCGGTTGTTGTTGTGAGTTCCAGAACATCATCTTGCGAGATGATCATGGATGTCGCTAGTACATCCAAATTTTTGCCTACTGTAAAAAAAAAATAAAAAAAATTGATTTTTTAAATTAAAAAATAGAAACAAAATCTTTGTTTTAAAATCTCTTTCTCTTTTAATTTGGTCAAAAAAAAAAATCTCTTTCTCTTGCTTGGCAACTCCTGTGAGAAACACGACTGGTTCCTTCATTATTTTATAGCTGCTGTAAGTCCAACTTATGCAACGAACTTGCAGGAAATTATGGAATATAATATCTGATTTTATTGCTTTATAAGATAATTTTATTAATAGATTTTTACTTTATATTATTCAGCATTTTGTTTGAAATATTTTTCTATGATATCTGCCTTATCCCACCAATAAGAGATTGATAATGAGTGCTTTGTTCATACGTGCTTCAAGGCACAATCAAATCTAAACTCAAATTTTTTCCCCCCATAATCTAGTTTGATCATATAATTTATAATCTTAGTTTTAATCTAATGATCTAAGGATTAATCATCTCACTTATAATAAACCACACTATATTTTCAAAATAATTCAACTTTTGAATTTTTTGTTATACAAGTCTTTTATCCACAATAGGGGTTGCTCATAGACACATAGGTTCAAAATTGAGTCGAATCGGACCGAATTGAACCGAATCTAAAATTGAATTTTTAAAATTATAAATCGAAAATTGAACCTAACACCTTAGGTTCGGTTTAGGTTTCGAACCTAAGTGAACTTAATTTACAATTAATTATAAAAAAAATTAAAAATATTTAATTTAAAAAAATATGTTATAGAAAATTTCTTAAAAATACATACAATATCTTATAATGAGTTATAAATTCTCTTTATTTTATGAGAATTGATTCAATCTAAACTAGTTTCGTATAATGTTTTTATTTAATTTAATAGAAGTTAGGTTTGAATCGAACCGAACCTAAAGCCGAATTTTTAAAAATTGTGAACCAAAAACCGAATCTAATCTTTTAGGTTCGGTTTAGGTCTGATTTGATTGACTCGATTCGGTCCAAAATTTCTATTTGAATTGAATCATGAACACCCCTAAATCTACAAATATCTACAGGTTCAAGGTCGATTTGCTTCAAAATCACTACCTAATCTCACATACATGTTTCCAAAATATAATTTCATATCAAAGTTATACTCATATCCATCCTCGGGTTTTAGTGGAGGAAAATCTAAAGTATCAAATAGAATTTGTCCTTCATACATGCATCTTTGTTTCTTCTAGGAAAGAGGAAGGCCAATAGGCAATAGGCAATAGGCAATAGGCAATAGGGTTTTGATTTTTAAAAATAAATAAAAATAAAATAAAGGAGTGGCCAAGGAGGATCGAACCTTCGAGTTCTAGGAAATTCTCGCGAGCGCACTGGTCCAGTGGTCCCATTCTGCTTCTGCAGTTCTGCATCCTTGTTTATTCCAAGAAAATGTTAGGGTAACCACTCCAGAATGGTTCGGTCGAAAATGAGTTACGAGTAGTACCAAAAGGTCTTCGATTCGAACTACAGATGGTCGCTCTCTATTTACCAAATTTAAGAAAAAAAATGTTGGGGTCATTTAATATGCATTTTCGGGATTTAAAAATGAGAATCAGAATGGATGATTCCCGATTTAAGTGTATAGTATAATAAAAACTTGGAATCAGAATATTTCCAATAATCATCCGTTTTCAATTTTGGAACTAATTTCATTCCCATCAAAATACTAGAGAACCTGCCATCCAACCTCATAAATCCGTCCATTCTCTATTATTATTATTATTATTATTATTATTATTATTATTATTATTATTATTATTATTATTATTATTATTATTATTATTATTATTATTTCAAGAATGGTTCACTAAAATAGCATACCAAACATTCAGCCCCAGGATGGGTCATTACGATTTTCTCATTTCATTTCAATTTCGATTCCCATTTCGATTCCAGTAGTTATACCAAATAGGGTCTTAGTATTACTATCATTCCTTTTCCTTTTACATTTTTTTAAAAATAAATGTGTTGTATTGGATATCCGATAACTATAAAAAGGTTTGATCCAAACATGACACGAATATTATTGTGTTTTATCAGTTCGTATCATTTTTGTTTCGTATTTTTTTTATATCCCATTGTATCGTACTAGTTGTTAATTTTTTTCCCCCACCCCTATTTCAAGGTTCACTAATCTAAATTTTACATTACAGAAAAAAAAAATGGAGAGTAGAGATCATTTTAAAATATAATCGGATATAGGCCCATGCTGACCCAGCCCAAGCCCTACATCATTTTTTTAGATAAAATGGGCCTCTACTATTTAATATTTCCAACCCACATTGTGGACATGAACATGATGACTAAAAGGTTTCTTAGAGTGGTGTAGACGGATTGGTGTCCATTTCAAAATACCGGATCTACTGTTGCAAATCTCCACTTGTCTTTGTATTTCTTCTTACAACTCTTCACTCTTTACCATTTTTCTTTTTTGTTTTTTCCCACATTTTAATTATTTTTCTTTCTTTTTTTAAAAAAAATTTGGGGATAGGGGAGGCCAATTCAGGGGGCTCTGTCCCTTATGGAACAGGTGATCCCATATAAGAGATTGACTATAGGTTAAATGTTAGTTCTTTAGGAAATTAATATTGCTTATATGCTTCATATATCTTTAGACTTAGTGCTATTCCTAGGATTAAACCTTAATCCGTGTTAAGATTGCCTAGGAATAAGGGATTGTTAGAACTCATAGGGCTAGCAATCTATTTAAATCAAGATAAGAGTAGATGTTAGAAAAGACACAACTGGAAGGAAGAACTAGGATCAAGGAGACGAACCAAAGTCGAGTATTGTAGGTGAAACACTTCATTCATCATTGTCAACAAATCTCACCATTAGTTACTTTTTCATTTCATTTCATCTTTGTCTTGATACAACCCCCTTGGTTACTCTTGTTGGTGATCAAAGCACATAGAGTCACGATAGTTCCCTGTGGATTGACTCCGGACTTACTAGCTATACTAGTTGGTTAGGTTGGATTTTCTTTTGATAGGAAAACGCAACGATTTTGTCCTGTCACATAGCCCCACTGTTTCCCTGAGTTTTAATCTTCATGTAATGAAATACTTCCACAGCAATAAGTGCATTATCGGTGATTGAGCGTCCAGCAATGAAAGCACTCTGAGAAGAAGAGATGATCTGGTCGAGCAAGGGCTTGAAGCGCTTGCAAACAGCAGCAGCAGGGGTTTCTGGCGCAGAGGACTTTCTCTTTGGGTCTAATTGGATGCCCAATTGAGTCTTGTGGCGTGCCTGCTGCCGTGATTGGGATCGGCGCTTGAACAACTTTGGGGTCGGTACTCCTGTACTGGAAACCCTGGCGGCCTGAGTAGGGTCATGGCCATTCGGAAGGGGAGAAGAAACTGGAAGAGTAGTCGCAGGGTCATGGTCGCTAGTCGCTTCAACAGCACCTTGTGGCTCTGGTGCCCTTTGGGAGAGTCCGACAGAACTTTGCACCGAGTTACGTTGCTTGAATTTGTCAAACCAGATCCTTTCACGATCGAGGGCACCCTGGTGGAGACACAGCCGAGACCGAGGAGGCGATGCTCTGAGCCAAGCACCAAACTGCGGTGCATCTAAAGAACAGGAAGCAATCGGTTTGGGACAGACTTTGCAGAGGTGCCCTATGCAACCATAGGCAAAACAGAACATCGGAAGTCGCTCGTATTGGAGGGGCACTGTGACTTCGAGACCGCGGAGCACCAAAGTAATGCAGCGGCGAAGGGGCATGGCCATATCTAACTCGACACGAATCCGAAGCCTGCCACTGAGATCCAAGAAATCGGAATCATCCAATTCTAGAAAACGCCCAATGCCATTCCCGATTGCTTTGGCAGTTGACATCCCAGCGCAGCCAAGTGGGACATCACGAGCAATAACCCAGAGCGGAGAATGCGTAAATGCCAAATCCGATGGCCGAGTGACCCCCTGAATTTCGCGAAGAATCAGAAGAGAATCATCGAAGCACCATGGGCCCTCATGAAGAGCGTGGCGGAGATCCAATTTATCAAAAAACTGGAAAACAAAGATGCCTTCCCCTGCTTCTCTAACCGCCAATCCATGCTTGGGGGACCAGACAGCGAGAAATGTGTTCTTCATGGCAGTAGCGTTGAATTTTCGGGAAGTATGAAGTTTGCCCGCCAAACACAGATTGAAGCGATCAGAGGCACCGTCGTCATCGACCCCGTCAACGACAACTTTCTGAGTCTCCAAGTCTGATAACCGCAAATTACCCAGAACCAATCCAATATCATCCATCAGGAGAATCAACAAAAGCGAAGGGGCAAAAGGGAGGAGATGGGATGAGGGTGAGGGGTATGATTGACAGAGAAGGGGAGAATCAGGAATCAAGAATCAAACCCATATTGACTAGGAGAATCGCCCAGAGACGAGGAACCCTACCCTACGCAGGAGTATACGATATTCAGTGAAATTTAACCAATTAAATTCTCTTAGTTGCTACGATGCTTGATTTTGCTCCTTGATCTGCCATTTTTCTTCATCCAAACTCCGAATTATTGTTTTTAGTATTTTTTATGCTCATATTTTAAAATCATTGAACCCTACTGACTTATGCTTTTGTTTATTCATCACAGCATATTCATCCTATATATGTTGGTGAAAATTTGGAGAGAAACAAAGCTCTCTATCACTGTTTTGCTGCACTGGCAACAATGCATGGTTGTACCCCTCCGCAGCTGGCCTTGGCTTGGTTTCTTCATCAAGGGGATGACATTGTTCCCATACCCGGTATACCTTCCTCATCTAATACTTTTTTCTAGAAGTTCTCGCCTCTATTTTATTATTTTTGTTTTTGCTTATACCTTTTGTTCTTGGGTAAACACCAGAAACCACTTTTTTTTTTTTTTTTTAAATATCTCCTGTTTCCAAAAAACTGGCCGGTACAGGAAGTACAAAAAACTGCACATTACATAATCTGATTAATCTCCACTGCCAAAATATCAATCATGCTTAAGAATTTTAGCAGGCCATTATAAATGAAGTAAAAAGACTTGTTGCGAATTATTTGCGTTTGCAGTGCATTTGGTTATCCTAACTGCTAGCACAACCTTCCCCTTAAAAAAATGCTAGATAAGATCAGACAGAGGCCTATGGAATTGACTGAGTGTGTTTCCTTTGATCTTTCTAACTGATTTGCTTCACAGACAATCTTGTTTTTGTATTGCCCATCAACACAGTATTGAAAATCTCTATTTTCATATGGATTTTTTAAAATTACTTGTCAAGGTCTCAACTCACTCAATGCATTCATGTTGTGTAGGAACAACAAAAATCAGAAACCTTGAAAGCAACGTCATGTGTATCAATGTGAAGCTCAGCAAAGACGATTTGGAAGAAATTTCGAAGACGCTTTCAGCTGATCAAGTGGCTGGAGATCGGGACTATGCCTTTTTAGCCCCATACAGCTACAAATTTGCCAATACACCTGCAAAACAATAGCCAGTTTGGACGATCAGGGTTCTGTCACTGACCAAGATTGTTTCTATTTTTCTCAAAACTATTTAATGGATGATTTTGCAAATGATGTCTATTTAAAGGATTGCTTTGTGTAATTTGCCCTGCATCTATACATACCATCAACAAAACCCTCAGATCTGAGTATGTGATGACCAATTTGGTTAATAAGATTGTTTGAATGACATCCAAACTACTTGACAGTTGACACTCCATGTTAGTCAAGATTGTCTTCTCGAATTCTTGTAATGATTAACCAAGCTTCATACGAGATTTGTTGACGCAATTGAGGGTGTTTTTAATTAAGATGAGTTTTGAATCGGATTATGAAGGATTACCTGGGTTATGTAAATATTATTTTTTTGAGAAGAAGCCCTCAAGGCTATCTGTCATTATGAATTTGCTAGACTGCACTCAAAGAGAACATGTACACCATCCTCCTTTGGACTGCACAGCTCGCAGACCTCATATTGAGGGATCGTCCTCTTCAAAAGGGTGTTCTTACATGGGAGGATGTCCCTTGGCGCTCGTCAAATGAAGGACTTCACTTTCGGAAGCACATCAAGTTTCCACAACCCCTTCCATATTTCCCCTGTGCATCATTACCGAGAAGACTCCGCCCTTATTGTAAAACTAGAACAGCTCATTCGATATCAGGGGATTAACTAACCGAAGCTGAAGCACAAGCTCAGCATCACACGACAGCAGTAGCTGTGCCTGTCACACAAGACTCTCATCCTAGTGGCCTATACTACATTCAATAAGGTCACCTACCTTCATCTCATGACCCCTCCCGATAAGTTAGCCACAACCCTGAAATTTGACGGTCTAAGAATCCATCTTTCATTGCGTACATCACCTTCCCCGTTGAGAGCGTTGATGCTCATCTTGTAAGAAATGGCATTGCATTCCGACAGAAATTTGCCTTTGATAGAGGTGGCAGCACCTTGTTTGCAGACCATATGCTCTTGAATCTTCAACTTTTATGTATTTTCAGAAAACTTTTGTTGGACAACAGTAATGTTGCTAGCTTAGAAATAACAGTTGGGAACCCAAATAAACAGAACTTACATGTCTTATTTATATGACATGATATCGATTAGGAGACAGTACCCAATATTCATCTGTACTTGGTACCGATCACATAAACTCACCACATATCCAGTGACAGTATACATAGAAAAAGATTAGTGAAGAATCTAATGAGCCTCAATGTGAAATCTTTCGCAGCTATTTTAGTATTATTATAGATTATAGATAAATATAGATTGATAGATATAAATAAGAATATGGATACAGTCATATAGATATATATCTATATATATAGATTAATTTAGCTATGCCCTAGTTAAGCAACTATATTTAGAAAGATATGCTTAGATATTATTATTATTATTATTATTATTATTATTATTATTATTATTACTATTATTATTATTATATTAATCTATGCCCTAGTTAAGCAACTATATTTAGAATGATATGCTTTGTTATTATTATTTGTATTTTATAATTATTTTTTAAGATTCACTTGTTTTAATTTAGAAAATAATTTCCAAAATAAGATTGCTTAACTTATTCCCTAATCATATTTAGAAATATATGCTTAGATTTGATTTTTTTATTTTTGTTTGTGCAATTATTTTTTAGGATTTGCTTATTTTAATTTAGGAAATAGTACCAAAAGAATATCTTTAGTGGATTTAAAAAAATCTAGTGTACACTATGTATATTTAAATAATATGACCAATAATAATAATATGATTTACAATTAATAATATTCTATAAATTCTATAAATAAGGCCTCCTAGACCTAATTTAAACACGTTTGCCCACAAGAGCTCTATTAGGCAAGACTCCATGGATGAAAATCATATGTTATGGATTGAATAGTTTTTTCCGAACACATGTGACACGCATTGAATTGATAGTAATTCTTATCTCATGCGTGTCCCATGTGTTCGAGAAAAAAACATTCAATCCAATCCATTAGAAGAGGCAGACAATCATACATTTCGGATCGATCTAGTCATTTCAATTCGAAGCAATTTGAAACTTGAGTTGATTGTTGTTTATCATGCTTCTTATGAATGCAGGTAAGGTTGGGTGTTTCAGATTGATTCAGGTACGTAGGTATTGTTGATTAAATCATATTTATGTAGGCGAACTCATATATATATATATATATATATATATATATATATATATATATATATATATATATATATATTGAAGTATTTTATTTGGCTTTGATTATATATAATAGTTTGGGTTTTGAAGGGATTTGATTTCAGTTGAATCAAGAATTCAGATGATTGATGGTTTCAATCGTATTGAAAATATGTTATTTATTTGAAATTCAAATTTACCCTATTGATCATATAATATCTTTGATCCAATTCAATCGTCTTTAAAGATGAGTCTGATCTCTCGATCCTCAATCAGCTTCTCCCTCTCACTCAACCTGAGACCTTGATCGAAGGCCCATGGCTTCCCTCGCCCCGTCTTGTGATTTCGTTTCTCTTTGATTCCGCTCCCCCTCCCTCGGCTCTCTCCTATCTCTGCTCTATCGATACCATGGCGGCCGAAGGATCGAGATGAAGAAGATCCAACCTGGGCGCTGGATCTTTCAAGACGGAGCCTTGACACTCCTCGTTGGAGTTTTTGAGATGGGTACATTTCTTGATTTGGATAAATTTATGGGTTTAATTTGTTTTAGTTGGTTGTTTGAGCTTTAAACATGTTGATTGAACTGAATACAGTATTGTTTTTATTGATACTGTTAAGTCGTTGCCGAAATAGTGGATTTGCTCATTGAGAGTATTACCTTGATCAAGTAAATGATAAAGAGATTTGATCCAAATCAAGATTAATTGAATTGGATTCCCTGGTGAATTTAGCTATGTACTCGATGTCCTCGCAATCGTGGATTGACAAATTATGCCAATTAACTTTTCTAACATTTTTTCAAAATGGAAAAAATAAAAAATAAAATTCTCCACATTATTTTTATTCCAACTACTTTTTCATTAAAAAATTTGTAGAATAATTTAGTTCTAATAAATGTTATAGTGCTATGGTGAGTTTTTAATAAATTAGTATAACAATTAATATTATAAAATATTAACAAATTTAACATAAAATAAGAAGGGTGGAGTTGATAAAATAATAAATATAAAAAATATAAAAATTAAGGTGTTTTTAAATAAAGATATATAATATATAAATCTATTATTATTATACATAATAAAGGATAATTAGTCGTCCATGACACAAGACATCTTCTCTTTGATCGTAGTACTATTAATCAATCATAAATTTTCCAAAATAATTTTCTTTTCAATTTTCCCTCAATTTTCTAGATATGAATATATTTTTGGAAGATTTAATTTATCTAATTTTAATGGAATATTTTCAAAAATAATTTTCTTTTCAAAATTTCCTCAATTTTCTAGACAGGGATATATTTTTTGAAGATTTTATCTAATTTTAGATGAATTATTTTTATTATATTTATGGAATATTTTTTAGCAATATATTTTAGGGTATTAATTCCTCGTTTGTTGTTAATAAGTAATCTTTTTTGCCAACTGATGAAACTTTTTTTCTTGAAGGATATTAATTCCTCGTTTTGGCTACATTTTCATAATAATTTATTAATTTGGCAAATTGGCCATAATTATCTTGATCATAATTTATTTATCCAATTAGTTTAATATAGTATTTATAATTATAAATAAACATATATAGATAGATAGATATTTATTAGATGTATAGATTAATTAATCTGTGCCATAGTTATTCAACTATATTTAGAAAGATATGCTTAGATATTATTATTATTATTATTATTATTATTATTATTATTATTATTAATTTATGTATTTTTACAATTATTTTTTAAGATCACCTGTTTTCATTCAGAAAATAATTTTTATAGTTTGCTTATTTTAATTTAGGAAATAGTACCAAAAGAATATCTTTAGTGGATTTAAAAAAAATCCAGTACACTATATATATTTAAATAATATGATATTTAGAAAGATATGCTTAGATATTATTATTATTATTTTTATATAATAATAATTTATTATTATAAAGATCTCACATGAAATTAGATCGAAGCCGACTAACAAGATGGGCTTCGCATCCCTTTTGAATACTAAACGCGATCCTAGTCAAAGTGTGACAAAACCCCCTACTATACCCAAGTACCTCCTTAGCGACCCCACCCACCCGCTTAAGGAGCCCCATAGCATCATCCTCTAAGTCACCAATAGTAGAAAAGGAAAACGGCATAAAGTGATAATCTTTGGCTCTGCAAACATCTTCGTACTTCTTCTTCTTCTTCTTCTTCTTCTTCTTCTTCTTCTTCTTCTTCTTCTTATTATTATTATTATTATTATTATTATTATTATTATTATTATTATTATTATTATTATTATTATTATTATTATTATTATTATTATTATTATTATCATCATCATCATCATTTGTATTTTTACAATTATTTTTTAAGATTCACCTATTTTCATTCAGAAAATAATTTCCAAAATAAGGTTGCTTAACATATTCCTTAACCATATTTAGAAAAATAAGCTTAGACTTGATAAAAAAAAATGGTTTGGGCAGTTATTTTTATAGTTTGCTTATTTTAATTAGGAAATAGTACCAAAAAGAATATCTTTAGTCCGGATTTAAAAAAAATCCAGTACACTCTATATATTTAAATAATATGCCCTCTAACATGATTTACAATATATAATAATTAATAATATTCTATAAATAAGGCCTTCTAGTCTAGACCTAATTTAAACACTTTTGCCCACAAGAGCTCTATTAGGCAAGACTTCATGGATGAAAATCATATGTTATGGATTGAATAGTTTTTTCTGAACACATGTGACACGCATTGAATTCATAGTAATTCTTATCTCATGCGTGTCCCATGTGTTCGAGAAAAAAACATTCAATCCAATCCGTTAGAAGATGCATACAATCATACGTTTCGAATCTAGTCATTTCAATTCGAAGCAATTTGAAACATGATCGAGTTGATTTATGTTTATCATGGTTCTTAATTATAAATCCAGGTAAGGTTGGGTGTTCCAGATTGATTCAGGTATATATTGAAGTATTTTCGCTTTGATTATATATATATAATATATATATATATATATATATATATATAGAGAGAGAGAGAGAGAGAGAGAGATAAATAAGAATATGGATATAGTCATATAGATATATATCTATATATATAGATTAATTTAGCTAAGCAACTATATTTAGAATGATATGCTTTGTTATTATTATTTGTATTTTATAATTATTTTTTAAGATTCACTTGTTTTAATTTAGAAAATAATTTCCAAAATAAGATTGCTTAACTTATTCCCTAATCATATTTAGAAATATATGCTTAGATTTGATTTTTTTATTTTTGTTTGTGCAATTATTTTTTAGGATTTGCTTATTTTAATTTAGGAAATAGTACCAAAAGAATATCTTTAGTGGATTTAAAAAAATCTAGTGTACACTATGTATATTTAAATAATATGACCAATAATAATAATATGATTTACAATTAATAATATTCTATAAATTCTATAAATAAGGCCTCCTAGACCTAATTTAAACACGTTTGCCCACAAGAGCTCTATTAGGCAAGACTCCATGGATGAAAATCATATTTTATGGATTGAATAGTTTTTTCCGAACACATGTGACACGCATTGAATTGATAGTAATTCTTATCTCATGCGTGTCCCATGTGTTCGAGAAAAAAACATTCAATCCAATCCATTAGAAGAGGCAGACAATCATACATTTCGGATCGATCTAGTCATTTCAATTCGAAGCAATTTGAAACTTGAGTTGATTGTTGTTTATCATGCTTCTTATGAATGCATGTAAGGTTGGGTGTTTCAGATTGATTCAGGTACGTAGGTATTGTTGATTAAATCATATTTATGCATGCGAACTCATATATATATATATATATATATATATATATATATATATATATATATATATATATATATATATATATATTAAAGTATTTTATTTGGCTTTGATTATATATAATATAGTTTGGGTTTTGAAGGGATTTGATTTCAGTTGAATCAAGAATTCAGATGATTGATGGTTCAATCGTATTGAAAATATGTTATTTATTTGAAATTCAAATTTACCCTATTGATCATATAATATCTTTGATCCAATTCAATCGTCTTTAAAGATGAGTTTGATCTCTCGATCCTCAATCAGCTTCTCCCTCTCACTCAACCTGAGACCTTGATCGAAGTCCCATGGCTTCCCTCGCCCCGTCTTGTGATTTCGTTTCTCTTTGATTCCGCTCCCCCTCCCTCGGCTCTCTCCTATCTCTGCTCTATCGATACCATGGCGGCCGAAGGATCGAGATGAAGAAGATCCAACCTGGGCGCTGGATCTTTCAAGACGGAGCCTTGACAGCTCCTCGTTGGAGTTTTTGAGATGGGTACATTTCTTGATTTGGATAGATTTATGGGTTTAATTTGTTTTAGTTGGTTGTTTGAGCTTTAAACATGTTGATTGAACTGAATATTGTTTTTATTTTTATTGTTAAGTCGTTGCCGAAATAGTGGATTTGCTCATTGAGAGTATTACCTTGATCAAGTAAATGATAAAGAGATTTGATCCAAATCAAGATTAATTGAATTGGATTCCCTGGTGAATTTAGCTATGTACTCGATGTCCTCGCAATCGTGGATTGACAAATTATGCCAATAACTTTTCCAACATTTTTTCAAAATGGACAAAATAAAAAATAAAAAATAAAATTCTCCACATTATTTTTATTCCAACTACTTTTTCATTTAAAAAATTTGTAGAATAATTTAGTTCTAATAAATGATATAGTGCTATTAGATCTGTCAATCGGGTCATTCAGGTCGGGTTCGGGTCGGGTCATTTCGGGTTCTGGGTAAAACGGGTCCCGGGTATATCCGGGTTGACTCGAACCCGGGTTTGACCGGATTTCGGGTCATTTCGGGTTCGTCAATTTTAACCTTTTTAATAAAATTTAAAAATATATAAAATTTTAAAATTTTAAATAATTTTTTAAAAACAATTTCATGCGGTTGGTAATAAGCATAGAATTGTTTTAATATTTTTTAGAATTTTTATCTTCTTAAAAAATGTGATAAAAAGTCAAAAATCAAATACTATTGATCGGAGGGGGTATTACACAATCCAAATAAATATAAAAGTTGATTTAAAGCCCACCAAAAAAACAAAAGTTGATTTAAAAATGAAAAATCAAGTGATTATAATTATAAAATGTAATAAATTGGAATCTCCATAAAAAAAATTAAGCATATATAATTATAAATCAATCGGGTCACCGGGTCAATCGGGTCAAAATTACCGGGTCAACCGGGTCTAAACCCAGATGACCCGGAAAATTACCGGGTACTTCGGGTTCGGGTCCAAAAAAATTTACGGGTAAAAAAAAACGGGTCTTGACCCAGAATTTACCGGGCGTACGGGTCGGGTTGTACTTTGACAGGTCTAAGTGCTATGGTGCGTTTTTAATAAATTAGTATAACAAATTAATATTATAAAATTAAATAAATATTAACAAATTTAATATAAAATAAGAAGGATGGAGTTGATAAAATAATAAATATAAAAAATATAAAATTAAGGTACTTTTTAATCAAGATATATAATATATAAATCTATTATTATTATATATAATAAAGGATAATTAGTCGTCCATGACACATCTTCTCCTTGATCGTAGTACTATTAATCAATCATAAATTTTCCAAAATAATTTTCTTTTCAATTTTCCCTCAATTTTCTAGATATGAATATATTTTTGGAAAATTTAATTTATCTAATTTTAATGGAATATTTTCAAAAATAATTTTCTTTTCAAAATTTCCTCAATTTTCTAGACAAGGATATATTTTTTGAAGATTTTATCTAATTTTAGATGAATTATTTTTATTATATTTATGGAATATTTTTTAGCAATATATTTTAGGATATTAATTCCTTGTTAATAAGTAATCTTTTTTGCCAACTGATGAAACTTTTTTTTCTTGAAGGATATTCATTCCTCGTTTTGGCTACATTTTCATAATAATTTATTAATTTGGCAAATTGGCCGTAATTATCTTGATCATAATTTATTTATCCAATTAGTTTAATATAGTATTTATAATTATAAATAAACATATATAGATAGATAGATATTTAATAGATGTATAGATTAATTAATCTGTGCCATAGTTAATCAACTATATTTAGAAAGATATGCTTAGATATTATTATTATTATTATTATTATTATTATTATTATTATTATTATTAATTTTTTTATTTTTACAACAAGAAATTTCGGCCTTTGGGCCAAATAGAAAATGTCCCAAGGATTGAGCCTTGTAAATGACTAAAATATTTTCATAATACCACTTTTACCCTCCCCTTTAATTTTGCTTTCCTTTCGCTTTTTCCAGATCTGAGAACGACATCTCAAACCTTCGTACCTTCGTTCTCCAGATCTATCCACCTCCTCTTCTCTCTCGTCTTCCCTCTCTTAGGATTTTTTTTCTGATTAATTGAATTGATGGATTGGAATTTGGGATAGAGGTCGAGCCTGCAACTGAGGAGGGAGGGCTTCGCCGGAGAGGGCGCGGAGGGTTCGAAGCCGATCTTCAGCGTGGCAAGATCGTCATTGATCGGACGGTCGGACGTCACGGTGTAGATCTTCGTTTTGATTTGAGTCGTTTACAGAGATTCGGTGGAGTTTGGTTTCAGATATAGGGGGTTCTCATATGTCTTCATTAATTGAAAGTGCATACACCTGCTCCCGTCTACTCCTCTATTCGTCATTAATTAATACCTCCAAAAGATATAGCCCCAAAATAAGGTTCCGATACAAAGTAATCGATCGATCATACAAATATGCGTCGAGGGAAATCAAATTTGGTAACAGAAAAACACAACTGCATCTGCAGCTGGGGTTTTATAATTTGCTACTGTATTTATACTTCTGTTGGATTTTGCCGCTCAGTGTCTTATAATGCATACATTCGATTGCAGAGAGCGAGGAAACTCGATTTCTTAAGCAATGAGTTATGATGATGAAAAAAGAAACAGGCCCTTTACGAAGAACACCTACATCCGAGTATGATTATGCACACCACCTGTTTGATAAAATGTCTAAAGTGAAATTTAAGCTTTAGAAGATGCACCACCTGTTTGATAAAATATATGGGCAGGTGGTATATGGTTTCGTCTTTTGAATGCGTATTTCGTGGGTTGAAGTAGTCTAATAGCAAGGTCATGTAACTTGATGTTTCAATTATGGTGTTCCTGTTGCTTCCAGTTCAGGGCTCTATGCCAGACATTTTGCTAGTTCAACAAGTTCAGGTTGTGCTTATGAGCATCATAAAGAGAGCTTAGATGGTGATGAAGATAGTCCGTTGTCCAATAACAAGAGAAACATGATTCTGTGCCAGGAGTTTGACGTCAAAGTTGAGCTTCAAATGGAGAGCCCTTCTACTGAAATAAGCAAACATATCCATGCCCTTGCAAAGCAGGAACATTGTTTTTTCAGGAGCCCTGGAAGGCACATGTGTAGGTCAAACTAGGTAGTTTCATAGGGGACATGTTTATTCATTTGTTTGTTTTTTTAACGGAATTTACTATGTTTTTGATAAAAAAATTTATTTTGGCCATATTATATTTGATTACACTATATTTTTCATTTTTTTTAATTTTACGTACTAGTGAATGTTAAAAAAAACTTTAAAAATAAAGTTGTCACCGGGTGATGACACTAAGCTCGTTAAAAAAAACTAAAAAAAAGTTGTCACCGCATGTGTCATCAACCGTGTCACCGCTAATAAGGGTGGTGACAGTGACCCCGTAAAAAAAACTTTAAAAACAAAACTGTCACCACATGTATTTTTATTTTGGTTACTGTGTCTATGACCCTGTTTTAATAGTGATGACAGCGTCTATGACTCTCTTACCCATTCATATATTGAAGGAGAACTGTCCACCTAATTTCTTTTGGCTTCTCATTAGCCCCTTTAGGGTTTGTACTTACCTTGTCCTAGGGTTTTCCATTTGGTGACATCAATCATCTCTTAACGACGTACTGTACTTAACATTTTAGGGTTTAGGATTTAGGGTTTAGGGTCTTGGCCCTAAACCCTAAAGACTTAACCCTAAACCTTAAACCATACTGTATATCACATGTTCTTTTGGCTTCTCATTAGCCCCTTTAGGGTTTGTGCTTCCCTAATCATAGGATTTTCCTTTTGGTTACAAGTGGTGACCACTGTTAAAGAGTGGAGACAGTGAGCCCGTAAAAAAAACTCTAAAAACGAAACTGTAATAAAAAAAATTTCATGTCACCACACACGTGTTACCACTGTTAAAGAGTGGTGACAGTGACCCCGTAAAAAAAAACTCTTAAAAAGAAACTGTAATAAAAAAAATTTCATGTCACTACACACGTGTCACCACTGTTAAAGAGTGGTGACAGTGACCCCATAAAAAAAACTCTAAAAACGAAACTGTAATAAAAAAAATTTCATGTCACCACTGTTAAAGAGTGGTGACAGTGCCCCCGTAAAAAAAACTCTAAAAACGAAACTGTAATAAAAAAAATTTCATGTCACCACACACGTGTCACCATTGTCACCACTGTCAAAGAGTGGTGACAATGACCCCGTAAAAAAAACTCTAAAAACTAAACTGTAATAAAAAAAATTTCATGTCACCACACACGTGTCACCACTCTCAAAGAGTGGTGACAGTGACCCCGTAAAAAAAACTCTAAAAACGAAACTGTAATAAAAAAAATTTCATGTCACCACACATGTGTCACCACTGTCAAAGAGTGGTGACAGTGACCCCGTAAAAAAAACTCTAAAAACGAAACTGTAATAAAAAAAATTTCATGTCACCACACACGTGTCACCACTGTTAAAGAGTGGTGACAGTGACCCCGTAAAAAAAAACTCTAAAAACGAACACACGTGTCACCACTGTCAAAGAGTGGTGACAGTGACCCAATAAAAAAAAACTCTAAAAACGAAACTGTAATAAAAAAAATTTCATGTCACCACTGTCAAAGAGTGGTGACAGTGACCCCGTAAAAAAAAAACGAAATTGTGTAATCACAAAATTTACATGTGTCACCAAAAGTCAATGTCTTTGACCAGTCAATGGACAATGGTCAAATTAAAAAATGGGAAGGAGGAAAATGGGAAGGAATGGCAAAATTGGAATTTTTGGACACCCTCCTAATTTATTCCTCTTTTTGTCCTAGGGCTTAATTTTTGCCCAAAATATGGACACTTACCAAATTTTGCCTTTTTACAATTATTTTTTAAGATCACCTGTTTTCATTCAGAAAATAATTCTCAAAATAAGGTTACTTAACTTATTTCTTAACCATATTTAGAAAAATATGCTTAGATTTGATAAAAAAAAATGGTTTGGGCAATTATTTTTATAGTTTGCTTATTTTAGTTTAGGAAATAGTACCAAAAGAATATCTTTAGTGGATTTAAAAAAAATTCAGTACATTATATATATTTAAATAATATGATATTTAAATAATAATAATTTATTATTATAAAGATCTTACATGAAATTAGATCGAAACCGACTAACAAGCTGGGCTTCGCATCCCTTTTGAATACTAAACGCGATCCTAGTCAAAGTGTGACAAAACCACCTACTATACCCAGGTATCCCCTTAGCGACCCCACATACCCACTTAAGGAGCCTCATAGTATCATCCTCTAAGTCACCAATAGTAGAAAAGGAAAATGGCATAAAGTGATAACCTTTGGCCCTGCAAACATCTTCATACTTCTTCCTCTTATTATTATTATTATTATTTGTATTTTTACAATTATTTTTTAAGATTCACCTGTTTTCATTCAGAAAATAATTTCCAAAATAAGGTTGCTTATTTTAATTTAGGAAATAGTAACAAAAAGAATATCTTTAGTCCGGATTTAAAAAAAAAATCCAGTACACTCTATATATTTAAATAATATGACCTCTAACATGATTTACAATATATAATAATTAATAATATTCTATAAATAAGGCCTTCTAATCTAGACCTAATTTAAACACTTTTGCCCACAAGATCTCTATTAGGCAAGACTCCATGGATGAAAATCATATGTTATGGATTGAATAGTTTTTTTCCGAACACATGTGACACGCATTGAATTGATAGTAATATCTCATGCGTGTCCCATGTGTTCGAGAAAAAAACATTCAATCCAATCTGTTAGAAGATGCAGACAATCATATGTTTCAGATCTAGTCATTTCAATTCGAAGCAATTTGAAACATGATCGAGTTGATTTATGTTTATCATGGTTCTTAATTATGAATCCAGGTAAGGTTGGGTGTTCCAGATTGATTCAGGTATATATTGAAGTATTTTCGCTTTGATTATATATATATATAGTTTGGGTTTTAGAACAGATTTGATTTCATAATTGAATCAAGAATTCAGATGATTGATGGTTTAAATGGTTAATCGATGGTACGTATTTCTACTTGAAAATATATTATATATTTATTTGAAATTCTTGATCCAATTCAATCGTCTTTAAGATCTCTCGGTCCTCAACCCTTTTCCCTCTCGCTCAATCTGAGACCTTGATCGAACTTCCATGGCTTCCCTTGCTCCGTCTTGTGATTTCGTTTCTCTTTGATTCCGCTCCCCTTCCCTCGGCTCTCTTCTATCTCTGCACTATCGATGCCATGGCAGCCGAAAGAGATGAAGAAGATCCAACCTGGAAGCGCTGGATCTGTCAAGTCAGAGAGCTTCGAGAGCTGCTCGTTGGTGTTTTCAAGATTTAGATGGGAACATATCTTGATTTGGATTAATTTTTGAGTTTAATTTGTTTAAGCTTTAAACATGTACATTGATTGAACTGAATATTGTTTTTATTGATGTTGTACCTTGTTGTCGAAATAATGGATTTGGGCATTGAGAGTTTCACGTTGATCAAGTTAATGATGAAGAGATTTGATCATTAGACTTAACAGAGCAACAATGGATTTATAACCTAGATTAATTGAACTGGATTCGGGGTCAATAGAGAGCTGCTAATCAGGGTTGATAAGGTTAAACTTTGCTAGAGAATTAGAACTAGAACTAAGCCAGAAAAATGAAGCTAGCTTAATCCTAGAGCCAACATCCGTTTGAACGAGAACTCAAATTCCTTGATCATCATGCCAGTCCATGTTGGAATCATATCTACTATAACATTAGCTTCCCTGAAAATATGACGTATACAAACCGATTGAAAAAAAAACATTAGAAGAAACCGAGTATCCACTTGTAAAAGGTCAATAGACCATGGGCATTCCCAATATCCGAGAATGGCATTGATAACTAAGTTATCCCCTTCAATGAGAATGTTGGTGATCATACCCAGCTCTTTTGCACTTATAACGCCGTTACGAAGGCCAAGGGCTTCGGCACATATAGACCGATGTATTATCACAAGTGCCATCCCCAACAGAAACCAGGTTCCCATCATGGTCCCGGATTACAAATCCATACGAAACGACACATGAAGAACGTAATGAACCATCAAAGTTAAGTTTACAGTAATGATTTGGGAGCTTTCCCCATTTGGCAGTTCTATCTCTATTCGTTGTTGTAGCAATGTTTGTAGCAGCCCCGACCCTCGCATGACGTGCCACCCCATCCAGAAAGGAGTCGGGCTCCGTATTGAAACGTTTGGAAAGGTTCCAAGTTTATATGGATGTCAGCAAGAAGGCTTTTATCGATGGAATGGAAACCATAGGAATGTTGCTGAAACATAGTTGGTTTCTGTAGAACTAAGCATTCCACCATGAAGGCTTTCATCGATGGAATGGAAACCTAATTATGCATTTGATTGTGCATATCTTGTTCGCTTGCATTTTATTTTATTTCATTTTTATTTCATCATTTTTTTTGGCGCTTTCATATGCCCGGGTCATTCGGAAACTCCCCATCGACCTAGTCGGAGAAAGGGAGCGTACAATGCGACCCTCAGACCCTGTTTTGAGCGGGATATACTGGACTTGTTATTATTGTTTAATTATAATGGAAAAGTAACATAAAAAAATGTCATTGATGTGTTGAATAAGAACTTCTCAGTCTTGAGTTCTCGATACCCTTTCTTAGCATATTTAGTTTAATTTAATGTGTTGAAGCCAAATTAGCTAATTGTTAGGTTTTTTTTTATACATGTTTATAAATGCCAACTACCTAAGATTCCCTTGTGTGATTGTCAAAATAGGTCAGTTTGGTACAAGAATAAGTCTAAGCATAGTGAAAATTGCTGCTGAATGTCAGTTTCAGATTAGCATTGCATATAAAAAGAAAAGGTATAAATTATAAACGTGGAAACTAAATACACCCCAAATCCTGCACGTCGGAATTGACGTGCAGGGTTGAAGTGAGTTAATTAATTATTTTAGAGTGCTAATTAATTGGAAAGGCCTGCACGTTAATTCCTTTTGATGGGGGATTTGCGGTGTATCTAACAACACCCATTATAAATCAAGTTGGTCTTGTAGCTAGCATCGGTTAAATTGTGAGGGCATAGGACAATTGGTACATTCTCTGTTTTTCTCTAACAGGGCTGTCTTTTCAGGCCTTGAAGGACTTCCTCGAGAAGAAGTACAGCTCACAACAAAATTTGGTTGTCTAAAGGGAAATGACAATCAGTTTGCAGTCAAGGGTGACCCAGATTATGTTCGAAGGTGTTGTGAAGGTAGTCTTATGCGGCTTAGCTTAGAGTACATTGACCTCTACTATGTGCACAGTGTGGACACTTGAGTGCCAAATGAGCCTACTGTATGCATCAAAATCTTTTGCTTATTCGATCACTGTGTTTCAATTTAAAAGTATATGAATATTTCTAGGTTATTTATTTTCGGAAAAATGAATTAAAATAATACTCCCTCCGTTAATTAAAACTTGAAGTTTTACTATTCATGCACGCTTTTTGAGGTGTTAAAAACTATATAAAATATTAACTTTTTTAATATATTTTTTTAATAAGTTCATACTTGTTACTACTAAGTATGAATTTATAAAAACAAATTTGAAAAAAGTTAATATTTCATATAGTTTTTATCATTCTAAAAAAACGTGCATAAATAGTAAACGACAAGTTTTAATTAACAGAGGGAGTACGAACTATCGACCGACCATGAAACAAAAATAATATGAACCTTCAAAACTATAAAGTTATATACAAACTATAACTTATTAAAACAAAACTGATACAATGGAAAAAAAATCGCAAACCAATAATTAATTTGGACTCAAAAGGTAATTACTTAGAAAATTTGGCAAGGAGTTGTAAAATTTAAAAGAAGAAAATTCACTGTTCACATTCCCCTGCCTCTCTTTTCCCATTCTACTAGATCTGGATTGACAGTGACCTCTGTTGTCGAAATCGTCGAGACCTACCTCTCCCGTATTCGCTTTACCAATCCCCCACCTTAGGAACTTCATCTATTTGGCCGAGGAGAATGCCGTAGTATGTACACCGCCAAACACAATAGTTGGGCGCTAGGTTTCGAGGTTGCTAATCTCGCTGGGCTTTTTGTTGGGGTTCTCCATGGTTGATTTGTTGTCCAATTAATGGCGGCTCACGCGTCTTGGAGGAGTATCGATTTCCGCTCAATTTTATAGCGATGTAGTGTGTGAGTGATTGTTGTTGATAAGACCAATTTGGATGGATTTGGGATGTGTAATGTTGTAATTAGAAAAGTTTGGTTGAGTTAAGGTTACTCAACCTATCAAATTCACATTGTTGGTTACGAATCAAATTTTCGGATGCTAATGATCCCATTGTTGTTTGTAATTGATAACAGGCTAGGGTATTCCACTATGGGTCGATAATCTTGGTTTGGAATGTGCAGTGGGTGAGGGATTATTGCTGTCATATTGTAACGGGGAAGATGACCAACATTACATTTTTCTTAGGCGAAACTAATTAAAATAACCCAACCTTTAAGGGGGTGTTAAAAATATATCCCTACCTTTCAAATATAAGATAAATATCTCGACCTTTTTAAGGGATGGTAATATAATATCTCAAAATTTTCTCCCTCACAAAAATGCTTACATGGCACATATGTGGCAAAAAATAATGATCATATTCACAAGCGTGCCCTTGGATCTTAATGCTCGAATTATACAGAGTATAGTCTAGATTGTCATGATAATTTTTTTATAAATAAAAGTCTCTTTTGTAACTAAAAATAATCATTCAATTTAATACATTTTTATAGATTATAATTAAATTTAATCAAAACAAATATAATAAAACAAGTAAATATTTAAAATATAATTTTCAATGTCTTGATTGTGTAAAATATCATTCAAGTTTATTAGATTAAATTAGATTGGTTTTTAAGTTTATCTTAATTTTTTTTTATTTTGGATTTAAGAAAAAATAAAAAATAAAAAAATTACATTCTTTTATATATTTTAATAATAATAATAATTTACTTCTTATATATAAATGAACACCATTGAATAATCTAAATAATTAAATTTTCATTTCAATTTCATAATAACATAAAGTTTATAATTGACAAAATATTCTTCAGTTTTGATAAGTTAAATCACTAGCTAATCATTTACTAATTGAAAATATGTTATTTTTGCTTTACATTTTTTTATTTGGCTTGTTATAGATATTGATTTAAAAAAAGATATAAAAAGTTAGGTACAAATTAAATCTAAAACTACGAAAGTTTATTAAATAAACATTTAAACTCATCTAATTTAATTTTATATGTTTTATTTGAATTGAAAATACATGAGTAATACAATACAAAAAATAAGAATTTTATTGGAGATAAGTCATTAGGATATTATATTACCATCACTTATAAAGGTCGGGATATTTATCTTACATTTGAAAGATTGAGATATATTTTTAACACCCTCTTAAAGGTTGGGTTATTTTAATTAGTTTCGCCTTTTTCTTATAATTTTATATTAAACTTTCTACTTAATTATATTTTGAGCCTAAAGTAATTTTTGGTTTTTAAAATTTGGACATTGTACAACTTTTGGTTTAATATGTTATAGTTTGTGTATAAATTTATAATTTTGAAAGTTCATATTATTTTTGGTTCATCGTTAATAGTTCATATTATTTTCATTCATTTTTCCTTTATTTTATAAAATCTTCTTACTAGATGGGGTGAGCTAAAGAAGCTAGCGGAGGAAGGTAAAATAAAGTACATTGGGTTATCTGAAGCTAGTTTAGACACAATTAGGAGAGCTCATGCTGTTCATCCGATTACTGCTGTGCAAATGGATTATTCACTGTGGACTGGTGACATAGAGGCCGGACAACATAATTCCTATGTGCAGGTTTAAAGTATATGAATATTTCTAGGTTATTCATGCTGATTGGAGAGAAAATCCAGTTGAATGCTGAGCAAATTCCCATGGAGATTGATGGATTAAATTTGCGCTGGTGGCTCCTTTGGCCTCGGGTGGTTCAAAAGTAAGCAGAGTCGTTGAGAGTGCTGATGCTCATCTTGTAAGCAATGGCATTGCCTTCTGACTGAAATTTGCCTTTGATAGAGGTGCTCTTGAATCTTCAAGACCACCTTGTTTCTGAAAACTTTCGTAGCACAACACTCATGTTGCTGGCTTAGAAATAACAGTTGGGAACCCAAATAAACAGAACTTACATGTCTTATTTATATGACATGATATCGATTAGGAGACAGTGCCCAATATTCAGCTATACTTGGTAAGGATCACATAAACTCACCGCATATGCAGTGTGACAGTATACATAAGAATCTAATGAGCCTCAATGGCTCCTGTCATCTTCTCAGTCAAATTCTTAACATATGTCTTCCTAGCAGGGTGTTCATCCTGCGGACGATTGTAGGGTGTCCACACTGGCTCCCCAATGAACAACCTCATTAGCTGCAAAGATGAATAAATTTGATTAATCGGTGTATCCTAGAGACCTAGACGTGTTTCAAAATGTGACCCTACCCAAGGACCGAATCCAACAACTTTACTGACACGAAACGAAATGCTCAGACTAAATGGCCATGTTGTCCTAATCCGCATCATATTGCCAAAGTTTGTGGTCCACATTGAGGTCTATGACGTTGTCCGCAACAATACCTAGAGGTGGTGTCAGTTATTTAGGGAAATGTCATATGCTGTTTTTCGCATACCACTGAAAAGCTCAAGTTTATAAAACAATTTGCCTTCTATATAATTATCTCAAGTTGGGTTGCCTCAAAATGAAAATTTTATTTATTTCCATTGCCTAAATCGATTAACCTGGGTGAAGCATTTCTGTGTTTACCTTGATATAGTTACTGGTGTCGAGAGTGAAGCGGTGGTAAATTCCTGCTGGAAGGACGATTAAGTCACCCTCCTTTATCCAGATTCGAATCCAGCGATCCTCTTTGTCTCGCACATCAAAGTAGCCGCTCCCCTCTAAGCAATAACGTATCTCCTCATCAGCATGGATGTGTTCCGTGTAGAAGTTTTTCAGCTTTTGCTCATAGTTTTCCACTTTCTCAGGACACAAATCAAGCAAATCCTGAAAAAGAAAGTAAATAAGATCAGTTAACACCGGTTGAAAACGACTTATTGTGAGAGTAAGTATGATTTTCTGAAACTATAACAACAGAAACTAGTCAGACCAATCCTGAAAATGAAGGTAATGAAGATCAGCAGTGCAGGCTGAGTAAAATTTATTGCGAGAAGAAGAATGATTTTCTGAAATGATAGCAACAAAAACTAATCACTTTTCACAAAATCTCTACATGATAGGGAATTGAAATCAATATTTCCTTTGAACTCGAACAGACTTCTTTCAATCAATACATAAAAATGAATGTTGCATTACTGATATGCATCACAATAGCTGATTTTGGTCATTTTGAACTCGTTAGTTACTCGTCTACGTTAAAGGAACAGTTGTCTAACTGAACAGCAGATAAGGAATAGTGTTATCCTGGAGAAGTTTTTATTCACTCTTGTCTTGGATAAGTCCAAGGTCGAAAGTCATCCAGGACAAATAAAGGAGAGAACAAAGCAATATGACAAAACCAAAATTCAGACATAAATCCGATCACCTAACTTATTCCCCATTTCTTTGATTCACGACTTCATCAAATAAGGTATTATCAAAGTAAGATACCATAGAATGCCAGTTCATCCAATATGAGCATCTGAATCAATTCAAATACCTTCAATTTTTTTTGTGAACTCACACACACAAAAGTTGGTTTCTTCATTATTGCTATTAGAGCATAGCCCGATAGCCATACATAGGTTGCTGATTGGAAATTCAAGCTCAATTTCTGATAATCTTCAATCTTACAAAATCCGACACCAAGACTTTTGACAGAATAAGATAAATCAGTCTCGATGCTATAAAACCTAAATACGCAACACTGCAACCATGGCTAGGTAAGAGTAGCATACCGTGTAGCTGTAGCCTCTGGCTTCTCGTATCTTCTTCAACTCGTCATCATTCTCGTAGTTCTTCGCATTCAATTTCCAGTGCAAAACTCCCACATCTGCAATTGGAGTTCCCGAACATTCATGAGAAAAGTAGAAAACAGCACTGATGCGTCATCGATGAACTTCACAGATCCAATTGACAGAGAAAATGAACAGATTTCAGACCTGAAAGCTTGTCAATAGAGACGAATTCCTTTGGAATACGATGGTGTGGAAGCCTCGGGTCCTCGTTGCTTTCATCCATATACCACGCCTGCGAACATTTTAACAGAGATTTAATCGATTGATATTTCAATTATCCATGGCGAGCAATCGAACCTGAGAATCTTCAATGCAATTGGCCAATACAGAGCGAGAGGAAAAGGGAGAAAGAAACAATTTCTTCTCACCTCGATCGCCATTTCTCTTCCACAGAGAGTTCAGTTCATCGGCCGTCAACGACGACAAACCCAATTTATTCATATTTATATATGCGGCGGGAGGGAAATATCCTCTGTATTTGTGGTGTACGTAAGCCTATTTCTTCATCCATTGTTTATACGCCACGCGTACGGTTGGATTTGAATTAGTGCCTATGTGGTTCATTTTTGTTTGGCATTTTATGATCAACTCTAATAATAACTTTTTTTTAAAAAAGAAATTCTAGTTGAAAGAAAATACGTAGTAGTATGATTTCCGAGTTACGACGTTTAAAAAAATAAAATCTTGTAAATAAAAAAAAGTAATGTTATGAAATTAAATAAATTATTATCAAACATTAGCATAAAAAAAAGATAGATTTGATAACATGAGTAAAAAAATAATAAAAATATTTATAAAAAATTTATAAAAATTAAATGAGTTTAAACTTTAAGTAAAACTAGTACAGTCCCTGCGCCATGACGCGATTTTTTTTAAATATAATCTTAAAAATATAAAAATTAATACTATAAAATATTAATAAAATTTAGGATAAAAATCATAAAAATAATTAACATAAAAGTATCACATAAATAATTTCATTTTTAAAAAAAAATCTCATTTAAATTAGCATATATAAATATATAGAAATTTTAAATCGCTCTTATTGGTTAGTAAAAACTTTTCCACTGTTTACCATGCTACCATGGGATTTATATGTCTACTGTTTTGGGTCTATCGGAAATACTCTCTCGATTTATTCGGGGAAAGAGTGCGTACATCCTGACCCCCCAGACCCTGCGTAATTGCGGGATTTACTGGGTTGTTGTTGTTGTTTAAATAGATAACTAAAAAAACGGTAGGGATAGCGTAGGCTAAAACTCTTATGTTTTAAGAATAATATCGTGTAATTAGATACTTTAAATTACCATAATATCGTGTAATTAGTATATAATAAAATAATATGATATAGTTAATATTAATTTTATTAAATTTTGTTTTGAATTAATCTCATTGGTTAAAAAATATATTATGAAATGATATTATGTTAATAATGTGTAAATAATATTAAGTAGTTTAATTACCCTAATTAAATGATATTTTGTAAATAATACTTTACAAAAATAACTTTACATGAGGGGACGACACATGACGTAGGTGCTTTGGTTTTAATTAATATATAGATAGATTGGTTAAAAAAATAAAAAGGAATTAATGGATATGATATAAATGGACATAATATATAAGAAAAAATAAAAAGAAATTACCTAAAATAGCTTTGCGCAAGGAGATGACATGTGGCGAAAAGTGCTTTGGTTTTAATATATATATATATATATATATATATATATATATATATATATATATATATATATATAGATGTTTAAAAAGTTAGATTGAAATGATATTGTGTAATTAATATAGAATGAAATAATATTTTATAGTTAATATTAACTTTATTTTAAAAAAAAAGTTTTGAATTAATCCCATTGGTTAAAAAAATAAAAAGGAATTAATGGATATGATATAAATGGACATAATATATAAGAAAAAATAAAAAGAAATTACCTAAAATAGCTTTACGCAAGAAGATGACATGTGGCGAAAAGTGCTTTGGTTTTAATATATATATATATATATATAGATGGTTAAAAAAATAAAAAGGAATTAATGGATATGATATAAATGGACATAATATATAAGAAAAAATAAAAAGAAATTACCTAAAATAGCTTTGCGCAAGGAGATGACATGTGGCAAAAAGTGTTTTGGTTTTAATATATATATAGATAGATGGTTAAAAAAATAAAAAGGAATTAATGGATATGATATAAATGGACATAATATATAAGAAAAAATAAAAAGAAATTACCTAAAATAGCTTTACGCAAGAAGATGACATGTGGCGAAAAGTGCTTTGGTTTTAATATATATATATATATATATAGATGGTTAAAAAAATAAAAAGGAATTAATGGATATGATATAAATGGACATAATATATAAGAAAAAATAAAAAGAAATTACCTAAAATAGCTTTGCGCAAGGAGATGACATGTGGCAAAAAGTGTTTTGGTTTTAATATATATATAGATGATATAAATGGACATAATATATAAGAAAAAATAAAAAGAAATTACCTAAAATAGCTTTACGCAAGGAGATGACATGTGGCGAAAAGTGCTTTGGTTTTAATATATATATATATATATATATATATATATATATATATAGATGGTTAAAAAAATAAAAAGGAATTAATGGATATGATATAAATGGACATAATATATAAGAAAAAATAAAAAGAAATTACCTAAAATAGCTTTGCGCAAGGAGATGACATGTGGCAAAAAGTGTTTTGGTTTTAATATATATATAGATAGGTTCATGGCTATTTTGCAAGCATATATAAAAAAATAAATGGTGTTTGCAAAAATAGCAGTGTTATGGGGTAAATTGCAATGGGGAGAAATGTCACTTTTGAAAAAAAAAATTTAACCATTTCAACCGATTGATGGTTGGCAATAAATTAAAAAAAGAAAGAAAGAAAGTGTGCAAATGAGAGGGGAAAATGTGGGTTGTGTAAGGCGAGCCCCGTTAAAAAAAGACATGAAATTAGGTGAGAGGGGGGTGAGCTGACTTGTATTAAGTGCATAAAACACTCTCTTTTGGAGAGCACAAACCAAACCCTCCCATCCGGGAGCCCAAATCTCTTTTGGGAGCCACCATGCTATTGATTCCTCTCCTAGGTTCCGACCCTGGCTTCGCCTGCCACTACATCGGCTTCAGCCGCCACTACCCCGGCTTCGGCCGCCACTACTCGGGTCTCGCTACCCTCTCTCCTCCTGATTTCCTCTCGTCTCTGGCGGGGGGCCTCAAATCTCCGACCTCGGCCTAGAGTGCATCGCTAATTTGGTGGCTTGTTCTTTGATCTCCGAATTCTTCTTCAGTTGGGGTGGCTTCGCTACTCTTCCCTTCGGTAGAATTCGATCTTGATTCTTCTCCTTCGTGTCCTCCGCCGGCCTAGGGGCTCCTCCGTTCGGCCTCCCTGTAACCTCCTTTTTTGGGTGTTGATTCCTCCCTTTTCTGTGTCTACCGCCGGCCTTAGGCCTCCTCCGACCAGAGGCTGATTCCTCACGCATTTGGGGGGTTTTTGTTCCCCTCTTGTGCGTGTCTTTGGTGGGGTGTGTGTCTGGGATTTTTGGGGTTTCCCGTTTCCCCTGCCTTCTTTTCATCGTCATCTGTCCCTGTCTCCGGGTGATTTTGGTGGCGGAACTCGCTCTGCTCGCTCCCTCCTCTTCCCCCCTATAGAGCTCGACTCCATGGTCTCGCTCTGTGAACCTAGCTCCTTCTCTCCCGAAATCGTTTTCTTGATGGAAACCCCTCGCTGCCGCCAGGGTGGGCTGGGCCTCACTTCGCCGGCGACGTTGTTGCTCTCTCCCTGTAAAGGTTCGGATTTTTAAATCCTAAATTTCCCGGAAAAAGAAAATCAAAATGAATTTTAAAGCGGAATTTAGCGAAAAAAAACTCTCTAGCTCGGACTTGACCTCGTAAAGCGGATTTCCGACCTAACTAAAATTTTGAGAACTAACATGGAAACCTCAATTCTCGGTTTTAAAAATCTAAATTCACGAAGAAGAGAGCGGGAATTTGAAAACTAACATCGGGGATTAATTTCGGGACGCCCCCCGGAATTCGAGCTTGCAACGTCGAAACAAGGTTCTCGCCCTCACTTTTCCTAGCCCTAGCCGAAATCCTCACACAAACCCTAGCCATGTTTTGAGGCTTGAGACAATTCAAATTGGTCAAAGATTCTCATTACCCAAGTTGGTTAAAAACCAACCATGCTTTCCTCCCTCATTTTTCCTTGTTCACTCCAAAAGAAGCAAGGAGACAAAGTAACTTCCATCCACTCCTTGTCCATCACGTTTTGACCCTTCTGAGACCTCCTTTTGCTTCTTCAAATTCAGATTTGGAGGAGCATTGGCTCACCACACAAAGCAAACACAAATCCAAAAAAATCCTCTCCCAAGATCTTATCCAAAAGCTCTCAAAGAGACCTTATCTTTCTTCCTCCTTTTTCCTCTTTTGATGAAAGATACCAGCAGTCCTAGGCTCATCCATTTCGTGCCCAAATCACCCCCCACAACAGCCCCAAGCAATCACTTCTTCCTCCATGAGATCCAAGAGCTCTCTAGCTCACCCCCCCTTATTGTGCTCAAAGCAAGCCAAAGCAATCTCATTTTCTCTTCCTCCCTCCATGAGCAGAAACAAAAGCTCTCTGTGCCTCCCCATGAGGTCCTCAAAGTGGAAGAAGAAGCCCCAACAGCCCGGAGAAGCCCTAGAAGACTCAAACTCTCTATTTTCAGATTCAAGAAGGTAACATCTCATTTTTCCCTCCTCCCACCTCATAATAACTCAAAATTCACACCTCTAACTCCATCTAACAATCCTAGGCACCCTCGCGTAAAAACGAGTCCAATCGGAGCTCAGATGAAGCTTCACGAGCAAACCGAAAGAAAAGAAGGAACTTGGGTGAGAAATCCCTTCAAACCTTGATTTTTATGTTCAATCCTTGTTCTAACGTGTTCCTAGAAGTCTTAAGAAAATTGGAAAAATGGGGATTCGGTAGGGGTTTAAGAAAATGAGAGCTCGGTTTTGGTGTTCGACAAATGAAGGGCGATTTTGGGTAATTTAAAAAGGGTCGGATTTTATAGTTTTATAAATAAGGGATGATTTTGGTAATTATATAAAAGAGCTTATTTTTTATAAAATACAAATGGTTGGGTCTAGCTTTATAATATATATATATATATATATATATATATATATATATATATATATATATATATATATATATAGGTTGGGTCATGTGTTAACAACTCTTACGTTGTTAAATGTTAACAAATCAATATTTGGCAAAATTTATCAAATATTCATAACAGTCACTCAATTATTCATCAAAGGTTAAAATTAATCAAATATTCATCACAGTCACTCAAATATTCATCACAGTCACTCAATTATTCACAATTTCCCAAATATTCATCAATATTCGGCAACATTTAAGAAATATTTATCACAGTAACACAATTACGGGATTGGGAGTGGATACACGCGCAAGGGTTTGAGTTTTTTGGGTGATAATTTTTTTTAATTGGAAATAATTATCAATTGAAATGAATCTCTTAAATGTTGTCGAAAAGTTTTGATGAATAATTGAGTGACTGTGATGAATATTTGATAAATTTTGCCGAATATTGATTTGTTAACATTTAACACCGTAAGAGTTGTTAACATTTGATCTGTATTCTATATATATATATATATATATATATATATATATATATATATATATATATATATTAAAGGTATTTAAATTTATAGTATGGCCTTGTAAAGTATGGAGATTTAAAATGTAATATTGGACTATAAAATATTATGAGATATTATGGGTGAGATTTAAAAGAAAAAATAGACATAAAAAGTAAAAAAGTGTGAGTGAGCTGGACAAAGGATTTAAGCTTTGTTTGGGAAATGTACATTGATCGATTCAACTTGAATTGGGAGTGAATGAAATCACTACATGCTAGTCATTGCGCCAAAATATAAGAAAAACCTTTTTGATCTCGAAATAGTATGGAATATTACTGTGTCATGCCCTAGGTCAATTTAGATTGAATTTGGATAGAATTTGGCAAAGGAAGAGGAAGGAGATGAGAGTTAGAGTTTAGACCGAGATGAGAAACAAACGATAGAGAGATAGAACATGAGAGAGTAAAGTATGTGATTATTCATTAATTGGATAACCCTCCATTATAAGGTATAAGGATATTTATACTACTAAGCCTTAGCCTAACCCCAATACCTAACATACTGTTTGACAGATTTGGGGTTAGACTTGGATACATATACGAGCTAGTTGATGATTATGATGAGAAGATGTGAGATATGGATCAAGTTAAGAGCAAAGTTGAGAGGAGTTTGACACCCGATCCCTAGGGCATCATCAAGTGTGATTGACGACAATCACAACACGGTTAAATCCATACATATTTATATTGTTGAAGATGTTTTTACTCTTAATTATTGCATTAAATCTTAGTGGTATACATTATCATCCTATCCCACAACCTATTTCGTGTAACCTAGCTTAATTCATTGGAGTGTTGAAATTAGACTCTCGCAAAAATGCTTTAGCTAAACGATTGATTGTGCATACTATGTATTGAAGACCGGAGATGGGTGGAGTTACCCTGCATGAAGAACCTATTGATATAACAAGGGATATTTTGATAGATCATATGATGTGATTGGTCGATATATTTTATTTCAATAAAATTAAATTGTTGAATTTAGTAATATTATAAAAAAAACAGCCTTTTATTTTATGATATAGAAAGATCATTCCTAATAAAAAAAAGATATAGAAAGATCATTCTATCAATAGAGTCCTGTTAACGGTACTTGTATAACTTAAGGGCATCTGCAACGCTACATTACTCTCTTAGATAGATAATATTATTAGAGTCCATAAGGACTTGTGACTGAAGCAACGGACCCCATCACATATATTACATCATAAAATCAATTGACAAGTCTAATTGATACTTGGAGAACTAGTGTAATATTATCTCATTATCTTGTTAGTTAACTTAGATAGGATCTAAAGATGAGTCGTTATGCTAACCGCTCTGATACTATATTAAAACTTCCTGGTATTGTATTGTTGGAGACAAGTTATCAATCTAATTACTAGTGAATAGAAAATAATCCATTTTGCTTGTATAGTGAAAGGTATTGTGAAAAGTTGTTAATTAATAATAAATTACCTAAAGAAATGGATAAAATAAATTTTCATCCAAGATTTAATAGGTCTATTCTCGGTTTAGGTAATGTCCATGTACTTTAAGCTGAACATATAAGTACGGTGAGGTATCATCCGAAAACCAACTGACAATAGAAGGAGTATCTCACCAATTTATATATTAGGTTTGTAACTATTCAACCTTTTGATGTATAGGACAATGTTGTCTCGTCATATTTTTTTAAATCTTTCTCTCTAATCAAACAACCACTCCTTTTTTTTGAAACGAAAATAATTTGGCCATAAGGATAGACCCTATAGACCAAGAGCATCCAGACGGATAAAATTACGAAGCACTGAGTCGTCAAGAGGAGATGAGGCCGAGAACACAAAGTCAAGATGCGATAAGCGGTCTGTAGCTCTGTTTGCTTCTCGAAAGACATGACGAATCTCAGTAAAGAGGAAGCTGCCTAAGGAGATTAGACTGTCGGAGACAATCATTTCAGAATCTCCTGGAGGCAACACACAGCCTTTAAGACGGTTAATAATGTTTAGGTTAATTGTCTCATTCGATTATTAGTTTCGTTATCTGTAGTTTTCGCGCAGCGTTAATGCAATGCCAGAGACCAAGCCCCTCTGAACCAGAAATAAAGGGGATGGAGGAAGGGTCAGCGCCACAGTAAATAGGTGTTCCTGTATGGTTTCTTATAATGAACCCGTAAGTACCTTTGGACGAAGCCGGAAAAGCTCCATCAAAGTTGAGCTTGTCGGTCCCTTCGGGTGGGTGCTGCCATTTTGCGTTGTTTCTTTCTCTTGTCTTTGCGTTTTGGTTATTTGTGTGGTTTGGTGGGCGTTGTGCTGTTCATTAGGAACATCATCATTTTGATTGGAAACCTTCCATAAAAAAGATTGATCTTTTATGAACGAAACTATACCTCTTACGTCAGGAACGTTTCTGCCAAATAATGTTTTGTTTCGGAAGTACCAGAGACTCCACCAGGTGAAGGTTAGAGTAGAGAAACGCCGAGCTCTAACCCTTTCTTTTATCTCTTGAATGGTCTCATTTATTGTTGCTCCTTGGAGGAAGAAATTGTTTATGATGATTACTAATGATGGGTCTATGGTCGTAATTGTCTCACGTGAAATGGGGCAGTCCCATAGCAAATGAGCAAAGTCCTCATAATTTGAGTCGCAATGTGGGCATGTAGTTGGTATCCCGATACCCTGGGAGGCGAGTTTAACCGAAGTCGGAACGCCGTTTTTTGTGATTTTCCATAATAGAGTTTTAACTTTTGGTGGTACATCTAGAGTTTTAACTTTTGGTGGTACATCTTGGTTCCAAATCCATTTCATGTCAAAGCTGCAGTGATTTTTGGAGTTATTAATTATTTGAATTGCAGAGTTAGTGGAGAACCAACCATTTTTGCTCCATTTCCAGTATAGTCTATCCGTATAGATATTGGTAGGAATTGGGGTGACTGCTATTTGTTTTGTTACCTCTTCTTGTATTATATTTTGGTACATAGTGTTAAGTTTTTCTAGGTCCCAAGTCTTTTCTTCTGTTATAAAGTTTTGTACAGTTATGTTGGTGTCAATGCGTTGGTCAGTGGGAATATAGTTGATCAAAGGCTCATTACCAAACTACTGATCGGACCAGAAGTTAATGCTTTTGCCAATTCCGATTGCTCATTGGAGGCATGTCTTAAAAAGGGAAATTAATTTAGTAAGTTGAGACCATTGCCAAGATGAATCTCCCCTTTTCTGGTAATGTAGGATATCTTGACTTTTGAGGTATTTTTCTGTCACAATGGTGACCCATGGGTTCCGTGGCTCAGCCATGATTTTCCATAATAGTTTTAGTTGTAAAGCTTTGTTCATATCTTCAGAATTTCGGAGGCCAAGCCCCCCGTGCGACTTAGCCTTGCATACTTCAAACCAGCTGATAAGCGGTTTGTGATTGGGCCCCTTGTTCCACAAGAAATTTCGATTTATTTTGTCTAGTTCTGCGTGTATTGCTTTTGGTAGTAGGTAACACTGCATTAGATGCAGAGGCTTAGCCGAGAGTGTAGTTTTAATCAGGGTACAGCGCCCTGCGCCCCTGCTTGAGACAGGCAGTTAGTCTTACATTTGTTGAGCTTTGATTTCGTTGTGGATAATAAATCTTGAAAGATTTCCTTAGTTACCCGACCGTAAATAATAGGGCAGCCAAGATAGGGTCCTAATTTGTTTGTAAATGGGATCTCAAGTTCATTATGTATAATATTCTTAACGTTTGTTGTTACGTTTAATATTGTTTGAAAATGTGATTTATATCTGTTTACCTTTTGACCTGATAATGAGGAAAATTCCCTGAGGACCTTATTAATTTGGTCACAGGCAGTCTTGGTGGCCGATGCAAAAATGACAATATCATCAAAAAAGGCTAGAAAGGGTATTCTAGATCCATTTCTTGTGATTGATATTCCGAGGTGGCTTCTAGGCTTAGTAGATTCTTCATAAAGCCCATGAGCAAAAATTTCAGATAATATGAGGAATAGGTATGGCGACAGAGGATCTCCTTGTCTAAGACTTCGTTGTGGAGCAAAGAGCTCGGTTGGTTCGTTATTAACTAACACCGAGTAAGTTATTCTAGTTATGCATTCCTTTATCCAACCACATAACCGATGAGAGAATTCAAACATGTCCATAGTAGATAAAACATCTTTTAATTTTATTTCTACGTAAGTATATACAATTTTAATATCTATCTATAATATATTAAAGTAACAATTTTCTCTCATTTACTCTCTCCCACTATTCAAGAGTAGCTTGATATCAAACTATGCTTCATGTATAGTTTTAGGGCGTGTTTGCGAGTGAATTTTTTTAGGAGGTGAAGATACTTTTTGGAGATGGAGGGGATGGAAATACTTTTTGGAGATGAAGATTATTTGTAGAAAATAACCCCTTGCCTGTTTGGTGGAAGGAAGATAGATTTTTTATGTAATAGAATAAAAGGACAAAATGCCCTTACCTACCTACCCTAATCACTCAAAAATCTCTGATTCATTGCTTTTGATGAGAGCGAGAGCAAGCTAGAGGAAGGAGGAAGGAGCAAGTCGGTGGTTCGGAGGTGCGATTTGGGGTTTTAGAGAGCCGAATATGAAGTCAATTTAGACTAGAAGAGGTTTAGGCACCGGGTCCGACTTGAGCTGTGGCGGCGTCGACGACGCTGGAGGGAGGAAGAGGCCGCCGGAGATGGAGAAGTCAACGAAGATGACAACGAAAGAGGAGAGAAGGGCAAGGACGGGATTTGGGGTGGAAAAATCCTTCCCACCCCGCCCACCCTTGAATCCAAGGTGGGAAAAATAGGGGTTCTCCCACCCCGACCACTCTCATAATCCCCTCCCAAACACACTAGCTCGAAACCCGAAAAAAAAATACCCATCCCGCCCACCCCATCCACCCCGTGCCAAACACATCCTTAAACTCTTTATAACTCCTTTTGATCGGTTAAGGCATAACTAATTAATTATCTAACAACCCCACTGTGCGATCTTTGGGACCTTCTAAACTTTTTTAACTTACATGTTGAATTTTAAAATGAAGAGAGTATGTAATTTACGATTTTCGAACATATGCCAGAACATATGTTAAATATTTATATTATACAAAGATTCTCCAAATATTTATTATTTTAGTCATTTTTTTCTTAGATCTATTTATCTTAGATCTATGTAGTGAAATGTTGGCGAGGATTGCTTAGCTATATACACCAACTCCTACTTTAATTTTTTTTATTCACGAAATGATAGATGATTAGAATGAATGCAGTGGATTTCAAGCGAGACGGAGAAAGCAAGCATGTAGTATTGTAGTGGAATCCCAGATCCACCTTTTCCGGTTCTCCTTTACTTTGATGAATTTCTTTCAAATTTTACAATTTTTATTTAAAAAAGGAAATGAATTCAAAGCACAAAAATCAATAAAGGAATTTTTTCCTAGAATATTCATAGAAAAATAATAATTATGGAAATATTCACACTTTGGAATCATTTATAGAAATATTTATTTTTTTCAGAGACGTCAAAAAAATGCGGTTTTAGACCGCATGTTATTCGTAAGATGAGAAAGTGAATTGATCCGAGGAAGGGGGTTTAAAAGTTACTATAGAAATGCGGTCTGAAATTGCGTTTCTATAGTCGACTTTCCATCTGTAAATAGAAGTGTTGACTTAACACATCTGGCACTAGAAACGCGACTTGAAGCCGCGTTTCTCTGTGCTTTCTGAAAGAAAAAAAAAAGCAGATTCCCTTGATGAATGAGACACCTTGTAATGAAAAAAACTCTAGTTATCTTTGGGTGTGTTTGGTAACTGGATATTTTTGGATAGTTGAAACTGATTAGGTAGATGAAGCTGAATGATTAGTTGTGTAAAATATATATTAAATTAAACTGTTGATAAACTAGTAATGTGTTTGATAACCTTGGCGGATAGATTTGTGCATATAAAAAGAAAAGCTCTGAAAAACTTGGGGTGTAGCTATTGAAAATTTAACTTTAAAAAGCTAATCAAGATATAATCTAGGCTTTATTTCGTTCAAAACTATATAATATTAAAAAAACTTTGAAAATGCAATATTTTGTTTACAAGGTTTCTTTATTGGCCAAATTGCCAGATTGGTATAAAAAATTACTATAAACGACATATTGGTATTAAAAATTTTAAAGTGACAAATAGGTATAAAAAATGATATAAGTGCGACAAACTGCTATATTTTTCTTTAAGAAAAAAATCCAATTTTCAATAAATTAAGCCCAGTTCACTTAATAAACCAACTTATTTATTTTTAATGAAACATTAGGTTGGTAGGGATAAAATAAATCTATAAAAAAAATGAAAAAAATTATAATTTATAATTATATTAGTGGGGGATTATAAAATTTGAAGATTTTTTTGAATTTTATTTCAAAATTTAAGCAAACTGTTGAAAAGAAAAATTAACTTGGAATTTATTTCGAGGCAAATATCTCCACCGCTAATTTTTACTATCTTCACCGCTAACCACCACACCATGTTGCGGTGGGTTAATTACCCTTTAATCATGTATACCGCAGTATGCAACGGTGACTTTGATCTGATATGTGAACCATTTCAACACCTACCTCAACCGGGTACGATGGATTGGGAATAAGCCAAATCTAGTTTGCTTCCAAGATGTTCAAGTTGGATATGTTGTCACGGTGGTATGAGGCCTAGTTAGGACAGTGAAGGTTCCATGTTCGAATCCCCAAATCCTCTATATTGCAACTAAAAAAGGAAGGGGTGACGTAGGAGGTGGCTATCGAGATTCGAACTTTGAACTAGCTGAATCAAGGCCTAGTTAGGATAGTGAAGGTTCCATGTTCGAATCCTCAATGAGGTTTAAAATTTGCTTTTAATATGTATTGTGGCTTAATGGGCCTAATTAAGTTGTTGCTATATTGCAACTAAAAAAGGAAGGGGTGAGGCAGGAGGTAGCTACCGAGATTTGAACTTTGAACTAGCTGAACTAAAGAGAGCCTTCAAACCAACGCGAATTTCTTATCTCTTTATTCCATGAATTTATATTTGTTTCTTTTCTGGATCCACCGCACCATAATGCGGTGGAGTGTACCGATCTCCCACCGCACCATACAACGGTGGTTTGTCTCAATCTCTTCAACCCACCGCACCATACAACGATGGGTTCGGTTAGCCGCCATTAATCCACCGCAATATGGTGCGGTGATTAGCAGTGGAGATAGTAAAAATTAGCGGTGAAGATAACATCCCCCAATTTATTTAAAAACAAATACCTAAAGGCAAAACGCTCGCAGCGTTTTCATCGCCGCAGCCCTGGCCTGGGTCACTAGCGACCTTCCGCCACCAGAGTCGAGCCCAACGACCCTTACCTGACCTCCTTTGTCTCCTCCGATTCCTCCTCAGCCTACCCTATTCGTTCGGTTATTCACCAACACTTTCACGGACGTCGTTTGCCGTTGCTCACTGACCTCCAATTCGCCTCTAATGGCAACTCGGGTGCCCGCTGCCTTGGCCACCTCCTACTTAGCCTCCCACTGGTCTAGCCTCCTCCGCCTCCCACCTGCACCGGCTTCTTCCGGCTAGCCTCAGGTTTATCGACAACCTTTCCACCGCCTTCATTTACGACGCCTTTTCGAGGATCAGGCGCCTACCACCCTCTCCGATGCTCCACCACCTTCATTCTCTCCCTGCTTGCATTGTAACAATGCTAGTGTGGGTGTCAGGGAAGAAAGAAAAAAGAAAAAGAAAATTAATTACAAATTTTATCATCTAGAGCCTTAGCATGTTTATTGTTGTTTTCTATCCGCTTTATGGCCTCTTATCCTATTTATTATTATTGTTTATTTATTTCTGTTCCATCTTAAATGTTTCATCTATTCTGGTTTACCCTTGTGGTAGCCTATTATGATCTTGTTATTTTCGGCAATGGTATGGTTAGAGTTTTGGTCGGCGGGTTGGTGTACTTTGCTTTCCTTGATGTGGTTCAGGTTTCATGTGAACAGTGACTAATATGTCAAGCTAAGAGACATCGTGAAAATGCGGTCGACACCTGTTGATTCTGGTTAGAGTCCAAGTTGAGGTGTCCACTAGTGATTCCAGAGTTCTCTGTGAGCGTCTTTCTTTTGCCTTGTTGGTTCGTTGGTTATTCTAACTTGTAGTCTTCAGTGTAGGTTGGCGTGCACTTTATTTCTGCAATTTTCTTTCCGTCATTTGCTTCTTGTAATTTCCATTCAATCATTTGCTTATGTTATTTGATTTTATTGTACATGATGATTAGTCCATCTCTCGGCTTGTCCGCGCTCTCGGTTTCTCTAGGCTTGTCTACAGAATCAAATTTCTTTCCTTATATAAAAAAAAACTTGGAATTTATTCGGAAGGATGAGATAAATATTTTTTTTCACTTTTCTATATAATATAGATGTTTGCAAATTGAATAAATTGTTACATTAAATTTAAAATTAATTATTAAACTCGAGAATCTTATTAAAATTTATATAATGTTAACGTTTTATAAATTTTTTTTGATTTTAATTAAAACGTCATCTATAAAATATTTTTAAACTTTATAAACATTTTCAATAATAAAATTGGAAATTGGTATCGATATATAAATCAAGTTTTTTAAATAAATATATATATATTAAAAAATATAATTTAAATAGATTTTTGAATTTATTTGAGTATAAAATTTTAATATAAAACTTAAAATATTAAAAATAGAATGTAGATCCTTTTAATTATTTATATTTTTAAATGAAAATAAGTTGAGGAGGTATAAATTGACTTAATTTATTAAAACTAATTTTTTTAAGGGAAAATATATACCAATGTGTCGCATTGATATTATTTTTTATATCTATTTATTACTTTAAATCTTTCTTATACCAATCTATTATTTGTGGTATTTTTTTATACCAGGTCGACGATTTCGCCTTTCTTATTGTAACAAAGGGTAATTCAATGGTAATAAGTAAAGTGAACCCTAATTATTTCACCAAGAGAAAGGACGGATTCAGGGATCGAACCCGTTGAGCCACCCCATTAGGGCACATACCGACATACGATTATACGAGTCTTTATAAAATGGGTGTTGGTGTGCTCTCCATACGATGAAGGATACATCTGTACCCAATGTACACTCTCTCTCTTGCCGACACATACCGACATACGATTATACGAGTCTTTGAAATACAATCTACTGTATTTATCTACAATTTGCTTAAAAGTATCACATGACATGACCAAAATTTCACCAAATGTACATTGTTTCATCGATTTTCAATTTTAGAAAATATTTTTAATCTGAAAAAAGTTTGTTGACACATAAAACCGGAATTGTCAAAATCTATACCACACTATAATAGATTAGAGAAATCAGTATTTAGTTTATTGTTTATTTTCATATTTTGTAGACTATTACTCCTAAGTTTTTGTTTTAAAATAGACAGTTTTTTATTGTAAATTTTACAGGTAGGAATTGTAATAATTGTATGTTGTTAACTTTTTATAAGTTTTTAATTGGTTAAAATGTGTAGTGAATATTAAAAAATAATAACATAGTGGAATGAAGATTTTTTTTAAAAAATTAAAGTGTTTTATTAAATTTTTTCACAAATAATTCATAATATTTTTTTTGGTGAAAATTATATAGAGAATATTAGTATAATGTAGCTTCATTTAAACATTACTCCAAATTTTGTATAGTCAAATTATTGACTGACACTTGTTCGTAAGGCCCGTGGGAAATGGAATTTCAATTTCGAGTACCTTCTTTATCTTTTTGCTACGTGTTATAATAGTGTTTTGTTTGCACTACTCACATTCAGATTTTTGCTGTATCGTTTATCCATAGTGTTATTGTTTTTTGCTACGTGTTATTATTTGGTGGTGGTTAGCTTCATTTTTTATCGACATCCTCAATTTTTTTAGAGTAGTTTTACTTAGATTGCTTTGTTGTAAAATTTTTTTTGCTTGTTTCGATTTCGATGTGCCTGTTTTTCTTTTTTCACTGTAAGTTTATGCGATTTTCGTCTACCGACTTGTCGACCTCTCAACTATTAGACTTACCCGATCTCGAATATTTACTTAGTAAAAAAAATAGTGTTTCAAGTATCACATCACAATTAATTGGGTAAAAATAGGGGATAAATTAAACTGTTATTTTTTTAATGTAGTAAGATACTCGGTATTTAATACTCGTGTTGTCTTATAATCTAAATTATTTGACTTGTTAAGCATTTAAAAAATTATTTTTTCACAAAATATTAAAAATAGTTTCATACTAATTATTTTTTAAGTATGAGTTTAATAAAAAAAAATATTTTATAGAATTTATAACTTTTTAAAAAGTGAGTTTAATAAAAAAAAATCAAACAACCTATATTGTGAAATGAAGGGAGTAACTTTATTGATATAGTAAAAGATGAAATAAATTGGATGATAGAAGAGGAAAAATAAATAAATTTATAATATAAAAAGAAAAACTAAGAAAAAATTGATATAAGGAGGAGTTGAAAATCTCAGTTTTCAAGCTTATTGAACTTTCAAACTTTATAAATCTATATAATTATATTAAAAATATAAATTTTAAAGAGTTAGTGACTTAATCAACTAAGGGCTCGTTTGGTTAAACGTAGGAAATTGACTTCACGGGAAGTAATTTCCTAGGATATGTAATTCCCATGAATTCTATTTCATGGAAAATGTAAAAAAGTGTTTGGTTGGAAATAATTTCCCATGAATTCAATTCTTATGTTTTGTTTGGTTAAACATGGAATTTTCATAGTAATTGGAGATTTTTTTAATAAAAAATAAAATTTATAAGAGATTTGGGATAAGTGAATGGAGGAAGTAGATCTTACCTACCCCTTCATGGTAAGCTAATTTCCCCCATTTCATATGAATTGAAATTCCCATGAATTGAAATTCCTATGTTTTTCCATTTTAAAAAATCATACCAAACACATGTATTGAGGCTTACTTCTTAGGATTTTGGACTTCCCGAAAAGTCAATCAAAATCCTCTACTTCACTTCCTACTCCACTCCCTACATCACTAAATTATTTTAACATTTTTTTAATTTTAAAAAAATATAAAAAAATTACATTCATATTCTACACATCTTTTTTTTTGGTCGAAATTCTACACATCTATTTTAATATGTTTATAACTTTTTATTTTGAAAATTCATGTATTAAAATTTTTTAAAAATTAAAAAGGCATTATTTCACAAAATATAATTATAAAAAATTTTAAAACATGATTTTTCAAAATAAAAGTTTATGAACCTATAAAAATTTATATTTAAAATATGAATATAATTTTTATAATTTTTTTTAAAATTAAATAAATGTGAAAATAGTTTAGCCGAAAGCCCTAAGTCTAAATCCTAATCCTCTCATCCAATCTATCGAACATCAAAATTTTAGCGTGCAAATATAAGTTAAAAAATTTAATCGAGAAGCTTTCTTATATTTTACAGTAATCCATAAACATTTGAAAAACAATATACGCCGTAATTTGAGGGGTTGGACAGAGAATAACGGTTTCCACCTCCGTAATATACGCTTTAATTTCCTCACACCAATTAAAAAAAAAACAATATACGCTTTAATTCCATGATCTTTTGTTTCCTTCTTTAGCGTTATAAACTGTATAATAAAATAAAATAATTACTGTATCTATGGGTTGGTATGGGGTTGAAAAAATGACTAAAATTTATAAACAGTTTAAAGTTAAAAATTTATTTGAAAATAAGATTAAAATTTTGTGTGAAATATAAACTCCGTATGGAGTGAAAAACAGTTTATTTATAAAAAGTTGAGTTTATTTGGTTGATATTAGGAGTATACTTATATTACCAATCACAAGTTGGTGTAGTGGTTATATTAGGAGTTTATTTGGTTGATATTAGGAGTATACTTATATTACCAATCGAGGTTCGAAGTTCGAATCCCTGTGGAAACATGGAGACGCCTGTGAGTGGGAGGGTCAACCCCTTAATGGGCCTACAGTAACCCGATCTAAAGGATCTAAAAAAAAAAGAGTATACTTATATTTACAAATCAAATGAACATCAAAAACAAAAAAAAACTATCAAAACAATTTTTTTTAAACACCCATTTTTATCTAAAAACACATTTTTACTAAAATTGTAGTTATACACTATATCTATATCTAATTATTAAAAGAGAAACATATACGAAGTAAAAGTTGTATGATAAATTATGATTGTTATGATGTTTCTCAAAATTTAAATATTTTATCATTATGTTAAGCCTCATTGCCGCATAAATATACTAGTTTTAATATTATTTGATAAAAAGTTCTACTAAATTACGGAGTATATTTTTACATCCAATATTCGAAAACATTCCTCACCAGTCACCAATATTGTCTACTACTATCATATACGGAGTATATTATATACGGTACTCCGTATATTAAAATTTAAATTACAATTAAAAAAAATATCTTAATACTTCTTTTCTTTTTATGCGCGTTGACGAGTTTCAAAACTCCAGATTGCTCTCTTCCTGTCAGAGAGAATCACATCTCGTCGGCTTTTCTCCTGATTCGCCGATCGCCGATTCTAACTCCCCTATCGTCCGCCGCTGTTCCGCCGTCGCCACCTGGCTCTTCCCCTTGTTCCGGCGCCTCATCGCCGGCTATCAATTTTCCGATTCACGCCTTGTTTCGCCGCACTCCACTGTCGCTGACTCAGGTGCTTGCTATCGTCTCAGGAAATAAGATTCTACTGTTGATCTTGATTGCGTTCTCGGTATTGTCTGTTTTGATTTTGAATCTTACATAAGGCTGTGGTGACTTTTTCGTTTGAATTTCGATCTGGATTCCAATCTTGGTTGTTAAGTTATGATTTGGAGTTCGGATCCGGCAATTAGAATTCTAGGCTTGGGGTTTTGGTTTGTGGATCTGTAGATTAGGATAGGGGCCAATGGTGATCTCATGTTGATTTCTCTATTTCCTGTTTTGATTTTATTTGGAATTGGTAGTGGTTGTAACTTGTGAGTGCTAAGTTCTATGATTTGGATCTATATACAGTTTTTTTCTGATCGAGTTAATATCGGTGATTATAGTGGCAGTGAGAAGCTTATGGTGGTGGGATGATTCCGAGATTTTGCATCTGATTTTTGGTGTAGCGGTGTTGGACTCCGGGACTGGATTTGTTGGTGTTGCTTTGGATTTGGATTGATGTGCAATGCAGAGATCGCGTAAAGCTCTTCTTCAGCGAAGAGCTTTGGACAAATCAGTTGGCAGGAATCGTTTGTACAAAGTCTCTATCTCTGTCGTTATTGTTTTATGGGGTCTTGTCTTTCTACCAAACTTGTGGATCAGCCATGGAGATGGCGACACAGATATAGATGGAGGTAAATGCAAACATTCTGATTACTTAGTTTTTGGACTTCCTTTAAGCAGTTGAATCTGAATAACTCAATGTCTATAAACATTTCAGCTCATTCCCTTACAAAGTCATGTAGATGCTATCTAGACGAATAACTTCCGTCTGAAGTGAATTTCTCAAGGGAAATTTCCATGGGTGGTCAAATTTCATACTTGAGGGCCTTTAGGGCCTTCTTCTAATTATGGCTGACACTTTTTTTTTGCACAAATCTTTTTGTAAAGCTTCCCTGTCTGAATCTGAACTGCCGGTTGTTTGGCATAGACTTGGCAAAACGCGTAAGAGGACATTTTTAAAACTTTGAAACCCTAGAGAAGCTTGGCAGCTTCTTGTTCTAAAAGAAGGGGCTGTGTTATGGTTTACCATTTAGAACTCAAAATGGCATGCCAATTGCCAAGGGTTTGTTTAATACTGTTGATAACTTGATATTTCATAAATATGATCCTTAACGAGTTAAATATGTCGTGTCATGTGCTGCGAGTCTACTTTTCCATCTTGCTAATCACAAGATCAACGCCTTCTGTGCACCAGTAATTGTACGAATATCACGCCTGCTCTGTGCTTGCTGAATCTTAATTCGCGTTTTCTGTTTGTTTTATTCAGCCTTGTCCTTTTTAATTTTCCTCTTGCTTCCCTATCAGGGATCCAAATCAATTCAGGTCCATATGTTTATTGTACATGTCTTCTCTTACTCCACTTCTCATAAGAATACATTAATCACTTTACTCATGTAAATCATAAAGTTAGTTCATTGATATTTCCATCCTTGCTCATTTATATGATGATGATCTCTGATGAGTATTCTGTTCTCTTTACTGTTTATGAAACACAAGTTGCGGTGCCCTCTTAAATATTGGTAGGGCTCACTTCATTGTTCTGGATGACATTGTGTTACCCTCTTAAATATTGGTAGGGATCACCTGGTTTTTGTTAATTTTTCTAGAGTGTTTATCGTTTTAAAGGTAAACCTAACATGCAAATGCAACCTAAGGCACTTTCAGTTAAGGCTCACATCTAATCATAGATGCATTTACAGGTGGATCTAAAGCGCTTCCTGTTAACACATCCATATTGGATGATGCAAAGCTTGCAAGTACATGGATCTATGACTCTGATGCTGGACAAGAGATCGAACAACCTTGTGCTGAATGTTCTAGCCAAAGTTCAGGCTCAGTGGATAAAAGTACTGAAGATTTAAGAGAGCAGCCAGTCAAATCTGAAAAAGAGATTTCAAGTGGTGTCTCTGACTCTGAAAGTGAAGCTCACATGGGAAGGGAGGAATTTGACAAGAAATCAGGAAGAAGAGATACACACAGCAATGACAGGATGGCTCGTGTTTCAGACCTTGCCTTTGACGAATTCAAGAACAAAGAAATAAACTCTAAGAGTAAATATGTCAGTGGCTCAGCAGGAAGTGTCATCCACAGGATAGAACCTGGTGGTGCCGAGTACAATTATGCTTCTTCTGGAAAGGGTGCTAAGGTTCTTGATTTTAACAAGGAATGCAAAGGTGCTTCTAATATACTAGTCAAAGACAAGGATAAGTATCTCCGAAACCCTTGTTCAGCTGCGGAGAAATTTGTTGTCGTGGAACTCTCTGAAGAAACTCTAGTAAGTACTATCCAAATAGCAAACTTTGAACATTACTCCTCAAACTTGAAACAGTTTGAGCTACTAGGAAGTTTGGTTTATCCCACAGATGCATGGGTTAAGTTAGGTGAATTCACTGCTGGAAATGTGAAACATGCTCAGAAATTTCCTCTTCCAGATCCAAAATGGGTGAGATACCTCAAACTGAATCTCCTAAGCCATTATGGTTCAGAGTTTTATTGCACTCTCAGTTCTCTAGAAGTGTATGGTGTAGATGCCGTGGAACGGATGTTAGAGGATTTAATTGCTCATCCATCTGGGGAAATTAGGAGTGAGCATGAGCAATTTCCTACAGAATCCCAATCCTTAGAGCAGGAAGATCCCAATCAACGACTATCTCATGACGCTGAGCTAGATCCCCCTCCAGAAGGCTCCAGCTCAAGGCGTGAATCTACTATCAATCATAGGACTGAACCTACAGAAGAAGTACATTACCAGCAAGTTAGCAGGATGCCTAGTGATACCGTTTTAAAGATACTGATGCAGAAAGTTCGTGCACTTGATTTAAACTTCTCTGTTCTTGAGAGATATTTAGAGGAGCTGAACTCCAGATACAGAAACATTTTCAAAGAATTTGACACAGAGATGGGAGAAAAAGATATGATACTAGAACGGATTAGATTGGATATAAAGAGTTTCTTCGGCAGCAAGGATGTCATTGTATGTGGAGACTTTTCATTCTTCTTCTGTATATATTTATTTCATCTTCTGTTTATTTTTAATGACTTTCTGCTTTTCAGACCAAAGATGTTGAGGATCTCATCTCTTGGAAATCTGAAGTTTCCATGCAGCTGGATACCATTCTAAAAGATAATGCCTTCCTCAGGTTTGTCCGACTCTTCTGCTCTTTATTTTTTCATGTTCTGTTGATATTCCATTGCACAACTCTGTACAACTTGGATACTTAGGGTTTGTTTGGTAAGACACTTTATTGATAACACTTTCCTGTCAATACATCACATCATCACCATAAGTGTAATCCCATTAGATTTGATCAATTATCAAATCTGAATCTCTATATCAGGAGTCATGACAATATGACATACTTCCAAAACCCCCCACATGGGCATTTTGGTGGAATTTAAATTAAGTTGTATTGACTGGTGTAATATACAAACTGCGTTGATAATATTGCATAACTCTGAGTCTGAGCATAGGCCCCGTCAATAAACTAAGGTTCTGTTTGGACCTTTCTACTGTATTGCTCTCATGTATGAAAAGGAGGGAAACTATCGGAAATTGTACAAGTTACGAAATAGACAGTACACAAAAACACTTGTGTCGCTTTCAAGGCTGCTTGCTTCGTCGATACCTTTGTGCCTGTTTCTGTCTCTAGATGATAACACTAACAGTTAACCATTTTTTTGTGTGGCAGATCGGAGGTGAGGAAGGTCCAGGCAAAGCAAATGTACATGGAGAGTAAAGGAATCGCAGTGTTCACTATAAGCTTGATTTTTGGTATTATAGCTCTTACAGTGTTGTGCATAAATACAATACTTAACATATGCGGGTCAGACAAGTCTGGGAAATTTTGTTCCGCGAACTCATCCTGGATTTTCTTACTTGTGAGTTGTATCTCTATAATGTTCATCCTATCATTGTAAGTATTAGGTTCTTTGTCACGTTTGCTCGTTCTCAGTTATTTATGCTGGTATTTTTTCGTTTTAAGTGGTTTCCTACTCTTCATTTGTGAATGTATTTTGAAGCTGAGTTTCCATTCCATTTCAACTTTCAACTGTGAATTTTTTTGTTATTTTTCTTTGATCTGCTTGTGTTGTTCCATCTTATTGCAAGAGGAAAAGCAACTTGAGATTCATGCTGGCTACTATTATTGTAAACTTGTAGTGAAAAGAAAAGAAAATATATGTGTGCATTAAACACATTGTTCTGCCTTTTGAGCTGATATACTTCAAACGAAATAAATAAGCAAATAGGATGAGTTTCTCTAGCAGCAACAAAAATCAACCAGACAAATAACGAAGGCAAAACACAGTCATTCCATGTATTTAGCAATAAGCACAAACAAGTTACAAACCCACAACGATTTGGGTAAAATACGCCGCTGAAATTGATTGCAGTAGCTGCCTAAGATCCATTGAGATGGAATGGTGCATCCAATTTAAGATCATCGTCTTGAGCTAACCATATATGACGACAATCAATTGGAACAAAACACTTATTTTTGATGTATAGCTTCTGTTACACTGCACTTAGATGACAGAACCTGGCCAAGCTGTAGATCTACTCTTCATTCGCTCTTTCCCAGCTGCCTGATCGTGACTATCGTTCAATGGTGGGAGAAGGCAAAGAAGAGAGAGATCGGCCTGGAGGAACTTGACATACTTGAATTCTTTGATTTCATCAACTTCATTAACAAAGATTTCATCAACTTCATTAAGAGCACTTGCAAGTTGCAATCATGAACCCAACGGTTTATGGGTTGCCAGGTGTACAGAAAAAGTGGAAGAAAAAAAAAATAAATGGGATGAATCCCTCCCTGCAAGAATCACCAAAAGGTGGATTCATGGGCGCGTGGAATGAAGACATGTAGGGGTCAACGCCGTACTTTATATTAAATATGATTTTTTTTATTTTTTGTAATTAAAAAATAAAATAAAATTTATATTCAAGTGTGAATTAATTTTATTTACCCATACACACCCACTTTGTGTATGTTTTTTTTTAAAATCATTCAATAATACCCATATAATATTATGGTTACCAAATAATAAAAAGTATTATTACTATTTGTGTGTATGCATATTGTAATTACGTTGTTGTTGTTGCTTTCACTTTAGTTAATGAGATGTGTTATTTTCGTATTGAATGATAATAATAAATAACCATGAATAATTAAATTATTAAGAATATTTAATATTTAATAATAAAACTTACTAATTAGTATTATTAATAAACTTAATGAGAGTGGATTATAGTATGAGTTTAATATATAGAGATTTGATTTAATAAAAAAGGTAAATAAAGAAAAGTAAGTTATGAGTCCGAGGTTGGGTTCATGAATGAGGGGTGAAAAAATAATAATTTGAAGTGATGTTCTTAAGCTGATGTGGCAGTGAAACAGTAAGTTATGAACCTGGGAAGGGATTCATGATTGCGGATAGTCTAAGAATATTTCAGGTCGTGCCAAGTCTTCAAGACCTGACCCGACCTGATGAGATGTGATGAAACCTGGAGAAATACTAACAAAACTTGACGCGTCACTTTCGAGCCTTCCTCGAAGAGAGTCGAGAAAAAGAACCAGAAAACGTCAAAAGAAGAGTCAACGGATGAGACAAGCCTGTGTCAATCCATCTGCGGACAATTAAAAAGCCCAATCATGATGGCCATGTGTCACACATGCCCATCATCTATGGGTCTTGGTGAACTCGCGACGTGTGATAACCCGTCTGACATTTGTCATACCTATATCCATACAACTAAGCCACTATATAAACGTTGCGAGGACATAGAGAGGGGAACTTTTTTGGAATAAAAGGATACAAAGACGAGAGAGAGAGTTGTGAATCTGCCTGGCTTGTAACCTACTTCCATTGGTTAAGCCGCCAGCAAGCTCCGCGGAATAGCACTTCGCCCTTTCTGTGTCTGGTATTCCCTGATTTCAAGAGGCCCCCGTCAAGAGTAGGTAACTATCGTCCTCGAGCCTTGACTGACACATCGCTCGCGGAACAAGTATGGTTCCTAGTCCTTATGAGTTTAAGGTGCGACTTCTGTAGGAGGGACTCGTGGGATTCATTTTGTCCGCATCTCCACAACACAGGTCAGAGCATAGGGACACAAGTCTTGTGGGTCAGACAAGTTCGTTTGACCTTGGATAATCCCGGAAGTCCTACCTAGGTCCCACTAAACCGGGGTTTTTCATTAGGGACTTCGTCACAAAGAGCATGAGCTCACCATCTTTTTAGCTAATCTATACCCTCATTTGCAAATGCACATCCGCCAATTCAACCCCACTTCCTTGGAGGAGGCTGCTAGATTGGCCAACTTGCACGAAACTTTGCTATAACGTACACCAAAAAAAAATCCTATCTCCACAAACCCAATTTCTTCCACAAAACAAACCCGACATCCTCTCAGTCTGAACATCCAAAGATCTCAGGCCCTAGAGCAACCTTCAATCCACATAACATACCTTAACCACAAAAGGTCTTGTTGGACATACCCACTCGTAGATCCACAGAGAAGGAGATGTAAAAACGAAATGGAAAGGGGCTATATATGTTCTTTTATGAGCCGTACACCCCGGGGCACCACCTTAAGCACAAGAGAGCCCAAATTTATATGTTGGAAGGTGATGATGAGCTAGAAACAACCACCTTAGAGCAATTGGAGGCCCTCATAGAGGGTTCGCAAGAAGAGAAGAAAACAGAGGAGGCCCTTCTCATAGCTCTGAACGCCCTGGATGGCTCTAACAGTTTTAATTGCATGAGAGTAGTGGGGAAAACTGGAAAAAAATCTCCATATCTTGATATATTCGGGGGTGCTCACACAACTTCATCGATTTGGATGCCGCCAAGGAACTTGGGTGCAGGCTATAAGAGATTCACCCTCAGACTATTAGTGTAGCAGGAGGGCACAAGATCCTTGTTGAGTATAGAAGCGAAGCTTTCTCTTGGTTACTATAGGGATATGAATTTGTTGATGATGTCATGACACTTCCCCTAGCTAGCTGTGATTTGGTTTTGGGCATACAATGGCTCACGACTGTTGGGCCAATATTATGAGACTTTGTCAAAATGAGAATGGAGTTCACCGTCAAATGGAAGAAGTACATTATCAGAGGAGTTAGTAACTCCAAATGCAAACTTATTAAGGGAAGCAACCTGAACAAAATTTTTAAATCTCACCCACAGATAGCCTTGTCATTGAGTACTTGGGGCACTTTATATCTATACAAGGAGTGAGTACTGACCTAAAGAAGATGCAAGCCATTTCTGGGTGGCCTACTCCTACCTCCAAGAAGCACCTGTGAAGTTTTCTTGGTCTAGCTAACTATTACAGACGATTCATCCACTCTTATAACATCATTACTAAACCCCTTAACAACTTGCTTCAAATAGAAGGCTTCTAGTGGGCTGATGAAGCCACAAAAGCATTTACTGAGCTAAAGAAGACCCTCTCTAGTGCATCAGTGCTAGTTGTACCCGATTTCAGTAAGAAGTTTGTGGTTGAAACTGATGCTTTGAATGTAGGAATTGGAGTTGTCTTGATGCAAGACAACCATCCAATATGCTTTATCAGTTGTGCCTTGGGACCAAAGCACCAAGCGCTTTCAACTTATGAGAAGGAATTAATGGCGGCTGTTCATGTTGTGCAAGCTTGGAGTTCTTATCTCTCCCAAAGTCTCTTCACTATCAAGACTGGTCAGAAAAGTCTAAAGCGTCTCCCGGATAAGAAGGTTACTACCCCATTTTAGCATATGTAGGTCTCTAAGCTGATGAGATATAATTTGAAATTCAATATAGAAAAGGGGTGGAAAATGTTGATGCGGATGCATTATCTAGAGTAGAAGAAGCCCAACTCCTTCATATTATGCTCTCAAACGCACATCAAGGATTCTATGAGGAGATAAAGGCGGAATGAAACTTTTAGCCCTGTGCTGTAGAAGCTGATCAATGATCTACAGAAAGACAGTAAATCCCACTCAAAATTCACCTTTGTCAATGGTGAATTGAGACGTCGAGGCAAACTAGTAATAGGAGGAAGCATCCCCATAAAGGAGCATATCTTGAAGTGGCTCCACGATTCACTTATAGGAGGGCACTCGGGGAGATATGTGACTCTACATCGAGTCAAATCACTCTTCTATTGGAAAGGTATGGGGAAAGAAGTGCATAACTATGTCCATAATTATAGAGTGTGCCAACAAAACAAATGTGATAAGGCAGCACAACCTGGATTATTGCAACCCATAGTTGTTCATCAAGGAATATGGCAAGCTGTGACTATGGATTTCATAAAGGGGTTACCTCCTTCTTGCGGCAAACACACCATTGTTGTAGTGGTGGATAAATTGAGCAAGTATGCTCACTTCATGGCTTTATCCCATCCCTACACAGCACTTGATGTCGCTTAGTTGTACCTCGACCATGTATTTAAACTCCATTGTATGCCAGAAACTGTGATCACTGGTTGTGAACCCATCTTCTTGAGTGAGGTTTGGAAGGAGTTTTTCCGTATCCATGGGACTGATTTAAACTACTCCATTGCGTATCATCCTCAATTAGACGGTTAGAGTGAGGTGACTAACAAAACGCTTGAGTCCTACCTTATATGCATGAATGCAGAGGCTCCCAAGTCATGGGCTAAGTGGATTCCCCTTGACGAATGGTGGTACAACACCATTCATCGCTCAACCACTAATTCGACCCCATTTGAGGTCGTATATAGTCAAGCTGCCCCCCTTCATCTCCCTTACCTTCCAGGCAAAAGTTCTTCCTCTGTCATTGATAGAAGCATGCAGAAGAGGGAAGAAATCATCAATATGCTCAAATTCCACATCCTTCGATCCCAGAATCGCATGAAGCGATATACTGATGATCGAAGGAGTGACATGAACTTCAATGTGGGAGACTGGGTTCACCTCAAACTACAACTGTGCATGCAACACTCTTTGAAATTCAGAATTCCTCACAAACTATCCCCTCGCTATATATGATGGTCCATTTCAGGTGATTGAGAAGGTGGGATTAGTGGCTTATAAGATTGATTTACCCACTTCAGCAGCTATCCACAATGTCTTCCTCGTGAGCCAGATCAAACTATACTAGAATCCCACTACAACCTTACAACATCACCTCCCTCAGTACCTATTGGACCTTGGGGACATCAATGAGCCGTAGCTTATTCTCGAAAGGAAGATGGCTCGAAGGAAGAACACGACAGTAGCTAAAGTACTTGTGAAGTAGCGAAGTCTCTCACCAGAGCAAGCTACCTAGGAGTTCTATCAGGACTTCGTCAATAAATTCCCAAATTTCAAATCTCAAACCTCATAATCCTTAGGAGAAGGATTTCCTAAACATGGGAGTACTGTGACAGGAATAAGCGAGTTGTAGCTCTAACTAGCCATTGCTTGGCTCCTTTATATTTTGAACTTATGTTTTAGTTAAACTTTTGGTCGGATATGTTAGGCCTTTTAATTTCCGCATTTTAGACTGTTGCCTTGTTAGGCCCACTCCCTTCTACTGTTTGTCGTATTCGTTGAATGATTCCATCCACTTCATATGTAACGGCCTTGTCAGGCATTTTCCGCGATCATCCAATCAAATAGAAAATTCTCAAATCTCATCGTCTCTTTTATGCTCTCTGCGTCAAAAACCTTCGAATCGGCTTTTCCACTATTACATCCGGTTTTTTGGCCTGGTGCGCTTGTCTTTGAGCTTGTTCATTCAAGCTTCTAGATCGAGGTTTATCGCTTTCCTGGTTTTCTGAATTTTGTCTATTTCAAAAGAGGAGTGGAAGATGGTGATAGTGTGTGGTGCGTGTTCTCCAAAAGAGGTAGGGTTTTCATTTCGGATGGGATCATCTGTCCCTAAAGGAACAAATCCCCTGTATTGCCCTTCCCACCCCAAAATTAAAAAAATGATTAAAATTTGAAAAAAAAATAGTAAAGGGTGGAATTTTTGTGAGAAAGGATAGGAAAAGACATGAAGAAATTTGTGATATGAGATCTGCTCTATTTTCATTTGGGTTTGATTACTAAAATGTAAATATTTTGAATTTTTTGTTTTAATAAAATTATAGTAAAAATTTTAAAAAAAAAACATTTTACTATAATTTTTGAACATCTTAAAAAGCAAATTTTCAAATGAGTTATATTTTTGAATGATGGTAGCAAAAGTGTATATAAAACGGGTTTAATATTTGCACAACCAAAAGATCGCCAAATATATGGTTATAATATGGTCTTCAATGTTGAATTTTTGCTTGAAAAAAGCCTACTTACTGGCTTCTGGAGTAGGTTAAGATTCTGTTGACTTAAAAAGTCGGTGTTATCAATTTTTTTTAAAAATCTATTAATATTACTAATTCTGCTAACATTTTGCTGGCGTGTCATGCCCACAATTAAACTTATTTTTTTTATTCTGTTAACATTTTGTTGGCGTGTCATGCCCACTAATTTTGTTAACATTTTGATATTTTAAAATATCTGTTTCTTATTTTAAATATATTGTTTCCGATTTTTCTTATGAAGATTATTTAAATTGACATGCCAATGTCAATTTTTTTCTATTTGAAATATATTTGTGTCCTATTTTTCGTAGAAAATATTATGTAAATTGCTACGGAGGACCACAATTTTGGATACTATCATTCTGTGTGCTCTTTTATATCACTATTTCATTAAGAGGGAATTATACAAACTAACCCTATTATCCGCTTTCTTTGCGAGGTTAGCCCAATCCGGTTTTAAATTGGGCAAAATCGGATATGGGGGTGCAATGTTCAACTAATATAATTTGAATTAAATCTTAAATTTAAGATAAAAACCATCGAAGAAGAAGCAAGTGGGCGCGAATTTATTTGCAGGTTGACGTGTAAGCAGTTAGTTTTAACTGAACACCCAAAGCAAAACGACATGCCACATATTGGAATCGACTGGACAAGAGTTATCGGAGAAACAGATTCACCGTTTGGTGTGAATCGCAGCCAGAGCACCACTTTGGTGCCTTCGTCCTTCACCTTCATTCTGGTGGTTTTTCCAGGTCAATTCGAGGTGAGTGGAGGTCGGATTTGGAGTAGAGGAGGTGGAATCGAAGTGGAGGAGCTCTCGCAAAGGCTTGGTGATCCGCTTTGTTTTTTTTATTGATGAATGGATAATATATCAACTTTTCACTCTATGATTTCTTACTGGATACCCTTTGGTAGTCTACTTGACACCCAATGATTTTCTACTGGACACCCTATGGTTGTTTCTTGTCTTGCGTGTTGTTCAATCTTTCCCTGGTTCTAGTGTCGCCCCCCCCCCCCCCTTCCCTCAAGCCCAAGCGGTAAAAAAAGAAAGGGAAACCGGTGCATTAAATAGGGAGAGAGAGTATGGTGTGAGGATTGGGAGACAGTAGAGAGAGAGAGAGCAGTGAAAAAGAAACAGTAAAGTCGCAGATGAGAGAGATCAATGAGAGAGGACATTAGCCCCTTCTCTTCCAGCTTTAGGCTATTTTGATTTTTTTGGGTGAAATTGGTTTTAATTATTTTGAACTTCTTATCGTTTGAACATTTGAATAATGATTGTTATATTTTGCTATGGTATTGCAATTAAGGAGTATGAAGTGTGCGTAAACAACAGATTGGAAAAATGGCATACTCTCATGTCAAAACTATCAGTTGTCATGTCAAAAGTAACATCTGCCATGTAAATATCTATATACCGGCATATAAGGGTATTGATAAATGGGGGAGCTTTTCACCTTTTTCCTCTCTCATCCTTTTTCTCTCTCTTTCTTAATTACTTCTCTCTCATCATTTCTCTCTCCCCTCATTACATCTCTCCTTGACTTTTCTTTTTTTTTTCCCTCTCTTTCCCTCTCTTTCCCTCTCTCCCTTCATTAGTACTTGTTAGCATTTTTTTTCAATCATCTCTCTCACATACTTTTTTTATTCAATCCTCTCTCTCTCAATTAATCTTACATATTTCTAAAACTCGTCGAGAGGGGGTGTGATGGCTGCTGGCAGGATCTATTCGGTGACAAAGAGGGCGACACGAACCAGGGAAACATTGAACAACACGCAAGACAGGAAATAACCATAGGGTGTCCAGTCGGAAATCATTGGGTGTCCAGTAGACTACCAAAGGGTGTCCAGTAAGAAACCATAGAGTGGAAAGTTGATATATTTTTCATTCATCAATAAAAAAAACAAAGCGATTCACCAAGCCTCTGCGAGGGCTCCTCCACTTCGATTCCACCTCCTCTACTCCAAATCCGGCCTCCACTCACCTCGAATTGACTTGGAAAAACCACCAGAACGAAGGTGAAGGACAAAAGCACTAAAGCGGTGCTTCGGCGGCGATTCACACCAGCGGCGCAGGCCGAATTCAAGCTCCCATGGAGATCCCGTCACCCTCGAAGGCAGAGAGATAGGAGACAGAGAAATCAAATAATATATAACACTACTAGAATTCTGTTATTTAACATCGGTTCATTAACATCATCCAGAAAAATCTGCCATGCTAAACAGTTTTTTAACATCGGTTTTTAAAACTGAGATGTCAAAAACAAAAAAAGACATCATCCTATGTTTTTTACTGATGTTAAAAATTTTTTTAGAAAATGATTCGAAAAGCGCGAAATTGTAAACTTGAATTAATTTTAAAACCCGCGCAGAAAACCAACTACTTTGAAAACCCGCTTGAAGAGTTTAAGTAAACCTGACTCCTTTGTTCTACAAAAATAGATCTACATTTACTAGAAAACCAAATCTGAAAGCCCCAATCTCTCTCCTACCTCTCGATTGATCCTCACAGATCCATCTCTCTTCTACCTCTTGAGCAGCGCCTCTTCAACGTCAGGAAGGCCACCGAGCACCTCGACCGCCGCTACTCCCTCTCCCGTCGCTTCTCCTCCTCCGCCCGCTCCACCTCTAAACGCCCGTTCCTGCTTTTGTCAATGGATACAACACATATCGCCAGATTTTTCTTCGTTGAGTTGAATCTAATCGATTCGGAGACAGCATCACCAACTACACCTCCGAGTCTTGCAGATTGACCTTCTGCCAATTTTCAAAGTGGTATGGTATCTTTATTAACCCTCTTCATTTTATTTTCTAGATCTAGGTTTCAGTTTTTTAGTTTTCTGGTTCTTAGGGTTTCCAGATCTAGAGTAATGTCATTTCTTATTCACACTTTCTTTAATTTGTACTAATCTTCATTGTTCATCCTAAGGTTACAACGAGCAATTGAGAAGGGACGAATCAAAGAACAATACCCTGAAATCTTCTAGCACCTCAAATCAGGTACCTTTTCCCCTTTCCTTCCAATTGACAATTTGTATAAGTAGATTCCAGGGGTATATTACATAGACAAACAAATCTGGATTAACTAGATGCCATGACTTACACCTTTAACTATAATGTGTTTGTTTGTGCATATGTTGTCTTCTTTCATGCTACATGCCGAGCGCTTGAGCTTACATTTTCTATATGTTGTCTTCTTTCTTTATGCTTCTTGTGCCAATTTTGAATTGCCATATACTTTTTGTGTGTGCAAGTAAAGGTTCTTGTGAGGGTAAGCAAATGGAAACTCATATTTGAATGTAAACAGGTTAATTGAAAGATGTTGGAATGAGGATCCAGCAGAGAGGCCTGCATTCAGAGAAATAATTTTCAGACCTGATCAAATAAGCCATGATATCGGGCACAAGAAGCGTTGGAAGGTTCCCTCCCTTCAAACTTTTTTCTCTTTCCGAATGTTCTTATGTAGTTATGTTTAGCATTTTCTGTCTAGTTCATATAATGAACATAAGTGCCTTAGATGTTGTGAATATCTGAAATCTCTATTATATCTGGGCTTGCTTCTTTGCCTTGCAACCAATTATTATGCATTCACATGTTCGACCATGCAAGACTTCTTAAAGTGAACTGCTTATTATAATGTTAGCTGTCAATATTCATATGTTGTATTCGAAGGCATTTGATATTTTGTGCTAAAATGGAGGGGACAGTTTTCTGAAAAGGAACTAAATTCAGATAGCCAAATTCTGGAATTATCAAGTAGGTGATAAACTCTATCTTTTTGTCTATTCTTACTGATGTTGAGCTTTCTCACAGGGAAGAGCTCAACCACTGAGAAAGACCAAATCAGAGGAAAGAGCTTTCAGTTACTGAGAAATTTTGGTATTTTTACTGAAAAATTGCTTGTAAATATTAGTTTCATTTTTGGATCTTGCTATTGTCACGGGGCTTAGATATTCAGTTTTGGTGATGTTTTGGCTACATTTAGAGGCAGTTGGTTGACTAATTTAGGACTGTTCTGCAGCTTAGGTTGGTAGCTAGATTGGCATCCAATTTTTGGATTATTTATGTCATGATAGTGTACACCTAAGTCCTACCAACATGTTTGACTCTTCTATTTTTTCTTTGATCTTAATAATAATAATAATACACCTTATAGTTTCCCTTTAGGTTTTGGGTATGGGCCAAATTATGCTTCATGCTTTCGGTTATAGCAACTTTATTATTACTAGTTGTATGATTGAAATGGTAACATCAGTATTAAATGCTATTTTTTTTAATTCATTTGTTATCCTCTCTCTAGGGATTGAATGTTGTCATTTGTTATTCTCTCTCTCTAGGGATCGAATGCTTTTAATTCATTTGTTTCCTGGGATCAAACTTCTTCTACATAGGAACATCTGCTTCTGCAACAGCTCGAGAATCTGCACAGAAAGGAGAACCACTGGTCAGAGCCCAGTTCAAGCAAGACCCATACGGATGCAAGGGATCTCTCCACCAGAAGAAGTTAGGGCGTGATCCTTTCCACATGTCAATTCCTTACCCTAATGAATGTCCTGAAATTAGGAGCCTATTTAGATACTGTGGCACATCTCCTTACGTTGGCGCTCTGCCATGGGCTTAGTATACAATACCACTCCATAAGGGGTTATTGTTCTTAATCATTCTGCTTAGCTATTAGATACAACCTTACATACAACCCTTTATATTGCATTATCTACAAATGTAAAACTTTTGTCAAGATAAAGTTTGGCAAGTGCTCAATATGTGTAGTTGGAGGTTATGAGCTTGAATTTGTTGTCTTGTGAAATATAGAGATTCTATTATCAATGAATATATAGTAAACTTCCAGATTTCTACCATTAGAAGAGCTTCTGTATTTATGTGATTAATAGTAAGTAGTTAAGGTGGAATTAAATATACTTTCTTCTGTAAGTAAGACTTATTAAAACTTCAACTAAATGAGATTTGCTTAGATTTTTAGGTCTGGGAAACTGGATATTTTTCTGATTTTCTGCATGGTTACTAGCTTTTGTCATTCATGCATTTAAACAAGATATTGTTGTTAAGTAAATCATTTTAGATGACATTGGTTGAGTGTTGTTAATATTTTGATGCAGTCGAACCTTGTTAATTCACAGCTAGATTGATCTGGCAGTCATGTGGTGGCCCTTTTAACTTATAATGTAGAACCACTACTAGAAATCTGTAATAACATTCATTTCCCTTTGATGAATATTTTGACACAACATAAGTGGTCGTAATAATAGTCATTTCTATTTGGCACAACATAAGTATGTTTTTCTTCATACTTATGTTGTTCTATTCTTTTTTTTTTTACCATAAGAAAGCATATTTTTTCACTTTATTTTGTAAGTTAAGTAGATATTTATCTGCTTGCTTTTTTATTACTTGAATTATTCAGTTATTTGTGTTGGTTAAAGCAATTCCAAATTGAGATTTAAATTAAGTGTTGCACAATAACTTGGTGTACTTGGGTATTCTATTGTTCTTTGGTGTACTTGGGTATTTTGTTAAAATATCTTGTTTGTATGTATATGTTTCTCTCTTTTTTTTTAACAGGTACATGTTTCTCTCTTTTTTTAACAGGTACATGTGGCTGCTTTAGCTGTTCATGTCTCTGTGGAGGACTGGGGAGATGGAGGTATTGTAAACTGGCTTAGGGAAGAGATGAATTCTTGTCCAGATTGTATTCCAGGTTTCTTAGAGTTGCTTGTCTCTCTAGCTTGAGCTCTGACTTGCTTTCTGAAGCTTCTGTCAATGGTAATCCATTGGGAAAATACACCTAAAAATCATATTTTAACCATTGATTCTCCCTGCATTCTTGTTCTTCAAGGCTTGTATCACTGCCATTTGACATTGTTTTGGATATTTTTATTGGAGTTCAATTTTATTAGAACAATGCATTTCTGTTTTCTCCTGCCTTGTTATTTTTATTTGAAACATTAGAAGGGATTTTTTATTAATGTTTTAATCTTTATTATTGCTAATTTAAAGCCTATTAGCTCAAATTGGTAGAGTGATGTGTTCAAGCACAAAAGTGCGGGTTCAAATCCCGTATAGGCTACAACGACAAAAAAAAAAACAAATATTTCATTTAACATCGGCTAAAAACCGATGTTAATCAAAATAAAAAATCGATGTCTATGTGGGTGATGTAAAAAGCCAAAACTTTTTAACATCGGGTAATAGCCGATGTCTTTGTATGTTATAACATCGAATTTAAAAATATAAACGATGTTATAAAATACAAAGACATCGGCTAATACCCGATGTTAAAAAGTTTTGACTTTTTACATCACCCACATAGACATCGATTTTTTTTTTAAAGACATCGGTTATTACCCGATGTTAAATGACAAAATTCTAGTAGTGTAAGCTCTTCAATGGAGAGAGGTGGAGAGAGACAGAGAGATAAATGGTTTTGGATGGGTGACAGTGATGGTCAATAAATGCCCATGTTGCTTTTCTCTCTCTCTACCGGTTGCAGGCTGTGAGGTAACGGGAGATTTTGAGGGAGGGAGGGTTAGGTTTTGCAATTTGTTTGGATAGTGAGTAAGAGATGCAAAGGGGTCCGGGTTTTAGGGTTAGTTTAGCGAATTGCCCTTTCATTAATATCATGACTTTCGTTATACATTTAATTCATATCAATAATATTATATATTTAATTTGGACCATAATTTTGGATACTATCATTCGTATGTCAATTCCCTCTTTATATATTTAACTCAATTCCTAAGTGAATGGATCCAGTCCTTTTATCTATACCAATTTGGTCTTGTGCTATAAAATGTGTCTTACAAGTATAACACTCACAAAAAAATAATTTACTTATATAAAAATACCTCATTAATGCAAGAATGTTAGATAATCTCCATGTCCTTACATAGTTTAATTTCAAGTTTGTTGAGTTCAATGACATCCACACAAAGTAGTTAGATCGATGATACTATTTTGATTTGTAATTCCTTTTTAATATCTGTTAAATCTACTACTTTCTTTCATTCTATAAATTAATAAGACTCCATTCATTTAAATATTGTTTTGAATTCTTCCTCCTCCTACTCTTATTCATTCTATTTTTTTAAATATACATATTTATCCATATTTTAGTTTCAATAGACAAAATTTATTTCATTGTAACATTTTTTTTGTTATTTATCAAATTAAGCAAGTAATTGCTATTGAAGAATTTGACATTTGAAAGAGAATAAATTGAAAGATTTGTGTTTGATGTGTAAGTATATGATGTATATACGTTCAATTTTTGTACGAAGACCAATTTAACAAGTTGATAAGAAGAGTGATGATATGTAATATATATTTTTAAAATTTTTTTGCACCATTTTGTTTTTTTTTTTTATGACGTGGAGATTCCGAGGTTATCGACTAATCCTCCACGGGCCGAGCACTAGCCTGCAAAGCACTCGAGTCGGGTAAGCCAAGCGGCAAGCCGCAAGATAGGCTCACCCATGCTAAGGTAAACCAAGGCTCCTAGTGGGATTTGAACCCTTGACCTCATGGTAGTGAGGCATAAGGAAACACCTCACTCTTACCACTAGGGCAAGAAGTCATTGGTTTTTGCACCATTTTGTTGTTAGTTATTAAAATGAGCAAGTATTTACTATTGATGTCTTTTATATTTATTCTTCTAGGTTTTAAGGATTAAAAATTTATGAAAAATATGTGAGGTTATTTTTCGCATTGGTTTCATAATTTGATAACATTTACACATATTTTAAAATTAGTATTTTTTGCTTATTTTCTTCATTCTCTTTTTACGAATATTTTGGATTATATTGTTTGCTTCTCATATTAATTAAGCCATGTATTTTTTAATTTGTCTATTATAAAAACAATCAATTATTCACTGTTAAAGAACTCGACATTTCTAATGAATTAATTTTTTTTTTCAATTCCAACATATAGAATGTGTCCATTCAATTTTCCATAAGAAGACCATGATGATCGAAAAAACATATATTAATTGGTTCACATATTTATACAAGTCTTATCCATAATTGACACACATATATCATCATATAATTTGTTATGTAACAATTTTTTTTAAAAATAATTATAATATCTTAAAAATAAAAATTGTCTTTGAAATTTCAAATGTTTACATAATCTTATAGTTATATATGTATATAACTAAATTGAATAATAGATTGACATGTGCTAACTCAAGAATTAATGAGAATATTTAATTCAAATGTCAAAATAAAAATTAACTATAAAAACCATTGATTGTCAAAATAATATTTCTTTTAAAAATTTACATTTATTATACAAGACATCTTAAATTTTATTGGAAATTTTTTTAAATATTTTTGGAGATAGAAGCAAAACATCATTATTTTTAAGAAGAAATTATTTTTGCACACATTAACTTTCAAAAAATGAAGAAAAATAATTATCCAAAATGAATATGTTAAATCTATAGTTACTCTACACATTCTACATGACATCTATATAAATTTTTAACACAAGATTTTTTAGAGAGGAATTACATTTATTCTAAACATATTAAATGACTATTTGGAATACAAAAATAATGAATAAGTTATATATATCTACATAACTTCAAAAGTATCTGCAAAATCATGTGCTTATGATTTTTTCTAATCATTATATGACAACTTATATTTTCCTATTTAGTTTTATCCTAATGATAATAATTGTATATGTATTTTAAATTATAGGAGGTGGTGTGTTTGAGTTTTATTACTACTTTACCTTATTAAATCATTTTAAAATTTTGTATTGTGTCTCTTTTCAACTAATTTATAAATTAAAAAAAATACTTTATACATATTTTATTGTAAAATATATATATATATATATAATGTTCAAATTGAAATGAATCGAAATCTCGTGCCTTCAAGGCACGAGTATTACACTAGTACCTACTAATTCAGAAAGCCGAATCGACAAACGGACAACGGAAAAAAAATCAAACAAAAATAAAATGCACAATTACAAACTGAATGGACCATACTAAAAATAAGGTAGTTATTGTTTGATCTTTCAAATATTTTATTGTATAAAATATAAAAGAAGTAAGGAGTAAAAATAGGGTTGACTCAACTAGGGCTGCACAATCGGTCCGAATCGGATCGGATCGGACCAAAACTAGAAGACTAGAGTTTTGAAAACCTTAGACCACGAATCAAACTGAAACCGCAATATACGATCTTGAGTTTTCTAGTCTACAGATCGGGTGGACCGGATGTATCAGTTTAAAAATTAATTAAATGAATTATAAAATACTCCCTCCGCCTCAAAATACATGTCTTTTTAGCCCATGTAATTTTGTCAAAAATACATGTCTTTTTAGCTTTAATCATTAACTTAACCTACTTTTACATATAATCATTACTCTAATTTTTACATCACCCCTACTCTCCTCCTCACAAATTTTTTTAAAAAAGAAATAAATATAAGTCTAATCATTACACTTAAACTACTTTTTATATATAATTATTACACTTAACCTACTTCTTAATTCTCATGCTCCATCCTAAAAAGACATGTATTTTGAGACGGAGGGAGTCATTTATAATATTTTTTAAAGTGATAATTAAATGTGATAATAGATTTAATTGAATAATCGTACTAATACTTAATAATATTTCTCACTTGATCACTTTATTTTTATTTAAAAAAAATATACATATATATAGATGATAGATCCTGTGTAAGTAAGTGTTACTGTGTAAAATTTGTGAGCAAATCTAGAGTGTCGGATATATATATATATATATATATATCCCTATCCACCGGTCTTCAACCAAAATTTACGGTCTGTTTTTTTTTTAATATTTTTGACCGGATACTGAAATTGAGATTTTTATAGACCGGAAATCGAACAGTAAAATTCCAGTACAGTAGACACATCCAAATTTTGTGCAGCGCTGGACTCGACGCTGCAAAATTCACAAGCTTGCTCAATCAAACTGTAAAAATCACAAACATCTTTTCTTAATAATGGCTCAAGAAACAACAGATCTTTGACAATCCCACAAATTAACAATCCCACGTTCATTCATAGAGAGAGAGTGAGAGTGACAGCACTTTGATTCCCAATATCCCTTTATTTTAATAATATAATTCTCCATCTCTTTCCTCAATAATAATAATAATAATAATAAATAATAATAATTCTCCATCTCCGTCTTCTTCCCCCCATTCCTCTTCCATCACTCCCCTCACCCCACAGTCCAACTCCAATTCGATGTCCCAATTGGTCCCCCAATCCTAATCCCAGCACCATGATCTTCTCTCTCCTCCTCACCCTCTTCCTCCGCCTTTCCGTCCCTGCTTCCGCCTTCGGATCCCTAGGCCCCATTGCCGCATCCTTCGGCGACGGCTCATTCTTCTGCGCCATCGACGCCGGCGGCCAGCAGGCCCCTATCTGCTGGGCCAGCAATACCACCTCCTCCTCCTCCGCCTCCCCCAGCAACTTTACCGGCGTTCCCTCTCTCTCCGCACTCTCCGGCGGCCAGAGCTTCATGTGCGGCCTTTCGTCCACCACCTCCCAGGCCTTCTGCTGGGACTCCTCCGGCTCAGGTGCTAACCTCGTCCCTTCCTCCCTCCGCTCGAACTCTTACTCCCGCATCTCGGCCGGCCGGAGCCACGTCTGCGCCGTCCGCGGCTCTTATTACTCCGATTCCGATCTCGGCTCTGTCGATTGCTGGGACATTGTTCAGAGATCCACCAACGGGGGTTTCACTCCTGAACAGAGTACTCTGTTTAACGAACAGAGCCTATCCGGTACTATCCTCACCGATCTCGTCTCCGGCGACGGGTTCAGCTGCGGAAATATTAAAGATGGAAGCTTGATTTGCTGGGGACCGAATTCCTCATCTTTAGGGATCTCAAAAGCTTCAGCTGGATCAAGTTTCGTCAGCTTGACATCCGGAAGGAACAGTGTATGTGGAATCGGAAAAGATTCAGGGGAGGTCAACTGCTGGGGCAACACTGATACCTTTAGGAATCTTCCGATTGGAGTTCCTTTTGTGTCACTCACTGCGAGCGATCATCATTTCTGCGGGATTCGAAAGGACACCCACGAGATCGAGTGCTGGGGCCAGTTCAACGCCTCCGCGGTACCTAAAGGCTCCGGTTTCTTCGCAATCGCTTCATCGGATGCGGTCACCTGCGGCATCAGGGAGGTCGATTTGGTCCTCGATTGCTGGTTCTACGACACATCGACGGTACCACCGGATTACGATCCGCCCCTGCAGCTGTGCAGCCCGGGGCTGTGCCGGATGGGGTCCTGTCCGGCGGATGCATTCGCATTCAATGCGAGCACCCTCAACGAGCCCGGTCTAACTAGTCTCTGTGCTCGGAAGGATCTATCGATTTGCTCCCCTTGCGCTTCAAATTGCTCCAAGGGCTTCTTTCCGTCGAGCGTTTGCACCCCGAATTCCGATAGGGTGTGCACCGCTTGCTCGCTCTGCCAGAACAGCTCGTGCTGGGAAGTTTGCGGCCTGAAGGCGGGCGAGTTGCAGAGGAAGAATGAGCGGCGAATGAAGCGACTGGTCATCATATTAGGGCCTGCCATTGCCGGATTCTTGTTGATCGTCATCGGCTGGTGCCTCTTCCCTTATCTCTTCTTCTTCAAGGGCAAGCAAGGCCCCAAGAAACAGTTCAGATCGTGCATCGGAAAGCAGGATTTGGAGGAGGCGGATGGTAATGCCGATCCAAACCCTCTAATGAATCCTCCTCCTTGCCCCGGGGAGGCTCAGATTTTCAGGCTATCGGAGCTCAAGGACGCCACCAATGGTTTCAAGGAGTTCAACGAGCTCGGGCGAGGGAGCTATGGTTTCGTGTACAAAGCCGTGCTTACCGATGGGAAACAGGTAGCTGTCAAGAGGGCCAACGCGGCTACCATCATCCACACCAACATTCGCGAATTCGAGATGGAGCTCGAGATCCTTTGCAAGCTTAGGCACTCGAATATCGTTAACTTGTTGGGCTATTGTACCGAGATGGGAGAGCGGCTTCTCGTCTACGAGTACATGCCTCATGGGACCTTACACGACCATCTCCATGGCGGCCTCTCGCCTCTCAACTGGACCCTCCGGTTCAAGATCGCAATGCAGGCAGCTAAGGGTCTTGAGTACCTTCACAACGACCCGGTACCTCCTATCGTTCACCGCGATGTGAAGACGTCGAACATCCTCTTGGACTCCGATTGGGGAGCCAGGATTTCCGATTTCGGATGCTCCAACAACGTCAGCGACAAGGATCTTATCGACGACATGAAAGGCGATGTTTACAGCTTCGGGATTGTGCTGCTAGAGATCCTAAGCGGAAGGAAAGCATACGACATGGATTATACGCCCGCAAGCATCGTCGAGTGGGCGGTGCCTATCATACGAAAGGGCAAGGCAGCCGCCATTATCGATCGTTACGTGGCTCTTCCGAGAAACGTCGAGCCGTTGCTTCGGCTCGCTGACGTGGCTGAGGCGGCGGTCAGAGAGAGCTCCGATAAGCGGCCTACCATGTTGGAATTGGCGCAGTGGCTAGAGCAGATTGTCAAGGAAGGATGTATGTTGTAGCTACTCAAAGAGAGTGATGAAGTTGAAATGGAAGCTTTTTGAGTGAGTAAAATTGTCTTTCAATTGTATATTATTATTATTTTTTATTCAAATGTTCATTTCTTATTGGTCAATATTATTAATAAAAGTTTTTTTAATATTTATTTCCTATATTAAATTTATTACACTTGTGTTTAAAAAGGGTCTTGTTTTTTACACCCACAAAATTTACTATTTACATCCAAAATCTAAGTTTTTTTTTAAATAAACCCTACGCCTCCTGAGTCATAGACGTGTGACTCAAGAGGGGCAGGGTATGTATATAGAAAAAAATAGTTGCGCCTCTTGAGTCACACACTTATGACTCAAGAGGCGTAGGGTTTATTTAAAAAAAAAACAAAAACTTGGATTTTGGGTGTAAATAGTAAAATTTTCGGGTGTAACTAATAACTCCTGTTTAAAAAAGACTGGTACATTGAACCTAATTAATGTTAGTTTGTTGTGATTTTATATGCATGTAAAAAATCACCTTCCTCAATCTTTATTTTTTTTATGGGTAACTAAATAATCACCGATTTTTTAAAATATTTTTTTTACTATTTTTGGTATAGTATATGTAAAGTTTTTAATTATGTAAATCGTCACTTAAATTCATGAAATCTGAGCCAAATAGGTAATTAAATCGCCATTTTTTTTTTACCTTGATGGGATTCTATTCTACCGTTATCCTCGAATTTTTTTTCACAATATTTATTAAAAAATTAAAATTTACGGATAAATTCACACATTGAAACTATTTACACAAATATTCAAAATTTGTAGATACATCAGAGAAATGCAGTTTCAAACCGCGTTTCATGTGTTAATTGAGTATTTATCCTCGGAGTTGGAAAAAAAATAAATTTCTTATAAAAATAAGGTTTAAAACCGCGTTTCTTTCCCAATTGTATTTCTTAATTTTAAAAAACAAAAAAAATAAATACGCAAAACGCGGCCTCATGCCGCGTTTGACTAATAAGTTTGAAATTGTTTTAAAATATTTGAAGAAAATTTTATATTTTATAGAGTTTTTAACACATTAAAAAGCGTGCCAAAAAGTCAAACAACCTAAATTATGAGACGGAATGAGTATTTTTTTTATATAATTTCATACTTATTACTAACAAGTATGAAATTATTTTAAAAAATTGAATAAAAAATAATATTTTATAGAATTTTGACCTCCTTAAAAAACGTGCATAAAAGTTCAAACGACATTTAATTTGAGACGGTGGGAGTATAGGTTGAAGAGTCTAGTAGATGATAAATAATACTCTAGAAGGGGGGATGAATAGAGTATGCACGATATTTGCAAAACAAAAACCTTTTCACAGTTTTACGAAAACAGTTTGTCAAGGCCTTGATACGACTATCAAAAGTTGACAAAGTGAAAACTGAGGAATCAAAGTAATTGCGGAAAAGTAAATGAACAAATTAATTGTTAACGAAATTCGCCACCAACTTGGCCTACGTCCCCGCCTAGGGTTGTCCATCCCGTAGGATTCAAAATCTTCTTATTTCACTTTCTTTAGAGCCCTAGAATATCCTAGAAGAACCTTCCCTTCTTCTATACAAAGCCTCACCGCTTCTATTTTAGCAACTCAACCTCACCAATGAAATAAAAGCCCTCACCACATACCCAAGTGTGTTTGGTTTGAGTATGGAACACTCTTTGTATAAGACAAATGAATTGTACTATAAGCTCACGTGTTTCCCTCAACTCTTAACAAATGAAGCTACCTAAAACAATAAGAACTAGGGAGACACAAATGTGATGAATGCTACGGAGTGGATGTGATCGTCTTAGACTTGTACTGCAGTCTTGATGGAACAATGTGTAGGAGGCATATCAAGCAGTGTCCTTAACCGGATCTTGGGCCCAAATCTGTAAGATCTCACAATATCCAAACTTTCTACAAAACAAGTTAGGTAAGATGTATATGATATATTTGACTGTTCTGATTCAATAAGAGATAAGGCCCAATATTGAGGCTCATACGTGTAAACCCATATGGCATAACCTTCTTGCCTTATAACATTCTCTGCAAAATACATTAATATATAAACCATGCATCCAAAATAGTACGAGACCAAACATTTTGGCCTTGGTTTCAAGACCTTGAAACCAAGTCATTTTTTGTCTTTCATCATCCTTTTGTATAGACCTGCAGGTTAGTATCTGAAGCTCTTACAATCAAGGTGGAGTCTTCAATCTCCTCCTTCATGGAAGACAAAACACATTATGCATATGTAATCAGATATCGGGCATAATAGGCAAAGCATATGATACTAATATTATGCACATAAAATGTTTGGATCGAAAGTTTAAAACATCGAAAACCATAAAATCAGCCATTCTCCCCCTTTTCGTCTTCCAATAAAGGGCAGAGAGCAAAATGTTTTAACCAACAAAATAACCACCAAAAGTTTTAAACACAAAACAGAAGAGAGTCAGAGTTTTAAGCAAAAGATCCAGAGGTTTAAAGAACAGATGAAGATATGAGATCAAGGCCTTGAAGAGGAAGCACTAGTAGATGACTTCTTGGTAGATAACTTTTTGGAAAAAGCTTTCTTCATAGTTTTTTCAGTTGTAGTGTCTTCATCATGCCATTCTCCGAGGTAGGGTACTGCTTCTCTAGGTCAATGTATTTCCTGTGAACACTGTCCCGAGCCTTCCCTTGCCACCTTTCCATCGCCTCTTTGGTGATCTTATCCTTCAACATCTGTGCAAGCTTTCTCTGGCGCTCCACATCCCAATACTTCTTAACGACACCATATTCTTTAAGAGTGAGAATGGTGGGTTCAGTGTGAGTGGGGCACAAGATGGGCTTCTTCTTCACCAAGTTCTCACAATTGAGAATGATATTTCTTGTCTTCTCCCTTATGTGACCCATTGCAGTAAAGGTGAGGGCGTTGAGGAGCATCATTTGGTTCAATTTGCAGTTAATGATGGAGAGCAGCTTGTGGGTGTTGTCCTGTCGTGAGACAATATCCGTCCACATCCTTCCTATATCCAGACGATGGTCTTGAATCTCTGTCTCTAGACATGCACTTTTGTAAGAGAGTGCATCCATTTGAAAAAGCTTAATACCCATGTAAGAAGTGCATCCTTGTTAAGCATACCAAACTCTAACCTTATGAAATTAAAACGATCCTTAGGCAATGGTTTGATGAAGATATCAGCTAATTGAAATTTTGTAGATATGAAAGAGATAGACACATCACCTCTCTCCACATGATCTCGGATGAAGTGATGTCTCACATCAATATGCTTAGTTCTCGAATGCTGCACAAGATTCTTAGTAATAGAAATTGTACTAGTATTGTCACACTTATAGGAATACTTTGAGATCAATTCCAAGGTCTCGAAGTTGCTGAGCAATCCACAACACTTGTGAGCAACAAGCTCCTGTTGCTAAATATTTCGCCTCTGTTGTAGATAGGGCAACTAAGTTTTGCTTCTTAGAGTTCTAACTTATCAAGGAAGATCCCAAGAGTTGACAACATCCAGAGGTGCTTTTTCGATCTACTTTGCATCCTGCAAAGTCTGTATCTGAGTAACCCATGAGATGAAAATTACTTTGCTTAGGATACCATAGACCAAGGTCTTGATTCCCATTCAAGTATCTAAAGATCCTTATTATAGCAATGAGATGTGATTCCTTAGAATCTGTCTGAAATTGAGCGCACATGCAAACACTAAACATGATATCAGGTCTACTAGGAGTGAGATAGAGGAGTGAACCAATCATACCTTGATATTCCTTTTGGTTCACTTTCTTGCTGTTTTTGTCTTGATCAAGGGAGAGAGTAGAGCTCATAGGGGTTTTTGCTACCTTTGATTGATCCATATTGTATTTCTTGAGCAATTTCCTAGTGTATTTCCCTTGATTAAGAAAAATACCTTTCTTAGTTTGATGTAGACCAAAGAAGAAGTTTAGTTCTCCCATAAGACTCATCTCGAATTCCCTGCACATGATATCAGAAAATTCCTTGCAAAGGGAATTGTTAGTAGCTCCGAATAATAATCATCAACATAGATTTGCACAACTAGAAGATCATTCCCATGGGTTTTGATGAAAAAAGTTTTATCAATCAAACCTCTTTGAAAACCATTTTCAAGAAGATGTTTGGACAATCTCTCGTACAATGCCCTAGGGGCTTGTTTGAGACCATAAAGTGCCTTGTCCAATTTATAAACATGATTTGGAAAATCTTCATTTTCAAAACTGGGAGGTTGTGCCACATATACCTCTTCTTCCAAAATACCATTTAAAAAGGCACATTTGACATCCATTTGAAAAAGTTTAATACCCATGTAAGAAGCAAATGCAAGTAATATACGAATAGCATCTAAACTTGCTACGGGAGTAAAAGTCTCCTCGTAGTCTATACATTCCTCTTGGTTGTAGCCTTGAGCCACAAGTCTTGCCTTATTCAATGATCTTACCATCTTCATCCAATTTGTTTCTAAACGCCCATCTAGTGTCAATGACTGATTGATGCTTGGGTCGTGGCTGGAGAGTCCATACTTTATTTCTTTCAAATTCATTCAACTCGCTTTGCATGGTAGTGATCCGATCCGAGTCTTTAAGTGCTTCAACCGGTGTTTTTGGTTCTACAAGAAACACAAAAGCATAGAAGGCACAAAGATTTTTTTTAATCTAGACCGAGTTTGAATACCGGATGTTGGATCTGAGATGATGTCCTGGGTTGAATGTGATGAAGCATGCTTGAACTTTTGTTGCTTAGGCTTTTGCTCATTCTCAACCTGTACTAGTCAGTTTTCAAGGTCTTGAGTTGTGGCACTTGAGTCTTCGTTACTAGTGTTGCTCATATCCAAGCTTTGAAGTTGCTTCTCAAGATCTTGAGACAACTCGTTTGTATCCTGGATTTGTTCTTGCATGTTGCGGTCTTGATCCTTCTTAGGGTCTGATTTGTCTTCTTTTTCCCCATCAGAGTCATGCTGATTTAGATTTAGATCTGCAAAGCTTTCACTCAACACACACTTATTTCTTTCATCATATACAACATGGATACTTTCTTCAACAATCTTGGTGCGCTTGTTATAAATTCTATAGGATTTGCTATTAGATGAATAACCAAGAAATATACCTTCATCACTACATGCATCAAATTTTCCAAGGTTGTATTTGCCAATATTATGGACAAAGCAGGGACATCCAAAAGGTTTGAAATAAGAGATATTTGGTTTTCTTCCTTTGAAAAGCTCATAAGGAGTTTTCTTTAAGATGGGACGAATCAAACAACAGTTTAAGATATGATTAGCAATATTCACTGCCTCTGCCCAATAAAACTTTGGTAAACCATTTTCCAAAAGCATGGTTCTAGACATATCCTCTAGGGTGCGGTTCTTTCGTTCCACAACCCCATTTTGTTGAGAAGTTCTAGGAGCCGAAAAGTTATGTGAAATACCATACTTTGCACAAAACAAATCAAATTTTAATTGATCAAATTCCCTACCATGATTGCTTCTAATAGAAATGATTGGTATGTTTTTCAAAGTTTGCAACTCCTTGTACAGTTTTGAAAATTCAAACAGAGCCTCTGATTTTTCTCTAAGAAAAGAAATCCAAGTAAACCGAGAAAAATCATCAATAATAACTAGGATGTACTTTTTACCCCTGGGAGATTTGACGCGCATAGGTCCACATAAATCCATATGAAGCAGTTCAAGGGGACGAGAAGAACTTACAACCTTTTTGGGCTTGAATGAGCCACGAGTTTTTTACCTCTAGCGCATGCATTGCACAACTCATCACTCTTGAAATTTAGATCAGGTAGGCCACTTACTAAATCTCTTGATTTCAGCTTGCTTAGGGTATGCATGCTCACATGACCTAGTCTTCTATGCCAAAGACTTGGGTCGTCTGTCAAGGCCTTGAGACACTTGAGACTGGTTCCTGCAATTTGGTTAGCATTGACAACATATGTATTGTTATACCTATGAGCGAGGAGAATTAAATCTCATGTCTCTTTATTTCGAACCTCACACTTGTGCTTGTCAAAGCCGGCCTTGTTCCCCTTATCACATAATTGAGAAACACTAAGAAGATTCTACTTTAGTCCATCAACAAGATATACATCCTTAATAAAAATTTTGGAATTATTACCAATGTTACCTATACCGATAATGTTGCACTTACCTTTATCACCAAGCATTATGGTTCCAGTGGATTGTTCATTTAGATCATGAAATAGTGACTTCTTTCCACTCATATGTCGAGAGCATCCACTATCCATTATCCATTTAGGCTCTTTTGTCTTGGTGATATCATGCAATTGCAAAACAACAATCAACCCTTCCGGCTAGACCAATAGGCATTTTTAGATTCATAATGGGGATAGACCATATTGGGTAGCTTAGTCCCTTTAGGAACCCAAACTTGCTTAATCTGTTCATTTAATCGTACAGGAAAGGTATTTCTAATGACGTGAGGATCCCTCCATCTATAGGGACAAGTTTCCTTAACATGACCCTTTTTACAACAGTAAAAACAAGTAGGTGGATGCCAACTTCCTTTAGCTTTGACAAAAGTGGTAGAGGGCTTTTTTGGAAAATTCTTGTTATATTCTATACCATTTCCGTTGATAGATAGTTGTTGTTCACCCAATATTTTGTCAAGATTGGCTTTAGACTTAGTGAATTGAATAAGTGCAGTATGTTGGTCTTTACACTTTTCAGTCAGCTCAACCTTTTTTTATCTCCAAATTGTTATTGAAACTTTTAAGAGAAGAGAGGTTTTTTTTTGCTTGAGATCAGAATTTTCTGATGTCAAGGCCTTGACTTTAAAGTCAAGGGCCGACTGTGAAGTTTCAAGATTTCTCATTTCCAGTGACATTTGACTTATTCTCTTCTCTTGATCTTTTAGCTTTTCCTTCAAAATGTTGATTTCACCGTTGTAAATCTCTTCATTAGAAATCATATTTTTTAAAAAAATTCAGATAAGACAGTAGGAGGACTAGACATTGAATTTCTTACCACTTCCTCAAGGTCTTGATTCCTAGTCTCCTTATGTTCAACCATTAAACACATATTTGCTTGATATCCTTCCATGTCAGAGTCACTCGATGAGTCTAAGTCACTCCAAGTGGCTGCCATGGCTTTCTTCCTTTGATCATTCCTTTTGAACTTGTTTCTTTTCTTTAGTGGACATTCTATCACAAGGTGATCTGTTTCACCACATTCATAGCATGTTAGTACTTTTGGCTTCTTGGAAGGGTTAGAAGACTTACCTTTGTATTTAGATGATCCAACATGTTCTTGGTTAGAGAACTGCTTTTTCATCTTTAAGATCTATGCAAGTTCTCTAGTGATGAGAGCGAATGGATCTTCCTCATCATCACTTTCATCATCATCGAATTGTGCTTCTTCCTTCTTTGTTTTAAGAGCAAGGTTCTTGGTCGTCGAAGGGACTTCTCCATCTTCTTCGTTGAGAACCATTTCATGGGTGATGAGCTTTCCTAGAAGATCATCTAGTGGCAGTGTGGTAAGGTCTTGAGCTTCCTCAATCGTTGTAACATTGGGTCCCCACTTGGCTTTAGGCAAGCCCCTTAGAACCTTCCTTACTTTCTCTGTGTTGGAGAAAGTCTTTCCAAGTGAGTTAGGTTATTCACGATTTGAATGAATCTCATGAACATTTCCTTCACTGTTTCACCAGAGTTCATCTTGAAGAGCTCATATTGTCGAAGGAAGATGTTGATCTTGCTTTCTTTGACTTGACTAGTTCATTCGTAGGTGACAACCAGCTTATCCCAAATCTCCTTAGCGCTTTTTTCACGAAGAAACACGATTAAACTCGTTAGCATCAAGTCCACAATATAATAAATTCATAGCTTTATAATTCTTTGCAATGTTCTCCAAATCCGTTTGATTATATTCCTCTTCAGCTTTTTCCACTTGTTCTTTTGTTGCATCAGGCTTCTTTGGTACATGTGGCCCTTTCTTGATGAGATCCCACAGCTCCAGATCTTGATCAATGTTGAACATCTGCATCAGAGATCTCCAATGAACAAATTTATTGCCGCAAAATAATGGAGGTTGTTTGGTTAATCTCCCTTGAGCAAAACCTCCATCACCTACGTTAGACATGATAAACTCACAAGATTGTTAAATCAAATAGTAAGTCAAACTCTGATAACAATTGAAGAGTCTAGTAGGTGATAAATAATACTCTAGAAGGGGGAGGGGAGGATGAATAGAGTATGCACGATTTTTGCAAAATAAAAACATTTTCACAGTTTTACCAAAACAGTTTGTCAAGGCCTTGATATGACTATCAAAACTTGACAAAGTGAAAACCGAGGAATCAAAGTAATTGCGAAAAAGTAAATGAACAAATGAATTGTTAACGAGGTTCGACACCAACTTGGCGTACGTCCCCGCCTAGGGTTGTCTAACCCGTAGTATCAAAAGCTTCTTATTTCACTTTCCTCAGAGCTCTAGAATATCCTAGAAGAACCTTCCCTTCTTCTATACAAAGTCTCACCGCTTCTATTCTAGCAACTCAACCTCACCAATGAAATAAAAGCTCTCACCACACACCCAAGTGTGTTTGGTTTGATTATGGAATACTCTTTGTATAAGACAAATGAATTGTAATATGAGTTCACGTGTTTCCCTCAACTCTTAACAAATGAAGCTACCTAAAACAATAAGAACTAGGGAGACACAAATGTGATGAATGCTACGGAGTAGATGCGATCGTCTTAGGCTTGTACTGCAGTCTTGATGGAGCAATGTGTAGGAGCCATATCAAAGAGAGTCCTTAACCGGATCTTGGGCCCAAATCTGTAAGATCTCACAATATCCAAACTTTCTACAAAACAAGTTAGGTAAGATGTATATGATATATTTGATTGACCTGATTCAATAAGAGATAAGGCTCAATATTGAGGCTCATACGTGTAAACCCATATATGTCCCAACCTTCTTGCCTTATAACATTCTTTGCAAAATACATTATCATATAAACCATGCATCTAGAATAGTACGAGACCAAACATTTTGACCTTGGTTTCAAGACCTTGAAACAAAGTCCTGTTTTGTCTTTCATCATCCTTTTATATAGACTTGCATGTTAGTATCTCAAGGTCTTACAATCAATGTGGAGTCTTCATAGATTAATACAGTACTCACTCAGTTTAATTACCAAAATATGTCTTGGGCTCCTCTTGGCTTTTTCTAGCTAACAATTGCAACATTTAGTAGTTAAACCAATTCAATGTTGAAAGCCCCAAAATCATTCAATTAAGCCTAAAAAAATGAAGAAATTAACATGATATGAACCCTAACGAATAACGATACAGAATTTCAGTTTCTGAGCTCAAATAAATCCAGTCGTCACAGGAACATAAGAGAACAATAATCAGTCAAGAACTTCATTAACATTTACGGAAAAAATGATATTTGCAACAACATATATACTTCAAAAAAAAGTTGTTTTCATCCATTAAGGTGTTAAATCACCCCATCTTAGGGTCACAGATGGGATTCTACACTAAAAGATCATAATCGATTCATCTTAAGGTGAAAGGATGAAGCTATTAACGATTTAACGTAGAGTCGAGAGATTGAGGTGTATGCATCATTTCCCCGAACAAGTCGAGAAAATGTTTTTAATTGACCCAGGAACGACATACGAACGACATACGCGGCATACGCCCATACCCAAACATAGACATTTGTGTGTGAGACAAAATTCAATAAGTGATGTGGGCCACTCATTTTAATGATACGGCCCATGTTGTAGTACTATACAAGGTCCAAGCCCATTAAAATATCCAGTTGCCGACGTTGTCGCCACGCAGGACAGAAACGGTGCCGTATTGATTTGTTCTCTGAGTGCCGGGTCTGGTCGGACCCGACCCATAAAACAAACAGTTTTAGCCCGACGGCGTCCACAAATCCCAAACTAAATCCATTGCTCGTCGATTGGCGGGGAAAACCTCCAGATCCAAACCCTAAATTTCGGAGCTACAGGCACAGCGGAAGATCAAGACAACCGATAATGGTATGATATTCAATTCCCCTCTTGTTGCCCTGAATTTCTCTTCTCTTTCAATCTGTCTTAAATTTACCTAGGGTTTGTTTTGATTTCGTCGGTTAGATGGACTGTTTTGATGGATTTAGTTATATATGTTTTCTTCCGTTTTCATGATTTCTGAGAACTGTTATAGAAATCGTGTGATTTTTAATCATCGTCGGAGTATGAACAATTTGCATCGCGGGTGAATAAAAGGGTAATTGGGGTTTCCTATGATGGGGGAAAGGGGCAGTTTAATGGATATGATCTCCTTCGTGTGAAATTGTGTGGGAGTTTCGTTTTTACCTGTTGCTGAGCGATCTGAGGACCTGCCGATATGGTGATCTGCCATTCATATTTTAATTTAATGTCAAGGTTATGTTAATAAATGAGGATCTTTTGTTGAACCTTATTCAAAGAAGGAATTCTCTTGTGTTGGTAGAACGGGATTGTATATGCGTTTGTTTGGTAGTGCCTAATTTATTAACTGTTTAGTAACTCCACTGTGTTTTGTATTTAATGGTGAGCATAGTTGCATGTCTTTTGAATCCATCGACTTGGTGGCAGAACTTGAAGGTGGATTAATTCAAAAGTTGCTTCTTCTGCTTTTGAATTTACTGAAGGAAATTTGTAACACTAGGCAGAAAAATAGCTCTTTTATCTATTATCTGCACAATGCTTTGTATTGCTTGTGAAAATCTGTTGAACATTCAACAGCTTTTGTGGAACATGATATATTGAAAAGCAGTGTTAGATTTCCATTTCTAACCTAAATTCAAACATGATACGAATTCGTAATGTCTTTCATTCATGTGGACTCAATCTTGATTTGAACCTTCTTCCAATTCATGTGAGTGTAGCATCTTTTCGAAAATTGGGATATCTGTCAAAGTATGACATGAAATTCTTTCTTGTGTGCAATTAGTCTCGTGTGTTTCTTGTGTTTTGCGCTACTGAATATCTTCTGAAACCATTTTTCTTGCAGTCGTCTCTTGCTGCTGCTCGAGCTGACAACTTTTACTACCCTCCAGAATGGGACCCCAGTCAGGTATGCTTAACCTTTACTATTTTACCTCAGAAGAGAAGCTTTTCTTTTGTGGTTTGGTGAAATTATTTGAGTATCTAACTCTTGGGTTCTACCCCTCCTTCTTCAGGGTTCTCTCAACAACTTTCATGGCCAGCATGCTTTGAGAGAGAGGGCAAGGAAACTAGATCAGGGAATTTTGATAATAAGGTAAGAAATTTTGAGCTTCGCCCACTAATAATGAGCAATTTATTCTAACTGATTTTGAACTTTCATGGTCAACATGCTTAGTGATCAGCTTGAGCATCTATCTAACTGATTCTTTTAGGTAAGAATGAGATTTCAGTAGAATAGTTAGGAGGGAAATGAGAAGCATAAGTGGTGGGAAGTGGGAACTAGGAAGTAATTCAGGGAAATTTTGGAATATAAGACTAAAGAATAAAGAGGAATACTGAACAATGTTCTATTTCTTTGCTTATGGGAAATTAAAGAATACAAAATGCGCAGCATGGATGTTGGATGTCCCTTTTCCAGACAAATACCACCTCTCTGCTGTATTGCATTCGCTTTCTTTTACATTGCCAATTGATCTTAGCATTTAGTCAGTGAGATGTTTTAGCAATTATATACAGAGTGTAGTATGATCCTGATGGATTGGATTGTTTTGAAGTGAAATACTGAACAGTTTCAAGACCATAATAGAAAGGGAAGTTACTAGTTCAATACCCCTTCATTTATAAAACCCACTTTCATATAAAGTATGTTTAACCGTTTTGGTGGATTCTTTTATGCCTATTCCTTCCCTTTGTAGAAGTTTTGCTACTATTTTAAAGTCCTTATGTGCACTATAAATATATGATAGAACTTGAGCATCATGGGTCTTGAGAGCATCCAGGCCAATAGATCTTGGGGGATATTAGGCATTCGTTGTTGTTAAAATAACTAGTGAAGTAAAGATCTCACTTTTTACAAATGTGTTGAAGATCCGGAAAAGTAACATATCAGGGATATTGATCATTTATTATATTAGTATTTAGTATATGTAATATAATTAGATAACAACAACAACAACATCCCAGTTAATCCCGCGTTTAAGCGGGGTCTGGGGGTCGATGTACATATAATTAGATAAAAATGTAATTGGTATATTTGTTATTTGATATGAACAGACAAAAGTATCAGGGAGATCGTTGATGATCCTAAAAGATCTGGAATATTTTGTATAGTTAGTTTGAGATCTCAAGCTTATGTGGCGGGGGAAGAAAGGGGAAAAAATTGAGCTCAAATCTTGAAATGGAATCCAGGATGCAGATGGTCTAAGAATGAGCCTGCTTTATTTCTTAAGACTGGGTATTGTTGGTTGAAATATACATAACCTTACCGCGAGCAAAGTGATATGAGGGGATTGATTTGTCATCCATATTGGGCATGATATTCCACATTTTGGTGCATAGATGCTTCAATTACATCAACTGACATCTCCTGCAGTGAAGCTATATTCATTGATGACTTGTATGGATGCTGTTTATTAGGATGGTTTCAAATGCACAAGCTGTTTATTAGTTGTATGTTTGTTAACAACATGCACTCCATGCCAATGGCCATTCCATGCCTTTTTTTTTTATCTCATCCACCACCCTTTCAGTCTTTCACTGATCACATTTTGCATGATCGCATAATGCATCCAATGCCTCGTGGTGTTGCTCTGCAGTTGTATCTCACTTATGTTTATGATGTTCAGGTTTGAAATGCCTTACAATATCTGGTGTGAAGGATGTGAATCTATGATCGCCAAGGGTGTTAGATTCAATGCAGAGAAAAAGCAAGTTGGAAATTATTATTCTACAAAGGTACTTCACTCTGCTGTAGAGCTATATCCTTATATTTGGAGTTATAATTGGTGTTGTTTTTTCTGAAGAAATTAAACATTGTAATGTAAATGAAATTTAAACTACATTTGACTGATTAGTATAATTTTGTTCTCTTCATCTTCCTCCTAAACTCGCTACTAGATTCCCAGTTGATCTTTATTTTCATCTTCGTACCAGTTCACCACCACCACACCTGTCTGCTTTCTCCTCTACACACTTGTCCTTCCACACCCTTCCTTAGGCTTGCTCTCTGTGTTGGCATCATGACTGCTTCTATACTGCTCATGAGATGATGGAGGAGTTACTCTTAGTCTGCTTTCTCCTCTACACACTTGTCCTTCCACACCCTTCCTTAGGCTTGCTCTCTGTGTTGGCATCATGACTGCTTCTATACTGCTCATGAGATGATGATGGAGGAGTTACTCTTAGTTTGTTGTATATCTTACACCTCTTGAGTTGATGCCTAACATGAATTCTTGTCGATGTGTTTTCAGATATGGAGCTTCTCAATGAAATCTGCTTGCTGCAAACATCTGATCGTCATACAGACTGATCCAAAGAATTGCGAGTATGTTATTATGAGTGGTGCTAGGCGGAAGGTGGAGGAATACGATGTCGAAGATGCGGAAACAATGGAATTTCCTGCTGACGAAGGTAGGTGGTGATATCACCAGTTTAGATTTGTTGAGTATTTCAATGTTTCAATTGGCATTTTTAACAAATTCTCAATCTTTTTTGAACTTGTTTCAATTTTCAGAGAGGGGTAAGCTTGCAGATCCATTTTATCGCCTGGAGCATCAAGAAGAAGATCTGAAGAAGAAAAAGGAAGCTGAACCAGTTCTTGTGCGCCTCCAACGTTTATCTGATTCCAGGCATTCAGATGACTATGCCCGAAATAAAGCACTCCGTTCCCAACTTAGAGTAAGATTCTTAGAGCTCGCACATCTCTTCCTTTCATCTCACATAGCAATGTCTTGTAATCGTTTTTAGAATACCCCACTTTTACCCGCTTCAGAGTCAAAGGAAAAGAGTAGCTGAAGAGGAGAATGCTTCTAGGAGAAAGGGCCTAGGTATAAGGTTGCTGCCTGCATCTGAAGAAGACACTAAAGTTGCCTCTCGCATGAAATTTGCTTCCAAGTTTAACAAAAACACCAAGGACAAACGGGCACTTATCAGCTCGTCATCTATATTCTCTGGTTCATCCCTCTCTTCTGACAAAAGAAGGGCGGAACTAGAATCAAAGAGGAGGAAGATCAGTGCAGGCGCAGCTTCCAGCTTGTTGTCTGGGGGGATTAAACCCTCCTCTTTGACGCGGAGTTCTTTGACGCAGAGTGCACCGCCCACAATCAGACGCAGAACCTGAATGTATGTGAAAGAAACTAGTCTCTTCGGTAACGTGAAGGTCATGAGCCAAACAGAAAATTTACACTCAAAATGTACAGCACAGCCTATGGGATGCTCTAGTGTGTTAACTCCTGGCTCTAGATCCAGGACAACATTTTAGTTGAACATTTCATGATCATGTATTGTTGTTTTGTGCACAAGGTTTTTAGGTTTCGGCTTGGCGCTAGCATGAGCAATGAACTCTACACCGGACTTGTATTGTATATGATCTTTCATGTGTGTTCTTTATCGGAATTATCGATTCCAAACCCGACACAGTCACTGTTTTATGTTGCTGGGCATGTTAATATACATATATAGTAGAAAGAGAACACAGCATAAAATCAGTGTTTGGGTATAAACAAAAAGTTTGGATTCATGTCTATTCAATATCAAGTTGGAAATGTATCTGTGTAACATGTGATCTCTATCAATGCTGATATGTACAACAAGTTAAAAGAGATGAGATGCAAACAGGGTAAAAGGCAGGCGATTCACTGCAGTTACTAAACCAACTAACGAGACACACAGAGTCTACTTTCGGCTGCACACGCAGTAAAAAAAACCCAAAACCAGTAACATTAAAAACACAGTGGGAAAAAAATATTTATGTAGATACCTTAATGGGTGAGTTGTAGTAGTTGTATTTGTACTATAATATGTCGACAGAGAGACACACGCCATGAAATGAAGATGCATACATTACTACTAGCAGCTGAGCTCTGATGATAGGCGAGGGAACAGTTGAAATTACTACTGTAGTATCTTATTTTGTGCAGCTCTGTTTGGATTTTCTGTTACAACTTACAATAATTCATTAATTCCACTTGAAACATTCTCAGTTTGGTTAGGGTTTCTATTTCACCATATATGCCCCAAAATCCGATATCGTACATACTCCATTTGATCGACGTGTTATGAAAAAACTGAATTGGTCTATATAGTACCCAATCCGGACGTAAATTGACTTCGACCATTCGAATTGGGCGAGAGATCGAAAAAAAAACCCACTTTGAGATAAAATAATTGATTTTATTATTCAACATGATAAAAATTATATAAAATATTATAAATCAAGCACAGAAAAATCAAACATGGTGAGCTCGTCAGTCAAAATTCATCGTAGCAAAAGACGTAGCATTTATGTACATGTGTTGTGATCCGTCAGATTGATTTTTCTTATTATTTGAATGAATTTTTCGTTTGGTTGCCTGAGGTTTAGAAGTTTTTGTTTGGTGTCTAAATTATTGCAAAATTTCGTTTAGTAACTATGTAGTTTGGAAAAATTTCGCATGATAAACAAAATTATATAATTCCATCTAACTCTGTCTTTTTTTTTAATACAATGTAAAGATTTGGAAGGTATCGGACTCTATTGATCCATCAACTAATGGCGTCCCTCTTAACGAGAAAAGGATCTCTGAATGCGACATGCTTGCCTCGTGCTCCATCCTATGTCTTAGTTGTACGTGTCAGTTGGTTGAGTTTATAGAAGACATGTGTGCACGATAAAGTTTTATTTTACTTCATCTATCACCTTATCTTTCCGAGGTGTCATCAACGATGGTGTCTGAATCAGGCCGCCTGCTTGATCTTGAATCTATATATTAATTAAAACCAAAGCACTTATACCACGTGTCGTCCCCTCATGCAAAGTTATTTTTGTAAGGTATTATTTACACAATATCATTTAATTATGGTAATTAAACTATCTAATATTATTTACACATTATTAACATAAAATCATCTCATAATATATTTTTAACCATCTATATATCTATATATTAATTAAAACCAAAGCACCTATGCCACGTGTCGTCCCCTCACGCAAAGTTTTTTTATAAGGTATTATTTACACAATATCATTTAATTATGGTAATTAAACTATCTAATATTATTTACAAATTATTAACATAATATCATCTCATAATATATTTTTAACCATCTATATATTAATTAAAACCAAAGCACCTATGCCACGTGTCGTCCCCTCACGCAAACTTATTTTTGTAAGGTATTATTTACACAATATCATTTAATTATGGTAATTAAACTATCTAATATCTATATATTAATTAAAACCAAAGCACCTATGCCACGTGTCGTCCCCTCACGCAAAGTTATTTTTGTAAGGTATTATTTACACAATATCATTTAATTATGGTAATTAAACTATCTAATATTATTTATGCATTATTAACATAATATCATCTCATAATATATTTTTAACCAATCTATATCTATATATTAATTAAAACCAAAGCACCTATGCCACGTGTCGTCCCCTCACGCAAAGTTATTTTTGTAAGGTATTATTTACACAATATCATTTAATTATGGTAATTAAACTATCTAATATTATTTACACATTATTAACATAATATCATCTCATAATATATTTTTAACCAATCTATATATTAATTAAAACCAAAGCACCTATGCCACGTGTCGTCCCCTCACGCAAATTTATTTTTGTAAGGTATTATTTACACAATATCATTTAATTATGGTAATTAAACTATCTAATATTATTTACACATTATTAACATAATATCATCTCATAATATATTTTTAACCAATGGGATTAATTCAAAACTTTTTTTTAGTAAAGGTAATATTAACTATATGAACTATATAGTATTATTTCATTATATATTAATTACATGATATATATTATAGTAATTAAAATATCTAATATTTTTTTTTGAATGCAATCTAATGCCTACTATTAATCTATATGTAAATCTTTATATCTATACCTATATCTATATATTTATTCTTAAAACATAAGAGTTTTAGCCTATGTTATCCTTGCCGTGTTTTTAATTAGCTATTTAAACCAATCAAATATTTTTCCTTTAATTATTTCTTCTTCTTTCATTTATCTCTTTAAATTAATTTTTTTCTTTTATTTTTAACACATTTACTAACTATCCATATATATTCTTAATACCAAATTTACAATGATATATTTTTTTAAAAAAGTTACAATGTTTTTATTATTTTTCTAACCAATAAGAGTGATTTAAAATTTCTATAAATTTTTATATATGCTAATTTAAATGAGTTTTTTTTTTAAAATATATAAAATTATTTCCGTGATACTTTTATGGTAATTATTTTTATGATTTTTATCCTAACTTTTATTAATATTTTATAATATTAATTTTTTTATATTTTTTACAAAATCGCGCCATGACGCGGGTACTGTACTAGTTTTTACTTAATAAAAAAAATTCCTTGTTTTTTTTAAATATAGATTAAAAATATTTTCTATTTATTTCAAATTACATGCACAATGCCACAATCTGCTTTCCCTATGGGGATTGGATTTTAAAATTCAAATACCTTAAAAAATTAAGAGAGAGTAGGTGATCTAAACGTACTGCATAGTCTGCATTGCATAAGAGCTACATGTACCTAATCCTGCAAAGTGCATGCAATCACGCAACTGATCTGATCGGATCGGATCGGATCGGATCGATCTATCTCTTTGAGTTCTGAATTGAGCCATCAGATCTCAATCCACAATTTCAGTGGGATAATCTGATGTCGACTTCGTTATCATATCATAAATGGCACCTTGTTACTTCATCTCAATTCCCACTTATGTTTTAACAATCTTATTCCTTCCACATTTATTTACCTTCCCTGAGTCCTGGTCGTCATGTCTACCGATGCAGTAGTGGAGTCAGAAATTTTTCGAAAGCAGAACGAAATTATAGACGATAAAGATAACAAAAGCAATATAATAAACATTGAATTCTGAAATGATTGTGTTGTCATAGAAAGCGTAAAGTCTAATTAGTAGGTAAATATGCAACTTGTTGTACTATTAACATGCTATAATATATAACCTGCCAAAAAAACTTTAAACTTGCGCAATTACTTGTTTAATTGTCAAAATGAGAGCATTTCTAATTGATTTCCCATTTTGGAGTTTTTGAAGAATTTTAAGACGTTTTTTTTGTTCTAACAAATTCCTCATCTCATTTTTCTAAAATAGGGAAGTAGCATAAAAAATAGAGAGATTTCCCTAAATCTGCAGCATTCTCCAAATCTTAAAAATGGGAAGCTATTTATTTGATAAATTAAAAATTCGAGATCAGACAGACCTGATTCTCGAGTGGTCGGTAAAATCGACAGATGGAAATACCATCACAAACAAATACAACCATCACACACGAAACAAAAAAAAACGCATTGAGGAGGCTAAACTTGTAACACTACAAGTGGAACCAAGCACTAGCTAGATCTTTATTTGGCATTTCTTTAGCTAACTAACTAGCATGGAATCATCTTCGTCAATTGATCAATTGCTTGTTGATGTACCATTTTCTAGAGAGAGGAGAGAGCTCCTTTCTCTAGGATGCCAACACTGCCGCTAACAAGACTTCAAGTCTAAAACAACACCATCATCAACAATATCATCATCAACACCAAGATCTGGTTATAGGCTTTATTATTCTGATTCATCACTCTCGCAATCGGCCTCTCTTCGAAGGGATGTGATGGTGAGGTGACGGTGTCTTGTAGGAGATTGGAGGATGATTGGGCTTTGTGAGATCAAAACGAGATTTCCATGCCAAGATCAAGAAAATCCTTGTGGAAAGGGCGTTAGTCCATCCACACCATACCTCCCATAAGGGTTTGTTAAACAATGACTCGGAACATAAAGCTGAAGGAGATTCATCACTCTGGTTAGGGATTCGTTATTTTGATTCATCACTCTCGCAATCGTCCTCTCTTCGAAGGATGTGATGGCGAGCGGACGGTTTCCTGTAGGAGATCGGAGGATGATGGAGTTTTGTGAGATCAAAACGAGATTGCCAAGATGAAGAAAATCCTGGTGGAATGGGCGTCAACCCATCCACACCATACCTCCCGTAAGGGTTTGTTAAACAATGGCTCAGGAAACAAAGCTGAAGAGATTCATCTCGTTCGGATGTAAAACCCCACTTGAATCCTTCTATGGCGAGAAGAATTATTCCATAAACATTTCAAAGATGATAACTAAATGGGTGTTAGATCTTCTACACTTCGAGCAACGTTGTTATGTCGTCGCCAGAAGCGATGGGGCTCGGGGATCTCACCGTATGTATCACCACCAATCCTAATCCTTGGGCCCCAAGGTTTATCCTTGGTCTCCAATGATTAATTAATAAATAAAATAAAAAAAAATCTCGCTTAACCCTACATGATAAATTCTCGTCTAGACCCCACTTTTCTGCTAATTTGTTTGCTCGATTGTTCATGGGTTGATTTGAGTTGTGTTTTTGGTGTGCCATTGGTGTATGATATTTCTTTCATTATTGGTGTTTTGAGTGGGTCTTGACTGGTAGGGATCGTGGTTGTGTGTTCATGATAGCTCCATTGTCTGGGAGGCGCTTCCCTAGAGTTCTGTCTTCACACCACCAGGGGATCGTGCCCTTTTGTACCTACTTTCCAACGATGCTACTTTGGTTTTTTTTTGTTTGTTTGACTGTCTTTGATTTTAACGACGTTTTTGTCTGCTGATTTATTGATCTCTCGAGACTCAGACGTGTCCGATCTCGAATTATTTCCTTATATAAAAAAATCTTCTTCTTCAATTGACCTATAGCTTATAATCTATTTTTTCAGCACGTACTGCTTATAATCTATTCAATGTAAAGCTACATACTCCCTCAAAACATGTCATTTTAGAAATTTGTATATTTTTTAAGAAAGAAAATAAAAGTATACTTATACCTCTACTTATTACTATACTTTTTCATTTTATTAGAAACTGCCACTAATATCTCTCTAATAATTACAAAGACAATTTTGAAAAATAGGTATTACTTAAAACGACATGTTTTTCTTAGCTAGTGGAGTAAGTGTTAGTTGTAATTTTCAATAAGGCGAAAAGGTAGGATAATAATTAAAGATATAAATATATTTTATTTGTTTTCTTAAAAATATATAAATTTCTAAAATAACATATTTTAATTAGCGAATGGAGTATACACACAATCAACTTGATTCAAGCACAATCAAACTTATTTTAATTAGAGATCAGATGAGTTATAAGCTTATTGATCCAAGCACAATCAAACTTGATATATCCATCTTTGTTCAGGCCCTCAATATTCAATTTGAAGCTAAATAATTAGCTTCAGACACTCATTTCAGAAGTTTAGTTTTCATGTACGTTTTGGCTAATTACAAATTAACAACCCCCTCAATCATATCTTATACTTTGCTCTAATTGATGCCCTAAGACAAGACGTACACCTCATTGTTGTTTAAGGTGTGGGCTGAAAATGAGAGGGTTCTAAATATAAACATGGGCTTTTAAATTAAAGGGCCTCCTCTTGGATTATATTACTTTTAATTTTAGCCCATGCCACTGCATAATTATCTTCATTTATATTGTAAAAAAGGGGGAAAATTTCAGATGGCTCATCGTTAATTAATTTAATTCCCTTCATCTCTTATATATAAATTCTCTTGATTTTAATTTGTTACTGATATATCTCTCCACATAATTGTGTATATATATTTAATGTTGTTTTTGGAACATAAATATATAGGTCGGTGGTCCATTTAAGTCCTGTATATATACCCAACCGTTCTCATATATAAGTCATAACATAATTTATTCAGATAGTTATTTTTTTTACCCAGTTGATGCATACATCTTCAATTCCCTTTATAATGAAGCACAGCAACCGTGTGGGCGATTGAATGCCAAAAACACATAATTTACCGAAGCCCTGTACGGACTTTGTTTCCTTCCTTTTTTGATGGCAAATTTAAAGGAAAGAAACCTCAGTTGCAAAATCTGTGTGTTTTGTCTACCCATATATAGACACAGAATTTCTTTGTGTTGGGGTGTTTAACATCTATTCCATAATTTGTGTTACCGTGTACGTGTGTGCGTGTGTGCGCGCACCCTTGTTTCGTATGGCTCTCAAACAATTCAAGCGATGAGTATGCGTTATATGAGATCGTATCTCGGTTTACATTCTCCTATATATTCAGACCTTCACAGTGTAGTCCTATAAGGCGAATGTATCATATAGCATTTACTTGAAATATGATCGTTTATGTTGAATTCGATCAATGTATGTATGTATATATATATATACTAAGATATTATATTTCTCAAGATTTATGCACTAGATTAATTGATGAGATAATTTTAATTGCTTGCACTATACTCAGTACTGTTTTTCATATAAATTATTAAGCTTGTGAGTCATGCGAGAACTATTCTGGTAACCAATTAAGATCTGTCAATCAGTTTGAGTTGATAGCCATATGTATTTGATAATGAGGATAGCCCGTTATTTTTTGGTGGTAAACCCCGGACACGTGAACCAGCCGACAAGAGTCATGCACCAGGTAAACCGGCTTGTTCCGATCGGCTCGACCCAATGGTAGAAAGCAAGGTAAACCTTAAATTTTCACCCAAGGAAAGAGTGGGGGCAGGCCGGGATCGAACCCGAGACCTCCCTTCCCCCTACTCCACAACGTTGGGCCACCCCATCAAGGGCTCGTAGGTTTTAAATCCATTCCTTCGATCAATGTGTCGAAATGCAAGATACAACAACAATAACAAATCCAGTATATCGCACTCAGAGAAGGTGTTGGGTCGGCGTCCCTTTATCATGTCTGATCCATTATGTCTTCAATAATATCCAAAATAGCGAGTTAATTTCTAACTAACAACGTCCTTGTGGAAATGACTTTTGAGTTTTGACGTATAAAGAAGAACACCTTTTGAAGTTATCCTACACTTTTCATATACATATCCATATATTGAATGAATTGCACGTACCTTGTTTGATCGTTTCTCGATCTAGTCCATGAAAAGCGGTTAATTCTCTTTGACAATATTCGATCCTCGCCCACATCAAAAACCCGAAAAATATCAAAAGAATCCAACACACAAAAGACTATTCTCCATATATATGTTTGTCTAGATATACAACAATTCAAAGTCTCCTAGGGCATCTAGAGCTACATATCACATAGCCAACAAACATCAAATCTGATTTTTTTGCACATGATGATCAATAATTAAACTTAGCTGCGCACACAACCGATGAAAAACCTTTGTAGACCAATATTGAAAGAGGTAGATATGCTAGATGAGGTATAGAGCAAAAATACCAAACTGATGAAAGCAAATACTTTATGCAATATCTTATTTTCCAGGCTGAAAACATTGGCCGATCGATCGATCGGTTACCAGCCCTAATGTGAAGATATGTTTTTTATTGGTAAACTAAGCTAGAGATGATCGATATGATGTGAACATATAACAAGAGAGACATTATATTATAGGAGTGAGTGCTTACAAAGAGTACAAGAAATCATATATAGTTATCTTTATGGAATTAAAACACCACATGTTTTTGGAAACTAGCTAGAATCACATCAAAGGGGCTAAAATTAAAGTTTTCACAGACTTATTATTTCCCCAAAGCTAAAGCAAATTTCGACCTCGAGAGATAGAACAATGCTGATGAGAATTCATACCCGACGAGCCTGTGGGAGACGACGACACACATTTAGGGTTTTGTTGTTGGAGTATCACCTGAAGCTCATCCACACCAGTGATTGCACCATAGCTAGGGTACATTCTCAAGCTATCTGTCACCCAATTTCCGGCGAAACCCATGTAATTACATTCATCATAGATTGAGGAAGATGACGCCGACGAATCACTCCCGAGTAGTTTCTCAATTATGCTCACCGGAGACTTTTGAGGTTGTGATGAGTTGAAAGCTATGGCTTCGAGTGTCGGATTGAGCTCTTGGTTGCTCGGATAACCGCCTGAATCATCCTCTTGATCGACCGATTCGGGTGTACTAGAGGATCCCAACTTACTTGCATTGTTAGTGTTATTAGTACTATTGTTATTAGGGTTTCTCTCTAACATCAATTCCTTTTGCTTGTTCTTCTCCATGGTCCTCTGCCTTGCTCTAGCCCGCGCCTTCTCCCTCGACTCCTTTGCAGTAGGGTTTGAACACGACGACTTCGATGACTTCGGTTGATCATTATTTCCTTCAACATCTCCGAAATCGGACTTCTCATCGTCTTTATGGATCCGAACGGTGGTGGTGGAAGTCGATGACAAGCTCGCGGAGCTGAGCATGAGGCTTCCCTTCCTCTGGTGAGGCGGGAGGCTGGCGGTGAGCTCCCTAATGGCGGCTTTCGACTTAGCGAAGAGCCACTCGATGGTCTTACTCGCCTTGTCGAAGCCGAGCATATCTTGGAGGTCGAAGAACTTGCGGGCGATCTGCAGCGAAAGCCTCATCCTCCGATCCCGGGGGCCTTGAGCAGTGTATATCTTGCTGTGCCGGTCCTTCTTCCCGGTCCTCCGCCTTGCGGAGGGGGCTGCACCGCCGCCTCCCAGCTGCTTCTTCACCCCTCCGACCCTCTTCCTCTTCCCCACCGCCGGTGGTTCAGCTTGGGGCTTCCCCTTAGCCTTCTTCTCGGCGGCGATGATGACGTGGCGCCCTAAACCCTGATCCTTATCCATGGAATTAGGGTTTGCAGCAGCAAGGATAGGATCTCCGGCGGGCTTATCGGAAGAGGGAACTACAGCGGTGGCGTCGACGGAAAGCGGCGGGGATTGGTGGTGCAATAAATGATCAAAGAGGAGCTCCTCATCATTCAGAAGACAAGTAGGGAAGCTGATTAAGAAGGAGCTAGAACTAGGGTTTTCAAAAAAGGGATTATCTTGGGAAGAAGAAAACATTTGGGGGTTTTTCCTGATGGGTATATTGGATATACTTCCTATACCAACTAGCTGGTAAATTAAACACTGCTAGCAATTAGGAAAAGATAGATCAAACACAACAACAATTCAATTCAAGAATCGGTGAGGTGAGGAGAGGTGGGTATCAGTTAATATAAATATATTGTGATTGTACCTTTCTAGAGAGAGAGAGAGAGAGCTTCAGAGAGTGCATTGAGGACTGAGATTAGCACTGTTTGTAAGCTGGTAAAGATGACAGGAAGAAACCAGGGAGGGATATATTATAGTTTCATGCACAGTTACTTGTTTAGACAAATTCAAACTGAGTTGCAGAGAGGCAATTACCAAGGGAGGGGAGGGGGAGGTGAGGAAGAGGGTTGGGGTCCAAATTAATAATAAAAAGAGAAGAAGCTATAAGAGGTGGAGAAAAGTGTGTGTTTGACACATCACGTGGGAGCAGGTGAGTGTAGCCCTGATAGTAAGACGTCTTATCCTAATTGGGCATATTGAGCTAGGGTTGTGAGGTTGTGAACTGTTCTACTGATAGAAAGAGGCTACACTTAACTATTTTTCATTTTTATAATACAGATTTGCAGTTGCACAAGACAACACCACCCACACACACACATATATATTAATTAATCTTCCTTTAGTATATATATGTATCAGTTGAAATAACCATATATTCCTACTCTAAAACCATGGGATTCGAGGTGAGTATATACGCAAGTAAGGGTTGCAATTTCACCTTCATCTAAGTTGCAATCAACTAAAGTCATATATATGAATATGATCATGACCCACGGAAGAAAGTGAGTGAAAACTTGCAAAAATGTGGGTGGACGGGTGGTGGGATAGGTCTGCGTGTGAGTGCTGTTTTTTTACACCAGCTCGCGACTCACCACCCGACTCATCACCTGACACCTATATATATAAAATTTATTTTTATGAATAATTAAGAAAAACTAAATATGGAATATAAAATATTTTTCAATTTTTTATCCTAACACTATGCCACACTCAAAGTGATGGACTAAAGTCGTCGCGCAACTGAGGGGTCCATATGATCGCCTGGCATTTCAAATGAAAAACATAGGAACTAAATATGAAGTATAACTCTAATTTTTTTAACCCTGATGGTTTGTACATTATGATGTTGCTTTGAAGATATGAAGGGTTTGTTAATGTTGAAGATATTTTTATTTTGGTTTTGTAGTTGAATGTTTCAAGACTCAAATCTCTTTCGAAAATTTATCCACACTGCACCCATCTCACCTATTTACCCACGGTCAATGGTGGATCCTTTAAGAGGCCAGTGTGAAGATGAGGTGGATACAAGTGAGATTGGCTGTAAGATGGTGATGGGTTGGGATCCATATATCAGATTAGGTTAAAGGGAATCCGGTCATCCATCCACCAACTGACTCATTATCATCTCTATTCACAAAAGACTCTCTGATCCATCTTTCCGTAAACAAGGAATCTCATTATCGAGCCCTAAATCAATGGTATATCTTTTTTTAATAAGGTAAATATTTGGGTGGTGTTAGTCCACCATCCATTAGCGTCATTTTGGATGAGTACATGGAGTTTTAGGTGAGAGGCCAAAGGTTCTGGATCATGAAAATGGTGCAAACAATCAATCTTATATGTGATCGGCCATTGACCTCTTTGAAAATGTGGTAGCATCTCAACGACCTGGTTGACCTAGCTATCTGGGAGTGGAACATATGGTTTCAACAAAATGAATTAAAACAACCAAAGATGTATATGAAGGTGACTCCTCACCATCCTCAACATTTTTGCGGGGTCTTTGGCAGTATCCGTGGGAGATTAAGATGTGGATCTCGGATGCCTTGGATCTTTGCCGTTATGAACATATGGTTTCAATAAAATGAAAACAACCAAAGATGTATGAAGGTGACTGCCTCACCATCATTAACGTTTTTGCGGGGCCTTTGGCAGTGTCCGTGGAGATTGAGATGTCGATCTCGATGCCTAGCTTGGGTCTTTTCCGTTCTTTTGAGCGTGTCACCTTTGCCCAAATCTTTAGGGAGGGAAACCAGGTGGCAGATCGGTTGGCGTATCTGGGGCCCTCGTCGCATTTCGTTGCTGACTGCGTTCCAGCGGAGGTCGTTGATCTCTTTTGTTGGGATGCTATCAGGCGGTGGGTTAATCGTGATTAACCATCCCCGAATCCTTGCCTTGTATCAATATATATATACACACACGATTAACCACCCCCGAATCCTTTTCTTGTATCTATATATATATATATATATATATATATATATATATATATATATATATATATATATATATATCTTTCATTGTAAAAATAAACGTTAAGGGCGACCCGAACCCGAAAACCCGACTCGGAATCGATTGTCCTAAACACCGACCCAACCAACCCATTTTGAACCCAAAATCTGAAAATCGATAACCGAAACTCACCCAAATTCGAATGAACTGAACCCGATTCAACCGAAACCCATTAAGACCCGAACTCGTTATAACCGAAACCCGAACTTTAAGACAATCAAATTGAAATAATGAAAATTTGAGACAATCCAAACTCAAAATAATTGAAACCCGAGACAACCGAAACCCGAAATAACCGAAACCTGAGACAATCGAAGCCCGAATAACCAAAACTCAATACAACTGAAACCCGAACCCGACCCAACTGAATGACCAAATTATTAGACATTACCCGAAATCCGAATGACCCGAAACCCAACTAACCGAACCCGAACCCGATCTGACCCGCCCGATTGCCACCTCTAGGGGTTGTTTGGTAAAAGACTATAGCAGGTGTACAATGTAGATAAAGAACTGGACTGCAGAGAATGATGATCTTATTTGCTGAGTTTAGATGATAAAGGAGAGGGATTTTGTTACCGATTATGACTAAATAAGATAAAGTTGGAGAAAAATTAAAAAAAAATTCGTATGCAAAATAAGTGAAAAGGAGTAATATTGCTGAAAATTGTAATTAATGAATTGAATCATAATCTAAAATTTGTCTAGAGTTTGTTAAAGCCAAACGAGTATACATTGGACATTACAATGCATGATTCAATACGATTAAGAAAAAGGGTGTAATGCATGTTGCAGAAGGGAGTTGATACTTAGTTCTAATATCGCTTTCAATTCTAGGGTTAGAAGGGACTTTTAGGGTTTATCAAGTTGAGAGAGAGAGAGAGAGAGAGAGAGAGAGAGAGAGAGAGAGAGAGAGAGAGAGAGGAAATGTGAAGAAGATGGAGATGTCTAGGAAAGCTACAACAAGCAAGGCCAAGGGGGGGAGGTGGGGAGGGGTTGAGAGTTGGGAAAAAAAGGACAATTATTTGGAGAAAAAAGCAGCTCCTATCTGTGAGATGGGCATTAAAATTACCCTTTGCTTTGCTTTGCTTTATGACCAAAATGTAGCAAAAATGTTTGTTTGACTGAGTGACCCATAGCTGTCCTTTTCTAGTATTTAAATGTCATATAAAGTAGTTTTTATTTATTTGTTTAATTTCTTATAAAGTAGTTTTTATTTATTTGTTTAATTTCTTTCTTTCTTTTTTAAGAGTTCACAAATAGACATATATCATCATATATATTGTATCAAATATATATATATAAATTCTTGAATGAATGCTAATTGTTAATTTGTTATTAGCTAGCTAGATCTTACAGCCAGGGCGGGTGAAGTTAGTGATCAAGCCATGCCAGTTAGGTTCTTTAATTAATTAGATCCGAATTAGGGTATAATTTCGTGTTTAAATCACCATGATTAATATATAGATTATAATAAGGTTGTTGTTTTTCTACCAATTTAATTTAAAAAAAATATTAGGTTGTTGTTCAAGTTTGGTCGTTATCAATTAAGTCGAGTATGGTTCTCTCGTTTGGTTAAACGTGGGAAGTAGATTTCCCAGGAAGTAACTTCCCATGATATGTAATTCCCATGAATTCCACTTCATGAGAAATGTAAAAATATGTTTGGTTAGAAATAATTTCCCATAAATTCAATTCCTATATTTTGTTTGGTTAAACATGGAATTTTCATGGTAATTTATTTAAAATTACTCTTATAACCTTTTGATTTTTGTTTAAAATCAAAATCTATATGGGCAAATTAGAGATTTTATTTATAAAAAATAAATTTTATAGGAGATTTGAGAAAAGAGAATGGAGGAAGTAGATCTTACCTACCCCTTCAAGGTAAGTTAAATTCCACCATTTCATGGGAATTGAAATTCCTATGAATTGAAATTCCTAGATTTTTCTATTTTTAAAAAACATACCAAACACATATATTGACTCTTACTTCCTGAGATTTTGAACTTCCCGGGAAGTAGAGAGCTAACCAAACGAACCCTAAGTTAGTTTATCCGGTTTGCTCATTTGATCCTGGATCCTAATTATAATCGGTACGTCCACTGCTTTTTGTTTGTTTGTTTTAATTTCTGAATACATATTAAGTCATTAGTTTATGTAATATTACTTATTTTGATTTAAGATATGTTTGCATTGGTTTGGATGTGTGATTTGGGATGCATTTGCTTTGATCGAACTATCTAGTTAGCATTTTGATCAATTTGGGTTATTTCAGTTTCCGGTCAAATTAATTAGGTCAATTTTGATCTAAGTTGAGTTGCATTGGTTGGATTGACGAGGGGTTCGAACATGGGACCTTTGGGTCCGTACTACCCACAAAGTCCTTTCCGGCTGAACTATTTCGGAATGGCTAAACCTTCTATGATGGACATATGCTTCGCCAACTTGGTTAAAACATTTCTTTTTATGATTACCACACAACTTTGATTTGATCATAGAAGGTTTAAAATATAGAGACTAAAAGAATCACTACCAATGGAAATAATAGAATTGAGATCACCAACACCAATATATCGTCAAAAGAACTACAAGATTGTTTGTATTGGCAAGCGCCCTACAACACATTACAAAAATAGATAGAAACGCCACTGAATCATTTGAGTGAATTTGGAAAATAGACTGTCCGTCCAGCGTGAAAAACTTCCTTTAGAAAAACCTACTTGATGGAACACCAACGAAAATGAGATTGAGACACAAATGAATAGATGTCCCATTGGGATGTTATGTAGCTATAACGATGAAGATGCAACACATATATTTACAGAATGCCAGACAACTCTCACAACTATAGGAAGAATGCATGGATCAACAAATAGAAAGGATAATAAGAAACACAAGCAAAACCAATAGATCTTATAGGACATCATCTTGAAAATCTTATTAAAACTAATGCCAGAGCATAAATCAATACTTACTTTCACCCTTTGGGGATTCGGTCAATAAGTAATAACATCGTCTTCAAGGACTAGGCCTTCAAGTGTGTAGTCGACGAATGGGTAACGTGTAAGACCCGGGGTCTTAAGAGGCGCCAGCCCATGCCACCTAGCCCTCTCAGGTCCGTTGTCCTCACTTGGAGCCTGAAAAGGAAGAGCTCTTGTGACATAGGTAGGGCTTGAATCACTTATAAATCACTCCCAACATCCTTATGATATCCGATGTGGGACGGGGGTGTTACAATCTCCCCCACTTAAAGCACTGACGACCCCGTCAGGCCCAAGGACTGCCCTCCGGGAGGAGCATACCCGAGCATACTGTCGGCGCACCTCCGAGCCCGGAGTCGGCTCTAATACCATCTGTAAGACCCGGGGTCTTAAGAGGTGCCAGCCCATGCCACCTAGCCCTCTCAGGTCCGTTGTCCTCACTTGGAGCCTGAAAAGGAAGAGCTCTTGTAACATGGGTAGGGCTTGAATCACTTATAAATCACTCCCAACATCCTTATGATATCCGATGTGGGACGGGGGTGTTACATAACGTACATCAACCAACAGAGAACAAACTGGAAAAAGGCATAATTAAAGGACCCAGAGGATGAAAACTTGACCAAAGACCAAACAATAATCACAATAGACCAATGCACCAAAAAGTTATAAAGTAGCAAAAACCACAGGAGGGGTTTATATATGAAACTCAATTTTGATGGAGCAATGGTGTCGTCTTGTCGCACGGCATCTGATTTCATCATCCGCGACAACCAGGGGAGAATTCTGACTTGTGAAGCACAAGATTGTGATAAGGCTTCAGTGTTGACAACTGAGATCCGTGGTCTCTACCACGGAATTATAGAAGCGGTTAAGAAAGGGATCACATGGTTGGAGATGGAGGGCGACAACCTAACTATTACTAATGCCTTCAAAGGGTATTGGAAGTGTCTATGGAAGATCGAAATAATCTTCTCTGGTGTGGCCGCCCTTGCCCATTCCTTCGAGGCAATCTTGTTCTCCCACATTTGCAGAAGGCAATTAGATAGCTGATCGTTTAGCTCACTTGGGTCTAGATGCAAATTTCACATATTGGAGGTCTAATGTTGTGATCAACGATCTCGTCCGAAATGACGTACTTGGGTAGTGGTTCAACCACAGTTGACTATCCTCAAATCCTTGCCTTTTATAAAAAAAATAGAGGGCTTGAAAACTCTTACTAACATGAGTTCATTGTAACAGGGACGAATTTAAGGGTGTTTAAGGTTTGTTGTGTGCAAGGAAGAATCTAGGACAGTTGAGGTTTGTTACAACCCATCTCATTTTAAAAATAAAATAGGTGTAATGTAAAGCATATGAGTTTATGGGCATAGATGGCAATGAATCTTAAGGGAATTAGGGAGAGAGGAGCAATGTTTTTATCCCATTTGCTACCACACTTCTTTTCTTTTCCATTTTCTTAATGTGATTCTCTACCTTTGCTCTATTATAACTCAAAACTAGGTAATTAATCTTTTTTTTACTAACATCTACCAAAAAAATTCTTTTTTTTTAATACTAATAACCTCTTGTGTGAGTGGTAAGGGAAATATGGTCCTTGCTAGAGGTAAATAATTCAAATCCCATTCATACAATTTGTGAGAATGTTGGTACTCAAATCTTTATTAATTTAGGTGAGCTTGTCTGGCAAAACATTTGACCTCTAACAAGGGACATCTCTCTTACTCTTAGAGTAAGGAATCATTGATGTTTACATTTAGTTTTCAAATGGCTATATTTTAATATAAAGACTACTATAGTTTTAGGAGTGCAATTTAATAATTGAGTAGTTTTTCATTCATAATTTACAAACGGTCTTGTTGTTTGCACGATCAAAATTCGCAATCTGCACGGTACTGAGCTCGAAATCCGGTAAGGATGGTCTGCCTATTTGGGAATTCGGCATAGGCAGAGGAGCCGACTTGATCCAATGGTGATCTCTCACTCAGTGAAGAGCTGTCAACCAATGCAGGGTTGCCGACTCGGGAACTCGGTATCGACACCGTGCGAATGGCGAAAAAATGGCCGTGTGAATAATAGGACCCTTTACAAACCTTTATTAATTTAGCTCAAAACTGGGCCGGGTAATATGAAATCATAAAACTAATATAAAAAAAATTATATTTTATATAGTTTTTATTATTATTAAAAAAATGTATAAACAGTAAATGATATAGTTTTTAAAGTAGAGGCAATAATATATACTCCGTATTAATGCAATAAAAAAGAGAGTTGTAACTATACATTTGACGTGATAACTTGCGTGCTTATACCTCATTTTTGTACGTTCCTTAAATAGAGAAAAAGAAAGCTCAATTCCTATACTCTAGTCTCTATATCTCCAATCGAAATTGTAAATCATATTAAAAAACCTACCACATGATCGAAACAATCATATTCAAAAATAATTTGAGTTGGACCCAACTCCACCCCAAATAATTTATAAAAAGTTATATAAGCCACAATCTATCTATCTATATAGTTTAGTTGATTGACAAAAATATAAATAAAAAATATTTCATAGTCATACTTAACAAAAATATTAATAGATAAATATGTAGTATTTCATAAGTGTTATTTTATTTATATCTATATTATTTTTTGAGCATAAAATGATTTATAAAAACATTATGTAGCCACAGTTCATATATCGATGCATAGCTATTTTAGTAAACTAATTAACATAATAAATATATCATATATATTTAATAAAAACATATTAAAATACTTTTAAAAATCAGTTATCTATTAAATTACACGAGATTCAATTGATGTTAGATTAGAAAAAAAATTATTTTACCTTATAAATGTGAATTTTGTTTGTAATTTAAGAGAATCTAAAAAAAAGATATTTAGATTATATATAATCTATCAAACTAATTTTATTTATATCTATATTATTTTTTGGTGAAAAAAATATTTATATTTAGATTATTTATTGGAATCTATCTAAATTATTTATAATATTGTATTAATGTATTGTCCGTACATGAGACGAGACCTACACTAATATATATATAACTCGAAATAAAATAAAATAAAATAAAATAATACGCACCAATTTGACTTTAAATTGCAAATTTTTACCATTGGTTGTTATACCCATTACAATTTTTTTTTACCCGGTCGGACATAAAATAAATTGAATGTTAATCCAATTTGATTATCACGATTTAATGTAACATATATCCCTGAAATTCAAGCTAAAAAGCCCTAAAATCATATAAGAGCATAGGCATCTTAAATAGCAGCTAGCGTATGTAAATCATCAAAATTTGTATACTTTGACCAAATTATTAAACAGATTCATTAATATTGGCACACAAATATTTTAGATTGTCTATGCGGCTATAGCTGCACGCACTTAACGTAGACACACGTTACATATATATACGTAATTGATCACCTAGTATATACGGATCCGATATACTCTCCCTCCGTTGCAAAATATAAGGTCTTTTACTATTTGACACGTTTTTTAATGAACTAAAAACTCTATGAAATATTAATTTTTTATTAAATTTTTTTATATAGTATTATACTCCATCCGTTCGGCAAAACTTGTCGTTTACTATTCACGCACGCTTTTTTAGAATGATAAAAACTATATAAAATATTCATTTTTTTTAAAAAAAATTTTAACAAGTTTGTACTTATTAATAATAACTACGAAATTGTTAAAAAAATTATTAAAAAAATTAGATATTTTATATAGTTTTTATCTCCTAAAAAAGCGTGCGTGAATAGTAAAACGTCAAGTTTTGCCGAACGGAGGGAGTACATATTAACAATATATATAAGACTATGTAAAAAAAATTAATATTTCATATAGTTTTTAGCTCATTAAAAAACGTGTCAAATAGTAAAGGGATTTATATTTTGCAACGGAGGGAGTAATATATATCATATCTAATTTCACTTCGATATATCATGTCATTTAATTAGAATTGATTAATTATAAACTGCTTCTCAGATCCTAACTAGCTAGCTGCTAATTACATCAATTAATTTACCTGGCTATATAGGTTTTAGCTATATCGTCACGTACGTATTTAAACATATCTTGTCGTATGTATTGATAATTCTAGTAATTAATTAAGAGATGATTGGGTTATGTTGTTAATTACTTAATTAATACGTAGTAATTAGCTAATTTAATTATCATCAAATTTGTAGTACGTGAAAAAGTTAAAAATAATACTCCCTGGTAATTAAAATATGTTATTTACTATAAATATATGTATGAGAATAGTTAAATGTTATGTTTTAATTAACGGAGAGAGTAAAATATTAACTTTTTTTATTATTATTTTTACAATTTAATTAGATTGTGAAAATTATTTTTTTAAAAACCTAATATTTTATATAAATTTTAGCTATTTAAAATACGTGCATATGTAAAAGTCAAATATCTTAACTTATACTCCGTATTTAACATTGGATTAATTAATTACTAAGGAATGATATTGAATCAATAACTCCTTGCCTTTGGTAAAAAAGAACTGTCTTCTATTAGAGGTCAAAGATTCAAATCATACTTCTTACAATTTATGAGAAATGATCGAATATCCAAGTCTTAAGCTTGGGTGAGCTTGTTTGGCGAATAGTCGCTTGACTTTCCCTGATTGAGTATTTTGTAGACTACTCGTTATGTTTTGTCAACATAACATGTTGTTTAATATTCATGTATATTTTTTTGGATAATAAAAACTATATAAAATATCTATTTTTTATAATTTTTTATTTCATAGTTAATATTAATAAGTACAAAATTTTAAAAAATATTAATAAAAACCTGATATTTTATATAGCTTTTATCATTCTAAAAAAGCGTACGTACATGAATAGTAAATGATATGTTTTTCTGAACGAAGTTACTAATGTTCAATGGATTATTACTTGACTTTCCCATTAGAGACAGTGAAACAACGTATAGAGTCGGGGACGTAGGGATTAGCCCCAACCTCGTAACCATATCGTCATATTCATTGCGTCTATGTTCAATTGGGATTCGATTCACTATAGATCTTATCCGAATATATATTAATTATAATTGGATAAATGCTTGACTTGACCTAGATGATTCCTAAACCAAATTTACACTTATAATTGGTATCAGGGGCGGAGCCAGAAAAAAATCGAGGGGGTATGTGCTCAACTTTATTGTCGGAATTTTTTTTCAAATATATATACGAGACACAATTTTTTGTAAATATATAGTACAAAACATGTTATTTAAATAGCTATTTTAAGTTTAAAAGCTAATATGAAAAAAAATCCATAAAATAAAGCTATAGGGATTTGAACTCAAGACCTCATCATTCAAACTCCCACCTCATACCAACTAAGTTAAGCACACTTATTGATTTATTATTGTTTTTAACTTTTTTTAACCCTTAAATTATAAAAAATTACAAAAAAAATGTAAAAATCTAGCTTTAATGCTAGATCCAAAATCAAGAGGTGCACAAAATCAAGCGACAAGCAACATTTGGCTCAAAAGAAGGATTAATCATGGTCGTTAAAGGGAAGAGGAAGATGAATTCATTTAGGGTTTACAGCCATAGTTGTGCCCTCATTCACTCTTAATTACCAAAAAAAACTGAAAGAAGAGAATAGTCCGGACAAAACACACCTGCTAGCAAGCAAGATGGTCCTCATACAGGGCATTATTTGCAAGAAAAGAAACTAGGGACATAAAATGTAATAAGAAAAACATGGGATTTCAATAAATACATATTTTAATTTTTTTTTAACGTTTTTCTACAAATTAGGAGGGGCTCGAGCCACCTCATGCCCCCCTTCCTCTGCCCCTTATTGTTATCGATATGAGTTTTTAAAGATAGGATGTTAGACCTTAAAATTGAAATAGTCTAATAGATGCCAAGGATGAAATTCCACCAAAAAATGGAAGGAAAAATTAGAGTTCATTTGGCGCGTCATGGGAGATTACGAGCTTATTTCAAGTTTAGGGAAATTATGTACGATAATGATATCTTGTGGCTTTACATATGCATCCTCCCTTCTTATTTGTATAAATTGAATTGCCTTTTTAATTAAATAAAATATTTATTATTCTTTAAATACTTAATTTTATTAATTCATTTCATTCATTTTGTTTGATTTCTATACCACTCTTTTAATACTCAACTACTTATATTATTCTCCTTTATTAATTGATCTATTTTTTTTTTACATCATTTATTTGCTAAAATTTGAACCATTATTCTTTCTATTTAAAAATTTCTTAAAAAGTGTGCAATTGTCTAAAAGACAAATTATTTAAATACATAGGGAGTATATGATATACTACATCCTATCTGAAAAATATGTCATTTTACTATTTATGTACGTATGTTTTTAAAGGAACTAAAAATTATATTAAATATCAACTTTTTATTAATTTTTAATGATTTTATATTAAATACTAAACATTTGATATTTTAAATATTTTTTTCATCATAAAAACTTGTATGTGGATAGTAAATAACATGTTTTTTAGGATAGAGGCAGAGTATATCATTTGGTATCCACAATTTTTTCAAATTATGCATTTCGTACCCTGAGATGTTTACAAAATTCATAAAATAATCTTGAATGTTTAAAAATGGTGTGTGTATATACACTTCAAATTCATATATAAAAAATATCCCATTTTTATACAATTAATGTTTTGGATGTGAACACTAGACTATCATCGAAGTGCAACTTTTTGGATGAAAATACAGAGGTCTCTATCAGAAAAAAGGTCTGACAAAGAGTGAAATTGGAAAAGACATGCCACGCGATCCATGCAATCACTGCCTCGGATTGTTAGAGGAGGAAGAGACTATCCTTGATAAGGATGTCGATCTCCCAATGACGGAACCAACAACTTTGAAAAGAATTGATCATCGTCAGATTATTGCCTTCTTCCTGGATTCATGACAAACTAAGTTCTCGCGTCTTTGAGATCCAGAGCTTGACACTCAATCCTTCAGACAAAAAGACGGATCTCGGGCCTAGTTAGGCTCCTCCGATCCGCATGTAGTCACCTCACTATGGTGATCCGCATGTAGCACTCGATGGTGCCATCAGCCCTGCGCTTAATCCTGTACACCCACTTACATCCAACAATGTTAGCCTGAATAGGATGAGATACAAGTGTCCAAGTCCCATTACGTAAGAGGGCATCAAATTCCACCTGCATGGCATGTTGCCATTCCGGGGATTTAGAGGCCTGAATGAAGGTTTTGGGTTCATTATAAGAATCCTCAGAAGGGGGCAAAGGATGTTTAGTGGTGTTCAACGCTTTGGGTTTGAGGTCATTTGTTTTGGCACGGGTGATCATATTGTGACGGGAATCAGAAGCAGGCTGAAAGTATGAGGGGATTGGAGGTTGATCAGGAGAAGGGAGAGATGAGTTACCTGTGTCAGGGGAGATAGCAGCCGAGATGTCACCCTCCAAGGATCGCGAGACGGAGCCAGGGGAAGAGGGCTCGGAGGCGAAAGGGAGCAACCTTGGGGACGGAGAGGTAGGCGAATTGGTGATATTTGGAGCTGATTGAGACGTGGTCGGGGAGAGGGGTGACGGCTGAGGAGGCAAGTCTGGCCATGGAGAAGATGCCTGCTACAGAATCGAAAGGGTTGGTAGCGATGTGGGCTGGGGATTAGGTGGGTTTGCTAAATGAGTAGGGTATGGGAAAGTAGTTTAATTTCATCAAATATGACATGACGCGCAATGTAGAGCCTATTGGTAGGAACATGAAGACACAAGTAACCCTTATGACGTGTACTATACCCAATGAAGACACAAGGTAAAGAGCAATATTCAAGCTTGTAGGAAGTATAGGGTCGAAGAAATGGGTAGCATAGGCAACCAAACGATTTTAAAAATTTGTAATCAGGAGGTTTGCCATATAGTACTTCAAAGGGAGACTTGTAATGCAAAATAGGGGTGATAGTGCGATTATGGAGATAAACGGATGTGTGAAATGCATGTTCCCAAAAGGATGAGGGTAATTTAGAATGAGATAGAAGAGCAAGACCCTTTTCAACAATGGTACGGTGTCGTCGCTCTGCAGAACCGTTTTGAGACTGTGTATGAGGACAGGAGACGCGATGGAGAATACCCTGCGACTCAAGAAGCTTAGAGATAGATTTGTATTCACCACCCCAATCCGATTGAAATTGTTTGATTTTAGCGAAAAATTGAGTTTCCACCATTTTCTGAAATTGCTGAAAGTAATGCAGAACCTGAGATTTGTGAGTCAAGAAATAGATCCAAACAAACTTGGTGCAATCATCCACAAATAAAAGGAAATAAGCATTGCCATTGAAAGAGGAAACAGGGGCAGGGCCCCAAACATCATAGTAAATTAAATCAAAAGGAAACTGACTAGGTTCATGGGGACTGTTGAGAGAGAGTCGATGACTCTTCCTAAGTTGACAAGACTCACAGACACTTTTGAGATTGTGTTTAGAAATAGGTAATTGAAAACGAGAGACAAGACGCCTAAAGACGGACTCATGAGGATGACCTAAGCGCTTATGCCAAATCTGAAGTGATGTCTTTTCGCCAAGGAAGACCTGAGGAGGAGTATGGTGTGGGTTGTGAGGCTGCAGATGGTATAATCCGTTCTCAACGATTCCTTTGAGGAGGGTTCGTCCCTGCTTGTCCTTGACAAAACAACAATCCGGGAAAAAGATCATGTAAGCATCATTATCTCTAGTTAGTTGAGAAACACTAATCAAATCTTTCTTGATGGCAGGGACAAATAGGATATTATGTAATCTGACAGGTTTAGGTGAAGCAGGCAGAGAGGAATGACCCAAATACGTAATAGGAAGAGACGTACCATTGCCTACTTGCAAACCTTCATTGCTGGTGTATTCAGAGTGGACAGAGAGATTACCAAAATCAGAAGTGACATGATTTGTGGCGCCAGAGTCAAAAACCAGTTGGGATCAACCAAAGTGGACGGAGGATGCCCAATTTGATAGACCTGGCATTGCTGTGGATAGTGCGACGGAGGCTGCTGCTGCTGAGATTGTGGGGAACCACGACCCCCGCCGAGTCGGTCATCACCTCTGCCGGAGCCACCTCGACCCCCACGTCTGCTGCTTGTGTTGTTGGTAGGAGGGAAGTTGGTGGTGTTGAGACGATTCCAACAATTCACAGCCTCATGCCCAAGCCGAGTACAAATCTGGCATTGTGGGCGAGGGCGAGAAGAGTCGGTCGAAGAGGAGTCTGATCGCTGAGAGGGCTGCGAGGTCTTGGCTCCTCGGTTAGCCACATTGGCCGAGAGAGAAGCGTCACTGGAAGGCTGGAGAGAGGCACTGATGTGCTCTTCTTCTCGTAAAAGAAGACCAAGTAATTCATCAGACGAAATTGGCTCCTTTTGCATATTATAGGATTGAGGAATGCAGATTAAGAGGCGCCCAATCCATTGAGAATGCATTCGACGAAGTCCGAATCCGGCACAATATAGGAACATTCAGCCAGGGCATCGGAGAAAGCACGCTTCTTTTCTACATAATCAAGGATGCTGAGAGTGCCTTTCTTGAGATTCTGCATCTGTTGCTTGAGATGCATGAGGCGAGCCCGAGTTTGAGCAAAGAACATACGCTCAAGAATGCTCCAGACCTCATGGGTCGTCTGAGCCCGAGCGACATGAGCGAAGAGAGGTGTGGTGAGGGTGGTGCGAACCCAAAGGAGAATAAGTCGATCCTTCTTGCGCCAGTCAGCATAGGCGGGATTGGGTGGAGGGTTTGCCGCGGAATCAAAAGCGATGGATAGAGTCTCATCTGGTTTGGAGTCGACAACCAGGAAGGACTCAAGGCAAAAGGCTTCCAGGGCAGACTTGACTGTATGACGCCAGAGGGTGTAGTTCGTTCGATCAAGACGAACATTCAGGGTTGGAAACTGCAAGGCGGGCATGGGACCCGATCCAACAGCGGCGTACAGAAGGTTGCATGCGTTCTTGGTGGTGTTTGAATCAGGGGTGTCGTCGACAGATGTTTGGGAGAGATAGTTGTCGGAGGACATGGTGAATTGAGGGCGGAAGTATGAACTGTGGAGGGAGGAACGAGATTAGGCTGATACCATGTAAAGCTTTGAGAGTTCTGTGCAAGGCTTAACGATTCTTGGTATTGATCAGATATACATTTATACATCTCGAATCCTTCCTCTCCAAGGATTGACAAGATTTGGATAGAAAATAAATATATGATAAAGATATCTTTGAAAAGATAATTCTATCTATTCCTAACATTACTCCACACATTAAAATTTATCTTTAAAGTATCTTTTGGTGGTTTGTTCTATCTTAGATTTGGTTTTCTTGTGATGGGTTGGCCCTCTTTGTCTAAATTTTTTACTTTTCCCTTTTATTTAGTGTTTATCGTATGAAAATTTTCATGTTTAATTTGAATCGTTGATGTGTTCGCATTGTCAAAAAATCTTTCGGTTTTTGTTTGTTCATAAGCTCCACCATGATGTCCACGTTAATATCACTTTATGTTGGTGGTTTAGTTTATCCAAAATTTCTCTCATGTTGTCCCTAGTGTTGTTGTTAATTAGTCATATGTGAGTTTGCAGTGCATGTTCAATGTTTGGATTGATCAATCTAATGAGGTTTTCGATGTGATGACATTTGATGAAAAGATGGGTGAGGGTTTCCTTATAGTCACAAAGGGCACAAGCATTTGGGATGGCAACACCTTTATTGGCTAGTCTAATTTTTGTTGGAATTCCGTCCAAAATAGTTTTCTTATAAATGTTTTTATTTTTGGTATTTTGTCCAATTTTCATATCCATGCAACATCAAATGGTTCACTTTGGTTCAAAGCCCTATCATTGCCGAGGCCCTTGCCCTAAAATTAGGAATCCAACAAGCGATAAGCCTACGGACCACAAACCTACAAATTGAAGGTGATTCCCTACAAATCATCAACTACTTCAACCGAAATACTACATGTCCCTGGGAAGTTGAGATGATTCTATCTGACGTAAAACTTTTGCTATCCAACTGGAAAGATGTAACTTTCCAACATGTCCCCCGAACAGGCAATAGAGTGGCAGACAAGGTTGCACACCTTTGTCATTCTGCCTGGGAGGACGACTTGCTCAATGATTCAGGTCTTCTTGACCTCATCCGTCATGATGCCCCTGGGTAGAGCTCCCTCACCCGAAATTTTTCATTAACAAAAAAAAAAAATGGTTCACTTTGGCATGGTTATGTTTCGTTATATATCTAAGGGCACTAGGTGGTCAACCATCTTTTTTTTTTTTGTATCTGCATACCAATATAATTTATCTTTGATTGGATTGTCTAGTATGAAAGTGTTTTTTTTTTATCTTTTGAATAATTTCTGTAGGACGTAACTTAGTGTGTCGATAGTCTTCCATTTGCAGTTTTTGTTAATAAACATTTCAACCTTGGTGTTTTCGTCTATTGGAAAATTCGGTATATTTGTCTTTCTATTAACGGTTCTTCATCTAACTACTTGTCTGTCCAAAATTTAGTGGTTTTACCATTTTTTATTTAATATTTGTCCTTTATATAATTCATACATTATTTCCATTAGTTTCGTTCATTGTCAAGACGTTGGGCAATGTTTTTAACACATAAGGGTATGTTTATCTTTTAAATACTTGTTACTAATTAATGAGCTAGACTCACGGATTAGATGCTTATAACTAAAGCATTTTGGGGTATATGAAACTGGATTACTATTCATCATCTTTTTCAAACAATATGTGATTTTCAATCTCTATCAAATCCTATATATCTAAATCTTCTAAACTTTTGTCCTAAATGAATCTAGACAAAATTGTAGGTGTAGATATTTAATGTTAGTTTGACATTGTTTCCTAAGCTTGGAGATAGGTTGAGGTTGCAATTCAATCCTTTTCTCTTGTTCATGTTGATGGTTCATTATAGTGGTGCTAATTTCAAGCAATTTTATAATGGGTCAACATTTTTATAATAGATTGATATTTTTATGATGGTATCGACCCTAACATCGTTATGAATTTGTGTAGAATCATGGGTTTATGGAGGAGTTATGGTGGTATTAGCATCATTTGTAGTTTGCCAAGGTGTTGATCCTCAACACCGGTGTCGATCTCATTGAAAATAAATTAGTAATGTTATTTTTATAATGGTGCTGACTCTCAGTATCTTTATAATTAATGAAACAACACCGTTATAATAGTACTAACCCTCAACATTGTTATACCATTGTTAACCTTTAGAGCACCATTATAATGGGTCAGCATCATCATAAGGATCCCCACCTTAAGCACTATTATAATTTATAACTATATTGACTTTAAGCACAACATTTGTGTACCACATTGCTACTTTGCTAGTGGTAACGAAATCAGCCGCCTTGCTAGTAGTGAATAATATATGATTAAATTTTATAATTAGTGGTAAAAAACCCTTTAATCAAATAAAACGTCATATTTTAATTTATATGAGATTAAACTTTTGGAAAAAAATGTTTTCTGAAATTTAAAAAAAAAATCAAATCCCCTATAAAATTTTATGCCCATAAATTAACTTTTTGGAAAGTACATTTTCCATATTTATCGAAAGATGCGAATCACGACCTCCAAATAAGAGAGTAGTTAAGAAATGATACGTAAGAGAATCAGGACCTCAGTTTAATATAGGAGGATGAATATAGAAGTGGGCCAAGCCTAGAAAGGCCCATAAACAATGGGCCGAATAATGGGGCCCATCTACTCCCGATGCAGTATTGCATGTGGCTGCAATGTTGTCCTGTCTCTCTGTCACCCCACGGGACAAGTCAACAATTCCTGCCCTTCGTATGAGTAATTTTTAATCTCCATGCAGAAAAAGATGTCATTTTATATGTTTTTTTTTAATATTTTTTGGTTAACATTTTATATATGTTTTGATATTTACTTTATAAAATCACTTTTGTAATAATGAGGGAAATATTAGTTATAGATTTTTAAAAAAAGATTAAAAGTAGAGTAATAATTAAATGTATTTTTATTTATTTCCTTAAAAAGAAAACTAAAATAAGATATTTTGTTTTGTTTAATGAAAGGACAAAAAGAATTCTTAAAAACTAGGAGAATTAGTATTAAATGCCCAATTTTCATAATTAATTTGTAAAAATATCTGTTTTTTTTTAAACTGCACTCAAATTTTATACTGTAAAAATACCATAAATAATTACCAAAACTAACCCAGCAACAAAATAAAATTGAAATTAAAAACAAAAGAAAATCCACTCATATGACCATTTTTAAGTTTCAAACTCGGTTGTTCTCTCTATAAACATCGTTAATCTATTATCTCGCCTTCTCCCCGCCCGTACATCTTTTTGGTAAACACAAACGCTTCCTTCGATTTGTTTTCTTCAATTAACGGTCAATTCAACCGCTTGTTCTGGTATTGTTTTTGTATTATTTTTTTTCGCTTCTTAGATGTTTGTGATTGCGATTTAAGGTTTTCCTCCACATTTAGGGACTTTTTTTTTTGTCACCCGACATCTCCGATCAACTATCATCATCCAAAATTTCATCTAATGTCTTGTCATGTTGAACATATGCACTATTAGGGTCAACAACCTCCTTATAAGAGCGAATTTCTTCTTGAATTTGTTTTAGATGTAGATAGAGGAATTGTTGATGAAGAGCTTACTCATGAGTGCAATAACAACCGATCTAAGATAAAGTGTTGATTCAGTGAAAGAGATGGTCGATGTATGAATCTTTTACTTTCGAATTAGGTTGAACAGAGATTGAAAAAAAAAAATAGGTTATAGCTAGGAAGAGCAGTGGGATAGTATATATTGGAGGAATTATCTAAGTAGGAGTCAACAATTCAACAATTAGGATTAATAATTTAGTAGTTATTATTTAGGTTAAAACATAACATTATTTATACAAAAAAATATTTTTTTATCTAAATTTAAATGTAAAATTAACCCTATTGTTTTGTAAAAATGATCTAACTGACCTATTTTTCTATTCTTTTTAGAGTATTTTTGCAAACTAAATATCGATAGTGTATTTGCACAAATTGACCTATAAATTAATCTATCTGTCTCATGATAAATGATGTTTTATTAACTGAATTTGTAATATAATTTGATATTCTAGCTATAATTAATATTTCTTCTATTTGCCCAAACATAACCTTACAAAAATAATCTACACGTAAGCTTCCATCAACGGATCAACCTCACGTAATTACAAATTCAAATCTTCAAACTCCAATTAATTCAACTTTGACATTAATAATAATTTTAAAAAATGCAATTGAGCTAAAAAATGTAAATGGACCTAAAGCCCCAACTAATCCATTAGGAATTGAAATATTAGGGATTATAAATATCTATATATCTATATACATATACTAAAATGGATGCATAAAATCATGTCACATAGGACATAACGTTCTATGTAGCACATTGTGATTGATTCTAGGGAAAAAATCCTATGTGGCGTGATGTGGTTGATTTTAGGAAAAATTAATAAAATAACATATTATCATAGTTTATAGAAATTTATAAAAGCCACAATCTATCTATCTATCTATCTATATATTTTAGTTAATTGACAAAAATATAAAAAAAATATTTCATAGTCATATTTACCAAAAATATTAACTGATGAATATGTACTATTTGATAAGTGCTATTTTATTTATATCTAGCTTATTTTTTGGTGGAAAAAATTTATTTATATCAAAATTAATTATTTAATAATAATTATTTTATTTATATCTATATTATTTTTTGAGACCAAAATAATTTATCAAAATATTATGTCGCCACAATTCATCCGTGAATAGATATTTTAATAAATTAAACTAAAATAATATGCAGATTAGGAAAATAATATAGATAGTATGACTATGAAATATTTTTATTTACATGAGATTCAATTAATTATATATTAGAAAAAAAATTTACCTTATAAATGTGAATTCTATATATATGTGTGTGTGTTTTCAGAGAATATAAATAAAAAATATTTAAATTTTTTATAATTCGCCGAACTAATTTTATTTATATCTATATTAATTGTGTTAATGTATTCTCCGTACACGTGACGGGACCTATACTAGTACTAACTAAAAAAGTGAGCAATAGTATACAAATACTGATGTTTTTTTATATAAGTAATGATTTGGAGGAGGTAGTTAAGTCATGTTACTTTTTTTTTATAGATGCAGATATAAATACATGTATGATGTATTAGCTGAGTATTAAGAGCATGTACATCAGAGGGCTCAAAGACAGTTAACCATGTCCACACAAGCCCAAAAAAAAAAGGAAAATGGTAAGAGCCCGGGATGGAGGGCTCGCCTGCAAGGGCCCGGGAGGACGGAGCCCATAGCAGCATACTCGATGGCACATGCATGCGGCGTGCACTTTTTGCTGGCCACCTCCACACGAAACGACGTTGTTCTAGACCAACAACGCATGAAGTGCTGCGTTTTGCTTGTAACCGGGCCCAAAAAAATGCCATAGGCGCTCCTCACGACCCACTCGTTGGACGCCATGTGGCAGCGCTTGGAAATTATAAACTGTAAATGTGGTTTTCCGCCATTTTCTGCAAATAGAATGTAAAGACCGAAAAATTTAATTATTATTTTAATTGCCGAATTTGAAAAGCTTTCAAAAAACCGTCCTCGAGCAACTTGCTATTTTTTAAAAGTCTTTGAAATAATTTCGCCATGCCTTTGAATTTAAGATTTGACGGATCATATTTTCGCTATCGAGTTTCGGATTTGCAAACTTAGAGTCTGTTGGTTCATTTTGAAACGATTTGAAATTTCAGGTTGGGTTTCCGAGAGTCGGGAAACGGGTTGAATTGTCGAAATTCGGAGTCGGACCTATCGGGGTCATCTCTCTCTCTTTCTTCACCTCTTTTGTCCTCTAGCTCATAAACACCCATAAACCCACACCAAGCCTCCCTTGTAAATAGGATGCTCCAATGCTAAGAGAAACCCTAAAATCCCCTTAGAAATCTGACCCCCCCACCCCAAAACCCTTATCTCTGACTCCATTTGAAGATCCAAGAAAGAAAACCCAAAAACACTTCTTCCCTTCTCCCCTTTCAATCTTTCATAACATCTTCCAAATCTCATCTTTTATGTTTCTCCCAACCATAAAACCCTCAAACACACCTCCATTACCTCCTCCTTGAAGGTCTAGCCAAGAAGACGAAGGTCGGACGACGGTTCAAGTAAAAACAACAACTTCTAGAGGTTTTGCCGCCATGAGTTCTAAGTTGCAGCCATGAGTTGGAGCCTAGAACACATTTTGTCTCCATGAGTTCTTGGTCGCGGCCGTGAAATCAAGCCTAGCAGCCCCTGTTCGTTGGTTTCTCGCGGTAAATCAATCCGTTCTCCCTCCTCTTGATTCTTTTTCCTTCCAAATCTTTTATAGGTGTTTCTTTACTATGTCCCCTACCTTCTAAGGTCGAATCGGAGTGGATCTAACCCCTAGAAAATGTGACATCGAGCCCTTCTTTCTCCTTTCCCCTGTTTTTCAAAGGTGAGCTAGATCTCTCTCATTTTTACTCGTTTTAATCCCAAACTTTATAAAGGTGCTCTTTTATTCATTCTCTACCTTTCCTAGGCTCGATCTCTCATTTCCTCATTGAATCAAAGCTCGGAGGACCACCCATTTGAAGATTTTTGAAGAAGCCTCGAAGAGACTGGGTAATCCCTCTTTCACTCTCCCCTCTAGCCCTCGTTTGAGTCCTTCATGTTTCTTTGATGTCGGAATAGGCTTAGTGTGGTTTTGAAATTGATTTGGTTTGAAACGGATGTGATTTGAAGCAAAACGAGCCAAAATGTTCGAATCTCGCCGCGACGAAACTATGGTCGCTGCGGCGAGTTAGAACAGAGATCAGGAGGAATAAGAAGGGCATTTCACGTCTGGGAGTGCAGCTTTCACCAACCCTTTGCAGCCAGCGAGTGCCATTCTCGCGGAAGCCCTGGACGCTGGTTTCGCCGCGGCGAATGGCCCTCTCGCCACCGTGAAACTAGCCTAGAAAGCTTTGGTCGAGGTCGACTCCCTTGTCTCTTGGGTACTTGGTTTGATTTTGATTTGAACCACCTTGAGTCGGGTGTCTTGATGGTTTCAAAATATGTGTTTTGAAAATATTATTTAAAGGTTTATTTAATGAATTACAATAAGATTTTAACAGAAATTTGAAATATCAATTTAATGAGTTGAATGCATCGGAAATGTTGTGAAGAACTTGTATTTTAAATCAAATGTCAGGATTCCTTAACATCACCACTTGATTGAGACTTAATGATTGATGCATGTTAATGAGATTTGACTTGAGTGTTAATGGGATTTGAAATCTTCGGATGACTTGACTTTGACGTTTCTTAATTTGAAATGGTTTGACTTCGGATTAATTTTGAAGATGATTTAAGGAAATGGTCTTGGTATGTTTGATTAGAAGCCTTGTACCTTATCGCATTCTTTATTAATATAATAGGTGCTTGTTGATTGAGTGGATTCTGCATTTTGATATACTTTGTTGATCGGCTTTCTAGGTAAGTTTCTTTATGGACTTGCTCAGACTGATCAGATAAACCTTCCTACATATGGTCATATGACATACTAGATGTTGTATAAGCATTCAAGCATACGATGTAGTATCCTGCTTAGGTTGCACTAATTGAATGAGCATTTGTTTACTTTATGCGTATGAAAAGAGAACGACCATTATCTGTGATTCCTAGAGTCTTTGCTAGGGTCATAGGACGTCCCGGTCTCATCGGGCTTGTCCTCAATCAAGTCTGTATAGAGTCGAGCTTGCGGGCTCGATTCACCATATGAGCATGATGATGAGATTATTGATGCGCACCTATACCACTTGCGGATGGAATTGCTATGCTATAGCTCGAGCTGGCCAGCGTTCGGCCTAACGGAAATGGGGGCGGAGGTAGGAGAGGGATATGTCACTTGACATTCTTTGGGCCGTTTATTGTCTTTTCACACATTATATTCTGATAAGCATAACTTGCGTGTTTAAGTTCTGTTATGCATTAGAAGCATCTTTATTTAGGTATAACGTATGTGTATGCCTGCTTGTGTGACCCAGAATGCATAAGGGCCTCGGTCTGATCTCTTGCCTTGCATATATTTTTTTAGGGTTGTTTGCAGATTATGTTTGATCCGTGCTTCTATGAGGGGGAATTACTTGGGCGATCACGATCGGGAAACTCACCATGCCACTTTGTCTCAAGTATTTCTTAAATCCTAGATTTCACATTTTGGTTTTTGACCCGGTCTCATCGTGGCAAGTTGTACTCTAATTTCTGTTTGGGCATTTTACTTAAAAAATGAATTTGGCGAGTTAGTCTTCTAGGACAGGTTAAGGATACCCAACGACGATTCGATTGTTTTGGGGTTCGAAATCCCCACTTTCAAATACAAATATTTGAGGTTTGAAACCTCGACTCTTACCTGGATTGCAAGATCCGAACAAAGGTATCCAACCTTCAAAATTCAAAACGAAACCCGAATATTTATATTTGGGTCGTTACGTAAAAAAAAAATTATATTCAAGTGTGAATTAATTTTATCTACCCATAAACACCCAATTTGCATATGTTTTTTTTAAGTCAACCAATAATACCCATATAATATCATGGTTGCCAATTAAAAATTAAATTTTTCCATCCATTTTGCATATTTTGTTTTATAATAATAATAATTATTGTTGTTGTTGTGTAGGCGAAAAAAATAAATAGTAAAAAGTAACTCAAGAGCCCAAGAGTCGGACTCATAAATGAGAGTGCAAATCATAAAAAGATGAAATGATGCTTTTTAAGCTGATCTGACCAAAAAAAAAATTTTAAGGACCGAGTTGGAGCTCACAAATGTATGCTCTAATGAATATACAATTTCTCTTTGCTCTTTGGGCCATAAACCTTATTTGATATCTCTACGACTACAGGCTTCTCTTTCTCTTTCCCTTTCTCTCTTAATTCCACCATCAAATTAAACTAAACTTTTACCACCCGACCTTAGACCATCTCCAACAGCTTCCCTAAAATTTTCCCAAAATGAAGAAACAAATTACATATTTTTCAAATTATTTTAGCTTTAACTCTAATAGCTTTTCCATTTCGAAGATTTGAGGAATCATTTTGTTTGGAAAATGTTGCATATTTAAGGAATCCTCTCTATTTTTTTTTTGCTGATTCTTCATTTTGGAGAATGTGGGAAATTGTTGGATCAAAAAAATACTTTAAAATTCTCTAAAAACTCCAAAATTTCCAAAATGGCAAAACTAGTGTTGGAAATGCTATTAGAGCATCCCCAACCTAGTCCCTCTAAAAAATCACTAAAATAGAGAACAAAATAGCAAAATTTCTAAAAAAAAAAATTTACACTATAACTCCAATAGCTTATCAATTATACAAATTTTTCTACATTTATATTATACACTATAATAAATGCATGAATTCATAATTTAATAATAAAATTCCAATAACTTAATTAAATCAATAGGCAATAAACAATGAACAAATAGATAGACATTGAAAGAGGTGAATTCATTTAATTTTACAGATTCTAACCCTTCCTCTAAATTTACAGATTTTTTTTTTCATTCCTTCCATTTTTCTATTTTACATAATGTTTTTAGGATTAAAAAAACTCGTATTTCTTTTTACATTGCCCATTTTCTCTATCGGATTGTATAATCAAATTAAAACTCTTTAGTACCAATGACCTCTTGTCCTAGTAGTAAGAGTGAGGTACTTCTTTGTGCCTCATGGTAGTGAGGTCAAGGGTTCAAATCCCACTAGGAGCAATTTGTGCTACAGTGGATACTCATATCTTGGTTTACCTTGATATGAATGAGTCTGTCTTGCGGTTTGCAGCTTGGCTTACTCGAGTCGAGTGATTTGCAGGCTAATACTCGGCCTTCTTCGGTAAAGCCGTAAAGGTACCCATCTTTGAGAGAGCAATGTTGCTAAATTGTCCTTTCCCACGTGGATTTCCGTGTTAACGTTTCAAAAACCAATTTAAATCTATTCATAGATTCCTTTCATATTTTCATCTCTATCTTGAAACAAACTTGTACGGAGTATTCAAAAAAAAAAACTTGCCAAAACCCATCTTGAATACTAACTCCTTACTATTTACACCGTTTTTAATAAAATGTGAAAATTATGAAATATTAATTTTTTGAGATTAACAAAAAAAGGAGACTAAGGTCGGGCCGTTCAAAATCTCGTCGACAATTTTAAAAGTTGTGAAAGATTTAGTTGGTTGCGGTTTCAGAAATTATAAAATCATAAAATTTTGAGATTAACAAAAAATTCCACTACTTTTAAAACCTTAATATCCTGACATCTGGTTTTGAAAACCGTGGCCAAATATTATTCCACTATTTTTAAAATTGTGATTGACACTGTTTATTTAACGAGATTTTAACCATAATCAAATACTAGGATAGTAACCTGCACCTTATGCGAGATTTCTTTAAATAATTTTTTTTAACTTTATCACCGATGATAGTAAGTTAAATTGTCATATTTCAGTTCTTTGCTTTATTGCTTTTTCATTTTTGTAAAATGAGTTAATTAGTTTGTCGTTTGCATGTCATATAAATATATTGCATGAGTGTTTATTATGAGAAAATAAAATTGATCCTTTTTCATATCTAGATATTAAAAAAAGCACACAGATATTGTTAGGATGATCGTCCCTACAACTTGTCGACCTTGCTCCCCACTTTCATCACTTTTAGATAATCTATATATGAGATGAAAATCGGTCATCCTAGCCATCTTGAATAAAAACAATATAGAATGATGTAATGGTCAAATTTATAGATTCTCAAATTATACATATAATAATAGTTTAAATATCGATAGACAAAATCAATTGAAAATGTGAAATTGAAATTAAAAAAATACAAAAATAAAAAAAACGACAAATCAAATATATTGAGTCTCACCAATAATTTTCACAGTGTTGGATTAGTATCATCAATATGATTGTACGAATTTATCCTTCAACGGATTCAACAAACTTGAGGTAGAGTTAAGAAGAAGAAAAATGAAAAGGAAGTGTGAAGAATGACAATTATATAGTAAACGATGGTATATAGAGGAAGACACACAATTAAAAATCTAAACAGATAAAGAATAAAGTAATTTTTTATTTGTTAAAATAAACATGATGTTATTTTGATCTTATCTAGTGAATATCTAAACAAATAACAAAAATCTCGAGAAAATCTCAACAAATTTCATATTTAATGAGAATTAAAAGAAAGTAAAAAAATCCAAGAAAATGACGAGAATACCATGGTTTTCATCATCTAAAAAAATTAAAATAAAAAGATTAATTCAAGCGCATAAAATTCAAAATGAACTCCATAATGAATCTGATGCTAATCCGCACAAACAAATAAACTAAATAAAAAACGCGATTAATGAATTCAATCAAAATGAAACTAAAATCCAGAATGAACTCCATAACGAATCCGATACTAATCCGCACAAACAAATAAACTAAATAAAAAACATGATTAATGAATCACACAAATAAAGATAACTAAAATAATATTTAACATATCTTTTTTTTCGAAGCTTCCTATTATTATTCTGTATGAGTGCCTTACCTTTATTATTTTTCATTGTGGGCAATCTAATCTAGCTCGGTTGAAAAAAAAAATTTCATACGACATAACATGGATCACTAATCAGCATATCTTCGGCATATCTTTCATTTTACCGATTGGATAACAATCAATTAAACTAATCATCATATCTTTCATTTTAAAACACCGGATAACAATCAATTAATATTTTAATTTTTAAAACTACTTAGCATATTAAATCATAACAACCGGATACACATTTAAAAATAATTAATTGATTATTATTCATATCTATATTATACTTTAAATGAGAATCAATTTTGCCACATGTCATCATTTTATGCCAAGTTATTTTAGGTAAGTGTATTTCCATAAGAATCTAATTAATTAGGGTAAATCAATTAACCTATTTATTATTTATCTATATATCTCAATCTTTTCATATATATCTATAATTTATTATAGGTTAATTCTATTTAATTTTAGACAATATTCTTAAGGCATAATTGGATATATATTCATATACCCATTAAATTTTATTAATTTATCTATATACAAATAAAAAAATTCAAAATTTTGGTTTATATACATCAAAATATAATGATTTTATTAAATTATCCAAAGTATGATTTTGGTTTAATGATTATAGATTAAAATTTTCATTTAACATATCATTTTAAGAAAATACATGAATTTTATTTCATTACCTTCCTTTCTATATCTACTCAACTTCTAACTTATTTAGTTTTTTGAGAAAATAAAATAACAATTAACATGATAAATAAAATAATATATAGAAGTTGTGTCTTTTGTTTTAAATTACTAAAATTTATTCATTTCTACAAATTGAATTTTCTATCTATCTATCAATATATATATATATATATATATATATATATATATATTAAACCCATAATTCTACTACCACATGTCGTCTCCTTATGCAAAGATATTTTTGGTCATTTTTTTCAATTCATTATATACTCCATTTTCTCACCAGTGGTCCAACGCAAAACATTGAATTAATATTAATATATAATTTTAATGAAAAGTAAGTTTGAAGAGGTGACATCATCACATTAATTATAAATTTTTCCTTAATATATTCTATATTTTCTAACCAAGGGGTTTAGTTCAAAATATTGAATTAATAAATAATCGATATCTATATGGAATTCTTTATATACTATATTAAATTAAAAAGCACGAGAACATATCTTATAAATTCTCTCTTTCATCTAAGAGATTTTTGTAAAATTATCTTTAGTTAAATCTTCTATATAATATTATAGTGATAGTAATTTTTTTCTAATAAGATTATTTTAAAATATCTATATCTATACACTTCTTTAAGTGAGAATCATTTTTAATGAGGTGTTATCACTTATCATTGCATTTATTTGTAATTTTTTTACTTACATGGGTATCTGGGGCTACTAGGACCCGACTTATCCCATGGTATGGGCCCTGAAGTTAACAACTAGGTAAACCCTCCAGTGGCCACACGGGGCGGGATTTGAACCGGGGACCTTTTGGTACTTCTCACAGGTCTTTTTTAGCTGGACCAACCCGAAATGGTTTACATTAATTGTAGTTTTTTCAACCAATAAAATTATACATTTTTAATTTTATACTAGCTTTTATAAAATTTTACAATATTGATTTTTCATATTATTATGATTTAAAAAATGAACCGCGCAATAGCGCAGGAACTGTACTAGTAATTAATTTAAATTACAATTAATTAATTAATAAATCATAAATAAAAAAGTAAAAACAATCATAACAACCGGATACACATTTAAAAAAATTAATTGATTATTATTAATATAATTTAATAAAATTAATTTAAATTCCAATTAATTAATTAACAAATCATAAATAAAAAAAATTAAAAATAACCTACTTTAAAGGAGAAGCCGCCACATGGCGTAAACGACTTCTCCTTTAGTATTATAGATTATAGATAGATAGATTGTTCCACTATTTTCAAAACCGTGCTTAGATATTATTTCACTAGTTTCAAACCAACTTAGTTAATCTTCATTATATGTTGTAATTTATTTCACTATTCCATGATAAGTCAATGAATTTCAAATTAATATTAAAATATTTTTAATTATAAATAAATTAATAACAAAATGAATACAACCAATCAACAAATATGTAGTTTTAAAAATATTTTTAATTATGAACGGAATTAGATAATAAAAATATGTAGTTTTAAAAAAGTCTAACTATCCATCCAATCCCGTTTCATTCGGGGAAAAAAAATAAATGTGTGATGGGTCGAGCTCTAACTAGATCGAGCCCGGCTCTATCACACATTATAAACATCAAAGAATGTATGTACATATAAGAAGCCAAATGAAATTAAGGTCATCTTCTATTGATGTAACCATGTATAAGCATACAATCTCTAATCCAAGATTAATCTCATCTAACGCCGACCAAATCCGTATCTTCCGATCAACCCTGATGGACCGAGAAGCCAGCGCGTGCACCATCCGACTCTTCACTCGGACTCTCCTCGTCCTTAACCGCCAACATCACGAGCACGAACAAGAGCGGGTAGCTTGCCGAAGTCAGAACCCAATTGATGATCAATTGGTTCAAGTAAGACACATTGTGCACATCAATCTGCCAGGCAACCGCCGCTCCTGCACTCTGAATCCCCTTATAGAACCCGCTATACCTGCATCGATATCGCCCCGGTTAAGGCCTGTTTTGGTATGTCATACTTATATGGTATCACGACGGTATAACAATGTACCTGCTAAGAGTTTCCGAATCGTCGGCTAAGGCCCCAATGACCCAGTAAACCATGCTCTGGAACATGGAATCCAACAGCCCGTAGCTGAAATATAACATAAATGGCCCTGCGAAACTTGCACCGGAGTCCTTGAAATCGAGCTTCCGGGAGAGCGGATCGCTCCTCGAATACCTCAGCTGATTGGCTAGACCGCCTCCCCAGATTGCGGTGCCCAGGACCACCACGACGGCGATGCCCAAAGCCCCTCTCTTCCTCCTGCTCTTGAAGCTGAAATCCATTAGATAACCAATCGAAACTGATCCCGCCATCTGAGCACCCCAATAGAAGATGTTGTTGAATCCCCTTGTTCTCAAATCGAAGAGCTCCCCGTTGACATTGTTGAATTGGTAGGTGTAGAAGAAGTTGCTGGCCCACGCCGCCGGCAGCATCAACAGCATCTTCCAATTGAAGAACAGCTTCAAGATCTCGACGATCTCCGTCGAGATATTGGAGTATCTGATGTGAGTGCACGAGCTGCCATCATCCCTAACCACCTTGCTCGGCGGCAAGATCATCAGCGAAAGAATCGCTCCGAGCGCCATGAAACACATGAATCCGATGTAGGTGCCGTCGTTGACGGAGGCGGCCGTCTCCCTGTTGTAATTCAGCAGGAAGGGGATAAGCCCACCGATGACTCCGCCCATGTTGAAGATGCTCCAAAACAGGGAGATGTAGATGCCTTTGCGGGCTGGGGTCGGGTAGGAGGTCATGATGGCGCCCTGGCCCGCCCAGAGGAGGCCGGCGCCGGCGCCGAGGAGGGCGCCGGAAACTATGACGAAGGGCTGGGAGTGGTGGTGGTTGTAGTTGAGGAAGGAGCCCGCGTAGAGGCAATACGTCGAACACCCTGCGAGCAAGGTCAGCCTTGGGCCTAAGATGTTGTAGATTCCGCCGCCGAGGATGCCGAAGACGGCGAAGGTGGTGTAGAGGGCGGTGTTGGCGTTGTTGGCCGCCGTGTGGTCGACCTGGCCGCCGCCGCCGAGGCCGGAGAGGGCGTTGAACATCCCCGGGCAGCAGAAGCAGACGAGTCCGATCAGGATCACTTGGATTAGTGGGGAGTTGTACCGGAATCTTGATTCCGGCAAGACCGATTCTTGATCCTGATTCAAACCCATTTCAGATCAATTTTCTTATGTTAATTTTTCCTGGGTGTTAAGTTGATATCGATTGGGGTGGAGGGGTTTTGGAGTGGAGTGGGAATGATTGGAGAGTTGGGTGAAAAGAAATGGAGATTGGCAAGTGGGGAATTCAATGGTGAGTATGAGAGGTTGAGGAAAGGTCAACGGTGAAGAAAGAGGGAGATCGGGGATAGGGATAGGGTTTAGCGAAAGTTGACTAATTTATATATCGAAAATCTTTTTATAACCTTAATTTATGGAAAAACAAACTAATTAAAATATGGAGAAGTATTAAAAAAATATATAAGAAAATTGATTCAATTTTCAGGAGGGATGATAACAAAATATCATGATTTTTTTCTTATTATAAATCCGGATAAAAACGATGTGATATAATTGACGAAATTCATATTTTTTTATAAATTTTGGATGATATTGACGTATATTAATAAGAATAATATCATTTGATAAATTTCTTGTCATTGTTTTGTAATTCGTAACCATGTTGGGAGGGTGATGGATTGCGACTAATGAGGTGCTTTTTTGCTATATCTTCGCGGTGAGAGCAAAGGCCTTAGTGCGCGTTTCACCTTGGCTTGGTTGCTGTGAGGGTGCATGTTAGGGATTTGCAAGATTGATGTGAAAAGGAAAAGTCTCACTATGATGATCCATTTGATTAGGGGCTTGTGAAAATATCTATGGAAGATTGAGATGTTATTTTGGATGGTGTACTTATCATCAGTGGCGAAGACATGACAACCTTAAGGGGTGGGCGAGATTCAAAGAACTTGAAAGCATAAATTGATCTACAACTTTTACAACAGCGAAATCATTGCAAAAAGCCAAAAAGTGTTCATACAATCAGTTTACAATCTAGTCAACGAATTGGGCGAGATTCAAACAACTAGTTTCAAAACTTAAGAGAACAACTCAATATAGAATTGTGCTAAATTATCATAACAATTCATACATGTTGGACATAATCCTTTATAGGTGTTCAACTAAATCCATTATTGCAAATGCTGACTCCTTTTTGTGGTGTGGGAGAAACAGATTTCCAGAAACAAATTTCCAAAAGAATGCAAGCATGAAAACCGACAACAACAGAAGATAGAAAAACCGACAACAGTAGAGTACAATATCAAATGAGTGCAAGAAACAAATGAGAACAGGGACAATTTTGCCACTACATTCAATAGCATAAGGCTATGAATTCGGGCGCAGAAACCAATCCAATAGCAAAACAGAGTACAAATCAATTGATGTAGCAGAACCGACATAAGACAAAAGAAGAAAACAAATAACCATTGATAGAAGAATAAAACAGAAGAAGAAAATAGAGTGAGGAAGAATTACCAATTTTCAGCAGAGGTTGTCAAAATTTTGCCTCTTTGTAGTGATACATGATTCCGATTCCCAACACAAGTTGTCAAAAATGTACTTTTAAACGTTAGGGTTTAAGGGAAGCAAAATTGGGAATCAGAAACGGTCAAAGACTTCTTTGGTAGTGTTGAACACACTAGCGGAAACAAAAGCAACCGCGTCGAAAATTTAAAAAAAATATTTTTTGGGGGGGGTGAGTTGGGGCTCATACAGGCCCACTCCTTTATCCGCCAGTGTCTATCATTCATTTATGTGTAAACTGTAAAAAGCCACCCTTAAAATAGGTTATATTGCTCAAAAGCACCTCTTACATGCGGAATTGCAGCAAATCACCCGTTAAATAGACTTTGTTAGCAAAAGGTCACCCTTCTTTTAATTCCGTTAGGCTTTTGGTTAATTATCTGTTAAACTCTACTGAATTACCATTCTACCCTTAAAATTCCACCTTTAAACAGGCTACCGATGCAAAGATCGAGAAAGAAGCTAGGAGTTGTTGTCAGTTGTCACCCTACCACCACACGTACGTCGCTGCCGCCTTCGCACATGTCCTTCGCCACCACATTCGCACATCACTGCTTCTTCACCATTGTCTACTTCCTTTGTTAATTTGTGTTATTTGTTACTTTGTATTTGATGAAGAATAGTAAAAATTCCTCATTAATTTGTGTATTTACAACTTAATGTTGAACATTATACATTCGACTCTCAGTAAAGGATTATTCATGAACTAATAAGTTTTCTTCATTTTTTAAAATATAATTCATCATAAAAAAGAATTAAAATATTATTTAAAATAAGGGTAAAATTATATTTTTCACATTTTTTGTTAACAGATTGGTAACTTTGTGTAACTTTTTGCTAACAAAGTCTATTTAGTTGGTGATTTGCTGCAATTTCACATATAAAGGATAATTTTGAGCAATATGAACTATTCTAAAGATGGTTTTCTACTATTTACCATTCATTTATTTGAGACAACACTTTGCTTCCATGTGTTAAGAGAAATCAATTTATAAAAGCTTCCTTTGCAACAAGGTGCAAAGAACTTTGTTAAAGTTATCAAATTTAAAAAAAAAACAAAATAAAGAAAAATTAAATAAAATTCAATAAAAAAAATAAGGGGAACTCAGATGTCATGATTTTGTTTACTAAGTAACTTATGCATAAAGTCAATTCATCCGCGAATCTAATCAATTACGTACTCTTCGCGCTTTGTGATCGAGTTCCATTCATATATAATAAAACTAAAGTTCACAAAATTTCACCCTTTGTTGTCATTTTTACAAGATAAAAATGATAACGTCATGTGTTTAGTGATATAAAATTGTGCATATAGCAAGATGGGATCGAAAGTTTGACTAACTGATGACATTCATGCATTTTCTAACGAGGTAACATGTGCTCGTCTCCCCCACGCACCCCCTTCCCCCGCAACAACTAACAACCCTCTTTTAGTTCTTACGTATACATATCCCATCAAACAATATATCCTTAAATTATGGCCTTTTTTAAAAACCACCTACAACATTCTTTCAATGAATCGTACCTAACTCCTCTTAACACGGATCCGTTAGTTTCTCTTTGGATAAATTGCATTTATCATCCCTAACCTTCGACCATTGTTTTATTTAAGTCCATAAGCTTTACTTTGTTATAACGTGGTCCTCAAACTTGGGTTTTGTTATTAAATACCGTTGAATTGGACGTTGATTGCCGTTAAATGGTAAGTGTTAATTTAGTTTTTTTTAATACATTAATTTGGTTTTGGGGTGTGTGGTAATTGGTAAGTGTTTGTGTAAGTGTAATAAATGACATATTAGTATATTATTAACACTATTTATTCATTTCTACTAGCTATAAAGGTGAGAGATTAACATAGTAATCCCTACTAAAATTATTTTATCGGTTTTTCTAATATATGTTTTTAAATTATATATAGTTTAATAACTTTAATTGGAAACAAAAAAAAAATTCCTAAAAGATTAAGAGTGAACCCTAGTAAATCTATTTTAAAAAAACTAAAATAATAAAATTTTAAAAAATATTATCCAATTAAATCTCTTAATTTATAATCTCGAGACATAGGTTAAATAGGTTAAAAACCATTATTTTGCAGACAAAAAAGTTGCTATTTTATTATTAGTTTTCATTAAAATTTCATTTGTCCTTACTTTTCTTTGGATTTTGATTTTCATCTCATTTAGTTTTCATTTTTGGAAATTTCCACTTAATATTTGTGTCAAATGTCATTTTTACCTAAAATAATTATAATCTAATTTTTGTTGTCTTTTTTGGGAGTTTTACCCTATATTTCTCATAGAAGTACTCTCTTTTATAATTTTAATGAAATTTTCAAAAGACAAACCTTATTTGCATATTTTTTTCATAAAAAAGCATCACCAGTCTTCTTATTCTTCTACTTAAAATACTTTACATCATTACTTACATTTTCTCCACTTGTAATTGTTGTTGTTTTATTATGAACTCACTCCATTATTTTTCAGAACTAAGCTAGAACAAGAGAAACTAGCTTAACCCTAAAGCGTCCTTTCGAACGAGAATCCAAAGTCCTAGATCATCACGCTAATCCACGTTGGCAGGGCTGCTGTAAGCTAGATGCGTAATATGATTTGCTACAACATGCGCAATATTTAGGTTCCAGCCCCCCAAAAGAGGACCAGAGGGCAATTTGATCGAGGTGTTGAAGTGATTCAACAAACACTTAGTTGTAATACAGTTAAGCAGAATATGATTGGTAGATTCGTATGGTAATCACAAAAAATGCAATACATAGAGGAGGTCATCCTGTGAAATTTTCCAAAGAAAATGGCGTCCCTTTCGAGCTTCTAGATCCATTGACAATAGAAGTTAGCATCCTTAAAACCATTAGGGACGATAGATGTAGCTAGTAGAAAATTTATATTTATTTTTCTTTTATCTTAATAAAATGATAGAATGGTATAAGTGATGTGTCATTTGTCAATTTAGCTAGTAGAATATTTTTTTCTTTTTTCTTAATAAAATGATAGAATGGTAAATGATGTGTTATTCACATTGGACAAACACTTACCATATTACTAGTACACACATGCAATTTAACGGCAATTCACGCCTAATTAGACAGAAGGATCATATATATTTGAAACCAAAAAAAAAGTTTGAGGATCATAGTAGAACAAGCTAAAGCTTAGGGCCTTGAATGAAGCAATGGATAACGGTTGGGGATGATAGATGCAATTTACCCTTTCTTTTTTAAGGTGAAATTGAGTCATTTGTGGGTAAATATGTATTATCATTTCACCACGTACGTACCTATCTCATGGGTCTAATTCTTCATCCGCCCCAACCTATTACTCGCAAATCCATCCACTCGTATCCAATCCATATATATGGCTGAGCATGTGGTGCAAATGACTTAATAAGAGGGTCTACATTCATCATTAACCAAATACTTGGATATAAAAAAAAACACACGTGATAAAATTCAAAACATACTCTCTCCGTTCGGCAAAACATGTCACTTTACTATTCACGCACACTTTTTTACGGGATAAAAACTATATAATATACCTAGTTTCTTTAATAATTTTTTTAAACAATTTCGTAGTTATTATTAATAAGTACAAACTTGTTAAAAAAATTATAAAAAAATAAATATTTTATATAGTTTTTATCATTCTAAAAAAGCGTGCATAAATAGTAAACGACATGTTTTGCCGAACGGAGGGAGTATTATCTTATATATAAAATACAAATAAAAACCAACACATCCATAAAAATCATATAATAGCGCGCATTTCAAACATTTATTAGAATACATTTACTTAAGAAACTACAATAAGTATTAGGTATTTTTTAAAGGATGGAAACATAAAGGTATAGGTTTACGTGGGTTATTATTAACTTATTAGACCGAGTATTGCATTAGGTTGGGTTTTGAATGAAAAATTATGACATATAATTCATTCATAGATGATCACTCATTAGTCATCACCTTTGTAAAAATGATACTAGTGTAACAAGATATCATGTCCTATCTCTGATTTAGGGGTGTTATATGAACATGAGTAGCTCGAATTTGACTCGTACTCGGCTCATGTTCGTTCACATTAAAAAAAAAGAGTCAAATATGAATGGGCTCTTGAGCTGACGCTTTACTCGAGCTATTTGTATAACTCGGGTTTTTTCCATAAATTATATTTTTGCCCTTTTAAGCCAAAAAACGAGCTTATATAATATAACTATTATATAATTTCAAAAAACGAGCTCAAAACAAGTTTCGAGCAAAAACGAGCAGTCACGATAAACAAGCTTGTGACGAGCTCGAACAAGCTTGAGCTTGGCTCTAAGAAAAACGAGCTCGAGTTCAAGCTTCTCACACAGCCCGTGAGCCGAGTTCGAGCAACATTTTAGGTTCGAAACAGAAAAAAAAAAAAGCAGAATCAGCTCGAAGTTGGCTCGACAAAAAACGAGCAGAGCATAAGTACTTATGTAATAGTCTCGTTCGACTTTAATACAAGCCCTACTCTCGCTCTACTCGTGCTCATAAAGATATGTATACTACGGTATAATGAAACGAGGAATTACTGGACACATTTAGGTGGACTGGTCAACTTGAATTCATCAGGGTTGGGCCCATTGGGTAGTCGGGTTAAGGGTATGAATCCAACAATATATTCTCACCCGATGGATCAACTCATATCCTACGTAGTACTAGTGTGCGCTTGTGACCCTTAGTTTTCTAATTGTTTCAACCACACTTTTACCATTATCATTAATAACTATTTATAAACGATTGCAAAAATTGTGATAGAAATAAATATTAACAATATCTCCTAATTATCTTAACAATAACATCAACTTTATTTAAATAGATATCTTAATATTGACTACCTCACAAAATCCTCTTTATTAATAATTTTTTAGTAAAAGGTGAAAAAAAAAAATAGTTCGTTTTGTGTTTAGTGCTTATTGCGTGGCTCCACGCGCGTGAATGAAATACTACACCGCATGTATATAGAGAGGATAAGGTGAATGCAAAAAGCAAATACGGAGAGACCGTTAGAAGTTGGGCCCAATTTGCCAAGTTGTTTTTATCAGGTTGGACCTCTTAAGGGCGGTGGCCCAAACCACAGATCAGGAATCATTTATATTTTACAATAGTCCCAGTAACGATAAACTGTATAAAACCGCCCTTTAATAAACATGTCACATTGCTCAGTTTATTTATCTAAAGCCACTCTTTGTAATATTTTTGTTGCCCGTTGATCACCCTCTTTAATTTTCTGTCAATTCAATCAAATAGAGTAAAATTTTACCTCTTATATAGTTATATTTTAATATACATTTACAATTAAAAAAAAATTAAGAATGAAATTGAGGGTCTACTTGGATGCTTCGCTGCATGCCACCGACTACCGTCTCTCCAATGTTTGGTTGAATTTTGGATGGAAAATTAATGAGGTTTTTCAGTTGGCAACATAAGTATTACAAAGGGTGGTTTATCATTTCAAATGTTTTTTTAATAATTCATAATATTTTTATAGTATTTTACTTAGATTGTTGTTCGCGTGCATACTAGAATAGAACAACTACGTGGAGCAAAATACTATAAAATATATAAGAGAGGGGTAAGCCTCAATACAAATGGAATCAGTTTTTGAATTAGACGGATGAAACCCGACCTTATGACCAAAAAAAAAACTGAAGCGATTTTCGTTTTCTCATGGCTTGACCAAGGTTTTACTTAATCTTACATGTTACTAGAACAACTTCGAGTCGAGTCGATTTTCATAGGTTTGGGTTAGATTAAAAGAGATTGAAAATGTCAAAATCCATTATCGAGATGTTTGAAGCAAAGGGGGAAAAAATTCAAACGTCAACTCATCTAGACGGTATGCACTTGAGTTAAGTATATTGGGAAACTTCTCCCACATTTAGCAAAATACTGTAAAATATTAATATAAGAGAGGGGAAACCACCAATCACAAGTTGGTGCATTGATTGTGGGGCTTCATGCCTACAATTCATGTCAAGAGGTTCGAAATTCGAATCTCATTGGGAATATGGAGTCATTTGTGACTGGGAGGTTCGAAACCTTTTGTACGATAACTTGTGCTACATTGCAATATGCACTCCGTGCACTCATATGTTTAAAAATTATAATGTTTAATCACTCATTAATTAATTAATACATGCACTGGTTACTGATCGATCAGGGACGGAGCCAGAAAGTTTTGAGCGGGGGTCTCACCATAATAGTAGACCATAAGATCAAGAAAAAAGTCGTAAAACATATCATATGTTCAATAGTAAATACTAGTGTGAAACGATATTATAAACTACTACAAAGATATAAAACAAAAATAAGGATATAAAACGAAAATAAGGATATAAAATGCAATAAATAAACATTGTATTTTTAACATGTAATAATGTATAATTAGATATAAAAAATTTAAACTTGCGTAACTTCTTACCAAATTCTCAAAGTAAGTAATATAACCTATGGCTATGGTTTCGAAGCACTCGAGATAAATTATAATATGTGAATGTCAATTTAAGTAAAATATAAAAGTATTATAGTATATTGAAATAAAATTAAAGTGATTAACACACTTATAATTTTCAAACATTATAACTTTTTACTCGGATGTCGGATTAAGGTGTATTATATATCAAAACGATGCTATCGACTAGGAGAATACACCTAGGTAATTTGTCGGATGAGGAGAGGGTCACGTGACCCCAGGACCCCCCTAGCTCCGCCTATATACCAGTGTTGCATTAATCACCAACATCTGCTCCAATATATATTTTGAGCAGTTAAATTTATTTGTATATATGTAAATATACATACATTTTTTCTTCGGAGTGAAGTGAACCCATGCATTTACATTGTACGTAAACCAACAAATTAAAAAAGAAGGCAGCATTGGAGTAAGCTGTAAGATATATCCAAAACAGATTAATTATATCTCCATTGCAGTAATGTTATTTGAAGTAGATCGTCATGCATCTTCTCAACTCTTTATCTCTCTCAATTGTAAATGTTATTCAATTACATCCTATGATTCGCGTACAAAAAAAAACCCCCTTCTCTAAATATACAACTAATCGAATCATTACTTCGACAATGCACTTTTATTTGTGAAACTAATTAGAATAATTCAATTTCTGTGTACTGTTAAAAAATAATAAAAAAAAATCAATTTCAGAGGATTAATTCAAAAAAAAAATTGTTTTGAAAAAAATATATAGTTTCAAATATATGAAATAACCCATGGAGCAACCAATCAATCTATTCTACTTAAATCTTAAACTCATTTAATGTTTACACATTTTTTATAAATATTTTTTTTATTATTTTTTACTTAATTATCAAATCTATTTTTTTCTATTTTATATTAACATTTGCTATAATAGTTTGTTTAACTTTATCATATTAATTTTTTTCTACTTACAAAATTTTATTTTTATTTTAAAAAACTAAAATACGCATCATACCACAAAGATTACACCAGTTTTCAACCAAAATATTAACAAATTAGATAGAGGATCATTTGGCAAAAGTTCTAAAAAAATATACTTGATACCAAACAAAATTTGAAAAAAAAAAAAAACTCTGCAAGGTAGCTGGAGAGTGGAGACTGGATGGATGAAGAAGACAAAGAAATGAAGAACAAACCCAGTGGTACTAACAGTACTTACTGATGCAGTTACACTCACAGGTCTAGGTTTGATGATGTAAATTCCCCTCCATATATACATATAAATCTCAGTATATGCATATATCTCACTACCCTCATCATTACAATTTGCAGTGCAACTTCTGTATATTTATATATATGTCATTGATTTCCCCATTCTCACTTGAATTCAATCCTCACACCCCTCCTACAAACTGGGCAAAACCCCCCCAAACATTAAATGCCCTCTCTCCCCCAAACATTCATATATCATCATCATCATCATCATCATCATCATAAAACAACAACATATCTAAAATTAAAATAGCAAGCAATCATATATATTAAATTCCACACATATTACTTAACTTGGTGCTGACTTATAGTATCTCTCCCTCCACGAAAAAGATCCCCTCCCATCCTCTTAATTCAAACTACATACATATCCATCTATTCATAGTAATTAATTTATATTTATAATATATATATAATGTCATCATTATATATTATATGGCTACAATATACTATCACCTATCATCTCCCAAAAAACATGGAGATTTAATTTCTTCTTAATTGACTTAAACTAAACACCAAATTAAATTAAACACCCCAAACAAACCAAACCATGAATTTTTTTTTTTGAAAAAAAAAAGAAAAAAAAAACTCATATGATATCAATATTTCATGCAAAACCTACCTAGCAAAGGAGATCAAGTGATAATGTTGGCATTACTATTAGTCCTTTGGCGCTTAGCGTTGCCGGAGGCGGAATCATCCCTCCCACCCGTCGACGACGACGACTTCTCCATGACCACCCTGAGCGCCTCCTGTATCGACCCCACCGACCAATCGGAGCAGGTCCCGTCTTCCTCGGCCGCATCCTCCCCGGTCACGAACAGCACGTTCTTGACCCGGCCTCCGAGCGTGGTGATCTCGGCCTTGAGGGTCCGGAGGCGGAGCGCCTTGAGCGCCTTGATGAGGTCCGGCAGCAGGTCGCTCCTGTCGTCGCAGCACAGCGACGCCTTCACCACCACCCTCCCGTCGGAGTCGAACTCCGCCTCCGGGTCCACCGTCAGCTCGTCCGACTCCGACGGGACCGCGCTCGCCTCCGCTATCGATGAGGTCTGCCTCTTTAGCTCCTTCACGTGCTGGATCACCTCCGCCAGCAACGACGCCTTGTCCGTCTACAAATTTAAACAACAGAAAATTCATTAATTAAATGGTTAATTAATTCTTATGAAAATATATATTTATATTTGTTTTACATCAATTGATTTGATTTGATGTAATTTGTTATTTAGGCCGGCAGGAAATTCCATTGTGTAAGCTTTTTCCTTGATTTGCAACTGCACCATGAAAACTATATTTTATATATATGTGAACATGAAATGATAAAACTGCACCGATTTGAAGATTCCTTTAATTGATCTTTGACATATATATGAAAATTAAATAAATTAATAAAAGCCAAAGAGAACAAAATCAGCCCCCAAAAGGATTTCAAAGATGAAGCTAGAGATTGAGGAAGAAGAAGATTGATCCAAGGTTCGTAGACCACTAAGAGTTTATTAATTAATTAGTATAACTAATTATAAAAAAGGGAATATTGATAAAAAAAAAAAAATCAATTATAAAATATGTAACATTTTTGTACGCGTGCTCTTGTAAAGTTTCCATTTTCTCCTCCTTTTTGAATACATATATAAACCAAAAAAAAAAGAAAAGGGAAAAAAAATCTTTAATCTAGAAATTAATAATCACTTAATCATGGATTAATAAAATGATGAGTACCTTAGTGGTGCTGGGCAAGAGGCTGCGGAGCTTGGCGAGGTGGTTGTTGATGCGCTCGCGGCGGCGGCGCTCGGCTTCGCTGTGGCTCTTGGAGGCGGCGAGGGCCTTGGCGTCCATGATCTCCTGAGCGGACATCCGGTTGAGCTCGGCTTGCATCTGGAGGCCGAAGGGGGCGGCGCCGGGCTGGCCGAGGGCCTCCGAGAGGATCCGGAGGGGGTCGACGGCGGTGGAGGAGGAGGGGCCGCCGACGTCGTAGGCGGAGAACTGGAGGTGGTGGTGGTGGTGGTGCTGGGGAGCCGCCGACCTCCTCCCGAACGTAGTCGTCGACGACGGCGGGAAGAGGAACGGGTCGTGGTGAGCGGCGGCCGGGCTGAAGGGGTGGTGGTGGGCGGGCTGGAGCGGCCATGGGAGGACTGGGGAGATCATCTCCGGGTGGTTGTGGGCATGCGGCGGGAACACCAGGCTTGACCGCCCGGGGAGGGGGAGGAAGCTGGGGTCGGTGGCTTCCGGGTGGTGCATCGGTGGGGCCCGCAGTGGCAAGTTAGGGATTGTTTGGGTAGGATGAGGCCACTGATGATCTCCTTCTTGTTGTTGTTGTTGTTGGTCTTGTTCTTGTAGTAGTTGTTGTTGTTTGTTGTTGTTTTGAGGATTGATGCAACTCATCACCCTCTAAAGATTGATCAAAGTAGAAAGAAGGGGATGGGAAAGGGGAAAAAGGAGTTCATGTTAATTTAAATTAAGAGGAAAGGGCACATCTTGGGTTTGTGTTTGTGGGTTGTGTTTGGATATGTAGGAAGAAAGTAAGTGGAGTGGTGTGTCTATTTATATATTAGGTGAATTTGTTTTTGTTCCCTCATTTTTGTTCCTTGTTTCATTTTAGTCCCTAATTATTAATTTTTGATAGTCCCTAATTGTTTGTTGTTAGTCTTTATTACATTTAAACCTTCTTTAGATCGAAATGATTATAAAAAGCTCTACTAAAATTTTATTATAGTGTAAATTACATAAAACTAGCCGAATTTATGATTCTCTTTTAATAAACACTCTAACTCTTTTAGTGTTTAAATTCATAACTGATAATATATTACAAGTATATAAATTTTCCCATAGAAATAAAATTTTATTAAAAGTTCTCATAAACTCCATAATAGATTCAATGTATGTATATTACTCCCTCCGTTCGGAAATAATAGATTCAATGTATGTATATTACTCCCTCCGTTCGGAAATAAATGATGTTTGACTTTTGTGCACGTAGTTTTAGAAGTTAAAAATTATATAAAATGTTATTTATTTTAATTAATTTTTTTCATAGTTTAATATCTATTAGTAATAATTATTAAATTGTGAAAAAAATTAATTAAAATAGATAAGATTTTATATAGTTTTTAGCTCCTAAAACTACGTGCACAAAAGTCAAACATCATTTATTTCCGAATGGAGGGAGTACCTTATATAGACCCTAGTACATTATCTCCATTAATCCAAAATTCTATTAAAAAATAAGTTTATTCATTCATTTTACATTACCTCTCCATTCATTCATCTTAGAGGAGAGGGGGTTTACTATGGTAATACATGTATATTGAGTCTATTTATGTGAAGTATCCCGGCCACCATCTTTCATAATCAAGTATCCCGGCCAACATATATATATATATATATATATATATATATATATATATATATATATATATATATATATATATATATATATATGGTTTTTCTATCCTATGCCCTAAGGTCATAGGATAAGACCCTAAATTGGGAAAGATTCCCTACCAAAAAGGCAAGCGACCCTAGGAATCTAAATTAAAAGAAAAGCTAAATTAATTAAAATTTAAAAAACATTTCTCAATTTAGGGTCTTATCCTATGCCCTTGGGGCATAGGATAGAAAAATCGATATATATATATTATGGTTTTTTTAATATCAGAGAAGAAATTAGACAACAACTATCAGTCCCGAGTAGATGTCTGTTCTAGATGAGAAACCTTAGATCTAAATCTTCTTGAAACTCTTCGCCGACAGGGACATTATATGTAATATGGGTCAGCCTATTAGTAACATAATTAAGTGTACTGAAAATATGATTGGTAGAAACGTTAGAGAAATCCAACAAATCTACCCTAGTATCCGATTGTAGTAGTTCAGTACAGTCTATAGATATTTTCAATCTCCTAAAATGGATTTAATAACACTAACACACATATTATCTCCTTCAATAAGTAGGTGAGTAATCGATCCCAGATTCTTTGGTATTCACCCATGCATCTTTACGGAGCCCTAGAGCCTCCGAGACAACTACTGATTGACGATCACGAATAACAAATTCATAAACAAATTTGTTGGATGAAAATTTAGAACTATCAAAGTTGATTTTGGAGAAATTCTCAGACGGTCTATCCATTTAGCTCTAGAGCTTGACGAATGACATATACCCTTATGATTTAAACAATAAAGAGTTTGGGTGTTTTGTAAAATTAAATCATAAAGTTTGCCGATTATATGCAATTTTTCTTTATATGACCGATTTTATGTACATTACAATAAATTTGCATTCTTTTTACAATTTAAAGTTGGGGATTGTTTTGCAAAGCTCGAAATGTTATGAAATAAAATACAACTTATGGAAAAGTTAGAGGCCTAATTAAAAGATTAGCAACTAGTTTGGGTGTTAACGAAGTTTTTGTTTTGTTTTTATATATTTGTAATGTTGGGAGTTATAATGAAATGAATGTGGTGGAGGCAAAGGGGGGTGATCATTAGTTAAGCTATAGGAAGACCAAAGGGCAGACACTTTATACTCTCTCTCCTAGCTAATTCTTTGAAAAAGATAACTTTATGGTCTACACCTATGTATATGATGTATCTTCTACAAATAATTCTTTCCCTTTATGTTTTCAAAATCTAAAGATTTTGTGAGGAAAATGTTTTCTTACCTCTTTGGTTCAATTTCTTGAAAATCCTTTTTTTTTTTGAAATTTCTTGAAAATCATTTGGTAAGTTTTATATAACTATTTTAGTAAGTTAATTGCTTGTTAAGACTTTTTTTTTGAGAAGCTTGTTAAGAAAATTCAGTTGTAGACTTTTGATAAAAATATCTTGATTTGTGCCATTTCACTTGTACGTATTGAAAGCATAAAATACAATTATACATATGGTCCTTAATTAGAATTCGTAGTTCTAAATAAAGAAAAAGAAAAATTCGAAAAAGTAGTAAATGAAATATTAACATTTTTTGGTCAATTGAATTTTTTTTAATGGTTTAGTTAAGATCTTTGAATTCTGAAGAAAAATTACAAAAAATGAGATATATTTTTTAATCGAATTAAATAGATATATTGATAAATGAGCTCATTTGAAATAGATCTAATAAATTCTTTGAATTTTGTTAACTATATATGTATATATAACGGGTGTGATTTTTACCCCATAAATTTTTACTATATACACCACATATCTCATTTTTTAATTTTTTTTAAAATACACCCTACCCTTCTTGAGTTACAGACGTGTGACTCAAGAGGCACATGATATTTTACATTTTAGGAGGCTGGCTTCGGCAGCCGAGGAAAGAAGATAGAAAGTCCCACATACGAGTTGAGTCACACATCTGTGACTCAAGAGGGGCAAGAATGTGACTCAAGATGTGCATGTGTGGTGCATATAGTAAATTTTATGGGGGTAAATATTATCACCCATATATAACGAGACCCTAGAATTTCATGTGTAAGATTCGGGTCTCAAGGGGTATTAGACCATGTCTTTTTCATGACACTTTGAAGCCCTTTTTTATGTCATCTTTTGAGCATTTTTTATGTAACCTTATAGATGGTATTAGAGCCCAGAGTTGGTCCTAATAAGAAATACCTTCTATAAGGTGTTATAATCTCCTTGAAGTAGGGATAACAATGGAGCGGGTTCCGGGCGGGGTACCTTTTCTGTCCTCGTTCCCGTTTATTAACATAACCCCGTTCGCGCTTGTAGACTATAAATCGCATCCATCCTGGCTGGGGAATCTATATCCCTGCTTAATTTTCTCCGTTTGCATTCTCCACGGGTTTCTCTTCGAGTTCCCCATTTAAAACTCATAGTTTTCCTCCATTTAATAGAAAACTATAAGATATTATTAAAGTTATCTAAAAAAATATGATATAAATATTACATATAATATCTCATAAATGTAAATTATAAGGTAAACATTAAAAAATAAAAGAAAAATAATATAAAATTATATAAGATTGAAACAAAAATGGTGAATTCATATTTCTTATCGGGGATCCCAGCGGGGTTCCCCAACAGGGGTGAGTGCAGGGATCGGGGTGGGGATTACTATCCTCGTCCCCGCACGGGGAATCACTTTGGCCCCATTCTCGTCCTTGTCCTCATTTAATTTCCCCATCCCCGTCCCTACAATGGGGATTTCCCGCAGGGATCGGGGAGTCCCCGTCCCATTGATATCCCTACCTTGAAGCCCTTTTTATGTAGCATTTTTTTTGTAATCTTTTGAAGTTTCATAGTGGTGGATCTAGGGGCCGGGACTCCCTCTAGCATGGAAGAAAAATATATGGAAAAAAGATTTATAGTTTGTTTTTAAATTTTTTTTAAAAATAATTTAAGAGATAAAACAATGTAAAAAGAGTAATGAATTATAAATATGGTTTAGCTTAGTTGGGAATGTATTTATAATCCTTGTAATGTGTTGAAAAAGAGACAATGGTTTATTTGGTTTGTATGATGCACTAGCACTAGGACAGGTTCACTTGTGACTCAATACAACCGAGCCATTGCCATGATCAAGGAAAAGCTCATTGGACCCATGGCTTGAACATGATAGGCTCCAATGGCTAGCCTTGACTCATAAGGTGAAGCTCGGTCATGTTGTTGATGCCTTAGTGTTGCACTGCCTCTTCTGGGTATTTGAGAGATGGAAGTCTGAGTTAGAAGGATTGGGCTCGGCCCAATCCTTGGCCCAACTCAGTCTGTCCTTCATTTAGCCGTTGTAACCCTAATCCTATATAAACCCCCTTATAGCTCCCAAGTTGAACTGTAGCATCTCTCTCCAGTTCTCTGGTAAGCCAAGGGGCCTACGGGTTAGGGTTTTTGGAGAGAAACTAGGGTTTGGCTTGCGATAGCCACCCGACGCCGGCGATTCTATGCATGGGTGCTCTACTGGGTTGATGCTACCTGAGTACCTGCTTGTCTGACGAAGAAGAAACTGAATGGAGGGTTCTACAAGGAGAAATCTCTCCTAAGATTTCTCGGTGTCCTTCATCGGACGATTTCTAACCTTATTCCTTGTTTATCTTCTTAGTCCTTGTTTAGATAGAATCGTGTCTTTATGTTGGTGCATCTAAAACCTCTGTAATCTGTCTCTGAACCTTTGGATGCTTAGTGAAATTGGGTGAACCTTCCCTCCTGAGGTTCCGCGGATGTAGGGGAACCGAACCGCGTAAACAAAGTTTGTGTGTGCTTTCTTGTTCAATTCTGCATTAGTTTGGTTCATTTTTTGCGAAGCTATTCGAAACTTAGAAACCCTAGATCGAACAATTGGTATCAGAGCGAGGTTTGACCCTCTTTCGTTTTTCAAAAAAGGGGTTGAACCGGCTTGATCCTTTGTGCTTCCGCTGGATCTAGGGTTATTGTCTTGGTTTAGCTTCTTTGTGTGTTTTGTTTCTCAGTAACAAGAAAAAACATCAAAAATTTTTTTTCTTATTTTTAGGGTTTCCTAGATCTAGCCTTCCTTGCTTTAGATCATCATTATTAAGTTTTTCCCTAACTTATATTTGTGTTTTTCTATGACAGAGAACACAGTGAGGATGAAGCCCTTTTATGGGACCACTGACTTTGCCATGTGGCAAGTCAAAATGAAGGCTGTGTTGATCAAGGAGAAGTGCTGGAAGGCTGTGACAGAAGCCTATCCTGCTGGCACTACAAACACTTCCAAGTCTGAAATGGATTAGCAAGCTCATTCAGAAATAATGATAAGGTTAGCTGACGATGTAGCTCGTCAGGTGGTGAGCAAAACTTCTGCTAAATCTCTCTGGGATGCTCTTGAGTCTCTTTATCTGACCAAATCCTTGCCTAGAAAGATATCTTTGTTGTGTTGTTTGTTCACTTTTAAAATGGATGTTAACCTGTCATTAAATGAAAACTTGGATAAATTTCTTAGACTTACTCAAGAGCTTGAAAGATGTGATGATAAGGTTAAGGATACTCATCAAGCTGTGTTGTTATTAAATTCTCTGCCTTCACAATTCGACACTTTTAAGGATGTGATTCAGTTCAGTAATGATGACTTGAGTAAAGAAAAAATTCTTGAGTCTATTATTGAGAAAAATGAAATCATGAAAGTGATCAAAACAAAAAATGAGAAGAAAACTGAAAACAACAACAAATCTGAGGCTCTCATTACAAAGGCTAAGAATAAGAACAATAACAAGAAGTCTAAGAAGAAAGATAAGGAAAAGGATGAGTCTAATTCTTCTGGAGAAGGTAACAGTAATAGAAATTGCCATTATTGTGACAAACCTGGGCATTTCATTAAAGACTGTTATAAAAAGGAAAAGGCTGATGAAAACAAGAAGAAAAAGGAAATTGTTGCTATACTTGAACAACAAACTGATTATTCTCATCAACTGCTTGTGTGTTCCTCTGATGTGCCTTCTAATACTTGGATTTTAGACTCTGGTTGCACCATTCATGCTACTCCTGATAGATCTATGTTTAGTTCTTTGTCTGAGTGCGATGGTGGTGATGTTTTGCTTGGTGATAACACTGCATTGTCTATTAAGGGTATTGGAAATGTGTCTATTAGAATGTTTGATGGGAAAGTCAGGGTTCTCCAAAAGGTTAGGTGGGTGCGTGATCTTAAGAGAAATTTGATGTCTGAGTCTGTTTTGGATGATTCTAAGTATCACATTAACACTTGCAGTGGGATTAAGGAAGTCTCTAAAAATGGGACTATACTTATACGCAGTGTCAAGAAAGGAGGACTATACTATGTTATAGGCACTCCTGAACTGAACTGTACCACTGTAAATGATGATGTGGCACTTGGTCAGACCAAACTTTGGCACTCTAGACTTGGTCATATTGGCATTAATGGTTTGAATCATCTGTTTAAGTCTGGCATGATTAATTCTAAACCTGTTAATATGAAATTATGTGAAGGTTGCATTTATGGTAAGAAGTCTAAGCATGTTTTTCCTAAGTCATCTTATGTTGCAAAGAAACCACTTGAGTATGTTCATTCTGATTTGTGGGGTCCTGCTCAGATTGATACTATAGGAGGTAGAAAATATTTCATATCTTTTATAGATCATTACTCTAGGAAGGTGTGGGTTTATTTGCTTAAATAAAAAACTGAAGCTTTTGATATGTTTAAGACTTGGAAATTGCTTGCTGAGAATGAATCTGATCATAAGCTTAAATGTTTAAGAACTAACAATGGTTTAGAATTCTGCAATCATGCATTTGATGATTTTTGTAAGCATCATGGTATTAAAAGGCATTTCTCAGTCCCTGGCACACCTCAGCAAAATGGCATAGCTAAGAGAATGAACAGGACCTTGCTTGAGAAAGCAAGGTGCATGTTATTCAGTGCTGGGATGAAACCTTATTTGTGGGGTGAGGCTGTTAACACAACTGCTTACCTCACAAATAGGTGCCCCTCTTCTGCTGTGGGGTTTAAGACTCCACAGGAGATGTGGTCCGGGAAAAAGCCTGATCTGACAAACCTTAGGCCTTTTGGATGCATTGCCTACACACATGTGTCTCAAGGCAAGTTGCAACCAAGGGCCCAAAAGGCAGTCATGTTAGAATATCCTGAGGGCACTAAGGGTTATAAGTTATTGCTGATACAACCTCATGGCTTTAAAGTAATAACTTCAAGAAATGTGACTTTTAATGAGGATGCTTACCATTATAAAGCTGAACTGACAAATTCTGATGAGTGTGCAGGTACCCCTGAAGCAGCTGAGGATATTCCTACCTTCTTCTTACCTCATGAGGCCATCCAACCTCCAGACGATGAGGATGGGCCCTTCCCTGAAGCTGACTCCTCTCATGGTGGGGAGCATGATCCAGAGCTTCCTTCAAACTAAGATGAAGGTCATTCAAATGACCACAATGATCAAGAAGATCACTCTAATGATCTAAATGAAGGGCATTCACCCCACCAATCTGGTGGGAAAGTAAGTTCATCTTCCTCTCAATCTCACTCTCAATCTGGAGAGACTTCTGTGAATGATGTTTCTGTGCATGATGTGCATGATATCAGTAATTATCAACTCACTAGAGGTAGAGAACCTAGAGCAATTAAACCTAACAGATGGTATATTAATTTTGCTGAATTGGAAGATGTTGATTTGGTGGAGTTTGTCTTCATTTCTGCTGAACTTGTTAGATCCTATACTCCTGAGTCTTTTGATCAAGCTTTAAAAAATTCAAACTCTAAGTATAGGTTGAAAGCTATGCAAGATGAGTTACAATCTATGCTTGTTAACAAAACTTGGGTGTTGGTTCCTAAACCTAAAAATGCCAGGATTATAGATTGTAAATGGATCTACAAGTTAAAGGAAAGTGTGAAACCTAATGAACCACCTAGATTCAAAGCTAGGCTTGTGGTTAAGGGTTTTACTCAGACAGAGGGAATTGATTACAATGACATCTTTTCACTTGTGGTTAAGTATAAAACTTTGAGGTTAATGCTTGCTGTTTCCACTGTGCATGACTGGGATTTGGAGCAAATGGATGTTAAAACTGCTTTTCTTCATGGTGACTTGCATGAAATCATTTACATGAAACAATCAAAAGGATTTGTGGATGCTAAGAAACCTGATCATGTTTGTCTTCTTAAGAAATCTATATATGGTTTAAAGCAAAGTCATAGGCAATGGAACTTGAAATTTGATTCTTGCATGAGAAAACTTGGTTTTCTGAGAAGTAGTTATGACACTTGCTTGTACTTTAAAGGTGTTAAGTCTAAGTCTCCTTTGTATGTGCTCCTCTATGTTGATGATATCCTTATCTTGTGCAATTCTAAAGTTCTTATTGCTGCTGTTAAAAGAGACTTGAAACTGCATTTTGACATGAAGGATTTAGGAGCTGCTAAAAGAATACTTGGCGTCAATATCACTAGAGATAGGAAAAAGAAACTGATGTGGCTTTCTCAAAGTGATTATATGTTCAGAAGGTTCTTGATAAATTCAACATGAATTGCTCAAAACCCACAAGTATTCCCTTAGGAGGGCATTTAGACTTAACCAAAAAGCATTGTCCCACTGAAGCTGCTGAAAAAGAAAAGATGTCTAAAATTCCCTATGATGTTGCTGTTGGGTCTGTCATGTATGCCATGTTATGTACTAGACCTGACCTTGCATTTGCCATAAGTGTTCTTAGCCGTTTTATGTCTAACCCTGGTGATGTCCACTGGAATGGCATGAAGTATTTGCTCAAATATCTCTGTGGGACTAAAAATTACTGCCTTGTATTTGGTGAACATGCTTCAAAACATGATTTGCATGGGTTTGTTGATTCTGATTATGCAGGAAATAAAGACAATAGAAAATCAATTATTGCCTATGTTTACACCTGGGCTGGTAATTGCATATCATGGAAGTCACATCTACAATCCATTGTAGCTCTGTCATCTACAGAGGCTGAGTATGTTGCTGCAACTGAGGCAACTAAAGAGGCCTCCTGGCTGGCTGGAATACTGGGTGAAATCTTTCCTATGACTTTCTTACCTGTTTTACATATGGATAGTCAAAGTGCTTTGTACTTGTGTAAGGACCCTGTCTATCATGAAAGGTCCAAACACATTGATGTGAGGCACCATTATATCCGTGTTCAGGTTGAAAAGAATCTCATAGATGTGAAGAAGATTAAGGGAGACCTTAATCCTGCTGATTTTGGTACCAAAATTGTGACATCTGACAAATTCTCATTTTGCAGGAATTTCCTGCATATATGGGAAGGTACCTGAGCTCCTAAGCTCTTCTTGAACCGACGACGGACTGGAGGGACCCCAACTCACTACTAGTGACCAAAGGAGAACATGATCACAAGGATTAGGAGGGCATTTGTTATGTATTTATAATCCTTGTAATATGTTGAAAAAGAGACAATGGTTTATTTGGTTTGTATAATGCACTAGCACTAGGACAGGTTCACTTGTGACTCAATACAACCGAGCCATTGCCATGATCAAGGAAAAGCTCATTGGACCCATGGCTTGACCATGATAGGCTCCAATGGCTAGCCTTGACTCATAAGGTGAAGCTCGGTCATGTTGTTGATGCCTTAGTGTTGCACTGCCTCTTCTGGGTATTTGAGAGATGGAAGTCTGAGTTAGAAGGATTGGGCTCGGCCCAATCCTTGGCCCAACTCAGTCTGCCCTTCATTTAGCCGTTGTAACCCTAATCCTATATAAACCCCCTTATAGCTCCCAAGTTGAACTGTAGCATCTCTCTCCAGTTCTCTGGTAAGCCAAGGGGCCTCTGGGTTAGGGTTTTTGTAGAGAAACTAGGGTTTGGCTTGCGACAGCCACCCGACGCCGGCGATTCTATGCATGGGTGCTCTTTTGGGTTGATGCTACCTGAGTATCTGCTTGTCTGATGAAGAAGAAACTAAATGGAGGGTTCTGTAAGGAGAAATTTCTCCTGAGATTTCTCGGTGTCCTTCACGGACGATTTCTAACCATATTCCTTGTTTATCTTCTTAGTCCTTGTTTAGATAGAATCGTGTCTTTGTGTTGGTGCATCTAAAACCTCTGTAATTTGTGTCTGAACCTTTGGATGCTTAGTGAAATTGGGTGAACCTCCCCTCCTGAGGTTCCGCGGATGTAAGGAAACCGAACCGCGTAAACAAAGTTTGTGTGTGCTTTCTTGTTCATTTCTGCATTAGTTTGGTTCATTTTCTGCGAAGCTATTCGAAACTTAGAAACCCTAGATCGAACAATATTTATTATATTTAGGTCATGAGCTCAAATATCATTACCATCATTTTTTATAGTTTTTATTTCTCTTCATTTTATTCTACTAAAAATGGCTAATTGAATAACAAATTTAAAATTTTCTCCAATATATTTAATAAAATATTCTTTTTTATATATACACATAAAAAATTTCTCATTTTTTATATATATATATATATTTTTTTATAAAAAAATTCTACTAAAATGTCTATTTAAATTAAAATTTTAAGGTTTTTTCTAATATATTTAAATAAAAAATATTTTTCATACATAAATTTTTTTTTATGGATCCATGGATAAGCTTCCTACCATTTCGTATACTTTGTTTATCTAACACAATTTACCATCGTTTTTTTTGTATGAAATAAAATAAAAATGTGACTAATTACGTCCAATCTTGTAACTTTCAATTAGAAAATCTCTCTACATTACGGAGTATGTTTTAGGAGAACTATTTCTATTACATATTTGGATTGATTTTTTATGAAATATATGGAAATTTGACCGAAGAAAGAAAGTGAATTATGATTTATGATTGTAATTTAGCATGAGTGTATCTTACTCCTGTCTAGCTACTTTAAAAAAAAGCTGTCATGCATTATATAAAAAATACAAAATTAAAAATAATAAAATTAGAATTAGAATTATGAGATATCTTATTAGCTTTTCCAACAATTTCCAAAAAAAAAGTGAAAAAAATACAAATATAATGAGAGATTGAAAATGGATACGGCAAGCCACCTACATCATCAAGTCTTAAATTAAAATTTATTTCTTTACAAAAAATATTTAATATTATAAATAATTGTTTGTTCATGTTTCTATTTTTTATCTTATAAAAATCACGTATCTATCTATATAGATCTTAAATATAAGTAAATACTTCCTCCTATTCAAAAAATACTTCCTCCTATTCAAAATACATGTAATTTGACTATTTTACGTATATTTTAAGAAACTAAAAACTATATAAAATATCAACTTTTTTTAAATTATTTTTTTACAACTTAATATTAAGTTATTGATAATAAGTATTAAATTGTAAAAAAATAATAATAAAAAAGTTAATATATTATATAGTTTTTAACTCCTTAAAATACGTGTTGAAAAGTCAAACGACATGTATTTTGGATCGGAGGTAGTATAACCATATTTATTTCTATTTTTTTTATCGATATGTACGTATGATATGGAAATTAATTAATTAGAGTTTTTGAATCTTGCCTTTCGTAAAAACAGCTCGCCCTTGAATCGATGAACGTTCTGTGGAGGATAATCGAGTCCATTCTATGAATTCTATCTTTGTATAACTTGGAATAGGAAACATGTGCTGCATGAACCAGTGTTGATTAAATTAATAGGTCCATCAATTAATAAATTAAGGGTCGTTAATTTGGTATAAAATTTGGAAAGATAAATGAAAATGAGATGAGGGTAGTATATTTGTAATTTAAGATATGTTGTTAGAAATTTTAATCGTTACTCTTATTTTCCAATTTTCCATATAAGGGTAACAATATTTTTTATATACTTCTTTAATTATTACCCCTTTAATCTTATTTTTCAAGTAAAAATATGAGTACTCTTCTCTCATCTAGACTCACAAAACTTCTCTATAATATATTTTCTCATATAAAATTTGTTTTCATTTTGTTTACCTTATATATTCTTATATCAAACGGGCCCTAAGTCTCAATTTGATTCCTAACCAAATATAAATTAAGATTCTTGGCTTAAGGCACATTTGATAAAAAGGGGACGGGTGGAGGAGCTGAAACTGATTGAGTAGTTAAACTGATGGATTATTTGTGTTAAGTATATATTAATAAGTTAGTATGATGTTTGGTGAATCTAATTGTTAGATAGCTTATGAAAACTTGTGAGAGTATAAAACAAAAAGTTTTGAAAGGGTAAGTAAACTAAATTTTTTTATTTAATTATTTTATTTAAAATCATATAATACTCCCTCCATTCGGCAAAACATGTTGTTTACTATTCACGCACGCTTTTTTAAAATGATAAAAACTATATAAAATATTTATTTTTTTATAAATTTTTTAACAAGTTTGTATTTATTAATAATAACTACGAAATTTTAAAAAAATTATTAAAAAACTAGATATTTTATATAATTTTTATCCCCTAAAAAAGCGTGTGTGAATAGTAAAGTGACAAGTTTTGCCGAACGAAGAGAGTATCAAAATCAAATGCTATAAAAAGCTAGCTGGTAATGCCAAACATAAATATTTTTGCATTTATCCTTGCCCGCTTGCTAGATCTTCATGATGTCAACACCCACATACCATCACCCGCGTACCATCAAACGAAATACAAGTTAGATCGTACTAGAAAGTGAGCAGAAATGAATGGTTTTTAATGGAAAGCGCCCTTGAGCACTACGAAAATAGACAGAAATGTCACAGAATCATTTGAGTGGATTCGGAAAATAGACTTCCCATATATATAGTGAAAAACTTATGGAAAAACCTACTTGATGCATGGAACACCAATAGACCAAACAAGAAGATCATCATGAAAACCTTTTCAAAACTAACACTAGAGAAGAAATCAATATTTGCTTTCACCATTTGTGGGGTTTAGTCAATGAGGAATAAAATCCTCTTCAATGACAAGGTCCTCAGGGGTGTAGACGAATGGGTAACGTAAATCAAACAACAAAGGACAAACTGGAAAAAGGCACAATCAAAGGACCCGAAGGATGAAAACTTGACCAAAAGACCAAACAATAATCACAACAGATCAAGACAACACAAAGTTATAAAGTGGCAAAAACCACATGAGGGATTCGTAAAACTCAATTTTGATGGAGCTAAGGTTTCGTCTAGTTGTGCGACATTTGGGTTCGTCATCCGCGATTACCAGGGGAGAGTACTGACTTGTGAAGCACAAGATTACAGAAAGGTTTCTACGCTCCAAGCTGAGATTCGTGGTCCCCACCATCGACTTATAAAAGCGCTTAATAGAGGGTTCACTCGATTGGAGGTGGAGGGCAATTTCCTAACAATTATTAATGCCTTTAAAGCGTGTTGGAAGTGTCCATGGGATATCAAAGTGATCTTCTCCGATATGCTTCCCATTGGCCATTCTTTTGAGGCAATCTCGTTCTCCCACATTTGTAGAGAAGACAATTGACCAGGTTGTTGATCGGATATCTCACCTTGTTCTGACTTCGAATTTCACGGATTTGAGGTCCAATGCTGCGATCGACAATCTCTCGTCTGAAGGAACGCCATTGAATGGTGATACAACCGCGGTTGACTACTCTAAATCCTTACCTTGTATAAAAAAATGAAATAATCGAGTCTGTAGCAAGTATGCATGGCCCTCAACTCATATCTTCAAGGGATCGATAAACATCCACATCCACCTAGTGCGATTTGAGTTAATAGTATGGTGAAAGGAATTGAACCAACTCTCCTTTCTAAGGGTAAGAGGTCATTAGTATAATTGACCTCATATCTTCAAGGGGTAAATATCCACCTATGATATAATTGTTATTAGTGGGATTTGAGTAATTAAGAGTAGGGTGAAAGGAATTGAACGACCTCTCCTTCGTAATGGTAAGAATAAGAGACGATTAATTAGTATAATTAAAAATATATAGAGGTGTCTTACTCCAAGAGTTTTGGGGAGTGATATATATATATATATATATATATATATATATATATATATATATATATATATATATATATATATAGATATATATAGAGAGAGGGGTTAGTTCCGGTGTACACAGCCCTTATCGTGTATCATGTACTCAGAAATTATTCGTCTATTTATTCATGATTATTCGTCTGTTTTCACATAATTATTCATATGTAAAAAGAGTGTAAAAATTGTAAATTTTATTCTAATGAATAATCGCCCAATACTACCGAATAATTTCATTCCACCGAATAATCTCTCAATACCATCGAATAATCAGAAGTTACTTTTAATCTCATCCGTTGATCTTCTTAATTCAATGGCCCAGGTTTGTTAACTACCGAATAATTTCATTCCACCGAATAATCTCTCAATACCATCGAATAATCAGAAGTTACTTTTAATCTCATCCGTTGATCTTCTTAATTCAATGGCCCAGGTTTGTTAACATGATACACAATAAGAGCTGTGTATATTTGATCTGTTGTCTATATATATATAGGTAAGGCCCTTTTTCTTTTATATTCATGTTTGTCATTCCTTTCTTCTCACGGCACACTCCCACTTACATAACTCATACTCCATTTGAAATCTCTCTCTCTCTCTCTTGTGTAGTTGATCATATGTATCTCTCCTGCTGCCCACCCAGCTCTCAGAGTCATCATTCCCCCTTACTTTCATCCAATCAACTCCCAACAAATTAAACTCCAATTCCTTTTCTTTAACTCCTTTCTTTCTATTCATGTGGATTGTGGATTGTGGATTGGGTTTGAAAGTTAATGGCTACTGATTAATTGAGATTTTAGACTAACAAAGAAAAGGTGGGTGTGGATAATTTTTTGTGCATTAGTTGGACAAGTTGTGTGATATGTACATCACTATAGTATAATTTCTACCTAGACGTACCGACCATGAAAGAGATGTATATATAGTAGAATTTTCGTCCATTTTGATTGGAAAAGTTGTATTATATTGAAGAGTTTGCCTATTATTGAAAGCACTTTTTTTTTTGGTATTAGAAAGCACTTCTTAAAATGCAAATATGTGGACTCCTATAGAAGTGTAGTGCATTGGTCCAAAATTGTATTTTACAAATATCTAGTATGTCAAATTCATAAATTAATGTGTCTATATTGTTCATTATAAATGTCAAATATATATATATATATATATATATATATATATATATATATATATATATAATTTACAAACATTAAGTATAAAAATTACATATGAATTCGAATATCAATTAAGTATATGATTAATAACAAATTAAATAACTAATATGAATATCTTGCATATATGAATTATGTAAACCTAATATTTTTAATGTAAAAATGGTTATTGTTGTTGTGAATGATGATATTTGTTATAATAAATAAAAGAATAAGACTAATTTATATAGTTTGTGATATTTCTAGGGATATTCATAATCTATACATTTGGTGAATTAAATTTTTTTTTTGTCAAACTAGCGTTTTCTTTTTGAAAATTTTAAAAATATATTATGGATCACCAAACTTAGTCCATATACTTACAAAATAAGAGATGTACTTGTTGACTAAACAACAACTCAAAAACTGAAAAAGTTTCAAAACTCAACCATGATTATGAGAAATGTGAAACCGAACAAAAGACTAAACCAAGTAGACAAAGGAAAAGCCACTTCCCCCAAGGAACATTAAGTGAAACTTCAATGTATTAAAACTATCATGTGACAAATTAAGCCGCTTTGTGTTACATTATAAGAGACCATTTTGGAGGAATCACAACGTACGATTGTTAGACTCCAATTCGGATCTTCCTCAATTGTGGCAACTGAAGCAACGACTCTTCATCCTGGCATCTGAAAGGCCATTGAGCTCAAAATCACAAGAGGGAGATTGCCTGATGGTCGTGAACAACATTTGTGGCATTTGGAGACCAAGCATATTGGGAGACCGAGCTTATCATTTCCAACATTTGTAGAATTGGAGGTGAACATTTTTTTTTTGAGAGCGGCGCCGAAACCCTAAGGTGGGTAGGAGGTAGGGTTTCGCAAAGCGGAGAGAGAGGAGGGAGGTGGAGGCCGGTGAGGGAGGCCTAGAGGGAGAGAGAGAGAGAGGCCGGTGAGGTGACGATGCCGGCGGCGGTAAGAGGAGGGGTGGGGTGGGAGGATCAAAGTAGGGTTCCGTGAAGAAGAAAAGACTGTGATACTATGTGAGATTGCAAGATTGATGTAAAATCCTCCTTAGGGTTTCCATTCATTGATAAACATATATATATAGGTTACAAAGATATTGAGTCTTATTGGGCCTTTGGACCCACTATACATGATAAGACCTATGTAATCTATCATTCTCCAAACATTTCAGGAAATGCGAATTGCACATATATGTGTTTCACAAGATCAACACAGTTACTGACAAGGTTACGTCGTTGACTCACTAGGCCTCGTTTATACGAAGCCTTCCTTTTTTTTAATCAAAGCCTCCGAAACCTTATCTAATCCTTCTAGATGTCCTCGGCAGATAGACCAGTAAAATCTGTCTCACCTCTCAAAATCTTTCCTTATTAAAAAAGAAAGAATAAAAGGTGTTTTGTACATGTGAAATGAATAAATCCCAAAACGTTAACACTTGTTACAAGATGGTGGGAAAAATAGGTTCAACACTTGTTACACATTAATTATAGCCATATATAGGATAGAGCCCGAGTTGGTATTCTCTCATGTTTATGGTCCATCACGTACGAACTCCTTGACCAAACTCAAAAAAAAAAAAAAAAGAGAAAAGGGTATTCAAAATCAAAACCTCAATTACAATTTAATTACAAGTAGTTAACTTGGTACCTTTACCTATCAAGTTAGCAAATGTAAATATATATAATTGGATTTAATTAGTAATTATGAACTTGGCACCGCATGTGCTTAATTTCTATACTAAATCTTAATTACTCCGTATCCGATATTCTTAGTGCTATGCAAATCCATCATTATCTATTTATCCATGTCGATCAATAAAAAAAATCAATATATATATATATTGATAATTTTTCTAAAATAGTTACATGATCGAGTACGTTTCTTGAACAATCGAATCAATAAAAAAAGGGAATGTGAATGGAAATTAATAAGCTAGCTGCTAGGTTTATTAACACACGCCAGTTTAATTAGTTGGTATTTTTTTTAATGTTTTTTAAGCAACTTATTACGGAGTATTATGGCTGAGAAAATAGAGAATTTAAAATTGAGTGAGTTGAAAACAAGGGGGGAAAAAAAGAAAAAGAAAAAGGAAAAAGGAAAGTAGAGAAAGCAAAACCTAAAAGGAAGCACAGCCTATTGTCGACCAACAAAAAGACCAAAAGGCTGTGACGAAGAACGGGTAATGAAAAGGCATGCAAATCCTTTATATATATATACTTAAAATTTAAATATATATATATATATATATATATATATATATATATTCCCCTTTCCATAAATTTTCCGATAATAGAATTTTTAATTTAACATTCCAAGCCACTACTATATACTCTCTCCGTTAATTAAAACTTGACGTTTTACTATTCACACACGTTTTTTTAGGTGTTAAAAACTATATAAAACAATAACTTTTTAAATAATTTTTTTAAATAAATTCATACTTCTTACTATTAAGTATCCATTTATAAAAACAAATTTTAAAAAAGTTAATATTTTATATAGTTTTTATCATTATAAAAAAGCGTGCATGAATAGTAAACGACAAGTTTTAATTAACAGATGGAGTATTATATATACTAGTACGAAACCGCTCCTTAAATTCGGGTTGGTTAAAAAATAATTAGAAAATGATTTAAAAACATAGTATCTATATATGACTTTATACTTGAGTAGTGAAGTTAATAGGGTGGTTAGTCGGATTGTGTTATTTACGACAATAAAATGACGGTTATAACAATGAGGTAGTTAGTGAGATATATAGCGAGGTTATGGAGCAAGGTAGTAAGTGATGTGGCATATGACATGAATTAATTTACAAATGGGGGCTTTTTGTTGGTTCATTTAGTGGCACAAAAGTGTTTTGGTATGATAAAATTTTGAATTAGAATGATTCTTGGAAATCATCCATTCTCGATTTTGGGATAATTTTATTCTCATCAAAATATTAGGAAATCCTCCATCCAACTTCATAAATCCATCAATTCTTTATTATTATTATTATTATTATTATTATTATTATTATTATTATCATCATCATCATCATCATAATCACTATTTTATTATTTAATATATATTATTTTTATTAAACACGTAAAAAATCATTGGCTTATCAAATTATCTATCGAGCCGTGAAAAAGAACAGAAAGACAGAGAGCTCATCGTTGAATATGTAAAAGAGTGGATCCCCAGGGTTTATTTAATTATTAATTTTAATAATAATACTATTATTATTAACTATTATATTATATTTTTATTACTATTATTATTTTTGCCATTATTTTATTATTTAAAACATATTTTATTTTTAATTATATCATTATTATATTGTATTTTGACTTATATTATTATTTTCATTACTGTTTTATTATTTAAAATATATTATTATTATGATTATTATTAACTATTATATCATATTTTTATCACTATTATTATTTGTATCATTATTGTATTATTTAAAATACATTTTATTTATATTTATATTATTATTATATTGTATTTTTATTTCTATTATTATTTCTATTGATATTTTATTATTTAAAATATATTTGTATTTGTATTTTGATTATTATTATTATTATTATTATTATCAATTATTATATTATATTTCTTTTACTTTTAGTATTTTGTCATTATTTTTTTATCTAAAATATATTTTATTTTAATTGTTAATAATAATAATATTTTTTATTAGTAATTATTATATTATATTTCTAGTATTATGATTACTTTTATCAATATTTTATTATTTACTACAATAAATGTATATTTTCTATAATAATAATAATATTTTATTTTATTTTATTTTTTTAGTAATGGTTCATTCGGATAACATACAAAATAATCAGCCCCAGGTATTGATCATTACGATTTTTTCATTACATTCCGTTTTCAATTTTCATTCCGATTCCAGCGGTTATACCAGACAGGCCTAATTGATACTATTGAATTATCAATTTAATGCAAGTAGAAATTGTCCTAGCTTCTTATTATTTTTAATTGTTGGGGTAACTTGGTATACGTTTTATTATGGTGTTGGTATATAAAATTAGTTTAATTAATTAATTTGAAAATGCAAAACTTTTCCTGACGTCCCAAATTTAATAGATTACAAACGTAACCCACGGAAAATCTGATTTCAGGAACCGTTTGTTTGAATACATAATTGCAAATCAGTACCATTTACAAAACTTTGTGATCAAAGTGATTGACATTCATGTTTTCAGTTTTTTGTGTCCTTTTACTTAGTGTGAAGATATGAAAACATTTGTGGCACTCCTTTAGTAGGTGCACCACTTACAATAATATATAGAGAAGTTAGTTTCGTTGTACACCCATTAACGAGTATTATATATTTTAATAATAGAACCGTTTATTGAATGAAATGAGTGACTGAGATTAATAGATAATTTTACATTTTTTCTTTAATTAAAAATAAGTGGAAGCCATCCATTTTCATGACCACTTGCTGCGCGCATGGGGCGCATGTACAACATTTGGGGGGCCCATTTTTTTTTCTTTAGCACCCTGAAAAAGCCCTAATTCGATGATATCACTTGATTATTCGATGGTATCGGTTGATTTATTCAATGATATTGCTTGATTATTCGATGATATCGCTTGATTATTCGATGGTGTTATAGGATTATTCGATTACTTATATCATTTTAAAAAATAACGAAAAAATATTCGATGATATCGCTAGATTATTCGATGGTACCGATGCATTTTTCATTTATACGACCGCCGCACCTACGTTCACCGGCCACTATAATAAAAATAATCGGTGCAGAGAGGACACAAATTCGATCAAATCAGGCCAAGCAAAACTCCAGTTGAATAATTCAAAATCAATTGAAGATCAATCAATTGAAAATAAATCGAAAAAGGGGCGTTGATATTTTTTTTTAAGGAGAAAGAAATCGGAAGAACAAACAACGAATTCACACCATGGGAGCCATCGCCGCTGCGCCGCACCTCATGGATCCACCTTCGCCGGCCGCCATCGCATCCGCCGCCACCTTCGCCAGCCGTCATTGCCATCTCTTTCGACTTCCGCCCTTTGACAAGCCCTTCTAATCGATCCCGCCTCTGTGGGTCATCCGCCTCCGTGGATCCTAATCGAACACCACCTCCGTAGATTATCCGCCTTCTCCGACCGCCATCACCCCACCTCAGGAAGCCCCCTTCTAACGCCTTCGCCGACTATCATCGCCTCCACCATCTCCTTCGAGTCGTTGTTGATTCCCTTCGCCATCTCTATTTTGCTGGATCGCCTCCGCCTTCGGTTTTGATTCTCTTGTAAACATGCGCTTTATGTTAATTTGGGGTTGATTTGGGGTATGTTATAATGACATGGGATCTTATATTCACTATTACAAATATGACATCTAAGATAAAAAAATTTGAAACCGGTTTTATTTAACCGGTTTGAGTAGGAGACACGAAAACTGGTTTTTATACAATTTGTTTTTATCAATTAGAACAAATTAATTTAATTTATTCAGAAAAAATAAAAATATGTACAAATCGGTTTTTGAAAAAAACGATTTATAATAAACGGAGCCAGAATATGGGAATATCACTAACCCCTCTCTCTCGACCTTTTCCTTGCTGCAATCTCTCTCCTCATTCCCCTTCCTAACCCTTCTCTTTCTCTCTCCAAAAAAGAAGGTACAATGGAGATCCGACAGGAATGAATGAGGAGAGTGGCAACTGTAGAAGAGAAAAAGGAATCCCTAATGGCAATCAAAGGAGAAAGATAGAAGAAGGGCGACAATGGAGAAGAGTGGCAGATGTAGCGGATTCCACAGAGAGAGAGAGTAAATGTTGTAGATTTGGGAGGAGCGTCGGGGATGAAACAAGCGAGGAGCGGCGGAGAAGGAAATATCCTTTAAATTTTAGGGATTATTAGTCAACTATTTAAAAAAAGAATAAAGATAGAAAAAATGTTTAATTATCAAAGATCATTTAAGTTTTAGGGATGAATAAGTCAACTATTTAAAAAAAGAATGAAGATCGAGGGAGGGGAAAAAATGAAGAATGATATATGGAAAAGGAAAAAATTGAAGTTGTAGATGATAGTGGGGGGATTTGAACTTAGCCCTCCTCTACCCCATTCTACCTCTCTACCAATTATGTCAGCTAAGCAACATATACATAAATACACCTATATTAGATATATTATTGGTAAAATGGGCTAAATTCGTCCCTGACCGAAGGGTGTGATGGCTGCCTACGCGCAACACTCCCTAAGGCCACCCCTGTATAGTATGTAACAATGTGTGTTATATTATGATATGTCTCATCTTCCTCTCGCATTAGGGACTGATGAACAAGTATATATGTTTGTGGTTTTGCTATTTAAATTCTAACTTTATCTTAGATGGATACTGATTAATGCAAATATATATCCATCCATGTCCTAATAAAATGTATATCTATAATTTAAATTTGGGGCATTTTGCAAACTATCCAGATTAGCAACATTTATTAGGTCAATGTCTACCCTCTTGATTTAATTGACAAAATGTCCACCCACATGTTCTCCCTCTGTCCTTGCGTGTGTCCTTGTGCCCCCCATTGTGCCCCTCATGGTTTCTTTTTTTCGCGTCAGCACTTAAAAAAAAAAATTTCCCCACGCTAGCAGTTTTTTTAATTTGTTTTCCTCGCATCAGCAATTTTATCTATTTTACCGATACCAAAAAAGTTGTTGATACTGACATTGGAAATTCAGAAGTTGCAGACGCCGACACCAGCGACACCGACTTTGCTGACGCCATTAACAATGACGTTTCTAACATCGATGTTGTTGATACCGTTAATGTTGACGTTGTTGACGTCGATGTTACTGACGAGGCTTTAATTTGCGGACACCACAAAGTGGGTTCATATAACACATTAGAATTTGCTTCCTAATGAAAAATTGCTGACAGAGACCTATAATAAAATTAATTTTCATGGTAGTGGCTTAACGCGTTTTAATAAAATTAACTAGAATTTCGTGTCAACACTTCATAAGCCACTAGGATTTCGTGTGCACTACCAGCACACACCAATTAATGCTTCAAAAACTTACTCAAAATTAATTTTCTGACACCGACTTTGATGACAACGAAGTTGCTGACGCTGCTGACACCAACGTTGCTAATGTTGATGCTGCTAACATCAACGTTGTTGATGCTAACATCGTTAGTGCTGATAGGAGATTGCTTTCTAGTCTCTAGTCAGGTCCTTCTCATCTTCGCATAAGAACTCCACATTTTCTTGCACCAAGTCCTCCTTGTGGTAAAAAAATCAAAAAATAAAAATAATCAGCAACTTATAAAAATCAACAGTTATGAATAATTCAAAAAAAATCAGCAATCTAAAAAAATTAGTAGCTATGAATCCTATGATTTTAAGAATCAAGCAAAACAAAAATCAGTAGCTTATTATTTCATAATGGATAATCTAGCACAACATAACAGAAATTGCTAACACATGGCACATCGCAAACTCATTTTATAATGGATAATCTAGCACCAAAAAAATTGCTTACACAATTTAACATAATAGAAATCACAAAAATAAACACATGTGTTTGCTTTCATAAAAGTAAAAACGCTGACACCGATAAATTGATGACACGATTAAAAGTGTTGACAGTAGAATGTAATGTTGAAAAATGGCTGGCAACAAACTTTCATAGGCAAAATATAACGATTGTTGACGCAAATATCTAATGTTCAATAAATGCAATTTAGACGTTAACTTATTGTATTGGATAATTGACTTAATAATTTGTACACTAACACAAATACACTACGTTGTTATGAGAAGATTTAATTGCTGACGAGACATAGTAGATTACAAATTAAGGCCTTGAAATCCACCAAAAACCTTAGGTACGGGACTACCATGGCCTCCAAAAATATTAGATTGCATTAAAAATTGCTGATATTGCTATAATAAAATTGCTGACAACAAAGATATTAAAAAATTGCTGACATCAAAGGTATTAAAAAAATGTGTGCACTAGTATTATTCATACCAGTACCAGCTCTTTCACTCATAGATTGTCATTTCCCTGTTATAACAACTTGTTGGTTACCTTCACCACACCACACCCAAACACCCCCCCCCCAACCCACTTTCATTTTAATCAAAACCCCCGTAGTGCTTCCAAGTAGCTCCGCGATGGGGACTGGGTGAACCGATTCGCACCGCTGGCGATGGGCATTGACATGTCGGAGGCGGTCAAGGAGTTCAGTCGGACGCTCTTCAACATAAAGCTCGACCATCAGCGCTCCACACGCACCAATCGAAAGCTTGTTATCCTCCTCCATCGCCAGGCTCCTTTTGCTTCGACGCCATTGAATGAGGTGGAGAGAGATTGGGCGGCGACGACGCCGGACAATTGAGGGAGATTGGAGATGATCGAACGAATTAAGGAAGAGAAAGGGGATAGTAAACTAGATGGACATTTTCCAAAATAAATTATAAACGTGGATATTTTATTAATTAATTAACCATGCTTTGGAGTAAAATTTCTCTTTAAATTTAGGTGTTTGTCGTTTATCCAACTCACTCTTATAGTAGGAGAGTCAATCAAATTAGCCTCGTGAAATTAGTCAGATTTATAAGTAGCTAGTAGATAGATCATAGATTTGAATGTGTCAAATTAATTAAGCTTGGTGTGAACAAGAGCAAAGTGAAGGCAGAGTGGTGGAATGCCAATAATAAGTGAAAAAGGGATTAAATTCCACGCCAAGAAACCCCTTACTTGTAATCATTGTGTCTTGGAACACACTTTCACTCTACGTAACTGCTTAATACATGATCACCTACCTTTGGGTTTGTTGGTTAATCTACACACACATATATAGGTTGATCCATAATAAAGTTACTAATTTACGCAGATTAATTAATTACTTATTTATTTCTTCTTTTGGTAAAGATAATTACTTATTCCTGTAAAGATAAAATTTTGTCAAGATTATTTTGAAAAATATTGTAAATGATCAATATACCCTTTTTGATGGATTGAACATCTGACATACTAGATGCATATCTACTGTTATTTTACAAATTTAAGGTCATATTGGTGTATGAATTATGACGGTGGGATAAAAAAATTTTTTTTTTTATTTTCGGTAATTACAAGTATAAGGTGTTTTAATGAGACTATGAAAAGAAATTTTGATTAAAAAGTGGGGGCAAATTAGTTATTTTTATTGATGTTTTGATGGATATTTTTTATTGGGTCGTGATTTGTTAACAAATCGTATTTAACAGGTAGTTTTGTGTAATTTCAAATTGTGTGTGAGAGAAATTGTGTATGTGATTATTCATAGGTACCAAGTGATTATCCGTATGTACATACATATGAATAATCTTTTGTTAAATAAAATAATTATATTGTTTATACATATGAATAATTACATTATTATGTACGAATAATCGTTTGATACCTACGAATAATTTTATTATTTACTGTAAGAGCTGTTTACATGGGATTTCTCTCTACAAAACAGAGGCTTTTGTTTCATTGATATTAACAATCTCATTATGAAAAATATCCACAACCCTACCTGTAGAATCACGGACAATCCCACCCACACGGCACTCGCCTGTGGGTCTAACAGAACCAGCCACATTGATTTTGTAGACAGTTCCATGTGGACTAGTAATCAAAACTGAGGCTAGGGCGGTATTTTTTGGTTTGTAGTTAGCTCAAAGGAGGGGTCTTCAAAGGATCATCATAGAAGGAGATAATATGGAAGTGATCAAGGCCATTAATCGGAGAGATTACTCTCGATGGGAAATCGTGAGTGAGATATCGGAAATAAACAAGGCTAGACTAGCCTTTGAATATACGGCTTTTCAGCATTGTTACCGGAAAGCAAATAAAGTGGCTGACTACATCGCAACAAAAGGAGTTATTAATGATAGATCTGTAATTCCCTACAATAGGGAACTTTGTACCATCATCCGTCACGATGATCATGAAGCTACCTCTTCTTAATTGTTAGTGAGAAGAAACCGAAATGTGAGCTTCACCAATCTTGATCAAGCTTCAACAATGGAGGTTTCTTAGTTTCTTGTTTTGGAGTTTGTTAGGAAGAAAGAAATTTCTGTTATTCCATCTTCTGTATTGTAAAATGTATGTTCAGTTTACATCATGAAGCTGCTATTTATACAATAGGCTTCTATACAGAATTACAAAACTACCCTTCCTCTTCCTTTCTAATTACTGTCATCGTTATCATCCTCATTATCCCCTCCGCAAGCTGGACCTGTTGTGGCCACAAGGCCCAGCTTGGAAGTGAGGAACCTGTGCTTTTCTTCACCCAGAGGCTTAGTGAACAAATCAGCTAGCTGATTTTGAGATGTTACAAAAGTAGGAACCAGGAAGCCCTCTTGCAATCTTTCTCTAACATAGTGACAGTCCAGTCTAAGGTGTTTAGTGCGCTCATGGAAGATCGGATTCTCAGCTATGTGAATAGCTGACTTGTTGTCACAATGAAGGGGAATAGGTTTTGGAACACAGCAACTGAGATCATTCAATATTGAATCAAAACATACCAGTTCACCAGATGCTTTAGACAAGCAATGGTACTCTGCTTCAGTAGAGGACTTGGAAACTGTAGGCTGCTTCTTGGTCTTCCAAGAGACCAATGCTTGACCCAAAAACACACAAAACCCTGACAGTGAGCGCCCAGAAAACATACAGTTACCCCAATCAGCATCACAAAACGCAGTGAGATCAATGTTGTTTGCAGATGGATACAGCAAGCCCAGATTGAATGTTCCCCTGAGATATCGCACAACATGCATTGCTGCCTGCCAGTGAGGTAATCTTGGAGTACCCATGAATTGACTCAAGTGCTGTACTGAGTATGAAATGTCAGGTCTAGTCATGTTGAGATAAATCAGCTTCCTAACTAGCCTTCTATATCTTTCTGGATCCTCAAGAACTTCCCCCACTTCTGTACTCAATCTTAATCCTCTAGGCATTGGAAATGTAGATGGTTTACACTCTTCCATCTTTGTGTCTTTCAGTATATCCAGAATGTACTTCCTCTGGTTAATCAAAGTTCCCTTGTCTGTACGAGACACTTCCAAAACCAAGGAAATACCTTACATTTCCCAAATCCTTTATAGTAAAGGCACTATGCAGACCACCCTTGATCTTATTAATCTCAGAAAGATCATCTCCAGTTATGAGAAGATCATCAACATATACCAGCACAATCAGTAATCCAGAAGGCACATGTTTGACAAATAATGAAAAATCAAACATTGATTTAACATACCCTTGTGAAATCAGAAACTTTGACAACTCCACATTCCACTGTCGAGAAGCTTGTTTCAACCCATACAGTGACCTTTTTAACTTGCATACTTGACCAGGAGAGGCATCAGTGTACCCAGGAGGAATGTCCATATACACTTCCTCATCAAGAAAACCATGGAGGAATGCATTGTTTATGTCCAGCTGATGCACACACCACCCTTTCATAGTGGCCATTGCTAATAATACTCTTACTGTGGTGAATTTAGCAACTGGTGAAAAAGTATGCTTAAAGTCCTTCCCTTTGATTTGATTATACCCTTTAGCTACTAATCGTGCTTTGTATCTTTCAACACTGCCATCAGCTCTAAACTTGATCTTATATACCCATCTACAACCAATAGCCACCTTTCCTGCAGGCAATTCAGTAAGAACCCAAGTTCTATTGTTCTTAAGAGCTTGAAGCTCCTTCTGCATAGCCTCAATCCATAAAGGATTATCCTTAGCTTGACGATACGTGGATGGCTCATGAACAGACAAAACATTTGCCAAAGATGCAACATAATCAGGGGGATAGAAAGACTGATTATCCAATGCTGAAACCATGAAGGAACTAGACATGGAAGAGGGAATTGTTGGACAGTAAAAATCCCTTAAATGGACAGGAATCTGAGTTTGTCTAGTTGATCTTTTAGGTGGTGGTATTGGAGAATGAGAATCTGTGTTTGAGATGGGTGATAGCTGATTGGTTGGAGAATTATTTTGATTTTCAAATAATTCATGTGAAGATGATGACAAAGTGTCAGAAACCACAGCAGGCACAGGACAAACTGACTCTGTCACAGGATCAGTAGCTGGGTTGACCAAAGGAAGAGAGGAAGACAATAAAGGAACTTCTGATGTTGGAGAGGATTTGGATGCAAAAGGAAATGATTCTTCACAGAACAACACATCTCTGCTCACCATGACTTTATTGTCATCTAAGTCAAAAACCTTATAGGCTTTATGATCAGATGGATATCCAAAAAATAAGCATTTCCTAGCTTTAGCTGCAAATTTATCCCCATTTGAACCTCTTTTTAACACATAGCAGAGACACCCCACAACCCTCAAATGACTGTAACTAGGGCACTTGCCATACAGCTTCTCATAAGGAGTGGACCACTTGAGCACAGAAGAAGGCATCAGATTTATTAAGTGTGTAGCAGACAATACACACTCTCCCCAAAACCGCATAGGAAGAGAGGCATGAAGCCTAATAACCCTAGCTGTCTCTAATAAATGCCTATGCTTTCTCTCAACTCTACCATTCTGTTGAGGAACATAAGGTACAGATTTCTGATGCATAATTCCTCTTTCTCTCAAAAACTGACTGCACTTCAAAAACTTTGTTCCATGATCAGTCCTGATGCTTTGAACCTTGACCTTGAACTGAACTTCCACCATCACAATAAAGCTCATAACTACCTCATCCACTTTGGCTTTATCTGATATCAAATGTGTCCAAACAGCTCTGCTAAAATCATCTACTATTGTCACAAAATATTTAGCACCAGTAATGGAAGGAACCCTATAGGGCCCCCACAAATCAACATGAATCAAGGCAAATCTTTCAGTTGCAATAGAAGAACTCAAATCAAAAGGTAATGAATGATGTTTAGCCATTACACATGGTTCACAAAATCTGTCTGCATCATCAGAAAATTTGCATCCATGAACATGATGCAATTTAGAGAAGGACATGTGTCCCATTCTGTTGTGAAACAAATTCCTAGACACACATTTATTCTTGTCAACAATGACTGATCTTTGATCTACTATAGCTCCAACAACATGCCTTCTACCACCTTCACTGCTGTCTTCCATTACTAGTTGAGCCTTGAAGAGCTGCTTGGAAATCCTGTCAGCACTGAGGATTACTGTCCCATTCTTAGGGTCCTGAAACAAGCACTTTGACCTTTTAAAAACCACATCATAATCTGTATCATCTACTACTTTGCCAACTGACAACATATTAATTTTGAATTCTGCTATATAGAACACATTCTGCAATATCAATCCACAAGCCAAACTGATGTCACCAACTTCAGACACACGTCTAATATATCCATCTGGCAAACACACACTGATAGGCCTTGATAATGATCTTCTATTCTTTAAAAACTTTCTATTGCAGGTCATGTGATCCGTTGCCCCAGAGTCAATGATCCACAAATTTGAATTCTCAAAATTAAATTTGGAGAAATTCAAAGCAAATATAGTACCTGCAAAGCTTGTGGAAGCCATGACCTCCTTTCCTTTCATAGCCTTCAGAACTTCTTGGCATACTGCATTTACAAAGGACACATCAAACTGTCTCCCTGCATCAGATTCATCAGATAATGGTGACTCCAGCATCCCTGTAACTGTAGCAGCAGTTCTTGTCTCAGTCTTTCCCTTAGAGTTCTTGAACCAGTCAGGATACCCTATAATCTTGAAACAACCATCCACTGTATGACCTTTCATACTGCAATGGCTGCATTTCAAATTTGACTTATCAACCTTCTCTTTCTTTGAAGGTTTCTTGTCACCAGATGACCTATTGACTGATAAAGCACTAGCATAAGATGTCTGGTGTTTTCCATCTCCTTCAACCCCAGTAGCTACTTGCTGAACCAGATAGTATGCCTTGTCAACTGTTGGTAATGGCTCCGTAGCAAGAATCTGGTTTCTTGCACTATCATAACAATCGTTTAATCCCATTAAGAACTGTAACAACTTGTTATGATTATCAAGCTCAGTCAACTTCTTTTTCATTTCACAGGAACATCTATTGAATGCTCCACATGTACACTTTGGAACTCCTTCCAAACTGAGAATTTCATTCCATAGCTTTTTAATTTTTCCATAGTAATCAGTAACAGTCAATCCACCTTGGACTGTGTTACACAGATTCTTCTTTAACTGGTACAACAGAGGACCATTTGATTGCGCGTACCTTTCGATTATCTCAAGCCACAACTCCCTCGACGATTCTGCATACATGAACATCTCTGCCAGATTCGGAGTCATCGAATTGAGAATCCAACATCTAACCATATAATCGCAGCGCTTCCATCGTTGCAGATCATCTGTAACGACATCCTCTTCCCTCGAAGTGCCGTCAATAAATCCAATTTTGAGTTTGGCGCCAAGAGCCATGCGAACACCTCGGCTCCAACTCAAGAAATTAGATCCATTGAAGACGTTAGCAACCAATTGAGCGCCTGGATGATCGGAGTTCGACAGACACAGAGGATCATTCATGCTGTTGCTGTTGCCGAGATCGCCATGAACTTGATGAGCTTGAGGTTGTGCATCCATTTTTCAGAAATTGAACAGCTGCGCGACTTCGGATCTTATCCGTGCAGCTCTGATACCATGAGAAGAAACCGAAATGTGAGCTTCACCAATCTTGATCAAGCTTCAACAATGGAGGTTTCTTAGTTTCTTGTTTTGGAGTTTGTTAGGAAGAAAGAAATTTCTGTTATTCCATCTTCTGTATTGTAAAATGTATGTTCAGTTTACATCATGAAGCTGCTATTTATACAATAGGCTTCTATACAGAATTACAAAACTACCCTTCCTCTTCCTTTCTAATTACTGTCATCGTTATCATCCTCATTAGTTAGAATAGGGTTCCTCTTGTTTGCCTAGTGTAAAAAAAAGAAACAAAAACATACTCCGTGTGATTATTCATTTCATACTACATACGGAGTAATTAAGAAAGTTTTCTACTAAACCTGCACAGGAAATTTTCAATGAAGTAGAAATTTTTATATAAAACAACAAATACATAACTTGTTTACCTCCAAGAAAAACATTGAAGAAGCAAAAGAGAATCAATATATGATAAAAGAAACCCATAAAAAAGAAGAAGAAATTAATGTTTTTTTTGTAACGTGGGGGTTCCGAGGTTGTCGACTAATCCCCAACTGGTATGAGCCCTAGCCTGCAAAGGACGCGAACCCATAAGCCAGGGCGGCAAGCCACCCGACAGGCTCACCCAAACCAATGAAGGCTTGGGCACCCATAAATTACACAAATTGTGTAAAGAATGGGATTTAAACCCTTGATCTCTTACAAGGGGTACCTCTTCCTTACCACTAGAGCAAGGGGTCATTGGTAAGAAGAAATTAATGTATTAAATATTTGAATAAACCACAAGAAGGTTGTTTTATAATCAATTTTGATGACTCTAAAATTGTGACCAGTAAGACTTTTGTTGGCTTCATCATTAGGGATAAAAAAAAAGGCCAGTCAAGATTTGAGACACATGAGTGTTGTTTTGTTGCGGATTTGTTTTTTACACCAACTATTGAAGCCATCCCCCTTAAGCACCATTCTAAAAAACCCTTCAAGGCCCGCCTAGCCTAAACCTTTGACCTCTCCATGCCACAAAGGCTGTCAAGGTCGCCAAGACTCACCTAGACCACACAGACATGTCATGAAATTTGCCTAAACTCCGGCTAAACCCTTGACCATACCCTACCGCCAAGCACCCGCCAGGGTGTTTTTTAAAACATTGCCCTTAAGAATGACATTTTGACCACTTTGGCATTGGGGATTATGAGTGCGGAGATCGAAAGCGATACAACGACAACAACAACAATAACAACAACAACAACAACAACAATCTCAGTTTGTCTCGCTTAAAGCAAGGTCTGTAAAGTCGATGTATACCCATCATTTTCCTGAATGAGTCAATGTGATATTTTCAATTGATTTAGAGATGACATACACCCATACACAACCAAGAGCAAATACACATATCATATATGAAAAACCTCGACAAAGTTGAAACGAAAAGGCATAGAGAAGAACAAGATACTAAAAAAAACAGACAGCGAAAGGGTACGCCCCTAAGCTTCTCTATGTCACATTTCTCTCCTTTGACACGAATAGCCGTCCTCCACTAAATTCTATTTTGTGCAAAATCCTTTGTGAGGGCCAAGGCGACCAAGTCCCTTGAGGATGCCATGAGTAGAGGACATTTAATTAATTAATTTATTTTTCAAATATTCGTCATCTTATTTTAATCTTTGAGATTGTTCATGTGTCTCACATTTTTAGAGAATTCAATGGGGTGACAGACCGAATTCTGTCTTCATGGTACCCTCGTTGCATGTTGCGTCTTTTCTAATTATTAAATAAAGTTTGAGTGGGTTAGACTCCAGTCACATGGCCACCGAGTAAGAGTAGGGTATGTCTCAAGACGTATCAATGACTACTCACAGAGGTATTTAAAGATCGCCCACCAACATTGTCCCACATTTGCGCTCGGCTTTGAGATTCAAACATACAATCTTTTAATAATAAGTAGTCCATCCTTATCAACTGAGTCAACGAATATGAATGGATTAAGTTACATCTTTTAGGCCCTTTAGGGTCATATAATTTTTCATATTATTTTGATTTTATATCTTGCATGTAGAACGAGAGGGAAATTGAATTGTGTTGTTAATTTAATATAGTATTAAGGGATATATTAAGTATAATTACTTTCTCTAAAAAGGATTATGCATGTATATAATGACTTCAAGTGGTGGCAATTGAGTTGTTACGCTTTGTAATCAACTTTGGCATGCATGAATTGAAGATGTGCTTATACAGATTATAATTATGCTGTCCTCCGCCCCCTTATTAATATTAAAACCTAAATGTCTCTAGCACTTCCCCAAAAAACTCCATCTTTTAATATGATTAAAAATTTCCATTCCACGTTTTAAATCAAATAATTAAATCCCCTCCCACATAAGTTGTGTTGGGTAGTTTTTTTTTTTTAATGTTTGCATGTTTCATTTGTTATTTCATGACAGTTAGTCCGTCGACAGATCCTTTTAGCTTATCGATCGATTTCGAATTCTTCCCTTTATAATCAATGCTATTGCTTCCTAAGAAACTCTAAAACTAGCTAGATATTCATAATGACCTAAATGATCAGGATGCTAGAGACGCAAATTGATGGGGCAGTGGAGGGAGAAGCGAGTTGAACAAGTAGAGCTCTCTCAAACTATCACATCTCAGACGAATAACCCCTGTGTACAAAATTTTCACAGAAACTCTTAATGGTTCAAACTCAATAGGAACACGATATATTATCAGTTGTGAGTTGTGAATTTTCTAATAGCTAGAGACCAAGTTGTTAACGAGGACACGTTTAAGATGAAGGGGGTTTCTTTTGAGTTGGTATATACGACTATATATGTCCAGAGTTTTATAGGGCGTCAGACATATTTAGGCATATGAAAGGATATTTCGTTGTCCATAAACTTGCTAGCTAGGTCGGATCAACGTACAGGTAGAAGTAACCGATTGAATAGTGTTGAAGGCTTATAGATCGAGATGTTAGAAAATATGACTTAAAAGTGTTCTAAAAGTATTTATATAGAATATCTTATTCGATTGTGTGTGTGTATTTATATATAGATTGTATGGGAGGAGACTAAAAAATGAAAACTAACTATGATGAAAATGAAGACTTTAAAAGGAAGTAAAGCCCTAAGAAAAGCCTTTTGGTAGCAGCAGAGCGATCATATGTTGGAATGGAGAACATAAACCAAACAAGAGAAAGCTTTTACTTAGCAAGTCTTTTTGGTATGCATGAATTGAGAACCCACCTCACTTTATTCTGCCTACTGTTCCCAACAGTTAAAGTTTGAAAGACTCAACTCTTATGAAATTCTCTTCTTCATTTCATAAATGCTTTTTCTTCCCACTGCTAATATGACAAGAATAAAATATACTTTCATTCTCTTTTTTTTTTATATATATAATATTATATAATATGTTGGTAAAGGTGTACTTAACACTTATTGGTACTAATGATAAATTAAAATTGAATTAATGATAGCATTTTTTTAGTAATAGAAGCAATTATTTTATTTAAAAAAAATAGTTTCGTTAAACAAGTAAGATTTTGGATATGTTGAGAATAAATCAAATAAAAATATGTATTAACAAAATGCATAACCTACTTATCTTATAATCAATTGATTTGGTATAAACTTAGGCCCTGTTTGTTTGTAGAGTAGGGAATGAAATTAAGGGAAATAAGTCGAAATTTATATGTAAATTAAATGTATATGATTATCCTATACTAAAATTAGGTACTCATTTGAAGAAAAGAAATTAAATTTTGTATAGAAAATTAGAAATTGAGGGAATAAAGTTAATAATTAAAACATTGATCAATGAATCATAATTCAAATATGGACTAAATTTATGAGATTAACAATTACCTTTCTCTTGTTAAAAACAAATGATAATTTAGAGTTTGTTTGGAAGTCAATATATTATGATTTACGCGGAAACTAAATACACCGCAAATCAGGGTTTAGGGATGTACGTCCTTATGAACGTGATGCATTAAACCTTAATTTGTCTTCGATTTTCAGTGTATATCTGCATGTTGATTCAGATGTGGCACCACGTCAATAAAGATGTGGATTTGATTAACCAGGATTTGCGGTGTATCTAACTACCCTATGATTTATAATGCATTACTACAAGTCATATATAATACTTTGAATGGGCTTTGACATGGTTGAACCACAATTTGTACCGAAGGCCTTTTAACTTGTTGGGTAATAAGTAGACTTGGTGTTTACCTTTTACAGGGCTCAAAGTGACAGTAAATATACATAGCACCTGAGCCTCTAGTTACTACTGCCACAAATGTTGGTTGGTTGGTTCTAAACTGGTTAAAAAATCCACCTTTTGATGCAGCGTTTTAATTCTTTGAATTGTTTTAACATTACTCTCGTTCTCGTATATGGGTTTTAAAAAAAAAAAGCACTGTAAAAACAAGTGTGTCAAAAGGTAAAAAGATAAACAAAAGTGTTTGTAAAGGGATTATATTATAATATATACTGTAATTTATAAAGAAATTAAAGTGATGAAATTAAGGGGAAGCCCAAAGAGGCAGCAAGGGAACCTATCTCTGGGTGATTAGTCATAACAAGGCCACAGCTTGGCCGGTAAAAGCTAAACATATATCATCAGCACTTCCCTATCTACCTTTATCTTCACCTCTTTTTAGCAGTTACTTACTGTTGCTGTCAAGTGTTTTTAACTATTATTTATTTCTTTCTTATTTTAATACTACTATATTATTATTAATTTACTGTTTGTTAATGATCGAACTTGTGTGTGGGGATCGAGAGAAAGAGCATGTTGATCAAAATTATAGTGTTTGATGCATATATAGAAATCACTCCACTAATTATAAGAATATTTTAAATATGTATATTTTCATATATCAATGCAATATTTACCTCTTTTAATAAAAACTCATTTAAAATAATTTTTAGATAATTTTCTTTTTAAAAGTAATCCGTAAAGTAAATTTTTTTAAGAAGTATGAGAAAAATATGCGTTTAATTGGTAATTTTAAAATCTAAAAAATAGCAATTCAATTTTTCTGAATGTTGAATTCCTTCGATTTGAATGAAGTTAACTTCATTCAATAATTAATTATTTACCTTTATCTTCAATTTTTCTGAATGTTACATTCGCTGTATCACTAATTAATTATTTCGAGTATAAATTTACATTGAATTTTTTTTAAAAAATATTTTTAGGTTTTAAACCCTTATATTAATATGTTGATAAATTTATATTTTAAAAATCACATTTTATACTTTATAAATCAAACACATATTCACAATTCCCCCCAAAAAATTAACTTTATGAGATTCAAATCACCTGAAACAAGTTTTCGGGAATTTCAGTTCTCACATCAAATCAAACAAGCCCTAAAATTAAAAAAATTATCAATAAAATATTTAATATAATGATCGATAATGCATGCTCTGATATGAATACTTTTTTCTATGAAGTAATTTAATAAGAAGATAGTCAACATTAATCTATGATATATATTATAATTAGAGGTAGGTAATAGGTATAAGGACATTCAAAAGATAATATAGTGCAAAAGAACAAAAATTCTCTTTTTTTTTTGGGTATGAAGAAAAAGTTAGCCTAGCCTCTTAACTTGATCTTGAAGTGTAAGTTATATATGCTTTTGTGTATTATAATAAAAAGAAAAATACAATGATATGAATTGTTCTACTACTTTATATTTAGTTATTTATAGTACGTATAATTTAGTTATAAAAAATAAAAAATGGGAACGTTCAAAGATTTGATGATACATAGTACCACCAGCACCACAAGAAGCACTAGCACTTAAAAGCGTAAATATTAAAAAAAAAATTAAAAGCGTAAATATTAAAAAGAGCGAACCACATAAAAATGCATCCCACAACGACCACGCCATTTGTAGCCTTTGCTTGCTATTTAATCATGACATCATTTCCACCTTATCATGACGTTTTCTCTCTAAATCTTTCATCTTCTCCGTAATCTAATTATATATATATATGTACGTATTTATCATCAATTCATATATAAATGATTTATTCCAAGAAGATAGTGCAGTGCCCTTAAGATTATGCTCAAAGTATAGAAATCAAAATGACTATATGTGATTTTTTTTCTTCTAGATTCTCTAATTGGTACTCCATCTTCATCTGTTAATTAAAACATGTCGTTTACTATTTATACATACTTATTCATTAATTATATATATCTATACCCTTATCCCTTAATTACTTTTTATAGACAATCCACATGCCTTTAGAGAAATCAATCCACTAGTGGTGGCCAAGATTGTTAGTTTTTGTCATTTATTCTCGAATGATCACATTTAGATCCATCCAAAACTTTGTGCTCTCGTCTAACATGATATTTTTCAATCTTGGTTAATCTTCAAATTGGTGTTTTTAACATTAATCAAATTCCTACATTAAAGTTAAAAGGGTAGGTAAAGATATCACTTATAATGTTTTGGCGGTCAATAAATTAATTGGGATCAATTTTTGTCAATTTTTTTTTTATAGATGTTATAATACTCCAAATGTTGATCGAAGGATAGTGTAGTTAGTGATCAAGTGATTTGTAAACTAAATCTACAAGTTGATGCTCCCTTTGGAGGTATACCCTAGTCTTGATTTGCCAGATTCAAAATCATTCAAAAATTTTCCAAAAAAATAATGAATTGAACATTAAATAAATTCAAGTATTATATATATAAAATTTTAAAAATTGATGAAAAAAATCTTATCTCCTTATCAATCATATATTATATAATCCACCTGAAGTGAAACAATATGATGAATCTGACTCCAATATAATCTAGCTTACATGTATAATGTAACCCCCGCAAAAGAAAATAATCGAAACTCATAATAATTTAAACAAAGAGCTGGCCACAACATGTTCATCTCGATTAATCGTCGATCCAGAATCGAAACTACAACAAAAACTTGTCTGAACTAATAATAAAATTCTATCTGCAGAGTTAAAGTTCAAAAATGAAATGAAAAGAGCCATTCCAAGTTCTAAAACCCCGACCCGTCTGATCCAGACCCGCCGGGTCCATAACCCGCAATCCGTGGGCAGGCTTAATTTCAGGATCCAGCAATAGATTTAAAAAAAAGGAAGTAAATTTTGATATGGAATGGACAGATCTGACATACATATGGATCTCACGCTGTGATCACTCTTTACACCCCCCACTACCCCAACCACGGCAAAGAAAAAGAAACGCAAATAACTTGAATTGTAGTAATGAGGTTCCCATCAACTCTCTAAATCAAATCAAATCAAATATAAATTCCTCCTTATATAAATTCATTCATCACCAACATACATATTGGTCCCATTAATTCCACAAAATGTGTACTCCCTCCCCGTTTGAAAATAAATAATGTTTGACTTTTCTGCACGTAGTTTTAGAAGCTAAAAACTATATAAAATCTTATTTATTTTAATTAATTTTTTCACAATTTAATACTAATTACTAATAGATATTAAACTATAAAAAAATAAATTAAAATAAATAAGATTTTATATAGATTTTAGCTCCTAAAACTACGTGCACAAAAGTCAAACATCATTTATTTCCGAACGGAGAGAGTATATAGTATATCAAGTTCTGCTTAGTCATATATTAATTGAGTGATTTAAGTTGATTTATTTTATTAAATAAGTCTAGTATGCATACATTTTTAAACTCACTTCAAATTGAGACTCGGTTTGACTCTAGCTCAAAGTTTGAAAATTATCCATAGACTGCTATGTCTTTAGCAAGTAGAGATGACAAACAAGGCTCAACGTACTCTAAAAAAGTTTGATTCAAACTTGTTCACTTTAAATAAGTCGATTATAGACACATATTTCAATTCGGGTTTTAATTCAAGCTCGGTTTGAGTTTGAAAACGATATTACGTACATATATATGACTACAAATTAGAAAAATAATCAACAATCATAAAACCATAAAAAGAAAGGTTTATAGCTACTTTCGATCATTATATTTTCAAGGCGTACACGCACACAATTTATGTGATATGACCAAATTAAAGTCTATTTTAATGTATAAAATTCCAATGTCCTTAATTCAAAATGTCAAAAAAAACAAGCAGGAGAAAAAAAAAAGGAAAAAATAAAAAGAAAAGGAATGTATGAAGCTGTGTGTGGATGAAAGAGGGGGGATCATAACCATTTCGAATGACTCACTGGAAAGGACTTGCGGGTAGTACCCAAAAGTACCCGGTTCGAACCCTGGATATGGCTGCTCTTTATTTACAAGTTCAAGAAAGAGGGGGGATCATAATTGGTAGTATGTGTTACCAATTTTGGTTGAGTATAGAAGCAGGAGATGAAATCATATTTCCAAAAGGAAATGAAAGGCTTTAAATACTACATGTATAATTCAAAGTTGATAAATCTTAATGAAAACTAATCTGGTGTAGACTCTCATTTGTTTCCACCCTGATCTCTTAATAAGGTCTCAAACATTAGTGCACAAATTAATTTGTTTGATTAATGACTTTCTCTTCATGTTGTTCATAATTCGTCCTGTCTTTTGGTGATGAGTCGTTGCCTTAGTGTAATTGCATTTAGTTCCGATAGAGGTTGCAATATCGGGCGTCCTGTTTGATCAAGTGAATCGTGGAAGTGCTCCTGGTTTTCAAAGATTCCTCATTTAGGTGGGAGAATGTCGGTGACCCGCACTTCCTCAGATGTCGTCCTTTCCTGTGGTGGGTTACTGCTCTTAATTCGTCTTCTCGATGTCCGATGCCGTATGAGTCTTCGCACTCTCCAGTGTTCCCGACATTCACAGTTTGTCTTAGGACTTCATCGACTTCTTTGCTAGCGGACGATTTTTTATGTGGTGTTTTTCGTCCCTTTTTTATTTGTGTTTTTTTTATGTGTGTTGTATGATGATGGATAGTCCATTTGTCGATTCCTCGGTCTCTTGAGTTATCACACAGCCTGTTGTCTAGTATCTCAAATCATTTTCTTATAAAAAAAAGTGGAGGATCAAAGAAGAAGTTACAAGCAAAGACTGAGAAGCTATCAAGTGTTTGGACCAAAAACACAGGCTTGGCTAACTCAATACATGATGCATGTTAAAATTGGGGACCATTCAACTTGCCTTGACAAGCACGCACTCATTACCAACCATTTCAGGTTTGCAAAGGACACTTTTGCCTGCGAAAAAGCCCTCCCCATTTCCTCTCCTTTCCTAAAGTTTTAACCTCACAAAACCCGGGCACGATCCTCGCTTCTTCCACCCATCGACATCTCGAATTTTTGAGTCTATCGATGAGCCTTTTGACCTACAAATGTACGCGTTTCTTCAATTCGTATGTTTGCACATATTTATGATAAAGACGAAGCGTTTTTAACTATACCAGGCAATGCGACGGAACAAAAAGTAGAGTCATTTTCAAGTTCAATTGCATCCACCCCTTTGGGACAACACTCACATCAAAAGCCTAAAAAACAAATTCAATTTGGATGGTTAAGAAGTTATGATCATGCAACTTAACATGTACAAATTATAAGTTTGGCTTTATCCCTCTACAAAAGCCCGGCCACTAGCTAGCTACACAAATACATATATATAGTTAGTGGGATTATTATTTATTTTTTTAAGAAAATTTAATTATATTTTGTTGAGTTTCTCCTCCTTGCCTTTGGGCCTTTGGCTATAATTATGCTTGTCCAAATTTGGCACTACAATATTTCAAACCCTATTTTTTTTTTTAAAGTTATGCCTATGAATTTTAGGTTTATGCTTATTGACTTGATCTTGCAAAGGGCAACCATTTCTTTTTACAACTTTGATGTTTAAATATTCAACAACACATAATCTATTTGACATCGTACATAACCCCCTTCCTACTCTGCTTTGAGCCGGATATTCTTTTTTTTTTGTTATTGTTGTATTATTATCAATAATAAGAGTCTCATCCAATTAACTTCCAAGAAACTATGCATTAAAAAAAAAGAATGTATTAATTATAAAGAGGATGTCATTTTAAGAATGTTATAGAATGAGACTAGTGCTGCAAAGTCAAAGAACAAACTGAAAAGGAATGTTAGAAGATTTTTGGAATCTGTCTCTTTCAGTGATAAATCACTTTCAATTTTTAATTTCTTTAATTTTTTTTTTCCTCTGTTGGGCATATTCTATACTGAGTATTTTATTTTTAAGCCCTTTGAGCTGCCGAAAGTGAAACCCACGCTTAATTATGTCATTAATTTAACTGCTAGATTCTTATCGTACGGAAATGTTGTCCTTAACAACTTAACTAATTTCGTTTCATCATCATACTATAGTGTAATATGTCAAATAAGTATAAGAATAAGATTTATTTTAGAAAAACTGAATTTCGTCCTACTTTTTTTAATATCTATATATATACAGTTCACTTTGAGCCCAATAAAAAAGCAGGAACAAAGTGGCCCGGCCCAATTACAGGCCCAAACGGAAAGCCCAGGTTTGATCGGCGAGTTTTTATTCTGAGTTCGAGTTCTGGTCGATAAATTATTCGAGCGTGGAGTGGAGTTCTTCGATAAATATCGCTGACGAATTTCACGGGTTAGTACTCCTTAAATCCTGTCTATGGTAGTTTATCTTCTATGATCTTGAGTTTTGGTTCGCACTTGTATACTTTTACTTTCGAAGTGGATCGATCTAATCGCTTGCCTTGTGAAGATTTGGTGTCTGAATTTATCGATTCATTGTGCGAGGGGAACTGGACTTTATTGATTCTGATTTATGATTCCACAACTTTGATTTTGAAATATTACTGGCGGATGAGTGATGGAGCCAGAAACTTTTGAAGGAAAAATGTTCAATATCTCAAAATAGCAATAAAAGATAAAGAGTTCACTAATATAAATAATACATCGTTACATCAGTACAAATTAGTGTTTTGTACCGTAAAATAGTTCATTTAAACTAAACTATAGAATAACCTCATTATCAATGCGCTTAAAAATATCTTTCTCGACATAGCAAACTAAACTATGTTAGAAAATTATCCTCCATCTTGTTGTGCAATTCTGTCTTGATAATACTCATTGTAGAGAAAACCCTTTCCAGTTCCCACCGTAGTAGTTACAACTAGTAACACTTAAAACCAATGCAATTAGTCGATATACCAATTGAAAAGCTTTGTGAATCCCTACCTCAACCATCTTCTTACAAACAACTCTAATATCTTGTAAACTAGAAAATCTTTCATTTTTCCCCAGTTCAGAAATTCATGCCTTCAACTCTACTTTAATCCGTTGATCGGAAATTGAGAAATCTTGTGGATATAATCGCACGTGTAGCATGCGGTGTCGTGCACGTTACCGATCTGATCGTGATGACATGATATTGATTTATTGAAAGGATTTTTTAATAAATAAAAATGACGTCATTGTTAGTTATTAAAAAAGTTCTAAAAGGCGCTAGGCGGCGGGTTACCGTCTAACGCATAGGCGGGTGCCTAGGCGGACTTAGAACAAACTTGATTATTTTCTTATCTTTTGACGTATAACACATGTCAATAATTCATATAATGTAATAATAATCCATAATATCAGCCATAAACCCAAATTGGCGTTGCTTAACTAACATTAGAGTAAATAAACGCAAAAGTACGCATCCCACTAACGACTCTAAACCTCTTAAAATCCAAAACCATAGGTTCGACTAAAAAACCAATATATATCGACTTGGGTGATAGAAAAAACTCTAAGTTGACTAATCGCATGCATAAAAGCTAAAATTGAATAACCGTGAGGCTAGATGGGCCTAGGCGGCGCCTAGCCAGGACTAGGCGGGGTCTAGATGGCGCCTAGGTGGGTCTAGGCGGCGCCCAAGCAGTGCCTTGGCGGAAATCCGCCTAGAGGGCCGCCTAGGCTTAAAAATTCATAGGTCCCTTCCCGCCTAACGCCTATGCGCGATTTTTAGAACACTGCCTCCACCTGTTGGACAATAACCCTGCTGGAACCTACAACAAGCAACAAACTTTTTATAGGGCGTTGTAGGTCGAACTCATTTCTGTTAAGGGGCTAGAGCCACTGAATGAGAAACGTATTTGCCCCCGACAGAGGTGCAGATCGTATGCAAGGCAAATTCCCCAAGGATTTCACTGGATTCTCTTACAGGTGCACACAAGGGAGAGATGTTAGAACTGGAACAGACGCTCAGAACAGAAAAAGGGTAGCAGAAAACAGGAGAGGGAAAAAAGCGATTGTATTCGTTGTGTATTTAAAACCCAGCCATCGATCCCCTTATATAGCTGCAGAAATCATCCTTCAGCCGCAATCAAAGGAAGATTCTAGTCTATCTTCAAAAAATCGTGGCTTATCCAAAACCGAAAAAGGAGATAAGTTTTCGAAAAGGATAATTTCACTGAAAAATAGATATTCGCGGATAAACACTAACAAGTCTATCCGTAATATCTTTGGCCTCAAGAAATAATTTTTTTGCAAAAATTTAACTCCAACTCACATATTGGAGCAAGAGCCGGATGGCGACGGGCGTATATGTGGGTGCCCCATCTCCTCATCTACCCCTCAATATAGGTAATGGAAGAGTCTCCTCAAAAACACCTTTAGGATACCATTAAACTTTACATGTGGGATGGGGGAAGTCTAAGAGACACCTTAAAACTACCGACTCTAGGCATTATATCCAACACCACCTATGCTGATGATTTTGATCCTGTTTAGTCTGGCTTGTTTTTCTTCAATTTCTGTTTACAAATGTTGTGCAAACATGTTCAACTGTTGTTGATCGATTGATTGTTTGCTTACAGTCTAGTTTGTGCTATTTTTTTATCTAGAAAAATCATGTTTTTTGTGGCTGACGTGTTCTTGAAAATGTATTTTCCTTGATGCTAAAGTGAAACCCTAAGAACGCATTTGTTCATTGGGAGCTTTTGTAACACGGAGGACCAATTAACCATTTTGATGAGTTTGTGATTAGGTTTTTTTATACCTAATAGACCAATTAAATCAATATTTTCATAAAATTAATCATAAACTTGAAATGAAAATCAATTAATACACCTGATAGTCTAAATTTGGACAAACCGGTTTAAAATTGATGACTCCCTTGATGAAATTCATATATATTTAATCTGTATTTTTGCAGGATGATGAAAGACAAAGGCATGATGCATTTCTGTTTATGCAAATTGTTTATATCCTTATTTGTTATTATATTTAAAGTTTTGTTTAAATCTAATTTATTCGATTAAGCTTTTATGTGCAGATATATATATATACACACACACACACACATATTGCTGTCGATTTTAGACTAACCTGTGCAGGATTTAAACGAAAGATAACAACAGGATCATAACAGCTCCGAGATTCCAACAAGCCAAAACAGAATCTGTTACGAGAAAATCTCAGCAGCAAGATCCGATTTTCTGAAGATAAACTTGGTGAACAAATTCAAACGGTTTCAAAGTTATTCAAATTTGAAAAAAGGTTCAAGCAAGCTAAAATTGTGGAGTAAGATCAGCAGCAGAAGAAGTGAAGATAGGCTATAAATTTAGAGCTCTCCATGTTCATCAACACACATCTCTCCAGCTCTCAGTGCAAGAAAAGCTTTCAATTCTGCTTGTCATCATCATCTGCTGATCAATCTTCTTTCTTACACTTGTTGTAATTGCTTTATTTTTTGAGAGTTAAGAAAGAATTAAGCATTATAGTATAAGTTAATCCTTGTTATATTAAAAGTATCATATACTCAAACGTATCACACTTAGGTGTGAACAAGAGGACTTTTATTTCTCTGTATTTTGGGTTATCTAGATAGAAGCAGGTAAGGCTTCAAGAGGTAGAAGACGGGAAGGTTTTCTAGGTTGTATCTAGGACTTATAAGGAAAAGAGAAATAAGAGTTGTCTGAATCCTACGGGTTGGATAACCCTAGGCGGAGACGTAGGCTGGTTTAGAGCCGAACTTCGTTATCAATTTATGTGTTCTTTAATTTTATTTCCGCACTTATTTTTAATATCACAATTTCACAGCTCAACAGGTTTCTGTTCTATCTCAAGACCCTTGAATTAGTTCAACACCTTGATCGAGATTAGTTTCAAGGCCCTTGAAGTTGTGTCTGCAGAAAGTTTAGAAGAAACTTCAATACTCTATTCAACCCCCCCTTCTAGAGTATTTATATTATTGTTATTTACATTACCTACTCCGTTCTTCAAAAATCATATAAATTTTATGTTAAATAATAAAAAAAACAATATATTATAATTTCTTCACTTAATCACTCAATCTTAGCGATTTATTTTTAAAAAACATTAACAACCCTTAAAGATACTATAATTTGTATAAAGAACGACTAAATTAATTACAAAAACTCACCTAAAATTTAAATATTATGGGAAAGCATTCAAATTTGGCTTTAGTTTTTAAAGAACTAGTCTTATATTTGACTAACGCGTTCTTGCACGCTTGTTTAATTAATTATATTTTATTATATCAATGATCCATGTGTTAATTTTTTTATTAAATTGTGAAAGTAAAAAAAATACTTGAATTAATTGTAACCACTTAAGATATAAAAATTAGTTATAAAAAAAATACTTGAATCAATTGTAAGTGTAACCACTCATATTGATAAGTTTAATAACTCAAATGATAAAATTTATAACCAATTAAGATATAAAAATTAATTATAGTCATCAATTCAGGTAGATCCATAGGATGACATGTAAATAAAATAGATAGAGTCACAGTTTGATGTAACTTAAATATATTGGATCATCATTAATTGATGTATCCAAAAACCCAAGTTAGAGTGCACCAAAAAATGACACATAGACAATCGAATTGCACCAGAAGAGAGTTCAAATCTCAGTTTTATTTTGTGTGTGTATATATATAAACATGACCCTTTCAATTGTTAAATTAATTAACTAAATAAATAAGTCTGCAAATTATATTGAAAAATAATTCATAAGTTAGAAAATTACTTTATTATAATTTAAATTATTAAAGTAGAAGAAATTATCCTTTATTTTCAAATCCATAAAAAAATTTAAATTGTCATCCATTCAAAATTGTTTCAAAATATCCTAAAATATATTATTTAAAATAAACTTCATATTATATATCTATTACTTAATATATTTAAAACATTATAAAGGTTATTAATGGATCTTTGAAAATCTATATTTATCTATCTATATATACTAAAATTGATGCATAAAGTCCTAAGTGGTGTTTTGTGGTTGATTTTGATATAAACTTTTCTCCCGCCAAAAAAATTTCTTAGAATAATATGTAGTTGTAATATATGCAAAGTCACCAAAAGACATAATCTATCTATATATGGATATTTTATTTAATAAAATATAAATCTAACTATATATTAATTGATAAAAGGATAAACTATATATTATTAAAAAAATTATTTGTTAAGTAATTGATTAACTACGTTTTTTATTTGAAACTATTAAATTTTTAATTTTTTTTCACAAACTGAACAACATCTTTTTTTTTAACAAATTGAGTTAGGAAAAAAACCTATTTCAATTCTAATAAACCCAATATTATCTTAATTATTGATTTTTTTTGTAACAAATTGATAATTTTACTACAGAGTATTATTTTTGATATAATATCTTACCTCATGGCTACAACACGAAATTAATCGAAACCTCATGGTTACCATACGAAATTCTTAAAAAGTTTGGATACCAAATGAAATATGTCAAATCTTGTGACAATCAGAAGAAATTTCTCCCTTTTATTTATGGCTAATTGGCATAGATATACAAAAAAAAATCAAGTTTGCAAAAATGACAATGGGGGGTAGAAATCGCAGGGGGTGGCAAAATGCTAGTTTTGCAAAAAAAAAAAAAAATGGGTCACTTGCTCACCCGATAACAGGTAGGATAGGAGGATGGTGGGCCACAATGTGAGAGGGTGGGGGACATGTGTCGAAATGTGAGAAGGAGGAGTGAATTTCAATTGGCAAAAAAAAAAGAAAAAAAGAAGAAGAAGTTGCAGCAATTGGGGGAGAGAGAAGGTTGATAGGACATGCATTTAATGCAAAGGGGCATGTGACATCACAAACATTAAATGCAAAGGGAGCTTTTCACGTGGTTTATTCCCGCCCATGCAAAATGGAGGGAAATCATGTAGTGAAAAAAGGCGGGTTACAGACAGAGTATAAAAGGAGATGGGTGACCTCGACAGGTGAACACAAAAGAGAAAAACAAAGGATTGTCTACTAATTGTCATTAACGTGAAGTTCGAAGAAGAAAACCCAGTAATTTAGTTACTAGCCAGTCAAAAGAAAATCCTAGTCATCGACAGAACATTTATTGACATACACAGGAATACACGTGGCAGTTGTGTACAATATATATCAACGATCATGAACATGAAGGAGGGGGCAATGCTCATAGAGGAGAGCATGTTTTTTGGGTCCGTTAGGAGCAAGATAATGGAGACAAGTAGGTACCCATCTTGGAGAGAGTTCCTTCGCCGAAAGCGTCGGAGGACATAAGCAAGCGTGACGTGGCAAGGTGATGAAATCGATGTCTAGTGAGATAACTCTTCTTTTGCGTAGTCGAATGTAGTATTGTTAGTTTGCTTGTAACTCAATAACACTTTAGGGTTTTGGTGGATTTGAATGTACATAACTGGTCTTTTAGTTTGTCGACGATGCAAAAGACAAATGTTTGCAAATTTTTTGCTTACTAGCCAGTATATGATTTTTCCTTGCCAATAAAATCAAAGTCTGTGTCAATAAGATAATAACCCCTGACATATCTTATTTATCTTAGAAACTTCTCATCCTAAGTATATCGACGATGCAAAAGACAAATGTGCAGTGCAGGGGATTTTTTTTTTTAAAAAAAATTTAACTCACAAGGTAAAATGATATCTTGAGGCAGCGTTTACAGTGGGATGTTGCTATATGCACCGACCACAGATGTATTTTTTACCTTACAAAGTAAATTTCTTCTCTAACTTACATGAATTGGACCTGCTTTAGGTTAATTATCTCTTTGCCATTGATCTTGATGGTTCAATTATTTATGATTTTTTTTAAAAAAAAATTAGCTTAATTGGCATGTTTTGTAGAAGATTAGGACCCCTCCTGCAATGCAAGTATTGATCTTTTACAAGTCTGAAAGTTGGAAGGTTTGGTGAGCTATTTTAGGGACGAAAGTGCACCATGGAATACGATATTTTTTAATTAATAATCAACTACTACATACTCCGTAATTAATAATTTGGATGTGAGGGAAAATAATTAATTCCTTTATTTTGCTTTCAATCAATTAATAGCAGTCGTTATATATGAAACAGTACCATATATATCATCAGTTAAGTGGTCCTCATTCCGGCCCTCAACACCTCAGTCATATGAAACTCTGAACAGTTGAAAAAGCGACGGGAAAGTAAGTAGGTGTAATGTAATTGGATCGATCATATATATATATAGAGGGTTGCTCTATCACTTTCGACGAATATAAGGTAAGCACGAGCTCGTAAAATCCAGCTTGCATTCATCCTTAATTTACAGACAATTCATGACACATATATGTACGTCTTCATCAAAGCAGATCTAATTGAGCTTGTGGATAGAGGAAGACGGGGAGGGACCGAGGCCCCGCGAGTGGCCCCAAGACAAAGGGAGGACTCTTGTGCCTTTTCTAGGCCTCTAAAAGGCAATCCCACAAGTTGGAAGTAAAGCCTTTCTAGTACTGTGATTGTGGCTGCCTCTTTGAATTGACTCATGGACGACATATGTGTATATGTGGATGTGTCTATAGATTTTTTGTATCACAACACAAGGTGAGACATATGATATGCTGTCTGAGCTGTGGCTATATAGCTATTTGATGTGTTAGGAGGTGAGATTGGGCCCTCTTTTTTGTGAATTGAATGTGGGTAGGTTGAGCCCCTGAGGTGTTAGCTACCACATATATGCATGATGATGATGGTTAGATGGGGTGTGTGGGTAGTTCTCATGGAAGTTGAAATATGCTGACCACCAGTTTAATTATTTTGACCTTTTCAAGACATGTGTCAACTCACCTTAATTTGGATATTAAAATGAGACTTGTGATTATTTAATCATTTTAATAGGTGAAAGTATTCAAAAACAATAGTGTCAAAAGTTTATAAAGTTTTTTTTTACTATATATATTATATTAATTGGGACAACTTGATTTAAAACTGTGCCAATGGCACTGCTTTTCAGAATTTAGGAATGTGCCATTTTACAAACAATATCAATCTCACATTAACAATTAAATCTACTAGAACTTACTAGAAATACTCCAACAAAAACAACAAACATCCTAGTCTTTTCCGCAGTGAAGGACATACTTACTCTTTCTCCGAATTAGTCAAGAGGGTGTTTTCAACATACTCATATGACATAAAAAGAGTCGGGTGAACTAAGGGAAGGAAACAAAAAACAAGGGTAAATAAGCGTAAAAAGAATCAGGTGAACTAAGTGAAGGAAATCGAAAACAAAGGTAAAGCAGGCAGGATAATAAAACCAAGAAAGAGGCAAAGAAAATAAACAAATTAAACAATTGATACTAAAAGCTAAACATCCATAGCCTCAAGACTCCTCCTCCAATGCTCTCTGTCCATGTTCATTTCTTTTCTAAAGGCCAACAAAGTCAGTGATAACGCATATTTTGTATAGGCATTATAGGTGGTCTTATGATCATTTTATATTATTCAAAGTTCAGAATCTACTGTTTTTAGTGCTTATTTGTAGATTATAAGACCCGAGCTCGAAAGGTGGAGAAATCATGAGCAAATGGAGCTAAGGAGGGCTAAGGGACAAGCTATGAAAGAGCATGGAACAAGCCAAGGAAGGGTTACGTTAGAAGTCGAGATGGGAAGCTAAGAAGCACGAAAACAAGAGCGGAAATGAAGAACATGGAGAAATCTCTTTTTAAGCTTCTGAGGTCTTCATGAGAGTTCTAGTCCTTGAAAAGAGCTTTCCAATGCATATTTATATGTATCAATCGGACGAACGATGACTCCAGAAAGTGCATTACAAGTTTGGTCTGTCGAAGCTGTCGCCACTGCAAGAACGACGCCCCCCGGTTTCGCTGTTTCCGGATATGTGCAATGCGGCCCAATTCTATCTTATGGAAACTTTTATCTAAACTTATTCTAGGGTTTGACCAACAAAAGGAGGCGTATATTAGGTTATTTTCAGTAGCTTTAATTCATTCACTAATTAAGAAACATAGAACGCTTTAGACGATTGAAGTTGAGGGATCCAAGGTACGTCATCAATACTTAGGATTCTCGTGGTTTTGCCTTCAATTCAAGACTTGGTTGGTTGAATCATGAGACTTGATTTCTATATTTTTCCTATGTTTATTTCATTATCCTTGCGCTGATTTATATTGTTAGTTTTACTTTGATTCGCCATCTTTGTAGAATTGCATCATGCTAGGGTTTCAATTGATTCGCGAGAATAATTAGACCTTTTTGTAGCAAGCAAAATTGGGTGATTTTGTGAGGATGATCTTGATTGTGTAGGGTAATGACAGTTTGGGAGACCTTTCTGCCGATACTTTGGGAATCTGTGCTATTTGCATGTCAAATCCTGCAGGGTTAAGGGTTGTATATAGATGTAAGGGATTGTTATTTCCGCGAGGAATGTCAATCCATATAAATCAAAGTTGAAATAAATAATTGAGATTGAATAAATAGGATTTGAGTCAAGGATCGAGTAAAACCAACCATTGTTGCGAATTGTTAGATGAAACCACACTCTTCTTCTATCTTTTATTCGCTCATATTAACATCCTTCATAGTTTATTTACATTCTTAATTGTTTATTTGCACTCACATCTCATCTTTGTTTACCTATTTGCATAATTAATAAATATACATTGCAATTGAAGTACTTGATTCTCTGTGGGTTCGACCCCTTACTTACTTACTATACTGGTTTGTTAGTTTGGGAATTATTATCTTTGGCGAGGTGAAACCCATGACATTTCATCCCACCAGTCAGGTCTTGGCAGATGACCCCAACCAACTTTTTTTTTTCAGTTTATCCCTCCCTCTTCAAATAACTCCTAGGTCCAAAATATCACACATGTAGGGCGCATATGAAAAACTCCTCTGAATGTGTCCAAACCAACGAAGTCTAGTATCTCACATCTTTTCCCTAATATTGGTGATTCCTATCTTGTTTCGAATGACCTCATTCCTGGCTTTGTCTAATCTCGTGTGCCCAAACATCCAACGTAGTATCCTCATCTCTGTCACTGCCATCATATGCTCTTGTGCCTTAGTGATTGGCCAACAGTATATACAACAAAGTCGGGTGGACCACCACCTTGTAAAATTTTCCTTTTATTTTCACAACTGGCAACTTTTTATCACAAAGGACACAATGCACTTCTCCATTTCTATCACCCCGCTTGGATCCTGTATTCAGTATACCCCCCCCCCCCCCCCCTCAATCGCTTTGTAGAAACGAGCCCAGGTACCTAAAATTCTCTTTCCTTAGGACTATATCCTCCCCCAACACAACTTGTGCCTCAAGCTCCGTAGAATCCTCAAAGCAAAATTGCACATATTCAGTCCTTGTTCTATTTAATCGAAGACCATTGGGTTTAAGCATCCCCTCCCTTCCAGTTGTCCAACCTGCGTGCCAACCTCGTTCTTGTGTTGCCCACTAATACGATATCGTCTGCAAAAAAATACTTTGTAGGACTTTTTGTGGGTTTCAAATCAAACTTTGCGTGTTTTAAGACTCGAAATGGAATGATGTGTAGGTGACACGCCCTCATGGCCCTCATGATCAAACATAGTCGAATATGAAGGCAGAAGTGCTTCATTACGAGTGAGGAGTTAAGGTTATAACCCTTGAGATATGCAGGCAAGCTGACCTAATTAATTAAGTTCAGGAAGCGTGCCGCTATTCTTAGACTTGGACTATAATGAAGAGACAATTTGCTATCCCTATTTCAACTGGTCTGGTTGGGTTAGGAATTGAAGCTACTCTCCTGATGAGCTTAAAGCATGATGAAAGTGTGAAACCAGTAGTATTGGAGTGATTAGGTTGGCCTCTCGGGAATTGAGGAGTGATGCACAAAGCTTCGTACGTGTGCGCCAACTCATGACATAGTGATAGATTACATAGGTCTTCTCATGTATAGTGGGCCCAAAGGCCCAATAAGACCCAATACCTTTGTAACATATATATATATATATATATATATATATATATATATATATATATATATGTTTATCAATGAATGGAAACCCTAAGGAGGATTTTACATCAATCTTGCAATCTCACATGGTATCACAACCTTTTCTTCCTCACGGAACCCTACTTTGATCCTCCCGCCCCACCCCTCCTCTTACCGCCGCCGGCATCCTCACCTCGCCGCCGCACTCTCTCTCTCCCTCTCGGCCTCTCTCGCTCGACTTGTCCTCTCGGCGCCTCCTTCCAAAAAAAAAAATGTCCAGAACCTGCAGCGGTCGCGGCCGCAGCATATACAGCGGCCGCATCACTTCAACCTGCAGCGCCCGCGGCACTCGTGGCCTCACGACCCTCGTCCTTGGACGCCGCCCCTCGACGGTCCCCGGTACCTGGCTTCAACACCCATTGGATACACTCCGGCTCTCCTGCCCTGCAACATGCCGATCCTCAGGCCTATCTGACATCGTCAGATCACGCCTATGTTCCGCCTGCTCCTGCTACGCATCACGCCTTCTCCTCTATGCAGCCGACATCTCCCGACTCTTCGTGGTACATGGACACTGGTGCCACCTCCCACATGACGAACTCCTCAGGTAACCTCTCATTTATTTCCTTTAAGGGTCCTGCACACTCTATTATCGTCGGAAATGGTGGTCGCCTTGCTACTTCAGGGATTGGCCACGCAAAATTACAGACCCCAACCCACCCACTACACCTTAACAATGTCCTCATTGCCCCAAAGATTGTCAAAAACCTTATCTCTGTCCGTCGGTTCACTACTGACAATAACGTTTCCCTTACGTTTGATCCCTTTGGTTTCTCTGTGAACGATCTTACTACGGGGGTTACTCGCATGAGATGTAACAGCACCGGGGAGCTCTACCCTGTCACACCACCTCCTGTGTCCAGTCAGTCGTGCCCGGTCGCCCTCTCGGCATCATCGTCCAGCCTCTGGCATGCACGCCTGGGTCATCCCAGTGCTGCTGTTCTAGATGTCCTCCGTTCTCAGAGTCTTGTCACCTGTCCTAAAGACCTACGCTCTAGTCTATGTTCGTCCTGTCAGTTAGGCAAACATGCCCGACTACCGTTTCAACGGTCCTTGAACTCTACCCTTGCTCCTTTTGACATCATTCATAGTGATATATGGACCTCTCTTGTGCCTAGCAAGGAGGGTCACAAGTACTACCTCTTGTTACTAGATGATTACACTCATTTCTTATGGGTCTTCCCGTTGCATTTCAAGTCCCAAGTGTTTCCTGTCTTTGCCAAATTCCATGCCTACATCAAAACACAGTTTCACACATCCATCAAATGCTTCCAATGTGATAATGGCCGTGAATTTGACAACAAAGATTTTCACTCTTTCTTCGCCACAAATGGGATCTCCTATCGGTTGTCTTGCCCCTATACCTCCCAGCAGAATGGCAAGGCCGAACGAATCATCAGAACCATAACCAACATGATGCGCTCCCTCCTCTTTCACGCATCTATTCCCCTTACCTATTGGCCTTACGCCTTATCCACCACCTGTTATCTCCTCAACATTCTCCCATCTACCACCCTTCACCATCGCTCGCCAGGTCAGGCCCTCTATTGCACTTTGCCTAGGTATGATCACCTTCGTACCTTCGGGTGCTTGTGCTTCCCAAACCAGTCCTCCACCGCCCCACACAAGCTTCACCCACGCTCCACTCCTTGTGTCTTCCTAGGCTATCCGTCTGATCATCGCGGTTACCTCTGCCTCGATATCAAGACCCATAAGCTCATTGTGTCTCGACATGTCACCTTTGATGAGTCTCGCTTCCCCTTTGCTTCTCCTCCCCTCCCTTCTTCTACACCTCCTGTGTCTCAGTCTGAGTCCGAGTCATCGTTCCCTCACTTTCTTCTTCCCCAGGGCTCTCCCGGTGCTCCTGCCGCCCCCCCTACACCACCTCCACCACCCCCTACCACCAGACCACACACCTGCAGCATCTCCGGTGTCTTCCGACCCCGTCAGATCGTCTCCATGTACACCGAACATCACCCCGCCTCCTATCTCCCTACACTCTCCCCGCCAGCCGCTACCCAACATCTGATGTCGCGGCCGCAGCCATGCCGCGACCCCCACCCTCGACCCACCCCGCTGCCGCGGCCGCGGTCGCCGCCCCCATGCCGCGGCCGCAGCCTAGTGTTGCGCCCGCCACACAGCACACCGTCTCCCAATCCCCCCTGCCTCCACCCCGACCTCCCTTTCCCCCATTCCCACCTCCCACAAAACAGCCCTCCTAGATCCGAATTGGCAGGCGGCTATGCACGACGAATACATGGCCCTTACAAGGAATGGTACTTGGGTTCTGGTTCCTCGCCCTCCTGATGCGAATGTCATCCGATGTATGTGGCTATTTCATCATAAGTTCCGCTCTGATGGGACGTTGGAGCGCTACAAAGCCCGTCTTGTGGTCAACGGTCGTTCTTAGCAGGTAGGTATTGACTGTGATGAGACCTTCAGCCCCATCGTCAAGCCTGCCACTATCCGAGTGGTGTTGAGTTTAGCATTGTCGCGCAACTGGGCCATTCATCAGCTGGATGTCAAGAATGCTTTTCTTCATGGTCATCTGAATGAGACAGTCTACATGTTTCAGCCGTCGGGGTTCGCTGATGCTGATCGTCCCAAGCACGTCTGTCTCCTGAAGCGATCTCTGTATGGGCTGAAACAGGCTCCGCGGGCTTGGTTCCAGCGCTTTGCTTCTCATCTGCTACGCCTGGGCTTCATTGGCAGCCGCTCGGACACGTCTCTGTTCATCTATCGCAGAGGCTCAGAAATGGCCTTTCTCTTACTGTATGTCGATGACATCATTCTCACCGCCTCTTCTGATGCTCTTTGGACGTCGATTATTTCGCAGTTGAGTGCAGAGTTCGCCATGTCCGATCTGGGTCAGTTATCCTACTTCTTGGGGGTTGCTGTTCAGCGCCATGCGTCTGGTCTGTTTCTCTCATAGAGTAAGTATGCTGCTGAGATTGTTGCTCGGGCTAAGATGGTTAACTGTAATCCTGTCGCCACCCCGGTCGATACATCTAACAAGCTCAGTGCTCATTCTGGTCCTTTGGTTGATGATCCGACATTGTACAGGAGCCTCGCTGGTGCTCTTCAGTATCTCACCTTCACCAGGCCTAATATCAGTTACGCCGTTCAGCAGATCTGCTTGTTCATGCATGCACCCAGGGAACCCTTTCAGGCCTTAAAGCGGATCATTCGGTACATCAGCGGCACCCTCGAGCTAGGCACCACGATCACTCCTTCCTCTAAGCTTGACCTTGTTGCTTACACTGATGCGGATTGGGGTGGTTGTCCTGACACACGTCGCTCCACGTCTGGTTACTGTGTCTTCCTCAACGACACCCTTGTGTCGTGGTCGGCAAAGCGTCAGTCTGTCGTGTCTCGCTCCAGCGCTGAGGCAGAATACAGAGGTGTGGCCAACGTTGTCTCCGAGTGCTCTTGGCTCCGCAATCTCCTTCTTGAGCTCCATTGCCCTCTTCAGAAGGCCACTCTAGTCTACACTGATAACGTCTCCACCGTCTATCTGGCTAGCAACCCAGTCCAGCATCAACGCACGAAGCACATTGAGCTCGATCTCCACTTCGTCAGGGACAAGGTTGCCATTGGACATGTCCGTGTTCTACATGTCCCGTCCTCCTATGAGTACGCTGATATATTCACCAAGGGTTTACCACGACAATTGTTCATTGATTTTCGCTCCAGTCTCACTGTACGGCCACCTCCAGTTTCGACTGCGAGGGTTTGATAGATTACATAGGTCTTCTCATGTATAGTGGGCCCAAAGGCCCAATAAAACACAATACCTTTGTAACCTATATATATATATTTATCAATGAATGGAAACCCTAAGGAGGATTTTACATCAATCTTGCAATCTCACACATAGGACAATTGAAACCGGAGAGAATGGTTTGGCACTAGTGAAAGAGCCTAGGAGAAAAGTAATACTCTAGTAGTCTAGTACTAGCTAATTTAATTTTTTACTTCGTTGGATTAAAACGACCAGACTTTGTGTGTACTTAAGACTGTAAATGTGTGAGCCATCCCGTGACATATGACAATAGAGAGTGGTTTGGCACTAACGAAAGAACTCAAGAGAAATGGAAGGGTGTTTTTGGATGTATTCCAAGTGTTTATGCGAACACTTTATAAGTATTTTGTTAAAAAAATTATAAGATATTTAAAATAACGTAATTTTAAAATAAAATATCTTATAAATTATATAAATTAATTACATTAAATTTATAAGGTAGTTATAAAATTAACACAATAAATTGATTATTTGATTTTGACAATCTACACAATATTTTATTTGAAATTCATATTATTTGAAACACAGATTTAGCTAAACAAATACGTTAAAAATATTTATGTTTATAAATAAATAAACACTTGGAATCCAAACACAAGTTTCTGGGGAAAAAATGTTATCTTTGATGGGAAAATTACATTGCCCCCTTTTATTTTTGGGCTCACATTTACCTTTTTGCATTCTTTGTAACAAAATATGGTAAATTTGATGAGCAATTTCTCAAAAATCAAAGTGAAAATAAATCCGAATTTAAGCTTTCTTTTCCCCACTGAAATGTTTTCTTTCATGGTAGCTGGTAAATAAGCTAGGTCGTGTTTGGTTAGGGATTGTGGGAATATGGAAGATTGTAAGAAATGCATTGGTTGCGTGTAGTGGTGTTAGACACGAGATTAAGAAGACTGTCAGTGAAGGAGTAAGGGAATTGTTCGACAATCTTGCTTTTTGAGATTGAGGGGATTGTGATGGGAGATTATTGCATTTTTTCCTTACCTACCCAACAATTATCCCCATTCCGCCAAACACTGATGGGATCATTTTTATAAAATAATCTTAATCTCCTTAACCCTTCAAATCCACAAAAATAATCTTCATTCTAATAATCATCTTCATCCCTAAAAAAACAATCCACTGTTAAACATATCCACAACATTTAAGAATGCAAGAGGATCCCTTCAGTAAATAATACTCCTTCTATTTACTTTTATAAGTCATTTACTATTCATACACGTGTTTCTAAAATGATAAAAACTATATAAAATATTATTTTTTTAATTAAATTTTTTTAATAATCCTATATTTTTAGTAATAAGTATGAGATTATAAAAAAATTAATAAAAATTAATATTTTATATAATTCTCAAATGCATACAGCATACACAAGTAGTATTTCTCAAATGCATACAGCATACACACCTGAAAAAAAAAATAGGCACAAAAAAGATAACACTTCTATTTAAACATGTTAAATAGACACAGTGGAGTAAAATCTAATCTTATTCAGCTTCCCAAGAAAAAACAGACAAAAATATGGGGATTTAAAAATTACATTATTGTAGTAAATAAACCAATTCAAGTACATACCTACCCTTATTCACCCCAATAATTCCTTATTGTCTGGGGATTAAAAAAAGACAGTAAAATTTCACCAATTGGACCTCATTAAACAGGTAGTAAAAATAAGATTTTGGGGTTTATACTCACATGCAAAACAATTAATTAAGCAACAATATATATAATTAAGCTAGGGAGATAGGATCCATTAATTGCAGGTAATTATTTTATATAGTGATCAACACATGGCTGGGATTGGGAGGATCTCCATCACAGCATGGCTTGATTTGTTGTTGTTGTTATTGTTGTTGCCCTCCTTACTAGTAGTAATCTGTTTCTTGTTTTCATTACCATTTTCATTATGGTTGTCTCCAATTTCAGGTCCTTTTCCTTCAATGTTAATGTTGTTGTTGTTGTTGACGACGAAATCATCGAAGCACTCGTCGACTGTTTTGTAGGTCTCATTTGGGTACAAGTCTCCGATCTCAACTTCATTCGTCCCTTCAATCGCGAAATCCACCTGGCATCCCTTTATGAATATGTCATGTGTGAAAGATGCCACTATGCTCTCCGGGATCACATTTTCTGCGCAATAAAATACATGAACCCTCTTTTTGTCAGTTTATCTTACTAGACAATTAATTTGATCATAAAGCTATATATATGTATCTCATTACCTGCAGCAGCGGCAAGCAAGTCATCCTCAGAAACAGTTACCCTAGGAAGGGTCTTGCCTATCTTCTTCTCCCAGACAGCCGCGAGCTCATTGATGTTGAGGTAGTTGCAAGGCGGCCTAAAATGGACCATCTTGTTTAGGGTGCGCGGGTCTTCAACTGCCTTCATTGTGAACTTGCCAATGTCACACCCAGCTACAAAGTAAGCTGTGTCTCCCAAAAAGAAAAGGTCCAAAATTGACAATATTAATTACATAATTATATATGTGATGAAAATATTACTCCCTCCGTTCGACAAAACATGTCACTTTACTATTCACACACGCTTTTTTAGGGGATAAAAACTATATAAAATATCTAGTTTTTTAATAATTTTTTTTAACAATTTCGTAGTTATTATTAATAAGTACAAATTTGTTAAAAAAATTTATAAAAAAATAAATATTTTATATAGTTTTTATTATTATAAAAAACGTACGTGAATAATAAACGACATGTTTTGCTAAACGGAGGAAGTACTTTTTAAAAATGTTTTTTCTAGACAAAAAAAACTAGGGTTTACTTTCTATTTAGAAAAAAACAGATACTAGTAGTATTTCTGAACAATTTTGGAGTATAAATATTAAAAGGATAAAGTGAATGCATATATATATCTGTGAACACAGTTAGAGCATCTTTAATTGTGGTATTTGAGTTGAGTATCATAGCTATTTTTTATAATAAAATACTATAAAATGTGGGAGAACCAATAAAGTGAGTATCTTACTATGATACTCACCTCACATAATTTTCTTGGTTTAACAAAAAATCTGACATTTTTTTTGCTTTCCTTTTAAAAAATTAGCTATGGTACTCCAATTACCATGGATAAGGACAACTTTACTACACTAGCTAGCAAGAAGACAGAAGTACAGTTAGCAGTGGCCACCAAACAAATTATAAATGGTACTGCACAATACTATTATCTTGTGTGTATTCAGTAAGAAGGACAGATATATGTAAGGACGCATTTTTAGTCATTTACTTACTGATTATTTGTATGCTTTCAGCTTACCTAACTTATGTTATGTGACACCTTATGGTCCTTGACATTGGATCAACAATTATGATCCGAATTAGAGTAATATTTAATATACTACTACAGTAATCATTTTCTTAATTAAATACTCCGTAATTGATTACTCACTTTGCTCTTAATTTGTCCTGATTTCTTGATTAGTTTATTATGGATTAATTATAAATACATACGGAGTATTTAGAGAGTACTGTAAAAAGAACTACTGACTGGGGGTGTGCATGCTGTTTCTCTGAATTGTGCCAGGCTTATAATTGGTCTGTAACTTACCCTCTCCCTAATTGTACCCCTTAGATGTGTTTATTTCAGTCTCACAAAACTTGTTGTTTGTTTTTTCGGCACATTTTTTTTAAGAAACGAAAAACTTTATAAAATATGAACTTTTTAAATAATTTTATAAATAATTGTATTAAGTATAAATTTATTTTTGTAAATTAACAAAATCATTGATATTTTATATAGTTTTTGTCGTTCTTAAAAAACTTGTCAAAAGTAAAACAGTAACTATTTTTCAGATGGAGGGAATGCTTGTCATTGTAACCAATTATCTGTAGATTGCTAATTGTAATTTTTGAGAAAATAAAAACAATATTACTCTATAAGAAAAAAAAAGTTGTTAGTTTTAATTTTCAATAAAAAAAGTATAATAATAAATAATTGCTTTGATACCATACCAAGCTAGTAGTCTAGCACACAAGTCGATTGGGATTCTATTCTAAAATCAATTAACAATAAAAAAATAAGTCAATATATAAGACTTGTTATGCTCAATTTTGTATCTCAGTTGAAATAATTTCCAAATTAAAGATGCGAGTTTGCAGGAAAATACACAGAATCTTCTTAGAAGATTAAAATAGTGTATAATGCTTGGTGAAGAGCTTTGCTTTTGCATAAAATATATGTAACTCTATAATATGCATCAGGAAATAGTATAAGAACAATATAAATAAAGTATTGGTACAAATTGTCCAATCATGTGTTAGCCAACTTAGCCATTATTGGAGTCTTTAATATGGATCCTCTGCAGGGCCTCCCATTCAACATCTTACTACTCTCCATTTTATACTCACTAAATCAATATCTCCAACTTCTCAATTCTACTCGTGCCCTCAAAGGATCTAGATTTTTTTTGAATGTATAACAAATAAATTTTTTGTTTAAATATATTAGAAAAAACCTCCAATATATAATTTAAATAGTCATTTTCAGAAGAAGAAAAAATTTAAAATTTTTTTATATGTATATATAAAAAGAATGTTTTTTTTACATATATTAGAGAAAAACTTAAATCTTATATTTAATTAGGTATTTTTAGTAGAAAAACACTAAGAGAAATAAAATTTATGAAAAAGTGAAGCTAACAAAGTTTGAACTCATAATCTCAAGGTAATAAAATCCTCCTTTTCAACTAAGTTAAGCTATCTTTATGATTTATTATTCATTTTACACTTTTTTATCTTTAAAATTAGTAAAAATTACCAAAATCCAATAAAAAATCATTTTTCCTACATTTTATTTTTGAGCTAGGGGATGCAGCCACCCCGAGCCCCTAGATCCTCCAATGCTTATTATTATTATTATTATTATTATTATTATTATTATTATTGGGGAAAACTAATTAAAATACCCTCACTTTGGGGGTATAGTAAAAATATATCCTCAACTTTAAAATGTAATAAAAATATCCCGACCTTTGAGGGTAGTGGTAATATATTACCACGAGTTTTCTCACGGTGCTGACAAGACAGCCCACGTAGATTTTTTACAAGAGTTTTCTTGAACGATTTTCTTAAGAAAAAAATAAATAGTTGGATCGGGTTCATACCCAACGTCTTTTTCTCCGTTCTATCTTCTTCCATGGTCGCCTATTGAATTGTCTTCCAGGTCTTCTAGGCAGCTCATGTTTCCTCTTCAATGGTAGTCTTTCTCCCTCATGGTTGCCTATCTTGAGCTATCTCGATCTCTCGCATCTTCTTCCTCTTTGATTCGTTCACGGGCTTGGCTGAGTAAGTTTTGTTTTTTCAATTCCTCTCTTCGTTGTTGTTGTTGTTGTCGGATTAGTTTTGTTGTCGTTTTGGTGTTAGGAATAGAATAGTCGTGTTCTGATAATTTGCGGCAATTTTGACCGGATTAGTTGTTTGGTTGAATCAATTTCATTTTTCGGGTTTAATTTTGTTGTCGGTTTATTATTTTCTCTAAGGAAACTATTCAAGAAAACCCAATTTTAGTGCTAATTTGTAAAAAGGCTTCCACGTTGGTTGCTTTGTCAAAAAAAATATGTACTGTAGGCTGCACTGTTAGCATTTTTTACCCGTAAGAAAACATGTGGTAATATATTACCACTACCCTCAAAGGTCGGGATATTTTTATTACATTTGAAAGTTGAGGATATATTTTTACCATACCCCCAAAGGTGGGGGTATTTTAATTAGTTTTCCCTTATTATTATTATTATTATTATTGAATTCGAAATAGATATGGAATACTTGAAAATAGTAGAAATAATTTTTACATAATCTTGTTATAACCTATAACAAAACTCCAATATACTATCCATATACTGCACATTTTTTATTTAATGTGCGAAAATGCACAATAAAATTATTATAATGTATGTGCTCCAAACACACGTATTATTTTTGGGTTGGCTCGTTATATGCATTGCCAATTCTCGTCAAACACATGGTCAAATTTTCGACTTTCGATATCGGTAAGTATTTTTACTTAAAAATAACTTATCGACATCTGTTTTCCCGGTCGATAGAAAATTTGTTAACACCGAGCTTTCATATCGACAAGTTATTTTCAGGCAAAAACATTTATATAATAGCCCCTTTTTTAGTTGCTTTGACTTTATATTCATAAAATTGTCTTTTTCGGGGAATCATATACTGATATACGTATATTCTCTTCACTTCAGCCATTTAATCGGATCTATACACACATCAATTCCTATATATTTTAATTTAGTAATATGTTTTCTAAAATAAGTGTTACTTTATATTTTCCAACGAATGGAGGACTTATGCACATTACTTTTTCGGTACCTCTTTATCAACCCAAAAAAAAAGCATAGTGTTGAATTTTATAAGATCGCTATTATATGTTTATAAAAAGGATTTCAAAATTTCCCAATTTTTTTATGACGACTTTGATAGCGAATCCCGGGCGCGTGACCCAACTAACAAGAGTCACGCACCAGGTAAACTGACTTGCGTCGACCGGCTCGATCCACTAGTAGGGAGCAAGGGAAACCTTGGATTTTGATCCAAGAAAAGGGAGGTAGGGATCGAACCCGAAACCTCACGACTTCCTCTTGCTCCCCCACCAATGAGCCACCCAAGAAAATTTAAATACTGTGTTCAAAATTTCCCATTTTACCCTCATGAAATGGACGTAATAACAAAATGTACCTTTAACGGTGCCATCCCCATAGATTTGAAAACGGTCCATAGGAGGAGTGACCTCAGAAGGATGAGTGTTGTCATAGTAAGGCCACGAAGCAATGGAGTTGCAGCATATGTGTGTGTACGGCACTCCGGCCTCCTCGATCGCCCGTCGCACGTCCCGCTTCTCGACGTACATTGTCAGCCCCGGCTCCACCGGGTTCGCCCTGTCCACATCGTGTCCAAACTCCGATGCCAAAAATCTCTGTAAATCGTTACAATGTAGTATTATAGTCATATATAGTAACGAAGATACTTATCAGTTAAGCTAACAAATCAAATCAAATTAATACGGAAGATTTGGTTAATTGTATACTATTTTTAGTATTAAATTAAAGTTAACACGTACCTTGACGGTAGGAACAGATTTGATGGCGTGTACGAGAGGTATCTGATCAAGAATGTTGGCCCCACCAACCGCTGATATCACCACCTCAATCTCATTTTCTCTCAGAATTTTCTCCATGCACTCTTTGTTATTTATCTCACCCTGTATGTAAAATTAAAGTAATTTTTTTTTACTATATGTTTTATAATTCTAGCATTGAGAGAAAACAACAATATAAATAAATTCATAAAATTCTCATTAACTTTTTGCTGAATTATTACTTGATTATTAAATATTTTTGGATAATTTAATACTAAAAATAAAATCAATGTAATAAATTCTTTAATAATACTCCATCATTCTCAAAATTTAAGTAGTTGTTATTTTGTGCACTTTTCAAGAATAATCAAATTAAACTATATAAAATATTTTTTTAAGTTTGTACTCATTACGAAATTATAAAAAAATCAATTAAAAAAGTTAATACAATATTTTATATATATAGCCTTTAACTTATTTTAAAAAATGTGAAAAAAATAAAAGGAATTAAATAATGAGACAGATAAAGTATAATATTTTGAAGTCGTAAAAGAAAGCTGAATCATTCTGCACACCAGTGGTACTTCTTGATCAGAATATCAAAATATGTAAATTAATGCAAGTTATGTATGTACATAGCCAAAATTTTATGGGTGGAAAAAATGGAGCCTTTTTAAATTACACTTTGGATGTACCTGCAAAGTTACAGCGCCTTTAGCTACAAAGGATTTGATAACAAGAGCCTTGGAAGGGCAGATGGGCCCGGGCCGGACGAGGATGAAGGTGGTGCGGCCCGATTCCAAGCTGGCTTCCACCACGAAGCGGCCAATGAACCCAGTGGCTCCGGCCACCAGGGTCCGGCCCTTGGAGTAGTTGGCCTTGGCGGGGGCGGTGGCGGTGGCGGGGACCGTCATGGTTTGGAGACTTTGGTGAGTAAGAGAGAGTGTTGTGGGAGAGAAGGTTGGATAGAGCAAGTGAAAAAGGGTGACGATTTGGGGTTTATATAGGGAGAGCCGGAGGCCCGGCCCGATATAATGTAATTCCAAAAAAAATAAAAAGGGTTATATTAATCAATTAAAAAATATACAAAAATGGTGATTTAATGGAATTATTTAGTCTTAAACCAATCATCATCATCAAGGCTTAAAAAAATTATAATTTGGATTTCCCGTATCTTTAGCCAAATTTTCACAAGAAGAAGCCCACGTTTCAACTTGAAGTGAATTAAAGACAACTAGTATGATTCCCGCGCCATGACGCGTTTTTTGAAACTAAAATATTATATAAAAAATATTAATAAATGATAAGATAAAAATCATAAAAAAAAACTTTACAACAAATGTATCTTACAATTATCTCAGAAAATCATTTTTTTAAAATCTTATGTAAAGTATAATACATAAATATAGATATTTTAAATTACTCAGGAATAATAATCTCAATATTATTATAACATTGTTTAAATGTGATGTGTCATAATCAATAGTTATATTCAATGTTTTGAATTAAACTCAACAGTTAGTAAATAAATTTGAATTCAATGTTTTGAATTCAATGTTTTGAATTAAGCCCAATAGTTATTAAAATTAAAGAAAAAAGAGAATTAAAGGAATAAAGAAGAAAAAAAAGAGAATTAAAGAAAATCAAAGAAAAATGGCAAAAAATATGATTGGTTAAAACTCCTAAAATGCCTCTAAGATTGACACATCATCCTAAACTCTTCTAAATTAAGAGTTTATATAGAAGTTATTAAAATTAAAGAAAAAAGAGAATTAAAGGAATAAAGAAGAAAAAAAAGAGAATTAAAGAAAATCAAAGAAAAATGGCAAAAAATATGATTGGTTAAAACTCCTAAAATGCCTCTAAGATTGACACATCATCCTAAACTCTTCTAAATTAAGAGTTTATATAGATATAGATATATAGATAGATATATAGATAGTTATTAAAATTAAAGAAAAAAGAAAATTAAAGGAATAAAGAAGAAAAAAAAAGAGAATTAAAGAAAATCAAAGAAAAATGACAAAAAATATGATTGGTTAAAACTCCTAAAATGCCTCTAAGATTGATACATCATCCTAAACTCTTCTAAATTAAGAGTTTATATAGATAGTTATTAAAATTAAAGAAAAAAGAGAATTAAAGGAATAAAGAAGAAAAAAAGAGAATTAAAGAAAATCAAAGAAAAATGGCAAAAAATATGATTGGTTAAAACTCCTAAAATTCCTCTAAGATTGACACATCATCCTAAACTCTTCTTAATTATATAGATTTTCTCTTTGTTATATATTCTCATTTGTACTTTGTAGGAATAACAATTTTTTTTTCAACATATCAATCGTTTTTATGCCATAAATTCGCCTTCCAATTATATATGAGGGTCAATTACCTCCAGATAATAATTAAATTATCATTTGCGAGGTAACAAAGATTTGGAAGTTCTTTAGACCACAGAAAAAAAATAAAAAAGATTTGCAAGTTCTCAAAAAAAAAATATATATATATTTGGACCACTAGCCCAAGGCCCATCAAGAACATTAATGGGCCATATTCTTTTTTAAATTTATATCTTTAAACAAGAAAAAAATATTAATTATTCAGAGGGTTCAATTATGTGACACGCAGGTAGGTTTAAAATTTTTGCTTAGATATTAAAAAAAAAAATTTAGGATGTTCAAATATTTATGTTGCAAGTTCAGAAAATAGATACTTATAAGCTAAAAACTCTTAAGAAGGCTCACTTTTTTGACATACAATAGTATGGTTGGGGCATGTTAGCTAGGGCCTGCGTGCTTTGCACACGAATTAACGGACATTCGTGTTAATTTTATGTGTATTTTAGGGGTCGTTTGGTATTGATATCTAGATATCAGATATTGGGTATCAACCCCGATATTTGATATCTAGTGTTTGGTATTAGATATCGATATCTAGTGTTTGGTATCTTCCATATATCAAGTGATATTTGATATATGTGTTTGGTATCACCGGATATTGATATCAAGTGATATCTAGATATCAAATTTAACCTTATTTGATATACTGATTTTTTGGGAGTATAACTTGATATCGATATCACCCGATATCGATATCTTGATACCGATACCGATATCTATATCTATATATATAGTATGAATCATTTGTGCACACCCCTTAGGGTGTATCTTGTGCACAGATCTAGACCGTTAATTGAGGGATGATGGAGGGCCAAGATTAATTGAGATTTTTTTAATTTGTTAAATTAATAAGGTGGGTCCCAACATATATCCTAAAATAAATAGGATTAATTATTTAAAATTTTAAGTTATTTTGTGATTTTCTTAAAAAAAATGACCAACATAAATTACTATTGAAGTATGTTGTTGTTGTGTGATTTACCTAAAATGAACATCTCATTATAATTGTTCTTGTTTGAAGGGATTATAATTATGAGAAAATTTGCTTAGAGCAAGCCCAACAACTTTGCTAAAATAGAGAAAATGAGAGATTTTAGAGAAAAAAGTCATTTTTGCACCCCAACAGCTTCTCTAAACTCATCTTTAAAATAGAGAAATGGATGGAAAGAGTGAAAAAATCTCTAAATTTGTAGGAAGAGAAGTTGATCTCTATAATTTAATGTTCACTTGTCCCTAGATAGAATTTAATGACACAATCCCACATTGTCACCCATAATATAGAAAAAAATATATAATTTCATACTTACTAGTAATAAAAATATAATTATTTTTAAAAATTAATTAAAAAATTGATATGATTTGATGTAATATATAAATTAATTATGTTAAATCAATATAATTCTAGGTTAACTTTTTTAAATAAAATAGGATAATTAATTTCATCCAATTTAATGATATAAAATTCATATTAAAAAATTAGTCTATAAAATTTTCACTTAAAAAAATATTCACTTGAACTCATAACTCATATTGGAATGATTTTATTTTTATAAATTATAAAGTAAGCCTTATTATTGAATTAATTTAATTAATTAATCATATATGATCAATCACCAATCTAATTTATAATAAAAATATATATTAACCAATTGAAAATAATAAGATTAAATTTGAATAATATTTTATCCAATTTCATGATAAATTTTATATTAACATTCTAAATTTAATATTAATACCATTTAAAAATAAATATCAAATTTATCTTTAGAGTTTGTTTAAAAAAATATCATATGAGAATATAATAATAATAATAATAATAATAATAATAATAATAATAATTAATATATCGTACAAAAAGATGGGTAACATATACTAGTTCACCAACAAATATGAGGCTAAAAATTAGAATTAAGTTTAAATGAAGTTTTAGAAATGTAGACTTTAACATCTTTAATAAATGCATTTATTTATTATAGTCTGTAATAAATGTAAAAATCTATAAAATAGAGAAACTGTTGGAGTTGGAGTGAATTTTTTTAGAGATTTTGATATTTTAATCTCTATTTTAGAGATTTTTTACCAAATCTGTTGGGCTTGCTCTTACAGGCCATTCAGCCGGTCTAAATAAATTGATTGTCCATCTCTCCCAAATCGAGATCTAGAAGCTCGAATCTCTCTTCACTTCCTTCAATGGCGTTCTAGCAATACATCCGTCCGCCTCATTGTCCTCTTTCAACTTCCCTAACGATAGCCATGACTAGAAGTGGTGCCGGGACAGAAAAATCTTCACCTAGACCGGAATTCAGAAAAGCAAAACGCCTAGACCGGAGGAGTCGGGATCGGAAATCCAGGGAGGCAGTGGCGTGAACGACTGCGTGGATGTCGGCGTTGGGTGAAGGAACCCTCTACTCTTTTTGTCGAGCAGATGAAGGTGCGTCGTCTTTGTTTGCCGGGGAGTTGAAATACATAATTTTGACCAATCATTTGAATGGCCTCACAAGCTAGAAAAACTATGCTTATATTTTTAGATTAATCAAATAGGGTGAAAATTGATTAGGAATAAACTAATGGGTTTCTATATAAAAAAAATGGAATACGACTCAGGAGTAACATATGCAATATTTCAATGTAAAGACTTCGGCAACTCTGACCGAGCATCTCTAACCGCCCCGGGCCCGACATTATCGACTGAGACCAGTGGCTTGGCCGCAGCACAAACTCCGGTGTCGAAGTGGTGACGCGAAAAAAAAAGTAACTCCGGTTTCAACAACCCAAGTTTGAGCAACTCCGATTTCAGCAACGCGCGAATTTTTTTTTAGCATTTCAGCATTTTTTTTTTTAAAAAGTCCGGTGTCGAAATGGTGACGCGAAAAAAAAACAACTTCAGTTCAGCAAATCCGGTGTCGAAGTGGTGACGCGAAAAAAAAGGAAAAAAAAGCAACTCCGGTTTCAGCAACTCCGATATCAGCAACGCGCAAAAAAAAAACTAATTTCAACAATTTTAGCAACAATTTCAGCAACTTCGGTTTCAGCAACGCGCAAAAAAAAACGCTGAAATAGGGGTTGCTGAAACCAAATATGTTGAAACAGGAGGGGGCACAGGGGGCGCGCGTGGGGGGCACAGGGGGCAAGGGAAAGGAGGTGGATATTTTGCCAATTTGGAAGGATAGGTGGACATTTTCTTAATAAATGCCCTAATTATGGCCTATTGCTCAATTGACCCTATATATATGTGTAGCATGATTAAGATTTTTTTAAATATTGAAATAAAATTATTATAAATTTTTGAAAGAATTTTTCATTGGTAAATGAAAAAAAATGATAGGATTGAAAACTATGACAAAAAAAAAACTTATAAATTTTGGTTTAAATAAGACATTGATAGTAAAAAATATTTATAGGAATAAAAATTAGAAGATTTTTTAAAAATATATGTGTAACATAATGAATAATCTTATGAAAATATTAAAAGCAAAATATAAAATTTGATTTAAATATGACATTTATAATAGGAAAATTTTGGTAGGAATAAAAAGTAGTGGAAACATGTAAGAAAAGTGGTTTAAACCCATGACCTCTTACATCACTTTTACTTTCTTCCGCCATTTTACCAACCAAGCTAGACAACTTTAGTATTCTTTCTTCCGACATTTTACGAAGTTCCGTCGCCATAAGGGGCGGCCGCCCCCACACACCCTTGTGGCCTCCACTGACCGAGACTACATGTGTAGCTCAACACTATATGTCGAGCTTATGAATTGGCTTTAACGCAAACATCCGACTTTAGTTTTGACCGATCGTACAATTGAAAACCATTTTAGAGTTTTTGAAAACTCACTTAAAATCATCAAACGCAACCGAAATAATAGAACCATCACATCAATTTATTTTCTGGATGCATTTCAACCAGTTTTTGGTGTTTTTAGGATTGAAAAATGTACATATCAATTGGTTCAATGGGTTGAGTTTTTGTATGAACTCGTTTAGGCATTTCATTTTGCTCTCGGTCCGATTCGTAAATATTTTCTGAAATGAAAAAGGACTTGTTATGCAATTTTATGGCCGGATTTGATCTTATCAATAGTCGTTTTATTATCCTGTCAATAGTCTCACTTGTAAATATAGTCAATTGATCGAACGCATTATTTCCCGTGTATTATACTCTCTCCGATTTTTAATATAAGGCATTTGACTTTTGTACACGTGGCTTAAGAAGCTAAAAACTATATACAATATTAATTAAAAAAATTAATATTTTATATAGTTTTAGCTCCTTAAACTACGTGCACAAAAGTCAAATGCCTTATATTAAAAATCGGAGGGAGTATTTGTTGGGATCTAACGGATACACGGTCTTTCTATCCTATACCCTAAGGGCATAAAATAAGACCCTAAATTGAAAAATATATCCTTCCAAAAATATTAGCGACACTAAGAATCTAATTGAAAAAAGCTAAAATAATTAAAATTTTAAGGCAAAACTAATTAAAATAACCTCACCTTTGGAGAAGTGTTAAAAAAGTATCCCCACCTTTCAATCGTAAGAAAAATAACCCAACATTTGAGAGATGTGGTAACAAAAAAATATCCTGATTCTTTTTTTAACCATAAATTCGTGCTAAAACGATGATATATAACTGAAAAAATTAAGAATTTGTTGAATTTTTGGTGATATTGAGTTGTTTTAATGAGAATGATACTATTTGACCAATTTTCTGTCATTGTTTTGACCCAATTTATGGTCGGAAAAATAAGTTTGGATACTTTGTTACCACCTCCCCTAAAGGTTGGGTTATTTTTCTTACTGTTGAAAGGTAAGGATATTTTTTTAACACTCCTTCAAAGGTTAGGTTATTTTAATAAGTTTCTTCAAATTTTAAATATATTTCCAAATTATTATTATTATTATTATTATTATTATTATTATTATTATTATTATTATTATTATATGTCCCTAGAAAAATCGAATATAAAAATAGGACAAATTTAAAAGTGGATCCACGTTATAATTTCAATCCACATGTAGACAGATATATCGATTACTTAATTTCCTTACCCAAAAAAAAATTCGATTATTTAATTTCCTTAACAAAAAAAAAATCGATTACTTAATTTCCAGCTCTTTTTTTTTGGGTGAGATTTGAGAAAACCAGGGATCTGGGCTCCCCTCATTCATTTAGCAACAGAAAAAAACACATTACATAGGGCAAATCCGGGGAATCGACACACCCCTAGCATCGTCAAGCAGCAGTAACGACACGTGAAAAACTAACGGTAAAGTAAAAGCAAAAGAGATAACCGCATCCATTGCGATAAATATGCTGAAGTTGGATAGAGCAATCTCTACGAAGGAAGCCTAGCTTGACAACTCGACCAGGCTGAACAATGGGCGTGAGACCTTGATCTTCCTCGCTCTAAGTCATGGTTGAGATTGGAAACACCTCCATAACATGACTTGACTTGGTAGCACACTCACCATTTCCACATTCCTTGTCTTCCATCTCCTCGACGAACTCCTCGAAGCACTCATCCATGGTTTTGTAGGTCTCACAAGGGTAGAGATCTCCAATCTCGACTTCATTTGGCCCTTCAATAGCGAAATCCACTTGGCATCCCTTTATGAATATGTCATGTGTGAATGCCGCTACTACGCTCTCCGGGATAACATTTTCTGCCCCCATTAACAAATCATCAAATTTGTAATAAATCCGCGGAATTAATGTGTGTCTTAGGTACAAATATATTTGTAACTATATAGAGAAGTATGTACCTGCAGCCGCGGCTAGCAAGTCGTCCTCAGAGACGGTAACCCTAGGGAGAGTCTTGCCGATCTTCTTCTCCCAGAGAGCCGCGAGCTCGTTGATGTTGAGATAGTTGCAAGGCGGGCGAAAATGGACGATCTTATTTAGGGTACGTGTGTCTTCAATTGCCTTCATTGTGAACTTCCCAATATCTGACCCTGCTACAAAGTAAGCTGTGTATCCAACACCCACAAAATTTGTCATGTAATTAAACACATTTGTCCTATGCATATATATAACATTTGAAAGTAGGCTGTGAATGATAAGGGTTTAACTAACTGTGAAATGAATATTCCACGTTGATGATACAAGGAATTCAAACTTTGCAAATAAGTCAGTTGACTATTCCTCCTAATGTCAATTGATTTTAGTATGAAATCTCACTGGTCTTGTGTGCTCGGCTTAATTAGCACATAGTGTGCTTGAACCAGTTGAACGTGTGACCCCCAACGTCAAATTCCGGTAATTCCACCGGAATTTAACAACTATACTTATCCCTAACCATTTCTCTTCTGTTCATTTTAGTCTTTGTTTTTAAACAACCATTAGAAACAATTAGTTATAAAACCACCCAAAATTTATTATATATTGTAGCATATATAAAATCATTTATATGAAAAAAATTACATATAACTAACTCAAATTTACGATTATAATATATATATATAATAATAATAAACAAACTCCAAAAATATATTTTTTATGAACAACAAATCAAGTTCTGTAGAGTCTATTTTCGCTTAGATATATGCATGAGAATTAACATTTTTGTAAGAGGATGAAAAGGAGAAATAATCATTTTTTTTTTCAACTGGGAGGAGAAATAAATTTTGGCAACATGGTGCAACCACTGCAACAGACAAAAGTTAAGTACAAAGGCGCTTGTTTAATTAATCCATGGAACAGTTAATAATTTAAGTAATTAGTAAGTACAATCTCTAATATACTTACTCCGTAGGAATTAAATACTCCCACCTATATATGTAAGATTTTTTTATTATTTAACACATATTGTAAAGAGTTAAAACCTATATAAAATATTAATTATTTTAGAAAAATAAATTTAACATTTATTATTAATAAATATTTAATTTTTAAAAAATAGTAAAAAACAATAATATTTTATATAGTTTTTAACTCCTTAAAATATGTGATGAAAATTCAAACTTCTTATATTTTTATCGGAGAGAGTATGTTTTATCATAATTACTCCATCATCTAAAATAGAAGGTATTTATTTTAGACACTGTTTAAGAAACTAAAAAATATATAAAATATTAATTTTTTTTAATATTAATTTAATATTTATTAATAATAAATTTCAAATTATAAAAAATAATTATAATGAAAATAACATTTTATATAATATAAGTACTCCTTAAAAAATATATGAGGAAAAGTGAAATAATTCATTTGAATATCACCGACAAGAGGATGTAGTATATTAGAAGCAATCGATCCAAAGCGACAATTGTGGGCTTTTGTAGTGTGGCAGTCAGTAACGAATGCTCCACATGCTTCATTTTCTCACGACTCACGACTGCCTAACAGTCATCAGAGTAAGTACGTTCAAATTCCCTTGGAAATATGGAGTATCGGAAAGGTCAACCCCTTAAATTAGTCACGCCGGTCGTATCCAATTCAGATATAAAGTGACTGAGTCAATCGAACTGGATTAAAATAAAAAAAAAAGATATATATATCAGGGTTAAGAAATATCATGTTTATCTTTAAATACTTCATAAAATATTTTCTAATCTCCATCATATTTATTATGTACATATGCATTGATTAAAAAAAAAATATAAATTATATTAATACTATTGCAAAAGTTGAAAAAGAATTTGTAATTATTACATCTAAAATATAAAATATTATTCATCAAATTTCATCTCCTAAAATCTATATAAAATACTAAAGCAAAGGCCTGAAACGGGCTCTGGTGCGTTTCGCATACGTGGAATTTTCTGGATTAAAACGGGATTATTTTTTTATACGTGTCATATTCTGGATTAAAATGGTATTATCTTTTTGGACATATTAATTAATAAGCTAATATAGTTAGTAAAAAACTTATCTTTTTAAATCAAATAATCTATCCATTTTATTTGTTTTCAATAAATAATAATCAAATTGAATTTTTTTCAATAAAAATTTGGTTGGGATAGATTACGGTGATGTCAATTTTTATTATATACCGTATTATGTACTTTGCACTATATCTTTAATTTTATATGAAATACCGTGATTAATTAATCTTGGATACATTATACAGTATTTTATATGATTTTTTTTTCTAATTATTGCTTTTGATCAATTTTTATTATATACCGTATTATTTACTTTGCACTATATCTTTAATTTTATATGAAATACCGTGATCAATTAATCTTGGATACATTATACAGTATTTTATATGATTTTTTTTTCTAATTATTGCTTTTGAATTTTTATTCAAAATTTGAAATTTCATAACAATATTTTTTTTAAGAATTGGGTCAAAAATAATATTTCGTGTAATATCTATATTTATATCTATATATCTGTATAAAATACTAAAGCAGAGACCTGAAACGGCCTCTGGTGCGATTCGCCTAAGTGGAATTTTCTGGATTTTAAAACGGGATTATTTTTACTTACGTGTCATATTCTGAATTAATTTGGTATTATTTATTTGGGCCACATCAATTAATAAGTCAATATAGTTAGGTAAAAAACTTATCTTTTTAAATCAAATAATCTATCCCAATATAACCTTATATCTTAATTAGATAAATTTATCTAATATTATATATTTTAATCATATAATAAAATTGTTAATAATAATATGTTTTAGTACGTATTATATAAACAATCTTATCAAACCTATACATAATAATTACATATTTCTCTTTTTATTTTAATGGGTCATAAGGATATTAACCACAAATTAAATTATCACTTACTTTAGTACGTTTTTTTATAATACAACTACATTATACCTTTGCTCAATTTTTTATTATATTTTAAAAAATCTTACGTTTAATTTGAATAGATATAACCTTCAAATTTTAGAAAAAAAATATAAATTAATTATTATTTTGTTTATTAAAAAACCGCACAACGGGCGGGTAAAGTAAAACTAGTATCAAATAATATAGATCCGACTATCCGAGAGAGTAATATTGATGCAAGTAGCTAGGGGTGGCGGCGGGGATAAGATCGCCACTCCAGCGTAAAAAACAAGTGTTTTTCAAAAAATTAAAAAAAAAATTATGTTGAAAAAAAACGAAAGTAATGTTGGTAAAAAGAGGACAAAGAGAATACTTCATGCCAGAAGTCGTGGTTCAAATTTCATTATAGGGATCGACATAATAGCAAACTCCTCTAATCCGGAAGGAAATTTTGAATTTTTTTTTTCTCATTCTATATTTTTTTACTAAAAATGACTATTTAAAATTTCTTAATTTTTTCTAATATATTTAAACAAGTGTTTACCTTTTCACAATAGTTTTTATTCCTTATTATTTTTTAATAAAAATAACATATTAGAATCACATTTTATAGTTTTCTTTTAATATTTTTTAAAAAAAGTTTTTATTACGCTACATATATATACATATATATATATATAATTTTTTATTATTTTTTCCTATGATTTTTTTACTTAAAATGGCATATTTAAACCATAATTTATGATTTTCTTTGCTATATTTTTAATTCCTATATACCAATTTTTTTTAGTTAAAAATGACATGCTTAAATCAAACTTTATAATTTTCTTTCAATATTTTTTTAAAAAGTATTCATCATACTACACACACATATATAATTCTATTAATTTTTATTTCTATGAATTTATTTCTTTTACTAAAAATACCATATTTAATTTGAACTACAATTTATGGTTTTCTTTTAATATTTTTTAAAAAATATTTCATTGTATTTTTTAAAAAATATTCACCTCTCCCCCTTCTATGAAATCCTATGTTGCTGCCACTTAGTTAATATATACAATATATTTCATTTTTTTAAAAATATTACAAATGACCAATTTACCCTTTTGAGAGATTGAACATTCGCATTTTTACATATTAGATGCATATTTATTAAAATTTTAAAAATTCAAGGTCTTATTTGTGTATGAATTATGGTTGTGGGATAAAGAAACACTTTTTATTTTTGGTTAATTATAAGTTTGAGATATTTCAATGGTTATGAAAAGAAAATTTGATTAAAAAGTGGGGGTAAATTATTCATTTTTATTGATGTTTTTGCTTGGATAGTGATTTGTTAATAAATCATATCGTACGAGTGGTTTTGTGTAATTTTAAATTTAGAGGGTGGTTGAAAATATCAATATTTAATGAGTAGTTTTATGTAATTTACCCAAAAATAAACTACATATATACACATTTTTTTCAGTAGCTTGGTTTTGATATATAATACGACCTAATCGACATCCAAGTAAATTAAAAGTTATGAATGTTTTAAATTAATTGAAGATATATTAATCATTTTAATCTTATTTCAACAAACTATAATGCTTGTATGTGCTACTTTGATTAACATTGTCATACTATAATTCATTTCTAGAGCTTCAAAGCAAGATGTTTTATTACTAATTTCGACAATTAGGTAAGAAATTAAGCAAGTTGCAAATTTTTATATCTAGTTACACATTATTACAGGTTAAGAATACGATAAGTTACACATTGACTCAACATTTATTTTATTATTTTATCTAGTTTGTTTTCCGTTAACTATATATTTCATTTGTTTATTTCCTTTTTAAAACATGAAAAAATGACGACATTTTATCTTAAACCAACAATATTTAATCCTAAAATGACATTATTTGTTGTCATATTAATTATATAAATTTATACTACGGAGTATTAATTTAAACTAATAAAGCATTATCACTTCGGTCCAAAACGATGCAGTACATATATATATATATATAGTCAGGTTCAACGTTCCCAAATGTTAAAAATATTTTAAGAAATTTGTATATTTCATGTTACGTACAGAACTCAACAAACCTCCAAAGTATACGCGCGTTGTGATATACTCCCAAATAATTAATAGCCTTATCGATCAGTTATCACATATATAGTACCTTTAACGGTGCCATCCCCATAGATTTGAAAACGGTCCATAGGAGGAGTGACCTCAGAAGGATGAGTGTTGTCATAGTAAGGCCAAGAAGCAATGGAGTTGCAGCATATATGTGTGTACGGCACTCCGGCCTCCTCGATCGCCCGTCGCACTGCCCGCTTCTCGAGGTACATTGTCAGCCCCGGCTCCACCGGGTTCGCCCTATCAACGTCGTGTCCAAACTCGGAAGCCAGAAATCTCTGTATCGATATTAATCAAACTTGATGATTTGAATGGGTTGATTTTATGTGTAAATTAAATTAAATTACCTTGACGGAAGGAGCTGTTTTGATGGCGTGCACAAGAGGGATCTGGTCAAGAAGGCTTTCCCCACCAACCGTTGATATCACCACTTCAATCTCATTGTCTCTCAGTATCTTCTCCATCCCCTCTTTGTCATTTATCGTACCCTATAATACACACACACACACACAAAAATATGCCTTAAGAAAATTAAAAAAAAATACCTTGATTAATGTAAAACACTACTGTAATTTCTAAAAAGCAACAAATATAATACATTTAATTTTTATACACGTAGTTTGAGGAGCTACAAAATATATAAAATATTGGTTTTAATTTTTTTTACATTATAATACTTATACTAAAAATAAGTATTATAATATAAAAAATTTAATTAAAGAAATCAATATTTACCATCGGAGGGAGTATATTTTATTTATTTGTGGGGGAAAAGTAACGAATATAAAGTTATGTTAAATACCTGTAAAATTATGGCAGATTTGGCTTGAAGGGATTCGATGACAACAGACTTGGAAGAGCTTAACTGTCCGGGACGGATTAGGATGAAGGTGGGTCGTCCTGACTCCAAGCAAGCTTCCGCCACAAAGCGGCCAATGAAACCGGTGGCTCCGGCCACTAGGGTCCGGCCCTTGGAGTACTTGGGGAGGATATTGGTGGAGAATGTAGACATATTGGAGGATTTGATGTGTACTAATTGGGGATAAGTTTTTTGCTGCAAATGTAATTATATGTAATGTAGGTATATATGTGTTTGCAGAGGAAGTTTGAAGGAGGGCACAATGCAAATTCTTGTTCTCACTTGCATGAATTTATACAGGAATTGAAGATCGAGGAGCAAGAGGGGAAGTGATTTTCTTTTTATAAAATAAGAATAATAATATAATAAAAAAGATGTAAATATTCGTTAGGAGATTTAATCAAACCTGGCCTATATACATATATATGTGTCGTAGAGCTAGCAACTGCACTTATGGGTTGATCAGGTCGTGTTCGAGCCTGACTTGTTCGGGTCGGATCAGCTCGGGTAAAATTTTTGTTCGATCTTTGGTTGGGTCGGACCGAGTTAGGTTCGGTCAAAATGAATTTCAGAATAGTTGGATTTCGGGTTGAATCGAGTCATGCTCGTTCGGGCTTTCAGTCAAAGCGTGTCGGACTCGTTCAGGTTTCGGGCCAATAGACGGGTAGGTCTCATTCGTGTTTGAAGTCGAAGTAGGTCTATGTTTGTTTGGGTTGAAATGTAAGTTGAATCATGTTCATTCAGGTAATTGGTTTGATTAAGTGGAGTATGATTCCGTAGAGTATGTAATTCATGTTATTTTTGTCTTTCAGAAAATATTTTACAGTAAAATTCAATATGAGTCAAGCTATAATCTACTCATTCGATCTATTTATCTTTGATTATTGGGAATTTGGAATTTAAGTCCATCATTCATATTTCATTAGATGATTTACATCGATCGATATGAATATATGATGACTTTTGGAGTTTTGACTCTCGAGTAGTCGAGTGAACTTGTCTCTTTTGTGATGTAATCTTAAATATTAACAAAGTAAGCAAATGATCAAGGGTGAACCTTGCTTTGGCAAGACATCCTATTGTTTGCCCACTGTAAAAAGAAAATTAACAAAGTAAGCAAATGATTGCCTATATAAAAACAACTAAATAAGATAATCTTAATCTTTATATTTATCTCTGATTATTAGGTAGATCTTTTATTACAAATTTAAAATAGGGTCAACTGCAGGAAACCACCCTTTAAATGTGGCATATTGCACATAACCACCCTTTACATAAAAAATTGTGGCAAACCACCCCTTATAGTGTCTCCGTTAGCAAATAACCACCCACACCTTTTATTCTGTTAAGCTGCTGTTAATATATATATATATATATATATATATATATATATATATATATATATATATATATATATATATATATATATATATATATATGTTCATGCTTGTATCCCTCCCTTATACTCCCTCCGTTAATTAAAACTTGACGTTTTACTATTTACGCACGCTTTTTGATGTGTTAAAAATTATATAAAATATTGACTTTTTAAATATATTTTTTTAATAATTTCATACTTGTTACTATTAAGTATGAATTTATAAAAAGAAATTTTAAAAAAAGTTAATATTTCATATAGTTTTTATCATTCTAAAAAAACGTACCTGAATAGTAAACGACAATTTTTAATTAACAGAGGGAGTATATTATATTTAATCTAAGATTAATTAAAATAAAATTAAAAAAAAAAAGCAGTCTCACACCTCTCACCATCTCACCACCACCCAAAACCTGCAAAGGGCACCTCCCACCACCATGGCACCACTTGAATGACTGCAAATGAAAAGAGATGAAAGCTCTCTTCTCCCCAGAAAACTCCAACCAGAGAAAGAACTCTAAACCGTTCAACACCACCGCCCTCAACCCCGCCCAATCCTGTCAAATAAGATCTGATCTTAGAACCAAGATCCGCCCCAAACTGCCCAAAGCCACATACTTGAATCCCCAAAAAACTCAATCCAAAGAAAATGACCCCAATCCCACCAATATCATGACCAGATTGAAACAAAAAGGCAATCAAAATAAAAATCCCCCAAATCATTTGAAGCTTCCTTGCTGCAAAAACATCCTGAGTTCCAAAATGGAAGAAGGAAAGACATGTTGGTAGATGGATGGCAAGAAGAAGGGTCAGAATAAAAAAGAAAAAGAGGCAAGATTGGGGCAAAGGTGGAGTGGTGAGTCCAGGGCGGTGGTTGTGGTGTCCTACGGTGGCGGTTCTTCGTCTGCGCTCTTCCTCATGGGGCAATAGCGACGGCGGGCACTTCTACCAATCCCAACTCAAACGCCGATTCCGAATTTGATATGGTGCACAACCCTAACCCCAATCTCAGTCCCAATTTATCTATGATGAGTTTAGGGGGATTTGGGTCTTTGGCAATAGTTTAGGGTTTCAGATTTTCGGATGTGCCCTCTCACTTGCTATCTCTAATACAACTATTGACCGTGTTGTTGAATTTGAAGAAATTGAAGGGATGAAGTTGTTTGATTTTTTTTAGTTGTGTGGATTTGTTCTTAAATTCTTGATTGAATTCAATGGATTTGAAGGAAAGTTCTGTTCTTGATTTTAATGGCATTCAAGTGAAAATTGGATGTTTAGACAAGGGTATTTTAGTCATTTTCTTATAAATTTACACTGAACCTTAACGGAATAGAGGCTTGGGTGGTTATTTGCTAACGGAGACATTATAAGGGGTGGTTTGCCGCAATTTCATATATAAGGGGTGGTTATGTGCAATATGCCACATTTAAGGGGTGGTTTTCTGCAGTTTACCCTTTAAAATATTACATCATCAAATCCGCATTTAAACTCTTCCCTTGTATAATTTTTGCAAATAATTCAATATAAAATTATAAATAAAAATTATAAAACTATCATATGAACATATTCTTGTAATCTTATTTTGTTAGAACCATAATGTTTGATGATTAAGTATTTAAGTAGATGATATAAAGGTCGTTATAAACAAATTATTATCTTCCATATCTTAAAGAAATTACGATTTTATATTTCTATTCATTTTGAATATTTGATCGATCATTTTATTATTATTCATTAGTTTATTACATAATTGATAATTTTCAAATTTTGGAACTAAACCCTAAACCCTAATACTTATGACTAAATTGGCTATACATTACTCAAATTGGAGGGAAATAAATTTTTTTCCATGAAATAGGAGGGAATTTGAGTAGAGGGAAATGGAATTTTTTTCATGAAATAGAAGGGAAATGAAAAAGGAACCCCAAAGCCCCCAAAAAACTCAAATTAATCCCTTCCTCCAGCCAAATCAAATGACAAATGTTTGATCCTTGCCTCCACCTCTTTTCTTGGGTGAAAAAATCAAGGTTCATCTTACTTTTTTCCATTGGGTCTAGTTGATCGGCGTAAACCGGTTTACTTGGTGCATGGCTCTTGTCGAGTGGGTCATGTGTCCGGGGTTTACCACCAAAAAGGTGGGTAGACCTCGTTACCAAAAGAAAAATGACAGCTAGTGTGTGAAATGATAGTTCATTTGTGTATGATGGTCTTGATGGACTTGAGGTATGTATATGACACTCTTGCTTGCTCTTATAATCTAAGCTTACTTATATTTAAAATTTGTCTTATAATAATATATATAAGAATTTTCTACGTACTCTTGATCAAGTTAGTACTTCAGACATTGATATTTATTTGAGGGAGAGCTCCTTATGTGTTTTAATGAAGCTCGAAGTGCTAAATTATTGCAAAGAGAATTCTTCTTGCTTTCCCATGCTTTCTGCTATGGCTAGAGATGTATTGGCTATTACAATAGCTTTAGTTAGGGGTGGGCAAAAATCCTGCAAATCTCGTCCCGTCTCGCATCATGTCCCTATCCTGGTGGGATTTAGAAAAAAAATTCAATCTCGTCCCGCAAAAATTACGCGGGACGGGACGCGAGACGGTGAGTTCGTATCCCGTAAATCTCGTTCCGTCCCGCATATATATATAAATTTTATATATTTATATATTTAATTAAAATTAATATAAATATATAAGAATATATTTATATTATAGTTTATACCTTAACTTTTATTTAAACCCAGAATTTAAAATTTAAAAGAATAATAAACCATTAAAAACATATGAAATAAGAATTTTAATACAAGGAGTTTAGCATCAGTAGTCAGTACTGACCTACTGTTGTTGGAAGCATGAATTGCTAGTTGCTACTGCATTTTCAATCTTTGGGTTCAATTTGTAATGGGATTTGTAATACTTGATGCTACTACCTACTGTTTTAGTTTTTGTAATGGGATTATTATGCAAGATTTTAATTTGCAACTTTCTCCTTGTTATTTTTGGATTGCGTTTTAATCTTTTTTTACGAGGGACAAATCCCATCTCATTTCGATCCCGATCTCATCTCGTCCCGTGAGGGATAAGACCCGATGAGATTTTAAAAAAAATTAATCTCGTCTCAATCTCATCCCGCAAAAAAATATGCAGAACGCGATACGGGATTACTCCAATCTCGTCTTTTCCCATGCCCACCCATAACTTTAGTTGCTTTAGGCTTGAGAGTCAACTTTTAACATGGGAGGAAGAGTTTTGAAATCCATCTGTCTTTAACAACAAGAGAACATGGACTCCATGGAGGTAGGGGTGATATACGAGCAAACGAGCTCGAGTACCGTGTGTTCAAGCTCGGCTCATTTACAATCGAGCCGAGCCCGAGCTCAAACTCAATTTCTATTCGAGCCTAAACTATTGTTCAAGCTCGGCTCGTGAGCTGATCGAATATGAAACTCGAGCTCGAGCTCGATAAGCTCGTTTATTTTTTAGTCGAGGTGGGCTCGTAGGCTTGGGAAGGGGAAACTAATTTCATTTGATTTACAATTACAGACAAGAATAATTTCAATTTCATGACTGCAATACAGATCGACAAGGAATTCACACTAATTCAATTTTGAAATCAGACAACTTACAATTACAGATCGACAAGGAATTCACACTAACAAAAATTACAGACAATGAACATAATTACACATACAAATTGAAAGAATCAGCAAACATGAAATTGAATGAATTAAGGATAGGGATATATGAAAGTAGTACGAAGAGCGAGCAAAGAAAGGAGTTGAGAGGACGACGAGGGGCGACGGGAGGACAACTAGGGGCAAGGTGGGGGACAGGACAACGAAGAGGAGAGAGATCCAGATTTGAAGAGCAACGAGGACGACAACGAGGAGTGAGATCCAGATCTGAAGAGCAACGAGAACGACGACGAGGAGCAAGATCCAGATCTGAACAGCAACGAGGATGATGAAGAGAGATGAGAGGAGATGGGAGGACGACTCAGAGCCAGATCCATACCTGAAGCAACGAGGACGACGATGAGCAACGTGAGGACGAAGAGGATCCAGATCCAGATCTGAAACGACAAAGAGCGGTACAGGGAGATAAAAGGATGAAAATGAGCGATTGGAGAGTGTGGAGGCTTCAGATCTGAAGAGAGGGGCGGCTACTTGTGAACGGGACATATAGGGCTTGAGAATGAAAGCGGAAACGAGCTTAAGGAGGAATTTAAAGAGCATGATATAACTAAGGGTATATATGTAAATACACTTGTTAAAACGAGCAAAATGAGGAAGCTCGAGCTCGTCAGGAGCTCGCTTCTGAGCTCGAACTCGGCTTGTTTTCAAATTCGAACAAGCTTGAGCCGAACTTTTTTTGAGTCGATCCCAAACCGAGTTCGAACTACTCGGCTTGAATAACAACCCTACATGGAGGTACTACAACACTTTTGGTTTCATATATTTTAATTCATAACCTTTCAAATATTGTAAAACAATTCCCAAACTACATTTTTTTTCTTCCATTTTAATCCCTTTTGTACTTGCAAAACCGCCAAATTTTTTAGATATTACGGAGTATAGTATATACATAAAATCGCACAGAAGTTAGAAGAAACCAATCAACTTCATCATTTTATTTTTCAATATATTGAAAAATAAAGGACAACTGATATATTGAAGATATTTTATAGGCGTATTTCACATGTTAACATGATACTATATATTAAATCGTTTGACAAGTGCATTTGAGGAGACGTATTAAAGGACAACTAATATATACTGAATTTTATAGGCATATGTCACATGGATTATATACAATGATCGAGACCCCAAACCAACTATTGCTATGTTGGAAAGTACATGATGTGAGAAATCCTTTGTTTTTTTTTTTTAATTACAACTCTAGAACATAGGTTAACATATTTAATTAGTAAATAAAAATCCTAAAACAAAATAAATGAACTCAAAAACATATTTAAAATATCGGTTTTTCTAACTTATTTCCTAAGGGCATAGATTAACAAGATAGAAAGATTTTTCAAATTTAAATGATTTTAGACTTTTTTTAATAATGCTTTTCTATGATACATACACCAAAATATAGAGAATATTTTTTAATATGGTTTGTTTATCCTATACACTTAGGAAATCAGATAGAAAAACCATTAAAATACCGAATTGCTTTTGACAAGGCCAATTTATCACCATTGACACGGTGGGGGTTATGGTTTCTCAAACCATGAAAAATTAATGGCCATCGTTTCAGAAACCGTAAAAATATGCCTCTCTTCCATTGTCGGTCACGGTTTTAGAAACCGTGAGAATATTGATAACGACGGTTTTTAAAACCGTCGCTATAAATCCCCATTTGCACCCCTTAGGGCAGTGTATTTTCTCGGAACGCTGCCCACGGCTTTAGAAACCGTGACCGCTCAATGTAAAAGTGGCAAATATAGATTTATGGCGACGGTTTTTAAAACCGTCGCATAAACATTCTCACGGTGTGAATAGGTTATTTTATAGAGTTTTTCGCTCCTTTAAAAGCATGTCAAAAAGCAAATGGACATCTATTATGAAACGGATGGAGTATATAACAGTAAAAAAGAATATACGGAATTTTCGCCTAGTACCCCTAAGGTAAAAGGTATTTCGCGTGGTGTACTAAAGTTTAGCATATTTCGCGAGATACCCCTGAGGTTTTTATTTTTTTCGCCCGGTGCCCTTCCGTTTAGTCTGTTAACATTTACGTTAAAAATTAAAAGGAAATAAAACAAAAGCTTACCTCCTTCAGCATTTCGACATGCTTCAGCGATTCGAGAGAGAGGCCAACGAGAGGGGATTGTGGACGCCCGTGGACCAGCGAAGGCTTCTTCTTGAAAGGACATACGCAAAGGGGCGACCTAACCGGAGGTGAGGATTGCGTCGGAGGTAAGCTCTTCTTCTATATCTCTAAAGTTAGGTTTTGATATTTCGAATTGGCGTTTGAGGATCGAATTTGGGATTAGGGTTATGTTCCAATTGGGGTTTTAGGGTTGAAACTTCATTAGAAACTTGTGGCCCTATAGATATCTGGATACAATTTTTTGATTTGTCAACTTGAATCAATAGCAAGGATATGTGATTCATTATGTCTATTTGAGCAAAAATTCCTATTTTTCATGCACTGCTATTGCTGCCAGTTGTTGACAAGTAAGTAATAAAAATTGAAGCACCAAAGGTCTGAAATTCATCAAAACTTCCCTGATCGAAGATGGATGAAAATTATAGGAAAGATTAAATTTATCCAAGGTGCCTGACAGATATAAACAAACACTGTCCACTATAAACTACACTAGTAGCTTACATAGACCAGTTGAAAAAACAAACTCAAGAGGCCGATTGATGGATCTATGTTATGTCCCGACTCAAATTAAGTAATGGACATGTGAGATTGAAAGGGAAAAGGAAGAGAATTTGGGAAGGATTAAGGAAGAAGGTGAGTTTAGGGTTGGAGGTAGTTCAGTGAAAGAGTAATGTGATAGGGAGAAGGAGAGAGTAAAAGGTTAAAGGAGGAAAGAGATTGATTTCAGTTGATTATTTCATGGATGATTTCCATATTACACTAATTAATAATAGGGTATTTATACTAATACCTATACACATATACACATACATGGGTACATAATAATACCCACCCCTTATGAAAGCTTTGTCCTCAAAGCTTATTACATGAAAATTGCACAAAACTAAAACTTTTAACTATCAACTAACAATATGAGTGTGTGATGAGTCTTCCCTGTAGATTGCAACAAGACACCCTGCTACAACACTTGGCCCATTAAGATGGCTCTTGTAGTCAATGCTTTCTTTTCCTTGGCATCAAAAATCAATAATATCTTTATGGCAGCTTTCCTGTACAAAACCTTCATGATAGATGATGTCATGTAGCCAAACCTTGTGAATATGTACAAAACCTCAAGTGCTTTAGCAACTTGGTCTCACTTATGATAGTAACAACTTGTTATAGCCATACATCTTGGTTTGCTGTCCAACACTAGCAAATCCCTTTAAACTTGCAATACAACATCAGATCGGCCACCAGAAGATGCCTGAGAGTGCTTCTTCTGCCCAAAAATTAACCATGATCGAGATAGCTTCCCTCCCATTAAAAAAAAAAATCCACCCGGATCGAAAACTAGAATCAAACAATTACTTGAAATAATAAGGGTCACATCAACTCGCCCTCTGTCATAGAGCATTGAAAAGGGCAAAAACAGATGATCGTTGATGAATTGGAAACTTCCCAAAGCACTAATGACTGAATTATAACCAAACTGATCAATCAAGATCTACTAGCTTGTTGAATTGTTGGAATTGAATATTAGCATGCACATGAAGTATTGTTGGTTTAGAAATTGACATCGATTTCTTGAAGCACTTTCTTAAAGCGTTTCTAAGCCTATTAGCTCAAATGGTAGAGCAATGTGCTCACGCACAAAGATGCAGGTTCAAATCCCGCATAGGCTATTTGTTTTACTTCAATCCATATTTGTACTAGATGATTCATTGTTCTGTTATTTGTTTTACTTCTTTAACTAGCTGGTATGAAGTTGTACAAGATTAATTAGAACCCATATCTATGGTGATCTTAAGCCCATACGGGATTGAAATGCTTGTAGCCTATGTAGGATTTGAACCCACATATATGTGTATTGAACACATTGCTCTACCATTTGAGCTAATAGGCTAAAAAGTGAAATATTTCATCAAAGTGAATAGGTCAAGCATGATTGATAATTTGATACAAAGAACCTGTACACATATTCTGCAGTTATTGAAACCATTCAACTGGATGGATATCCAATTTTCAGTTACACAGATTCTGTAGCTTGAGAGGATTGCAAGACCAATAAGCATCACCCTAAAAATTTACGAAGAATTTCACTCATCACAATCACATCTAAACAATAAACAACATCTCCAAACTTACTGTCATTCTAAAATATAAGTGAAAGTGTGGATGGAAATGAACTGTCATGCAGACTCAAGGATCTATTAGAATTTGTAGGCGCATCAGTGGCAGAACCAAGGCAGATAAGCAAGTGTATATATAATGGCAATACAGGGGGATGATTGAAGCAAATGGAAAGATAAATTGAGACAGGGTAACCCTAATTAACAGATCAAATTGCACCAATCAAAGCAAATGGCAAGACAACTTGGAGACTAGCATAAAGAAATAAGACAAATCAATGGAAAGATTTACCTGCAATACCGGCCAAATCCTTGCAAATGGTGAAGATTGAAGATGAAAGAAGACGAGAAAACACCTTCATGAATGATTAATCAACTTTGATTTGGACCTGGATGTTTCATGGGAGCTAAAAATGGAGATAATGCAGTTTAATATGGAAATGACCAAATGTGTAATAGCTAAAGCAATCAAAACCACAACAAAACCAATTGAAACCCCAAAACTTGGGAATTACAAATCTATGACAACAACAAAGCCCGACAGATCTGAGGCATGAGAAAGGAAGCGAAATCCGAATATCTACTCAGAACCGAATCGAAACCCTAAGAAAAGAGAAATTCGACAAACAGCCGCGACAAGATCAACGGAAGAAAGATAGAAATTCTCTCCGATTGAAAGAAAATCAAAAAATGAAAGAGCGGCCAAGCAAAACCAGAAATCGGAGATAAGTACCTGGAGATGTGTATTGCGATTTCTGAATTTGCAATCTCAGTTCTATGGCGAGTATCTGCCTCGCTTCTTTCAAAGCCGAGTAGGGGGATCCCAAATCTCAATTTCTAGATTAGGGATTCTGGCTTTCGATTTGGGGAAGGATTTGGGATCTCTGTTCAATGCACTCGACTCTTTCCTTATTTCTTTTCTTTCTTTTTATTTAATGTAACGGAGTTATAACGTCTTTTCATAAAAAGCCAACCGAGAGTATTTAGCGAAAAAAATACAAACCTCAGGGGCATATGGCGAAATATGTCAAACTTTTGTACACCTCGTGAATTTGACTATACCTCAAGGGCACCACGCGAAAAATCCGAAGAATATAAGTAGGTTAAAAAAATGAAAACAAATAAGGAAAAATGACCAAAAATAATACTAACTATAAACAGTGAACCAAAAATAATACGAAGTTTCAAAATCAGCCAACTGCCAACTGGACGAGATCCGTCGGCGACGACAACGAACGACGACAGGCGAGGCAGGCTAACGGGAACCCAAAATCAGCCAAATTAACGGTCGAATCCGTGAAAAAAAGATAACGAGAACCCAAAATCAGCCAGAAATTCAGCCGAAAGAGGAGAAATTGGAGCCCGATCTGAGCGAAATCAATCAAATCTAAGGGTTTGGAAAAAAAATTTGGGCAAAGGGGTTTACGATCTCTAAGCAGTTACCTCCATTGTTGAGGAAGGGAGGTTTTTTTTTATGGATATAATTTTTCTTTAATTTTATAATTTTTTTTCAAACTTTCTAAGTAATTATAATTTGAGTCTAAAATAATTTATAGTTTGTGAATTTTGGACCTTATATCGATTTGGGTTTTTTTTTAATAATTGTATCGATTTGGGTTTTAATGTGTTACAGTTTCTATATGGATTGATAATTTTGAAAGTTCGTATTATTTTTTGTTCCCCGTTGATAGTTCGTATTATTATTGGTCATTTTTCCAACAAATAATTCATGTTCTTTCTTTTTTAAAAAGGAAATGTGGTTGGAACGTCCAATAAAAGCGGGATAACACTGCAATTTAAAAATCTTATCAAATCAAATTATTGCTTTAATTAACAGCTCTTCAAATACTTATAGTTGGAAGAAATAAAAAAGAAAATCTTCGGATAATAACTCCTGTTGTTGAAGGCCCGGATATGATGACTCCTATAGCCAGCTTAATTATCTGACACTACATTGATGTTTGATAGTGGAGCTTAACCCCTTACCTTGGTGATGGATCGAGTTGTATGCTGACATGCTGCTTGTATATAAATATTGTCCTATTTCTGATGGCTTATTTTAATGAAAGTAGTCCATCGAATTATATATAAGGTTTGAATTCTTTATATTATCAATGTAAGATGTATATCGTTTTTTACATCTTCCATAACTATTTTAGTTGGCCTTCTTATCATTAACTTTTTTTTTTGTAAAGTAAGAATTCGAGAACAAATATAATTGAATTTTGATAGGTTGAATAGTCGGCAAAAGGGTCAGAAGACCGTCGAGACATACAACAGAATATAGGAAAATGTGCAGTAAAACAGGCAGAAATGTACGTACAAACGATGAGCCTAAGCATACCTAATACTAGCAAGTTGATGACGTAGACTAAGAGCTAGTGACGCCAAACACCACCATGAAATAGCACCGCGCGTTGGGTAGCGATAAATCAGGAATCACATGTGGGCTGTGAAGACGAACTTCAAAGGAAGCTCCTTTTCGAACAAGGATATTCACCCCATACACACCCCATCACGACTCCTGCCAGTCCCGACTCCGAACTCCAGAACCCCAATGAAGCAAAAGATCGCATAGACACACCGAAAGCAAAGCCAAACACCGCAAAAAAAAACCGCACCACAAAATCGGTCGAAACGATACGAATTTTGATCTAACCCTTTTCGGGAATTGAGGTGCTTTCAAATAAATACATATATAAATTCAGAATATATATATATATATATATATATATATATATATATATATATATATATATATATATATATATATATATATATATAGAGAGAGAGAGAGAGAGAGAGAGTGGTCATAGATAGACCATTTTTATAAAACTTTGCAAAAATAGCACACGCCCTTGAAAATTTGCACAAATAACCCTTTTCTCAAAATTTGGCAAAAATGTCCCGGTTGCTTACCTGGGATAGGGGGTAAATTCCCAAAAAAGAAAAAAGGAAAAGAAAAGGAAAGAAGGAAACCTTGCCAAAAAAAAAGGAAAAGGGAAAAAAATTCAGAACTCCCCCTCTCTCTTCATCTCAGTTCTCTCTCTTCAGTTTAAAAAACAAACGAAAGCAAAAGGAAAGGGGAAGACAACCGGCGATTTCGAAAAAAAGGAGGCCGGAGAACATCCCCCACTGCCGGAGTGTGGAGGAGAAGGCAAGAACGCCGGCGCCGGACTATAAAGGTACTCCCCGCTCTCCTTCAACCCGAAATCCTTCTCTCTCTTCTCCGTTTTGTGCGACCGTTGGGTGTTGGGTGTGTGGGTGAAGGATTGCAATGAGGTTTAGGGATTGAAGGGCAATGGTGGGTTGAGTGATGGGTTATGGAGGGGTGACAATGGTGGGTGCGATTGAAGGATGAAGAGGGTGGTTTTCGGGTATGGTTAGTGGAAATCTGCATTTAGGGTTTAGGAAGGCCGAAGAGGGTGACAATGGTGGGAGTTGAAATTGGGATATGGGGATGTTTTGGTGGGTGATTGAAGAAGAAGGATTGAGGTTTGAGTCAAGTTTGATTTGGAATTTTTTTGTTTGAAAGAGAAATTGGGTGACATGGGTTTCGAATTGGATGGGAAAATACGTCATTCATTCCCACATCTTCGTTTTCTGCAGAATCTGCATAACTTAGGTGACAAGGGTAAATGGACTCCTGACACGTGACATTTTCAAGGTGACACGTAAATATTGATATTTAAAGGATATTGCCCTAGTCATTTCGATATGAAATTAAGCGGCGATTAGAATCTGATATTGTCCTAATCTTTTGACATTGATGCAGAGAAGGAGGGTAATGTTGAGAAAGATGGAGCTAAAGACAAACTTTTTGATGAAAAGGAAGGGGAAGGGTGACACGAAAGGATGAGGAGGTAAGTTTGTTTTTGGGTGACATTGTGTTTTATGTTGAGTGACACGAGAAATCGGGGATCCAGTTTAAAGTTTGAATTTGTTTTTCAGGTCGTTCATGTCGATATGGTTACAGCGATTGCACCTGAAGCCGGGGAGAAGCCCCTACAAGGAAAAGGTGATAAGTTAAGCTCTTGTGGTCCGTCGAAAGGATGGTATCGAAGATGTTAGCAAGGAAGAGGGTGTGGAGGTGCAAAGAGGAGTCGAGCGGTACCAGCCAAACAGCGGGAGCCCCGTTACTGTGTCCCGGAAGAAAAGCACTTTCATTGCTAAAAACTTTTAGGATGTTATCATATCTGTTGGTCAGTTGTTTTACTCATTTATGACATTGATTGCTCAGTAGATGTAAGACTTTTATGAACATCATCTATACTTGGGGTTTTCTCTATCCACGTACTTGCTTTGATATTGTTTGTGTGAAAATACTTGTGACACGTACAATATTTTAGGTGACACGGACATAGAAACACGTGACAGGAGTTACGAGCATTCTAAATATGACACGTGAATTATAACAGGTGGAACGTGATAGGTAATAGGTGACACGGGAAAACAAACATTGGGTTCTGGGAGAATCAGTGTGAATAATGGCACACTCAGAACTCAAGTCATCACATTCAAACAAGTACCAGATGAAATATAACAGGTGACACGAGAATAATAATAGGCGACATGTGAAATTCATATTGATGCCATATACGATTTACAGAATAAGTAACTATGCATCCACAAAAAATTTTCACGACGAACTACAACGCCCAATACCTGAAGTTTGTGAAATGTGCATGGACCCAAAATTACACCAACCTACTTACCCCGTTCCCAAAAGTATTACGGAGTTCTTAACCACATACCTATCAAAATGGTCCAACCCCTGACCCCAAAACTGATAATGCAAAATAAAACTCAGCTTATGAGGTAAGCCGTTGGACCACCAGCAGAGTAACACAACTAGGAACGACGACGCTTCACGCGGGAAAATTCTCCCCGAGATGGGTACCTGGATGTCTTGGGCTGACCAGGTCGCCGCTTCACAGCCGGGGGAAGGCACGCTATGCTGGACATGCCTGGAGGAATCCTCCATTCTGATCTTGGAGGGAGTGGGTATAGCACATCCTCATAACACGCCTTCCATGCTGCGACTTTGTAGAAGTCATTGACGAGAGTGTAGATATTGATACCTCGGAACTTGGCAGCGGCTATGGCATGTGTGCATGGAAACTGGTGGATGTCAAAGCGCTTTCATGTGCAGCTACGAGCACTCAAGTTGACAACCCAAGAGGAGAAACCTTTGCGGACAGAGTACTCGTGTGGGCTGAGCGGTGTGACAACCAAGCAAATTGACATCGCGTAGTTCTTTTTCAGAGCATCATCAACAAATTTGCTAACCAACGTACCGTGTTTGCTGCTTTCTTCCCGTCGCTTGTAAAACCACGTGGAGGTGGTTTCGATGATGGAATCAATCAGCGCAGTGATTGGTAGGTCGCGTGGCTCCTTGAAGACAGAGTTAAGACACTCGGAGTTGTTCGTTGTCAAAATGTTGTAGCGAGCCCCCACGAAGAACGCTCGGGCCCAATTCTGGAAACCAGCCTCTTTCACGTATTGTCCCGCCGGGGCGGACTGTGCGCAGAAATCAGAGAACAGCTTGTCGAATTCCGCCCTCGTGTACGCCTTCGCCATTGAGAAGAACAAATCCAGCATCCCCGTCACACCCTTGTACTTGCACCTAGCATTCTGAAATAGATGCCAAACGCAGAACCCTTGCTTCGCAAACACATAGTGGTCCCTAATACCTTGGACGATGCTCAGATGGCGATCAGATACAAACATGAGGTCCGGTGTGTCCTCCACAACATGTAGCATGTTCTTGAAGAAGAAGCCCCATGACCCGTGATTCTCCCCATCGACAATCACAAATGCGATCGGGTACACTTTGTGGTCTGCATCTTGGGCTGTGGCAAAGAGAAGTGTACCCCTAAACTTACCTTTGAGGAAACTCCCGTCCACTGAAATCACCTGCACATGGACATCGATAAATGTTGGATTTGTGACATGGTTTATCCTTCTAGTTGACATGTACAAATAAACAGGTGACACGGGGTTTACCTTTCGAAGGTGGGGGATCGCCTTGCGCCATACCCCGAAGCTAACAAAGGCGTACTTGAACCTTTGGGAGGAGTCCTTCTCTACCCTAGTATATGTCCCGGGGTTAGTCTGCTCCAGAACGTGCAAGTATGGAATAATATCTCGGTAACTGTCTTCATCGGTCCCATGCTTTACATCTCTCGCCGCCAATCGTGCCCTTCGGGCCTTCCAGTAGCTGCACGTGACGCCGTAGTCAGACTTCATCAGTGCCTGCACTTGGTCGGGAACGAGGTTCTTCCGAGTGCCGGTGAACCTACAAGCTATAGGCCGAGTTACTTACCCCCGCGCAAAAACGAAAGGTGACAAGTGAAATATTAACATGTGACAAGGATTACAGTATTCATAACTATCGTCCAACTTACTTGGACACGAGGTTCCGGCCAATCATATCAGACGTAGCATGTCGGTTATGGTTGTGGTTCACGTTGATCCCACATGTGTGCTCCTGGACATACTTGCGGATGCTCCACATAGTGGTGCGGCGGTGAGGCGAGGCCCTACACATCCACGTGCAGTTTGGGTCCACACATACCACGACTAGCACCTTTGTTGTAGACCTCTTCGCAATAAACTCGAAGCAATTCTCCACCGCATTCCAGCGAAGGCAAGTCTGCACCTCAGCCTTCGATGCGAATAATTGTCCCTCCGAAAGTTGAGTAATGTTGCGTCGTGGGTCCTGGGTACGAGTCGTTGCTCTATCCATCATAGCGTCAATGTTCTGATTCGTAGGTGGGGATACGCTAGTTCTGGGCTTAAAATTTTCAAGTTCCCTCATCACCTCTTCCTCGACTTCCTCCTCCACCAACACCCTCATACTCGTGTCCTCCTCCACACCGTTGGATTCCAAGTCATCCCAATCTTCTTCGAGCTTCACTTCATAATCTTCGCCCTCGAACGAGCTCCAAAACTCATTCGTGGGGGTTAGCCCATCATCATCCTCCTCCTCGCTGCTAAGGCATATCACATCCAAACCAGGGCCCATGTCACCTGAAGAGGTATCCGTGTCACCCAACTCTATCACCTCCAGAACTTGTACCTTGTCACCTGAACACATTCCCTTGTCACCTGACGGTTTACCCTTGTCAGGATTGTCAATCGCAGGCAGACCCCGTACCCTGTCACCTAAACACATTCCCTTGTCACCTAAAGTATTACCCCTGTCAGGATTGTCCATCGCAGGCAGACCCTGTACCATGTCACCTGAACATATTCCCTTGTCACCTGACGTATTACCCTTGTCAGGATTGTCCATCGATGGCAGCTTCTTACTCTTCCGTATGACCTCGGTCACCTCTCCCCCAGCATGTAACACACCATCTACACACAACGGGGTTTGATGTGCCTTACCGGATGCATCATCGTTAACAATCTCAACCAAATTGTCCACTTTTTGCGACGAGGGTGGCCCACTGAGGCGTTCTTCTTCGGCAGGTTGCTTCACTTCAAAGCTCTTCGTCTCCAATGGCTCGACATATATCACCAGGGGCCATGGGTCTTCTCTGCACTTCAAGTTCAGATATTTAAACGCCTCGAAGTCGTCATCATCAGCAATAATGATCGGCTGACCCCCTTCTTTCGACTTCAGCACGTACCACAACGCCCACTCTGCATATGAGGCACCATCGCCACCCTTCAGCCTGATTACGTTTTTCAAAGAGTTGAAGTCGATGTCCTGTTTTATCATGATATTCTTCAGCGCCCTCGAACCCACATACACCCATGTACCTTTCTCGACCACCCAAGAACCATGGAGGATGAGAGTGACGCATACCAAGGTGTTGCCACCTGAAAAACAAAACCAAAGTTCAAAAGAGAGATTGATGGGTATCTAACGCCATAGATGAAGAGTACTTCGCATAAAACACTTACCCCTTTCTTCTACCATCAAAGGTTTCTGGGGCATCACATTGACACAGAGATTTTGATCAGTGACAGGTGCACAGATTGAAGCTGACACGTGCTCTGGAACTGGAACAGCAAGTCAGGAGCTTGTCTTCCATGGTGGAACATTCTCCTTCTCTCCCATCTCTCTCTCCATGAGCTTCTACTTCAGAAATTGTGGGGGAAGAAGAAAATGAAAAGCCTGCCCTTTATACCATACAAAATGGAAAAGGGTTCCACAAAATCACATCACATCACATCACCCTCTCTCTCCCATTTTGGCGCCAAACCCTTCCCTTTTCTTCCCTCTCACCTGTTCCCTCCCTTTTGATTAACCTGCTACCGGCCCTTTGGCTAACATTCTCTATTTGCACAAATAACACCATAGACCACTTTTTAATTTTTCCAAAACATGGTCTATTTGTGCAAAGATTTCTAAAAAGTAGTCTACTTGTGCAAATAGCCCTATATATATATATATATATATATATATATATATATATATATATATATATATATATATATATATATATATATGTAAAAACCAATTTTTATTTGTGTTGTTAGACTTGGTGTGCAAGGCCTATTGTGCAACTTGGACGCAAAGGGTTGTCAAGTCTGCCGGCGGAGAAACTTGCACGCCAAGGGCACAGGATCGGTTGTACTACATGCTAAGCCCCAACGAAACAAAGTCCAAACTGGGAACTGGCAAGGGGGAGGGGGGAGCAGCGCCAAGGTGGAGCCGTCAAGGTCAGTCGGAGAAGGGCGACGATGAATAGCCGAGAATGAGCCCACCAGAGAAGGAAGGGGCTAGTTCACGGAAAGGGATTCAATCAAAGTTTTAGAAAGAGGATTACGACTCCGATAATGACAACTCAAATGGAAGGATTACGAACAAGGAATCAATCGAGGCTGGCAAAGGCGACGAACAAAAGTCATCACCGGCGATGCTAAACACCGTGGATGAAAAGGGAGGAATGAATCGAGCTTCCTTGGAAGGCGAATCGAGTCTGAAATGAAACAAAATCAAATCAAAACCGGCCAAATCGATTAGAAGGAAAATCTCTACGGTGAAGGGTTGTTGTATGCAGAAGGGAGAGCAATAAGGGCGATGTAGAAGAACATGTAGCGAACCGACGATGGCCAAGAGGGAGGTGGCCGGATCGACGGTGGTTTAATTTGCGGGTGCGGTGGCTAAAATAGACTAAGGTTTTGTGGAAGAGGTTTGGTGGCGATATGTTCGAATGAGAAAGGGGGCGCATGGGGGTGCATACTTCCCCTTTTTCCGAGTTTACACTTTCCTCTTTATCACTAACTTTCTTTTAATCTTCTTGTCATCCATTGATTTCTTCTGGATTTATGCTGCTTTATTTTGGTTTCCGTTGGTTGTTTTGCTTCTGCTTTTGTCCAACTTATCCACACATGATTTTGTATGGTAGAATCGGAAATCAATTAAAATGATATATATATATATATATATATATATATATATATATATATATAATAGATCATCTGTGAACACTTTTTACAGTGTAATTTGTGAACAAATTTGAAGTATTGGATTAAAATAGTTAACACTTGAGATTTATAGAAAATTTTAAAGAGAAAAATTATTTGTTTATTACAAAATGATTATTTGTACATAACCCATACGAATAAGTATGAATAATCATGTTACAACAGACAAATAATTTTCATCTAAAAAAACTATTAGCATATATGAATAGTTATATTACATCAAACAAATAATTATGGAATCCCCCTTCTCTCTCTCTCTCTTCATATATATAAATAATGCTCCATCCGATCTAAAATATTAGATATTTTAGTCTCGAACACAAAAATTAGTAAAATATTTCATTTACATTTAGATACCCTATAAATTAATTTTCCCTCTCCAATCACATTTATTATGCACAAATTTAATTGGTTAAAATAAAAACAAAAGTACAATATAGGTTGAAAATAATGAAAAAGTAAATAAAGTGTAATTATTACTTTTAAAACATAAAACATTATTGATAAAAACATTTCACCCAAAATATCAAATATTTTATATAGGAGGGAGTAGACAATAAATCATATTTAAACAATCCTTATACTCTATCATATTAACATTGAGTCATTGAATTAAGAAAATCAATGGATGAGGTTACAAGTAACTTCTGGTTATTCAGTGGTACATAAAAATTATTATTGGAATGAAATTATTTGGAGGCATTGGGAGATTATTCGTTAAAATAAAATTTATATTTTTTATACTTTTTAAAATGGCGAATAATTACATTTATAAACGAATAATCATTTTAGAAGAGAGGAATAATCTTGAGAAAATAGAAAAATAATTTCCGCATAAACAAACTAAGACAATTAATCAATCCTAATAACTAAGACAATTAATCAATCCTAACAACTAAGACAATTTCCGCATAAACAAACTAAGACAATTAATCAATCTATATAGATCTTGAGAAAATAGACAAATAATATATATAGATTTTATTCAATTAAAATCCTAAAAACTAAGACAATTAATCAATCTATTAAATCATATTATCTTGAATTAATGTAATTCATTGATTTATCTATTAAAATATATAATATAACTATTTTTAAATCTTTCACAAATTATTTACTAGATGGAATAATTAACACTTTTCTAAGGTAAAACTCAACTATTAGGTTATTTATATTTGGTAATTGTAATTTTATTTATATGTAAATTATTTTTGGAATTTATATTTTCTTTACTTTTATTTTATTGAAATCTATCTTTTTATAAATTGGTTTAATTATATTATAATTGTAACACCCCCTGCTGTAAATGAGGGAATGTTGCAGTTGGATTACTCAGACTTTAATGTCTTCATAACCACCATAGGCTTATAGGGACATACAATCATGTTCCCACAAAACGAAAATCTTTTGCAAGAAGGAAATTATATTTTTATTTAAATACTATTTACAACCGTTTAACTTATACAGTAGAAGACTTTAAAAAAACGAGTAAATAAACAACCAACTTGAATATATTTGGAATCACCCTTGTTTGTTCAAAACATTTAAAATTAATGACCTTGATGCTCTCAAACGCCTTCCGAACTTCTTCACTAATATCTTAATTTATACCTACAGCTTAGGTCTGATGCATCGTATACAAACGATAGACATTGGCTATCACAATCAATAGGACAGTAAGTTCATTTAAGAACTGGAAAGTGAAGACACGAAATAAAAGACCACTTTACACTAAAGGTTCATTGACCATAACATGTTATGAACCAAATAGTCGAAAGGAGTGTAATATAGATTATTTAAATGTAAATTCTGAAATGCATACAAAATAGACACTCGACTTAACTTTGAGAATTTTTAAGTTAGGAAGAAGAATGAATGTGAGTGTTAAATCACACTAGGAAATTATATTCCGAAATGGATTGGAATATAATTAAACGATGATATTATGACCAACTTATTTTACGATCGACGTCTTATAAAGAGAAGGTTATTGCTTGATATAACTTTAAACTTTCAATTAGTATTTGAGCAATGACCTATAATAATAAGATCTATATATTTAATCTGTACTGAATAGGTCCGCTTAGATTTTATTTTAATATCAAGTATATCGAAAGGGTCTGCTTGAATTTTCTTTTAGTATTAAGTGTATCGAACGGGTCCGCTCAGTTGATCATTTTCGGGTCCGAAAACGTAGCTTCAAGAAACTGGGTAGAAAGCAGTCATCTTCCTGGTTTATAATAATATTTTTTTATAACATGGAAGCGCTCGTCTTCCATGTTTAATTTTTAATATTGATTATGTACATTTCTAGGAAGCGCTCATCTTTCTTAATTTTAATTTATAATATATTCACATTCTAAAATATGCGAAACTATAATTCTAAAATCAATAACATAAGTGTACATATTATATATTTTATAAAGACTATGTCCAAAAGATAACCTAAGTCCACACCGCACTAGTATGTAAACTAGTCGAAACTGAATTGAATAAACGACAATTATAGATATGAAACAGATATATCACATAATTAAGCTTATCATGAAAGAAAAATAATAAATCATACTTTTATAGAATATGGGCACATAATGTCATTTTTTAACTTAGATAATCTATAAAAATATAATTACCCATTTAACATGCCAAAATTAGATTAGCAATTTAATAAATCACACAAACGAGTGAATTGTAATTTACTTAACAAATTTTGGCATGATTCAACTATGTAAAACCAATTGACACAAAATCCCGCAGATGAGCATAAAAGGCTCGGAATGTCACTTGCCCTTTTCGCCTTACTGTAATTCAAAGACTTGATGATGGAGTTGAATAAATTGACAAACGAATCTACAAATAAATACGAGACATAAAGAAGAATTTAATAATTGGTATCTTGTACACGGAATTGACTTATATAATTCAAATTAAAATCGAATTAATTATAAAGTTATACAAATTTGATTTCTTTGAAACCTTATCTCGAGATGGATGTGTCGGTATTTGAGATTGTCGCTGTGAATTATGGAAATTACATGATTTAGAACACCATCTAAAATTGTGGAGCAGTTTGTGATTGGAGTCATTCAATGCAGTTACAACGAAAACGTATTCGGGAAGTGTGTATTCAATTGCAAATCTATTCTTTGCTCAAGTATGGAAGATTCATAACCGGTTGGAGAGCATAGTCATTTATGATGATAGTGATATTAGTGAAACAATTGTTCTTATACTAGAAACGTTTGACAAGTATTGGGTTGACTGCGCGCGTAAGTTTGCAGTTATTTTGGATCCAAGATTCAAGTTGAGGTTTGTGCTCTTTGTTTTAACTTAACAACATGAAATTAATGATGAAACTACTATTTCCTCATTAAATTATCTCTTCGATGAGAAACACATTCATCGGAAAACAATACTTTTAGCGAGGAATTATTATTTTTGTCCCTATTAAATTTGGTGGGTTCTACACAATTTCCCTCCAAACTTATAACGACGGTCGAAATTATCATTTCCTCACTTAATGTCGCTTTCACAATGAAAAATGTCCTTACTAAATGACCCAATTTTGTCGTTGTTGACACCATGCTTGGGAGGTGTACGTTGTAGCTACTTCAGTACCTAGTGCGCGAAATGATAATTCATTTTTGTATGATGGTGTTGATGAATTTGAGATATGTATATGATGGTCTTGTTTGCTCTCATATTTTAAGCTTGCTTATATTTAAAATATGTCTTTGCATATATAGAACAAGAATTTTTTACTCAAGTTAGTACTTCAGAAGGTGATATTTATTTGAGGGAGAGCTCTTTATCTGTTTCAATTAAGCTCGATGTGCTTAATTATTGTAAAGAGAATTCTTCCTGTTTTTCTGAATCTGCACTTCCCGTCATTCCTATAGATGTATTGGCTATTCTAATAACTTCATTTGCTTCAGAGTCAACTTCTAGCATAGGAGGGAGAGTTTTGAACAAATAGATTGAGGAGCTCCAACAATTTTCTTTGACAAGAAAACGTGGAGGTACTCCAGCCCTTCGTTTCCTGTATTTTAGTTTGCAATAAAACAATTCTCACCCTACATTTTTTTCCCATTTTAATCCCTATTTTTAAACCACCACTAGAAATAATTATACTTACAAACCCGCCCAATTTTTTTAGATATTATAGTATATACATATTTTTTTTGGATACAAAGAAAGTAATTAGGAACGAGGACGACGCAAGCGGACTTGCCTTTTTCCTAAAGCGTCCTTGCGAACGAGAACCACTAGTTCTGGATCGTCGATGAAGATACCGTTGGCAGGACAGTTGTAGGCAAAACGAGCAAATCGATCCGCAACATCATTCAAATCTCTAAAAATATGACGAATGACAACATATAATCGCACAAAAGTTGCAAGAAATTAATCATCTTCATGATTTTATTTTTCAATAACACTCAAAAGTCAAAACTCTGTTAAATATATTAAATCAAAGCACCTGTAAAATATATTTAAAAAAAACCATTCAAGTGTTGTAGAGTCCATTTTTGACAAACATATATTTTTGGCTTAGACGAAAACACTTGTGTAATTGAATGATCAAAATGAAGTCAATTCTTCGGCAACGTGATGCAACAGATCGATCGACATAATTACACAGCGCTTACTTGATCGATCCCTGGAACAGTTAATAATGTGATTAATTAGTTAATTAGTACAACCACTGATAATATAAATTAGGAATCAACTATTGGTATCCTTATTAATTCATTATCAGTACACATTAGGGGAATTTCGATTCAAACCGACAAGTGTGGGATTTCTTAGTGTCGCAATAAAGAATGTTTCACGTGTTTGAATCTTTCAACCTTCACGTCGACAGCCTATCAATTATCTGCTTAATAATAGGGGTCTGCTACTGTGCAGCTGAGAGTAGAGGTGACAATCGGCCAGTTTTGATTGGTTTCAGTATATTATTCGTCGGAGTGTAGTTATATACTATATAATTTGTCATATGTTCCGTCGGAGCTTTTAGTTTTAATATTCTACAGTTTTAAATTAGATAAATATAAGATTTTAAATTAATTAACTTTTGAAATTTGATTTTCAATAACTAATTATTTCAAGCTTTTAAAACTTCTTTTTATATTCACAAGTGTATTAATTTTCTCTTATATATCTCATGAGCTAGCTTTTAAAACTGTATTAATTTTCTCTTTTTATATTCACAAGTGTATTAATTTTCTCTTAATCTATCAACTTTAACTACCTATCAGTTTGAGCTACCTCATCAGCTACGTGTTACCCCAATGAACCCTAAATCCAATTAACAAATATCCCGTGGAAGATCGGATTTCAATAAATAAATCCTTCATGTGGACATAATATATATTCACAGATTTGCTTGCACCTAATAAATAGGACTCATGTGGCGTATCATTTTTTAAAAGGTATTTTCTAACCAATATAGTTGGACATAGATTAAGATATCTAGTTTAAAAAATATAGTAGATTATTAATTAAGCCAATTTTTTCTTAGAACTAGTTTTATTACTCGCGCAAAATAAATTTTATTATATAAACCATCTTTGAATTAATTCAAATTACTACTTCATATAAAGTAAATATATAATCTTCAATTGTGTTATTTTTTTAGAATGTAAACACATGTTTGAGTCTACATTAATCATGTTTGTTCTCTTATTAAAAAATGGTGAAGATATATTTTTATCTTGAGTCTAGATTTTATACTTTTTAATAAAAAAAATTAAATGATAAAAAAGCTTACTTATTAAATCCAAAAGAAAGGAACATAGCATAAATTCCATATGTAAATTCAATCCATTTTTATTTTTATTTATAAAAAATAAATATAAATATAAATATATTTATAACAAAATATTATCAAAATATAAAATATAACTAAGTAAGATATGATAATAACTTATTAGTTGATATAATATTGGATAGATTATTTGATATAAAAAATAAGTTTTTTAACTAATTAAGATATATGGTTGAATATTTATAAGAATAAGTGGGACCATTAGTTGAGATGACAAAATTATATTGGTTTATTAATTGATGTGGCTAAAAAAGATAACACCATATTAATCTAGAATATAACACGTATGCAAATTGCTCTAGAATATATGACACGTATGCGAATCGCACCAGAGCTCATTTCATGTTTCTGTTTTAGTATTTTATATAGATATAGATATATTTGTCTTTTTTCATTTAAAATTTTACTTTCTAATTTTTTTTTATACAGGGCAAAGGTTCGAAGGTGGTCAACTGCAATTGACTCACCGTCCAAGAGTGTACTGGCGGATGACGTCAACGGTCTAAGCTAGAGCACACACTTAGACAACTTGCAAGGATAGACCTAGGTATGCCAATCTATCTGCTACACGATTCCCCTCTCTGAGGGTATGCGAGAAGATGACACTCTCGAAGGCACGACAAAGATCGAGGGCATCCAAAACTGTCATCTCGATCTCCCAAGTGCACTGCCAAATCCCCTTCATGACATTGATCATAGTCAAGCAGTCGTCCTCTGCCTCAATACAAGAGAAACCCCTCTTAGTAGGTTCCAAATTTTTACTTTCTAATTAAAAATGTTTAATCTATTCTCCTAAAACATAGATTAGTCAAATTATTTTTTTATTAGGATGGGGAATATAAACCTATTTATTTTGGTAAACTAGTCTTATTACTCACTTTTTGCAGTTTTTATAATAAACTATGTTCTTAGAAACTGACTTCTCCCGGTGGTGCTAAGCAGCTAGCGGACATCGAACTGAAGATCAAGGAGCAACATGGTGATGCACAGGTTACGGCTTTGGCACAAAACAGTGAAGAGATGGTGAGCCAGAAAAGGTAACACTAAGGTAAGGCTGGTAGTGAGAGAGAACGACGAGGGCTTGTGGGCGATTCCAGTGCCGGAAGGCTAGAAGGAATCGCTAGTGGTGGTGAGAGGCGGGTGGTAGTTGTGATGTGATACCAAAATGGTCTCAGAGAGAGAGAGAGCCAGACCTATTGCCGATGCTAAGTAGCAGTCACAAATTTGTATCCATTTTTCATTATATTATGCACATATCAGCATGTCGAATTCTTAAGCTAAAATGACGAGCTCTTAAGCTCAAATTATGGGGATTGTGGACACCGATAAGTGAGATTTCAAGTGATATTTCGTGGAAGTGTTTTCGTAGGCTTCATCGGGTCGAAGAAATGATTCATCAAAATAATGAGTCACCATTGATATCGACACATCTGAGCTCGCCAAATATTTTGGAGTTCCTCTATTCAAGCCTTTTACTTCTTCTTCTTGCCATTGTGTAATTGAAAGGTCCGAATGATCAACTCTGCAATCCGTTGTTAAAATCACTAGGTCTTCCAATCGTTCATTTGAAAAAATGGAAAGCGGATGATCATGATACTTCCCAAAAACCTCAATTATTGATCAATGGAAGGGCCCGGCAAATTCCTAATTTTTCTTATGGGCTCGGATTCTTTGTAAGATTTTAGACCCTTGAATGGACCCATTCGAAAGCAATTGGCTGATGACAAAATGAGAAAGGATTGGCATTCATTCGTTCTATAGAGAGAGAGAGAGAGAGAGAGAGAGAGAGAGAGAGAGAGAGAGAGGGATCGAGGCGGTGGTTCGAGGAGAAGCAAGGGGAGAGGGCGAGAAGGGTGAGATCTCCAACGTCGAGTTTTTTAGGAACAAAAGAGAGGTGGACGGTTGTCACTGTTGGCTATCAAAAGAAGGTGGTCAGGCTAGTGTGGGAAGGAGGCGTGCTACTAGCGGAAAAGGTGAATAGAGAAGGAGAGGAGGAGAGGCGCGTAGATCGATCCTCTTTAGGAGCGTAGATCGATCCACACGGTTGCGCAGTCCTTGTCTCGAACCTTTTTTGATGAAATTTATTTTACATATATATATATATATTTAAACAATCCTAACTAAAAAATAAAAGAAAAACCTACCTTGGATTGCCTCACAAGAAGCCCTTGTTTAAAGTCATTTAGCTTAACCTTATTCCTACAAAAACACTTATATCTCCCTGAATGGATGGTCCACAACTCGATCCACCCATCCAACAGTGCCTTCTTAGAGCGATATAGATGCGATCGTTTCACACTCAAGCTTTATAGGAATGTGCTTATCCTCTTCTAATCATATCGTCCCTTTGTGTCTTCACTAAAATCGAAAAATGGAACCCACTCCTCATGCTCTAAAATTTTCATGTCTTCGAAAACCTGCATCTCGAGAAAGACGACAGTGCAATCGTCATTGTCACTAGCCTTACCTTGAATACATAAAGTTTATGGAGAACATGGGAATTTCATTTGTTGAACCTCTTGGCTTGGATCCTTAAAATTGGCTTGGATCATCTCAAAATTTCATTTGTTGAGCCTTTTGGAGAACATGCTCTAAAATCTCCATATCATCTCATCCTCAAAATTGGCTTGGATCAGCTCAAGTTGGGTCACAATTTTAGCAAAGAACTTCTCCATGTGAATCATCTTGGACGATTTTTCTGAATTTTATGAGGCTTGATATCAACATGCACCCAGGTGGTGCATATTCCTCAATGAGGTCCCTCTCCTAAGAAAGGTGAGGGTTGCACATGTAGTACACCTCCTCCTCCATTCCAAGCAAAGGTCTTAACACTCGAAGGTCAATCATTACATGATCAAAAGCTTCACAAAACTCACCATAACAAGCATAATCCATGACAAGAGCACAAACCTAAAAGCAAAAAGAAAAGGAAAAAAAATCAACAACAAAAGGATGAATTCGAAAAATCAATCTAAATAAACAATCAATAATAACAATAGTCACGGGCAACAGTGCCAAAAACTTGACATAAGCCCCTACACCCACAAGTGTATGGTGTTCAATTGTAGTATATTGAGTGTCGAACCAGAAGGATTATATGTAGTATCGATTGTAATTTCAAACTGATCAAATTAAGCCAAGAAAATCAAGGAGAAATATTTATGTAGATGAAAAGAGTAACCAAGTCAACAAATAATAAATTAATATACAAAAGGTGGTATTGAAACACAATAGATACAAGGAAAATCTAGAGTAAAGGATCACTAATACGGCCTCTACGAGGGTCGTTAATCTATCCAAAGATAACCCATACTTAATAAGCTAGTATAGTCAGTAAGTCCAGATGTCAATTGATGGAGGGTAAAGTCGTTGGTCCCTGTCAAAAATAATAATCCAAACTCACTACTTAGTATAGTAGCTAGTAAGTCTGGGGTCGATCCCCAGAGAGATATCATTTGTATGTGTTTATATGCTAACTAAAGTAACAAAATAACAATATTGAGAAATAAGAAACGATGCAAAGAAAGTAAAGAGAGGAATGTTGCGAAGTTATTACCAATAGGAGTAAAGTGCTTCACATACGACTTCTCAATAATGGTTGATTTTCATGATCCTTGACTTGATTTAGTTATTCTGACATTGGTTTATATGGATTATCATTCCTTATGGACATGACAATTCCTTACACCTATATGTAACCTTAGCCCTGTATGGATTTAGCATACAAATAACACAAATTCTCAATGTACTTGACAGAATGGCAGTACCAACCCTCCTAAGCAACTAGTGCATGTCGAAAGTTGTCATCCCCTCAACCCTAGCAACTTAGCAACCAATATTTAAGCAAGCTGTCATTACCCTACACAATCAAGATCCCCTTGTACAAATTCACTCGGCTGTGATTACTACAAAAGGTATAATTATCCTTACAAATCAATTAAAACCCTAGCAAAGTGCAATTCTATCAAGGTGATCAATTAAGAGAGAATTAACAACATAAAATAAGCACAAGAGCAATGAAATAATCAGGGGAATAAAATCGAAATCAAAGCCTCACAATTCAACAAACCATGTCTTCGAATCGCAAGCAAAACAATGAGTTTAGTTGCTCATAACTTGAGGAAACTCTCTTCTTCAATCCTAAAGTGAGTTGTTTGATTAAAAAAAACTACTGAGAACAAACCTAAATAGGTCTTGAGTTGGCCCTCATAAAACCCTAGAAACAATATAATTAATTGCCTGATTAAAGATTCAAAAAAGATCTTGAAAATCTTTTGAAACAACGAAACCGGTTGGCGCCGCTTTTTATGTGTTCCGTTTTCTTCCTTTGTCTTCGATCCTCTTCTCCTTAGCTCCTCTTGTGACTCTTCTTAGCCTCTTTTAAGCTCAATATTAGCCTCTTCTCAGCTCATTTAATCATCCTTTTGCCCCTCTTCAAGCTCAAAATTGTAAATCTGCATAATAAGAACAAAATTGCGTAGATTCCGAACTCGAATGTCCAATGAACAATAATGTAATTTAACTATTAAACATGCAATAAATCTACTCTAATGCACCTAAAACTAACTATAATGCCTATCAAAATATGCATTATCAACCCCCCCCCCCCCCACACACACACTTAAGCTCCTACTTGTCCTCAAGCAACAATAACATAAAGCATATATCATTCATCTCACAGAAAATTTCTTCATGTCTCAACCCCATCAAAAGCAACATTATAACAAGTGCAAACATGAATAAAGCAAACATGCATCCCAACATGTATTTAAGTGATCAAGTAGCTCGCATGCCTATCCATCCAACCTTACAGGGAAAATTATGTTTCTCTTACTCTCATGTGTTTAGGCTTTAAAGAACAACTCTCAACTCAATTCTATATACAAAAATCATCTTAAGTTTTGACATTTATATAGCAATATCTCCACCGAATACATCAAAGCAATCAAGCAACATCAAGAGGACTTTCGCTCAATGGAAATCTTCAAAAATGACTCCATTCGGCAGGGTTGTAATGGGGTTTGGTAGAAATATAATGGCAAAGAGTGTATTTAGCCATGTGATGCTTTCAATTACGGGAACCAAGATTCCTAAACTTCCAACATAACTCAAAACAACTCAAAATTACATCAAGTTTCCATAAGAATAAGAACAAACTCTCAACCAAACATTCATCCAACTCTCACATGTAAAAATGAGACTATTTCAATGCATACTATATTTTTTTTTCTATTTCTTCTTTTCTTTTCTTTTTCTTTCTTTCTTTTCTTTTTGATTTTTCTCTTCTTTTTTTCCCTTTAGAGCCAAACAAATGAAATACAATGTAAGGAAAATAAAACATATAACATTACAACTCTTTGCAAAGCTTCTGACATTTAGTACAAATCATAGCTTTTCTTTCTCTACTCAAAATGATTCACCATAACCAACTTTAATCCTAATTCCCAGATGGGTTAGGCTTATTATCGGCTAAAGATAAATGTATTTTATGGAGCTTCAAAGAATCGGCTAAAGGCTCACATTGGCTTCAAGCAAAGACATAACGTAAGGTAGATATGGATAAATATGGTTAAAAATAGTTGTTGCTATCATATGAAACTTATGAGCAATGATCATGTATTTTAGTCAGTCTCAATAATAATAATCATATCAATACTCAGAGATAAATGCATAAGGTGAGTAAATTACACAATAAAAGCAGTGAGAATATATATAGATCTAATCCCTATAAGGCAAAAGATCGCACTAGGAAAAATATTAATTGGATTTCAATCACGTCTAGGAACTTAGATCATAAATGCTCAATTATATTTGTCAAATCATGCTTCACATAAAACTAAAAAAAGTATAAGACAATGCTAATTCATCCAAAATTCCATGGAACCTATATGATTAATGCTGAAATAGAAATAGAGGACAAAACATAGTCAGATGGGTGCTTGAATATTACACATATGCAATGCATGATATTTTTGGATTTTTGACATTTTTTAATTTTTTTTTATTTTCTAAACTTTTAATCTTACTAGAAATAAACATGATGCATGATAACAAAAGAACTAAAACTGTAAATAAAGTAAATTAAACATGAAACTGAAATCGTAAACATGAACTAAACTAACTAACAACTATCTCCTCCCCCACACTTAAATGTTGCATTGTCCTCAATGCGAAAATACAAAGAACAAAGATAAAGCTCATGTGTAGGAAGGGAGAAACATACCGCTCACTGGGCAGACGACGACTGGAATTGTGACTTTTGAATCTGAGTTACAAGGTTGTCAAAAGTACGTTGTAACTTATTCAATTTGCTTGTAACCTCCAGGTAGCGAAATGACTGTTGTTGCTCCAAATTTGACAGACGACAGTCAAAATCCACCAGAAGAGTGGAAATAGGATCATAGTCGGCTTCAATATCATAGTCTGTCTCTTGGTGCTTATCCTCCGGCTGGAGTGACTGTAAAGACCGAGTATATTTATACATTATGATTATTTTAATTAAATAAATTATTATTAAATTCAATTTGTAAATGTGAGGAAACCCGTCCTCGAGCGTAAATTTTGATTTTAAAATCCTTCCGGCATCTATTTAAATTTAGGACTTCGATGGATTTTGATTTTCGCTTTCAAGATCGAGCATTAATAAAATTAATTTGAGCTACGAGTATTGATTGAAATTTATTTAATTTTCGATTATCTTGAAACTGAATTAAATTTGATTTAGTCGGGATTCGATCGGGCGAGCGGGTTTTGAGTCTTTTCCGCTAATTTGAATTGGGTATTGTGGGACCACATATATTTTAATTTCTTTCCTTTTTCTTTTCTTCCTCTCTCTCTCTCTCTCTCTCTCTCTCTCCTGGTTCCTTGCACTGGCCTTGGTCCCCCCCTCACTCACCTTGCCTTCTTACCTCTAATGTGCAACAGGCTCCTCCTTACCCAAATTGCAGCCCGTCCTCTCTGATATGTAAGAGGCCTCTTTCCTGTAAATTCTGATCCACCTCACCACCAAACCACCACCCTCACAGATTCCCAGCTCCTACCTCCCCTCTACTCTCTTTCTTTTCTTCACAAATAACCCCATTTTTTGAAGCTGTTTCCGAGCCCAGAAACACCAAGACTGGCATCATACCACTCTACCTCCTCCTTTCCTTCTCTCCCTCATCTCTTCTCCTCCATCTGAACCCAGGAGCTCCTTCGTTCTCCGAGCAATAGCCAGGACTCCCCTGTCCACCCAAGCGGAGCCAAACTCCCCTGCCTTCGTCCGAGCACCTCTGAGCTCCCATTCGAACGCCTTGAGCAGCAGCCCGAGCACCTTCAAGAGCCGAATGAGCCCCATCGAGCACCACTGGGCGCCTCTCTAGCCCCCACCGACGCCGAGCAGCCGCCCCACCTTCCTCCCTCCCCTGTTTCGCTCAAGGTTGGTTGTGGCTCCTTCCTCACTTCCCATTATTTTACCCATCAAAGGTACCCCTTTTATGAACCTTATCTTCTTCCTAGATCCCCCGGAGCCTCTCCCTCGACATTGGAGTCCAAATCCGCCTCGGAGCATCCCCGGTGTCGGATTCCTCGAAGTTCCGGTGAGCCCCCTTTTCCTCTCTCCTCTCTTTCCGCGTTTGTTCTCCTTTGGGTGGGTGATGGTCGGAATACCTTGTCGATGTGGCTGGGTGAGGTTGAGCCGGAGAAGGGCTGCCGGAGGGGCCTGAATTCCGCCTCCCTCCTTCGTCTCTTCCTTCCGTCTGAGCAGAGGTAGGAGACGGGTTTCATTGGTCCGGTTCATCGTGTTCCTTTTCTTTCTATTATTTAAACCGGTTCAGTTTTCTTTTCGGTTCATTAAACTGGGATGAGGTGGGGATCCGGATCCGGGTCGGGTCTTGGGCTGGGTTTTGGGTTTCGGGTTGGGCTTATCTTTTCAGATTTTTTGGGGTGTTTTATTGTTTTAAGTTGTTATATGTAGAATATATATATGTGTTATGATTTATATATATATATGTATGTTATATTTTGTTATTATTTCTGATTTTAGTAAGATGAATATATCTATTTATATGTTCTTAAATTATTAATATTTATATTTAAAAAAGGTTTTAAAAGTGATATTATTTGATATTGGGTTATAAATATATTTTGGTTTATTTTAAGAATATATGGATAGTAAGTGTTAAATTTTGTGAAGATTAGTATTATTTTGGGACTTGGTTATAATTGTAATATTCTGGAAATTAATCTTTATATATTGTTTATTTGTTTTAAAATAATATTAATTGAATTATTTAATTGATGCATTTTATGAGGATTTAAACATGTGAGTTAGGAATTTTAAAGTGAATTGTTGGTTTTGAATTATAATTATTATTGTGAGCATAGGTTATTTTGATGATTTAATATTGGGAGTTATTTATATTGTTTGAAATAAAATGCCGGAATGATTTCTAGTATATGATTTTGAGAGATTGGTTTTAAGGTTTAAATTGTTTAATGTCGGAATTTGGCCAAGTATGATTTGAGAATTATTTGGAATATGAGTTGACTTAATTTGGATTTAAGATTTTGGAAAACGGTTTTACTATCAGTCGGTTTTGAGGATGTTGAGACCTTGGGTTCATGTGTATGAATGTTGGTCTGGTATCTTATGGAAATGGCTTGATGATAGGTGTGTATTGCTTTTGGATTACTTTGGACTTGCATTTGGGCCCTTGCTTGTGTTATCTTGCTGTTCTGCATCAACAGGTAAGTATCCTATGGGACTTACTCAGTAACCTGGACCTCCTGCCTGATGTGTCATGTAATGTGTAGTTTTGTTGCATATTAAAGCATGCCATGTAGTATCATGCTAGGATTGCATTGAACTGAGCATGTGTTTACTTTGTGTGTTTGAAACAGAACGGCCGTTATCTGTGATAGTCCTAGAGTCTTTGCTAGGGTCATAGGGTAGCCTAGCCCCATCGGGTGCCCTGAGTCTATCGAGTCGATATGAGCATGATGATAGCCCAGCACCATCGGGCATGTTTAATTTATATTTAATTTATGTTATGATGATGATACCGTGGGTGAGTGCACCACCACGAGGATATGCTATGCTATAGCAACGAACTGGCCAGTCTCTGCACTAACGGGAAGGGGTGCAGAGGTAGGAGAGGGATATGCCACTTGGCATTGTCTGGGGCCCTTTATAGTTCTTTTCCGCATATTATATATACTAGGGGCATGATAGTGTGATTTAAATCTTGTACCGCATTAGTCATCTTTTATTTAGGCATAGGCATGTTATGTGGCCTCAGCGCGGTCAGAGGACCCGCAGGCGATCACCAGGCCTGACTTCGTGGATAGTGTTAGGTACCGCTCTTGTTGCTACATGCTTCTGTGACGGGAAATCTTTTGGCGAATTGAAGAATCCGGCTAATATACTCTAACTTGACAAAAGGGCAATCACCCACTTTGTTTTGGTTTTGACCCGGCTCCGCCGTGGCTTTTGTATCTAAACCGTACTTCCGCTTTATTTTCGTTTAAATTGTATTTCCGAGACTTCGACTGATTAGAGGTTTGAAACCTCGACCCGTACCTGAATTGCAACATCCGAACGAAGGTATCCGACCTTCGAAACATATCCTGGATATTTATATCCGGGCCGTTACAGTGACTCCTCAGATGAGTCCTCTTCATCATCCTCATAATTTACTAAGGCCTTATTAGGCCCCTGGTGAATAATGCAAAAAGGGTACAGATGAGTGAAGATAGGGCAACCTCTCCAAAATATAAGCATTAGTGAAGGCAGAGAAGTCATAAGTGTAGAGACCACTCAGAGGATCCATCTCACTCAGATCAAACAAACACATGATGAGCAATCAGGGTAATCATACCTCCGAAAGAGATAATGCGATAAGTTCTGCGGAGCAAGTCAGTGTAGGTTCCCAAAAACAACTGGACCCAATATGGATTCCTAGTGGCCACAGGTGTCAGGCTGTATATCCAAACCCAACCTCTTATTGACACTAAAGCTGGATCCACCAAACCACAGAATGCAGGGCTCAAAACCCTATGGCATAAGTAAAGGGCAGGATGCGTAACCATTTAGTCGAAATAGGCTCTATCACATGCGTTGGGCCATCTAGTAGTCAAAGCCCATTTCTCATCTAGTGGAGGATCGACCAAAGCATACTACCAAGTATTAGTCCAGCGCATGGTTATCCCAAAAGCATGAGCTAGAGTGGCCTTGGTCTCCACAAACTCTCTCCCCTCATACAAAAACGAATCTCACTGTCAGAGCGCACATCCAAGGTAGCCAGAAACTCATGCACCAATGCTGGATATGTCGGTGCACTAATATCAATAAAATATGATAAGTCGCTATGAGGACGTAGCGAAGAGACAGGGTCAAACAGTCCAAGGATCTACAATGTATCGATGTTGAAAAACATCGTCGATGTGTACTTTCTTTCCCCTAAGTCAATCCAATGCTCCTCTTGTGCTTTAATGAGAGTGTACAACAATCATGATGAAGGAACCGAGAGGAAAGATCGAAAGAAACTCACAAAATCAAACAAAACATCAAACAGCAGAAAACGAGGTCGCTGGTTTTTTCTAGGTAGCTTCTGCGCAAACTCTGAATATATGACGTCTTGTTTAGATGTCAAAAAACCCTTAAAAGGATTGCTTGATGCTTTAAATTGACTGAAAATCCTTAGATGAACATGGTGGATGGGTGTGGGCAGCTGTGGTTGTCAAATAGAAGGATTTTTTGTTGTGGTTTGTTGTGTGAACTTGAGGGTGATGAAGGGTAATGAAGAAGGTGGTGTAGAAGGTGATAAAGGGCTGAGGTAGGGTGGTTTGATGGTGTTGGGTCAGAAAAGTGGAGCTTTTTGGTCGGATTTCGGGCTAAGGTGGCCGAAATTGGGTGATTGGAGATGGTAGGGTTTAGGGTTTTATGGTTTCTTAGGGAGAGGGTTTAAGAGAAGAGAGGAGAGGAAGTTGGTGGGTTTTGAATAGAGAAGGGTAAATTAGGATAAGAAAAAAGATAGAAAAGGGGTCCAGTATTTCCCCATGTTGGTTTCGTTTTTTTATAAAAACCCATAGAGCGGCGGGCGCCGGTTGGAGCAGCGGTCGTCGTGGCTGCAGGCACGGCGGGCGCCTTTTTTCCTGTACTTCTTCCTTTGTTTTTTTCTCAATCGATCCTCCCTACAACTTAGTTTCGAAAAAGAGATATATGAAAACCAAGATAACTATGGAGATCTATCCTACTTTTATTGAATTGAAAAGCAAATGCAAGAAATTGAAACCTAACTAATCACCTCGGGTTGCCTCTCGAGAAGCACCTATGTTTCACATCGTTGGCCCGACATTCTTTCTTTCTTACTAAGTTCCTCCAACTGGGTCACCCAGGCCTATCCTTTTCTTGACAAGCGTAGGCACCTGTGGAAGATGCGTCGTGTTATCCATGTGTTCATCTAATTCTTCCATTTGCTTCTTCTTGTGTTCTTGAGTTTAACATGGGGGTTATCCTGTAATCACAAAAGCTTGCGCACTATTTGGAAATAACTTCTCATATATAAGGCAAAAGTATAGACTTTTGTGTTTCATGAAAGCTTTCATCATTTGGTTTAGCTTCTTTTTTCTAGGAAAAACTCTTGTAGGTCATTATTCAAAGTAGAATTAGGAGGGTCCTCAGCATGAGGAACCTCTAGAATGACATGTGAACCATTGTTGCAATCAATTTGATTAGTATTTTACACATTCACCAAATTTAAATAACGATCTTTAGGAGAAGGAATTATTGAATAAAAAAAGAGAATATTCAATCTTCCTACCGTGGAACTCCAATGTAAGGAGCCTTCACAACAATCAATTTTTGTCTTTGTAGTTCTTAATAATGGTCTTCCTAAGATGACTAGTGTTTCTGGTGCTCCCTGTTTCATATCTAAGACAGAAAAATATGCAGGGAATATTAGCTCATCAACCATGACCAATACATCTTCAACAATGCCTCTAGCTGAATCTGTGAGTGATCTGCAAGTTGAACTACCACCTTAGATTCATTCATAGCACCAAGTCCCAAAATTTTGTAAAGATTGTATGACATAACATTGATTGAAGCATCTAAATCCAACATAGCTTGCTTGAATCTAGTGTTTCCAGTCGTGCAAAGAATAGTAAACATACCTAGGTCTCTGCATTTTTCTGGTAAGTGCTTTTGAAGTACAACGGACACATGCTCACTCAAATTAACCTTTTCTTTAGTTTTCTTCCGCTATTTTCACTTAATAGTGCATAATTCCTTTAAAATATAGCATAGCGATATACAGATTTAATTAGATTGAGAAATGGAATGTTTACCTCACATAATGTGTCATAAAGTTCCTTCTCACTATCCCACTTTCTATGTGCTTTTAGAGCCTCGGGAAATGGTGGCTCGAGCTTGTAGTCATCAAAGGACCACTCCTTTGGAAGACATGCAATTCGAGTTGCCTGCAGGAAGAATGGCGGGCGCCGGTTCTGGAGTGACGGATCCCGGTTTTTCTACAGAACCATCATCGTGTTGTTTCCTTGCTCGAACATGTCCTTGCTAGCTTTAGGCTCTTCCTTTGTGTTTCTTTCTAGAGTATTTGCCTCTTTTCCTCCTTTGAGGATCATAGCACTCACATTCTCCTTGGGATTCACTATGACTTGCAAACTTGCCAGAATCTTTAGCCTTGATTTCGCCTATCTCTTGAGTCATTTGGCTCATCAATTTCTTCTGGACATTCATCTTGTCCAACAAAAGCCTCAAGGTCTCATCCCTTGTTGAGTCATCTTGTGAAGGATTCCTTTGGTGATTTTCATATTGGCCTCTTCCTTGATAAGGTGCTTGTTGTTGCTGCTAATTCATCCTACCATTGAAACCACTTTGATAATTTGAATGGTAATTAGAATTATCAAAATTGTTACCAAATTTTCGGTGAGGTCTATAATCTTCCATAGCATTCACATTAGCAACTTTCTCTTGAATGAGCGAACAATGATCGTTAGGATGAGTTGGAACTCTGCAGACTCTGCAAGGTCTAGATTGCTGCATTTGAGTCATCTGTAAGGCCATATTCTTGATAATGTCAGCGAGCTTGTCAAGTTCACTGTTGTGGCTTCCTCCCGGGTTGTCCAATATATGGACTTCTCTAATACCTTGGTGCTTTCTGTATTGCTGCGAAGCATTGGCTAAGCCTTCAAAGATTTGAATTGCCTCCTTAGGTGTCTTGTCTAAGACACCTGAGGAGGCAATGCATTCTCTTTGGGATTCGCATACATAACATAATTTCAACTGTCTTCTTCCCACTTCTTATATAAACAGCATTCACCTCTTCTGCATCTTCTACAAGTTCTCTTACTGTTCTAGTTTATCATCCAAGCTATCTGAACTGTCCTCCACATGGTTTCTTTTCTCGACCGGTTCCTCTCTCAGAAAAGATTCATGTGAAATCTTCGAGAGTGGTTCTGGTCGGTGACGGACTTCTATGCTGAAGTGGCTTTGTCTCTTTTTACAATCACTTGCAAAAATAGATCTCTATGTTATATTGAGCCATCCAAACTCTTGGGATGGAGTTGTGCTAACAGATCCTTGTACTGAGACGGGCAGAATGTTGCTAGAAAGTTCCAGGCGATCCTTACAGCTTCCATTTTGCTTCGATATATTCTATAAACTTTCTGAGCATCTAGATCGTTTCTATATTGATAGGAGGCATTCGACAACTTCTCGAATAATTGCATTGCTTCTTATAGCATTTTGTCGAAGATATCTCTCCACTGGATGAGTTTACCACTATTCAAGTTCCATCATTTAGCCCTTTTGTACAGATAGATAACAAGATTAGCTTCTAAGATCCAATGCTAAAGGCAGCTGAATATGAGCTTTTGGAACCTTGCAAGATACTTGTAAAGTGTTTCATTTGCTCCTTGCTCAATACTGAAAATATCTTTCTTTAGCTTATATCTCCGAATAGATGGGAAATATTTATTCAAAAATGCCCGCTTTAGATCTACCCAAGTTGTGATGCTTCCTAATGGTTGATAGTACAACAAATCCTTTGCCTCGTCATTTAGAGAGAATGGGAAGACCCGTAGCATAAATTGATCACCATCCGTGCCTGTAGTTCGCAAACTGTTCCAGACACTTAGGAATTCTACCAGATGCAGATACAGATTTTCTACTTTCTGACCATGGAATTTTGGAGTATAGTTGTCCATTCATTTTTGAACTTATAGCTTGATCCTTTTGGCAATTTAGGGAGCTTAATTGATAGGTAGTGTGCTGACTAGTCAGGCTCCTTTTGTTGCCTTATTGTTTTAGTTGTTGATTCTATCATTTCTCCTATTTTTGAAATGCACAAACAAAAGAAACAGATTTAGTAGCAAAAGGTGTGGATCTTCAGACGAAGACCCACGCATGAGTTAACAATCGGAACACACAAAAAGATTAAAGTAGTGCTTCCTCGGCAACGACGCCAAAATTTGGTACGGCCTCTACGAGGGTCATTAATCCGTTCAAAGGTAACCCACGCTTAATAAGCTAGTATAGCCAGTAAGTCCAAGTGTTGATCCAGGGGAAGCTTAACCTCTTCTTATGTGTTTCTCTTGTCAACAAGTAACGAAAGCATATGGTTGTGAAAGTAGTAGTAATTGTAATAGCAGAAATAAGTATACAGAGTAAAAGTGGGTTGCAAATGATTGGAAATGAGTCAGTTCCTTACAAATTCATAACAATGGTTGGCATGACGATCATTGGATCTTCTCCAATTATTGTTAGTTCTACTATTTATCCTATCACATTAGTTTCTATATGCACGGAATGCGTCTTACTGGAACATGGAGGACGAGCAGCATTAATTACCCAATCTTTTAGCACTTTAATAATATAACCCACAATTCATCGTTAGTTGTCACCTAGTTGTCAACCTAGCTCTCGCAAGTTATTATAAGCAATATTATTTAAGTGTCGATCTCCTCACACTATCTAGAATCCCAACCTGTTCATCAAGACGTGTTTACTATTATGGGTTTGACCCTGCTTAGCGGATGTAATCAAAACCTTAGAAATATGCAATTATATCTAGGTCGTGAAGCTAAACACAATCACAATATAAGCAATCAAGCATAAAGAAGATGGAAATAATCATAATAGAAGTAACTGTAAAACATAATCCTCACAAACAAACCACCTCTAGAATCTGTAAGAAACTGAAAAGAGTCTTAAGTACTCATAACGTACCTAAAAACATCAAAGGTTGAAAGATCCATGAAAATTGTTAACAAAAAAAGGATAGGAAGACGACTTCTGTGTCGAATTCGTCTTCGGAGAGAGAGAGAGAGAGAGAGAGAGAGAGAGAGAGAGAGAGACTCATTTTTATTTGGTGAGATGTCATTTTGATACTACATTCTATAGTGAGAGGCTGATGAATGACCCCGTTTATCTAACTATGTTTTGATGAGATGCAAGTTAGAGTTGTTCAAATAAAAACTTGATTGTTCAAGGGTGAATTGTCAAGAAGTGAGAGGGTGAGTTAATATGGAGCTATGATTAAGATGCTCTTAGATTTAGTCATTCATATCTTCTTTTTTTCTCAATAAACCCATGAAAATTTTCTAAAAAAAATATTTCGTGTACATTGAATTTTGTTCTTGTGCTTGATCTGTAAAACCCAGAGTCTTATGAGACGCCAACTCACACTACCAAACCAAACCCTTTGAGACCCAAGAGAGTAAGAGACTGCTCTTTGGGTGGAGTGTGCATGACTAACTATTGGAGTAAAGTGTTCATGGTTTTAAAAATAAAAGTCGCTGGAGATTAAGAAAAAAAATAAATAATGTTTTTGATGAAATTTGGATAAATCCTAATTCGCTTGATAGAGAGTGTATGACAATGAAAGATATATAGATTTACTCTTTAAGAAATAAAATTATAATGGAAATCCACTAGTAAAACATAGTAATTGAATAATGTAAAGATAAATAATGAAATGAAAACATGTAGAAAGTGTTGAGCAAAAAATCTCAAATAATTACAAAACACATTTTATTTGATTTTGTTGAGTTTTTCATCTTAATTCGAAGTCACATCGGTACCATGCTTTTAATAGTTTTGCTGATTTGGACCGGACCTGTTTTAGTAGGATGCCTACTTACCTCTTTTATAGAGGATCAAGGTTTATGTAATTCAAGGGGCATTGGATTTCATGTTTGTTTCGGTTTAATCTTTGTGTTTGGATAAAATTGGACTTTGTTTAGTTTTCATATACACATTAAATGATGAATTTTAAGCTAATCTTCAAGGAAGGGCGACCCGAATAACACTTCACTCAAGTCATTTGAGCCCGCCTTAAGGGTAACCATGATAATCCATTTTTCATTCGCATAGAAAATAATTTAAATTTGGTTTGGAATTTACTCTGTAATTTTGAAGTTTGGATTGACCGAACTCAATGAGTAGAAGTTTTATATTGAACTCGAGTAGACAATTTGGGTTTGGATTTTGATCTCAAGATCATTTGAAGATTTTGATTGAACTCAGTGTAGCCTTGTATCGAGTGTACGTTTTATATCTAACAAGTCGAAATCAAATCGTATGTATTTCTAAAGGAGGATTTAAAGTTGATATTGCTTTTGGATTGTGACTGAACTTGATGAGCGAATGCTTTATATCGAGTTTTCTATACATTAACTTATTTAGTGAAATTAAGTGATAGTAGGTTGGGAAAAAACTATTTGAAGAAATTTGATTTTGGATTTAATTGAGATCAACCCACAAGAATGATGAGAAATTTTTATGAGTTTAACTCTATATTCTGATCAAACTCAAATTCTATTTTTTTAGAACCATGAAACTCAAATTCCTAATTTATAATTTAATTCCTTTATTTTGATGAGTCAATTTCACAATTAAACCCATTTTCTCTTTGGGCTTGCATAACGGGCTTGGGCTTGTATAACGGGCCAAAGCCCAACTCAAACTTTTAAGGAATCATACTGTGTAAAAAAAAAATTGACCCTACAGTGTAAAAAATTCTAATTTTATTCTCAATAGATTCATTCATCATCCCTCTGAACGCTCGACGATTCTGAGACAATCCATTTATCTTTGCATCACATTTGTATTTTCAAGGAATCATAACGATCTCTTGATGCAAAATTACGACTTGTCCCAACTGCGAGCGATGCTAAAAGAAATGCAAGGCGAGATCACCAACAAGGAAAGTGGAATATATATAACATAAACTGAACACCGAGTTCTCGAATCCAACCTAGAAAACATTGATATGATTCTAGAATGTCGACGAGATCTTTGGCTATTCTATTTCTTGTGATTGGATTATCTTTCAATTTACCTTGTTTCTCTTGACTTTGCTTTTGATGGATTGGGATAGGATACTATTGACCCATGGTATACTCGGTGAACCCATGAGAATAGGGCCGTCGAACAAACATATTCGACTTGTTTATAAATGAGTCGAACTTGAACCAAGCATACATTTGGATTCAAATTTAAAATTGCATTCAAGCTCGGTTTGTTTGGTAAATGAACGAGTACGAGCTTGCGTTTTTTGAGTATTAAATAACCCTACTTGCTCATGACATAGGGCTCGTTTGGTTAGCAACTGAAAACCCCAGGAAGTAGAAAAGCGTAGGAAGTAGATAAAATATATGTGTTTGGTTGGATTTTTTGTCACATGAATACTCAGAAAGTTAAATTCTCAAGAATTTAAATTTTCTCATTTTAAACGAATTTAACTTACCTACTTCCCTCTAGGTAAGTTGTAATTCTACCTTTTATAATTAGAAATTTTCAATTTTCTTATTTTAATTCCTAACCTCTAAAATCCAACTAAACATATTTTTTGAATTCCCAAGAAGTGCAATTCGTGTGAATTTAATTCGCGGAGTTGTTCTTCCCGTGTTAAACCAAACGAGCAATCCAATACACATTACATCTATGGATGTATTTATTTAAAATTAACTTGGTATGGTAACAAGCACCACACATTGTCTTGAATGAGTGTTGTTTTCTACCCATTCACACCCCCTTATCATATTAAATTGGTTATCTTCATTTTTTTTTAAAAAAAAAGGGTCGCAAAGTAACATGATTTTAGAAGCAAATGTATTCGAGTTACACTTAAAGCCAAAGGACTACCAATCCTGTTTCCCTTATTGTGCAGTTTGCCCATATATGTGAACATGTCAAAAAATTCAAGGTACACATAAAAGCTATAAAACCACTTGACATGTGTCACTCTAGCATTGAGAGCAAGGCTTATAAATTGATGATCATGGTCTACACTCTTCACTTCACAACCATCAACCAATCCTACATCAATAGCAAAGATTTGCAAACATGACTAGAAAGTGTTTGCTGGTGTTGCTCCTTGGGGGGTGCTTTTCGCCACCCTTTGCCTAGCCAACGAGCCAAAGCCATTTCCGAAAGGCAAGCCATTCGACAAGCCTACTCACAAGGGCGAGAACGCCGAGAAGCCATCACTCGACCACAAACCCCCTAGACACCTCAAAGAGCTTCCGCCTAAGAGAGAGAAGCCACCACCCGAGCACGAACCCTTTGACAAACCTCCTAAGGGCTTCAAACCTCCTCCAGAGGGCGAGAAGCCACCACCTGAACATGAACCCTTTGACAAGCCTCCTAAGGGTTCAAGCCTACTCCAGAGCACGAGAAGCCACCGCTCCAACACGAACCCTTTAACCCCCATGACCAACCCCCTAAAGGTTTCAAGCTGCCTCCTGAGCACGAGAAGCCAACAACTGAACACAAATCCCCAAGAACTACACCCAAAGGGTGAGAAGCCACCACCCGAACACAAACCCTTTGACAAGCCCCCTAAGGGTTTTAGAACTCCTCTGGAGCACGAGAAGCCTCCAATGAATCCTAAGGGTAAAGGAGAGAAACCGCCACCCAAACACAAACCACCAAGGCACCTTCAAGAGCTACCCCCAAAGGGAGAAAAGCCACCACCCGAACATAAACCCTTTGACAAGCCTCCTAAGGGTTTCAAGCCTCCGTCAGAGAACGAGAAGCCACCACCCGAATACAAACCCTTTGAAAAGCCCCCTAAGGGTTTCAAGCCTCCTCCCGAACACGAGAAGCAACCATTGCCTCCCAAGGGCAAGGGAGAGAAGCCATCGCCAAAAAACGAGGTTGGAAGAAAGCTCTTGGCAGCTAAAATCGAGGCAAAATAATTTTGTTAAAGTCGGCTGGGCTAAGACAAGCTGGAGAGAGGTCGTGTGTGCGGGCCCACATACGGGAGACTCGAACAACACATAAACCCAACGGGGTTCCATCTCAAAACCAATTGGCAATGAGAGGAGTAGTCATTCAACCTTATATGTTGTTCAAGCATTCTCTATATTACTGATGTGGGACAACCACATTCCAACACATTCTTTCCTATTGACGTGAAACCCAAGGGAGACAATCCCCATCCCGAACACAAGCCATTCCCACTTCCAAGGAAGAAATCATCATTTCCTACCCACAAACCTCCCACCACCACCACTCACTAGACATTGATCGAGATCATCCGTGGACCATATTTGAATAAGAGACTATATATATATATATATATATATATATATATATATATATATATATATATATATATATATATATATATATGTCCTTGCCATTAGTGCCTCCATCGCATAGATGATGTCTTAGCCTTCACTACTAGTAGGAGTGATCAGCATTGTGTCTTTTCTACTTATTGTATGATGTATCACTTATGCTCTGCCTGTTGATCTTCATCACATTTCTTACTTATTGTCTTTTCTATGCAGCGTTATCCGGAATCTAATCTAATTTATTTATTTTTATATTTATATAAGACCGGGATAAAAAAAAAATATTACAACCTGGTATGGGGAAAGAGTAGATGAAACTCGATCTTAACCTTATTATGAACTGTTATTTTTACCAGCTGGCTTAAAGGCTTAAGCTAGCTTGTACACTTGTATCTAGTTCGTAGCTTTTATCTCAATCAATTAAAAGTAAAAAAAAAACAGAGGTTAAGTTACGTGATCAATAAATTAACCACATTAGCACATTACCACAGATATTAAATCAACTCCGTTGACGTAAATAAAACCATCATGTGTGAATGTAGTCCTGTACTCTACTAAGAGATTCAACTTCAAATCATCTTAGTAATTTTTTTAAAAAGTAAAATAATAATTCGGTTCACTAGACATGTCTAGAGAAACCGAGAGACCGGATAAGTAAGTGAATGGATTAACCATCATGTACAACTAAAAGCAAATAACATAAGCAAATGAATTAAACAAAAGACAAAAAGGAAATTACATAAGTAAATGACATAAATAAAATTACAAAAGAAATGTACAAGTTATTCGACACTGAAAATCACAAGTCAAAGAGACAAACAAAATGACCGGTCAAAGGGACGACCCACACATAAAATATAGTTATTTGAAAATAAAAAGGACAAATCTTTTAATAAATTATATAATACTGTATTCAATTAAGATGTAGAGCAATTCATCTGGATCGATTATTCATAATTTATGAAACATAAAATATTATCTATTATATATATACACTAAAACCGATACATAATATCTTACGTGATATTTTGTGGTTGATTCTAGAAAAATTTTCTCCACTCAAAAAAATTTTATTAAATAATATATTGTTATAATTTATATAAAAAAAGGTATCACAAGTTACAATCTATCTATATATATATTTTAATTAGTTAATAAAAATATAAATTAAAATTATTTCATAGTCACACTTATCAAAAATATTAATAGATAAATATTTGATAGATGTTATTTTATTTATATCTAGATTAATTTTTTGGTGGAAAGTATTATTTATATCAACTAGATTAATTATTTGATAGTTGTTATTTTATTTATATCTATATTATTTTGGTGGAATGAATTATTTATATCTAGATTAATTTTGATTAAAATATCTATTTATAAATTGATTTAATTAATTTGTAATTGATATTAATTATAAAATAATTTTTTTGAAAAATAATTTTTGAAATTAAATTGTAATTCAAATATTTAACATTCATTATTATATTAAAAATTATTTTTAATAGATGTTTATAAATAAATAATATAATTTTAAAATATTATAATAATATATTCTCATGCATGAAACGGATAACCTATACCGGTAAGCGTATGCTGCGTATCTAAGGCTAGTGCAGTAACAATGCACTGATAAATGGACAATACAGTCAAGTCTTACTACCTTAGTTGGTAATTAGTGACCAGTAAGGCTGTTATATGAGCTGAACAGCTCGAGCTTGGCTCGAAAAAAGCTCGACTCGAGCTCGTTCACTTACCTAAACAAGCCGAGCTTGAACATCATTTTAAGCACGGTTGAAAGCTCGGCTCGTTCGATTTAGGCTCGAATATTATGGAATTTCTAAAATTTTCTTTAAGTTAATATGTTATGAACAAGTAAAACGGCTTAAACCTCGAACAAAGCTCAGCTCGAGCTCGTTCATTTACTAAAATAAGTCAAGCTTGAACAAAAAAGAAAGCTCGTTTAAAAATTGGGCTCGGCTCGGCTCGGCTCGGCTCGGCTCGTTCAGCTCAAATAACACCCCTAGTGACCAGTAGATCATGAGTTCGAATTTCCTCTCCCCGTAACGGCCCTAGCCTACCTATGAACCAAAAAAAAAGGAGAATACATTGTATCATTTGTATGAATTGAAGTGTGAATTTCAACCCATTCAGATTACCTTTGTCTTGTCATATTAAATTAGTTATATTCACACTGAAAATTTGGGTTGCAAAGTCACATGATTTTAGAAGCAAACAAGCAAGTTAAAGGCAAATTATTATGATATGGAGACCGCAAAGGGATCGACCCCTCATCCAACGGAATACAAAATCTAATTCCCTTACTGTGCAGTTTTCAGCTGTGTGGATAGGTACACTTTTTCAAACCAATTGACACGTGTCTTCCTAGCATTGGACACTTAGGTTTATAAATTGCCATGATCAAGGGACTTCACTTCACACTCACAGCCATCAAGCAATCCTAATTCAATAGCAAAAGATTTGCAAACATGGGTGGCAAGTGTTTGCTAGTGTTGCTCCTTGGGGTGGTGTTCTTCACCACCCTTTGCTTAGCCTACGAGCCCAAGCCGTTCCCGAAAGGCGAGCCATTCGGCAAGCCTCCTCACAAGGGTGAAAAGCCACCACCCGATCACCACAAACCCCCTAGACACCTCGAAGAGCTTCCGCCTAAGGGAGAGAAGCCACCATCCGAGCACAAACCCTTTGAGAAGCCCCCTAAGGGTTTCAAGGCTCCCCCGGAGCATGAGAAGCCACCACCTGAACACGAACACGAACCCCCAAGGCACCTCCAAGAGCTTCCGCCTAAAGGAGAGAAGCCACCGACTGAACACGAACCCTTTGATAAACCCCCTAAGGGTTTCAGGCCTATCCCCGGGCATGAGAAGCCACCACCTGAACACAAAGCCCCAAGGCATCTCCAAGACCTAACACCAAAGGGAGAAAAGCCATCACCCAAGCACAAACCCTTTGAGAAACCCCCTAAGGGTTTCAAGCCTCCTCCAGAGCACGAGAAGCCATCATTCAAACACAAACCCCCTAGGCACCTCCTGGACCTCCCACCAAAGAGAGAGAATCCCCCTAAGGGTTTCAAGCCTCTTCCCGAGCATGAGAAGCCACCAACATATCCTAAGGGAAAGGGAGAGAAGCCACCAACCGAGCACAAACCCCCCAGGCACCTCCAGGACTTGCCACCAAAGGGAGAGAAGCCCCTACCTGAACACAAATCATTCGACAAGCCCCCTAAGGGTTTCAAGCCTCTTCCCGAGCACGAGAAGCCACCAACCGAGCACAAACCCCCCAGACACCTCCAAGAACTACCACCAAAGGGAGAGAAGCCACCACCCGGACAAAAACCCATTGACCAGCCCCCAAAGGGCTTCAAGCCTCCTCCCGAGCACGAGAAACAACCATTGCCTCCCAAGGGCAAGGGAGAGAAGCCGCCACCAAAGAATGAGATTGGAAGAAAGCTCTTGGCAGCTGAAACTGAGGCAAAACCAGTCTTTCCTATTGGCAAGAAACCCAAAGGAGACAAGCCACACCCCGAACACAAGCCATTCCCACTTCCAGGGAAGAAGCCGTCGTTTCCTCCCCACAAACCTCCCACCACCACTGCTCACTAGACATGGCATACGCTTATCCATAGACCATATATGAATAAGAGACGATCGACATGAGCTTGTTGTTAGTGTCTCTATTGCATAGATGATGTGTTAGCTTTCACTACTAGTAGGATGGATCTACATTGTGTCCTTTCCACTTATTGTATCTTCTGTTACATATGCTGTACCTGTTGATCTTCATAACAGGTGTATGCAGCTTTATCAGTTGAGTTTATTTATTATATATACATGTTCCTACTTCTTGTTTACAAGCTGCACCTTCACTTTACAATGTCAACAACACAAAGATGTATAATATATAAGCTAATTGACCTCCAGGACAATCTGTTGGCGTGAATATGTGAACTGCACACACCCAAGTTTGTGAAATAGGATCCACTTCCTATAGGAAATTGTCACAAAAATATCAAAATATTGAATATTTGCCCATTGTTTCATGGTTCATCCATGTAAACACATGTGAACCAAGGAACATTACATGTATTCTTGTAATGTTAATCAGCAAACTCATAACTGATATCTTAGTTTACTGAAATCATAGGCTCCTACTACATAACTAATGCTAATTCACTAAATTAATCCTTTGAAATTTGAATGCTCCAGATCGAGTTCATATTAGCAGTAGCATCATTACCAATTTTAGACTGAGATTTCAAGTGCATTACATAAGTGAACCAAGGAACAATGCATATATACAGCATACATACTTCAACCATCAGACTCATAACTGACATTTCACTCTCCTCCTTTCATGAAGTGGTATAAAAATTGCAACTTTCTATAGGTACAGCTTTGAATCAGACATAAAGGTGCACCAATTTGTTGTTGCAGCCTCACAAAACCATCCTAATAACTGCAATTACTGATCCGTGCCACATAAAGGTAAAGGTGCACCAATTTATAAACGGTTATTTGACATATATTTGGGCCTAAACGAAGCCCATTTTATTGTGTAATTAATATTTATAGCCCACGTTTTTAGGAAGCCCATTTAAAACAAAGAACAAAATGAAACCCTCCACATGTCTCACTATATATATATATTAATATAAAAAGTAAAGCTAAGCCTCTTTCCGGTTTCCCCAAAGTGCGCGCCGTCGTGGTGTTCATCGGTTCATCCCTCCATTCGTCGAGCTCTCGATCTTCTTCCAACAATGGTAATTCATCGAGTGCTTGTTCTTTTTCTTTCATTCTCAGTTAGATTGATTCATGAGTCGTAGGATGAAAGTTCAATTTTGGGGATTAGATTTCTAGGATTTTCGTTAAAATCGGATTTGAGCTTCTCTAAATGGATGCGAGAAATATGAATTTGTGAAATTAGGTGCTCCAAAACGATATTGATTTGCTGAACCCACCGGTCGACCTCGAGAAGAAGAAGCATAAGCTTAAACGTCTCGTTCAGTCCCCCAACTCCTTCTTCATGGTTAACCCCCTCTCGTCATTACCTATATTTCAGATCTTTCTTTTTCTCTTTCTCTTGTACTGATATTTTTTTCCCATTCCTGATTTTCTTTTGTAGGATGTCAAATGCCAAGGTTGCTTCAACATGTAAGTCCCTCAATTTAGGAGAATGTCATTTACTTTTAAGTTTCTCGTTGTCTTATATGATTAATTTGAATATATATTTGTTTATGCAATATGGGAGTAGTTATCTTTGAATAAATTGTTTTTGGGGATCAGGGATTGGAATTGAATCAGAAATTAGAATTAGCCATTCCTTTAGCAAGCTTTCATTTGGTATTCTATCATAATTAACCATTCATAGAACAATGTTATTTATAAATTAATAATTATAAATATTGATTCCCTAGAATCAATAATTAGCCATTCAAGACTGATTTTCCTAGGATGAAAATGGCTCAAAACTGGTAGAATCAACTTGATTCCTTACCCCTTATAGATTTGAGTGTTTGATTTCATTTTCATTTGTGACCCCTTATAGATTTGAGTGTTTGATTTCATTTCATTTGTCAATTACATTGACAATGTAAGTTCCAAAGCTTAGTGTTCGTGCTGTGGCTTTGTTTATTATGGTTGTATCAATTATACTAATGCTTGACTTGAACAAACAATATGAGTCTTTATCACGAGTTTTGGATGTTTTGATTTGATTTCCGTGATTGAGAAACTTGCTTTGGAAGCATGTTAAACATAGATTTTTGCTTGCATGAAGTAGGAGGGCATTAAATTGCAGCTAATGCATCTTAATCTGAGTCTGTCATATTAATTGTTGTAGGATCTTAGAAACCGAACTCACTAGAAGGGGCGACGTTTAGAAATGTACTAATCCAACTCGTGTCCTCCCATTGAACCAAAATGCTTTAAAGAGTTGTTTAGGGGCAGTAACTAGTATTGTATGTAAAGCTCAGTATTTAGGAAATTTTTACTTTCGAAATTTCTTCAAATTCTAATTTTTTTTGACAACTGATTGTTGAGCTAAATCATATGATGCACTAAAGGCTTATGCTTTTAAATGTAATTTGAAATGCAGAACCACTGTCTTTAGCCACTCCCAAACAGTCGTGGTGTGTGGTAACTGCCAGACAGTTTTGTGCCAGCCAACTGGAGGCCGTGCAAGACTTACCGAGGGGTGCTCCTTCAGGAAGAAGGGTGATTAAATTCTGATTTTTTGTATGGCTCTTGATTATTTTTAGACCTGGGAAATTTGAGTTAGCCACTGATTTCTATGCCTGAAAATGCTGAATGGAAACTAGTGTTGATGATACTTGATGTTGAATGTTGAGCAATATCATAGGATCTAAAATTTTTGAAATGAGTCTACCATGGTGTTTACGATACTTGTTGGTACGTGCTGCGTTGTAGGAATTATTATCCAGATCAGTCGTAAAATAACCTCACTTTGAAATAGTTGTGATGGATCATGAAATTATAATGTGTAAGATTGGTTTGGTTATGTACAGGAATTAGGTTTGAAATACTCTGAATGGCTGTTTTGTTTTGACATCGGAGATAAGCTGTATTGTGTGATGCCAATGGAGAGATTCTGTGATAATTTCCTGAGACGAGGATAATCTTTGGTTCCAAATTAGGTCAAGGAAAACGCACGTATTGTGTGATGACAATTGAAGATGGGTTGATTGTAATTTTGTTTCCGAATTAGGTCAGGCAAACCAACTGTGGCATTACTAGCACAATAAGCCCTCGGCTAGTAAGTTCTCAATGCAGGGGTTCCGGATGTTGCACTTGAACCTATGATTTTGAGCATGGAGTAAAGAGTGAGCTCGTGGGCTATCCGCTTTTCTTTCAAGGAGCGTGATTACAGATTGGTATTCAGGCCTTGAGAGCCGAAGAATACTGATTTCTGAGTGAAAAGCTGATCCCTGAGAGCTGAAATCTCCTTCGCTGTTGGGCCAGAACTTACAAAATAAGACCGCCTTCAATGTGACACACACACACACACAAAGACTTAACTCTTTGTACCGAAATCTCTTCAATGGACGAACTGATATTTTCTTGGATTGGATAATTCTATGGTACTCAATAAGAACTTCACATACATACCGCAATATGGGTTACACCACGCCCTTCATCATTGCATTTCGAGCTTAGGATTGTCTCAATGTCCAATGGGCCAATAATTAGGAATCATGTCATGAACACAAGTTCAATCACAACATCTAGTTATATGATCATTTTATTTCATTTCAGTCTCCACTAGCCCTGAGCATGGGTCGGGCTGGGCGGGTTTGAGTCGGGTCTACATGAAAATATGGGCTCATTATAGTGGCCCGAGCTTGGAACATTCCAGGTTTTGGGCTAATTGCCTTGTCAAAGCCCGACCACATGGGCGGGTTTTGTAACTCATAAAAAGTCTGTAAAACATTTTTTAATTTTCACATTTGATCCCAATTTTCTAATATGTACTAAATATCCTAAAAAATTGAAATTTAATACTAAAGAAGGTAGAAAAGTTACACAACTTTTAAATCACACCCTCTAATCTTTAGTGTAGGTACATTTCAATGAAAAAAATCTTGAAAATAATTTATTTAATAGTATTGTATTCCTTATTTTATATGTGATTTGAATACTATTAGTCATTTAGTATTAATAATGTACTAGTAGATGTAGAAGTATACATTTTATAATCAATATATCTAGTATTTCAATACAATTCTATATAAATAATATACTCCCTCTGTTCGAAAAAATATGTCGTTTACTATTTATGCACGCTTTTTTAGGATGATGAAAACTATATAAAATATCTCTTTTTTTTATAATTTTTCAAAAATAATGTTGTAGTTACTATTAATAAGTATGAAATTGTTAAAAAAATTATAAAATATATATTTTATATAGTTTTTTTAACAAGTTAAAAAAACGTGCGTAAATAGTAAACGACATGTTTTTCCGAACAAATGGAGTAATTAATATATATATATATAAGGTCGGGCCTACCGACTCACTTGGTCTTGACACTTGGTCCAAGCCCGACCCTTTGGACCTACTGAGTCGGGTCTACTGACTCGTTTGGACCAATTGTCTTATCCAAGCCTGTAAATTGAACCGAATGAGTTGAGCGGGCTAACTTATGTCTACTCAGGGTTAGTCTCAACCGTCAACACAATCATAATGACAGATTCACAAGAACTTGACGCAGAATAGACATTAGATCTAGGTTTTCCAAACTACTAGATTATGAAGAGAAAATCCTTATACCGAATACACACATGGAGTATTTGCCAATCAAACCTGATGCAGAATGCATGTTAGTTCAATGTTTTGAAATTCATAAACCTATCGAGGCATTTTTTTCACTTTTTGGGGTGTGCATCATTTGACATAGTTTTGGGTATGATGCATGCACAACTCATACAAAAACTTTGTTTTTGCTTTTACTACCTTTGGAAATACTGACAAAGATGGGTGCATTATTTCAATATATATTTTATTTAGCTAAAGAAATCCATTTCCCCTAAATAGACCAAATCCATGATTAATCATGGACTGCTTTATTGTGTTTGATTTTTTTTTTTTTGCTTTTTGGACGTGCCTCCAAACAGTTGCAAAACTTTTGGACTGCCCAATTAATCGGAGGATTATAGATTATGATTTACATAATTGCTTGACTAGATCACGATAAAATGAGAAAGGAGGGGGATCTCTATGATTGATGATGATGACTAATGGCGTGAATGCTTAAAAAGATATATATGGAGTAACTAATGATGGGTTAATTTTGACTTTGGAGTGTAAATTGTGCTTACTGCTATATCTTCATCTGTATATAATCCTTACTAGAATCCGAGTAGGCCCCTTAATCCACTAGATTTTGATTAATATATCACGCTTTATTTACACTTTACTAAATTAATCTTTCATTATAGCCATAGTGTCAGTGTGCATATATTTCATGTTGTAGTGCAGTAGTCGAATGAGTAAAGTATTAGACTATTAGTTAAACGAGTCGAGTTTGAGCTGAGTCTATGTGATTTCGAGAAACCCTAGTCTGGTCAGGTTTATTTTTGTTTTTGTTATAAGGTCAGGATCCAGCTTTCTATCACAAAAGTTTAAGCCTATGTAGGGGTTTCACATTCTCTTATATTTTGACTTGACTTATTTGGTAAATGAATGAGTTCAAGCTAAGTTTTTTTTTATGATGAGAAATCCACCTTCAAACTCCGAGCACGTCAGCAAGAGCCAAATATCGGGTAAACCGGCTTGCGCTAACTAGCGACCCACTAGTGAGAAGCAACGCAAACCTTGGATTTTCACTCAAGGAAAGAGGCGGAGGTAGGGATCGAACTCGAGACGTCCTAACTCCCCTCTTGCTCCCCACCAGTGAGCCACCCCGACTGGGGCAAATTAAGTTTTTTTTCAAACATAGAGTCATTCTACTTACTCATAACATAAAAAATCAGAGGAAATTTTGCAAATTATATAAGTCAAGTCTCAAATTGAACGTGTATTTGTTGAGTCAAACCTAAAAAACTAAACTTAGGCTACTCGTCTCATACAACAGTCAATGGGGTATTGGTTAAGAGATTCAAGAAGTTGTTTGTTCATCATACACTTCCCATGAATCATCTCAAACTTATACATTGATGATATTTTTTTATTGGGATTTGTTTTGAGTTGTGAGTTGAAGTAAAATTTAGTCAATCTTGTAATTATTTTTACAAGGAATTCAAGTGGCTTTAATTGCGAATATTTTGCGTAAACCGCAAAACATTGAAGTAAAACAATGGGCCACCTTGAAACTGAGAGCCGCTGAGCTGTGCTTACAGAATTTCGGGCAACACTTTGTTGTGCACAAACGCAATTGCTTAATAGGGTATTTATTTTACATAAAATTACTAATTATTTAAGCTAAATTTCATTAAAACTACCCTTTATTTTCATTTTCCCATAAAATTACCCATATTATATTATTCTTTTTTTTTTAATTGCAGAAAACTGACCTTTACTTTAGCCTCTTGTAAACCTTCTATTTATAAGAAAATGACCTATTTGTAGTTGTACTTGGCTTTATAACAAGTTGGACAACAGGGTGTCAGGGTGTGATTGCGACCTTGATCGAACACTCAAGTCGGTGATCCCCAGTTCATCAAAACAAAGGGATTCAAGGGTTAACGAACCGGTAAACTCTACCATGGATAACTCCAAATTAACTAGAAGCCAATATGGGGTGGTTTATGCAAAAATGAACTTATGAGGTGGTATTTGCAAATATGATAAAATTAGGGACGGATTTTGAAAATGGACTAAAATAAGAGGCCGTTTTATATAACTCACCCATACTTATTGAATATTGGCCTTCTATATCGGAGGAAATTAAGAAAGGAAGGAAAGATCATTTCAAAGTAACCCGTACTTTTTTTTTTACAAGACGAAAATTTAGGATGTATCAATCACGGTTGTACCACCATCCAAAAATATCTTTGTAGACGTGACTTTAAAACTCAAGATCGAAACTCAAAAGGGAAGAAGCGGAATCCAAGGTCTGATGAGCAAGACAATCGACTCGAAGTAACTCATATGTTGTAAACTTAATCATATTTGGATAATCCGATTGTGTACATTACAACACCAAAATAGATCAAAACCCTCTTAGGAGCCCTTTAGAAGATTAAATCGATCCGAAGGGCAAAACGGGGAAAAGCCCTCAAGCTTCCGAAAAAACATAATCTTACCTACTAATCCTTGATTACTCTACACTACTTATTTACCTCAATTATGATCGAGCTATTGAACAACAAAGCTAACCCCCCAAAAAAAAAGAAGGAAAGGATTGGAGGCGAAAACTCAATTGGGCGATCATCAATCATGCCAACAAAGAAGCATCACGACACATCTTCGGATAATGTAGAGCCTTGCCCTTTGTTCTCGAAACACGCCTCCTACACCTTTGCCTCCCAATTTCCTCTTTGATCCGACCATGGTAGCTGCATTGCCCATCTTCATCTCCTCAGTTATCTCTAAAAAAACGTAGAGTTTCCAACACTGCTTTTTTAGGATTGATGCTTTTCTTTTTCTCGTAGAACGAACAATCCCACAATCATTAACGAGTAATCGAGGGGAAAAAATGCAATGGAATTGGGGCTAGAAGGAGAGTGTGATTTTGTTGGATATATGAGGTTGAATGTGTTATAAGAGGTACTTATATAGGGAGGGTGGTGTTGTGAAAAGAGCCTTAAGGAGGCTAAAAGAAGATGGAACCATCAAAGGGTGCGCCCCGTACAAAGGCCACGCTTTCCGCCTTGTGGGGCCCGCTCCGATCATATATAACTTTTGAAAAATTTAACAAAATTATCTTTTGGAAAACTATATCTATATATCTATATATATACTTCATATTATATTTTATATTATTATATTATATAATATAAATCCCTTTATATCTAATACGGAGTAGATGATTATATTATTTTGGTGTATTATTTTTCAACGACCGGATATTGAGGTTGTTGCACTTTCAATTCAAGGAATCTTTGGATCATAAGTAGATCTATCTTTATATACATATGTATATGACAATAGGCCATATCACTAAAATGGACATTAGTAGCAAGGTTTTTTAAGCCACATAATGTAGGATGACTTTACAAAGAGATACATATCTTCGACCATGTGGATTGTTTTTATTATTTTAATAATTTGATATTCAATTCACACATTATCTTTTTTTTTATGATGAGGAAATTCACAATTTGGTGGCAAAACAGAGAAAAGAATCGAACTCAAGACATCCTTTCCCCCTACTCTACACCATTGGACCACCTCAGCAGGGACAATTCACACATTATCTGACTCTAGCAACTGCATACTTAAACTTATCACCATAGACAAGTACAAGCAAAGTATTATCATGATTCTGTCCAAACTAAATTTTTGGGTCAAACCAACACAAACCGAACCTAACCGAAAATTTTCGATTCGACTTTCGGTTCGAGAATTTCTATTTTCGGTTTCGGTTCGGTTTGTGTTAAACCGATTTGTTTTTTTAATATTCCACTGTAGACTTATAATCCGTATATGGTATGTATATTTTCAATTTTGTATTTTAGAATCAACCTTCTATATTTTTCAGTTTTAGAATACAGTTTTGTATTGAGTTTTTTTTTCAGGTTTTTTTTTTTTCAATTTTGAATTCAGTTCTTTATTTTAGAATGCTTCTTGGTACGATAATATGTGGTTTGTATTCTATATTTTGCATTAGAGAATTACAGAGATCGATTTTGGGAGAATTACAGAGATCAATTTTAGAGAATTATGGAAATTTGGTTCAATTATGTTAAAACCGAACACAAACCAAACCGACAAATAACCGAATTGAACCTAATGCTTTCGGTTTGAAATTTTGAGATTTTTCGAATTCGGTTCGGTTCGGTTTGGTCCGATTCGGTTAGGTTTTAGACCGATACACAACCCTATATGGGAATGTAAAATTTTTTAGTTAGCTTAAATTTCAATAAGACACTTCATAGTTTTTAAATTTATTTTTATTAATCAGTTGGAACTTGTAAGCCTCACGTATAACGGCTGTTGTGCTAACAATCAACATGAGGACGTGCTAAGCACCATTAATTAGTTTAATTAATAACCGTCTTTGTTAGGTTTGTTGAATGATATATTGATATACTTATATTGACTAATCCAAACACCTTTTATTTCCAAATGCTGCCAATTCAAACTATATATAAATTGTGTGTGTGAAGTTCAAAATAATATAATCGTTGAACTACATGTTATGGGTGCTGTCTATAATATAAATAGCTGTCTGTAGGTATAATATCAAAGAAAATATTATATGATTCGTGGTGTGTAAAAATATAATATTTTTTAAGAGTGAATCATAAGGATAATGTTAAAATTCATGTTACATTTAAAAAAAAAAAAAAATCAGTTCACACAGCGAAAAGTGGATCTCACTAATATATACTGTATTATATTAATTAAATTTTGGATTGACCGCTTTAAATCCATACAATTTGTAAAATTTGGATTAGTCAATTTATATTTCGAAGGAAAGAGAGGTTTTATTTTATCTCACTCAACAGGTTTTATAGGCAGACAGGAAATAAAAAATTAAAATTTGGATGAATTATTTGGATGAATTAGGTAAGTAAAAATTTTCTTATATACGTAACTACAGTAACCCGCACCTTGTGCGGGATTTCTTTAAATAATTTTTTTTTATTTTTGTCACTGATGATATTAAGTTAAATTTTCATATTTTAGTTCTTTGTTTTATTGCTATTTCATTTTTGTAAAATGAGTTAATTAGTCGTTTGCATGTCATATAGATATATTGGATGAGTGTTTATTATGAGAAAATAAAATTGATCATTTTTTCATATCTAGATATTAAAAAAATCACAGATATTGTTAGGATGATCGTCCATACAACTTGTCGACCTTGCTCCCCACTTTCGTCACCTTTAGATAATCTATGACATGAAAATCGGTCATCTTAGTCATCTTGAATAAAAAACAATATAGAATGATGTAATGGTCGAATTTATAGATTCTCAAATTATACATATAATAATAGTTTAAATATCGATAGGGAGATTGAAATTAAAAAAATGCAAAAATAAAAGAAAGCGAGAAATCAAATTGAGCCTCACCGATAATTTTCACATTTGTTGTTTAGTATCATCAATATGATTGTACGAATTTATCCTTCAACGGATTCAACAAACTTGAGGTAGAGTTAAGAAGAAGAAAAATGAAAAGAAATTAAGTGTGAAGAACGGTAATTATATAGTAAACGATGATGTATAGAGGAAGACACATAATTAAAAATATAAACAGATAAAGAAGAAAGTCATTTATTTTTGTTAAAATAAATATGATTTTATTTTGATCTTATCTAGTGAATATCTAAACAAATAACCAAAATCTCGAGAATATATCAACTAAAATATGAATCTTTTAGATAAGAACGTACCTTTTTTTCGAAGCTTCCTATTATTATTCTCTATGGGCCCCTTGCCTTTATTATTTGTCATTGTGGGCAATTTAATCTAGCTTGGTTGAAACAAATTTTTCATACGACATACTATGGATCACTAACTATCATATAGAGGCGAAACCATGGGATTACCACCGAATAAAAACATTTGGCTTAACAAAAAAATCATAACGACCGGATAACAATCAATTGATATTTTAATTTGTAAAACTAATTGGCATATCTTCGGCATATCTTTTATTTTAACGATCGAATAACAATCAATTAAACTAATCAACATATCTTTCATTTTAAAACACCGGATAACAATCAATTAATATTTTAATTTTTAAAACTAATCGGCATATAAAATCATAACAACCGGATACACATTTAAAAGTAATTAATTGATTATTATTAATATAATTAATTTAAATTGCAATTAATTAATTAACAAATCATAAATAAAAAAATAAAAACAATCATAACAACCGGATACACATTTAAAAATAAATAATTTATTATTATTATTATTATTATTATTTACTATAATTAATTTAAATTACAATTAATTAATTAACAAATCATAAATAAATAATAAAAATAATCTACTTTAAAGGAGAAGTCGCCACATGGCGTAAGCGACTTCTCCTTTAGTATTATATACTAGTATGATTCCCGCGCCATGGCGCGTTTTTTTAAAACTAAAATATTATATAAAAAATATTAATAAATGTTAAGATAAAAATCATAAAAAAAAAACTTTACAACAAATGTATCTTCAATTATCTCAGAAAATTATTTTTTAAAAATCTTATGTAAAGTATAATACATAAATATAGATATTTTAAATTACTCAAGAATAATAATATCAATATTATTATAACATTGTTTAAATGTGATGTGTCATAATCAATAGTTATATTCAATGTTTTGAATTAAACTCAACAATTAGTAAATAAATTTGAATTAAGCCCAATGTGATATTATATTGAATTCAATGTTTTGAATTAAGCCCAATAGTTATTAAAATTAAAGAAAAAAAAAAGAATTAAAGGAATAAAGAAGAAAAAAAAAAGAAAATTAAAGAAAATCAAAGAAAAATAGCAAAAAAATATGATTGGTTAAAACTCCTAAAATGCATCTAAGATTGACACATCATCCTAAACTCTTCTAAATTAAGAGTTTATATAGATAGTTATTAAAATTAAAGAAAAAAGAGAATTAAAGGACTAAAGAAGAAAAAAAAAGAGAATTAAAGAAAATCAAAGAAAAATGGCAAAAAAATATGATTTGTTAAAACTCCTAAAATGCATCTAAGATTGACACATCATCCTAAACTCTTCTAAATTAAGAGTTTATATAGATAGTTATTAAAATTAAAGAAAAAAGAGAATAAAAGGAATAAAGAAGAAAAAAAAGAGAATTACTATTGATTGTGAAAACCTTTAATTTAATCAGTTGATAAGTATTTTTTTATTTTTTTATCTAATATTTTATTTCTTAAAAAAATAGGCGGGCTCCTACTAATAGGTAAAATAGAGAAATTGAAAGAAAATGACAAAACCCTCCACATTGCATTTTTGCGTTATGTTTTGATGAATTGTCTTTTAATTTTGGTGAATTTACTTTATTTTTCTAATAGAGAATATTTATAGTATTTATTAAATGTATAAATTTATAAAATGTAAAATTTATAGCTCCAAATTAAAATTATTTTCGTGGAAAAATATGAGACATTTGGGAACTTCCATCCATGATGTTGAACCAAGCACGAATATGGGTGTTGCCGTGGATAACCTATGAAGAATAAAGAAAACCCAAATCCATCGTGTTAAACACTTCAAGCTTTCCAATATTCAACATTGCAATTTGAGACACTTTATATTGGAGGTACCAAGTTGAGATGGTTGATCTCGTTCTTAATTAACTTAATTAAAAATGCTTTTGAGTGATGATATAACTGCAGTTAATCATCGTCTTGCATGTATAAAAAAGAGATTCAACATTGCAAGATTAATTTTAACCAAACAACTCCATATTTTCAGTATATAAAATTCATTTGGAGTAAAATTTGATAATTTTTAGTTGAGTGAAGTTTTAGATAATATCCCAAAACAGCTTTTGGCAAGATACTTTCAAGTAAATTACACGCAAATTCTTTTCATTTTTTCCAAACAAATTGCAAAACGGTCCAAAACTTTCTCTTCTACGAATTGAAACCTAAATATGTTGAATGAACTATTGTGATCGAAAAATGCTAAAATCGATGAAATTAGTCAAAGTATCAATTGATTGAGTCTCGAATTGGTATATCGATCGTCTTAGATTATTATCGAATGACATTGGATGATTATTTGTGGCCGTCGTTCGAAAAAAATGTCGAGATTCGCAGAAGACGAGCTAAATAAGGGACCACGACAATGTTTGATGAGGGTCTAGCCTACCATCGGCAATGTTTGATGAGGCTCCTGCGTAACCTCGACAATGTTTGATGAGACTCTTACGTACCCTTGACGCCTTTTTCCCCGTTTGATCTTCTTAATCCAATTCTATAAATTTGCTCGCAAATTACACACACAAGCGCACGCACGATTAGGAAGATCAAACACACGTTCAAAACAACGTGATAGAATTTTTAATTAATCATGCTTTTAATCATTTTTAGAATTAGTTCACATCGCACCACCTTCAAAGCAACCTAGTGATTTACGGTGTATTTAGTTTTCGCGAACGGTTAATTAACAAGTGATATATGGAGTGTATTTTTTTTAAAAAAAAAAAACATATGGAGTGTAATTGAAGATATATAGACTAGTGGAATTGTGGAATTGTGGAAATGAAGTATTTGGTTTTGTATAGAAATTATAAAACAAGATGTGGAATGAAGAGAGTCATCACACGTGAACTCCTCGTGATTGACACGCCCTTTAGCCGTTTCTCCTTCACCCCTTTGTCTTTCGAAATAAACACTCCCACCCTTTCCAAGCGGGCCGGTGCCCCCTCTTCATTTCCATTCCTTCAGCCCATGTTACATTTTACTCAGATCCATACAATTTGTAAACTTAAAAAAAAAAAAAAGCTCAAGTGCATGGTTGATGAATATATACAAGAAGATTCAATTAACTTCTGAATGGTTATACTTATTTACTCTGTTATAAACGAGTTAACTAGGGTTATTTTGGGGCACCAGGTTAACTTTATTTGGGTTGGTTCTTAGGTGTAGGCTTTGATTTTTTTTCTCCGGTGTGTCAGATTAATTCAGATTGTTTAAATATTAGACAAAATGAGTCGAGTTTTTTTTAGTTCAAGTCAATTTTGATCGGAGCTGACAAGATATCTAGTTCGACCTGACCTAATTGAACCAAAAAATCTAGCATCATGAGCCCCTCGAATCCAAACCCAACCCATTTTGACCCGACTTGAATGAACACGAACACAAAAACAACCCAACCCAACTAGAGCTGATCCAGCTCGACTCAATTCAACCCAAAATCCATTTTAACCCAAACTTATCTGACCCGGCTCAATCAAACTTAAACACGAAATATACCCGACATATGACTCGACAAGCCACAACCAACCCAATTGCCTCTGACAATGTCAGATTTATCCTAGGTTTTATTATAAACCTCTAATCGTTTCTGCCCATCCTTCCCCCTCTCTCACATAAATCTGTCGCAGGAACTCTCTCGCTCCTAACCGTCCTCACCGTACCATCGTCTGCCCATCCCCACAGTCGGCCGCAACGATAGCACCAGCAACGGGTGATAATAAAAATTCATTCATGGGTACAAAACTACAGATATTCCCCATCGCGGCTTAACCTCACAAGCTGCAACTTCCTTGTTGCCCACCTCGCTATACGTGTGGTTTACTCTCTATTTTTTTAATTGATGATGAGGCGTAACATCTACATCATTAGGAAGCACCACACAAGTTTCATTTAATGAATTTAATGAATGTGTGGCGACTTGGATCAATGAACACTTCGACCCACTAGAGTTGGTAAAATCTGATTCAACTTGAGAACTTACTTGACTCGATTTATCTGAATCCAAACTTGATCGAAATCCGAAAATCTAGTGTCATATATAACCTGAATTCGAACTCAAAATCGACTCATTTTGTCTTGATGTCTTAATGGACACAAACATAGACAAATCTGACCCGATCTATCCTTGACCCGATCCGAAAAGACCCGACTATTTTAATTTTCTTATTTTAAACACTCAAATAACGTGAATTACATATAATAAGACCTAGTATAACTAAGTAAATTAATGAAGTTTAATAGACAATAATTAAAATAACTAAATAAAATAATCATTATTTATAATAAAAAGTACATGTGACCTGATTTGACCCGGCTCGAACCGGACCCAATCGGAAATCCATTTAATCCAAACTTACCCAACACGATCTGAACACGATCGAAGATACAATATACCGAACATATTACCCGACCTAGTAGTCTTCCCTTAATGTTATAAGGCCTCCGTCATAGCAGGAATTTGTTTACCAAATCTTTCATATCCAAGATTGATTGGGTTACCGCTCTAGTCTCGAATAATGTAGCCTCTGCTACTCACCCCCTCTGAAGATACTGCTTCATTAAAGTTCAGTTTCATGAATCCCTATTTTGGTTTCCTCCCTTTAATATTCTTCCTACTTATTTTTTGCAAATTTGTTTTATGTAAACGGTCAAAATTGATCTCAACTTCCTTTTGGTTTACTTTATGTTAGTTTTCCCGATAGCTTATACTCTTCCCTCTATTTCTTGAAGCAAAGGGATTCTATTGTCCCTGAATGTTACTTGGTTTTTGAAAAACCAAGTTAGCCCCCAGTTAAAAGCCAATTGTTCTTTCTCTTCTTTGTTAAGCTTTCCCCCCAACTCTCTCATGATCTTTTTAATGTCCCTTATTGTCTCTATAATAAGGTTCGTAATATCTTCCACCTTCTGAGAGTGAAGACAAGATCTTTTAATGAATTCACACTTAATGAATAAGTGTGCCTCATCTTCCACTTGTGCAATGCAAAAAGGACAACCATTCGGGATAGGAACCCCTCTATTAGTTAACCTTTCCTTAGTTGACAATACTTTCTAACAGAATTTCCACAAAAAAATTTTAACTTTTGGCAAAGTGTTTAGTTTCTAGCCCCAATAGTTTGGGTCATCTGCTTCTCTGTCCGGATTCGTTATGATTTTCATGGTGCTTGCCGTTGTAAACCATCCACTATTGTCAGGCTACTAGTATAATCTGTTTGAAATGGGGTTGATTGGTAGTGGTATGCCGATTATTTCCTTTACAATGTTTGTATTCAGGTCTTGTTTTAGTTTTTCCTTCCACCATTCCCCCCCCGGTACTCACTGTCTTGGACATTAGGTTGGATTTGCTTGTTTGAGTTGATTCTTTTTTATAAAAGTTCTAGCGAGACCCATTTGTCTTCCCAGAATCTAATAAATTTTCCGTCTCCTATAGTCCAAATGAGACCTAATTTGAATGTATCTATTAGAAAACTAGCCCCCCTCATAGATGCCCTTATCTAAAATTTGTTTTATTCATTTTTTTTTCTTTATTAACTGTTGAAGAAATAATTATAAGTCATTATAAAAACATAACTAGAGCTACTGGATGATTTGACCCGAACTCGAATCTGATCCAATTCACAGGTGAGTAACCAATGTTTCATATTAATTTACACAATCTGATATAATTTCTTTACTTTTTTTTTTTTATATAAGGCGAGGTTTTGGGGGTGATCAACCACAATTGACTCATTGTCCAATAGCGTCCTGGCGGACGAAGTCTTCTATCTTAGTTGGGGGACACTCTTGAAGCAAAGTCGCCGATAAACCTAGATGTGTCAATCTGTTCGCAACCCGATTCCCTTCGCGGAAGGTGTGGGCGAAAGAGACACTAAGAAAGGCACGAAAAAGACCGAGGGCACCCGAAAGCAACATCTCAACCTCCCACGGGCTCTTCCATAATCCATTCACGACATTGATAACTATCAAACAGTCACTCTCTACTTCAAAATGAGAAAACCCCTGTTTTGAAGCTTCTCGAAGTCCAACCAGAAGGCCAAGACACTCCGCTTATAAAGCGGAGATCTTTCCATAACCTTGCACAACAAAAAAGAACTGCACCCTGGCTATCACAAATGACAAAACCAGAAGCGGCAAGGCAGAGGCAAGCTTAGCTCCGTCAAATTAACTTTCACGAATCCCTCTTTAGGCTTTCCCCCATGTTATCCTTTTCTTTTGACTTGTCCTCTTTTGGTCGGTCTTCATTCTAGTTGTAGTCATTTCCTCTTCTAGATCCTCAGTTTGTGCTTTTTTCCAACTTACCCTATATTAATTTTTATATATGTTTTATCCTTTCTTCCATATTTCTAATATCGTTGTTATTGAACAGAATTTTATTTCTCATTGACGAAACTCCCCTTAAGGAGAAGGCCGGAATCAATTTCTGCCCCGTTGATAACTTTGTGAAAATTTCATTCATTATTTCTTTATAAGAGTTTCTGTTTTTATCTTTGTTTCGTATTATTCTCTATCGGTTTATAATATACACAGGTGGAGGAAAAGGAATTAATTTTCAAAGTGTGCTGGCATAAGCCAATATAAGGCCCATTGTAAATTGCAATGGGCTCTTCACCGATGTAGATGATTCCTTTTTGGGCCTTATATTCGGGCCACCAGGCCCAATTCAAATTCATTGCAGATTCTGAAAAATTGCTTGTATGACATTGTTTCTTTTTTATAAACAGGTTATACTGAACCCATAGTTTATCAGATTCTTCTGATAAATCTAAATATCATTTTGTCCAAATTACAATTAGACATTCACAACCAATCAGAACGCTAACGATCTAGGAGCTGCTTTTTTTTTTTTTTTTTTTTTTTTTGACAATAGTGTAACCGGGCTCATTGATTCGTATATCGATCTGCACAACCATGTCTTTGGTCGTGTACACCGTAAATGAGGTTAGTAAGAGTTAGATTGAGTGGAAATCGACTTAAGCTTTTATGATAGAAGATGGATCCCAAACTTATTACTTATTACGTACACTCGCGCGCAACGTACTCCAGGGTTTTGGCATTTGCCAATTGCCATATATAGTGTTATTCCAGGGTTTGATTCAGCATATATGTAAAAGCAAATAAGGTATAGATTAAAGTGAAGGTACAATGTACAAGCTCCCAATTGAAATTGCTTGTTCAAGTGGGGAAAAACCTGCAGGACAATCATCCATGGTGGTTCAATTCATGGTCCCAACTCCATCCCACTTGTTTTCTGTTTTCTAGTTTTCATTCATCTATACATATCATATCGTCTTGTCCTGGCCACCATTTTATCTCTCTCTCTCTTTCTAGATATATAGATAGATAAAAAGAAGTTGGATCTAAATTAAAACTTATTTGCATGTAATAATTACAATTATTCGTGTGTCCCAATATAATTATTAATTTATATGTAGCAATGTAATTATTTGAATTGTACGGTGTTAGGATTTATAATCATGAACACTTGTAAAATATTTGATTAAAAAAATTGTAAGATACATGATTTTAAAATAAAATAATTTACAAAGTGTGTGAATCATTTATATTAAAGTTATAAAGTAATTATAAACTTTACATAATTTTGAATGTTTAATTGATACAATCTATATAATATTTTATTTTAAATCCACATTATTTAAAATACATAAAATTAAACAAACATTACACCCTAAATAATTTTAGTTTCCATATCTCACTTGCAATGTTGTCTATAAGTTTTCTTGATTCTACGCTTGCAAATTTATTTATGTATACTAATTAACCTATTTTTGTTGTTTAAATTAATTGTTCTTTTAAACATATGCCTAGAAATTCAATCAGAAAAAATTCCTTATACCAATCATATATAAAAACGACTCTAGTAAAACAATATTTAAAAAAAAAATTAATGTTGAAAAAAATTAGGATTAAACTTGGTCAGAAAAACCGTAAATTGATGATGGATTTAAGGGTTTGTCGGATTTCTCAAATTGCAGTGGTTCACGGGTCGAGCACTCAACCTCCCGATCCCTTTAATGGACAAGAGGGAGTGGAAAAAGCTTATTATATAGCCAATAGAGAATCCAAGTAGCTACATCTAATTAAGTTCCATTGTACTCGTTCTAGTTTTCGTATATGTCAAGTGGGATTTCATATATCATATATTTATATATATGTTCATCGATATCCATCTGCAATTGCAAGCTTATGGTTAGCCCTTTGGACTTTTGTGAATACTTTTCTTGCTTTTTTACCTCTCTCTCTCTTTTATTGTCTTTTTTTTTTCACCTTTTAAAGGTACAAATATTGATTTTTTTTTGTTACAAGTAAATTCCATGAGAAAGTAATCTTATTCTTATATATTCTGGAAAATAAGTTTATGTATGCAAGTCTCATAGTTAATAATAGCTTAGATCATTTTTTATGTATGAAAAACAAATATAACTTACTATTATATTAGATAAGTAAAAAAATATTATCCAAAAAAAAATATATTTATATTACTTAAATTAAAATAATATATTTGACCAACTTACTTTTTGCACAAATATAGCCATATTTTAAATTTTATTTTGAAATGATGATATGATGGAATCTGCTAATATATATGTGATTGTATATATATATATATATAGAGAGGTTAGTTCCGGTGTACACAGTTCTTATCGTATATCATGTACTAAAAAATTATTCGTCTATTTGTTCATGATTATTCGTCTGTTTGCACATAATTATTCATCTGTAAAAAGAGTGTAAAAACTGTAAATTTTATTCTAATGAATAATCACCCAATACCATCGAATAATTTCATTCCACAGAATAATCTCCCAATAACATCGAATAATCAGAAGTTACTTTTAATCTCATCCGTTGATCTTCTTAATTCAATGACCCAGATTTGTTAACATGATACACAATAAGAGCTGTGTACATTTGATCTATTATATATATATATAGAGGTTGGGTCATGTGTTAACAACTCTTACGGTGTTAAATGTTAACAAATCAATATTCGGCAAAATTTATCAAATATTCATCACAGTCACTCAATTATTCATCAAAGCTTTTGTTAAAATTAATCAAATATTAATCACAGTCACTCAAATATTCATCACAGTCACTCAATTATTCACAATTTCCCAAATATTCATCACAGTCACTCAAATATTTATTACAGTCACTCAATTATTCACAATTATTCACAATATCCACCCCCAATCCTGTAATTGTGTTACTGTGATGAATATTTCTTAAATGTTGCTGAATATTTGGGAAATTGTGAATAATTGAGTGACTGTGATGAATATTTGAGTGACTGTGATGAATATTTGCCCAACAGGCCATTTTTTGGGCCTTTATTAGAGGAGTGTCCACCAAGTGTGGTAAATTGGGGTTTTGTCCACCTAAAATTTTATGGACAAAATTGCCCCTTGATCTAAACCTAATCTCCTCTTCGCCTCTTTTGGATCTCCTGTTCGCCTCTCGCTCAAATTGCTCTCTCTTTCTCGCTCAAATTTCTCTCGCTCAAATCCCTTCGATCTTCAATTTCACGGAAGCCAGATCTGTGCCAGGAGACGGAAGCCAGATCTGTGGTGGATTCTCGCTGAAAGAGTGTTTGTTGGTGGATTCGACGTTCGATTTTGGATCTGATTGAGGTCTGCATCAGAAAGGGAGTCTCGATTTTGGATTCATCACTTTTCCGATCACTCTCTCGATCCCGTCGTCACTTACTTCATCGCTCTCATCGCCGGCAAGGGAGAGGAACCGTACAAGTCTTCGTTGCCAAGGAAACTGTCCGCGCGGCGAAGCGCCTGATGAACGAATCAGGGACGACTGCTTCAAAGAAGCATTGGCTGGCTAACAATGTATTGTGCCTCTCTTTCTGCATTCAGGTTTGTTTTCTTTCAAAGTTTCATTTCATTGCTAGCGGACGTAGTCGATGACTTGGTTTGAAGTATGTACAGACCGACTACTGTAGGTGTTTTAACTGTTTCTGCAATATTACAGGGAATTGAAATGCTTTCTCTTGGGTCTTTTAAGACTGGTGCCATTCTCTTGGTAAGAAGTTGAATACGAAAGTAGTATGAGATTTTTGCCTTTTTGTTTCAAGTAATTCTGTCTCGACATTAATATTTAGATTTAGACATTAGTTAATAGTTTGTCATAGGCCTCGTAACATCAATTATTGTGTTGCTAGTGTCTGAATTCATTTTGTTGAATTTGGATTTTTATAACTCTGATCCTCAACAAGCAACACCTCTAAGTTCTTAGTGAACATATAAAAGAATTCTAGTTTAGATTAGCTGCTTTTTGTTCCTTGAATTATGTAGGTGAATAGGTGATACAGTAACTTTTTTTTTCCATGTGACTGGATATTTTGGTTCATCTTGTTTCACTTTTCTAATGGCATTGCAGGGTGGTCTGTTTGTGTATGATATCTTCTGGGTTTTCTTTACTCCAGTGATGGTCAGTGTTGCAAAATCTTTTGATGCCCCAATAAAGGTAATTAGTATCCTCTCTTCCTAACCATCTAATATAATGTGATGTACCATATGATTTAACAATTTTCCCCATTTACCTGCAGCTTATTTTCCCAACAGCAGATTTGGCAAGACCATTTTCCATGCTTGGATTGGGTGACATTGTTATCCCTGTTAAGAAAAAGTTTAGTGTTATCACCTTTAGTATTTGTCATTTGTAAGAGGATGTGTTATTTTGTGTATTTCTTTTCACACCTCAATCATACCATATGATAAAACAATTATACCAAATTGTCAAAGAATATAAAATGATATTGTCCTTCTATATCGTCATTCTACTAAAATTTTCATAAATTTTAATATTGTATTTTTTAATATTTAATGTATATTTTAACCAATTATAAAATTTTAAAAAGCAAACAACACATATGTATTGGGTAATGAAAGGAGTTTCCACACATTGGCAGCAAGAAATACATTTTTATGTTCAAGATTTTTTGCGGACGCGAAAAAAATCATTTTAGCATTTCAACAACACAGTTTCAGCAACTCCGGTGTCGAAGTGCTGACGCGAAAAAAAAAAAACAAAAAAAAAACAACTCCGATTTCAGCAACACGTTTTCAGCAACTCTTGTTTCAACAACCCCAGTGTCGAAGTGCCGACGCGGAAAACAAAAAAGAAAAGCAACTCCGATTTCAGCAAACCCGGTGTCGAAATGGTGACGCGAAAAAAAAAGAAAAAAAAGAAAAAAAAGCAACTCCGGTTTCAGCAACACGGTTTCAGCAACTCTGATGTTGAAGCGATGACGCGAAAAAATAAAAAACTAATTTCAGCAATTACAACAACAATTTAAGCAACTCCGGTTTCAGCAACCCTAGTTTCAGCAACTCCGATTTCAGCAACTTAGATTTCAGCAACGCGCGGAAAAAAAAAACTATTTTCAACAATTTCAGCAACTTCGGTTTCAGCAACTTCGGTTTCAGCAATTTCGGTTTCAACAACGCGCGAAAAAAAAAACTAATTTCAACAATTTCAGCAACTTCGGTTTCAGCAACTTTGGTTTCAGCAACTTCGGTTTCAGCAACGCGCGAAAAAAAAAAAGAAAAAAAAAACGCTAAAATAGGGGTTGCTGAAACCAAATGTGCTGAAACAGGAGGGGGGCACAGGGGTGCGCGTGGGGGGAGGCAAAGGGGCAAGGGAAGGAAGGTGGACATTTTGCTAATTTGGGGGGAAGGGTGGACATTTTCCTAATAAAGGTCATAATTATGGCCTATAGCACAATTCCCCCTTGTTTCTATTATTTATTATTTTCTTTCTTCATATCCCTTATTTTCCTCCTACTAATTTATCAAAAGCTAAACATTTATTCGCTGCTAATATTATTTCCAACATTTACTATTTAAATGTATATTCGAATAATATTCAAATGGATAATATTCAAATATAATTGATAATATATAAATGTTTTCAACTGAAAATGAAATTATATATAGCTTGTGAAAATGTGTGTACATAATACTAATAGGAGTATAGCACAGTGCTATATATAATTTCATTTTCAGTTGATGAAGTAGTAGGTAGTAAGAGTGAATTATTAGGCATGTATTTTTATTATTATTATTTTTTTTTTTTATAAGGTGAAGATTATTAGGCATATGTATATAAATGCACTAAGCTAATACATGCATGAAAGAGCCCATCAATTAACCCATGGAATTAATTAATGAGGAAATTCAGCAAGGTGACATGTTAAGGCTGACATGAATGGGGTGACATCCAACCATTTTATTTTGTATTCTTGTTAGGCATAATCTTGTTGACTCATAGGATATTTGACATATTAAAAAAATCATATTATTATACATTTTATTATAATATTTTAATATATATTTTCAGGGTTGAATAGTATGATCCCGGCCGGACTGTGCCATGAAATGATATATGTATAGTGTATACCACTTAATTAATTGTTTCCCTATTAATTATTAGGTGCTACTTGTTTGGGAAAAAAAATCTGGGTTCATGCATATATCCACAAATTACAAATGTCTGGTAGCTAGAGATTTTTGCAGTAACTTTTGTTGCTTTCATGTGAGAAAAGAACCTGTTTGTCCTACACACTTTGGGTAAATTTTATACCTTGTGTTTTTTATTCAACATTTAGGGCATCTAGTCTACTATGCTAGCTAGCTGCACAAAATTTAAATCGGATCGAGATCGGGTTGGAATTTTCGGTTCGGGGTCGAACCGGAAACATTACAGGTCGGTCCCCAATCCAAAAAAAAATCCCAATTTAGATTTTCAGTAAGACTGGAACCGGACTGTAAATTTCGGTATAGGAACGGTTGGACTGGAATTTCTACATGTAGGTATTTTTTTAAAATAAAAATAAAGTGATCAAGTGGAAAATATTATAATTTTTTTTCATTCAAGTAGATCAATTCAATGAAAGTTTGTTATCACATTTAATAAACCACTTTAAAAAAACATTATAAATTATTTTATAATTCATTTAATTAATTTTTTATCCCTTTAATTTTCAAATAGGTCGAAACGGTCCGTGGACCGGAAAACCCGAGACCGTATATTGTGGTTCCGATCCGATCCACGGTCCAAGGTTTTCAAAATTCTGGTCCACCAGTCTTGATAATTAATTTTAATAATTTAAAATATATAACTAAATTGTTAATAAATTTGAAAATTAAAAAATTATGAATTTAATTTTGTTATTATATTTGATAATTATTTTTAATAATTTAAAATCTTTAAACCAAATTGTTAATAAATCCAAGAACTAAAAAATATTAATTTAATTTTCTAGTTATATTCGATAATTAATTTTAATAATTTAAAATATTTTAACTAAAGTGTTAATAAATTCAAAAATTGAAAAAAATATTAATATTATTATATAATTATACTTGATAATTAATTTTAATAATTTAAAATATTTTTATTTAAATTGTGAATAATTTTGAATCTTTTAATTAAAATCTATTAAAGAAAAAATAAAATATTTTATTAAGTTGTACATGTGTCATATCATTTTATTGATTTCGAATATGAGAAGATGCTTAATATATTGGGGCACCATAATTTTGGGGAGGTTACCATAATGATCAGGTTCTCCAAATCAAATAAAAAAGTGAAATCAAAAGGGAGGCTCCCGACCATTGTGGACGCTCTAAATCTCAATGAGTGAACCCTATAATATATTTTTTAAAATGGTTGAATTGAGTGTACGAAGGAGAAATCATTTTCGAACAGGAATGCTTTTATACCCTTGGGACATAAGTTACAAAAATCATTTAACATATTATATACAATTTTGGTGTTTATAGGTATATAGATTAAAAAACATTCTGATCCTTTTTAATTATTTAGAATGAAAAATGTAAAAATAAAAAATGAAATAAAAACGTTTTCCTCTCATTTACTTTTCCTCTCATAGTCCTTATGAGTTGCTTAATAGTACAAACTATTAAGCATAGTTATAAACTCTCTCCTCATTTGGTCCATTAGTTTGTTATTTGATTTATTAAAATTCATCTAATGAGGTTAAGAGCACAATAAGATCACAATCTCTTAAACAGTATGCTATCAGTCGACTATTTTTTTTATGATAAGAAAACCTATCATTTGATAGCAAATTCCGAACTTGTAACCCGGCCAACCAGCAAAAGTCACACACCTATATATATACTTATGTGCACTTTCATATTTGGTTCACTCAACATATTATCGATCTTATCTCAAGGGATAATGTTTAATACTGAAGTATGTTGAGACTCGTGAATGAATGGTTGTGATTGAAATAATTAACTCCGTTGAAACTCATGGACAATTTGGTTTGGAATCGAATTGGTTTCGAGATGTGGGATTCGATCTCTTCACATCTCAACGGTTAACTTGGTGCATTTAATTGGATCATGTATTGTTCTCAACCATAAGTACATGATTTGGTTCGAAATCAAATTGGTAGCTTTATCATTAAATGATCGAGACCGTATGAGTTTCATGTAAATCAATATATAAAGTTGTTCAAGTATTTGCAAACTTAGTTGGAAGAAAATTAGTTGGCTGATGTGCAAGTCGGTACCACAATTTGAGGTTTTCACCGGAGTCAATCCCTATATATATATATATATATTATATTATAGCTAGATGGGTAGTTATGAAAAATTCAATTTGAACAGTATTTTTTACTTTCCACAACAACCATGGAGTTAACAATCAAGTACTACTAGCATTTTCTATTCAACTAACTTGTGAACACTATAGGGCAACTTTTGCTTTCCTAGCAAGTGTTGAATAGTATCCGCAAATGCCAATTAATTAATTAATGGTTCATAAGGAAAAAAAAAGGCAACTATTTGCTTTCTCCTTACTGTGAGCTCTATTTAATTTATAGGTACTATATATATAATTTAGGGGGGCCTATACCTTAATTTGATTCCAAATTAATCAAATAAGTGATTCCTATATATATGATCCTATTTAACTGTCCTATTGTTCTCGATGGATCTCTGTAATTGGTGAAATACAAATAACCCACTTAAGTTGCAGTCTCTCTATCACTCAAATTTGGCCATGTACATGATGTTGGTGGTCCTACAACTTGCAACATAAAGGCTCAGAGACTCAGTGTACGTTCAATGAATAGTGGATCGATCAGTGTTTGTTCCACAAATAATGGTATGTTTTAAGTGACCAAAAATTTGTCATATTTACACCTCTTTTTTAATTACCATATGTACGTACTTTTTTTTTTGAACTTGAGATTCTCACGTTAAGAAAAAAATATGTTGTTTTAAGAAGAAAATATATCCGGTTAATAAAAATATAATCCGTATCAATTTAGATATTTTTTATCCATTTTTTAAAAGTATCCTTGTAATAATTAAGGAAATGTTATTCAGAGTTTTTGATAAAGTTAAAAAGTACGGTGTTAATTAGAGGTATAATTGTATTTTTATTTGTTTTTAAAAAATATGCAAAGTTTTAAAAATAACATATTTTAATTAAGAGAGTAAGTATAATACTTCCTCCGTTTCTTTTTGTTTGTCACTCACTATATATTTATGCACTTTCTTTAAAGTTATAAAAATTATGCATATATAAGATATTAATTTTAAAAAATGATTTCATACTTAGGGTAGGGTTCTAGTGAAACAAAAAGTACAGTGCAATAGTGAAATGAATAGATATTGTGTTATATTCGTATGAATACCACGTTATATTAAAATGAATATATGAATATTATATTAGGTTGTTTGAATATGAATATGGTGTATATATATATATATATAAATATATGACTATGATATTATTTATACTTGGATAACCTAAAATGAACAACATCTTATTCTCACACAACAATAATCATATTCTCATAGCCACATACACAATATCCATATTAGCGTAATATAATATTTATTCGTTTTATCGTTGCACGGTATTTTTCATTTCACTAGAACTTTTACCTAGAAATCATTTTTAAAAATTTATATTTTATGTAGTTTTTTTAATCTTAAAAAACATACGTAAATAATAAATGACAAAAAAAAACTGAGTTAGGGAGTATGTGTGTTATACACATTCTATATAATATGTTGTGAAATATAACATGTTTTGTTGATTTTAGCTACTCTCCGATCATATATATAAACAAAGAAGGGAATAAGCAATCCCATTCTCTTGTTGTTGTAAGATTGATGAACTCTTCATTATTCTTTTTCTTTACAGTCACTACCACTAAACATTATTGTTACTATTTTTTCCAATGATTTGAAATGACATTGGCAAGTTGATTCTTAATATATAGCGCAAGTTGTTGTTGTCTATTATCATAGGAGGTGGATCTCCAAATTAATTGATTGTTCAGTACACATCCGAGTAGTACGCATGACCCATGTTAATTATTAACCTAGCTTAGAGCCAATTTTACCCTATAAGAAAAAATCTTTTTTATTGCAATGGCTTAAGTCATTGTAATACATGTGATGAGGTTGCTATATTTATATTTATATATATATATATATATATATATATATATATATATATATATATATATATATATATATAGAGGTGTTAAAATGACCAATATTAGTGTAATGTCATTGTGTGTTAAGGCTACTGCAAATTTGCAACGGCATTTGCTATTGAGTATTGATGAAAAAGGTATTGCAAAGATAATACTCCTCTGTCTAAAAATAAATGATGTTTGACTTTTGTGTACTTAGTTTTAAGAGCTAAAAACTATATAAAATCTTATTTATTTTAATTAATTTTTTTCATAGTTTAATAGTTATTAGTAATAAGTATTAAATTGTGAAAAAAATGATTAAAATAAATAAGATACTATATAGTTTTTAGCTCCTAAAATACGTGCACAGAAGTCAAACATCGTTTATTTCCGAACAGAGGGATTAGTTGTCATTACAATAGGTACATAAATAATATATTTTGCAATGAATTTTTTTTCAATGCAAAAATTTGTTGTGATAAATGAAAATTTATTGCCAAAATTCATTGCTTAATTAGTTTGAAATGTCATGAAGCACAAAATATTTGGAAAAGAACATGAATACAAGTAATTCAAAGTCTAGTAAATTAGGCAGTCTCATTAGGTTGTGTTTGAGGAAGGTAGATATAATACATCTCTTAACATTATCTAACACCACATCCCACATCAGATATAATAAGGATGTTGGGAGTGGTTTATTCTCATAATGTTTGTGGAGTCAGAATCTATGTAGGAAAGTTGAGAGAAGAAGGAAAAGTGAAGAGCTCGGAGACGGAATCAATGTTCAAGAGCCTAAATGAAGAATAAGTTAGCAAAAGTTGTAGTCGGGACAAACTAAACTTGTAAATGTACTTTTTAGAGGCCTTGGTGGTTCAATAGACTATTATGAGTATGTGTTGGAAAGTATTTTAGAGAGATACTAGAACGAGTTGCAGGGAAGGAATTTGGAATCAAGTCAGTGATGTCGATTACCACGATAGATTGCACATTTGCACATGAATAATAAAGTTAGAAAATTTCAAGGATTGGGATTGAGTTGAAAGTGAATATTAATTAATCAAACATATTCCATACTCATATTTGCATCCTACTCACATTGCACTCATATTTTGTATATTCATATCAAAATCCTTTCTTTCTCTTATTGATTGGTAAATATACACAGCTTAGAAATACTAGATTCTTTGTGGGATCGACACCTTATTTACTTGTTATACTTCGTTAGTTTGTTTGGATTTATTTTGATAGGGGTTGAGGCGACTAATATCCCTCCATCAATAAGTCACTACTTGAGTGTATCCATTTGGCATTCCAATCAAGATAAGATCGTTTAGTCTTCTCTTTTTAACAAACACGTTCTCACCATGCTTTGTGGTCAGTAGCCCATAAAGCAATGATCCAGACATACCTGCTCTTATGATAATCACAAACAAGACATATGGAGTTAGAATTACCTGAAAAGTTCACATCTCTCACCCCACCCGATTGAATTGGGAGGCTTCATCAGCTTTCATCATTCCTTTTATCATCTTGATAACTTCATTGAAGACTGTATTGATACGAATAGAATTAGGCTTCCCATCACTTATATATCTCATATGAATCCTTGTGGCTGATCACTACCTCAAAGTGAAAGAATCAAAAGCTCCACTTAATTCTTGAGCATTTCCTACAAGCTTCCTTGTACCTTTTCACTTATGTCATTTATACCAATCTAGATATCCAACCAGCTTAAAACAAATTTCTCTTACATGACTTTTTGCTTGACAATAATCACATTTCATATCAAACATACTTTGCCTTCTTGAAATCTCTCTTATAACTCCAGTTTTACTCTGCACGTTATTTCCTCCATTGGTTTGCTTTCAAATTGCAAGATTCTCATGAGATCTAGAATCTCTCCTTTAGTCTTTGGATTTGCATCACAATGTGATAATCTTTGTTGACTGAAGGCAACAGATCAAGTGACAAGATGATACTTCTTATTGTGTCATAGGTGTCTGAGAGTTCCATTAGAAAGTGCATTAAATGTGCAATTAATGTCCTCCTTCACTCGTATCTTCTTAAGTATCACAACTACACAATGACATTACTCCACACCTACATATAGGACATCCTTTAAGTGCCTGCAACTCATAATTTGTTATAATACATTGCAAATGAGTGAGTCGATCTCTTACTTAATATTGTTGAGTTCCCTGTGGAATTGGTAGATTAGTGGAGCATTTGACTCAACAAACCTCTCCTTGATTGATAATGCATATTTTGTATAGGTATTATAGGGGTTCTTAGGTACATTAGAGTATCCATATTGCATGCTTAATAAGCTTATTTGCATTTTTGATCATTTGGTATTCGAAGTTCAAAATCTACCATTTTTAGTGCTTAAGACCCAAGCTCAAAAGGTGGAGAAATTATGGAGCAAATGGAGCTAATGAGAGATAAGGGACAAGCTATGAAGAGCATGGAACAAGCCAAGGAAGGGCTAGAAGTCAAATTAGGAAGCTAAGGAGCACAAGAACAAGAGCGGAAACGAAGGAAGTGGAGAAACCTCATCTTTAAGCTTCTGAGCACTTTGAATTAGCTTCTGAGATCTTGATAAGAGTTTTATTCCTTGAAAAGTGCTTTCCAACGCATATTCATATGTGTCAATCGGACGAACGAAGACTCTAGATATTGTATTACAAGTTCAGTCTATCAAAGTTGTCAAAGCTGTAAGAACAACGCCTGTCGGTTTCGCTATTTCCGGATCTACAAAATGCGGCCCAATTCTATCTTATGGAAACTTTATCTATCTTATTCTAGGGTTTGTGCTGACGTCTTTAGGCATTATATTAGACATATTTTAAGTAGGTTTTCGGATTGAATTCAGATCTAATTTCATTAACTCTTGGAATGCTTTAGAGGATTGAAGTTGTGAGATTCAAGGTATTCAATGAGTGCTTAGAATTCTTGTGGTTTTGTTGCAATTCAAGACTTGGTTGGTTGAATTGTGAGACTTGATTCCTATTGTTATTTCATTATCCTTGTGCTCATATTGTTGATTGCATATATTCCCTCTTGATTGTACACCTTTACGGAATTTGTATCTTTGCTAGCGATTCCTTTCATTAGATAAGTACCTTTGTAGCAAGCAAGGGAAATTGTTCCCATGAAAGTATCAATTGTCTCTGCAGAATGATTACTATTGGGTTGTATTGATTCTTTGAGATTAGGGTTAGAAGCTCTAACACTGGCAATATTTTGATTCCTAATGCATTGAATTGATATTGCTAATTGGCCAAGTACTTTGGTAAGTCATGCTATTCTATGTTGTATTTCATGGAATGTAAGTGATTAGTATGCCTGTGAATGGTATCGATCTATCTAAACCAAGTTGGAATAACATCAATTGCATTCATTGTATTAGAATAACTAGGGATTGAGTCAAGGATCAAAGAAACCAACCAATGTTGCGCATTGTATGCGAAACCACACCTTTCTTTTTTATCTTCTATTTGTTCCTATTAACATCTTCATCTTAGTTTATTTGCATTGTCTATCTTTTCATATCCTATCTTCATCCTTCATATTGATAAATACACATTGCATTGAAGTACTTGTTTCTCTGTGGGTTCGACCCCTTACTTACTTGTTATACTCTAGTTTGTTTGTTTGGGTTATTATTATTTCTTTGGCGAGGTGAAACTAACGACATTTCTCCTCCGTCATTGATTTCCTCCAACAACTCCTATTTAGATTGCACATTCATTAAATTCTCAGGGATCTCATTCTTCATAGAGTTGAGGATCCAAATCAATACCATATAATCATATTGAATTGGATCCACCTCAAGTAATCATCACTTCATTTGGCCGCTTAAAAGCTCTGGTCATGAATCCTAGCTTCATATTTGCACTTGTAGCCATTGTAATGCTCAGTATCCTACTAAGGAAATTGTATCCAATGAACTGATTTGCCACTACTGCATCGCGTATTTTAAATACACCACAAATTAACGTTCAATATATTGAAAATTACAGAAACACCGAATCTGATGTTTTACAACGTCAAATCCAACGTTTGTGGCAAAAACTGTAATTGAACGTTGCTAATATGGGATGGGCAACAACGTCAGATTGAACGTTGCTAATACGGGCCAGATCGGGTAACATAACCTATTAAAAAAGCAAAATACTAAATAGCATTCACAAAATCCTTTTGGACGTTGTTAATTTTTTTTATTTTTTGGGGTGTGTGTGAGAGATTGTGTAATATTAAAAAAAACTAAACAGGATTCACAACGTTCTTTTAGACATTTTTGTGTGTGTGTGTGAGTATGTGAGATTGTATCTTCATAATATTTTCCCTAACAAATTCCGATCCGATGTTGCTAGCCTGGTTTGGCCCAAACTGATCCTTTACTTCCACATCGAGAAACGTCGACAACTTCTCCACTAACAACGTTCTTTTCGACGTTGATTAGCGGCGTGGATTTGCGGTGTATATAGGAACACCCCTATTGCATTCCATGATGATTTGCATTCAATAAGAACAACATATATAGCATTGATATTTACTCGAGACTCATGATCATTGCGAGGTTTCTTTTGCACCTCTATGTTCATATTCATCACATCGATGTCATATATCCATATCCTTCATTCTCAAAATTTTATATCAAAAATTCTTTAAAACAAGCAGAACAACTTAAATCTCAACAAATCAACCACAAACATAACACAAATAGAAAACTCTGGAATCATAACAAGAACGAGTTGATCAATGACCTTTTACAACATTAATCAAACAATAATCAAGTCACAAATGATATATCAATCGCGTCCTCGGATTCAACCTAGCACTTTGATACCATGGTAACTAGTGAGATCGAGATTGATAAGAGATGTGATTGCTTTGTTGTAACAAGAATGATAACAGAGAAGAAAGACCAAGAGATTTACATGGTTCGGCAACGATGTGTTACCTAGCTACGTCCGTGGGAAGAGAACCAATTTTGTATATTAGAGGAGACATAACATATTAGGGTTACAAGGGGTCAGCGTTTCATAAGTATATATAGAGAATTATGAAACCCTAAACAGATAATGGACTCCAAGCCTAAAATAGATAGACAATAAGCCAGTTTACAATAAACATTGCATACCGTAAAGACGGGGTGGTGTCGGGGGGCTCCATCCCTTGGACCCCTGCTGCGTCATCAGTTAACAATGATTCAAGACATATTAACATGCTTGATAGAAATCGTCACAAATTGTCGGAGGGCTCCATCCCTTGGACCCCTGCTGCGTCATCGGTTAACAATGATTCAAGACATATTAACATGCTTGATAGAAATCGTCACAATTTAAATTAGCTCCAGAGAGAAATTTTCGGGAATTTTCTTGTATTGCAAGATAGTGTATAAGTGACTACAAAAACTAAGTATTTACGGAGTATACTAAAAGTTATTCCTACATTAAGCTACACAAGTGTATGATAGTTATTTTCTGCTTCTATTAGCTAACATAAGCTCAAGTCAAAATGTAAACACTAAACTACAGTAAACACCTCGACCATACATATAACTATCTTTAATTATATATAATGTTTGAGCTCCCACAGTTTTTAAATTAGAGCTAACTAAATTTTTATAACTTTTAACATTGTTGTTGCCACTATCTATATTTTCACCATAAATCCTAATAGTAGATTAGTAGTCCCCATTTAAAGTCGATCATGGCCCTTTTCCTACGTTTTCAAATGAATGTTAAAAGTCACCAATGTATACTTTAATTTACCTGGGCTTTGAAACAGTCAAAATTAACTTTGATAGGCTGGAGATGTTGACCTTACACACGTATACAGGGGAATTTATATGTCTGCTCTAAAAAGGCCTATTTCAGTGCTGCCATTATATATGTGTATTTGAGAGGGAGAGGTGCATTTATATGTCTTAAAATACATTCGTGAGATCGATTCTCAACCATTTAATTAAAACTGAATTAATGAATGAATATGATTAAATGATAATTTTTATAAATTAACATTTTTTCAACACATAATCATTTATGGTAATTAAAAGATTAATTACCTTTTATTTCTATCCATTTACATTGATAAGAAGAAACGTCAATTACTATAAAATATGTAGATTTGAATGAAAAACAATTTATATTTATATATACATATACTAAAACCGATGCATTGTTGCCTACGTGGCGACACGTCAGTGCATCTGCATATGTGGCGGCGCTTGAGTGCATCTCGCAAAACTTTCTCCCGTAAAAAAGGAAATCTAATAAAAATAATTATTTTATTTTACCATTAACTCATATAATTGGAAAGATGGAATATCTTATAAAAGAGTAAATATTATATAAGCAAAAACAATATTAGTTGTAGATATATAATATATATTTAATAAAAAACAATTTTAAAATATTTTTTAAGTTATCTAATAAATGACATGAGATTCAATTAATTGTAGATTAGAAGAAAAAAAACTACCTTATAAATGTGAATTCTATATATATTTTGAGAGAATCTAAATAAAAAAATATTTAGATTTTTTATAATTTTTCAAATTAATTTTATTTATATTTATATTAATTGTATTAAGGTATTCTCCGTACACGGGACGGGACCTACACTAGTATGAATATAAATAAATATTATTTAACAATATGAATGAATACTCATCCGGATATTAATCTGAATATGTTGCCTTATATTTAGATGAATATTATTCCTATGAATATGGTGCCTCATCCGAATATTCAAATGAATATTCACCCGAATATTCAATTCAAAATAATTGAATTTGAATATTCTATTGAATCCACCCGAATATAATTAAATATTCATTTAAACATTATTTGAATATTCATGTAAACATTGAGCACAACCTTTCATTGATTAGTAGTGAATTACCATTTAGTTCAATTAGTAGGAGAAAAATCGATGATAGAGAGAGAGCATTTTTCTTTCATTTTTTACATTTATTTTTTTCTCTTTTAATTCTTATATGGTGAATAATTTAAAACTCATATATATATATATAAACATTCAATAAATGTTATTATACATGTATATTTATGTATATATATGAAGGCTTTCATTTGTTCCCTTTGAAAAGATAAGTGTATTATCTGATAATGTGACAATGTGAGGAACGGAATCGAAGTTTTTCTAGGTGTTAATTTTGTGCCAGTCTGGAGATCATTCGAGTTTGATTCATCTTGAAGGGCTTTTGCTAGGAGTTCTATAGTTATTAAGAAGATGTAGAGTGTCAGGGGATTACTCAGGTGAATACCCCAAGAAGAATTGAAACATTTTCCCACCACATTGTTAACTAGAACCAACAGGGTAGTAGAAGATATGCATTTCATGAGTCATCCCATCCTAGCCAAGTGGGGTGGAAATCAAATTTTAATAGGATATATGATCTCAATAAAATTTCAGTTAACTTTATCATAAGCCTTTTCCATATCTAATTTGAGATTCATCCAATCTTTCTTTCCTTTTTGTTTATTGATCGAAATGGTGAAACACTTCAGTACAACAAAGATGTTATCTTGAATAGTTTTGCCTTCTCCAAAAGCACCTTTGAAAGGACTAATGATTCCGTGCAAAATTTTTCCCTTAATTATATATATATATATATATATATAAATAAAATTTCCCCTTAATTATTTTCTTCTTCTTCCCTTTATATTTTCAAACCAATCACATTTTTTTATTTTATTGTAAACACATTTACTAATTATATATATTCTTAAAATAGTAGAGTTTTGACATCCCTACCTTTTAGCGGTTTAAATCAATCTAATTTTTTCCTTTATTTTTTCTTCTTCTTTCATTTATCTCTTTAAACCAATCACAATTTTTCTTTTATCTTTAACATATTTACTAACTATTAGGCTTAATTCAAAATAATGAATTTAATATAATCCGATCCTTACTATTAATACACATGTAAATCTTTGTATGTTATAAATATCTAATTTATACTATACTAAATATATATGAGTTGATGATGATGTGACATAACCAATATCCTTTGAGATATTGATTATACCACATCGAATTTAAACAATCACAATTTTTCTTTTATTTTTTTTGAGTGATTTAAAATATCTATATTTATGTATGCTATTTTAAATGAGATTTTTTAAAAAAAATCCGAAAGATTTATAAGATACATTTATGATAAAGATTTTTATGATTTTTATTTTTATTTATACTTTCTAATATTAAATTTTTTATTTTATTAAAATTTTAAATTGAAAAAATCGCGTCATGACGCGGAAATGATACCAGTTAGCTTTAATTAGTTCCCGGCCTTTTCACCAAAAAAAAAAATAAGGCGATAATTTAAGGCATCGATGAAAAAGGTGGTATAAATCAGAATATGGAGTTATTTATTTTTAACGATAGAGAGGGTAAATTAAATGATCTTGGGCTTAGTAAATAAACTTATTGGGATAATTATATTCTTTTAAAATATTAATTTGATAATAAAAAAAAAACTGTTTTGTAAAAGGAGGGAAGAAATCAACATTTGACTACAAACATTATTAAAATATAGCAAAAAAACAAAAATAAATAAAATATAAAGGTTCAAGTAAAAATAAATGGTCTAAATTATGTTATTGGCCGATTAAATTAACCTACAAAATGTTGACTTTGTAAACCACCTGCCCTGTGACCATGTGCGTGCCACGTCGACAACATAACCTCCCATGCAATTGATTAATCACGAAAATTACTATTATCATTTTTTTAATTGGTCCATAGTATATATTATTATTATTATTGCGTTTTTGTTAAGACGAATAATTATTAAATAATTTAATTGTTGAGGTAGAGCCCCAACTGGTGGGGGCACCCTAGACACAAATTGATGCTTGAAAGCGATTAACTCGCGAATTATATTTTATTCGTACATGTGTTTTAATTTGTCCAACCAGATCTTTTAAAATATATACAGTAGTTTTTGTGGTCGATTTAAATGCCATTACTACTTACTCCCTCCATTATTTTTTGAAACTTTTTTACCATTTATTTGCATTTTTTAATGCAATAAAAATTATATAATTTTTTTAATAAATATATTAAAATTAAAAAAAATAAAAATTAATATTTTATTTATTTATTATCATTATAATAAAATTTATATAAATAGTAAAAAAATTATTAAAAAAAAGAACAAAGGGAATACTTTTCTGCATATATAGGTTTTTTGAGATTAATTTAAATGTCATTTATATATATTAATAAAATTTAAAAGCGTGTGTAAATAGTAATCGACAAGTTTTGTCGAATGGAGGTAGTATAGTTTAGTAGTAAATGTTTTTATATTTGAGCTAAAATTCCTTGATGATATTGACCGGAGACCCAAATAAATAATTCCATAAATATAAGTTCACTAGCAAGTAGCTTAAAAAGTGTGTACTAAAAAAAAGATATTTTATTGTTGTTGTTTGAAAATTGTAAAATCATTTAAGCATTTAAATAGTGGGTTCTGTTTTTTGAAGGATGTGGTCATGAAGTGAAATGTTGTCAAAAACAGCCAAAGAGGCCGGCCTGCATCATACATGCAATTTGCAATAGGAAATTATATATTTAAACACAAATATTTTAAACAAAAGATAATTAAATACTGTATGAAATTAATTTGAAGATGATGTAGACTTGGAACCCGTTTTGATCGGGTCAAATTTATGAGGAAGAGGCTATTTTTTTTGAAAAAAAAATATACTCCGTATATTGCATTTTTTTTTTATCCAATCACAAATGCTTTTGGGTTTAATTATAAATAATTAAGTTTGGTTGTTTGAATGAGACACCATTGATTTGATTGGTGTGTACTACACACCAATTGTAATTTGTTAGGTAGACGAATTGTAATTTGTTGGGAGAAAAATCCAAGTCAATGAGATGAGGACATGTGTAATTCTTAGTACATTTCAAATAAAACATTGTAAGAAATTACTCCCTCCGTTCGGCAAAACTTGTCATTTTAGCTTATTTCACAAGTTTTAAGGCAATTAACAAATGTACTAATTTACCCTCAATTATTACCCTTCTTTTTTACTTTATCGAAAACTACAACTAATAAACCATCAATCATATCAAGGGCATTTTTGTAAACTGAAGGGCAAAATACCTATAATGACAAATTTTTTTGAACAAAAATAACACCCTAAAATGACAAGTTTTGCCGAACGGAGGGAGTATATAAATTTGTTGTTGTTTTTTTCTTTCTAGTTACGGGGTAAATGGATGATTTTTCTGCTGGAATTAATGGCAGTCCATTTCATTGATCTTTTGAGTAGATAAGGTGATTAAAGTGAAGAGTCTAGGTTTATAAAAGGGGTTGTTATATAGACGGCGATTTTTTAGCCATTGGCACGGGTTTGGAGTCGACTTTCTGAGTCGGCAAGGAGAATGCTGAAGCCGAGTCTCCAAGTCGGCAAGAAGAATGCAGAAGGCGACTCCCCAGGTCACTGGTATTGGCTGATCAACCTGCACCTCTATAACTTGTCCCGTCGACTAAGCAGGTGCCAAGTCTCCAGGTCGACAAATTCGAAAAGCTGCAACCTTCCTGGCTCACTTGAAATTTCAGCAACTTCCACCCTGCATGCCGACTTAGGAAGTAGGCACCTCCACTCTGAATGTCGACTTAGGAAGTAGGCATATTACATTCAGCTTGCCGATCCAGGAACTCGGCAGTGGTACCGTGTCTTTGGCGAGATGGAGTCGTGCGAATAGCATACCCGTTATAAAAATATATTGTTAAATTTTGTTTATAAATTGAGATGTTTGTTAACATTATCGGATACTCCGTATAGTAATTGATAAAAATTGTGAGCGAGGATGTCGAGGAAGAAAAAAATAGAATTAATCTGTGAATAAAATTTAGTGATGTACAATTAAGGTTATGCACTTTAATAGTTTAACCTTAACCAATAAGCCGATGGAGCTCATCATGTCCAAAATTACCTAATTTTTTTTTACCTTATTTGAAAGGATGTCTTCGGTTAACATACAATCGAAATCTAGCCGTCACTCAAATTCTTTCCTTATATAAAAATAAATAAATAAGAACTTTCCAACATTGTAAATTAGCATATATGCTCCTTTATTTCAAACAACAAGAAAAATCTTCTTCTTTGGGGACATAATTATACATGTTTGAAAAATCTCATTTATATATCCAATGAAAGTATTATTGTTTTCGTCAGAAAAACAACAAGGAGAGGGCCGGTGTCTCCATGCTCAACCAGTGTAAGAAAAAACTCATAACCTAAAAAAATAATTATTCTGACATATATTCTAATTTGTAAAAGACCTTAAAATCATAAAATTAAAACGTTATCGATCATATAGCACATTTTAAAACCTGTAAAATCGATCTAAATTATTCACGAGTGTGTCCAATACTCCACTAATTATGTTAATTACCCTTGATTCGGATAACTAAAGTTTACCCTTTGTATTTTTAGTTTAAATTACAGGAAATCAACTTTTTATGTAAGGTGATTTGCATTAAACTACCCCTCAAATGTGAAATTACGAGAAACCACCCACTAAAATCTAAATATTTGCAAATCAGCACAAGTCTCATTTTTCTGTCAAACTTTACATTTAGCTGCAATTAAAATGATGTATAGAGAAAAATTGTGTAACATCTCATCTCACATCGGATATAATAAGAATGTTGAGAGTGATTTATAATTTATAAGTGATACAAACCCTAAAGAGCCTTTTTTATACTCCAAGTGAGTACAACGAACCTGAAGGAACTAAGTGGCATAGACTGACGTTTCTTAAGACTCCGGGTCTTACAGATGATCTCAAAGGCGACTTCGGACTCAGAGGTATTCCGACAGTAGGTTCGGGTACGCTCAACCTGAAGATCGAGCAGTCCATTGTTGTGATAGAGTTTGTGCGGTGTACGTAGTGGTAGGTAATTTGGTCATTGGTGTGAATTCTTTTCCACTAGTTAACCAACAATAATAACAATCCCAATGTGTATCACTAAAAGTAAGGTTTGAGGATCAAGTTGTACGTACCCTCTTTCTGACAAAGGGCATTCTTATGAAATTTTGATGACAATAGAGGGGTGTTTTAGTCTTTTAAGTAAAATCCGAATGAAACCAACAAGTGGTTCGACTCAATGGCGGTTGCCTGTAATTTCCCATTTAATGGGTGGCCGATTTAGTTTTATATATAATATGTAAAATTAGGGAGAGAAGCAAGTTTTGAGGCAATATATGGAAGTGTACGTAAATTTATTATGGCAAAGTAGATGCTCGCTCGATCTCGTGACAAACGAAGTTGAACTGCCCAACTCCCAACACCGACATACAATTTGCCCAACTTAATTATATTTATATATATTCTACTTGGTTGTTTGCCCCTTTTTTCCACCCATTTGTTGTTTGAATATATATATATATATGCACCGTAAAATAGGATGAAAACCATGGTTGAATAGTCATATAAGGCGTAACGACTAGTGAATAATGATACTCCCTCCGTTTCCTTTTAGGTGACTTTTTCAAGTCATGCACGTAGTTTTAGAACGATCAAAACTATATTAAATATTAAGATTTTAATAATATTTTTTTAATAATATTATACTTATCACCAATAAGTATGAGATTATCGAAAAAAATATTTTAAAAAAGTATTATTTCATATAGTTTTTCACACCTTAAAAAACGTGCATAAATAGTAAAAAGTCAATTAAAAGGAAACGGATGTAGTACTATATATTAGGCGTGACTGAGTATGGGAATTAGAAATTGCTTGATAGGCTAAATTTTTTTCTAAATATTTTTTACAGGAATATATATTTACAAAAAAAATTGAACAATTAACAAAGTTGAAAAATGCTAATTTTTTTATATTATTATTATGTATTAAATTATTTTGCAGAATGAATTAAAAAATAATATTTTATATATTTTTCATTTAAAACATATATATATATAAATAATAAATAGTAATATATTTGATCACGTAGAAAAAGTATATTATAATTAATGAGAAATCAGCAGTATATATAGATGTATGCAAATATAGCATAAAACCAAGTGCATCTATAAGCGGTATGCAGAGAGATATGTGTGATGGTCCACATTTGTCGATGATTCGATCCTAGTGGATAAAATATATATACACAGTAGTATATGTGCATAGTTGAAATAACATATATTTTATCGTACATCTACTGCTACATATCATCAACATCATCTATCTATATATTGTATGTGATTATCCGACGGTTTGAATTACTTTGACAACACTGTCATGCCATCATCGGTGTAGATCGAGATGGGTCCAGTTACTCCAGTATCAGGTGAAACCGTCCAGGTCCAACTACACCGGGTAATTTTACCAACTTTTAACGGAGTGAAAAAAAAAAAAAGTCAAACCCTTAACATAGTTTAATGAGAAATTGGTTTCTCCCTTTAGAGCAGCTCCAACCGAATATCTATCTTGAATTTTTGAAGAATATTGGGGTTTTTTGTCTAACAGATTTTTCATTACATTCTCCAAAATAGAGAATGAAAAGAAAAAATGAATATCATTCTCTAAATCCGGAGAAAACTTTATATATTTTAGAGTAAACTTCATAATGAGGAGCGGTTTGAATTTAAGAAAAAAAAATCAGAATATGTGATTTATAATTCTATATTTTAGAGAATGTAATGAAAAAGCCGATCTTATGCTCGAGTTCATGGATTTTGATGTTGAAGTATAATTCACATCTCATCATTATAAACTAAGTCTTAGAATTTAAATGTTAGTTATGGTTTCTATTAGTCGATGTCGAATGACAGTTAGCAATGTAATCGATGTCGAGTAGAAATTAGTTGTTGGAGTCAGTTTTCTGTAGTCTTTGTTTAGTTGAAGTAGTGGAGTAGTGGGGTGCAGTTACCATGTCAGTTATCAACCATGTAAGTGGCTTATGTAAGGGTTTTTGGAATGAATTCAATCGTGGAATTATTGGTTGTTCAATTAAGCTTCTTCTCTCTCTGTTTCTGTCAACTGTCATTGTGATAGAAGTTGGTTCAAGGTGTGAGTTTTGGTGCTTGTTTGTGTGCATCAGGGTGTGGTTGATTCACCATTGTAGTGACAACAATTGGTGTCAGAGCAAACAAGTGTTTGCATCCGGGTTATATCCAGGGATTGAGTGATTGTGAGGACAAAACACAAGGGAAACACAGTGAGTGCAAAGTTCTGAAAAATGCTGAACAACAACAATGGGAACTCGAGCAATCCACAATTGCCCGTATTTAAAGGAATCAACTACCACTTTTGGAGCTTGAAGATGACAACTCTCTTCAAGTCTTAGGAGGTCTGACATCTGGTTGATCAAGGCTTTGAAAAGAATGGTACAGATGAGCCTGATCAGCAGTTGAGAGAGAAGAGAAAGAAAGACTCAAAGGCTTTGTTCATGATACAAAGTGCCTTAGATGATGAGATCTTTCCGAGAATAGTTGCCTCAACAACAACACATGAAGCTTGGGAAACGTTGAAGCAAGAGTACCTAGGGGACAAGAAAGTGATTACAGTTAAGCTGCAGTCACTGAGGAGAGAATTTGAAACTCTGTCAATGCAAGACAAGGAGTTTGTGCAGGTGTACTTGTCACGAGTCTCGGGAATTGTTAATCATATGAAATCATATGGTGAGAAGATGAGTATTGAGACATTAGTGAGCAAGGTGTTAAGGAGTCTCCCTAAGAAGTTTGATCATGTGGTTGCAGCCATAGAGGAATCAAAGGACCTGTCAGTTTATAGATTTGAAGAATTGACCAGTTCACTGCTAGCTCATGAAGAGAGATTGAGCAGAACTAGTGAGCAAAAGGAGGAAAAGGTCTTTCAAGTGAAGGAAAACAATGCCAGGAGCAAGAATGAAGGCTCTTCAGGCAGAGATGGTCATAGAGGAGGCCATAGAGGAAGAGGAGGCTACAAAGGTAGCTATAGAGGTTGTGGTGGCAGAGGTCATGGCAGAGGTTCACATGGTGGATCAGGAAGAGGAAATGGAGGTGAACAAGGAAGAGATCAACGAAAGGAAACAAAAATCAGGGAAATTGGTCAAGATCTCAAAGAAGTGGCATCCATTGCTACTATTGTAACAAATATGGGCACAAGGAGGCATATTGTTGGGAAAAGCAAGAAAATGAACAGAAGAATGCCAACTACTCAGAGAGAAATGAGAAAGAGGATAGATTGTTCGTGGCATTTTCATTGGCAACTGAAAATACCAGTGACAGTTAGTATCTTGATAGTGGATGCTCTAACCACATGTCAAGTTCAAGAGGATTGTTCACTGAGCATGATGAAACCATGAAGGGAAGAGTCAGGCTAAGTGATAACAAGATGTTGTGCTGTGAAGGAAGAGGAACTATTGTCATCAAAATTGTTCAATGGGGAGAGAAGTCCTTGACAGATGTGCAATATGTTCCTGGCTTAGCTCACAATCTGCTAAGTGTGGGACAACTGCAAGGTTGTGGGTATTCTTTGCTCTTTGATGATTAGTGCATGATCAGAGAAAAGAAAATCGGGCATCTTGTGATAGTAGTATCTATGACAAAGAATAGGATGTTTCCATGTGATCTAGCAGCAAATGTGAACAAGGTCATGACAGCAAAGGAAGATGAAGCTAACAGACTGTGGCATTTGAGGTATGGCCATCTAAATCTTCAGAGTTTGAAGATGTTGAGCACAAAAGCAATGGTGCAGGGACTGCCTAATATTGGTGAGCTCGATCTGTGTGAAGGTTGTCTATATGGAAAGCAAAGCAAAGACTCTTTTGCAAACAGAGAAGCATGGAGAGCTATGGACTACTTAGAGTTGCTTCATGCAGACCTGTATGGCCCTATGCAAACAGAATCTGTTGGGGGAAGCAAATATTTTTTGCTCATCACTGATGACTTCAGTAGAATGAGTTGGATCTATTTTCTGAGAAGCAAGTCAGAGGCATTTGAAAATTTCAAAAAATTTAAGATTCTTGTTGAGAATCAATTTGGCAAGGTGGTGAAGGCCTTGAGAATAGATAGAGGTGGAGAGTTTATGTCTCATGAGTTTGCTTCCTATTTTGATTAGTATGGAATAAGAAGAGAATTTACTGCCCCTTACACTCCTGAGCAAAATGGAGTTGCTGAGAGGAAGAATAGGACAATGATTGAAATGGCAAGAAGTATGTTGAAGGCCAGAAATGTTCCAAGGAGGTTTTGGTGTGAGGCAGTAGCTACAGCTATTTATGTGTTAAATGTATCTCCAATAAGGGTTGTCATGGATAAGACACCCTTTGAAGTTTGGAGAAACTACAAGAAGCCATCAGTACATCACTTGAAGGTGTTTGGGTGTGTAGCCTATGCTTTGATCAATCTGAGATCAAAGCTTGATGACAAGGCAGAGAAATGTGTGTTTATTGGGTATGCCTCTCAATCTAAGGCATACAAGTTATTCAATCCTATGACAGGGAGGATGTGATCAGTAGGAATGTTGTCTTCAATGAGGAAGCTGAGTGGGATTGGATGAGGAATGAGAAGGGAAATATGACATAAAAATGATCACCATTTATAGTTCCTCTGAGGAGATTAATGCAAGTGATGAGGTTGATATCAATGAGCTGAATACAGACTCTCCTTCAACTTAGTCATCACAGAGCAGTCCATCAAGTAGTGCAGGATCTACATCTTCAGGTTCTTCAAGTGAATCACCTGCTCCTCGAAAGTTCAGATCCTTAGCAGACATCTATGAGAGATGTGGGCTTGCCTTGATTGCAATTGATCCTGACAGCTTTGATGAGGTAAAAGATGAAAAAGAATGGCTAGCTGCAATGAAGGAGGAGATGAGATGCATTCAGAAGAACCAAACATGGGAGTTAGTGGAGTTGCCTCAGGAAAAGAAAGTTATTGGCTTGAAGTGGGTATTTAGAACAAAATATCACACTGATGGAAGTGTGCAAAAGCATAAGGCAAGGTTGGTTGCAAAAAGATATGCACAACAAGAAGGGATTGATTATGAAGAAACCTTCTCACTGGTTGCAAGGCTTGAAATAGTGAGGGTTGTGTTGGCCTTAACTGCTCAATGGAAGCTACCAATCTTCCAATTTGATGTGAAATCAGCTTTTTTGAATGGAGAGTTGCAAGAAGAAGTCTATGTGGAGCAGCCTCAAGGATTTGTAAAGAACGGAGAAGAAGGAAAGGTGTACAGATTGATAAAAGCCATGTATGGTTTGAAGCAGGCTCTATAGCAGGATAGATACCTTCTTTCTCGAGAGTGGCTTTGAAAGGAGTGAGAATGAACCCACTTTGTATGTTAGGAGGAAGAATAAGTCTGAGTTTATTATGGTCTGTCTGTATATTGATGATATCATATACTTTAGCTCTTCATCAGTGATGCTAGATGAGTTCAAGGCAACTATGATGAGAGAGTTTGAGATGACAGGCATGGGGTTGTTGCAATACTTTCTAGGCTTGGAAGTCAGGCAAGGAAAGGAAGGGATATTTCTCTCTCATGAGAAGTATGCAAGAGATCTGCTAAAGAAATTCAAGATGGAAGGTTGTGAAGTGGCTCATACTCCCATGAATACCAATGAGAAATGGCAAAGGGAGGATGGCACTCAAAGGATTGATGAGAAGCTCTACAGGAGCATGGTGGGTGGACTGAATTATCTAACACACTCGAGGCCAGACAGATATGTGTGAGTGTAGTCTCAAGATATATGCACAGTCCTACTAAGCAACACTTGGGAGCAGCAAGGAGAATTTTGAAGTATATAGCAGGCATTCTGAAGTGTGGAATTTGGTATGAAAGTGTGCAAAATTTTAAGCTGTAAGGGCACACTTGTAAGACCCGGGGTCTTAAGAGGCGCCAACCCATGCCACCTAGCCCTCTCAGGTCCGTTGTCCTCACTTGGAGCCTGAAAAGGAAGAGCTCTTGTAACATGGGTAGGGCTTGAATCACTTATAAATCACTCCCAACATCCTTATGATATCCGATGTGGGACGGGGGTGTTACAATCTCCCCCACTTAAAGAACTGACGACCCCGTCAGGCCCAAGGACTGCCCTCCGGGACGGGGGTGTTACAATCTCCCCCACTTAAAGAACTGACGACCCCGTCAGGCCCAAGGACTGCCCTCCGGGAGGAGCATACCCGAGCATACTGTCAGAGTACCTCCGAGCCCGGAGTCGGCTCTGATACCATCTATAAGACCCGGGGTCTTAAGAGGCGCCAGCCCATGCCACCTAGCCCTCTCAGGTCCGTTGTCCTCACTTGGAGCCTGAAAAGGAAGAGCTCTTGTAACATGGGTAGGGCTTGAATCACTTATAAATCACTCCCAACATCCTTATGATATCCGATGTGGGACGGGGATGTTACATGTTGGAGATCTAAACAACTATTTCAATCTTTTATGGCATTCCCATTGCTTTGATCAAGTTGATGACATAGAAACATGATTGTTCCATAGCTTCCACCTTGGTCTTTTGCAAAACTATTATTTTCACCTGAATAAAGAGTAAGATATGATGTTGGAAACTATTTTCAATCTCCCAATGGCTAAGTATATATTCAAGCCTTTGATCAAATTGATGATATAGTGATACAATTGTCTCTTTACACTTGATCTTCTGCAAAACTATCACTCTGGAATAAAGCAAACCAAGCTTGAACACCAATGCTTATATAATAGACTAACCATGATAATGTTCTCTCATTTGTATACTAGGCTTATTTGCTTAATTTTATGATTACTTTTTTTATCACATAACTTAATCAATCTAATAGGTAGGTTTCACCCTTACCTTATAAACTATCCTTTTTTTTTAATATGATAGTCAATGTGAAAGAGAACTCTTATACCAAACATCCTATTGAGATGTGAAGAAACTAACTGAGTTCCAACTAATTTTAGTATGAAACCTCACTAGGCTTATGTATTAGGCTACTAGCACATATTTGCATGTGCACATGACCCCCGGTCATGAGTTCCAATAGATTTTGGTATGATACTAGAGTTGTAAAGCCCAATGGCTGAACTCTCGATCTTGATTCTTGAACTAGCTAAAAAGAGAATGAGTAGAAGCTAGACCCATTATCCAAGTGTCAACTAGAGAAAACAACCATATTTGCACATATAAGGGTGTGTTGAGATGTGAAGAAAGACCAAAGAGTTCCACATCGAAATTATAAACTAAAACAAGCCTAGTATATAAGTTAGTGAGTTACTCCTTATATATATTGTCAATTGAATTTAGGATGGAACCCTACTCAACTTATGTGCAAGACTACTAGTGCATGCATGTGCGTACACACAAGTCTCAACGGACTTCATTGCATCCCATTCAACTCATACATGCTCCCAAGTACAATCTATCTATCTATATACATATACTAAAACTGATGCATAACATCATATGTGGTATGATGTGGTTGATTCTATGAAAAAATTAATAATAATATGTTTTCATATTTTTGGTTATAAAAATGAAGGTTCAAATGTTGTCACTACAATGGTGAATCAACCACACCCTGATGCACACAAACAAGCACCAGAACTCACACCTTGAACCAAATTCTGTCACAACGACAGTTGACAAAAACAGAGAGAGAAGAAGCTTAACTGTACAACCAATAATTCCACGATTGAATTCATTCCAAAAACCCTTACATAAGCTACTTACATTGTTGATAACTAACATGGTAACTGCACCCCACTACTCCACTACTTCAATTAAACAAAGACTACAGAAAACTGACTCCAACAACTAATTTCTACTCAACATCAATTACATTGCTAACCGTCATTCGACATTGACTAATAGAAACCATAACTAATATTTAAATTCTAAGACTTAGTTTATAATGACGAGATGTGATTTATACTTCAACACCTCCCCTTAATTCACATTCTCTTCATGCCAATCTTCTTCATAAAGAACTCATGCTTGGCACCACTCAAAGCCTTTGTGAAGAGATCTGCAATCTTGGTCATTGGTTCCACAAAAATTGAGCACAATATCTTCCTTAGCCACCAATTGCCTAATGAAATGATGCTGCACATCAATGTTCTTAGTACGTGCATGAAAGGCTGGGTTCTTTGTCATTGCTATGGCTAATCTGTTATCACACCATACCTCAATTGCATCAGTGTGATTGCACCCCAAATCAAACAAAAGCTTCTTCAACCACAAGGCTTGTCTAGCAGCTGCCCCGACAACCACATACTCAGCTTCTGAGGATGATAATGCCACTGTCTCCTGCTTCTTAGAGCTCCATGTGACCGCCCCTGATCCTAACCGAAACACATAGCCAGAGGTGCTCTTTCTGTCATCTAGGCAACCTGCTTAATCACTATCAGTGTTGAAATACCCCAAATTATTTTTGGGATATTTCGTTAGCTAATATTATACTATATTATGTGAATTGAGGAAGCTAATAAATTCGCATAAGATATATAATATAAATTAGAATAATTATATTATTTTAATTTTATTCTCTAAACATTCTTGCTATTAAAATTATTTAATTTATAAAGTTAAATTAAATAATATTTTCTTTCCGCTAATATATATAATATATATATATAGATGGACCCATATATATGTATAGTATATAATTAAATTCAGTTTGCACCTATAAACCCAATAAAGAGGGTTGGATTTTTCGGCCCAGCCCGATTGGTAGAAGCCCACTTTTCGACCCAAAGGGTATCTCTTCCTCCAGATTTTTCTGATAAACATCTCCTACGTTCAGTTTATCCTAAATTGATTCTAAATCTAATAGAATCAAAGATTTATCTTTTATCTAACCTAATTGATAGTATAAATACACGTTTAATCCTAGGATTCCCATATCCCAAAAAATCACTTTCCCCCCATCACGTCATCTTCCCCCTCACGTCCTTCCTCAGCCCGTCATCTCCTGTTCAACCCTCCTCTGCGCAACCTCCTGCCGCCGAAGGTCACTGCCCGATTCCAGTCGCCGGCGGCCTTGCCCGGAGACGCCCTCCTGCCGCGCGACCTTGCCCGGAGACGCACCGCCTGCAGCGCAGCCGCCGAGGACCTCTGTCCGAGCCCAGCCGCACCTCCCGTGTCGCCGAGCCATCGCTCCCGCAACCCTCCATTGCCAGCAGACGAGCCACCGCCGCACCACCGGGCCGGAGAACAGAACGCCGAGGACCCCTGTCCGAGCCCAGCCGCACCTGCTGTGCCGTCACCATCACCGCTGCTGCCCCTCGTCACCACCGTCGTCAATCGCAGCGCCGAGCCGCCGCCTTGCCGCTAGCCATCGCCGGGGAAGAGCTGCTGCTCGCCGTCGCCGAAGCCATCGCCCCTGCATCCCTCCTCTGCGTATCTCTCTGTTTTAATTTACAGAGGTTTTGATTTCTTTTCTTAATATTACAAAAACTACCCTCATTTTAATTCTATTCTCGTTTTTGGCCCTAAATTAATTACTTATTAAATTAAGCGGCCAATAATTCTGAACTTTTCCATTCTTGCCCGTTTTAGCGACGTCAAGAAATCTCTAAGCACCCACGCCGGATCCCGCATCCCGAGGAATTCATATTGGTATATAATATTTAACTTTATAGAATTAATTCAATTTCGAATTGAGTTAAGTAAAGTTAATTTCATAAAATATCAATATTGATATTCATTTTTCCGTTGGATTCAATAGGTGCTAAGATCTCGTCTCGTTGCCATCAACCGATCAACGAAGGTTAAGGCAAGTGATTTCGTTCAATGCCCTTTGCATGTTTCGTGATTTTCTTTTGGCGTGCCTTTTTATTCTTTTGTGTCGAATGCGGCCCTGTGGCCAATTTCCTTGCCAGTTTCGATAAATTACATATCCGTCTGCTTGATGTAATTTATCTCATTATTCATAAATTGGCATGAGTATAAATAAATGAGCAATTATTATTTTTAATTATAGGAATGTATGTATTAAATATGTTATTTGTTTATAACTCGAGATAAGTGGAAAATTGCCCATTTTCATCTTCCTAATTGCATGAATTTCTGCTCGTTTCTTTCATGCAAATTAATAGTATGAGATATTAAGATCCTTTGAAATATCCATGCGTGTCTTCTGTTGTTAATACCGTGTAATGAAAGCGACTAAATTACGATATAATTAAATATGCGTACGTTATAGTGCGAATTGACTTTTAGTCAGTGCGAGTTTTCTTTAGTAAGACTAACTTGCAGGTTGAGGTTCGTTAAGCCTTACCCTATAAAGGTTTCATGAAACGACCCATTCCGGAATGCATTCATCGCGGGATGGTAAACTTCCATAGTGTTGTAGGTCGTAGTCCTCTTTAAGGGCCCGATCGGTATCACGTGTTATATTATTATTATTATTGTCGTTATTATTAATGTTATCGTATAGTGTTTTATGTAAGGTGATCATTTCTGCGCATATTATACTTCATTGTATTCGAGTATAATTCCTATAACGTATTCTTATTCGATCTCCGCGATCATCCGAGTCTTGTGTCATTTTTGTTTTATTCTATTATCAGATTTCCACATTATATACTCTACATTTTCCCTTAACTATTATTATACCGTTTCATGGTCACTGGTTTTAGTTAAAGTCGAACATTATTCTTATCGCTTGCTAGTCTTAAATGTACTAACCATCCTATTTATTGGATGGCTGGTGTCCTTCGTAATCACGAAACACCAGACCATATTTCACAGGTTTAGTGCGAGCAGTGGAGCAGGAGAGAGCTGAAGAGCGGGCTATCATTTATGAATCTTTATACTACGAGTTTTGCACCTTTGAGATTTTCACAATGCTACTTTAATTTTAGCTATTTTGGAGTTATCTATACTTTATGGTTTTGGTATTTATTTTATGTTACTATGATCGGATATTTTAAGCTATAATATTTATTTGACTTCCGCCTATTTTATTTTAATTGCTTAAATTATCATTTTGTTTATGGGAGCATGGTTGCATGTCCCTATAAGCCTCAGGTGAATTCAAAGACATTAAAGTCTGCGGATTCACTGGCGCTGTAGCATTTCCTTGGATATAAAAAGGGGTGTTACACAACATCTCCTCAGTTATTTGTTTGAGCATTTCAACTCTTCCATGTGTTCAGATAATAAAAAAAATGTGGCAAACAAGATTGTTTTCTTTCGTAATTCTTTCACAGTTGATCTTATTTAGAACATTGTATTCCCCTCTGCAATATTAATGTACTAACGATCTTATAGATCTTACATCAACCAAACTTTCCTTCATCATTTCACGGTTGATCTTATTCAAAATGTTTTATTCTCCTTAGTAATATTAATATAGGGCCTTGGTATTGGCACAATGATTTTTTCGCCAAACATGGTTGCCTCCACTGACACTGAAAGTTGGTGACGACAAAGCAACGACCCATTGATAAAGCATATTTTACATAGGCATTCTGGATAGTTTTAGGGTAGTTTTAGGTTGCATTCTATATGTTTTCTAGCTAATTCCCATCTCTATACTTTTATACTTGATGTTCGAAATCTACTGTTTTATAGTTAAATATGCATATTATAGATCCGAGCTCTGGTGGTGGAGAAATCATGGAGCAAATGGAGCTAATGAGAGCTAGGAAGAAGCCAAGGCAAACCAAGGGTCGAGCCAATAAAAGAGAAGAAAAAACAAAGAAGAAGCATACTTGGAACTTTAGAGCATCGACTTGGAACTAGGAAATATCGACTCGGTACCTGGACAAGGTTCAACAGAACCTGCATACCGACTCGGCACAAGATCATACCGACTCGATACCTGGTCGGTGCCCGCAGACAGAAGTTGCAATGAGCGGGTGAAACCATTCACATATCTCTCTATCCTTGTTTACAATTGCTTTATTACTTTGATTGTTTTACCCTCCCCCTTCTGTCGATTCTCTAATTCTTTAAAAATCTGTCTTTCTAAATAATTTTCAAAAACCATTTCGATTTCAAACTGTTATCATATCGAACATTCAAATCGAAAATCATCCATTTTAATTTTCATGGTTGATTCTAAAAATGCATACCAAAAGGACCATTACATCAATGCAACTATTTCCTTATAAAAACAAATAATAACAAAGTAAGACGATTTTGCCATGCCGACCCCCTCCTTAGTCCAGCCAAAGTGTGAATAAGATAAAGCAATGGGGAAAAAAATAGAAAAAAAAAAAAGAAAAGAAAGAGAAGGTATGTTGCAGACCAGGGGAGGTGGGGCCAGCAAAGGAAAGGTAAAATAAAAAAAGAAAAGGGATGGGAGTCGAAGATGGTTTGGTTATGTGGTGAGATTCAAAGGCTTCCAATGGGGTGACGATAATGATAATGATAATGATGGGGATATATGGTTTCTATGTTTCTATTGGTCAGCATTGGCAAGTTGTAGCTCAGCCAAGTGGCTCCAGCCTAACTCCTCCTCTTCCCCTTCATTATTACTCCTCCTCCCACTTGTTTTCCTTTTTTCATTCCCTTTTTTAATCTCTGTTTTTTTTTTAGTTTTTAAGTTTTTTTTAATATATATTTGTGGTACTATAGTTAACTCGTACGTTGAGAAAAGATGCAAGAGAAACATAGCCATGTGTGTTGCCTTTAACTCAACCATGGTTTGGTTCACTCACTACACCTTAAGGGGGCGTTTGGTGTCACTATTGAACGTCGAATGGAATTGACAAATATTCCTAATGGTTTGTAAAAACATGTCATTTACTATGGGGCATGTTATCTGCACGGTTAAATTCTTGTCAATCGCACAGTTTTATCGCTGACTTTCGGAGATGATAGAGAACACACTGAAACAGTCTTCCGAGGTTGACAAACCAGCCACAGTCTCCGACTTACGGTGTCGGCAAGTCTCTGCAAACCATCGTGTCTGTCGAAGTTGCTTCGTGCCTGCAGCCACCTCTCTGACTTATGGTGTAGGCAAATCTCTGCAAACCATATATCGTGAATGGAAGCTGCTCCGTGCCTGCAACCACCGTCTCCGAAAGCCGGTATCGATATGTGCTCTCGTCGTGCCTTTGATGAGATTGCAAATGTGTCAATATATAGCATACACTTTTACTATTTACATATGTTTTTTATAGTGATGATCGAAAAACTATAGTGTATAAGATATACACTTTTTTTATCATTTTTTTAATAATTTCATACTTATTAGTAATAACTAATACTCCCTCCGTCCCACAATAGATGTCTTTTACTATTCATGCACGTTTTCTTAAGAAGTTAAAAACTATATAAAATATCAACATTTTATTAAATATTTTTAAATAATATCATACATATTACTAATAAGTATAGAATTATGTTAAAAAATTAATTAAAAAGTGGATATTTTATATAGTTTTTAGCTCATTAAAAAGCGTGCATGAATAGTAAAGACATCTATTTTGGGACTGAGGGAGTAAGTACAATGGTCTTCTATTCTATATACAAAAGGCATATGATAATATCTTAATTGGGAAAGATACCCTATCAAAAATAAACGAAACTAAGAATTTAGTTTAAAATTTGGCTAATTCATTTTAATTAAAGATATATTTTTTCTAAAATGGGAATTTTATCCTATACCCTTAGGGTATATGATAGAAAAACCATAAGTAAAAAATTATTATATAAAATTTATATACATATAAAGTTCATATTCTATATAATTTTTATTATTTTGAAAAAATATGCCTAAATAGTAAATACTATGTTTTGCCGAATGAATGTTTAATACTATATATTTGTAGCGATTTCGAAGTGGTAACGATTTTTTTATGCATCCCATTCGGTTAACCATTCGACATTATGGTTCTAAAACAAAGTCGATTTGCAATCATAATGTCCATTTGGTTGATGGTTCGGTTTTCTATTTCAGTTATTATTGAACATTCCTAATTAAGGATAATAGGTATTAATAGGTCGAAACTTATTTGTTAAATGATCATTCATAATTTTAATTTTAAGTATTTGTTTAGGTTTTTATGGAAAACATGCATTAAATATGAGATATATCTCACGGAATAAAGTAATTTTTTTTTAAAAAAAACATGAGATTGTATCCATCTAATTGAAAATTGATCTTTAATTAGAAGGTCAACAAGTGTAGGTCTTAGGTTAGAAGGAAGGCGAATCCTTTTTAGGGTTAGAGGTGGAATTAAGTCGTCGCCCCCCAATCAAAAATGAATTTAATATACATATCCTCTCGTTGATAGCTTCAATTTTATATATTCTAAGTCCAAATCCGATACTTGAGTAAAAAGTTATAAACGTTGTCAAGACTGAAGCAATGTAAATTATTTTTCACATCATTTACCAAATTAATATACTTATATCATACTTATCATTTGTTAAATTTTGTAATTTAATACAATTAAACCCGAAAACTTCAAATATTGACGGTTTTTTCAAAAAAAAATTAGAGATCAATTTTTCGCCCCTCAAAATATCAATCTTCTGGAAATCAACTAATTAAACGCTATGTTTTGGGTTGGAATAGATCTTAAAGCTATTTAATTTGGCAATATTGGGCTACCTCAAATATGTATGTTGCAATATCTCTTTCCAAATAATTAAGATTGATTTTGTTTTTTTGGTAATCTCTAATTTGTCCTAATTATAGCGATGTGACTTTTTTTTTAAATGATTCTATCAACCTTTATTGGTTAATGACAAGCTTAATTTTCAACAACTTTGTTCAATAATAATAATAATAATAATAATAATAATAATAATAATAATAATAGTAATAAACACATGCACTTCTCAAATTTATAAATTGTCTCACAAACCCTCACTTATGGCACTTTGTCTAAAATTGTTCATAAAGTGAATTTTTGCTTTAATTAAGTACATTATCTTTTCATTTATTCAATCCGATCCCATTGAAAATATCTGCCCATGGGTTGATCACTATTTAGATGTGAATCAATCTATAGGAAGTATATACCTCGATCAATGCCACACGACTAGTAGGACTTAGAATTTACTCCCTCAGTTCAGTCAAACTTGTCATTTTAGTTTATTTCATAAGTTTTAAGGCAATTAACAAATGTACTAATTTACCCTCAATTATTATCATCCTTTTTTACTTTATTGAAAACTACAACTAACAAATCATCAATCATATCAAGAGTATTTTTGTAAAGTGAATAGCAAAATACCTACAATGACAAGTTTTTTTGAACAAAAATAACATTCTAAAATGACAAGTTTTACCGAACGTAGGGAGTATATTTTAATGTCAAAGTTCTTGAAACAAAACAAAAGAGGTGTCTATAAAAATTAAAACTATTAGTTTATAAAACAATCCTTTTTTTTTTGGCACACTATATATATGTATATGTATACTTTTCATGAGTTGTTAGTCCATGGTTTTTGACCCATATATGTTCCCTGGCCTAATCTTATGCATACATATATAGATTGATCTACTATTTGTTGGCCAATTGCATATTCTTCAATCAATTTGCATTAAATGTATTATATATATACATACTAGTAGCCAAATGGATTACTACCAACTAGATAACTATTCAATTTTCATCTAATACTATTTGATAAAAAAAATATATATAAATAAATTATGTATATACTTATACTCCATCCGTTCGAAAAAACATATCAAGATAACAACTAAAAAAATATTCATTTTTTAAAATCTTTTTATAATAATTCCGTATTTATTAATAGTAGCTATGACATCGTTATGAAAAATAATATTTTATATAGTTTTTATTATTTAAAAAAAAACGTATAGAAATAATAAATGAGATATTTTGTCGAACGAAGAGAGCATTATTTTCTTAAAAATAAACTACAGTAGTAGTTACAATATTTGAAGGAACAAATTGTACCACATAATTGAAGTTTTCACGTGGTGAAGGACTGAATCAAGGGGGGGTTTCTGTACGTACCGCTAATTACAACAAATGGGGAGCGCCAAAAATCAAAATAATTAGTTAAAGATATTTAATGGAGTAACAAAAAATGTGGTTGTGATTAAAAAAATAATTAAGTGTGGTTGTGATTCAAGTATGTAGATGCATGATTACATAACAAATTAATTAAAATGAATGCTTAATTTAATTTGAGAAATAATGCAAGCAAATGGAATAGTAAAAATAATTAAAATGAATGATGTGGGATTGCGGGTTGGTACTAATCACATGGTTGACCCTTCAATACTGGGGGTCTACCCTATAGTATTAGTACTTGACCTGATTCCATTTCCCATTTCCATTTCTATATATGGAACAGTCAAAGATATAATGGTGTGATTTTTAAGGAAGAGTTTTTTTTTATAAGGTAAAGATTTGGATAATGTCATACACTACTGAACCACCATCTAAGGATATTCTTGTGGATGAGTACGCGCAGAGCAGGATCAACGAGGGGGTTCCGCGTAGGCGTTATGTGGATTAGACGCGCGATCCTGTCGGCGATCGAGTTGACCTCCCGGAAGACATGGCTGAATTCACCCTAGCAAAGTGTTGGAGTAGGAGCAGGGTGTCAGAAATCAGCATCTCAATCTCCCACGGGCAACACCACAAGCCTCGCAAATAATTGATGACTATCAAGCTGTCGCCTTCAATCATGATGCTCGGAAGCCGAAGCTCCTTTGCCTTGGTGTGATTTTTACGTCAAATTTTTTTTACTATAGACATCACGTATCTCATTTATAATTTTTTTTTATAAAATATCATGCGTCTTTTGATCACACGTCTATTATTCAAGAGAACAGAAGTGTGACTTAAAAGACGCAATTGTAGTGCAAATAGTAAATTTTATGGATGCAAATATTATATCCCATATAATCCCTCCCTCTATTTACTTTTAATTGTCTTTTCACTATTTATATACGTTTTTTTAATTTATATAAAATATTTATTTTTTAAATATTTTTTAAACAATATTATACTTATTAATAAAATGTATATGATTATTAATTAAAAAATTAATACTCCGGTATTTTATATAATTTTTTTTATCATTGTAAAAAAACGTAACGGAAGTGTGTGTATATATATTAGCCTTGATTAATCCACGCATTAATTTAATTTTTATACTGGATCTTTGAAATGTCAAATTGTTTATTTTCATAATTGTAGACGGAGGGTGAGACTTCAGAATGGACGGTAATAAATTAAAGCTGCAAATAACTGGGTCGAGGTTAAAGATCGTCACAATATATATATATAGTTTTATGACGATTTATAAATGGCATTAAAGATCTCTTAACAATTAATATATAATGACCTCCTGTTGAGTTGAAAATCTTCGATCTCTTAATTTCTTCTCCTCGATCTGTAGTGTCAAAATCTTAATTTGGTGTACTGAGTGATCACATTTACTATATATTTTGCTTCACATCCATACTGGACATCATATATTTTTCTGAATTAGCTCATTAAGATGAAAGAAGTTTACAATTTTTCTTTTGGTAAATAAAGGAATCATGTGAAATTTCCCCTCAATAAATTTATATACAGTCTACCAACTTAATTAGAACATATTGTTAAAAATAAAATAAATAAAATGTATTATTTTATATTTTATTTATTATAAAATAAAATAGGTTATTTTAGATATTTTGATTTTGATATTTAATTATTTTACACAATGATTCTTATAATTATTAATTAGTAATTTTTTTTATAGAATGTTAAAATAATAGAGTGTATAATATAAGTATACAGTCAGTGGCGGAGCCAGGATTTATGTGAGAAAGTGCTAAAAAAATTTCGTAAAATATTGTTTTTTGGTGTATACTTATTAAGAAGATTTTTTAAAAATATACTGAAAAAACACTAAAATTGTGATTTTTGTAATTTTTTATTTAAATAGTTGAGAGTAACCAAAAAAATAGAAGAGAAACAAAAAATATAGAAAAAAATCACAAAGAATTATTAAAACAATATTGAAAGAAAAAGGTTAAATGTATAATTTAAACATAAATATGACTTTTTTTAACGAAATAGTTGATAGAAACAAATAAAATGTAGAGAGAAATGAAGAAGAATTAGTGAAATAGGGAAACAAATTAAAAATGAAGGAGTTGAGATTTGAACTCAAGAGCTTTTGATTCTCCTTACTCCCTTCCTTTACCACTTGAGTTAAATAGAACTCCTATTTCAAAAATCATTTAAAATGTTATATTATCTTAAAATACTAAATATATGCAAAAAAATTATTTTTTTTATATTTTTTTAGCCAGGGGTCCTTAGGGCCAGTTAGGGGTGCTCGAACACCCTCGGCTCCGCCACTATATACAGTAATATATTTCCTATTCTTTTTTAAAAAAAATGTGCAAAATCATAAAATGATAATTTTTTTCGTAAAGGATGGAGTGTTTCATACTCCTTAGTATACAAAATATATTAAAAAAAATTGAAATTAAAAAGTTCAGAATCTCTCTAAATCAAATGGCAATTAACCTATCTTGTGAGTGCATGGAATGGATAGATTAAAAAAAAGCGAACATAAAAAATGATGACTATTTATGTCCAGCGGGCGGGCCGATCGGCCGGGCCTCCCAGATTTGACCACCCTAAACGGGAAAGGAAAGGAACGGAACGGAACGGAACGGAACGGGGTCAAATCTAACTAACTCTATTTTAAAAAAAAAATATATTACTACGGAGTAGTAAAAAGCAAGAAAAAAAATAAAAGGTGGAGGAATGATACGAAAAAATACGTGGTGCTTACTCAGCAGATGCCCCAAGTTTCCACTACCAACCAAACACAACATTAAAAATATGCAACTCCATCTCTATCCCTCTCTCATTTATTCTTTTCGATCCTTTTTCCTAATTAATTTTTTTGATATATATAATTACGGGAGTAATCTTTTTTTTTTTCTAGAATGTGATTGGACATGAAGAAAACAAAGGACTCATTCAGACATCTCTGCACAGTAAAATTTGGCAGTTGTCTAGTTATAAAAGAGTACTAGTGGTTTATTATTTACGGAGTATTTTAGAGTTAGTAGAATGGATGTCAATTATACACAATTTATTTAAAGTAAAAAAATAACAAAACACATATCTAAATTGAGTTTTTTTTTGTATTGTCATCTTTATGTTGATATAATTATTTATAAATATCAAAAGAAATAAATTAGTTGAACAAGTTTTAATACCAAATTTACTTAAATTCAAATATATTGATATATAAAGAGTAGCTTTAATGTGGATTTACTTCTTATAATGCATTCGTGAGACCACTGCATTTGTGAGACCGCTCTTAAACTGTAGGATGATAATGAATTAATGGTTGGATTTAAAAGTGAATTATGCAAGGATTTTTGTTGAGAATGGCAAGATATTAAAAGAGTCACACATTGAAAATATGAAAGATAGAGCCTTATGGCTCGTTTGGTATATATCGATATCTAGATATCAAGATATCGATATCGGTTTTGGTATTAAGATATCGATATCGGGTGATATCGATATCAAATGATACCTCCCAAAAAATCAGTATATCAAATAAGGCTAAATTTGATATCTAGATATCACTTGATATCGATATCTGGGGGATACCAAACACTAGATATCGATATCACTTTAAGTGATATCGATATCTAGCCATACCAAATATGGATATCAGATATCGGGGGCTGATATCCGATATATGATATCTAGATATCAATATCAAATGACCCCTTAGTATATAATTACACTAGTGGGTTTCTCCTTCTACAGTCAATTGGTTTTTAGGATGGAATCCCGTTCGGCTTATATGATGGGCTATTAGCACATGCCGCATAGCCACACGTGTGCACATGACCCCCAATCCCGAGCCCCAATGAGCTTCAGTATGATATCAGAGCGGAAAAGCCAAACGACTCGACTCTCGATCCTGGACTAGCTAAAAAGAGAATGAGATGCTAGACCCGTTGTCTGAGTTTGTACTTGCGGGGGGTGTTAAGAATGTGAAGAGACCAAAATAGTCCCACATTGAAAATATGAAAGATCAAGCTTTAGTTTATAAGCTAGTGGGTTACTCCTCCTATAGCAAATTGGTTTTAGGATGGAACCCCACTCGGCCTATGTGCTAGCCTATTAGCACATAGGCACACATGTGCACACAACCCCCGATCCCGAGTCCCAACGGATTTTAGTAGATTTTTTTAATAATATCCATTAAGAATTAAAGAGAGATAAAAGTAAATAAAAGAAAGAAAGAAAAAAAAATTCTCTCTCACCATATCCTTTATTTTCCTCCTACTAATTAATAAAAAACTAAACAGTTGTTTATTGCTACTAATATTTCCAACGTTTTACTATTCAAATGAATATTCGGATAATATTCAAATGAATATTTAGATTATTCAAATATAATTGATAATATTTAGATGAATACATATATAGATATTAAAAATAGTAGATTTATTTGTATATCATGAATATGAGTAAATATTATTTATGGAGTGAAATTAAATATTATTTAAATTAATACGCCGTACTTTTAAATGGTTTTAGTATTCATATTTAACAACTCATATTTTCAATTTTTCATAGGTAGCCACGTTAATATTCATACTTTATGAGAGATTATGTGAAATTTCAATGGAGAAAAAATGATAAAAATTTCTATTTTTTGTTTACCAAGAAAACAATTAATATTCATATTCATTTTTTTCTCTAAACCAATAACAACTATAGAGCACTTTATACATATTTAAGAAGATTAGATGATTCTCCATTAATGGTGGACAGTAGAACTAAATCCTTTTTTTTATCGTCAGTAATTTCGGTTTGGGTAGATTTACCCTAAAAGAAAATTCTTTCCAAAGATATGAGATATTGATTCGTAATAAATATATTTTTTAATTAATTAATTAATTAATTAATAATTATCATATACATCTATTTAACAATCAACTAGTATAATTCCCGCGTCAATTGCGCGTTTGTGAGGATAAAAAGGAAAACAAAATATAAAATATTTATTATAAGATGAACCAAAAACAATGAAAAAATTACAAATAAAAAATCTATTATATATTATAAAGATTTAAATGTAATATTATTGTTTAGGGATGAAAAAGGTGTTTTAGAAACTGGGAAGAGTAGGTAGGAGGAAAAAAAAAGAAATTCGCTATTGGTTGAAATAGTTAAAATGAAGATGGAGTGGACACGTAAGCAAAAATCTTATGATTTAAAATAGTATATAGATATATAGATATAGACATAGATTATATCCGTTCAATAAATCTCAATCCAATTGAACAAGCATGTCCTCATGATCTGATGTATGCATTGTAAGAATTAAGCAAATACATTGGAAAGTTATTTTGTACTATATAGTTAGTTAGTTAGGGTTTAAAGTTTATATTGTTATAAATAGTTAGTTAGTTAGGGTTTAAAGTTATCAAATGCATTAATATTATAAAAAAAACATCACACATGAGGAGACTAAAAGTGTTTCACTTTCACATCAAAATTATGAACTAAATGAGTAGTCTAGTACGATACACGTTGATCTACTTTCTCTATAAGACTATAACCAGTTGGTTTAGATTGAATTGAAATCTCAATAGACTTATATGTTAGGCTATTAGTGCATGTGCGCCCATACACACGACTCTCAATTTCAAGTCCTAATGAACTTTAATATGGTCTCAAAGCGGTTAAGTCAAATAACCCAACTCTCAATCATGGACTGACTAAAAAGAGAATGAGATTTAGAGTTATTATCCAAGTATCAATTAGAGAAGATAACCCTAGTTACACTTACGGGGGCATGTTGAGATTCGAATAAACCAAAAGAGTCTCACATCAAAAGTATGAATTAAGCAAGCCTAGTATATAAGTTGGTGGGTGGGTTAATCCTCATATAACTAGTTTGTTTTAGGATGGAACCTCAATAGGCTTGTTTGTTGGACTACTAGCTCATGTGTGTCTGTCTATGCACACGATTTCGTTATATGTGATTCATGTTATTTGAGTGTTTATACAATGAGACCTAATATAAATAAATATAGGAAGTTTGTTTTACGATGAAACCTCACTAGTTTCTTCAAGTCGAGTTCTGGTATACCCATTTGGGTTCGGTCATATGTCAGGTCGGTTCATATATATGTCGGGTATAATGTATGTTTGACCGGGTTCGGGTTGGATTAGGTAAGTTTTCAAGTAATGTGGTAAGTTTGGATCAAATGGATTTCGGGTTAGGTCGGGTTGGGGTTGGATTGGGTCAAGTCGGGTCACATTTAGTTTTATTATAAAATGATGATTATTTTTTATTTATCTTAATTTTTTTACTATTAAAATTCATTTATTTAGCTTTATTAAGTCTCATTAATTAATGTAATTCACATTATGTGAGTGTTTAAAATTAAGAAAATTAAAGTAATTAAAAGGACGAATCAAGTCTTGTTTGGGACAGGTCAATGATGGATCGTGTATGGATTGGGTCTAGTTTGCTTATATTCATATTCATTCGCGTATCGGCTCTAACCATAATTATAGAGATTGCAACTATACAAATATTTTTAATATTACATAAATGAATACATTTTATTTTCTATAAATTATTTTTTCTTAAATATAATATTTTTTACATTCAATAAAAAAAGCTTATTTTTCTCTTTATCTCCAATTTCACAACGTCCTAAAACAGAGGGAGTGATATTATTAATTTTTAATAAAATAATGGAACGTCGGCCAAAGTGATGATTAGTGTGAATAATTTTAACTATCTTAATAAAGTGAAGGGATAAGGGTAAACAAGTACTTTAGCTACGCTGGAAAGTTCCATAGTATCGCAATTACATTCCAAACAACGAATAAAAATGCATACTTTTTTATATATATAAAAAAATAATAATAATATATTTTCCCTTTTTCTTTTGTCATTGTCTATTCGTTTACTTTAGATCCACATCCACCCTCGTGTGCGATCTCTTTTACACGAGCCTCTCTATACGTCAACGGTGACGTATCTACACTTATTAATTCTAGCTGGCATACATTATCACGAACCAAATCATCAGCCTCTTAATCCCGTCTTATAAAAATATTTTCGGTATTAATTTGAAAATATTTTCTACTAAAAATATAAGAGATTTTAGAAATTTAATTTAAAAAGTTAAAAAATTAAAATTTTAAAAATATTTTCAAATTAGTGCTATTATCTTATACACCAAGGGAATAGGATAGAAAAATCAAAATATTTTATCCTTAAATTAAAATTTTAAAAATTATTGTAATATATTCAAAATAAATTCTCAAAAAAATCTACTATCTAATATTTTAGAATTTTTAAATTTTGATTTTTTGAATTTTTTTTAAATACGTTATAATAATCATGTAAAACTGTAGAAGCTATAATGTCCCATAACTCTGCCCCACAAATATATTTTATCCTTAAATTAACATTAAAAAAGTTTTTAGAAAAAATCTATTTAACTTCTACATGATTATTATAAAATATTTGAAAAAAAAACTCACAAATCACTTTATAAAAATTATAATAATTAAAAAGATATAGAAATATTTTTAAAAGTTATAAAAATATGTTATTTTATTATATAATTTTTGAATTTTTTATTTTGATGTTTTTAGATTTTTCTAAATATATTATAATAATTATTTAGAAACTAAATATATGTATTTAATTTTTTAAATATTAATTTAAGTGTAAAATATTTTTGAAGAACTGGGTTATAGAACAGGATTGTGTCACAGAGGATTTGCTTCGATATTATCAACCTCTTCAACTACAATATTATTTTCCTTTTTTTCTTTTTGACATGGAAAAAACAACATAAGATTCGGATTTGATTTATAGTGAATACTTGGAATATATTGACTGGTTTGGATAAAGTAAAATTATAAAACAACATTATCTATAGAGTTGAACTAATTTACACTTTTTCACACAGTAAATAAGAAAGGGATACCTGTCATAAAGTTATATATATATTCGATTTTCAGTTTTCACTGTAATAAAAAGTGTAGTATTGTAAAAATGGAAGTTTTCACTATAATAAAAATGGTAGTATTGTGATTAAGGAAAGAAAAATAAAGTGTTTTGTGATTAAAGATACAGAAGGGAGACAAGAACGGGGATAAATAATTTAGACCCGTAGTAATGGGCTTCTAAAAAAAATGATAGTATTGTTAGGCAATTTATAACAATTATTGTATAATCTAATTTTGAGTTTCATTAGAGGGATTCGCAGCCAAATCCACACCCACAAGGTTAGAATTTTCTTAAAACAAAATGGGAGTAAATTTGGGAAATGAAAATAAGTATGAGTTTGGTCCTGTTTGGATTCCCATTCATTATAATTATAATTCAATTATAATCTTAAGCCCTTTTTAAGTGTTTGAATACACAATTTGTAACGTACTTAAAATAATGTGAATTTAAAATAAAGTACATTATAAACTATGTCAATCAAATACCAATTATTCCACAAAGTTTATAATTACATTATAACCTTATTATAATTAATTTACATAATTTATAATGCATTTTAGTTTAAATGCACGTTAATTTAAATACATTTTAAATCTTACAACCAAACATTTGAAAAGTGTTTATAATTATAATTGAATTATAATTATATTACATTTATAATTTTCATTTTTGAGCTTTGAAATCTAAACATGTTAACCGAACAATATTCAAACATTTATATAAATATATTATGATAATAATGCATTGGAATCCAAACACACCCTTATCTATCTTCTTTTAACTTTCATATTTTTAAGCTTTGAAAATAAACAACCTTTAAAATATTTAAATGCCATTTACCCTCTTTTTATAGGCACATCCAACTAATAATGGAATGCACCACCCATTGGATAACATCATAAAAGGTAAAACAATAGTAATGTAATTTTTTTTCAAGGAAAACTATAATTACTCCATTTTATCTTTATCTTGAAAACACTCTCCTCTCCCTCTATGTTCTCAGTTTGGCTTTAGGCGAATAGGTTTTTGGTTATTGTGAGACTTTGACTCGTTGGTTCGTAGTTAGTTTCGGATGAGGAGTAATCTTGCGGCTCTGTTTGATCAAGCTGATTGTGGCAGCATATGTAATCTCCGAAAATCCCTCATCTAGGTAGGGAGAACGTCGTGTGATCCACAATTCTCTAGGAGTCGTCCTTTGCCCGCTGTGGATTTCTACTTTTCGTCTCCCCGGCGGTGAGACGTCGTATCAGCGTTAACTTTCTTATACGCTCACTATCCACGTTTCTCCCGCTGAGTCTTCCATCCTCGCCCAGCCATTCGATCTTCTGCCTAGTTCTTAGATTTTGGGGATTCATGTTTTCTTCGTTTTGCTTTGGTTTATTGGTTCATTGTTTGTGGTTTATTGTATCATAACGGTCTGCCCGTCTGTCATTCTTTGTGCCATTTTAATTTACTAAACTTCTTTCTGATAATTCGAATTCCTACTTATTAAAGGGGGGGGGGGGGGGGGGGCATATGCCTTCGACCAATTGATCCTTGTACAAAAACACAGATATACAAAGCAACAATGATTGGAAATGGACACAAATCGCAGGTTAATTGAGGTGTGAATGTACGTACATGAATCGATCAGCATCAAATCAAAGCTGATCATGAATAAATTACATTAAATTAATCATCAATAGTTCAATACTATGAATCAGAAGAAAAAAGCAAACAAGCAACAACCACCTATAGAAAGGAAAGAACAAGAAGGCATAACAGGACAAATGATAAGGGGTTTGATAACTTTCCCTCTATATTTCAAATTGTATTTGGATGAAATTTAGCGGCTGCAATAGAAATCTATGGACATATATAAATTGATGTCTTTTGTAATTTTGCAAAAATTCAACTAATGATACTCATGGAAATGCGAATAATAAAATAACGCACACCATATAAGGTGTGGAAAAAATTGTTAGGGTTCGATTCCCTCATTTAGTCTCCTGCAATTGGTAGGTTTGGGATATGTATGAACGAATCTTAGGCTCTATTTGGCACACTCGTTATCTTTTCGGAGTTTTTAGTTTTAATATTATATAATTTTAAATGAAATAAATATAGGATTATCGTATAATTAACAAACACCATACTAGCTTATTAGCATATATATTTAATAAAAATAATCTAACAGCTTCAGCTATTCAATCAGTTTCAGCTACCTCCAGAGGTGGTCCAAGGGAGCATGTGGGGTCACGTGCCCCCACCCTCATAACGAACCCCATATACATATTTTTTTTGGTTGATAGCTTCGTTTTGATATATAATACGCCTCAATCCAATATCCGAGTAAAAAGTTATGAATGTTTGAAAATTGAAGGTGTATTAATAACTTTAATCTTATTTTAATAACCTACAATGATTTTATATTTTATTTAGATTGACATTCACATACTATAATTTGTCTCAAAAGCTTTAAAACAAGAGATTATATATATTACTCACTTTGACAATTAGGTAAGATATTATGGAAGTTTAAATTTTTTTTATATCTGATTATACAATATTATATGTTGAAAGTATAACAACTTCTTTACTAACTCAATGCTTATTATATTATTTTTCTTATCCTTGTTTGGTTAGTTTTTTTTTCTTATGTTATTTCATATATTTATTTATTTTTCATATTTTTAAATGGTAAAAATGATGGCGGTTTATTCTAAAGTCTAAATCGGCAAGATTTTTATCTTAAAACAACAATGTTTTATCCTTAAACGACATAATTTGTCGTCGTATATATATATATATATATATAGAGAGAGAGAGAGAGAGAGTTTTACTATCAATTTAACATAACAAAGTGATGTTGCTTTATTCAAAAATGATATCACTTATATACAATTGTGTTTGTCTCCCTCCGAAATTTTTTTGGCTTGGCCACTATATTCCTACAAAGGAGTACTTTTTTTAAAAAAAAATTTTTTTAGCACAATTCAGATAATACCTTTTGTAGTATTGAACTCTTTTATCTTTTGTTATTGTTTTGTAGTATTAAACATACTTTGTGATGTTGTTTTATTCCAAAACGACATCGCTAATATACAGTTGTGTTTGTGTCCCTCTGAAGACTTTTTAGCTCCACCACTGTATTACTACTAAGGAGTATTTTTTTTCAGTTTTTTTAGCACAATTCAGATATTACCCTCTTTTATCTTTTGTTTTGGTTTTGTAGTATTAAACTAGTTTTGTGTTTGAGTTTTTTTATACATTATTGTTCATCACTAGTGTGTTCCTACTCTCATAAGTTTTTTGCTCCGCCACTGACTACCCTATTAGCTACCTTTTACTAAACATAGCCTTAGACTTGATTAAAAAGAACAAGGATTCGTATGAACATAATAGATCGACACAACTCCATTTTTGCTATTTGTTTGGTGTATGCCCCATCACATGAAACAAACAAACAAACATGAATTCTAGAATTCTAGATGAAACTCACCAACCATTAAACCTTCTCCGATTCCCATGTGTTCTTATCGAAAATCCGAATTGACATTTAGTGCATTCATGAAAAAAAAGGTGGTGCTATACCACATGCAAACATAATTAACCGATGACCAATGATAAAAAGTTTATGTGAGTTGGTGGAACCACATTCGATTGGGAACAAATTTACATATGGAAATAAAAACGATGAAACTAATATTTATGAAAAACTTTTATATATAAATCAATGCCTACTCTTCCTTTAACCATTAGTCCAAATATTTCAGCTAAACAAGTGATAAATGCCATTTAAATTTGAAAAAAAAAATGTGGTTAACACAAAGTGACTATAGGAAATTAGGAATGTGGTCAAACAAACCTGGAGAATATATTAATTTGTTGAATGTATTTAATCTTGTAAAAAAGGTGCAACTACTAAAATGTCGAACAAAAGTATGGAATAGAATGAGTTTTAAAAAATATTTTCAAACAACATGTGTGTTTGACAAAATGGCAGTTGTTGGAGTAGCTGAAACCGATGGGGTAGTTGAAGCTATTGGATTATTTGTGTTAAATATAGGTTAATAAGGTAGTATAGTGTTTGGTAACCCTAACTGTTAGGGTAGCTGATGAAAAGTTGTAAATAAAAAAACAAAAACTCTGAAAAACTTGTGTGAGTAGCTATTGAAAAGATTAGATTTCAAAAGCTAATCAAACTAAAATCTTATATTTATTTCATTTAATACTATACAATATCAAAACCATAAACTGCGAAAAACTGCTTACTTTTGCCAAACGGAGCCGTAGAGAGGTTGATGAGCTAATTGGACTTCAAGTTCCAAATACAATGCAAAAAACTAAAAATACCCAAGGCAAAGATGATTGATTAAAGGGAAAAGAGAGAGAAACTACTACAATACCATACAATATATTGAAGGCAAATTGTGGAAACAATAAACCTACAACTCAATGGCTCTAACTCATGTTATTTCCACAAGCTTGTTATAGGGAGAAGAAGAATAACGGGAGAATAAAGCATATCACATGAAATACAAACAGGTTTTGGTAGGGTGATTGCGTGCGATGCCAGAAGATGCGGGACGATGGTTGCGATCCAAGCTAAGGTTGTTGATCTGCAGTTTGGGTTGCTGGAAGCTCAAAGGCTTGAGATTCGAAGAATTGCGATGGAAGGAGACTGCCTTGCGATTGTCAATGCGATAAATGGTGAATGGTCGACTCCCTGAGTCCCTGGGAGATCGAAATCCTTATGGCGGATGCTCTTCGTCTGCTTCACTTGTTCGAAACGTTCTCTGTGTCCCACATTAATTTTCAGGGAGCCGAACAGATCGGCCGATCGACTTACTCATATGGCTTTGGAGTCCGACTCGTCGTCTTGGAGTTCTAATTTAGAGTTTCAAACTCTCATCCGTAAGGATTCTCTTGGATGGTGGTACAACTGTGGTTAACACCCCAAATCCTCGCCTATATAAAAAAACACTATGATAACAAGCTTGTAAGAAATGTAACAAATGATTAAGTAATAATGAAATAGATAAAACAATGTTTTCACTAGGTAAAAACAAGTCACTAGGACCAATGATATAATTTTAAAATTCTACTGGAGATATCGTGATATTGTTTGACCAATTGTGATAAAGTAAATTAGGAGGCTCTTTAATTCAAGTAGGATAGTAAAGCAAAATTGACCAAAATTTCATCTCCCTTGTATTAGTGTGAGAATTTGAACTCCATGAATCAATACAAACTCATTAGTCTTTATTCAATAATGTGTAAGACAATTATCAAAATTATTGCAGATAGGGTGAGAGTGGTGCTTCAAAAAATTATTCACCTACTTTAGGGGAGCGTTTGTATCTAATAGAGCAAAATAAGAAAATGTACTCATAGTATATGAAATTTTCACTCTTTCAAAAGTAGGAAATGAAGAGAAGGATGGATCACATTTACACTATAAATGAAAAATGCATGCAACAAAGAAGCTTGGGAATCCTCAATCCTTTGAAAAAATATGGTTTTTGCAACAACTTCATTAAATGGATTGAAAAATGTGTCATATTGGTCTCATTTTTTTGTTCTGGTCAATGATGAATCCACATAAATTTTCTCTCTAGAAAGAGGTTAAGACATGACGATCCTAGCTATCTCCCCTTTCTTCCTTATCATTGGAGTGGAGGTGTTTGCAATAAAGCATTAGTGCATTTGCAATATTTCTCGTGACTTCATTTTTTTAGATATTAGGAAAGAAATTCGGTTATCCAGACAAGTCTAGAGAAATCAAAAGACCGAGCAAGCTGGTAGATAGACTAACTATCATGTACAATCGAAAGCAAATTACAGAAGCAAATGATTGAAACAAATGACATAAAGAAATTACACAAAGCAAATGACATAAAGAAATTGAAAAATGAAACGTACAAGCTATCCTTCACTAAAAACTACAAGCTAACAGAACAAATGAATCGAACGACAAAAAAAGATGCACATAGAGAACTCTATGGATCACTAGTGGACACCTTAGATTATAGATTCCATCAGAGCCATCAAATGTCGATCGCAACCAAAAGAGAGCTTAGGGAAAAAAATCGAGAGCACCAAAAAGAAGAAGCTAGAAGAAGAAGTGTTGCGTGCGCTGAAACACTGGGGTCATGAAGAAGAAACAACGATGGTGTTGTTGCAGTGGTAAAGTTTAAAATTATAAATTGTTGTACGTATGTATCGAGTGGCTTTAAGATACATGTTGCTTGTTCCTATGCATAAAGGTTAAAGAAAAAAATCCCCCAATTTTCAAGCAAAAAATCACATGAAAAACGAGCATATATCCATGACTTTTGAAAACAAACCGCACTCCAAATACAAGTACACAAGTTGCAAGAATAATGGATATTGGAGGGAAATGAAGATGAAGATGAATGAAGACTTCAACCACTAAAGGGGAAATCTATGATGTTTGGGAGAGAGATTTGAATCAAACGATTTTATTATTATTTTTTAAAAGTAAAAACGATATCTTGGTAATTTTTCGAAATATGATTTATCAATAATTGTTTCGCCGTATTCTATAAAGCAAATATAAAAAAACTTGTTATACCTAACTTTGTGTGATAAATTTAAAAACTTTAGAAAACATATATCTTAAAGATAAAATCAACATTTCACAAGAATCAAAATTGAGCACGAGTACATAAAAAGAGTGATATTGTAACCATTGCCCCACACACATGATATCTATTGTTCAATCTCAACATTATTACTTTGGCATGGCACTTTGCTTATGCAATACATTCCTACTACTTATGTGGGGCCATCAAATAACATCACCCACATAAATATGTCACATATAACGCATTTGATAGGCTGCGCCGCCCACATTCTAGCTCCAAAACATGACGACTTACCTCTCTCTTTGCCCTTTTTTCACCTTTTAATCAATGAGGTATCTATCCACTAATTAATCTTTAATTATTCCCATCTCCAATAGAGATTTTTTTCGTCACCATCACTTGCAATATAATATCTAAACGTGTGTGTATATATATAATATATAATTATATATTAACCCAAGTTAATTCAAGTGTTGATTATCTACAAATTTGGGCACATCAAAAGTTGTTGAAAGGAGGGTTGTGGGCGGTCGACTACCGATGGTGCATGCTTATTTGACAACTAACATTGGCTTGGTTTGGTTTAGTTTAGTTTATCTTATCCACTTTTCACTTTAATTGATGAAGAAATCCATATTTCATAATAACATGCATATAAAATATTATGATGATAAGATATACTTGTTCCAATTTCAACACTAGCTTGCATTGTTTCCTCAAAATTCAATTCGCTAAAATGTACACTCTTTAGATGGATAAGATTGCGGAATCTTAATATGCATATTAAATTGATAGATGCAATTGCAGCAGATTTTGGATTTTTTTTTGGTATATATATATAATGAAGAATTTTTAAAAAAAATATTGAAAGAAAACTATAAATTGTGGTTTAAATACGATATTTTTAGTGCAAAAATTTATACAATAAACATTAATATAATTTTTTCACATATGTATAGCTTTATGAATACTTTTTTTTGAAAAATATTGAAAGAAAATTATATTTTTTAAAGAAATATATTATTTTTAATTTAATTGGAAAAAAATAATATGATCAAAAGTTAATAAAAAAACATGAATTGTGGTTTAAATATAACATTTATAATTAAAAATATTCATATGAATAAAAATTAATAGATTTTTTAATATATGTGTAGCATAATGAAGACTTTTGTGAAAAAATATTCAAGCAAAACTATAAAATATGATTTAAATGTGTCATTTTTAATTGAAATTTTCATTTGGAATGAAAAGTCTTGTAAAAAGGTAAATAATGAGATTAAACCCTTAGGCTCTTGCATTAATTATTAATTACTCTTCTTTACCTTCCTTTACCAAATAAGCTAAACAACACTTATGTTTTTTTCTTTTTTTTAAAAAAAAAAATACCTTAATTTGCTTTAAAACTACTACTTTCTACCGCTAGAAGGATGGGCACCCCCTTCCTCTGCGGCCGGCCCTGGATGGATGTAAATGGTTTTTTTTTTCAGTAGGCAAAGAACGACTGACTTTGACAAGTCAAAGCTCAACCTTGATCATCCTAAATGATGATGTTACAAAGCTCCCTTAAAAAAGGGAGTGACTTCATATTACAAGTGTAATTAGTCCTAGCAATGAAATTTGCAATATAGTCTAATTCTCTGTAGGTTGTAGCAGTGCTAAAATTTGATAACATTGAAGTGTCTTCTAAGTTCTTGAATCTCTTCGATCGTACGGAGGATCTCCCAAACAATAGGTGTTTTTCTGTTGATGTAAAAGATCACCTCAAGATTTTCGCATTTGACAATGAGGTCTTTTTATCCCTTTCTTGATTGTTGCCTTTATATCTATACAGAAAGTTGTTGTTTCTATTTGTAGCACTGAATCCTTAGAAGTCACGTGCTAGAACATATCAATAAATCAACCATTATTACCCATAATTAGACCTCTGACTTAATTTACAAAAGCCAGAGGGATTAACTTAGCCATCTACATTAAATTTGTAGATGCCTCTAGGAGGCTTACTCCATTTAGTTGTTCTATGATTCTTTTTAACTTGTTTCTCATCTTCATTCCGTGATTGGTGTCAATCATATATAAATCTAATGGTCTTGTGAATCATTTCTGCTAGAGGAAGAATCCCCCGATTATTGAAGATTAGTTGGTTGCTCACTTCAATTCCCAAATCCCATGTCAAATGAAACATAAATCCTCAAAGTGTCGATTTATTTCTTTGGTGTTTGTTAATTTGCAAATAAAATTATCGGTAGGGGTTAGTTGCAAAAAAACTTTGCCCGTTTTTGCCGTGAATTGTGCTAAGATCGACCTTGTTGTGGGGTATTTAAAGAGAAGGTGCAAAGATTCCTCCTATGTCTGGTAACACAGGTAACAATGAGAGGGAACTCATTAGAAATATATGTTTAATCTAGCTTTTGTGGTAGGACATCTACTATTGCTTTTCATATAAAATTCTTTATTTTGGGTATCATTTTTAATTTCCATATCCAGTAAGTTTTTATCATCATGTACATTTTGTTTGATGAGTTTATATGTTGACTTTATTGTGAAGGATCCATCTACATTTGGTTTCCAAATTAGTTTGCCTTTCATGTCCCACTCTGGAATTTTGATCATCAGAATTTGTTGTGTTATGTGAAGCGGGGAGTATTGATGAAGTAATTGTTCATCCCAATACTTTTGGGGGTCGATGAGATCTGCTACACAAAAATTTGGGTTGTGGTTATCTTGGTAGCAAAGAAGAGAGAGATTAGAGAGTCAATGATCTATCCACACATTAATAGATCTACCATTGTCAATAATCCAAAGAAGACATTTTTAAACTAATCTCTTAGGTTAAGAAGTCTTCCGAATTGTCATGATCTATTGTTGCTAGATTTTTTCATGAAAGACTCTAGGTGAAGGTATATCTCCCTTATTGTTTTAACCAAGATATTTTCATGATCGGTATAAATCTTAACTTCCAAAGTAGTTTCAGTTGTAGGCTTATGTTCATTTCTTTAGCTTTCCTGAACCCTAAGTCACCAAATTTTGTTGAAGTGCAGAGTTTATCCCAATTAATCAAGGGAGTGTATTTTTCCGATTGGAGTTTGTACGTTCCAGAAGAAATTTTTATTTATGTTATCTATTTGGTGAAGGATTCCTTTCGGGAAAATAAAGGATTGCACCAGATAGTTTCTTTTAGAGTTCATGTTGGCTTTGATGAGGATTGTTCGTCCTGTCCGAGAGAGCAAGGATGATTCTCATTTGGAAAACTATTTTTTGAGGTTGTTTAGTGCATCTTCAAATACATTATTCCTAACTTTACCATTCATTATTGGAATACCAATTAATATATTTTTCCATTTCTTTTTATATCGGGATGTTCATCTGTTGTGCCAGTGCACGAGTAGTAGTCGGGCTGAAATTATTAGAAACCTGAAACAAACTTTTGTGATAAAGGAAGGACAGTATGATTGAACACTTATGTATAATAAGTTTAGCATATAAGTTCGATAAGATTTTATTTTAAAATCAGTTCAGTAATAAAAGGAGTATATCATCAATTCATAACATTATTTAGACTAGAATGGTCTCTAATATATATATACATATATTAAAATCGATGCATAGCATCCTAAGTAGTTTATTGTGGTTGATTATAAGGAAAAAAATTCCGGCCCAAAAAATTATTAAAATAATATATTGTAATAATTTATAGAAATTTATCATAAGTCACAATCTATCTATATATATTTTAGTTAAATAATAAAAAATATAAATCAAAATTTTTCATAGCAATACATATATACTTACTAGAAATATTAATAGATAAATATTTGATACATGTTATTTTATTTATATCTAAACTAATTTTTTGTGAAAAGAATTATTTATATCGAAATTAAATTTATGGGATTTTCCCACCCAACAGATTGGAAGTTGAGGGGATGACAAGTGGGGTGGGCTTTTTTTTTGATCAACTTCGCCCTCGGCTCTAGGCCTGATACATGAGCCGAGTAGCTCGGGATCGACTCGGGCTCGACTCGCTAAAAGCTCGACTCGGGATCGCTCGAATGTATATATGAGCCGAGTTCAAGCCTATTCATGAGCTCGAATCGAGCTCGAGCCGAGCTCGAGCTCGAGCTCGAGTAGCTCGCCAGCTCGTATATATATAAGTTAGCATAGGTTTAAAGTTTACACAGCCGCCCCGTCTCTCCCATCTCTCATTCTCTGTCCAGCCGTTCGCTCTCGCCGACTCGCCCTTCTCTCTCAGATCTCTCTCGCTCTGCTCTTCTCTCTCGATCTGGTTTGCTATCGGCCATTGTCGTCGCCTCCATTGTCGGATTTGCTCCATTGTGGCCTCCATTGTCAGATCTATCTCAAATCTCTGCTACATTCATTCACCACCGCCCCCGTCACACAGTCAGGCCGACTCAAGCGCCCCATTCCTGCCGAAGGTGCGGCCTCTCTCCGGCGATGCAGCAGTGTAGCCTCTCTCCGGTGGTGTAGCGTAGTGCAGCCTCTCTCCGGTGATTTCGGTTTTCAGATTTTCGATTTAGGTGATTTTCGACTTCGGCGAGCCTCTCTTCGGCGGTGGTTCGATTTTGTAGTTTCTTATTTTGAGAATCTGATTTGGTTTTTGGTGTTCTGTTGAATTTGATTTTGAGTTTCTGATTTTGCAGTTTCAATGTATCATGTATGACAGTCTTGATTTTGCAGTTTTTGCTGTTCTATTGTTTCCTACGTATAGGGTTGATTTTGAATTTGATTTTGAGTTTTTGATTTTGAGTTTCTGTCAATTCCAAGTGAATTGTTGTTCCAAGTCAATTGAATTGTTTGCTATTGTTTGCTGAGTTCATTCGAGCCCTACGAGCTCATTGAGCCCAAGTTCGAGCTCGTAACGAGCCCATTCGAGCTTATCGAGCTCGAGCTCGTGTTCGGGCTCGAGGACAACCGAGCTCATCGAGCCGAGCTCGAGTTCTACACCCTGCTCGCGAGCCGAGCTTGAGCACATGTATATACTCGAATAGGAATTGAGCTCGAGCTCGAGTTCGGCTCGTTTATAAACGAGCCGAGCTTGAACATTAAGTACTCGAGCTCGTAGGCTCGTATATCAGGCCTACTCGGCTCTTCTTCAGATCCCTCGCCTCATTCAAACATTAACTAAGGTTAATATGGTCATTTCTCCAAACACTATCCAAAAATAATCTTCATCGCCCAAACATTTACGAGATTATTTTTAAAGAATAATATCATTCTCCCCTCCCCCCAATAATTCCCCAAAAATATCCTCATTCCTACCATCACCAAAATTAATCTTTGATCCTCTAAAAAATTGTCCCCAAGAAATTAAAGACACCATAAGACAAGATTTTAAAAAAAGACAGGGCTCCGTTTGACAATAGTAAGTAGTTTTTCGGAGATTATAATTTTGATATTATATAGTTTTAAATAAAACAAATATAAGATTTTAGTTTAATTAGTTTTTGGAATATAAGATTTTCAACAGCTACTCACACAAACTTTTCAGAGCTTTTGCTTCACAGGTTTTCATCAACTACCCTAAAAACTGGACTTATGGTGTTACTCAACATCATATTAGCTTATTAACCTATATTTAACACAAATATATACTCTTTCTAATCAACTTGAAGGGTCATTTTAGGTAATCAATTTGATCAACTAGTTCCAAGTGTCATTTAAGATTTTGTAGGAAAATAAATATCATTGTATTACGAGATTTTCAATATATAAAACTTCTTTTTACTACTTTTTTTTATATTGTTCATTTGTTGACTAAAAAGAGGGGCGAACATTCAATAATGTGATCAAGTAAACTTCAGCCCTAAACCACCTCTTTTGTATGTATTTGGCAAAAACCACCCCTAATAATATTTTGGTTAGAAATAAGCCATCCCTTTTAGGTTGCCATCCAAATTCCATTAAAAATAGACTATTAGAAGTTATTATTGTCAACAACGAGAAGAGTAACCATGATATCCTCTATAGCTCTCATCTAACTTCCCATCATCAATAAGTTTAGACTCCTCATACTCATTTAGCTTCAATTTCTCCAATACTTTTGCAGCTTGCCTTTCCCTTGATGAAAATGTCTTCAGGGTGGTTCTCGATAAATACATATATAAGGAGTGGTTGGTTGGGGAAATTTAAAGGGTATAAATTTACTTTTCAACCAAATTAGTGTTGAATACATGATTTGGAGTTGAATCCTCGCCGCCACCAAACTCACCTCACCACACCTTAATCTTAATGCCACCAATGGTTGTTTGGCCAGTTTCCCATCTTTACACAATGTCGCCGGTGACAATGGTGAGGAGGAAGAAAAAGTGAGGTTGTGTTGGATGGACGTACTATTGGGGGTGTTGTCTAAATTAGAGTAATTTACAATATATTCCACCTTACTTTCTTGGTTACTTTATTTTGAACCCAAAAAAATTTATGGTGACCTGAATTCGAAATCATATTTATTAATATGGAGATAGTTTGTATATTAGTTGGTGAATTCTCAAATTTGTATTATTTTTCGTCAATTAAAAGTTGATACTTTCGTACTATTTTCAATAATTGTTCCTACAATCTTTATTAAATTTTAAACATGCAATGCTTATTGTTGATTGGAGGGAGTATCGATCAATGTATGTATTACTCCCTCCAAATTTTTTTTTACAATAGCCAAAAAATGGGAATGATGTTACAAAGCTTCTCGCACAGGGGGGTGATCTCATATTACAAGTGAACGTAGACTTAGCTATGAAATCAACATCACTATTTGATGCTCGATAGTAGTGTTTGAAGCTGATATTGCGGAACTTCTGACTAAGCACATGGATCTCTTCAACTGTACTGAGGATCTCCCATGCATGTTGTTGTAGTTCTTTTGTTAATTGCGGAGATAACCCCGAGGCTATCCCCTTCAACGATAAGATCTCTAACTCATTTTCTTATTGAAGTCTTTATTCCTTGGCAGAAGGCTAAAGCTTTTATTTGTAGCACTGAGGTGCTTGGGATTGCAACCTGAAACATGTCAATGCCCCTACCACTACTATCTCTAATTAGCCCTTCGACCTTACAATCGCCAGAGGGAGTGACAGAGCCATCTACATTTAGTTTGTAGAAGGCTCTAGGTGATTTCTTCCACTTTGTTATTCTTAATTTTCTTTGTTTGGGTTTATCCTCTATTGCTTGAGCTTGGTCCCAAGCCTCTGAGGAAACAATGGTTTTGTGTACCGGATATATTTGTGTTATATTTCCTTTATTATAGAATATAATTTGATTTCTCAGTTCCCAGATTGTGTGCCACAAAAGACATATGTCATGAAAGTGTGGATTTAGATCCCTCGTGTAGGTAAGACTAGCAAGGAAGTCTAAGTTTGGAGTCGAGTACAAATTTTTTTTGTCAGACTTAATTGTGTACTATAAAATTGTTGATCGTGTAAAAGGGCATTTGAAGAATAAATGGAGAGCATCCTCCTCACCATGGTTACAGAAACAACACTGTGAGGGTACTCCCTCCAATAAATTAACTTTAAGATATTGTTGTAGGTTCTAAGGTTTCATCAACTTTAAGTGTTGTTTGAGGATATAAAATTTGCTCAACTTTAAATGTGTTTCATGTCATAAAATTTTATCAATATTAATTAAGTGTCATTTAAGTTTTTATGCAAATAATCAGTATCGAATGATGAGTTTTTGTATTTAAACTTGTTTTTCTTGACTATTTTTGCTTAAATTGTTCAATAATTGGCTTTAAATAGTCGTAAAAATATTTAATAAAATGACAAGATAAATCTAATTGCTCAAATTATTAGTTCTTTGTTGAATTTATTGTTAATTGGATGGAGTGTTAGACCGTCTATAACTATTTCTTTTAAGTTTTGAAAAATGTTGTAAATTTTAGAAAACCTTTCTATTTTTTTTCTTTGCTTTGAACCGATTTAGTTTAGATAATGAGACAATAAATCAATTAAATTAAAAAAAATAAAAAAATTATTTGTATAATGGAAAAGTTGTTGGAGATGAAACAAACACAATGTAAGGGAAATTCAAGCCTAGCTATAAGGCCAATGGTCATGGTACTTATCAAATTATCTTATTTTAACCAATGGGTTTGTATCAAACTTCAATTGCCAGCTAAACTGAAAACGATAAACAACCACCACTCATTAAGTGATATGTTAGATCATACTACTATTTAAATTTAAATTAAATTTAACACAATAAAATTAAGAAGAAAACTCAAAAGACGTGGCGAAGCATTGATCATCACCACCATAATGGATTTAGAATCTAGCTAGGTGATCCAGATAGCTTAATATATCTATATAACTGATCAGATTTCAAAAGTGTATACCTAAGTGTAGGTGGGTCTTATATAGCTAATTAATATAATAATTTACCAAATATATATAATCTCACATCATCTTCCAACTTCTAACTGCAAAAATGGCCTTTCAAACGTTCAAAGTGTAACGTTTAATTTTACTATATATATATATATATATATATATATATATATATATATATATATATATATATATATCATCATCATCAACTATGATATGATATACCATATATATGAATTGAAGATAAACACATGATTTTAGCCTCTTGAGCAATTAATTAATTATTCAATATATCCACATGTGATCACTAAGGGCGGCGCCTATACTTTATGGTCTATTGTTTCATTGTATGAAATAAAAATAACACCTTTTTATGATCTAAAGTAGATTGAAATCTCTAGCTTTTGGGGATTTCTTACCATTTTTTTTGTTCTGCAATAAATACTTTAGGGTTTTTGTATATAATGGAAGTAATTAAGAATATAAAAAAATGTGAATCCAAAGCATGCCTAACGTGTAATATACGTGGATGGATGGGCGGATATCATTAATTAATGACTTTAATCATAAATTATGTTGTTTTATAGCACTAATTAATATTGATTTAAGTGTTATATTTATCTAAGCAAGAAAGGAATTTAAATACTACGTACTCTAGTATCAATTTTGAATAAAATAAAATAAAATAAAGTGCATACAAAATTTGATCATATTAAATAAACAAAAGGTTTAAAATATAATCAAAATTTTGATCAAAATTCTAACATATATGACAATGAAAAAATCATTTTAGGCTCAAACTCGACTGCAAAAATCAACAAATATTATATTATATTAATATGAATATAGTTTATATATGAATTTAAAACTTTATAAATTCTTGTTATTTTTTGTTTAAAATTAATATAATGTACACATCAGTATTATTTTCTATACTAATTTTTTTCTTTGAGAAACTGTATTACCCTCTTTTTGTAATTTAGTTGAAGAAAATACGTAGCAACAATAATGAAACATTAAAAGCCTGCCATTTGATACGTTTTAATGTAGCTTGAATATATAATCATATCTTGCCTATATATATATCGTTAATTACCATTAACACAAATTAAATATTAATTCTTCACAAAACTACGTATATTTAAAGATAAGGTTTGATGCAAATCCTAATTATAGTGCAATTCAGTACGTTTAAGATAGGAGCGAGGTGATCGAGCTGATAAGGTTATTAATTTATTATAAGATTTTATTCGAGTACTGAAAATAAAAATGAGTCACGTAATTAGTAAGTTTGAAAAAGAAAAAGTCTGATCACAGAGATATATATTCCAAAATCCATATATGCCTTCAAATTATTAAGCCCATTCATCTAGAAGTAATAATATATTTTTAGGTTTAATATGGTAAGACTTAGAAATTTGGCCAAATGGTAGAAAACCACCCTTTAAATATACCCTTTTTGTCATAAACAGTCCCTTAAATTGATATTTCTAAAAAACCACCATTTAAATAACTTTTGTCACCAATCAACCACCCCAGATTATTCCATCAAAATTTTGTTAAACTTGTTCAATTACAATTTTACCCCTCTTGTTTACTTATATGATAATGGAGATTTAACAATTAAAAAAAAAAAAAAAAAAAAGTAACTAAGTAGAAATTAAATTGAGATGATACAATTGACATTATTTTTGCCCCCAAATTGAAAGTTTGTAGAAGTTAATAGAGAATTAAAAAAGTGATTTCAAAGGGGAAAACGAGCGACTCAATTGGAGGGAGAGCAATTTTGTAGAAGTCGACACCAATTTATCGGTTATTTAAAAAGAGAAAATAATGTCAATAGTCTCCTCCCAATTTCATATTTACTTATTTACATTTTTTTAAATTGTTAAAATTCTATTATAATATTTTATAAAAGGGGTGATAAAATTGTAATTTATCAAATTTAACCTATATTTTAACGGTATATGTTCGGAGGTGGTTGATTGATGAAAAAAATCATTTAAAAAGTGGTTTATGAAAATATCAATTTAAAATTTACAATTCGTTAACTCGTATCAATCATTAAATTAAATAAAGACAAAACTACATATAAAACAACCCATATTTTGGAGGAGGGTGTAAAAATAATCCAAATATATTTTTAAATATTTAATTAACAATGAATCTACCCATAAAGTTTTTTTAAAACTCTATGGGATCCAAGGGGCCTTAAAGGATAGGATAAGAGCCTATATTTGAAAAAGCTTATCCCATTATTTATAGCTATTTTTTATAATGTTTTCCTAAGGTTTAAACCTTTGAATTTAGGAAAACTTCTTTAATATGGTTTGTATAATTTGTGTCATGTTATAAAGACCGAATTAATAATACTATAAAATAGTTTTACAAATTAAGATAAATGAGTTTTCTAAGACTACCGTAAATAGTTTTACAAATTAAAATAAAGAAGTTATAGGATAAGACTACTATTTTGGAAAATATTTTCCTAATTAAAATATTTTAGTCATATTTTAAATTATATTCTTAGATTTCACTCTTTTTTATAGAGAATCTTTTTTAATTAATTTAAAATCTTATCTTATTTTCTTAAGGGCATATGATAGAAATACCATATTTTAAAATTAAATAAATTTATTAATGCAATTTTAAGTGGAACTTAGGCATTGATCCAAGATGATAATACTCCCTTCATATAAAAAAAATCTTGATATCTTTATAATTTCATAGATTTTATCAATTTCACATAAAATTATTTTTATAATTTTATAGAATCTCATTTCCTTTAGGATATATAAGTTAAAAATATGGAGGCATTTAAGCTTGATCAATCTCAAGCCTTATTTGTTTGAGTAAAAAAAGAATAGAATAGAAAGAAATCGGATTTTATGTATAAAATTTGTATATATGATCACTTTTTTGTGAGTCTAATTAGAGAAGAAGAGAAGGAAATGGTTAGAGTATTCTAAGGGATATGATTATTTTATGTTCAAATTAGGTAATCAAATAGGAGAAAATGAAATAGATTTTGTATGCAAAATGACAGTTAGAATATTGATTAGTGAATCTTAACTTCAAAATAGACTAAATTCAAAAAGTTCGTCATTATCTCATGCTAGTTGATCGAACAACGCGACAACTTGATTAAAATTTGAACATTTCTCATCCCTATAAAATGAAGAGTGCAAATCCATTCCAAATGACTTTATTTAACTTACTAGCTATTACAAATTCATTAATTATGTGTTTTTATAATTATTTTAATTATAGATTATTGATTAGCATCTTATTTTGTGCTTCATTAATTAAATTTTTTTATTATTACAGTAATATTTTATATAGTTTTTATCATTAAAAAAAACATGTATAAATAAATAAACGACAAATAAATGTAAACTGATGAAATAGTTGTATGAGTCATTCATTAAATCCGAATAATACGAAGCCAATTGTCAATTAAATAGAAGTTCAAATCATGAATAGCAGTTGAATTATCCAACCTGTCAAGACATACTAGACGACCTATTGAATGAGTATCACTCGTTACCTATTTGATCCCTTTGAATGCCATATTCGAAGTTCATACTCGTTTTTAGCTATAACACGCTATGTAAGAATTTGTGATCGATAAATAAATACAAAAATATATAAAACTAAAGTTGTAGACTGTTCAAAATCTTCTAAAGAGGTAGATCGGAAACTCAAAGTATGGTCAACAATTACAAGATTTAAATTAATTTATAAACATTAAATCAATAGTTTAATTACCACAAGTTAAAGACTTTCCCTTGGCCAGAATTTTTCAATTCTAAGAAGATGTGCTTTTGTTTGTGATGGCTATTAAGCTACCGAATTTCTCTCGTAGACTTCGAGTCTTATTTTCGTACATAATTTGTTTTTTATTTTTGAGAATCTTGTTCATTTTCATTTAACATAAGTATTTAGTCTACCTTTTGACCTAAAACTTAAAATTAAGCATGAAAATTGGAAGTTTAAAAGTAAAAAAAAATTATGATGAGAAAATCCACTATTTGATGGCAAATCTGGGCACGTGATCCAACCGATAAAAGTCACGCGGTGCATATAGGTTTGCGCCGAATGACTCAACCCAATGGTAGAAAATAAAGTGAAACTTGGATTTTCATTCAAGAAAAAGGCGAAGACAGATATCGAATCCAAAACCTCTTTTTCTCTCTACTCTACACCATTGGGCCATCCCATTCCCAGCAGGGCAAAACAACAAAAATTAAAAAAAAAAATGTAGACTCCACGTGCCTTTGATTATACATTAGTGTACAAATTTATATTGGGCTGAAAATTCACCATATATATGTATATGAAATAATAATTACGCCTCAATAATAACTACTTTTTCGATCTTAAATAATAATGTAAGTTTGGCGTAAGACCAAAGTATCATGAAACATCAAACTACAATCCATACTTAGTATAATACTAGTTCATTTTCGTCGCTACTACGTATTATAATCTACATATAACATACTAGAAAAACTTACAAAATAATGAAATCAAATGTTATACAGATTGTCTATTACTTTGTTTTCGTGCAAATTTATATTATATTATTATCTATACAACTTATGCAGATTATTTATCACTGGATCTACATATTAGGAATGTTTTATATCTTCATGTAAATTGTTTGTCTTTTTGCTAAATATCTTATAGATTCTACATATCGTGTTATTCGGTAAATGTATAACTTATATAAGATATTTGTTTTTGATCCATTTTTTTACTTAGTTGGATTTTTTTACAACATACTTTTAATCAATTAAGAAATGTCACAAGCCCCAGTTCAGTCCAAACGAACATACTTTAAAGTTTGGATCAATTTTTTTATTTTATAATTGTTGAATAATTGATCCTTCTAATATAATTGGTTACTTATTTAACCAATACCAATCTAAATTTGTTCAATCGGTAAGCAATTGATTGGATTATCTTGGTACATTTTACTCACCCCTACTACAGTCTCCAGTGCAACGACATTAATTTTAAATTTAAATCCATTTAATGACAAAAAAAAAAAGAATTTAAATACTACGGACTAGGTACATTTAAAGGCCCTATTTACAATTCGTCCGTAGTCTTTCTTGAATTCTTCATGTGCCAAGTTTTTTCGTTATTTTGCTTAATTAGAGTTCAAATCCTTGTCTTTTGTCCTCATTTTCCTTTGTTTGTTTGTATCATGACAGTTGTTAATCAGTCCGTCGATTTTTTCAGTCTCTCAATTTATCTAACACGGATGATGTATAAGCATTTTCGATTTACCTTGTTTTAAAAAAAATAAAGAGGAAAAGGCTAAAAAGGCATTTTCTTTTTCTTTTTTTTTGGGGGTGTATATTCTGTATTACTACCGTATAATTAAGTTTTTGGCGTATGTACCGTAACGGAATAAATCAGATGCGGTTGAGGAGAGAGAGAATCTGAATTATAGGAGGTGGGGAGAGAGAGAGAGCTTCCGGTGGGGCCCTCAAAAAGAAAGTGAAGAAGAAGAGGCAACGGTTTTCTTAAACCGCCATGAGCTAGCGCGTTGTATTCTCAACTTGCATGCCTGGTTGGGTTTGGGTGGGACCCAGCCCCCCTCACGACACCTACAAGGACGGACCTGTCCGTACACACTCTTTATTCTAGCCCCTATTTTTACGGTTTAAGTATCGTCGGGTATCCGATTGTAATACTCCATCCGATCCAAAATAAGTGTCGTTTTAGCTCTTGATAGAATTTTCAAGTAAAATATTAATTATCATTGGTTTTATACATTTTTTCTAAATCTTAACATTTATTAAATGTTTACCAGCCTTTTCAATCAATAAGTGAAGAGTTTGAAATAAAATATAGTTCACAAATATAATATTCAATAACAATTTTCATTAATCAATCTATTATATAGCCTAGAAAACATAAAATGACACTTATTTTGGATCAAATTCAAAAGTCTAAAACGACACTTATTTTGGATCGGAGGGAGTATCAATTTTTCAAGTCGATAGATATTTTTTTTATCTTTTTTTTTTGTTTTAGTCTATTCGATTGATTCAGTCGTTCTACATCTGGATCGAGTACTGTGTGATCTTTTTAAGGGGTTGACCATCCACTCACAAACAACTCCATGTTTTCAATGGGATTCAAACTGCGAACCTCTTAGTATGGGATGTAACCCCCATAAACACTATATCAACTTGTAATTGATATATATTTTTTTATCTGATAACATTCTATTGCCTAACACGCCCTCTATCGATTTGAAAAATCGATATAGATAGACTGTTGTCAAACAAAAATGTTTATCGAACTAGAAAATCACAGTCGTGCATTATGCGAATATCAAACCGGTACATTTATAATCATTTTCCATGTAGGTGAATACTCCCTCCATTCGGCAAAACATGTCGTTTACTATTCGAACACGGTTTTTTATAATAATAAAAACTATATAAATATTTATTTTTTATAATTTTTTTAACTAGTTAATTTGTACTTATTAATAATAATTACGAAATTATTAAAAAAAATTACTAAAAAACTAGATATTTTATATACTCCGTAGTTTTTATCCCCTAAAAAAGCGTGCGTGAATAGTAAAGTGACATGTTTTGCCGAACGGATGGAGTATATGATAAGAATATCATTTTAGTCCTGTTATATATTTTTCTAAATCTCATGTTATTGACTGATTCATTTCAATTGAATAAAGATGAAATTTCAAATATATTAATAACTACACAAATTGATGCATAATTTATATGTATGTTATAAAAAATATATATATTTTCTTATCCATTTGATCTAATTTACTCTAAATTCATGTGATTATTATTCATCTTATAACATTATCAGATTATGAAGGACGTGCCAGATCACCAAATATCACCTAATCAAATTGTCTTTTAGGAAAAAAAATGTGATTCATGTTAAATAAAGTACATATAGACAAATCTTATGTGAGTCTCATGAGTTGCCAATAGAGGAATTAACTAAGTTTTACTCTAAAAAAAGTTAATTTAATATTTATTGGAAAAATAAGTGAATAATGAAATTTTTAGATTTAAACACATATATCTTATACACTTTTACATGTCAAATAGTTTGCCAATAAAGTTTGATGTAAAATAAGGAAAATATTTTAATTATGATGTTAGTAGTGTACGTTGAGGAAAATGTCGAACCTTGAAATTTTTATTTTTATTTTGTTTGATAACTCATTTAGTAAAACATGGGAGAGATGATTAAGTTATTTCTTAATTATGAATTGTAATTCCTTTGAATTGATGAATAAAAACATTTGATTGAATTTTAATGTTTAAAAATTAATTAATTAAAATGAGGTAGAAATGATTTTTTATATAAAAAAAAGGTAAAAGTGGAATTTATCTCATTTTTCTTGGTAAATGAATTTTTTTACATATATTGAAGAACTTTCAATTCCTACAAATTTTTTGTCCAAACAAAAAGCAATCAAACATTTTATGCTATTTTGTGAATTTTTGTTGGGGCATTTTGCAAAATGTCCATATTTCATGGACTAATTGGTGGAGTGTCCTAATTTTTGGCAAATTTGCAAAATGTCCATCCCCTCCCCAAGTGTAGTTTTTTTTTTACATTTTGTCATGTAAATATAACATTATGTTGTGCTTGTGCAAATATAACGATCTAGATCTTCATTACCTCATTCTTCAGGATGCCATCGGGTAGAGCCTCCTCCTCACCCGAATTTTTACCTAATAAAAAAAATAACCGTATGTTGTGCAAACATAATATTTTTTTTGTCATCACTTTTCGGTGTGTAAATATAATTGTATGTTGTGCTCATATAACATGTTGTTGCGTAAATATCTTTATGTTGTTCAAATGTAATATTTTTTTTCCACTTTTTTTTTTCGTTTCAGCACTTTTTGTTGTGCAAATATAACTTTATGCCGTGCATATATAACATTTTGTTGTGCAAATATAACTTTATGTTGTGGAAATGTAATATTTTTTTCCGCTTTTTTTTTCGTTTCAACACTTTTGTTGTGCAAATATAATAATCTGTTGTGCAAATGTAATATTGTTAGTTTTAGAGCTTTGAATATAAAGCCTAAATGGACACTATGAATCGAAATCAAAATAAACTGGAATTGGAACATCAGCAGAAGGAAGAGGTTGAGTCACAATTGAAAAGTCACAATTGAAAAAGTCTAATTGATTTGCACAAGGGGAGATTAGCTTCAGACCTAATTGAATTGGAAATGGAATTCGGCTTTAAATCTAATTGAATTGGAACTGGAATTCGGCTTCAGATCTAATTGAAACCGAATTCATTGAGGAGAGAGACAGAGATGCGTGAAAGAGAAAAGGAAGGTCGGGCAAGGGCGATGCTGGATCGACACCGGATCCGGGGGAGGCAAGGGCGTGAAAGAGAGAAGGAAGGTCGGGCAAGATGTAGATCGAGATCTCGGATCTAGAATCAGAGTGGCATCGGATCTCTTCGGTCATGGAGAAGGAACCATGGAGAGATGCGGCCGGCGACGTCGAAGCTTCTAGATCCGGCTGCCATGGTTGGCACATCTTCTTCTGTCGGAATCTGTTACGGTCGCGTCGCCGACAACCTACCACCCCCGGAAATCGTCTTCAGACATCTTCAGTCAAGCGGTATCACAAGCGCACGCGTCTTCGATACCGACGTCGACGCCTCCAATGGCGAGGCCTCTCTCAAAATTGAGAGAGAAAACAAGGCCATCCTCACCTCCAATGGCGGATCTTGCGCCTCCGCCGCCCCGGATCTAAAGTTGCATAGATCTGACCATGGAGAGAGGATCCCGAGCAACATCGTCGTCGTCGTCCAATTGCGCCTCCAATGGAGAGGCCTCTTCCCGAGCAACATCGTCCTCGAAATTTGCGACCGTTGGAGGCCGCCGAATCCATTGCAATACAACCAGATCTGATGATTGTCTCTCTCAAATAGATCGAAAGCTTGAGGGAGATCGGAGGAGAGGGAAAGGAGGAGAAGACAGAGATGCACAAGAGGGAAAAGGAAGAGAAGGAGGATGAAATAGATATGAGGGAGGGATGTTAATCAAATTAGGGTTATAATTATAGGATGAACAATTTCACAATTTGTCCATAAAGTGAGACACTCCCCTAATTTGTACGAAAATTTGCGCTCGTAGCACAAATTTTCTCTTTTTTGTTTGGGGTAATTAAATGAATATGTGGTGCTATAGTGATAAGTAGTCAAGATTTTAAAAAAAAATGAGGTCATCCGCGATACAGGTAAGATCCATCACTCGGTCAGGATTAAAAATTTTGTGAGTCGAGGCTTCCAGGGTATGTACCGTAACGGTCCATATTCCATACCCTTGAGTTGGGTTTTTTTTAATTTATTTATATTAATCAAACAAGCTCTCTGGTTAGTTGAAATAATAGTTTTAGGGAGATTAATTATAATTTATCCTTAAAATCTAAAGATTGAAAAAAATGGTCTTGGTGGGTAGAGTAGAGTTATTTTTATAATTGAAAAAATAAGGGTTAGTAAGGTCTAAATTGGTGGGGTTAGATTAGAAGAGGAGGCAACATCTTAATCGTTAGTAATTTTTAGTTTGATGGTTAAAATCTTCCAAGCCCTAACAATACAGATTTTGGAACTACTCTCCATGAAAAAGTTTTATTTTTCAATTTGCATCAAATTTCGTATCTTCCAAATTGGAAAAAAGAAGGAAAAAAAAAAACGCATTAAATGGATTATTGTAGAAATTCATGTGAATCCCATCAACTTGGGTAAGGTGGGTCCCACGTATACCATCATTCAAGGGCCCACAACATACTCAGTCACACTGCACTCACCATACCGTACTCTATATTTGTCATTTTATTTATTTACAAATTGTCAAATACCAGTGCTTCATTACGGACTAGAAAAAAAGGTGTGTGAATGATTTTTTTAAATAAAAATATAAATTGTTTAAATTATATTGAAATTGATATAACTGATGAAAATAAATTTATTTTAATAGTATCAAAATGATAAATAATTTTAAAGCAATAAATATATAAAGATGGGATGGGTATTTTATCTCGCTACAATTCATCTACTTACTCCCTATTTAGTATTTACGTTATTCTCATATACTATATCGTTTTTTTATCCTATACCTCAAAACATAAAAAAAAATAAGATTTATTTTGAATTTTTTTCTAAAATTATATTATTATAACTTCTTTTAAATTGTTTTTTCTAAAGTTGATACTTTGTTTGATAGAGAATCATTCTCAATAAAACTTTCTATTCTATACTATTGAGACATAGGATAGAAAGATCAAATATGTATATCCAACAAAATAATTTATAAAATCGGATATATATGTTATATATATAGAGAGAAGATTCCGTGTAAGCAGCCCTTACGGTGTAATTTGTGAGCAAATCTGTAGCGCGTCAGATTAAGAAGATCAAACGGATGAGATTAAAAATAACTTGTGAATAGTGACATTATTTGTAGGTACCGTAGGATTATTTGTATGTATATACATACTAATAATTCTTTGATACCTACGAATAATGACACTTGTTAGTACATACGAATAAATACATTATTATGCACGACCTACGAATAATGATTTTTAGCCCCTTACACGGGATCCAACCTCTCTCTCTTTCTATATATATATATACACATACATACATACTCCCTTTATTAAAAAATATGTATTTTTAAGGAAAAATCTTGTTAAGAGAAATATAACATTTTAGGTATTTTAGTGTTTACTTTCCAAAATTGTTTTTGTAACAATTATAGAGATATTAGTTGTAGTTTTTGATAACGTGAAAAATTAAAGTAATTAATTATAATATAAGTTTATTTTTTTGTTTTCTTAAAAAATGTGAAAATTTATAAAATGACATATTTTAATTAAAAATATACGGATGTAATATATTAAAAGGTTAAATTTATATTTTTTTTGAACTTTTATTTATATTTTGAAGTTTTATAATATTCCACACTAAATTTTCATACAAATAAAAATACCAAAGCTAATGGGATTTGAACCATTGTGAATAAATTAGGAATGCACCTTCAACCAATGTACCATAATGGAATTTTGAATTTTTTGGACTAGTATCAACTATATGTAATTGAAATGTGATTATTTAATGAGGATAATAAATAAGCAAAAATATCATAAAATTAATTTCCACAGCCGAACATATTAGGCTAATATTCAACATCTAATACGGATTACTATCTATACTATACTCCGTATTTATTTGTATTTGTTTTTGCTTGCTATTTTTGTTCCCTTTTATTTTTATTTGTTTCTGCTTGGTATTTGGCTGTCTTGATTCTCTAATTCAAAATTTTTTTTCTTGTCTTCCCTTAATGATAAGGAGAAATCGTAGTTTAAAAAACATAAACCCATCAATCCCAGTTCGGATCTCCTATAATACCAAGTGTTATACTTAATTAATTTGGGTATAAATTCACTTTAAAAAAATTTATATTTATATTGTATACACTTATATTAACATATTTAAAAATTTTATTACGAAATTTTTTTATTAAAAATTATGGATAATTAAAAGATTAATTATTTTAGTAAATATTTTTTATATTGTATTAAAATATATATTTTAATAATAAAAATTTATAAACATGTTAATATAAGTGTATAGAGTATAAATATAATTTTTTAAATTTTTATGTGAATTTATACCCAAAATAATTAAGTGTAACACTGAGTATAATACACAAAGTGTTATAGAAAATCTAAATTGAATCAATCCATCAATCGATCCTTTTCGACCTCTTAATTTTTCAAGTAATGGTACGTGTTGTCTATAATTTAGAATTATTACCTTAATAAAAAAAATATCCATACTATATAAACTTTAAAATTAAAAAATTTATACTATATCCGTTCACTTTTATAATTTTTTAATATTCACGCACATTTTCTTAAAATAATAAAAACTATATAAAATATTATTTCTATTACAATATAGTTTTATTATTTTAAGAAAATGTATATAAATAATACTGTAAAAGATTTTTTTAACAGGGAAAAAATGTACGGCAGACCCTATAACCCACCACATAAGAAATAAGTAAAATTTATAAAAAAAATTTAAACATGGACTTATAGAAATGTTAAACAAGAAATAATTAAAACAAAAGTTTAAAATAATGTTAAACACAGACTAGAAAAATCAGCCATCACCAAGTCACCCTGGAAACTCCAAAAAGTCACACTCTCTCTCTATGAATCTTCCTGCCACCCAGCTTTGAGTTGACCCCCACAGACACACACACACACATTACACATACGATACATTCACCCTCACAAAAAAACACATGTCCACATCACCACCCCATCCATCTATCTATCTACCCCATAAGCCCCGTTTTGATTATCTTCCTTAATTTATTTCTATTTGTTTTTTTCAAGAAATCAAAATAAAAATAAAAAAACATAAAAACCAGTTAAGTTAACTTTCTATATAAACCCAAACACCTCCCCTCACATCCGTAGTTCATTCCTCCCACCCCTAAAAAAGGTACTTCCCAAACAAATATAATTTCCTCCAAGAAATGGAAGGTAGTTGCACCGATGATAGCACCACCAGCGACGCCGTCTCCCTCTCCGCCCCCACCGCCGCTGTTATCCCGTCCGTCCCTGCCCCGCCTCCGGGGAAGTCTGTCCCCGGAGGGGGCGGGTTGTGCCGGATGGGGAGCGACGGGAGCGTGATCCTCGACTCCGTCGATGCTGACCAGCAGGCGGAGTCGAAGAAGCTCCCGTCGTCTAAGTATAAGGGGGTTGTGCCCCAGCCGAACGGCCGCTGGGGCGCTCAAATCTACGAGAAGCACCAGCGCGTGTGGCTCGGGACGTTCAACGAGGAGGACGAGGCGGCCCGCGTGTACGACGTCGCGGCCCAGCGGTTTCGCGGCCGCGATGCCGTTACTAACTTTAAGCCTCTCTCGGACCAGGCGGATGCCGTCGAGATCGCCTTCCTCGCCTCCCACTCCAAGGCGGAGATCGTTGATATGCTCCGCAAGCACACCTACTCCGATGAGCTCGACCAGAGCCGCCGCCACTTCGCCCTCAACCCCAACGGCCCGGGCCCGACCCGGACCGCACACTGCTTTGGACCTGGATCGGGCCGGGCTCGGGAGCAGCTCTTCGAGAAGATCGTGACGCCGAGCGACGTCGGGAAGCTCAACCGCCTCGTGATCCCGAAGCAGCACGCCGAGAAGCACTTCCCGCTCGCTCCGGCGAGCGGATCCACCGCCGCCGCCGCCGCCTCCTCCGCCAACAGCACCAAGGGCTTGCTCCTCAACTTCGAGGACGTGAACGAGAAGGTGTGGCGGTTCCGGTACTCGTACTGGAACAGCAGCCAGAGCTACGTCCTGACCAAAGGCTGGAGCCGATTCGTCAAGGAGAAGGGCCTCAAGGCCGGCGACGTCGTCAGCTTCGAGCGCTCCGCCGGGCCCGACAACCAGCTCTTCATAGACTGGAAGCCCAAAGCATCCCCGGCACCGATGCCAGCCGCATGTACGGTCCATGTCGTACAAACGGGCCTCGTCGTCGGGCCTGATCTGGGCCCGCCCAAGATCCGTTTATTCGGCGTTGATATATGCAAAGGTAACGGCGCCACCGTCATCACGGGTAACGGAAAGAGAGGGAGGGAAAACGACGACGTTCTGGACTTGATGCTGTCGTTGGCCTCCTCCAGTACTAAGAAGCAAATGGTAGTAGGAGCATTATCGTAACCAGCTAGCTAGCCAGCTAAATGTTTTTTTTTTAATTTATTTTTTTCCCTGATTTTCTTTCTAGCTTCTTAATTTCTTTTGTTTCCTTTGTGTTTAGTTTTTTTTTTTGGGCAAGTGATGTGAATGTTGAGAAAAAAAGGATAAATGCATAAAAAGCAGAGGAAAGTGTAGTTTATAGAGGTGCAAGTTGCAAAAAGAGGGGGTGGTGTCTGTAAATTACAACCAACCAAAAACAGCTGAAGAAAGCTGGTTTAGTGTTACAAATTATATATAATCATCATAAAGATCTTTTTTTCACATCAATCTCATACAAAAAATACACTTTTTTTTTGCCATATATGATTGTCTATGTTGTTAAATAAGTTATCTTGATACTCCGTATTATTTATTTTTTGCATATCTTTTAATTTGTCATATCAATCTCAAAAAATTATTGTACTTTTAATTATATTTTTACTATTTATATATTTATATATGTTTTTTAAAATGATAAAAACTATATAAATATTTTTTTAATACTTCTTTTGATAATATTACTTATTACTAAAAAAAGTATGATATTATTATAAAAATTTAATTAAAAATTAATATTTTATAGTATAATTATAAATAACAACAAAAAACGAACGGAGGGACCTTTTTTTTTCTCTCTTTATATTTTTTTCCCGTAGATATGATTGTTTGTGTTGTTAAATAAGTTATCTTGATATATATATATATATATATATATATATATATATATATATATATATATATATATATATATATATATATATATATATATATATAATGATCGAGAGACATATCTATGGATGGAGAGATGGTTTTTTTTTTATTTTTTTGAATTGAAAAATGAGAGATGGAGGTGAATCAAATAAGACTGAGCCTGTTCAAAGATATGCTAGATATAGTTTTTAAATAAAAAAATAGCTATAGGGCTTTTATTATGTCAAGTGGAATTGCATGAATCGAGATCATGTTACATGTTGCTGATTAATAAATTGTTTTAATTAATTATCTTGTTGACATTAATTGAATAGAGAAACTAGCTAATTATTCAAATCTCTATTTAAAAAGGTGATAACATACAATACAACTTAAAAACACATGGCTTTGTTTTAGATATTCGTTCATCCGTACATTGGTTTCATTGGTTGTTACTACATAAATATATATAATATATAATATATAATTTCATCAATTATCCGATATCTCCAGCTAAAATGAATATATTGAAGGTGAAGGAAAAAAATATATTTTGGTGATGGTTTAAGCTATATAGCTTCCCAGTGAGTGGGCACATGTATTAATTTTGATTGCTTTCAAACAGATCCATTGCAAGGTCATGGTCTTGATGCACACATATGTTTATTAAGACTGACTAACTAATTAATTTAATTTAATTTTATACTTGCCCTAGTCTCACTATTTTAATTGATATCTAGAGAGGGTTGGTTTGCTTTAATTCTGAGCTATTTCAATGGAGGGATGGGTGGTTGAAACCCTAATTGACAGGACAATTTCATTAATTTCCCGTTTAAACCAAAACTCGATTAATATAAGAAATAATAGACAAATTGGTCCACGACGACTTGCAAAAAAAAAAAAAAAAGGCCCTACAAGATGGATATGTCAGTGTACAACAAAATGTAAATCACATTTTTTGCCCAGAATACGCTCTTGCGAGGTCGATTTCATTGTTCATATAGTACGAGAAGCTTATATAAAGTTTGATAGTCAAGTTTGTGGATTGAATTTGATATAGATTTGTGTACATTTCTAACATGAGTTTTGTGGATTCGCCGTGTTCAAGGAGCTAGTTTGTGTGTACAGTAAATTCCTAGCAATCACTGTTCAGTTACCCCTATTTGGTATCAAATTAAATTATCATTAATTAGTAAACAAACAATATCAAACATTTTCAAAAAACCTTAATTAGGGTGCCTTAATTATCTATAAATTGGGGGCCAAATGTAAAATAATTATCTCCTTTGCTCACTTTTAAGGATGCAATGTACATATTTTACTGGAGTTACTGCCGATTTTTTTGAATTTTTTTAATAACCAACAATATCAGTTAATTAAGGTAAAATACAAGTTAAGAAAATGATTTCGAAAATCCAATCTACTTTAGTTGTTTAAATTTTATGGGGTTTTTAATTTAGAGCACCAACAAAAATTAATTTAGACACCCAAAAATATTTGTTTATTTTAGGACTCAACAGATAGTTAAAAAAATTGAAAGTAAGTTTTGCTTGATAGACCATGAACCCGATAGATAAATATTTTTTTTAAAAGTAAGTCAGTTTCGTTTAAAAAAACAATTTGCATGCCTGGAGGGTCCAACAAGTCTGCAATTTTGGGTCGCGTATCAAATTTTTATGGGTAGAATTAAATCTGATAGATTTTATCCATCGTCAATTTGAAGTTCCATTTGGATTGGAAAATCCTATAAAATAGACCTAATAACCAAATGTTCCAGAAGTCGACATGTATTTTAATGTATCGATTATATTATAATTATAATTATAAATACTTGAATAGCGGTTAATTGGTTATACATTTTACAATTTGTTTAAAATAACAAAAACTTCAAATAAAATATCTTGTAAAAAAGTATGAGATTTATTAAAAAAAATTAATATTTTATATAAAAAAATTATTATCTTAGAAAAATGTGCGTGGATAGAGTTTTTTTTTCTTTAAAACTAACTCCTTCCGTCCTAAAATACATAATCTTTTAGACCTTTGGACGTTAATTAAATAAATCTATTTATACTTAAATCTCATTATTATTATTATAAAGATGAGAACTCTTTAATTTTACTTACTATTGTACTTTTGTAGGAGTAATAATTATCCTATAAACCTAAAAACTCATATATTTTTGACAAAAATTTAAAACTTAAAAGGTTTTAAATTTTAGGCCAGAGGGAGTATAAATTTAAGACAGTAAAAACGCATAAAAGCCTGCAGGAAGAGCTGAAATAGGAGTATTTGCATTTGAGATGGAAGGTGAAAAAAAGGAGTAGGTACGTTCTGGAAGGAAAATAATGGAATTGATGAAGAGTAAATAAAGGAGGGAGGGAAGGAGATGTACTGCGTACGTCAACGGCCAAAGCACATTGTCAATGTCGGCATGCAGTGGCAACCACACCCCACAACTGTCACGCTGCTGCTTACGTACAATATTTACATATACTCCTCTCCTCTGTATAGACCCACCCCTCACCCCCTTTAATCTTACTCCCTAATTCTAATTGGTACCTTTTATACCTGTCAAAGCATGACCCGACCCGTACGTCCGTTAATTTTACGGGTTTGGACCCGGTGTTTTAGACCCGGGACCCAAAATCGACCCGAATTCGAATTACCTGGGACTTTTAGGGTCAAGACCCGGTGACCCGTTGGGTCGAAATCGACCCGGTGAGTCAGCACCATGTAGACGCCACACATGCACTAAATTGAACCCACATAGATTCGTCATACAATTGTATTCGTTACGGTCACTCATAAATTAAATAATTTATATATTTTACAATTATAGTACGTTTATAACACTTATTTGTATAAAAATGATTTTTTATGCTTAAAATATTAATATAATAATATTATTATAATAATATTTATAAATTTAATTATAATATTATTATTTAGTTTAATTTGACATATTTATATTACAATTTAATTTTGATATTATTTTAATATTTTTAAAAATTCTTCACAAAGTTCGAGTTTTTTTGACCCGGTGGGTCGACCCGAACCCGGGACAAACCCGGTTTGGCTCGACCCGGAACGACCGGTAACCCGAATTACCCGAAACCCGATTTATCCGGGACCCGAATGACCCGAACCCGAACCCGATCCGAATGACCCGATTGACAGGTCTAGTACCTTCCCATCCATCCATTCATATATATATATATATATATACACTCCTACTCCTACCTGTACGTAAGGTTTTTTTTTTTTAATTTACCCAATTTGCTATTCAATGATGTATATATACTGTACTATATATACTTATATATATTTCTATTGGAATCTTGTGATTTGGAGTAGAATCAATCACATATTTTTTTTTTACAAAAAAAAACTTGCATTTGTTCTCTTGACGTACAATTTAATTAAGCCACAAGTTTTTCTTGTATTTAATTAATTAAAAACACAAATTAATATATACAGCTAAGTGTTGATTAATTCTCCCTTAAGACTCCTTACCCTTCATCAAATTAAAGTCTTACCCTATAGCAACATAAGAAATTAATCTAATGATAATCAATGACTTTTAGTCACCGACTCACCGGTCATTCTCTAACTCGGGTAGTATTATTTATTAGAGAATTATAGAGTTAGTACTTTTATACCTCCCGATTGAGTACTTTAGTTTACCTATCTACGAGGCGTTGCAAACGTGTCGTATAACTTGAAAGGAATTAATGTTATATGAGGTTTATGAAGAGATCGAAATGGATGTCTTCATCGTTGTGATCATCATTTTCTAACCAAATCTTATACTTTGTGGCGAAAAAATTTGCCTTGAAAACGCTAAGATTTAACATTTCATAAGTCTTATATATATAAGAGGCCTAATTTTACAGTGAAACTAATCCTTTTTTTTAAAAGGGAAATCGTAACAAAAGAAGTGAACAAAATAGAGCCAAGCTGTCCCTAACAAGCCTCTAACGCTAATGGGCCTCATTTCATAAACATGGATTTGGGCTGATAACGGCCCACTCACTCATATGCAAATATAAGCCTACACAATTTTAAATCCTCAATGGTACGACTACGATGAAGGTTATATGTTTATTTATTTTTCTTAAGCAAACAAGACAAAACTATAATACAACTAGATGATCAAATTGGAGGCATAGAATGAACATACTTGTAAAAAAAAAAAAAGAATCAAATAGCTCAAGAACTATCAATCACAATGAAGTGATCGAGCAATAAGAATCGAGTGTCTCCTCCCAACTCATCCAAACGATCAATCAATTACTATTGATCGGACAAAATGTTCTTTGTGTTCCATCCCTATAACTTGGGATCCTAAAGTGCCTCAATCTCCCAACTTGCTTCTTCATATACCCTTCACACAAGAATGCCTTTGAGAACTTGTCCTCTACATCCCTATTCACATCATGCACAAAAACATCCGTCTCTCCTTCCTTCTTATTCCTCGCTATCATCCCGGCAGTGTAGATTGCTGACATCCGCCCTGGGGCCTCATCGTAGTACCCGGTGGGGGCATCCACCATGATCAAATCCCATTCCTTCTCAAAGACAATGCTAGGCAAGCTCTTGAGTGCAAGTGGACACATCGAGTGCCTCATGTCTTGGACTGGCTCTGCGCACTCTGGTCCCCTTCCGGCCTCCATGAGATCCGCGGCTTGGTTCACCTTGCTTTCGTACGTGACATGGTGGGACTCGAGCATTGGAAACCGTGTCTTGATCTGCTCTATCCACGCCCCGTCTTCCTCGAGGAAGACGGTCCGACCCCCGTGGTTTAGGGCACTCCACATTAGGCTATCGTGACCGAGACCGAAGACGAGGAAGTTGCATGGGGACTTATTTGCGAGGACACGGGCGGTCACCGAGATCTCGTCTAGGGTTTGTTGTGGAGTGATGGTGGAAGTGGAGTAGTGGATTAGGGCATGAGATAGAGATGGAGGTATTTTAGTGCAAGTTTTGGGGAGATTGTTAATATTGTCTTGAGATGTACTAGGAGAGGTGATTTGTGTGGAGGATCTTAGGCTAAGAAAAAGTAATATAACAAAGGTGAATCCAATCAAGATGAACTTGAGATTAATACGGAAAAGATTAGATCTTGCATTCCTCATGTTTTTCCCTATATCTATAGCTTTCAATTTCTTGAGAGTTGGAATTGGTTGCCTATGAAATCTTAGGTAATGGATTTTGGAAATTGAGTGGTAAGTTTATATGTGATATAAGATGTGGGTGTCTTTGTATGTAAGTGAAGAAGACAAGTAAACTACTTAATTAAGATTCTAGATGAAGCAATGTGATGAGCAGTTGGTTTGGTGGAGTTTCCTTAACTTTTAACATGTATGTGTATATAGATTGATGTTTGGTGGAACTTGTCATCATGATCGGTTGATGGGTTTATCACCAACATTATAAACTAATAACACCTTAAATCTAAATTAACTTAATTTGTGCATTTTCTGTTTAGGGGAGGTCCTCCTATAGTCCTATCACCCCCTATCTTTAATCAATCAATTCGCCCTATATATTAGTTAAATGTTGTCTCAATGATGTAAGGGGTGCATATGTGTCACCTCTTTTAAATATGTATTTTGACAAATTAGAACCATTAGGTTGATGGTGAAGCCTCAATCAATGTACATTATCCATACCAAAATGTTTTAAGCTAGCTATTGATTGGAGATATATATATATATATATATATATATATATGTGTGTGTGTGTGTGTGTGTGTGTGTGTGTGTGTGATATGCTATGTATATTGATTATTTATTTTGATTCTTTGAATAATTACTTTTTCAATCAAAATATTGAGTGATGGATTCCATTAAAATAATGGGTTTGTTGGACAATCTCTTAAAAATATTGGAAAGAATTTGGGTAAAGAGGTTGAGCTCAGATTGAACTGACCCAAAAAAAAAACTATCATAGATTCATAGTTGAAGGTTTGAAGCTTTTTAAGTTTCAAATTTGACTACAATTCATACATATTTGATCACTCAACAAGATCAAAGATTAGGTTAAATTTAACATTACTTCATGTGTTTGTGTAATTATATAATATTAATTCTACGGATTTTGGATGTTTGATAATTTGATTCAAAATTAGACAATTTTGGTGTTAGATTGTATTGTTGATTGGATGAGTTGGTGATTATTTTGCACTTTATTTTATCAAAGCATGTGATTTGAGGGGATGAATGTATGTACGTAATTTGCGATATTCTAAGTTGTTTTTTTTTTTTAAAAAAAAAGATTTTTGTAGATGAATCAAGCTCTTTAGGGTGAGCAAAAGAATCGATAGTTAGATCATGGGAGGTTCATGTCAACTATATATTTGATGCCGAATAGGGTTGTCAATAAACTCGCGAATTAGGCTATTATTTTATATAATATTTTTTGAATTAATTTATGGTACAGACCCTTTTTTGCCGTTATTGGGGGAGTGTCCTCCGTACTTGTTTAATTAGCTTTTTGTCCATCTCTAATTTTTTGAACAAATTTGCCCCTCCTGAGATCCAAACCTAAATCTCAGATCTCTCTCCTCTCCTTCCTTCTCCTTTTCCCGACCGTCAAATCTTAGCAGTCCCATGGCTGCGACAACAACTGAGGAGGCGGTGCTTCTCCGCCATTTTCTTCATCCGCTGAAGGGGAGCGCCATCGTCACGCCGCACTGTTGCCCTGCATGCACCAACGTCGCACTGCTGCATTTCGATCTCAGATCTGCGACAAGAGAAGATGAGTCGCACTGCTGCACCATCGTCACGCCGAAGGAGCGAACTCTGATTCAATGGTGGAATTCGATGCATCTCATCGATCGAGTCCAATTAATGGAGATCTGGAATCAGTGGAGGAGCAGGGAGGCGAAGGTTGCATCTGATCGATCGATGAAATCAAACAGATCTAGAATCGGTGGAGGAGTAGGGAGGCGAAGGCCGGTGTTGCAGATCTATGGGAGGGATATATCGAGTGGTGAAGCAGGAGGTTGCGATGTAGATGGAGGCGACTCAATTTCGTCGATGAAGATCTCTTGCCTCCCGCTCTTACTGAAATCTCTTAATTTGCGATATTGTTGTAATTACTGCCATATCTGAAATTGTTGTTGTTGAAATCTCTTAATTTGCTGAAATTGTTGTTGTAATTGCTGAAATTGGTGTTGAAATTGGGCAAATTGTGGTCCGTGCTTGAGCTTCAGCTTGGGACAAATTGTGGTTCGTGCTTGAGCTTGAGCCTTTTCTTCTATTCAATTTGGTTGCAACAGAAATTGGAGCGAAAATTCAAAATTCAGTGATTGAGCAACTTCGGTTTCACCAACTCTGGTTTCAGCAATGTCGCCATGTCGGCATCAGCAACTCCGATTTCAGCAACTCTGATGTCAGCAATCTCGATTTCAGCAACTTCGATTTCAGCAATACGGTGGACATTTAGCTAATATGGATATGTTGGTGGACTAAATGCTAATAAATGCGGAAAATATGAAAATTTTACTAAACACCCCATATTTTTTTAGAATATATTGTTTTACCGGTTTGAAATCTTGTATATTAAAACAATCTCGATTCTACTTTACACTAATCAATAATACTATAGGGCTTACCATAAAAAAATCAATAATACTATAGGCTCTAGCTAGCCCATCTTTATGAACCTAAAAAAAACGGTAGTTATTTTCAACCTAGTAAAAGTTAGTTCAAAGTTTACACATTAACAGATTTTTGAGGAATAAATTGTCCAACCACTTATTCTGGACCACATGGCCCAATATAATTATTTTTATAGCCCAACCTATATATGTTTCTACAAACCCAACTTGCCTTAAATAAAATAAGGTAATTTCATAAAAAAAAAAAAAAAAAAAAAAAAACCAAGTTCGATTCCCACACTAACACATCGTTTGTTTTTAGCGCTTTTGTGAATGTGGTCAAAGGAGTTTGGAAGACCCCTAAAAGATTGAAATGCTTATTTTGAATGCTCTTTTTCTGCTTGGTTTTTTTGAGATGGTTTCCATTACCCACATATTCAGGAATCAGGGAGACTAACAGAGCGACTGATCGGCTTACACACCTGACTTTGACTTTCGATTCGACTTCTTGGAGTTCTGACTTAGAGTTTCTGACTCTCGTCTGAAAGGACACTCTTGGGTAGTGATACAACCGTGGTTGACACACCCCAAACTTTCTCCTTGTATAAAAAAAACGGTTTTTCTATCCTATACCCTTAGGGTATAGGATAAGTGATATAACAATTACCTTATTCCCTCATTTTCCATATAAAATCTATTTCCTTTCCCCTCATTTGATTACCCGATTTTAACATAAGTTAATCATATCTTATAATACGTTTTAACCATTTATCTCTCTCCTTCTCCAAACTCTCACACACAAAAAAAAAATTATGATCATATACATTTTATACATAAAATTTGATAACTTTCTCTTGTGTATCCTACTTTTTGAATAAACAAGGTCTAAAACTGTAAGAAAAATAATAGAGACTAACATTTATCTTATACAAAAGTTTGGGTGCATACGGCTTTGACACACAATCATAGATCAAGCCATGTGTTCAAAGTTTCAAACGATCATTTACCAATATACTTAACATGATCTTAATGTATATTGATGATAAAAAAAATTGAACATAATCTTTTAATATGATGTAACAATTTGTAGACGTAACAAATTCTTACAAATTGTTAATATATAAACAAAAAATAACTGAAACTAGCTATCGAAATAACATAAATAATACAAACTATTAACTTATAATAATTAATGTATAAACTTAGAAATTAATACAAACTAGTGAGCAGGCCTGTGCTACGCACGAGACTTATTTTAAATATATATTTTAATTAATATATTATCATTATAATTTTTATCTCTAAAAGTTTTAATATGTTTATTTATCTTTGAAATTTGACAAATATATTAACTTGACTCTATTTATCTTCTTACTCACTTCTACATGCAATTCAATTATATAAACAAAAAAAAATGATAATTGCTTTAGAAATGGATGTGTTTAGATTTAAAACAAATAAAAATAATATATTATAAACTTGAAAAATGTTGTAGTTAAAGGCATAAACTAATATAATTAAAAAAAATACAAAAATAGTGTAGTTAAGGAGAATTGAACCTTTGACCTTATGCATATAAATTATTCCTTAACCATTAAGCTAGAACAACCTTTTGATTTCTTATGCTAATATTTAAAATATATTAGGTTATTTTTAATCATTTAATAGGTGCAATTAATGGGGCAAAACTCAACTTTATATATATATAAGTATAGATATAGATTGTAAACTTCACAACACTGTCCCTTTAGTTTATTACATTATCTACTAGCTCCTTTTTTAGAAAATTACGCAAACCAATGTCCAACTTTACACAAAATGCTTTATTTTCAAAATTATACCAAACCACATGTTATGGGCCAAACTTTACACAAAAGCACTCTTTTCCAAAATTACACATAACCACCCATCATTTTGGAAACATTATCAACGAACATGTTTTGAGAAACACTTTTTCTTTCCTCTTTTGACAAGTCCTAAATAGTTATTATTTTTACCCATTTAACAGAGCTAAATACACGAGAAGGAAAGGTGAAATGATATCACTCCGAACACTCCCCATACAAAATCGACTGGTACAAAAAATAAATATCTTAAAGCTAAATGGGAAAAACCTCATTCGACTCATATGAAATTAAACTTTGATGGTGCATATTGACACGTATGGATTTGTTATCCGAAATCATTGTGGAAGCATTATTTTTGTCGAGGTTGTGGCTTCATCGTTCTCCACGTTTTCGGCTGCAAAGCCTTTCCTCTCTGGCAAGGACTTGAAAAAGCAATGGAACTCCAGATTGAACACCTTATTATTATAGAAGGAGATAATGTCAGAATTATCAACAATATTAAACTAGGCTGGACTTGTCCTTGGAAAGCTGAAATCATTATCTCTGACTGCTTATTCATTTTAATTACATCGCTTCCTTTCTTGCAGATTTCGCACATTTTTAGAGAGGCTAATCGAGCAGCGGACCATCTAACTCATATCAGGTCCCCTTACTCCAGCTCGATTCCACCCTTTGATCAGTTCTTTCTCGATCTTCTCCATCTGGACGCTCTTGGTTGATTGCATTTGCAACTAACCAAATTCTTCCCAATTAAAAAAAAGAGTGATTTTGTACAAAGTTGAATAGATAATTTTAAGAGAATGTCTATTGACAAGATGTTTTTTTCTATTGGCAAAATGGGTGACAATATATTACACTATAGTTCTTTTTATTTTATTTTTTAATATATGAGTCAATTCGATATTTCTAATAATTGTAGGTTGATTTTGTAATTAATCCAAATATTCATCTTCTTCGTAGTCTTATTACAGCGACATAGAAGTTGACGACAGCGTGGCTTCCTCAACAACCTCGTGTACGGTGGAAGCAAGTAAGGGATGCAACGACAAGTGGCTTGACTCAAGTTAGCGTCGAGCGGTGGTTACGAGCGACGGTTACGAGCAGCGGTTAGAATCGAGTGGCGGATGGAGAGGCAGTTATAGTCGAGTAGCGAAAGCGAGCGGCGGTTGTAAACGGTCATTCTCCACCTAGGTTGCGAGCGGTGTTTACAAGCGACTAGGGCCACCGTTGTCGGTTTAGGGATGCACATCTCCCACGTACGTGTATATTTTGATTTAGGGTTTTTTTTGTTCTCGGATCAAAACGTAATTATTTTATAAAAATGAAAAAGATTCGAATGCAATTGTTTAAAATATATCTTGTCAATAGACAAAATCCATGTTGCTAATAGATTTTATGTAATTTAAAACTTTGTGTTGAGATGTAAAGAGATTAAAAAAAAAAGTCTCATATTGAATGTATGAACTAAAGTCGGTGGGTTACTTCTATTATTACTAATTGGTTTTAGGATATAACCTCGCTAGACTTATATGCTTGGCTATTAGCACCATGTGCGCCCGGTGCACACTAGGGTTATTATATGAGCTGAACCGTTCGAGCTCGGCTCGAAAAAGCTCGACTCGAGCTCGTTCACTTACCTAAACAATCTGAGCCTGAGAAGGATTTTAAGCTCGAACTGAGCCCGAGCCGAGCTAAAACTCAAAAGCTCTTTTTTTCCAAAAATGCCCCTAGGGAAAATCAGGATGAAATGTTGAAGGTAAGGGCCTGAAGAGTGAAGACATCGTCTCCTACGTACTCTCTCAAACTCTACTCTCCCTATCTTTGGCTCCTTCCCTCTAACTCCTCTCAGTCGGTTCTTCTCTCTCTCTCTCTCTCTCTCTCTCTCTCTCTCTCTCTCTCTCTCTCTCTCTCTCTCTCTCTCTCTCTCTCTCTCTCTCTCTCTCTCTCTCTCTCTCTCTCTCTCCTGTATGTGTCTTCGAGTGGACCAAGACTACGAGTCCCTATCTCACCCACAAACTTTGCTCGAGTAGAACCCGATATCTCATCTCTCAGCTAGTCAACGTTCATTCGTTCGAAGTTTTGGACCTAAAATTCACTCGAGCTCCTCTAAGTTGACTGTAGGGATGACTTTTGTTTTTCTCCAATTCAAGTTATGGAAGTTGTCATTATATTTCTCTCTACCCTTCGGTACGTGGTCGTACTTTATTTGTTTTTTTACCGCTCTTAGACTTCTTCTAGCTCTCCTCAGAGGGTTCTCCATTTCTCTCTCAACTGGATTTCTTCGAAGATATGACGTCGATCTGTCTAGGGATGGCAATGGGTTGGGTGGTGGAAAAAATTATCTACTTCCGTCACCCAACCCACCACCTAGAACCCTTCACCCTACCCGACTCATCACCCACCAAATATTTCACCCGCCTCGTCCACCCATCACCCACCGGTTGATCGGGTGGATCGGGTGACAATTCGGGTAAAATACACCTCATCAAATTCAACAAAAAGAAAATTATAGAAAAACATACGTCGAACACTTTGATGAATAAACAACTAGCAAATATAGTCAAGTTCGGTCAAATACGTGTAAAGATCCACACAACTATCAACATTTCAAGCTAGAAGCATTGATAGGTTTGTTTAGTTATAGTTTGGGGGTATATTAGTAATTTCACATATAATTTAATTATATAATATAAGTCGGGTGACGTGCTGGGTGATGGGTGGGAAATACCTTCACCCGAAATCTGGCCCGACTCATCACCCATCACCCATTTAATATCCGCTTTATATCAGATTTTCACCATTTTTTTCGAGTCGGATGAGACAGATATCCATCGAGTGCAGGTGAAATTGTCATCCTATCCATCCGACCACCAAATCTGAATGAGGGTTTGGCTTTCATTTAGGTTTTGTTAAACAACTATGAAGATCTAGTTTACCGAATGCAAATTTGACTCATCACCCACCAAATATTTCACCCGCCTCGTCCACCCATCACCCACCGGTTGATCGGGTGGATCGGGTGACAATTCGGGTAAAATACACCTCATCAAATTCAACAAAAAGAAAATTATAGAAAAACATACGTCGAACACTTTGATGAATAAACAACTAGCAAATATAGTCAAGTTCGGTCAAATACGTGTAAAGATCCACACAACTATCAACATTTCAAGCTAGAAGCATTGATAGGTTTGTTTAGTTATAGTTTGGGAGTATATTAGTAATTTCACATATAATTTAATTATATAATATAAGTCGGGTGACGTGCTGGGTGATGGGTGGGAAATACCTTCACCCGAAATCTGGCCCGACTCATCACCCATCACCCATTTAATATCCGCTTTATATCAGATTTTCACCATTTTTTTCGAGTCGGATGAGACAGATATCCATCGAGTGCAGGTGAAATTGTCATCCTATCCATCCGACCACCAAATCTGAATGAGGGTTTGACTTTCATTTAGGTTTTGTTAAACAACTATGAAGATCTAGTTTACCGAATGCAAATTTGATTCATGAATCATGCATGATAATTAGTTGAGAGTGAAATCGGAAATGTTTGTTTTGAGCTTCTCATTAATCATGAATCATGATTGTTAGTTTATTCTTTCTGAATCTATTCTAGTGAATTCAGTTTGACTTTCATTTCAGTTTTGAGCTCCTTAGTTCTTATGTTCATGATTATCGAACATAGTTTATTAATCTGTTTTTGGCTTTCATTTCGGTTTACAACCTTCAGTGCCGGTTTGCAACCTTTTGTTTTTGGCTTTCACATGACTTTAGATGATGATTTATTTAGGTGGTAGATTTGCTTTCTTCTTCATCCTAGCAATAACATAAAGAATACGCAATACAAAGCTTTGATTAGTCATTTAGAGAGTGAAATTTAATAAAAGGTAATTAAGAAACCGTAGAAACCCGCATGGATGCAGATGCTCGGGTTTCTACGGTTTTTTAATTACCTTTTATCATTTTCTCTCTCCTTAAAAAAACCGACTTATTTTTACACTCACGTCCATATAACATTTAAAAACCCTTCAACAACACATATACGTAAAATAAAATAAAGAAAAAGAATTAAACAACCCCCTTTTTCCTCTAAATTGGACCCCACATTGCTCTCCCTCTCTCACACTCTCTCTCCTCCCACCCCACCTTTTAGGTTTTTTGGGTTTTTTGGAGAGTTTCTTGCTAACAAACTGTCTCAATCATTTTTTTAGCTCTTCTCTCCCCCTCTCCTATTATTAAATTATTTTCTCTCCTAAAAACCCTCTTAAAAACCCTCAATGCAGGTGCTCTCAGAAAAGGAAGAGGGGAAAGAACCTTGTATTGGGCTAAGATTAGCTAGGTAGAGAGTATAATTTCACATTGGATAAGAGGGTCAACGAACAAAGAGCGAGGGTAAAACATTTTGACTAGATCTTGTCAGTTTAAATTGTGCGATTGTGAGCCTTGCTAGATTTCTTATTCATCTATTTTAATTTGTTTATCATTGAAGGTTCCTAAATCCATTTTGTTCACCTAAATCCATCTAGTCTAATTTTCCTGCCCTTGGTTATGAACCTATTAAGTATCATAGAAAGTGGTTAATGCAATTCAAGAATCAAGTATTCATACTTCCTCCTCCTCCTTCTTGTTATGATCAAGGATGCAGCGCAATGTCTCACTGAAGAGGAACTAAGATTGATGGAACAATATAAAGCTTTTAATTTTACTCTTTGTAATTGTAGTGTAATCATAAAATTAGACATCGAACTTATGTTTTATTTCGAATTTATTTATTTCGAAAATGCTATGAACTTATATATGTTAATTTGTAGAGTAAAACAATATATGTACTTCAAACATAGGTTTTATATTTTTATAATATATTGTTGGCGGAAAACATTTTTGTTGCAGTTGAACTACTCAAATGAGCCTATCGAGCCCGAACGAATGAGCTTTGGCAACGAGCTTAGGCTCATTCGTTCATCTCATTCGAGTCTGCTAAGCCGAGCTCGATTTTAAGATTGAGCTCGCGAGCCAAGCATGAATGCCAAAAAAAAGCACGTATAATTTTTAGGCTCGAGCTCGGCTCAATTTGTCTATCGTTCGAGTCAAGCTTGAAAATGTCAAATTCAGCTCGTTCAGCTCGAATAACACCCTAGTACACACAACCCCGATTACGAGTCCCAATAGACTACAATATGCGATAAAGTTAAACGGCCCGATCGACTCTCGATCCTAGACTAGCTAGCTATAAAAAGAGAATGAGATGTTAAACTCATTGTTCAAGTGTCAACTAGAGGAAACAACCTATCATCAATTTTGTTTATGATGAAACATGCTCATGGGTGGCGCACCCCGTATACATGATCTCCAGTCACGAGTCCATACACTTCAAAACGTTAGATTATTTTAAAATATAAGTTTTTGTGTGAACTATTTTATTAAAGTGTTTTGTACTTATTTTTATTATTTTTTAATGTACATCTTTTTTTAATTCAGATATTATATTATTTAAAATTTTCGATAAAAATAAAATTCTGTTTATTTTTTAAAAAATGTTCAAGATTATTATTTTATTATAAATCCGTGACCAACTAATGATGTACGTAGCCGAATCCAATGCTCCCATGACCAGACGAAACGGGCAGTTGCTTCCAACCATCCTTCCATATCCATATATATTTTACAAAATAATTTTATCACGTGAAAACAAGTTTCTTTTTTAAAAAAGAGTTATGGGGAAGAAAAACTTTAATGCAAGTTGCCCATGAACCATGCACATTAATTAAAATATATAGTAATAAATTAATGGCAAGTGGATAATACATAATTAATGTTTCCCCATGATGCATGAGTACATGATTTAATCGGACATTATCCAGCAACTAATGAAATTTATGTTTTATCATGTCTTATTTTATTCTAATTCTAAATCAATTTTAAAACTTTATTATTAGTAGTATTATTTATTATTCATAAAGCATTCCTACTTGCTCCTAGTATAGTAACCTACGAGTAGTTTTGTAGATTCCACAAAATCCGATCTAACTGACCTTGAGTAGAGTCAAGTCTTAATTTAAATCGAACTTAAAAATGTATCTATAATCAGCTCATTTAGTAAATAATAAGCTCGAATCAAGTTTTTTTTCAACCTAAATTTGAGCTACTCAACTTATAAAATAACCCTATTAAAGAGGTATACATAGTATTTATTTTCTTGGTTGGAGCTTGTTTATTAGGGCTTGCTTGAGAGGGTATACTCCATATTTTATGTTTTTTCATTTAAAAAAACCAATGATTTTCAATCATTTCAGTTATAAGTCGACAATACCAAAAAAATCCTTAATATAATCATTTTTGAAGCTTTGAATTTGTAGATAACAAAAAATATATTATTTGTCTTTAACTTTGAGTATGTGAATTCGATAATATAAGAGAAAAAAGAAAATTGAAAGCGATTGAAGACAATATGATAAAAGACCCCCAAAAATGATATTTTTGTTCTTCTTAACTTTTCCATTTTATTACATTTTGGTATGCATTGAAGGCGATTGTCTTACGGCCATCAACTGTCTTACAAACTGTAGACGTTTTTGCTAAAACTTGATAGTTGACTGTGTGAGACACGTGTTTAGAAAAACCAACACAATTGTCGACAAAATCGCATATCTTCTTCAGTTTAGTTTACAGATGCAGATGACCTTCTTCAAGACTCCACGCTTCGAATCCTCATCCGTAAAGATGTATTTGGATTTCAGAGTCCGTTGACTCGAACCCAAATCGCTTACTTTTTTTTAAAAAAAAAAATTGGTATAATAATAAATTTACTTTATATGCCTACTACAATGATACCTTGGATCTAGATTCTTACATGACTACAGTACAGTATACAGTAAATAGTAAAAAAAAAAAGTAAAAGTAAGGTTATAATGAATCTTCCCTCCAAATTTCCGAAAATTCGCAGCAAAAGTCACGAGTCAATAAACCCAATCCTGAATCAATTGTCTTCCTAAACCATAATTTCATATGGAAAAAATAAATAAATAAAACGTTGGAACCTAATTATTGACCGGGAGCGTCTGTGATTGTCAATGTCTCGTTGTCTCCACTCCTCTCTCTCTCTCCTTTCTCTTTCATGAATATTTTTCACTTCTCTCCCAATGAATCCAAAATCAAGGATCAGCGATTTGTATTGTACAGAGTGTTATGTGAATGAATTCAAAAGCCATGGTTTTCAGTTAATCAAAGGGTCTCCTCCCCACCTCCTCAAATTCAAGGGTTTCTGAATTTGGTTTTTAATTCAGCCTTGTGAGAGATGGCTGAATCTCAAACCTCCTCCTCCTCCTCCGCCTACAACTCCCCTTCTCTCTCCACTGCTGAACTGGTAAACCCTCTTTCTCTCTCTATCTCAGTTGAACACTTGAATGATTTCCACTTACTGGGCAATTGCTTACCCCATTTCTTGAAAGTTCTTGCTTTTTCTTCCTAGGCATATTGCTAAAAAAAAACACCCAATCTGATCTGGGTGGTTTTCCTTTTTCCTTTTCCTCTTTAGGTTGATAAATTAAGCTTATGATTTTGTGGTACAGTTGATAAATCAAGCTTGATGTTAGCTTAATCACACCCAGAAATTGTAATTTGTGCTTCAACTTGCTATCCAAGGTTGAATCGTTGGAGGAAGTATTTGGTAGCTTGTGGTTTGGACTTTGTAGGTGCTTAGCATTAATTTGGTTAATGTGTTTTTCATGTCTAATGGAGTAGGTTCCCTAATTTATTGTATTCAAAGATTTTTCAAGTAAAGAAATATATCTTGCCTGCTTTTTGTGAACTAGTTCTTTTGAAAGCTTGATCTCATTTAACATTGTATCAAAAGCTTTCAACTTTTAGAGCAGTTAGGGTGATTTAGCAACTAGAAAGTGCTTGCATCCCAAAGCTTGTTAAAAGGTTATCCAGATGAGTAAAATGGAAAGTTGGTATCTTCTGGGTTTCTGAAATTACATTTTTTTTGTGTGTGTGTCAATTGCTAGGATGGTGGTCATGGTCAAAGAAGTACCATCCCCAACAATACTTACGCGTTGTCGTTTGAGCAATCAAGGCACTGGAGAGATGTGTTCTGGCTAGGAGTTTTTGTGCTGCATTTGATTGGACTAGGGCTTGTTCTTGCAGTTCTTGGACTGAATAGGTTTGAGAAGAACGATAGGCTTAATCTCGACAAGTATACCAATGGGATACTAGAGAACCATACTGGTTTGACTGAGTACTATTGGCCATTATATGCCGTTGCTGGAGGCGCTGGCACGTTTCTTGGGTGGATTTGGTTGTTATTGCTCGGTTCTGGGGCTACCCAGATGATGAAGATCTCAGTGCACATTTTGACTACTTATCTCGCTGTGATTAGTGTATTTTCATTTTGGGCCAAACAGTTTTTCTGGGGTGTCGCTTTTGCTGTAGGTGCTGCCTTGCAGTTCTTGTATGTCATCTCAGTGATAGATAGGTAATCTAAAGCTTCCCACGATAAGTATTTTCGTATCTATTGAATTCCAATCTTAATTGTTTTCAGCATGGTTAATTTATGTTAACACATAGTTTACACGCGGAATGAGGCATACACTAACAGATTTTACAGTTGGACTTTGGTTACACATATTGTTGCCTATATGTTCCGAATACGACAAAAGATATGTTTCCTACAGCAGTGTGATAGTAGGATAAATACCCAAGGCAGTATATTGGTATGTTAATACTGTCATGGCTGACCGTTTGGCTAAACAAGTTGTTCATTTTAAGTTGTCAGCTTATACATTATAAGCTACTTATCAGCACACATTATTCATCATCAGCACCTTATAAACTCGTATTATCCCTGTTTTGTTCATGTAATCTTACATACCTATAGGCTTTTGCTACGCATTTATCATTTTCTAGGTTTAACTAAATTAGGATATTTAGTAGAGGCTTTAACTTTAATAGCTTATTTGTTTTTTTTTATTCCTTGTAGACTGCCCTTTACCATCCTGGTGCTGCAAAAAGCAGTGAAGATGGCGAGGAGTCTCCCTGAAGTCATGCGAGTAGCATGTGGTTTCATCTTGGTCATGCTTTTATGGATGGCCTTATGGTCCTTTGGAGTAGCTGGTGTCGTTGCTTTAAGCTTGGGCGATGGTGGACGCTGGTGGCTTCTTGTGGTGAGCTGGCAAGTTTTGCTATTCTTTTCATCTGTTGGTACTTGTGAGACTGATGAGAGAGCGGTATGAAGAATTGAGGAAACTCGAGTATTAATCTGAGCTTGTGAACTTGTGCCCTTTATCCAGGTCCTGTCCATAAGCTTATTCTGGACTGGTGCGGTCCTCTGCAATACAGTTCATGTGATAGTTTCTGGAATGGTTTTCCTTGTTCTCATCCACGGCAATCAAGAGTCAGCAATGCCTGCAAACTCGTTAGTGAATTCTCTACGTTATGCAATGACGACTTCCTTTGGCAGCATATGCTATGGCTCACTCTTCACTGCTGCCATACGCACATTGCGCTGGGAAGTAAGTTTCGTTATTCTTGATTTATTCTGTTTCTATTGGATGTCACTTGAGTTTTCTTAAAATTTCCTCTTATGATTATTGGGTTTCTTTCAAATAGATCAGAGGATTCCGTTCCAAGATTGGTGGCAATGAGTGCTTACTCTGCTGTGTCGATTTTCTCTTTCATCTCGTTGAGACGCTTGTGAGGTTCTTCAACAAGTATGCCTACGTACAGGTTGCATTCGCTTTCTTTCTCGTGATGTTTACTGAAAGCGTTTTCAAGAGTATGACCTCCTCTTGTCCTTGTTACAGATAGCAGTTTCCGGGAAAAGCTTTAACCGCTCTGCGAGGGATGCATGGGAGCTGTTTCAGTCAACCGGCGTAGAAGCTCTCATAGCACACGACTGCTCTGGTGCCGTTCTCCTGATGGGAACGCTCCTAGGAGGGCTTATAACCGGAACTTGTGCTGGAGTTTGGACATGGTTCAGATCGAGCGACAGGGTTCTAATGGTCGGATCCACTTCCATGCTCATGGGAATGGTCTTGGTAAGCTCATTTGTTATCCTGCTTACAGGCTTACAACAGCTAGACAACCTACCGCCTTGATTATATGACATCATTTCCGACTGCAGGTGGGGCTGGCGATGGTGGTGGTGGAAGGCGCAGTGACGTCTTTGTACATATGTTACGCGATAGACCCTTTGCTTATACAAAGATGGGACGCCGGGTTCTTCAACCAGATGTCGGAGACCCTGCACCAGCGGCTGCAGGACAGGAGCGCGCGATCTAGGGAAGTTTTGTCTCATAGCAGGGTTGATGCCATTGTACAAACTTTATGAACACTATGATAAGAGAAACCACTTTTTTACCTTCTTTGCAAGATAGGTTATGTAATTCTTACACATTTGATTGATCACATACAGGTGCAGAATGCTCCTTGATAAGCCTTTGTTGAAGTGCAACTCAAGAACTTGTAGAATACATTCCCATAACTTGTAAAATCCCATGAATTTTGTATGTAAAATGACTAAATGAGGGAAGGGGCAGAGGCGGATTCTCTTTGGGGGCCAGGGGTGGCAATCACCCCCAATCAAAAACAAAATTTAATTTACTTGTTTCTTTCGTCGATAGCTTCGATTTGATATATTATAAGTTTAAATCTGACACATGAGAAAAAAGTTATAAATGTTTCAAGAGTGAACATATATAAATTATTTTTCACATCATTTATTAAACTGTTATACTTCAAATTAGTATGTCATATTAAAATATTTGAAAACCATGAAATAAATTTAGAATGATTTATGTTTTTATTCTAATTACACATTCATAATATTGAGGATTTTTTAGGAAAAAAAATAGGGGCCAATTTTTTGCTACATCAGCTACAGTTTCACGATCCGCCACTACATAGAGAATTGGTTAAAATATGGATCAATGTTAATTTAAATATGGATGATTTTATATAAGATGATTAAAGGATGGTTATATGTAGTGTACAATGTATTATTAAATGCAAATTGAGAAACATCTAATTTATAAATCTTATACTCCATCCGATTCAAAATAAGTGTCGTTTGACTTTTCAACACGTATTTTAAGAAGCTAAAAACTTTATAAAATATCAATTTTTTTAATAATTTTTTTAATAACTCAATATTTGTTAGTAATAAGTATTAAATTATAAAAAAAATAATAGAAAGTTAATATATTATATAGTATTAAATTATAAAAAAATATTTTTATATATTTATAAAATTATATTTTGAAAAATCATGTTTTACAATTTTTAAAAATTAAAAAGGCAATATTTAACAAATTACAATTATTAAAAATTTCAAAACATGATTTTTCAAAATAAAATTTTATGAATATATAAAAATAGATGTTAGTAATACAAATATATTTTTTATAATTTTTTTAAAGATTAAATATATGTTGTAGAGAATCTCCATTGGATTAAGTTAGGGTGAAATAAGGATATTTTTTTTGATAAGAGTAAAAGTTTGGTTGCTTGGACTTAGCCGATAGCATCCTTTTAGATGAGATCAATAAGATTTTTATGTAATGCCAATACAAACCCAGAAAAAAGAGTGATTAAGGTATACAACCTTATCTGCCGATCCACCCGATTAACCATTGGTTGATGAATGGATGAGGTAGGTGAAACTATAAGCAAATGATGGGTTAGATCGAGGAAAGGTTTTTGGGTGGTGGGGTAGGGTAACAAATGTAGATCATCCACTCACCTTCAGACCTATTCTCATCCTAAAAATAACTCTTGAAGAGTTTTAACCATGTTTTCATAACATCCATGAAGAATATAAACCATTTTGAAAGAGGTCACACATACTCCCATAACTTCATCAAGCTAAAAAACTAAAAATGTCAATAGCAAGACAAACATATTAATACGAATACATGGTTTCTCAAAGCCCCCGAAGTCACTATTTGCCATCAGCTGCATCACCAGGGGCCGCTTCCTTAATCTCTTCTCCGGCATCATCCTGTGTACCAACAACAAAATGGCAAGGCAAGGGAGCAATAAAGAAGGGTTCGGGAATCAATAATCAATATGAGCCCGGAAAATCACCATTTCACTATTTTGATTTCATTTTTAAACAAATTTTCGAGAGAGAGGGAATTTACCGCGGTATCAGATGTCCACAATGTCAAGTTGTCCCGGAGAAGCTGCATGATCAGTGTGCTGTCCTTGTAGGATTCCTCTCCCAAAGTGTCGAGCTCTGAGATAGCTTCGTCAAAAGCCTATACAATACAATACCCCAGATGTATACATAAATGTTAGGAAAGCCTTTTTCAGGTAGGGATATAATCCATGTTGAGATTCATCAGTTGATTGGACACCATGACGTAACCCAAGTTGTGTCATCCATAACGACATCAGTTCAGTTGGGTGCAGTTCAGACACCATGACGTAACCCAAGTTGTGTTTCATAAAAAGTAAATAGAACAGTACTCATCAGAGATCTTCATATAAATGAGCAAGGATATAAACTTCAATGAACTAAGATTATGATTTATATGGCAGCTGTCACAAAGGTCGACCAGATCTGACAGGGAATCTTACGAGAAGTGGAGTAAGAGAAGACAAGGCACAATAAACATATGGACCTGAATTGATTTTGATTCCTGATAGGGAAGCAAGAGGGGAATCAAGAAGACAAGGCCAAATAAAACAAACAGGAGCAGTGAATTAAGATTCAGCAAGAATAGAGCAGGCATGATACTCGTACTATATCTGGTGCACGGAGAAAATTGACCTTATAGTTAGCAAGATGAAAAAACAGACTCAGAGCAAACAACACGACATATAGGATAGTAAGAGTTGGACAAGACATCAACAATCACTTTCTATTAATGTAAGCCTCCTAATCACTCTTACTAGAACAAACAATAAACATAGAGAACTTGCAGCATTGGATTGTTGGTAATCAGTTACTTCCACTATCATAATTGCCCATTCACTCAGTAAGGGCGAAATTTATGCAATATCAACAGTATTAAGCAAACCCTTAGCATGCCAGTTTGAGTTCTACATGGAAAACCATAGCACATCCTCTTCTTTTAGAACAAGAAGCTTCCAAAGCTCTATAGGATTTCAAAGTTTTAAAAATGTCATCTTACGCGTTTTCCTAAGTCTATGGCATAACCAGCAGCCCAGATTTAGACAAGTATGAAAGTTGACCACCCATGGAAATTTTCCTTGAGAAATTCACTTCAAACAGGAGTTATTCGTCTAGATAATATCTATCTGTCTTTCTAAGGGGGGAAATGAGGTGAAATGTGTATAAACATTGAGTTTTTCAGATTCAGCTGTTGAAAGGAAGTCCAAAAACTAAAGCAAATGATCTGACTACAAGTAGCTGACAACAATGTAAGTTGTTGAACAATTAAGTAAACCCATAGAAAGGCTTTTGCTTGCATAAATCATGAATGTGATATTCTACGGCGCAGACAAGGAAACTACATTCAGCTACACCAACTAAGGATGATAAAAGAGAAGTTGCATAGATGACCAAAGGGAATCACCACCCACATACAGTTTACAGCCTTTGACATGTCATGGAGATATAAGATAGAAAGTAATATATCATAATAAAAACAAACCTGTTTTGCGAGACTGCAAGCGCGATCAGGAGAGTTCAAGATTTCATAATAGAACACAGAGAAATTAAGAGCAAGCCCCAGCCTTATCGGGTGTGTAGGTGCTAGCTCAGTAAGTGCAATGTCCTTGCAAAGCCAAAAGAAGATAAATGTTAGCAGACCTATTAAAAGGACGTCCATCATAATAGAGATCCACTCATATGTCCCACCTGAGCAGATTTGTAAGCCACCAACGTGCTCTCAGCAGCCTCCTTTCTCTCCGCGGCAGTCTTGAACTCGGCCAAATACCGATGGTAATCGCCTTTCATCTTCAGATAAAACACCTTCGACTCCGCAGCTCCAGCAGCTGGAACAAGGTGGGAATCAAGAAGTTTCAGTATCCCCTCGCAGATCTTACTCAGCTCAGCTTCAATCTTTGCCCTGTATTCTTTGATGGTAGCAACGTGATCTTCGTTCCCACGACTCTCCTCCTTCTGTTCAATGGATGAGATGATTCTCCAGGCAGCCCTCCTTGCTCCTATCACATTCTTGTAGGCAACAGAGAGAAGGTTCCTTTCCTCCACGGTCAGTTCCTCAACATCAACCGTCTTAGCCACCTTTTCCATGAACTCAACCATCTCCTCATACCTTTCAGCCTGCTCAGCTAGTTTAGCAAGATACACATTCTCTTCCCTGATGCTCGACATGTTTTCTCACCGAACCTTAAAACTAAACCTGTTCAGGTGACACTAATTAGCACATCTAAGCATAATAATTCTCTCCCAAAGAAAACAAAAATATATATATCAGTTTCTTTTAATTAAATCTGAGACTGTCAAGTTAGCCATTTAGGATAAACATCAAAGTCTTTCCGATATAATCAAACAACAAAAGTAAGGAATAAGTTCTAAACCCATAACTATTCAACCCATTCTTAATCCTAACCCAATATCATAAATTGCTTAGAGAAATCCAAATATCAAAAGGGCATCACACAATATCACAAATTTCACCATAATCGTATAAATTAAATATTGCCCATTTACACTCCTGTTTCTCCCCAAGGGGCTGGGACGAACAATTCAAATCTCCACACAGTACCATACAAATCAAATGCTTAGGAACAAAAATCGGTACATAACATGCACAAATCCAAGATTTCCAGGTAGAAAACACGGTTGACCTCTCTTTCTTTTGAAATCCCCAAATAGATCTCAAAACTCCCAAGACATACCGTAGCTTTCAGTGAAATTACACATCTATAGATACTAATCTCCCAACAGGTTTTGATCCCCGGATAGAGTTTGGTCAAATCAGCCATCAGTTTATAAACTACACAAGATTAAGAAAAAACACTGAAACAATGGAATATCAAAGATTGAAGTACAAGGGAATGAAATTCAGGAGGAACAAATCAAAGTGGAAGAAGAGGAGAGTGAAAAAAGAAAGCGTACCTGCAAACTGGGTGTCTGGGTGCTTCGCCTGGTGTGGGAATTTTAGGGGTTAAGGTTGATGATGGAAATATTGGAAATGGGAGAAATTGGGGGGATTTATTCAAAATTGGTTGGAAACCCTCGAACGAGGTGGTCGGCACCCACACACATCCAGTCAACCAATCAGAGCTGCTCTGCAAGCGGCGCCATGCTGGCGATCTCTGCAAGCGTGTCACGTGATTGCAGATATAGGGTTGTTCTCATCCCATGAGCTCAGATGAGAATTATGATAAACATTAAAATGTTGGGAAAATTGCAAAAAAATAGCTGTTTTGCTCAATAGTCTGAACTATAAAAAATACAGAAAATAGTCTCAAGTATTTATTTGGTTGTAGAAAATAGCCTCAATCTACATTCAAATTCAAATAATTACCTTCAAATTCAAATTAATTATAAAAAACAGTCTTAGGTTGCCTTTAAATTCAAATTAATTACAAAAGCTCTCCAAAATAATTTTTTTTTAAAAAAAAATCATCACTTCTTATATATAAAAAATAACCTAAATAATTTTTATGTGTCATTCTCTACCACTTCTCATAATTTTTTTTATCACTAAGTCATTATTAGCTAAATTCATCATTGAATTAATTATAAAAAATACCTTATACCATAAAAATTTTGTAAATAAATAATTTTTTTTATAAAAGGCTACTAAAAAATTTCACAAGATCTTTATTTTTCTTAATAAAAAATTAATTTATCTTTATCCCACAATCTATTCAATATAAGCTTAAATAAAAACCATTGTTGGGTGAATAATGTATGTGTAGTTTTTTATTCAATAAATAACAAACTACCCTAATTGTTAGGTTTAAAACAATATATAATGCACGCTTAACTGCTTTTTTGTGCTAGTTTTGCTCAGAAGATCGCCCTAACTCGCTTATTAGATCAATTGTGAGTAGAAGCTTAAATATTTATTCACTTTTAATGATATGTAAATAATCTAATTAATTTTTTAAAATAATAAAATTTAATTTATATTTATATGGTTTGAGATAGCTTTTATAATTAATTCAGCTATGATTTTAGATAACAAAAATTAAGGGTAACATTTTTTATATTAGAAGTGATGATTTTTTTTAAATAAAAATTATTTTGGAGAGGTTTTGTAATTAATTTGAATTTAAAGGCAACTTAAGGCTGTTTTTTGTAATTAATTTGAATTTGAAGGTAATTATTTGAATTTGAATGTAGGTTGAGACTATTTTATGCGTTTTTATAGTTCAGGCTATTGAGCGCAACAACCTCTAAATGTTAGGCTATTTGTTGCAATTTTCCCTAAAATGTTGGGCCCTAAAGCTAAGCTTTTCTAAGGGTCGACCCGTGATCCGACGGATTGTACGGGTCTTAGATTCGGTGGATCCGAGTCAAGTAGATCGACAGTTTAATGAGTTCTAGTGAGAGTGTTTTTAATCCATCTAATCGTATATTTTTTTTAAATTTATAATACATAAATTCATTTTTTTATTGGCATCAAAAACCAACAAATTTCATCAATTTCAATTTCATTTTCAAAAACCCTAAAAACCCACAATTTTAATCATATAAAACTTAACCATAGCTAATTTTAATGTTACAACTAATATATAGATCGGTTAGAATATGTAAGCAATGAAAGGTTGAGAGAAATTCTGAGTGAGTTTCAATGAATAAAAGATTAATATATATATATATATATATATATATATATATATATATATATATATATATATATATATATATATATATATATAAAATACAAGTAAGCAACTGACTAACACCTATGAGATCCTAAATACATGCAAGGAGTAGTCGAGATAATGGATCAAAGATAGGGATGACAATTTCACCCATACCCGGTGGATATCCGTCTCACCCGACTTGAAAAAGTGGGTGAAAATCCGAAATAAAATGGATATTAAATGGATGATGGGTGAACGAGTGATGGGTCGGGTCGGATTCGGGCGAAGACATTCCCCACCCATCACCCGACTTATATTATATAACTATATTTTATATGTGAAATTACTGATATACCCCCTAAACGTTAATTCAAGATACCGATCAAACGATTTCCAGCTCAATCCTTCTCTTCAGTCTTCCTAAACCTCAAGTTGTAATTGTATTTGTATGCATATATTCGAAAATACTTTCCAATGTTATATCCCTAGTCGGTGGTTGCTAATTAGGTAAGTAATTATTGAATAATGCATATCATTAAAATGGAAACGTGAATGTAATTGGCTTATGAAAACAATCAATTTTCACTAACTTATATATATACCTACTGTATTTGAAGGCAATTGGCTTATAGAAACGTGAATGCAATAATTTTTCAATAATTTTTTTGACCAAATTTGACTATATTTGGTACTTGTTTATTTGTCGATGTATTCGACATATGTTTTTCAATAATTTTTTTGATGACTTTGATGTCTTGTATTTCACCCGAATTATCACCCGATCCACCCTATCACCCGGTGGGTAATGGGTGGACAGGGTGGGTGAAATATTTGGTGGGTGATAGGTCGGATAGGGTGAAGGGTTTTGGGTGGTGGGTCGGATGACGAAAGTAGATCATCCACCCATCACCCGAAACATTGCCATCCCTAATCAAAGATATGTGCAAAAGTATAGGAACCACTAACAACACTAGTTGATTGAGCAATTACAACACGTTATTACCCCCGACAAGCCCAAGGGCGAGGCGAACTTGGAGCTTGGAATGAAGGATGGATAAGTGATCCTTGTGCAGAGGCTTAGTGAAGATGTCCGTCAATTGATTAACAGAGGAGACAGTCCCAATCTTCAAATCACCAGACTCAATTTGTTCCCGAACAAAGTGGAAGTCCAGGCGAATGTGTTTCGAATGGGTGTTGATCACCAGATTCTTGCATAGAAACGTGGCACCGACGTTGTCACACAAAATAGTGGGGGCTGTGTGAACCTTGATATGTAAACCACGCAGTAGCTGATGCAACCACATGAGCTCAGCGGTGGTGTAGGCAAGAGCACGATATTCCGCCTCAGTGCTTGAGCGAGCGACCACCCTTTGTTTCTTAGACGTCCAGCTTATAATTAAGTTGTTTCCATGAAAGATGGCGAAGCCGTATTGGGAACGACTATCGTCGAGGTCGGATAACTAGCCAGCGTCAGAATAAGCAAGGAGGGAATCAGCTGAGGTCAGTTGAAAATGGAGGGTGTGATCAGGAGTTTCATTCAAGTACCGAAGGATGCGTTTAATCGCTTGCCAATGAAAGGTTCTTGGTGACCGCATAAATTGGCAGACATGGCTCACTACAAAGGATATGTCCGGACGGGTGATGGTTGCATATTGGAGGGAGTCAACGGTTAGGCGATATAAGGTAGGATCCATGAATGGTTCACCATGACAGCAAAGGCAAATAGAGGGATCAGTTGGGGGGATATGGGTTTGGAGTTAGTCATGTTGTTGTTGGAAATAATATCTCAAATGTAATTGGCCTGGAGAGGGATAAACTCGTGGAAGACTTGGTGATCTGGAGGCCAAGGAAGTAGCGGAGGTCCCCAATATCTTTGAGAGCAAATTTTCGATGAATGAAGGCTGTAAAAGCACGGAGAAGAGCATGGTTGTTGCCGGTGATGATTAAATCATCCACATAAACAAGGGCATAGATGATGGATGTCGAGGTTTTGTGAACAAACAAAGAGGTGTCCGATTGACACACATGGAAGTCATTGGTGACAAGATATGGTTTGAGTTTAGTGAACTAAGCTCGGGGGGGGGGGGGGGGGGGCTTGCTTGAGACTGTAGAGGGCCTTGTGCAGCCGACATACATGAGTGGGATGAGCAAGATCCTCAAAGCCTTTCGGTTGAGCCATGTACACAACTTTAGATAAGTCGCAATGAGGAACACATTGTTGATGTCGAGATGCTTGATATGCCACCCGTATGAGAGAGCCAAGGAGAGGACAAGCCGAATAGTGATTGGCTTAATGACGGGGCTGAATGTGTCAAAGAAATCAACACCTTCTTCTGGCTAAAACCTTTTGCAACAAGTCGAGCTTTGTATCGTTGTATCTTGCCATCGAAGTCTTTCTTCACCCTGAAAATCCATTTGCAACCAACAAGATTAGAGTGTCGAGGACGAGGAACAAGAGATCAAGTGTTATTTCGCATTAAAGCATCATATTCCTCCTTCATTGCAAAGCGCCAACAATCATGTTTTAATGCTTGGGACACGGTGGTCGACTCAAGGATAGGAGAAGGGGTAGTGACAACGGTGAATGATTTGGGTTTGAGATTGTGAGAGCGAGCCCTCGTGGTCATGGGATGTGTGGTGTTGGAAGTGGGACTAAAGTAGCTAGGTGCAGCTGGATGGGTGGTTTGTTTAGTCTGGGAGCTCAATGTATGTTGTTGGTAATGAGGGGAGGGATTGGGAGGGTCATGGAGAGTGGAGGGGCGGCTAGGAGGTGACGACAAGGTAGGTGTAGAAGTTGGGATTGCCGCCGAGGAGGTGGCTAAATCAAAGAGGGTGGGTATGGCTGGCGTGGGATGCGGTGATGGCGAGGGACACGAACATGGAGAAGTGGACATTGTATAAGGAAATATATCCTCATTAAAAATAACATGTCGAGAGACATAAACGTGAAAAGTTTCTTTGTGAAAGCAAAGGTAGCCTTTGTGAGTGGCACTATATCCGATGAAAGTGTAAGGTAAAGTGCGAAAATCCATTATTGGTTGGATTGTAAGGGCGGAGGAAGGGGTAGCAAAGGCACCCGAAGGTTTTTAAGAACCCAATAAGAAGAGGAGAAATTTAAGATATGAGAGATGGTGCGACATGGTGGGTAGCGCCGGTATCAAAGTACCATGTGGGATCCATGGCATAAGGGTTGTTGGGCTCAACAACATTAGCCTGCTTCATTGAGTCCCTGGGGTTAGGTCGACGGGAAGGGAAATCCACTTGATTTCCCCTTTGCCAACAATCGATGGCCTCGTGACAGGGTCTATTGCATAGATGATAGTGAGTGTTGCGAGGCTTTTGATTTCGCACATCCTGGGGGTGTGGCCAAAGGAATGCGCCCTGTTACGAGAGGCTACGTTTGTCGACGGTAACTCCACGATGGGAGGTGCCGAAAGGGGTTGGGAAGTAGCTTGACGAGTGAGATCACGGGTCATTCGATCCTCTTCCTAAAGAAGTAGGCCAATGAGATCATCGACGGTGACATCGGCCGAGTGCATCATGAAGGAGGTAGTGAATGAACTGTAGGAGGAGTCCAGGCCGTGGAGGATGTTGCCTATGAGGTCCTCATCGAAGACCGGCTCAAGATCCTCAACAAGGGCATCGGCGAGAGCCTTTTTCTTCTCAATGTAGTCGACCATGGAGAGAGCGCCCTTGCACATGGACTACAGTTGGAGCTTCATGGACATTTTCCGGGCTCGTTATTGAGCCTGAAAAGTGAGCTTAAGCGTTGTCCATGCCAAGTGCGATGAGGTGGATCGAGCCACAAGCGCCAAGGCACACTCAAACAAGGTGGATTTAATCCATAGTAAAACAAACCTATCCCTCTTTTTCCATAAAACGAAATCTGGATTAGGGAGGGCCGGAAGGGCAGCATCTGGATTTGGAATGGTCATCGACGATGGAGTCAGGGAGAGGACAAAAGCTTCGAGATCGAAGGTCTCAAGCGCAAACATGATGGTTGTCTTCCAAAGAGAGTAACTGCCTCTGTCTAATTTGATGCTAATGTTAGGAATTCGGAAAGAGAGATTGGAGGTGGAGCCATCAGCAACAACAAGCAAGTGCTGGGTAGTGTGTTGCGCCATTGAAAGAAGAAAGGCTGGAGAGAAAAAAAAATTCAGAGCTCTGATACCATGTAAGCAATGAAAAGGTGAGAGAAATTCTGAGTGAGTTTCATTGAATAAAAGATTACAATATATATAATACAAGTAAGCAAATGACTAACACCTATGAGATCCTAAATACAAGGAGTAGTTGAGATAGTGGATCAAAGATATGTGCGAAAGTATAGGAACAACTAACAACACTAGTTGTCTGAGAAATTACAACATGTTATTAGAATATTACACAAGTCCACCAAAATCAAACACAAAGAGGTTGAAATGTCTATGATTGTGGAACTTGGCCGGTTTATGTAAGCTAATTGAGAGTGAATTAGTGGCGCATGCGATAAGAACTGGAATTTGTAGAAGTTGTGACCATGCGCCCTGTCATGGCTTGTACTAACTCTCATTGCCTCATTGAAGTCATTGCTTCTGCTTTCGCCTCATTGAAGTCATTGCTTCCGCTTTCTAGTGTTGTCGTTAATTCAATAGGACTATAAGAGTATTGTTTGTATGAGGTTCAATACCAAAGTTGAGCGCAAAAGTAGATTTATGTAGGGTGACTTTAAACCCCGATCGGGTCGTATGAAAACGGGAGTTGTGTCGGGTTTATTTTATTTTTGGTTATAAGGTCAAGATCCACCCTTCTAACACAAAAGTTTAAGCCAAAGTAATTGTGCAGAGTTTCCCCTCTTCTTATACTTTGTATTGTTATACCATCCACAATCAATGTGGGATGTTAATCTTTTTCATCCCAACACGCTCCCTCAAGTGCAACCAGCCTTGATCATGTTGACACTTGAATAATTTTTTTCTTCTCTCGGGTCGAGACTCTCAATCTTTTTATAGCTCGCCCGATTTTTGGTTTTTCGACGGGTTTCAGTACCTCAATCTCTTTTAGTTTTACCCGAAGCCAAGAAAACTGATCCAACTCAAACCTGGCTATGATAACATGTGAAATTCCAAGAAACCCCGGTTAGATCGTATGAAAATGAAAGTCTTATCGGGTTTAATTTGTTTTTGGTTATAAGATCGGGATCCACCCCTCTAACACAAAAGTTTAAGTAATTGTGTATGAGCTTCCCCTCTCCTTATATTTTGTACTGTTATACTACCCACAATCAATGTGGGATGATAATCTTTTTCATCCCAACATGGGACTAGAGTCGCCCGTGGTGGAGTGACATTGGTTAGTGGGTGGCTTCACGGTGGAGGGGATTAGTGAAGAATGAGGAGATGAATTGAAAAACTTTGTTTTAATACAAATGAAATAGGCCCCTGTTAATCGCACCCAAAAAAAGTATTTTGGGCACCCAAAAAAAATTGTGTCTAGTCCATGGTTCGACAAGCAAAATTTTCCCAAAATAAAAAAATAAAAAAAAGTTGTAGAAAAAACGACATGAAATTTGCAAGCCTTTCGGGTCCAGGACTCGACAAACAAAATTTTTGTAAAAAAAAATTATTGTTAGGGCTATCGCCTGACCTTGTTGTTATTATTTATTTATTTTTTACTTTTCAAACCTGCAAGCTGCAGACTTTATTTTATTTTATTTAAAAAAAACATTGTCGGGCCTAGCCCTATAGTGTAAATGTGTATTTTTTTCGGACTTCGCGTGTTCTCATGCAAAAAAAAAACTTTTTGCATACTTGTTGGGCCTATGGCCCGACAATGTAGATTTCTTTTTAAAAAAATTCTTTAATCATTTTTTTCATTTAAAAGATTTTTTTAAATAACAATAATGTGTGCTTTAATTTTGGCAATTCAAACGAAATGTTGAAACTATGCAATTTACGAATCAAAAAAACAATTTTAACCAAAAAAAATATTTATAAACATAAGGTAATGTAAAGGAAGACGTAATTTAGATTTTTTTTAGGTTTTCTTTAACAATTTTTTTTATCTTTTTGTAACTCCATATCTAGAACCAAATAATCTATTGAAAATATACTCTTTTATCTATCGAAAAGATTACTTACACGATCAAGCGGCAACAGCCATAAGGAGTGGTGCTTGACGCCTCCAACACCCATGAAGGGTAAGCATGACCAAGTGCAGCCAAGCTTTAGGTCGACAACCTTAAAAAACTTTGCCACCATGGCTGCGAGCTTGGAGCTTCGTTCGTCTCTGGTCATTTTCTTCAACTCCACTGCCTAGGGAATTTCTCCGCTGGCGAAGACCTAGGTAGTGGAACCCAACACCTTCTAGTGCTTCGTTAAGCAACAGAGTGACGAGCAAGGTGCCTCATAGCCCAAGAACTTTGGCAACTACAGTTAATTTGAGAAGAACGAAGTAAAAAAATGCCCCATTTGGACATGATGGTGGAGGAGGAGAGGTTTCCTCACTGAATGTGCAAGCACCTTTGTCCCCGTCACCTATTGTCGACTACCCTAGCTAGGCGGTGGCACCGTCGTCACTTGCCTCTGAGTGCTCCGATGAAGAGCACAATGGCGATCGACGCCACCTAGTCCCGAGTCCGACGAGAATATCTTCATTGGAGCACGAAACTGCTAGATCGCAACCCACAATATCTTCATTGGAGTACGAAACTACTCCGAGAATATCTTCATTGTCTCCTTTGTTGTTCTTGTTTTGTATAGAAGGTATAATAAGTATGATTCGAGAGTTGGAGCGGACTAATAGGCTACATGGCATTCAGATTTCTAGGTCGGCACCAGTGGTTTCGCATCTTTTCTTCACGGATGACAATATTCTTTTTGCGAATGCATTTATTGGGGAGTGTAAAGTAATAAAAGGAAATGTTAGAGAAGTATGAGCAACTGTTAGGGCAAAAAATTAATGTCAGCAAGTCAGAGGTTTCTTATAGTATCAACGTGAGTATGGAGGTAAAGAAGGCTATACAGTCCACAATCCATATAAGGGAGGTAGACAAACATGAAAGTTATTTGGGATTTGGGTAATCCGGACCCTTAACTTACTTTTTCTCTGCCACATTTGCTTAAGGGCCCAGTTCCAACTTTTTATTATTTGTACTCTTATTCGTGAGTCCGGGTCTCAAACCCTTAAGTTACTTTGTACTATTTACCTTTTTCAATTTCTCAATTATTATTATTATTATTATTATTATTATTATTATTATTATTATTTATTGAACTTTTTCAAATATTTTTATTATTGTTGTTGTTTTTTTATTAATAGGGGAAAAGTGTACAAAAATTAATTTTTTAATGCTTAAGAAAGAAAATATGAGTATTATATAAATGATTTTTTTCAAACATATGCAAGATTAGTGTCTATTTGTAGATAAAATTAAGTTAAATTCAAAAATAAATTTTATTTTTTTTAATAAATGAAAATGGCCAAAAATATTGAAAAACAAATAACATATCAATTCCGCCATGTGGTAACTCTCAATTGGCCATGCATCATGTTAGGAGGAGGAATTGTACTAAAACAAATATAAATATATATGCAAACCAATCCCTTATCCACGCAAATAAATTGCAAGACTTCCTCCCGCTGTAGTGGTAGGGAGTCAACATCGATCCACGAGGAAGCATGTCAGCGATTCCTAAGTAGTCCAAAAGATCACACGTCTATATCGACCAGGAGCCTCGATCTCGAGTGGGGTACTCGACGTCGACAAGGGTTGTCGATTTCTACTGCAACAGAAAAGCTACAGAGACAAAAACAAGCAGTCGATATCGACCTAGGGTGTCGATATTGATAAGTCAGTAGCAATGTCGACCTGACTCAGAAGACTGCCAGTCGACTTCAGGGCACTCGATCTCGAGTTATTCACTCGACTTCGAGCTCAGATGCAGGTAAAATAGGCGTCGACACAAAAAACCGTCGACTCGATGCTTGGTGTCGATAACGACCAAATATGTCGATATCGAGTAGTTCCTGCAGTGATTAGGGTTTAATCGGCAAAGATGGACGAAGACTATAGGATGGAAATAGAAATATGGATAGAAAAGATAGATTTTTTATGTGAATAAAATATATAAAAAGCAGCTCATAAGGTTAGGTTTACCACAACGTTAACCAAAATATGCTTAAGGTAAATAAGACGGATAATTGCGTTATTTCACTCGAGGGACAAGCTTTCGCCGCAAACCAACGATTAGGAATACACCAACAATTGCGCTATCATCTCCTACGATTCTATGTTTAGTAGAGTGCTTCATCTCGACTCGATCTGTCGCACTTTACTCGAGCTCCGGTGTCTAGTCGATGTCGATACATGCACTCGATCTCTATTCATGTCGAGTGGTCTCAATGTAGCTCTATGTGGTATGTCTCGACGCTCAGTGTCTACGTCGAGTCATGCAGTCGATCTCGAGTACTCCACTCGATCTCGACCTCTTTCCTGCTTCACTTGGCTTTCTTGTTTTGACTCTGATTCCGCTCCAATTCCTATACATTTAGACCAAAACTTGTGCAGACTCTATTTCTTGCACGTTAGCTCATTCTACACAAATTTGCATTATTTTCAACCTTTCCTTTAGGAATCGAATGGAATATGACGTCAAAATATGCAAATAAAAAGACACTAAATATGTACATCACATCATCACCCCTTTTTTTCCCCTTGGGAGCATGTGAAACGTAGCCCATTTAGTTTTAACTTGCTTGACCGACTTCGTTTTGGCTTTATCAACTTGGCTCCTTCTGCACACTTCTCTCACCTGGCTTCGATTGTTGCGCCATGAGCCCCATTTTTTTGGCCTCTTGTAGAAGAGTTCAAATGTTCGGGCCCTTACTTTTTTTTTAATATTATGTTGAGTTGGCTACCGTAAGAGCCTGCATGCTCACTGATGTTTATACTCTAAGAAATTCAATGCTCTAATAAACCGATTTTGGTGGAGAAAGAATGGGAAAGAAAGATTGGTACATTGGATGAAGGGTGAAAATCGATCTAAGGGTGCTGAAAGAGAGAGAAGGTTTGGGGTTTAGAGATTTCGATGCTTTCAATTTGGCCATGTTAGCCAAACAAGGATGACGACGACGCGATGGCTAAGCAGATTCTAAAAGCTAAGTACTTCCCTATTAATGATTTCATGGAGGCGAACTTAGAACATAATCCAAGTTTTATTTGGAGAAGACTCTTAGGAGGGAGAACCTTGCTAAAGAAGGGACCAAGATGAGAGATTGAGAATAGAGCATCTATCAATTTTTGGAAGGATGATTGGATATCTTCTTCATGTAATTTCAAGCTTGCATCATGGCCAAGAAGTGGTGAAGGTGAGTTGAGGGTTAGTGACTTCATCCAGGAAGATAAACGGTGGAATATGAGCTTATTGCATCAATATTTCTACGCATATGATGTTGATAGAATTTGTTGGATACACATACCCTTGCTTAGTGTCCCGAATCTTTGGGCATGACATTATGATCGAACTAGTAAGTTCACGGTTAAATCTGCATATAATTTGGCTATGCAAAGGTCAAGGGATGGGCTTGCAGAGACTAGTTCTAACAGGAGTACTTGAAAAGAGGGGTGGAAGGCAATTGGGAGGTTAGGGTCCAACCTCGTGTTCGATCGTTCCTTTGGAGGGCGTGTAAGGGGATTATCCCATGCCTCATTGAGTTGGAGAAGAGGACCGGGGGGGGGGGGGGATGTGTGATGCTACAGATGTGGTGGAATTGAATCTGTATTACATGCATTATGGGATTGTCCGAGGGCTCGAGAAATATGGAAGGTGAGTGAATTGTGGAGGTCTATCAAAGGTTGTGAATCTAGTTGTTGGGATTGGTGGTTGAGAATACGAGAATCTCTATTGGGAACGGATATTGGCGGGTGGGCTATAGTGATTTGGGGGATATGGACGGATCACAACAAATTCGTCTTTGAAGGTTTAGAATTTCCTCCGATGGAGATTATTCGTCGGCTGCATCTAGAAGAGGAGCATGACTGTTCACCGTTGGGAGGGAGGTTAAGTAGGGTGTTGGATGATGAGGAATTAGTCAATGTGTGGTATAAGCCGAAACTGGGCTTCATGAAGGTCAACACAGATGCGAGGCTTAGACCATCTTCAATCATGAGGAAACCTCTTACTCTTTTTTCCCCTTTTACTAACATAATTTTACACCTCATTTATTCATTTTTTTGTTCAAATTTATTATCATTTTTCTACCTCTTTCTAAAAGGTTTCTTTACAACCATTGGGAGACCTCTTACCCTTTTTCAAATTTATTTTCACTTTTTTCCTTCCCTTTATTATATCTGTATCATTATATATTATTGTCAATTATTTTTATTTATAAGTTTATAAATAAATAAAAATATCAAGTACTTGATATAAATATATTTTTATTACATCTAGATTAAAATTAACAAAGGCATATTCAGGTGTTGGATGATTGTTATACATTTGTAACATCACGTAAAATTGAGGATTTTTTTATAAGATTCGGATCAAAAAGTATATTTGGAATGGGTGGGGTATTTTATTAAGATTTTTTTAAGAAAATAAGTGCAACTACAATAGGTCAAGATGTGGGTATATATACGATAAAATTGGGCTCATATTATAGAGAAAAATAAAATTAAACTAATGAGATATTTTATTTAAAAAATAATGAAATATAAATATATTTTTTTATTTCATTTTAAACATCATTTAATAAATATGAATGAAAAAGTAGGATTATTTTTCCATTAAAAAAATAAAATTACAAAAGGGAAGAGGTTACCTCTCTACCGAGATAACCTCTTTCACCCCTTTCCTTAAGCTACAACTAAGAGTTTACCTTTTAGCGATCTTAAGATAACCAAAACCCTTAGTTGTAGATGCTCTGACAATATCCGGGAAGGGAGTGTTGGGATTTGTTGTGAGGGATCATGGGGGTAATGGTGGCTGCTTGTTGTTGTCATGCCCAATCAAGAGGGGAGAATGAGGTTCTGGAAGTTGAAGCTTTGCTATGGGGATGATAGTGGTGAACGATATGGGATATCACAAAGTCGAACTAGAATCCGATTGCTTGTCGGTCATCAGGAAGCTACAACGTCGGGACATACAACAAAATCCTTCAGGTAGAATAATTTCGTTGTTGCTTGAGTTGTTCGAACAACTAGCGATTTGTGTTTGTTCTCATGTATCGTAGTTGTGCAAACCGAGTAGCACCGCTAGCACATAGTCAGTTGTAAATAGGAGTGTTATTCAAGCCGAACGAGTCGAGTTTGACATGTTCAAGCTTGGTTCGTTTGTTAAACGAGCTCGAGCCGAGCCCAATTTTTAAACGAGCTTTTTTTTTATCAAGCTTGGCTTGTTTATAAAATGAACGAGCTTGAGTCGAGCTATTTTCGAGTTTTAAGCAATTCTATTTGATCATAACATATTAACTTAAAGATAATTTTAAAAATTCCATAAAATTCGAGCTATCCGAGCTTAAATCGAACGAACCGAGCTTAAAATCATGTTAAAGCTCAACTTGTTGAGGTAAGTGAACGAGCTCGAGTCGAGCCTTTTTTGAGTTGATCCCGAGCCGAACTCGAACTATTCAGTTCAGGTAACCGCTCTAAATGGAAATGATTTGATTTGGACAGAAGCTTAAGTTAATGCAATTTGTTGTGCTTTGAATATTAAAAAAAAAAACAAAGTAACGGCCCAAATAAATTAGCGCACAAGGCCCATTAATCGTCATATACCCCCAGGTGCTTCCTTTTTTTTCCCCCGAAACACACTACACGTACAAAAGTATCTGCAGGGTTCGTCAGTCCCCGTTCCCCTCTCTCTCCTCCGATCTAAACTGGAAGAGGAACAAATCAACGGACGTACGGTCTCCTTCTTCCGATCTCCGGCGACCGACCTCGGCGGACGAATCCTTCATTCCGGTTCGAACCGCTTCTCTCTCCTCTCTCTATCTTTCTCCTCATTTTCTCTTCGGTGTTCCCCTTTCTAATCTCGCGGTGCGATTTCCTTTACGTTTATCGTCTCCCTAGCTCCTAATCGTTGCGAGTTGCAAGTGATATTGTAAGAAAATTGATCCTCTGAGTTGCACCGTTGCTCCTGATGGCTCGCACTGTTAGATCTGTCATGGATTTTTACATTTCGCGGTTTCGCATGATCCGAAGCTGTAGGTTTCGAGTGAGATTGTGTTTTTCTTAATCGATTTAGCGCGTTTTCCCCTCTTTCGTTTACGGTGTTAGCATTGGGTAAAATTAGGTAGAAACGGAGTAGTTTGGATTCTTTTTTAGGTTGTTTGGTTGGCGGACAGCGTATCTTAAATCTTGTGCCCGGTGGAATAGTTCATCTGGCAATCTATGCTTATTGTGTACGCAACAAGATTGTCTTGAACTCTTGATATCAATCATTTTCTCGGAGATGCCTGTGAATTTAAGTTACCTGGTAGGATAATTATGGTAAGAGCTAGTTGTTTTTGTTGGACATCTATTTGCGTGCGGTAATTGATTTACATACTATCAAGGGAGAAGGAATAAGTTTACTTAAGTTGCAGCTGTTCATGTTAAGCAGGAGACAGAATCGTGCTATGACTTGTAAAAGATTTTTTTTTTTTTACATGGTAGGTAGAGTGATTATTCAAGTGTTCAAACTTCAAGCCATCATAATAGTTTTGAAGTAGTATACTGTGATTGAGAACTGTGAAGTATGACAGGTATCTTGCTAGGTGGCATACTTGGTATCAGATTTTAGTTTTCTGCTGTAATATACCATAAATAGGGTGTAAGAACTAAGAAGCATATTAATGACTTGTTTTGAGAGCTTTTACTGATGCTTATTACTGTTGCTCTCTATCCTTCAGTTTTCCATCTTTTTTCTCTAATCAGTTGCATTCTTCTTGAAACAAATAGTACATTTTACAATGACATACTGCAATCTCTTGGATGCTTACCCTCTCCTTTGTTGGAGAGAAATCTGTCATTTAGACAACCTTTGAAGTATTCTGGTAATAATTTAGCACTCACTTTTTTGTATGAAAAATAGATAGGTTCTTGAGGATTCACACATGTTTTTGTCCCCTGTATTTATCTTTGTCGAATGTAATCCGGAAATCACTTTAAGTTTATCCTTCTTTATATGCGTATTAGTTTTCAATCACTTACCTTTAGTAAATACTTACCATGTCTTCTCTTTCCCTATGAATTCTCAACATATTCTCAAATTCTCTTTTTATGTTATCACTGATAAAATCCAAGTCACTTATGGTAATGTTCTTTACTTGCAGTGTCATTGATCTCTGGAGCGAAAAATGTCTATGATTGATGAGCCACTGTACCCAATTGCGGTTCTCATAGATGAGTTAAAAAATGATGACATCCAACTACGGTTGAACTCTATTCGTAGGCTTTCCACTATTGCTCGTGCTCTTGGAGAAGAGCGAACAAGGAAAGAATTGATCCCTTTTCTGAGTGAGAATAATGATGACGATGATGAAGTTCTCCTTGCAATGGCTGAGGAATTGGGAGTTTTTATACCATATGTGGGAGGGGTGGAGTTTGCTCATGTTTTGCTACCACCATTGGAAACCCTTTGCACAGTTGAGGAAACCTGTGTAAGGGACAAAGCTGTTGAGTCATTATGTAGAATTGGATCTCAGATGAGGGAAAGTGACTTAGTTGACCACTTCATTCCCCTCGTTAAGGTCAGTTTACCTTTGCCTACTTTTTTTTTAATACCATCACCTCTTGAATGTTGATATCATGTTCTTAGTCTCTTGCTTATAAGTTAAGCATCAATTCGATAGACGGTTCAACAAAGCAAGCTTCAGAATGAATATAATGCTAGACCAGTAAGCAATTACTCATTCTTCAAAGGATGGCTGCTTCCAAGCCCACCTCCTGGTTGTAATCGCTAGCTCACTTCCTTTTCCACCAAGTGATTGATCTCTACTTTCTGGAAAGCTGATGGAAGTATTTGAGTTCATTGCTGTTAGCGGCCAATACTTAGAGGGGTTGGTTTTTCCATTTCCTAGAGAAGAAGCTTGTAAGGTCTTCATGTGTTGCTCAAGGCTGTTATTCTTGATTCATTCCTGGAGATGATGTTAACAAGGCAGCTGATTAATTTCTTAATTTAATCATTTTAACTGTGAAAGTTGACCTATAAAGCCTTTTTTTTCTTTTTAATATTTTAGTAAGACATTACCTGAATGCTGCTGCAATTTCTTATATTGTTTGAGCTTTTCTCCTCCAGAGACTGGCAGCTGGTGAATGGTTCACTGCTAGAGTATCTGCTTGTGGCCTATTTCACATAGCTTACCCAAGTGCTCCGGAGATACTGAAGACCGAGCTGAGGTCAATATACACTCAGTTGTGCCAAGATGACATGCCTATGGTGAGGAGGTCTGCTGCCACAAATCTTGGAAAGTTTGCTGCCACAGTTGAACCTGCTCATTTGAAGACTGATGTTATGACGCTGTTTGAGGAGCTTACACAGGATGGTAACTGATCCCACGTTTACCCTTGTCATCTTTACAATACTTGCCACATTGTTTTGTTGATGAAGTTTTTTTTTTCTTTTTTTTTTTGGTTTTTATATTGCTAGATTTTTGCAATTGATAGTTTTTATCTTAGTGATATGTCCAGTGTCATCTCACCTAAAAGTTTTTAACAATTGATAATTTTAGTTAAGTTTATCATGCTCACATCAAGGAAAACTCTTAGTGCATTCATATATTTTGAAGTTTAGTAAACAGATGTCTTATTTAATTAGGGGGAAGTGAATGTGTTGGTATATAGAAGCGTAGTTCTTCATTAATGTTTGATTAGCTTCTATTTTTTCACATATTTTGATTTCTTATTCAGAACACCCGATGCTGTTAGGATTTATGTTTTTGTTGCTTTATTTTTATTTAGGTTTCTAAGCACATTTTATCTTCATTATAGATCAGGATTCTGTGCGCTTATTAGCTGTCGAGGGTTGTGCTGCCCTTGGAAAATTACTAGAGCCCGTGGACTGTGTTGCACATATTTTACCTGTCATCGTCAACTTCTCTCAGGTATTATTGATTTGTCGGCTTGTTATGCAGTGGATTTAATAGTGATGCTAATAACATGAACTTCATAAAGGCAGATAATAGCAAGTTAATATGACTGATAAGTGGGTTATGGAGGTTAATGCACTATGGTTTGATTGAATTCAGTTGTGCTTGTAATGATACCCAAGATACTGTGCTAAGGATAACTATTATTAAGTTGCAGGTTAATTTGCCATATACTCCAGCTCTGATATATTTCTCCTATATTTGAGCAGGACAAGTCGTGGCGTGTTCGTTATATGGTTGCTAATCAGTTGTATGAACTTTGTGAGGCTGTTGGGCCTGAGCCCACCAGGTAGTGGTTCTTTAACTCCTAATTTTTATATATGATACACCATAACAGAATGCAATGTAGAGAGTTTTTGCCATTTTGGACGATCTTGTTTTCTGCACATTCTGTGCAAATACCTGCTGGAGTCACTTCTGTTTTTGGACCGTTTTTTGAAGCTCATATTGTGAGCTTCTTTTATGTTTTACCCCTTTTTGTGAATAAATTCGTTCTGACTAGATTTGTCTGTATTCTTAGGACTGATTTAGTGCCCGCGTATGTTCGACTACTACGTGATAATGAAGCTGAAGTACGCATAGCAGCTGCTGGTAAAGTGACAAAATTCTGCCGAATTTTGAGTCCTGAGTTAGCAATTCAGCATATTCTACCATGTGTGAAGGTTTGCATCCATCTGTTGGTTTATCTGATTATTAAGCTGCGTTGTTTGCTCTATGCTGTCCTTGTTCACATGTTGTCATTTTCACACTTTACAGGATTTGTCATCTGATTCTTCTCAGCACGTGCGTTCTGCATTGGCATCAGTTATTATGGGAATGGCCCCTGTTTTGGGGAAGGTAAAATCATATGATAGTGTGACTTCTTGCTGTCTTTGTAAACTTCTGTGCATAAGTTGGACTAAGAAAACAAATGTGTTTGTTAAAAAGAAAGAAATTGGTATTCTTCTTCCTTGACGATCATGAGTGTTTAGACAAAGGGTACGTGTATAAGCATGAACCTGGAACAACTTCAAAAATCTGAATAGAAATTTCCACTTTGTGACACCTTGCTGACGTCGTTTTTCCAAATGGCTTCATTTGTTCCAGATTTTAAATCAATTACGAAAGTGAGATGTGTTATAATACTGAAGCAAATTTACATTTACGGCTCATTTGGTTGTAGATTATGCAAAGGGAGAGGAAACCGATCTAGTCCACCTATGAATCATTGTTCATTGATAACAATTTTAATTTCAACTCATGCTTGCTCATTTTTATACAGTATTTGGTTTCATGACCTCCATTTCATTCACCATATGAGACATTCAAATGGGAGATATTCCCTCTCACCCTACACTAAACTCGCACAAATTAAGCACTTGCACAACAACCTAATGTTGTTGCTCAATTCAACCAAACGGGGGCACACTTGATTTGTAAGATGATGGTTGTTTGGAGGAATAGCTTGTATGATCTTTATGTTGTTGCTTTGTTGGAAACGAGTTGATTAATTGTGCGAATACTTTGTATATGCAAGTTGCTTCTCATAACTCTTATTTCGTTAAAACTTTGAAGATTTATAAATACTTGGGGTGTTTCATGTTTTCTTCTCCATCTAATTGTTTAGAGGTCAACATTATCCATTTCTATTATTTGAAGTAGTGCTTGCTGAGGCCCTTTTTTTGGTATTATAATTGTTTGGCTGGTAGTTTTCAAGTGATTTTTTGTGTTATGCCATAGCATATACATTGGCTTGTACTAAAGTGTTATTTTATATGCAGAATGCGACTATTGAGCAGCTTCTACCAATTTTTCTTTCTCTTCTAAAGGACGAGTTTCCTGATGTACGCCTAAATATAATCAGCAAACTTGACCAAGTGAATCAGGTTTGTCCTTAAAGAGGCTTTTATTTTTATAATGTATGTGGAGAGCATAAAGCTGGAAAATTGGATTAGTGAATAATTCTGCTTTCAGGTCTCCATAATGTCATGTATAATGTCTTAGGGCTAAAGCTGGAAGGTTGGATCAGTGAATAAATTAAACTATGCACTTCCCAATTAGGCTTATTCTGCTTATTTTCACTTTTGTTTTGTAATTGACAGATTTTAGTCAGCAGCTAAGCAGTAACCAGTGGAATTCTCTAAGGACTAGTTCTTTTGCTAAGTTTTGACATGCCTTGTTTCCTATAACTGTTGCGCCTATATGTTTGTCTTCTCCAACTTGTCTGATCTTGACTTTCTCTACAATTAACAATTTCATATAGCTAGAGACACAAGCAGGCAACAAGGAATGGCTTTAGGCCAGTTTGTTAGTAGGTTCAGTTTATTTACTGCTGAATGTCCTAGTTGTTATCATGCATGGGATTGGGTTAAAAATGATTGTGATTTGTCTCATCTACTCAGAGTTGTTGAAGGAAACTCTATAGTTGTAGGCTTGTAGCTCCACATGCAAGTAATTCTGCAAGTAAATTCATCTCCAGAAGTTACAAGCACTTTCAGCAAATTAAACAAAGGCCAACAATAAAGAAATGTGTCAGGTGTTCTTAACCGTGCTAGGTATTAGCATAGCTTTCTTTCCTTCTTGCTTAACTACAGCACCCGAAAGAAGTGTTAGATTTTCTTGGGCAAACTAGGTATTAGCATAGTTTATTTCCTATTTTTTTTTACTAAAACAACTACAATAGAGAGAAATATCTTGGGCATTCTTCAGAAAAAGGCATTTGCATAGCTTTCTATCCTCTTCTTGAAGCTGATTGCCCAAAGCACCTTTACACATCTCCTCCACCTTTCTTTAGAGAAAGAAATATACTAGTAGCTGTTCTACTTGACATATGTGACATCAATCTGACTTACCAATGCAGGTTATTGGAATCGATTTGCTTTCTCAATCTCTCTTGCCAGCTATCGTTGAGCTTGCTGAGGACAGACACTGGAGAGTTCGACTTGCAATAATAGAGTACATACCTTTGTTGGCAAGCCAGCTAGGAGTTGGGTTTTTCGATGACAAACTAGGTGCCCTTTGTATGCAATGGCTACAAGATAAGGTATATGCTGCCCTTTGTAAATAGAAAGTCAGATTCATATCTAGTAAAGTTCTCTTTTTGATTGAGTTGCTGCTCCTTCCTTTTCCTCCGAATTGATTGAACATATGCTTTGTTAACAAGTTTAGTCAGATCCTTGTATTCTACTTTTCTAATCTTGCTAACCAAGATGTTCTGATTTGTCATTATTTTTTTGAGGTGTCCTCTTCTGATTCCTGTAAACCCCCCTGTAAACCCTTTATTTAAATACTAACAACTGTGAATTTAGGTTTACTCTATCCGTGATGCTGCCGCCAATAACTTGAAACGACTTGCAGAGGAATTTGGTCCGGAGTGGGCCATGCAGCACATAGTACCTCAGGTTAGTCTTATGCTTTACTATGGATTAGTTCATGTATTATAACAGTGCTTCATTTTGTCTGCTAAACATGTTATCACACTGCTTCATCAGGTGATTGGTTGAATGTTTGTTAATCTTACCAACGGGGTGGGGGTTCTGATTTCTGAACTTTAGACATTGAATTGACATATTTTATGGTGTAAAACCACATTTTGGTACAATGAAAATGACGCGATTTATAAGATCTAAATAATTGGGGAAGGTGGGAAGATGTGAGATTTATTTATCAAGATTCATGTGATTTTAATTGTTCTTATGACTTGTGCTGCATTATCAGGTTTTAGAGATGATGAGCAACCCACATTATCTGTACCGGATGACAGTTTTACATGCGGTATCTCTTCTGGCACCTGTCTTGGGTTCAGACATTACATGTTCAAATCTGCTTCCGGTGGTCATCAATGCATCAAAGGACAGGTAACGCTTGTTCTTCTGGTTTCTTGGTTCAGTGACTAGCGCCTTTTGTATTCTGAGCTACATTGCTAAAAATATGTACTGTTGTGCAGAGTCCCGAACATCAAGTTTAATGTGGCAAAGGTTTTGCAGTCTCTTGCTCCAATAGTTGATCAATCTGTAAGTAACCCTTCTCAGCAAATCACTTATTGGTGGCTGTTTTTTGCGGAGTCTTTGTTCTGTTGGTTGCTATATGCTGTCTTGTGGTGACAATGCAGGTTGTGGAGAAAACTATCCGCCCTTGCTTGGTTGAGTTGAATGAGGATCCAGATGTTGATGTCCGTTTCTTTGCCAACCAGGCTCTTCAGTCAATTGACCACGTAATGATGTCAAGCTAGACAGTTCTAACAAAAAGTTTGTGGACATTGCGATCATCCTGTTCACGAGTTTCTTCACCGGCCAGGCTCTTCAGTCAGTTTCAGATGTGTTTTTGGCTGTAACAGGCTACTGCCTCTGGAGTCGCTTAGTGTGGTGTATCTGTGAGTAATGTATTTTGGTTGCCGGTAATACCCCTCCTATTAGAGGACATGTTTGAATTAAAAGCCATATGTTGGTTGCACCTTATCTTTGTATTTTTGGTTAACTTCAGACTATGTAATGAAATAGAAAGAAAAGGGCTTGTATGTACTTTGGCACTGGACATTTGCCTTTCTGAATTCAAGTCGTACGTTGTAGGAAAGCCTTTTTGCACCTTCAACCCTGCAATGTAGGTTTGGATACATTATTCATAGATTTTTCCTTTAGTGTGGAAGTACTAAAAAAATTCACTTTTGAACTCATGTGATATTTTTTTTATTTGATATGACAAAAATGAGGTAGAGTAGAATTGATATGAGTTATTCCAAATGACAAACTATTTAATTTTCAATGGAAAGACTGTCAATGAACTCGAGTACAAAGAAATATGAATGAATCATTTGAAAGGTTAGAGGCCTATTTGATGTACAAAATTTACTTGTTAAATTAAAATGTTTTGAATTTTTTATTCCTAATAATTTGCCATCAATTTTCATTTTCGATAGAGGAAAAACTTTGCTAGTAGAGTTGTTGAAAAATTTGCCATCAATTGATATCTATAGTTATTCTGACTTTGGTTTGAATAGACTAACATTCCTCACATACATGTCAATCCTTTACACTATGCAACCCTCCTTACGTTTGGATATAAATATAGAATAACACAAATTCCCAAAGTACTTGGCAGTTTGATAGTATCAATCCTAAACCACTAGGTTAATGTCAAGGCTCATCACTTCCCTAACCTAATAACTTAGAAACAAATATTTAACCAAGTGTCATTACCCTACACAACCAAAAAATGCTCTCATGGGATCAATTACTTGTGTTTGACATTACGGTCTAATTATCTTCACGAATCAATTAAAACCTATATATGAATGCAAATTTTGTCAAGGTGATCAATTAAGAGAGAATATATGCAATCAATCAATATGAGCACAAAGGTAATGAAATAACTTATGGAATAACAATGGAAATCAAAACCTCACAATTCAACCAACCATATCTTCGAATCGTAGGCGAAACAATGAGATTAATTCCTCATAATATAAATGTATGAATGTCTCTGTTTATCGATGTGGATGTCTCTCTCCTTTCTTAAAACCTAAGTAGAACCGCATCTTATTGGCTAAGAGTCGGCCTCTCTAAACCACAACAACAACAACAACAATAATAATAAACTAATTAAACTGATCGAATTAAATCGTCGTTTTGCTGAACTCGGCAGATCGACGGGCACGGGTATAAAAGCGAAGGGCGCCATTCTTCTGTGTTTCCGTTTTCTTCTTTGTCTTTTATTCTCTTCCTCTTAGCTCCTCTTATAATCCTTCCTTGCTCCTTTTAAGCTCCATTTCAGCCTCTTTCGGCCATCCTTAGCCCCTCTTTAAGCTCGAATTGTACAACTGCGTAATAAGTACAAAATAGTGTAGATTCCAAACTCGAATGCCCAAATAAATAATAATATAAATTAACTATAAAACATGCAATAACCTAATCTAAATGCACCTTAAACTATTTATAATGCATATCTAAAATATGCATTGTCTAAAATATGCATGGTCAGGCCCAACCCAATCTCCCCCCCCCCCAAAAAAAATCAGTCCATGTAAATTAGAGTTAAACATTTCCAGCCCAGACCACTTGTGGAGTGGCCCACCCCATGTCCCATCCTCTTTCTTTCTTTATTGATTGAATTAATTTGCAGAGCAGTGGGAATCATGGGATACGAAACGTCATCTACTTAGTCTTGGTTAGACAGGAAGAACATCACGGGTCACGACATACCGATTAGTCCCAGTTAGCAATTTCTCTCAACTTTGGATTTTCCTTTTATTGATGTTTTAAATTATCATCCGAATTTGTGTGTGGATTATTCTCAATTTCGGAATTTTTCAATACGGTTTGAAATCACCATTATTAGTGGAAAAAGCTATTGCAGATCGATCACAAATTCACAGGGTTTTGACTTGTTCTCATGTGGTCCAAAAGAGGTACTTATCTCAATTTAAAATTTTTTAATATAGCATTTTGAAATTTGTAAGTGATAATAGTCATGTTTACTTGTTTCATCACCGATTTGTTTTGAAAATGCATATATTTTTTTTTGATAAAGTAAGAATTCGAGATCAGACAAACCTGACTCTTGAGAGGCCGATGAATCGACAGGCGAAAATCACTTGAACATATAATAAGAACGGAAAACAACGCTATGAAACAAGTAGAAAAACTCTACAACAAGAACGGTCTAAGAAGAGCTACTCCCAACAGTTGCGAATGACGGCGAAGAACGAAGTCAAGCACCATTGAACAGTAACACCGCGGGCCAGGTACAACAAGAATCTATCTCCCATAGGAAGTGCAGACGAAACTCCAATGAAGCTCCTTCCCGGAAACGGAGTCGCCCTGAAAGCACAACCTCAACCCCAGCCAGTCCCGACTCGAGACTTCACGCCCTCAACCAAGCAAAAGACCTCCTAGAAACGTTGAAAGTAGGGTCACACATTGCTCGTGCAAAAACGCCAAAAGATTTAACCAACTGGAAATTGATCAAGCCCCTACGGGATTTAGTCAAGCCCATTCGGAATTTAATTTAAGCCCTTACGTGATATGGTCAGGCCCTTTCAGGCTTTTGTTCTCCATTATTATATTATATATAATTCTGAAAAAATAATTTACAGAAAAATATATAAATATAAAACAATACATAAAATTATTTTTTTTGTCTTGGGCCCAAAGAACACCAAACAGGTCCAATCTGCGGGCCTTCTTAGGGCCCAAGGAAAATCCAAGGGCCACGGAGTTATGAGTTCACCACAGTTCTGGGTCGCCTCGGGCCAAAGAGGAACCAAAGGGCCAAGGAGGGCAGGAGGTCGCTGACCTTGCAACACAAGGGGAATGACGAGCCGCTTCACCAGTAGCCATCGTAAACCACTCGCGAAAAGGACAACCAGTCCGAGAGGGAAGAATGAAGCGGGACAACGATGAAGGTCGGAGAGCAGAGCGGCGCTAGACCCCGGGAAGAGGGAGAGAGATGTCGAGAGTTGATGCCATGGGCCCCGGTCAAGAAGCGGAATAGGGACGGCGCCATGTCCATGGATCAGGAATTGCAAAGGTCAAAAGAAAGGGGGAGGAGAGGAAAGGGGGGACCGAGAAACCAACACCTCAAACACAGGAATTCAAGACACATCACAAATCTCTTTCATCTTTTTGATTGTTGAGGTCAACTCAAATCATCTAGCTGATCTTGTTTGTTGAGTTCCCAACCAATTTCTTGTATTAGTGATTGTTCCATTTGTGTTTGTAAATCGAACGGGTTGAGGAATGGTTTGAGGATATGGATGAACAGTCCCCACAAAGTTAATCGGGGCTTGATTCATTATGTGCCCTTGAAGCTTTCAGGTCTGTGATGGTGCAATTGAATACCTTGGATTCAATTTCAAGGATATGGAGCAGTTTTTCTGGGTTTTGAGTTTTGGGTTTCTGGCTTTATATTCACTTTGCAAATATTTTTTTAAAATTAAAAAAGAATTCAAATGCAATTTACTTGCATTTATCTTAGCAATAAACAATTTATCATCTTATCACTACACTCCTAAAACTATTAAACTACCTGTACATCCTCAAACTTCCACATATACCATTGACTTGATAAAATAACTTAAATGTAAATTTGATTAAATCTTAACCACTCACTTCATGTAAATTTGATTAAATCTTAACCACTCAATTCTAAACAAGTGAATTAGATTTAAATTAGTTTAACCATTTTTTTGGGTTAATTTCATGTTATTTTAATCTCGAACCACAAATATTAAAACTTCTGGCGGTACCTTAATGTTATTTAGTTCTTGTTCACAAAATTGACGGTATTGAACAAGTAGCCCCCAAATTCATGTTATTTAATTTTCTTGCCCCATGATCGTTCTGTCACTTTCTGTATCCCTCTTTCAGATTTTTCAACAATACTCCGTATTATATTAATTCACGATAATATTTTCTACAGTAGGGATGTTTGGTCAAGACATTGCAATTTGATAATTTGATGTCCCAGCTAGTCTTTCTGCCAGGGTGGGGGTGCAGTAGTCATTTGACTACTAACTACTTGGGAGATGCATATGGACATACCTCCCATTGAAGGCCGTACACTCGAACCCATCTGTAACTTCCACCCTCTTGACAATTTTACATGAAAAGCGCGATGGGCACCCATTGGAAAAACTATCAAAATCTCGCAAAAATACGTCAACACAACACGTATTACTGCCAAAAACAAAAACAAACACATACTCCCAATATGAGCATGGACAAGCCTACCTTTCACCATACTTAAGCCTGCAGTGATATTACATTTGATGGAGCTAAAAGCAGGAGAAACGGTCAGTTAAAGTTGGTAGTTAAAAAAGAATCCAATCAACAAAAACGAAAACAACACGGTTACTTCAAATAGAGTACATGGGCAGACAACCCGATCAAAGCAGTGAGACTAAAAGATCATATTGTAGTTTAACAGACAAGAATAGGGTAGTAGAATCGCTACAAGAGTGAGTTTACTGAAAATGGATTCAGAGAAAATACCTCATACAAATAGCAATTAAGGGTTTACTTCAACGGAAGGTTTTCATTTTATTACTTTTGGTGTGAACTACTCCCAAGAATTTCCTGGGAAAAAGTACTGTAGCGTTACATACTCGGTATTAGACAAGGGCCAAAGATAGAAGACTCAAACTAGTTACCTGTGATTATTAAAGAAGTTCGGAGTTTTATCCGGGACTCCTGCAGCCCTTGTAATCTTTATTGTAACAACTTTTTACGCAAAAATCTTTAAAATATACCAGAAGTAACTAATTTATAACAAGCACTGTTTTTTTTGGGGGAATTGTGTAACAAATATTACTCATTTAACAACGATAGCAGTTGGATGTATGCCTACTATCAAGGATGATGCTCTATCACTCATCTTTCTTCAATCCCAATTATGACTCAAGTTTCACTGACAGGAGGTGCAAACTGAAAGCAACAATAACTATTGTTGTTCTATGAAATGTTAAATAAAGTCACTCGAAAGTATACAGGCCTCTTTCAGTACAAAGTGATAAATTGGAGATAATATCATAAAAAAGAAAAGAGAAGAAATTACTGCACACCAACTACAAAGTTTCAGAGCAGCATACAAGTGACACTGCAGAACAATTCCAGGACCAAGTCAAACTATCGTTGATTGTTTTCAATTATTCTCGACGTCCTATGATGTTTCCATTATTCTGAATTTTATCACTAGTCTTCTTTTAGTATAAAGTTGAATCTGTTACAACTATAAAAAAAAGTTTGTGAAATTGAATTAGAGAACCTGGTCCCTATCAATCTGAGTGCAAGATTCTTGCTTCAGCTTGTTTCTTGTTTCTTTATTATTCCTTGTTCCTTCCCCATCAGTCAACATCTCATACAAACAAGCTAATGTGATTTGTGAGTACTAATGCCAAATCTCAGAAAAAGCTTCTAGTTGATCATGCTCTACCAAGAGGAAGTGATATGCCAAGATATTTGCTACACTTGAATAAGCAAATACTAGAAGAATCGTAGAAAGAAAGCAAACTCAGAAACATACTAAAAGGTCTTATAATGAAATAAGATACTTACAGTGCTGGATGAAGTTGAGGACATGTCAAATAATTGCAACTTGCACAAAAATCTCATGGTAGAGCTGCACCACAAACCTCCAAAGTCATCGAAAATGACAACCATGGATCAGATGCAAATACTCCCATTAGTATACAATCAAAAGAGCATCGACAAAAGAATGAGTACTTGGAAAAGAGTAGAGCCGAGACACATTAACCCTCAAGCAAAATAAAATGACCTAATCAAAGATGAAGAATCAGCCAATAAATCCCTAGCCTTCATGTTCTTCATATGTTATTAACTACAAATGTTATTACATTGGGCATCTAATAACAGTGAACCTACATAAATTTCTAAATACATACATATAAATGACCCAAATCACAAATTCAAAACTCAAAAGATAATAAAGCTGTCACAATGTTCCCTATATTTAAGCCACAATACCTTCTACTGGGTGCCTGCTAAGCATAATAGCACCGGAAGATGGCCCCAAACAACTGGGATTTTCCTGAATGAAAAGCAAGATTAGAGCTACATAATAAATACATAAATAAAAAGAAAGAATGCACAGAAGTTACAAAACACCAAGGGAAAATGACCACATCTGCACATTGATAAAATTTGAGCAAGGGCTAGGTGGCTTATTAAGATCTTGACTGATTAAAAAATGAATAGGAACTGAATCATAACCAAATACAGACAAAAGACCCTTGGGCTTTATGAAGAGATGTCATAGTTTAGTAACTAACATCCTCCATTTTACACTGGTCACAATTATAAATCAACACAAGCACAAAATATTAGATATTTATACAAAGGTCAGCACTCATGGAACCGAAAATATGATTGAACTTTGTGATGGCCATTATCAAGAATGTTTACAAGGGAAGAAAAGCACCCTCAGCCAGTTGTCTTACAATAGAAAATAGAAACACAGTCGCCAAGAGAACTGCAAGTAGCCCTTCGACAAAGGACTGTTCCTGTGAGTTCCAGCTTTGCAAGTGGCAAGTACTCACATCCAACGCTTCTATGTAGGCTCCAGATGATATAAATATGAAAATTGCCAATGATTAGAGATTGATCCAGATTTAGGCAGCAATTAAAGTATATCAAGTGCTTTTTCAGTTGAGTCATAAAACCCAGCATTACATTCACTTGCCAGTGATGAATGGATGACTCAGTGCTTGTGAAACTGTCAACCTCTTATCAGGGTCCAAAACAAATATTTTATCAAGAAGATCCTTAAAGTTGGCCAACATTTTTGGATCTTCGCCTGGGGATCCCTTCATGATTGTGCCAATGTCTTTCGGCTTAATATTGACAATTAGCCTTCTTACACTCTGAAAAGTACAAGTCACGGCATAGTAAGTGGGAGAACAAGATGATGATGTGGTAGATACTAAATCAAAATATAACAAGACTTACTTTCTTAGTCACAACATCCTCTTCAATGGCAAGGAAATTCAAATCATGGTCAAAATTCTGGTCAGTAAAAGCTCCCTGCAAAAAAAGGAAACGGATAGTAAGAACATATTTGTAGTTCAAATACAGACTTATTTGCAAATGCATCCAAACCAAGTCACCAGGCCCCATAATAAAGGCTAAAGCAAATGCGCATCTAACCTTACGAAGCATCTTCTTCGGGAAAGGACCCTTAAGTTCCATATGCAGGCGAAGCATGTCATTGTTAGTGGAGCCTGGAAAAAGGACTTTCCCAGTATAAAGCTCATACATACAACAACCTACTGACCACATATCCAAAGGATGATCGTATGCCAAACCAAGAACTGCAGTGATTAAAAGAATGAATAAGCTTGCAAGAAAATAAATATAATAAAAAGCTGGAATAAGCAAACATGAAGCCATAGGAAAACGTACTTATCTCAGGTGCACGGTAGAAACGGCTCACAAGATATGGTGTAACTTCATTTTTACCAGCAAACATAGCATTACCAAAATCGCAAAGCTTCAGCACATTTTTTGCATCATTTACCTGTTTTTTCATTACACAATCAGTAACTGCAACACTTAATTTTGACAATTAATAAACTAAGCAAATGCCATTTAACGAGGGCAGACAGAACAGAAGCATGTGAATTACCAGCATATTGTCTGGTTTTATGTCACAATGAAGGACGCCGCAGTTTTTGAGGTGCTTCAGTGCAATGAACAGTTGCTTCGAATATGCCCTCACAGCAGTTAGCTTAAGGCCAATATTACGACCAAACTTCTTTAGAACCTCTCTTAAATTCATATGTAGAGATTCAAAAACTAAACAAAGATGATTACGGTACTTGAAGCTTGAAATATAGCGAACGCAGTGCCGCCTGTCATCGGGGTCTGCCCCAACTAATTTCTTCAGTATAACCAGCTCCTCCATACCTGCTTTTAACCTGCACATAAGAAAATAAGAGGCAGTAAATCCTCGGATATTACATCTAAAGAATTGATTAAGAAAACAACGAATAAAATAAGCAAGAATATACTGCAACAGAGTGGAATGCAGGATGAGAGATGGAGGGAGAGGGGTTTTTTTTTGGGTGGGGGGAAGAGGGATTACTGACATGGTGTCATTGCTGCGTATGATCTTTATCGCCACTTCTTCTGGATCACCATTTCCAGCTTTAAGATCTTTAGCACGAACCACTGTCGAAAATACACCTTTTCCATGAGCAGCAGTAATTTCAAAACGACCATCCAATATCTCTCCAAGCCGATAACCTACAAAAAGGAATTCCTTTATTAGGGATACAAGAAAATAACACAATTTAAATATACTAACTCACCTAAATGCAAAACCCCATCAAAATAATCAAACTTTCCCTACAAATGCAGCGCCAATCTTAAAACAATGCTAGATTGTGAAGCATAAAGAAAGGTAAGATAGTTACTTTCACAATTTTCTCAAGGGACAGCAAAATGTTGCTGCAAATACATAATATGTTTTAAGAGAAGAAATAATCTTAACTAGTCTATCATGGAACTTGGATGGCACAATAGACATAATCATGAAATAGCTTAATACTCTGTATGGCTAAGAGCCTATTATTCCACAGCTGAATCTGAAAAGTTCTAATCAGAAATCTTGGTCGTACTCAACAAAATGCTTTCACTTGATGGTTATGAATCATAACCTATGATTTTGATGTTTATCATGTGTAACTTCTTAAGATAACCAAGTTGGCAACAAAAAAGGTGTCCAAAGAATAAAAAAAAACACTGACCATCAAAAAAGCGTTATCTAACTACATATATCAACATATACACTATTTACTCAACGGAAAAAAGACATGGAAAAGGCGATGCGTATAATGGCACAAAACTTACCATAATAACCCTCTGGATCATCCCAATTATCGTGAAGACCACTTCTTTCGACAAGTAAGCCATCACCTTTACCCTATCAGAAGGCCAATGTAGTCAAGCATAATGTTTTGATAGAAATAACTTGGAAGCGACAAGCACAGGAGCAAAACATTTAGTAGACAATAAATTAAGATTAAGCTTCAATCTCTTTAGAATTTAGCACATGCATCTTGAAAGAACAAAAGGATAATGTATCAGAAACTAGTAGCTCAACTATAAATCTTATATGCCCCACACTATATCCAATATAACTTCCATTTGTTTGAAAGGAACCATCTTTAAACGCAAGTCAAGAGGCAAAATAGAAACCTATTTTCAAACATGAAAACCCTTCTTAGCTCAAATTGTATTTAGCATGACAACATGTTAGCCATCCACAAAAAACAAATACAAATGAAGTAAAACAGTATTTTTCAAACATTATTTCTATTAGTGATTATTCCACGAGAATTATGCCATTCTTTAGCACTTTTTGTACGCTTGATAAAAGATGAGAACAAAACCTAATTGTCACTTGAATCATGACGGTGCCATATTTGTATCATATAGCATTCTGTATATCGACAGATCACAAGGGATAAATTTATGTACCATAAAGCCCAGTGTTATAGAGCCAAATTTATGCACCGAACAGTATAAGACAAATCACAAGGGATAAATTATAGAATGAATTGTAAGAATACTGGTTCATACCGTTTTACGAACTCCATCCAGAGAATCCCCAAATATGTCATCACAAAACATGTCGTTTGATCTTTCACTCTGCATAAAATTGACTACACATCAGTGCCTCAAATCATGCCCATAAATCAAATGTGAGTTAAGATCATATTTGTAACTGCAATGCTTGCTTTCCTTAGCATTATCAACATACGCTCTCTTCCTCTTTGGTGATTCTATCAAAAAGTATTGGAGATAATTTACTACTACATCACTCTAAGAGTTTTCTTGTCAATATCTTCTTATGGTCTTCAACATAATAAAATGACAAGATGGTTTACAGTTTTATGGTAGATAATTGTGGCACCTGGAAAGGGAACTTGACAAAAATATACTTAATTCCAAGCAATATTCATTAAGACAGCCAGAGGGCTAATAATCAGGGGCCTAAAAAAATTCAGACGTGTTTTAGGGAAAAGCAATCACACCTTATTTTAGCAGTTTTACAAGAGAGATGATTTATTATTAGAGCCTCAAGGACAGTCTCCATATATGCACATCATTGATTCTAGAAGTTCGGACCTATAGTCTGGACCTACTCAGATTTGTTTGATTTCAAGAGGCAAAGCACAAACCTTTGGAGTACCCTCTCCCAGCGCTTTTGCACTTGAACTTTTCTCAAGTGTAGAGGCCTCATTCAGTGAAGGTGATTTACCCAAGGGGAAGGCTTGGTCAATCTTATCATCAGTTCTCCCTTGAAGAGCGTGTGCACCAAGTAACAGACCAGAAGGTTCTCCCAAAGTTTTCTTTTCAGGTTCTGCAAACATTTCATAAAATAATTCAAAGTTGGGCATTATAGTGTTCACTACAATCATGCGGACCCAGGGGTGCACAAAAACACACTTAATTAAACTCTGCACACTAGCACAATTTATAATCAAAGTTAACTTGCTACTAAAAGCACATAGCAAGTGGTTAAATGCAATTTCACAATGTGATTTTGTACAAGTTGAGTTTAATTAAACAACGTTTTGTATACTTCACCCCCAAAAAATTATAAACACATTATGGAACATCAGAAGGTCCATGTGCAAACAAGACAACATGCAAAAATATCAATCTCGAACAAAAGGAACCCAGGGTACTAAGCTCTGCGACTCTGCCTACTTGATTTTGGAATAGCTCAAAATGCTAACTAAAAATCAAACCAAGCTGAACTTGATACATACTAAAAGACCAGATGAAAATAATACCATAGGGTAGAAAGCAAGCAAAGAAATCAAAAACCTTTTGCAGATGTGTCAGAACGGGGCTCAGCCTTTTTTTGTAACTCCTGAGTTCTGTATTTTTGAAGAATTGCTTCTCTTCGCTTTCTGCTCTCCTCTTTTATTCTGTTAATATCCTCTTCCTCTTGCTCCACAAGGTCCAATTCCATATTTTCAGGGTACTCATCTTGATCATCTCTCTCTCTGTAACGTGGACAGGGCATCGACAAAGCAAATTAGGCTATAACAATCACAACCGAAACACAAAATGAAACTTTCATAGTTCAATCAGAAGCGGGAAAAATGGTGGAGAAAGATACCTATTCACTTTGTCCTCACTTTCCTTCAAAGAATCATCCCTAAAGCTACGATCTTTTTCAGCATCACCCATCCTTCTACTATTCCTATGATAATCCTCGTTAGCATTTACACGATGTTTAGAGTCATAGGACCTACCATTACCACCATATCCATCTTCACCATCACGTCCATAGTGCCTGCTAACCCTATCACTCTTCACATCCCTATCCTTATTTCTGTGCCTATCACTTCCATCATCCTTCTGCCTCTCACTAACATCCCTTGACCTATCTCTATGCCTCACCCTATCCTCCCGTTCTCTATCCATATCCCTGTCTATATAAGAAGACCGACTACTTCCCCTTCGAAGTTCCCCTTGCAGATCTCGTGTCCTGCTACTTCTGTAGTCTTTCTCCCTATACATAACTTCATCATATTCTCCATCCTTGATATCATCTCTGCTCCTCTCCCGCCTCTTCTCCCCCTTCCTACTATCTTCTCTTTCCTTCTTGGCTTCTCTGACTCTACCACTCTCTGGGTACCTATCTCTCTCGTGATGCTGTTTTTCTTCCTCATGATCCCTGTATTTGATCTTCGTTTCCTTCTCCATTTTCCTGTCTCTGTACTTCTCTTTACTCTCCCTGTCCCACACCTCATGACCATGATGTCTGTACTCTTCAACATGTCTTGTTTCCTTGTCTCTATGCTTCATCAAGTCTTTACCTTGATGCCTACTGTCTCTGCCTAGATGATTGATCCGTTCATCATCTAACACATATTCTCCCTCATCATAATCATGACTGTGTCCCTGTCTTAAATACTCGTCAGCCACAATGGATTGAGAATGAGATTTCCTCCTTGTATAACTTGGAGACTTTGATCTACTCCTATGAGAACCTTCATCACGATATCTTCCATGAGATGGTGACTGTGACAGTCTGCTGGATCTGTCCAACATAGCAACTTCAACACCACGAAGCCCTTTGTGCTTATTCTTTCCTCCAACTGGAGAGCGGGATCTTCTATGCAATGTAGCTTCACCCTTGTCAACTTTATTAGATTCATAGCCAACCTCACCATTAGCATCAATCTCTGTAGGATGTAACTCATGGTCAATGATGCCGTCAGGATTGATCAAACAAGTCAAAAAGTTTGAATGGAGTAGTAGATTACCTGGAGACTTCAGCTCACCATTAGTTTTCCCAGTATTGTTAACTAGGTACTGATCATCGTTAAGCTGCAATATTCCTTCATTATCCACAACTCTCTGCACCAAAATGCAAGAAAAAACATAAACAACAAATACATATATACATAAAAAAAGACAGAAATTGGAAACACAAGGGAGAAAAACATGAAAAAACAATTGAACAGGAGAATATACTAGTTCCGTTTAACTAATTCTTACAACTTAATGCGCATTGCAATCCATTGTCTTCTGGAAATATATAGATTAATGCAAGCAGGATCTTTATATGTAGCCATCATCTGTACAACGGCTCATCAATCAAATTGAAAACTCTACTACACACAAAGACACTCAAGTTGGTCAGACGAGTAAAAGCTTCATAACAGATAGGATACTTCAATCTACCACCAGAGAAAGAGAATAAATCCATCGAATACAACATCAAATTTTACGAATTCGGGTTAAATTTTCAAAAACGCCTAGTAAGCAATTCAAATATACTCTCGACCACTAATTTGAAGTTATCAGAAACGATAAGCATAACAGTCTACACATAAACCCCAAAACGATTAAGAGAGACAAAATTGATTGGAACACACCGTGTTGGAAGCGCTCGGAGCAGAAAGAACCCTAATTTCACCGGATTCCGAATCCGACATCGCCTTCATAGCCCCAGGTTCAGAGCCACCACCCGAAAAATCGCCGTCCTCAAGAATCTCACCTTCTTCCATATCAGAGTCAGCCTTGATCTTGTCCGGATTAGGACCTTCTTTGGCCTGCTCCACAATACCAACCTTATCGTAGCCATTCGCAGCCTCATCAGCGCAAACTTTCCTTCCGGCGTCGTGGTCCTTGGAACGACTGCTGTGGCGGTGATGGCGGCGATGGTGGTGCTTGTGGCGCTTCGAGCGAGATCGAGACTCGTCGTCGTCGTCGGAAGAATGAGGTTGCTTGCGACGGGGATCGGGAGAATCGTTAGCCATGAGGGAGAGGAAGAGAGGTTAGGGTTTGGAGTCTGAATTAGGGTTTCGGGTGCCAGAAAATTGAATTGGGGAAACCCTCGGGGCGGTATTTCCTTCTCGCAATATCAGGCACGATATGGAATTGAGGCCACCTTTGAAGATGCGTGATGTGATTGTGATGCGCTCGCTCTGTTTCAGCGACAATTTAACCCTTTTATTTTCCTTTTTAAATTTTCTTTTCGGGAGAGTGCACTAAAAAGAACATCTCTACCTTACTTTTTTACTTGTCATATTCGTAGAGTTTATGAACATCAACCAAAAAAAAAATAATCATATTCATACATTCAAAAATAAATTTTATTTACTTCGATCTAACTCAACCATAAGCGCTTGGCTGCCGCCACTCGTTGATTGACAACCTCGGCTCCACTAGCCGCATTAGCGCCCGCCGTCATGGCTCCGCCTATGACACACTCTGTCGTGCCACAAAACCTGCCCCATAGATCCGCCACTCGTAAACTTTTTCCCGCGCCTCGCCATCCGCTCCTTCTAGTGGTGAACGTAGCTGACCCAGGTTGAGTTCTTGTGGTGGTCTCACCGCCACCCTCCGAGAGGAATACCTGGTCGCCACCATGGCCACCGCCTCACTGTTCTCTTTGTTTTGCTGGTTTACCGCCACAATACTCGCACCGGCTTCTCCCTTGCTAGTTGGTTTTGATGTTGCTTTGGTCTTTATCGACGCAGCCTCTCGCGGGGTCTACCTTCGCAACCAATCACCTTGGCCCTTCGGCACCCATCTTCGTCTGCCTTCTCCCACCTTGATCTGGTCCTGGTGTTAAGGGTGGTGCGGTCTGTGCCGGTTTTCATTCGCCAATGTCCCGATGGTCCCCACTTTTCACCGTGGTTCACCTCTATCATGGGTTGCATTGTGTTAACGCTTCTTTATTTTTGTCCTTGCACACCAAGCTTTTTCAAAAGAAATTTTGGCTTTCAAACCAAGATCAAATATTGTTTCGTTGTTTTGAGTTTGTTTTTGTCATTATGCCTTTATTGCCTAATCGGTGCTAGTGTCCAACTGTTCCTTTGTCTATGCTTCAATTCCGTTTTGGTCTGATCTCTTTTCGAACTCATTTCACCGGCCTTGTTTCTGGTTTGTCCTTGTGGTGACATTTTTGCGGTCTTTTTGTTACTACTCCCGGAGGGTTTGAGGCGGGTTTTGGATTGTGGATTGGCCGATTGGGTGCTTGGGATGGGGTCATCACAGAAACAACCAGCCAAAGAGAGAAACATGTTTCTCTCTTTGGCTGGTTGCTGCCGGTGCCACATGAGAACCATCAAGAAATTTGAACAAGTCATATCCCTCAAGTGTGGCTTGAATCTGGATACGCCATGTGAGATAGTTTGTGTTGGTGAGTTAGACGATGTTTGAGAGATAAACAATGGTAAAAGGCAGCATAGGTTGATGGGGGTTAGGGAGTTGTGTGGAAAATTCAGCAGCCATGGTTGATGTTGTGTTTGAGGTTTGAAAATTGGTAGGTCAAGATCTTTCGGCTGATACTATATAAAAGATAATTGAGTGATTTTATTGATAGAAGAGAGGGGTATTATACACCAAAAAGTATAAGATTGTGCTAACAGATTGAGAGAATAACGTTAACAACTAAACTGATAATATCTAGAATTATCAATCACAGGCTTGTATGTGGTATCAAGACCCTTGAGAATATAGTATGTGAGGTCCTCTTGACTCACCGGGGAACCAAGAGAAGCAAGAAGATCAATTGAGACTTTCAGAGATTGCAAGTAGTCGGAGAGTGGCTGCGTTCCTTTTTCCGCTAATCGAAGACGCTCGTTGATTTGTTTTATGTGACCACGAGATGCCTTAGCAAAGGTTCCCACACTTGTTGAGTGGTGGTTGCTTGAGTGATGAGAGACGCCACTGAAGTCAAAAGGGTGCCAAGAACGACACTATTAAGGATGCGATCTTGACGTTTCGAAGTAAGGTAGGCAGGGTTGGGTTGTGTTTGACCATTAGTGGTGATGGTTGCTGCCGGTGCCACATGAGAACCATCGAGAAATTTGAACAAGTCATACCCCTCAAGTGTGACTTGAATTTGGATACGCCATGTGAGATAGTTGGTGTTGGTGAGTTAGACGATGTTTGAGAGAAACAATGGTAAAAGGCAACATAGGTTGATGGGGTTTGGGGAGTTGTGTGGAAAATTCAGTAGCCATGGTTGATGTTGTGTTTGAGGTTTGAAAATTGGTAGGTCAAGATCTATCGGTTGATACTATATAAAAGATAATTGAATGATTTTATTGATAGAAGAGAGGGGTATTAATGTATTATACAGCAAAGAGTACAAGATTGTGCTAACAGATTGAGAGAATAACGTTAACAACTAAACTGATAATATCTAGAATTATTAAGGAAATAAATTACTCTAGATTATCTAGCAAACATCCTTATCATGAACCTGACAACCTCTAATGAAATGATGTGGAGTGCCATTGGTAAGGACTACAATCAATTAATGGCGGAAATTAATTTCAATTTGATTTTGGTCCACCGCATCTTTTTTTAAGAGTAAATTACATATAATCACCCATAAATTAGGCTAGTTTTCACATAACCATCCATAAATTTATAAATTACAGAAAACCACCCATAAATTAGATTTATTTTTAAATGACCACCCATCCATTAAACCTCAATTTGTTTTGTTTCAAAAGCTTAAATACCCCTAATTCAAACTTTTTTCAATGTAAAGCAATTGTATATATTTTACTTTAATTTGACATTTCACCTTGAAAAAAGTAAGGAAATTAAGCATTGTAAAAATATATAAATTTCTGAACCAATATATATGCATCAGATTTGCAATGTTGAATAAGATGTGAATAAGCTCTAAAATAAATCCAGATTATTACTCCATCTATTCGGAAAAATATTTTGTTTAATTACTATTTACACGTTTTTGTAGGATGATAAAAATTATTTAAAATATCCATTTTTTATAAATATTTTTAAAAATTTCATACTTATTAATAACAATTTCACACTTATCAAAGGGGTGAACCACAAGCCATAATGGGTGATTCATGATGCTTATGAGCTAAGTCAAAAATTCAATTGACTAAATAAAGGCACATATCACACATCATAATGTTGAATATCGAGGCGGAGGGGGGTGTAGTTAAATAGTGAAAATTCATGAAAAGATGTGATACCTCAATTATTTAACATAAAAGATGTTCAACTGAGGTCTTCCTCAATTGTTGCTTAAAAAAACATAAAGGATGATAACAATTGTGAGTCTGTACAACAATGATAGAGTTAGAAATTGTTTTAAAAGGGAGGCTCAATTTTTATAAAAATGATTTTTCTTTATACCCATATATGAGAAGGAATATTACAAAATTAATTTAAAAAAACCCTTAGATTTATTATTTGAAAATAATTATTATAATTTAATAATATTTTTATATTAAATCCGTGCATAGCATAGGGAATAGACTAGTATAAAATTATTATAAAAAATTTATTAAAAAATGAATATTTTATATAGTTTTTATCATCTTAAAAAACGTGCGTAAATAGTAAACGACAGGTTTTGTCAAACAAATGGAGTACTTAAAAAACCCAGAATTATTAGTTTTAAAAAACTAAAATATGGGGGCATTTTCAACTTTACAAATGAAACAAATGGACATTTAACATATGGGTGGTCTTTTGAAAACAAACCAAATTTATGGGTGATTTTCTGTAATTTATAATTTTATGGGTGGTTATGTAAAAACCAACCTAATTTATGGGTGGTTATGTGTAATTTACCCTTTTTTTAATGACGAGAAATTCACCTTCGGTAGTAAACCCCGAGCACGTGACTTAGGCGATAAGAACTATATACCAGGTAAACCGGCTTGTGCCGACTGGTTCAACCAACTGTTAGGAAGCAAGACAAACATTGGATTTTCACCCAAATGAAAGGGCCGGAGGCAGGAATCGAACTCAGAACATTCGTATCACCCACGTGCTCCACAACATTGTTTTTACTTAGGGTTTCACCGCATTTTGTTGCGTTGGGTTATGATTAAGCTTAGTTAACAATTAAGTCACCACAATCTTCTACGGTGATTAAGAATTAGCGGTTTATATATCTTTTCCAGTAAAAAATAAATAAATTTAAAGGATTCCACTTGAACATCAATCACATTTTATTTGGAAATGACATTCCAAGTTTCCAACACCCCAGGGTAAAAAAAAAACACTACAGTGTACAAATTAGCTACACAGAGACCATATTATGCATAGCCATAAGCTGTTTGAGGCCCTTGAGGAGGAGGTTGGGCTATTGGTTGCTCACCGGAGCCATCGAACTCTTGAATATCGAGGATCCCTACCCTTCCGTTCATGCGTTTTTGTACCTTTATCGCGACATCAGATGGCCTAAACCGCCCACAGACGCTCACCCTGCCATATTGCATCTCTATGATGTGTGTTTCCACCTCTTAAAAGCCATAGAAAACTTAGATATCGTCAATTTTCATACGCGCAAAAATGTGCATATAACGAGTGACTAACAACGAGTAAGAGTTTGATCACCTTTCATGCTTAGGAAGATCCTCTTCAGCTTCCTCTGGCACCCTTTGCAGTCAACTGAGATCCTCATCATCATACAACAGTACTGAGAATGAGATCAACAACAGATGGGAAACAAGTAAGCAAAAGAAGTCATGAAAATCGAGAGATCGAATGGCTAGGTGAGGCTTGCCTTGATGTCTGACATAGACTCGTAGTTTTCGAGTTCGTTCTCTGGGATCAATCTGTGCTTTAAACTCGCCGCAGATTCCATGGCATCTGAATAAAAATCCGCAGAAAGGAAAGGTTTTGGAATGTGTTTTCGCTTTTCGTATTTGGTTAAATTGGTTCTCCTCAATAATAATATATAATGCCCTTTAAGGCAGGTTTAAAGAATCCATTTCTTGGCGTCAAAGCCTCATTCTTTGATGATCAAAAAGCATTAAATTTGTTGCCTTTTATGTGCAGGAAACAAGAAATGATACAAAAGCAAATATCCAAGGTATCCCGAAACCGAAATCAAGGGGAAAAAAAAAAGCAAAGAAGAGAGAACAAGAAATTTTCAATCCCAAGCAACCACAACACATGAAAGATGAGTCTTGCAATCAACTCAATTGCAGAAATATCAATGTACAAATGACCAATGTAAGAGAGATATCATATATACATGGTCATTGGATCAGCGACTAGACGACGCAAAGATCATCCGCAACAGGGAAATTTTCGCCAGGGGATGCTTGTATTTGGTTAAAATTTGCTTCCCAGGCGCTGCAATCTTGTTGCTTGGGTATGTACAGATCACCGTTACCTTCTTCTCCAACAGATTCACCACCACAGATTCCGTCTCAGCTGAACACCAAGGAAAAAAAAACAATAATAGGAGGAGTAGCCCACCGACTTATACACAAGTGCAGTCATTCAATTATACCTGCATTGGTATCAATATTGCGAATCTTAGAGGCGAAACTCACCATTGATACGAGAAAGGACATGATTGATCCGCTTTTGACACTCCTTGCATCTTACATCAGCAGATATAACAACTTCCTGCACCTGCTTCAAGCCATCACACGATCGATTAATAAACTCGACAACGAGAATTATTGAAAGGTAGTACTAATAAATACTAACAAGAGGCATGGTCAAGGACTCGATAGAGGCGAGGCTGGATTGAGTCTGAGGTGGAGGAGACGAAGAGCTCTTCGTGATTCCGACTCTACCGAACACATTCTTGGAGGCTTGAGAAATACCCATAAGGTTATGCACATTAATTAATTCATTTGAAAAGTAGCAGCTAGCAAGGCACCTTCAATGGAGACGAAAAGTGCGACAAAAAGCGCTTCACAGCGCGGGGAGAAAAGGTGAGGCGTTCAATCAAGAAACGTTGAGGGATACAGGGAAAGTGAGAAACGTACAAAGATTAAGCAATGTGAGATAAAGATGTATGAGCTGCCATTGTTGGACTGAAAGAGCAATCCAATCTATATGTTGTTTAGTATGAAGAAATGGAGGAAAAGGGGAAGAGGATAAGGAGGAAGACGTTAAAAGAGACAGCCGAGTGTAGTGGAAAAGTGGGTAAGAGCATCTCCCACCCTAGGCGATTTTTTATGTTCGGCAAAAATTTTGGTAGGTTATTTTTAAATCAAAGTTTAGGAGGTGAAATGTGGATTCCACTTCTTTTATTTTTATTTTTTAATTATTTAATATTTATACAATTCTTTTTTTTGAAAACAATACAATTATATATATATATATATTGATTGTGATTATAATTAAAAATAAAAGTTATAGCATTGTAAAATATTATCAAGTTATATTAGGAAAAGTTTTCTAAATTTAGGCCCTTAACCTATAAAGTTTTGAGAAATAAGTTAGAACAACTTTTTCTCTTTGGCGTATAAAGTTTTGACAAATTTTTTCCAATAGTCTAGGAAGGTTTGTGCATTCGGTTCGATCCAAAACTGAACGAATCGGAATTTCTGATATGGTCTTGGAACTACATTAGGTTGGCCTTCGCTCCTCTTTCTAAAATTCTCTTCATCATGGCACATCTACACTGAGTTAAAATTCTATATTCGCAAATAATAGCTCATTTTAGAGTTGCTAATCCATCCCAAATGGCCAAATGCTCTATAGTTTTCCAAAGTAAGCAGCACCATTCACATGGTCTTGTCTAATGTTGCTCAATTCTTTGTGGAATTGGTAGATTATAGGGGCATTATACTCCGAAAACCTATCAGTTACTTCGTCCCATAGCTCCTTAGCTGACTAAACATACATGAAGTTTTCAACAACTTTAGAACTCATTTATTTGATTAGCAACAAAACAATTAACCATGTAATCGGCTCTAATTCATCAGGTTTGATGCACACACCTGTTATGAATCCTAGCATCATCTTCACACCAAGATCCATGTGAATGCCTCGATTCCAACTAGAGAAGTTTGATTCATTTAATTTAGTAGCACTAGCAACAAGCTACATACTTGGATGCAAATGCCTCGACTCCATAGGGAGAAGTTTGATTCATTGAGTTAGTATAGCACTAGCAACAATCTACATACTTGGATGCAAATGCCTCGACTCCATAGTGAGAGGTTTGATTCATTAAGTAGCACTAGCAACAATCTACATAATAAGAACAATGGGTTATAGACAATCGTTCCTTGATTGAGAAGTTCTCCAAGGCAATTTCCTTTGCACACACACATTTCTCGCTCTCTCTTTTTCTACCATCATTTGGACTTCAATATTGAGTTCAGAGCCAAAGTAAGTTGCAAACAAGAGATCAATGGATCTCGATGGAAGAACCATAGATCTAGAGATTTAGAGACTGATATCATGTAAAAAGACAAAGAATGAATTTAAATTATTTATATTTAAATGATTATTATTATTATTTTATTTATTGGAATCCATCTAAATTATTTATAATATTATATTAATATATTTTTCGTCTACGGGATGGGAGCTACACTAGTTTTTACACTAAAAACTTAAACAAACTTCTAATAAACTCCTAACTCTAAATAACTCCTAATTGCTTATCGGCTAACAACCTCTAAATGGGCTTAATTTGGACTTGGACTTGGGCTTCAGACTTATAAAACAATTCATTTGCTTGATTGTAGTTACTCTTTCTTACTAATTCGAACTATCTAGTTCCAACATATATTTTGCTTTTCAAATAAACACAAACTAACTGTATAAAGAAATTATAGCTACATAATTGAAGAACTTTGTTGAAAGTAAAAAATGAACCACAAAAATGCGATTTATACACTTAATAAAACATGTTTGGGAGGAATGTGCTTTTCAAACAAACACAAAATAAATGTATAATGGTCCAGTTGTGTAGAGTAAGGAGAAGGGTAAAGAGATCCTGGGTTCAATCTCTTCCTCTGCCTTTTTTCTTGAATAAAAATCTAAGGTTTATCTTACTCTCTACCAGTGGGTCGAGTCGGTCAGCGCAAGCCAATTTACTTGGTACGTGACTCTTGTCGGTTTTCTTGGATAAAAATCCAAGGTTTATCTTGCTCCCTACCAGTGGGTTGAGTCGGTCAGCTCAAGCCAATTTACTTAGTACGTGACTCTTGTCGGTTGGGTCACGTTCTCGGGGCGAGTCGGTCAGTGCAAACCAATTTACTCGGTACGTGACCCTTGTCGGTTGGATCACATTCTCGGAGTTTACCACCGAAGGTGGTTACTCGTCATTAAAAAAAAAATGTATACTGAAAGCTACGTAATAATTGAAGGATTTTGTGGAGAGTCAACAATGAACAACTCTTGAGTTTAATTCCCCATATAAAATTATGAATTCTGATCAGAAAAATAAAATTATGAATAGCAATTAGCGAGGAGAAAAGAAATGATTAAATACGCACAATAGCTTTTTTTTTAATTAGGAAATACGTACCATAATTGAATTCAAGGTTGTGGCAATCCCCAATAATGGAGGTGGGAGATTCATAACTATGTATCGTACACCGTAAATTTCGATTAAGCAAATGCACGTCTACACGAAAAATTGAAGGCAAAACAAGATTTAAAGCACCACATTCATACGTGCACCCCTAAACCCTAATTTGCGTGGTATTTAGTTTCCGCATTTCATAAGCAGGTCCACTACAACACTTTTGGAGTCATGACTCGTGAGGGGCTCTAGCATATACGATCTCGATTTGAGAAAAGATCTCCTACAACCCAAAAATACCAGACGAGATCACCTGTCCCTTTGGGAACAACCCCCTGTTTATCCCTCCTCCCTCAAAATTTACAGAAAAGAAAAATAATTAAAAATTAAAAAAATTAAAAAATGATAAAGGATGGGATGGTTTGTGAGAAGGTACAAGGAGGAATTCGGGATAGTGGATCCTCACTGTCAAAATACAATTTTAATATTTTTCAAAATATGTTTTTTATGAGAAAACTATTTAAATATATATAATTGGTTATTTATAACATAAATATAATTTAAAATATTTTTTTATCATAAATGTCCACCCTTATTTTTTTTTTGTGTCACACCTAAGGGTGTATGTGGGGGTGTAGGAGATCTCCTCTCGATTTTGGGAGTCCGAAAACTATACATTTGACGATAAATTGTACTCTTTGTTTTTTTAAAAAATGATTTTTATTATTTATATATGCTTTTTTAAAAATAATAAATATTACATAAAATATTAAAATTTTTATTTATAATTTTATATTTATTACATATAAGTATGAAATTAAAAATTAATATTTCTATAATGTTTATCATCTATATATAAGATATGCATAAATAATGAAAGTCACTTAATTAAGAAGATGGAGTGAGTATTTTTTTTTTAAAAATGAAAAGATTCAAATTAGCAATTAGGATCAAGTCTTTTTTCAACTGAGCGCATCCGAACGAGGTCTAAAATATCTGAATAGTTCTAAATTTGAACATCATTGACATGATTATTAAGATGAGCAACTTTATATGTCAGTATGTCACCTATTTTCTCATAACCTATCTTCATGTGGGGAGAGTGAAGCGATCAAACTTCATATTGACAAACTTTTAATGGGCATGTTTAGGAGTTGGTCTTTGATAAAAAATCATTTTGTTCTTGAAAAATCAGATATTTCATATACCGCCATTGTCAAATACGCCAGTAAGACTTTTCTTCTTGTAATTTCGTGCGTTAGTGTTTAGATCGAAGCAATTTTTGTGTTTTTTTAATGTAATTTAAATGAGCACTTAATATTAAATCTAAGCAAAGTAAAGTTGGGCAATCTCTCATTATCTTTTGTTTTTGTTTGGTCAACAAAACTAGCTAATTTGTTGGAGAGTAGTAGTCAAATAGACGTGTTTACGTCGAAAGAAATTTGGGAAATCTTCCCTTTATATTTAACTATTCAAATAATAATGAAATAAATAATACATGCATTAGAGTATACGGAGTATATATATATCTGCTATAACATTGACTATTTGGATCTTTCATTTCAAATTGTCAATTGAGACGGTCCAGTCAAATGAGTTAAACTCTTTATTAAGAATTAGCTATATATCATTATAAACAATACGTACTCCCTCGTTTTATTTTATTGGTGAAGTTTTTAGCACACTTTCAAAGTTATAAATAAACTGAAACCTTTGCCCTTTTCTTATCCATGAATAGATCTCTTTACTTGTATGACTTATTATATATAAAATATTAATTTTTTAATAATAATTTCATAATTGTTAAAAAAAATTGATATGTGTGAGCAGAGGTGGCAATCGGTTCTTCGGGTCGGGTTGGGGTATACCCATTCGGGTTCGGTCATATGTCGGGTCGGGTCATATATATGCCGGATATATTGTATATTTGGTCAGGTTCGGGTCAGGTTATGTAAGTTTTTGAGTTGGGTAAGTTCGGGTCAAATGGATTTCGTTGTGGGCCGAGTTCGGGTTGAGTCAAGTCGGGTCACATTTAGTTTTATTATAAAATGATAATTATTATTTTTGTTTAACTTAATTATTGACTATTAAACATCATTTATTTAGTTATATTAAGTCTCATTATATAGGTAGTTCACAATATTTGAATGTTTTAAAATTAGACAATTAATGCAATTATAAGAATGAGTCAGATTTTATTTGGATCGAGTAAAAAATGGGTCAGGTATGGGTCGGATCGAGTTCGAGTTCATTTGGGTATCGGGTCAATATGGTTCGAGCTCGGATTTAAATTCGAGTTATGCATGATACTAAATTTTCGAGTTTTGATTGCGTCTGAATTCAGATAATCGAGTCAGATCGGGTCAGATTTTGCCAACTCTATATTTTTCTTTCATTCATTTTATCGGTAGATGTGTGAGCTATATATATAAACACTTGCTACTTGCAAGTCCATTTCATCTCTTCATTCTAAAACAAGCCAAGGGAGGGAATTATTATTATTTTTTTTAAGAAAAGAAGTGTTTTAATATCTCCCCAAATGAAAATGGAAAACAACCTAATCGAAGGAGGAGAAGAGGAGCTAGAGAGGAAAGCCATGGAGATAGCGAGGGGGATCGCGTTTCCGATGACTCTTAAGTCAGCCATGGAGCTCAACATCCTCGAGATCATCTCGGAGGAGGGTGATCGCGGTGCGTACCTCTCATCCTCCGAGGTAGCCGGGAAGATCCCGGGTTGTGTGAACCCGGGTGCCCCGGCTCTTATCGATCGGATGCTGAGCCTCTTGACTAGTTTCTCCATTTTGAAATGCAAGCTTAGGAGTAATAGAGAGGGAGGAGTTGAGAGGGTGTACGGACCGGCACCTCTTTGCAAGTACTTCCTTAACAATAGTGGTTTCATGAGCTTTAGGCCTTGGTTTCTAATGCAGCATGATAAGATCACCTTTGACTCTTGGTAATTATTTTATTTATTTCTCGCCTTTTTTAATCTCATCGGTTGTATTTACGCTTGCGAAAATTGAGAAATACTCTTTCTGTCTCAAAATAGTTCATATATCATTAATCTTACTCGATCTTTTATTCTTTTTATTATTGATTTTCAGTGCAAAATTCAAAACTTTTTATCATTTTCAATGCATTTTTTCAATTTGAACTACAAAATCCAATTGAAAAAGTAGTCAAAATTGATTTTTTTTATCATAGTGATTTTTTATTTTTCTAAAACATTAACTATTTTGATATAGACAATATGATTGAGCTGATATAAAGTTTAATCCGGTCTAAGATATAGGAGTGACAAAACCAAATGACACAAGTTTTAACCATTAAAAAAGCAGCCGTATAGGTTCAAATGAAAACTAGAAATGACAAAAATGCAAAAATATTCTTAAACATATATCCTTTGCAGCAGGTAGGGATGGAGCTTGTTGAGTCCCTCTTTAATAGATTTTTCTTTAGTTTATCAAATTAAAACTATGATATTTTAGATTAAACGATGATATTTTAGTTCAAGACAACCGTTTTTTTAGTTCAAAACAACAAAACAATGGTGTTTTAGTTCATAATTGTGTCATTAGTTGTTATATATTTTTTTCTATTTAAACGCAAAAAACGATATCGTCTTATTCTATAACAACATTCTTTTTGTCTAAAAACAAATCGTTTGAAACCTACAAAGTTAATATGTAACATGTTATTCTCTTAGTATGCATAACGTGCAACAAGATATACAAAGGTTAAACTTGCATATATAATTTCTTATATAATTATCGAATTTAGTAATATAACCTCTTGTTTTGAAACTTTTGGTTGAATGATATTACCAAAATATCAAGTAAAGAAAAATATAAAAGCTAACATCGTGACTTACTAAAAGACATGTAATTTGAAATAATTAATCTGTATTTAACTTTCAAACGTTTATAACTTTTTACTCGGTTATCGGATTGAGGCTTATAATATATTAAAACAAAGTTATCGATTAGTAGAACAAATATAGGTGATTCACCGGATTATAAGTTTCTCTCAATTGTTGTTTTGATTACTAGGAACCATCTCAACGACGTTGTGCTAGAAGGCGGGACTCCTTTCGACAGGGCATATAAGATGCCATTATTCGAGTTTTTCGAACAAGACTCGAAGTTAAGCAAGCTGATCAACCAGTCCATGTCCGATGCCACGATGTCCTTCATGAAGAAGATGATCGATACCTATCGAGGGTTCGAAGAAGTTAACATGTTAGTAGACGTTGGAGGCGGACTTGGCACAACCCTCAACCTCATCACTTCCAAATATCCTAACATAAGGGGCATCAACTTTGATCTTCCTCGTGTTATGGCCGACGCCGTCAAAACAAACCCTGGTACTATCTATATATACCTTGTAATTGATTTTATACACTATAAAGATTCAATTCAACTTCTGATAGTTTGTTTGTCTCATGGGTGAGTGTAGGAATAGAACATGTTGCTGGAGACATGTTTGAAAGAGTTCCAAGTGGAGATGCCATTTTCTTAAAGGTAATTGATTTTACAATATGTTATACACATTGTGAAATAGGACTGTTAACGGGGATAAACATGTATCGAGTTATATTGATTTATTATTATTATTATTATTTTCACAGTTATAATTATAAGGTCGAGATTCACCAACTTATAATACAAAAGTTGAAGTGCATAACCATCATTTTTAGTCTTTTATAGTCGATGTGAGAGTTAGAGACACTCCACACCAAATTAACCTCACACGCCCCCTCATTTGCAACTGCAACTTGCACTTAACAACGAACTCATTTTGAATCAAGCCGAATCTAAATCTGATACCATGTGAAATATCTGACAGACCATTATCAGGGACAAATACGTGTCGGGTTACATCAATTATTATTATTATTATTTTATTATTATTATTATTACTACTACTATTATTATTATTAATTTTGGTTATAAGTTCATGATTAAAACAAAAAGTTAAGCTATTGTGTAGAATTTCACTATATCTTATAACCAAATATCTCGAGGGACATTTTAAATTGCCAATTCAATTTCATTGACTAATCATATTTGAATTTTGGAATCATGCATATTATCTTTCTTTGAATTATTAAGAGAATCATTAACCTGGTTAACAATGTTGGACTTTAAGATTTCATTTTGATAAGGTCTGGACTTTAAGATTGGTTGTGAATTTTTTTTTCTTAACCAAATTTTAAAATTAAGAAGCTGAGAAAAAAAACCCTCCACGTACTAATAATGATGTTGTACGAGCATTTTTAACATATTTCCCATTTTGAGAATTTAAAAGTTTTTGGAGAATTGTAAGACGTTTTTTGACCCAATAGATTTTTCATCTCATTTTTTAAAATAGAAAAGCATTAGAAAACAGTCTTTTAATTTATGAGTAAATTACACACCACCCGTAAATTATGATAATTTTCACATAACCACCCGTAAAATCAGAAATTACATTAAACCACCCGTAAATTCAGTATGCTTTCATAAGACCACCCACCCATTAAAACTCTATTTGTTTGGTTTGAAAAGACTAAAATACCCCTTATTCAAGTGTATTTTTTTTATAGAAAAACTATTATATGTATTTTGCTATTCAATTTGACGTCCCTCCTTTGAAAAAAAGTCATAAAATTAAACATTGTAGAATATATATAAATGTCCTAACCAATATATCTACATCAGATTTATAATGTGAAAAACAAAGATTCGCAATGGCTCTTGACGATCTTCTCTCCTTCAAATGTTGAATAAGTTATGGATGAGTCTAAAATAAACTCATATTATTATTATTTAAAAAAACCAGATTATCTATATCTATATCTATATAAACTCTTAAAACAAAATAGTTTTTGCATATGTGTCATATCCACCTTAATCATCTCATTTTTAACAAATCACTTTTCCCCCCTTTTTACAATTGATTTTCATATTTCACATAACAAATGCGTTAATTCAAAATATCAAATTAATATATAACCTTTATCTATTTGTAAATATTTATATATTATCATAATAGAGTTCATCTTGAATAATCTTATTATACCCTTCTCTTATGAGTTTGCTATTACAAGTGCAATTCAAAATATTAAAATAATATTTTATTTAATTGTATAATATTAATTTAATTTATTATTAAGATTTTATTTTAAATAAACAGTGTCACAACGCGAGAATTGTACTAGTTACTTTAAAAAAACTAAAATATGGGGGCATTTTGTCTTTACAAATGAAACAAATGAACATTTAACAAATGGGCGGTCTTTTGAAAAAACATCTAATTTATGGGTGGTTTTATGTAATTTATAAATTTCTGGGTGGTTGAAAAGAATCATAATTTACGGGTGGTTATGTGTAAAGCCCTTTGAAATATAATTCTAAATCAAAATTTTTTTTTTGTCATATGCCCTTAAGGTATAGGATAAAGGGCATAGGATAAAATTTCCGTTTTAGAAAAAATATTTTCTTAATTAAAATACATTAGCCAAATTTTAAATTAGATTTATAAGGTTGTTTATTTTTGGGAGGGTATCTTTCTCAATTAGGATCTTATCCTATATCCTTAAAACATAAAATAGAAAGACCGATTCTAAATTAGGACTCTTATCCTATGCCTTAAAAAAATAGAAAAACTTTTCTAAATTTGAAGTATTTTTTAGAAGTAAATAATTCTCCAAATATTTGAAATGGAAAAGATGTTAGAGTATTTTGTTTCTCTATTTTGAAGAAATTTCAGAGATAATATTGGAGATGGTCTAAAAGCTTCTTCGCTATTCTATTATTTTAGAAAACGTTCGATTTTTAGAGAATTTTAATTTTTTTCCTAATAGATTCTCATCTCATACATCGGATACATTATACGGATTACATGTGTAATATCGGTTTTTCTATCCTATGCCTTAAGGGTATAGGATAAGATTCTAAATGGGGAAAGATACCCTACCAAAAATAAGCGACCCTAAGAATCTAATTTAAAAATTGGCTAATGAAATTTAATTAAGGATGTATTTTTTCTAAAATGGGCATCTTATCCTATGCCTGCAATTGGGGCATAAGATAGAAAAATCGATGTAATATTAATATTTTATCACTTTCATTCACTAATCATATTTGAATTTCGGAATCATGCCTATTACCTTTCTTCGAATTATTAAGAGCATTACTAAACTAACTAGCTTGATATTGTCATTTTCATTCATTCAAAAAATGAAGAAACTGAAAAAAAAAAACCTTCCACGTTCTAATTATTATCAATCCGAATAATTTTCTAAAGCATAAATGTTTTTTTTAAATCTTTAAAATAGAAAAATTATTAAAATTTGAACAAAAATAATTTGAAAAATACTCTGCATAACTCTTATTTATTCATTTTAGAGACATTTAAGAAAAACTATGAGATTCAATTCCTTAATGTTTAGCTAGAATACCTATGAGAAAAGAGCTTCGTTCTCCAAATCTTATATCGGATCTATTCGTTATAAAATAAACTGCGTTTGGCATAAAGAAAGAAAAAACCTAGACATACATGTTTTGATATGCTTATAATAATGTTATAATATACAATATATAGTGATTATATATACTTATTAGTTTTGTATGTTTTGGATGGGAGTGACAGTGGGTATTGCATAATTGGAATGAAGAACATTGCTTGAAACTTCTGAAGAACTGTTGGCAAGCTCTCCCAGAAAATGGAAAAGTCATTGTTGTGGAATCACTTATTCCTCTGATCCCCGACGACACTTGCGATTCGAAGGCAACCATTGAGCAAGATCTTACCATGTTTGTTCTCCTTGGCACGAAGAAATGGACAAGAGAGGAGTTACAAGCATTGGCTTTTCAATCCGGATTTTCGAGTTGTGATGTTGTTTGCTCAATCGATAACTACTCAGTTATCGAGTTCATTAAGGCTTGAACATCGACTCCAATCCTTTGCAATAAGTGGACATATATAACTCAATGGTCCACATCATTAATAAGAGTATATGTGTATAGCACTTTAGTGCATATTGAAACGACAATGGAATGATATAAACTATGGCTCCGTTTGACAAAATATTAGTTGATGGGGTAGATAAAGCCTCAAGCTGATGGATTATTTGTGTGTCAAATATATGGTAATAAGTTGTTGGAGTTAATGCCTAGAGATGGTGGTTTTAAGGTGTCTTTTGGACTTCTCACGTCTCACATGGAAAGTTCAAGGGTATCCTAAAGATTTTTTAAGAAGGCTTTTTCACTACCTAAATTGAGAGGTAGAGGAGGAGATGGGACACCCACATGTGTATCCGCCACCGCTGTCCGTCCCCGCTCGTGCCTCGCGATCACTGAAATTATCCTTTTCGCTACAGCAAGTTTGTTACTTGTCGTAGGTTCCAGCGGGGTCATTATCCAACAGTATGTGTATAGCACTTTAGTCATATTGGAATGATATAAACTATATATGTGATGAATTACAATACATGGGTCTCAAATCGAGTTGGTCTAGACATATAAAAAGAGTACTTGCACGCTATAATACAATCGCATTAATTATTTAATTTTGACAGTCAAGAACAACAAAAGTTTATTATTTTGAAGTTGAGAAATAAAGATTTGTAACATAAGGCTCCGTACCGGAGATCAATTCAGACACTCGCTCTATGTAGCTTGAAGATTTTTTAATTACCTGCCACACCATCATGTTTAATTGAGTTCATTGACAGGTTCATCCTTAGTCGATGATCGAGTAACAAGAGAGCGATTGCTTCCCTTCGTATGGATTCTCGAGTGCAACGTCATTTCCAGTCCGCGATAAAACCACCTTGAATAAGGTGTTTAGAACAAAGAGGAATCACACAAACATGTTAACATTGAGTGAGATGCACATATTTTTTTTTTCCAATGAAGATGCATGCATGTATAATTTTTCAAGAGCTACCTGATAATTTCGCAGGAACCTTGATTTGAAACCAGCTGCACAGTAATCAAAGTAATACTCCCATGTCCGAATGAACTTCTCTTCAAATCCAAGTGACAAAATTTGTCTATAATTGAGCAAAATCGAATATTAGTGTGCGAATGTGTTAATGTCCCGAAGGACCAAATAGGGAAGGTTCGACCTTCAATGGAGGTACGAGGAAGAAGGGGAAGGGAGAAGAAGAGTTAGAGGGAGAAGAGAGAGAAGAAGAAGAGAGATTAGACCAGGAGAGAGATAAGGGTAAGTGATTGTATATTATTTATTGAATATCCTCTAATTACAATAGCTAAGGGTATTTATACCCTAAACCCTAATTAATACCTAATATCTAATAAGGCCATTACAATTGTTGATCTCGTCACATCCAATTCTTGATTTAGAAATCGAATTGACGACTGCCCACCATTGCCGAGGAAAGATTTGAGATAGTTGATGCGGAATTGAGAACCGATTGGTTCTGGATACCACTTGCTATGATCCGAAGGTCAAACAGGAAAGACTTGGGCCTTCAATGGTGAATTGAAGATAGGAAGGGGAAGGAGAAGGAGATTTCACGTTTCAGAGAGGAGAGGTAGGAGAAGATAGAGAGGAGGAAATAGTGAAGTGTAACACCGAGTGTAACACACAAAGTGTTATAGGGGATCCAAATTGCTCGTACAATACCTCTTGTGGTATTTATAACCCAACACCTAATTCCTTATAATTACACTTATTAACCCTACTATTATAATTCCTAACAAAATGTTAAAGTTTTTATGTATATGTTTAAATTATCACATTAGTGCAACATATTTAATAACACATGTACCAACTAAATGAAGATATATATAAAATCTTTTGGAACCATTTTTTCTTAGAAATTAACTTTCTTGTTATGTACTCAAAGTAAACATATTTAATTTTGCATGTAATTAATTATATTTTATCATTTTTCATACCTTTTGTGTTCTACAAAGTTTCGCCTCCAACATCTTAAAGTTTGATAGTAATGGATTCCTATATTTTCAATTTGCTCTACCCTGCAAAAACAAGTTGTTCAATAAATGAGTGACAAAAAAAGGTTATATAAGAGGCTATTGATTCCTAAATTAAGTAAGTTTGTTTTGATTGTAATATTACCCTAGCCTTGATGCATTAGCCATAGCTGTTGTAGCTCTGCTCAAAGAAGGTAGGCATCCACCAGGAAAGATGTATTCCCTCATAAAATCCGAGCTTCGTATGTGCTCATCATAAAATTCATCCGGAATCGAAGAGAACTACAAAAAAAAAGATAGAAAACAAAATTCAAGTTTAAAAAATATTTTAAATAGATGAAGGGATAACACTATATATTTTTGGAAATGACATGAACTAAATCCAATACTTGTAGAACAAGAAGCCCATCATCTGCAAGAACAGAGTCACAACTCCGAAAGAAGTCTTCCATATATTCGTTCCCCACGGCCTCCATCATCTCACTGTAATATAAGATATTAAAACAGTTCATTACAAAATACAGACAACTCTCTCGTTTTGGTACGAACAAACAAGTACATAGATGACAACTAGCTTACCAAGCAATAATTCGATTATATTTGTGAGTGGAAGGTAGTTTTCGATAATCACAAAGAAGAAACCTAATGCGATCCTGAGATATATATGATCGATGAAGATAAGTATAGACATATGGTGTAGAAATAAGTTAGGTTGAGAAAAATTGAAATGTATTTCTTTAATAAGTGTGTAAAAATCTAAAATGAAAATCTCGTGAAAAGGAGTTAATATGAATCGTCATACCTCAAGCTTAGCTTCCTTCACCTTTTCCTCGGCAAATTTTAGTTGTTCTTTCGATAAAGTGATCCCAGTGTACTTGCAACCAGTTTGCCTTACAACTTCAATGGCAAAGCCTCCCCACCCACACCCAATCTCTAAGACCTCATGGTTTTTCTCAATTCTTGCCTAATAGATCAATCAAGAGGACCATGAAATTCACAATTAGATTTGGACACCCTAAGATTGCAACACACTCATAAATTAGAATTCAATTAACAATGAAAAATCTCACCTTTTTAATAAGAAGGGATATTTTTCTAAGTTGTGCGTCTCTTAGATCTTCATTCATGGTCTACCATTGATTAACCGATAAATAAATATCAAAATCATGGTATGTATTTTTAACAAACATACATCTATCTAAAAGTTTTTGTCATGAACTATAAAGAAGGAAAATATTAAGCTCAATCTGACCTTAAACACACCACAAGAGTATTTCATAGTCTCATCCATGAATAGAGAAAACATCTCATTACTCTGCCATTGAAGCAAAATAATAATTAGTTAATTCAATTCATATACTGAACAATGTGACTTGCCATTTTTTCTGAAGTAATTTGCACAAATAACACTCCAATCAAATCTCACATAGATTCGACGTGGGATCCATGAGTTAATAGTACTTATTTATAAAAAGAATATAAAACAACATAAACATTTTTCTGTTGTGTATCAACAGATTGTAGAGCCATGCCATTTGCAAGAAACAATAAATAACACTATACCATGTCATAATGGCGAGAAATGTTCCTACGAGCTTGAGTGATAGTGTTTCGCCTTGAAAAATGATGATAAAAATATTTTGCCGAAGCTATCCATGCTGTAAAAAGCATAGGTGACCACCAACCCCTGATTTCAATCAAAAGAGAAACATTGATATATATGATCAGTAGCTAACATCGAGGTGCTGCTTTGTAACATTCATATCAACCATCTTATTCGAAGTACGCTAACATGTATGATTGTACCTTTTCTTAGTAGGTCCCGAAGCAGCTGATTGCAAGTCTCTGTTGGCAATAAATACCTACACAAGAGAGTGATCAATCATTCGAATTCGAGATTGAATACATGAGTGCTTTAGGAACAAATATGAAGCATAGGTAATGTAATTGTATTGTATACAATGTATGTATAGTCCATAGTGTACAAAACAATCATAATTCTTACCATAATGAGGTTCACAAGGCCTTCATTTGTATCTACAAATGAAAAATCACCATTGATGTATGCATCTGCAAGGCCTAAATCAGCCTCCATGCAAAGCTGTCACATATATATATGAAGAGCTCATCATTAGTCGGATCTTGCTTTTGGGCTATAAGTGTATAATCAAGCAATGTCGCATGGGGAAAAATGGGGTGTACCTTCGAGTAAAATTGTGGCTTATGAACTCGTATTGCTACCGTTGGTGCACTTTTCTTACTTGTTCCTTGAAAGGTTAAAACCTGACCCCCATCCTCTAGTATACTGTTGTACAGTTAAAGCAAATTAAATGTCCTCGTGAATTAGGAAGATCACATCACATTGTAGCTAGGTTAAGATAACTAACATGTTTTTTAATGAAATAGTACTAATGAATCTTCCTTAATTTGTTATAAAGCGCTTGATTTAATTGCAAAATGTCGATGGCCATATATTAAAACCATAGGAAGAAGCTTGAAGAATGTGAACTTACATAAGACAACCCGCAGAGATAAAATTTCTTAGGAACCGACATATTAGAAGGCGTGCTGCACTTTCAGTCCAAGAAGGCACCATTTGCTTCGGGTTTTGCAGAATAGTGCATTTTGTTCCAAGCACCCCATGCGCGGCAATCATGCCCGCCTAATTAGAGAAGTAATTTTCAAGGAAATTTTAGCACTCTAACAAGTTTAAGAGCTCGATCATGCCATTTGGTTTACTAACAACATCCTTAAGAGCTCATGTTCTCAACTTCCAACGAAGAACTGCAATAATTTTAATCCTAGTTTACTAAAAACTATGGAAAAAAAATCATGTTTTAAAGTATTTCCCTTTCCACTTTTAACTCTTAAATCTTCTATTTAACTATATCAAACTTCAAACTTTTTCTTACATGAACAAAGTTTGTTTCTACCTGAATTGAAAAGTACTTGAGAAATGTTTTAAAAGGTTAAAATTTTGATCGACAAAAGTTAATTTCACCCTCGTCTAGTCCTCTTTTTGATTTTACATTGCATACTCTAATAGTCCAATATAATCGCATTAATTTGGATGAACATGAAAAAAAATAAAAGTGGTTCATAATCTTACCTTAATCCCTTCATGAAATCCATATCCTGAGAAAATTGAGCAATGAATTAATTGGTAGTGGCAAAGTTTCGAAACAAGTCTAAATGTACTATACTATACGACGATATCGATCCTGTCAGATGTTAAAACTTGTTTTGCTTTGAAGATATTACCTTGATATGGACCACAAAACCAAATTCCTCTTTTGCCTTGAATGTTATCAATCTCGAGCGAAGCTTTTAATGCCGCAATGGAAGGAATAGGACGTCTAGTTGACCATTTGAGCAATACATTTTTGGGTTCATCAGGTGGATTAACAGTTACAAGAAAATGTTGATCTTGCTTGTCAATGTTCTGTACATTAGCAAAAAATAAAAAAGTCACTAGCTAGAAGATATATATATGTGTACTAGCTTGTTTAACACTAAATTAAATCATTCATTTAAAACGGTATCAAATAGTATAACTATCTAGAACCTCCTAAACAATTTTTTTTAAAAAAAAAAATAAAAATAAAATGATAATTCACTAGTATTATTCAGACATTTTACTTTGTGAGTCCGATTAATCTCAGGAGTTTTCCTTCATTGGTACTCTCACTACACAGTACTGCCTTTTGATTAAATGACTAGTAGCAATGTACCATATATCTAATTAATTAACTCGAACCACATAAAGTTAACTAGGGTTGTTATATGAGCCGAGTAGCTTGAGCTCGGGTTGGGTTTATCTAAAAAGAAAGTTCAGCTCAAGCTCACTCCTTTGTTAAACGAGTCGAATATGAACACATTTTAAAGTTCAATTCAAATTGAGAGGCTCGACCCTACTTAAGCTTGAATTAATAATTAGAATATTGTAGAATTTGCAAATTTTTTCCCTTAATTAGTTACCATGTTATGAGTGATTAAAGCTGCTCTAGGCTTTAATAAATTAAAGTATGGCTGGAACTCGTTCATTTACTAAACGAGTCGAGTATGAATACATTTTCAAAGACCGAGTCTAAATTTAGCTCAACTCGTTTCTAAACAAGATTAATATGAACAATCATTACTCGACTTGTTCGGTTCGAATATCAGCCCCATAGTTAACCCATCCTAAATAGTTAAGGCCGTAGAGAGAACATATATGTTAAATGTGCAATGAAAGGAATCACCTAGATAGATAGAGAGAACATGTTACATACCTGCATTAGGTTGAGCCAATAAGTAGTGAATGAGGTTTGATTGTTTGAGTTTGTAAGAAAATTACAGGCACTCCATGCTGCTGGATTTATGGGCATTAAACTTTTGTCTTGATGGAGGAAAATGTCACTGCATCCACATCCATAAGGTTTAAATTATGAAACTATTTAGCTATCAACAAAATGATTGATTCAATAATAGTTTTTCAATTTTGTGAGAAATGATTATCTTACAACCTTGATTCCATATGTAATGATGATCTCACATATTATGTATTGTATTAGATTAGTGTTAGTTTAGGTTGTACATATATATACCCTTTTTTATCAGTACATATGGATTCAATCAAAGATTTAAGAACTCATTAATTAGTTGTATTCCATCACATTCATTATTTCAAATCTCATAAAACAAAAAACAGGGATAATTCCAACCAATTTAATTTACTTTGGTTCTTATAATTTATGAACATCACTATGTATTTTTTTGGGCCATATTGGTAATTCAAAATATATTAAACTAAAACAATTTTAATGCTTTATCAGAAGAATTTATCAAAACTCTTCCTCGTTAATTAAGTATTTATAAACATATTATAAGAAATCAACAGTATCTGCCAAATGAACCATATACCTGTAGACATTTTGAAAAGCTCCAAGAACTCTCAGTTCATCATAGGTTGCTTGTTGGCCTATTATTTTTAAGGCCTCAGCAGTATTAACTGCTAATATGCATCCATCATAAACATCCTTTGAACCATCACCCAATGTGATTATGCATCCTGTAAGCTACCATAATAATGAAATTGTCTTGCAAAACACCCTATATTGTATAATTAACTTTGATCTATATATATATATATATATAAACACACACACTCGATCACCTTCATCATCATTAGTTGAAATTGAATACACATCGCTGTTTGTTTTTATTTGACAACCTCTGTGCAACAGCTCCTTCATAACCTGTCCGTGAAACCCAAAAATAATCAACTTACTTCAAATGGTAAAAGTTTTGTACTCTTCGATCATGCACCCTCTCTATCTTTTTTTTTTTAAAAAAAAAAAAATTCTACTAAACTTTTCTCGCCACCTTTTTTATTTGATACAATATGTTCAATTCAAAATAGATGATTTTTCAGAGGATAAATTCTGATTAAAAAAATGTTTTTTATGAGTTTTGAGGCCGTGGATTGTAATTTGTATTCATTGGTGTGCTGTCTTTTCAAATCTTTTAATAATTAAATGATAATTTTTTTGATAAAAATCTTACTCCGTATATTTTAGTAAAACAAAGGAGTATTATTTATATAATAACAAAATGAAAGCAATTATTGTTGAATAGTATATGAAAGGGATAGTATCCCACATTTATAAAATTAGTGTATCCAAGCCTTGTACTTGGCTTGGTTAGCGTGTGACTCCCGCATTGTATGACCCACTGTCAGTGAAGGAGCCAGAAAATTTTTGAAGGAGGAGCACAATTATACATATACGATATAGTTGTGGATTAAATTGACATAAAGAATTATATGTAATACGATAATAAATTATGTTATTTTAAGATCAAATGTTATCGGTTTATGATAAAACGCTATCATTTTTTTCGCGCCTAAAAAAAGAAATATAAATATATAAATGAAATATTCGAAAAAAATAACTAAATAAGTATAGGAAAAGCAATCTAATAAACATTGAGTTAAGGTTATGGTTGTTATATGAGCTAAAGCTTGGCTCGAGTTTAGCTCAATAAAAGCTCAGTTTGAGCATCATTTACAAAATGAGTTGATTACGAGCACATTTTTATGCTCAATTCATAATTCAGCTCGGATCCAATGAAACTCAAATAGCACGAATTTTGTGAAATTTACAAATTTTCTTTTAACTTACTATGTCATGAGCAAGTAAAATTGCATAATATTTGGAAAAAAAAAACTCAGCTCAATTAAGCTTGTTCACTTACTAAACAAGTCGAGTATGAGCTTAAGTTCAAATATAAGTTCGACTCAAGCTTCACTTATTTCTAAATGAGCTAAATATAATCAAACAATACTAGACTTGTTTGGCTCGAATAACAATCTAGTTAATATATAACTTGTTGCACTCATAACATATAATAATGTACGTATAACCAGATATAAAATTTTTAAACTTGTATAACTTCTTATCTAATTGTCAAAATGATTAGTATAACCTCTCATTTCGAAGCTCTCAAGATGAATTATAGTATGTGAATTTTAATTTAAATAAAATATAAAAGCATTATAGTCTATTGAAACAAAATTAAAGTGATTAATATACCTTTAATTTTAAAACAGTCATAACTTTTTACTCAGATGTCGGATTAAGGCATATTATATATCAAAACGAAGCTATCGACGAGGAGAATACAGATAGGTAGTTTGTCAAATAAGAGAGGGGGCACGTGCCCCCCTAGGCCCCCCTTCAGCTCCGCCCCTGCCCACTGTAATTTAACAATTGCATACCTTGTTCACAAAACATTGAGATTGCTCCTTCACTCTAAGCCATTGTGGATGCCCAACTAACTGCCAAAAAAAAAAAAACAAGAGAAAAAAGACACTGACTAAGCTACTCCGTATATGCATAACAGTTTCTAATGTGAACGAATTTGATTATGAATTTCATTACATGATATATATGGACTATAGAGATCGAGTAATCAACAAACGCACCTGAAACAAATGATGATGATTGCGACACCATGAAAGTATGGAGAATGCAGGCAGGTCCATCACTTGTTGTGACGGGCAAGCCCATATTGAAGCACACATGGGAATCTACCAAAGTTTAATTACAAGTACATTATAAGTACATTTATTTAATGAAGCATACCTACAACCTGTACGAACTCGTTTGAAAAATCCGAAATTTTAATACTCCCTCCGTTCGGCAAAACTTGTCATTTTAGCTTATTTCACAAGTTTTAAGACAATTAACAAATGTACTAATTTACCCTCAATTATCACCCTTCTTTTTTACTTTATCGAAAACTACAACTAACAAACCATAAATCATATCAAGGGTATTTTTGTAAAGTGAATGGCAAAATACCTACAATGACAAGTTTTTTTGAACAAAAATAACACCCTAAAATGACAAGTTTTGCCGAACGGAGGGAGTAAAATTCATCATCTAAAACCCGATCTAACTTGATCCGAATCCAAAATGCCCATAACCCGAAATAAAACCAACCCAAATCCTAGTCGCATCTAGAAACCTTTGATCCTGAAATAATCGAAGATCGACTTGAAACATACTTAAATCCGAAAAGACTTGAAACATACTTAAATCCGAAAAGACTAAAACCCGAAATAACCAAAACTCGGAGCCTATCACATTAATTTGATGAAATAAAAAATAATAAAATATATGAAATTTGAATTGACTTGAATTTTAATGTACATTAGTATTCAAAATAACAGAAATTCGAAGCAATCTGATGGAACCTTCTCAAACTCAACCCAACATGCTCGATTGCGACCTTTACCCCGATACAATCTAGTTCTTACAAGCTATCTAGGCATATTAAAATAAAATATCTTACCAGATAAGTTGTCTGAAATGATTCCGAGTAACCCCTTGACTCAACAAAACTGCGGAGTGTTTCAGCTTGATTCATTTCTGGGTTATTCACCATCTCGTCAAGATATCTAAAGGAAGCAAAAAAAAAGGCATATTCAAATAGTGGATTCAAGATCGATCATTAGAAGTATTAGGATATACAGATTAGAATTAGAAAGTTAAGGTCCTATCTTGTAAATATCAGAAAGTTAGATTCATCCTCTATAAATAGGGGTTGTTTATAACAAACAAACTACCGTTCTAAGTAATAATACAGGAGCAGAGGCAGAGCTAGGGGTCCTAAGGGGTCACGTGACCCTCCCCCTCATCCGACAAATTATCTAGGTGTATCCTCCTTGTCGAACACGTTGTGTGTTTTACGACTTTTTTCTCGATCTTATTGTCTACTACTATGGTGACCCTCCGCTCAAAACTTTCTGCACCGTCCCTCCCATATTGAATTATAAAAGACTAAAAATGATGAGTTATAAAGAAGGGTGAAGCTAGATTAGTGCGAGTTGAAAATAAACCGTCTTACAAGAGGGCATCATTCTGGAAGTTGATCAATTCGTAGATCATATTCCAAAAGTAAGGATTCAAGAGATTTCTCTTTTGCGCAAACAAGCTCGTTAAACCATTTCGCGTCCCCCATTCGCATCCAAACCCTTTGTTGATGCTCACAGAGAACGACATGTCGCACTCCTCCATCTCAACTCCGAGACTCTCAAATAACTCCATTAGGCTCGGGTGTGTTGCCTGTCGTCCAATTTTATATATACAAATTAAATTTACCGAATTTATACATATCGATCAATTCTCTGTTATTTTGAAGAATGGAAAATAAATAAATATGTACATACACAATTGAAGACCATGAAACCAAGGTCGAGTTGGACATCCTCCACAGAGATGGTCTTGGCCGAATGGCCGCCAAGCTTTTCCTCTTTTTCGTACAAACAGACGTCGAGGCCAGCCTTGACGAGCTCGTATGCAGCTCCGAGCCCGTTGATGCCCGCTCCTACCACCGCTATTGATTTCATCCTCACAACCACAATGCAACCTCTGACGTCACGTCCTGCATGTATTAAATTATAAGATGATAAATTTCATATTTATTAATAATTGTTAAATTATGGTGGGCCATATGAGATGGGGTCACGTACGAGCGTACAATGCACACGGGTTTCATCCTAAAATAAATTGATATTATGAGGAATAGTCCGGCCATCGGTTATATGCAACATTTAGATTCCTTTTATTATCAATGTGAGATTTCCACACAATAATAAATACTAAATTACAATTTAAAAAAAGTTAATATTTATATGGTTTTTATCCTCTTGAGAAAACGTGTATGAATATTGTAATTCAGAAACTATCTTATAAATCTAGAAAAATAGCCAATAAAATAATTTTAAAAAAATTATATAATTAAGAAATTTCTTTTGTTAGTATTAAAAATAATAAATTTTCAACTTTGTTTACCACTAGCCATCTAATTTTTTTAATACCACTAGCTAGCAAGCGAAAAATGTTACTAACTCTAATCAACATAAAAAAAAATACTAATATTGCGCTAACCTTAGTAAATAAGTGGTATAGAAATCTCTGATCATTTTTACAGTATAATCTCGAAATCTAAAAATTCATGATACTCTTTTTCAATGGGAAAACCTTTTGAAACACATATAATCTGGAATATTTAGTAATTTTTTAATTTATAAAAGAAATGCAACAAACCTGGAATAGTACTCGATCGATCAGTTGGGTGAACCGTAGAGCTGCGTTTGGAATTGGATGGTGGTGGAAGTCGGAATGTTGTTCACTTATATAGGCCAAATTGTCAAATTTGTATAAAAAATCAATCCCAAATGAAATATTGATATAAAAAAAAAAACAAAAACGACAAATATGTATAAAAAATGACATCAATGCGACAAATTGCTATAGATTTTCTTAAAAAATGGTTTTAATTAAATTAAATAAATTTATACCTCTTGAATTTATTTCCATTTAAAATATAAACAATTAAAAGAATTTGCATTCTATTTTTGATATTTTAACTTTTATATTTAAATTTAATAATCAAATAGATTTTTTAAAAAATATATTTGAATTAAATTTTTTTAGAATATATATATCATAAACTTGATGTATATATCAGTACAAATTCTCCCATTTTATTATTGAAAATATTTAAAAAGGTAGGCATCTTTTTATAGATTACTTTGAATTAAAATTAAAATAAACTTATAGATTGTTAACATTATATAAATTTTAAAAATATTATTGAGTTTAATAATTAATGTTAAGTTAATGTAACATTTTCTTCAATCTGTAAACACCTAAATTGTATAGTAAATTGAAAAATATTTAATTATAAATAAATTCGAGAAAATTTTCAAATTTTATAATCCCTCGCTAATATAATTATAAATTTAAAATATTTAATTTTTTGTATATATTTATTTTATCCCTACTGACCTAATGTTTGATTTAAAATAAATTAGTTGATGTTGTAAGTCAATTGAGCTTAATTAATTAAAAATTGGATTTTTTAAAGGAAAATATACCAATTTATCACATTGATACTATTCTTTATACCTATTTGCCACTCTTGGTTTTTTTATACCTATATGTCTTTTTGGGGTTGATTTTTTATATCAATTTGGCAAAATTAGTTCCGGTCCCAAAATTAATTCAACTAATTTCCAAATTTTTTGGTTAATTTACTGTTTAAATTTCAAGTGGACAAACCTAACCAATCAATGCATCTCCAATTATTCAACAAACTAGTTTAGATCCCGTCCCGTACACGGGGAATACATTAATACAATATTATAAATAATTTAAAGAGATTCTAATAAATAAATAAATAAATAATCTAAATATAAGTAATTTTTCCCACCAAAAAATATAGATATAAATAAAATTAGTTCGACATATTATATATAAATATTTTTTTCTAATCTACCATTAATTAAAGCTCATGTAATATACTCCCTCTGTTAATTAAAACTTGTCGTTTACTATTTATGCACGCTTTTTTAGAATGATAAAAACTATATGAAATATTAACTTTTTTAAACTTTGTTTTTATAAATTCATACTTAATAGTAACAAGTATGAAATTATTAAAAAAATATATTAAAAAAGTTAATATTTTATATATTTTTTAACACCTCAAAAAGCGTGCGTGAATAGTAAAACGTCAAGTTTTAATTAACAGAGGAAGTAATAAATAGTTGATTTTTAAAAATATTTTAATATTCCTTTTTTATTAAATATGTAGTACATAATTATTACATTAGTTTACTAAAATATCTATGCACAGATATATTGTGGCTGCATATTATGGCTACATAATATTTTAATAATTTATTTTGGCCTCGAAAAGCAATATAGATATAAATAAAATAACAATGATTAAATAATTAATTTTGATATAAATAATTCTCTCCACCAAAAATTAATCTACATATAAATAAAATAGCACCTATCAAATAATACATATTTATCTATTAATATTTTTGGTAAGTATGGCTATGAAATATGACTATGAAATACAACATATTTATATTTTTGTCAATTAACTAAAATAAATATATATAGATTGCGGCTTATATAACTTTCTATAAACTATGACAACATATTATTTTATTAATTCTTAATATATGTAGATAGATAGATAGATAGATACGGGCCCAAAATTAATTCCCCTAACATCAACAAAACTATTGACAAGACATCAAAATACTATTGATAAGATAAATATACATAAATTGCATCTAAATCTTTTTATATTTTAGAAAATATTTACCAAACAAATCAAGACTTAAATAAACTCTGTCCAACATGAAAGTTTTCACTTAACCACCCACTCAAATGTCTTCAGGTTAGAGCCTAGAGGTGAGCTGGGGAAAGTCATAGAAGGGATAAGGGAAGAGGCAAAACTATTCCAGGAGTGCGGCGTACGTCAAGCAAATTAAATGAGTTGAGATACCCTATAACCCATGGTGTACCCTATAGTACACCACAAAATTATTTTTGTTATAAAACAATGTTAAAAAAATTCTATAAATTAGATTTAACTTATATGCACTCATATTTATATATATATTTATAAAATTTTATTATAAAAAATTATGTTTAAAAAATTATAAACGATGAAAATATGAGTTATTTTAGAAAATGGTTTTTCTATTTTTTTAGAACATGATTTTTTATGATAAAATTTTATAAACATATAAATATGAGTGTATACAAGTTAAATAGATAAAATTTTATAAACATATAAATATGAGTGTATACAAGTTAAATATAATTCTTTATGATAAAATTTTATAATTTTGTGGTGTAGCATAGGGTACACATGTAGAAGATCTCAACTCAAATTAAATGGGGTGGCTCAATTAATGCGGTAACTAGCATTAATTAGTGATATTGTTAGGATTGATAATGTACGAAACACTTTGTTTAATGACTATATGAATATACTCCAGTAATGATTTACTCCGAGTATTAAAATATTTGAAAAAAGATTTAAATGCCCCTAAACATAAAAGAGAACGAAGACCACTCATATCATACTCAAGTCAAGAACCATTTTTCCATAGATTTCAAAAATAAAACTAATGGACAAATTGCTTACATATACAAATAGACGTATGAATGTAATTAATCGGGCACAACTTGTGGAGGTAATGACAAAGACTTAGAATTTAAGTGGAGATTGTCTCATATTGAAACGTATTGAGATGATGACAGGTAGAAGGAAGGGGGAGAGGAGTGTTTAATTAAGATTTAATTTATCTTTTATATTAGATTCTATAATAAATAACCTAGTTAGATTTATTTAATTGAATTTTCAAATTTTAAAGGATTAACAAAAATAAGTATCTAATTAAATCCAATCCAAAACCTCTACAACAATTAAAAAGAAGAAGCAACATTACATAATTTCCCCCCACATTTTGATTCATAAATTAATTGTAATGCTTGAGAAAAGATGAGCCGCCTCAAGGCATTTTCACTTTGGTTTTCCAAAACTAAATAATTCTCCAAAAAAATATATATTGATAAAGTAAGAATTCGAGCTAAAACATGCCTGAAACTCGAGGGGCCGACAAGTCGGCAGACGAAAAACCATAAAAAATATACAGCAGAAAAAAGGCGCAAACAACAAGCAACATACACTTGACAACAAGACGAATCAAAACCAACCTAAACCTAGCAAATTGGGGACGTAGACTAAGAACAAACCCAAGCACCACCATGAAGTAGCATCTCTAACCAGCGATACATCAGGGATCACTTGCTGGTAGTGAATTTAATACGAACCTCCAGGGAAGCTCATTCCCGAACATGGAGTCGCCTCGTACACACCACCTTGACCCCAACCAGTCCCGATTGCGGATGTCAGAACCCCAATGAAGAAGAAGATTGCTTGACACACCAGCATCAAGTCGTACCCTGCCCATACAAAATACACCAAATTGCCCTTACGAGATACTGTATTAACAAAAAGGTTCGAATTTTATACTCCCTCCGTTTTAAAATATAAGTCATTTGACTTTGTAGCACGTTTTTTAAGGAGATAAAAATTATATAAAATATTAACTTTTTATTAAAATTTTAAAATAATATTATACTCCCTCCGTTCGGCAAAACTTGTCATTTTAGCTTCTATCACAAGTTTTAAGGCAATTAACAAATGTACTAATTTACCCTCAATTTTTACTTTATCGAAAACTACAACTAACAAATCATCAATCATATCAAGGGCATTTTTGTAAAGTGAATGACAAAATACCTATAATGACAAGTTTTTTGAACAAAAATAACATCTTAAAATGACAAGTTTTGCCGAACGGAGGGATTACTTATTAATACTATGTATAATATTATTTTAAAAAAGTTATGGGGTAATATTTTATATACTAATTTTTACCTCCTTAAAAAACATGTGTTTCAAAATCAAACGATTTATATTTTAGAACGAAAGGAGTATTGATATCACATCAACAAACTATTTCATTTCTTTTTTCAAAATGATTACGGAGTAATTTCTAATTTTCAATCAACATAAAATTAAAAAAACTACTCCGTATTTCATTTCATTTCTATTTCTATTCGCATGACAGATGACAGATGCGACTTTTGGGCCGGTCTAATTAAATATGGCTGCTTGGCTCTCGCCAACCAATAATGCTTTTTCTTTGTCTTTATGTAAATACTTAATGAATGATTGTCAATGAATGAGATAATTTTCATGAATAAAATACAACGCAGGGGCTTTCACCAGGGAAAAAAAAACTCCCCTCCGGCGGCCACCCCCTCCAGCGGCGACGGAGTACTCTCCCATTCTTTTTTATTTGACATTTTACTATGCAGACATATTTTTTAAAGTACTAAGAATTATATAAAATATTTATTTTTTTAATAATTTCATACTTATTAGTAATAAGTATAATATTATTACAAAAGATTGAATAAAAACTAATATTTTATATAATTTTGACCTTTCTAAAAAAACATGCAAATTTAAAAATGACAAATATTAAGGAATAGAGGGAGTAGTATTTACAAAAAAAAATAAAAAAATAAGGTAAAAAAAATAAAAAATGTAAAAAAAACACAAAAATTGTCTAACTTAATTGGTAAAAGGATGGAATGAAATATAAGGGATGCAAGAGTTCATGAGTTCAAATATCATTCCTCACCTTTTTGCACTACTTTTTATTCCTACCAAAATTTTCATATTATAAATTGTGAAAAATAGTATGAACTTTAGGGGTAGTTGCGTTTAATGACATGAACTTTCAAAATTTTAAAAATAATCACCAACTTTGGTTCTGGTTGCAATAAGTGGCACATCTATTTTTTTTGGAAATATAACCTCTTATTAACATTCTTTGTAGAAAAAAATCATCCAATTTTCAATTTTTAAAAAAATGCCCATATTTCATTTTTAAAAACAATCCATTTTCATTTTTAATTGAAAAAATATAACTTATTTTATAAAACACTATTTTTTCCCTTTTTTCTTAAAATAATACACTCATTAGTTACACCCGGTTCAAAAAAGAACTAATTTTATTTTCTCCATAAACTCAGTTTTTTTTTCAAAAATTAAATAATAAGTAATGTCCTTAAAATGAAAAATGAGTGCCTTAAAAAGATACCAATTAATATCACAATTATATTTTTAAAAAATGATGTTTTTTGAAAAATTGAAATTGAGTATATAAACATGAAAATTGTTTTTTTTTTAAGAAGAAATTTGTGAGTGGGTTTAAAAAAACAATGGAAAATATAAGTTTTTTGTAAACAAAATGTTAATAAGGGTGCCCCTTTTTTTCTTAAAAGAATACACTCATTATTTACCCCCGGTTAAAAAAAGAACTAATTTTATTTTCTCTATAAAATCAGTTTTTTTTCAAAAATTAAATAATAAGTAATGTCTTTAAAATGAAAAATGAGTGCCTTAAAAAGATACCAATTAATATCACAATTATATTTTAAAAAACTGATGTTTTTTGAAAAATTAAAATTGAGTTTATAAACATGAAAATTGTTTTTTTTTTAAGAAGAAAATTGTGAGTGGGTTTAAAAAAACAATGGAAAATGTGATTTTTTTTGTAAACAAAATGTTAATAAGGGTGGTCGTGCTACTAATCACAACTACCCTTCAAAGTTGGTGATTATTATAGAATTTTTTTGAAATTATTATAGAATTCTTTTAATATTTTCATAAGATTATTCCTTATATTACACATATATTTTAAAAAATTCTTCTAATTTTTACTACTATGAAATTTTTTTACTATCAATGTCATATTTAAACCACAATTTATGAGTTTTTTCTTCATACTTTTCAATCATATCATTTTTTTCATTTACCAATGACAAATTCTTTCAAAAATTTATAATTTTCTTTCAATATTAAAAAAAAAGAGCTATCAGATTATTTGAAACTTTCTAAAATGAGTTCCGGCATTGTTTTGAACGAATTTTCCGACGGATTTCAATTCCGCTATTTTGAGTTCGATTACTAATTTGTAGTCGGGAATTGGGTTAAGTGATCGGACGTCGGAATTCAAATTTCAGGTGTTTGAATTGGGTTCTTGGGACTTGGGACCACTCCCCCCCCCCCCCCCCTTTGTCCCCTTCCTCTTTTTGTCTTCTTCCTTTCCCCATTTGTTCAAATAACACCAACAACACACCCTTCTCTTCCATCTCTTGCTTCTCTATAAATGGAACCTCACTCATTCAAAACCTTATCTAAAATCTGAGGCTCTAGACACTCAATTCCCACTCTCATTTTCAGATTCAAACAACACCCAAAAATCCCACCTTTCCTCCTCCATTTTCTAGTTCAAACATTATTGTAATGGCCCAAATATAAATATTCGGGTTACGTTTCGAAGGTTGGATACCTTCGTTCGGATCTTGCAATCCAAGTACGAGTCGAAATTTCAAAACCTCAAATGAGAACGTTTTAAAGTGGGGATTTTGATCCCCAAAATACGCAAGGGTCGTTGGGTACCCAAAACTTGTCCTAGCTGACTAAGTCGCTCAAAATCTTTTGAAGTTCAAGCATTCCAAAAACAGAAATCAACGTGCAACTTGTCACGGTAAAGCCGGGTCAAAACCAAAACACGATAAATACGAGTATCAAAAACATCCAAGTTTATAGGTTTGGAAGTCAATCTCTCGGTCCGAAAATCGCCAAAAGGGGAACCCCGTCATATAGACATCGAGCAATCAGAATTTGCAGAAAATACCTTTATAAGAAGAACGGGGAAAGGAATCAGATCGAGCCATGCATGCGAGACCTGAAGTCCTCGCTGAGGCCACATGGTATGTGCTATACCTAATAAAGATGCTCTAATGCAGTGCAGAATATTAAACACTCAAGCATGCTGACAGTATATATATATATGCAGAAAGCGATTAAATGGATCCACACAGAATGTCAAGTGGCATATCCCCAGATCTCCAACTATACCTTACATGTTCGAACCACAACCGAGGTAGGACGCACGGTCGTACCGAACCAAGTATAATCCACCATACATGTCCGTACCACATCCAAGGTAGGACGTTCGGTCGTGCCGCACCAGGTATATCTAACATAAATGTCCATACCACAACCGAGGTAGGACGCACGATCGTACCACACCATACATGTCCGTACCACAACCGAGGTAGGACGCACGATCGTGCCGCACCATAAATATATAAATCATTCAGACTCAATCAGGACAAACCCGATGGTGCTGGGCTGTCCTATGACCCTAGCAAAGACTCTACGACTCACAGATAACGATCGTTCTCTTTTCAAACGCATAAAGTAAACAGATGCTCAATTAACATCTCATATCATCTTTAAGAGTTAGGCATACACCATTTCTCTCAGGCATTTTGTCAAACACCTTCCGCGCATCGCAACTCTGGCCCAATTTAAAGTACATATCCAACACCCCACATCCAACGTGGCAATCACGCAACTGACCCATCTTAATCGCAAGGGAGTGAATCGTCTGGCCGGTATCCGGCCGCCGGAGAGACGCGACAGCCTTAAGGGCACACGGGAACGTGTAATCGTTGGGCAAGATGGAGAGACGGAGCATTTGGGAGAAGTGAGTGAGGGCGGAGGAGAAATGTCCATTTTGGACGAGGCCGGAGATGAGAGAAGTCCAGGCGACAACGAAGGGGGAGGAGGAGAGAGAGAGGACGAGATAAGCGGAGGTTGGGAGATCGAGCTTGGAGTACATGTTGATCAGGTGGTTTGGAAGGAGCAGTGTATGTCCAACTTTAAGAGTTGGGCATACACCAACATGTATCATCACTTAGCATCTCATATCATCTTATTCATATTTCCATATATATTCATGTCATAACTCACATAAGAGCTCAAGTAAGTGCATTAATCAATTTACCAAGTCAACTCAAGTAAATCGGTTTTAAAGTTTCTCAAAGCTATTTAAAACTAATCAATTTAAGATCCCAACTTAAATCATACTTCAACATATAATCATACCATATCACAATTCACATAATAACTCAAATTCTCATGCTCAATACACAGTGGCGGATCCAGAAATTTTTGTAAGGGGGGGCTGAATATTTTTTCTCAAAAATGACGGTTTGAAATATTCGAGTCTAATATTGTACCTATATACACCCTTGACACCTTCAGTCCTGCTTATTTGTTGAATGACACTAAAAACGCCACTATACTGTTTTGCGGATTCAAGAACCTATATTAGCAATTGTAATGTAACACTGAACTTCAAAATTGTACAGCTAAATTACAATATCATTTAATTAGAATTTTAAAATATGCAGAACCACTGCTCCCAAAGCACAAGTTTCTGATTAAGTAACTCTGGAATTATGTACAAAATTCTAATGGTGGTTATTCATAGTAAAGTAACAAATTCACAAATTTATTCTCACAACTACAATCACAAACCACAATTCTGAATCACAAACAACAAATTCACAAATCTATTTCTCACCACAACCACATTTTTAATTTTCAAATCACAAATCGCAAAGAAACAAATTTATTTCTCATAAATCACAAACCCTAATCGAAAATCCCCAAATTGATTTTCATTCCTCAAATCTCAACCCACAAATTCTAATAAAAAAAAATTGATTTACACTCAATCAAATTAAAAGGAAGAGAAGAAAAATAACTTACATTTTGAAGTTTAGAATGGAGTAGTTTTTCGATTCGATTTTCATAACCGAAGTGTCGAGTGCGGCTCGCCGCCCAGGGGCTGGCTTCCCCTTCACAAGTTCGGCCGGAGGTGGAGATGGCAGCGGCGCCGGTGGTCAATCGGAGGGGGAGGTGGCAGTGGCGGCCGGCGGCTCTCACTCTATTACTCTCTCTTTTGCTGTCAACTGTAAGGTAAAAAAAAGGGGTTGGTGTTTTAAAAAAAAACAGATGCAGCAAAAGGGAAAAAGGGGAAAGTTGAGTTTCGAACCAGGGATGCCACACTCCCCAATTAAACTCCCCCGTGTCTTATCCGTTGAGCTAACTCGTCTTTATGATTTCATTTTACTTCACTTTTATATATTGTTAAATTAACAGATACATATACCCTTGTTTTGACCAGCGGGGGGCTTCAGCCACCCCGAGCCCCCCGCAGATCCGCCACTGTCAATACATCATGCTCTTAATCAACTCATATTCACATATATCATATAATTCTCAATTTCAGATAACATGATTAATTCATCTTAAATCTCAACTTCTTAAAGTCATAATGTTCATATAACATATAATCATCCCAATAATTTATAAACATTTAGACATCAAATACTCATACAAATCATCAAACCATCCAATAAGTTAGATCAAGTAAGTCAAGTCGGTAGTCAAACAATTCTTTCAAAAATCATATTTAGTCAATCCCATTTATAAACATTAAACCCTTGACCAATTTATAAAATCATACCATTTAAAATAATCCCGACATAACTTACTTTATTTTAAAATCAACATCTTAAAATCACCTTATAAAACATTATATAATAATACTTCTCAAATAATATTACTTTTAAAGCTTTTTATAATATATATAATATTTTCAGAAAATATATATATTATCTCACCATCTCAGAAAATAACATTTAATAATAGTAATAATAATCTAATAATAATTAAATATAGAACACCTCATAACATATAATATATACTAACGGTATGATAATATATATATATATATATATATATATATATATATATATATATATATATATATAGCCCAATAACAATAACAAATCACACAACCCAAACAACCCAAATCCAGCAGCCCAAACAAAAACCCTGATCCATGACCCAAACCCGCCCAAAATGAAAGAGAAAAACCGGATCCTCTTCACTCTCCTTACTGAAAAGCCAACCTCTTTTAAGACGTTATAACCCGGATGGGGAGAGTTGGATACGGCCCAAGAAAAACTGAAGGAGGAGGGATCCGATAAGAGGGATCCGGATCCGGGAAAAGTTAGGCCCAAGCCCGCCTCTCCATCATCGTGTTCCATCTTCATCAGAAGAACAGGTCGGAATTTCTCCCAACATAAAGCGACGATAGAGGAAGGGGAATCAGGGGATTCCGGCGGCCTTTCAGCCCAAGATTTTGCCCCAGATATCGACACAAGATTCTGACCCCAAAGCCGTGTTATGGGTGACCTTATTGCACGGTACAGACCCAAGCCACAGGAATGAAACGCGCACAAGGGAGGAGAAGGAAAAGAGGAAACTCACCGAGGTACGAAGTTTCGCCGGAGGAGAGATTCATCGGGGTTAAATTGAGCTTCGTCGGAGGTGGTTTGGTGTCGGGATGGCCTAGGACAAAAGGAAAGTTCATAAAGGCGCACCTTTATGCGAATTCAAGTTGGAAAATGGAAGCGAATCGAAAACCGACCTTAAACGAAAAACAGGGGAGGTAATCGCGACTTGGCGGCTCCGGCGAGCTCCTGGGCTTCGTCTTCTTCGTCTCTGCTCATCGGAGGGAGGAGGAAAGGCTGGAGGAGACAACTGCCACTTGTACTAGGAGGAGCGTTGGAGGCGCTCGAATGGAGGTGCCCAGTTGGTCGTCACGGCAACAGGGGAGCTTGGCTTCTGGACAGCTCGGTGACGGCGAGGAGGAGCTGTTGGCGACGATGGAAATGGAGCTGAACGGGGTGGTGATGTTGGCTCATTCTAAGAACCCAAAACAAAGGGAGCAAGGGTGGTGAATGATGGTGATTTGAGCTCAAAAATGGAGGTAAAAAGGGGTTCTTTGGGGATGTATTTTGTGGGATTTCTGGGGTGTTTAGAGGGTCTGATTATAGATGATTTAGGGCTTTAGAGGATTGTCTAATATATAGGAGAAGAAGAGGGGAGACAAGGGAATGGGTGTGGGTTTGTTGGGTGTGTTGTGTGCTGCAGAGGGAGTGAGAGTGTAGTGGGGGTGGGTGCAGGGAATCTCCAACGGAATAGAGAGAGAGGGAGATAGAGAGAGAGGAAAAGAAATAAGGAAGAGATTGGTCCCCATAAATCAAGATTTAAAATCCTGAAATAAACCCGAAATCCGCTCTCCTGAACCAAACCCGACTAATTAAGTTCCGGTCCAACTCCTTCCGCCGTTATCACACCATACATCTTCCGGGCCAGAGCTGCGATGCGCGGAAGATTGTCTAGAGTCACTCGTAAACACAGAACGAAGTTGGTGTATGCCCAACTCTTAAAGTTTATGGGAGTTGGTATGTGAAATTAACCATTGTAACAACTATTTTATGAATCTTCACATGTATCGAGGATGCATACGTAGTTTATGAACTAAGTATTACTTTCTCCGTTTCAAAATAGTTGTTATTTTAGTTTTAACACATTTTTTAAGAACATTTAAAACTATATAAAATATCAATTATTTTTTTAATTTTAAAAAATAATTTCATACTTAATAAAATTATTTATGAAATTATATATAAAAAATTAATATTTTATACACAATGTTAAAAAAATCAAATAATATATTTTTTTTGTTAGACAAGGGGAGTTCAAATTAACTCAAAATCGTATCATGACAGTTAATCTGTCTGCCGTTTTCGGCCTCTCGATCCACCAGTCTTGTCTGGTGCATCGAGTTATTTCCGTTTCAAAAAAAAAAAAAAAAAAACTCAAAATCGACCGCCAACCAGGGCAGTCCGCGGTTCCATCCTGAAGGGCTAGTGGCCGTTTGAACCGCGTCAATGCACGCGCCATGACAATGCCGCCATTTCCCGCCGCCGCCATGCCGCCTTTCTCCACCACCACTTTCGCCACCACCCTTTCCAGCGCCGTACACACCCGCTCCCCGTCGCTCGGCCGCGCCGCCCACGCACAGATAATCAAAAGCCTCTCTCCTCTCCTCCCACCGCTCCTTTCAAACCACCTGATCAACATGTACTCCAAGCTCGATCTCCCAACCTCCGCTTATCTCGTCCTCTCTCTCTCCTCCTCCCCCTCCGTTGTTGCCTGGACTTCTCTCATCTCCGGCCTCGTCCAAAACGGACATTTCTCCTCCGCCCTCACTCACTTCTCCCAAATGCTCCGTCTCTCCATCTTGCCCAACGATTACACTTTCCCGTGCGCCCTTAAGGCTGCCGCGTCTCTCCGGCGTCCGGATACCGGCCGGACGATTCAGTCCCTTGCGATTAAGATGGGTCAGTTGCGTGATTGCCACGTTGGGTGTGGGGTGTTGGATATGTACTTTAAATTGGGCCAGAGTTGCGATGCGCGGAAGGTGTTTGACGAAATGCCCGAGAGAAATGGTGTGATTTGGAACGCTTATATATCTAATTCGGTTCTGGGTGGCAGGCCTTGGGATGCTGTATGGGGATTTGTTGAGTTCTTACATTCTGGTGTGAGTGCAAGGCCTGATTATATAACAATTTGCTCGTTTCTTAATGCTTGCTCCGATGTGTCGAGTTTGGGGCTAGGGGAGCAAATGCACGGGTATGTGATTCGCAGTGGGGACGGGCAGGATGTTTCTGTAGGTAATGGGCTTATCGATTTCTATGGCAAGTGTGATCGTGTTGGATGTTCGGAAATGATGTTTCTTGAGATTCTTAAACCCAATAGTGTTTCTTGGTCTTCAATGGTTGCTGCTTATGAGCAGAATGATGAGTGGGAGAAGGCCTTCATTGCATTCCTAAGGGCTAGAGAGGAAGGCATTGAGCCCTCGGATTTTATGCTTTCGAGTGTGCTGAGTGCTTGTGCTGGGATTGCAGTTATCAGCCTTGGCAGGTCAGTCCATGCGTGTGCTGAGAAGGCCTGTGTGACTGACAATATATATGTGGGGAGTGCGCTTGTCAACATGTATGGTAAATGTGGGAGCATAGGGGATGCTGAACAAGCTTTTTTTGACATGCCTGTTTGGAATGTTGTATGCTGGAACGCCATGTTAGGTGGCTATGGACACCAAGGGCAAGCCGACAGTGCTGTCGAGTTGTTCAATGAAGTAGCATTTGGTAACTATGGCATCGAGCCAAACCATGTTACTTTTGTGTGCATATTGTCTGCGTGCAGCAGAGCTGGATTGGTCGAGGCAGGGATGGCGATATTTAAATCAATGCGAACGTTTGCGTTTGATCCATGGCCGGAGCATTATGCTTGTGTTGTAGATATGCTAGGACGAGCAGGAATGGTGGAGAGAGCTTATAGTATTATTTTGAACATGCCAATGGCCCCTACTGTGTCAATCTGGGGCGCTCTTTTAGAGGCTTGTCGAGTTCATAGGAAGCTTGAACTGGGAAAGGTGGCAGCTGAGAAGTTGTTTGAAATTGACCCCGAGGATTCAGGCAACCATGTTCTCCTGTCAAATACCTTTGCAGCTAATGGAAGGTAATTGCATCATCTGCACGAGCTTTATCTGTTTCTTTGGTGAATTGAACCATCAAGAGTTATCATTAGCATAGTTTTATATAGCTTAACATTTTTTGTCTGCTATTGATTCTTATTTGCAAAAAATATGCAATCTATTGTTGCATTTGTAGAGTAGCCATAAACATTTTATTGGTGCTAGACTAGCATAAATTTGAAAGAGAAATTTTCAGAAATGGGCTGCATTTTAAGGCTGTTTTTCATCAAAAGCCACCAGTTCTTTAAACAATTTCACGAGACAACCCATATTTAGCATTTCCTTCCAAATTACACCCAAAAGTCGGTTTTCGTCCCTTGTGGGTGAAAACATATTGAAAGAAATGATTAACAAGGCTGGTTTTCATGAAGTTTTATTAAGAACTGGTTTCGGGGAAAAGGGTATTATTGTATTAGAGTGCACTGAAGAGTGAAGAGAGCACACTCTGGGCAATTCTCACACAAATGCAAGCCAAAACAAAGATAACCAAAGTAAAATGGTTTGGATGCCCCCCATCATTACATAACCCCCTTTATTAAATTTATTACATAAGCCCCTTTATTTGTACTGTGTGCTCTCAGCTATATCACTCTCTGGTCACAATAACTTTTCCTCACAACATAATGAAGCTGTAACAGCCTAATGGGTTCCCAAACCCATGTCTCTTCTGGGTTTATTATACTTTCATAAGCTGGCATTCCTCCTCTAAGCTGTATTTTCTGCTTCCTTTGATACTCATTTTTGCTGCTATATCTTCCTATTCCCTTTCCTAACAAATGGCCTAAAAACAAGTGGTTTCTTGAATTCTTTCAATTTTAAAAGTGGATATGGGTGGTGAATGGTGATAGTTTTAAACTCTTGAAGTGTTTTATGTGTAACTTTAAAAAATGTACAGAAATAATAGAAAATACCTAAATATTTTTTGTTCTCTAATCTTTTAAATTGCAGGTGGGAGGAAGCAACTTGCGTTAGGCTTGAGATGAATGGTGTGGGTATCAAAAAAGGAGCTGGGTTCAGCCGGATTGCTGTTTAACCATGCCAAGGAGTCATTCTAATAGAGGAGCTGAAATTGAAGGCAATGCTTGTTTAGCAGATAATATTCACCAAGATTTCCTCTACGTGAATATCCTCAACAACCAAAGGTAATTTTATGATTAAAAAAAATCTTGAAGTGAAATGTCAATATAAGAATTTAAATTTACATGATTTCTAGTTACAAAATTTACATGTCGATATAAGAATTTAAATTCACCAAGATTTCTCTACGTGAATGTCCTCAAAAACCAAAGGTAATATTCCATTGTCACCCTTATTGCCCGTTCAATCCATTGAAGCTGAGATCTCACTATTTCCTTTGAATTCTGTGTTTAGGCTATCAATTTCTTATTGGAATAGAACAAAACTGGATAAAAAGTGCATTGGGACATATATTGCTTTTCTGTATTATTTTTCTTCATTTTGATCTTGTAACACTTCTGTTGTTAGCTTTCTAGGTGGATGCATCACACACTTGAGTGGAGCAACCCTTCTTAATGTGACTCAATCGATTGATGAAAATCTCTACGCACCCCTACCTCTATGACCGAGCGATCATTTAGGGGTCTAAGCTGCTGATCTGGGTGATTATTTGCAGGAGTGATGAGGAAATTTTGACATACATCAAAATTAAGGTAAAGAATTTTTATTTTTTGCATTGCTACTGAAGTTCTTGCTAAATTGTACCATTTTCCTCTTCCTATAGGTTGTAAACTTGGAAAACAGCTTTACAAATGTGAATGTTTCAGAGCATGGAATTGATTCAGGATCCATCAAGGAGTAAAGTCAAAACAAACAGGAGGCCTAACTTCGGATGAGCCCTATGGGTGTAATCCTTCGATAAAATCTCATTAATTTACGTATGTAACCAAACAAAAAAAAAAGGAAGAGGAATTCAAAGATGTGAAACCATTTGGGAGATGACGTTGTAAGCTGCATCTTTCTCAATCAAAGGTTTTTAATTGTTTATATTAAGGAATTGTTTGTCCCATAACTGAATTAATGATGCACATATTTGAAGTCTTGTTCATTTGCTACATTTTGTTCTCCTACAACATGAAGTCTCAAAAAAACACCCTCAAGCATAAAGTGGACGCAAATAAAATGTTTGATAATTCTAGTCGAATGCCCTTGAGAGATTGAAAAGCTCTTGTACTTGGGAAAGCTTCATCTTTCCGAGAATGAACTTCATGGTCCTATCCCTTCATCTTTAATGAATTGCTCAAAGCTAGAAGAGATAATATTGAGGGTTAACCTACTCAATGGAGACATCTCCAAGTTAGATTTCTCAAGGCTTGTACACCTTCAAAAGCTTGATCTTGCAATCAACATGCTAGAGGGGACTATACCGGAAAGTATATACTCATGCAAGTCACTTGTTGCATTTCGAGTAGCTATCAACAATACTCCATCCGTTCCAAAATAGATGTCCTTTTGCTTTTCGGCACGTTTTTAAAGAGTGAAAAACTCTATAAAATATTATTTTTTAAATTAATTTTTAATATAATTTGATACTCTATAAAATATTAATATTTTATAGAGTTTAGAAAGTGAATGAGTTCGATCCGAGTTTTATCGAGCCGAGAAAGTGAGTGAGTTCGAGCCGACTTTTATCGAGTCGAGTAGGAGTCGAATTTGAAATACTCGTGTTCGTAGCACCCTAGTCCCTAGTAACCCTAATTAAGGTAGAGACCAGAGAGTACTCCATTGTGATCTCGGTGAGGCACGCCGAAGGTGGAAGGAGAGTGAAAATGGGGGCAGCAGAGGGAGTTTGTTTCAACCACATAGCCAGGGAGTCAACCGACGTCAAGCGCCTCTCCAGATTCTACCAAGAGGTCTCCTCCCTCCTCTTTCTCTCTTCCCTTGCTGGATTCAATTCCTTTTCTTTCTCTCTCGCTGATTGCAATTTGGGGGTGGGATTTGCAGATATTAGGGTTTGAGCAGATTCCGAGCCCCGACTTCGGCAGAGGATTGGAGACGATATGGCTTCGCCTTCCTCCTTCCTTTTCTCTCCATCTCATCCAGAGAAACCCCGACTCCGAGTCTCGTCTCCCCGAGGGGCCGTGGAGTGCAACCTCCGCCGTCGCCGACCCTAAGTTCCTCCCCACCGGCCACCACATCTGCGTCTCCGTCTCCAATTTCGACTCCTTTGTTAAATCTCTCAAGGTATTTCATCTCAATCCCAAGTTTCCGGCGCTAGTTTCATGATTTCGGAAATGCAATTTGAGTACTGGATGTGAATTTGATGAGGATTTGTATGAATTCTGGAAGCTATCTGTTTCAAAACTGATTGTCAAGATTTTTGATCTCATCTTTGCAAATATTGTTAACACAAACTTAGCTATATGAATGCCATGTAAATGTGATCGACTCTGGTTTTATATAATTTAGCTATTCATGATCAAATTCAACCTGTTATCGCATTTCACTATTTCTGTCTGTGTTTAAGTTTCCGGTGCTATTTGAAAAACTGATGCTATCATTTGATCATTAAGCTATTCTTGTTATATATATTAAAAAGAATTGGTAAACAATGAGAATGTGTGTGATCATTTAGCTCTCTATTTGATGAGAAGTGGTTGCTGTAACTGTAATATTTAGCTATTCATGATCAGCTTCACTGTGTTGAACTATCTGGGACAATCTTTCCTGCTGCATTATTAGCTTCAATTCAACCGCTGGAAAATGATCACTTTCCATGTAACTTGAGTTAATGTCTTGTTGGGTAAAATCTATTAGTTGCAGTGCAAAATGATCCGATCTGATCGGCCGCTAGGTCTTTCCAAGTATTGTGTTCTCTCATCTTTTCTAATTTTGGGTTTTCTTGAACTTGAAAGGCTTGATGAGTGTAGATGCAATATAAACTTATGCAGGAAAGGGGTATTGAGACCTTTGAAAAGAGCCTACCTGATGGGAAAATCAAGCAAGTGTTCTTCTTTGACCCAGATGGTAAAAGTTCTTGCTTATGATATACGAGTATCCCGGTTTTATATGTTATGTTGGCTTTGTAGGCTGGAAGTTGCTGATGAAACAATTATTAATGTTATTTATCTTGATCTCTTTTCTGATCTGCAGGTAACGGGTTGGAGGTTGCAAGTCGGGAATCTCCTGGACAATGAATGGCTGGTCTGAGTTACAGGGCTATGTTATGTACTTATGTATATATGTTTCCTTTATTGAATAAGGCCCTCCTTGCCCCTAGGCTGGTACAATTCCTGTATAAGGAAATGTGTATGCTGCACTTGCTTCGTAGGATGACACTCCGTATAATAAAACTGCACTGGTAATACATTTAAAGTGTCTGAAACACACATCCATGCCAGTTCTCTTTTGTACCACGACTACTCACACACTAATCCAGGCAGGCAGACTTCATGAGTGCCTTGAATCCAAACACGGGTATACAGACCTTCGAACAGACCCAACAAAACGGGAAAGCCAAGCAAATATTCTTGTTTGATCCAAATGGTATGAACAGATCCCCACTTATGCTACATGATTTTCATTCTTTGTTTTCTGTTGCTGGTTCTGTAGGCTGATTTTCTAATCTGTAGGTAATGGGTTGAAGTTTGCAAGTCGGAAGATCCTGCGTAGTGAATGGCTGGGTTATTCATAGTGTTTACTGTGTTGAAGCTTTCTGATGGTGTTACGATCAGCAAGAGAACAAGGCAACAACCTCACTACAATCATCCAGAAACATCACAAAAGTAATGTCAAATATCATAGGAAAGGAATTCAAGTGTGCAACCCTACCATTTGCAACCCCGTTCAAGTAACTGGTGATGCATCCTATGTCAAAGGTGGAAAAATCGATTTTCTAGGACATCAATTTTTGATGAATGGAAATAATGACTAGCTGGTAGGGTTGTTGAAATCCGACCAGCTCGATATGTATTTGGTTCAACCTGAAGATTTTATAACCCGAAAATGATCTGATAGGTTAAAGTACTTCATCAGCTATTGTTTTACCAAACATAGCCTTCTTTAAGAAATAAGCCACATTTGCGTCTAAATTGACAACAACCTGGAGTCGAAGAAGAAAGAGATACGAGTACAACGATGGCAGCGGGGGATGATAGTGGCAGGGGCCAGCAACGATGGTTCCTCAATTTCAACACATCTAATTTTCAATTATTTGTTCAATCGATCGAAAAATTCATTCATTTCCGATTCCTCCATGTGAGTCTTAGAAAAGCGTTGGGTGGAAGGAGGCGGCCTGGAGTCGGATAGCTGGTGGTGGATGATCGTCGAAATCGTGCATTTTTTTTATCACCCAAATTAAGATAAATACAGTTTTACTTCACGAAAAATTAGTATTTTTTATTTGATGGTTAAAACCCGTCCTGTAACTCCTGTCCCATATCGTAAGAGACCTAACCCAAAAGTGAATCTCATCATGGTCTCATCTCGTAAAAATCACGCGGAATGACCCCCCAAAAAAACGAAGACTTGCAATTTTCAAGTCGTGATCGATGCGTCGACCCCAAAAGAAAGAGTCAATATCGATGAACCAAGTCAGGCCATTCATGACTAAAGCAAATAATACACATAATACAAACAGATTGATGCGTCGAAACAGTAATTTGATGGTAAGATTAATTGTCCTCACATTTGGAAAAAGGCAAAAGTACCCTAGTAGACTTGCTTTACCTTCTTTAGTTTTCACTACAACACAAGTCATTGATTCACACATAACAAACACAAACAATAATATTACAATTAAAATGGCAAACAAAAAATCTTGCTCGCAATCAGTATTTAAGGGTGACAAGAAAATTGATCAACATCAAGCATTCAAGCTTTAATCCATCTCTTTACACACAAACACAAAAAATGTTTCTCCAACTTCTCTTTACCGTTTTGCTCTTCTCGTCCGTCTTATCGTATGAACAAGTCTGCAACCATCAAGATCAATCCTCTCTTCTTTCATTCTCGGCTAATCTTTCAATATCTTCTCCTTATCCTCCATTAAATTGGTCATCTTCCATAAGTTGTTGTTATTGGGAAGGGGTAGATTGTGATGTCAATGGAAGGGTTACCCATTTGCAATTGCATTCGAGAGGCTTACAAGGTAAAATCACTCCCTCTATCAGTAACCTTGTTCGACTTACTCATCTTAATCTATCCGAGAATCATCTCCATGGGAATCTAAGGGATGCTGTTGTTGGACTCACCAACCTTAAGGTCATAGATTTGTCTTCAAATTACATTCATGGTTCCATCCCTCGAGAGATAGGAAAGCTCTTTTACTTGGAAAAACTTCATCTTTACGACAATGAACTTCACGGTCCTATCCCTTCATCTTTAATGAATTGTTCAGACCTGAAAGAGATAATCTTGAGGATTAACCTACTCAATGGAGATATCTCCAAATTAGATTTCTCAAGACTTTTTCATCTTCAAAAGCTTGATCTTGCAATCAATATGCTAGAGGGGATTATACCTGAAAGTATATACTCATGCAAGTCACTCATTGCATTTCGAGTATCTCAAAACAATATATCCGGGCAAATCTCTCATAGAATTGTTGGGTTGAAGTCATTGTCTTTCTTCTCAGTATCTGGAAATCATTTTACAAATATCACAACGGCACTTCAAGCTTTAGCAAAATGTAAAAACTTATCTGTCCTAATCCTGTCGGCCAATTTCTATGGTGAGCACCTACCAACTCATAGCAATTTTATTGGATTGAATGGATTCTCAAAACTTCAATTTTTAACTCTCTCATGGTGTGATTTTGGCGGTTCCATCCCCAACTGGCTATATAATTTGAAGAAATTGCGTTTATTATCCTTAGCTAGTAACAAAATGAGAGGCAGAATTCCAGATTGGTTGGGTACGTTACCAAACTTGGTTTCATTGACGTTATCTGACAATAGTTTTTCTGGAGGATTTCCCCTACAACTCTGTCAATTACCATCATTCATCTCACAAAATTTTGATTCAAACCTGAACTACTTTCACTTTGATCTCCCAGTGATTTTTCACATTTCTGGTCCACATTATATATCTTGGTCAAATACCATCGCCTTTACTGTACAACTTGATCTTGACAATAATAATTTTAGTGGTAATATTCCACCGCAAATCGGTAACATGCACAATCTCCAAATCCTTAATCTTGATAATAACAACTTTTCTGGTCACATTCCAGTGGGTATCTCAAACTTGAAAATGTTGGAAATCTTGGACCTTTCCACAAATAGTTTGACTGGAGGGATCCCGACCTCACTTGAAAGATTGAGTTTCTTATCATATTTCGATGTGTCTTTCAATAACCTTGAAGGTCCAATACCATTTGGCGGCCAGTTTAGCACCTTTGAGGAATCTGAATTCATAGGCAATCCTCGCTTATGTGGTGAACAGATAAAGCGTCCTTGTAACAACAATGGATCAAAGCAAAACACCACTGTAATAGATGGATATGTAAGGCTTGATAGGATGTCATCTTTTGTAAACGGACTCATAGTTGGCTCCGCCTTTGGATTTTCAAGTGTTCTCGCAATCGTGGCGTCCTATGTTTGGTTCAAGATTTGTAAGGGATGCCAACCTTCTTCCAGAAGAGGATAGCTAAACTCTCAAGTTTTTGTTTATAATCTTATATATGCATTTCCACCATATGGTCTTTCATAATTTCTTATGGTTCACTCCCATTATACTCCGTGTATTGTATTACTTATCAAGTTGTTTGCTTGTAGCCAAATATATGTATAAGAGATAAATATATTCAGCTCGTCTATGACTTGCTTTATTATTCTATTGCTCTTATTTTATTGCACACCACGTTTTCTTGATTCAAATGTTTTTTTTTTTTGTATGAATATCACTATAGTAATTAAATTAGCTAGAAATATGACTTATAATATCATATTTTCCTATAACAAATATCACCTTTCACGTCAATATGAGTATCACCGTTTTTACATATGAATATTTACAGCTTGTCTGGAAGGCAGGAATTGGTGTAATTTTTAACGAATAGAAACCATGAGAACTAATTTCTCTTGTTTGGATAATTTTAGAGATGAGAATATGAGAGAATCGATTAGGAAAAAAAAAATGGAATGAAAATGGGTGAGAAAAGAAAGAAAAATGAAATCTCATCAAATTGGTGGAATTTGGAAGGAAAATCAAGTGAAGATTTTAACTCAATCTCAAAATCCTATAATTCAAGGATCATTGATGATTTTCCTTTGGAGCAATTGACACTTCTCTCTCTTTATTATTTTTGAAAAATTATAATCTTTGCTCTTTGATTGTATAGAGATATTTTGCCTTTCAAAACAGATTATATAGAAATCATTGCTAATCTATCATAGAGGGTTATTTAAGATGTAATCTTCTTTTTTCATACATATCGTAGAGGTCTTCTACTTCAATTTGTATGGTAAATTTTCTAGTCGGTGATCACCATTATTGTGTTCATCATTATTTATACATCGTTGTTTCAAAAATATGAATTGATCATGGTTTTTTGTTCGGTCTTGCTATCCTATGCCCTTGGGGTATAGGATAAGAATCTTAATCGGAAAAAATTCCCTACTAAAAAAAGAAGCGACCCTAGGAAATCAATATTACAAAAAGATAAAATGATTCAAAATTAGGGAATCTTTCCCGATTGAGATTGTTATCCTATACCCTTGGAGCATAGGATAGAAAATCCGTTTTTTTTTAAGCGACAGCCAGGGCCTTTGTAAAAAAAGAAAGAAAGCAAGAAAGACAAGGAAAAATACATCCGTCCTTTATAACCCCAAATCACGGATTCGTGTATTTTTTGTATAATTTGTAATGATTGATGGACAGATGTCATCATGTGAGAGAAATGGATCCTAGATCCATCCGATTGGAGTGCATATAGCATCTGTAATGGGTGCATATAGCCACCCCGTTGATCACACTCGACCTGTTATCTTCTGATCAATTGACTATTTAATTGTTAAGCATGTAACAAGTAATGACTATAAATATCTTGTATATAAAATTTACGAATATATATTATATGAATAAAAAATACACAAATAGTATGTTTGGTAAATGAATAAGGGTTAGAAAAGAAATGGATGGAAAATATGGAAAAGGAAGAGAAGAGGAGACGATGCATAAGAAATTAATTTGGATGGAATGAAAGTAAAATTGCAGGCACATGTATGGGAGACACGAACAACACATAAATCTAATAGGGTTTCATCTCAAAACCAATTGGTAATAAGAAAACGGTTTTTCTATCCTATACCCGGGCATAAGATAAGACCCTAAATTGGGAAAGATTCCCTACCAAAAAGGCAAGCGACCCTAGGAATCTAATTAAAAGAAAAGCTAAATTAATTAAAATTTAAAAAACATTTCCCAATTTAGGGTCTTATCCTATGCCCTTGGGTCATAGGATAGAAAAATCGTAAAAAAAATTACACTCTTTTTGTTTTTGTTTTTTTAATCTGTTAGGACGGATTAATATTTTTATTTTTTTATTTTTTACAACATACGGATTTAGGATCAGTATGTATATTGTTTTTACAACTTGTAATAATTACTAGACAGATAGCGCACTATAATTATGTGATGCATAGAATCTGCATCATAGTGGTGGAAGTAGATCGATCTCGACCATGAACTCCACCCGAACAGTAGCCTGTAAAACAAGAACAAACGAGGTCGGGGCGGGGCTTATGTCCTCTATAGGACCCTCCGACGCTCAAGTCAGTTCTCCTCGAATAAGAATTTCCTTCACGTATTTATACTAGTTCAGCCTAAAAGAAATAGCCAAGACATTTAATTAAAGGAATTGAAACAGTCACCTTATTAAGAAACGATCGTCGCATTAAATAAAAGAAACGATTTCTTCCTGATCATTTATGCTGGTCAAGGTGTGATTAATAATGTTTGAATTGATTTGGATACCACAAAATAATAGATGTTTTTATTCGTTATTTGGGATAAGCTCGGATTTTCCCTATTAAAAATTACAACGGATCCTACATCCGATGGAGTACATATAAAATATAACACATCTCTCAGGTGTATATACCACAATCCAAGATCAACAGTGCGCAGACACTGTTTGAAAGGCGGCTTGAGAAAGAATTCAATAAGTTAGTAAATAATTGAGTCAATAATTAACATATTGATTGGATTGGATAATAAAAATATATATTGAGGAGTAGTTATATATATGATATGATTATATATAGATAGAGATATTCCCTTGATCTGTACACGACAGCAACGTAACAGAAGGTGGAAGGAGACCGAAAATGGAGGCAGCGGAGGGAGTTTGCTTCAGCCACATAGCCAGGGAGACAACCGACGTCAAACGCCTCGCCAATTTCTACCAGGAGGTCTCTTCAATTCCCTTTCCTTTTTCCATTCAATTTCATAATACTCGATCATATTCCTGCAACGTTCACTCCTGCTAATTGTTGAGAGATGTAAATGAGACCAGAAAGTGTCCCACGTCGAAAGTTGAACATAACAATCCCTCAATTGATTTTAGAATGGAACCTCACTCGACTTTATGTGTGCGGGACTTTGATAATTGGAATTTGCCAGATATTAGGGTTTGAGCGGATTAAGAACCCCAACTTAGGCCCAGGAATTGAGGTTATCTGGCTCCGCCTTCCACCTTCCTTCGCTCTCCATCTCATCCAGAGAAACCCCGACTCCAAGTCTCGTCTCCCCGAGGGGCCATTGAGCACCACCGATGCCGTCGCCGACCCTAAGTTCATCACCAGCGGCCACCACTTGTGTGTCACCGTCTCCAATTTCGACTCCGTTGTCAGATCTGTCAAGGTATTTCTCATCTCAGTCGCAAGTTTCCCGTGCTAGTTTCATGATTTTTGAAATGCAGTATATTTGAGTAATGGATGTGAAATTAATGAGACTTTGTACGAAATCTGGAAGGTATCTGTTTCAAAACTGATTTGTGTCATGATCATTTAGAGTACTTGAAACCATTTACTTTTTGTAATACTTTTAATTACTACTATTTTTTTTTCAATGAAACATGATCGATCTAGAGTCCTTTTGTTTGGTGCATTATTAGCTTCCACTGTTGAAAAATGATGTTTTTCCATGTCACGTGATTTAATGTCTTGTTGGGTTAAATGATACTCTGTAGATAGTATTATCTATAATATGTTATTTGACTTTTTGACTTATTTTTTAAAAAGTTAAAAAAAATATATAAAATATTTTATTTTTTATATATAATTTTATGCTTATAGTAACATGTGTAATTTAAAATATATAACAACAACCCAGTATATCCCGTGATTAAGCAGGGTCTGAGGGGTCAGGATGTACGCACTTTTTCCCCGAATAAGTCGAGAGAGTGTTTCCGATAGACCCAAAACATTAGACACAATAAATCACATGGTAACATACTAAACAGTGGACCAAGAGGCAATAAGAAGCAAAGAGGAAGGTTGAAAAGACGCAAAACAATAGGACACAACACTCAGCCTCGAACTACTAAACATCAGAAGTCCGAATGGACCTCCTCTAGTGGTATCTATCCAACGTTAATTCTTCTGAAAGGTTCAGCAGATCGAGATCCCGTCGGATAACCTCCATCCAACTCTTTTTCGGTCTACCTCTACCCCTACAAATAGCTAATATATATAATAGTTAATACTGTATATTTTATATGGTTTTTAACTCTCTAAAAAAAACTTGTTAAAAAATTAAACGATATATATATATATATTGAATATGATCGGCTGCTAGGCCTCTCCAAACATTGTTCTCTTATCTTTTCTAATTTTGGGGTTTTTTGAGCTGGAAAAGTTTGATTAGTGCTGATGCAATATAATTAAACTGGTGCAGGCAAGGGGTATTGAGACTCATGTAAAGGACGTGCCTAGTGGAAGAAAAATCAAGCAACTGTTCTTCTTCGACCCAGATGGTAAAAGTTCGATCCTGCTTATGATACACGAGTAATCGAGTATCGCGGTTTTTCTGTTATGTTGTCGATGAAACGATTGCTAATACGTTATTATCTTGATCCCTTTTCTGATCTGCAGGTAACGGGTTGGAGGTCCAAAGTCGAGAAGAGTAAACAACAATGTCGAATCAGGCCGCCCCTTTGCCAGAGTCACAGGGTTATATGTTATGATGTACCTATGAGTACATGTTGCCTTAAGTGATGAATAAGGCCCTCCTGGGCTGCTAAAATTGTTGTCTAATAAATACTCCTATGTAGTGCGCTGCGCACTCTCTAGTCTGTATCATTAATCAAAATTGCAAGGATCAAATACTTGATTTTTTTTTTATCGTCCTTCTATGTGTGGAAAATGTGAAATAAACCTCTCACGTTGATAATATAAGAAATTCAAGTTTTGTATATAGGTCGTTGGATTACTCCTTTCAATTATTTATCAGATGGAACTCCGTTAGTCTAGCTTATGCGCTCGGACGTGTGACCCTTACATCTAGGGGTGGGCATAAATTCCGCAAATTTCGGATCTGTTCCGGTCCCGTCTCGATCCCGGTGGGATTGAAAAAAAAAATAGTGAATTCCGTCCCGGTCCCGTCTCGTAAAAATTATGTAGGACGGGATGTGGGACAAAGATTCCTTATCCCGCAAATCCCACCACGTCCTATATATATAGAGAGAGAGAGATTGGGTCATGTGTTCCTATCCCTTACGGTGTTAAATGTTAACAAATCTGGGTCTTTGATTGATTAGAAATGGATGAGTGAGATTAACTGAGACTTTCCCTTTTTATTTAAATAAAAAAGAGTAGGCTCCACCGCTTTTATAGTCAAATTGCTGAAACGGAAGCGCTTGTGTTAGTTTTTTTTTTGAGATAATGTTTTTTTTTGTGGGGAGGAGGAGATTTTGCTTCCATTGTGTGTTCGATGAATAATGACGAATAAATTACCAAATAATTCTAGATTATCAACGAATAATGACTTTGAACTTCCAGATTTTGCTTGCACTTTGTGGCGTAACGTTTTTTTTGTAGGACAACGTTGTTTTTTGTGTGGGGCACTGTTTGAACTATTCGATAAGGTGATATTAATTATTCGCTAACTTATAGTTATTATTCGTGTGTAAAGAGTAGTTATCGTTTAGATAATAGAAAAAGAGTTGGTCAAATTTGCAACTATTCGCTAGGTTAATAGTAATTATTCACTAAATTGATTGTTATTATTCGTCTGTAAATAGGAGTTATCACGTAGATAATAGTAAAAGGGTTGGTCAATTTTTCAACTATTCGCTAGGTTGATAGTAATTATTCTCTAAGTTACTTAGGTTGATAGTAATTATTCTCTAAGTTGATAGTAATTATTCACTAGGTTGAAAGAGTATGTAAATGTAATTCTTGATTTCCCACATCTAATTAACCACATACATATGAATAATTCCTTATTATCATCGAATAGAAACTATGAACTTACCGAATAGTGACTCTGAACGTGAAATTAATGGAGAACAAAACTAGAAAAATATATATCTGAATACAAATTGTATTTGCAACAAAGATTTGGCATTGACAATAGAGATCATATAGAAAAAACAATTGAACGAAAACATAAAATTTGGGGGAAAAATAAAAACTTCGAAAGAAATGCGAAAACCTAGATCTAACGTCGACCGGCCTTTTGAATCTGGACCTAAAGTGGAGGCGGCCATGGATTCCGACAGGTAGGAAGAAGTCCCTGGCCTCTAGAACCGCCGCACCGCGTCCCTGGCCTCCACATCCAGAACCGTCGCACCGCATCCCTACATTGAGCACCTCATCCCTGTCCTCCAGATCCCGAATCGCCGCACCTAGCCTTCGATTCGACTCTGTCTTCAAATTCGCCTTCAACAGTATTGGTCGCTTGCTTCACCGCCGTCGCTTCACCGCCGCCGTAACTAGCCCCTGTCGGATGCCCGGACCTTGGCGTGGTTGGCACCGGGAAGATCCCTCTGCTCGCCTTCAATTGTTTGTCTTTTGAAAGCTATTTTGCTTTGTCTCTCCTAATTATCAGTGAGATAAGTTTCACATGGGTCCCACGTTTTTTTAAAAGGAAATTATTAAAATCCAAATTTAATCACAGCATTCCATTTTGCTTCGATCAAGGGCATATATTTATTAACATTTAACACCGTAAAACTTGTTAACATATGATTCATACTATATATATACATTCCATTTTGCTTCGATCAAGGGCATATATTTATTAACATTTAACACCGTAAGACTTGTTAACATATGATTCATACTATATATATACACTAAGTATACACTGTGTATATATTTGTATATACACTGCGTAAATATATACAGTATATACATATACACACATTGTATACAATGTATACACTATATATATAAACAAATATATAATATATATAGTGTATATATAGTTATTGTAAACTACCGTATAATTACGTATTTGAAAACCGCGTATTTGAAAACCGTAAAATATATAGAAATTTTAGATATTTTTATAATGTTTTTTATTCGATGGACAGGGTCTGTCCCGTCCCGTCCTGCAAGGAACAAAGCCCGCACGGAACTGGAAAAAAAATAGTGAATCCCATCCCAGACCAGTCCCGTAAAAATTACGCAGAACGGAATACGGGACGACCTCCATCTCATCCCATCTCATCTCCTATTTACATCACAGGGCATTAGGGCCTACTCGAATTTAACACCATCTATGTATAGCCACATGTATTTGGACCCAACCTGAAAATTTTATAACCCATGAATTATCCGACATGATGGACCCATAGGCATTAAAGTAGCCAAATTTTGGTGTCATTCTATTTTGTCGTTATTTTGTACACCGTTAATTTTTACTGGATGCACCGTTAATCTCCATAACTCCTTATGGAAACAGGTTCACAACCGGTTGTGGACTATTTTGGAGGTTGTGTCAAACACGTCCTTTGGAAACTTCAAAAGTCTGAAAGAAAAAACAACGAAAATTAAATGTAGACAGTTTGCAACATGTTCCCATATCTATATGTAAAAATACTAGAAAAGCGCTTGATATCTATGAAGATTTAGGCATGAACCGATTCGAGGGTAAATTTGAGACTAATGCCCTTGCATACGCCCTCGAATTATTATTTTGAGCCTAAATGCCCTTGAAAAAAATTTGAGGCTATTTTTTAAGGCTAATATACCTTGAAAATATAGATTGAGCGTAAAATCGAGGGTATAATACCCTGGATATTGCATTTGGGAGCCAAAATCAACGTTAAATTAGGGTCGATATTATACATTTTCATATTCAAGGCCATATTCGAGGCTAAACTGCCTTCAAAAATAATTCTAGGGCAATTTCAATGCTAATTTGATTAGGCTCGAAATAATTTGATGGTACTTTTGATGCCATTGTACTCTTGAATTTACCTATGAACTATTTTGAAAGCCAAATATCGATTCTATTTAGCCTCGAAAAATCTAACTCGGGCATCACCTCAAAAAATATTCGAGGACACGTTTGAGGCTAAAGCTTCGAATTTAGCCTCAAATTTATCGAGGCAAATACCCTCGATGTTGCCCTCACAATATTTTCCGTTGCCACATTTCGAGGGTATTGTCGATGCCACATTTCGAGGGCAAGTTCAAGAGTATTTTCGAATCTAAATTGGAGGCAAATTTCCTTACTAACTCCGCACAAGGTTGCATACCTTTTTTTTAAATCTCTCATACAGTTCGCAACATGTTTCTGACTACTTTTCCAAAGAAGGTTGTTTGACATGCATATCGCCCAACCTAGTCCGCAACTTAATGCGGACCACATTTCAAGACAAAAATATACAAATATATATATATGATTAGTGATTTATAACAAAAATATATTCATTTGAATTTTTTTATCATAAATATTTAACATAATTAATTTTGTGTCGGGTATATTGAGGGTTGTAGGTGATTTTCACCCTATATATATATAGATATTCCCTTGATATGTACACACCGGCCTCAGAAGGTGGAAGGAGAGCGAAAATGGAGGCAGCGGAGGGAGTTTGCCTCAGCCACATAGCCAAGGAGTCAACCGATGTGAAACGCCTCGCGAGTTTCTACCAGGAGGTCTCTTCCCTTTCCTTAATTAATAATTAACTTGTTCGATTCAGTTAATTTCATGCATTTTTTCACTACTCTCGCTGATCAGTGATTGCAATTTGCAGATATTAGGGTTGGAGCGGCTTCAGAGCCCCAATTTAGGCCCAGGGAATGAGGTGATATGGCTCCGCCTTCCTCCTTCCTCCGCTCTCCATCTCATCCAGAGAAAACCCGACTCCGAGTATCGTCTCCCCGAGGGGCCATTGAGTGCCACCTCCGCCGTCGTCCTCGACCCTAAGTTCATCTCCAGCGGCCACCACCTGTGCGTCAGAGTCTCCAATTTCGACGCCGTTGTCAGATCTCTCAAGGTATATATATATATTTTTCATCTCAATTGCAAGTTTCTGGCGTCAAGTTTCATGATTTTGGAAATGCAAGCTACTTTCCTGGTGCATTATGTTCTCGATCATCTTTTTCGAATTTTCGGGTTTCTTGAACTCGAAAGGTTTGATGAGTGTGGATGCAATATAAACTCGTGCAGGCAAGGGGTATTGCGACCCATGAAAAGAGCGTACCTAGTGGAAAGAAAATCAAGCAAGTGTTCTTCTTCGACCCAGATGGTAATTAAAAGTTACTGCTTGTGACAGACGAATATCTCGGCTTTTAGGCTTTTAGCCACCCATCTATATATTTACCAGTTCAAGACACATGGATATCTCGGTTTTTCTGTTATGTTGGCTATTTAAGCTGGAAGATGCCGATGAAACGATTACTAATGTTATTATCTTGATCCCTTTCCTGATCTGCAGGTAACGGGTTGGAGGTCCAAAGTCCGGAAGAGTTATAAACAACAATGTCGAATCAGGCCGCCCCTTTACCTTGAGTACATTGTTTCTTTAATTGATGAATAAGGCCCTCCAAGGCTGCTAAAATTGATGCATGATGATGAATGTGCAAGTTGCACTCTCTGTATAGAGGCGGATCCTTTTTGGGGCTAGGGGTGGTAGTCGCCCCTCCCACCCAAATTAAAAATAAAATTTAATATACATGTTTCTCTTGTCGGTAGGTTTGATTTGAGATATTAACGTTTCAAGACTGAATCTATATAAATTATTTTCCACGTCAGTTACCAAACTGATATACTTCAATCGTAATTATCGGTTGCTAAACTTCATAACTTAAGTAATATAATTAAACCCAAAAATTTTATAGTTACACATTTATAATATTGATGAATTTTTCGAAAAAAAATTAGGGTTCAATTTTCCGCCTCTCAACTAACAATTTTAGAATCCGCTAGTCCTCTTGGGTAAATGGCTACACACTCCATTTACAAGGGGATTGGCCTTGCAAAGGCTTCATTTTTACACGGGGCTCTTCAGCTAGTACATGTTTCCTTAATTGATGATGCATCATCTATCTATCTTATGACCAAAGGGAAGAAAACATGTTGTCCGATGGAGCAATGTTTAAGGCTTGACTTGCAAATTTGGACTCAAACTGAAAATTTTATAACTCGAAAAGAATCCGACATGATGAGAGCATCCACACTCATATGGGTTTTCGATCAACACACTGCATCTTCTCACTGCGAGATTACTTAATGAGTGTGGAGCAAACCTTATCATGGGATGGGATAAGGGGGTCCCTAGTGGAATGGGATAAGGTTGGGTGATAAACCCATATCCACTTTTCCTCTCTTTTTTATTAAATAATTAAATAAATGACACAACTAGAAAACGTTTCTATACTCTCGAACCTAGCCTTAACATTAGCCTCAAATATTAACCTCGAAATTTTTCTAAGAGTAAGATAACCTCCAAATAAGTTCGAGGGTAATTTCGAAATCATTAGTAACAACTATTTTGAAACTAAAGTTAGTGTTATTTAGCTTTCAAATTGCCTTCAAATGAAAATTGGTAGGTATTTTCGAGGGTGCAAATGATAAGGCATATTTTAATAGACATTATAGGTTAGTTTAGATGCATTTTCATTATAATTAGGCATGTTTTAGTTTTAATTTAGATTAGCGCTCGTTTTGTGGGAAAATTCAGAATCTATGCTATTTTGATGGTTTTATGCAAATTCATAGATCCGATGCGAAGAACACAACGAACACAACTAAGAGAGGCGAAGGCGAGACTTGGTAGAACTTAATGAAGAATTCCCAAAGAGCATGGAACATTCTAAGGAGCAAAAGAGTACGGAATCGAGATCTTAGAGCGAAAACAAGAGCGAGTCACAAAAGTTGTCCGCTCGACAGGTTGAACTTGTAACACACTTTCCGAAGGCCTCGTTGGTCCGATTAATGTGTATGAATATGCGTTTGAAATCTATTTTCAAGGCCTACAATTTTCATGAAGACATTGAGAGCATATTAGAAGTGTTTGAGGGTGAAAAGAAGACGTTTCGACCCCGAACCAAGCTCCTACCCGAAATCCATGACGTGCCCGCGGCCACTTGCGGCAGCAATTCCGATTCACTCTAGCGAAAAGACATTAGAGGTCTTGGACAAGGAGATTCGATATCAATGAGTCACGTGCCGGGTTTAACTAATTGGAAAATCTATCTTTTATATTTGGAAACTTCTATCTAGTTTAGGACATCTTTTACCTTGTTTAATCAGATTTTAGGGCTATAAATAGGGTTGTTTAGGTCTGATTTTATAAGGGTTTGAAGAGCATTGAAGAATTGTGATTAGGTAAGCCACGAGAAACTAAACTCCTTTGGTTTTACCTACGATTTGAGACTTGGTTGGTTGAATTGTGAGTTTTGAATTCTAGTTATTTCCTATCGTTTGCTTCAATTCCTTGTGCTTACATTGATTATGTTGTTGATTCGATCTTGATTGGCCACCTTGCTAGAATTGCATCATGCTAGGGTTTTGATTCATTCGTATATGAAGCATTATCTATCGTAGCAAACATGCAGGTTCTTGTGGAATTTGTTATGAAGCATGAATATGTAGGGAATTGACATACAAGTTAAACATTGATTTAATTGGTGTTACTTATATGCTTATAAATCTTGGGGTTTTGTGTTATTCCTTTACTAAATCTTTACCGTGATAGAGTTGCATTAGGAGTAGACCTGTCAAAACACAACCCGACCCGGTCGACCCAACCCGAACGCCCGGAAAATTTCTGACCTGAACCCAAAAATTTTGACTCGGAAATTTTTTCTAACCCGAACCCAAAAACCCAGAAATTTTCTGGGTAATCTGGGTTTCGACCCCGTGACCCGATTGACCCGGTAATTTTGACCCGATTTACCCAATTGACCCGGTGACCCGATTGACCCGGTTGATTTATAATTATGTATGATTAAATTTTTTTTATGGAGATTCCAATTTATTACATTTTATAATTACAATCACTTGATCGTTCATTTTCAAAGCGACTTTTATATTTATTTGTATTGTGTAATACACCGTCCGATCGATAGTATTTGATTTTTTGTTTTTCAACAGACTTTTTAAGAAGATAAAAATTCTAAAAAAAATATTAAAATATTAAAAAAATTCTATGCTTATTACTAATTGCATGAAATTATTTTTAAAAAATTATTTGAAAATTTGATATTTTATATATTATTACATTTTATTAAAAATTATGAGAAATAATAAAAAATCAAATGTTTTTTAATAAAATGTAATAATATATAGAATATCAAATTTTTAATAAAATTATTTTTAAAAAATTATTTGAAATTTTGATATTTATATATTATTACATTTTATTAAAAATTACGAGAAATAATAAAAATCAAATATTTTAGATCAGATATAGTATATAATTACAAGTACTAGAACTTATGAACAATATCTTTAATTTTAGATTTCTAAATTTATCGCAAAATTATCAAATTATGATTTTTTTAATTTAAAAAAGAAAAAATTGACCAACCCGAAATCGACCCGAAATGACCCAAAACCCGGTCAAACCCGAGTTCGATTCAACCCGGAAATACCCGAAACCCGTATTACCAGGGACCCGAAGTGACCCGACCCGAACCCGACCCGAATGACCCGTTTGACAGGTCTAATTAGGAGTGCAAGGGATTATTAGAACTCATAGGGCAAATAATCTATTTCAAACCAAGATAAGAATAATCTATAGGGAGTTATTCAATGATCAAGTAAATCAAACAAAGTTGAGAACTTGTAGGTGGAAATATTTTTCTTCTATCATTTATTTGATTTTGTCAATATTATCTTCTTTTATTTTCATTCATAAAATCTTATGTTTTATGTTAATAAATGCGCATTGCAATTGAAATACTTTATTCTCTGTGGGTTCGATCTCTTACTTGCATATATACTATGCTAGTTTGTTTTGTTTGGGAATAATTTTCGACAAGGTAAATCAATGACTTTCCCTCCGTCAACAAACTTCGAGGCTAAATAGTATCGATTCATAGCCTCAAAATAATTTAAGTGATATTTAGCTTTAAAATTGCCTTCAAATGAAATTTAGGTGATGCTCGACCTAGATTGATCTTCAGTTGGGAGGATTGGAATAAACAGTGGTTTTCCATATGAAATCCACCGATAATAATTATCAACAAAATCTTTTTTATAAAGATGAAGACGCACCGTTTCAACATCTTGAAATTTTCCATTCTTACACTTCAAACAAGGACACGTGATCTTCTCCTTGTCTTTAAATTGGACTTGTGCTTTTACAAAATTGATTAATTCTTCAACTTCATCGAGAAATAATTCATTCCAACTACCTCCATGTGGCAAATGCCTCATGTACATCCAATCACGGTTATACATCTATACAAGAGGAACAAAAAAAAATGAAAGTATGATAAGTAGAATGGAATAAAAGATTGATAGATGGTTAAAAAAAAAGTTCTACATTTACCCAAGAACACCCTCTTGACAGTGCCCTCGAAAGGATAATTGGAGGCCATATGTAGCATCAAATTTGCCCTCGAACTCAGAGATAGAGACCGGATGTAGGGCTTCAGAAAGACCTAAAAAGGGACATCCCTAGTGCTGACCCCCCCCCCCCCCCCGGGGCGTGACGTACCACACCTTGTTTGCTAGATCTAGGTGTTTTTGTGCTTAGTTCTATCCAGGGGGATTGTGGGAGTAGAGAACATGAGTCTGAGAATGATATGATGTGTAAGCTCCAGAAATCTCTATATGGATTAAAACAAGTACCAAGGCAATGGTTTGCCAAGTTTTCAAAAGTGGTAAGAGTTGTTGGGTATGTTCAATGGAGGCAGACTACTCTTTGTTTGTCAAGAGACATGATGGAACTATAACAACTCTACTGGTTTATGTTGATGACAAGATCATCACATGAAATAGTGAGACAAAGATAGCTCAACTCAAAGCTCACTTGCATAAGCATTTTCAGATGAAGGAATTAGGAGAGCTAAGGTATTTTCTTGGAATAGAAATCGACAGGAATGATAAAGGCATCTTTCTGAACCAAAGTAAATATGCATTGGAGTTATTACATGAAACAGGAATGATTGATGCTAAACATGTGGCCACTCCATTGGATCCCAGAGTGAAGCTAAGTCTGGAAGGCAACACATATGGGGTGGATTCTATAGCATACAGAAGAATGGTTAGAAAGCTAATCTGCCTAACCATTACTAGGTCTGACATATGCTATGTAGTCCAGATGCTAAGCCAATTCATGCACTCTCCAAGCAATGATAATTGGCAAGCAGCTAAGCACGTGTTGAGGCATTTGAAAAAAACTCCAGGATAAGGATTATTTCTTGCAAAGGAATCCAAGTTGCAATTGAGAGCCTTTTGTGATGCAGATTGGCAAAGCTTCCCTATGACCAAGAAATCTCTCACTGGGTTCTGCATTTTGCTAGGAAGGTCATTAATATCTTAGAGAACAAAGAAAGTCTTACGTGGCCATGTGAACTGCTGAATCAAAATATAGATCAATGGCCATGGCATACTGCGAAATTTCTTGGCTTGTGAAGTTGTTGAGTGATCTAAGAGTGAATACAGATCCAGTGAAACTTCACTATGACAATCAATCTGCTATACATATAGCAAGTAATCCAGTTTTTCACGAAAGAACAAAACATATTGAAGGAGATTACCACATTGTGAGAAACAAAGTGTTGAGCAATGAGATTGTGTTGGGCTACATTCGAACCAAAGAACAGCCCGTTGATATTTTCACAAAGACTGTGAACCATGAGATCAATGAGAAGATGATGATCAAGTTAGGAGTTGTGAACATGTTCAAATTGATAACTTGAGGGGGAGCGATGAAGCTAAGGACAGATCTATATCATGAGTCAGATGAGTCATCAAGTTGAGTGAAGCCGAGTTAGTTAGAGATTGTTGTTGTAACAAACTCGACCAAGTGTGTGTTGTGTGGACCTTGTCTATAAATAGTCAACTCAGATTGTAATCAAACTTGTTTTGCAAAGTAATAAAATCTCTGTTTATGAGAGTTCAGTTTTCTTTCCCTTCCTTTTCTCCGAGTGTTCTTGGGCGTTTTACACATGGATTGAATTGATCAATAGGTGGTTATTTGCAATTTACTCTTAAAGAACCGTTGTTTCGAGCTTTTGCTTCATTTTTCCCCCAAAAGATAATGACCATGATGCTATCATGTCGCATCCAGATCTCCTTTCCTTTATCATGAAAACCCCAATTGGATGGGTCAACAAGGTCTGACTCTACACAAATTCTTATCTTTTATCAAAAAAAATGAGATATTTAAAATATTAGAAAAATGAATCGCCACCCATTGAGACTAGTCAACCCCCAAAACTTGTAGCAACCCAACCCATAATTGTAATCCGAAAAAAAACCCGGTCTGATGTTACCACCCAAAACAAACTAACAGCCCAAAACACCACCCCAAACCAAACAGACAAACATTATCCTCTTTCCCACCACACAATCTCCTCTCCAAAACCATCCAAACATCAACCTTTAACCACCCCAAAAGAAAAATGGCAACCCTGAATCTCACAGCCCCTCCTCCCACCTTCATCTTCACAAGACACAAACACCCAGCAACCCTCTCCCCTATCCACCTCACCACCGCCCCGCACGCTCCTCGTTCCGTCCTCCTTAGCTCGAGACGGTCTTCGTCGTCGAAAACAGTCTGCTCCTACAAAGTGGTGATTGAGCATGATGGTCAGGAGAGCGAGCTAGAAGTGGATCCTGATGAGAGCATCCTGTCAAAGGCATTGGACATAGGCTTGGAGGTCCCGCACGACTGCAAGCTCGGCGTCTGCATGACCTGCCCTGCTAAGCTGATCAGCGGCACAATTGACCAGAGTGAGGGAATGCTCAGTGATGATGTGGTCGACCGCGGGTACGCGCTGCTTTGCGTAGCGTACCCGCGATCGGATTGTCGCATCCAAACCATCCCGGAGGAGGAGCTGCTGTCTTTGCAACTAGCCACTGCTAATGACTGATTGCTTCACCGGAAAATTTGAGTGTAATTCTGTTTTGTTCAGCTTAGCCTACATTGCAAATTTGCATTGTCCTTTCTACTGAGGCACACATGATTACTTAATTCCTTGCTTTGTGTCTTGCTGAAATAACTGACAGTTGATCCATGAAATGCTATAATCTAAGGTTAGGATCAAAGGTAAAAGCATTGTGAAAATGGCATTCCTATAAGTTGATGCCGTCGTATTTCGAATCATCCTACAATTGATGTTTGGTAAGCTTCTAATGTTTAGACTTTAGAATCACCCAACCAGGAAGTTGAAGCTGGGTATGAGCTCATGTGTATCAAGTTGGTTCATTCTTAACCAGACACTCACTAATTTACAAAGAAACTAGCATATATGATGTCGAAAATCATAAAGAGTTTCCGTCTAGAAGTTCTGAGAGTTCAGGCAGAATCACTGCATAATCTATATTCACAAAATCACAATTCAACAAGCTCTAGAAAGCTACTTCAACTTTTTAAACAGATAAGCGACTTTCCTGGTGTATCAAATGATCAGAGTTGCTTACCGATGCAAGTATCGTCAATCATTCGTCAGGGCTTTGGGATGTGGCTTCTTGTGTGAAATGTTCGAGTGTTCAATGCCATCAGCAAAAACACTCATGTTTCCCGGTGGAAATATGTTTATGCAAACCTAACCAAAAAAACTCAATAGCCGTTGCAACAAGGCATGGAATCATCCCAAAGCTACATTCAAGGATAGGCATGCTGAGAAGACGAGATTAAACAAGTATAAAATAGCATACTCTATTATACCAAAGGGAAGATTATACTGCCAAATGCATAAAATATTTTTGACAAAATGATCACAACAAGGAAACCAAAAGGAAGATTAACTTATGGCACATTTTAATTTTCCCTTAAAACAGAATCAAGCATGGTGCTAAATGATATGTTGAAGAACAGCTTTCTTGGCATTTCTTTGCTTTAACTTCACCTTCACATTTACACCATTATCTATAATAGACTGAAGCACAATCTGAAGTTTACCTTCCAACTTATCACCTTTCCTCGGCGTGAAAATCACATCATGAATGTCATCGGCCAAAGATCTCTGAGCTAGAACTTTCCCTACAGCAACACAAGCAACGGCGTTTCTGGTGGAGCCCAGATCAAACTTCATATCCTTTGAAATGGAGTGCGCAACTGTGACAACCTTGCTAGTCACCCTGTGAACTACACAAGCGCGAACAGACTCCTTTGATATGTAAATATCCAAACAGAACGGTTCATGGTATGGTCCAGTAAGCTGATTGTATGTCGGTTTCCTTTGTTTCTTCCCAACATGAGATCCATCAGCCTTATCATCTGAAGCACAGACAATGTACTTATCCTTGATAATTGTAGAAACACGTTCGTCATTGACAAAGAGGTTATCTTGCTGAATCCTCTCCTCGTTACTTTCTTTCCGCTTTTCCTTGCACTTCAAATTCTTCTCACCTTTCAATGATGGTTCACAGTTAGAAGGGGCTTCCTTTTTTTCGGCTTCCTTGTCTTCAACCTTACCCGCACGAGGTTTCCTCCTATGAAAGTCAAATTTGTACTCTTCAAACTCCCTGGAACCACGATCAATCTTATAAAACAGGCTCCCATGGATCCTCATATCCTCAATCTCATCCAAGTCCAGCTCACCCTTCACCTCCAAACGGTCGCCACACATCTCATTCCTGAATTCCTCTACGCAGAACGACGTCTTCTGATGTCCATAACCAAAGCTCTTGGACAAGTTTGCAGGACCTGAAGAAAGCTCCCAAGTGTCTGAATCAACTACCTTGATCTCAGAGCTGCTAAGAGGAGACTGATCCTGAGTGAAAAATGGAGAAAGCACTGGCTCGTCAGGCCTTTTCATATACCGACTGCTCCAATCACCAGAGATACTGGATTGATCATCGTCACCATCCCCATTCACCGACGTTGATGCAAATGATCGGAAAGTCCATAAACCTGTAAGAGTACGAGGGTTGAATCTAACAGTAGAAAGGGAGATATATCTCTTTAGAGGTATAAGCATCATGAATGATCAAGGTGTATGAATAATCTCCAAGAACAAGGAAGCAAAAACGGGTTGAAGCTCTCAGAGGCAAATCATCGAACAGGTTCCGGGCATAAAGTTTACCGGCCGTCCATGGACTCCTTCGGGAATCTCAGGCTTCAGGCGTTAAGAACGGTAGGCAGATTTGAACTACGGGGTGGAATTTTCGCCTGAGTTTTGGCGGGATTCATCAAACTCGCAATGATTTCGTGTGTTCTGTGGAGTTGGCTGAGGCTTTTTTTGTTCCCTTAGGACACTGCTCCAGCCTCCAAGTGGACAAATATCCAGTTTTCCAAAATTGAGCTTGAATACAAGACTTTACAGTTTCATCCAAAATATATATAAATATAGCATAACTGCATAAGACATTTTGTAAGATGGTAAGAATTATAGGTAGAATTGAGATCCTACGTAGAATACTAACGTTTCCATCTCTATATTAGCAATAGTTGTTTTTTTTAGGCACCGCAAATCCGGGTTAAGGATTTGGACGTCATTAAGAACGTGCAAGCCTTGTGACTAATTAACATTTAAAAAAAATTAATTAACCCCTTTTAACTTTGGGGTGTATATAGCAAGAGCGTTTTTTATAGTAGTAAACTTGTTTCAAAAAACTTATTATTTTATTTATAGTTATTATCTTTATAGATAATGATGGTTCGTTTTATAGGTAATAATTACCACTTTTAGGTATTTTATCCTATAAAAGTAAAGGAAATATAAGTTTTATTATTAAGTGTGCATAAAGCTACAAGTTTTGCGAGACTAAAGCAGTATTTTTTTAATCATACTCCCTCCGTAACGAAATAATTGACTTTTTGAGTCATTTTTCTTGTAACAAATTACTTGTCCCTTTTAGTGAATCTTTCCATTTTTAGATGAAGTTTAAATACATTGTATAGGTAAATGGTACTCTAATTAACTTAATGTATTAAATGTTAAAACTTTTAAACTACCCTTCCCATTAAATTTGTACCCCTTCAACTTACTAAAGGGAGTATTTGGGTCTTGGGAGTACAAAGATGGTGTAATTACAACCATAAAAAAACGTTATTCATTAATTACATCCATTTGGAAGTACTCAAAAGATTGATTATACTCCAGTATTTAATTATAGATTCTCTCTTCTCTTTTCTAATTTTAGGTTACTTCAAAAGTATGAAAAGACTCAAAAAGGCTCAAAGGGTCAATTATTTCGTTATGGATGGAGTAACATTTACTTTCAATAAGATTTTGTCTAGCATTGGGATCATTCAACCATTTTTTAATAGTTAGAATGGCATAAATAAGGTGAACTATGTTTTCGCTTTTTACTAAATACTCCGTAATAGTTTGTGTAGCTTAAGATTGTTTGAGAGATGTGTCATTTTCGCTTTCCATTTTTCCTTCCCATTATTTCTTCTTTCTTGCCATTTCTTGGTTTTCTTCTTTGTTTGTGTGGATCACTCAATAACACCTCTAGACATGTTTGAAGAATTTGAATGTGTATGTATGATATGCTGGTTTTTGTTGTTGTCACATAAGAGAAGCTAAACCCAAACCAGATACCATCAAAGAACAATCAGTCATGGGTGAGACAAAGAAAGCAGCGCGATAAAATGGGGAGATGAGAGATCCACAGATCAGTCTACTAAGAGAGTACACAACCACAAAGTCACTCGAGGATGAGTTATATTCTTTCCATCCTGTTTTATCTTTCTTTTCACAAGCAAGACCAAAAAGACATCAGCTTGAAATTAATCAAACCTTGCAGACATACAAGCAAATTTTTACATTTTTACACTTTTCTTCCCAGGAATTAAACACACAAAAACAGATAGATTGATATTGTTACCATCGAAAATGGCTAGCAATTACACATCCCCTCACACAGCCATTCTCGCCAGGCGTTCTTGGTCACGAGCACATGGGTTTTCCAGGATACCAGCTCATCATTGTTGTCATTGTCAATGGAGCTGTCGTGTCACATATCAGTAGTAAGCCTGAGGAGGGTAAGAAGGTGAAGCGATTCCGCCAGCATAGCCACCACCATAAACTGGGTAGTTAACAGGAGCTCCAGGATAGGTTCCGACAATGTTAGGTGGAGAGGCCACTTCTGGAGAATAATGGTATGGTGGGCTCTGGCTACTGTACATAGGTGATGGTGGGTAGGGGAAGACTCCAGCAGGGTACTGGGACTGGGAGGGAGTACTGACGAAAGTGGGGACTGTGGCTGGGAAAGATGACACATACGCATTTGAAAGGCGACCAGCCTTGGCTGGGGGAATAGGGCCATTGTTGCAGATTCGTGTCCGTTTGTTGGCCGGGACCTGTGTGGACTTCTTTCTCTCAACCTTGGTTCTCTCCAGCTGATCAACGCGCTTCCTAAGATTCTCTGGAGGGAATTCGGCCTCTAGTTTGTATTCTTCAATGCACTTGAGGACAGCACGTATAGCAGACAGCTCTTTGCGAGTAGCAAGGTACTGCATGATAAATAAAATTAGAGTTAGGGATCAGGATAGTAACATCAACGAGGACTGTGTAAGAAATCAAACTTTAGTGGATTTGCTCCACCTCTTGACCCAAACAACGACATTAAACTACCAAGGCAGCAGGTGAACAGATGCTTCCAGTTACAAGTAAAGCAAATGCTGATATATTTGTAATAGAGAAGAAAATTACGTCGCATTTGCATCTTTTTTTTTGGTGGAATTATTTTCAAAACTTGCATCTATAATGACAAGCTCAAATGGACAGAACAAGTAGAGACTAGAATTACAGAAACTTGGCAGCTGGAGAGTAGATTGGGCAATATCTCAGGCAATAAAGTAAAAATGTGTAGGAGTAAGTAGATGCATACAGCAGCTTTTCCAGTATTACTAGGATCCTCCATAATTGAAGATATGGTCTTCTTTGTGTCCTCAAGAAAAGCCTTCAACAATGGTATAGGTGGAAACTTATCTACAAGTCCAACTTCATGTGTAAAATGCACTGCATCAACCTGCTGTCCCCTACTTATTAACTCCTTGATCATATCTAGGCACAAAAACGCTTAATGAGAAAAATATGTAGAGCATGGCATGTATGAACAATCAAATAAGAATGAATAATAGTCGATACAATACTTGCACAAATTTGCAATTAGCATGGTGAGAAAGTGCAGGGGCTAAATACAACACCAAGGTAAACAACAATCTACGATAAATATACAAGGATAGGAAATGGCTGGAAAAATCTGTTTACTGTTCTCTCTAGAGATGCTTTTCGGGAGTGAAAAAATTGAGTTTATGGCAGTTAGAGCAGGACTATGTAGGTACCATATGCTCACAAGTGGAACAGTGGGAGAACGAAAGCTAGTCAGAGCGGAAGGATAGGCTTACACGTTGGAGAGCCTCTCTCTTACACACGCATCCAGTTCAGTCGGATAGCCTAACTAACCTAGTCCCGGTTTTGGGGTGAAAGAGGCGATGTTGTATCTGTATAGGGTAGAACCTCTCTCACCTACGCTATTCTCAAACAGGAGATCGGGATCGGTATCGGGGGGGAGAGATCAAGAGGGAAGTGCCAACAACTAAAAAAGAAATAAATCGGTTATGTCTAACCTTTATAATGATGTTATGGTACCCATATCAACTAGTAATTCGGTTCCAGCTATAACTTGTAGTGCAGTGTTAAAAGTACCGTCTTTATATAGTCATGCGAAATAATTATTATCTAAAACAATCCAGTCATTAATAGATTTTCAAACACTAATAAACAAAAATATCCACCTCCAATTTCTGAACAAAAGGACGGAGGATGATCAAACAAGTCCAACATAAATCATGAAATAGAAAATAATATCATTGTTTCAAGTGAATAAATGGGGCAACAATACCAGCACAGCACAACAATTTAATGCATCATGATATATCTTTTACAATCCATGAATGAGAAAGTAGAACTGTAGAATTAAAAAATTACTCACCAAATCTTTTCAAGTTAAACATATATTCATGCTAAAAATGGTTCTGTCATAAATGAATCACGTAATTGAATCTTAACCTAAGACTGTTCCAACACCTAGGACTTCAGATGCAGATAAATCCACCTAAAGAAAGACAGCTGTATCTTGACATGTATAAGAAGAACCAAAATTCTACCCTTTCAATTTCAAATTCAAGATACACTCAACTAAGATAGAGTTTAGTACTTGCCAATAAGTATTCATTATAATGCCTTTTCCCTAATCTTTTCCACCGAAAAGGATTAAAGATGACATTTTGAAACTTCACTTTATCTTGCAGTATTTAACCCTGAATAGCTTGTGACATACTGCAATGCATCTGAACTTTCTATCAATACATTGTGTAGGCAATAGAATATATGAGACTAGTAGGAAAAAGCAATTACCATACATTATAGAGAAAGAATGATTTAGTAATAAATCTATATGGGAATTGGGAAAGGGCGCCGAAAGGCAGGGATAGAATAGAAAACATAGTTTTTGGCGGTTTTCCTTTTCCAAATTGGTCAGTTCTCCTTTTGACCAAAAAAAAAAATTGGTCTGTTCTCCTTGTTTCTTAAATAAAGCTTATATAGATCTATGTTCCTCAAAATTATAAGAAGAGTGTTATGGTATAAGCAATTAGGAGTGACAGACCAACAGACAACAAAGTCAATAGAATACCAAACTTTTCTGAAGAGTAATGACATAATTTATTTTTAGCCAAAGCTGCAAATCAGTCCGAAAGCTTCTTCAGCAATCCCCTGAAGTGCTGCCAATGAGAAATAGTACATTTGTGCCTACCTCACCAAAAAGCCAAAAAAGGCCATGCAAATGAATGATAATGACACTAAAAATATTTATTCTTGAAATCATCCAAAATAGCTAAAGTAAAGAACACCCTTCCACGGTTTTTCTGGTTTTCCAGCAGACCATTAGTTGGAAGCCAAAAATGCATGACCCTAATTAACTGGACAAAAACATATTGTGTGATCATTTTCGTAAAACCGTTGCAAAGGTTCCAAAGCAAACAGCTCACAAATCACACTTGCACACAGAAATTTGCTAGATCTAAGAGGTGCTGGTTGACACTTCATTTTGCAGTTGTAACTATACAATCCTGCACGCCCACCATGAGATACTATAATGTATAAACCATGCTTCCCTGTGCAGTGGAGTATGAAACTCGAACAATTTAGCATCATTCAATAAGCTTGAGTTTGTTCACCGTCCTCCTTAAAAGTTAAAACCTATAATTCTACAAACAATTTCCACTCTTTACGCCTAATAGGACTACTAACTAAATAATACAGGGTCGCTGCTGAAAATATTAGCCACTAGTCATTACAGTGTTTAAGAACTTCAATCATCAAAATTCTATACCGAATATAAGGTACCTAAAAATTTCATAGGTTTCTGAACTTACCAGGCATATTATCGCTCAAACCAAGTGCAACTGCAAGCTTAGGCATCTGTTTCCTCCAAGCGGACCCAATTACAAGCTTTCTATACAAATCAACATCATCCTTCTTGAAAATCCCAAACGTCACCAAATGTTGGAGAAAAGTATGAACATCCGGCGTCTTCACATTCTCAATTCCACCCCTCTCATCCAAGCTCGCCTTCCACGTGTCTGCAATATCTTTCGCCTGCTCCTTCACCCTCGGCGTTACCATCAGCCTCTCCTTCCCGATCACCGGATCAATCACCACCGGAATGAGCGACTCCAGCAGCAGAACACACGCCCATCCCAAATCATTCACCGTGTCACTCTTCTCCGGCCTCCGATCCACCGGAAACACCTCAGATATAGCCGCCAGCACAAACCTAGGCGGATCAACACAGTCTCCGAAAGCAACCGGTATGTTCGCCCTCAGCGCCTCCAATTCCTTCTTCCTGACAGTCACGAACCTCCAGAACCCTTCGTGATCCATCCGAATGCAAAAGCCTCGCAGATTGAGAAGCAATCCCTCCCCATCATCCACCTCTCCATCGCCGCCATCATCGACGAAATCCACCTCGGCGTCCAAAAGCCCCATTGCTTTTCGCTTCACCTTTTCCGCCCTTCCAATTGCGATCTCAACGGAGCCGTCGATAGTAACCTCCCTCTTCTCGAGAAGCTTCAGAGACTCCTTGGCCTCGTCATCTATGGCTTGGATTTTGCGCTTGAGAGACTCCGATTTCCGGTGAAGATCCTGGTCGAGGTTAGTGAAGTGATCTGAGAGCTCCTTCCAGAGGAGAGTGCAAGACGTCATCAAGGAAGTCTGCCGCTGGAACTCCTCAAAGCTCGGCAATGACTCCGGCGGCGGCGACTGAGTCAACTCGCCTGGATCGGGTCTGGAACCCATGGCTACCTCCCCTCCCGATTGCTCTCCCCCTCCCTCCTGTGGGATGGAGAAACCCTAGGGGGGAATTTGGGGAAACCGGAAAAAAAGGGGAACATTGGTCGGTGATTAAAGGTTTTAAATGAAAGTGGCAAATTTGCACCAAACACCCCAACTTTGAAGGGTACTTGCGAAAAACAACCTTTTTTTTTTCTTTTTCTAAAAATAACTTTTAAGGTGGAAAATAATGCAATAGTTACTTCCTAGTAATAACTACATAGTACTAATAAGTTTAGGCGGTTTCTGCCTGCCGGTTCGCTGCAACTCGCCTGCATGAAGTCGGTATCGCTAGTAATCGTCGGTCAGCCATACGGCGGTGAATTCGTTCCCGAGCCCTGTCGAGTATTAGGCATGTCTGATCTCGAATCTTTACCTAATAAAAAAAACCTACATAGTAATAAGTATGTATGAAGTTGTATAAAAAATTAAGGGTGTCCCTATATACACCGCAAATCCGCGGATTAAGTCGGTTAATAAACGTCGAATTCGACGTTGCAAATTTCTTTAGACTACCACGTCCAATTGGACGTTATATTTTGGATTATGCAACGTTGATAATGATAGACTAGGGCTGACCGGGCCGGGCCAGACAGCAACGTCGAATTCCACGTTGCTAGACGGGCCGAACGGGTCACGTCTCAAACGATGGAAAAAATCGTACATGATAAACGTCCAAAAGGACGTTGGTCTTCGCCTTCTTCCTGGCCGGTCTGCAGACAATCGGCGGAGTCGACATCGGCGACGGTGTGCTTGCTGGCAGCGGATCGCCTTCTTCCTCTACCACTGGCGGATCCAGGGGTAGGCTCGTGTGAGCGCGAGCCCACCCCGATCCCGGAAAAAAAATACGAAAGGTTAACTATAAAAAAAATAAAATAATAAATAAATAAATAAATATAAATTAATTAGAAGTGAAAATGGATCATAAAGTTTACTTTGCCTAGTTAATTGGTAAAGTATAGATGGGAAACTTTTACCTTTTTAACTATCTATTTATATATAAGTTCAAAGATCTTTTTAAATTGAGAATAATTAATTTCAATTATAGTATTGTTTGAATTCTATTTTATTCCTTGAAATTTTTTTTAACTAATTATAAATTTTATTCACTTCTAATAATATGGATAACTCTTTGAATTTTTTTTGGGTGATAATATTTACACCCATAAATTTTACTATATGCACCACACCTACACCTTTTGAATCACACCCCTGCTCCTCTTGAGTCACACACCTGCTCCTCAAGAGGCGCAAAGTATTTTAATGTAAAATACCCTGCCATATATGATTTTAGCTCCTTCTGGCTTTTTAAAATACAATTAAAAGTATAGGGAAATTCAGTTTATCCATGGGTGTATATTGCTAATTTTAAAAAGGCGTGTGACTCAAGAGCCAAAAAAGGCCATGCTCTCATCAGGACAGTGGCGAAGCCAGCCCGTAATATAGGGGTGGGCGAGATTTAGGCTAAAAATTAAGTAATAATGAAATGAGCTTTGCAAAACTTTAAATAAATTTAATTGTGAAAGGTTATGTAAAAAAAGCCAATGTTATTTACACCGTGTGACTCAAGAGGCGCAAGGTATTTTAATGTAAAATACCCTGCCATATATGATTTTAGCTCCTTCTGGCTTTTTAAAATACAATTAAAAGTATAGGAAAATTCAGTTTATCCATGGGTGTATATTGCTAATTTTAAAAAGGCGTGTGACTCAAGAGCCAAAAAAGGTCATGCTCTCATCAGGACAGTGGCGAAGCCAGCCCGTAATATAGGGGTGGGCGAGATTTAGGCTAAAAATTAAGTAATAATGAAATGAGCTTTGCAAAACTTTAAATAAATTTAATTGTGAAGGGTTATGTAAAAAAAAGTCAATGTTATTTACACCACAAAATTTACTATTTACACCACATATCTCACTTTTTATATTTTTTTTAAAATACACCCTGCTCCTCTTGAGGAGCAGGGTGTATTTTAAAAAAAATATAAAAAGTGTGTATATTGCTAATTTTAGCTCCTTCTTAGTAATATAATTAGTAATTAATTCTTTTATTTTCAATTTAATATTAATAAATTGAAATAAAAAAAAATTAAAAGTATAGGGAAATTCAGTTTATCCATAATTTCATTTCTTATTTCGGTTAAGCCATATATGAAAATTATTATGACATGATCGTCTGTGCTGGCCACAATCCCACCATCAGAGATTCAGAGGAGAGAGCACTATTCCCTACTGACAGATTACTGCAACACGCCAAGAGCCATGGCGACGACGACCCTCCAACGAAACAGAGCACCGGGGCGGGAAAGTAGGGAGGAGGCCAGGAGGATGGACATTGAACTTCGGCGAGACCACCAAGGACAAGATGCCAACACGCGAAGACGAACCGAACGGAAGTGAGGCTGACGGCTAAAGAAAGAAGCAGCTCGTTGACGAAACAGAGATGCAATGCAACCATCGCCGATGAAGACAAACGGAACCACATATCAACAGGAGACAATGAACTCAAGCAATGGAAAGAGGGCTAACGGCCAAGCCGACCGACCAAGACAGAGGAAGAAGCCGGAGTCGCGCCCAAATATGAAGCTAAAAGAATAAATTAGGACAGAAATTAGGGATTGCATAATGAGATTTCGACGGACAGGTGCAAATCGACAAATTAGAGGGGTTGAGACCGGAGCGGAGGCGGAGGAAAGCGTAGATTGAGAGTCAATTGACGCCGAACAGGCCACCACCGGTCGAAGGCAAGCCCAAATTGGGGGATTATGAGGAACTTAGTCGAACTACCGGAGGAGAGGTGGTCGAAGCAGCAGGACTGCCATTTGAGAACCATGTGGGGGGCACGTGGGAGAAGCCCTCGCGCGTTGTTTTTTGGCCCCAAAGGGACCCACCTAATATTTTTAATCGAATTGGAGGGAGTATTTTTTAATTAAAGAATTCATAGCCTGATTTGTACCCACGACCAATGGGAGATGAAAACTAGAAAACTGAAAAACTGGCATTTCATAAAAAGATGTGTTTCATCCTCGATGGCATTGTTACATAGTACACAAGTTATTGGAACAAAGACCCCTTTTTGGGATAGACAGATAGCTGTTGGAATACTCATTCCGAATCGGGAATCTGTGAAACACATCATCGCAACTAGACCTGAGCATGGGCCGGGCCGGGCGGGCTTGGGCGGGCCTCCGACATTTTAGCGGCCCATTGTACCGGGCCGGGCTTGGGTCAGGCCCGGTTTTTGGGTCTACTACCTTGTCCAAGCTCGCCCATGTTGGCGGGTCGGGCCGCCCATCGGGCCTAGCGGGCTTTTTTTCTAAGAAAGGATTCGAAATGGGGAATCCTACCCGATAGCATTTGGTTATGTAACTAAATTTTCCTTTTAGATAATATCCAAGAAGCAAAGTCAATTAAAGACATAACACGTATAAATCTATACTTTTTTTTATATATTTTATGGATTTTCTTTGTATATATATACCACAATATCAATTCTTTGTTCAATCAAGAAATAATTCAAAAGACTACACAATCAATATACATACACACTATACATACAACATTGTATATTTGTATCATATATATACACTATACGAGTAATATATATAGGTTGGATTATGATAAAAAAAAAATATCATTATATATGTATAATATTATAATATTAATATATACCGGGTCGGGCCTACCGGCCCGCTTGGGCCTCATACTTGGCCCAAACCCAGCCCGGTGGGCCTACCGGGTCGGGCCTGTCGGCCCGCTTGGGCCGATTGTGCTACCCAAGCCTGCCTTTTTTCCCGGGCGGGTTGGGCGGGTCGGGCGGGTTAGCCCAGGTCTGCTAAGGTCTAATCGCAACTCACTTGGAAAATTGGAAGAAAACCTCCATGCATGGAAATGAGGATGATATTCAATGTACTCGAAAGGATAATGCTACTTATCACACATAGTCAAGACTACGACAAAAAGCTACAAAGTGGGGAAAACCATTTGTTGGTACGTTTAAATTAAACTTCGATGGATCTACACTTGATAACAACGACAACTCAATTGGCTACATCATTCGTGATTGAGAGGGTAGAACGATCCAAATTGGCTATGACAGAATTGACAACCAGATCCTGCTGAAAGCTGAGGCTTTGACATTAAGACATGGAATAATCCAAACTCTTGCTTTGGGTATAAATAAGTTACAAATTAAAGGGAACTCCCTTATAATCATAAATTATTTAAAAACAAAGTTTACATATCCATGGGAAATTGAACTGGTGATATCCGATATCAAAACATTGATGTCAAGTGTGAGAAAAGGAATAATTTAACCAACCACGAAAATTGATTAGTCAAAATAAAATTTTATAGAGTTTTTAGCTACTTAAACAACGTGTACAAAAGTCAAACGACAATTATTTTCAAACGGAGGGAGTATTAATTTATATTAGATGATTAAAATTACTTAATGAGAATTGACCATTTTTTGAGGTGACATCCTCCCCTTAATATATACTCCCTCCGTTAATTAAAACCTGATGTTTTACTATTCATGCACGCTTTTTGAGGTGTTAAAAACCTTTTTAATATATATTTTTAATAATTTCATACTTGTTACTATTAATAATTTATAAAAATAAATTTTAAAAAAAGTTAATATTTCATATAGTTTTTATCATTCTAAAAAACGTGCATAAATAGTAAATGACAAGTTTTAATTAACAGATGGAGTGATTATTTTTAAGATATTATACATTTTATAATTAATGGGTTTAATTCAAAATATTTTAATGCTAAATTTTTAGTCAATAAAATTATAATAGATCGATTTTTTCCCTTAATATATTCTACATTTTCTAATCAATTGGTTTAATTCGAAACATCCAAAACATTGAATTTTTAAATTTATTTCTAAATATTAAATATAAATCTATATCTATCTATTGTATTAAATAAGAAATTTTTTTGTATTGTATTAAATAAGAAATTTTTTTGCTCCGGTTATATAAATGTTTAACAAGTTAAAATTTACACATCTTAATAATATTTTTTTTCTTATGTGTCAAAACCATCTTATTTTATCTTTACATTTTTTACTACCAGTATTATGTTAACTTTATTAATATTTTATTTAATATTATAATAGTAATTTTTACTACCTCCGTTTCCTTTTAATTGACTTTTTACTATTCATGCACGTTTTTTAAGGTGTAAAAAACTATATGAAATAATAATTTTTTAAAATATTTTTTTTGATAATCTCATACTTATTGGTGATAAGTATAATATTATTAAAAAAAATATTATTAAAATATTAATATTTAATATAGTTTTGATCGTTCTAAAACTACGTGCATGACTTGAAAAAGTCACTTAAAAAAAACGGATGGAGTATATTATTAATATTTTATTTTAAAAAATGCGTACGGAAATTATACCAGCTACTTTTTCATTTGAGAAACCTTTCAGTCTTCTAGGAAAGAGGCAAGAGTAAAACTTCAAATTTGAGAGGCTACGTCTCAAACAGTCAAACTTGACTACTTTAAAATTTAAATTGGAGGCTAGAGCTAGGTTACAAAAATTTGATTGAATTCCAACACGTATTAATACGTATAGGAATATCTACTTAATTGGAATATAGGTTCGATAAATTAACACACAAAAATAAATTTTTACTAATCTATTAATTTAATCAAATGACGTCCTAATATAATAAAATATTTCAAATGTAAAGCGAAAAATATTTAAGCAATGACGAAATTTAATTAAAATGATTAGAGTAATTTCAAACGCAATAAATTCTAAAGTTCAATAAAGTATGCATGGGGCTTTTTTTAATAAAATAGTGATAATATAACATATTATAGATAAAATAAAACAAAAATCATACAAAAAAGCTTGATAATTTGATTTGTATGTAGTATTCAAATCAAGGAACTCTAATATATATATGTATATGTATATATATATATGATATTATATACAGTATTATATAGACATGAATTTTGATAACTATTGTGACAAAACCTTAATTGCAAAACAATAAAAGATAAAAATATAAAAATTTGACAAAAAGTCTAAAAACCTGATTTTAGTCCTAAAATGACCTTAAACGACCCAAAATACTCATACATCACAATAAAGCAGTTAGTTTTGTTTATGGCGCGGAAAAAAGAGAGCTACCTAGACACTAATGATTACAGTCAAATCATGTTGTCGGAGTGGAAGTCGAGGAAGATCGAGAAAAGACTTCGAATGGCGAGAATATTGAAAGTCAATAGACTGACGCGACTTAATGCTAGGAAGACGAAAGCATAAGCCCAAAAATGGAGAAAGACGTTGTATATTGGCCGAGAAAGTGTAGATCGACGACATTCCCCTCATATAAATGAGGGATATATCTTTATAAATCACGAACACCGTCACAATCAACTTGATCAACAAAGCACTTGAGATTGCAACCTCAACCGAAACTAAATGTATCACACCTAAAAACAACACCACTTAAAATGATGTATCAACCGAGATTAGAAGAAAAGAGTCAAAAAGGGTTAAAAGGAACATACTCCTTGAGTCATAACTCATAACATGTCTTAATTCCATTCTAAGCGTTGTAGAACAAATTATTTTCACATTTATTAAAATCCCTATTATTGACAACAAGTAGGATCAAACATACTTAATCAAGTCAGGATCACACATACTAAATTTCTTTTCATTTATGGTGTTCTATTCATGATTTCACAAGTAAATAAACCATATAGGATCCAACATGTCCGTTTCTTATCAATCTCTAATAAATAAAATCATTTAAACAATGACCGGTAATACTAGTGTTATATAGGTTGAGATCACCTATTCCGTAATTATAATCTATTATATAGTTTGAATTGACTGATTGAATGTGCTAAATTATTTTATTATTTTTTTAATAAATAAAGTATTTTTATAATTATTTTTAACCAATAAAAAAATAAAATTATAAAAGAGACTATAAATACAAATACAGACTAGTGATCATTTTATTTAATAGATTAGTAAAAATTATAAAAGAGACTATAAATATAAATACAAATACAACTCACCACCCCTTCATCTATTTTCATTAATTTATCATTAAATATATTATATTTTAATGTCTTTAAACTCAAATTTAATTATAATTTTTTTAAAAATTTGAATTTAAGGGCTCGATTATATTTTAGTGATCATTTTATTTATTTTTAAAAAATAATAATAAATAGTTAATAATTTTCAACTTAAGGTATGAGTTTGATCCATTTTATTTGTTATATGTAACTTTTTTCTTTAAATTTACCTAAAATTTAAAAAATTAGGTTATCAATTAATCATATAACTTAAATATAATTATTAAGATGATAACTGTAGGCTATATTTATTATTGTTTTTTAAAAATAAATAAAATTATCCCTAAAATATAATCGAGCCCTTAAATTAAAATTCTGAATATATTTATAATCAAATTTAAGTTAAAAAATATTAAAATATAATATATTTAATGATACATTAATGAAAATAGATAAAGGGGTGGTGAGTTGTAAGTAAAAACCATTTAAAGAGTGGTTTTCTGTAATTTTGAATTTAAGGGGTAGTTAAGTGAAAACACCCATATTTAAGGGGTGGTTTTCTGTAAATTTCCCGTTTTTTATTTCAGAAAATCATTAGGCCGGATTTACTCAGAAAATAAAATAAAATCAGCGGGTACCAGCAGCAATATATATATTCGGAAAGCGAGCGACCCATTCCTACGTACTGTATCTGTATATTGGAATTTCTCCGTAACTTCTTTTCCTACGGTCTCTCGTCTCTCGTCTCTCTCTCTCCTCTTGCTCAGTTGTTCGCTTTCTGTGAGACGACAATGGAAGCTCGGCCGACGATAATGGTGACCAACGACGATGGAGTTGACGCCCCAGGGTTGCGAGCACTCGTTCGCGCTCTCGTTTCCACAGACCGTTACAACGTCCGCGTCTGCGCTCCCGATCAGTCAGTTCCTGCTCTTCTTCTTGAATCAACAAATTTACTGCTTCCTTTCTTTGAATTGATGTTGTTTCGCTATTCAATTAGTGATCGTATTTTCTTTATTGTTGTTCTTTCCCCCGAATTTTCACTGGATTGCTGTTTCGGTGTTAGATTACTGTTTTCTGCTACTGACATTTGTTCTATTTTGGTTGGCCATGGAATTTGTTTTATCACAGTGAAATTCAAGTTTCAAGCTCCTTTTCTGGATATTGGTATTTTCTTATGTGATGATGTCTGAGATCATCTTTTTGTTGGAGCTCTGATGATACTAATGCTTCTCAATGGATGAAATTCTCGAATTTAACCTGCTGTTTGGTACTTTTTTTATTGGTGGTGATTAGTTAACAAAACTCAATGATCGGAGTTCAAAAGTTTGTTGAGTTAATTGATTGGGCTTGTGATATCAGCTAAAGCAACAAAGAACAACGGCTTGGCTTTTTCATATTGGTGTCACAAAATAAAATATGATTCTCTTTTATAGACTTGTCATGAAGTGTCTGTGCTTGTTCTTATAATTTATGACGCATATGGACTTGACAAATGTAACCTTCTCCAGGGAACGGTCAGGAGTTAGTCATAGTATCAATTGGCGCCACCCTATATCCGTGAAGAAAGTAGAGATTGAGGGAACAGAAGCATACGCCGTTTCAGGTTTTTTCCCCCTTGTACAATTCCATGGTAGATCTGGCATTGTCTTATTTCCCTCTATTTCCTACATCCTCAGTTTATATGTGTTCAACTGTTTGAGGTAATAAGAGGTTTTTGTCACTGATTTATCTGATAAGTTTACGGTAATCTTAAGTGACCAGCAAAACTGGAAAAAAGCAAAAAAAAAGAAGGAAAAAGAGAGAGATCATAGACCAATAAGGATACACAATTATCTTGCTTGTGATCACTGATCAGACTATTTTTTCTGGAAATGATATGTCCTTGAGGAGTTTTCTTTGCAGTTTATTCTGGACACCCTCAATTCAAGGACAAATAGACAGTTGTGTACCTGTATATACTGTTACTGGGATTTTATATTCAGGAGCTTATCCTTTGGTATGTCGATCGGCCATCTGTAAACAGCCTTTGTGTATTTTTGCAGGGACACCTGCAGATTGTACTTCATTAGGACTCTCAAAAGCTTTGTTTTCATCTCCAACTGATCTGGTAGTCTGTACTCTTCATTTTATTTATTTAGACACAGAAGTTGACCAGTTTGAGTTAGTTGAGTTAGTCCTCCTACTTCACTAGTGAAGCTCAAGCTAGGTTGCAAATAAATGACCTAGAAATCTTTCACACAAAACACTTCACCTAATTTGACATGACCTTTAAAAATAAATACATGCATGATGCATGTGTTAATAACGTGTATATGTAAGTAAGATCAAACAAGAAGTTGTAACTATTCCAACAGGGGGGAATCCAACTAACCCTCAGTTTTTGGCTTTACACTAATTTTCTCCTCATCAATCCGGTAAAAATCACCCAGTTCAATTAATTTGATTGGTAACTCTTCAAGGGTCTTGTCATTTGTCACTGCCAACCCTCTTGATGCAGTGACCTAAAAAGTAAACGATTTCAAAGTTTGAATTATTGTTGTTCGATCACAAGGTGTGTATATATATCGAAGAAAGAACCCTGTTTTATAATGTTAATATTTCTCCAAAGTCTACAGTCTAGCGGTCTGTCCTTGATTTTATGGTTAATAAAGATGCAGAATCCACCAATGTTTGCACTCTCTCTTCTACACACAAAAACTCACTGAGGCCAACACACGTTCTCATTTGCCTGGGAAATTATGATTTTCTTACTGTATAGTTTTGTGCTCTAATGGAGTAGAATCTTTTAACTTGGATTGGCATTTTTTATCGATAATTTCTGCTAAGAAAGTTATCAAATTCTCCCGTAACTTAATTTTTCTTTGCTTTTTCTCCATTTCCTTTTAGGTACTAAGTGGAATAAATATGGGAGGCAACAATGGTTACCACGTGTAAGTACTGGTTTGGCTGCTATTATATCTCCGATTTTGTTCAATGTTATCCATGATATGAACATACAGAAAATAAGAAAAAGAAAACCTTCTGCATAACTCATTCTTGAATGCTGAGGGTTTTTACCCCTATATTAAGTTATCTTCCTCTGGGGTCTTGACTCTTGACACCATTACACATGCTTTGTGAATGGATTGTAGTGTTTTTTCAGGGACTGTTGCTGGTGCTCGAGAAGCCTTTTTCGATGGTGTGCCTGCTATATCAATATCTTATGACTGGTATGTTTATTATTCTACTTTTAACTGTTAGGCTATCATGAATTTTGTTGTTCAAATTTGACTGCTATGCTGCATGAACACAATGATTTAGAGTATGTACGAGTGGCCAATGACCATATATATACCATTAATGGTTCAAATTAGAATGCCATGCTACCAATGAAGGTTTTGCCTTGGAAACATCATCAAAGAACTGTTTTTTTCTTTTTCCTGAATGATCATTAGTGGTTTGGGATTTTGCTTACAAATCTGCTACAAAGTTGGTATATTTTGAAAAGCACCTTTATTACAGATGATAAATGACTGCATTTAGTTGGTATATCCTTGCTAACTTTATGAACTCATCTATCATCTGCATTTGTTATGGCTGCAGATATGTATGTGTGTGCCTTGTGCATTGGATTGGAACCAGTTCCTTATTTTATTTTTCAATCATTGGTTTTATAAGAACTTCTGATGACCATGCTTATTTTAGTCTAAATTCCTACCAGGTTTCATTTTTCATGTTAATCCCTGCTAACTTTATGAACTTAGATATGGAGGCAGTCATGTTAATCCATTTGTTTAACTTGGAAAATATAGTCAACTTTTTTTGTAATAAATGTAATGTTGATTTTTTTCTGATCAACAATTTAATTGACCATGGAACTACTAGGTTTGGGGGTAAAAGCACTGTGGACGACTTCCCGCCAGCTGCTGAGGCATGTCTGCCCATCATAAATGCTTTGCTTGCTGAGATAAAAAATAAAACCTTTCCAAGCACTTGCTTTTTGAATATAGATGTGCCGTCAGATGTTCGGAATCATAAGGTAAATATTAACAGTTACTTCAGTAACTCATTAAGCCATTTTTAACATTTGATAGATACCACATGTTTTGTTTCAATAAAAGGAAAATAATTTGTTTCCTATCAGCATTGAACTAATTTGGTCTCAACACTTAAGTTTGCTATTTTCATCACTACTATCCTTATGTTTAAGGTTGCAACTCTATTAATTTATTTTCTCAAAGTTCCCCATTGTCCTAAATTGTCCATAGAAGTGGGGTGGTTTGAAGCCTTATATCAGGAAAAATAATGTTTCCATTTTCATGGATGCCACTTTGCATGTTACCTTATGCCATTATGGTCTATCTGCTGGTCCACAATACCAAAATGCTTGCCAATGAGAAGAGAAGTATTTGATCTGTCATCTAGGCTGCTTCTAAGGTTGGCAATATTTTATTTTTTGTGTCTACAAATAGGGCTATAAGTTGACTAAACAAGGTAAGGGGATCTTCAAGATGGACTGGACAGATGTTACTGATGGTACTCCAGGGGTAAAGATGGCATCAACAATGACAAATGATGTTGAAGCATTTATGTCCACAAAGGATGCACCTGCAGCGGCTGCAGCTCCTGCAACTCACGCAGCTCCTGCGGCTCACCGGATGTTCAGGAGAAAGGTGGAATTTCCTTCCTGCCATCTCAATTTTCTTAAAGTCTCTCTTGTCTAAAGTTCATATCCCCTTACTATTTTATATTTATTCTGGTTGGATCTCTGTTAATTTATTTTCTCAAAGTTCCCCATCGCCCTTCTGATGTTGCTCATAAGACACCGACCTTCCTCTTAACTTTTCCAGGCACTTGGACATCAAATTGATGACAGCGAGACTGATGATCATGCTGTCAAACAAGGCTATGTATGCAACTCCTTTGGGAATGCAGTAGTTCAAATTTCCTTTTGTTTCCAACAGCTCAACAATTGAACATTGTTTGTTTCCACACTTTTTTCAGATATCAGTGACGCCTCTGAACGCCCTCTCGAATGCCGATGAAGAGTGCTATTCATTCTTCAGGAATTGGTTACCAGGTGTTCAAAAGCTTTCGAATTGGTAAGCATCTTGGAAAATTGCTGATTGATTTCATAGTTTTTTTGTTTTTATAGAAAAATACATAGTTCCGTTGGTCTTTACTGGTATATATATTTCATGACTTTACTATTCCATATAGATGAAGGCAATCTCAGCATAGGCATATACGTACATTCATACAAAGTGGATTAGCTTATTGTTGGTGCATCCAACTACGGAGTAAAGGATATCACAAAACATTGAAGCTTAAGTTGCCTTTGACAGATTGCTTTCAATTTGCTGCAATATCAGACGACTCTTTTGTGGAGCGTTATGTTCATTTGTTCATACAAATGCTTTAGTTCCCAATCTATAACTCCTTCCTGCTTTTCTTGGTTTGCAGATTAGCTACCCACGACGACACATTCTTCCTGCATCAGGATTCTTAGTACGTTTGACTACCAACAATTGAAAGATGAATGAACTAGAGTGTACGACATCTGTAATCTTCGGCTTGTGTAGCTGACATATTAAGATCCTCAATGAACTCCACACCAAATAAATTGGGGATGAAACTGTGATGACAATGGCGTGCCATTCAATAAAAATGTATTTTTTTCTTTTCCATTTTTTTTTTGTGTTTGTTTTTGTTTTTGTTTTGAGCAATAACGTACGGAATATTTAGTATACTCATCATGGCAGTGAGAACTGAACAACCAAGACATCGATCTATGAGTGTTCGAGGCTCACAACAAGGCTCATTCATGAGTGCTGCCTTAGAGCTCCCACCAACTTGACAAGCGATCTTAGCTGCCTCCCCGACCTTCCTCGCAATCTCTCTGAGCTCCCCATCCCCATGAGAAGCTCCATCGGCCCCACCCTTGTCACCATACATTCTCCAAAGCCCTAACCTGGCCTTCTCCACCCCTGCGTTCTCTCTGTTCCCCTTGCATTGGCCACGACAGGATTGGCAACCCGTAGATGGGCAGCTTCCACCACCGAGTTCCATCAAGTGGATCTTAAACCTGTAGCATTACGTTATTTTGCCGGAAGGGGCAGCCGCCGAAGTGCCAAATGCCACAACAGCCCCTAATCTTATCGTTGCTTCTGAGGCAGCCCCAGGGTATGGTGCACGTAGACGACCACCACACCCTTTAGCTAGGGATGGATTTAGCTCATTTTACCAGCAATATATGTAATACAAGTGTATATTGAGCTCACACAGTTGGTATAAAGGTAGGAGGGGAGTAGAGGAGGCTCAGTTGCTCGGGTTCAAATCCCCCACTACCAACTGCTATTTCAATTTTCCATATTATGTACGTATTTTATAGATGAATTAGTGATGTTACTATTTTCGTATTGAGAGCTATAAATTTACTCAGTGCGAAATTTCAACCCATTTTTCAGAGACTCCTATAAGAATGTCTTGCAGCTCCTCTTCTTTGTGGTTAAGTGGCGCATCTCGGAGGCAAAGCATACCGCAACATTGGCGAAGATCATCTAGTCCATTTTTGTAGTCTATTTTACGGTCCACTTGCTATGATTGATGAAAAATAGCTAAAATATACTAAATATTACTAACATTTAAATGGAAAATTAATAAACAATTTTAATTCTAGCAATTATAGTAGAGAGACCGTAAAATAGACTACGAAAGCAGACTAAAGGATCTTTCCTGATTGTAACATGGGTTTGGTAACTTGGTTGGCCAATACTGCAAAAACTTAAATATTTATGTCTAAATAATTAAGCGTTTTAGAGTACAATTTTTTTTTTTTATAGAAGGATAATATTTTTAAAAGAATAAAATATTTTATAAAAATTCTAAATTATATATTAGTACAACAATTTTATCTCAGAAAATCAGTAGCTAGGATTTGCTCGGAAAAGAAATTTTGCAGCTTTTGCTCTGTTGTCTGATACGAAAATCGGAAAATGGAAGCTCGGCCGACGATAATGGTGACCAACGACGATGGAATCGACGCCCCAGGGTTGAGATCACTTGTTCTTGCTCTCGTCTCCACACGCCGTTACAACGTCCGCGTCTGCGCCCCTGATCAGTAAGTTCCTACTCTTCTTCTTCTTCTCTGCTTCGTTCCTTCTATGCTGGCGTAGTTGTTTAATTTCTGTTATTTCGCTACTCAGTCAGTAATCGTTGTTGTTCTTTCCCCTCGAATTTTTCCCTGGATTGCTGTTTCGGTGTCAGATTACTGAAATTTGTTACATTTTGGTTGTCCGTGAAATTTGTTGAATTATTTGCCCGATTGCTAATTTTGATCACAGTGACATTCAAATTTCAAGCGCCTTTTCTTTAGTGACCTGAGCATATTCATACTTCGCAATGGGCGAAATTCTCGAATTTAACCTACTGTTTGGTACTTTTTGTTGTTGGTGATTCGTTAGCAAAACAGTAATTGAGTATAAAAATTTTGCTGCGTAAGCATACTCATACTTCAATGGACGAAGAAGGTTGCATTTATCAAGTCCGTAAGCAACAAAGAACAATGACTTCATACTGGTGTCACAAACTAAAATATGGTTCTCTTTTGTAGACAATTTACATGAAATGTATGTGCTTTTGCTTATCATTTATGATGCTTATGGACTTCATAAATGCAACCTTCTTCTTCTTCCTAATGGGATCAAGAAATTTCTTGCTTCCTTTTATTCTTGTGTAGTTGTTGAATTGCTGTTACTTAACTACTCATCGAGTAACCATATTTTCGTTATTGTTCTTTCCATTTTGATTTTTTTACTGAATTGCTGTTTCGGCGGTGGATTACTGATTTCTGCAACTGAAATTTGTTATATTTTTGTTGGTCATGGATTTTGTTGAATCATTTGCTCGATTACTAATATTGATTACATTGACATAAACTTCAAAATCCTTTTTAGGATAATGACATTTTCTATGTGATGTCTGACATGGTCTATTTGTTAGTGTCTGAGCATATTCATACATCTCACTCAGCATAAGTCTCAAATTAAACCTACTATTTGCCTATTTGGTACTTTTTGTTAGCAGTGATTTGTAAAAAAAAAAAAACAGTGAACTTTTGTAGACTTCACATGAATTGTATGTGCTTATCATTTATATTGCATATGAACTTGACAAATGCAATCCTTTTCCAGGGAAAAATCAGGAGTTAGTCATAGTATCAATTGGCGGCACCCTATAGCTGTGAAGAAAGTAGAGATAGAGGGGGCAGAGGCATATGCAGTTTCGGGTTTGTACACCCCCACCCCCCACCACCAATACAGTGTCATTGATTTCTCCGATAAGTTGATAATATATTTTATAATTTATTAACTTTCATTAAAAGAAAAGGATGATTTTGTTGCCCAGTCATGTGTTTTAAGCAATCTTATGTGACCATCATAATTTGATATACAACTTCTCTTGCTTGTGATCACTGTTCAAACTGTTTTTTCTTGAAATGATATGTGGTTGAGTATATTTTTTATGGCATTTTAGTTTGGACACCCTCACTTCAGGGAGAAATGGACAGTTGTATAGACCGTCATCAAGATTTTAGGTTCAGGAGCTTATCCTTTGATATGTCAATTGGCCATCTGTCAATAGCCTTTGTGTCTTTTTGCAGGGACACCTGCAGATTGTACTTCATTGGGACTCTCAAAAGCTTTGTTCTCATCTCCAACGGATCTGGTATTCTTTGCTTTTCATTTTATTTACTTAGTCACATAGAAGTTGACTTATAACATTAAGCTTTCATAAGGTTACTACTATCTCTTGAAAGTCTATAGCCTGGTGGTCTTTCCTTGATTTTATGGTCATAAATGATGCAGAATCCACTAATGTGTGTTCTTTCTCCCTTCTACACACAGACACCTAGAGGCAAACACACTTTCTCAATCGCCTGGAAAATTACGATTTTCTTACTGGATATTTGTGTGCTTTGATGAAGTAGAATCTGCAACTTGAATAGCCAATTTTATTGATATTTTCAGCTAAGAAAGTTTTTAAATACTTTGCTAACTTATTTTTTCTTTTCTGTTTTACCTTTAGGTACTAAGTGGGATAAATATGGGAGGTAATTGTGGTTACCACATGTAAGTAATAGTTCGGCTGTCATTATATCTCTGATGTTGTCCATGATATGAACAGACAGAAAATACAAAAAATAAAACCTTTTGCAGAACTCATTCTTGAATGCTGAAGATTTTTTGCCCCATGATCTCGTCTTGACTCTTCACACCAGTACACATGCTTTATGAATGGATTGCAGTGTTTTTTCCGGGACAGTTGCTGGTGCTCGAGAAGCCTTTTTCGATGGTGTGCCGGCCATATCAATATCTTATGACTGGTAGGTTTATTATTCTGCTTTTGACTGGTAGGCTATCATGCATTTTATTGTTTAAACTAAAATTCTCATTTTATTGTTCAAATTAGAATGGTATGCTGCTTGAATATAATGATCTGGAGTAAGAATGAGTCACCAATGATCGTATATATTATTAATGGTTCAAATTAGAATGCTATGCTGCCAATGAAGGTTTATATTACTTACAAATCTGCAACAAACTAGGTATATGTGTCATCTGTCATCTGCATTTGGTATTGCTACAGATACATATGTGTCATGTGTGTCTGCTGTGCATTGATTGGAACCAGTGCTGTAATTTTTTTTCCAACATTGGTTTTACACGAACTTCTTATATGCCATGCTACTTTTAATCTAATTTCCCATCTGTTTTCATTATTATACTAACCCCTGCTAACTTTATGAACTTAGATACGAGTGCAGTATTATTAATCCATTTGTTTTGCTTGGAAAATATACTGATAGTTTGCTGCAATAAATGTCATGAGTATTGACCATGGAACTACTAGGTTTGGGGGTGAAAGCACTGTGGATGACTTCCCACCAGCCGCTGAGGCCTGTCTGCCCATCATAAGTGCTATGCTTGTTGAGATAAAAAATAAAACCTTCCCAAGCACTTGCTTTTTGAATATAGAGTTGCCATTAGATGTTCGGAATCACAAGGTAAATACTACTTCATAATAGTTACTTCAGGTATTGTGCCTTTTTTTAAGCTTTTGATAAATACCATATGTTTTGTTTCAATAAAAAGAAAATGATTTGTTTCCTATCATAATTGAATTAATTTGGTCATTACACCTATGTTTTCTCTTGTCATCACGATTATCCATATGTTTGAGGCTGCAACTCATATCAGAAACACCCGTGTCTTTGGTTAGGAGTCATCCGGGTATATTGGGGGTTCAAATCACCTATATTCTTTCTGTCCATACAGATGGGGTGTTTTTAAGCCTTGTATGAGGAAAATGTTGTTTCCATTTTCATGGATGTCACTTCACATGTGCCCTATTCCCCAATGATCCATTGATTGATCCAAAAGACCATAATACTGTTCTAAAGGACTCTAGGCAGCCGGTGGGGGCCTAGCACCTAGGCAGAATTAGAACAATATTGATTATTTACTTGTATTTCAACCCCTAGCGGCTAGGGCCTAGCCCATGTCTATAATCCATATAGACTAATAGTAATAATTCGTAATATCATTTATGAACTTAAATCATGGTCTTTGACCGACTCAAAAGCGAATAAACTGGCCTAGAAACGCCGCTGAGCCTGACTAGACCACGGCCTAGACTGCTTAGACACAATTCCCACCTAGCTACCTGCTCAGGCCACTAAACTTCTAGGTGATGGGCCACCTAGACCAACGTTTATAACACTAGACAAAATACCCACCATTTAAAAAATAAGTATTTGATCTGATATCTAGGCTGATTCTGCAATTGGCAATCTTGTATTTTTTGGGTGGCTACAAACAGGGCTATAAGTTGACTAAACAGGGTAAGGGTATCTTCAAGTTGGACTGGACGGATGTTACTGATGGTACTTCAGGGGTAAAGATGGCATCAACAATGACAAACGAAGTTGAAGCGTTTATGTCCACAGAGGATGCACCTGCAGCTCCCACAGCTCACCGTATGTTCAGGAGAAAGGTTGGATTTCCTTCCTGTTATCTCAGTTTCTTAAAGTCTCTGTCAGTCCATAGTTTATTGCTTTTCGCTATTATTGTCTCTATCCTTTTCATCACAGTGACTGGCTCAGTGTCATCATCTGTTCTATGACAGTTTGCATGAAAATGTGAACTGAAACTGTATTTTAGGATTATGCATGTAGTGCTCACTTCAAATTAGCGTACGCCACTTGGGAATGGATGTATTCTGCATCTCTTTCCTCATCTCATCTCTATAACACGGGAACGAAAATAACGAAATTATAATCCACGTTCACGTTTTCCTTCTGTTCATGCTTCTCCTATCTCCCCTTTTCACTCTGTTGTGCTATGTGTCTCTTAATCTATTTTCTTAAATTTGGCCATTTCCCTTCTGATGTTGCTCACAAGTCACGGTGCTTCTTCTTCCTGACTTTCCTAGGTACTTGAACAACCAATTGACGAGACCGATTCTGATTATCGTGCTGTCAAACAAGGCTATGTATGCAACTCCTTTGAGAATGCAGTAATTCAATTTTCCTTTTGTTTCCAACAGCTCAAAAACTTAACATAGTTCACTCCCATACTATTTTTTTTTATAGATATCAGTGACACCTCTGAACGCCCTCTCGAATGCTGATGCAGAATGCCATGCATTCTTCAAGAATTGGTTACCAGGTGTTCAGCAGCTTTCTAATTGGTAAGCATCTTGGAAACAAGTCATCCATTCACGACTCCATACGCTCTTCATACACTCCGGATTATCTTATTGTTGGTGTATCAAACTGAAGGATATCGCGAAACATTGACGCCTAAGTTGTGTTTGACAAATTGCTTTCACATTGCTGCAATATTGGATGCCTTTTGTGTGGATAATTATGTTCACCTATTTATACAAATCCGTTCCCGAGCTATAACTCCTTCCCCTTTTCTTGATTTGCAGATTAGCTACCCACGACGACACATTCTTCCTGCTTGTCATCAGGATTCTTCATACGATTGCCTCCCAACACTTCAAAAAAGTTGGAACGAATACGTCATTTGCAATCTTCGACTTGTGTATCTCATGCAAAGAACAAGGCATTGAGGAGTCACATATTAATCGGAGGACCTGGTTTAAGATCCTCCATGAAATCAGTACCATATGAATCTTATGGTGACAGTGGCATGCCATTGGAATACAAAAGCGTTTTGAACTTTTAACTCTGGACCTTCAGAGTCCTTAACTTGGAACACATGGAGCTTAAATCCTTGATCCTTTTTATATATATAAATTATTACAAGTATTTATTAATCACTTTTACCATCTTATTTAATTACTTGCATACATATGGAAGTCAAATGGTAACAAGCTGCCCAACTAACCTCTAGGGGTATCATAAAACTTATGTTTTTTATGAAAAACTTATTAAGAAAACCTTGGATATGTATGGTTGCAAAAAATAAACAAGTAAAAAATAAATAGAAGTTGGAAGTTTTTTTATAAATAGGTTAAAGAGTGTATGGATGGGAAAAAATAGGTAAAAGTAGTTAAAATTTTGAGTTAAAAAAAAAGCTAATGGAAGGTGCTTTTTTGGTGTTTAAATTTTTAACTACAAAAATCAACACACTCTTTTTGCATTGTTTATTTATTTATCACAATTAAAACACCTTTGTGCCCCATACGGAGATTATCTTGTTGTTTAAATTTTTAACTACTTTTACTAACTGTTTATAAATTTTACCCTGTTTATAATTTTAGTCAGTTTATTAACCCGCCCCATATGAACCCCTTATCAAACTCATTTTATTAACATAAAGTAGTTCTTTATCACAATTTTATAACCAGTCAGCATAATACAATGAATAAGTCATTAACATATACTCAACAAGGTAATGTTAAAACTGATATCTAAGTAATCTAACATTCTTTTCCTTCCTGTAGTAACCATAAAATAATAATCAATGTAGCATCAATTAAAATTTAATAACCTATGTGTTATGAATTAATTTTTATTATTGATCCCAACAAACACATTAAAATTTTGAAGCTTTTTTTTCCGTAGACAATCTACATTTTTGCTGCCCTATAGAATGTATACAAAGATTAATTATATTACTTTTGGTGTCAAAATTACTGAGTAATTCATCCGATCCAAAATAAGTGTCGTTTTAGCTTTAAACACAATTTTTAAGTAAAGTATTAATTATCATTGATTTTATACATTTTTTCTAAATCTTATCATTTATTAAATATTTACCAATTATTTCAACCAATAAGTGGAGAGTTTGAGATTTTTTTTTTGAAATAGTCAAAAAAAAAATTGCGATATAGCCAAAAAAACAAACTATTTTGGAAAATAGCCAAAACAAGGGTAAGTCGCTGTTTGTATCAGCGACTTACCCCAAAATTTTTAAAAAATTAATAAAATATTAGAGTCGCTGTTATAAACATCGACTTTGGTATTTTTTTTTCGAATTTGTTAGTTACTCCGTATTTATTTGTTGAAAAAAAAAGAAAAGAAAAAGAAAAAAAAGAAAACCGCTGTTAGTAACAACGACTTTCTATTTTTCACTCAGTCGTTCAAAACAACCCCCTCCTTTTTTTTATCAGTACACCCCCCTTTTCTATCTCTCTCTCTCACTCTTTTACATTCTATCTCTCTCATAATATATCTTTAAAAAAATTACAAATATAAGGAGAGTCGCTGTTTATAACAACGACTTTAATATTTTATTAATTTTTTTTAATTTGGGTTAGAGTCGCTGTTACCCCTGTTTTAGCTATTTTTCAAAATAGTTTGTTTCGTTGGCTATCTTGTAAATTTTTTTATTTTTTTGACCATTTAAAAAAAAATCAGAGTTTGAAAGAAAAAGTAGTCAATAAATACAATTTTTAATACTAATTTTCATTAATCAATCTATTAAATTGCCTAAAAAACTTAATACAATACTTAGGGTGTGTTTTCTTCACTTTTTTTAACGGGTGGAGGGGGTGGGGGTAGGGGTTGTTTTTTTTTTTTTTTTTTTTTTTTTTTTTTTTTTTACCTTGGAACGGGAGGTCGAGGTGGAGGGGGTGGGGGAAATACCACTTAAAAAAAAAATTGAGAAAACACACCCTTATTTTGAATCAAATTAAAAAGTATGCAAATTGAGGAAACTTGCTCCAAAAAGTAGGGTGGTGGTAAGGTAAACAAGTCATTCAAATTTCTGGCGAAAAGCAAAATTTCACTTGGCGTCAGCGTCTTGGAGTGTTTTCCGAGAACATGGACGATCGGCCGACGATAATGGTGACCAACGACGACGGGATCGACGCGCCGGGGTTACAGTATCTGGTACGCGCCTTGGTCTCTACCAATCGCTACCATGTCCAGGTCTGCGCCCCTAATTCGTGAGTTCATCTTCTTTCACTCTCGCAGTTCAATTGCCCCTCTCAGAGTCTTCGTCTATGTTCTTTTCGGACTTTTAATCAATCAGTCACTGCCTTAATCGATAATCATGAACCGAATTGGAAGCATTTCACTTGCTGTATTCGTAGTTGATGCTTTTGTTAATCGATAATCAGTCACTGCCTTAGCTCTGCAGTTTTAGTTATTGTTGTGATTATGGCTACCGAGGATGTTATGTGGCTTTTGTTTTAGCAATTTTGCCTGTTCTACTCGTTGTAATGATTCGGTTTCATTGCTCTGATCAATTTGGATACTGTAGTGGGGAATGGGGGCAGGGGTAGATTACATTGCACAGAGTTATTCCAAAGCTTTTGAAATCATACATAATTCTTTTTTTTTGGTTTAACAATGAACTTGTCTTTAAAACTGCCTTGTTTATTGTTTGAACTTTTATTGAGAGAATCCATCTGAAGGTAGTAGAAGTTTGTCCTCTGCTAGGAAATCAGAAATGACTGCTTGTGGGGTACTGGGGTTTGGCTGTGAAAGAACATGAACATATATTTTTGCAGTCAATATTTGAATCTAAATGGGAACTTAGGTTATGCTATTAGTAAATGGATGATTAGTTTATTTTCATTGAGGTTCGGGTATATGAACTGGTTTGGGGGATCTTTGCCACTTTGTTCGCTGTCACAATGTTTGGGACTATTTAGCCACTTGAAGCTCTCTTCTTGATTTAACCGAGTGTTTACTTTGGCTTATCTAGTTGTTGAGTATGGCTTTTGTTTCGTTTTACTTCCTTTTTTTTTTTCATAAAATTGTCTCCTTCACTATTATATTTCCATAAAAGATGGCTCATTTCCAACCTGAAGGGTCTGTTTACATCATTTTATAGAATTTCATCTCTGTGGAGTTGAAAAATGTTTTAGAACTAAAAGAGCATTTTTTTTAATGTTGATATACTGTGTCACCTCAACTCTAATGCAACATTTTAGATGGCCGAGTGTTTACTTTGGCTTATCTAGTTGTTGAGTATGGCTTTTGTTTCGTTTTACTTCCTTTTTTTTTCATAAAATTGTCTCCTTCACTATTATATTTCCATAAAAGATGGCTCATTTCCAACCTGAAGGGTCTGTTTACATCATTTTATAGAATTTCATCTCTGTGGAGTCGAAAAATGTTTTAGAACTAAAAGAGCATTTTTTTTTATGTTGATATACTGTGTCACCTCAACTCTAATGCAACATTTTAGATGGCCAAGTTTGAGTTTCATGTTTTTTTTTTGTTTACATATTTTGTTATATTACATTACTGCCTGAATTGAATAGTTTAGGTAATGTTCATATTTTTTTTTGCTTCTGTTTTTACATACACTACTCACCATGTCAAGGCCTAATAATGTAATTGTTCCAGGCAGAAGTCTGCAACCAGCCATAGTATTACTTGGCAGCACCCTATTTCTGTTAAGCAAGTAAAGAATGATGGTGCAGTAGCATTTGCAGTTTCTGGTTTGTATCAGTTTATACGGAGCTATCTCTCTAAAAGTCCATTTTCTGTTTTTTAATTGACTCATTATTCATTCTGCGTTATCATTGCTGGAATACTTGGTAGATGTTCCTATTGTATTTGAACCTTCCCTTGTTTATTCATTTTGCATTCTGGGATGAACTTTTGAGTAGTTGATGAGTGACACGTGCAATTCACAACTTTGCATTGCATAAAAGTTGCAAATTTCTTTTACCTTGTAGGCTTGTACATCTAATACCATCCTAGAATATAGTCTGAATAATGAGAAAACCAAGATGATTGCCTACCTTGAGTGGAAGAGGATGGCATCATGATTGTTTTCATGCTGTCATCAACGCTGGCTAATTACATGTTCAGATAAACAATTTCTTAAAAGGTGACCACACATGCAATTGTCGTGTTCTGGAAGGGGAAGTATAGTAAATTTTATGAAACCGAGACATATCCTTGACATTACTTCTGCAAATTTTTATCTTGTTGGAAAGTGAAAAAGTTGCATTTTTGTTTTGATTTATCATGTTACTGAATCTGATATGTCTACATAGGTACTCCTGCTGATTGCACTTCTTTGGGCCTCTCCGAAGCTCTCTTCTCTTCAAAGGCTGATTTGGTAATGATCTTATATTCTCTCTTCCACATCAAAGGCATTATTAGCAGTTAGCACATTCCTAGGACCAGGTTTTGAGATGTTTATCTTATAAATAGGCTTGTTAGGTTTTTGTTAGTTTTGTCTTGGAACCAAATATCAGGAAAAGCGTGAGTGAAAAGCGTGAGTGCTTGGCTTCTTCCGAGCTGTATGCGAGATTCTCGCCAACTGCCCCTATCTCCCGAGTTTGAGATTCTTGTTCTCAAACTCCGTAAAATTATGTATGCTTTCTTCTGCTTGAAATTAGGGGGTCTGGGCTCTGATGGTTGGGCATTCAAAGCCTCAAGTCTCTGATCAATTTTCTCGAGATATTTGTCTCTTCATTCGCTGTCACAGTATAGACTATCTAGCCACTTGACAAGCCCTTTTCTTGGTTTACGCAAGTAGTTACTTTGATTTATGTAGTAGTATATCATGTTTTTCGTTTTGTTTTACCCCTTCTGCTACTGGTTCTTTTGTTTTCAAAACCACTTTCCAATTCATTAAATGAGACTTTGAAATCATACTGATGAGTTCTTTTCAATCATTGTTGTCAGGTACTCAGTGGCATAAATATGGGAAGCAACTGCGGTTACCATGTGTTAGCTACTTGTTTACTCGTTTGCCTATTTAGTTTGTAGAACTCCTTATTATTGCTTACTTGCTGCTCTATCAGACTGTATATTATAAATTGAACTTTGAATTTGGAATCTTTTTATCTTACAGAAGTGTTGTCAACACTAAGAAAAATGTTATGTCAGGACCTCAAAGGCCTGTGCTTTTGTGGCTGCAAATTGAGGTTACCTACTTACCTGGATTGAAAATGATGTGAGAAAAAGGAATTCTCATCACTTAATATGTGAAAACAGAATGGGCCTGCCAAATGGAAACATACCTCTCCACATACACACAGACACACACAACACTCCAAATCTCAGGTTTCTTTATATTTTCATCTTGCCAGATTACCTAGTACCTGCTCACATCTTTATTGATATCCAAACTTGTTTTTGTTACTTTTTACTCTTTTAGTAGCTGGGATGAGTGAAGAGATAAAAAGTAAAAACATTCTTACTTTGTTGCTGAATTATTTTTTCCCTTTTCTATCTGGTGAAAATAAAAAGGAATTTCGAGGTCCAAGAATCTGGGTAATTGCTTTTCTTGCTGATCTTTTATTTCTTTAATCAGCCTGAAATGCTGAAGCTCAACCACAATTACCTTGTACATATACATATAAAATGAGCAGGAATCAATCAAGGAATGCAGAAATGAAATTTGCAACTGGCTCCCTTGGAAAATGCTTCAGGCAATGTGCCCTTCCCAGCAAGTTGAATTAGTTACAAATAACTTCATTCCAAATCTTGGATCAATTTGATTGATGATTTTCTAATAACTAGAATCATGTGTCAACATTCACATAGATTTTGGTCCTCTCCTACATGAGAAAACACTTTCAGTATTTTCTCTGGTGGTTATCTGTAAGGATAGTTGAAAGGCAGTGTGAGGTTTCTTTGATTGAATGTAAAGCTGAGCGCTATTTAGTTCATGGCTTGCTCTGTTCCTATTTGAATTGTGTTAATGGAGTTCAATAAACTACATAGATTTTGCATTCATTTAAACTTTTCTGCATCTCTAACATCTATATGCATGCATCACTGTGCTTGCAGTCTTTTTTCGGGTACTGTTGCTGGTGCTCGAGAGGCCTTGTTGAATAATGTACCTTCCATTGCATTGTCTTATGATTGGTATGTTCTATATTCAATTTCATCGTCAGGTGTCTTTTGGTGAATTTTCTCAACCATAACGGGGATAACCTTTCTACTTTTGGGTACCTGAGGTTTTATTTAATTATACTCATCAGTCATCAATTCAGACTGCTACACCAAAAGTACACATATCATACAAAATACAGTACTAAATTATGAATCTTGAGTTTGTGTTACTGGATCATTTTGTGTCATGGTCATGAATTCTTGAAACTGTGTGCATCAACTAATTCTATCAATACTGAATAATGAATAGCAGTATAACCAGTGAGAAAGTGATGAACAGAGAAAAAGATAGACAAGGTTGTTTAGACCTATTTGAACAAATGAAAATTTCTTTTATTGATCTTGTTTAAAGTTTTCTTCTTGAGCTTACTGCTTTGCTTACTTCCCATGCATATATTCTTTGCTTTATTTTTATCCTAAACTCATGGAGGCGTCATGGTTCTTGTTAACTTGACATTTGCAATTTATGTTTGGGAATCTGTAGGATTGGAGGCAGGAGCAGGGTTGATGATTACAAGTTGGCTGCTGAGGCATGTCTATCCATCATAAGCTCTGTGCTTTCTGAGATAAAAAGGGGAGCTTTTCCAAGAACTTGCATTCTGAATATTGATCTACCCACAGATATTAGGCATCATAAGGTATTTTATTTTCTATACTCATTGTCCCACTTTGATAAAGATAATATCCAAATCTTAGTTGTTACGACCTGGAAAAAAGCTTTGTTTAGGATGAACCCATCTTTGTAGTATTAAGGGTGAAGTTCTCCTTTAAGGGTTTTAGTGATCAGATATATAAGCATTAAATTTCTCATGCTTCCTTTTAGAAGTTGTCTTTCTCAGTATTTTGTTGCAACTCCTCAAACATTTCCAGTTGATATTGTTCCACACTTCCAGCAGCAAGCTTCCTTTCTTATTGCTTTATCACGTGAAACTGGCTGGCCTTTTAGTCCCTCTTTTTTGTTATCATGGCATAAAAGTATTAAGTACCACGTAATGCCAGTTGAAATAACATCCTTGCTTCAATTACTTTTATATATGCTTTCTGACATCCTATATACTCCCTCCGTTCTTAATTAATTGACGTTATACCGCTTTGCACAAGAATTAATAGAGCATCTGCTATTCAAAGTACCAGTGCAATAATTAGTTGAGAGAAGAAGAAATAGGGAAGTTTAGGGGTCATAGATGGCTGATCATTAATGTTCTGAGGAGATAATATGCTTTGAAAAGTGTTAATTTACTTGTTCCACACTCTGGGAGAATAAAAAGTGATGGTGGGAAGAGTGACCATAATTAATTTAAGCCTAGATCTTGCCAAAACGACAAATTATTTGAGAAAGGCAAATTTTTGTAAAACGTCAATTATTTAAGAACGGAGGGAGTATATATATACCAGCAACCTAAATTAAAATGAAGCTCTTCTTTCATTCAAAGGTTTGAAAGGTTTGTGAGTTGCCCGATGTCTGCAGTGGACTAGATTTTAGTGTACAAGATGTATAGCAACTACAAACTCACCCAAGGCAACATCATCTTTATTTTTCTTGATAAACAATCTTGATTGTCTCATGGTCCAATTTATTTTTTCTAATGACGACTATTCTATACATTTGTTTTAATGGGAGTGTCTGAAGTTGAGATTACAATGGTTTTAACTCACTTTGTTTGGCAAACAGGGTTATAAATTAACCACGCAGGGTAAAAGTCTATTCAGGACAGGCTGGTCGAGAGTGAGTGCGGGTACAAAGGGACCAAATATGCTGTCAACTATGGAGGCGGATGTGGACTCGAATATATCTTTACAGATGGACCCAGCTACTGCTCAGGAAGGGCATATCTTATTCAAGAGAAAGGTTGGGTTCATTTTTATTTTATTTTTCATTACAAGGATGAAGCATTGTTACTGGAAAGTTTGATTCTTGTTTCCAAAATTGCATTTTCTGTTTCCATTCATCGATTTGTTCATAAGCTATGAGTACCGAGTACGTGTTTATTCTAGCTTGGTTAAATAAAGGTTACAGAAGACCTTTAAAAAATATGTGTACTAACCTTCAAAGAAGAATGTTAAAAGTTCTTAGCACTTGTACTACAGCCATCATGATATAAGCCATCTACCCCCTGTTGGGCCTTTTGTCCTAATGGACGTGAAATCCCTTTGCTGTTGTTAATATGCCTTTTTTTCCCTCATTTGTGATTTATGGCATGATTTTGGGGTTTTAAAGCTATTGTTTGCTGGTCTTCTTTGGGACATTTAATGATTGAACTGAGCGCTTCAACTATGTGAAAAAGAAGGAATAGTTCAGCTATATTTTTTGCCTTTGGACAATTTTTTGTTCTCCTTGTTTGTTAATTTTGAGCTGTTATGGTAGCGGGTCTAGAAGGATTTGCTTTGTTCAGATTGACAAGCACACGGTTACTTTCGACTAAGACACTAAGATTGTTCTTTTGACTCCAACATTCCTGTTAAAAAACAGAGTGCAATTGCGAAAGCTCTTAATAAGAGGGAACAAGTACATGAACAGTATTTGTGCTGGCAAACAAAGGTTTAAATTAAAATTAACTAAATGAATATATGCTGCGTGTTACAGTTAGGAATATTTTCGTTGCTACACTTGTATCTTTATTTTAGTAGGTGCTATTTTCTTTTGGATGTCGAAAGGTTAAACAGGGCATTTCCGCCATAAATTTGCAGGGATGTGGCCTTCAAGTCAGTGATGATGATTTTGATGTTCGATTCCTCAAAGAAGGATATGTATGTGACTTTATATAGTTTTATTCCCTTCACTATTTCACTTGAAGTGTAAAATCTGACACTGCTATATTAATGATGCTTTTACAGATAACAGTCACTCCTCTTGGCATCCTCTCAAACGCAGATACAGAGTCTTTTACATACTTCAAGAATTGGTTACCGGATGCCACTGAATGTGCGTCTTCATCATCCTTGTGATAGGTATGCTTTCAATTAGAAGCTCATTCATCATCATTCTATTATAGTCTTAAGCTGATTGACTGTTGCAGCAAACATGAAAAATATGAAGGTTTATTACAATCACAAATTTACAATATCACCCTTTTACGCTCTTCTGCTTTATTTGAAATATTTTGGTAGGATTTTAATGGGTTACTAACTTTTCTTGCATTTTGAAATGATTGGCTGCTAATTAATTCATGGGAAGCTGCTATAAGCTGCTTATATCCATCTTTATTTATTCTAATTTATTTATCAAGGTCATTCTCATCTAAGATTTTGGTTGAAAACTTAGTTGGTTGTTCCATATTTAATATAGTAGGAATTTAAAGCATATTTTAAAAGATTAAGGAACAGTTACGTCTCACATTTCTGACAGGAGACAACCCAACCAAAATGGACCAATATGCAAATTTTAAACCTCAAGGTTCTGAATTCTGATGCGTTTAGTTAGCTCAAAGGCAGAGCTAAGGCTAAGATATTCTACAAAACTCATGGAAGGCTTTATTATGAACTGAAGGTGTATGTATTAGGTCACAATGCAAGGAACAGGAATGCCAGAAAAACAATCAGAAGTGGTATATATACAAAAACTCATTAAATTATGTTTAATGTACATTTCTGGGAGGATGCTCTCATTTGCTAGGGGGTGAGGGGCAAATGAGCCTTCTCTCTGTGGATGGAAGAGTTGGTGCATGCGACTCCACAAGTATTGACCATAGAACATGGACATCTTCATATTGGCATGACTTCACGTCCTCGTACAAAATGTATATCCCCCTTCCTGTTTTTTCAAAATCGAAAGCTTTAGTTAGACATCAGAGCAACTTGATCAAAAGAGAAAATGTTCTGTAATTGGAACATTCAGCATGGCATGATTTTATACGCCTATGCGGATGCATTTTATGTGTGGGCGCACATTTACACTTTGGTGGGGATCGAGGGTTTTCACTGGAGTGCCAAATTTGAGATTTTGGGAAGGGGAGATGATAGTGATGAAATCAGGAAGACACTTTCTATTTGATTATCTCACAAAGAAACACACAGAAAACACAATCTCAACTCACAATGGAATCCAAGAGCCTACTGGATTAAGATCACCTCAAATGGCCACCAGAGAACATATGCTCAAAGTGGCCAAGGCATATGCCTTTACATTGTTCTTTCTAGATAACTGAAATGGAGGGCTCCTCCCCTTATATTCCTATTTTCTGCTAAGGCTTACGTCATTGGCTAACGAGAGAGTGCAGTATTTGATTATTATGTAGAAGGCTGGGTTGTAAGGATGCGTGTTGCAGCTTTGCAAGTCGTAGATTCTATGCAAAAGTGTACCTAGGCTGTTTCACAATGAAGGGTTTGGGATTTTAGGAAGGCAAGAGGTGCAGGTTGAAACTAGTGAATTAGATAGACTTTAAGCGGGCGATGCTAAGAACAAGACTAGAAGTTACCATATTGCAGTTTTGAATTGTGAATAAGAGACATACTCTTGGTTTGAGTCGAATGCAGGCGGAGCCAGAGCTTCTTCAACGGAGAGAAGAGGGATTTTAGCCACCCCATGCATGGAAAGCTGGGTGTGGTTCATATTGAGAGAGGCAATCGGAATACTTAAGAGAAGAAGGCGGAGAGAGGGAATGGAAGGGTTGCTTAAACAAGGGTGAAGTAGAAAAAGTTAACTGCTCCTAAGGCGTTTTCCAACTCCCTTGTAGAGTAATCATGCAATTCACATTTGCTCTTGGTGGCAAGTCTCTTTCATCACCTTTTTGCCTTGTGAAAGAAGGAGCCAAACCCCTCCATCACCTACGATTTCGATCTTCACTTGACACATGCACAGTTCCTGTACAAATTCATATTTTTAAAAAAAATACCATCTTTCCCTATTTAACATTATATATTTATGTATGTAAATGTAATCCCTTGTGTTTTAAGCCACAATCCTACAAGATACACTTACTACTCTTTCTTCTCTTGAAAAAGGGGGCAATTGGGCCACCCTATCAAAATAAGAGTCCTCTCCAAGGGTTCTTGCTTATACCACCATGTGTCCCAATTTTGGTGTTTACTGGGTGAGTGTTGCTTGATGTCTAATGTTCCGAAACTGTGGCAAGTTTTACAGATTGATCTGTTATGTATTTCTGCAAAAATTTTGCAATAATCTATCATCTTCTGAACTTTGAATTTTTTTTATCCCAAGTACTTAAACTGTTCTTGCTTGAAGATGCAACTTATTCTAAGATTGATGAGAATGGTGGCATTGTCGTCGTTTGGACTAAAGCCTTGTTTATTTTTGCCTTGTGTGCAGTATGTAATCCGAGTCGTCGCAAATGGCTGAAAACCGAATTAGCTCATGAAATATTAGTACTTTGGAGCTGAATTTAAAGGTGCTTCAGGTAAGGGCTGTATATGTAACGTGGTCTTGGTTTCTGATATGATTCAAATGTTGTTGCTCCGGCCGTTACATTTAATACGATTCAAATGTTAGCCCTTAATATTTGATATATCTATGAATAAGGTGGTGAATGTAAAGAAAAGATGTACATGGACCAACCCTATGAAAGTAACTGCATTCCTTTTTATAAGTTAGCTTGAAAACAGTGGTGGGACTATGGGAGTTAGGGAGGTGTGGAATAAATTAGAAAAGGGATGTGGTAGAACTAGAACATCACTTGCTCTGACCTTGGTTGGTGAAGGCCGGATTTGCAGTTCCCTCTCCTGCTGAAACGACGCCGTTCTGAAAGCATTCATCACGTTTTTTTTAAAATGATTTTTGGTTCTCTCTCCCTCTCTCTCTCTCTAGAGATCTTGTTTAATTGTCTACCTAAAAGCTAATTCAACACATGTTCTCGAAAAAAGCTATGTTTGAGCTTGTTCATTTACTAATTGAGCCAGTTATGAACACATTTTAAGTTCGGTTGAATTTGAGATTCAACTAATAGCTCAAATTTGTGGAATTTACACATTATTCCTCTTGTTACAATAAGTATAATTTGAAAAAAGTCCAACTCGCTCATTCATTTAGTAACCGAGCTGAGTAACAGTAAGTTTGAGTTGAAATTAAGATTCAACTCGAGTCAAGTTATTTTTAAACAAGTATAAATAATCAATATTTATGGACTGGTCCAGTGGGCCGTTAGACCAGTTTTCCGGGTTCACCCACTCTTTGTAATTGGGCCCACAATCCTTGCTCTCAACTTCTAATTGTCTTAGTTAGAGCACCTCAACCTGAACTTTTATGGGAACTATCCGGAATTCGACCCGAGTTGTGATGCAATCGCCGAAATAATTTGAACCTGAACTGACTTTAATTGGAGACAACTCGAGCAAGGCATGACCTGAGCTTGAAGCAAACAAGACCCAATGTAAACCCTAACCCAAAATCAAAATGAATCCAAACCTAGCTTGACGAATCGAAAAGAAATCTAAATCCGAAATGATCCAAATGTGAAACATGAATCGATATTTTTGCTCTAATTTGACTTAAAATTGTGAGTTTTAACTCAACCATATAGTGAATCGACCCGAAATGAATCAAACAAACAATGACCCTAAAAGGAAATGACCTAATCCAGAATTGACGAACATATATAATTTTTACTTCTTGCACAAAAAATAAAACAAAATTATCATGTACTTGTTATTTATTGACCCATCTAGGTCTTTGTTGACTTTTTCGTGTGTCGGGTCTTTCGTTGTTATGATCAATTAGGATTCGGACCTTTATATTTTATCCTTGTTTTCGTTTATTTTCTTGTGTTCGATCTTGCATGTTTACTGTGTTTCATCGATGTCCAATGGCCACATTTACTGAAGCAACCAACTTCACCAATGTCCTTGTCGACTAAATCACAAGGAAGTGAGGATTGAGAAGCACATTTAAGCGATGACCATGACACAGGTTCGTCGCTTGAAAGTGATCTCCATGCATGACCCTAACCGATCCTTGTACGTATTGTGTAGATACTTCTGTAATCTGAGCTAGAATGTACTCTCGAGCGATCAACATTGTATTTTTGTCGTCGCTAGAACTTGAGATTTTGAATGGGTCAGTTGGGGTTCCCAATCAAGCGATCAATGTTTTTTGTCCATCGTTGGAACATACATCAAGCAACCTATATTGAAGGCACAAGTTGTGTTAATTCGTTGCTTGGGTTAGATTCAAGCGACCAAAATTTGACACATCATCATTGCTAAAAATGTGAGGAGACATTAGACATATTAGTTACTTATTCAATCAATCAATTTTGGTGACATAAGTTCTGTTCGTCGCCTAAATAAGTTTTAAGCGACCAACTTATAAAAAATTTCTTCACATAAAGATGACCTCAAGTAGGGGCAATCTAGAGGCTTATCTGAGCGACGTGGTCTTTGATATGATGTTCGTCACCTAGAGTAATTTCAAGTTAAAGTGATTTTATATTTATATTATATGTAGTATAAAATCTTGAAATGTCACAGAACTAGCCCATACACTACATTAAAGTTCCATTTATCTCTCTCTATATATAGTCACGCCTACCCCCCAGAGAAATTCGCAATAGCGCGCCACTTCTCAAAGTACTCTCTCTCTCGAGCTAACCTTTGAATTGAATCTTATTTTCTCTGTTAACTTCAACTGATCGATCTCCAGAAACAGACAGCATCACGCCTCGAGATCACTCTTTGAATTTCAGATTTCTACTCTTCTTTTATTTGGAGCGAAATTCAATTTTTGAAGGAAACTGATCATCGAGGATCGGGATAATACAAAGACCGTACCATGCCGGCCGGAGGATTTTCAGCCCCGACGGGAGGGGTGGAGTTCGAGGCGAAGATCACGCCGATCGTCATCATCTCCTGCATCATGGCCGCCACCGGAGGCCTCATGTTCGGTTACGACGTCGGCGTTTCAGGTCCTGTCAATTTGCAATCCGTGTATATATAAGCTCTCCGATCTCGTTAATTCCTTCACGATCTAGTCAGATTCAATATATTTCTGAGCGAGATCTGCCTCGTTGTTTGTCTCACCAACAAAATCTGCTTTATTCTGATTCTTCAATTTCCGATCCTTTCACAATTTTAAATAGAAAATGTAGATACGGAAGATTAATTTTAAAAAAAATATATTGTATTAAATTGAAGGAGGAGTGACGTCGATGAAGCCGTTCCTGAAGAAATTTTTCCCGGCGGTGTACCGGCGGACAATGGAGGGCGCGGTGAACAGCAACTACTGCAAGTACGACAACGAAGGGCTGCAGCTGTTCACTTCGTCGCTCTACCTGGCCGGACTGACGGCCACCTTCTTCGCCTCCTACACCACCAGGAACCTCGGCCGCAAGCTCACCATGCTCATCGCCGGAATCTTCTTCATAGTCGGTGTCGCCTTCAACGCCGCCGCTCAGGACCTCGCTATGCTCATCGTCGGGCGGATTCTCCTCGGATGTGGAGTCGGTTTTGCTAACCAGGTCCGTACCATTTCCCCTCTAATAGTATCACCAAGAGATTTTCTATCTTCATTATTTGGAAAATATTGAGATGGTTTTTGGTCAAAAAGCTTCCCCATTATATTCTCTAAAATAGAGAATGGAGAGAAAATATGAAGATCATTCCCTAAATTTGGAGAAAACTCTATATATTTTGGGGTGAATTCTAAAATGGAGAAGCTGTTGGAATGAGTTAAAAAAATATTCAGAATATTTGACTTATAATTCTCTATTTTAAAGATTGTTTTAGGGAAGCTCTTGTACATACTCTAACCGACTACTCTCCCTCCTCTACTTCTTTTTATTGGTTCAATGAATACGAAGACGGTTGTGTGTCCTTTCATCCTAAAATAAAAAAACATAATCTAACGTTTAAGAGCATCCAGGAGCTTCCTAAAACAATCTCTAAAATAGAGAATTATAAGTCAAATATTCTGAATATTTTTTAACCCATTCCAACAGCTTCTCCATTTTAGAATTTACCCCAAAATATATAAAGTTTTTTTCCAAATTTAGGGAATGATCTCCATATTTTCTCCATTCTCTATTTTGGAGAATATAATGGGGAAGCTCTTGGACCAAAAACCATCTCAATATTCTTCAAAAAATGAAGATAGAGAATCTCTTGGAGATGATCTAAGGTACGTGGTAACAAAGTATCTCAATTCTTTTTTTTTTACTATAAATCTGGGGGAAAACGATAATAGATAACCGATAAAATTAAGAATTTGGTGAATTTCAGATGATATTGAGGTGTTTTAATGAGAATAATACAATTTGACCAACGATTAGGGGAAAAAAACAATTTGACCAATTTCATGTCATTGTTTTGGGTCTTTAGCCTAATTTATGGTCGGAAAAATGAGTCGGCATACTTTGTTACTACCTCTCCAAAAGTTGGTTATTTTTCTTATAGTTAAAAGATGGAGATATAATTTTAACACTCCTATAAAGATTGAGTTATTTTAGTCAGTTTCGCCTTTTCTTTTAATGAATTACTATACATTATCCAATTGAATTGAAGTTTGACAAAAAATAGATCTTTCATTTCTTTGCACTTAGATTTAATTTGGATAGTTATTATGTGAAATTTTACATTATTGATAATATAAAGAATTCAAACCTTATGTATGGACTATTATCTTTTATTACTGATCTTATAATCTCGACTTTGTTAATACATGATGCGTTCACGTGTAGACTATAACCACACTGATATTTCACATAATATATCAACTTGGATAATTTTTCATGTAGGGAAATAATAGAGTATGAAATCAATATTTTGAATTTTGTTCTTTATAAATTTCTTATACAAATAAAATGGAAATAATATAGTGAGATACGTTAATAAATTGAGTAGCTAGCTATATAGCGAGCCTTTATCTTTCGATCATTTCTACTTTACAAAGCATTAAAGGTCAACATAAGTTTGCACGTGAAATAATATATGGGGGTGATGTTACTAGAGGATTTTTTAGAATATATATATAATTTCATGTGATACAACATACTAGAGGATTTTAATAGTTAAGGTTGGTCCCATACTTCCCACTGTAGTTCCACTTTTGACTTCCTCCTTAACTTTTGGATTAAATAGTCCTTTTAGTAGGCCTCCCACTCTTTGTATAAATAAAAATAAAATAAAAACTCATTAAGAAGAGCTATGGAAATCAATTCTTTCAAATTAAACATATCATTGGATACAATTTTGATATATTAATATTATTAATAGACATTTTTTAAAAAATATATTAAGATACTTTAAAACGTATAAGTTGTTTTACATTAATATTCATGCTCAAAGATGTGTAGTTATAGAAGATAATTTTAGGTGTGTTATACCCAGATTTTTATAAAGTTATATATAAAAGTTACTCACACTACTGGATTAATCGGAAATCCCTAGGATGATAAAGGTTGGAATTTCCAATGGTTTTACCTAAAGCCTTGCACATTCCAACAGTTATTCCACCGTTGCTAAAATCGTCCTTGGGTTGAATTCTTTAATGTGGTAGTTTCCAATCAATTCGAGTGTTGGAAAGCAACTACCGTTGGAAATTTCTTTTTACCGAGAACCGGTAGCAGTGACTAACTTTCCAAGGGTAGAGACTAACTTTCTAAGGGTAAAAAGTGAGGGTGATTCCAATGGTATACGACATTGGAATTCAATATTATTTTTTAAAACACTTGAATGAAATATATGTACATTATTTATAAATTATAATTATTTATATACATTTGAATTAATATAATAATAATAATAATAATATATTATTATTATTATTAAGATCAATGAAACTAGCAAAAATACAATATTTCATTTATCATTTTACAAGTGTCATACAATATGGTCTGATGACCACAAAGTGCAATAATTAACTAGTAATATAACCATAAACAGAAATACAATTCGAACTAACAAGACAAACTACCAATAAGCAAGATTTAATCCAATAATTTATACACCACGAGCGCTGCCTAACCTTCCTGACCTAGCTGCAGAACTATCGAGGCCACCACTAGCACCACCTATCACACTTGAGCCATCGTCGAACGCAATTGCAGCCCTCCCAAACGCACTTCCAGCACCGCCAAGCCCAGCTGCTACATAAAACATTAACCTGCATCATAATTGTATGTCAAGTGCTTAAGACAAACATGTGGTTATGCGTTTCTTAAGTGATTGATATTTTCCCAAAATAATACTCTTATCTTATACCGCCCTTACACCAAAATATAGAAGATGATCCATATATACAACAACTAACATGCTCAAATACGGAGAACAAACCGTTTTCGTTTGGGACCTGCTTGAGAGCTTCGGCAACCATTTCTTGAACCGATTTCCCTTCTGTATTCAGGAAAAAAAAATTAGTCAGGCTAACCACTTTTCAATAGCCTATGATGTGATGAATTCAATTTTAATTAGTAGTTGCCTAAGAAACCATTAAAGATTGTGCTAGTTGAAAAATTGGAAATATTTCCAAAGGAACATACCAAGAAAATCTTGATGTATTAGCCATAAATGCTTAGCAGGCTCAAAGGCAACATCTTGAACCTACCAAAAAAAATGTGTATCAACAATACATATGCGAAAAAAGTTGGTCTGGTAATGGTTGAGCTATAAAGATATAAAGGGACCTCAAACTTCAGTACTAACCTTAACTCTGATCAGTGAACCGTTTCGGCGTGGAGGAGAAAACGTAATAAAAAGTTAGAAAACCTAATGAGGAGAAAAATGCTGGCATGGCTCCTTTTACAGTTCTGTGGCATGAATCAAATGAAATAGTTAGAAAAACCAAAAAAATGCTTTGTCATAACCAAAGCATGAAAATATAACTTACTAGCAGTCAGCCCCATGGGTTAGGACAAATGTTTCGAGTATTAAAAGAGTTCTTGAAACATTCTTATTCAAAGGCTTTGCTCTAGCCACTATAAAGTGCGATCGAACAGCAACATGAACAAAAACTGAATAACATATATTGGATAGCATAAAATCAGTGAAATAACATAAAAATAGAAATCAGCCAACAGGGGCGTATAAAGCAACAAAACAACTGAATGATAGTGAAGAACAATACAAATAGCAATCAGCCAGCAATCAAAATAGCATAAATATAGCAATAGCCATCAAACAACCAGCAATAGCTATCGAATTGAACAACATAAAATCGAATTCGAATGAACATTGGGAGTACTATCGAACAAGATCAAAAGAACAACAACATGATCTTTTGCAACAAGTTACTTTTACGCTTTTGACATCAGTACTAGTTGAATCAATATGTATAAATTTTCCATCACAATACAAATTTCTATAGACTGCCTAGCCAAAAATCAAAGGCTTCCCTGGACAACACAAATTTCTCCTTTGATAGCAACTACATGACAGCAACTACGTACTACTCATATATTGAATTGGGATCAAAATCGAATACCAATAACTATAAATCAAGCCTAGAAATAGAAAATTTGAATGCTAGAAACCACAAATTTGAATGAAAATTGAATTTTGAGGGATAAAAATCGAATTGGGAACAAACCCTAGAAAATCGAATTCGAATGAACATTGAATTCGGATCAAAATCGAATGCCTACAACTACAAATTTTGACAAAAATCGAACTACAAACAAAGGAAAAAAAATCAAACGAGAGACTAGTTACCTTTCTCGGTTGAGCAACAGCCAGATAATCGATCTGAATAGGAGAAGGGCAAGTTGAAATCCAGACAGTCGCAATCCTCAAATAGAAAGAGACCCGCGACATATAACTTGTTGAAGACAGAGAGCGCGAAAAACCCACGACCATGACTGGCCCGATCGAACGATTACGCGCATAGAGAATCCTGATCACTTTAGCGATTGAAAGATAAAGAGATGTTGTAGAAGGTTTTGGTTAGTTTTGATCTGAAGAAACGAATTGAACCCTAAATCCAACAAAAGCTAACCAAATCGTCGACCTTCCGATAACTCAATTGGAAGAGATGGTTGAAATCGGCCTATACAACCGTCAAACGGAGAGGATGAACCACCGATCAGATAGAGAGGACGGGTGAATGACGGTTGAGAGAGAACGACACCCTACAAACTGAGAGATTTGAGAATTAATTAGGATAATGATTGTATTATATTAGAGTCCTATATTAAGCGCAGTCGGAGCGTGGGGGATTGGATGAACCAAGAGCGCAGTCGGAGCCGGAGCCGGGAGGGACCACCGGAGGATCGCTTAGCCAACAAACCTCCTGATCCTATGCAGAACACCGATACAACCATGACTGAAGCGAACCAGGAAACACCCAAGAAGCAATCGAACAAAAGAATCTGCAGGGAGCCTTCGGACGAATCACCTACAGGAGGGAATGAAGGAATACCGACGAATTTGTTTGGAACTGCAACAACAAAGCAGACTACAGGCCAGATGTTGTTTCCTTCACTGAATGATTTGAAGGAATTGACAAAGAGAGACACAGAAAGCTATCGCAGCAAACTGGTTGGAAACAAGAATGGTGGCTACCCCGCCCAACATGGCAATCCTATTTACCAAGAACAAGAAGGAGACGACCACTACGACACAGAAGACGAAGTTACCCCAGAGGAAGATGATCCGGAATGCCCAACGATCACACTGAGTGCTGATGAAAAGAGGGAACTGTGGAGGCCATGGCGAGACACCCTCATCATCAAACTGTTTGATAAAGGACCTGGATACATGCAACTTTACCGACGGTTAACTCATAAGTGGGGATTAAAGGCACCATTCACGTTGGTAGATCTAGGCAACGACTTCTTCATTGCTCGATTCTCCAACAAAAGTGATTACGACCATGTCCTCATGGAAGGGCCATGGATGTTGGGGGATAACTATTTGAGCATAAGGAAATGGGTGCCAAGGTTTAATGCGATGGAGGAGACAATCACGAAGTTGATGGTTTGGGTTCGCATTCCTTGGCTCAACATTGAATATTTTGACCACAGATTCCTCCGTTTGATTGGTCAGAAAATTGGAAAGGTCATCAGGATAGACAACACGACGGCATCTGCTGAAAGAGGCCAGTTTGCGAGAATTAGCGTAGAGGTTGATCTCTCCAGACCTCTGCTCTCGAAATTCAAACTGGATGGGAAAACTTGGCCAATCCAGTATGAGGGACTTCGGATGATATGCTTCGCTTGTGGAAAGGTTGGCCATAACGCTACAGATTGCGCTAAGGAATCTACAGCAGAAACTCACTCCGAGACTGCAAAACAGAACTCACCACCGACGATCCCAGTGGATGATAGGAAACATGGAGAATGAATGCAAGTCACCAAGCCAAACAGACGCAAAGCCCAACAGAAGGGGACGAAGCAGTCGAACCAGTCCAAATCAACTGAAGCCGATGACAACCAGCAAAATCGGAGCCGGTCAACGGAAACGAAGACGCCGGAGAACCAAATTGTGATCACCGCCGCTGAACAAGGGGATACTGCCGAAAAATCAGGGATTGCACAATCCTCCAGATTCGCTGCCTTAGAATATCTCAATGAGAATCCGGAGCCGATGGAGGAGGAGATTGTGGCCAACACTGAAAAAAGAAAGGGAATCGAGGAGGAAATTGTGGCCAACACTGAAAAAGGAAAGGAAATCGCCCAGGACCAAAATAGGACCGGACCCAAGAAACACAAAAAGAAAGCCACAAACACCATCCTCCACCCTACCCCGGGTAACACCGCCGGCAGCAAAACAAAGCCCTCCACCAAGAAGCCATCTGATGCCACAAAAAGAAACACCACCAGAACTACCACCCATGTAGACCCCAATACCCAAGAGGAACCCCCAAAGACCACCCCTCCCCAGCCGTCAAACCAGAACAGAAACACCACCCACCACAATCCAAAACCACCGCCTACTACCAAAACCTCGCAAAGCTTTTCCAACAATGGTACCGACAGTAGAAATACTACAGGTACCGAGTCGGCGAAGTTTCCTCCTCTCAAACCGCCGGATGGGGCCAATACTAGCAATGACACCAAAAATATCGAATCGAATGATAGTACAATTTCAACCGATTCAAACGGTAACACGTCATCTACTATGTCGGGTGTTTTTACCCCAAGACATCAGTGATGCCCTTGACCTCTTGGAAGATTTGGGACCCCACTTGGACCCCTTGATGTTTAACCATCTTCATACAAGTATGTCCATGTTGAAAGGCCTTAGTATACTAGTTTGGAACACGTGTGGTGCAGGAAGCAATGGATTTTTCAATGCCCTACAGGAACTTATTCGAATGCACAACCCTTTTGTGTTAGCTCTCGTGGAACCGCGAATAAGTGGGGAGACTGCTGACCGGGTCTGTTCTCGAATAGGCTACGATGGTAGTCGTAGAGTGGATGATGTAGGCTTCTCCGGGGGAATTTGGCTCCTTTGGAAAACATCTGAAGTGCTGGTAACGCCCCTCATCCTCCATCCGCAGCACATCACAGTAGATATACACCGACGTGGAGAGGAACCTTGGATCCTCTCGGCTGTTTATGCCTCGCCTAACCCAACCAACAGAACCGATCTTTGGAGATCTCTTAATGAGTTCTCACAGCGCAACTCTCAACCCTGGCTGCTTGCCGGTGACTTTAATGCTACGCTCAATGATCAGGAAAGATCACGATCATCAGTGGGATCAAACCGCGCGTCTGAGTCTTTCAGAAACAATGTAGAAGAGCTACAACTTATTGATCTCGGGTTCTCGGGGGTCCCTTTTACATGGTGGAGAGGGAGGAGTGCTCTCAACCGGACGACTGCTAGACTTGACAGAGGCCTGTGCAGTACTGAATGGAGGGATCGTTTTCCGGAGGCTGCTGTCCGCCATCTCTCCTCTCCTCACTCCGACCATCTGCCGATTCTGATCTCTCTTGATAGAACTCCGGTTGAAAGAAATGAGCGAACCCAATCATTTCGTTTTCAGGCCGGGTGGCTCCTACATGAAAAATTCTCTGAATTTCTCAGCTCTAACTGGCAGAAGGGGACGGATGCCTGCGATTCCCTCTCTAAACTATCCCATGATCTGTCGAGATGGAATAGAGAGGTCTATGGCAACATTTTTAGGCGAAAAAGAACCTTGTGGGGAAGGTTGGAAGGGACAAGACGGAAGCTTGCTGTTCGCGTCTCTAATCACTACTTAAAATTAGAGAAGGAAATTTGTGAAGAATTGGAACTGGTGCTTCAACAGGAACAACTGTTTTGGTTTGAACGATCGAGATCAAATTTTCTGCTGAATGGGGACAGAAACACAAGATATTATCACATCGCAACGACGATTCGCCGAAATGCGAATCGAGTCACTGCCCTTAAAACCAGCTCAGGGGAGTGGACTGAAAACATTGATGATATCCAGGCTACAGTGACGAGCTTCTTCGCCAATCTGTACACAGCGGAACCCCCTCAAACAACAAGCAATGTGATTCAGATGTGCCACTCTTTTCCTACCATCCCAGACTCGCAAAAAGAATCCTTAGCTAAGCCTTTTCAACCAGCTGAAGTTTGTGAAGCGATGAAAGGAATGGGCCCGTACAAAGCTCCTGGACCTGACAGTTACACTGCTCTGTTCTTCCAACGCAATTGGAAAGTAATTGAGGAGGAAGTCACGGAAACAGTCCTAGGACTACTAAACCATCGGCGCTTCCCACAAAATATCTCGAATGCCACCATGGTACTCATTCCAAAAACTCCAGCACCCGAGCAACTGGCGCAATTCAGACCCATTGCTTTGCTCAATGTGATCTTCAAATTGGCCACGAAAATGATAGTACGCAGACTTAAAGAGATCCTTCCCAGTCTAATTTCTCCACCGCAGGCTGCGTTTATACCAGGCCGGCAAATAATTGATAACATGGTGGTCGTTCATGAGGTCTTGAAGTCTATGGCCGAGCGAGGGAGACAGAAAAGGTGGATGATAATCAAGATTGATCTAGAGAAAGCCTACGATCGTATCCGATGGGATTTTCTTAAGGGGATACTCACCAAAGCCCAAATTCCTCAACCGATCATCGAAACCATTATGGAGTGTCAGACAAGAGGAGACGTGGAAGTGTTGTGGAACGGTAATCGGGCAGGGAGTTTCACGCCATCTCGTGGGATAAGGCAGGGTGACCCGTTGTCACCTTACCTCTTCGTTTTGGGAATGGAACACCTGTCGCATCTCATCTTTTCGGCGATAAGCTTGGGGCTGTGGAAGCCCATTGTAATTGGAGGGGTGCCCTTGTCGCACTTGTTCTTTGCAGACGACCTTGTTTTGTTTGCCGAGGCTACTACTGACCAGGGGCAAGTCATAAAACAGTGCCTCAATCAATTTTGCAATGAATCTGGGGAGAGAGTGAATTTCATGAAGAGCAGCGTCCTATTCTCTAAGGACATCCCCGAATCAGTTCAGCAAACTATTGCCAACACACTTGCCATTCCGATCGCTACAGACTTCGGTAACTACTTGGGGGTGCCCACCGCCATTGGTAGAATGACCAACGAGAGGTACAAGCACTTGCGAGATAAAGTTGCAGCGAGACTTAGTGGGTGGCAATCGAAAGCTCTTTCGTTTGCGGGGAGAGTCACATTAGCCCGTTCAGTACTATCCAGCCTTCCTATCTATACTATGCAGTCCTCCTTGGTGCCGAGAGAGATTTGTGATGAAATAGACAAGCAAGTAAGAGGTTTCATATGGGGATCGGCTCCGGAGCGACGCAAGATCCACCTTCTTAGCTGGGAAGTACTGAAGCGCCAGGTACCGGATGGAGGATTAGGGATACGTGGCATGAGGGAAACAAATCAAGCTGTGCTAGCTAAACTCGCGTGGCGACTCTTGCAAACGCCAGAAGCTTTGTGGAGCAAAGTCATCAGAGGCAAATACTGCGATAATCGACTTGATGTCGACATATTTGAACATAAACGAGGTGGGTCACGAACGTGGAAAGCTATCCTTCATGGAGCAGAAATTCTAGTTCCGGGTCTCCGAACAGCTATTGGAAACGGAACCACAACCTTCTTTTGGCTACACAGATGGCTGGCTGAATTTCCATTGATAGATGTGGCGACAGGTAGCATCCCGGAGGAGTTAATTGGAGCAACAGTTGCGGAATTATGGAACAACGAAAGCTGGGACTGGAACGCCATATCCTCTTTGCTCCCTGCTGAATACCTGCTCAAGCTCCAGTCAGTGCGAGTGTTCATTGGACCTGAGGCAAAGGACCGACTGTTCTGGAACCACTCAAGCTCTGGCGTATTCTCCACAAGCTCTGCAATAAGGCTTATAGAGGGCTACCAAGAAAATCAAGCTAATTCGAAGTGGAAGAGCATATGGCGCATCCCGGTGCAACAACGGGTGAGGGCATTTGTCTATCTTGCTGCTCACAATAGCATTTTATGTAACCTCAACCGAGTCAGGAGACACTTGTCTAACTTCTCGGCATGCCCAAGATGCGGGGAAGAGGAGTCGGCAATCCATCTACTGCGGGATTGCCCAACAGTGCTCTTAGCATGGAAGAGTCTCACCGGTAATGCTCTGACTCATGCTTTCCTCAACAGCATGGATATCCAAGAATGGATATTCATCAATGTGAATAAAGAAGACAAGTGGAGTGCCACCTTTGCATATATGTTGTGGTACACATGGAATTGCAGGAATTCCATAGTTTTTGAAGGCAAAGATCCCACGGTGGGTCTCACGGCTACGGTGGTCAAACAAGCCCGAATCTACGCAGACATAAGTTCCAAAGCCACATCGTTGCACACTATATTGCCCCCTCCAAACACAAGTGAGGCAAGCTGGAATCCGCCGCCTACAGAGTGGGTTAAGCTCAACACTGATGGGGCTTCGAAAGGCAATCCGGGTGCTGCTGGGTGTGGTGGCCTGATTTGGAGACCAGAAGGGACGCTTGTCCGAGCATTCACGGCCCAGTGTGGCAGTTGCAAAGCCCTCACAGCTGAGATATGGGCTATTTATCATGGTTTAAAGTTGGCTAGTCGGTTGGGGTTCATTCGCTTAATCATAGAGACTGATTCCGCCGTTGCGTGTAGTTTACTAGGTACTAGGTACCTCAACACCCATCCGGACTACCACTTAATCAACCAGTGCCGCCTACTCATTGAGGATGTGAAATGGGAGGTCATCATCAGCAACGCCCGCCGCAAGGCCAATGCAGCTGCCGATGCCCTGGCCAACTGGTCCTTTTCTTTAACAGATGCTTTTATGGAGCACACCAGCATACCTATTTCTATTTATGATATTACCATGGATGTACCCAGTACAAGGGACTAACAATATTTCTATGATTATAATAAAAGGGCACTAGCCCAACTTCTGCAAAAAAAAAAAGGATAATGATTGTTTTTTAAAAACAAATTCAATAATATAACAAATATAAAAGGTGGAGTTAATAAAGTATGTACAAAATCGTAAAAATCTTCACGTTTAATGTATTATATATAAATATAAATATGTTAAATTACTGATAAAAAACAAAATTAATACCATTGTAACAACTTTGTTCAAAAGATTTTAAAAAAATGATTTGATAAATAAATTTTAGCTCTATTATAATTTGATTGGCTAAAAATTTATTGATTAAAATATTTTGAATTAACCATTGACATGTGTGATGTGTGCAGTGTACGTAAATATAAAACCAATTGATTAGATAATTTAAAATATGTTAAGTAAATAAAAAACTCTATTATAATTTGATTGATTAAAAATTTATTGGTTCAAATGTTTTGAATTGAACCTATTGATAAAAAAATGTAGTATCAGTTAATATATATATTAATTTAATATTTTGAATTAAACCTACTGATTAAAAAATATAGAATATATTAATTACATAAATAAATAAATATAATGATTTTCTTAATAGTTATTTGTTAATATTGATGTAACTTTGTTGAAAAATAATTTTGAATTAATCTCATTACTTAAAACATAAGAAGTAGTTTACCATATTGTATAGATATACAGATATAAAGTTAAATTATAATAAAATTATATAAGAAGACAATATTATTATATAAAGTATATAAATAATAATAATAATAATAATGACAATAATAATAATAATAATAATAATATGCCCACCAAATAATAATAATAATAATAATAATAAGTTGACATAATTAAGATGATACATGGATATATTGAAGGATATATATATTAATTAGCTGACTAAAATAAATTGATTCTATAATAATTTAACATCTATAAATATCTTGCTCTAAGGTTGTGACACGTGGTAAAAATACTTATGTTTTAATATATTATATAGATAGATTGTATAGATATAGATGTTTTGAATTGGACAGATGAGAAAATGGAGTATATAATGAATTGAAAAAAAATGACTAAAAATATCTTTGCATAATGAGGTGACACTTGGCGGTAGGATTATGCGTTTAATATAGATAGATAGATAGATAGATAGATAGATAGATAGATAGATAGATAGATAGTTCAAATTGCATAGATGAATAAATTTTATTAATTTAAAAAGAAAAAAGAAAAAGTAAAGACAACCCGAACACATTAATATTTATCCATATTTTATTTTCTCAAAAACTAATTAGGTATGAAGTTGGGTAAATATAGAAAGGAAGATAATAAAATAAAATTCATACGTTTTCTTAAAATGTGAAGTTAAATGAAAACTTTAATCTATAATCGTTAAACAAAAATCTTGGCTTGGATAATTTAATAAGATCATTATATTTTGATGTATATAAACCATTGTTCTAAAAATCCCGTCTAAGCGCCGCCTAGACTCTGTCTAGGCGTTAGGCGGCCCCCTTCCGCCTAGAGCTAGACGGGTGCCTAGGCATGCGCCTAACGCTTTTTAGAACACTGATATAAACCAAATTTTTAATTTTTTTTATGTGTATATTGATATATTAATAAATTTCATTGGATATATATATATATATATCCAATTATGTCTTAAGAATATTGTCTAAATTTAAATAGAATAACCTATAATAAATTATATATATATATTGAGATATATGGATAATTAATAAATATATAATAAACAGGCTAATTGATTTACCTTAATTAATTAGATTAATATGAAATTACACTAACCTAAAATAACTTGGAATAAAATGATGAAATATGGCATAATTGCTTCTAATGATTATATTTATAATAACCCCTGAGAGAGTATAACAATTAATTGTCAATTCTTCACCTGCAACTTCCGGAACTAATAAATTGTTTGTTTTTTATTATATATTTAACAACATTTCCAACGCTACCTACTATTGGAATAATTTTCCAACAATATAGACCCTTGGAAATATTTATGAGAATCCCCCAACGGTCTTCACCCTTGGAAATAGGTTTCCAACACTTCTCACTATTGGAAAATATTCCAACATATCCAACCCTTGGAACATGACCGTTGGAATAACATGTGTTTCTAGTAGTGTCAACAACATCGATTGATAATCAAACAATACATTATATATAAAAGTTGAGATTCGCATCATATTTTAGCCAAACACGCGACAAGTTATCCACAAGCTTTTTTAATCTAGAAATTTTTTTCGGTGTCGATATATAAAATGAACAGTCATTTTGTTGACACTGACTTTCTGTATCGATAAGGTTTTTTCAGGTAAAAAAAACTTCTAATACTGAAAGTCGGTGAACTAATTATGTATTTGGTGAATTCACACCGTATTTCTAACTTCTTTAACATATTTCAACTATTTTTGTAAAATAAATCATAAATTTGATATATGTATATATATAATATTTTTTTTCCTTTTTTCATGATAAATATTTTTTTTTGTTACAAAAGTCACCACAAGATAACAAATCAGACAATCTTAACTGCTGATAATATTTTTAACGTATCTTAAATATAATGCCAAACAGATAATTAAGATGCCACATTGCCATGCCACGTCCATATAATTTTTGGGGTTGCTTAGCAAACTTGACTACCAAAACGCATATATATATATATATATATATATATATATATATATATAGGAGATATCTAATGAGAAGTAGCATTTGGGTGAGAAGATGAGAAGTAAGCCTTATACCCCTTAGATTAAAATGATTTTTTTTATATGGATATAGGGGACATATCTAATGATAAATATATCAATGTTTTTTAATTAGTTTTTTATGCTATTTTTCTGAGTGGTGAATGAAAAAACTAATTTAAATTAGCATAAAACCCCTAAAATGACCATTAAATCACCATCTAGAGAAATAACATAAAAATTAATTTAAAAAATAAAACATTGATATATTTATCATTAGATATGTCCCCTATATCCATATAAAAAAATCATTTTAATCTAAGGGGTATAAGGCTTATTTCTTATCTTCTCACCCAATGCTACTTCTCATTATATATATATATATATATATATATATATATATATATATATATATATATATATATATATATATATATATATATATATATATATATATATATATATATATATATCGTATCGTATCGCTTTTCAAAAGCAAACTGAATTTTATTAGCATATATTCGTACAGATGTTCTCTAATCAAACAATTGGGTTTTTAGTTTTTCTATGTTAGGCTTTCCGTCTAATTTGCGACTGATTGGTCGACGCCATTCTTTTTGGCAAATATTTTTTGTTCTTCCAATCCGCATAAATTAAAAATGACTTTGATTTTTTTAATATATTTTTCTCATTTACGTTGTGGTTTTATTTATGCACGTCGACACAGAAAATCCCCACTTACTTCAATTCGAATTAATTTAATTATATGATCCCTAAAAAATAATTATACATGAAGCGGCTGATCGATATAATACGAAAAATCCCCATATTCCCGTCAAATATGGATTTGTTAATGTTATGATTTTCGATTCCTATATAAACTAATCAAAGAGACCTTTTTTCAATTATTTTTTTGGATAAATACATTTGGTCGCAATTGCAATATAATATTAATAATCGAAAATTTACCTGAATTGTATATATGGCTCTATAAAATTTATTATATAATGCACGGATCAAAATATGTTACTACGTATTTTAGAAAGTGATTTTTGTTATAAACACATTAATTATTCTTGTAATTATTAGTAGATAATTAGTTATAGTTTGTGAAAAAATAAAAAAAATAGAGTAATAAATATGAGTGTATTAATTAGAACAATATTGTTAAAGATTAGTGCATATATATGATAATGGTAATTTTGTGTAATAAGCCGGTGTCGAAGGTCTCCTCTGACTGTTGGTGAGATATATCTCAAAATAAATATGTATTTTTAGTTAATATATCATGTGTATGAATAAAAAAATATGAATATACGTGTATATATATATATATATATATATATATATATATATATATATATATATATATATATATATATATATATACTCTCTCCGTTAAAAAATATAAGTGTTTTTAGACTTGAAATTTCGTTAGAAAATATAAGTACTTTTAAAATTTTTAGGTATCGCGATAAGAGAATTATTACTTTTTTGAGTTTTTTCCCTCAAATTTTATTGATTAATAAGAATTGCGGATAACTAATAAGGGATATAAATATAATTAATAAGTTTACGATTTTCTCAATTTGTGTATAAATGTTTAAAAAAAACTTATATATTTTTGAAATGGAGTAAGTAATATATATCTTAATTATTTGTGATTACGTACAGGCAGTGCCATTGTTCCTATCAGAGATAGCACCGACGAGAATAAGGGGAGGGCTAAACATATTGTTCCAACTAAACGTCACCATCGGCATTCTCTTCGCTAACCTTGTCAACTACGGCACTGACAAGTATATTTCTCCTCATTTCAATTCGCTATATACCCTAATTATACCCCTATCTATTTTAAATTTTTCCGCATGCATTTTAATGAGGTAAAAATTCTATAAAATATTATTTTTTTAATGAATTTGTTTTAATAAATTTATACTTATAACTAACAAGTATGAAATTATTTAAAAAATAATATTTTATACAGAGTAGTGTTTTAATCTCCTTAAAAAACATACACAAAATGATAAAAGACATTTATTTTAAAACAGAGAGTATATAATTAGATTATTAGCCCTTCTAAACTTATTAGATCACATACATACATATATATCGTAATTGTAAGTTGTAACCGTTGAATATATATGGAGCTCGTATACAGGCCGGGAACGTTGGAGAAGACGTAATAGAATAGTTTACGTGTGTCGCATCGGTAGGCCATGAACACATCTTGCATTTGTCTTGTCATCAGGATGATCAATCTAAACCATTGTGGAATATATAAATTAAAAAAAATATGTGAGTAGTACCAAAAGTTCCTAGTTGGAACCTGTATGGCCGTTTTCTATTTATCAAAATCAAAAGATGATCAGGGCTTTAAAAATTGCTTTTAATATATGCTAATGCTTTGTTTGGTTGTATATATATATATATATATATATATATATATAGGGGAGATATCTAATGAGAAGTAGCATTTGGGTGAGAAGATGAGAAGTAAGCCTTATACCCTTAGATTAAAATGATTTTTTTTATATGGATATAGGGGACATATCTAATGATAAATATATTGAAGTAGGTGGGTATTTTCTGTGTCGACGTGCATAAATAAAACCACAACGTAAATGAAAAAAATATATTAAAAAAATCAAAGCCATTTTTAATTTATGCGGATTGGAAGAACAAAAAATATTTGCCAAAAAGAATGGCGTCGACCAATCAGTCGCAAATTAGACGGAAAGCCTAACATAGAAAAACTAAAAACCCAATTGTTTGATTAGAGAACATCTGTACGAATATATGCTAATAAAATTCAGTTTGCTTTTGAAAAGCGATACGATACGATATATATATATATATATATATATATATATATATATATATATATATATATATATATATATATATATATATATATATATATATATATATATATATATATATATATATATATATATATATATATATATATATATATATGGGAGATATCTAATGAGAAGTAGCATTGAGTGAGAAGATAAGAAATAAGCCTTATACCCCTTAGATTAAAATGATTTTTTTATATGGATATAGGGGACATATCTAATGATAAATATATCAATGTTTTATTTTTTAAATTAATTTTTATGTTATTTCTCTAGATGGTGATTTAATGGTCATTTTAGGGGTTTTATGCTAATTTAAATTAGTTTTTTTCATTCACCACCCAGAAAAATAGCATAAAAAACTAATTAAAAAATATTGATATATTTATCATTAGATATGTCCCATATATCCATATAAAAAAGATCATTTTAATCTAAGTGGTATAAGGCTTACTTCTCATCTTCTCACCCAAATGTCACTTCTCATTAGATATCTCCCCTATATATATATATATGTTTGACACTTTGACATCCATAAGCAGTTTTGTCAATGGTGTTGACTTATTAGAGCATCTGCATCCCTGAAACCCAATCGGGTTCCTTAACTCAACTTTTTATATTTCTTTTTCCTTAAACAACCCAATATAAATTTTCACCCACATCCCTACAACCCTTAAAAACCCTATTTATTTATTTTATTGGAACCCACCTATATTTTTTTTCTATCACATTCTCTCTCCCGGATGGCCCACTCCCTATTTTTTTCTCTCTCCCGATTTTTTAGGGTTGCTTACTTAGTAACCCATCAAATCGTTGCTTAAGGTTTTTTATCTCTCTCATATTATTTTATTATTAGGTTTCTTAAATTATGGGTTAAAGAACCCCAATGCAGGTGCTCTTACATAATTGAGAATTAGGGTACGTACGTTAATTAGGCATGGGGCCGGCCGGCTATAAGGGCATCTTTAACGGGATCCTTGAGGGGGGATACTTGAATATTTTAACATTATAATATGGGATGGACAACAAGTATCCCTATTTTTGATACTTGAGATAGTATTCCTACAAGTATCTCATATGTGGGCCCCCATGGACATCACTTTCTTTATTTTCCAGATTTCCCAGGTGAAACGTGAAGAAAGCTGGCGTAATGGGTAAGGATAGAGGACACGTGTCAAGCATGGGTAAGTCGTCGAATGGACGGGTGTGATGAAAAGAAATCGACGGTCCATATTAAACCTTCCATTTATAATTTACAATTACAAAATGTGATTTTTGACAATGAAAATGTTTTTTAAAAAAAAACAAATTATACCAAAATACTAGATTCATTTTTCTCTACACATAGACATCAACTTTGAATATGTTTTATTGTATTTTGAAAAAAATATTTTTTTTTCAAATACAATTACATGTAATAATACCTTAAATAATATGATCATTATACTTCATTAGTAATAATTTATTATCATTTGAAGAATTTATAGTTGTTTAAAAAAATATATAATATGTGGTAGTATATAATAATTTTTATGATTCATGTAAAAATATGGTAGAAATTGATGTTTTTATGAAGTGACTTGTCATATAGAATAGCATGCATGATCTCCTATTGATACATTGAGTAGTTTGATCTTTGCATTGTGTAGTCTAATCAGTTTGGTTCAGATTTTTCAAGTTTAAACATTAGAAAATATGTGAGGTTTCTATGAAGTTTGGCTATAAATACATATAATCACTAGCATTGCAACCCACACTTCACTTCTTCCTCTACTTCTTCATAATGGATCCTTCCCAAAATCAATCAGAAAATGTGTTCTTTTCCAGCTTGGGGAACATGTCTCTTTCTTCTGATTATGATTTGAGCTATTACGAGCAAGTGCTCACTTCAAACCCACAAAATTTTACCCCCGGCACTGATGGAAGTGCAAATGCTCAATTTTCGCAGACGGTCCCAACATATAGCACCCAACCAAGTGTCGTTGAGATCCCAACAGGTGGTAGTGGAGGCTCTCGTGGTCGGGGTCGTGCTCGTGCTCGTGGTCGAGGTCGTGCTGGTGCTCGGGGTGCAGCTCGTGGCGAAGGAGCTGAAGGTGGTGATGAAGTTCGTTTAGGTCGTACCTACTGGAGTGTTGACGACGACAATCTCCTTGTCAGCTGCTGGATCAATATTTCCACCGACGCGATCGTGAACACCGACCAAGATGCACATGCATTTTGGGGCAGAATTGCAGCATTATATGAGAAATATAGGAAACCAAACCAAGTGGCAAGAGACCCCACGAGATGTAAGGCTAGGTGGCAAAAAGTTAACTCAAATGTTTCGAAGTTTGTTGGTTGTTTTCAGGAAGCAAGTCGTTTGAGAGCATCTGGTGAGGCAGAGAAGGATGTTATGATGAGGGCACATGAACTTTATGCTTCGAAGAGTGATGGGAAGAAGTTCAAAGAAGAGCATGCATGGCTTGCATTGCGTGATGAGCCCAAGTGGAGTGTTGATTATTTAGATAAAATCAGTCGCTACAATGCAAGCACCGGTAGCTCCAAAAGATCTCGATCAACCGATGGAGGGGATACCCCACGTTCAGATACTCCTACGAGTGTCTTTAGTGTCAACCCCATAGAGCGTCCCATGGGCATCAAGAAGTCTAAAAGAAAGGGGAAGGAGGCAATGTCATCTGATCAGGTAGAAGCCCACGAGCTTGCCGAACAAATGGAGAAAGCCAAGGTTGACAACTTCAACCGACTGTATGAGTTGCAGCTTGATAAGGAGACTCGTAAGAGAGAAAAGGTGCAAGGGTATGAGAGAGTGAAGAAGCTGGAAATTGATGGCATGACGCGAGTGAGGAAGATAGAGTTGCTTAACAACCTGATGCAAACTCCAAATCTTCCTCCGGAGGCTGAAAAGCTCAAGATGGGGTTATTCAAGGAGCTTTCTGATCAATATTCCCCATGAGAAGAAGGATCTTCTATGTAGTGCATGTTTCCTATTCCGTAGTGCATGTTTAATATTCCGTAATGCAAGTTTCATATTCGATGTAATGCATGTTTCCTATTCTATGTAATGCATGTTACCTATTCCGTAATGCATGTTTCGTATTCTGTAATGCACCTTCCGTACTTGTAATGTATGTTTAGTTAAGAAATTTAAGCTTGCATGTGATTAGCTAGAACTTTGGGAAGAGGTTTCTGAAAAAGGTGAACTTTGGGAAGAGGTTTCTGAAAAGGGTGAACTTTGGGAAGAGTTTTCTGAAAAGGGTGAACTTTGGGAAGAGTTTTCTGAAAAGAGTGAACTTTTGGAAGAGTTTTCTGAAAAGAGTGAGCTTTGGGAAGAGTTTTCTGAAAAGCTTGCATGTGATATTTCGTTGTCCCTTCTGTCATCGACTTGCCAAATCTATCTTTGTCTTCAGGAATCTTATTTGTAAAGCCATCATGTGATATTTTGTTGTCCTATTGACAAATCCATTCTATATAAGTTGGCTACTTGCATTGCAGAAGAGGCACACCAAACACATTCCTAACCACACTTACTCCTCTTAATCCCCAACAATGTCTGGATCCGACTCCAATTCGTCAAACACAAACCCCTTCCTTTCAAGTAGTAGCTCCGATGATGGCATGAGCGAGCTACAAGCAGCTTTTGCCGAATGGGAAGCTACAGCTACTGCTCTTCAGCAACCATACCAACAACCTGAAAGTTCTCGAAGGAGACGTCGTCGAACCCACATTGAAAGAGGGAGGGAGAGAGGCTTTGCTCAACTGTCCAACGATTACTTCTCGGAGGTGGCAACATACCCAGATGAAGTGTTTCGCCGACGATTCAGAATGCGTAAGGGGGTCTTCAATCGCATTGCTCAACGATTGGAGACATAAATGGTGTACTTTCAACAACGACCGGATTGCACGGGCCGGATGGGCATTTATGCTTTGCAGAAAATTACAAGTGCAATTCGGATGTTGTCCTATGGCCTTGCTGCTGATGCTTGTGACGAGTACCTTCGTCTATCGGGGGGCACGGCTAGATTGTGCTTATCACATTTTGTTGATGGCATCATCCAATTTTTTGGAGACGAGTATCTTCGTCGACCAAATGCAGTAGACATCCAACGATTATTAAGCGTGGGAGAGTCTCGTGGCTTCCCAGGGATGTTGGGTAGCATTGATTGTATGCATTGGGCATGGAAGAATTGCCCGACTGCATGGAAAGGTCAATTTGCGCGTGGAGATCATGATCACCCAACGATTATACTTGAGGCGGTTGCATCATATGACCTATGGATCTGGCATGCTTTCTTCGGCGTCCCAGGTACTAATAATGATATTAATGTTCTTGATCGTTCCCCTATTTTTGATGATGTTATGCAAGGTCGAGCTCCAACCGTTAATTTCACCGTTGGAGGACATGAGTATCGCATGGGGTACTATCTAACCGATGGTATTTACCCGGAATGGGCTACATTTGTGAAGTCATCGAAGTCTCCTCAGGGAGTCAAAATGAAATTATTTGCTGAACAAGTTGCTTCCGTTCGGAAAGATGTGGAAAGAGCATTTGGAGTGCTACAATCTCGTTTTGCAATCGTTCGCAACCCAGCACTATCTTGGGATCCAGTCATGCTCGGGAAGATAATGCGAGCATGCATCATTTTGCACAACATGATCGTAGAGGATGAGCGAGAAGACTATAGCCACCATGGATACGAGATTCCGCAGTTTGAAGAAGGCATAAGTGGGGAACCTATCCCGGTGGAGAACTCTACTTGGACGCAGCCGACTAGGACTCCCAACGTTATACGAGATTATATACAAGCCAGGAATGAACTACGTGATACTGTCACACACCGTCGTCTTAGAGAAGACTTGAAGGAACACATTTGGGAGAAATTCGGGTCCAATGTGGGAGATAATTAATGTTTTTTTAGTTTAGTATTATGTTTGTTAAGTTGGAATTTAAGCTTATGTATTTTCTGTAGCGTAATTTCTTTTGAAGTAATCAATCTATTTCCTCTTATTTAAATGAAATTTATATTTTAAGTTAATATATAGTCATCGATTTAGTTTAATAAATAATATTAATTTATGAATAATATTGTTTAACGGAAAATTAATATTATAAATTAAGCTAGATTGAAGAAAATGAGTCGAGAGGGGTATAATAGTAAATTGGTTTGCTAGTAAAGGATGGAAATAATTATGGGAGAGGGGTATAATTGTAAATTGAATTGATAGGAAAAGATGGGTTTTGGGATACTAGGGATGTTATTGATAAAGTGGGAAAAATAAGAATGGGATCCTAGAATGATGTGGCGGAAAGAGAAGAATAAAATATTAGTATTCCGAGTATCCCGAGTATCCCTTGATAAACATGGCCTAACCTACCTATATATATAAGTACACCATGAAGTCGCACTTGTTAATTGACTCTCCAACTTCTATATATAGGCCGGCTATAACCTACCTATATACTCCCTCCGTCTCAAAATACATGTCTTTTTGGGACTATATACGGGAATTAAGAAGTATGTTAAATATAATGAGTAAATGTAAAAAAGTAGATTAAATGTAATGATTAGACTTTGATATTAGAGTATTTGTTTACAGAGTATTTTTTTTCAATTTGTAAGAAGGAGAGTAGGAGTGATGTAATAATTAGATGTAAAAAGTAGGTTAAGTGAAATGATTAAATCTAAAAAGACATTTATTTTTGACAAAATTATATGGACTAAAAAGACATGTATTTTGAGACAGAGGGAGTATAGGTTAAGGAGCCTTGAAAAAAATTTCTTACCAAATATAGCATTGTTTCTAAGAAAGCAATATTTAAAAAAAAACTAAAATAATTTAATTTGGTAAAATCTTTTCCAATTATACATGCTTTTTAATCTATGCTCTTCTTGGGAAATAGGTTTCAATAACCTTTAAAAAAATAAAGGTAATTTGTACAAAGTATGATTGATTATGGATATTTTTCATAATTTTGATTAATAATTAACGTATTTAATTCTTATTCTAGTCAAGTTCAAAGGTTACTTAATTTGTATTATGTCTGGTATTGTTTTTGGTTGATTTTAAATTATTGTTTTACTTTAAGTTGAAATCAGCTACGTACTGCGCGCATATATCTGAGTAATGAATATTGCTGAAATGTTTTATAATCGATGTGTACCGTCGAAATTGAGGGCAGGATCAAGGGAGGATGGGGATGGAGGCTATCACTGGGTTTAGCAGGAATTCCAGCGCTGCTGCTGACAGTAGGATCCCTACTTGTGTGTGACACACCAAACAGCTTGATTGAGCGAGGACGGTTGGAGGAAGGGAAGGCCGTCCTGAGGAAGATTCGAGGAACCGACAACATTGAGCCGGAGTTCCTCGAGCTCATCGAGGCTAGCCGTGTTGCCAAGCTGGTCAAGCACCCCTTCCGAAACCTCCTCCAGCGAAGGAACCGGCCCCAGTTGGTCATCGCCATTGCTTTGCAGGTGAATTCAAACACTTGTCTTAATAACTTATATATTTACTCTTGATTGTTTACAAACACAAAATCCATGTTGTTACTTTATATCTCATATGTTAGATATGAAAAAATTAAGATGAAATCTCATTTGATTTATGTGTCAGTCCACATAATTTTCAGCGACGAGTTTTAATGGATATTCAATCAGTGTGATATCAGTAGTAAAGCCTAGCTAAAAAGAGAATAAAATTTAAATACGACTAAAAAAGAATGAGTTATAAATCCTTCGTTTATGTGTTAAATTAACTAAAGAAAATAAATTGAAGCTACATGATGTACAAATGTACAATGCAGATCTTCCAACAATGCACGGGGATAAACGCGATTATGTTCTACGCGCCGGTGCTCTTCAACACCCTCGGCTTCGGCGGCAACGCCTCCCTCTACTCCGCCGTCATCACCGGCGCCGTCAACGTCCTCTCAACCATCGTCTCTATCTACTCCGTCGACAAGGTGGGAAGGCGCCTCCTCCTCCTGGAGGCCGGCGTGCAGATGTTTCTCTCCCAGCTCATCATCGCGATCGTCCTCGCCGCCAAGCTCTCCGACACCTCCGAGGGCCTCCCGCACGGGATCGGGATCTTGGTGGTGGTGATGATCTGCACGTTCGTGTCGGCGTTCGCGTGGTCGTGGGGCCCGCTTGGGTGGCTGATCCCCAGCGAGACGTTCCCGCTGGAGACGCGGTCGGCCGGTCAGAGCGTCACCGTCTGCACGAACCTCCTCTTCACGTTCGTCATCGCGCAGGCGTTCCTGTCGATGCTGTGCCACTTCCAGTGGGGATCTTCCTCTTCTTCTCCGGCTGGGTTGCCATCATGTCGCTGTTTGTGCTTTTCTTGCTGCCGGAGACGAAGAATGTTCCGATCGAGGAGATGATGGATAGGGTTTGGAGGCGGCATTGGTTCTGGAGGAGGTTCGTCGACGCCGACGGCGATGTGATTGAGGTCACTGATATCAAGAAGATGAATCATGCGAGTTCTGTTAATGGGTCTGATTCTGCAAATTAACTCAGTTGTAAGAAATAATCAAGAACTTGACATATGTTTTTTTAAGCGAATGTTATTTACACCCAACATTTTACTATATATATCACACATCCTATTTTTTTATTGTTTTTTAAAGTAGATCCTACCCTTCTTGAGTCACAGACGTGTGACTCAAGAGGCGCAGGGTATGCCCGAGGCGCAGGGTATGCCTCTTGAGTCACAGTGACTCAAGAGGAACAGGGTGTGGTGTATATAGTAAATTTTGTGGATGTAAATATTATCACCCCATATATTCTCTTTTTTTAGTGTTTTTTTCTTTCAAAAAGACATTTGAATGGAGATAATAATGTTTGTGTGAATTTTTGCGCATGTTGTCTATTTAGTAGATCGATTGATATTGTAACGATAAATTTGAAATTGTCTCAAATTGGTTCAAATTAGATGGTTAGTCACAAACTGAATCAGTGAATCTTCACGATTTTAGATAGAAAGTGGAGTATTTACTACTAACTCAAAAAATAATCAAAATACCAAATTGACATTTAAAACTGGCAATTTTGAACATTTGGGTATTTAAAAAGGCTTTGGTGTCAAATTGATATTTAAAACTGCATCGATGGACAAATTAATAATTTTTTTGGTCGGAATTTCGATTTTTATACGCGTAACTCTCCGATTGGGATTCAGATTTTTTTATTAGTAGAAAGAAACCGGTACAAGCTAAACAAAAAGGGTTTAGTATACGCGTATGAGTCACGCGCGTAAAAACCGAAATCCCAACCAGAAAAAATTGGGCAGCTATGTGTGTTTCTAGACAGTTTAATGATTAATAATCCTGATTCGGGTAATAATGATATTCAGATGGGGTGAATTGAACAGATTCAATTGATTCATTAAGAAAGATTGTTGCGGCCATTGAAATTTCCCAAAGTACAGTTTTGTAGTCTAAGATCTGGGAAAGAGGAATAAACAAACATTCCATACATACCCCAACACTGAATCCCTCCATCATGTCTCCAACAAAGGTAAAAAGCAAGCCCACTATAGAAAAGGGAAAAAGGAAAAGGAAAAGAAAAACAGAGGGTTTAAGAGTGTATAGACATGGGGTTGATGGAGGTGGCTGTGCTGGTGGTTTTAGGGTGCGCAATCATAAACCCTAGCAATTGCAGGGGTGAAATCTACAAGGTTGGGGACTCGGATGGGTGGACTACCATCGGCCATGTCGATTACAAGACCTGGGCAGCCACCAAGTCCTTTCGCCTTGGGGATGTTATTGGTAACAAAGTTCAATTTCTCCCTCTTCCCAAATTTCCTCTTTCTAGGGTTTTGATTTTTTAATGTCTTCTAGAGTTTTAATTGAGTTCAATTTTGGGTTTACCCATTTGCCATTGTTGATTTCCCCTTCCTCCTTTTAGAGTTCTCACTGCTATCCACAAGGGCACTGATTTGATACTCAATTGTTTTGGGATTTTCAAGCATTCATTCATAGTTTGGGTTCTTTGCCATATGGAAGACATTGTTTCAGATTGTGTTCTTGACTAAAAACTTGCTCTGTATGTAATCTGCTTAGGGCGATGGTGGGTTTGATTCGGTTATTGTAAAGATGCTTGTCTCATTAAATCGCTGTTACATGTCTTAGATTAACGAGAATGGCTTTGATCTCTTGCAAAAAGGGGATTGCACTGTGTTCATTTGGATGGTTTTTGTAACAGATAATGTTTTATCGTTTTACTTGTTGCCATGAAAATTGGAACCAAAATCACATATGCCTATTAGGACGTTCCTGTTGTTTCAGTTCTCCAATGTTAAGATTTATGAGAGCAAAGTAGGAAATTGGTCTTTGATCTTGTGAGTAGAGATGAATCAATCAACCTGATTTTCGTGTCGCCTTTAGCCCTGCCTTGCGATGGGGCAGCTTGCTAACTTTTCTTGTGGTTTCGTTAATCACCAGTTTTCAGTTACAGTCCGCAATTCCACAATGTGATGCAAGTGACTCACGTTGCGTACCAAGCCTGCAACGCGTCCTCTCCCATTGCGACCCACACATCAGGGAATGACAGCATCACCATCACCAGCCACGGCCATCATTTCTTCCTTTGCGGTGTGCCTGGCCACTGCCAGAATGGCCAGAAAGTCGACATCAATGTCCTCCGTTCTTCATCTGCTCTCGCTCCCACTCCTTCAGGAGCTTCGTTCCCAGCTACGGCTTCCACCTCCGGTGCACCTCCTCCTGCAAACAAAGCAGGTTCCTACTTGCCATCTACTCTGATTAGGAGCATTCCTGCTTTATCGGCTCTTTTTCTCGCTCTCCTTGTTACTTAAGTGGCATGATTTAGCTGTTTTCGCGTATGCAGTTGCTTTATAGCGAATGTACTCAACTAGAAGATTGTTACCGAGTTAAATTTGACATCAAAGTTCAGATTTCATCAAAGAACGAAACATCTTTATATTCATTTTTTTTTTGCTTTTGAAGTTTAATCAGACATTAACAGTTGAGAAACAAATTGCAGTAAGAATACAAACTACTCTCAGTCCATCCTGTCTAAGTTCGTCTTTGTTGGAGCCAAAGCAGAGGCGTGAAACACGATCAACTGGCGCAACAGGATGAAGCAAGACGAGCATTGCTGTAACGATTGAAGCCAGTTCTTGTTGCAGCCACGCGCATTGCTGTTATTGCAACAAGCGCAAGACGATTTCCATTCCTTGACAAAGTTTTTTTTGTTTTTCTTTTTTAAAGAGAAGCAAGAAGAGCAAGGTTAGGCTTTGGAATCATCGTCGTCCACGAACCTCCTCCAGACACGGTGTGGCCTCCACACCCTCTCGTTCACCTGGTCAATGGGGACGCCCTTGGTCTCGGGGAGGAGGAAAAGTGCGAAGAGAGCCATGATAACGATCCAACACGAGAAGAATATGAAGACATAGGCCCTCAAGTGGCAAAGCATCGACAAAAAAGCCTGGGCGAGGATGAAGGTGAAGAGCATGTTTGTACTCACTGCAAAGGCGAACCCTGCGGTCTTCGTCTCCACGGGGAAGATCTCACTCGGGATAAGCCACCCGAGCGGCCCCCATGACCAGGCAAAGGACATGACGAAGGTGCAGGTTAGGAAAACGATGACGATTGCAGGGCCTTTTTCGAGTGTGTTCGAGTCGTGTAGTTTCAGGATCAGAAGTATTCCGATGATCATCTGGCTTATGAACATCTGGGCACAAGCCTGGAGTAGAAGGATCCTCCTCCCAAGCTTATCGACCGAAAAAATCGAGACCAAAGTACTCAACACATTCACCACTCCGATGATCACCGCCGACAACAACGAACCATCGTTCTTAAACCCGACGGTCTGGAACAGAATCGGAGCATAGAACATGATGGCATTGATCCCGGTCATCTGCTGAAACACCTGCATAAGGATGCCGATCACAAGCGGCGGCACGCTGCTCTTGTTCCTCACGAGCTCGCGGAACGGGCTGCGGATGAGCTTAGCCTGGTGGCAAGCCTCCTTGATATGCTCGAGCTCCTTCTCCACGTCGGGGACCCCTCGAATTAGGCATAGGGCCTTGCGGCCATCGTCGAGGCGGTCACGCTCTACGAGGCTGGTGGGGGTCTCGGTTATGACGAAGCCACCAATGAGTAGGAGGACGGCAGGGACCACAGCACCACCCAAGGACCACCTCCAGCCGTTAGGGTGGATGCCGGAGGTTGTGAAGTTAACAATGTTGGCGATGAGGATGCCGACGGTGATTAGCAATTGGAAGAGGATGTTTACGGCTCCTCTGTGTTCGATAGGCGCGATCTCGGATAGAAACAACGGCACTGCCTGCATCGATCATGAAAAACCAAGTTGATTTACGCACGATTTACCTTCTTATTAGACCTATCTGTGTATCTATGTATAATGTACCTCATTGCCAAAGCCGACGCCAACACCCATGACAACACGACCGATGATGACCATCCAGAGGTGGTGGGCGAGGGAGCTGAGGAGGGTGCCGACCAGGAAGAAGACGGCAGCAGCCAGAATGGTGGGCTTGCGGCCAAAGACGGAGCAGACTTTGGAGGCGAGGAAGCTGGAGACGAGGGCGGAGAGGTAGAGGGACGACGTGAACAGCTGAAGGAACTGGTTGTCGAATTTGCAGTAGTTGTTCTCGTGCGCCAGCAGCTTCTTCCTGTGTACGCTCGGGAAGAACTCGATCAAGAAGTCGTCCATTCCCGTCACTCCTCCTGCACTTGTAAGTTATCATGTTATATTGATCTACATTGCAAGATTGATTTCAAGAATAAAAAATGGATCAAAAACACACCGGAAACGCCAATGTCGTAGCCGAACATGAGGCCGCCACAAGCAGCGAGAACCCAGCAAAAGCCTACATAGATTGTCCATTTCCATGGATAGTTCTCGGTTGTAGAGTTTCCCATAGTTGTGTTGCTATCGATCTCGAAGGTTGTTTCCTCTCTTTTTAACCTCACTCGCTCGATCGATCACTCAATTTGGAGTGGAGTTAGAGAACGGAAAACGAGTCGAATATGATCAAATAGAGGGCGGATAGAAGACGATGAGAGCGAGATGCGATGTGGATAGTGAAAAGATCCAAAGGTAAGAGATGGATATAAATGGGAGGATGGAGGATTGATGTAAGAAGAGGTTTGTGGCTTCTCCTTGTTTCCCTCTCAAATCTGGGTCAATCTCGTTTCCTTTTATACAGGATAATGTTTTTAAAAAAAATATTTTTTTTGGTAAAATATGAAAAAATTAAAAAAAAAGAAAAGAAAAGAAAAGAAAGTTAAATTAGAAAATTGCAAATGAACTCGAAGGTTGGTAGGCGGTAGCTACTTTTCAAGATTTGATTAATGATAATGTTGTTTAGTAGACCATCTCCTAACATATTTTCCATTTGGGAGATTTTATAATTTTTGGAGAATTTTAATAGATTTTTTAGTTTAATAGATTTTTCTATCACATTTCTAAAATGGGTAATTAGTAGAAAAATAGAGATTTTTTCCTAAAACTATCATTATCCACAACTTAGAAACAAGAAAATTGTTGGAGTTAAAACATAAATAATTTGAAAAATATGTATATTGTTGCCCCATTTTGGAGCCGCTGCTTCCCAACACCACCGACGACATCGATGAATCTCCGATATATGCCCCCGATGGCTGGATTTATCGGCCGATGACCTGCATCGACGTGTTATCACCTTCTTCCGCTTTCCTCCCGCGCGGAGCATCTCCATGAAGACGGGGGATTTCATTTCTAGGGTTTCGCTTTCATTGCTTGCTTAGATCGACTTAATTGGAGTTGTTATGCACTTTAATGAAGTGTCATCAATGATTAAGATCAATCAAGTGTAATCACAAATGTGTTATCAATGAATAAAAGTGGAATCAATGAAAAATTGTCATCAAGGTTGAAAAAAGTGTCATCAAAACTATTTTATTAGAAAAGTGACATCAAAGTGAAAATGAAGTGTCATAAAAGAAGTGTTATCAACATTATAAAATGTGTCATAAAAAAGTGTCATCACCAATAGGAGCTAATGCGGCTAATTAGTTTTGTTTGAAGTTTACTTCCCATGTAACCAAACGAGGCCTAAGGCCTTGTTTGGTTAGAAATAATTTGTTTGGTTAAACAAATTAGACCTAAGGCCTAAGTTCTAAAGTAATACGGAATAATTAATTAGGGATATAATTTTTTTTGATAAACATTAGGGATATAATTATATTTCTATTTGGTTTCTTCAAATGTGTGTAAATTGTTAAAATGACATATTTTAATTATTGAAGAGAGTAATTTGATATTTTAAATTTAGGCTTTTAGCCCTTATGGAATTTTTTGAAAGGGAGTAATATTATGTGGACCCGATAATAAATGAAAAAATAATTATTAAATTTTTTTTTTTAAAAAATCAGTTTTTTTAAAAAATTATTTTTCTCGGTATGAAGTAACAATTGCTACATAAAATTATGGGAAATTTCGCTTGATAGCCACGAGGTTTGGTCTTTTTCGCATGATACCCAAACATTTCAAGAATTTCGCATGGTAACCATGAGGTTTTGATAAATTTCGTGTGATAACCAAACTTATTAAAAATCATATAGAAATTCTATAAAATGATAAATATATTATAATTCACTCACTTAATCAATCATTTTTGGTGTTTTACTTTTAAAAAACCGTCAATAACTTTTTTAATATTTAAGGAGATTAAATTATTTACCCAAAGAATGAGTAAATTATAAAAAAATCAACTAAAATTAAAAAAAATAAGTACATAAATAATGAGTAAATTATTTAAAATATGTACTTAATTTATTTTCAAATCCATAAATTAAGTACATATTTTAAATTACCATTCATTCATATTTGTTTAAACTAAATAAAATATTTTGGATAAAATAAACTTTGTATTTTATATCTAATATGTAATCTTTTTAAAACATTAGAAAGGTTATTAATGACTCTTTGAAAACAACCAACTACATTGGGTAATTATGTATACTTTTTCAAATTTAAAAGTCTTTTTTTTTTAAAAAAAAACTACCTTTATTTTTTTTTGTATAATTTATTCATTTATCGTGGAATTAATGTATAGCACTATAAAAATTTTAAATGGTTTTAGTGAACTTTTTAAAAATAAAAAACCAAAATTGGGTTGTTGTGTAAAAAAATATATTTTATGATTATTTTGTGATTTTACCTATATTCTAAATGATTTTTAACCAATTTGATTAACATAAGAAATTTGCTCAAACCTCGTGGCTACCACACAAAATTGGTCGAAACCTCGTGGTTATCATGCGAAATTTTTTAAAATTTTGGACACCATACGAAAAGAGTCAAACTTTGTGACCACAGACGAAATTTCCCTAAAATTATTTTTCTTCGCAAAAAAAGAGAGGCAGTTTTAAAGAATAACAGGCTTAAACCGATACAGTGAAATGTTTTCACAATGGACTCTCCTTCCTACATCAGTCTTAATATTCGAGCCCTAAGCCCCTAATTGGGCCAACCCAACACGAAGATCGTTGCCATTCGTTTCACAACAACAACAAAAAAAGGAACTATGTTACAACGATTAGCACTACTTTTTGCAGCCACATACATTATTGTTGTTATTGCTACATGTACACAACACAAATCCCATTCCTTGACAAACATATATTGTTTTTTGACGAGCTAAGAAGCTAGATCGATGCGCAAGCTTAAGCTTTGGATTCATTTCCATCAACGAACCTCCTCCAAACAGGGTGTGGCCGCCACACCCTCTCGACCACATGCTCAATGGGGACTCCCTTGGTCTCGGGGAGGAAGAAGAGAGCGAAGATAGACATGACAACGATCCAACCCGAGAAGAATAAGAACACATATGCCCTCATGTGGCATAACATCGACAAGAAAGCCTGGGCGAGTATAAAGGTGAAGAGCATGTTCGTGCTCACTGCAAAGGCAAACCCTGCCGTCCTTGTCTCCACTGGGAATGTCTCACTCGGGATGAGCCACCCGAGTGGACCCCATGACCAGGCGAAGGACATGACGAAGGTACAGGTCAGGAAAACCACGACGATTGCTGGGCCTTTGTCAAGCGTGTTTGAGTCGTGTAGTTTTAGGATCAAAAGTATTCCGATGATCGTCTGCAAATATGAAATTTGTCAGCAAAATAAATTAATTGGTCTACTCTTTCTATTGTCAATTGATTTTGTTACCTGACTGATGAACATCTGGACGCAAGCTTGGAGAAGAAGAAACCTCCTCCCAACGCGATCAACCGAAAAGATGGAGACAAGAGTACTCAACACATTGACCACTCCGATTATGACCGCCGACAACAACGACCCGTCGTTCTTGAACCCGACGGTTTGGAACAAGATCGGCGCGTAGAACATGACGGCGTTGATTCCGGTCATCTGCTGGAACACCTGCATAAGCATGCCGATGACGAGCGGCGGCACGCTCTGCCGTCTCTTGACCAGCTCCTTGAAGGGGCTGCGGATGAGCTTCGCCTGGAGGCAGGCCAGCCTGATCTGCTCGAGCTCGGCCTCGACGTCGGGGACGCCTCGGATGCGGCGCAGGGCGGAACGGCCGTCCTCGAGGCGGTCGCGCTCGAGGAGGCTGGTGGGGGTCTCGGTGACTACGAGGCCGCCGATGAGGAGGAGGACGGCGGGGACCACGGCGCCGCCCAGGGACCAGCGCCAGCCGTTGGGGTGGACGCCGGAGGTTGCGTAGTTGACGATGTTGGCGATGAGGATGCCGACGGTGACGAGGAGCTGGAAGAGGATGTTGACCGCTCCTCTGTATTCGATCGGCGCGATCTCTGATAGGAACAACGGCACTGCCTGCGAGTTTGCATTTCATAAAATCACCCCTCATTTAGAGCATTTTGCATAAAATCGCCTGTTATTTTAATCTTTATATTTAATACAGTAGCTTTTTATTTGTGTGCTTTATATCCATCCTTTAGCTACATGATTTTTTTTAATGAAATGTCTTAAATAAATGTTAATTAAAATTTTCGGCCCAACAAAAAATGTTAAATAAAAATTGATATGAGACATTTTATATATTTTTAATCTATATTTAAATAAGGTTAAAATGAAGGTGGGTGACCAATTGCAAATTAACAAAATATAGATAAAGCTGGGTGGCTAATACAATTTTAAAAAATAAAGGTTGATTTTATGCAAAATGGCCTAAAAAGGGGGTTATTTTGATTTCTGTAACAGTTTACTAATAAGTGTGAGGTTTAATATTAGTGTTAGAGTTGTAAAAATGTAGGATAAACTTCGTAAAAATCACCCCTCATTTAAATCATTTTGGGCAAAATTTTAATTTTCAACATATGAAGGGTGGTTTGGTATAAAATCACCTAAATAAGGGTGATTTTGATAAGGTTTCTAAAAGTTGAATAATTGGTGTTAAAATTAAGTTTAATTTTAACTCCTGACTTTCATAAATCATGTTATATACTTGTTCAATTCATCACTCGATCATATACAAAAATATATTGTAGCGATGCCAATATATATGTACCTCATTGCCAAAGCCGACGCCAACGCCCATGACAACACGGCCAATGATGACCATCCAGAGGTGGTGGGCGAGGGAGCTGAGGAGGGTGCCGGTCAAGAAGAAGATGGCGGCAGCCAGGATGGTGGGCTTGCGACCAAAGACAGAGCAGACTTTGGAGGCGAGGAAGCTAGAGACAAGAGCGGAGAGATAGAGGGACGACGTGAACAACTGAAGGAATTGGTTGTCGAATTTGCAATAGTTGTTCTCGTGCGCCAACAACTTCTTCCTATGCACGCTCGGGAAGAACTCTATCAAAAAATCGTCCATTCCTGTCACTCCTCCTGCAATTTTCGTGTCATTTCGTTAGAAAATCGAAAATCTAAACAAGTGGTGACCTACTTCATAAGTCGAATAATTTCATCCATTTACTAGTACTTTCATCTTAAATCGTTAATTTTACTTTAAAATCGATGTCACAAAATTTCATATATAAATCTCAAACAATGCGCTAAACATATACACAATTGGTTCATAGGTAGATACTTAGACCATTACAATAAGGGGAGGAGGATTCGAACTCGTGACCTATTGATCACTACATGTCATTCTTACCAGCTAACCTAGCAGCTTAACATATATATGTTCTTTAATTAACTGTGGTAAGTTGTGAACTATTTTGTCGCCACACACATCCGGCCTCTATATAGTCAAACTTACACATGCATATTGGACTTATTGGTGTTGATCTCAAAAATTATATACTTGTTTAATTATTCAAAGATCTATATATATATTAAAAAAAAATCTTCTATATCATTATTGGTCATTGACAGCAAAATGTGTTTGTAAATAAAATATTCTTGGATAGGTTTAAAGAATACGAAAAGCGCGTCTATGTTGTCTACAATTTCAAGTCAACTTTGGGCATTTTGGGGTAATTAATTAATCAATGAACCTTGAAAAAAACATTTACATTATTGATGATTAATAACTAAGTTATATAATATTATACACTTAACACTAACAGTATTCAAGAATAATACTGTGTTAATGAAAAATCTCCCTCTAAAAACATAATTGAACATGAACAAATGCAGGCGACGTTTTCATGATTTTCATAACCATCTTTCTATTATCTACTCTAAGGGCATATGATAAGAACCAATTCGAAAAAAATTCCCTAGTAAAAATAAGTGTACCCTAAAAATTTAATTTAAAATTGTTATGTCCCGGATGGGTCAGAATCTGAAACAAGGGAAATTGATAGGAAAAGGAAGAGATTTGGGAATAAGAAGGAAGGTTAGAGATGAAGGAGTTTAGATGAGTTAGAGAAAGAACGGGAAAGGAAGAGAGAGATAGGGTTAAGAGTGAAAAGGGATATTGATATTGATTCATTAATGTCATCACTAATACAAGATATAGGTATTTATAATAATTCCTTTACATGACAAAAATTTGGCTAAAGCAATTAAATTAAGAAAAAAAATATATTTTTTTAAAAACAAAAATCTTATCCTATGCCTTTTGGACATAGGATAGAAAAACCGTTTTCATAATATCAAATTAAGTTAATTACCGGCTAGGTGAAATTTCTATTTATAGGAATATACTTGAACATGTTTCCAAGAAATTTCAACCATTTTTTTTTGGATAAAATGTGAATGAATTAATTCATGTGTTATGTTTAATTACTTAAATTCAAAATGTTGATATAAAAGCTTGGTATATATGGCATTTAATTTGAATCCCAAGATGTTTCAAACATGGGTTTAAATTAGACATTTCTAGGTATCAGTTCACAACAAAATTAAGGAGTGTTTAATTTTGCAGCAAAATGAAACACGATCGAAGAGAACTCATCGGTTTAAGGTCGATCGAGCACGTAGCTAATAAAGTAAAAACAGATTATAGAAGAGCATACCGGAAACGCCGATGTCGTAGCCGAACATGAGGCCGCCACAAGCAGCCAGCAACCAGCAAACGACGACGTAGAAAGTCCATCTCCATGGATACCTCTCCGCCGCCGCAGCTGCTGCCTTTCCTGCTATTGTTTCTACCATTTCTTTCTTTCTTTCTTGATTCCGATTTGATCTCACTCACTCACTCACTCGCGCTCGCTCTCTTTGGGATCGATATATGATTGAATTGGATGTCGAAAAACAATACCAATACCGAAAAGATGGATCGAGCAGAATGGCTTGCCCTTGGGTTTCTCTCAAATCTTGGTCAATCTCCTCTCTGTTTATACAGCTACATTGGTTCTCTTTTTACTAATAAAAAATGTTAGACAGAGATTTTTTAAAAATTGTTAATTAATTAGAGGAACTCGAAATGAACTAGCTGGAAGGTAGCTAGATAGTGATGGTGTTTCTTACACTCTATATTTAAGATTATCAAATAGATAGATTTTGTTTTTTTCGAGATAAGTGTTACCCTAGATACTCTCTGTTAATAGGCTAACTTAATTAGAAGATAATGATTTTTTTTTCATTTTCTTTGAAGATGTTTTTTTTAATGGGTAGAATTAATTAACAATTTCGTGTTAAAAAGACAGATCGATCTTAATGGTTAGTTTTTCCACGACAGACAAGATGATCGATGGTATTTAACTACTATGAAGTATATATACTAGGAAGGAAGGACAAAGTACCAACTCATCTGTATGATTTATTAGTTAATTAAATGTAATTCAAAGTCTAAATACGTTTAAAACAAGAGTTATATATATTGTTTGAAAAAGATTTTAGTTAATCCCGCAATTAAAGGGGGCGAGAGAAGCTAACCCTCGTGGCTGACACAATGCACGTTCTTAATTTAATTGCTGAATTCGCTTCATTCTACCGATTATCCCGTTAATGTAACGGGGATATGAAAAATCTATTCAAATATATTTAGGGAAAACACTAAATTTTTTATATCTAAAGCTCTGTTTGGTTAAACGATATCTGAAGGGATAATGGAAGTTGATGAATTATTTGTGTTATATATATTTTAATAATTAAGCTTTCAACCAAAAATAAATAAATAATTAAGCTAGTATAATGTTTGATAAACCTAACCGTTAAAATAGCAAATGAAAATTGGTGAATAGAAAACCAACAACTCCGAAAAGCTTGAATGAGTAGAGTTAATTATTATCTGAACTGAACAGCTCGAGCTCGACTCGAAAATGGTTCGAAAAAAGCTCGATTTGAGGTTGTTCACTTACCTAAACAAACTGAGCCTAAATAGAATTTTAAGCTTGGTTGAAAGCTCGACTCATTCGATTTAATTTCGAATAACTCGAATTTTATGCAATTTCTAAAATTGCTTTTAAGTATATGATCACGGATTGAGCATTTGAGCCCACCCCCATCAACGATCAGACCAGTATTCTAGTCAACTGTTTTGAGGAACGAAGGAGCACACAAGTAGGAGATAAGTTACTTGCAATTTGAAATACTTGAGAAAAGTTTATCTTTGTTCAAATTCTCAATATGTTAATTGAAGGGGATCCACTTGCTTTAATTAGTTGTGGTAAGTGGCGGATCTAGAATTTATTTTAGCAAGGGGTTAAAATTTTGTTTTGCATGTATGTATGAAAAAATAATTTTTTTGTTTAAATATATTAGAAAAAACTTTAAATTTGTGATTTAAATAAACATTTTTAGGAAAAAAATTAAAGGAAAACAAGAAATTAAAAAAAAGAGAATTATTTTTATATCTATATATAGAAAATAATATTTTTGTTAAAATATATTTGAAATGATCTTAAATTTGTTATTTAATTAGACATTTATAGTAGAAGAAAACTAGGAGAAATAAAAATTATAAAAAAATAAGGTTAATGGGATTTGAATTCATTACTTCAAGCAAATAAATCCTTCTCTTTCTAAATTAAGCTAAACTACTTTAGTGATTCATTGCTTCTTTTACACTTTTTTATCTAAAAAAATAGTAAAAAATACCAAAAAAATCCTTTTTTTTACGTTTATTTTTTCCGGGCGATGGAGGATTAAGCCACCCTGAGCCCGTGGATCCGCCAATGGTTGTGGTTATAATTCCTGCAACATATGTAGCACCCCTTTCTCGGTGACACCGAGTGGATCAATATTCTTTGCCAAACAACACATGGGCGCACTCGATACCAGTCAAGAACGTTGTCTCGAGAGTCTAATGGAGTTTTACTAAAGGACCAAATTTGTGTACTTTCAATTTCAATTAATTGGATCCTAAATTGAAAGGGAACACTCTCAGGTGAAGATTATAGTATATTATTTGGATAAATTTAAATGTCAAAATGGGTGGTTTTTAAGTAAAAATTTATTTAAGTGATTAGAGTATTTTATTTGGAATAATTTACAAAATAACGATATATTTTTATATATTTAACCATACTGTTTTATATTTATGAAAAAATAGAATATTACAAAAAAAAATTTCATCTTTATTTCTCATTAGAAATTTCATGTTTTTTTAATAGGACTTGTAAAGAAATATAATAAAATTTAGTAAATATGTATATTGATAAATCTAAAAATTGTAATATTTTGTTGTGTTATACTGAGAGATTGTCGCATATTTAATCATACTCATATACTATTGAAAGTCCATAAATTTCTCTTTTATAATAACAATATATTTATTTATCAAAAACTCACTTTTTAGTTTTTACATAGCTTCGAAACCTTTACTATTAGGTGCCATGGTGGGTTCGGGGCGGATGAAGACATAATCATATATACACCATGCCAATTTTATTTTTTTTACTTGGATAATTATTGCAGGCAAACTGGCATACCGAAAAATACTAACATTCTAGCTTACGCTCTTTCGACGGATGGGGAATCGATCATGGCTTTACATAATCCTGAAATGAAAGGGAATACTTTCAGGTCAAGATTATGGAACGAAAGGGACTGGCCAAGTATGGAGTCCTTCAAGCATATGCATAACCATTCAACATTGATGTCCAACTCAGACACAGATTTAGGGATGGGTTGGAATGTTGGAGGTAATGTTCACAATGGGGGATTTTTAACTTGGCTTTTGAACTTCCTTGTTCCACATTGATTGTAGAGGTATTGGAGGAGTTGTTTTCAAAGGGGAGTTTTTGAAAGGACTATTGAGAGTTGGGATAGGAGTCCCACACATGTGCACCACCGCTGCTGGTCCGGTCTGTGATGCGGTGTGGTGTTGGTCACCTTTTGCATCGATTTCTGATTCCCTCCGAGATTTCAACAAAAGTGGAGCGTCTGCATTTATTTTAAGACCTGTTTTCTCCTTTCTTTTTCACACACGTTCACCATCTCGAGAAGTTCGCTGTGTAACCTTGGGGAGCGACGCCGGTAGCCGACTTGCACCACCGTAGTCGGGGCGAATTCGCTTCTAAGGCAGTGGTTCCCTTTTTACCACGCCACAACCTTCAAACACGGATTTTTCTGGTTTTCCTTCAAGCGGTTTTTCACGGAAATTGAGGCCTACATTCACTATCGCACTAACATGGAATGGGTTGGAGCTCGATCATCTAAAAAAAATACAACTAAATTAAAAATAATAAAAATATATGCTACGTACAAAATCAATGTATTACTATAGTTTGTCATTATCGTGTTCTACATTTATATTTGGATACTTCACCTGCTAATCCTGAAGTTAAGTGTTTTCAGTATATATACATACTGTAGTAAACAAGTTTTTTTTGTGTATTTCTGATGATAATCCTGTATTTTTTTTAAAAAAAAATTCGCATCTGAGATTTTGTGAACAGAGAATTTGGAGAAGAAAACAGTGTTTTCATTCATTGGAAAATTGCAGTACAACATGAATGGAGTATGTGTATTTATATATACTGAAGTCCGTTGGGACTCGGGATCGGGGGTCGTGTGTACACGTGCACCCATGCGCTAATAGCCTAGCACATAAGCCGAGTGAGTTCCATCCTAAAACCAATTGACATTCGGTGGGGCAGCCCACTATGTTATATACTAAGACTTGTTTGTTCATATTATCAATGTGGGACTCTTTTGGTCTCTTCACATTCTTCATTCTCTCAACAATACACACTACGTACGTAACCGACTAACAACTTCAACCTCCATACTTTCTGCCTCGGGATCGGAATCCCTTGGCCTTTGGTATGGACTCAATGCGGCCCGAGAACTAAACCTAGGCAGCATAATCATAGAAGGTGATAACCTGACCATAATCAACAGCTTGAGAGGTCTTGCGCGACCCTTAGGAGACTCAGAAATGATTGTCTCTGACAGTCTAGTCTCCCTTGGCTTCTTTCGTTCAGTCGAGGTTCGTCATGTATGTAGGGAGGCTAACCGAGTTGCCGACCGACTATCGCATCTCCCTCTAGCCTTCTCTTGCACTTCTACACCTGACTGTAGAAACGTATGCTTGATGTAAAATCCTCCTTAGGGTTTCATTCCTCATCATATCAAAATATATAGATTACAAGTGAGTAAGATTGGGCTTTTAGGCCCATACACTATACAATATATGAATATGTAATCTATCAAACCCCCGCAGTCGAAAGTGGAGGGTCCCGAACAGTGAGACTGGACCGAAAATCGAGGAACAACTGACGAGGTAAACCCTTGGTGAAGATATCAGCGTACTGATAGGAGGATGGGACATGCAGTACACGAACATGTCCAAGAGCAACCTTGTACCGAACAAAATGAAGATCAAGCTCAATGTGCTTCGTGCGCTGATGTTGGACCGGGTTGCTGACGAGATAGACATCAGAAAGGTTGTCTGTGTAGACTAGGGTTGCCTTCTGCAGAGGGCAGCGGAGATCAAGCAGGAGATTGCGCAGCCAGGAGCACTCGGACACAACGTTGGCGACACCCCTATACTCAGCTTCCGCGCTGGATCGAGACACCGCAGACTGACGCTTCGCCGACCACGACACAAGAGTGTCATTGGGGAAGACACAGTAACCAGATGTAGAGCGACGTGTGTCAGGACATCCACCCCAATCCACATCCGTGTAGGCGATGAGGTCATGCCGAGAGGAAGGGGAGATCGTGGTGCCCATATCCAGTGTACCACTGATATACCGAATGATCCGCTTCAAGGCCTGAAAGTGCAGCTCTCTAGGCGCATGCATAAACAGGTATATCTGCTGAACGGCATAGCTGATGTCTGGCCGTGTAAAGGTAAGATATTGTCACGCCCCAGCAAGACTCCGATACAATGTGGGATCATCAAACAGAGGACCAGAGTTGGCGCTGAGCTTGTTGGAGGAATCGACAGGTGTGGCGACAGGCTTGCAGTTGCTCATCTTGGCCCGAGCAACAATTTCGCCCACATACTTACTCTGAGAGAGAAACAACCCAGACGCATGACGCTGCACGGAGACCCCCAAGAAATAAGTCAACGGCCCAAGATCAGACATGACGAACTCAGAGCTCAACTGGGCAATGATGGATGTCCGAAGTGCATCAGAGGAGGCGGTGAGAATGATGTCGTCGACATAAAGAAACAGGAAAGCGATGTTTGTGCCTCTGCGATAGATAAAGAGAGATGAATCGGAGCAGCTGCCAACGAAACCCAAGCGGAGCAGATGAGATGCAAAGCGCTGGAACCACGCCCGAGGGGCCTTTTTCAGACCATACAAAGAGCGCTTCAGGAGACAGACGTGTTTGGGGCGATCAGAATCAACGAACCCTAGCGGCTGAAACATATAAACGGTCTCATTCAGATGGCCATGCAGAAAGGCGTTCTTGACATCCAACTGATGAATAGCCCAATGTCGCGATAATGCTAAGCTCAGCACCACCCGTATAGTGGCAGGCTTGACCACGGGGTTGAATGTCTCATCACAATCAATACCTACCTGCTGAGCTCGACCATTAACCACAAGGCGAGCTTTGTAACGTTCCAACGTTCCATCAGAGCGGAACTTGTGTCTGAAGAGCCACATGCAGCGAATGACGTTCGCCTCGGGAGGGCGAGGAACAAGAACCCAAGTACTATTCCTTGTAAGGGCCCTGTATTCATCGAGCATAGTCGCCTGCCAATTCTAGTCGAGGAGGGCTGTTTTGTGGGAGGTGGGGATGGGGGAAAGCGAGGCCGGGGTGGAGGCGAGAGGGGCATTGGTGAGTGTGGGGCGGGGTGGGCTGCGGCGGCGAGCGCAGCACTAGGCGGCGGCCGCGACACAGCTGCAGGGAGGGGTGCCGCGGGCGCAACACTAGGCTGCGGCCGCCGCAAGGGGGCGTCAAGTGGAGTCCGAGGTAGGAGGCTTATGGGGTGATGGGAGGCGTGCATAGAGACGATTTGTCTCGGCCTGAACACCCCGGAGATGCTACGGGTGTGAGGTCTGGGGGAGGTGGTGGGGGCGGCGGAGAGGGATTGGGTGGCAAAGGGGGGGAGACAGTAGCACCGGGAGAGCGCTGGTCAAGGAGGAAGTGTGGGAAGGGAGACTCCGACTCAGAAGGGGAGACAATAGGTGTGGGAGAGGGGAGAGGAGGTGAGGAAAAGGGAAAGCAAGACTCATCAAGAGTAACATGGCGTGACAGTATGAGACGATGACTTTGCAGCTCAAGGCAAAGGTAACCACGATGATCAGACGGATAACCAATGAACACACATGGGGTAGAACGCGGGTGTAGTTTGTGGGGGGCGGCGGAGGACTGATTTGGGAAGCACAGGCATCCGAAGGTACGAAGGTGATCGTATCTAGGCATGGTGCAATATAATGCCTGAGTGGGTGAGCGATGCTGGAGGGTAGTAGAAGGGAGGATGTTGAGGAGATAACATGTGGTTGATAAGGCGTGAGACCAATAGGTAAGGGGAATGAATGCGTTAAAGAGGAGAGAGCGCATCATGTTGGTTATCGTCCGAATGATTCGTTCGGCCTTGCCGTTTTGTTGGGATGTATAGGGGCATGACAGTCGATAAGAGATTTCATGGGTGGTGAAGAAGGCATGAAAGTCCTTGTTATCAAATTCACGCCCATTGTCACATTGGAAACATTTGATGGATGTGTGAAACTGTGTTTTAATGTAAGCATGAAACTTGACAAAAATATGAAACACTTGGGATTTGAATTGCAAAGGGAAAACCCATAAAAAGTGAGTGTAATCATCAAGAAACAAAAGGTAGTACTTGTGACCATCCTTGCTAGGCACATGAGAGGTCCAAATGTCACTATGAATGATATCAAAAGGTGCAAAGGTTGAGTTCAACGACCATTGAAACGGCAGTCTTGCATGTTTGCCTAACTGACAGGAAGAACATAAACCAGAGCGAGGCTCTTTATTACATTGGACAAGACTCTGAGAACGAAGGAAATCTAAAATGGCAGCACTGGGATGGCCAAGGCGTGCATGCCACAGACTGGACGACGATGCCGAGAGGGCGACCAGACACGACTGACGGGACGGTGAGGGTGGTGAAACAAGATAGAGCTCCCCGGTGCTGTTACATCTCAGGCGAGTAACCCCCGTAATAAGATCTTTTACAAAGAAACCAAACGGATCAAACACAAGAGAAACGTTATTGTCAGTAGTGAACCGACGGACAGAGATAAGGTTTTTGACAAGCTTTGGGGCAACGAGGACATTATTAAGGTGTAGAGGGTGGGTTGGGGTCTGTAAGGTGGCGTGGCCAATCCCCGAAGTAGCAAGGCGACCACCATTGCCGACGATAATAGAGTGTGCAGGACCCTTAAAGGAAAGAGAAGAGAGAGTACTTGAGGAGTTCGTCATGTGGGAGGTCGCACCAGTGTCCATGTACCATGATGAGTCGGGAGGTGTCAGTTGCATAGAGGAGAAGGCGTGATGCATATCAGTCGGAACATAGCCCTGATCAGACGACGACGGATAGGCCTGATGACTGCCCTGCCTAGGAGCCGGACCCAGCAAGCCCGCTCCCTGCTGGCTGGTGGGATACGGGCAGGGGGCGGTACGTCGGGGGTGGATAGCCGTAGGGCATCCATGGTGGGTTGAAGCCGGGGACCAGGACGGGCGAGGGCCGTTCTCCCACCCTTGCGGCGGCCGCCGCCCAGAGCTGCGGCCTCGCTGCGGGGTGGTATCCTGGCTGCGGTTTTTGGCAGGAGGCGGGTAGGGCAGGCTATCCAGATCGCTTGAAGACACCAGGGCGGTTTTCTCCTTGGCTGCGTCGGTGGTCTGACGGTGGAGACGAGTCTCCTCCAGGATCAACTAAGAGCGGGTTTTCTCGAAGGTAGGCAGTGGTTCGGTCTGCTGAATATGGGTGACTGCAGCATTGTATTCAGAAGGGAGACCCGAAAGTACCTGGAGGACGAGGCGGGTGGCACTAGGTTTGGAGTCGACGGCAGCTAATTGACCAGACAGGGTTTTGAGTTGCTAACAGTAGGCGATAATGGACGGAAAAGAAGCAAGCTTGGAACTTGAGAACTCGTGCTCTAGGTAGACGACACGGGTGGACTTGTTGTCCTGAAAGAGGTTTCGAAGTTTGTTCCAGGCACCCATGGCGTTGTCGTCGGTGTCGAGGATGGTGGTCAATAGATCTTTGGAGATGGTGTTGTAGATCCATTGGAGAACTATGGTGTCGAGTTGAGCGAAGAGATCATCGTCTTCGGTAGTGGGACGATCGCGGTGGAATCGATATGATGGAGGATTTTATGAGCCTTCACATGTGTCTTGAATAGGTGAGACCATGTGGTATAGGAACTAGAGTCTTGATCAAGGATGATCGGGATGCAGTTTTTGATATTGGAGATTGTGAGAGCGGAGTGGAAGGGAGGCTTGGGATTGTCGGCCATGGTGCCGAGAGGGACAGAGGTGGCGGAAAAGAGGGAGGGCAGCGGCGTTGGTAGGAGGCCGGCGGCGGTGAGGGGAGAGGTGGGGGGAAGCGGTAGGATCAAATTAGGGTTCCGTCCAATTGGCAATAGAAGGAGTAGCCCACCGACTTATAAGCTAAGGCAAGTTATGTTCAACTTTCGATGTGGGACTCTATTTGGTCTCATTCACATCTCTTAACAAAGAAAGTAGTAACAATTGAGTCCAAATCTTGAACGGTTGAAGTGAGAGCTCGTTTTATCCCATAAAGCCTTCATTTTCATAAAGAAAGTAATAACAGATAAAGAACCTTGAACTGTTGAAGTGAGAGCTCGTTTTATCTGATAGATTTGAGCTTGGTTTGACTATGCATATCGCTTGTTCAATTGAGTCCAAATCTGCTTTGTTCTAGAGCAGTACAGGACACTCTCAGCGATCTCTATGCTGATTGAGTGCAGCAGCCAAGAGATCACCATTCCATTGCAACACTCCCATTGAGCGACTAAACTCAGAGGCAAATTAGGACAAACGCAAGATCCAGTGATGAAGCCGAGTTTGTTCTTATTGAGGAGCGAGACTTAAACCGAGCTTCTCCAGTGATTGTAATTGCCTTCGCTGAGAAGATGTGTGGAGAGGACATAATTGGGATGGACCGAATGGTGAAGATAGAGTTTGTCAGACAGATCAATGGCAGACGATTCCAGAACAAGACGATCGTAAGGAGGAAATTGAGCCATGAAAAACCAAAAAAACTAGAAAAAATGCGGATGTGTGCATGAATTTTGCCTGATACCATGTTATCTGTTGGAGGATGAGCGCTTGAACTTCATTAGTGGAGTTCTTGAATGAAAAGTGTGAAATGAAAGAGACGGAGAAAATGGATCTGTTATTCTAACTGAATGTATCATTAATTCTTATTACACATATGCCTTAGGCAGAGGATTATACACGAGTCTATATGGTACAACTGAACCAAACTGGGTTCAACAGTCGAGAGCGTTGTCTTGTGAGTCTACTGAAAGGACCAAATTTGTATACTTTCAATTTCAATTGGATACGGACTTTAATGATACAAGTGAAAGGTTAAAGTTTAACATGAAGTGCTATCAGAAGTGTTAAACGACCAAGAATGGATTTTACTTGGGATTCAAGTATATATTACGTATATGATTAGTGATTACATCAGCTCAATCCGTGGTTTAAGACTAGAGCTTTAGCTATGTAGACATAATGCAATGATAGGTTAATCCTAAGTTTACTTGGGGTTAAGATTGCACACAAATATAGAGCTATGATGAGGATTAAGGATTGAGTAAGGTACTTGGTTTAACCTATGGTGTGAAGTGATTATGCAAGCATTATGGAGGTACCATGTGTTGGGAAATAAAAGGAAACTAAGTTGAGCTTTATGTCTAAACTGATCGAGGCCTTTAGACCGATTACAAGCTTCCCTAGAAGGCCATAGTCACTTAGTTGTAAGGAGAAGCTGTAACACCCCCGTCCCACATCGGATATCATAAGGATGTTGGGAGTGATTTATAAGTGATTCAAGCCCTACTCAGCTCACAAGAGCTCTTTCTTTTCAGGCTCCAAGTGAGGACAACGGGCTTGAGAGGGCTAGGTGGCATGGGCTGGCGCCTCTTAAGACCCCGGGTCTTACAAATGGTATCAGAGCCGACTTCGGGCTCGGAGTTATGCCGACAGTATGCTCGGGTACGCTCCTCCCGGAGGGCAGTCCCTTGGGCCTGATGGGGTTGTCAGTGCTTTAAGTGGGGGATATTGTAACACCCCCGTCCCACATCGGATATCATAAGGATGTGGGGAGTGATTTATAAATGATTCAAGCCCTACTGAACTCACAAGAGCTCTTTCTTTTCAGGCTCCAACTGAGGACAACGGGCTTGAGAGGGCTAGGTGGCATGGGCTGGCGCCTCTTAAGACCCCGGGTCTTACAGAAGCCAGGAAGCTAACTTGTCTATCTGAGCTCACAAATGCATCGTTTTAATCATAGGCTCCCATATATAAACTCTTCTACAGGTACTATACACTCATCTTCTGAAACCCTAGAGGGATTCACAATTATGAGAGCAAGACCAAGAGCGAAGCTGAGAGCGAGGGCGTCGGAGATTCTTCTGAGAAGAGAGTCCGACGGTGACCTGGTTTGGAAGATCACCAGTTGTTTCGAGATCTTCTATCTGTAGAGATCCAAGCTGAAGAAGAAGAGAGTCTTGGAGATTCCAATCGAAGAAGAAGAAGAAGACGATGAGGCCTCGATTCGACATCGGCCTCATCCAGATCAAACCTTCTAAACTCTAATCTCTATTTCTCTTCCAGTTTTGTATTTGTGTGTGCCTCTTGTGTTTTGTCGAACCTTTGCCCTTCTTGTATTATGTTTCAATATAGTAGATTAGGGCTTATCTTGAGGCCCCGAGGATGTAGGATCTTTAATCCGAACCTCATAAAAATATTGTGTTCTTGCGTTCTTGTTCTAGTGTTTACCGTTTAGTTCATAGATAGAACTTGTTCGTTTGGCTGCGTTAGGTTTAGATTCATTTGATTTAACCCTAACAAGCTAACCGTTGATTATTTGTGTTTCTTTGATGTAATCAACGATTATTACAACAACAGATATTGTGCTAATTAATTGGAATAATCGCTCACATAAGGAAATTTCCCAATAACTCTGCTCTTGTGGAAATTGACAAAGTGTCGTTCGATTCCCTCTGTTTTAGCCTTCAACACAAATTTTAAGGAGCACAACAAACTACCTATATTACCCTTAGGGCAAGTTAATGGAAAGCCTTGGGCCTCACCAATTTAACACATCACCACAAAAAAAAATAGAGATGGAGGCTTACTTAACTATGAGCCTGCAATTTTGATCCCCGCAGATGAGCCCGGTTCGTTAATGTGGACGCTGGGCCATGCCCACGTTTTTTTTGCCGCATGAAGAAGCCAAAACGCAACACTTCAGGCTGATATGGGCCAAAACGCAGCACCAAGGAGGAGGGCTGGCTTGGTTTGCAGCGCTGCCACGCGGGCGAATCACAAAGTTGCCACATGGCGCGCTGGGTAATATATTTTTTAAAAATGATTTTTTGGCTTATTTAATAAAAAAAATATTATTTTTAAATAAAAAATAAAAAATTATTTTTGAATGTAATACCCATTTTTTAAAAAAATTATTTTTTAAAAATTATTTTCACAGCGTTGCCACATGTCACATGTTTTTTTCTTAAAAAAAATTCAAACATTTAAATACCCATATAACTTTGTATATTTGAAGAAAAAAGGAAATAAATTTAAAATAAAGTTAAGAGTCTAAGACGAAGCTCACTAATAATTTGTTGAAAAAGTGAAAAGTTGGGTTGAGGCTCTTTAGCTGACGTGACAGTTGAAAAGTAAGTTAAGAGTTCAGGACAGGGCTCACTGATAGACATGCTCTTACTTCAATACTCAATGTTGCAAACTAATCTGTACTTGATTTGCCTCAAATCATCAATAAGTGTTTTACAATAATTGATTTTATTATTTTTTACATGTTTATTTATTCAACAATGACTCTTTGACTTCTATTCTACAGTAAATAATTTAAAATAAAGACAAGGGTAGAATTGTAAATAGGTAAAAAATCTACAATGACATCTTTTTTTAACAAAAATAATCATCTAGGATGACATATTTTTCCAAACGGAGAGAGTAGCAATGGAGATCTCCTACATCACATTGTGTAACACTGGGTGTATCAATTAATTATTTTAATTATAATTTAACATTGAAAAAAAATTAAAAACTATATTTATTTTTCACACACTTATATTTACATGTTTATAAACTTTTATCACAAAAAATCATTACTTAAAAATTATAAAATTATTTTTTAATATAATTAATATTTTAATTATATGTAATTTTTAAATAATAATTTTTTATAACAAAAATTCATAAATATGTAAATCTAAATGTATGAGTTATGAGTATAATTTTTAATTTTTTTAAAAAATTAAATCATACACGAAGTAATTAAGTAATACATTATACATATACATATGTGATGTATAAGATCTCCCCTTCGACCCTTTTCTGCAGAAGAGGTAAAAAATGCCCTTCGACCCTTTTGTGACTGACGAGGATAATCAGAAGCTCCTTCGACCCTATTGTGACTGACGAGGATAATCAGGAGCTCCTTCGACCCTTTTTCTGCAGAAGAGGTAAAAAAATGCCCTTTTTTCGATGCATCCCACAAAATCACCTGGACCGGACGGTATGCCAGCACTTTTTTACCAAAAGTGTTGGCACATCGTTGGCCCTGACATTACAAAACTTGTCATTGATGTTCTGAATGGTAACCCGATACCTCAAGGGATGAATCACACTCTCATCACACTCATCCCTAAGGTTATGGATCCATGTAGAATGAAAGAGTTGAGGCCTATTAGTTTATGTAATGTATTGGGGGCGTTTGAGATTTTCCATCATATGAAATCGCGGACCGGGAAGAAAGGGTATACGGCTTTGAAGCTTGATATGACGAAAGCGTATGACAGGGTGGAGTGGCCTTTCTTAGAGCATTGTATGCAGAAATTCAGTTTCTATGATAGGTGGATAAAGCTGATAATGGAGTGCGTTTCAACAGTTTCTTTCTCGGTTCTGACTGATGGGGTTCCCTCTCCATGTTTTATTCCAGAACGAGGGTTGCGACAAGGTGATCCTCTATCTCCGTATCTTTTTTTGTTGTGTGCGGAAGGGTTGTCGGGGATGATCAAGGTTGCGGAAGCGATGGGAAAGATACACGGCATTAGAATTGCTAGATCGGCTCCCTCAATATCACATTTATTTTGTGCTGATGATTGTGTTTTATTTCTGAGAGCTACCTATCAATAGAGTGCGGAAATTATCAATATCCTCAATACTTATGGAGAGGCTTCGGGTCAACAGGTGAACTTGTTGAAATCATTACTGTCTTTCAGCAGAAATGCTACAGCTGACAGGAAAGGGGCGATTCAAGCTGTGTTAGGTATTTAGGAGGTGGAGAAACACGATAAATATCTTGGTCTGCCGACGATTGTTGGAAGGTCTAAGAAAGTGATTTTTGAGCACATCAAGGAAAGGATTTGGAAAAAGATGAGAGGTTGGAAAAAGAAGTGCTTATCGAGAGCAGGAAAAGAAGTGCTCATCAAGACAGTGGCACAAACGATTCCCTCTTATACTATGTCTTGCTTTCGGTTTCCGACGGGTCTGTGTCAAGAGATAGAGAGTTTGATGTGCAACTTCTGGTGGGGGGAAGGTGATTGGAAGAGAAAGATTCATTGGATGGCATGGAAGAGGACGTGTCGTGCTAAAAGTAAAGGGGGAATGGGATTTCGGGATATGGAAATCTTTAATCTTGCTCTTCTGGCTAGGCAAGGCTGGCGATTGATACAAGAGCCGAATTCTTTGATTGGAAGACTCCTGAAGGCAAAGTACTTTCCAACGACGGACTTCTTGAATGAGAAGGTAGGTTATAATCCTAGCTATACATGGAGAAGTTTATTGGAAGGAAGGGAGGTGCTGAAAGAAGGTTTGATATGGAGTGTTGGTAATGGAACAGAGATTAATGTTTGGAATGACAAATGGATTAAACGGCCTTCTAGATTTAAAGTCAAGGGTAATTTCCGAGGAGGGGATCCGGGGATGAGGGTGGCGGAACTAATAGATTGGGAAGTTGGAAGATGGGACATAGACAAGTTAAATGAAGTGCTACTCCCTTGTGATGTGGCAGAGGTTCTCAAGGTGCGGCTTGTAGCTCTTATCTGCAAGGATCATTTAGTTTGGTACAACAATAAATGGGGCCAGTTTACTGTACGTAGTGCATATCATAGGCAGCTTGAGAGAAGGCTAGAGGAGGAGGGATGTGTGGGCCAAGCGGAGGGTAATGCTAGGGAGGGGGCATGGAAGGCTTTTTGGAAGTTAAGTACTGTACCGAAGGCTAAGAACCTTGCGTGGAGAGCTATCCGTGATATTCTCCCTTGCAAAACGAATCTGCAGCGGCGGCAGGCAGGGCCGTCCCGATGTTAATTGAGACCCGGTGCAATTGTTAAAGTTGGGCCCTATTATTTTTTAATCTACATACATTCATAATATAAAATTATATATAAATATAAAATATAAAATTATATATATAATATGACTAGAAATACATCTTCAACCAAAAAAAACCTCGGGAAATTGAAAAAAAGGTCGAAATGGGCTATATAATATGATGACTAGAAATACATCTTCAACCAAAAAAAAAGTGGAAAATTTAAAAAAAGGCCAAAATGGAGCCCAAAATAAGCGCTATTGGGGAATTGAACTTGGGTTGGTGGGTAAATATTTTAGCCTTCAACCACTTCACCCCTTGATAACATGTAGTAACTTTAGTTGTAGGATTTCTATATATAATGGGTTTAAAGATATTGGGCCCCAAATATTTTTGGGCCCTGTGCAGACAGGCCGCATGAACCGCCCTTGGGTCGGGCCTGGCGGCAGGCCATTGATGACGATTCGTATGATTTATGTGGTAAACAAGAATTGAGTCTCCATGTCCTGTAGATTCGACGCGAACCTCTTACCTCTCAGATCGGAGGTAAGAGATTAGGGTTCTTGTTCTTGTACGGAAACAACCAAACAGACAGTAAAGGTAACAACACAACGGATTTACGTGGTTCGATCCGAAGATCTACTCCACGGGGCCTCAACAGGGAGGCACCGAGTCAAATCCACTAAGTCAGAACAGATTTACAGAGTATGGTTGGCGACAGACCAAATCATCCAAGGCAAGCAAATGACAGACAAGATACAAGAGAATGATGAAGGTAGAAAGCAAGAAAAAGGTCGAACACTCCCCGGATCTGAAGTACGGAATCAGATCTGCGTGTGGGAGCTCGTCGGGGAAGAAGATCTTCGCCGATGGAGGAACTGATGGCCTTGTTCGTCTTGCTGTAACCTGGATCTAGGGTCTCACTAGGAGATTCGCCCTAGAACGCCGTCTTCCTTCACAATCGCCGCCGAGGAGCCACTAGGAAACCCTAGCTCTCCAGAGCCTCTCTCTCTTCTTTCTCTCTCCGTCTTTTGGTGAACTGAGCTTCGGTGTGTGAAACCCTAGCTGCTCTTTGTTTATATACACGGAGTACAACTAACAAAAACGCTGCGTTGGAAGGAAGGATCCAGAAGGTGAGACGCTCCAAGCTTCGGGCTTCAATAGAGGCAACCGTGTGGGCTTTATACGAATGGGCTTCCAAAATAGGCCCAATGAATAAGGTAAGGGTTCGGTATATATATTACAGCACATATACTCTATACTTATAACATATGTGAGCATAGTATAAAATACCACACTACAAACATACGACATGAGTATAGTATATTAGTGCATAATATATATATTTTTTTATCTTGTTAGTTAGATAATTGCCTGCATCTTGAAACCGATATTAGTCTATCTACCATCCTATACTCCTAGATTAAATATGATTTGGATTAAGAACACTTAACATGTCCTTTACGAATGTTGGCCGGCAAAGAAGGCGTGGATAGCAGTTCCACAGGTAGCAAAGCACTGGATTGGGACTGGGAGTGTTTTTGATGCCTTCAGGTCAGTTTTCTCTGGGGTTCGATGAGTGAGCGACAATGGTGGGTGATGCTCCTGTGGCATATATGGTGGGCAAGAAACATGAGGATTTTTTAGGGTATCTCTCTGCAGCCGGAGGAGATAGTCTGTCGGGCGTCGGAAGTTTTGACTAAGTCTACCCGATACATGGATCACACAAAGATTGTCAAACAACCGGCAGGGGGGAGAGGGCTGGTGTAAGTGTTTAGATAACTGAGTCTTTGAAGGATCTCAGAGGAGCCTACTCCTGTATATATATCATTGGGTGAAAACCCTGAGGGTACAATCGTAAATATGTACAATTCTATCTATAAAATATATACTGCTAACATCCTCCCTCAGTCGCAGCTAGAGGTGAGCGAATAGCAAGACTGGAACGAAAAGAAGTAAAAAGAGGAGTAGGTAGTCCTTTTGTGAAGATGTCCGCATACTGATGGGCAGAAGGGACATGTAACACTCGAACCTGGCCTAGAGCGACCTTTTCTCTGACGAAATGTATGTCAATCTCGATGTGCTTGGTCCGCTGGTGCTGAATGAGGTTCGAGGCGAGGTAAACTGCGGAGACATTGTTGCAGTAGACCAATGTAGCGGCACGAAGTGGAACACGAAGCTCGCAGAGGAGGTTGCGTAGCCAGCAGGTTTCCGCCACGGCGTTGGCGACACCTCTATACTCAGCCTCGGCACTGGAGAAAGATATGGTTGCCTGACGCTTGGAGGACCACGATACCAGATTGTCACCAAGGTAGATGGCGAAGCCAGATGTGGAACGGCGAGTTTTCGGACAACCCGCCCAGTCTGCGTCCGAGTAAGCTGTGAGTGTGTCGAAGCGGCCGCGATAGAGGTGCAATCCCAGGTCACTAATGCCCTTGATGTACCGGATGATCCGTTTGAGGGCCTGTAGATGATGCTCACGTGGATCATGCATGTATAAGCAAACCTGCTGGACGGAAAAAGCAATGTCTGGCCTAGTGAACGTCAGATACTGTAGGGCACCTGCCAGACTGCGATAGGCGATAGGGTCATCAAACTTGGGACTGGATGCAGCATCGAGCTTGGACTTGCAGTCGACAGGAGTGGTAGCGGGCTTGCAGGATGTCATCCTAGCCTTGTCGACAATCTCAAGGGCATATTTCTTCTGATGAAGAAATAATGTATCCCGAGTGCGAGTCACAGAGATGCCGAGAAAATAGCTCAGGGGACCAAGATCCGTCATGGCGAACTCTGAACGCAGCAGTCCCATCAGGTGTGACAATAACGATGGAGAAGATGCAGTAAGCACAATGTCATCAACATACAGCAATAGATAGGCCATGTCGGTCCCTCAATGGAAGACAAAGAGGGAGTGATCTGACTGACTGCTCTGGAAACCAATCGCACTGAGGTACGTGGCGAAACACTGATACCAGGTGCGGGGCGCCTGTTTCAGCCCATAGAGAGACTTTTGGAGAAGGCAGACGTGAGAGGGTCGCGAGCGATCATAGAAGCCTGGGGGCTGATGCATATACACAGTTTCCTGAAGGTTACCGTGTAGAAAAGCGTTCTTGACGTCCAACTGGTGAATGGGCCAGTCCTTAGTGAGAGCGATGCTCAACACAATGCGTATGGTAGCGGGTTTGACAACTGGGCTAAAGGTTTCGTCGCAGTCCACACCAACCTCCTGAGACTTGCCATTAACAACGAGGCGAGCCTTGTGTCGTTCAAGTGACCCATCAGACATGTACTTATGTTTGAACAACCACATGCAGTTAACGATATTAGAGTCCCGAGGCCTAGGAACGAGGTCCCACGTGCCATTTTTAATTAAAGCACTAAACTCATCGACCATGGCGGCATGTGACGAGAGCGTTTCTCGACCAAATAAATTTATAGTCAAGACCCCCGCTATAGTATAGGGGAGTCAGGTTCGTCCTCAGGAGAGAATTCAGCGGTTCTAGGTTTAGTGTATTTTGGGGTTCAGGGATAGCGGGAAGAGGTGCAATGTTGTTGTCGGCGTCGACTAAGACTTGGTCGATGTCGAGGGATGGAGAGGGAATGGTGATTTGATGTCGAGTGGCTGCGCAAAAACTTTAAAATAACGAAAATAGACTAATAAAAGAACAAACTTCCAAGGTTAGGGATCACCGCAACAATAAACATATGTGTAGATTATAAATCAAATAAAGATGCATGCTTTATATCAAATAACTTTCGTTATTAACATATAGGAATATAGAGGCTTTCGCATAAACCCTAAGTGTCACTACCTTTTCTTAATTAGGATTCGTCGGCTTTCGCAAATAAACCCTAATTACTATCCAAATTCATAATAAGATCGCTTTCGCTTCAATATCACAAATAAGGAATTTCCTCAACTTTTGCAAAGGATTAAACATATAGGTAGATGATGATAAAGACATACAAATTCATAAATTCATAAATCAAACATATATATCTATGTTGGGATCACCCCAACCCTAGAAGAAGGGAAATTAGAAAGCAAACATGATGAAAGAAATTAACTTTAACATTAAACTAAATCTAAAACTTACAAAACCTTTCAAACGTTCCTCCTCTCTCTCTCATCTCTCCTCCTCCTTGCTCCTTCCTCTCTCCTTGCGCCCGAAGACGACTTTGCTTGAATGCATAAAAATCAGCCCCCTAGGGCTTTATTTATAGGCTCCAATCTAGCTATTCTAGGAAAGGAACAACTATATCTTCTATCTTATTATATCTATCTATATAAAGATAAAACATGGAAATAAATCATTAAAGGAACTATATCTAAAGTAGATAAATCTTCTCCATCTTGATAGAACTTGATAAATGTGGAAGGAATCTTCTCTCGAAAATATCTCCATTGGACTTTGGATAGAACTTTGAGTAGAGCTCGGATATGCTCGAAATCGGCTACTGGGCACCAGTCGATATCGACCAACATAGGTCGATATTGACCTCGTCTTCTCATCTTCAGCTCTGACACTCGATATTGGCCTCTGGAGTGGAAATCGACCAAAGTCAGGTCGATATCGACCACCTCTTCAGTTCTCAGCATTCTCTGGTCGATTTCTGGGCTTTCTGGCCGATTTGATCCACTCGATATCGACCAAAAGTGGTCGATATCGACCTCTTCTGCAGTTTCCAGCATGCTGCTCTGTTCTTGAAACGCACTTTTCCGAGTCCTCATTCGTCGGATTGACGCATATGAGCATGCCTTGGAAAGCTCTTTCCGAGGGCTACAACTCTCATGAAGACTTCAAAGCTTGATTTGGAATGATGAATGGCGAAAAGCGGGCTTTCCTCCAGCTGCACCATCCTTAGCTTCTTCATGACTTTCCTTTAAGCTCCAAAGTGCGTCCGATTTCTGTGAAATATAACAAAAACTTGTGTAGACCTCCATATATTGCAAATAAGCATAAACTACACAAATTCTGTGCTATTCTAACCCAAATGTAGGAAATGTTTGCAGAAATCGATATAAAAGATAGTAGAAAACATGGCAAATTAGGCTCACATCAGCATGCCAGTTTGGGTCCTGTAAGGCCTTTTGTGGTGACTTAGGTATAGGTGATATGGGAGTGGATGGGGTGAAGAGGTTGTATTTGGGGTTGTGTTTGACGATCCCAGCTTGAGATCGCGTAGTCATGGTTGGGGCGGGCGCTACGGGAGGCGGCGGCCGCGGCAATGGGGCGGCGGCCGCAGCAGGGGCAGGTGCAGCAGGGGGTGGTGCGGCGGGGGCGGCGGCGGGCGCAGCAGGATGCGGCGGCCGCGGCATGTGGGCGGCAACCGCTGCATGGTGCAATGTTGCTGCAGGTTGGGCGGCGGCCGCAGCTTGAGGCGGCGATCGCGGCATCGGTGGTTTGCTGCCAAGTAGGAGACGTAGGAGGGGTGGGAATGAGGCCGAGGTGCTGGATTCTTGGGGTGTGGGGACTGTGGGTTGATGGTGGGGGGCAAAGGGGAAGATATGTTCGTCGAAAATCACGTGGCGAGATGTCACTACCCGATTGGTATCCAAGCGAAGACAACGGTAGCCTCGATGGTGTGGGGATATGCCTAAGAAGACACCTTTTGTGGACCGTGGGGAGAGCTTATGGGGAGCAGTGGCACTCATATTGAGAAAGCAAAGGCATCCAAACACTCGAATATGATTGTAGGACGGGTGGCGGTGGTAGAGTGCCAAGGTTGGGTTGGAGTTGCCAATGGCCTTTGATGGTAGGATATTGTGGAGGTAAGTGGCCATGTGAAGAGCTTCAACCCAAAAAGAAGGGGGTAAAGAAGCATGTTGAAGGATGGTTCGGGGTCTTGTCATTGAGCGTGCGGAGAATGCGTTCCGCTTTGCCATTTTGAGGTGATGTTTGTGGACAAGAGAAGCGGAGGGCTATAAGAAAAATGTGGCCATGTGTTTCCGATTTATGGCGTAGTGGAAAGACCCAAACAAAATTGGTAAAGTCATCAAGCATAACTAAATAATAACAAAAACCACTATGACTAGGAATAGGCGATGTCCACAAATCGCAATGAACAATGTCAAAAGGTGCAAAAGTATGTGAAAGGGAAATGCTAAAAGGAAGTCTTTTGCTCTTGGCGATCTCACATGAAGTGCAAACGCCCGAGGCTTTATTACAGGAAATAAAATTGCTAGAGCGGAGACTTTGAAGCACGTGATCGCCAGGGTGGCCAAGACGAGCATGCCACAAGTCGGAACTAAGGGTGATGAGGGCGGTGGGGGGGGGGGGGGGCGGACTTGCGGGCTGGGGCGAGTGGATAGAGGTCGCCTGAACTATTGCACCGCATGATTGGGGTCCCCGTGCGAAGATCCTTCACAAGAAAACCAAAAGGGTCAAATTGGACAGCCACGTGATTATCAATGGTAAATTGACGAACGGATATGAGGTTTTTGACTATGTCAGGGGCAAGTAGGATGTTGTTAAGGTGGAGGGGTGGGCCAGTGGGGAGGGTTGCACGACCTGAACCGACAATGGATAGAGGAGCGCCATTACCGACATAGATGGATGGTAAAGTGCTAGAATTAAAAACAGTTTGTAGGTTACCTAGTGCGTTTGTCATGTGAGAAGAGGCCCCGGTATCCATATACCAGTTGTCGTCCGGCTGCTGAAGTCCCATGGTGGAGAAGGCGGCGGAGAGATCAGTGTGCTGCGACTGGGAGGCGTATAGCGCCGGGGAAGGGGCCGCAGGGGGTGGAGGGCGGTAGGGGCGGAGCATCGAAGGCGGTGGGTAGCCGGCCCACGTCGGATAGGGGCAGGGAGGCGGGGTGGCAAACCAGGGTTGCGGCGGGTATTGCGGTGGGTAGTGCTGCGGCCCCGTCGCGAGTTCCTCCCTTGCTCTCGTAATCAACAGATCTTCGGAGATGGTAGCATAGATCCATCCGAGTACGATGGAGTCGATGCGGTTCCAGAGAGGCTCAGGGACATCATTGGGGCGATCGGAACTGTCGATGTGGGCGAGGACATCATGGCCCCGACAGGCAGTGGTGAAGAGTTCCGCCCATGTGTGGTATTGAACCTTCTTGAGGTCTAGGGTTAGGGGAATTTGGTTCTTAATGTTGGTAACAGATTGGGCGGAATGGAAAGGGTTTTGTGGCTGCGGTGGGGGGTTGACAACGTCACCCATTGGTAGAGGTAGGTAGCGGCAGCGGCGAAGAAGGGGCGGCGGCGGCTAATGTGCGGCGGCGGCGGCTTGTAGCGGCGGCGGCGGCTAGATGTGGGGCAGCGGCGGCTATAGGAGCGGCGGCGGCTGGATCGAATTAATTTGTGAAACTAAAAAATTTTAGGGTTTCACAAAGAGGCTGTGATACCATGTAAGTGTTTAGATAACTGAGTCATTGAAAAATCTCAGAGGAGCCTACTCCTGTATATATATCATTGGGTGAAAATCCTGAGGGTACAATCATAAATATGTACAACTCTATCTATAAAATATATACTGCTAACAGTTGGGAGTGTGGACCAAACCTGCTCAAGGTACCATGAAGTTTAATTGCGATGCAAGTGTATCACGAGTGGGTTCTTACGTGGGTTTTGTCCAGAGAGTGGACGATGGTGTCTTCAATGCAGCTGGTTACAAGAAGATTCAAGATGCCGAGGACGCGGAGATTGCTGAAGCCGAAGCTATTAGATGGGCGGTGACTTTTGCCAAGGAGAGGGGACTGCATTCGGTGCAATTTGAGTCCGATAATGAGTCACTGATGAAGAAGATCATGAACAAAATGCCAGGGAATGGTACGATCGGGCTGCTGGTCCAAGATATTTTGCTTCGGGCGGAAGCCCGCCATATATGAAATAAGCTGGAGCTGCGTTCGTCGGGAGGGAAACAAAGTAGCTCATAGTATTACTGCTATTAGAACTTTTAATTCGGTCTTAGTTTTTTATTTGAATGCCTTACCAAACAATATTATTCGGAAAGAAATGGAATGAAAGGGCTGGTTTTACCTAAAAAAAAAAGGATCTCCCCTTGAGGCTAGGGGACGAAGTAATTAAGTAATACTCCCTCCGATTCAAAATACACGTCGTTTGATTTTTTTACACGTATTTTAAGAAGCTAAAAACTATATAAAAGATCAACTTTTTTAAAATTATTTTTTTACAACTTAATATTTGTTGGTAATAAGTATTAAATTGTAAAAAAATAATAATAAAAAAATTAATATATTATATAGTTTTTAACTCCTTAAAATACGTGTTGAAAAGTCAAACGATATGTATTTTGGATCGGAAGTAGCAGTACATTAAATTTACTTTATTTCTGTTCAAAAGGTGACACTTTTGTTTCAATTTGTCGGAGTTTGTTAAAACGCTTTTATTCAATGACTTAAGGTTCTTATTATGCAAATTATATCTTCTTACCAAAAATAAAATAGAAATAAAATAATTTAGTTTTGGTAACATATGCCCATAAGATTTTTTTTTTTGGCATATATGAATCAACCTCTATTTGGAAATTATGGCCATAAGAAAAACTATTTTAATTTTAGAACTGTAATTTAAAAGATTTTATCTAATAAAGGTAATCTTGTTTATTCTATTTTTATTCAGTAGATCTTATTTTATTTTGTTGAAGGATATGGCAATTCATTATAAATATTGGAGTTCCAATTTAGTTTTTGCAATTTCTTTCTGAAGTGGTTGAATTTGGATTTGAAGAAGAATTTGTCATGTTTTCGGCCAGATTTTGGATCAAATATCGTCTATAAGCCCTTTGTTAGATGATAGACGATATTTGGATCCAAAATCTGATTGAAAACAATGACTTCTCCATCGTTGCTTATTTGCAATAGTTTAGAGACGCGTACGGTCAATCCAAAGGTAAACATCTACTACTCATTATTTCTTAATATTTTTTTTACTGATGCAAAAACTTTTGTTTCTATATGTTCGAGGCAAAAGTTCAAATTCCGGTTATTTCCGTTTTCAATATCAGGGGCGTTTGTTCCAATTGAAATCAATTCCGATTCGAACGAACGCCCTGTTGTCCGCCATGGCATCAATTTAGGTTGAGATCGAGTTTGAATAATTATCGAGATTGTGATGACTTTTGATTTGCGTAGCATCGGATTTGAAGAATGATATATCTAAAAATCTTGAAATTGTTAGGTATTGGTGTGCGAGTTCAAGAATGCATATTTGATGAATTGCCTGAGAGAAAAGGTGAGAAAAAAGAGGAAGTTTTTTGGAACAAAGATTGTCATCAATTGGATTAGATTGACTACAAACAAGAATCCATAAATGGATACGTTTCATACAAGTGTTGGCTCAATTTAACACTAACTGAATATCATGTTTTCGTATGAACAATAAACGATCATATTTCGTAAGGGTTTGTGGTTTTTGTGTGTGGCTTGTTTGTGCGATTATCGGATATGAGGTTTGATTTCACACACCACTTATGAATTCGAAAGATTTATTGGTTCGTTTTACTCGCATTCAAGCGAAATCTGCTCTACTGAGGAGTTCTTAGGCTTCACCCTTTGCATCTCCTTTTTATTTCGGTCAACATTCCTATCTCGATCTCTTTGGCCAATCTCGAATGAATCCCAAAATGGGCATACGATAATTAAGATTTCCGTTTTAGAAAAAAATATCTTCTTAATTAAAATGATTTAGCCAAATTTTAGATTATATTTTTAGGATTCACTTGTTTTGATAGAGAGAATCTATTCGATCTAAATTGGTTCTTATCTATACTCTTTAACCATAAGATAGATGATAGAAAGACCAATGAAACATTTACAAAATCGAAAATTTTAACTTATTCCATCAATTTGGAAATTATTTATGAACTAACAATATCTAAATTCTATAAAAATATTTTTAAATGGATAAATTAATTTATGGATAGAAAAGTGCAACTAGTATTATATACATATATCTAACGTAAATCGTAATAATTGTAAATGAAGATATAAAGGGATCTTAAAATATATCTTTCCTATTATGCAAATTATATCTTCTTACCAAAAAAAAAAATAGAATAATTTAATTTTGGTAAGCTTAAGATATGCCCGTAAGATTTTTTTTTTCTTTTTTTGTATGAATCAACCTCTATTTGGAAATTATTGCCATAAGAAAAACTATTTTATTTTTAGAACTGTAATTTAAAAGATTTTTTTTCTAATAGAGGTAATCTTATTTATTTTATTATAATTCAGTAGATCTTGTTTAATTTTGTTGAAGGATATGGCAATCTTAAATTCTATTTTTTGTTTCTACTTACCTTCATTATAAATTGTTTTCGTTTTTTAGGATTCATTATAAATACGGGAGGAGATCGAGATCTAGTTTTTGACAACTTCCTGAAGTGGTTGAATTTAGGTTAATTTGAAGATGAATTTGTCTTCTCCGTCGTCTCGCTTATGGAAATAAGTTTAGATACGGCCAATCCAAAGGTAATTAAACATCTACTAATGAAGTTATTTTATTTTGTTGAAGATGAATTTTGTTACGATTTTGTTTATTACTAATGCAAAAACCGGTCTTTTTCTCGATCTGTGATGCCTCCTTGGGGAGATGCCCATTCGCTACGCTTGCGCTTTTCGCCTTTTCGCTCTTCCAGTGCAGGAAGTTTTCGCTGTCAACAAGGTAATCCATTGCCTACGAGAATTCCCAATTCCATTTAAGCATAATGCAGTTTCAGGTTTCTAAAATTTGAGAGATTTCAAAGGCTTTTCACCCGGGAAGGATTGTTGGAAACCCTAGCCACTAGGCCATCGGAGATCTCGAATCCGTCGTCTAGGGCCTCGGGTTCCGTGGCCCGATTCTGTAGGTTTTTGGAAAGTCGTGTTACTCTAATACTCTATCGTTAGCTAATCGCAAGCTAGACAAAAGACTTTATATACAAACTGTTCTTTGATGAGATTGTACCGCTTCGAAAATATGGTTGTTGTGGTAGCTGAGGTAGCCGGTTCCACTGGGACTGCTGGGGCTTCACGCTTGTCTTTGTCGCTCTTGAATAATATTCCCATTATAGCTGGTTGGGGAGCCTGAATTCGGCAAAGTCAAAATCCGAACACGCTTGTCTTTGTCGTGCGCTTTTGATATCTTTGCTTTCAGGCGACAAAGACAAGCGTTTTCGGGTTTTGGCTTTGTTGAATTCAGGTTCCCCAACCAGCTATAATGGGAATATTATTCAAGAGCGACAAAGACAAGCGTGAAGCCCCAGCAGTCCCAGTGGAATCGGCTACCTCATCTACCTCAACAACCATATTTTTGAAGCGGTACAATTTGATCAAAGAGCAGTTTATATATAAAGTCTTTTGTCTAGCTTGCGATTCGCTAACAATAGAGTGTTAGAGTGATAAGGATTTGCAGAAACCTACAGAATCGGGCCAGAGAACCTGAGGCCCTGGAGGAAGGATTCGAGATCTCCGTTGGCTTAGTGGCTAGGGTGTCCAACAATCCTTCCCGGGTGAAGCCTTTGAGATCTCTGAAGTTTTAGAAACCTGAAACTGCATTATGCTTAAATGGAATTGGGAATTCTCGTAGGCAATGGATTACGTTTTTGACACCGAAGACTTTCTGCACTGGAAGGGCGGAAAGGCTAAGGTGCAAGCGTAGCGAATGTGCATCTCCCTAAGGAGGTATCATAGAAGGAGACCTTGAGAGCCAGACCCTACAATTGCTTGTTTCGCAGCTTGTAGCTCTAGTTGCTAGTATGAGAGTGATATTCTGCAACATGTTGCGGACAATCACGTGTTGTACACGTGATATTACAACCGTAGTAATATACATTTAGGGTATGCCTAGGGGAGATTATATAACCTTACCTAATTTTAATCCTACTAGCTAGGATAAATATATCAATAAAACATAAATAGATAAACCTAATTCTACTTAAATTAGGTTTATCAATAGATTGGGAGATCAAACCTAAATCAATTAGATTCAAGACATTCCAACAAATCTAGTTCAATAGATGACAATCTTTGTTCCAAAAAACCTTGCTCGTGCACCAAATACCAAGAGAGGCAACAAATAACGTATCCAAATACCAAGAGTGCACTTTTGAAACAAATTACATCATTCTTCAAATATGATGATACGCACATCAAAAGTCATGACAATCTCAATCTCAATAATTATTAAAACTCAGCTCTCAACCTGAATTGATGCCATGGCGGCATGGACAACCGACCGTTTGAATCGGCATTGATTTCAATTGGAACAAAAGCCTATATATATAGAATAAGCAGCTAGCTGAGAGCGGGAAAGGGCATTTTGATCAATTTACAGTTTAAAGTTGTTAGTTGGTAGTTGGAAGCTTTTGCAACAGATAGCAGAAACAGAGCTCTAGTTGCAGTAGGGGTATTATTCGAGCCGAACGAGCCGAGCCTAGCATTTTCCTTGGTTCGTTTGTTAAACGAGCTCGGACCGAGCCGAGCCCAATTTTCAAACGAGCTTATTTTTTTTGTTCAAGCTTGGTTTGTTTAGGAAATGAACGAGCTCAAGCCGAGCTTTTATCGAGCTTTAAGCAGTTCTACTTGGTCATAATATATTAATTTAAAGGAAATTTTAGAAATCCCATAAAATTCGAGCTATTCGAGCTTAAATCGAACGAGTCAAGCTTTTAACCGAGCTTAAAATCTTGTTCAAAAGCTTTTAACCGAGCTTAAAATCTTGTTCAAGTTTGGCTTGTTTAGGTAAGTGAACGAGCTCGAGCTTGTTTAGATAAGTGAACAGGCTCGAGTCGAGCTTTTTTCGAGCCGAACTCGAGCTGTTCAATTCATATAACAGCCCTAAAAAGGGGAATTTTGATCAATTTACAGTTTAAAGTTGGTAGTTGGAAGCTGCAACAGATAGCAGAAACAGAGCTCTAGTTGCAGTGTGTAGGTGGAGTTCTGTTGTGTAGATTTTCAGTTATAATTTTTGTGAGTTCTTGGTGTAATGGCGACCCCATATTTATCATTTTGATCATCTTGTTCATCGAATTTGTGTCATTTTGTTGCTCTTCAAATCTTAAAATTTTGCTTTCCTCTCCACCCCAACCAAACAATACCTTACTATTTTTGACAGGACGTGATGGAGTACAAGGAGAGTGGATAATGGAAATGAAATGAATTAAATTAAATCTTATTATTCTTTTATGCTTTATCTCGTTATTAACTAAGTTAATACTACGTAGACCCGGGCAAATGCGGGCGGGCCCGTTCGGCCCGCCCTGCCCGCCGGCATTAGTGGGAGGGTTTGAACATGGGAAAAAGTCCATACGGGCTGCTAATTAAGCCCGGCCTGCGTCCGCAGCGGGTGCGAGATTGGACATATCAATCAACCCGTTACGGACCGCTAGGCTCGTAACGGTTACCCGCCGTTTTTTTTTATTAAAATTAATATATATGTATATATATGTAATAAATAATATTAATTATTCATTTAAAAAAATAGTAACTATATATAATATTAAAGTATATATATAATGTTAAAAACAGTAACTATATACTCCATGTTAAAAAAAACAGTAACTATAGAATGTTAAAAAAAAGTACCTATATATAATGTTAAAAAAACAGTTACTATAAATAATACTAATTATTCATTTTAATATATATATATATATATTAAAATTGATTACAATATACTTAGTATAGTTTTAATAAGAAACATTGATTAGGTTATCCGCACCCGCATTCGTGGACGGACTTGGGCACGACTTTTAACCCGTTAAGCGGGCTTAGCTCGGCCCGCGCCCGCATGCAACAACGGAACAAAATGTCGGGTAAAGCTCGTCCCAAGTCCGGCCCGCGCCCGCGTTTGCCTGGATCTAATACTACGTACTTAATAAGGAATGATGGTAATATGATCATGCATCTTTAATTAGAGTATGACAAGATGTAAATTAAATTTTATTACTCCGTATTTTTTTCTATTAAAAATAACTATTAAAATTATAAATTTAATTTAAGGTTATCTATAATATATTTAAACAAAAATATTCTTTTTCATATATATATTTAATTTAAGGTTATCTATAATATATTTAAACAAAAATAACTATTTAAATTATAAATTTAATTTAAGGTTATCTATAATATATTTAAACAAAAATATTCTTTTTCAAATATACCTACATACCAAAAAAAAATCTTTTTTTTTGATATTTAATTTTTCTTAATTTGTTCTACTGAAAATGACTATTTAAAACATACATTTAAGGGGTTTTCCAATATATTTTAATTAAAAAATCATTTTTTTTTATATATACATGAAAAAAAATCTCAAAATTTTTTTAACCCCCTAACGAAAATTCTGAATCTGCCACTAGATATAATTACCAATGTTTAAATTAAGCAATAAAATGGTGAAAAGAATTTTGATTAATGAACCTTAACAATTATATTCATTCTCAATCTCAACCGTGACTTTAATTTCAAAAAGCAAACAAGGTAAATATAACTATAGGCCGGGTATATAAATATGTCTTTAATTTGTTTCACAATTTTGATTAAATGTTAGATATGATATATATATATATATATATATATATATATATATATATTAGAGATGGTCTGCAACATGCAACGGAAAATCAAGAAACTTTTTTGGTTTGTAAGTAGGTACTAAGTCTATTACAATACAGAGATGGAAGATTTGAACTCATAACGTTTTAGTCATTACACGTCATATTCTTACCAACTAATCTAGTAAGATACTTGACGAAAAATCAACAAACTAACGGGGACTACGGAGATAAGTACTTATCTGATAGAAGAAGTAATTAAGTAAACTTCAACAGAAGGTACATAACTTCACTAATCCCTACATGCATAAATATATACACGGATCTAGACGTGACGGACATGGAAAACGTTAGGGTTCTTGACGACGAGATCGTACATGTATACGGAATTGAACCTGGAGAAGTCTTTGGGGAGGGAGATGAGATCAATTGAGCTACGCTTGTGAAACTGAAGGAGCTCCACACGCCCGCCGCCGTCGCCTCCTTCTTGATGATAGTACTTCTCCCAGCCTAAGCCGGCGAGGATTCGCTCCAGCGCCGCGTAGGACGCCACCGCCTCCCCGGTGGCCAGGTGCACCAGCACCGTCCTCCTCCCCGCCGGCGTCTTCTGCCTGTTGTCTTCCAGCCTGATCACCCCGTTGTCGCTGAACACCCATACTCCTGACATTTTTTTTTTTTATTTCTGTGCAATATTTGGTGTCACAAATTTAATTTCCTATATATGAAACCAAACGTACTCTTTAATTCGTGGGCATGACGATGAGTATTTATCGAATAGAATTTCATTAGATGGAGATGAGATTATTGTTGTTCCGTTGTATATATAACTTATATATATATACACATATTCAAGGGCCCATATATATTATCCTCCTTCCGTTCGTGAAACACGTCACTTTTAATTATTAATTTTGTTCGTAAAGTAAAAAAATAGTGTAATAAATGAGAGTAGAATAGTATATTTGTTTATTTTCTTATAAGTTCTATAAAAATTAAAATGACATATTTTAGCGAACAGGAGAGAGTATATAACACATATGGTAGGTTAATACTATTAGAGATGAAAATATCATTTTTCATCTCTAATTAATAAAGTCTATGAGCTTCCTATAGACCAACTTGCAGTTGTATTAATTGATGTCCCAAACAAAAGAAAACAACTAATCCGTAATAGAGAGCGACGAGGATGGCGGGGTGTCTTTTTTAGGCGGGAAAAAAACAAGAAAATGGGATATATACGCGCATCAAACTACCCAACCACGTATATGGATAATCCGCTTAATCGCTCTCGCCCGCCAGTACGAGCTACCTTTATTCATTCCTTGTTCACGTGAAGGGTGGGACACTGCTTTTTTTTTTTTATATTATATATAAAAAAATATTATATATAAATTATATTATTACAAATTGGGAAAATGAAACGTAGGAAACAATTGAAATAAGCTTTCCCTTTCTTTCAATTGTCTCTTACATTTCATTTTCCCAATTTGATTGATGGTAGATGCTCAGCTATTGTTTGATTGAGCTGCATCCCCATCAATTCATCAAGGTATCATCATGGTATCAGAGCCAGGTTCGGCTAGTTGCGGTCTGGGCTCTAATTGGTGGGATTGCTGGCCGTGGCATGTCGCGGGCATTGTGGGACTCATTTAAGCGCATGTGCAAGTGCAACTTCTTGGCTAAAAAATGTCGTTGCACTTGAGGGGGCGTGTTGGAATGTAGTTGTCCCACATCGGTAATATAGAAAATGCTTGAACAACATATAAGGTTGAAGGGCTAATTCTCTCATTGCCAATTGGTTTTGAGATGGAACCCCGTTGGGTTTATGTGTTGTTCGAGTCTCCCGTATGTGGGCTCACACGCATGACCTCCCGGCCTCCAGCGTCTTAGCCCCACTGGGCCCACACTGTTAAAGACAAAATGAGTCATATAGGAAGCCCTCTCAGTTCAACTCCAACAAGGCAAATGCATCTCTAAGTTTCTCTCATATCTCTTCTCAAGCAGGCTGACTCTTCTCATAGCTCTCATCTAGCAGTTAAACTCTGTCTTAATGCACAGAAAGCCCATACCAACCTTTGGATCATGAACGGTGGTGCCACTGATCACATGACCCCAAATATCTCTCTCCTTCATAATCCTAGACATGCCCCAAAATCAGCAGCTATCTACTTTCCAGACGGTGACTCTTGTCCCATCACCCACATTGGCACTGTTATATTCCCTCATCTTACCTTACACAATGTCTTATGTGCTCCCTCTTTTCAATATAACCTTCTCTTTCTCACTAAACTTGTTAGAGATCATAAATACACTGTGAACCTTACATTTGACCTTTGTCTCATTCAGGAGCCAGCAAAGAGGAGGATGATTGCTCATGGTAGATATCTGGATGGCCTGAACAACATGGATCCTACAACTACTGACATGATGCCTAGTGATCCTTATCTGTCTACAGTTGCACTTCTTTACTCTTCTGCTACTACTTTACCTTTGTTTTTACTTAAGACAACTGATATTGTCCCAAACAATACAGCTTTATTGCATTTACGACTTGGGCATGCCCCTCTTGTTAAACTCAAACATATTTCTCATATTAAAGATAATATAATGCCAGTTTTTTTATCATGATTGCTTTATTTGTCATTTGTCTAAGCAAACCAGATGCTCTTTCCCTGTGAGCTCATCTACTGCTGATCATATTTTTGAACTTTTACATTGTGATGTTTGGGGACCATATGATGCTCCTACATTAAATGGTTACATATTCTTTCTTACTATTGTGGATGAAAGAAGTAGGAGTGTGTGGGCCTTTCTTATGAAACACAAAAGTGAAGTTGCCTATCACCTGAAGTCATTCATTCTCATGATCCAAAACCAATTCAATGTCAGAGTCAAAACTCTTCGAACAGATCAAGACACTGAGTTCCTCAACTCTGAGTTCTACTCTCTCACTCGGTCATTAGGTATTGTTCATCAAACTTCTTGTGTCTACAGTACTCCTCAGCAAAATGGTCGTGTAGAAAGGAGACATAGATATATTCTAGAGATTGCTCGTTCTCTAATGATCCAGTCAACTCTTCCTACAAAATTTTAGGGAGATAGTATCCTCACAGCCACTTACATCATTAACAGACTTCCTAATCCCATTCTTCACCACAAAACACCCTATGAAATCTTGTATGACAGACCTCCCTCTTACTCTCATCTCAGAGTGTTTGGCAGTTTATGCTTTGCCACTAATCTCTCCCCATCTCATAACAAGTTTTCTCAAAGGTCTGATCCCTGTGTCTTCATAGGGTATCCACATGGTAAGAAAGGATTCAAACTTTACAATTTAAAATCTCATAAGATCTTTGATGAACAGAGATGTTCACTTTTATGAGCATATTTTTCCCTACAGGCTCTATGCTGAGAAATCCTCTCTTAATCCATCTCCACCTACTCTCACTGAGTTTATTGACCACAACTTTCCACTGGATTATACATTCTTTGATCACCCTTTTGTTTTTCAACCCTCACCTCCAGATTCTGACTCACCAGAGAGCAGTCGTGATCTCAGTCCTGAACCTATGTCCATTGTTGATTATTCCCCATCCCCTGTGTCCTCTCAATTTGATGACACCCCCCACCTCAACTTGTAAGGAAATCTACAAGAGATCACAGGCCTCCTTCTTGGTTGCAGGATTATATTCACATGGCTATCTCAGACTCTCCATCAGTAACATCCCTCTCTCAGGCTAAGTCTCCTCACCCTATTGTTGCTGCTTGTGTTTAACAAAATTGTTCTCCATCTTATCAAACCTTCATTGCTAATACCAACCTACTTATTGAACCAAAATATGTGCTTGAGGCTATGAGGGACCCTGCTTGGTGTGATGCTATGCTCTTAGAGTTAGATGCTCTTGAGAGAAATGGCACTTGGACCATTCAACCTCTGCCTGATAATCAATCTGTTATCACTTGCAAATGGCTTTATAAGCTAAAGTTAAAGAGTGATGGTACTCTTGACATGCACAAAGCCAGACTTGTAGCCAGGGGATTTACTCATCTGGAAGGGGTGGATTTCTCTGAAATCCTTGCTCCTGTTGCAAGGATGATCACTGTCAGATCATTATTAGCAATTGCTACTACAAAGGGTTGGTCAGTTTCTCAGCTTGATGTCACCAATGTCTTTCTTAATAGTGATCTTGAGGAGGATGTCTACATGTCTCTTCCACCAGTCTATTCTATTCTGAAGAAACTTCAAGCAGGCAGTAAGGGGGAGATCCTTCATCATTGGACTCAGGGGGAGATCTTTGATGAGTCCAATAATTCCAGGCTTGTGTGCATACTAAATAAGTCCTTATATGTACTTAAGCAGGTTCCCAGGCAATGGTTTGCCAAATTCTCAAGTGTTATGCTTGCAGGAGGATATACTCAATCCAAGGCTGACTACTCTTTGTTTACTAAAAAGAGAGGAGATTTGTTCACAGCTCTACTGGTCTATGTGGATGATATGATAATCACAGGAAATGATCAGAAAGAAGTTGAAAATTTGAAAAAAAAACATCTTCAAGGTCAATTTCAAATGAAAGACTTGGGAGAACTGAGATACTTTCTAGGAATTGAAGTGGATAGAAGCAAAGATGGTATCTATCTAAATCAGAGGAAGTATACTCTGGAGATTTTGAAAGAGACAAGTATGAGCAATGCCAAACCTCTTCTCACCCCTTCGGACTTTCATATGAAGTTATCAAAAGAAGGGGAGTTGTTGAGGAATCCTCACATGTATAGAAGGTTGATTGGTAAGCTCATTTACTTAACTGCCACCAGGTCAGATATCACATATAGTGTGCAAGTTCTTAGTCAATTTATGCAGTCACCATGTGTTGAACATTGGCAAGCTGCCAAACATCTTCTTAGATACCTGAAGACAGCCCCAGGTCAAGGAATTCTTCTATCTAGTTCCCCAGACAGCAAACTAAGAGCCTATTGTGATGCTGACTAGCAATCTTGCCCTATGACTTGAAGATCTCTGTCTAGTTTCTGCATCTTCCTTGGCTCATCTCTTATATCTTGGAGAACCAAGAAGCAGTCCTTTGTAGCCATGTCAACAACTGAGTTTGAATACAGGGCTATAGCAGTAACATGTTGTGAGATAACCTGGTTGGTGAGGCTGCTTAAGGATCTAAGTGTGGAACATGAAGGTGCAGTTGAACTCTTTTGTGACAATCAAGCTACCCTTCACATTGCTAAGAACCCTGTCTTTCATGAAATGACAAAACACATTGAGGTTGACTGTCACCTTGTGAGAGATAAGATTCTGAGCAAAGAAATTGAGGCTAAGTACATCAATACTCGTGAGCAACCAGCTGATGTGTTCACTAAGATTCTCAGTCAAGAGCAATTCAATAAGCTTCTGTGCAAGCTTGGAGTAGTAAACCAGTTCAGCAACTCCAAGCTTGAGGGGGAGTGATAAGAGTGTTGATTGGTAGTTATGTTAGTTAATCCTATTTACCCTTCATGTTTTAGTTAATCATGTTTAGTCTTGCTTGGAGAATAAGTCTTGTATATATTTTTCCTTTTTCTTTATTTCTGTTTTTAGTGGGTATATATACCCTCTCTTTCCCTTGTAAACGTTTGAGGAAAATGAATGAGACTCCATTGGGTAAAAGTCGATAAGCTTTCCCTTTCTTTCAATTGTCTCCTACATTTCATTTTCCGAATTTGATTGATGGTAGATGTTCAACTACTGTTTAATTGAGCTGCATCCCCATCAATTCATCACCAACATTAGTGACAGACTTGTTCAAGAAAGCTCGTCGGGTTTTAGATCCTAAATCGAGGGGAATAGAGTGAGTTAATTATTAGCCACATGAAGTGAGCTGAGACGAGGAAGGCTCTAGTCGTCTATGGGCTCCATAGTTATGTGCTTATGTGCCCGACAATCGAATTTATAAACCATCGATTCACGACATTGAGGGAGTGAGAGATCAGGTGGGAAAGCGTGAGGGAGATTGACAGAAGGGAGATGTAGATGGAAATGAAGGACAAAAAACTATCATGGGAGATTAAAATCTCAATATCTACCATAATAAACACTGGACATTAGATATCGAAATTGATATCCGATATCTGATATTTAGATATCAATACCAAATGACTCATAAAAGTACAAGTAATAGATATAGTTAAAAACGCTAGTTGTTTTGAGGAATAATTTTTTTTTAGTAAAGTTGTTTTGAGGAATCTTATATTCCTATTTACTCTTATTATGAAATCTTGGTATTTGTAGGCATGTGGTGGTAGACTGGTGGGGGCATCCGGACATGAGAGTTTTGGGTGTAAACCCCGTGAAACTCACGTGGGGTTGTGGTCCTAACTCGCACTTCAAATTTCAATTGTATCATATATCCATCTATCCAAATGAAATCTTATGGAGTTGACGAATAAATTAATTTTTGTTGCTTTTTATTAATAAATTTATGGATGTTCTTGATCACTCCACCCAAATTTAATAGTTATAATTTAAAATCTCAATTTTATTTCCTCAAAACTTATTTATCTATATTAAAATAATAATTTCAAAATTTTTTTGGAGCAATAATCTTCTGTTATGAGATGGGCTCCCCTCGGGTAGGCGTGGCCACGGGTCCGACTCGGCGGGTCGTCGGGTTCGACCCGCCGGGTCAAGGGTCGGGGAAGGGTGATCCGAACCCTAACCCGGGAATCCCAGGGTTGGCGGGTTCGGGTCACCCGGCGGGTTCGGCGTGTCGACCCGTCGGGTATTATTTTTTAAAAACGTAAATAAACGCAGAAAAAAACGTAAATAACTTACTAATGTCCATATTTTAACTGAGAAAGAACACTAAATAATTATAAAGTTACAAATATTTGGCCAAAGCTAGTTTCTCTGGATGCTTTAATTGGATATGACGACTGAAGTTCCCATATCCTCCTCCATTCGGGTGCCTGAAGACCATCCCGCAGAAGTTACAACTGACGTTGCAACTGTTTTCATCCCTCGGGTGCTTTGTGAACCAGCATGTGAAAATAGCGGCCCGAACTTGGGCCACACTCAACTGACTCAAGAGCTTGTGCGTTTCTTGTCGCGGGACTTGGACACTGGATTCGCCCTCCTCATCATCGTGTCGCGGGCCTGAAACTCTGGATTCGCAATCGCTTGTCCTGCTGCTCATCACGTCGCGGGGCTTAATACAGAGCGTTTTCAGAGTTTGAGATGAGGTGTGAGTAAAATGGGAGGGAGGTGAGGCTTATTTATAGCCAAAATCGGGAGGCAAAAGAAGAAAGGAGACCGTTGGGCAACGTTCGATCCGGCGGGTCGAACGTTGGAATGTCGAACGTTGCCCCCCTTTTTTTAAAATTTTACGGATGGTTTCGCACTTGAGCAGTTTAGCTTCGTATCCTGATGGTTTTGTACTACGTTTTACAAATATTCAGTTTATTTTATGTCATTATGTCACTCATAAATCGTAATACGGTTCAAAAATCGAAACCGTAATTACGTGTACATCGACATTCGACACTACACACAATGACATACACATAACATGAGTATATGACACTAACACGAAGTCTCTAACAATGTGACACACTCACACTTCACACACCTGCACTGCTAGAGCCTAGAGTCCTAGACGGCCTAGACACATAGTCACCTGAGGCCGAGCCGGCGAGCCCGAAACTCCTTAGATTTGCATCTTGTCGGGATGCTTCCTCGTTATATGAAGCTTTAGATTTCCGTAACCGGCGCCTCTCGTAACCTTGAACTTGTGACCGCAATGACGACAAACCGCTTCGACCTTCCCCAGCCCCAGGTCTAACTCGACCTTGTCGAAATGGTTTTCGAACAAAGTCACGGATTGATCGAACATGATAACGTTATTACGAAAATGAAATGTATGAGTGTAATGAAATGAAATGAACAAAGGAGACAAGATTTATAGGCGTTTGGGTTGAGCTAGCCGTTGCACAACGGTTAGAAATTTCAAAAAAGTAGGTTCGACCCGGCGGGTCGACCCGCCGGGTCCAACCCGCCAGGTCAGCGGGTTTTAAAACCCCCAACCCTAACCCTAACCCACAACCCGTCTTGACCCTTTGACCCGAGAACCCGCACCCGCCGGGTCAAGGACCCGACGGGTTACCGACCCGTACAACCCGTCGGGTCACTGACCCCGCGGGTTACCGAACCGTACGACCCGCCGGGTCACTGACCCCGCGGGTTACCGACCCGTACGACCCGCCGGGTCACGGGTCGACCCGTAACTCGTGGCCACGCCTACCCTCGGGTACTGAAGGGTAGATTCAACAACTCTTAGGTTTAGTTTGATTTAACACGGGAAGGACAATTTCTGAGAAGTTACTTTCCTATAATTGAATTTTCACGAATTACACTTCTCAGAAATTGAAAAAATATGTTTGGTTCAATTTTAAATGGTAAGAATTAAAATAAGCAAATTTGAAATTTCTAATTATAAAAGGTGGTATTGCAACTTGCCTAGGATAAATAGGTAAGTTAAAGGGTGAATTTGCTAAATATATATTTGGGAAAATCTAATTAGGTAATTAGAATCCTCTAAAAAAATTAGGTGAGATGTACCTTTATTCAAATAGAGTATTAATAGTCAATGGTCAATTGTTTGATTGTTGACTGGTCAATGGTTGATCAATGATCGGTCAACGTTGACCGACTTATTCGAATTTTTTTTAAACGATGACATTGAATTTTGTGATGCCATTTTTTTAATGTTGACCACTGATGCCACTTTTTTATGTCATTTTTTTTACCGTCATGCCATGTTTTCAAAGTAGTGTTTTTATGTCATTTTTTTAATTACATTTATGTCATTTTTTTTACCGTCATGCCATGTTTTCAAAGTAGTGTTTTGATGTCATTTTTTTAATTACATTTTTTTCTTTAATGTGATGCCACTTTTTCAAAGTAGTGTTTTGATTTCATTGTTCTAATGTAATTATTTGATGCCATTTTTTAATCAAAACATTTGATGTCACTTTTTTAATTAATCAATTGTATATCGATATATTTTCATTGATTCTACTTTTATTCACTGATGACACATTTGTGATTACACTTCATTGATACAATTATTTGTGGTGATATTTTTATTATATTTTTATACAATTAATGACACAAGAACATAAAATATGATTAAACTTCATTGATGACATCTTTTAATGATGACTTTTATTCATTGATGGCATTTGTGATTACACCTCATTGATCTCAATCATTTGTGATGACATTGTTTGTTGATGACCTTTTTATTTATACAATTGATAACACTTTTATACCATTGATAACATATGAGCATAAAATTTGATTACATTTCATTGGTGATATATTTGTGATGACATTTAATAATATAATAACATGAAATACCACATAACATGTCTCCCCTCCTCATTTTTTTCGGGTTTAGAACTGGTTGTGTACCAAAATACAAACGGAGTTAAAGAACATGTTATCACCTAGCTACCAAGCACTAAACAAAGGACTAGATCACTTAGTTAAAAACGTGTTGAACTTGGAAGCAAACTTTACCAATCAGCAGCAGTTGAATCTTGGAAGAACTTCAAGCACCCTGTAGACTAAGAATCCACCACTAACAATTTACTATATATATAAGTCCTCCATTGATTCAATTTTCCATATTCCAAAATGTTGGGTTTTTCCATTTGAAATAGCTAATGATTTCTATAACTTTGGACTCTTGAGGAAATGTTAAATCATTGAATGATAAGAAAACCCATGCCATTGAATACATGTACCTATATTCATTTTGCTTTATGTGGGAGTGGACTGGCAAAAAAAAAAATCAGTGTTGGTTCCTTAGATACATAAACATAAACATATATGAAGGTAAACAAGTATATAATATCTCCATTTTTTACTAGTTCAGACTTTCAATAATGTAACACAACAAATGAAACAATCAGTGAAGTTTATATACAATATGTCAATTTGAGGTTAGAAAAAAGTAAATACAATCTGGAATTTCTTAAAATTAAAATAACTAACATGAAGATATATTATCTTACCAATGTCACCAAAGTAAATCATTAGTCATTACCCCGACAGTTCTATCCATAGATTCTTCATAATCAGTGCTTCTGTGTCAAAACCAAATTTCACCGAGTGGTTTCCAAACTCAAAACCCTAAACAAATTCTTATATCCTAGTTATATATAAAAATACCATATATATATATATAATATATATATATTTTTTCCTTTTTTAATCCAGGGGCTGAAGCCACCCGAACCCTCCGTGGGTCCGCCACTTAGCAATAACAACAATGATCCTAACCTATCCCCTATCCTGTTCAGAACAGGGTAGGACTGTATGAGATTGAAATGTACGCACTCTTTCCTTGACTGAGTAGACTGAATCGCCGTCCTCAAACTGGATCCAGACGACGGAAACAAAAGACAGTACATACGGACCCAACTACCCATCATACGACGCAATGCAAATGAGCTATGTACGGACACTTTTCGCAAGAGTAAAACCAAAGCCATGGATCTCTTCTATCCGGATCTCCTTCCTCGAAGCACACATCGCAGATGTAATCCTCAGCCTTTTTGCTGGAGTAGTGCAGCAACATATGATGGTGGTGGCCACCGTGCACATGCTCCACCCGAGCAGCCACCCGAGTGAGACACTCGTAGTGATAGGCAACGCTGCAGATCCTACACGAGTACCATATGGACTCAACCGCGTCCCCACATGCCTTGCAAGGAAAGAACTCCTCATAAGGATTGAGGTCGGACAACACTACCGATAGGAAGTGTTTTTCGCAACCATGCCTAATAACGGCAGGCATCTGGCGGCTTTTGAGGTAGCTTGTGAGGAGGCAGTCACCACATGACGATTCCGATTGCTTGTTATTATCATCAAGCAACTCTGCACATTCTTTGTGCAAAGCAAAGCTGCAATGTTCGCAGGTGTAGGCCGAACCCATGACTTGCATTTCACAGAACGCGCACTTAAATTTGTATTCGAGTCCTCCATCTGTGTAGCTGGTAATGTAGTGTCCACTTCCGGCTTTGCACAAGTGCTCGTTATCACGAGCACCGGAAGGAAGGTATTGGCCTTGTAGCCATCGCCGGTACACCACAAGGTCTGGACCATCACCTTCTTTGCGCGTCATCATGTACTCAACTGCATCCTTGAAAGGAGAGTGAGATTTATGGCTTATGTAATCGTAGATCGGATCGACTACCAGCTTTGGGACGATATAACTGTGTGATCTTTCGTCATAAACGCCTTTGAATGCCTTCTCGACGTCTTCCCAATGCTTGACCTTATACCACTTATCGATATTACAAGGATTCCGATTGAGGTATTCCTCAAAACATGTCTGCCACCTGTAGATGTTGTCGGTCTTGCACTCGACGATAACAAGCCGTGTTTGCTCAAGGGCTGCGGCAAGCTCGATCAGCTGATCGAGGTGAGATCGGGAAGCCAGAGGGGAATCAATCACAATTTGCTTAACAACTCCAGATGATAGATTAGACTTTGCGATCTGACAGATGACGCCGAACGCCAGATCTTGAGGCTTCGGCGACGGTACTGCTGAAGAAGAGGGAGTTTCAAAGAAATCGAGGAAACGGTCGAGGGGCAAGACAGGGCATTTCAACGATTCTGCTATGTGTTTTGCAAGCTCTGTCTTTCGCGTAAAAGGGTGACCCTTCATCGCGATAATCGATTTGCTCTCCGATTGAGACGACATTTTTGTTCAGAGATCAATTGAGCAAGCTAGGAGAGGACGATAAAGAGCAATGTCTTAACTCTTAAGGTCCACTATAAATTATTATTTCGAATGGGACAGGTTGAAGGACTCACCGTGTTTGAAACTTCCACGAAAGGGGATTCTAAGATATTTTTTGCAATCGTTAGGTGGGCTTTCCTCAAAATAATTAGTATTTCTCATCAGGTACATCTTTTACAATATTTAGTGGCAGTAAAAGGTAAATTGCACTTAAATTGTAAAACCATCAATTGTAATTGTAAGCAATCAATGAATGAAATCATAGAGATGCAATTTTTTTTTATTTACTGTTATTGGCTGTCATTCTTTCAACACATCAGTTTGGAGTTTGGTGATTTTGTTCAGTGCAAGTTAAGACTTCAACTTATGTTTCAATCCGACGAACAATTTCGCTGCTAGAGCAAGTGTTACAGGATCTAACTGGGGTGCATCACAATTCACAAGGGGCTTTTGTATTGGATGATGGAAGGTTGAGTTGAACCATTTCAAATTCAACATTGTAAGATGAGTTCTGTTTCAAATACAAAACTAAAGGTTTTCCTCTTTCTTATGTTAACTCTGTTTAAACAGAAAGAACAGAACATTAAGATTTCTATAGCTAAATCTGTGATTTCATTCACATTTTCTCCCATATATAGAGAAAATAGTTACAATGTCGTGTTTATAGTCAAGATCGACTAACTAGTTAGAACAAGAAACACAACCCAGACTGGAAAGACCGGCACAAATTATAAGATCGACGAACTGAACAGAATCGTACCTAATTCCTTAAGCCGGGAAATGGTCGTGAAGACATACAGAAGTTCAACTGCAATCCAAAAGACCAGTCATCTTCTGCAATTCCATCAACTGAAAGACCGAAGAGACATTCCATTTTCAAGGCCAAGCTTGGCTACAAGGCTGGATTCCTTCTTGTATTCGTATCAGACAAGCCGGCTCGTCGGTTGGCTTATGTGTAAATGCTTTTCAAAGTTGTACATTCAGCTTCCTCATCATCCCTGGATCAGAATAAGTCATCCTGCAAGTTCACCAGATAACTTAATTGCTACAATCACTAAAAATTCAATATCATCGGATTTGAACATCAACTTAACAAAATTAACACTGGATTTAGAAGAAGAGGGGTATGAATGATAACATACCCATCATCGACACAGTCCAAATGAGCTACATATTTACACTCTTTGCAAGAGTAAAACCAGCGCCTTTGATCTCGTCTCTCCGGATCTTCCCTCTCAAAGCACACATCGCAAAGGTAATCCTCAGCCTCCTTATTCGTGTAATGCAGCACCATATGATGATTGTGTGCTCCGTGCTCATGCTCCACTTGAACAGGCACCTCGGTCAGGCATTTATAGTGATAGGAAACGCAGCAAACGTTACACGAGTACCAAATCGAATAAAAGGGGTCCCCGCATGCCTTGCATAGAAGAAATTCATCAGTATTAGAATCTGGGTCTGACAACGATATTGTGAGGAAATGCTCGTCGCAGTCATGCCTAACAACTGTAGGCAGCACTCGAGTTTTGAGATGGGTTGTGAAGAGGCAGTCGCTGCAAGAATCAGAGTGGGTGTCCGTTTCCTCACACAAACTGCAACAATGATTAAGCTCAGGGAACAGCTTCCGATATCCCAACACCAACAGAGCATTGAGAAAGTCAGGAGGAAGTCCTTTCCATGGCCTGTTATTACCATCAAGCAACTCAGCACATTCCTTGTGCAAAGCAAATCGGCAAAGCTTGCACGTGTAGGCAGCCATGCCCATGACCTGGTTTTCGCAAACCATACACTTAGCCTCGTATTCAAGTCCATCCTCAGCATAGTTGGTTATGCAGTGAGCACTCCCACCTCTGCAAGACCCTAATTTCTTCCTCTCCTCTATGGTATCGTATACTACCTCGTTATCACCATTAGTAACAAGGTATAGGCCATGTCGCCATTGATCATACAACACAAGATCAGGACCGTCACATTCGTTGCGCCTGATCATGTATCTAACCGCATCAAGGAAATGGTCAAAGGCATAGTTTAGGTAGTCTGAGAACGGATCCAATACGAGCTTTGAGACTTTATAACCATCCAACCTCTCATCATAACCATCTCGGAATGCCTTCTCGACATCTTCCCAAGTCTTGGCATTATACCAAGTGTTGGTCTGAAGGCGACGATCCTCCTCGAACTTGGCCTCCCACTCGTAGATGCTATTCGTCTTACACTCAATGATCACAAGACGGGTGTCTTCAAGGGACGAGGCCAGCTCAATCAGCTGATCGAGGTGAGGCCGGGAATTGAGCGGGGAGTTGATCACGATTTCGTTAACAAATCCTTCTGAAAGATTGTATTTGGCGAGGTGACAGATAATCTGCAAGGCGAGATCTTGCGGGGCGATAGTGTCTGTAGAAGGGGGAATTTGGAAGCAATCTGGAGTGACGAAATCGTGGAGGGAAAACACGGGACATCTCAGTTCAGCTGCTATTTTGGTTGCAAAATGTGTCTTTCGTGTAAAAGGATGACCTTTCATGGCGATGATCGATTTGTTCCCCGATTCATACGACATTTTTGTACTCAAACAGATCGATCGGAGAAGAACAAGAGTGAGATGAGAGTGTTGAGAATGGTATCTGAAGGCAGAAATTAGGACCAAATCATGGATTATAGGGGGAGCTGAGTTAGGGCGGCGGCGAATTCAGCTGCGATTAGAGCGGTGGATTTAGGAAGGGGTGCAGAAATGGACTTCAATCAAATCAAGTTGAGAAAGTGTTCCAATTGAAGGTTCGCTTACCTAAGCAACCTCGAATCGAATCGCGGAGGATGAAATTGGAGATGATGAAATTTGATGATGGTGATGAAGATGATCAACAGCCCCCAAACCCTAGCTCTGCTACTAACAAACTTATTGATGAACTCTTTTCTACTTTTAGTCAATCCATTCATTCAGTTGCGAGTTGGGTGTGACTTGTGTCCGTTCTTTATGAAAAATTGCATTCAGTAGTATAAACTTTTGAATATTCTAAAAATAACACAAACTTTGGAAGATGTTAGATGTAGCTAAAAGTTACTTCCGAGATATTTTACTAACAAAATTTATAAAAAGATATTTACCTACAAATTTCTCTCAAAATAAAGGCATTGAGCGAAGATTCAAAGTTTTATACTCTAAATTTTGTCCAAATCCCAACTAACAATACCTTTTATCTCAATGTCACTTCATTGTTCACCCATAGTTGGAGAATTGAATTTGATATAGTCACACAAGTGACACAACCTATACACAATATGCACTTGTTGCGATCATTGTCACTATCTATAATTAACTTGATCCAAAGCCCCGATTTTTGTGTTCAAATGCTGTGATTGCTCGGATAGTCGAATCTTAGAGGGACACTAGGCAAATAAAATTTGCTTCTTGGTATATCTATCACACAAATAAACACCGAGATGACTTATTTTACAATCATAACCTCCCTATATAATGATAACCACTCAATTGAAGAAGAGGTACATTAAAATTGTCATTGCATTTGAACATGGTGATTTTTAATAATATTAGTCTTTGCATTTGTTAACAACCTCTTGTTAGTTTTTTTTATTTGTCAGGCCCTCTTCAACAACTAATTACCTTAAATTTTCTTCAGCGTGTAGAAACAATTCATATAAATTATTTTTACTTCAACTTTAACAATTTCTCTATTTCACATATTTTGAGAAGCATTTGTGTTTTTTTTAATTTGCAGATTTGATAAAATTTCACTATTTTTTATGTTGCTTCTCTATCTTAGAGAATGAAAAAAGTATATTAGACAAAAAAACCCTCAAAATTCTTTAAAAAATCTCAAAACTCTTTAAAATAGAGATGTTATCGAAGGTACTTTGTAGGGGTTGATTTAGCGTTCTTTAGCACTGTTGTGATTTGATAAATTTCAATCATATGGCATCTTGTCATCTTGTATTGTCAATAGAAAAATACATTTCATATGATTGTTATATGAGTCGAGTAGCTCAACTTTGGCTCGTAAAGAACTTCTCACCAATCAACCGCCCCCGAGATTATTTTGTCCAAATTTTGGTTAAATTTCTTAAATTGCAATTTTACCCCTCTTGTTTAACTATATGATAATGGAAAGTAAATAAGTAAATAAGTAAGAATTAAAATGAGATGATACAATTGACGCTATTTTTTCTCCCGAATTGAAAGTGTGTAGAAGTTAATGGAGAATTAAAAAGTGATTTGGAAGGGAAAGCAAGCGGCCCAATTGGAGGGAGAGTAATTTATAGAAGTCGACACCATTTTATCGGTTATTTAAAAAAAAAAGAAAATAATGTCAATAGTTTCCTCTCAATTTTATACTTATTTACATTTTTATTTTTTTACTTGTTACAATTCTAGTAGAATACTATATAAAATGAGTGGTAAAATTATAATTCATCAAATTTAATCTATATTTGAAAGGAATATATTCGAGGATGGTTGATTGATGAAGAAAGTTATTTAAAGGGTGATTTTCTAAAAATATCAATTTAAAGGTTAGTTTATGGCAAATAGGTGTATTTAAAGGGTGGTTTTATTCAATTTAGCCTAATAAAATCGATCTGATTTGCATTAAACAAACTCATTAGAAATTTCGAAGTGGGCCGGCCCAAATTGTTTGGACTTTCTAGCCTTGTACAAAATCCAATGAATTCCTTGCATTTCAGTTACTTACTTTTCCCTGACAACAAAAAGTAGCCGTTACTCCAAATTCAAAACATCTTGTTATCCCTGAGTTTCCGTTTTTCTTTATATCGTTTCTTCCTATTTTTGTGCCCTACAGTCTGCTTTTTTTTTTTTTGCTAACAACAAAAAGTAGCCGTTACTCCAAATTCGAAACATCTTATTATCCCTGAGTTTCTGTTTTTCTTTTTTTCGTTTCTTCCCACAAAGTGCCCTACAAAATCTACAATCTGCTTTCATTTGAGCACAAATCTGTTCAACCAGCCAAGAAGAAGGAGATCTCACCTTAATCTCCTCTTGTTTTCTTCGTTAATCGCTGTTTCAGGCGATTTCTCCACTTCCGTTCCCGGTTTCTATTTGGTTTCTTGTTCTCTGATCTTCCATCGACTGGATTTGGTAATTTCCGAAGTCAACAATCTCCAAACGACAACTCGTTTGAACTGATTACTTCCAAATCCCTAGCAGTTTTTCTTTCCTTTTCTTCATCTTCTCCAATTATCTCGGATTTCCCCAAATTTGTACGCGAAGTGACCGAAAATTTGTTTGCTAGAATTATCAGAACTCCTGTTTTGAAGATATGGAACTTCTTCTGAGCGTTTGAGATTCAGGCGATTTTCCTTTTCTAGTTGCTACTTGATTTCCGTTTTTTCGAAGTGTTTTATATGGTAAATTGGGATTAGTTTATCTCTGAACTGCTCTGTATACGTTGAATCACTTCGAATTTGTTGTGTTCTCTTCCTTTTCTTTTCTTTACTGTATCGCTTGAAAATTTCTGGATTCGGAAACTTATGGATTCAACAATCTCATTACGGCAAATCGTTTGAACTGTTTACTTCCAAATCCCAAGCGGTTTTTCATTCCTTTTCTTCATCTTCTCCAATTACCTAAAAAATCTGCTGGAATTTGTTGGCTGTCAATTTCAAAGCTTCGCCAGTAAAATCAGATGGAATTATCTGCAGATTTTGAACATCAGGGAGGCAAGAAATTAACAGAAGTAGTTGATCTTCTTCCCAGCGCTTGAGATTCATGTGATTTTCCTTTTGTAGTTACTACTTAATTTCTATTTTTCTTGATGTATTATATTATAGGGTTAATTCTGATTAGTTTATCCTCTAAACTGCAGATTTCTTGATTAGCTAGTTTCACCAAAAATTGATATCCTTCTTGCATAGTTGTTGACTCACTGAGAGGTTTTCTTGAATTTTGACTTGTACGTTGGCAGAGAAAGATGGATTCCAGAGGGAAAATCAGATCGGAGCCTGTGACTCCATTGACAAAGATTCAGAGAGCTCCAGCTTGTTCTATGACTCCTAGAGAACAGCTTCTTACAGAGGGAAGGTGTGCTGAGCCCTAGAATCATTGTTTTCAAAGAGATGGTACTTGGTAGCTAATTTTATTGCCACAATGAAACAATTGCAGAAGTCATAGATGGCCTAGAATCACTTTTCTTTTTCCAAAGAGTTGGTAGCTAATTTTATTTCAGAGAGGTCCAGCTTGTTCTATGACTCCGTGATAATATGGCCTCACTTATAAGCATTCGTGTTGGGTCAGGTTGTGACAGGGCAACAACTGGTGAAACAATTGCAGAAGGAAGTTGCTAGACAGGAAGTAGAGCTTCGAAGTCCCGAGCCTTCTTCCTCTTCAACCTCTTCAACTGGTGAAACAATTGCAGAAGAAAGAACTGAAAATTCACAAGGTATGTTAAAACAAATGATACGAACATAATTAGAATATAGCAGAGTTCTGAAGAGAAAGTTGGAAGGGTTCTGGCTGGAATTAGACGGTTAGAGGAGTAAAGGGGAAGTTACTAGTATAAATAATAAGGGCACTCGTCATATGAGATAGTCATCAATTAGTCGGGTAATGAATGAAGATGTTGTAAGTAATTATAATTTGAATTAAAATTGGTATTAACAATTTTATAGTACATTTTTGTACCGATTAATTATGCCTAATAAAAAGATAAAAAATGCTCTCAGGTGTTAATTTCTAGGTAGGTATTGTTGATGAACTTTAATTTATCTAATTAAATAAATGTTTGTAGTTATAAATATTTACAAATAAAATAATATAGACAAAAAAAATTAGGAGCCTCATAAAAGAAAGAAATATATCATTTGATTGAATTAAAAAATGTGATAAAAAAACTACTGGCCACGAAATTGAAATTGTGGAGGGGATTGAGTGGTACGTTGGGAGCATCACTAACTAAAAATCAATTAATAAAAATTGTTTGTGGGTCCTGCTAGTTCCTTAAGGAAATTCTGAAAAGTTGCTAGTGCTTAGAATCGAACTTTGGACCAAAAAGAAGTGTAAAAGGTCTTAAACCATTGAGGCAAAGGATACACACATATAACTATGACTGTTTTGAAAATATGAGGCCCAATAATTTTCCGGGCCCTGCGCGGTCAGACCGCTTGAACTGCCCTAAAACCGGGCCTGTTCTTACCTATCAACAACCTTCTTACAAATCATTGAAATATATGTAGATGGAGAAAGAAATGACCGGGCTAAAGCGCCAAGTGGACACAAGGAACTAAAGGTAAGGTCGAATATTTTTGTCTTTACTCTTTTCTTATGAGATCCTTGTCATAATTCTTTATCCCGAGATTATCATTAGTTTATTGACAAAAATATAAATAAAAAATAGAGAAAATTTGCGCTAGATTTTTTGCCAAATTAGGGTGTCCATATTTTTGTAAAATTTAGTAAACTGTCCACCCAAATAACCTAATCCCCGACTCGCCGTAACCATTTGTGCCCGATTCATCTCCCTCTTGTTCATCATCGATTGTTTTCCTCCCCCGCTCATATCGCTCCTCAGATCACTCTTCCTCCCCTGCTCTTTCTCCCGGTCACCAGATCCGCCACTGCCTCTCGCCGGAGATGTTGCTGCTGCAGACAGAGGAGCCCAGATCTGTGGCGAGGCGGTGAAGACGAGGGATGCGATGGCAAAATTGCCCTTCCCTGTTCGAATGTGCGAAGTTGCGCTCCTCTCTTCCTCGATTGTTTACTCTCTGATCTATGTTGGAGAAACGGGAGGCGAAGCTGGTGGCCGACGTTTGCTCTTGGTCGATGCCTCCTTTGTTGTTTTTTAGCGCTGAATCAAATTTTTTGCTGGTAAGCATTGTAAGCGTGGTGCTGACACCGATCTCTCTCTTCGATTTTGAGTCAGGCCGCCAAAGGCGTCAATTTGGAGGACATCAAGAACGAAGCGGTTGATCTGGTATCTCTTCTTTCCGCTCTTTCCATCTCTCCGAGGTGTCTCCCTTGGCGATCAAATCGAATCCTTCTCTCGCACAGGGGCTTTTTTATTAGTGGCTTTTCCTTCCTAATACGAATCGATTGGTATGTTTTTTTTCTGTAAGTTTGATGCGGATAAGGTGCTTTGGGTGGATCGATGCCAAGGACAACAGAAGACGATGTCAGCAAATCAGTGCAACAATCCCATCCCATGCCCATCCATAGTTGAGGTAGCTTTTAAAAATAGCGGTTGAAATAAGCATTTTGTTTTCTGAAACGCTACACAGGTGTTTGGTTGTGGTAGCGTTTTGAGTAGTAGTTTGGAGTGAAAATTGGTAAGGGTACTAGGGTATTCGATTTCAATTCCTTAAATTTAGTTTGGGAAAAGAAATGGAATGAGCTATGGCCCCCAATTTTCATTCCCCACATTGCAGAATGCAAGCATCCATTAAAGGATTGCAAGGGTACATTAATATATATTTTTTTTACTGATGTTTAGGATAATAACTAGCTATTATCTTATAGAGTGATAGTGTCTATTTTGAGTTTTTATAGTCTAATTACATGAATTATAACTGACATGCACTATTTTTGTTACAAATGAATGGGTGATAAATAACCGAAAAAATGAAAAAAATAGATGCGAAGTCTTCCAACTGTCAAATACAGTATGCAATAATAGATATTCAAGCCGGAAGTGTGGGAGTGAAAAGTGTTGATATGATAAGAGTCAGAAGTGACTTGACTGAAACTTTGTGATCCTCGAAGACAAAAATTACCTTTGGATGCTGTAGGAATCACACTTGTACAAAAACAAAAAAATTCATGATTCCTTGATCAATATAACTCACAATGCCAGTTTGTGTCTCCATATATTATTATAGGGATAAAGACACGTATCACCACTTTTATGGCTTTACATATGAATGTGTTGCTACAACTTCTTGAAATCAAAGAACAAGAAGGCATTGTTGAGCACAAAGGTACAATTTCAAAATGAACTTGGGCTTTGAATACCTAACTCACAATTTCAAAATTTTTTATCTTCAGTACAAATGAGGCAGCTGGAGGAATTCCATTCCTGCACAAATGAGGCAGCTGGAGCATCCAAAACTCAACCATTCATAACCAGCTAAATCCAGGTTGTTATAGCACTCCAACACCCTTTCAAAGTTGGTTTGGTTCTCCCTTGCCAGTGTCAAATCAGTTACCTACAAACCAAGCAAAAGGCTTAACCCCTGCAAACCAAGCAAAAGGCTTAACCCAATGAAGAAGCACAATCAACCTCATAAAAGTGAGAAATAGACGGACAATTCCTTCCACTTTTTATGTAAAATGCCCACCACACTGTTGCCTCAATTTGGTCAAAATACTCCTCTCATGATCATCATTTGCACTCTTGTTTTACATAAGGCAATGAGCAAGGGCTAATGCATACCACGAGGAAATGTGTTCATAAATGAATAAGTTTTGAAGAGTTGCTAGTTCCACAAACCTTTTTGTCGATAGTTGCATCTTCAACTTCTTTAACCAAGGTCGTACCTTCAGCAGTAACATGTTGAAATAAAGAAAACATTTGTAAAATCCAAAGGGAATGTAAAAACTCACATGCTGCTTTCACTGGCCGCGGGCGCTGCCTCTTGAAAAAGCTCGCGGCTAATCCAGCAGTACCTTCTAGTGAACAAAAGAAGAAATGGAATGAACTTGAGGGTTGTGATATATTGTCGACTAAATTCTTCGATGTGCCCACTTTGAGAGTGCTGGGATTTGAACAAACGGTGCGTCAACTATTGGAAAAAGGGGGTTTGAATGATTTTGTGACAAAGAATGCCCCGACTTACCCGAGCTTGGTTCGTGAATTCTTGTGTACGTTGAGGGCAAAGCAAAGTGGTGGTATTGACTTTAGACTTAAGGGAAATGCCTACCTTTCTGATAAGAGGCGATTTTCTCGGGCTTTTGGGGTTTCTGTTGAGCCAACTGCATACTGGTACAAAATCCTCAAGTCTACAACCACTAATTTCTAGCATAGAGTGACAGGGCGTGTCATGCAGCCCAAGGTGGGAGAATATAACTACATCATCCTCCACCCATCCCTCTGGCTTTGCCACAAGGTGTTGAATAACACCTTCTTTGAATGTTTTGGCTTATCTATGGTGTTTGACTCCGAAGGGCGATCACATTCCGGATTGGGTTGAGTTGTTTTTAGAGCATTACAAGGACGTGATGGGGGATGGGACGGGGAAGAAGACAACGCCTATCGGATTTGAAGGTCTTGTGACTTTGATTGCTTGGGAGCATAGGGTTGACGGGTCACGGGTCGGGTCGGGCGGGCATCCCTCTGGCTTTGCCACTAGACATGGCCACGGGTCACGGCGGGTCGACCCGTGACCCGCCAGGTCGGTGACCCGGCGGGTCAGGGTCGAAGGGTTGGCTCGGGTTGAGGGTCAGGGTTAGGGTCCGGGAAAATAGAACCCGTGACCCGACGGGTCGACCCGCTGGGTCACACAGAGGTCAACATTTGAAATTGTAGCTGTTGGATGTGGGCCCCACTTGAACGGTAAATTTTTTTTTAAAAAATGTAGCCGTTGGTCGACTTCAACATAGGTCCGAGCCTATAAATAGGCATCTCCTCCTCTCCAATTCATTTTACTTAAACGTCCCATCACTCAAATTACATTTCATTGATTCATTCTCGTCAATCGTCGTAAACTCGTAATGGCCGACCGTAGCGGATCCTCGAGCTCCTTGTTGTTCAATCATTTAAACAAGATTATCCAAGCCCCGGGGAAGATCGAAGCGGAGTGTCGTTATTGTGGTCATAAGTACAAGATAACGAACAATTTGGGTTAGCGCATCCGGACAAAGTCGACGAAGCATCGGGATCGTCGGCCCCGTCGACTAATTAGAGATTTAGTATTGTGTTGTGTGAGTTAGTGTTTTATGTTGTAATGCCATGCATGAAGGTATGAAGCACCGAGCGCGATCTCGACCGAGGCAATGAATCCGATATGGGTTTGTAATCGTTCTTCGGTTTGTAATAAACTTGTGTTTTATGTGTGTATTAATTGATTTTTTAACTAATCCAACATGTAAACTAATAAACCTAAATAAATATTTTTCACCAACAAAATAACAAATAAATAAATAAACTCACAATTTACATAAGAAAATAACAAATTTTGGAAAAAAAAAAGAAAACAACCTAATACAATTATACAACCTAATACAAATATATATTCACCAACGGTCGGATTTCAAAGAAAAAAAATAAGACCCATCCAACGGTCGGATTGCAAATCCCGAAGGCCGACCCGCCGGGTCGATCATTGGACTCGGCGGGTCGACCGTTAGACCCGACGCCTAATTCACTATAAATTGAGGGCCTTCCTTCGCATTTTCATCACACCATCTCATCATCTCTTCTAATCTCATCTCACACTCTCTAAGCGCTCTCTAATCACTCTCTAATCGAGGAAGTCGGAAGTCGGTGGTTAACGAGTCAAGAATTTCGAGAATTCGGCGCTTCGCATCACCAAATCCTACTTCTTACATATTCTAGATTTTTTAACAAATATCTAATCCACTTTTATTGAAAATGTTTACCAGAGGTCGAAGGAGTGTTAGCGGAGCCCCGTCCTCAAGCAAGGGGAGCGGATCGGGATCGGGTAGCCAACTGGAGCCTATCCTTTGACGTAGTGCCTTCGTTTCCGGAGCTGGAATGAGTGGATCCCGACGACGTCGGGATCAGGCGCTAATCGATCAGCAGCCGGGAATAGAGGAAGAGGAAGTTGCAGTTCTAGGAACTCCCTCCTCCACCATCCCGACTCAGGAGTCTGGTATGGCGCCCAATGTCGAAGATACTCCTGACGATGGGCAACCAATCATATGTAAGGCCTCAACGATGAAATACTGGTTCAAGAAGGGCCCGCCTGCTCCGGAATGGGGTGACAACTATTACTCCGTCAAATGCAACTTCTGCCTGATGGTGTACAAGCACAAGAAGGGGAACGGATATGGCAACTACGGACGCCATATAGAATCAAAGCATCCAGAGAAACTCGGCTTGACGAAAGGTCAAACTCAACTTTTCGGGTACGCAACTACTTCCTCTCAACCCCCCTGGTCTATGGAGTTATGATTACGCTAGTTGTAGTGATAACTTTGTTGAAATGATAGCGGTTGAAGGTTTAGCTTATAACTTTGCCACGGGTCCGACCCGCCGGGTCAAGAACTCGCGGGTAGGACCCGAACCCTAACCCGATAGTAGCATGGGTCTACGGGTTCGGGTCACCCGGCGGGTCGTTGGGCCACGTGGCAGGGAAGGGTAGGAACCGTGTGACCCGCTGGGTCGACCCGTCGGGTCAGGCCTGCCCGGGTTGAACGTTTTTCGACTTTGCGATGAACGGTTTGTGATGTTCGAGTTGGGGAAAAAAAAGGAGGGAAGAAGGGCTTGAATCGGTTTCCCAATTGCCTACGTATCCTCCCGGGGGAGAGGAATCAAAGCCCACGTAGTTCTTTTACCTGTTGTCTGAACCCCGCTTACCTATTCAGCTATTCGTCGGTCGGACTTTCGTTCCACATCGACGATCCACCGTCCACGGATGTCCCGACCGATTCCGAGTCTACTCCATCAGGGTCTGTGTCGGTGGATGGTTTCTCTAAACTCTCATCTCTGCCCTCTTCCAATCGGCGAGGCATACTTGTGCTTCGAGGTTTTCGGGGAGCAATCTAGATCTCTTCTCGGTAAGAATTTGTTCACCTCGGCTGAATAATTGCTCCACAACGACGGTGGAGCAAGGGGCTATAAGTATTTGTCGGGCGATCACCTACAAGGTTGGAAAGCGTTGTCTTTCCACTCGGCCCCACCATTCTAAAATATCGAAATCTTCATCTTCATCACTGCGAAATTCAAAGTTTACTTAGTAGACAAATATTCGTCGAGCTCCGAGTGCGGGCTCGACGAAGACCTCGACCTCTTTGAGCCAAAAATATCTCTGGCAAGGGCCTTAGTTCGAGCGGTAATGCTAGTGCGAGAAGAGCCGCTCGAGCTGGAAGGCGCATGAGGAGGGTGGTTAGGCACTCTAGTGCCTTTAGAGAAATGAATGTATAAATCTTCAAGTATTCCCCTAACTCTAGCAATTATAATTGAAACATTGCATTCAGGATCATTTTCGATGTTGAGCGTAGGAAAATAGTTTTCTAAAAACTTTTGAAACCCAGTTAATTTGTATCTCGGGTCGAAACAACAAGCTACGAGGAAAATATCAGGTATAATTTTGTAATAAGACAACCATTTCCCCCGCATGGTGGAAACAACGTCATGAATGCATTGCACTTGAAGCCCGTCTTGAATGACTATGGCAATGTTCATAGCGACAAAACAGAAAACACTAGACGTAGGAATGTAAGCATGACTAAAAGTTTCTGTTGCGTCATGAAAAACTTTGAAACATCAATCACATCTCGAGCAGTCACCCACACATCCCCAAAAACGTTTGAACCTTCGATGTGTTGGGTGGCAAAAGAAGAAAGAAGTTCCCTGTATTGATAAGAATCATAAATCATTTTGTACGTCGAGTTCCACCAAGTGCTAACATCTCGGGGGAAGTTCTTTGGGCGCACATTGTTTGCTTGGAAAAACTGGTGTCATTGGTGGCGAAGCAGCTTCGCCACAGTGCCCGAAAAACATATCGAATAGGTCCAATAACGGTTTGTAAATAATCTAAAGCATCTTGAACACATAAGTTTAAAATGTGAGGTGCACAACGAATATGAAAAAATCTCCCCCCTATCCAAGGCTGACAATATAGGGTTAACTCTGGGATAGAGGCGGTGTTGGCGGATGCGTTGTCAAAACCGATTGAAAAAACTTTTTGAGTCAATTTATACTCTTGTAAAACGTTTAAAAGGACTCATGCTATGTTACGAGCCGTGTGTGGGTCGTCAAAAACTCGAAAACCCAAAACTCGTTTGTGTAAAATGAACCGTTCATCCACCCAATGACATGTGATACCCATATATGAGTGGTGTTGCCAATGGTCGGTCCAAATATCACTACAAATCGAAACATGTAAATCGCTAAATTTTTCAAAATATTCAATTAATTCAGCTTTACGGGTGTTATACCTTTTGATCATTTTCCTCTTAACCGTGTTTTGACTCATAGATTGCCAAGCGGGTTGAACATTATCCATAATAAAGTTGTTAAAACATAAACGTTGTGCAAATTTATAAGCTAAACCTTCAGCCACTATCATTTCAGCAAAGTTATCACTACAACTAGCGTAATCATAACTCCATAGACCAGGGGGTTGAGAGGAAGTAGTTGCGTACCCGGAAAGTTGAGTTTGACCTTTCGTTGAGCCGAGTTTCTCCGGATGCTTTGATTCTATATGGCGTCCGTAGTTGCCATATCCGTTCCCCTTCTTGTGCTTGTACACCGTCGGACAGAAGTTGCATTTGACGGAGTAATAGTTGTCACCCCATTCCGGAGCAGGCGGGCCCTTCTTGAACCAGTATTTCATCGTTGCGGCCTTACATATGATTGGTTGCCCATCGTCGGGAGTATCTTCGACATCGGGCGCCATACCGGACTCCTGAGTCGGGATCCGCTCGTTCCAGCTTCGAAAACGGAGGCACTACGTCGAAGGATAGGCTCCGGTTGGCTACCCGATCCCGATCCGCTCCCCTTGCTTGAGGACGGGGCTCCGCTAACACTCCTTCGACCTCTCGTAAACATTTTCAATAAAAGTGGATTAGATATTTGTTAAAAAAATCTGGAATATGTAATTAAGATAATAGACGGAATAATGAAGAAATTAAGAAGGAGATGAAAGAAGTAGGATTTGGTGATGCGAAGCGCCGAATTCTCGGAATTCTTGACTCGTTAACCGCCGACTTCCGACTTCCTCGATTAGAGAGCGATTAGAGAGTGTGAGATGAGATTAGAAGAGATGATGAGATGGTATGATGAAAATGGGAGGAAGGCCCTCAATTTATAGTGAATTAGGCGCCGGGTCGAACGGTCGACCCGTCGGGTCCAACGGTCGACCCGCCGGGTCCAACGGTCGACCGGCCGGGTCCAACGATCGACCCGGCGGGTCAGCCTTCGGGATTTGCAATCCGACCATTGGTGAATATATATTTGTATTAGGCTGTATAATTGTATTAGGTTGTTTTATTTTTTTTTTCAAAATTTGTTATTTTCTTATGTAAATTGTGAGTTTATTTATTTATTTGTTATTTTATTGGTGAAAAATATTTATTTAGGTTTATTAGTTTACATATTGGATTAGTTAAAAAATCAATTAATACATACATAAAACACAAGTTTATTACAAACCGAACAACGATTACAAACCCATACCGGATTTATTGCCTCGGTCGAGATCGCGCTCGGTGCTTCATACCTTCATGCATGGCATTACAACATAAAACACTAACTTACTTTAGTTCCTACTTTATTTAATACTTCATAAGTTCATATTTTCATAACATCATAAACTTCACACAACACAATACTAAATCTCTAATTAGCCGACGGGGCCGACGATCCCCGATGCTTCGTCGACTTTGTCCGGATGCTTCTTCGCTAGATGATTCTTCAAATTGCCATAACCCAAATTGTTCGTTATCTTGTACTTATGACCACAATAACGACACTCCGCTTCGATCTTCCCCGGGACTTGGACAATCTTGTTTAAATGATTGAACAACGAGGAGCTCGAGGATCCGCTACGGTCGGCCATTACGAGTTTACGACGATTGACGAGAATGAATCAATGAAATGTAATTTGAGTGATGGGACATTTAAGTAAAATGAATTGGAGAGGAGAGGAGACTTATTTATAGGCTCGGACCTATGTTTAAGCCGAACAACGGCTACATTTTTTTAAAAAAAATTTACCGCTCAAGTGGGGCCCACACCCAACGGCTACAATTTCAAATGTCGACCCGTGTGACCCAGTGACGTGGGGAGAATTTAATCGAAATATATAATAAAATATTAAGCAATACAACTCTTAGCCTCTTCAAATAAATTCAAGACTCCCCGCTATAGTAGTAGGGAATCAGGTTCGATCCACGAGGAAGCGAGTCAGCGGGATCCTAGTAGAGTTGAAGACACGTCCTTAATGTTCGACCAGAAGCCTCGATCTCGAGCTCAGACCTCGATGTCGACCTCGGCTGTCGATGCTCTCTGCAACAGAAGACCTGCAGAAACAAAAACTGTAGTCGATATCGACTGGTAGGGGTCGATATCGATGTTAGTCCACGAAATCGACTGGCTCAGAAGTCTGCCAGTCGATACAGAGGGGTCGATTTCGACACAAGGGGGTCGATATCGATGCTTGTAGAAGTTTCCCAGGAGTCTCGAGATCGACTCAGAAAACTGTCGATCTATCAGTTTGGTCGATATCGACCTCTGTTGTCGATATCGATGTCTTCCTGCAGTGAGTTAGTTGTTTTGTTGGCAAAGAAAAGGCCGAAGATTTAAGAATGGGAAGGAAGCAATGATCAGAAATAAGCAAGGGTGTTGGGTTTTTCGATGACTCAACGAACGGCGGGCAAATTTGAATGTAAACTTAATAAAGGAAAAGTCTTCCAAAGCCAAGGATTACCGCGACGACAACCATGATAGAAGAAGGAAGAATCAACTAAAGATGCATGCTTTCATCATAAAGGAAAAGGCTTTCACCTAAACCGACAAATAGGAAAAGAGATTTTGCAATTACTTAACCTAATTACTACCCAAGTTTTACAACATGAGTTCCTTAAATTCGCATTTAAAGATGAAGCACAAGGTAGAGGGAGATAAAAGATACATTCTTTAGCGACGTACTTACCTTACCACCATGGCTATCGTCGGGCTCACCCCGACCCTAGAAGAAAGGGCGACTACTCGCTCATGTTGATTGTAGACATGTCTTGAATTGAAATAACTTGCATAAATGGAAAATTTCGAATCTTTACAATCTCAACGCCAACTATCGTAAGCGCTTGAAACTTTAAAGCTCAAAAACTCTAACTATCTATTGCCTATTGCTATTGTCTTGCTTCTTGGATGATCTAACAAATCAGCCCCTAGGGCTTTATTTATAGGCTACTAATCCTCGCTATCCGAGGATTGAAACTTCTATCTAAACTATGAACTCTATCCGAACAATTAGGATATGTCTTTTATTTTGATAAAACTTTAAAGGAAAAGATAATAAACCAGCTGCTAATATCTAGAAGAACGAGATAACTCATGGCTTTGATGATAGACTTCACAATCCGAGTCTCGAAATCGGATTTATCTTCTGTCGAGGTAAGGTCGATATCGACACCAGAGGTCGATATCGATTCTTGTGTTTCTGCTCGACTTGTCCAGCTCCAATCGATGTCTATGACGATGGTCGATATCGAGGTAGTATGTCGATATCGATGCCTTCTTGTCTGGTCTGTGTGGCCTATCTTGACACTCAGAAGTCGTGTCGAAATCTAGGGTCGATATCGATGTGTCAGGTCGATATCGACCTCTGCTTAGCTTCACTTGGCTTCTCCATTTTGACTCCGATTTCATCGAATTCCTGCATGGTTAGCTCAAAACTCGTGCAGACTCTATTTCTTATACTTTAGCTCATTCTTACACAAGTTTATATACTTTTGAAACTTTTCTTTGGAAATCGAATGAAATATGAAGTCAAAAGATGCAATAATCAAAGGTACAAATATGTACATCAAAACACCCCATACTTAGACTTGCTTGTCCTCAAGCAATAACCAAGCAATAACCAACACCTACAACACATCCTTCAAGTCTTCGCCCTTGTCAAAAGCAACATCATAAGCGGTAGCAAAGCAAAGCAAGTGAATTTAACATCATAGCACATATTTTGGCGATCCATAGGCATATGCAATTTTGATCCAACCTCACAGGGATAATGTGTTTGCACTCAACTCTCATGTGTTTAGGCTATGAAGATCAACTCTCAACTCAATTCCATATAAAATCTCATAAACATTGTAATTTATAATAATCCACTTCGCAACCAATTATGAAAATGCAATAAGAATCATCAGGAGGACTTTCGCTCAATGGAAGTCTTCAAAGAAGACTCCATTCGGCGGGGTTGTAATGGGGCTTGGTATGAAATAAAAGGGTATGGAATTTATAATAATCCACTTCGCAACCATAACTCTTCAATGTTGCACTTTCCAAGCTCAATCTCCTATAATGCTCTTTCCCAACTCATCTTTCCATAATATGCTCTAAAGATGCACTAAAAGATGTAAATCATATTATCAACCCTTCTTTTGAACTCTAATATACCTCTAAAAAATATAACACTTGTATGAATAAAAGACTTAAGGATTTTGGCTGCACTATATATATATACATCTATTTTTTCAGATTTTTTTTTCCGAAAATAATAAGTAAATATGTGCATTTATATGTTGAGCCATAAATCCTTTTACAAAATATGACAAAATATAAATATGCACCAACCCATAATTTCCTTGCTCAAAACTGGACATTATGCTCTTTTCTTTCCACAAGGCATTAGTCCAACCAATCTAAGTCTTAATTCCCATATGGGGGTCAGGCTCAATTCGGCTAGGGATAATTTTGTGGAGTTTGCAATTTCAGGCTCAGGCTAATGTTCTGGCTTCAAGCAGGGATAATGCAGGGTAGGTAAAGAGAGGATAAAAATGGCTTAAAAGATGCCTCCATCATTTAATTCTCGTAAACATAAACATATATGTGCATTGGTTTTGAATAACTATCACAACATTTAGAGATGCATAGGAAGAGTAAATTCACTCAAGAAAGCAGAGGGATTTTTAATGTTCTCCCTATAGGTCAAAATTCTCACAAGGACAATTTTTGTTGGATTTGCTTTTTAGCCTAGGATCATATGTGCTCAATTTCATCACAAGTTCACAATCTACATAAAAATTTTAAGGACTTAGGCTAAACCATCCAAATATGCCATAGGGTTCTCATGATCAAGTCAGCTATTGAGTTTTCATCATAGGACATCTAAGTAGGGTTAAAAAATAAACTAAAAAAATAAACATGCATTTTTTTTTGTATTTTTGACATTTTTCTATTTTTTTTATTTTGACATTTTATAGACTTAACAAACTAAAAGACTAAGGACTTAAACTTTAAAATGCATAAATGTTTAAATATGATGCGATGCATACAAATAGAGTAGAAAGTAAATAAAATACAAGCCAAGTTCGCCAAGTTTTAAATGTTACCACAACCAGATAAAGCAGTTTATAATGTCCAATTTGAATCCCCACCCCATACTCAAAGATTACAGTGTCTTCACTGTTAGAAAAGTAAAGTAGATGGAAGGAATCACTCACGCTCACTTACGCTACACATATCACTGCTCAGGAGGCGGGGGAGGTGGCAACAGCAAGTGCCAATCCTGTGTAGGAGCTGACCTTGAGTAGTAGGTCGGGTCGCCCTGCGGGAATGTGGAAGGGCCAGCCTGCTGATCAAAAGAAAAGCCCATATATGAGCCCAACCCCTCGAGGAACCTCCCATAACGGCGCTGCTTCTCGCGTATCTCAGTGACGGAGAGCTCCAGCCTAGTAAAGCGGACAGTCATGTCGTCCTGCCAATCAGTGGAGTAGGCGGGCTGGAAGGGGGGAGGTGGTGGAAGCACATAGCTATGGTGGCTGTGGTGACTGTGATGGCTGTGGTGGGACCCTTGCGAGCCCTCTCCTCCTCCAACTGCATCATCCCTGGCGTCATCATCATCGTCGCCATCCATGCCCCCTGGTAGGCTGGGGGCTGCTCTGCTCCGTCGGAATGGGGGTCAGCGTCCCAAGACATAGCGTCCACCTCCGGCTCATGGTTGTAGAGTGGGGGTCTCCTCCGTAGGGTGGGGTCAGCAGATAGATGTATATCTGTATGATATGGCTGCCCAGTCCAAGACTGGTACCAATCTGGGATATACAGAAGATCCATAAAATCGTGGCGCAGACGCATCCCTGTCTGGGGGTGTCTCCATCCTTGTGCGCCTGTCGCGATGACTCCGCCCTGGCCCAATACTCCAGCATCTAGGTACGTGAGCTGGTAGGCCGTGTACCTCTCAGTGTGGACGCCTAGACCCTCGGCGAGGATGGCCACCATGCCACCGTCTATAATGTCAATGGAGACCGTGCGTCTGCGGTCCAGGATATGCTCGAGCCATGCGTGGAGGTATGGTAGAGGGTTATCCTCGAAGAGCATCCTCCGCAGACTCTCCGTCTCACGGTGTGTGGGGCGACGGAGCTAAGGCCTGGCCCAAAGGGTACTCGCCAGGACCCGCAAGATGACCTTAAAAAGCGGACTCACGATCCTGGAGGTGAAGGAGTCTGTGGGAGCGGGGTAGGGTATACCTGATATGTAGCTCCAGATGACGTTGGGGTCCTGGACCCTGAAGGCGGCTGGAGTGTGGATGAAACCAAAAATGTTGCTCATCTCCTCGAGCGATAGTCTGTGACGCCTGTTGCCGAGCTGGAAGATAACTCGGCGGCTGGTCGAGGTGCGCTCAGGGACCTCCAGTGTGGCCATAAACTCCCCAGTCAGAACGGGGTAGTGTGCCTCCAGTGGCTCAATCAGCCTGTGCAGGGAGACATTCTCAAATGCCTCCTGAACGCCTGTGTGAAACCCCAACTGGATCATGTCAGGGAGATGGTACCATCGAGCCACAAGGGCTTGATGGTACCATCTCCCTGACATCCCTCAGGACATGCTCCGCATTGAGGACGATCAGCAGCGCTCCCTAGCTGAGGATCTGATTGCCCGAGCCACAAGGGCTCGATGGTACCATCTCCCTGACATGATCCAGTTGGGGTTTCACACAGGCGTTCAGGAGGCATTTGAGAATGTCTCCCTGCACATGCTGATTGAGCCACTGGAGGCACACTACCCTGTTCTGACTGGGGAGTTTATGGTCACACTGGAGGTCCCTGAGCGCACCTCGACCAGCCGCCGAGTTATCTTCCAGCTCGGCAACAGGCGTCACAGACTATCGCTCGAGGAGATGAGCAATGTTTTTGGTTTCATCCACACTCCAGCCGCCTTCAGGGTCCAGGACCCCAACGTCATCTGGAGCTACATATCAGGTATACCCTACCCCGCTCCCACAGACTCCTTCACCTCCAGGGTCGTGAGTCCGCTTTTTAGGGTCATCTTGCGGGTCTTGGCGAGTACCCTTAGGGCCAGGCCTGAGCTCCGTCGCCCCACACACCGTGAGACGGAGACTCTGCGGAGGATGCTCTTTGAGGATGACCCTCTACCATACCTCCACGCATGGCTCGAGCATATCCTGGACCGCAGACGCACGGTCTCCACTGACATTATAGACGGCGGCATGGTGGCCATCCTCGCCGAGGGTCTAGGTATCCACACTGAGAGGTACACGGCCTACCAGCTCACGTACCTAGACGCTGGAGTATTGCGCCAGGGCGGAGTCATCGCGACAGGCGCACAGGGATGGAGACACCCCCAGACAGGGATGCGTCTGCGCCACGATTTTATGGATCTTCTATATATCCCAGATTGGTACCAGTCTTGGACTGGGCAGCCATATCATACAGATATAGATCTGTCTGCTGACCCCACCCTACGGAGGAGACCCCCACTCTACAACCATGAGCCGGAGGTGGACGCTATGTCTTGGGATGCTGACCCCCATTCCGACGGAGCAGAGCAGCCCCCAGCCTACCAGGGGGCATGGATGGCGACGATGATGATGACGCCAGGGCCGCAAGGGTCCCACCACATCCATCACAGTCACCACAACCACCATAGCTATATGCTTCTACCACCTCCCCCTTTCCAGCCCGCCTACTCCACTGATTGGCAGGACGACATGACTGCCCGCTTTACTAGGCTGGAGCTCTTCGTCACTGAGATACGCGAGGAGCAGCGCCGCTATGGGAGGTTCCTCGAGGGGTTGGGCTCATATATGGGCTTTTCTTTTGATCAGCAGGCTGGCCCTTCCACATTCCCGCAGGGCGACCCGACCTACTACTCAGGGTCAGCTCCTACACAGGACTGGCACTTGCTGTTGCCACCTCCCCCGCCTCCTGAGCAGTGATATGTGTAGCGTAAGTGAGCGTGAGTGATTCCTTCCATCTACTTTACTTTTCTAACAGTGAGGACACTGTAATCTTTAAGTATGGGGTGGGGATTCAAATTGGACATTATAAACTGCTTTATCTGGTTGTGGTAACATTTAAAACTTGGCGAACTTGACTTGTATTTTATTTACTTTCTACTCTATTTGTATGCATCGCATCATATTTAAACATTTATGCATGGTTATTTTTTTAGTTTATTTTTTAACCCTACTTAGATGTCCTATGATGAAAACTCAATAGCTGACTTGATCATGTAAACCCTATGGCATATTTGGATGGTTTAGCCTAAGTCCTTAAAATTTTTATGTAGATTGTGAACTTGTGATGAAATTGAGCACATATGATCCTAAGATAAAAAGCAAATCCAACAACAATTGTCCTTGTGAGAATTTTGACCTATAGGGAGAACATCAAAAATCCCTCTGCTTTCTTGAGTGAATTTACTCTTCCTATGCATCTCTAAATGTTGTGATAGTTATTCAAAACCAGTCGATGGTCGATATCGAGGTAACATGTCGATATCGATGCCTTGTTGTCTGGTCTATGTGGCCTATCTCGACACTCAGAAGTCATGTCGAAATCTAGGGTCGATATCGATGTCTCAGGTCGATATCGACCTCTGCTCAGCTTCACTTGGCTTCTCCATTTTGACTCCGATTTCGCTCGAATTCCTGCATTGTTAGCTCAAAACTCGTGCAAACCCTATTTCTTATACTTTATCTCATTCTTACACAAGTTTATATACTTTTGAAACTTTTCTTTGGAAATCGAATGAAATATGAAGTCAAAAGATGCAATAAACAAAGGTACAAATATGTACATCACCCGGCGGGTCGACCCGTCGGGTCACGGGTTATATTTTCCCGGACCCTAACCCTGACCCTCAACCCGAGCCAACCCTTCGACCCTGACCCGACGGGTCACGGGTCGACCCGCCTGACCCGTGACTCGTGGCCATGTCTAACTTTGCACAACGTTTATGTTTTAACAACTTCATTACGAAAAATGTTCAACCCGCTTGGCAATCTATGAGTCGAAACACGGTTAAGAGGAAAATTATCAAAAGGTATAACACCCGTAAAGCTGAATTAATTGAATATTTTGAAAAATTTAGCGATTTACATGTTTCGATTTGTAGTGATATTTGGACCGACCATTGGCAACACCACTCATATATGGGTATCACATGCCATTGGGTGGATGAACGGTTCATTTTACACAAACAAGTTTTGGGTTTTCGAGTTTTTGACGACCCACACACGGCTCGTAACATAGCACGGGTCCTTTTAAACGTTTTACAAGAGTATAAATTAACTCAAAGATTTTTTTCAATCGGTTTTGACAATGCATCCGCCAACACCGCCTCTATCCCAGAGTTAACCCTATATTGTCAGCCCGGGAAAGGGGGGAGATTTTTTCATATTCGTTGTGAACCTCATATTTTAAACTTATGTGTTCAAGATGCTTTAGATTATTTACAAACCGTTATTGGACCTATTCGATATGTTTTGCGGGCACTATGGCGAAGCAAACAGCTTCGCCACCAATGGCACCAGTTTTGCCAAGCAAACAACGTGTGCCCGAACAACTTCCCCCGGGATGTTAGCACTCGGTGGAACTCGACGTACAAAATGATTTATGATTCTTATCAATACAGGGAACTTCTTTCTTCTTTTGCCACCAAACACATCGAAGGTTCAAACGTTTTTGGGGATGTGTGGGTGACTGCTCGAGATGTGATTGAGGTTTTCAAAGTTTTCCATGATGCAACAGAAACTTTTAGTCATGCTTACATTCTTACGTCTAGTATTTTCTGTTTTGTTGCTATGAACATTGCCATAGCCATTCAAGACGGGCTTAAGTGCAATGCATTCATGACGTTGTTTCCACCATACGGGGGAAATGGTTGTCTTATTACAAAATTATACCTAATATTTTCCTCGTAGCTTGTTGTTTCGACCCGAGATACAAATTAACTAGGCTTCAAAAGTTTTTAGAAAACTATTTTCCTACGCTCAACATCGAAAATGATCCTGAATGCAATGTTTCAATTATAATTGCTAGAGTTAGGGGAATACTTGAAGATTTATACACTCATTTCTCTACAGGCGCTAGAGCGCCTAACCACCCTCTTCATGCGCCTTCCAGCTCGAGCGGCTCTTCTCGCACTAGCATTACCACTCGAACTAAGGCCCTTGCTAGAGATATTTTTGGCTCAAAGAGGTCGAGGTCTTCGTTGAGCCCGCACTCGGAGCTCGACGAATATTTGTCTACTAACTTTGAATTTCGCAGTGATGAAGATGAAGATTTCGATATTTTAGAATGGTGGGGGCGAGTGGAAAGACAACGCTTTCCAACCTTGCAGGTGATCGCTCGACAAATACTTGGAGCCCCTTGCTCCACCGTCGCTGTGAAGCAATTATTCAGCCGAGGTGGACAAATTCTAACCGAGAAGGGCTAACCGAGAAGAGATCTAGATTGCTCCCCGAAAACCTCGAAGCACAAGTATGCCTCGCCGATTGGAAGAGGGCAGAGATGAGAGTTCAGAGAAACCTCTTATCCACCGACACAAACCCTGATGATGGAGTAGACTCGGAATCGATCGTGACATCCGTGGACGGTGGAGTCGTTGATGCCGAACGATAGTCTGACGCCGACGAATAGCCGAATAGGTAAGCGGGGTTCAAACAACAGATAAAAGAACTATGTGGGCTTTGATTCCTCTCCCCCGGGAGGATACGTAGGCAATTGGGAAACCGATTCAAGCTCTTCTTCCCTCCTTTTTTTTCCCCAACTCGAACATCACAAAACCGTTCATCGCAAAGTCAAAAAAGTTCAACTCGGGCCTGACCCGGCGGGTTGACGGGTCGACCCGCAGGGTGACCCGAATCCGTAGACCCGTGCTACTCCCGGGTTAGGGTTCGGGTCCTACCCCCGGGTTCTCGACCCGGCGGGTCGGACTCGTGGCCACGCCTACTTGACACTGTGGACCTCCAGGATTCGGTGGGTGATCATTATCGCTTGGACTTGGCTGCTTTAAGGAGAGCGAATCACTTGGTGGGAGATGGGCCTTCTTTCATCTGGCAGGCTAGGAAGAACAACATTCATAAGATTAGGCTACCTAGGCCTCTTCCTTTCGGACCGACAGCTGCGGATTTTTTCATTCCTCATGATGCCCCCATAGGGGTACCTACCATTGGATTTGGACCGGATTATGATGAGGTAGGGGGAATGAGGAGGAGGAGGATTATGTTCAGCCTAGTAAGCCCATGGACTTCCAGTCTGGGCCATCTCATGGGGGTGCGGGCTCTTCTGGCACGTATAGAGGGGATGAGCCCTCCTTATGGGCGCTTCAGCGGCAGATGGAGTCGTTGAGGGTTGAGTAGCATGACTTACACTAGGAGTTCGCCTACCTCCGTCCGGATGTCCAGGGCTTATCAGTGGACCTTACTACGGTTCGTGAGACTCATGGCCAGCTTGCTCAGCATCAGACTGAATATTAGCGTCGTCAGGAGGAGGCTCACCTTGCCCAAATTGAGGCTCATCGGGCTCAAATGGAGGCTATTGAGCGCTTGCATCTCCGTCAGGAGGAGTTCTTTCACTATGCTTATCTAGGATTTTCGCCGTACCAGCCTCCACCTCTACCTCCGCCATACCAGTGAGCACGTGAGTTTGCCTTATCTCCTTCCTTGTTCTTTCTAATTTTTGTTGTTTTGATTTCATTGGGACAATGAAAGTTTCAAGTGCGAGGGAGGGGATTAGTGTACATAGTAGGTTGCATTGCATATCAAGCGTGTTTAAATTATTCTGCATAATATTCATGATTTGCATCTTAATGTTTTGCATTTTAGTTTTATTTAAAAAAAAATGAGAAAAATGTAAAAGAAAAGAAAATATCATGCATTTGCATAGAATATGTCATTATTTAAACAACCATCTAGCCTAATTAATTAGTCCTCAAAATCTATATGGATGTATGATCGTATAAGTTCCATGACATGTTTGAATTGTTCTAGCCTTATCCTATATTTGGTTTTTATGTGAAGCATAGTACGTGATGTACACATTTGCACCTTCTTTTATTGCATCTTTTGACTTCATATTTCATTCGATTTCCAAAGAAAAGGTTCAAAAGAATATAAACTTGTGTAAGAATGGGCTAAAATGCAAGAAATAGAGTCTACACAAGTTTTGAGCTAACCATGCAGGAATTCGAGCAAAAACGGAGTCAAAACGGAGAAGCCAAGTGAAGCTGAGAAGAGGTAGATATCGACCTTAGACCCAGATATCGACCCCCAGTGTCGATATCGACCCCCATATCGACCTCAACATAGAAATCGACCAGAGCTGAACAAGTCGAGCAGGAACAGAGACCTCGATATCGACCTCTGGTGTCGATATCGACCCCTTATCTCGACAGAAGATAGACTCGGTTTCGAATGCGGGTTGGAACTATATCTTCAAGGAGGCATGAAATTATCTCATACTTTCAAGATAGATGGCAGCTGAAGTTTATTTATCTTTTACCTTTAAGTTATTTAAGTTTTATCAAAATAAAAGACATATCCTAATTGTTCGGATAGAGTTATTAGTTTAGATAGGAGTTACAATCCTTGGATAGCGAGGATTAGTAGCCTATAAATAAAGCCTTAGGGGCTGATTTGTGAGGGGATCCAATCATACAATCAATTAACAAGAACCAAGACAATAGACAATAGAGTTAGAAAGAAGTTTTAGGGTTTGACGTTTGCGAAAGTTGACGTTGAGTTGTAAAGCTTCGAAATTTAGTTTAATGCAAGTTTCTTCCTTTCAATTGACAATGAATCCCATGATGAGAAGTGAGTAGTTCCCCAAATCTCTTAGGGTCGGGGTGAGCCCGACGTTAGCCATGCGCGCTTGAGGTAAGTATTCGATGTTGATATCGTTGTGTCTATCTCTCCTCCTACAATTCTATGTTTAGTCCTAATCGAAAGAAAAGGGATTCATGCTAACAACTTGAGTTATAAACGTAAAATTGGTAGAGACAATTAGGTTTATTTGCAAGAGTAATACTAAGAGTTGGTGTACGGCGAAAGCTCGTCCCTCGGGAGAAATAGCGCAATTGTCCGTCTTATTTATCTTATCGCATGCATTGGTTAACGTTGTGGTGAACCCTCATCCTAAGAGTTGTTTTTACATAGTTCATACACACCAAAACCCACTGTTATTTCTGTTCATTGCTTCTCTCTCCATTCTTAAATCTTCGGCCTTTCTTTGCCGACAAAACCACTAAATCATTGCAGGAAAGACATCGATATCGACAGCAGAGGTCGATATCGACCAAAACTGATAGATCGACGGTTTTCTGAGTCGATCTCGAGACTCCTGGGAAACTTCTGCAAGCATCGATATCGACCCCTTGTGTCGAAATCGACCCTTCTGTATCGACTGGCAGTCTTCTGAGCCAGTCGATTTCGTGGACTGACATCGATATCGACCCCACCAGTCGATATCGACCACTTGTTTTTGTCTCTACAGGTCTTCTGTTGCAGAGAACATCGACAGCCGAGGTCGACATCGAGTACTGAGGTCGAAATCGAAGCTTCTGGTCGACGCAGACGTGAGATTTTCCAAGGCTACTAGGATCCCGCTGACACGCCTCCTCGTGGATCGATCCTGACTACCCTTCCACTACAACGGGAGGAAGTCTTGTAATTATTTGCTTAGGCCAGGAGTTGGTTTACATTTATTTACATCTTTATATTTGTAATTACTTGACATATCAAGCCTCCTGCAATAACAGTACGGTAAACATAATTGAGCATGTATAATCTAAGTTCCTAGACATGACTGAAATCCAACAAAAATTTACCCTTGTGAGTTGATTTTTGGCCTTATTGGGACTACACTTCATTGAGTCCTTTTGCTTTTGTTCATGTGTGTGAATACTCTCCAATGCTTCTACCTCTTAGAATTGATTTTGTTATCTATGTCAAGGTTGTACTCATATGTTCGTTATCGGTGAATTTCATATGATTGAGGCATGTTTCTTTTTAGCCGTATATATTCCATATCTACCTTACGTTATTTCCATTGCTTAAAACCCTTTTGAGCCTATTAGCCTATTCTTTGTAGCTCCACAAAGATCATCCCTAGCTAATTATAGCCTAACCCATCCGGGAACTAGGAGTAGAGTTGGTTAGAGATTGGTTGGAGTGGTGTTGAATGTGCTTTGAGAATGGAATGTTATGTAATGGTGAATTCTCACTTTGAGCTTTTGAGTTGAGGTTGGTTCTAATTTATTTGTATTTAAAAAAAATCAAGAAAAAAAAAGAGAAGGAAAAAGAAGAATATATATATATATATATATATATATATATATATATATATATATATATATATATATATATATATATATATATATATATATATATATATATATATATATATATATATATATATATATATGTATATTGTGGTTGAAGAAAGTTTCCTTGCATGAGTTGTTTTGAGCTTAGAGTTTGATGGTTAGAGAGTGTTGAGATTATGGAAGTGTAGTAGATTCTAGTTCTCGGGTTTACAAGCACCACATGGCCAAAATACTCCCTACCTTAATTTTTCTTACCAAGCCCCATTACACCCCATGAAAGACCTCATGATGATTTTCGTTGGTAATGACATCCACGGTGGAGATTGTGATTCAATTTCAATTCTTATGTAGCTTAGTTGCATTTGGATGGAGTTTGAGTGTTATTTGATTAACCTAAACACTTGAGTGAGAGTGAAAACACTTTATTCCCGGTGAGGTTGGATGGATAAGCATGCGGGCTACTTGATCACTTAAATACATGCTAGGACGTTTGTTTGTTTTGCCTATGTTTGCACTTTGTTGAGATGTTGCTTTTGATAAGGCTATTGCATGAAGGATTGTGTTTGTGGGATGAATGATTCACAAATGATTTGTTTTGCTCGAGGACAAGCAAAAGGCTAAGTGTGGGAGAGTTTGATAATGCATATTTAGATAGGCATTATAGAGTAGTTTTAGGGTCATTTAGATGTATATATTGCATTTTAATGGGTTAGTTTACTCGTTTGCTCATTTGGTGTTTAAGTGCGAAATCTACACAAGTTTAGTGCGTAATTGCAGATTTTGGATACGAAGTAGTGAGGAGGTCATTCATGAGAGTTATATGGATCATATGGAGGCAAGAACGAGCTAGAGAAGCCAAGTTGGAATGCACAAGGAAGAAGAAAGGTCGTACAAGAGGATAAACGACGACCCGCGGCCAAAAGAACAAGGGAAACAGAAAGGCAGCACCCGCGGCCATCAGGGAAGCACCCACTGCCAGGATTATGGAATACACTGTATAAGCCGCGCCCGCGGCCTGGTCGCGGCCTTACTGGGCCGGTTCAGCTCTGAAATTCTATTTTCCCTATTTTGGGCTTTATCATTTGGAGAACGGTTTCTAGGTTTTTATGACGGTATTCTTAGGTATTTAAGGACTGAAATTAGTGGTTTTATGTCATCTTTTGGCTTTGAAGAATTGAGAGACGACGTTTAAAAGCATGAGCAACTAAACTCATCGTGTTTTGCCTACGATCAAAACTTGGTTTTGTTGAATTGTGAGTTTGGAATTCTAGTTTATTTCTACTATCTATTTCAATCTCTTTGTGCTTTTATTGCTTGTTGGTGTTGATTCTATCTTGATTCGCGACCTCGTTAGAATTGCATCATTGCTAGGGTTTTGATTCATACGTTTGTGAAGCCTAATCCATAGTAGCAAGTACAATTGAGTGGATCTCGTAGAAAAGCTTGATTGTATAAGAGATTGACTATAGGTTAAATGTTTGTTCTTTAGGGAATTAATATTGCTTATTAGCTTCATATATTTTGAGACTTAGTGTTATTCCTAGGATTAAACCTTAATCTGTGTTAAGATTGTCTAGGAATAAGGGATTATTAGAACTCATAGGACTAATAATCTATTTAAATCAAGATAAGAGTACGTAGATTGTAGAAAAGACACAACTAGAAGGAAGAACTATGATCAAGGAGACGAGCCAACGTTGAGTATCGTAGGTGAAACATCTCATTCATCATTGTTTACAACTATCACCATTATTTACTTTTTCAATTCATTTCATCTTTACATTTCTACAACCCCCTTTGTTACTCTTGTTGGTGGTTAAAACACATAAGGTCAAAGTAGTTTCCTGTGGATCGACTCCGAACTTACTAGCTATACTAGTTGGTTAGTTTGGATATTCTTTTGATAGGAAAACGCAATGATTTTGTCCTGTCAAAAGTTGGTTAGTTTGGATATACTTTGTGTGTTTGATTACTAACTTAGGTGTGGACTGCGTATATGGTCCGCACTCGTTCTACTAATACATCTTTATTGTCTTTGGGACGGTGTGAATTTTGAGCTGAAGGTTGACTTTAAAAAAATAAGTATTGAGTTACATATATTTTGCCTTAATTTAGTTTATAAAAAAATATTAATTTAATATTAATATTTTAATAAAAATGTAATATAATAATATAATCGAGAATGAAAATAATTATTGGAGAATGGTATATTTGTAAATTGAATTGGTAGAAAATGATGGGTTTTGAGATGTTAGAGATGTTATTGATAAAGTGAGAAAAAATAAGAATGAGATGCTAGGATGATGTGGCTGAAACATAAGAATAAAATATTAGTATTTCTAGTCTCTCTAGCATCTCTTCATAAACATTGCCTTCGCCATCAATACACAACCTTCCTCGTACTCGACGTTGTAAACTGATCTGCAGGTGGGCATTTTCTTATTTTGACAATGCTGCATTTGAATTTACGGTATGCCCGGAATACGAAAATGATCGATAAGTAAAAATAAACTACATTCTTATCTAGCATTGTTCATAATCATTCATTACTACACCGAAAACAAGACCAAAATTAGGAGAGAAATTCCTAAATTTTAACAAAATCAAAGAATGCAACAAGAAATCTTGTGTTGGATCAAGCTAAAAGAAATCTTCATCTCTTGGTTTCCGATGTTGAAGAGCCTTCCACTGTGCACTGAACAATGAATCCAGTTTCGGAGCCTTGCTATGGATAGGGTTTGAGCTCGGATTATACTTAATGGCATTCGACAACATACATCTGATCTATAGCTGTCGCGTACTAGCATTTCCTCAATTGGTTCATCTATGAGACAGTCGAACAATCAGAGCTCTCCCCTAAAACCGCCATTTGAAGGATTTGATCATCACAAGAACATTAGATATACAACTGTTTGAATCCAAGAGAACAATACAATTGACTGAAAAACTTGTGTTGAATCCAAGACAACAATACAAATGAGCGATGTATTCACAAGATCATGAATGATCAGTTAACCAGAAGATCATGAATGATCAATTAACCAGAAGATCAGCAATTGGAATTCAATCAACGTGAATGATTTAAAGATTGACGAGTGTGAATGAAAGAGCCAACAGGGTTATTTTGGTCATATCATCATCAAGATTCAGGGGTGTTCCTATCCTCTTCATTGGTGACCTTGCAGTTGCTGGCGTGCGTGCGTGCGTGCAGCCATGGCGATGATCGGTTGCTGTCACTCCCCGTGGAAGTGCTCCAACTTCATCCCTCCGCCTTCCCCAAATCCATTCGTTTGTAGACTCTCTCTCTCCAACCATCTCACACTCTCGGCCGAACCCCAGCCTCTTTTCACTTCCGTACGGACCTTCGCTCCAGCCACCGTCGCTAACCTCGGTCCCGGCTTCGACTGCCTTGGCTGCGCCGTCGATGGAATCGGCGATCACGTCACTCTCTCCATCGATCCCTCCGTCCGCCCCGGCCAGCTCTCCATTTCCGACATTACCGGCCCTCACGCCGCTCACAAGCTCTCCAAGAACCCCCTCGAAAACTGCGCAGGGATTGCCGCCATCGCCGCGATGAAAGCCCTAGGGATTCGCTCCGTCGGCCTCTCCCTTTCCCTCGAGAAAGGCCTCCCTCTCGGGAGCGGCCTCGGTTCGTCCGCCGCCAGCGCCGCTGCTGCGGCTGTCGCCGTCAACGAGCTCTTCGGTAAAAGGCTCTCAGCAGCCGAATTAGTCGCGGCTGGTCTTGAATCGGAGGCGAAAGTCTCCGGTAACCACGCAGACAACATCGCGCCGGCCGTAATGGGAGGATTCGTCCTGATCCGGAACAACGAGCCTCTAGATCTACTTAAGCTTCAATTTCCAGTCGATAAAGATCTCTTCTTCGTCCTGGTGAGCCCCGATTTCGAGGCGCCGACCAAAAAGATGAGGGCCGCGCTCCCGGCGGAGGTCAGAATGCCTCACCATGTCTGGAATTGCAGTCAGGCCGGGGCGCTGGTGGCGGCGGTGCTCCTTGGTGACGTGGAGGGGATCGGTAGGGCTCTATCGTCGGATAAGGTCGTGGAGCCGCGGAGGGCGCCATTGATACCAGGGATGGCGGCGGTGAAGAGAGCAGCTCTGGAGGCCGGAGCGTTCGGGTGCACAATCAGCGGGGCTGGGCCCACTGCAGTGGCAGTAATCGATGAGGAGGCCACGGGGGCGGCGATTGGGGAGAGAATGGTGGAGGCTTTCTGGAGAAACGGTGGTTTACCGGCGGTGGCGACGGTGAAGAAACTTGATAGGGTCGGTGCTAGGCTTGTCAATGGCATCCTCCCCACAAGACGATGATGATGATGATGATGATGATGGATGATTTGTGGAATTGAATTTGCTCTGAACATTTGTTGATTTCCTTAGTTGAGTTTTTGAAGACTTATGAATTGAATCGGATGCAGGTACGAATCCATTCTTGATTCTCAGTTGCAGCATTACATGTAACTTGATCATAAGAAACACATTTGGTTTCCATGATCCTGTATATGCTTGCTGGATTTGGTACCTTTTGTGCTCTCCATATTTCATCTTCATCAAGTTTCTGCATCATGATAAACAATGCCAAATAAAAGCAGTAAACATAAATCATTGATCATAACACCACAAATTTCCTAAGAAGAAGATCCTTGGTTGTTCTTATATACCAGGGTGATAAACATAGAGGCATCTCAGCACAGCTAAATACGTTGTCCCACCTGTGGGATTCCGACTAGTAATTGATCTTCAACAGCTACAGAATTACAGGTTCATTGCAGTCGATGCTTGTTGCACACTTGAATTCTGGAAATAAAATTTACTGATCCAAGTTCATTCGAATGTCCAGCTCCAAGCACTGCAATGATATGAATGGATAAATGGTCACGAGCAGGAGACCCGATGAGTGAAGGGTTCTGACTTCTGAGGCATCCGAATTCAAACATTCCATTTCCGGTGCTCAAACATTGGGTGCAAGTGCACTTCTGATCATTCTGCTACATGACACCGATACCCAACCTTACGACACAACTCATCATCCCGTTCAACCGATTCCTCCAACTGGATCAGTTGCTATGTCTACTTTACATGATCTCAATTCTCAAATAGGTGATTATAATATCATGTTGAAACTTGTTCCTTTTGACATTTTTTTGTGGGGTCAGAAACTGATTAGGTGTATGCATAATCTGTGAAGGAAGGATGCATCAAGGATAGAGGAGCTGATATTTGCAACATTTTAGGCCTACATGAAGCCTCTTATTCTGCAAGTGAGTCGTTTGCCCTTCTCCTTGCTTTAAAGATTTCTGCTTACTAATCATTATCAATAGTTTCTGTGACTGCTAAAATCACATTGCTGATTCCATGAAATAGGCACCAATCAAACAGTTCCACAGTAGTTTTTTGCTGATTGATATCATAGGTTCCTATTTCATGGAATCAACAATCACCATCCACTACAGTGATGAATTGCAGGTTGATTGCGGATTCAATGAAATAAGCAGTTAACTAAGAAAATTTTCGGCATGGTCAAACAATAACTCTAGCCTCTAGGAGCCTGATAAAGTTGAACTCCCAAGCTTGAAAAATTTATTGTTGACCTAACAGTAACGATATGCAACTTGCTATGCATAGTATAACTGAAGAACATCAAATTTTGTATTTGTAACAAAACAAAATGGCCAATTTTGGAGACTGAAATTGCAGCGCTAATTCACTTTTGTGAGGTTCGCTTATTGGGACAATGTTTTGATTGCTTATAAGAAAGCTTACAAATGTATAAACTGTTGGAAATTTTATTGCAATTCCCTCAGGACCATCTTGGTTATTTGGTGTGATTCGGGATTCACTAAATACTAAAGAGAACTCGTACAATTACAACATAAGTTTGGGGGCGCGGAGTTACATACTTGTGTAAGTCGTTTCGTAGTTCAGGGGAACTCATGAGTATTTGCACTTTTGAGAGATCCTGTACTCAATTGGTCTCTTTGGATCAACATAAACTAATCCTTCATCACATCAAACGTTGATATAAATTAATCAGAAGTCTCCAATGTTATACATATTCCGGTCCTATGTAATTGCTTCTCCTAGATGAGAAATTGCTATGCAACAAGGACAGCTTACCCAGATTCAGTAAAATAAATGAAATGAAACAAGTTGACCAGTGGCTTGTGATGAAAGTATTAAACAAATTGAGATAAAACAATTTAAAATTCAGTGACATGGGAAGCACAGAAAAGGGAGTTAATCTGCAGTTATTTTGTGCCAAGTGGGTGTAAGTGTAATTTATTGATTGAGAGCATGTGTATATCAATATTCAATACCGTATAAAAGTGCATAATTTAAGCATCATATTTATTAAAAATGCACATTTCAGCATACATTATGCACTCAGGCAATTAATTGATGCATTTTTCACATTAAGAACATTTTTTTTTATGGTAAAGAGCACTTCTCATGTTAACCACTTCCATAATTTATGCATACATTGACTTGTATTTCATTTTATTTTATTACAAAACAAGATGGGCAATAATTTTGATATTGGAATCTTGAGAGACGAAAATATGCATTATTGTATAATCATGCCAAAAACATAATAAATAATTAAATACAGGTGGGGAGAAGTCTCAGGGTTGCAACCACAAACAACTAGGAGTAATTAGATGTAATGCCTAAAAGTAGAATAATTAATAATTTAATATATATATATATATATATATATATATATATATATATATATATATGTTACTAACTTGATAGTAGAAAAATACAAAAGACATTTTTTTTTATATTATGTATCGAACGGGTCCATCTCACCCTTGAATCTTGATTGGTCAGAAATGCCAACCCTGAATAAAATATTGAAGTCTTAAAAAGATGAACAAGTAATATAATTGAATACATTTCTTAATTAGATCCATCCTCACATTCACTCATTACCCTATTCGAAATTTTCGAACATTTCGAGTAGTTCTTGATGCCTGAAATTCCATACCATGGCCTTGGGATTAATACATATGATTGCATACTCTTTGTTCCTCGTCGCGTTATCGTATGGTGACGATGGAGCCATCATGACGAAGCTCCGCGCCTCTCTTTCTCCGGCCCCTTCGTCCTCCTGGACGGACTCCGACGCCTTCTGCAGCTGGTCCGGTGTCGAATGTGACACGTCGTCACGTGTGACATCCATCGACTTGGCCTCGAAATCGCTCTCCGGAGTCTTACCTTCGGAGCTCACCTCTCTTTCTCAGCTCACAAGTTTGTCACTGCAAAGCAATAATCTCAACGGTCCAATTCCTAACCTCACCAACAGCTTCCTCCAACACGTCCACCTCGACTCCAACGGCTTCACCTCCGTTCCAGCCCATGTTTTCGAGGACCTTCCGAGCCTCCGAACTCTCACCGTAAGCCACAACCCTTCCGTTGCCCCATGGGAGTTCCCTGATTTCACCAACAGCCAGAATTTGACCGTGTTTGAAGCCATCAACACCACCATGACCGGCCCTTTTCCGACCCTTTTCTGGTTCCCGAATATACAGGTTTTGAGGCTGTCTCACAACCAGCTCTCGGGATCGATTGAGCAAACGCCCGGCTACACTTTGAAGCTCGAAACACTCTGGCTTGATCATCAGGAAACGGGTCTCTCCGGTCCGATTGACTCCCTTGCAATGATGACCCAGCTGGCTCAAGTTTGGCTCAACAACAACACTTTCTCTGGGCCTATTCCGGACTTCTCGAACTGCACCAACCTGTTTGATCTTCAGCTGAATGATAATCAGTTACTCGGAGTTGTGCCCGAATCCTTAACCTCCTTGCCCAATTTGCTTAACATCTCATTGCAAAACAACATTCTTTATGGCCCATATCCAAAATTTCCAGCAAGAGTTAAGGTAGAGATTGGGAATACGAGCGTCTTTTGCTCCGATAAGCCTGGACAGCCTTGTGATCCACAGGTGACTACCCTGCTTGATGTTATGGAAGCCTTGGGATATCCGACGAACCTAATGGAGGCGTGGCAAGGTAAAGATGCTTGCAAATGGCAGTTCATCAGTTGCGATAAGGGTGGAAATGTTACGACTGTTAACTTCGCCGATCAACAGTTTGAAGGTGAAATTCCTGCTGCCTTAAGTAACTTGACAACCGTGCAATATCTGTACTTGAATGGTAATGCGTTTGTTGGTAGCATACCTGAGAGTTTGACGGCGATGCCACAGCTTAAGGTGCTCGATCTTTCTCACAACTATCTTACAGGGAAGATGCCGAAATTTAAGTCCTCTGTGAGAGTTAGTGTTGCTGGAGATGTTTTAGTAGCAGATGAGATCAGTTTTGAGGCTGCAAATGCAAGTATTAATGACTTCCTAAATCCTAGTCCCGGATCAGCTCCAACTAATTCAAGAAATTCTGGATCAATGTTGGGGATGAATGTGAAGGTATTTATACTTGTGTTTGTTGTTCTTGCTACACTAGTTGCTGTGGTACTCAGTATCGGCACTATGTTATGGATTGTTTCGAAGAGAAGGCGCGAAAGCCAATGGGAGGAAGATCAAGAAGAGCAATTATGGGACGAAACTCGCTCTCAGCCCCAAGGGTTAGAAAGCTTGCTAAGAAGATTTAGTTATGCAAGACTCAAGGCAATCACCGGGAGCTTTGATCCGAAGAGGAGGCTTGGAGGTGGAGGATTCGGGTCAGTTTACGAAGGGACTTTAGGAAACGGAACCAAGGTTGCAGTGAAGCGATTAGATCAGCTTGGCCAAGGGAGGAAGGAGTTTGTAGCCGAGGTGAAAACTCTTGGCACCATACACCATGTCAACTTAGTAAAGCTGATCGGATTCTGTGACGAAGGTGCTTACAAGCTTTTGGTGTACGAGTATATGAGTAACGGGTCGTTAGATAAGTGGATATTCTCAAGGCAGGAACAACAGGGATCCACTCTTCTTAGTTGGAACACACGGAAGAAGATAGTACTCCAGATTGCCAAGGGGCTCGCCTACCTACACGAGGGGTGCGAACACAGGATAGCCCACCTTGATATAAAGCCGCAAAACATCCTTTTGGATGAGAACTTGAATGCCAAAGTGGCTGATTTCGGGCTGGCGAAGTTAATAGACAGGGGTGAAAGCTTTGTCATGACACAAATGAGGGGAACCCGAGGCTACCTAGCTCCCGAATGGTTAAGCCGAAGGATCACAGAGAAAGCAGATGTGTATAGCTTTGGAGTAGTCTTGCTAGAAGTTGTTTATGGGAGGAGGAATTTGGAGTACTCCACTTATAAGGAAGAAGACGAAGATGAAGACGAGGAGAGTGGTAATGATCTACTAATCTATTTGGTAAAGAAGAAGGAAGAGGCGAATCGGTTATCAGACATGGTTGATTTATGCTACCTGCAAGGAATGGATGGAAATGGAGAAGAGGTACAGAAGATGGTAAAGATTGCCATCTGCTGCTTACATGAAGATCCATCAAGACGACCAACCATGTCGGTAGTGGTGAAAACATTGGAAGATCAGATGGATATGGTGGTTACGGAATCAGAGTCCGCTTACAGTAGTACCTTTGCAACAACATCCTTTGGTTCAGCGTTTGCTGAATCATCTGGGCAAGGCCAATTGTCCTTAATTTCGGCATCTGTTCTATCTGGTCCAAGATGAAGTGATTTGCCTCCTGCAGGTGAAGTGTAGTCACTGAAGATCTCTTAATTTGTAGTAGTTTCTTCATTTTCTCCACATCATATGTTACTCTATCTGAAAATGTTAAAAGAGGTGTGGTGATTATACCTGTTCATAATCTCTAAGTTGCTAAAATCTACACAATGAACAAACCAACATTACAAATTTGTCAAATCTGTTAGTAAGGTTGGTTGATGATTCAATGAAATGAGCAATAAACCTAACTATTGTTGACCGAAACGGCTAGCTTCCATGGGGCAGTCTCCAAAAATCGACTATTTTTTAGCACTAGCAGTATAGCATACAGTCTGGCCCCAATTCACCTTTTTTAGGTTCGTTTGATGCAATGTGTTGATCGGATGGTTCGAGGTGACATGCAAATTGTCACAGATGATGTACTAAGTGAGATTACTGTTGCAAATACGCCCCTTAAATACCAAAACTGAATACAGAACGGAGTGTTTTTGTTCCTAATAAAAATATTACGAAATCAAAGTTTTGGTCTCCAAATTTGCATATCAACGGAGGATAATTTTGAGCAACAGATTTTGTCTTGGCGAGAGATTTATCTGTCAATTACAATGTGTTGAAGGACTCTTGCTGATAGATTTGTCTTTGCGATCTGGTAGATAATCGGAAACACTAGATCTTGTGGCTGCGGTATTGATTGAGCTCAATATCGAGGAAATTGTTACTCCCTTCGATGACTTTTTACTTTTTTTTTTTCTATTGTCAATTGATTTTAAAATGGAATCTCACCACGCTTCTGATGCACTAATAGCGCTCATGCACATACAAACTGAGTTACATACTAGTCAAACAAAACTTTCCACATGACAATCATCGATCGGTGATGATATTTTACATGCTAGTCAAACAATCCTCATTCCTGTTTGAGAGTCGAATCTCATATCATCTAACATCATGTCAAGCAATGAATTCAGCATAACCAAACTCGGTTTACTCAATTCGCTTTGGTCATGGGGAGAAATCCTCCTGCAGTTTACGCAGATGAAATTATTTTACTTATTATTAAAAAAAAAACAAGCACAAACTATTAGGAGTATATATATGTATTTACCTTTAGTCATTCATCAGTAATATGCAAATCAATCATAATTCAATACAAACAAATGGTTTTTTTATGGGAATAAAATTGAACTCTATTAAGAAAAAGTAAGGAATAAAGAGGGAAACTTCAGATATATATTGTTGATCTCTAGATAAACCTCTTTATTTTAAGTGAATTTGGTTTAAGTAGAATGAATAGTTATCTGAAATTCGATATATATAAGATAAATTCAATAAATGATAGTTGATGTGGTAGCTGAAGCCGATAGTGTAGTTGAACTGATGGATTATTTGTGAAAAACATAGGTTAATAAGCTAGTATGTTGTTTGAAAAACCTAACTGTTAGGTAGCTGATCAAAACATGTGAAAAAACCAAAAGCTCCGAAAAGCTACTTAATGTTGCCAAATGAAGCCTAATCAAACTAAAAGATTGAATCTATAGAGGACAAAGAAAGATATACGTACCCATCAGCGACGCAGCTTAAATGAGCCAAGTAATGGCCATGACACTCTTCACAAGAGTAAAAGTGTAAAACCAAAGGGTTGGATCTCGTCTATCATCAAGATCTTCTCTCTCAAAGCACACATCACAAAGGTATTCTTCTAACTCCTTACTCGAGTACTGCAGCAACATATGATGATGGTGCCCCCCGTGCTCATGCTCCACCCGAAGAGGCCACCCAGTGAGGCATTTATAGTGATAAGAAACATGGCAACTCTTACATGAGTACCAAACAGATTCAATTATAGAGTCCCCACATGCCTTGCATATAGAACCGTTCTCATAAGGATTTAGGTCCAATAGTCTAACAGAGAGGAAATGCTCGTCGCATTTATGCCTAATAACCGTGGGCAACATTCGCCTTTTAAGATGAGTTGTGAACAGGCAGTCCCGGCATGAATCAGAGTTGGTGTCTTTTGCCTTGCAAGAGTTGCAACGAAACTCAAGCATCGGGTACTGACACCGCCAAAATGACGAATCTAATTCAAGGTCATCAGGGGGAGGACGTCTAGATGGATTGTTGTTATCAATATCATCAAGCAACTCGGCGCATTTCTTGTGCAAAGCAAAGCTGCAGCGTTCACAGGTGTAGGTTGCCCCATGGACTTGGTTTTCACAAGCCATACAAATAGCCTCGTCTTTGATTCCTTTCTCGGCATATTGGGTAATTGAGTGACCACTCCTACCACAGTCAGAATGAAGGTAGTGGCCTCTTCGCCATTCATTATACACCACACGATCTGGACCATCACCTTCTTTGCGCGTTATCATGTATTTAACCGCCTCAATGAAAGGAGGAGTTCTCTTATCATGTTCATCATCATAGTCTTCGTAATCCAAGAGCGGGTCCAATACCAGCGTTGGGACTGTGTAGCCATCACATCTCTCATCATAACCATTATCCTTGATTGCCCTCTTGATGTCTTCCCACATGCCCTTCGACCTATTACTGCAGTTGTGGTTCTGTAGCCCGCAGTCTTGTCTAAACAGCTTGACCATGTCCCTGGCTTCTCTACCGAGTTTAAACAACCCGGTCATTGTTGCAGAGACCAAAAACTCGTGGAACTGTGTCAGCAATTTAAAGACATTTTCCGTCCTACACTCAACAATAACAAGCCGTGTTTGGTTGATGGATCTGGCAGCTTATGGAGGTGCGATGGAGAAGACAGAGAGGAATCAATCACAATATTTTCAACAAAACCGTATGACAAATTGGTCTTGACGATGCCATAGATTATCTCAAAGGCGACATCTGATTGATGAGAAAGACATGTTTCATAAGTGCTGAAGGAAGGGGAAGTTTGACCGTTGTAAGGTCTTTGACGAGGGAGGAAATCGTGAAGGGACAAGAGAGGACAACTCAGGGAGGCAGCTATATGGATTGCAAAATCAGTCTTTCGATGGAAAGGGGGACCTTTCATGGCGATGATCGTTTTGTTTTCGGATTTAAACATATCTGTTCAGAGATGGATTAAAATTTGAGATGAAGATGAAAGAGTACAGACCCTTAATAAGACAACACAACCTGGTTGTTGCTTACTTGCTGCAGATCTCTTACCCCTGGTTAGATCAAGGGATGTCAGAGTTTTACATCTCTTAATCCTGTTTGGATGGGATATTGAGAGAGTCGTGTGTGCACCAAAAGTTTCAATTAACACTAATAAAATAAAAAATCTCTTGAATTCAACCCAAACAAAGACAAGATTGATTAGGAAGGCATTGGAATGATTGAATCCCCCATCCTTGACCGTTGGTAAAATTTGCATAAAATAACCCAAACATTAAAGGTCGTTGCATTCGGTATCATAAAAAGTTTCGGAAAGTAGCATACTTGCCCTTAGTAGAATAGTAGGTCTGGCCTGGTTGTTTATGAACGAGTAGCCTTGATCTCCATTGAGATCAGGATTAATTGAAAAACTATAGCCTAAAAACAAATCACAGTTCTACGAATTTGTTGGAAAATTCAATAATACTGAGTAAGATCTAAACTCAAGTTCGATCTAGCAATGTTAGGATAAAAAATAAAATCAAAGAATTACAACTGCCTGATCACTTGGGGGTTTCAAGATGACCGTAGCGTTGTGATTTTGTGAATTAATAGTCCTCGAACTTTGGTTGCCACTTGACAATAACAAGCGATGCGTCACAGGATGAGCCCGGCTCAAGAAGGAATGGAATCAATGACAATGTCTTTAGCAATTAACAAATCCCAATGACTGACTAGACTTGCCGGTCTGACAGGTAATCTGAATTGCCAAATCTTGTGGATAAGACAGGGCATCTCAGGTAGGCTGCTATCGCGATTGCAGGGCATCTCAGGTAGGCGATCTGATCAAGTGTTTGAATGCAAGCTTATAATGTTCCCTCCATTGACACAAAGCAACCAAACACGCTAATACGATCAGGTTTTGAATTGATCCTTGCTTACCTCCAAAGTGAACAACCCGAGAAATCAAATAAAGAGGAGAAATAGTTTTACTTGATCCAAAATGCACGCCTTCATAGTGTCAGCAAAAAAAAAAAAAACTCATCACTGACTCACTAATGTCTTTAGAGAAGCGAATTCGGTCACTATCTCCCTTGCCACTATTGCTTTCTCTTTCCCTCTTGGTTTTCATTTACTTCCTGAACCTCCCGAGGGATTCTTTCATTAATCTTTGCAGATATTAGGGGAAGAGCAACCTCTCGTTTTGTTTGTTGTTAGCCCGGTTTTTTTTGTTAAATAAAACACAGAACCTTAAGCCCGTAATTAGAAATAATTAGATGCCCAATCTTAAATTTTGATTAGGAATCTTTTAACATAAGGGCTTTAGACAAGATGGAACAAGGGCTATTGTCAAGACTATTTTCACAATATTGCATACAAAGTCCTTCCCAACCAAAATGAAACCCTAACCCATCCTCCCTTTCACGAAAGATAAGAATTAAAATTGTGTGTTTTAGGGTTTAAAATTAGAATTAAAATTGATGAAATTGTTTGTTGTTTGTGTCTTTTGTTTGATTGTTGTTGATTTGAGTGTTGTTTGAGTTGATTTATGAGTATAAATTGAAACGAAAACGAAAGAATTTGGTCGTTTTGTTTGCGATTTGGGTGCGATTTTTGATGTCGTTCATGTCAGGCATAAATCTCGTGAATTCCTTACTGTCTGCGTCGAGCTCGGTTGTTGTCGCCGAGGTGATGATGGAGGCTCAATTTCTGTCACCGAGGTTACTTCGTACCCTCGACAACAGAAGCCGAGGTCCCTTCATAACCTCACCATTATCCACCGAGCTTCCTCATTAACCTCATTCAATAGAGTCGAGGTTATTTATTTAGCTTATTCTCTCAGAGCTTCGACAGATTTTCAAACGGCAACCAAGAATAATAGTCGAAAGTCTTTCGATAATTATCCGAAGCGAGTGATATACCAAAATAAGTATCGATCAATTCATTCCTTGATAAATTTACTAAAAGTTTGTTCAAAAGATGGAGTAATTGGATGAACGCACTTAGGTTTTTTCAATTCGCTTCGATTCGTAGATAAGAGAATTTTGAGTCTATTTGCAATTGTTTGAAAAAAAAATGAAAAGGACTTGTGTGTAATTTAGTTGAACTTATCTTGTCAATAGTCATTCGGACATCTTGCCTTTAGCCTCACTCATCTTTTAATGACTTGAATTTTGAATGATGACCCGTAATTAGAAATAAATTTTAGTGAGTATAATATCAAATATCTTTAAAGCAAAGAATGAAATTAAAACATGTACACAAACTAATCTCTAAAGGATCATCAATTCAAAGAAACTAATCCTAGAAAATAAAGGAAGAGATGATATAATAGTCAGTATATAACTCTTGCATTACATGATAAAATAATTTTATGCGTATGTAATACACTATTGATATCATGAGTTTTTAGAGTATTAATAATGACGGTTTTTCTAACCTATACCCTTACGACATTACAAAGAAGCAAAAAATGTCAACATTTTAAGATAGAAGCAATAGGCTATACATCAAAGCAATATATGGGTTATCGTAATCATTTAAAAAAAAAAAGAGGTGTCCAATCTTAAATGTTGATTAGGAATCTTTCAATGGCTTGAGTTTTGAATAATGACATGTGATTATAAATAAATTTTATTGAGAATAATCTTAAATGCCTATAAAACAAAGTATGAAATTAAAAGCATGTACACAAACTAATCTCTAAATGATCATTAATTCAAAGAAACTAAACCTAGAAATTAAAGGAAGAGATGAGAAAAATCTGAATAATTTTGTAATTTTGGTCTAAATTTATGGCCTCAATAATGAATTTAGTTGAGATTTATTATACCATAAAATTAGTGATATCTATGACAATTTAAAAAAGGAAAAAAAGACTCGACTTTACTGAATGAAAGTAGCCTTAGCAATGATAGTACATGCCATGTAATGCTGTGGCTATTTATGTAGGACGTATTTGTGTGCATATAAGGGAACATCATTGGATCAAATTTAAATATTGAGTCGATATAAAAAAATCTTGATCATCTGAAAATATACTATCTTTTAATAAATACAATTACAATAAGGTAAATTCAATTTAAATATATACTTTCTACCAAAAAAGTGAATTTAAATACTTACTTATATATATATATAGTGTTTGATGATGATTGAGATAATAATAAATGTGCTTTAAGAGCATCCCCAACAGTCCCTCTAAAAAATCTCTAAAATAGAGAATAAAATAGCAAAATCTCTAAAAAATTTACACCACAACTCCAACAGCTCCTCTATCATACAAATTTCTACATTTATTATACACTATAATAAATGCATAAATTCATAATTTAATAAATAAAATTTCAATAACTTAATTAAATCAATAGACATCAACCAATGAACAAATGGGTAGACATGGGAAGGGGTGAAGAGCAATATTGACTTGGTAATACATCCAAAAATTAGTTAAATATCTAATCAATTGAAGAGCAATATTGTTCGGGGGTGTTTTGAAAATTAGTTAAATATCTAATCAATTGAAGATCAATATGGACTTGGTAATACATCCAAAAATTATTGAGTTAAAATTTTTTAAAATGTGACGTAGTATAAAATTAAGGTTAAAGTAAACTACTATGTGATTTAGTTAAACAAAATGTATATCATAGTTGTTAGCATTGACTCAAAATATTTGATTTAAGTACTAATTATTTTTAGACGAAATATCCTAATTGAAATAAGAAAACAACCGGTAAAGATTTGATAATGAATAAAGATTTGTATTAAAAATATTTAGTTAAATTAATAAAAATAGAAGATTTAGATAATTAATAGAGATTTGTAAAGATTTGGATAATTAATAAATTAATTGATTCATTTTAAATTAGTTTGATCATTTAGTTAAATTAATAAAATAGTTTGATTATTAAAATTATAAATTGAGATAATTTTTTTAAATGAAAGGTGGGCCCAGATTTAATGAAAAAATGACACGTAGGATGATTGAAGGAGAATCTGCCATGTGTCATCTCAAACATCTGTTTTAGTATTATACTAGTTTAGTACCCGCACTTTTGTGCGGTCTTTTTTAATAATAATATATGTGACATTAAAAAATTTGTAAAAATATTTGTAATTAAATCTTAAATCATAACTACCACACGTAAAAATATATCTATAATTAATTAGAGACAAAACATATAATAATCTTTATTATGGAACCAATACTAAACTAATTATAATATATTTACAATAAAATGACGGTGAATAGACTCGATAGTTTTGATTTTGATATAAGTTTATAATTTATATGTTATGATGCTCATTTTGAGGAGATTGTTGGTCAGTAAGGGAAAGATTCACATATTATTTTACATGTATGAAAATACTTAAATAATAATAATTTGTAAGGGTAGTGCCCACGTTCTAACAAAAAAAACTTACATATATACTTTCAGTTTTTAAATTTCAAAAAAAATTATGTATTAACACTCATTAAACTAATTAATTTCATCTAATATTTTTTAATTATTATATCAATTTAAATATGAGAATCAAAGAAAAAGAAATTAATTTATATATTATACGTACATAATCATGATATGAATATAATATTATAGTATAACAAACAATCTTGATGTATGAAAATATATGTAGATATTTTTTTAACAAATTAATGTGTAAACGTCCAAATTTTGTTTTAAGCTATAATGTATATTTGTTTTAATTTATTAGTACTTCGTAAGTATATTATTAATTATATTGCCTACAAATAAAAAGAGATACAATATAATATATTCATATGGAACAAAATTTGGTAAAATTGTGTAAAAAATCTATCAATATCTAATGAAATTGTGTAAAATATTATCTTTAGTATATATTATTATATTGATTAAATAATTGGATACAAATTGGGTAAAATTTTATCTTCTGGTATGTATTGCTATATTATACTATTGATTGAATAGAGTTGGATTAATTTTTCATAAAAAACTATATTTAGATTATATAGTTATATATTATTTCTGAACATATAAAAAATATAATTGCATAATTGGATATGAATTTATAATTACATATCTCATAGGAAATTATAATATTGATTATCTAGAGTTAGATTATTTTTTGATTGGTTAAAATTACTAGGACTTCTTCTTATTATATAATAGATAATAGATTTATGTGTACATGGATAATATATGGCCACTTGAAAAGAAAATTCAAAGAAAAAGAGATATAAGTTACGCACATTAGATAAATATATGAATCAACACAAACACATACTTGATAAAATTATGAAGAAAAGTATCTAGCAAATAATCAAATTGGAACGGAATTTAAACTAAACAACCAATTAATCATACATTATTAATCATACATTATTAGATAGATACTCCCTCCGTTAATTAAAACTTGACGTTTTACTATTCACGCATGCTTTTTTAGGTGTTAAAAACTATATAAAATAATAACTTTTTAAATAATTTTTTAAAATAATTTCATACTTCTTACTATTAAGTATCCATTTATAAAAACAAATTTTAAAAAAAGTTAATATTTTATATAGTTTTTATCATTATAAAAAAGCGTGGATGAATAGTAAACGACAAGTTTTAATTAACAGAGGGAGTATTAGATATAATTGATTCAGCCCTTTTTTAACAAATTCAAAACAAAACATGTATAACAAATTCAAAAAAAATCTGTTTAAGAAATTTATAAAAAAATCTGTTTTAACAAAAAAAAAATTAAAAATGTCATATCAATAGTATAATACTAAATGAGAAGTCGCTTACGCCATGTGGCGACTTCTCCTTTAAAGTAGATTATTTTTATTTTTTTATTTTTTTATATATGATTTGTTAATTAATTAATTGTAATTTAAATTAATTATATTAATAATAATCAATTATTTATTTTAAATGTGTATCCGGTTGTTATGATTGTTTTTTTATTTATGATTTGTTAATTAATTAATTGTAATTTAAATTAATTATATGAATAATAATCAATTAATTGCTTTTAAATGTGTATCCGGTTGTTATGATTTTATATGCCGATTAGTTTTAAAAATTAAAATATTAATTGATTGTTATCCGGTGTTTTAAAATGAAAGATAAGTCGATTAGTTTAATTGATTGTTATCCGATCGTTAAAATGAAAGATATGCCAATTAGTTTTACAAATTAAAATATCAATTGATTGTTATCCTGTCGTTGTGATTTTTTTGTTAAGCCAAACGATTTTATCCGGTGGTGATCCCATGGTTTCGCCTCTATATATTAGTTAGTGATCCATAGTATGTCGTATGAAAAGTTTGTTTCAACCAAGCTAGATTAGATTGCCCACAATGACAAATAATAAAGGTAAGACGCCCATAGAGAATAATAATAGGAAGCTTCTAAAAAAAGGTACGTTCTTATCTAAAATGATTCATATTTTAGTTGAGATATTCTCGAGATTTTGGTTATTTGTTTAGATATTCACTAGATAAGATCAAAATAAAATCAAAATAAAATCATATTTATTTTAACAAAAATAAATGACTTTATTCTTTATCTATTTATATTTTTAATTGTGTGTCTTCCTCTATACACCATCGTTTACTATATAATTCCCGTTCTTCACACTTAATTTCTTTTCATTTTTCTTCTTCTTAACTCTACTTCAAGTTTGTTGAATTCATTGAAGGATAAATTCGTACAATCATATTGATGATACTAATCAACAAATGTGAAAATTATTGGTGAGGCTCAATTTGATTTCTCGCTTTATTTTATTTTTGTATTTTTTTAATTTCAATCTCACATTTTCAATTGATTTTGTCTATCGATATTTAAACTATTATTATAATTTGAGAATCTATAAATTCGACCATTACATCATTCGATATTGTTTTTATTCAAGATGGCTAAGATGACCGATTTTCATCTCATAGATTATCTAAAGGTGACGAAAGTGGGGAGCAAGATCGACAAGTTGTATGGACGATCATCCTAACAATATCTGTGATTTTTTTTAATATCTAGATATGAAAAAAGGATCAATTTTATTTTCTCATAATAAACACTCATCCAATATATCTATATGACATGCAAATGACTAATTAACTCATTTTACAAAAATGAAAAAAGTAATAAAACAAAGAACTAAAATATGACAATTTAACTTAATATCATCAGTGACAAAGATAAAAATAATTATTTAAAAAAATCCCGCACAAGGTGCGGGTTACTGTCCTAGTTTAACCTAAAATTCAGCCTTTTTAACATAAAATTCAGCTCTTTTTCTAACAAATTCAAAACAAAACATGTATAATAAATTCAAAAAAAAAAACCATTTAACAAAATTTAAAAAAAAAACAGCTCCTATTTATTAGGATTGGATAAAATAAATAAATAAATAAATAATCATCAACAATCTTGACCGAAAACTGATACCTACTTTAAATCAAATTTCAACCACGGGCCTACCTTTTAACAACATCATAAGGAAAGTCAAGGAAAAGCTAGGTATCTCTTGCTTCAGCAAGCTATCCTTGGCCTGGTGGAGTATTTGGTATTTTCGTAACAAATCTTTATTTGAAAACCTCAAGCCTGACCCTAGAAGCATCGCTTCATTCATTGACAATCAACTTATTCTATGGTCGGGCTCTAAACAAAATGATGAACCGAACACTGCATCTAATCCTCCAACAAAGCCACAATCAAAGAAAAGACGTAATCTGAAATGGAGTAGGCCCCCGGAAGGCTACTATAAATTAAACTTTGATGGTGCACTTTCTACCACGTCCAAAGGCTCGTTTGGTTTTATTATTAGGAACCACCTGGGTACAACGTCCTTCTTGGAGGCTGGGCCCTCTCCTTTTCCTTCCGTCTGCGGTTCTGAGGGCTTCGCTCTCTGGAAAGGCATCAACAAAGTAATCGAACTTGGGATAACCAATATCGTTATAGAAGGTGACAACCTCACCATTATCAACAGCCTAAAGGGTATCTCGAAGCCTTCGGGAGATGCTGAAATGATTGTCTTAGACAGTCTGCTCTCTCTTGGCCATTTTCATTCTGTCATAATTCGTCATGTTTATAGGGAAGCCAACCGAGCTGCTGACCGGCTTACGCATCTCGCTTTTGACTTCTCCGGTTCTATGCCACCTGACGACGCTTCGCTGATTAAATTCATTCATTTGGATGCTCTTGATAGTTGAGGTCTCCGCCTCAATATCAAATTATTTCCGGTTCAAAAAATAAATAAATAAATATTAAAAATATGTCGGGTGATGTACGGGTCGGGTGAAATTACTGTCACCAGAATCCGGCCCGCTTCATCACCCGTTCACCCGTTTAATACCCACCTTGTATCAGATTTTCACCCATTTTTTTAATCGGGTGAAGCAGATACCCGTCGGGTGCAGGTGATATTGACAATGGACATCCCTTCCCTCCCGAGTCAACACTAGCTTGACCATCATGTTAAGGTATTGGCCATGTGGCCATTGATGATACGCCACAAGATCTAGACCATCACCTTTAATTGAGCTTGTTGTATTCAGTTGGACTGCTATTTGGGTTGCAGATTGATCACACAATATTCCGTCTTTTGTTTTGTTTTCATGGCACATTTTGATAACTCTACAAAATACCAGCCTAAAAGTGGGGACAAGAGAACATAAACTATAACAAAATATATGATAAGTTACAATATATCATGATAAACCCTAATATGAAGGGGATGGCAAAACTCATGTCACAAGTCAAATGTGAGGGGAAATGGCAAAACTTATGACACTTGTACCCGTCAAAAATGTCGCCCATACCAACAAGTTGTCTTTCTTTAAGAAAACAATCAGACAGCAAAATTTTACCCTCCCAGTTTGCACATCAAAGAAGCATAAATTTGATCTCCAGCAAGCTAAGCAAGGTGTATTCCCAATGGCTGCCCCAATTCTAAAAAGTTTTACCTGACAAGGAGTCAAAACAAGCAACCCTCCAGTTTCTCACTTCATTTTCACCCATACTTGGGGAAAAAGACGATTACAGATCAATCCACAATGTGCTTCACATGATCAGTTTCAGATAACTTGAGCCTTGCATCAAAAGATGACTCTTATCTGGCGCGCTAGGGTTTGTGATCATATATTGTGATTTGCTCTCTCAATTGGTTCTTGGAGGTACTGAAGGGATATAAAAATTGCTTCCTGGTTCACCATCACGCAAATAAACAAAATTCTCTTATATTAATAAGGCTCCCACAAACCTAAATGTTCATGTTGAAGAAATGGAATCAATCTGTACCTCTGTTCTAATTGTCCGGCTTCCTTGGTTCGGGCATGTATTTAGATATGTACTGAACACTTCTCTTGCAGCCTTCCCCTTTTGACATGAAGAACACAATTATAAGAATGGAAGAAGCACGAAGATGATGGCAGCTGACAGTGAAGAACACAAACTCAAGTGCTTCCATTTCTTTCGTTTTCTTTCTACTTCATCGATTAATTAAATTAATGGTTAGTCCATGTTTAAGAAGAAAAACCAACTAATTTATGTTCTGGAACCTATGTTAAACCTGTAAGCTTGAAAAATAAAATTATGAGGTCTAAAAATTCAAATAATCTTTTAGAATGATATACATAGTGTCCATGTTGTATACCAATTTTACATAACATTGTGTAAAAAGTTGTGAGTAACATGCTAGAATAGTTAGGGAATTATATTCTATTAGTGAATTTTGCACCTGACAACAAGATGCTGTTTGCAGATGCCATTCATTTGATGTATCTGATGTTCATATTCTTTTGGCGTTATGTACAATACACAATGAACATTATTTTGACACCTTCCATGCAGAAATCAAACCCTGAAGAAGCCATTGAACTTTTGCAATCATGTTATGACTCTTGTAAGCAGATACCATTGCAACTGGCTCTATTTTATGACGAGCTAAGTGCAGTCTTAAATTGCAAGATCAGAAAACTAACTATCCAACATATTTTTTTATTGTGAATTATCCAACATATAAGAGGTAGAAAAAAATTACTAATTTTTTTAAGGAACTACCTTTAGCTTTTTGTCCACTTCAACGCTCTCCTCTAGACCAGCAAGCCCGCCAAAAGCAATCAATAAGTGCCTGCTACATCACAAAGTTCTACATGTTAGGAATAAGGCCAGCTGGATCTTGAGGGTGTAGATATGGTAACCAGAAAGAGGAAGAAACTGGTGAAAGGTGGTTGCACCCTTACAGTCACGCAAAAATTAATCAATTTGCTGTTTTAATTTCTTGCCTCTTCCATAAAACAAGGCCAAGTAATCATAAATAATACAGTAATAATAATAATAAGACCCTCTTTTTGTACTTCATGAACACCTTTATGCATTTAAATTAGAATTGAGAAAAGCCTAATCTCAGAACAATCTACCACTTTCATTTGGTTCATTTTAAAATATACTAAATACAAAAATGGGCCAAAACTGAAATCAGTATAAAGATAAATTAGACCTGAATTTGGGTAATGACAGTTCTGATGACTTGATGATTTGACCATGCTCTGAGGTACCAATCACATAATCATAACCTCCCTGCAAAATGATAATCTGTCAACTGAGGAAGACATACATTAAAATTGAGCATTGCACACACTTTAACATATATTCACCTCATATGGGCAGTTCTGGGTCACAGCAGTGAGATTTGAGGCATACCGCACATTATACCCCCAATACATGCCCTCTTCCCTAGGCTTGGAGGATGAAACAACCTGATGTAGAACATCTAAGAGGCACATACAACCAGAAGGTCACATATCATAAATAGAATCAATGTTGCAGCTAGAAAAACAACATACAGCTGTTGAATTCACATTCACTGTAATATTGAAATGCTAAAAAAATTGAAGAACCTACAGAATGACAGGAATAATCCATTGATTAGCTTAATATAGGTAAATATTTTTCAATTAATCTTTCTTCTTTGAGGAGAAATCCAGCCCAAAGGACTCGTATTACTTGCAAAGTAACTTCACTGATCTTCTATGCACTGGTGAATTGTGAATAACGTGGAGATGAACATCAGTAGAAGGTGGAAAAAACAGTGAACATATTTGATCATTTAGCAATAGAGAACAATGATGACACAAAATTAAAGAATAGGACAAAAAGTACAAATAAATTAATCTAAAAAGAGCATAATCCCTACCAGAACTCAAATTTCGATCCGTCCCCATGGCAACTGTTACTCTTTTCCAAGGTTCAAGAACTTGATCAATGACAACATTCTGCACCATTTCAATAGCAATTAGCCAAACGTAAAACATGACGTCAAGTGAGAATATTTATAAAAACTACCCAAGATATGTATTGCAGAACAAAAATCTAGGCGTGTCATGGTGAAATAAACAACAAATATAAACATTGATATTAAAACCCTGAATGGCAAACACCGTGAACTCCCTTAAGACAAAGGCCTACTCCCCCAGTATATATTTTGGAGAACATATCCCAGTCACCATTCCAATTACCCAATAAGGCAATTACCTTTCACCAAAAAAAAATAAAAAATAAGGCAATTACCAAGAAACAACCATAAAGCATAAACATTATGTCAAATAAAACACGAGTTAGTATGCCTTCATTAACAATAACCTGGGAATCTACCATTACCAAAAATATCTTGATAGAGAGTAGATCAGGAAACACGCAAAATTAAAGAACACACACTAGCATAGATTCTTAAGGAAAACCAATGGGAACAACCGAACAACCCACAATTAAACCACTAAACCACCAACAGAGGTAACCTCTCTAGCCAAAAGGCAACCACCCTTCACACAATGATCGCTAACTAGATGATAAACATAAAGGACTACTCCCTTATATGTGCTAATATGGGATGTGACTAACAACTCCTAACAGCCATGGGACACTAGAAAATTCCTCTAACTGTCCACTCTCAAGAAACTTCCCCTTACTCTAACAAAATGCTTAGCCCATTCCCATATTAATTCAGAGGTCTAACACAACCTTAGTTATCTACCTATTGAAAATTAGTATATGTGCACAAGAGAAGATGGCAACAATCAAGTGACAAAAATGGTCTGAGTAGAACAACAGGCTTGCTGAATGTATAACACACACACCTTGCTGAGGCCCACATCTACAACTGTCCCAGTGGAATTGGCAGCTTTCTCTTTCAGCGTTACACCTAAGATAGTTGCAAAACTTGTTAGGTACTACTAGGGAAAATCCCGATTAAACAATACATTATGAACACACAATCAGCCAAAACATCAACAATTGGAGACCCTGAAGTCTTGAACAGTCAAGCAAGAAGACAAGTAATTAAATTCATGCTCCCTAAAATGCGCAAGACCAACGAATCTCAATCCTACATGCTGCCCAGCATGTCATACCTTCCCTATATGAAGCCCATTCATGCCTCCGAAGATGATGAGGTGCATCGAGTGGAGGTAGCAATCCCTGCATAAAACCACAAACATACATTGCTCATTCACATATACCAAAGCTGATAAAAAACAAAAATCAGTAATCAGTTCAGCCCAACAACGAAGCTAAAGCTTGAGCCTCACCACAAATCTCAAGCCACTATGCATTGGAAAAAGAGCCTTTCTCAAATACTGCGGCGTCTCAAGATACCGCAGAATCCTAATGAGAAAAGCAGTCCCATTTTCATTCTCATCCGAGCTCTCCGTTGCTGCAACACTAGATTCATCCGTAGCATCACTCTTGTTGTCAAATACTACCACCTATTTGCAAAACAAACGTTGAACGGCAAAAGAAGAGGTTCTCATGTAATCAGACGGAAATTGGGAGACACAATTGCAATTATAAAGGTCCATAAGAACTGCTTGATTTGATACCTCGTCAACACGGAAAATCGTAGCTGCTCGTGCAATCTGACCAGCCAACTAAACAAGTTCCATAGAGAGAAAGAGAGCACGGAAAACAACAAATTAGTGATGAGATTAAAGAGGAAACTCATTTGAACTGGTGAATGTACAGAGAGAGATTTACACGGGTGGCGAGTTCGAAAGACTGGGTATTATCAATGATTGAGCCGGCAATGGCGATGCTCACAGTGCGGGGCGAGGTACTCGTTTCATCAGAATCGTTTTCTCTCTTCTTTCTCTTCTTTTTCTTCTTCTCCTTGTCGGCCGAATTCAGAGAACCGTCTCCATTAACGATGTCCGCCTTGTCCTGATTAGCATCTCCTTCTAGGGCTTCTACTTGCAGCTTCTTCTTCTTCGCCATTAACGGCGTAACAGACCTTGCTTGGTTCTCTCAAAGATGTGAGAGATGTGAGCTGGTTCTAGACTTCCAGTGGTTGGTGGAGGCCGGAGAAGAGCGTCTGAGAGGCCGGCTGGAGGAGGAGTGGCCGGAGGGTAAGAAGGGTTGGGATCAATTTGAGTTTGAATTTTGGGGCACTAGGGTTCACTTGGTGAGAAATAAAGAGAGGGATAACTCGAGCCAGGAGGATAATTTTTTTTTGGTTAAAAGGAGCGTCCGAGCTTCTAACGCGCCTTATTGAAATAGAAAGAAATGAGCTAAGTAGTCAGCAAGCAGGGAATGATCCGACCTCTAACATTATTAGACAAGAAAATTAAAGCACCCTCAGGCGGGTCAAACAATACAGTGCAATCAATGTTGTAAGAGAAAGCTAAGCTAGCGAGATAATCAGGGTTCACCTTGCTTATTATCATTGGGTCTAGCCGGTCGGTGTAGGCCGATTTACCCGGCGCGAGTCTCTTGCCGGCTAAGTCATGTGCCCGGGTTTTACCACCAAATGTGGGTTACCCTCGTTATAAAAAAAAAGAAAAAAAAAAGAAAGCTAAGCTAGCGAGATAGTCTGCAAGGCAGTTTGCCTCACGAAAAACATGTCGAAACTGGACATCACAGTCTCTACTTAAAAAAACACTTATCGATAAGGCTCGCCAGAGGGGGGAGTTGTCTCCCAAGGATGGTCGATATGAGGAGTGAATCCGTTTCCAGAATCACCCTTCTATACTCCCATCCCAAGCAAGTTTCAGTCCTTGTACTAACCCCAAAGTTAAGCTTTAGGGATAGTACAAACACCTATGTTCATGATAAACCCACGGTGCCACTCTCCGACATTATTTCTTATGACTCCCGCCGTCGTGGCGTGTCCATCTCTGTGTATGGCTCCGTCCGTGTTAACTTTTACCCATCCCTTCGTTGGCTTCCCCCAAGCTATCTGCACTTTCTTCTTCCTCCTCTCCCCCGACGACTGTCTTTGTTTGCTCCAAGCTCGCTTATACTCTTCCGCTTACGTCATGATATGCCTTCTCTTGCACCCATGCCATTCGTGCTTGCTGAACACTCTCTCATTTCTCCATTTTCATAACCACTAAAGAGCCACTGCGAAGATATCCCTCCACAAAACATTATTAAAGACTATAGAGGTGTTAAGGAGGTTACCTCGGATCCACGCAACTAATGGTGTGTCATAGAAATCCTTTACATAAACACCCGCTTTGAGGTCGAGTCAGACTAGCCGGGAGGATAATTCACATACCCCTATGAGAGTGTATTTTTATTTTTTTGTTCATGGGTAAATGATTTTTTTTGAAAAAATAGAAAGAAATTCGAAACACTAGAGAACACATCGTTTAGCGAATTGAGAAAATAAAACAACAAAATGGACAAACCGTCATGAAAAACGTAAAACAAATAAAGAAAATGAAACATGATAGAACTGGGGAGTTTAGAGTCCGACAAGAAGACATTGGCATAGACAATAAAACATGATAGCACTAGGGTTTTTTCCTCCACCGTCTGAGGGGATCTGAGGGGGATTTTTTTCCACCATCTTCTTCCCTCGCACGCACCACCATGGACAAGACCATGAGCTTCAACCCGCAGTCAATCTGCTCAATCGACCGACTAGGGTTTTGAAAGTTGGATTGGAAGAAGCGATGATTAGGAAGAAAAAAGAGGAGCGTGTGTTTTGATATCCTCAGTTGAAATGGTATATAAAGGTGGAGAAAAATACAAAGGAAGGAAAATAAATATGGGTATATCAAGTTGATATCCATATACTCATTTACCAAACACAGGTATGGGTATGAATGATACCCATACCCATATCTTATATCAGTATCAAATGACCCCTAATGATATAGTAAAGTATCAAATGACCCCTAATGATATAGTAAAACAAGTAAAAAGTGAAGGAGTTGGGATTTGAACCCAAGACCTTTTGGTTTTGATTGTCCTTCCTTCCTTCATTTACCACTTGAGTTAAATAGCACCCTTGTTTCAAATTTCATTTAAAGATGTTATATTACCTTAAAAATACTAAATATATGGAAACAAATTATTTTTTTCGTATTTTTTTTCCGTTAGGGGGTGCTTGAGCACCCCCAAGCACCCCTGGCTCCGCCACTATTGACCTCGTAAAAAAATGTCACCACACATGTGTCACCACTGATAAGAGGGGTGACACTGACCTTTTAAAAAAAGACCGTATAAAAAACATTGTCAGCTAAAAAAAAATTGTCACCACATATGTGTCACCAAAGTTATTTGGTCAAAATAAAAATGACAATGAAGTGTGAAAGGGTTATAAAAATGAACATAAAGGAAGTGGATATATACCAAATTATTATCATAAGGGCTATTGGCAAGGTGGGAAAATGGTTATTGGCAAGACTATGTTCACAAAATTGCACACAAGTCCTTTTCATTCTAAAAAACAATTACAGATCTATTCGGGAGAAAAAAAAACCCACATCCTTCATCCTCCCACACCTCGGTTGAGTTGAACGAGCCACACTTGTGAAGAGAAGTCACCCATATCTTGTTGATTATGGTAGATTTGTGAGGGATTTCAACATATCTATCAAATGTAAGGTAAGAAGTTTTATTTACAATTCATTTTGATGGTTTTTTTTAGATGAAATTGTGTGTTTTAGGGTTTGAAATTATAATTGAAATTGCGGAAATTGGTTGTTGTTTGTGTTTTTTGTTTGATTGTTGTTGATTTGTGTGATGTTTGAGTTGAATTATAAGTAGAAATTGTAACTAAAATGAAAGAAATTATTCATTTTGTTGCGTTTTGGGTTGGTTTATTCGGTGAATTTTTCTACAATTGGGTTTACTGTCGAGCATAGGGGTCATTTGGATTTGGCAAGGCTTTGCCTTAGGCTCGACTAGGATAGCCAAGGTTACGTATAGACCTAGGCAAACGCGGGTCAGCCCGCTCGGCCCGCCCCGCCTGCCCGCTAATATGAGCGGACATAGACAGAGGAAAAAGCCCATGCGGGCTGCTAAGCCCGGTCCGCGCCCATAGTGGGTACAGGATTGGGAAGACCAATGTACCCGTTGCGAGCCGCTAGGCCCGTAACGGGTACCCACTTTTTTTAATTAAAATTATAAAATATATATTATATATATGCTTTTTTTTTGAAATTACAATGTGTTTTTATTAATATATATACACATATTACAGTTGTAAAACATACGGAGTATATACTTATAACTCTATTACAATGTATATATAGATATATTACTTACTGTGTATAATATATATATATAGAATAGTGTATACACTGTGTATATTACAGTGTATATAGCTAGCATTAACCAAAAAAAGTGTATACTATGTATGCACATATATATTACTGTGCATACGAATACATATACTTATAAATATATTAGTGTATATATACATATATTAATGCGGGTACCCGCGGGTAGCCCGCACCCGCCATCCCGGACGGGTTTGGACACGACATCCAACCCGTTAAGCAGGCTTAGTCCGGCCCGCGCCCGCGATACCGGGACAAAATATCGGGTAAAACCCGTCCCAAGCCCGGCCCGTGCCCGCATTTGCCCAGGTCTAGTTACGTAGTAGACTCGGCAGATATGGCCGAGGTGGTGCCTTAACCTCGTTAGATGATGACGAGTCTCTCCTTTGTTGTCTGGGTTGTCGAGCATCGTTAAGACCTGTCAAGGAAAGATAAGAACCTCGGCAAAATCTGGCGAGCCTCCACAACAACCTCAACAAGATCTAGCGAGCTTTCGCAGCTTGACAACTGAAGATGAGGCTACGTCGTTTCCTTGGTGAACTTGTTTGTTGGACTTGTTTTTTGACATCTTCATACAATTTATTAACTGTGTTGGTCTCAAAGGTCTAATGTTGATTGAGATATGTATTTATTCAACCATTTTTTATATGAATGCAAATGGTTAGAGGGGTTTGTGAACACTTAAACGCCTTAGCTCGAAGGGCTAGGATGAAGATTCCAATTCGATTATCGAACCTAGCTCGCCCGGCGAAAGCTAGTGCCTCTAGGACTTTCCCGACATCCTCTTCGGACTTCACAGAGTGATCACCCTAGTTCTCAACCAGGCCTGCATCCCCTCAACGACTCGGGATGATACTCTCGAACTGATTTTTGAGAACTTCATAACCAAAAACCGGATGAATTCGAATGTTAGGTATGTTGTTGGTGTAACCTTGCAGGCTGAGACAAAATTTGATTGTGTACCTGAAGGGCCTATGTTCCAAAAAGAAGAGGAGTAGTTGTACTATGAAGATGAGGATGAGGAGTATGGTAGGACGTTAGAGGCGTCAATGGAAGCAGATTATTCGAGGGACACACCTGCAAGGAGAGAGGCGATGGAGGCATTGGAGAAGTTTAGGGTTAGGGGCGAGGAGAGGGAGACGAGCTGCATTCTTTGCTTGGAGAAGTTTTCTATGGAGATTGAGGTGATGAAGATGTCATGTTCGCATTTTTTCACCAAGATTGTATCGTTAGATGGCTCAAGAGTCGGTACTTTTATCCATTGTGTAAGTTTGAGCTGCCTTATGCTGATGATGAAATATATCTATAGTCAATTAGTGATTCTTTATTGGTTAGTTGAATGCACATAAATCTTTTATTCACGTTGAGACATAAAGATATGATTGATCAAGTAATGTTTGGTTTCTTATGTTATGATCTATTATAGTTGGTACGTAATGTACATATGAATGGTTTATAACATTGATTAGTGTCATCTGCTTTAGACATTTTTTTACTCTCTTCTTCATGGTTGGAAGATAGAGTAAATTAATAAACATAATATCGGACGCTGAAAAATGAAAATTAATTCAAAATCAATATAAACTACCCTTTTTAGGAAGAAATATAGTTCATTTAGCGATTCACAAATTTGGTAGAAAATCCTAGCAAACGTCTTTGTGCTATTTGACGAACCTTATCTGAACGTAGAGTTATATTTGACTTTAAATCGATTAATAATTAAAACATAGTAGATTCAATATGATTTTTAAGGTGATCTCGTCTCTCAATGGCGATGCCCCAGAGAGTTTGTTATCACCTATTTCCAATGATTCTTATACAAGATTGGTCGTCAGCTAGGGTCATTCGAAACCAAAGAACTTTCAGTTAATTTGCAGATGAAATGTAGGAGTTGAAGTTCTGCAGTACTGTTACCTGATCTGGGGATCTTACTCGGCTATCACTTTCTCCACGGAGAGGGGACATGAGTGAATACATCAACAAATGAAAATTTGGAAATCGGGCTTTGAGACTCCGATGTTCAATCAATTCACATCAGTAACCACTTCTCCAAATTCATCTGCACGCACCATTCAATTTGAAGTATGATGGAGCTGAGAAAACAATGTGAGAAAAATCAATTTAGATCCCACGGAATTGTTAAAATAACTCTAGGTAAAGTTGATTAAATATTAACCACTCAATTCTAAATAAGTGGTTTAGATTTAAATTAGTTTAGCCATTTTTTTATTTATTTTTTAGGGTCGATAAATTGCTATAGGGTAATCCTTTCAAATCCACAGAGTTCAACTCCACGGGATCCTTACCCGAGAAAAATTAGGAGTGGTGATGATATGAAACTGAACCTTTGTATAGAATCCTTGCATATTGAACATATTCAAGTATGAGATCTCTGTACACAATTCCACCAGGACGGGCATCCAAAATTACCAGCACGCTTGATAATCACAACACTAAGAATTAGAAACAGTTAAAAGGTTTATAATTTATATATGACCCGAAGAAGTATTCGCGCATTCTGATGAAGCCATCAACTGGTATGAGCAGCAAAAATGCCCATAATGCAAGCCAAGTTAACACGAATCAATGAAAACAAATTATGTGTAAAAAAATTATGGGCTAAATGTTACAATTTGGAATCTGGAATTGAACTTCAGACTACGAGGAGTATGAACAAGGGTAGAACCAATGAGATAACTAATTTCATTGCATTTTTTTTATATTTCAATAATATCTGTTCATATAAAGACCGTCAATGTAACATCAATAGAGGTATTTGTTGTTTTCTAACAACTTCTCCGAGCTGATTAACTAACCTCAACTGATCTAGCTGAGTTCATTGTATAACATCGACATATTTTGTCGAGGTTACAACATTAGCTCGACTATGTAACGAGGTAACGACATTAGCTCGGAAAATTTTGTCGACCTTGATTTCAATGACTAAGCTAATCTAAAACCATCCTGAAGTTGTCAAAAACCTTTTGCAAGAATTCAATAATTAGATCGAGTCTCTTCTTCATACATTTCAATGAGTTTATCGTATATTCGGGATTAAGATTCAACGAATTCGATAGGTATATGAATGTCAATAGAGTTTTTGTTTTGTTCTCATGCGTAAATATTGTCGAAAGTACATAAGGACTTGTCACGCAATTTGATGGTAACAGTCTTGTATATAGCCATTCTAGCATCTTGACTATAACCACACTCAATTATAGGGGTGTTATGTGAACACGAGCAGCTCGAATTCGACTCGTATTTGCTTGATAAAAACTCGACTCGAGCTCGTTCCTTTTCTAAATGAGTCGAGTATAAGCACGTTTTTAAGCTCGGTCTAAAGCTCGGCTCGTTCGAATTAAACTCAAATAGCTCGAATTTTATGGAATTTTTAAAATCTTCTTTAAATTATTGTATAATGAGCAAGTAGAACTGCTTAAAGCTCGAAAAAAAAAAGCTCAGCTCGAGCTCGTTTATTTCCTAAACGAGCCGAGCATGAGCACATTTTTAAGCTCGAGTCAAAATTTATGCTCGGTTTGAGCTCGTTCATATCCTAAATGAATTGAATATGAACATACAATACTCCATCGTTCGACTCGAATAACAACCCTACTCAATTATTATTCCTAACCAAGATTATTAGATGACTAAATGACTTCACTTTAAAAAGATGAAAAACCGCCTTTAATCCTTTTCTAGGGTTTGGTTGAGAATACGGAGCGACTCACAAATAGAGATGGCGAAGAGGATGATTTCAGGTACATATTTCAATTCTATCATTCGCATTGATTTGAATTATAATTTAACTCATTATCGATCTTCTGTTTAGTTACTCAATCGTTGAATTGAATTCCATGGGAAGAACATTTTTTAAGTTATTTGAATGAATGCGTTGAAATACACACACACACATATATATATATAGACTTGGACGATATCCCAGAAGAGATAGTAGTTGAAATCCTATACAGATTGCACATCAAACCTCTCTTCAGATTCAAATACGTGAGTACAAATGGGAGCATAAACTCTGCATCTCCAACCCCCTCACCAAACAGTCTGTAAAGCTGCCTATCTTGTGGCTTAATTTGGAGCCTCGATGGGCGTGTGGCATTGCCACGCGACGATGCCAGAATCAAGACTACATTACATACAAAGTTGTGTATATTCAAGCCATCAGGCGCCTTCCACGTCGCGATAATGTCATTGACTTTGCTAATCTAGCCATCTTCTCTTCGGATACGGGGAGGTGGGATCATAAGGAGCGAATAAGTTGGCCTTCTGCGGTATCGTATGGTGTTCGTCCAAGAGTTACAAGGGTATCTTGCATTGCTTTGATTGGAATTCGAGGAATTTTGTGACTTACGATCCCTACGACAGTCCTGACAGATTTGGCACCATTGCATTGCCCAGTCGATCAGGTGAGAAGGTGATGGACTCGGGCTTCAATCTGTTTCGTTTGGGTCTTATGAAGATTATCCTCTTAATCTCAGCTCATTGAGCTCATTGATCTTCACTGATGATCATTTATCTAGCATCATGGTTAAAGTTTTTCATTGGCCTTTATTTGTAGTTTCTTTTGTCTTTTAGCTGATGTGTAATAAGCCTCTTGGGGCATGACTTTCACGTGACTCTGGTGGTCCTATATAAGGTCACCTGTCACCTCTTCTGTAGTAGGGTTTTTGGGATTTGTGATGCAGCTTGGCTGCCTGCCGTTTTGGTCACATTTCTTCCTTCCTCATAAATGAAACAGTGACTGAGCTTCACTGCAATCTTACTCTATTTTGCTCCTTATTTACTTGATCACTGCTTTCTGCAGTTTGTTTGGTAAGAATCATTAGATTCTTCACATGGTATCAGAGCTAAGGCTCACGATCTGAGATTTGTCATTACGAAAAATAGCTAAAAGGAATGATGTTTAGCCCTGGCAACAATCAGTCACCTGGAGGAGGGTCTACTGATGGAAACCACCAAGGTAACTTGAATGATCCTTTGTTTTTGTCTAACTCAGATCATCCAGGATCTCAGCTAGTTGTTGTGCTTTTTTATGGAACTAATTTTATGACATGGAGTAGAGGGATAACAATGGCTTTAGGGGCAAAGTGTAAGCTGGGATTCATTAATGGCAGTGTTGTGAAACCAACAGATGATGGTATAGAGTTACAGAGGTGGATTAGGGCCAATTATATGGTCAGATGTTGGCTATTAAATTCTATGAGCAAGAACATTGCTGAAGGGCTAATGTATGTTGATTCAACTAAGCAGTTGTGGGATGAAATAGTTGAAAGATTTAGTCAGACTAATGCACCTTTGATCTTTCACATAAAGAAAAAGTTGAATAATGTGAGCCAGGGCAACATGAGTCTGTCTGATTTTTACAATGCTCTCAAGAAGCATTGGGATGAGCTCCAGGTGCTAGAAAAGAAACCAGAGTGTTCTTGTGGTGATATGAAAACTTGCTCGTGTGATTTATCTAGGCATATAAATGAAATGGAAGACAAAAATAGGTTGATGCAGTTGTTGGCAAGTTTGAATGATGGATATGATGGGGCTAGGAACTCCATACTTGCCATGGATCCTTTGCCCACTGTTAGCAAAGCCTTCTATATCTTGCAACAGGTTGAAATGGGATCTGAAGCCTCTGGTGGAATCTCAAGTGGAAAGACTAACAGTTGTGCTTTTGCAGCTAATAAGAATCATGTTCCTGCACAGGGAGGACAGTCTTACTCGGGGAATCAGTCTTACACAGCACACAGTAATGCCTCTTATGGAGGGCAGGGTCAGAAGAAGGATTGGAGAGAATTAAAGAGGATCAAGCAGGCCTCTACATCCTCACATTGTGGTATGAAGGGTCATACCACGGTGCAATGCTTTAAATTGCATGGAGTGCCTGATTGGTTCAAGGAACTCAAAGATAGCCAGAGGAGTGGCTCAGGTGGCAAGAGCTCAGCAAATGCAGTAGGTTCCATGAATGGAACCTCAATGAACAGTCCCCTGGATGATGCACCAGCAAATGCAGAAGGGCAGGTTGACAGTGCTATGGTCAATGATGTATATCAAGAGGTTCTAAGGAGGATGAAGGGAAAGAGCCAGACAGAAAATGCCTTTGCAAATTTTGCAGGTAAATTGCTTGATCACACTAGCTCTGTTAATTTATCTATGCAGACAGGAGTTGAGTGGATAGTGGACACAGGGGCAAGTGATCACATGATGCCAGTTGAGCAGTTTTCTCAGATGAGGGTAAGGCTTGATAAGCTTGTGCACATAGGATTTCCTGATGGTACAATTAAGACAGTCACAGAGTCAGGAAAACTGCAATTAACTGATGTTATTTGTTTGCATGATGTTCTATTAGTTCCAGGCTTCAAACATAGTTTACTATCAGTTAGGAAATTGCTAGATGATAATGAACTGATTGCAGTGTTTACTCGTACATGTTGCTATATCTAGGACCCTGGAACTAAAAAAGTATTGCTGTCTGGACAAAGAAAACATGGGCTATACAAGGTGTTGTCTGCAGATCAAGCAAAGAGATGGGATGCAGAAAAGAAAGGGCTTGTTTCTACTTCAGTTTTCTGTAATAAAGCTAGTTGTGATCTAGATTTAACTCATGCTAGACTTGGTCATAGTTCTGTGTCAAAGATGAGACATTTGCAATGTGTTAAGCAGACAGATTTGAGCAACTTTCATTGTGATACTTGTGCTTTATGCAAGCATCATAGACTTCCTTTTGAGAGAAATTTGAGCAGAGCAGTAAAGCCTTTTAATTTGATTCATTTGGATCTATGGGGCCCATATAAGCAGCCTACTTACAATGGTTGTCAATATTTTTTGACCATTCTTGATGATTGTTCAAGATTTACTTGGACTTTCTTGCTCAAAAACAAATTGCAGGTTTACAAAACTGTTGTGGATTTTCTGGCTTATGTTGAGAATTAGTTTGATTGTTCAGTTAAATGTGTAAGAACAGACAATGGCACAGAATTCACATCAGGGCAATGTCAGGAGTTGTTTGCCAAGAAAGGAATTGTGCATGAAAGAACAGTGCCTTATACTCCTCAACAAAATGGGAGAGTTGAGAGGAAGCATAGGCACTTAGTAGAAACTGCTAGAAGCATGAGGTTGCATGCTGGATTACCCATAAAGTTTTGGGGAGAATGTATTTTATCTGCCACCTATGTCATCAACAAATTGCCTTCTGAGGTGTTGAACTGGAAGTCACCTTTTGAGATACTCTTTGGCAAACCTGCTGAATATGATGAGCTCAGAGTGACTGGTTGTTTATGTTATGCTTCCTTAAATCAACCAGGTCGAGACAAAATGAATGCAAGAGCTAGAAGATGTATCTTCTTAAGTTATCCTCATGGGCAGAAGGCTTACAAAGTGTGGGACATTGAATCTAGAATCACATTTATTAGGAGGGATGTAGTTTTCCAAGAGAGGATTTTTCCTTTCAAAGAATTGCAGATTTCTTCCCATGACAAACATATGACAGACACTACCACCGTGCCCCTTGTTAATCCAGCTACAGATGATCCACCACAAATACACCATCCATTTTCACCCTCTCCTATGTTATCAATATCCAATATTCCATCTCACCCTTCACAAGAAATTGCTCCAAACACTGACTCCTTAGACATATCTTCATAAACCACCCAAAATCAAATCCAAACACATGATCCTCCTCAAACACAAAGCCAAACACATACCCATACCAGTTTTCTAGATGATGAAACTGAATTTCCTCCCTTGAGAAGATCATCTAGAATCACATCCAGACCAAGGCATCTGCAAGATTTTATCTGTCGACCCTCAGATAAAGCTTCCTCCTAGTCCCAATCTTTCCTAGCTACTTGCTTAAAGGATTCCTATGATGAGGATCCTGAGTTTGTCACATCTTTTGCTCTCATGACAGTGATTCATGAACCTGTTCATTATATACATGCAGTGAAGGAAGATCACTGGGTTATTGCCATGAACAAAGAGCTTGAGGCTCTTGAAGCAAATAAGACATGGGAGTTAACAGAATTGCCTAAAGGGAAGAAAGCTATAGGAAGCAAATGGGTTTATAAGATCAAGTATAAACCAGATGGGTCAATTGAAAGATTCAAAGCAAGAGTGGTAGCTAAAGGCTACAATCAAATCAAAGGGAAGGATTATAAGCACACCTTCTCTCCAGTTGCTAAATTCAGTACAATGAGAATCTTATTGGCCTTGGCAACTGTCAAGAAATGGCCACTGCACCAGCTTGATGTTAATAATGCCTTTCTACATAGGCATTTGGAGGAAGAGGTGTATATGACACCACCTGAAGGGTATGCTCTGCCAAATCAGAACTTAGTTTGCAGATTAAAGAAGTCCATCTATAGACTCAAACAAGCTTCCAGGCAGTGGAATGCTGAATTATGCAAATTTCTTATTAATTTAGGATTTGTGCAATGCCTAGATGACTACTCCTTGTTTGTGAAATCAGTGCAGACAGGAATTGTTGCAGCTTTAGTGTATGTAGATGATCTATTGCTAACTGGTGATAATGAGGTTTGCATAGGTCAAACTAAAACTGCTCTTCATAATGCATTTACCATCAAGGATTTGGGAAATGCTAGATATTTTCTAGGATTGGAAATTTCAAGAAATGACTCAGGCACTCATCTGCACCAGAGGAAGTATGTCCTGGATATTCTTACTGATTGCAACATGATGGCATGTAAACCTGCTTTATTTCCTTTGCCTCGTGGCTTAAAACTCTCAACAAATGTTGGTGATCTTATGATAGATCCTGAAATTTACAGAAGATTGATTGGGAGGTTGTTGTTCCTCAACCTCACTAGACCTGATATTACTTATGTTGTGCAGCACTTAAGTCAATTCATGTCAGAGCCTAGGCAACCTCATTATGATGTTGCAATGCATGTGGTGAGATATTTGAAAGGCACTCTTGCAGTGGGTCTATTTTATCCAGTGTTCTCTACACCCACTGTGGTAGCTTATTGTGATGCAGATTGGGGGTCATGCCAATTCAGTGCCAAATCTTTGACTGGTTATTGTGTTTTCATGTGGAATTCTCTTGTTTCATGGAAAACCAAGAAACAAAACACTGTGTCAAAATCGTCAGCAGAGGCTGAATACAGAAGCATGTCAACCACCACAAGTGAGCTTATTTGGGTGGAAGGCATTTTGAAAGCTCTTGCCATACAGGTTCCTAAACCTATTCCTTTATATTGTGATAGCAGATCAGCTATTCACATTGCTGAAAACCCTGTTTTCCATGAGAGAACTAAGCACTTGAAGATTGACTGTCATTTTATCAGACAATAGCTTATTGAAGGGTTTGTTCATCCACAACATGTGAGAACTGGAGTTCAACTTGCAGACATATTCACAAAGCCCCTTGGAGAAAAGCAACACTTGTTTTTTGCTTTCAAGTTGGGTCTTGTTGGCTTCTCAACATGCCCAACTTGAAGGGGGATATGAAGATTATCCTCTTAATCTCAGCTCATTGATCTTCACTGATGATCATTTATCTAGCATCATGGTTAAAGTTTTTCATTGGCCTTTATTTGTAGTTTCTTTTGTCTTTTAGCTGATGTGTAATAAGCCTCTTGGGGCATGACTTTCACGTGACTCTGGTGGTCCTATATAAGGTCACTTGTCACCTCTTCTGTAGTAGGGTTTTTGGGATTTGTGATGCAGCTTGGCTGCCTGCCGTTTTGGTCACATTTCTTCCTTCCTCATAAATGAAACAGTGACTGAGCTTCACTGCAATCTTACTCTATTTTGCTCCTTATTTACTTGATCACTGCTTTCTGCAGTTTGTTTGGTAAGAATCATCAGATTCTTCACAGGTCTAGAAGACTTGCTTGAGTTTGCTGAGATTGAGGATGGTGGTGATGGTGGTTGGAGGTTGTGTGTGTGGCGGCTAATGGACTATGACAAGAGAGAGTGGCGCCTCGAGAAAAGGTCTCCGATTAGTCCATTGTTGAACGAAGGCTTGCTCAACGATTGCAGGCTGCTGTTTGCTCCATATCCTTGGAATGACGACCTCTTTTGTTGTTGTTTTACAAATAGGGACAAGGTTATTGTTCGTGATCTAGCGAGTGCTGGTGAGGTATATGTGGATCCTTTTGAGATTACAGGGAAATCGGGATTTTTGATTTCCAGATTCGTCGACTTAGTGGTTCCTATTGCATTAAATCCATGGTCGACACCTTTTCACGGGGAAGCTGGGCGCAATTCATCTTCAAAAGCAAGATTCAGAAAGGTTATCCCTGCTTGGTTTCCATCTTATTCGAAGTAGATAGTAAGTTTCATGAACTGTGTTTAGTTTATAATATCATCATCAAGTTTATCATTGCAGTGTTTGTGAGTAGTAAGCAATTGTTCCTTTATTCATCTAATGGCTGGAACATCAGAAACTCTGAAACTCCACTCCACTACTGCTGATCGATTTCGACAGAGCTGGCTTTGGGAACGAGGCACTGAACGGCTCAAAATCTAACTCCAGCAAAAAGGTTTTAATGTTTCATTCAACCTGCACCCCCAAAATTATCCCCAATCAAAACTAGAAACCAAAAATTAGGGTCATGAAACTTCAATTGAAAAGTGAAATTGAAGTGTTATTGTTTGGGACTTGTGTATGAGCCATCGATGACCTCCTCTTTCATGCCGAGGCCTGGCTTTGGGCACACTGCAAGCGCCACCCATGGCTCAAGAGTGATCGCTTCCTGTCGACGGTGATAGCCTTTGTACTTTAACATCTATCCCATTGAGCAATGAGTGGAGATTTCCATACCATGACAGACTCAATCAAGGGGTCTTTGCTCAAGCAAACCAACTGAGATTATCACAAAAAATGAGATTTGGAGGAGCAAGACAGTTTCATACAAAGTGTTAACGAAAAACCGAATCCCAAGTTCTAACCAAATTTGATCCTTTTCTGTTGGATACAGGAATAGACTCACTGTATGATCTTGATCCATCCATCAAGTCTTCCTGCAGTTAACCAAAGAAAATTTAATTTAGATCTTAAAACTTTCAGTTTAAGCAACACTGTACACTGTAGTAATGTAGTTAGTAATGTAGTGACCAGGTCTGCAGGACCCAGATTTCTTTGACGGATCATCGTATTCGCCTTGTAGCCATCGCTGATACACTGTACATTGGGACCAACACCTTCCTCGCGAGCGATCATGTATTTAATCGCTTCTACGAAAGGGAATTGCCAACCTGATTCAGTTTTAACATTTCCGTACTCCAAAAGGGGATCCAATGCCAGCTTAGGCACATCGTAACCATGGGATCTCTCAATATTGCTTCATGGTTCTAATATAATTTACCGATTCAGGAAATAAAAAATGAGAATTGAAGTGATGAAAGAAGAGGACAATGAGCAACTGTGTAATCAGCATAGTGCAACCAACTAATGGCTAACTCTCTCAATACAAAGCAGGTCATAAGACGAGAGCCTGCGCCAACAAAACAAGAAGCCGCCTATTGATTTCGCATTTTGACGAAGAAAGTTTCCTGGATGTCCACATGTACCACCAAAATTCTCGAGGGCTTGAAGCGGGGAGGGAAAGATCTAGTGAACTCGGAAAGTAGTTCGCTATTATGATTCATATTTACCACCGGTTCTTATGGCACTACTGAAATCTAAATAAACTACAGATGTGTTGTCTTTCGTCCGCAGTGCTTTAGCCTCATTTAACAAAAATGTAGCGACCTTCTCTGCCATGTCCTTGCCGTCGCTATTACTACTACCAGCATACTTCTCCTTTGCCTGCTTCCACAATAGGAGATGTATTTTAGTTGGAATAATTTCCAAGGAATTGTTTGCGAGTTTTTCCAGAGAAAAATAAATAAGACGGAAAATATTATTACCTGAAGAACAAGCTCCACCGCCTTCCTCGCACTTAAAACATCCCATAAGCCATCGCTGCACAAAAATAGATGAATTTGAGAGGGAAAAAAGTTCTAGTTTGAGGTTCAGGTTAAGTGGAGTGCTATGGAAAAGTGACTTATCAGATGAAAAATGTTCGGAAAACATAACTGGAAGCTTGAAAAGTAAAGATAAAAAGGTGCATCAAGAGTGAATTGTCACCTTGCCAGCAGGGCAAAACCGTTGCTTGCTTGATCAAGACAGAAAACGGGACTTATATAAGGATGTGAACTGAAGCGCGCATCCTGCTCCTTCAGAAACTTGTCTCCAAGCATCCTAGCAAGATTTAAGCCTGAAATCCAATAAGGACATAATAAAGTGAGAAAGCAATCAAAACATCTAAATAAGAGTCAAATGTAAGCAATGTGAGCAACTGACCACAGAGGCGTGTATCTCCATCCTTTAAGGGCTGCCCAGTTTCTTTGATACGTTGTCTCTCAGAAGAACTGGTTATCCTATGATCCTCCGTCATCTTGATTTGTTTTCCATTGACACTGAATAAAAATAAATGAATGTGTAACAAAACAGACATGAGAAATGACACATTTGATTCAAAAACAACGAGCCCAAAAATATAGATTTAGAATGATGTCATGGAAGTCATCTAAGAAGGAACATACTTGGCAATACAAGAAGAATCGCCAACATTTGCACATTGTAAAAATAATTTTTTTTTACTGTCAATCCAGACCAGGAGTAGCGTTGCAGTGCAGCCCTGCACAACTCATTAAAATTAGTAACTTGTGAAATGAAATGGTAATAAAAAAGTTCAGTAATAGGTTACTTGTAAAGACACTCGCAAAAAAGCAGCACAACTCATCTAAAATGAGAATAGACAGCATAAAACAATGAGAACTATTTAAAAGCAGATGACAGTACACTAAGCACGGTAATTATAAAATTAGATTTTCATTCTTTTACTTTGAGATTCTTCCAAGTAGCCACCTGGCAAGCCATAGTTGCAATAAATGACTTGGAATGGCCACTCATGATTAAACTCAAGTTAAAATACTGCCATTGATGGTTGAATTATAAAATTAAGGCTTTATTTTAGGTTATACTATCCTTGAATTGTAAAATTATGGCATTAGACTAGACAGCAATATGAGGACAACAACAACGGTCCTAGTATACCCCGCTCAAAGCAGGGTCTAAGGGGTCGAGTTGTACGCACACTTTCCCCTACTATGTTTCCTAGTGACCCGTGGCAAGTCATCAAAGACAGACAAGACTCCACACAACCAGGCAACACACAAAGGAATAAAAGGATAACACACAAGCTAGATTCTAAAATACAGGGTAAATTCTGGTTACTTGTCAACTCAATATTCCAGACAATGAGGGGTAAATAACCACAGTGAACTGAGAAAAGTTCTACAGTGATCTGAACAGCCTGCGTTTAAAGGCAAAATTTTCTAGTAACCTCCCCAACTTTGTGAGTGAAGAGAATCAGAAATGCTCCAACGAAAACCTGGTGCAATATGTTCTTTTATGTAACATATCTTTATGTTAGATGGTTTAAGTCTTGGAAACTTTGCTTACCAAAAAAATGGGATGCACAACCTCGACCTTTAGAAATTATGTCAGGCACTAGCCAAACAAAGAGAACGAAGAATTGCAGCACAACCTAAATAGCAAACAACTATCGGAAAGGACCAAAATATAGTGACTACAGCTAATCCATTTTTGGGTAAACCCATGTTCTCTTATTCAAGCTAGCTCTTCTCCTAACTGATCTCACAAAACTTTACAGTTTTAAAAGAATAGCAGCACAACCTAACATCAGAAGACAGAAAAATGACAAGATAAATGGGAATACTTCTGGTTTTCCCCCAACTGTAGGGTTCACAAGGAATTCACATGCGAGTCATATAGAAGACCAAAGTTGCAAACAAGCAAAATCTTGAAAATAGCAAAGAGCATAGGGAGGGAAACCTCATAATAGTGATTCAAGCTAGCTTCCACTTGAGAAAATGCATCCCGAAGGACGTCTGAAGCATCTTGTTGAGATAAAACCACATCCCTTCTTAAAGAATCAGACAATATTTTGGCAACCGTTTCAGGAAGAAGTCTGCCAGATACAAAGTTCAAAATAAATTAATAAAAATGTGTAGACCAAATCCACCATGGGAAATTGTTCATTGTTCATTGAGCAGGTGATACAGAGATTTGTATCAAAGCATATAATGGAGTATCAAAAGTAATGACAGACTAAAAAAGACTCTTAAAAAGGAAAACCCATTTCCACAAGTACAAAGGTGAACCTAGCCCATAATACAAAGTAACAATAAGAATCACATCGGCCGCGTTGATAGAAGCTAAAGATTGAAACCAACTACATGAAAGACCAAGATAGTAAAAAGATCAAAATATTAATTAAACTGCATCAATTACGTTGTTCTTTCAAAACCAGGAAAGGGAAAAAGGAGGATAGGTGGATAACTAACAATTAATTTGTCTAAATGAGCTTGAACCTTAATAGAAAAAATGGACTAAGAAAAGGAGCTTCTCTCACAGAAAAATTGTCATTATTGTTCTTTCCCTTGGTTGACAAATCAGCAACTATTTATAGATATACACATTCGCAAACATTTTTTTTATCACCTATAGCTAATCCTCTCAGATTTGAACTATATTTTAGGAGGGTTTCAGTACTCCACTTTCTCAACTGCAGTCCTTCTACATCAGAACCTCCTTTTAGGAGGCTGTCATTTAAGGAAAACTAATTACAAACTACAGACACCTTCACCATAAACTAACAATTCAAAGTGAATTTTATAGTCAAGAGGTTCCAAGTATTCATGAGTTGAGCCCAAACTTTTATAGAATAACCTGTTTTTATGAATAAGAATTCATACAACCTCATGTCTAAATTATATAAATAATGTCATTTGAGACATTTGTATATTGAAGATCCATCAAACATGATGAATATAAGCCTAGATGGAGGCCAAGACCAGGTTCTAATAAGAATGTTTATATAGTGCAGAAAATGATTACTTTCTAGAAGTTTCAAAACCATCATACTCTTATCAGAGTGCCAATCACTTGTCCCTCCAACTGGTATACTTATGCACCTTGAGTGTGGGTGGAGTGATGTAAAGTAGTAGAAGAATCCACATGTATTTTATCTTTTTTTTGTAACAAAAGATGGATTTTTTTTTGTTTTAAATCAATATAAATATAAGAACACTAACTTGCTTGCTGATTTTGCTGCATCTGCTCCCCCATGTCCATCACAAACACCAAAAACTCCAAACTGCATCGTAGGCAGCTGTGTTACCGGCAGCATATACTTTAAACACACAACTTGGATATAATTAAATCATGTCAAACCTGCTCAGCCCCAGAAAGGGGCCAGTGATAGTACCAAACATCCTCCATTGGTAGCTTTTTTCCACCGCGTCGCATAGCCATAGGGTCTGATGCAATCCCAACACCAAATGGGATGTTGCACTCAGCAAGAGATGTAATTTGAACCTGTCAAGGGGAATTAAGCTGTGGAGTTCAGTTCAGATGACAGTTGCAGAAAAATTACTCAGATAAAAAGGAGGCAAGGTAATTACTTCACATGAAAAATAATTAAAAGTCGAAAAAGTGAGCCAAGAGAAGCTGAAACATAGAAAACTTGCAAAAAAAAATTTAAATAAAAAAATCAATCCCACGTGTGAGAAAATTCCAACCATGTTTCGGTCCGATCACTTTCGGTCAAATCCAACCATGTCAGCACACTCGGGTGGTGGACAAGCATATGAAAATACGACTATTCAAAAGAAAATAATCTGCACAGCTCAAGTACCCAAAAGTCCAACCAAATAAGAGCAGTGAAAGTTACCTTTATCTGTGAAGTTGTTCCAAGAGTTATCAGATCTCCACTTTCAAGTTCTACAGGACTACCCCATTGTCTACTTCCAGTATCAGGATGATTGATAGACTTACTATTTACTAGTGTTCCATTAAGGCTACCCATGTCTACCAGCTCCCATTTTAGCTTCTGAGACAATTCAAGAAAAAGAAAACGACTAAATGGTGAGAAGCCGTTTATGGATTGCAAAAACATATACCTGAAAAAGAAATTAAAAAATGCCACAAAGCAGCTCACATCCAAATTCCAGCTTATCATAGCATGTTTTCCAGAAACCTCTAAATCCTGCAACAACAAGTCACTTGGAGGAACCCTTCCAATAGTCAGAGGAAGCTTATTGGTATTTGTTGACTGTACTGAATGACTAAACCCTTGTGAAGGGCCCCTTATAACCTCCAGAACAAGGCTACTTCCTGCACATCTAGCAAAGGGATATGAGAACGTGTTTCACAGCTTCCATTAAACAAAACACTCGTAGCACAATCTGAATTGGTACAATGCTCAAAGAGTCAAAGTAAAGTTTACCTTGCTTTGTAATATCTTTACTAATGGTTCCTTGAAAACTCGCATCATCTGGACGGAACCTTGAATCATATGTCTTGTTTTCATTCAGTACATGATTCTGCTCAATAAAATGGGAAGTCGCTGACGGGCGTTTCAGTGTCTGACCAATCATATCTTCTGAAGTATCAATATCCACTAACAAGCTATCTCCTGAATAAAGGAAAATTCAGCACTGTCAGAAGTTCAATCAAGACATATTCAGTACCCCCAAGAAAAAGGTGATATTCTACAAACAAAAACAAATTTCCTCAATCTACAAGGAAATTCATGACGATTGAGACCAAACAAAATCCAACTTTACCCCATGAGAAGTTAGGCGTCCAACTATAAGTCTATAACTAATTTAAAGTCATGCGGAAGAGGACAAGCTGCATGCCTGCGTGCTTGTCCAATTTTTACTATAAAAGAAAAACAAGTGGCATGCCTGATTTGAATGTAAGAACTACGTCATGGAGAGATACATTTTTCATAAATACCGTGCAATAATCTGAATTCATCAAACATAAAAGTACAGATGAACAAGTCTGGACCTTCATTATACACTACGTTACCCAGAAACACAAAGGGAACAAAATTTCCCGTCTACATTTCCTAGGGGAATCGTGCAGACTCATTCTTATATAACACTACAGCATCGTAATTGGAAGTGGTGTTTTCCTTGTCCGTATCGATTATGTTTCCCATTCCATATCTGTTCCATGTAACATAGATTATACATAGGCTGGCTTAAATGTAAGATCCATAAAAAACAATCGCTAAAGTTGATGTTTATAACCTGCACAGATAGGATTATCTTAAATGGGAAACTCTCTTGATGATACAAACAAATACACAATAACAGAATGTCAAACATTTCATAGAATACCTTGAATATTATTATCCTCTGAAACATGATCTTTTACGTCATTTCTGGGGCTAGAAAGTTTATCAATCTCTTCTCGGACTAGAGGCGTTTCCAAGTCATCAATCTAGAGGAAACACCAAAAGCAAGCACAAGTAAGTGGGAGAATAGTTACCATAAAAAACTGTACAAAATTCAAAGTATGCCATATACAAACGACCATTGAACTCCATCTGGTACTCATCTATTATGCTAGTGGCAATGCATCAGAGTTTTCATCATGGTCTAAAATCATCCACCCAACTTCATAGACAAACTTAACAAACATATTTTACTGCTCAAGTCTTTAGCAAGGGCAAGATCTTTTCTCTTTTTTTTTCTTTTTTGCATCACATATGTGCACCCTTTTTCGTTTATTTGGTGAAATCAATTCACTGATTCTGCAATTACAAACTACGCCTAAAGGGAACACAAAATCAAGGGTCATGTGTTAGAGGAGAAAGAAGTAACTAAAACACATGAACCAATTTGAAGTCGAAGAAAACAGGGGACTCAAATATGGAAGACTAAAGCTTGCCCCTTCACACAAAAATCCTGCAAAAAACCAACTTCATGTATGGGATAGGATTGTCATCCTGGGGAAACCAAAAACTTCAGTAAAGACTCCTACACAGAAAACTTACATGCCATGAAGTACCGCAAATGTCACTCATCTTTAAATATGGACACTCCAGAAAGCAATCTACAGCAAATTCAATAGATAATTAACTAGATTGAAGTGAAAATGCAGCTTGTGCTCAGCTGAACGGAAGAAAGCTCTCTTGCAACGCAGGGCTATAGCATCGTTCTGCCTATAAAAAGCTAACCATAACGCAATTACTGCGCTATTATTGACCCTTGTCGGAACAATTAAGACGCATTCATTGATGTGATGTCTGAACTCAGAGGCTTGAGACTAATATATACTGCCTTCTACTTTTTCCTTTGGTAAGAATATATTGCCTTCTACTACACAGTCCAAATGTACCAAGAAATACTTAAAGCATGCTGATCAATCCCCTACCATTTTTATTTTCCAGAAAATGCACAGTACCTGCCTCTCCAATTCACAATCAATTAATCCACTACTTCAAAAGAAAATCACAGCAGGAAACATGAACAAAATTCACATCGGGGAATTGATGACCTTTCCCTTAGGCCATAGCACCAAAGAACCACCAAGAATACACGATTAAATGAAATGCCTCAAAAAGAATTGAAAAAATGAAGACTGAACGAAGTAATCCCTATAAATATAACCGAAACATCGAATCCGGCAACAAATCATAAAAAGCCTGCACACTAAACAATGACAATAAACTCAAAAACATGCACACATTCACAAAAATGCCACCTTTAGCAACCACATAACAAAGATTCCAAATCCGAAACGAAACGGGCTAGCCGGAGCAAGGAAATAATCACATTACCGTCCAGACATTCCGATCCAGTCTTAGACAGTGGATGGACAACGAAAACCGAAAAAAATATCCAAAGAAACCCTAAAAATCAAAATTCACTGGGGAAATGGAGAAGAAGCTGATCGGTGATCGATCGATTGACCTTGATCGGGCGACTTCTGTGGGAGCGAGAGAAGTATCGCCATGGCTTGCAGAGGATGACACTGATGATGAGAACGAGAATAAGCAAAACGAGGAGGAAGCCGACAATGGTCCAAACCATAGCCATCGCCTTCGGAGTGCGATCTCTGCGACTGTCTCTCTCTCTCCAGGCCTGGTTCTAGAGGAGAGAGAAGGGGGGTGGAGGAGGAGATGGGGGGAGGTGGTGGAGAGGATGAGCGAGATGAGCGCTCATTTTCACCCCTTGTGGTGGGTGTCTCCTAATTATTAATTATATATATATATATATATTTTAATATAATTAACTGTATGTAATGTCCTATCGAATAGATCAACCAAAAAAAACCCTACAGTATCTAATATCCAAACCCTTTACACTAATTTTTCATTTGTGAACAGAGTTTTGTTTGGAGTGAGGTCATGAACATGGTGGTGTGATTCTTGATAGGTTTTTTTGAACAAGGTGAATTTTGAAATACATTTTACGGTGGTTATGTTATCGATACAGCGAAATCTCGCACAAATGCACGGTTGTGCAGTCGACATCAACATCCTATATCGATAGAGGATTGATGTGAGAAGGAAGGAGGGGCTTCAGGGGCGAGGGCGAGTAACTGTTGTTGGTGATGCCTACACCTACAACAAGTGTCGATGGATGTGCTACAAGCTCGTTTTGGTGTTGTGTGAGGTGTTTGCCGACACTGACTTCCCGTGTCGGTGGAGAGGCCATGCGTTTGGCAAAAAAAACACCGTGCGAATAACATGACCTTTTTACAGGTGAGTATTAATTTTATTCTATTTGAATTGTTTTAGTGAATTATTCATCTCGTTTTTTGGATTCTCTTTATGTTTTCAGGTGCTATATATCTATATCTTCTATACTATATATATAAATTTGAGTGAAAGCTCATTAATTGCACCTATTAAATATTTACAAATAAATATAATATATATTTAATATTAGCTTAAGAAAACAAAAAGTTATTGTAGTTTATTGGTTATAGGTATAGTTCCAATCCACCATGTCAAGGGATCAAATCTCTATAATTACAACATTTTTCAAGTTTATAGCATATTGTTTTTTATTTGTTTTAAACCTAAACGTGAGCATTTCTAAAGCAATTATTTTTTTTTTCTTATATAGTTGAATTGCATGTAAAAATAAGTAAGAAGATAAATATAGAGCCAAGTTAATATATTTATCGAATTTCAAAGATAAATAAAAATATTAAAACTTTTAGAGAAGATATAAAAATTATTAGTAATAAAATTACAATGATAATATATCAATTAAAAATATATATTTAAAATAAGTCCTCTGTAACCGTAATAATTTTCAAGTTTATACTATATTTTTTACTTGTTTTATACCTAAACACATTCCTTTTCTAAAATAATTATCATTTTTTTTGCTTATATAGTTGAATTGCATGTAAAAGTGAGTAAGAAGATAAATAGTGTCAAGTTAATATATTTATCGAATTTCAAAGATAAATAAACATTTTAAAACTTTTAGAGATAAAAATTATTAGTAATAAAATTAAAATGATAATATATTAATTAAAAAAATGATAATTGTTTTAGAAAAGGAATGTGTTTAGGTATAAAACAAGTAAAAAATATAGTATAAACTTGAAAATTATTGCGGTTACAGAGGACTTATTTTAAATATATATTTTTAATTGATATATTATCATTGTAATTTTATTACTAATAATTTTTATATCTTCTCTAAAAGTTTTAATATTTTTATTTATCTTTGAAATTCGATAAATATATTAATTTGGCTCTATATTTATCTTCTTACTTATTTTTACATACAATTCAACTATATAAGCAAAAAAAAAATAATTGCTTTAGAAATGCTCGCGTTTAGGTTTAAAACAAATAAAAAACAATATGCTATAAACTTGAAAAATGTTGTAATTATAGAGATTTGATCCCTTGACATGGTGGATTGGAACTATACCTATAACCAATAAACTACAATAACTTTTTGTTTTCTTAAGCTAATATTAAATATATATTATATTTATTTGTAAATATTTAATAGGTGCAATTAATGGGCTTTCACTCAAATTTATATATATAGTATAGATTTTTCAAGTTTATACTATATTTTTTTTATTTGTTTTAAACCTAAACACATTCATTTCTAAAACAATTATCATTTTTTTCCTTATATAGTTGAATTGCATTTAGAAGTGAGTAAGAAGAAAATAGAGTCAAGTTAATATATCTGTCGAATTTCAAAAATAAATAAACATATTAAAACTTTTAGAGATAAAAATTATTAGTAATAAAATTACAATGATAATATATTAATTAAAAATATATATTTAAAATAAGTCCCGTGCGTAGCACGGGCATGCTCACTAGTAGAGAGAAATGTTTCAGTTATAATCATTTAAAGTATTTTAAATGCATTTCTCGGATGAGTGTTAATCTTGTTCTATAGGTATTGTGTTGCATATTATTGATGTTCACCTCCTCTTCGTTTTTTCTTTATATTTTTGTGTTAGTTAGGATACTTCTCTTTTGTTTTGGATTTTTTTTTTGTCTAATTACGTTTGTCGTATATACTACTAAATTGCTAGCAATAAAGGGACCATAGCAATTCGAGCAACTATTGCTAATACATCTTAAGTAAATGTCATATTTGCAAACTTATGCCACTTTATTTACTCGACAACTTACATATATGAGTAAGGCTTTCTAATGTAACAATGGTTTGATTAGATTTACTGATGAGGAATGAGCAACAAGTATTATTTCATTAGTCATCGTTGCTTTACCAAGTCTCAATCAACATTGATTCCTCCTTCTCCGTTGTGAATCCTAGCCAAAAAGGAAATAAAACTGGTTGAGTCTTTATAGAGTAACGATGACTAGGGAAGTGATACTTGTTCGGAATAAAGTTCGGAGAATATATAATTGTAAAGCCAAGGTTATTGGGCAAAATACTACAAAAATCAGGATCATAGCGCGAAATATACTTAAACTGAGGGTTACAGACGAAATTTCCGGGGAAAACTAATCATAGCGGCTTTAGACAAGATCTCAAAACGGCTTTTGACAAGATAATTTCAAATAACTTGCAAGCATGTCCTTTTCATTTCTTCCAAAAAATTGTAAAATGGTCCAAAACTCTCTCTTATACGAATCGAAACCTAAATATGTTGAACGAACTATTGTGATTGAAAACAAGCTAAAATCGATGAAATTAGTAAAGATATCAATTGATCGAGACTCGAATTGGTATATCGATCGTCTTAGATGTTTATCGAATGACATTCGATGATTATTTGTGGCCGTCGTTCGAAAAAATTGTCGAAGTTCGTAGAGGATGAGCTAAATAAGGGACCTCGGCAAAAGGTGTTGAGGGTACGTAGGAGCCTCATCAAACGTTGTCGAGGGTATTCAGGAGCCTCATCAAACGTTGTCGAGGTTACGCATGAGCCCATCAAACATTGCCGAGGGTACACAGGACCCTCATCAAACATTGCCGAGGTCCCTTATTTAGCTCGTCCTCTACGAACCTCGACAATTTTTTTCGAATGAAGGCTACAAATAATTATCGAATGTCATTCGATAATCTTCTAAGACGATCGATATACCAATTCGAGTCTCAATCAATTGATACCTTGACTAATTTCAACGATTTTAGCCTATTTTAGATCACAATAGTTTGTTTAACATATTTAAGTCTGTTTGGACTGTTTGCAATTTGTTTCAAAAAAATGAAAATAATTTACTTGAAATTATATTAACAAAACCGTTTTTGTCTAAAACTTCACTCAAAACACTAATCCATGAGACCTAAGCAGCTTTTTCCGTTCCCCGCTCTCCTCACCACAGCGGGTTTGTCAAACACCACTCCTGTCTCTCGCTCGCTTTCACTCTCACCGCCTCACCGTCGCCGGACTGGACCACCGACCCCCGTCGCCTTCCTTACCCCGTCCCCTTGGACCCCCCCAATTATCTGCAGCCTGAAAAAGGCAGGAATTTTGCATGTTCTTTTCTTCCTTTTCCCCCCAATTCCCTCAGTATAGAAAGCAGGAGGCATTTGTCAGTGGATCGTCCGCGGCCTAGGGAAGAAGTTTCTTTACCAGATTCACTACCGCCGAGGTAATCCTTTCTTCATCTTGACATTTTATCGAATACTTGGAATGCATTGATTCTCATGTTGTTTTAAGCAAACAGTAGCTATGTTGGCTACACTTTTGGGCGGAATTTATTGTTGGTGTTCACTAATTTCCAGCAATTTGCAATAAGTCCTGTGCTTTTTGTATGTTTGATGGCATTTCCGATTTCAGCACCATCTTTTTTGTTTGTTTAGAACCCTGGACTGGACTGTTGGGATATGATGCGAGGTATGTGGGTTTATGCTGACTTTTGGTTTTATGAGATGATTTCTATGTGCTAAGATGAATGCGTCCAAATGTAGTGGGGGTAATGACAGGGTTTAGGTTTTTTTTTTGGCTGTTCAAAGAAGTAGCTAAGTTGTAGATTCTAAAACTTCATCACATCAATTTTGTAGGAAATGCAAAATGCTGCCTCTTCAAGTAGGCTGAACCCTTAGCCTCTTGTTTAATGTATTGTAACTTCATCACATTTTGTTAGCTTTAGAAGTCCTCTATTGACTTATGAAGGATAAGGAATCAAGTTTGCTTGTGCATTGTCTCTTTCATTGTAGAGTTGCAGTGGCCTATTTGTGGTTTTGGTGATTCTCCATCAATCTCTTTCTTCTTTTAAAAATTGGAAAATCCTATATCGTCTCCGCCTCGGATCGTTGTGGTTTTGCAAGGTGCTTGAAAGTTGATTGGAATTTTGGAAGTGAATAAGAGAAATAAAAAAAATGGTTAGTTTTGCCCGGGACTGGATCACGAGGGTCTGGACTGGTCCATGAGGTGAGTAGTTTGCTGCACGAGTGTCCCTTACCTCGTAGGCTTCTAGCAACCTTGCTTTTTCCTAGAGAAATCCAAAATTGTTGAAATTAATAAAGGGAAACCTAAGATACTATGTTATCTACAACCTGAATCTTCTAAAGATCATTTATACCACTTATTACAATCCTTTTATTCCTTTATTTGATTATTCGCTTTTAAGGAAAACAATCTTATATGTATTGATTGATTTTAAAGCATATATGGAGAGAATAATAGATTGGTTTTGTCATTATTTTGAATGTGCATTAGCTTGTGTTTATCTGTATGTAATCTTCAGGAGCTTGTTAAACTTGTAGGGGAAGGAAAAAATGATCTGACAGTTCTGATTGGAAATTTGAAAGCTGGAGAAATGGAAATTGCCATTTGTTTATTTTGCTAATTGGTCTGGTATTAACTCTACAACATCTTGCATGATATACTTGATTGATTTGAGGATGTGTTCTGCAAAATGTTATTGCTGAAAGCTGATGCGAGGGCAGTAGTCATTTATAGTGGCAATCCAACAGGAGAGTGATTCGAGCTTGTCCATGATGCTTATAGCCAATGATGCATCAATTATCTCATTCATCCAAATCTATACTCTTAAGACCTGTTCAACTGAGGTATTCTATCTGTACATTAGCAGTCGTATCAGACAAAATGTCGCCCATAAAGAGAAGAACATTTTCTCATATATTTCAAGAATGTACACGTCAAAAAGCTCTTAATCCTGGCAAACAGGCCCATGCCCAGATGATTATATCTGGGTTTAAACCCACAGTTTTTGTGACAAATTGTTTGATCCAAATGTACACTAAATGCTCAAGTATGAGCTTTTCCTGTAAAGTGTTTGACCATATGCCTCAAAGAGATATAGTTTCCTGGAACTCTATGATCTTTGCTTATTCTGAGCGTGGAGAAATGATACTAGCACAATCACTATTTGACATAATGCCAGAGAAAGACGTGATATCATGGAATTCATTGATTTCTGGCTACTTGCAGAATGGAGATTTTATCAGATCAATTGAAATATTCTTACTGATGTGTAAAGCTAGTGTGTATTTTGACCATACTACTCTTGCAATGGTACTGAAATCATGTTCTTTATTGGAGAGTAAGTCTATGGGTAGCCAGATTCATGGCCTTGCTACCAAAATTGGCATGACCTGTGACATGGTAAGTGGAAGTGCTTTAGTTGACATGTATGCAAAGTGTAAGAGCTTAGATGACTCCCTAAAGTTCTTCCATGAAATGCCATACAAGAACTGGGTCTGTTGGAGTGCTATGATTGCTGGTTGTGTGCAGAATGGTCTTTTAATCAATGGTCTAGAGTTATTCAAGGAGATGCAGAGACAAGGAGTTGGAGTAAGTCAGTCTACTTATGCTAGTGTGTTTAGGGCATGTGCAGGGCTTTCTGGACTCCGGTTAGGTTGTCAATTGCACGGACATAGCTTAAAGACTGATTTTGGATCTGACACTATTGTGACAACTGCTACTTTAGATATGTACTCAAAGTGTAATAGTTTGACCACTGCTCAAAGGTTGTTCAGTTTGATGCCCAATCGTAGTTTGCAATCTTATAATGCCTTAATGGTTGGGTGCCTACAAGATGGGAATGGATTTCAAGTATTAGAACTTTTTCAGCATTTGAGAAGATCTGGTAGTGGGTTTGATGAGATAAGCTTATCTGTTGCCTTTAGTGCTTGTGCGTTGGTCAAAGGGCTCCCACTTGGTTGTCAGCTTCATTGTTTAGCTTTAAAATGTGACCTACTTACAAATATATGTGTGGTAAATGCTGTTTTGGACATGTATGGAAAATGTGGAGTTATAACTGATGCTCGAGCGGTCTTTGATCAGATGTCAAGGAGAGATGCTGTTACATGGAATGCAATTATTGCATCTTATGAGCAGAATGGAAAAGAAAAGGAAACTCTTTCTCTATTTGTTTCTATGCTTTGTTTTGGTTTTGAACCAGATGAATTCACATATGGTAGTGTGCTGAAAGCTGCTGCAGGCACTCAAGTTTCAAGATCTGGCATTGAGATCCATAGTAGGATAATAAAATCTGGAATGGGCTTACATTCATTTGTTGGAAGTGCTCTAGTTGATATGTACTGCAAGTGTTCTATGGTGGACGAGGCCTTAAAACTTCATAACAGAATAGAGCATAAGAACATGGTTTCATGGAATGCAATCATCTCTGGATATTCTTTGCAAGAAGATGACGAGGCGGCACAGATGTTGTTTTCCTTGATGCTTGAAAAGGGTGTGAAACCTGATAATTTTACGTATGCAACAGTCCTTGATACATGTGCAAATCTTGCAACAGTGGGACTTGGGAAGCAAATCCATGCCCAAATTATCAAGCATGAGCTTCATTCTGACACATACATCTCTAGTGCTCTTGTTGACATGTACTCTAAGTGTGGAAACATGGAAGACTCTCGACTAATGTTTGAGAAGACAAGGAAGCGAGATTTTGTTACATGGAATGCCATGCTATGTGGTTATGCTTACAACGGCTTTGCAAATGAGGCTCTTGAAATTTTTGAAAGAATGCAAATGGAGAATGTGAAGCCAAACCATGCAACATTTGTCTCTATTCTTAGAGCTTGTGGACACATGGGGCTTGTTGAGAGGGGTCTTCATTATTTCCATTTAATGAACGACTATGGCTTAGACCCTCAGTTGGATCATTATGCATGCATGGTGGACATACTAGGAAGGTCTGGACGGATCTCCGAAGCATTGAAGCTTATTGAAGGGATGCCCTTTGAGGCTGATGATATTATATGGAGAACCTTGCTCAGTGTTTGCAAGATTCATGGAAATGTTGTGGTAGCAGAAAAGGCCGCCAATTCTATTATGCAGTTAGACCCTGGTGACTCCTCGGTTTACATTCTATTGAATAGTATCTATGCTGATGCTGGAATGTGGGATAAGGTAGCCATGATGAGGAAAGAGATGAAACAGAACAAAATAAAGAAAGAGCCAGGTTGTAGCTGGATTGAGGGAATGAATGAGGTGCACACGTTCCTTGCCAATCAGAAAGCTCATCCGAAATGTGAAGAGATATATCAAATGCTGCATAGGCTATATGATGAAATTAACATGGTTGAATATGTCCATGAACCGGAATTTGATCTTGATTATCAGGAAGAACTACTTGAGCAGCCGAAGGCCATGGTTGTAGCTTGGGATGACACACTCATGCATAAACATGTAGGTTTTTCCTTTTGCTAATACTCTGGTGCTTTTTATTAGATGTGATATTCTTTATCTTCATTTTGGTTTTAATTTCAGAAAGTAAAACTACATGTCTTATTACTGCATGACCCCTACAGATTTTGTTCTGGATTTAGCAAGGATTAGCCTAAAAGTTTTGAAATATTTTTAGTAGAATAATGCTTCTCTGTGGCTTATTTTGAATTTTCTGTTTCGCGGCTATACTATACGTATCTGTAGAAATGAAGATAAATTTTGGACTTGTTTTCCTCTTTGCAATATTGTCAAGTTTACAACAATTTATAGAACAAGTATGTTGTGCATTCTGTAGGCTCTATTTCTGGGGTCGAGAGCAGCTGTGCTGTAGTTCAAGAAGATGATTTTCCATCTCATTCCAACCAGGGCTAATACTATTGTCCCAACGTATCCAAACGGATCAAAGATAAAATCATTGGCCGCACTTTCTTGCTATCTCTTATGCTGGGTAAGTTTCTTTTTCTTGTTTATGAACCGCCATCTTATCTCTCTAGGCATAAAAGGAAAGTTCATTTTTGGAAGAATGTGATATAGAGTATATAAAACTTGACTTACGGTGTTGTTTTTGTTTGTAGAGTAACTTTATTTGCATAGCTTAGTTTAAGATCAACGAAATTAGCAAATTTGGTGCTGAAGCTTGAAAGTCGGTGTATTAAAATCATTTTACAAGGATTCAAATATAGTTTAGTTTTTCATATTCTAGCACTATAAATAGGGAAAGGTTTCGGCATTCATTTCAAAGGTAGCTAGAAAGAGCCACCTCTTGTTTTCATGTTCAACACAAATTGTTGTACAGAACTCAATGTGCTGTTGTGTGAGCTTCTGCAGGTACATGCTGTACATCTTTTACTCATGCGCTGTGTCTTGTTTGATGAATGTTGATGCGCGGTAAAGGCTGACTTAGTCCCAGGCTGTGCGAACATTGATCTCCGGATATGGAACTTCAGAAGCATCTCTCACATAACCTTGTTGAACATTATCATCTCATCTCGACATTTCACATTCTTTAGTGTCGAGTCATAGTCATACCCGAAAGTACCAATGCATTTAAAGTTGTAGAGCAGATTGTAACACCATACCTAGCAAGCGCTCTACCATTTGAACTACATCATCTAAATTACTATAAACATTTACATATGAACCGTCTTATTTTATTTATATGAGAAAATCGATCGGCTGACACAATGGTCCATCAATCCCTCAAAGGGCCAAAGCACCTCATTATTCAGCAAAAACTTGAAAATATATGAATTGAATAAACTTAATACTAATTTCAAGTACATGTATATATATACAAGTAAATGAACGCCTAGTTGGCTAGTTTTTGGCGAGGAAGTTCTTGAACCAGTAGAAGGAATTCTTGGGGTATCTTGTCAAGCCATTGTTGAAGTCGACGAAGGTGAATCCATTCCGAAGTGAGTAACCTCTCGACCATTCGAAATCGTCCATCCATGTCCACCCTATGTATCCTTTCACATTTGCCCCCTCCCTGCATCCATTTATTCACTTCAATTGTTATGTTTTCGACCTCACATTTCCGATCATGACATGTTAGAGGGAACTTACTTGATGGACTTGAGAAGGTAGTCTAGATGGCTGCTATGAAACTTAATCCTCAAGCTATCTCGTAGAGCCATCGGATCAGCCGATAGTGATCCGTTGTTAGCATACGACATCCCTGTGAATTACACACAAATATGTTTTCAATCAACCATACTTGAGTCACCTAACAAAATAAAGGAATATGTTGTTTCATTACCGTTTTCAGTGATAATGACAACCGGGTCACTGTACTTCTCCTTCACATATCTTAGAAGATCTCGAAGCCCCTTCGGATAACTGTATGAATTATACGTCTGTCGAATCATAAGCAATACATGATCTCACTTTAGATTCTTATAGGAATTGAATTTGATCGATGATCACATCTACAATTGTACTAAATCGATATGAAAGTATGTATAAAACTTACCGGTTCACCTATAGGAACACCGTTTTTGAATGCTTGATTGATGTCATGCGACGAAAACAGGCACAAAGCATATGTTAATCACATACACAACTATCTCTAAGTCATTATATATAGAGATGAACATATTGGTACATACAAGTTGTAGTTGCATGGTTATCAGTTGTGTAGCTGAGGTTCACCGAGTTGCTCGAAGGGGAATCTTCGACATAGTATGTGTAGTAGTAGTTCAGTCCTAGAAAGTCGAAGGAGTGCTTCAACGATTCGGATTGTTTCTGTGTAAATTTAGGCAGCCGGTTCCCTAACACCGATCTCATTGTTTTCGGGTACTCGCCATAGACAATTGGATTCATGAACCTGCACATACGTACGATATATATATCATCATCGATCGATCAATTGTTATTTATTTAGGGTTTGGACTATTGTGCAGACCATCCGAAGGCGAAATCTAGGGTTCTTGCGGTTGCCAATTGGTTGGAAAGTGTGTTGTTGATGGGAATGTACATAGTTGTTGCTATCGATATTCCGATTTCCCCTTTCTGATCATCCTACATTTACGAAGACATATGCATCAATTGAAGAATTCGTTCTTCGATCATTTAGGTACAGTCGTACCACTAGAGCCAGGGATCATTCGGAACAAGAGACAACTTAAAGATCGAGCTAACATGGAAAGTTGAAGTATAAATGTACCTGATATTTGTGCTTGTACAAGGAAACGGCGGTAGCGTGGCAAAGAAGCAAGTGGTGAGCAACCAAATAGGGCTCTGTGGCGGAGTCACCGGTGGTGCAGTTTCCGACGTAGGGAGAGCATCGAGCCGGTGGGAACGTCCCGGTGGCGTAGCCAAGCTCGGTCATTATGTTAGGCTCGTTCAATGTGGCCCAGTGCTTCACCCTATCACCGAACTCCTTGAATACCACATCCGCATAGTCTCCGAAATCATCTCTGATCAGTGATCATACATGTATGAAAACCAGTGATCAATTCAATCCCCAAAAGCCCCAAATTATATAACATGAATCGAATTCAAGGATGTAGGAGTGTAAAATGTAGTGCTCACACAATGTTAGGGCTTAAAAAGCCACCGTACTCATCTTGAAGAACTTGAGGGAGATCCCAGTGGAACACCGTCACAAATGGCTTTATTCCTGTGCAAAATTAGAATAGATCAAAATTAAATGACATGTGATGTGACCAATTTTTTAAATAGGATAGGATAATTAATCTCTTTGGCATCTTGTATTTAAGGATGCAATTGGTATTGGAACTTGGAAGAGTTAAGTTCTCAAATCGGAACTCGATCATATAATTAACCCGATCTAAATATACAGCGATTGAACTGATCAATAATACCGTACCATTGGCTAGTAACTCATTGATGAGATCATTGTAAAATTTGATCCCTAACTTGTTGATTCCGCCGCTCAGCTTTCCCCCTGATTGATTATCAACCAAACAAGTTTAAACAAAGTAAACATCAATCAATCCACTCTATACTATTTCCAATTTCCAAGAAATAAACATACCTAGAGATAATTTTGAAAGTATTTAGCACTTCTCAATGGAAAAGAACACATAGTTATATGTATATTCTTATTCTTCACGTGTAAAAAAATTGATGAAAAAAACGTTTTAATTTTGAAATATTTTTTTTGAGAATATAGTTCAACTAAACAAGGCCATTTTTATTCTAATACACAAGGATATATTTATTTTAAACATGTTTTCCTTTTTTTTTAAAAAAAAAGACCACAAATTTAAGGGATATAAAGACCACAATAGACCACATGTACATGTGCCTAGTCTTTATGATGTATTATGTCAACAAAGCTGAACTACTGAATTAAGAACAACAACGGAAGAGATTAAAAATAACTTCTGATTATTCGGTGATATTGAGAGATTATTCATTGGAATGAAATTATTCAGCGATATTGGATGATTATTCGTTAGAATAAAATTTATATTTTTTTACACTCTTTGTACAGAAGAATAATTACATATAGAACGTTGCTGAAAAAACATATAAACGAATAATCATATGAAAACAGATGAATAATCATGAATAAATAGACAAATAATTTTTGTGAACACTATAAGGTATGTGTGTACACCACAACCACTAAATATATATAAACGTTAATTTTGACCTTTTAAATGCCATTTTATACTATAATAAATTAAAGGAAACAATCGAATGTGCATTAAAAATAGTAGAGGATGGGAACGTCACCAAACAAACACCTTTATAATATAGCTACTTCAATTCTTTAGAATGTAACACAGTTTAATTTAGTAGGTAGTATGCAAATGGATTAAGAGGATTAAAACCAATATGTGGATAAAATTGGAGATAAATGGAAATTAATTAATTAAACATACGTGGGAAAATGCGTGACCATGAGATGGAGAATCTGAAGGTATCAATACCCATTTCCTTCATCATCTTTATATCATCCTGCATCATTTATACATAATAAAACTCATTCATTCATTTGTAGGCAGTAAGGTAGCATATATACTAAATAAATTATATATTATATTAAATTAAACCAATAATAAATAATTAAATACCTTGTAGCGATGATAAAAATCATCAGCCACATCTCCATTGCTTCCATCTTTTATCTTTTCTGTACGAACCCAATGCAACACGACAGTTTGTTAACATATATATAGATTTACTTTATTTATGAATTGAAATATACTTCCTATTCCAATATGGAATATATATTTTACTTTATTTATGAATTGAAATATTTTTTATTTTTAATTAGAAAATTTATCGACCAATCGCGTCGAAATGAATTAGAGAGTAGAACGGATTTGACAATAGTATATAATATATTATATACTCCAATATGAAGGGAAGGATTACATATATATTACAAAAACATGGATGTTGTTAACAAATTAAAACATGTGATTTTGTGGTAAGATTAATTCCACAAATCAAGGGTGAGACTCGATCTAACAAATTGAATTTAAAATCTACACAAAGCAACTTAAGCCGATCATCACACCCGACCATGAATATCGGAATATCTTATCGATAGTGATCGTAACACATTAGAAGATCTAGATTGAATACTATTGGGATGAAAAGATTGTCATCCTACAGTGATTGGCTTAAGCTAAAATATAAGAAAGAGGAAGCCCCTACACAATGGCTTAAACTTTTGTGTTAAAGGGTGGATCCCGACCTTATAACCAAAAACAATATTAAACCCGACACATACCAGGATATTGATGAGTGAAATTGTCCCAATTGCTACTTCCCTTGCCGTCTTCATGAGCACCTCCTTCATACTGATTAAAAAAAATCACATACGCAATAAATTCAGATCGGTCACATAGATAAATGGGGTTATAAACCGACGATGACAATCTTAAAATCGTTAAAAACGTACTTGGTAAGCCGCGCTGCCTAATCCGAACAAGAAGCCCTCCGGGAAGCTCGAGCGATGGAGGGCGGGATGGGCATGGAAACACAACAAGGAGCTCACAACGAACAACCCTAAAAGGTACAATTTGGTGATTGTCATACTAAAATGGTTTGTGTGATTTAATTTAGCTTTGAATGTTTTTAGTTGAGTTTGGTTAAGGAATAATGCAACTATCCAACTTACCCGGTGGTCTATAAATAGACACACATGCTTTGTAATTTGTATGCAATGTGGAATTGTGGAAACTTTTTTTTTTTGGGGATAACCAATGTGGAAAATTGAACAAACGTGTTTTATTGGTTAATTTTTTTCTTAATTCAAAATTGACCCACTTGAGGTTGAAAATTAATGGTGATCAATAAATGTGTATTCAATGTACACACCTTAAATGGTTTATTTTTACACGCCAATTTTCTTAAAACAAAAATTTTGGTGAATAAATGCGGGATAAACCATTCTTGAAGCAATTTCGATCAACCAATTAAAGTGGTCAAACACAAAAATAGGTGTATGTATTGACAAATTAACAAGTATTCATAAAGTTTGTATTTTGTTTCCACAAAAGAAAATGTGATCCATAAACGAAAGCTATCCCAAACTACTGTTTACCAACTCGATTTGCATCCAAATAGGATTAGATAGTTGTACAACTACCAAAGAATTCAACATGCCTAAGAGGCTAAGAAAAAAGAATACGAAGGATTAAGATAGACTATTGGAATATTAGGGGCTTTAAACGTCCTTTTTATGGCAAGATATTAAATATATCAAACACTTCAACAAACTCGACATTCTAACTCTTGTTAAAGCGAAAGCCTTCGAACCACTCTCTGATAAGGATGTCAAGAACATAACCTTTGACAAATCCACTTTATTTCCTCAAATGGCTTCAATGGTATTTGGATATTATCTAAACAAACAGACAATAAGAACAAGTATGTAATTCTTGAATAAATTGATAGAGTCTTCATGATACAGTTACAAATTACAAACTGATAACAATGGCATAGCCTTACTATTTCTATATGCACCTACGAACGAGATAAAACAATCTTTGGGGAAGGAATTTACAGAATAGTCAACATCCATACTATCACTTAGATTTCGGAGGATAAGAGAAGTAAAAGATGAGCTAAATTTACACACAATTCCTTTTAAAGAATCTTTCTTTACGTGGAGGAAAAACAACAACACTATGAATAACACTTATGAACGATTAGACCGTATACTTGTTCACTAAGATATTATGATAAAACACCCAAACCTCTACGTTCAACATCATCTCTTCACTTTATCTGATCACTAACTTATCACATTTGACCTTGTCTATTTTTTTTCGAAGCTTGGAAACAAGACCCGCATGAAAGAATTTTCATTTCGCTTTGATTTGAAATGACATGGACAACAACCCAAAGTATGAGAAACTTGTCCAAAGTGTATGCCATAATAAGCTTGAGGGATCTTTCGGCTATAAATTAATGCAAAAATAGAAACTCCTAAAAAAGAACACCAAGCTCTGGTGTAAATTAAAAAACACACAAATAACATCTTCAAGCAGTTATCCAAAAGTTGACAAGGATATCCAACAACTACAACAAGCCCACTCTTGGGGTTCGCTTTCTACCCAGCAACAATAGAAACTAACTTGTCTCGAACATAAAAGAAATCAGATGTTTTCTTTCAACAATAAATTTTGGAAACAATGAGCCATAATAAATCATTTACAATTAGGAGACAGGAATGCCAGCTATTATCAAGCCACCACTAAAATTAGAATCTTTAGAAACAGAACTAACACCATTCAAAACAAAAATGGAAATATTATAGAAGACAAAACCCAAATAACAGATGGGATCACAAATGAATCAGCTGGGAGATTTAGAACTCCAACAAATCATCAAATAATACCAAACCAGTTAAAACATATATATTGAGTCGGAAATCACGGATGAAGAAAATGAAAATCTCATCAGAAAACCTACTGACAAATAAATCAAAGAATGTTTATTCTCTATGGTGGATGACACAACCCCTGGCCCAGACGGATATATACCCTCGATCCAAATTTCTACAAAAAAAAATTTTGGCACATTTTGGGACCCTCGGTTTTTTAAATAATCAAGGCTTTCTTCCACTCGGAGAACATGCTAAAAGAAATTAATCAAACCTTTATAATGTGGATCCCAAAAATTGATAATCCGACTAATATAAATCATAGCCAAAATTGATAGTCTATAGACCGATTAGTCTGTGCAACACAATGTAGAAAATAATACCCAAAATCTTCGCTAATAGACTTAAACCCATCCTCACCAGAATCATAAATCCGTTCCAAGGCGCCTTTGTAGAAGGAAGATCCATTCAGGACAATATCATTAATTATTGCACATGAAATATTTCATACCTTCCACAAACAAAAAAGGAAGAAGGGTTATTGAAATCAGATATGGAGAAAGTTTATGACAAAGTTAATTGGAATTTTATTGAGTTGGCACTAAACAAGCTAGGTTTTCACCCGATCTGGATAAACTGGGTTATGACATGTATTCCATCCACCACCTTCTCAGTACTAGTTAACAATGTTTCTGGAAAGCAATTTAAACCAGATAGAGGCCGGCATAAGACAAGGTGACCGTCTGACACCTTAAATTTTTGTAATTGTGATGGATTTCCCAGCTAGAGAACTATCAAAAGAAGCCTTTCCTTGAAGACCATCTTGTTGGTATAAAACTAACTCCTCATGGAACTCCGATCTATTTCCTAACCTTTGCAGACGACACCCCTCATCTTTGCTAGGGAAAATACAAAAGCCTACACACTATACAAAATATGCATCACTTCTCAAATATGTCGGAATTGACAATCAACTACAATAAAGCTCCCTCCAAGTTTCAAATAACATAAGCTCCCAGTCAGCACAACTCCTAGCACAAAAAATGCACATTCCGGTATCTAGAAGCATGGAAAAATACCTAGGCATCCCAATCATTAATGGCATGGTCAAAAATAGTGTTTTTGAAGAGGCACTTAACAATCTCAAAAAACAACTCTCAAAATGGAAAACATCATCACTATCTCATGCGGGTAGGGTTGTTCTGATTAATGCTAATCTCAACTCGAAAACAAACTACCTAATGCAAACCTCTCTACTCCAAAAAAATTCTATAAAAAATGACAAAAATAAATAAAAACTTCTTTTGGAATAAGCTCCACTCAGAATGATACACCCCCCTAATTAGTTGGGAAAACCTTTGTTAGCCAAAACAGAACGGAGGCCTTGGATTCAGAAAAGTTGAGGATATATATGAATATCAGCCTACAAATGAAACTTCTCTAAAACATTTACACCGACAATGATAGTATTTGGGTTTAAATTATAAAGGAAAAATACTCGCAGAGTGATACAATCATGAAAAAATCGAAAACAAATACTTCTTGACAATTTGGAAAATTATTGTCCCTACGAGATCGATTTCACAAAGGAATCATTTGGATAATTGGCAATAGTAAATCCATCAAAGTCTGGACTGGCCCTTGGTTCAATGATACTCTCCTGGACTGATTTAGGGGAAACCAAAATAACAACCTTATGGCTATAGAGTTACTAGACAACCAAAGACAATGGAATGTGTCCATGCAATAATGAATCATTTACAACAATAATGGATCATTTACAAATCCTCTCTATTCAAGTACCGAGATGGGATACCCCAGATAAGTTGATTTGAAAACCAAACAATAATGGATCATTTACAACAAAATCCACCTATAAACTAATTAATCAGAACAATAATACCGACATTAATTTTTCCTAGATTTGGAAACTCAACATACCCCATAAATCAAGAATCTAATATGGAAAATAGCATCGACGGTCTCCCCACCACTAAAACACGCCTAAACAAATACTTCAATAGAGTATCGTCCCAATGCGGGATATTGTACATCCATTTTTTTCATTTATATATAATCAAACGTTTGAACCTATGCTTCAACTTTCAAGAAACTAAATGGGAAAAAAATTCAATTTTCAATCACGTAGTCCATTTTAAAATTGTTTTTCCTAGTATTTAATTATAATCGAAACTGAAAAATCCTTTTTTATTTGATTTTTTATCCTATATCTAGAAACATATGTTAGAAATTAGAAAGATTGAAAATATACGTGCTTGACCCATATTATCACAAAAAGTCCAAACATATTTCTCTATTTGATTTTTTTTTTTTTGTCAATCAAGGAGAAGGAAACAGTGTTGGTAGGTGATATATCACCATACAATATATATATATATATATATATATATATATATATATATATATATATATATATATATATATATATATATACGTGACGACATGGCAATATTATCTGGACAATTTAATTGTGTCGTCTAATTTATTCTTTTATTTTCTTCAAACCATATCATTACATAGCGATAAACAGTTAATTTAGGAATCAATCACAAGTTAGTGTAGAGGTTGTGAGACTACACCTCATCTGAGAAGTTTAAAATTCGAATATTTTTGAAAATATGAAGTCGTTTATGAGTGAGAGGGTCAACCCATTAAATGGGTCACTGTATCCGATTCAAATGCAAAACAGCCGAGACGATCAAACTGGATTAAGATTAAAAAAAAATTTATTTGGGATAGAGTTGTAAAAATGTTATCCGGTTAAAATTCAAATAATCTTAACCTCTTAAAACATGTCGATACCCCGGACAGAGTGGCCAAGATGTGCAACCTTGTCAGCCACTCTATTGTCCATACGGGAAATGTGAAAAAAACAAACTTCTTTCACAGTTGACCAAAGGGTTTTGATATCAGTCATGATCAATTCAATTTTCTAGGGACAGTTATGCTTGTTTTTCAAATGATTTCTTCAATTTGTACTTTGTCTACATGTAGCTATCGAATTTTTTGTATCCCTAGTTTAAGGGCAAGGACTTCCGATTTAAGTGGAGTTTGAGAACCAAGTTGTTAAACTCAATGTGAAACGGATTCCCCAACCAGTCCCGAATAATTATGCTTGCAGAACTATTCGAGTTAGACATTGTTGAACCATTAAAATTAAGTTTATAAAAACCTATAGGAGGTTTTCGCCCGTAGGTGTTTGTCTTTTGTTTTTGTTTGACCTACAACGAGGTAGATTGCTTAATAGGAGAATCCATCGGATTCAGGACGTCATCTAACACTGATGTTTTCTTCCAATTTTCAATGTGAGTTTGTATGAGATGACTTGTTATAGATGTGCGAGGAATGACAATTTGTCTAAACAATAATTGGTTTCTAGTGTAACACATCGTCCACCAAGTAAACCGCGAGTTTGTCCTTATCCTTCATTGAGAAGATGTTTTCGATAACGTTGTGAATGAGCTTAAAATCACGTGATTGGTCAATTAAGTTGGAGATTTTTTACCTAATTTTTATTGGGAAAGAGTGTAACTAGTTCATGGAAGGGCAATTTATAAAAACACATTATCCAACCTTATTCAATACAACGATAATGATTTCTTCTTTTATTTTATCAATGATATTGATTTATTGTAGAAGTAATTTAACTGGATTTTTATATTCAAATGAATCCGAATTCAATTGAGTTTCCCTTGAAAGTGACCGTAGTTACGATCAACAACTTCCTGAATTAGTTTGTTCAATAATCCAAATCTGGACAGGGTTATATTGAAATGGTCAAAACCTATCCAAACGACCATTTAAGTCCATGAAATTTATAGAGACAAACTAAGGTCCCGTAAAATCAATCACATTTAATTATTCAATTTCTTTCTTTCTATATTTAACTAGTTAACCCAGTATTATGCACGGGACTAATTTTAGGCTATATTATTTAATTTGAATTATAACTTATAAAATATTTCCCTTTTAAATCTATGAAAAATATTGTAAGCTAAGGTACAAAAAATTTATATATAAAAAATTACTAATATGATAATTTTATATTTTATATATTTATAATTTTCATTCATGAATAGAATGATGAACAATTTTATGAAATTAATGAGACAATTAAAGTAAATTCCTAGACTTATTATTATGCAATTATTTTTTAAAAAAAATAGTGAATAATATTTCTTCTATTCAAAACTCTCATATTTATTTAATAATTATTATGAAAAAAAATAATAGCGTTTCTCCTGTTTACTCCTTCACATTTTGGAAAAATGTTTTGTATGTGTATATTTATAAATATCATTATTATTACTGTATTATTTTATATAAAATTTCATATTTTTTTATTATTTTTGGTAATTTTATTATGGGATAATTCATAGGTGAATTTGGTATTTGTTTCCTTTAAAAGATAAAAGATATAATCATATTTCATATTTCTTACACTTGATATTGATCTTTTACATTTATGTAAGAAAAATGAAAGTTACTTTAACAATTAGGATATTTATTTGCAAAGAAAATAAAAAATATTTTACACTATTATTATATTATTTTTTCATCCCTCGTATCCTTTTTATAATAATTTAACATCATAAATTAAAAAACAAAAAACTTATGTTACCCTAATAGTATTTTTTTTTTTTGGTTTTCATCCCTCATATTCGTTTTTATTAAGGTAGTTACATTATATTCGATGTGAGATAGATTAATTATATCATGGGATCCAAACTCGTTAACTAATTCATAACTTGTTTGTTTCAAACCCAATAGACCTCAAATTTTCAAGGCATACACCTAATTCACCTTTATCTAGCTATCATCATTCAGATTATTTTTTTGGGTAGGAATCTAAAACTTACTCAAACGGTGGCTCAAAGGTGCTGCTTTAGCTAGTTCCGAACACCCCGGTGAACCATCGTTACACCTGATTAACGTCATAACAACGTTTTAGAGACTGAGAATGATGTGCAGAGAACCAGTAAGAACCAAAAGATGTGCAGAGATCTTACTTTCACTAATTATATTAACATTTTTTTGTTGGATTTTCAGTAAGAACTCGTGATACTTTGTTATCACCATGGTAAAGATAAATTTAGGGTTTTATGGCATAGATTAGAAAGTCTGTTAAGTATACTTCATCTTCGATGCTCGAACTCGAGAGATCGAATTAGCAGGACAGCATGTATTAACAAATGGTTATCACTTTAGGCTGGGTAATCTCAACATTGGATGAAGTTGCTTCCTCTTCTTTCAAGGTGCTCCATTTTCACTACTGGAATGAAACATCTGGTTAAATGGGAAGCACAAAACCAAGATATGCATAAGAATACAAACTCCCAACAAGAATGAAACTTTATTGGTCAGAAAGAAGTTAATGTATTATTCCAACATAACAGTAAGGAAAAGGTATTATCTTTCGAAGAACTTGACTGCTATGAATAAAATATCAGACAGGTATGGCTTCAGGTCTATATGTATATGGGTGGCCGTTGTCAGCTTGTAGGGTGAGCCGGTGAGGTGCGCAATCACGGGTCTTCCAGGAGAAGAAATGGACCTGAATGGAAGGGCCGGCCACCAGCGCACAATCAGCGGTGATCCCCGTTGCTGTTGGAGGGCGAATTGGATATAATCCTGCAAGAACAATCAGTATCAGTTTTATGATAATGACTTGGAAGATGCATGTGTCTGGGTTTCACATTCTTTCATCTCAAACAACACAATGAAAACAAGCAAAACATGTTTATCTTAAATCTCCTTTGTCGGGTCCATGTAAAGACACACTTCCACAAGTCCAAGGCATTTTTTTACCCACGCAGTACATGTTATAGGCCAGCTACTGATTGCTCAATAAATGAAAATTTTTAGTTCATCCATGTAACAAAAGCTTCAAACATGGCAGAATGAACTTGCATATAAATGATCGGCACAATATGACCCAGTTTCAGAAATCTTGGTAATTCACTAATTCCCATAAATCACCAGTCAAATTGAACAAGATTATACAAGTGAACTCCTATTCCAACAGTACAAGACCAAATTCCTAATTCATCAAGTCACTGGTAGTCTGGTACAAATTTGAATCAGAGTAGGAAGAGAACAAAATATGTTTAGAATAGAAGTGTCTTTACATTATAACACTGTCACAATAGCAAAAACAGTTAGAGCACTGTTACTAAGTTATAGCTTTATCTATCCCCACCCAGATTATGGTCAGTCAAGAAAAGACAGATGATGAAGTATGACCCTGGTGTCATTGAAGCAAAAGAAACATGAAAATAACATATTTCAAGTACATAACTGTTAACTGTGGGCAAACTATAGCCTTCTTTTACTAAAAGACAGACTACTGGGGGCTCGTCATCTCTATTACTACATAATGAGAATATAAATGCCAACCAGCTATGAGCCAAATCTGAATGTACTGAGATTGCAGACATCAAATTTGTGCAGATGATCATCTATTCATCTATTTGATCCAACTACTCATAAAAATGGCACGTTGTGCATAAAGAGCATATGCAAATCTTAGCAAATATGCTGCATTAACATAGTTGGAATCCATACCCCTTGTGAACTTATTACGTTGTTATAAATAGTTGTTTTTAGTCATTAACTAATACAACTTATGCTCTGTATTTAGTATTTTGCCCTGAGATGAATTGGTCCATGTCACAATTATATATACAGATTGCTTGATGTTTGAATGCTATACCAACTGCTACTTATTTTCTCTTTCTTGCAAAATAGATACATTTATAGGAAATTTCAAACCAAATTAGTTTCCAATAGTTTGAAGGAAATGGAGGCATTTGTAGAGTAAGCACTAAGCAAGAAAAGAAGAATCAAAGATTTTTATAAAATAATTCATATGACTTGGATGTATCAAATAAAATCCCTAATCCCAGCTTTGCTTTGTTCAAATCAGATAATTTTAAGTTTCAGGTTATAAATGTTTTAGATTCAGGTTGTCTGATCATGTTTCACATTTGGGTATTTGGGTCAGTATATTTTCAGTCAGTTGGATAAGCTCAGGATTTTTAGTTAACTATGATTTTAGTTCGAGTATATCTTATGAAGGGTCAGTTCAATAATATGGTTAGTTGAACATCAGATTGGATCAGACCAGGTGGTGTTCAAGTCAGATGCATGTCAGATTGTCAGGTCGGGTTCATACATGTTTGGACCCAAACCAGCCTTAAGACAAAGTCGAAACCTTTAGTCCTGTCTCTCTCTTCCATTTTGTTTTGTTGGTAAGATAATTTAGTCTCTTGAAAATAATGCTGAGGCAAATACCTACTACTATCCCTAGAATCTTAACAGAAGCAACCTCTAATCTTGAGTCAAGTCTATAATCAGATATCTAACTGTATGGCTGATCAGTTAAGATGCACTAGTCTCCTCCAAAACCTCATTGAATGAGAATAATTATATATGTGATATCAGAAAAATATATTCTAATTTAGTGTGTAAAAAAAAAAAGATATACCCACTACCATTGGTAATAATCGTAATATGTTGCTGAAAATGCAAGATCTGAATCCAAAACCCTAAAACGGTGTCACTTAAAATATGCAACTTCTCATACACCTTTTATGCCTGAACTCTGAACCTACCCTGAGGCTTCAAAAAAAATAATGAGACCCAGCATTTTACTTCTGCTTTCACCATTTCCGGTAAAGAGAACCCTACCATAAGTGGCTCCTAAAAAGTAAGAACAGTTTTTCCCGGCCTTTTGTGTAAGGTATATCATTTTAAGGATCACTTCCAGATATAAGAGACTGACGAACTACTATATCAAGGCAGCCAGCCAATGTGCTCTGATTAAACATGACATGACCACCCTATCTACCCAGCTTAGAAATTCTTCACAAGCCCAAACTAAATGAATCTTCAACTCCTCCTCAATGTAGTTCCTATTATTCATGATTATCTCCTAATTCACCCGTGCTAACCATTAATACAGAAGCACAAATGCTCTTACTGGCATACAGCACAAGTACCCAATGTGACTGTAGAAAACTAGAGAAAATAGGTCCTAATGGATGACCAAATCATTGTAAAACACAACCTATGAGAAGAAAGAAATAAAGGCATGGTGAATCCTCACACTAGCCCTACAATTGCAGAGAGGATAACTTCCACAAAACATGTCTCCCCTTCTCACGGGCTATATTGTACAAGTTGGTCTTACTAGGGATTTGATCTACCAAAGAACTTAAAAGAAGTATTACCACATCTGTATTTGCAAAAGAGCCTAAAACATGGTATGCAACTTTGCCTAGCTTAAAAAAGGCTTATCATGACAATTTACAACTTTGCCTAGTAAAACCAGCAACTAAACAACAATGCATTAAATTTGTTTTGGTACAGTACCTTAACAAAACATAGTCTTAAAATGCAGAGGTCCAATATCAGGGCGGTTGGATATTTTTACTACTTCCGCTAGGAGGCATCAATCCAAGTGGGGACACAAGCTTCAATGTTTATGCTGGATGTTACAATAGAGCTTCACCTAAGGTTCTACACGTTTACTTTGAGGTTCAATGCCTCTTAAGTTGATCTTAACCTCCTCAAATACCAAAAATGGATAGGAATATCCCCAACTTTTTATTATGTAACTCACGCTATGCTATTCCAAGAGTCCAACAAATTTTTGAGTTAGCGGGAATTCCAAAGTAAACATGTAGACCTGCTGCACGTTTGGATTATGAAAAGACCCACTGCACTGGCTCTAAAAGCGCAGGAGTACTACCTTTCCAAATTATGTGGGAAAGAAGAAAACCAACCAATACATAACAGCCAATGTGAATTTGATATATCGTAAACCTATAAGCTAAGCAAAAATATCCTGTTTTGGCTACCAAAACGACAAAAAAATAACATGTCGGGTTCTTTATAAACGTCTTCCACCTTGAGATAAACAAAAGACAAAGAAGAATCACCAAACAAACCAATATTAACTCTCAATAAATAAATAAAATGACGGACATCACAAACAAATGGCAATTAAATACCACTGCTGCACCTGTAGAACGGGCAACTTGGATATGAAAATCTACTCTAAGCTCATATGACACATGTTTAGTACCTTTCCCAGTTTGGAACAAACATATTTTGAGATTATTAGTCATGACCTATGTTGCACATATACAGGAAACAGGAACCCCAAGAATCAGGTAAACGCCAATTTATCTGGAAGATTTATAATTTTACATAAGAATGTGTGCTTCATTGTTTCCTAGATTTCCTGGGAAACGGAAAGGGAAACGCCCTCCGATTGGAGTTTCCCTGCAACCTAAGTCACGACAAAGGGGTATAACAATGGAGTATCTACGTAGCAGCGAATTCCATCTTAGCCACGTAATGTGAATAAAAACAGCTAATATTCAATTTAAAGTTTGCCTGTTTGTGAGTACAAATGCTAACAAAAACTCACTAATATACTAACAAAAGGGAGATGAAAAAATGGCTAATATTGAATTTAAAGTTTGCCTCTTTGTGACTACAAATGGTAACATAAACTCACTAATATCCTAACAAAAAGGAAGTAACAAAAATGGCTAATACTGAATTTAAAGTTTGCCGGTTTGCTGGAGAAGGAATGAGATTTACCCGTTTTGGAATCATTCATATCTTCCAAACCAATCAAATGCCCATACAGTGAATTAAACTAGCTACTGTAGTACCTAAAAATTCACTTTGTGAAACAATAACTACAGCAAATGGAGTATGATGGATTAAGCAATTACCATTAGATGTGTGAGTTTCATGGATTTACAAATTTGTTCATTTATTAGCTTTTGACGTTCTGAAATTTAAGCATCGGACAAGTAACTTCCGCTTTCAGACCCCAATTATCTCTCTTCCAGCAAACAAGGTTTTCAGCAAGGAATTTATTGAGAAAGACAAGAATTGGGCAACCCCGAAAGTGATTCTTATAATGGAGTATGGAATACAAATGGGCAAATTGATTCAAGAATAAATGGGAAGGGGCCAAATACCAAATGCACACAAAATAATCTGGCATGCTGCAAACAAAGATACTCCAACAATCATCTTGGTCTCGTCCAAATTACTATGAATTGATTACGAAACTAGTAATTAAGCATCAAGATGAAAATCTCTTGATCCGTTAGTCTAATACCAAAAGCCAAGGACCAATTCACATGACCCAGATGCAAGAACATGAGAAGACTCATAGACACATAACAAAAATCAAATCAAATCAAACATTGAACGAACAATTACTGATTAAAAGAAGTGCACACCACACAGAAAGAGCATAGCAGAAGACAACACCGATCAGATCAAGTAGAACTTCATCTTTCAATCTCATCAAACAAACAATCCAGAAATTTCGGAATCCAAGAGACTCACTTTTTATGCTTCCGGCCCCGTTTAGGCCCCCAGCCTACCAACTTGGAAATGGGACAGCCGCACCTGGATCTAAACAGCAGCACAGCCCGTCCATTAGGCGGAGCCATTTTCCTGAGCTCAGCCCTCAGGCACTCATAGTCAGGATTGGCCTCCGAGCCGCCCTTCCAGGGCAATCTATCGACATCATTGGCCCCCAATTTCAAGCACTCCTCGGTCTGAAGCTGCAAATCGAACTCCATAGCCTTCTTCAAACCCTTGCACTTAGGGTTATTACACTTGCGAGATCGGAAGCCACAACAGATCCAGAATCCGGCGACGATAGCAACGGAGGCGAGAACGAATCCGAGGACGTAGAGGAACGGGGAATCGTAGAGGATCGAGGAGTGGTAGAGCAAGAGCGGAGGGAGGAGGAGAGAGAGGGAGTGGAAGATGTAGGAGAAGTAGGAGATGATAAGGAAAGCTCCGGAAAAGACGACGAGGATGAGGATGAGGAGATCGAGGGTGGCGGTTGCGGTGGGGAAGTGACGGCAGAGAAGCGGCGACGAGAAGAGGTTGTGATGTTGGTGGTGGTGGTGGTGGTGGTGGTGATTTGAATTGGAGTTGGACGCCGTGAGCTTTCGTGGCTTGGTGGAGAGAGGAGGCATGGCGGTGGCAGCGATTGGCAGCGGCGGCGGCGGCGGCGGAGGAGCTGCCGGCGGGGGAGCTGATCGGGGGCGGAGATGGAGGAGGAGGAGAGAGAAACGGCGCAAGTTAGTCAAGAGAGGAGGAGTAGAAACAGGAGAAGATATTGGGGGGGGTGGTGGGAGGAAGTCAATTTCAGGGGGGTCGGGTGGCGCTTCGCGTGGCTGTGGGATGAGGAAAGGGGAGGCGCACGATAGCACGGGGTTGGCGTGTGATAACTGCAGAAATTAATGGGGAAATGGAGGGGTATTTTTGTCCTCTCATTGTATTTATTATCGAACCTGGGGAAGTGGAAAAGAGGTGAGATGAGACTTCATGCTTCAAAAAGTGGCTGATCAAACATCACAGTACCAAGCAAGTTTTCTACGCTTTTGGAAAATTTTAAAAAAAATATACGAATTACAATTACAATTTTATATTATACTGTAAGAAGTTATAATAATACAAAAACAAATTTAAAAAACTGGTATATTTCTTGTTATATAAATAAGATATGTCACTTTAAATATTCTATTTTTTTTTTATTTTTTTTATTTTTTTTTATTATTAGAATCAACTTTCCTATACACCTATTAATATCCACATTCTCTCGTCGAGTCATCAATCCTCGCTCAATCGGTCTTCTTCTTGATTCCTAGCTTTTTAGGGTTGTTTTCCTCGTTTTACTTTGGTTGATTGGTTCATTGGTTGTTAGTTGTTGTATTTCTGTTCGTCTTCCGCTCCTTACACTCTTTCGATTTATCAGATTTTTGTCTAGTATTTCGAATTCTTAGTTATTTAAAAAAAAAAACTATTATAATCCATAATAGTTTTAAATAAAGTAAAAAAATATATAGCAATAAATGAAGATATAAAATAATAATATATTTATTACATTTCTTAAAAATTATATAATAAAAATGCTAAAAGTGAAGTTGACCTTATTAGACAATTCATAATATTTTTGGATAAAATGCACACATTTTCACAAGATATGTAAAAATACACATAGTTTTTTTTAGTAATTTACTCAATTGGTAAAAATATGTACACTTGCACATTACATACTCAAATGTGTACATTTGCACACGTTCAAAACAACCAATAAAACTAAAAAATGTTTAAAAATAAATATTTATACATTTTCACATATGGTCTTAGATGTTTGGTATGCACCAAATATTACTGAACTGATATCCTAGCATTAGATTCGTGTTGGTATTAAATCAATCAACTCAATATCGATTTTCTTACTTTGTATAATTTCATGCATTTATATCCGAATTTATCATATGATCAAAAGTTTATAAACACACTTGTAGCTCTCGCAAGGGCTAACGCACGAAATAAAATTTTAATTAATATCTTTAACGACAAAAATTATGTAATTTGACCCCAAAGAAATTATGTAATATTTTTAAATATAAATATTACTTATTTTAAGGCCGCTTTATTCAATAGTTTATAGACTTTTTACTAAATACCTACTGTATATTAGATTGGTCATTTTTATTCACGGATTCAATCTGATATATTACTAACGACGAAAGTAAAAGATAGTAATTTATATGTTCTATAGTATTTTTTTATCCATTTTTTAAATTTTACTTCTATATATTTGAATATAAAAGTTATAAATATGTTAGATAAATAAATGATCTAAAAACTTCAATGCAATATATATTTCCATACACGCTAATATTTTATCTATTTGCTAATTTAATAAATTTATCATTTTGTTTTGTAAAATATAAAAGTAATATATTTTTCATATTTTTTTTGATGAGGAAACCCACCTTTTGTGGTAAATATGTTGAAGCAAACTGTGTATATATTACCTATTCTATTGATCAACATGAACATGCTTATGGCACGGACGTGCGAGGAAGAGTCACGCAACAAGTAAACTATCTTACATCGACCGGCTCGACCCACTAGTAAGAAGTAAGGCAAATCTTATATTTTCATCCAAAGAAAGGGGCTGAAGTAGAGATCGAAATTAATAGAGTGGCTGATAAGGTTGCACACCTTTGCCACTCTGTCAGGGGGTCGATATCTACAACAATTCTGGTCTTTCAGACCTCATCCGTAAGGATGCTGCCGGGTAGAGCTTGCTCACCTGAATTCTTTCCTAATAAAAAAAATAAAGTAGAGATCGAAATCGAAACCTCTTTACCATCTCTTTACTCCACACCACGATGCCACTCTGATTGGGGCTAATCCATTTTTAATATATTTGTTGGTTTTAATCTTTAGTTTGGACTAGTGTAATACCCGTGCCCTCAAGGCACGGAAGTTTGATCCATTTTAATTTGAACATCATTTTATATATCTATATAATACTATATTAATATATGCTTGTTTACAACAAAAATAAGTATAAAAAAAAAATTTATAATTTATAAATTAGTTGGAAAGAGATAGAATACAAAATTTGAAAATAATTTAATAAGGTAAAGTAGTAATAATACTCAAACACGCCACCTAATATAATTGAAATAAATATATAATTATTATCATTAGGATAAATCTAAAAAGGAAAATATAAGCTCTCATACAAAGATTAGCACATGATTATGCGGATACTTTTGAAGTTATGTAGATATACGTAACTTATTCATTATTTTCATTAGAAAAATGGCTAGAAAAAAAGGAAAATAAATAGTGAAAATACAGGTAAGATGGTAAAAAAAAGATCATAAAAGGTAGAAAAGTGATCTAAGAAGCCTCATCCAAGATGTAAAATAAGCATTAGTAATGCTTGTAAGTCTTAAAATATTATTTATTTTTCGATAGTCATTTAAGATGTCTTAATAAGTAAATTGTAAGAAGAAGAAAAAATTTGGCTCTAATTGATTTTTAAATAGTAAATTTTGAAATCGAATATTCACAAATAGATTATTTTTCCTAACTTCATAAAAAAAACTTTTGCAATCCTTAAAATATTGAAATTATAATAAGGGCCTTCTAGGTTGTATAAAATAAATGTAGATGTAAAATGTCATTTTGGATTATTTTTCCTTCAATATTTGAATCAAATACCTAAAAATTAATCATAAAAGAGTGTTTATTTATTTATTCAAATTTCACATTTGCTTTTCTAAAAATTCTTCAATTTTTGTATGTAGATCTTAAAATGTTCTTTTTTTTGTATTCCCAATAGTCTTTTAAGATGTTTAGAATCAATATAATTTCTATCTGAAAAAAATCTTAGGTTAAAAATTTAGATAGTTGTCATATAGAATGTGTAGAGTCAGTATAAATTTAAAATATTCATTTTTGACAATTATTTTTTCTACAATTTTTGAAGGATAACATGTGCAAAAATAATCTCTTTTAAAATTAATGATGTTTCGCTTCTATCTCCAAAAATATTTAAAAATTTTCGGAAAAAAAAAGATGTCTATACCATATAATATGTAAATTTTGAAAAGAAATATGATTTTGAGAATCATTTATTTTTATATTAATTTTTATTTTGACATTTGAATTAAATATCTAGTCATTCTTAATATGACTGATAAATATAATATTGGAAACAAATATTTAAACTTCCCTTAATAATATCGATTAATAAGAAAAGAAACTTTTGATTAGTATGAAAATAGGAAAAAAAATATGTTTAAAATAGGAAACGTGTATTTTCAAATTGCAGCAATAATATTGACCAGTAAGAAAATACCATTTGAATAAAAAATTCAAGTTTAATTGTGGGCGTGATAACTGATACGTCAGCAAAATGCTAGCAGAATTAGTATTATTAACTAGTGTAATACTTATCAGCAAAATGCTAGCAGAATTAGTATTATTAACTAGTGTAATACTCGAACCTTCAAGGCACGGGATGTTATGAAATTATGAATAATGCAATTATTATAATCAGTACTGACGTAACAACAATTAAAAAAATAAGTTGTACTCATAATTATTAAGTAATAAAACACAATAATAGTATCAAATAATTAATAATCGATTATGATGGCAGATATATGTCTGTCAAACAGATAAACGTGCATGTATCACGTAACCCACTGACGAAAATGAAACATATATAATTAGAATATTATTGTTGTGAGAGAACTTATAAATGAAAAATGGATGGAAGAAGTACCATACATACTAATAATATATTATGTTGGACATTGTATCAATATATTAAATGACTAATAAAAGAATGAGCAGAAGAAGTGTCGACAATAAAAGAAACTTAAATAATAATAAGTGTCACCTATATGCTGGGGGAAGAAAGGGCATCATACTAATCCCTTAAATTCGGGCAAACGAAGGAATGAACCTGGAGATGTAATAGAATAAATTTAATTCATGTACGGTGACAGGTGAATAACAAATGCATATGTAAAGAAGTTGTATATACAGATTAATAGTTAATAGATATGTAATATATATAAGAAAATACATCAGTAGGCATGATGTAAATTAATAAACAAAAAATAAACAAAAAAATAGTTGGGGAGGCTAGAATATCATACCTTTGTTGGCCTAGACATTATCAAATACTTCATTGTAAACAATGTTGGTAGTGTTATGCAAGACTTTGATATTACCATCGGTTATTAAAATCTTTATCCCTTTCTTGCTAGTAACCCTTGATAAGGCAACATAAAGCTGGCCATGCGTAAAGACGGGTCGAGGTAGATAAAGACCAACATGTGCAAGAGATTGACCTTGACTTTTGTTTATAGTCATAGCAAAACATATACTGAGAGGGAATTGCCTACGTTGAAACTTGAATGGATATTTAGTGTCTGAAGGTGTCAACGTCATGCGCGGAATGTAAACTATATCACCAACATTGTTCCCGGAGATGATTCGCCCCTCTATTATATGTGCACCAAGCTTGGTGGTTAACAATCTTGTCCCATTACACAACCCTGTAGCTTGGTCCAGATTACGCAACAACATAACTGGGACGCCAACCTTCAGTGTAAGTGAATGATTCGGCACACCAGAGCATCTAATACTATTCAAGAAGTCAGTCAAATAAACGACGTGACCTCCCTCACTGGTAATGTCTGTTCTGCATATACTATCCGAACTAAGGTATATTTTCTCATCCCCGGGTAGTTGAGAAAGCAAATATGTATTAACCTTATCAACAACATCGTGGGTAGGTGCAAATATTGCTTTGTCCCAAAAGTAATCACCGGATAAGTGATTCTGAACAATAGAAGGATATACATACTGACAAATTGCTACGATAGGATCTCCAATAGTATCAATAAGCAACATGTCATCGGGAATACGTATAACTACTTCCCCATCAACCGATTCACCAATTTCACCATCACCAACCTTTAACAACCACGGTGAAAACTTTATTGCTTCTTGTTGATCAGCATTACTGATCCCATAATGAAACCTCATATTGCGTGTCAACCGTAACACTTTGCAAAAGTCCCACAGATAGGAAGAACTAAGGGTAGAGAAAACAATGTCATGTCTGCTTACCTTAGGGACCATAAGCAAGATTTGCCTAAAATCCCCACCAAAAACGACAATTTTCCCCCCAAAAGGCTGTTCCAAACTCCGAGGATTCATGTCACACAAAACATCTCGTAAAGTCCTATCAAGGGCTTCAAAACTGAATTTATGCATCATAGGAGCTTCATCCTAGATTATAAGTTTAGCTTCTGAGATCAATTCAGCGAGATCACTACCTGCTTTGATATGACATGTAGAATTCTCATGAAGATGAAACGGTATGGCAAATCTTGAGTGTGCAGTTCTACCACCGGGTAGTAAGAGAGCGGCAATTCCACTCGATACAACAGTTAACACAATTTCTCCTTTACACCGTATAGATGATGCTAATGCTCTTCATATATAAGTTTTTCCAGTCCCACCATAACCGTATAGGAAGAAAACACCACCTTGTTTGGACGACACTGCATTCAAGATCTCATCATACACACCATTTTGCTCGTTAGTGAAGCCAGCTACCAATCGTGTGTTGTCGGACTGAAGTTGAGACATATCATAACTAAGTTCATCTTGAATCAACTTGTTCCCACTTTGATATATCAAACCCTCATCAAGTTGAGGCATTGATGGATAGTTTCTCATACTGCTACTATGACGGTGCAATAACTTCTCAACTTCAGCAAGAGCAAAGTTGTGCAATTGGGTGTCACTTAACACCAAATCTGCACAATCAGTAATGAGAAATAAAAGGTGAATACATTAAAAAAAATCAAATTTATAATTTATAATATAAACATGGGGTCAAACAAACATGTTGTTGATTATTCAGACTTATTTTTTAAAGATGAAAAAATTATATAAAGTTTCAAGTATTTAATAAAATTTGGTAAGATATGGAGACCTTGTTCCATGCATATATACTCACTGTAAATGATTAATGCAGATGATGCTTACGGATTAGAGAAGAAGCCAAATGTAAGGTGTATTTAAGAATAAAAAATCAAGTGATGATATAGTTGAATAAAAAATCAATGATGGAAACAAAATCAATTAAAGCACAATTATGGAAACAAATATATTGGAGACAAAATCAAGTCAACATGATATGAATGAGACACGTAATATATCCAGAATTTAGGGTAACGTTTTCTCTGAAATAGGCTTATAAAGGGTTAAGGGTAATATAGTCATTTATCACTCATTTCAGGGCTCCTACTAGAGACAATAGGAGATGGTTGGTGGCTTGATAGGTTTTCATGAATAATGGGTGGTTACGTGTGATTTAGAAAATAATGGGTGGTTTTGTGAACAAAAGGTGAAATGAAGGGTGGTTTTATGAAATTACGCCTATATTATTATCAGTTTTTTTTGGGGGGATTAGTAGTAAATACCCCACTACCATAATTGGTTTCCAAAATACCTATTTTTTAAAACAATTGCACTCACATATGAAAATTTGCAAAAGTATTATATTCAATTAGCAAAACTAGCCTACCATAAAAAAATCAGAAAATAAAAAATGCTAAAATATTTTTAGTATTTATCCTTTTTCTACTATATATAAATTGTAATAAATAATTAAAATTGTATCTTTACTCAATCTCCTGCCGATTATTGCATACATCCTGTCAATGTTCATAGTTAGCTTTGTCAACATTGATATTCATCTTGTCAATGTAATAATTTTATGGTTTCTAGATACATATTGACATAATATTCATTTTTTAAATATGGTTAATAATCAAGTAGATATGAGTTACCGTATTTTAGTCAATCTCTCCCCGATTATAGCTTCAATCTTATCAATGTAAATGTTTAGCCTTGTCACCATAAACATTAATCATGTCAATGTAAATAATTAAATTTATCATCTTGGATATGCCTTTAATTTCAAATTATGGTTAATAATCTAGTAGTTATGGTATGGATAAAATCATATCTTCAGTCTCTTCCCGATTATAGATTCCATCCCGACAATATTAATGCTCAACTTTGTTATGATGAATATTTATCCTGTCAAAGTGGAATTTTGATAGTGTTGATACGCACGTATTAACATTCATTTTCTAATCCCTTATTAAAACAATATTTTTACTCCATTTAGTTTTATTATTTGTATGTTTATGGGAAAAAAATATTAAAATTATTTTAATAGATATTTTATTTTTTTTACTTTTGTTTTAATTCATAATATCATTTTAAATATTTTCACATTTAAATTTAAAAGCAAAATCATTCATTATTTTTTAGCACAAATGACCCACCTATTTTATTTTTGCTATTATCACAAAACGGTTATAATTTTGCAAACAGAACACCGATTTTGTGTATTTATGCAAATCGGCCCTTATTTTTAAGAAAGTATTCATTATTTCCTACTACCCGCCTAAAGCTTTAAAAAGGCGACCAATATGTCAGGTCATCAATCCGCCACTCAAAAATCCGCTTACTTTTCAGCCATCCAATCTCCCCACTTTTTTCAAAATATCCAACGAACCAAAGAAAGCCATGTCATCAATCCCGTCCCCCAACTTCCAACCAATAGCAGCAAAGTTTCATTACGTATAAAATGGAAACGCTACAACCTCTTCATCCACAGCAATCGAAATTTCCTACTCTGCTTTCAAACACACAGATCCATTCTCTCTTAACCCTTTTTCCTTCAATTCCAATGGCGCCAAAGGCCGAGAAGAAACCCGCTGAGAAGAAGCCGGCGGAGGAGAAAAAGACCGCCGCCGAGAAAGCTCCGGCGGAGAAGAAGCCAAAGGCCGGGAAGAAGCTTCCCAAGGAAGGAGGCGCCGCCGGCGACAAGAAGAAGAAGAGGTCGAAGAAGAGCGTCGAAACCTACAAGATCTACATCTTCAAGGTCTTGAAGCAAGTTCATCCTGATATCGGAATATCCAGTAAGGCCATGGGGATCATGAACAGTTTCATCAACGACATCTTCGAGAAGCTTGCGCAGGAATCCTCCAGGCTCGCTCGCTACAACAAGAAGCCAACCATCACATCTCGCGAGATCCAAACCGCTGTTCGCCTTGTTCTTCCCGGTGAGCTCGCTAAACACGCCGTTTCTGAGGGGACTAAGGCTGTCACCAAGTTCACTAGCTCTTAGGTTTTCTGGTTTAAATCAATGGCGGAAATGACTCTTTTAGGATATCTGGTGTAATTGACCTGTGGTTTTTCTATGAAATGTTATGATTAGCTTGTTGATAGCTCCAATTGGTGTTTATTTTCGCTTCTGTGTTTTCGATTTTTATTTGTTCTTGTCTGGACGGTTCGATCCAGTAACCAATTTCTTGCATTCAAGTCAATAACCGGATGAATCGCTACGGGGCCCACCCTGTAACTTTATAAAACGAGATCAATTTAATTCAACGAGGTGAAATCGTGTGAACTTCTCCTACAATTTAGCCGCGAAGATGGCGAATCTGCAAGCAAATTTTCCGTGAATTTAAATCACTTTCAAAATCACCTTCCCCGCACTTCTTTGTCAGTTATATATTTACAGAAATCTATCTGGAGTTAAACGATCTGTAAATCTGAAGAATTTAATGAATCTGTCTGCTATCAAATCTCTATACCTGCAATTTTCGACGAGGCGGCCGGCGCTGTGCTATGCCGGGACATGGACGGCGCTGCTCGCAGTGACAGTTGCGGTGGCGTCGTTCTCGCCGGAGATGGCGTTCGTAAGGGCGGTTACGCCGTCTTCGGCGTATTCGAGGCCGTGCGGAAACGGTTACGTGAGGATTCCGATGGAGTTGCCGGGAGAGAGGCTGTGCTTTCCGACGTATATGGTGAAGAGGTCGTCGGTAGATCTCTTCATCCCTACTCTGTTTTCTGGTCTGGTTGTCGCCGGCTCTGCGTTTCTTCTTAGAGCGTTGGGTCTGTGGCGAAATTAACAGTGTACTGCACATGTATCTTCATTGTGGTATTGAATTGATTAATACAGTTATTTGCATTGTTTAATTTAGATCTGTCAAATGGATTTTGATACTGATCGTCTCATTAGATGCGATCAACGATTCTCTGTAACTGTATTTTAATTAATTTATGCCTTGGTGATGATGATTGATGAGTATGTATTTAGATGAATTCGTTTTGCTTCATCAGAAATTCTAATGTCAAACTGACCCAAAAAAGAGAAAAAAACACCTACTGTCAAAGTTAGATGATGATCATCTTGCTGCACATATTGTAAAAGTTGTGATTCAATTTGTTAATCAATAATCAGTTGTATAAGGATTATCGAGAGAACCCAATAGAATTTTGTGTGATAATATTTACCCCATAAATTTTACTATATGCACCACATCTACGCCTCTTGAATCACACCCCTGCTCCTCTTGAGTCACACACCTGCCCCTCAAGAGGCGCAGGGTATTTTACATTAAAATACCCTGCGCCTCTTGAGGGGCAGGTGTGTGACTCAAGAGGAGCAGAGTGTTTTAAAAAAATATAAAAAGTGAGATATGTGATGTAAATAGTAAATTTTGTGGTGTAAATAATATTGGCTTAAAAATAACTAGTAAATAATCATCATATAGGGAGGAGGGGGTGGGAAAGATTTAGAAAAACTTATAACATCGCTATAGATAAATTTTAAAAATGCAAGAGGTTCAAATAGTACATGAAGCCTATCTAATAGATCAGAAAGTTAGAGAGGTTAAATGGTACATAACCCTATTTGCTTTATGATAGATGTGATCAAACTAAAAACATTCATATATTCCTACAAAAAACAAAAAAAGACATTCATAATTTGACGAATGAGATCACTTGTCTCCAAATGACAAACTATACACGTCCCTTCTCACCTTCAAAATTAAAAAAACAAAAGAAAAATAATTAAAATTTGAAAAAAAAAGAAGTAAAGGATGAGATGGATTGAGAGATGGTAAATCATGGTATAGGAGAAAGAAATGAGGTTTCAGGATAATGGATCCTCACTGATAGTTTGGATATACTGTTATTTTGGATCAAATTAGACCTACCAAACGAAATCTATAAGTCTAGGTTCGACCTATGGTTCATCAAGTTTAAATTTTCGATTAGATTTAGTTCAATTCAGTTTGAACTCTTAAGAAATATTTCCATTAATTTTTATGAAATTACTATAGCTATTATGTAATATGAGAATCAAGAGAGTTGTCCAATAAGTTTGAATGAAAATAAACATTTATGCAAAATATAAATTTTATACAATAGTGAGTATTTTATTGACATAATTTATAAGATATTTTATTTAAAATTTATGGTATTTTAAATAAATTATAAAATGTGTAACAAAACACTATTAAAATGTTTATAATTATATTAACACATTGTTTTATGATGATGAAAAACTATGTATATAAAGTATCAACTTTTCATTAATTTGTTGAAATAACTTCATACTTATTAGTAATAAGTATGCAATTTAGCAATCACAAGGAAATAAAATATAAAAGTTAATATTTTATATATCCTAGTTTGGGTTAAAACTTATAATTATATTATGAAATCAATGTAATTAATCTACATAATAAACCATTTTTAAAATTTATTTTATTTAATACATATTATAAAAATTAATAACCAAACATTATTAAATTTTTTATACATTATAATGAAAATGTATTGGAATCCAAACACAAGCATATATATATATATATATATAACAAATATTTTATAAATTTATTGTGTTGTCCCATCTATCTATCTATTATATATAATAAAGGAGAAGTCGCATGAGACACATGACAACTTCTCCTTAATCGTAGTCGTATAAACCAATCATAAATAATCAATATATCCATAAGATAAAAATTTATTTTAACTCTATTTAATCAATACTATATATGCATAAGATAATATTTGACCCAATTTCATTAGATATGGATAATAGGCGTATGAACCAATCACAAATTTTTGAAATAATCAATATATGCATAAGATAAAATTTGATTCTAACTCTATTCAATCAATATATCTATGTATGCATAAGATAAAATTTGACCCAATTTAATTAGATATGGATATATTTTTAGAAGATATTAACTAATTTTAAATACTATTATATAAGATAAGATTTTACCTATTATTACATGGATAAAATCATATTCTAACTCTATTTAATCAATATATCTATATATGCATAAGATAAGATTTGAGCCAATTTGATTATATATGGATATATTTTTAGAATATATTAACTAATTTTAAATACTATTATATAAGATAAGATTTTATTTATTTTCGCTATATATGAACATATTTTTAGAAGATAAACTTTATCAATATATACATGGTCATACTAATTAAATAATTTTTATCAATTATATGAAGAAAATAAAAGGTTTTGGGTAAATTGAAATAATACTTAGCCGTGTAAAGCTTTTCATACGTTGTCAATTGTTTTTACCAAATTTTTTTAGATATCGATATATTTTTATAAGTTTTTACCTATGTTTTTAAAATATGGATATATTATATTATATCTCTTTTATTTCTAATCAATTAAATATATTGCTAGAAAATAATCCGTTAAATAGGTTAAATAGGTGTTAGCACAAAATTTATTCAAAAAACTCTTAGTAAATTATATCTCTTTTGTTTTACCTTTAGAAAATTATATCTCTTAATTGTTTTACCTTTAAAAAACTCTTAGTAAAAGCCAAGAGGAGGAGTTTTTAAATTAAAACTTGTTGGATCATTATTTGATCAAGTGATAGTGTTATTGGATTTATCATTAGAAATGATATTGAGAAAACATCCTTAGAAACATTGATAAATGTAAAAATAAACCAAATTTGAAAACAAAAGCATTGAAGTATTGAACCTATTAAAAGCTATCATTTGCTGAAAAGGAACTGTCATAAACTCACTCACACATTAAAAATACATTTGAGATACTGAGATAATTATCTCAGATATCCTTTTCCACCTCTAGAGATTTTTCCGTCGCTTTTTATCAATCATATTTATCGTGAGAGTAATATGATGGCATATAAGATCGCACTTGCACACCCTAGTGACTAGCCTGACAGAACTCATATTTAGAATAATCCAGATTTGCTCGATCTCATCCTTTCCAGATTTGCTCGATCTCATCCGTTATGAATCATGATGCTCTTGTAATTGGTTGGCATAGGACTCGTTCTCAATGCCACTCGAATCTTTTACTTATCAAGAAGGAAAAACTACCAACAAAAAGCTATTAATTCTATATGACAATTTGTCAAAAGGGTTTTGTTATAATTCTTATTCTAAAATAAGAGTACAAAATCCTTCTATAATTTAACATTTTCATTTTTTTCTGCCATGTATTCACTTTCACCAAGCAATAATCCCTTTGTCTCAAAATATAGGTCATTGGTTTTTTAGCGCGTTTTTCAAAAAACTAAAAACTTTATAAAATACTATTTTTAAAAATATATTCATATTTATCAGTAATGAGTATGAAATTATTTTTAAAAATTAATTAAAAGTTGATATTTTATATAGTTTTTACCTTTTTAAAAAATGTATTAAAAATCAAATGACATATATTTTAAGAAAGAGGGAATATTCATCCAGATTCCAAAGTGCATAACCATCTATCTATTTATCTATCTATATTGTAACAAAAAAAACAAACGAGAAGTCTGGTTGGGCAAATTAAAATGGATAATTTTTATGTGGAAACCTTTTAATATACCCATTTATTTACTAAAGCTATTTTAATTTATCTATTTACCTTCGAATTTTGTTAAAAATCAATATATTCCAAAGGAGTCATTTAATATAATACGGTGTATTACTGTATTTGTCTTTTTGGACTACCTTATTAGTGGAATAGGAATCCAAATAAATTGGTTTACAATCAATTTGTAAGAATCCAAATATGAAATGCATTCAACCTGTTAAGTAGGTGGGTACCGAAGCCCATATAAAATGGGCCTAGATAAAATGTCGGCTTACAAGGCCGTTCTCTCTATAAAATGGGCCTATATACAAAGCACTAATTTAAGATAAATGATATTCCATCCGTCTCAAAATAAATAAGTATAATATTATTTTACAAAATTAATTTGAAAAATTAATATTTTATAAAGTTTATAATTTTTTTTAAAAAAGTGATAAAAAATAAAATGATCTATATTTTGAAACAAAAATAGTACTACATAGTATTTAGTACTACGGACTACGGAGTACTAAGTTTTATTTTAATACAAAACGACCTCTCATGCCAAAAGAGTTGCAATTTATGAACAAAAGAATGGAGCTGAAATATGGGTTAGTGGTGCAGAGCAAGGGGAGGGATTAGAAGGTAATTGGTTCGATCTTTGCCTCCGCCTCTTTCTTTAGGTGAAAATCAAAGGTTTGTCTTAGTTCAGTTACTTGGTGTTGAGCTCTTTTCATCTAGGTCACGCACCTGGAGTTTGCCATCAAATAGTGGATTTTCTCATCATAAAAAAAAATGGAGTTACAATCTATATCTATATAACATATAAAGAGACATTTTTGCCCATTTAATGCCCAATTAAAAGCCAAACCACCTTTGTTTTAAAAAAAGATAAACCACCTAATTTATAATAATAATAATAATAATAATAATCTTTATATCTATATATAACATATAAAAGAGACTTTTTTTGCCCGTTTAATGCCCAATTGAAAGCCAACCCACCTTTGTTAAGAAAAAAAAGATAAACCACCTAATTTATAATAATATCTATATCTATATAACCAACGAGGATCGTCTAGTCCGCAATTGTAGTCCATACCGTAGTCCAAATTATCTCATTGGCTAAATTGAAATTTCTAATTATTTTCTTAAATAAGTGTTTGTACCTTATAATTTATTTTAATGCTTATCGGCCAATGAAATTAAAGGGACCATAAAAATGGACTACGGCGTTGGACTAGACGATTTTCACCGATATATAACATATAAAAGAGGCTTTTTTGCCCATTTAATGCCCAATTGAAATTCAAACCACCTTTATTAAAAAAATGATAAACCACCTAATAATAATAATAATCTATAATTATAATAATATATTATTATTAATTTTCAATCTTTTTGGTCATAATTAAGGATGTTATTTATTTTTTTACATAGTAATAAGTTTAGAATCTAACCTAAAAAGACTAGATGATGATACAAACAAAAAATAATTAGAAAATATTTAATATTAAAAAGAATTAAAATATATTTATTTAGAATAACCATTTTAATTATAAATAATATTATAAATCATAATATTTCATATAAATTTGCATAAACATCGATAATTTATTTTATAAAAAAATATTCAAAATTGTAAGAATTAACTTATAAAAGAGGTTGTTTTCCCAATAAATTTATTAACTAAATTTCTCATCAACAATTAGGAAAAAAATTTAGATTAATAACAACGAAAACTACACATCTGTTTAGATTAACCATTTTTAAATTAATATATAGCATACAACATAATATATCATAGAATTCACAAATTTGCATAAACATTGTCTTTCTTTATTTATAAAATCAATATCTTAAATTTTAAGAAAGAATAGAAACAAGTAAAATGTTAAATTGTATAATGTTTGTGATATTAAATATAAATACGAGTATAAAGTCAGAAAAGCTATACATTTGATAATAATTTAACGGTTAATGTTAACTATAAAAAATTTATATATTTGTATAAAAAAAATTTCAATGATAATATATTATAAAAATTAATTATATAATATGAAATATTATTATATACTATAATCCATATAAAAAAAATTAGTCAAGAGGTATAACCCTAGTATATACATAATTCAAATCATTGCTATGTTTGAAATTCAATTAAATGGGTGTTTCATAATTGAACCTCTAAGTAATATTGTGGCCAATTATCATTGTTGAAAATGACAGCATTTAATTTATATATTCTTAATCCTAAGGTGTCCTTTCATACATTTAAAACAAATATCGGTTCAGGAATTTTGGGACGAGACTTTCTACCTAGATTATAATATATACTCCGCACTACACTTATGATAATAGTTTGGATAATTAAAAAATTGACATTTTTTTTTAACAATGAGTGGGACATAAAAATTTCAAAATTCAAATTTATAAAAGTAGATAGATATATGTAATATATGCAGAAGCTATAACTGACATAAATAACTACTCCAGTTGAAATAATTTAGAAGAAGGAAATGAAATCGCACAGTACGTAGTGTGTACTTATTAGATGCCTGTAGTGGTTTCACTCACATGCATTTTGTTGGGATCATTTTACAGACTACGGTGCAATTTGTGTATCCCATGACTCCATGACTACCTTCTTGCAATTTTATTTTATTTTCTAAAAATAAATTCTAGACTCGTGAAAGACAAAACTCAAAAAAAAAAAAAAAATCCGAATTCATATGTTGCAATATATATGGCCTTTCGTTTTGAATAATTGATAAAGTTTTAGATGAAATAGTATATAATTAAATTGTGGAGTGTAAATAAAAATGACAGACTCTATTTAAATTCCACATTTAAACTGTGGCGGTAATTATATACTCCCTCCCTCCCACAATAATTGTCTTTAACTATTCATGTATGTTTTCTTAAGAAGTTAAAAACTATATAAAATATCAACATTTTATTAAATATTTTTAAATAATATCATACATATTACTAATAAGTATAGAATTATTTTAAAAAATTAATTAAAAAATTAATATTTTATATAGTTTTTAACTCTTTAAAAAACGTACATAAATAATATAAAGACAATTATTATGGGACGAAGGGAGTATATAATAAAATATATGTAGTGAGAACAACACGGAGGTGTGATGGTCAAACTTTCAGTATTTGCAAACATGCATCTGGTAATACTCACTCCGTATGAAATACGGAGTATTGAAATGTATTGCCACTTGTATATTGCATACGTGGACGTTCACATGGGTCGCCCTATTTGTTTATTCAATTTTGCCGTTCTATATGCCTAAATATTTTTGAAAATTTGATTACTTATATATCTCCAATGGTTTCCTCATTTAAGAAATTTTAGAGTTTTTAAAAAAATTTAAGGTATATTTTAGTTTAACATATTCCCATTACCATTACATTGTCCAATATGGAAAAGCAACAGAAAAAATAGAAAGAATTCTCTAAACTTGCAACATTCTCCAAACTAAGTGATTTTTCAAATCTTCTAAATGGAGAAGCCATTAGAGTTAAAAACAAAAATCATTTGAAGAATATATATTTTGTTTTCCTATTTTAGGAAAATTTTAGGAAAGTTGTTAGAGATGGTCTTATGCTTCGTTTGGAATATTAAGAGCAACTTTAAGAGATTCTCTATTTTAGAAAAAATTAGGCTTTTGGAAAATTTTAATTTTTTTTTTGGGTCCAACAACTTCTCCATTCAATTCTCCAAAATAGGGATGGATGGAAAAAAAAAAATAGGGTTGCTTCCCTATATTTGCAGGAATCTCCAAAATTTTGGAGAATCATTTTTCATGTTTATTTTCTTTCTTCGAGTCTCGAAACCAACTAGATGGATAATTGTTCAACAAATTCTCTATTATTTTGATTGATCAGAGAATCGATTATGTTTACTGGTTTTGATTCCTCCATTCCTAAGAATCGATTATGTTCATTTCGATTATGTTTGTTAACTTCGTTCTTTTTGTCAAAGTAGTTTGGTGATTCCCCCGAGTTTTTTTTGGATCTTTTGATTTTCTATTTACAAGTTTTCATCAGCTACCTTACCAGTTGAGTTTTCCAAACATTATACTAACTTATTAACATATATTTAACATAAACAATCCATCAACTTCAACTACCATTTTACCAAATAGAGCCTTCGACTAATAGAATAAATCTACTTTTTTTTTTAAAAAAAAAGTCTTTAAATCTTCAAAATAATAAGCAAGTAAAGAGGGTGACATGACATGCCCCATAATTTTGGGCACTCTTCCACCTCTAAGACTCCAATTATCATATGATTCAAATCATATTATCATTAATTTGACCTTAATATATATAAATAATATCACTAATCACTATATTACATGTGAAGACCTTGACTGTCCTCCATTTGTGTTTCAATATTCATTGTGGAAATGTCAATGGTTCAATGCCGCAACTACATAACCCCAAGGTTTTCCACTAGTATGTAAACGGTATACCTAACTATAAGAAATTGAATCTTTTTTTTTTTGGGGTTTCATGAGAAATTGAATCTTGAAAAAAGGGAATATAAGTTAATCTAGAAACGGCCTACACATGGTTTGGTTCAGCCTAAGTTTTTGGTTTTGGTATTCAAAATTATTTTGTACTGCATAAAAAAAAAAATTCTTAGATTGATTATTACTTGGAAAAATCTATTTCAAAATCCCATATTTTGTTCGGTAGCAAAGCAAGATCTACAAGTTTTCATTTTATATAAATTGATTGGTTGTTATTTGGATTGAAGTCAATTATGAATAGGATAATTTTACATTAAATTAAAGAGGTGTTCTATCCTACTTATTAAGACTCTATTGTTTATTTGCAAATGGGATTAGAAAATATCTTAAATTTATGTCATTTCTCTATAAAAAAAATGAAATTATAGATACATAATTTGATTCAAATTTTACATATAAAATATACATTTAAAAAAATCAAAAACTTTCCAACAGAGTTCCAAATTTATATGTTCAATTATGATAATGTCGATGAAAATTTTCGATTATCACATGAAATTCTCATCATGGTAACAACGATAGCACTCTAGATAAAAATGATCGATGAAGAAGAGAAGGCTCACCAACTTTGTCTCAATATGATTTTGAATTATAGTTGAGAAGTGTTGTTTACATTTGATTGAAAATAAAAACTAATAAGTGTTGTTTACATTTGATTGAAAATAAAACTAATAATACATATTTAGCGTTGTTTACTTATAAGTTGAACTTATTGCACAAAACAATCAATTATTGATTCACTAGATTTTGACATTGTATTAGTGCAAATTCAAGTAAGAATGAGCTTTTCTCTTTAAAAAGATTGCTAATAAGGATGAAGACATAGATAAATGATGAAAGAAAAACTCAACCCCCATAAATTTTGTCAGACGGCGGAGAAGTTGAAGAAAGCTAAGGAGAACCACGAATGCCGAGAACACAGAAGAGCGTGAAGACTCGTACAGTGTCGGGACACCGAGAACACAGAGGCTTGATTATAAAGTTAGTAACACCTACCGAATTTATTTATTTATTAAAAAAATTGAATACCATCTTTCATTTAAAAAAGGAAAAATGACAAAAAATAATACGAACTATCAACAGTGAACCAAAAATAATACGAACTTTCAAAACTGCTAATTTATATACAAACTATAACACATTAAACCAAAATTGATACAAAGTCCAAAATTCATAAACTCTAAATTCATTTGGACTCAATATATAATTAATATTAAATTGTGGTCAAAATTGTAAATTTCATAATTTCATCGTCTTCACCAAAGGCCCAATCTGTAGAACAATTGGAGGCATCGATGGCGGAGCGGCGATGGCGGAGGTGCGCTTGAGGTTGATGATATCGATGCGGCACATACCCGCACAACACTAAACACCCAACCACCAACCAACTGCCAACTGGACAAGAGCCACCAACGACGACAACGAACGACGATAGGTGAGGCCGGGTAACGGGAACCCAAAATCAGCCACATTAAAGGTCGAATCCATGAAAACAGATAACGGGCATCCAAAATCAGACAGAAATCCAGCCGAAAGAGGAGAAATTGGAGCCCGATCTGAGCAAAATCGATCAGATCTAAGGGTTTGGAAAAAAAAATTGGGCAAAGGGCTTTACGGTCTGTAAGCTCCATTATTGAAGAGTTTAGGGGAAGGGAGGATTTTATTTAGATGAATATAATTTTGCTTTAATTTTATAAATTTTCAGGTAATTATAATTTGAGTCTAAAATAATTTATAGTTTGTGAATTTCGGATCTTATATCGATTTTGGTTTAATGTGTTATAGTTTGTATATGAATTGGTAGCTTTGAAAGTTCATACGTATTATTTTTTATTCACCGTTGATAGTTCGTATTATTTTCGATTATTTTTCCTTTTAAAACAATGGACTGAAGGGAGTAGTATATGAGATAGATTCATAAATAGACAATAATAATAGAAAATGATTGCAAGCGGCCGTAGCATTAAATTTAAAAATGTAGGATGCTGACAATTACCGAACCACAAATTAGTTTAATAAATTAACTAATGTGTATATGCTTACCACTAGTAGGCTATAAAATAAAATACATTTAAACGACGGTACTAAAATAAAATACATTTAAACGATTTAAACGATATCCTTCCGTTAATTAAAACTTTATGTTTTACTATTCACTCACGCTTTTTGAGGTGTTAAAAATTATATCTAATATTAACTTTTTTAACATATTTTTTAAATAATTTCATACTTATCACTACTACCTCCGATCCAAAATACATGTTGTTTGATTTTTCAACACGTATTTTAATGAGCTAAAAACTATATAATATATTAACTTTTTTATTATTAGTTTTTTACAATTTAATACTCCATCCGTTCGGAAATAAATGATATTTGACTTTTGTTCACGTAGTTTTAGGAGCTAAAAACTATATCAAATCTTATTTATTTTAATCAATTTTTTTCATAGTTTAATATCTATTTGTAATAAGTATTAAATTGTGAAAAAAATTAATTAAAATAAATGAGATTTTATATAGTTTTTAGCTCCTAAAACTACGTGCAGAAAAGTCAAACATCATTTATTTCCGAACGGAGGGAGTACTTATTACCAACAAATATTAAGTTGTAAAAAAATAATTTAAAAAAAGTTGATATTTTATATAGGTTGTGTTTGGATTCCATTATATTTTCATTATAATGCAATTATTTTACCTCGTTTTATGTGTCCATTTGGTTGTAAAAATAAAAATCTCGTAAAAACCGAGGTAAAATCATAATTTAACCAAATATTCACATAAATCAAGATAAAATAATTACATTTTAATTAATATATCGTGGAATCCAAAAGTATCATAATTTAAACACCTTAAAATTTTTATTAACCAAACACGGCCTTATCATTTTGCATTATAAACATAATGCATTTGGAATCCAAACACACCCATAGTTTTTAGTTTTTTAAAATACGTGTAAAAAAGTCAAACGACATGTATTTTGGATCGAAGGGAGTATTAATTATGAATTTATAAAAACAAATTTAAAAAAATGTTAATATTTCATATCGTTTTTTCCTTCTAAAAAAGCGTGCATTAATATTAAACGACAAGTTTTAATTAACAGAGAGTAATTAGTTTAAATATTATTAAGTGCTACAAAACACTCATCGAATATATATAAATGGAATATATGTTCCCCTAAGGATCCGCCTCGTGCTAACTGAAAGTAGGTAAGCATTAAGCGTCAAACTAGGAAAATTAGAGCCATTTAACTTCTTCTATTCACATTGTTGCAATTACAAACATCCAATTATCAAATAATTGGACTTTTCCCCCCTTAAGATTAGTAATCTATTTTGACCCATTGTTTATAAATATATATAAAAATATTTAATTGTGAGAAAACCTTATGCTATCCTAAAGTAAAGCAAATTTTATGTATTGTCTCAAAGTTTTTCACTTTTTTTTTTGTGTGGTTCTTTGAGATTTGTAAGTTATATCTATGATGTCCAATTTTCAATATTTATATATAAAATGAAATGAAAATTACATAAAATCACCCATAATTGGAGTGATTTTCATAAATTCGCCCTTGTAAAGGAAACTATGTACAAGATCACCCAACTTTGATATTTTGTTTTTATAAAAAGCACCTACAAGTAGACGTTGCCACGGGTCCGACCCGCCGGGTCGAGAACCCGGGGTACATGACCCAAACCCTAACCCGGAAATTCAACGGGTCGACGGGTTCGGGTCACCCGGCGGGTCAACGGGTTGACCCGCCGGGTCGGGACACGTGGCAAGGAACCGGATACCCGCCGGGTTTGGCAGGTCAACCCGCCGGGTCAACCATTTTAAAAAAAAATTGGTTTTGAAAAAAAAAAAAACTCAACCCATCGATTACTTTTAACTTTCACCACACTTTCAAAATGAAAATGGAAAGATTTAAGGTAGACAAAACATGATATGTGGGAAGATATATATATACCTTCATTCCACTCCATCATTTCATGACACTTTAGATGTGGGAAAGAAAAGGTTGGATTGTGGGAATGACAAGTAGGGATATGAGAAGATATATATAGAGAAAATAGAGGTAGATAGCACACTTTCGATGTGGGACAGAAATATGGGATATGAAAGAAATTGTAGAAATTGATGTTTCGACGAATCGAATTATATGATGTAAAATGTAATGTAAATTATTTATTTGGATTATATGGTGGAATATATAATGTAATTTAAGTCTTTGGATTATATGATGTAACATATAATATAATTAAAGTCTTTATCTCTTAGGATTTAATGAAATGGATAACACATGATGATGGAACATCATGATACATTATATCAAATTTGTTGGATTAATCTTTCTATTTAATTCAATTGATAGTTGTGTTGATCCATTGATTAATCATAAGTGTTTTATTTTACTTGCATTATGTTAATTTCTTGGTTGTTGATTTCAAATCTAGGCTCATCTTCATATAGATATATGATAATGTTTCTCGTTTAAAGTTGAATTAGCCACATTTTGTGTATACACATCATGATGATGTTATTGGATTACCTATTTGTGTTGCATGTTATAAAATGAAAAGACACATTTGAAAAGTATTACCCAATAATACATTTCATTATTGTGCTTGAAAATCCGAAGTTCTATAACATTTTCAAAATAAGTGAAAATCGACATTAAGGATACCATACATGTGTAACAACTTTATCAACAACAATATTTGTATTCTTTGAAATTATATCATAAAGACTCCTAACTTAGTATCATATATCATGATTTCATAGTGGAACTACCAAATAACACAAATGTTTAAGGTATTGTGTTGAACTTCACACTTTCTTGTTACCCGTTCGTTATTTTAATCTTTCATAATTGATAGGTAAAATATTTTTCAAAAAATAATATTTATATAAAGTGTAGTACCAGTGTTTGTATATGATAAAAATTTATAAGTATGGATTGACATGAAAAAACCGAATGATCGAGATTGAAGATATGATTTAGTTTCTACTTATTTTTGTTCCACATCCCATCCCACATTGAAAACTAGAGGAAAGGGGAGGGGGAGGGTGCTAAGTCTATAAAAGAACCAAAGGGTGGGTAGGATTTTCATAACATGCAATGCATGAGAATTTATATATTATGAATAAATAAAATTCATAATAATTATAAATATAAATTCTAGTTTTTTTATACTTTTTTTTTAAAAAAATTTTGACCCATTGGGTCAACCCGATGGGTCGACCTGTCGGGTTAACCTGCCGGGTCACGGGTTCATTTTCCCCTGACCCTAACCCTTAACCCGAGATGACCCTTCAACCCGTTGACCCGGACCCGAAGCGTCATTAACCCGGCGGGTCACGGGTCGACCCGCCCGACCCGTGAGCCGTGGCCATGTCTACCTACAAGTTTTTGAATGTATTAAACAACCATCGGGATATATTACACACAACAACCCGTAAATAGAATAGTTTTCAAAGAATCGCCGATATTCTTACAAATAGAGTTACATGAAACCAATGTACAATATTATAGTATCATTTTCACAAGCTATCCATAAAAGTAAGTTATACAAAAACTGAAAACATCCACTCTCCTAGTTTTGACAACAGTAAAATGCATTTTTTGTTATAACCCTTCCATCCCATTTTAATAATTATTTTTCAAAAACCATTAAAAAGTGTACTTTAAATGTTTTTGTAAGGAAAAAAAAAGTGATTTAGTATGTGCATTTTTTTAAGTTCCATGGATAATTTTGCGGAAAACGTCATACTTTGATGGTAGTTTCATGCAATTTTATTTTTGGATCTTTTTAATAAATTAAAAAAATTCAAAGTTGTAGGTGCTTTTTTTTTGGAATAGTTGGATAGTTTTATGAAATTTGACAACATTACTAAAGCCATGGTTGAAAACAAATAAACAATTTACAAATTAGTTAAAGTTAAAAATTGAATTTCATCATTTAATTAAGTAAAATTATTTTGATTGTATCTTTTGGAAGAAGACATCAACCCTAAAATAATTCTACAGCCCTGGATTTTTTAAAAATAAATAATCTAGTATATGTACTCAACTTGTCATTTATATTATCTACAATATACGTGGTCAAGTATATTTCTACAACATTTCCCATAATTTTGAACCGGATCGTAGCCTGTTATACTTGCTTTTCATCGGTGCTACTCTGATAGTACTTGACTCGTCTTCCATTAGCGTCTTTGGTTGAATTGCTGACCTCTGGCTCCACATGATTTCACTGGCAAGTTCTCTTCCCTCCATTTTAAGTCGACTATAAATCATCATAATATTTTTTTCTGTTTGGTTGTTTTTTTTATTATAACGACGATTCCTATACTGGTCTCTCAAGAATCAGATCTGTCCGATCTCGAATTATTTTCTTATAAAAAAAAACTTCCCATAATTTTGAACAGAAGAAAACCTATATGAAATTAACTTAAAACTATGAACCCAAATTGGAATTCCCACAAATATAAGTGCCCTAAACGCAAATATTTGTAATATAGTAAATAAATAAGATTAAGAATGAGAAAGAAAGAAAGCAGCTTTTGGGTGGAGACCAGCTCACAAGCTTCTCTCTTTTTCCAACTTTCCCATTCTCTTCCTAAAATCTCGTTGTCCCTCTCTCCCTCTCCCTCTGACTAGTCTCTAGCATGCTCCATTGACACATACTCTACACAAAATCACCTCCTCCCTCCCAAGTGAAAGTCCAAACACAACAAATACATTATTTTCCCACTGCGGGTCCCCCTTGAAATTTGTTGGATTCCATCCCCAATTTTTTCAAACAACAAATAAAACAACACACTTAAAAATACAGGAGGAATCCCATTCCACCTCCTCTCCCAACTACAACACCAATTTCTCCATTTCCCCCAACTTCCATTTGCTGGGGTGGTTTCTTGAGTTGACAAATTTTGCTTCCTCAAGGCCCAAACAGTGCAGTTGGGAAGTGGGTTTTCAATGTTTAAAGCATATTGAGTGGTGGATACTGAGTTTGGCTTTTCCTGTTTCCATCTCCTCTTCCCACTAGGTTTTCTTTGGAACTTAAAAAGGTTGAGCCTTTTTTATTCAAAGTCTGTCCTTTTTCCATTTTTTTGGTATTTCTTACTTTGTTTTATGATGGGTTTTTCATTTTTTCTGTTCTTGGATCTCATGATATGGTGAGACGATGCATGATAGATTATGGTGGGAAAAATTATGTTGCTTGGAATTTCAGCTTTGAAAACTTCCTTTTTACCCCTGTAAGTTTCTACTGTGATGGGAGTGATTACAGTCAATTGACTGTACTGGTAGAACAAGGTATTGATTGTATTATCTGCTGATTTTGATTTTTTTGTACTGTTTGTAATTACCTTTTGTAGTGGAAGCTCAGCAATTAGAATTAGTATCTATCTAGGTATGGAATTTTATTTCAAAGTATGGCATTTGGTAAATGCTAATTTAGGGTTCATAAATGAATAAGTGAAGAGTATTTAACTATTTATTGACTAACGATATGGAGCTAACTAAGTAGGTGATGCAGTGCAACAGCAGCTCAATGGTTTGATTTATGTTTTGCTTTTTCTTTACTTTCATTGTGATGGATGGTAATTAAATGTTTTGTTGAAAATGTTGGATTGGTTGTAGGTGCTATGATTTAGCTTGCTTATGGGCTCGCTGGTTCTGTACCAATTAGCTCTGTTACATTTTTGTGTGTTTTGCTTTTGCAGTACATAAATTCTCAGTGCATGTGTCTGGTACTGATATAGCTCTTGATTCTTGAATGGGTGACTTCAATTTTAAGATCTCTGGATGGGTCCTATCTGTGTGCATTTAATGACTGATTTTTTCTTCATAAAACTGGTAACTGGTTCAAACTTGGACTATGGCAGAAGTCCCATGTCAGTTATTCTAGGTCCCTTGGACAAATCTTGTTTTCGCCCAGTGTAATTTTTTTTTTAACTCAATGTGACAGGTAGATTACTAAGAAAGAGAGGAAGAAGCAAGGATCACTTCAAACTGTGTCAAACTGTCAATTAGCCGTTTTTCTTGAGCGAGGAGGACAGCTACGGGGCAGATATCGTTTCCATTGTGTGTATGGCGTTTAGTTAGTAAGAGGAGCAAGATGGATGATAAGTCTGTTGATATAGAAAAAGAAAATCAGAAGCAAGAAGATACGCCGAGCAGTTTGAGCAAGAGCCTTGAATTGGAAGGTGGCAATCTTGTTCTCGATGTGCCAGGATGTAAGCATTGGAGCATGGTAAGAGGATCAAAACCGCGGCGCAAACTGGTCTTCAATTCCAGCCAAATAAAGGGTCTTCAAAGCTGGGTTCAGGGATTGTTCCTTAACAACTCTCATGGCTTACATAACAGCAGCATCCCGAAGCACTTAGTAAGTGTAGATGAAAAGTATTTGAGGCTTTGCTTGGAAGCAATACATGTTAGTGCACTGAAATCGCCATCTTGTGGCGTGTTAGGCAACGTGAATCCCATCTACATTCAGTGTATACCAGGCAGTTATGGTTCTTCTGAAGTCTTGAGGAGTTCCCTTGACGTAGACAAGTTCGTTATTGGTTATCCGATTTGGAGCCCGGTGGAAGACTCTGTCCTTGGGTCGATTACCGAAAGCAGCAGTATATTGAGCATAATGAAAAGCCCTTTGTTTCAAAGACTTGGGCCTCTAAGTAAGGAGGCGAAGTTTAAATCATCCATGGTGGATAAGAAGAGCTTCAGCCCTTCGAGTTTGACACGGACAGGTGGGTTAAGCTCTAGTCCATCCCATAAGCTTGAAAGTAATTCCTTTGGTACGAGATATGATGGTTATAGATCAGATACTTTACAAAGAAGCCCTGTTTCGATAGCAAGTGCTCATTCGGTGTTCACTGATCAATCTTCTCAGTCTTCTTCGACGTCTAATTTCCAGGGGATGCTTCAGTGTACCTGGAAAGGGGGTCTTCCACATTTTGAGTTCTCTGTAGATGATCAGAAGGAGATTTACATCGCCAATGCCTTCAAACTGGAAGTATCCAATGACAAGTCATTGGATTATGTATACATGTTCCATTCAAAATTTAGTGTCCCGTACAATGAATTTCATGGTGAAGATGGCATTGTTGGCAAGATGAGGGTTTCGACGTCCCTGTCGCTTTGTCCAAACAACTCAAAAGTCACGGAGACTGAGTTCGTCTTGTTTGGTGTAAATGAAGGCCAAGGAGGAGATTTTCAGATAAATTCAGGAATTGGTAAGAGAAGGCGAAGGTTGTCGAAAGTGATGGAAGTGCTCAAACCAAGCCAGACCATGAAGAGGAGAAGCCCCACCTTATTCGGCGGTACTAGTGTCATTTTTGAAGAACGTCTTGAGAACATTGAAGAGGGAAGTGGTGTTACGCGCCCAATGAACAAGACCGAACTCTTACAAAGCGGATGTCTTCCTGAGCTCGAGTTAGCTGCGATTGTCGTAAAGGACCACATCCAAGATGACAGTCATCAACAAGAAGAGACCGGAGGTTGGGGCCTAAAGTTTCTGAAGAAAGCCGGGAACAGGCAAAATCCGAGCCAAAACTGCAAGGACTGCTCAACAAGCATCGACATTATCTTGCCTATTGGCTTTCATGGCAGGCCTTCGAGTGGGAACAGTGGACCTTCAAGCATACTCGGAAGGTGGAGATCAGGTGGACACTGCGACTGTGGCGGCTGGGACATCGGATGCCCTTTAACTACCCTCAAGAGCATTCCAAGGACAGAACACAGTTTTTCCAATTTCGAGCACTCACAGAAGGATTACTGCAAGTCCTTCGACGTATTTTCAGAGGTATGGTTCCATGCTTGGGTTTCTTGCAGTAGTACCTTAATGCTGGGAGTGGTTTATTCACATTCGTGTTTTGCTGCAGGGCTTGGAGCAGGGGATACCCTTGGTGAAAGTGACGAACGTGCACGAGGGGCTGTACTACATCACTTTTCGGTCAAGCATGCCGATCCTGCAGTGTTTCTCGATAGCAGTGGCGATGGTGCATTCGCAAAGTCCAGCCCTTCGCCCGAAACATGTACAGATGTGATCTTAGTGTCTTACACACCAGCAACTAATGTTTGCCGTCTGTTTTACATAGAATGGCGTTTGTTACTGTCATATATGATGAGTAATGGGGGTTAGGTTATAGTTAATTAGGTCATTCACAATTCTTTTTTTTCCATTCCCATTTCTGCTGAGGTCGGGTGACTCGGCTCGGGTCGGGATCGGGTTGCTATTGTTGGATATGGTAAACCCATATCCTTTACCCTTGTCTTCTCAGTTCCTGTGTATTGGTTTCTGTATGTGAGGTTGGTTACATTCTGGTATAACAAACTGGAATGGTTGACAAGTATAAGATATTTATATGGTAATAGTTACTGATTGGACTTTTTTTTTTCAACTAGTATTGTTAAAATCTTGGCATGTTTAATAGCTTTAAAACCTGGGTATTGGATTTGACAGGAACAAGAACAAGACCAATTGAGCTGCCCTGCAACTCGACATACGAGTTGGGCAAATTTTAACGAAATTGCCAAGGGGAGCGAAAAAGACGAAAGGTCCCTAGCCAGTTGAATCAGCTTTCGAACCGCTCGACATGGTTCGACTGTATTCGACAGACGACAGGCTTGGGTCCCAAATCACATATTCGGTCCAAACTTGACGCCAAGATCCAAATGCTGGACGTTATTTGGAATTGAGGGATTGTAAATCTGCCATAGTACCATGCTTTGGATTATTGAATAAATCCCCAGTGGCCATCTGAGTCGATCTGGCTGATGACCTTAGAGATGTACCATTGGCGTAACTCCCAGATTGTAAATCTGCCATAGTACTGCCTGCCTGCCTATATGGTTTTGAAGACATTTAGTGGTTGATTTGGATTGTATGTTTACAGATAGACCTGTAAATTGGGTTTGTTGAGTCGGGTCATGTTTTGATAGGTCTATTTATAAGTTTGGAGATAACTAGAGATTAGGGTAGATGACTCGTCTCAAGGGTCATTTCCCCTCCCGTACCCGCTGGGGCAGACCACAAACAAACTTCATTCAAATGGGATTGACAAGGAATTCGTAAAGAACGAAGATAATGTATCTAGGAGACCAACATAAAGACCTGCATGTATGCATTCATGATTGTCAATATGTGCTTCTGCATGAAGTCAGGAACTCAATGTCAGGAGAGGGAAAGATTGAACCTGAGCTTCCGGTGTCTCTACATAATTAGGCATTACATCCTTTTCACTTGATACAGGAATGCAGATCTGAGGATTTAATGGAATTGGATAGGAAGAAAAAGGGTTGAAGAGAGAGTGAGATGTCAGGAGAGGGAAAAGAGGAGCAGGGTTTTTGTTATTGCTCTACAACCGAAACAGAATAAACACACTTGATCCTAATCCAACCATCTCCAAATCCCCTAACCAATTCCAGAATTTCATTCGTGAAGCTAGAACACAGATACATATTTCTATCACATGCGCAACAGAATATGAAACTGCAAATTGCAATTTACTGTCACGACATACCTTGAGCTTATAAGATTGACGCAGAATTCCATTTTCTATAGATGACGTCAAGCTGCTGTTGCAGAAACTCACCAGGTCATCACCAGATGAGATTTGAGAAGCATGAACTCAATGTAGAACACAGTTTGAACTGCTAGCTCAATCACCACAAAATGCTGAACTTTATGCTACAGATAAGGGCAATTGATGATAGCAATGGAAATAACTCCCGATAACCAGATTAATCATCTTCCTGCATCACCTGCGATAAAAGAGAGAAATATCAGAAGAGAGAAATAAAATGGGGAAAAAATAGCTCATTAAATTCCAACTGAGACTTCTCAGGCAAAGCTCTTTGTAAAACCAGACCAATGAATACAAATTGTACCCACAGCATAACGAGGAAACTATAGTGGCCAGCTTCTGAGGTTGGAAGTAACATACGAGATACTTTGGATCCAGAACAATGAAAGTTACAGGGATCAGGGCATTATGTTCAGGGGAGTGACGTAAAACAGACAAGACCTAAGGGTTATACAATTATCAGCAAAACAAGACCAGAAAACCATAGGATGCTTATAAGACGAGTTGCCAGTTCCCAGCAAATGTACTTACATGTCATGTCAATGCTTTTTGCTTGAGCCTCAGCCTTGAATTCAACAGCATCTCTGGATAAGAGAAAAAAGGCTTTTCTTTTGCGAAGATGAAGTACTGCCCGACCCCTTCACATAATTGAAAAAAAAAGTTTATGGACAAATAATACCACAACAAGATGCTCTTATTTTGCTCATCAGATACTGGTTTCTAAAGGCCACACAATCTCAAAGATACAGCAAGTTATCAATTATCATACATAGTGCAAAACAATGATACCAACAAGTTCGTGTGCCAACCAGGTTGCAACTGTTCGAAACAAGTACATTTGGAAATCTCTAGCTATGCATGTGATTCCAAGTGGACCCCAAAAAAAAAACAAGGAAAACCAGAAACTTCAATACAAGGTTCATCTGCAATCAATACAAGGCTCTTTAGGCCTAGGATGGAGGTACCCTCAAACAATTTTCTCACACACACACGCACAAAAAAAAAAGCAAACATGGGAGACAACTCACAAGATTGCTTTCACAGTGCATCATAGAATTTATTGCTTAGTCACTCGTGAATAACTATAATTGTTAATAACAACTCACAAGATCAATAAGGTAATGTAAAGATGCATACCTTACACCTGGAAAGCTGATTTGAAGATATCAAAGAAGATAACAAATTAACAATCATCTTTCAACTGAATGGTCATCAAAAGAAATATAGAATATTTTTATGTGAAAAAAAAACAATTTATAAAAGAGAGAATAGAGAGAATTCAACATATGTGAGGGTAGAAGTGCATTTATGCAGACAACATTTGGTTACCAAATAACCATGCAGCCTCAATGCGAACCTCCAATGAAGGTGCCAAAAAAAGAAGAGGAGAAATAACTGAGATTGATAACTTCTGCAACTCTTGGCAATAGTTTACAGTCAGCAGATAAAGCTGCATGTTAAGCCACCAGTATTTGGGCTCAGATCTTATATAGAATCTGGAGGAACTACATCAAGAATATGAATAAGCAAAGCCTCCCATGAATTGAGAGAAAATGAAAAACTACAATGAAAATGTCTCCAAAAACTAAATTCTTCCTTGTCCTTCTCTTTTCTTTGAAAGATCTATCACAAGCTACAAAAGATGAATACTTCAAAACAAAGAAATGGAACACTCTAAAGGCAAGTTCGTTCAAAAATCTTCTCTAAAGATGCCTCAACGTGTTGGAAGCTGTTTACACAAACTTTACTAACAAGTGATTCAGTAACATGCTTTGTTAGTAGATAACCCACATCCACCATGGAGCCTAAAATTAGTAAAGCATCATCTATCTCATCTTTCTCCAAAAGACATAGTAATAATGCCTCGAACGTTCTCTGATTTGGTATGAGCTTCCCTTTTAACATCTCTGACAACCAGTGCATCCCTTCAACAGAACAGCCTTGCTTACAGAACCCAAGTATAATACACTCAAAACTAAAACCTGATGGCTTCACACCCCTCTCATCCATATCTTTCCATAATTCCATTGCTCTATCCATTCTCCCTGCCTTACAATATTCTCTAACAAGGGGCATATAAGAAGAAAGCGAAGGCTGCAAACCTTGTTCCAAAAGCTTCAGAAAGAACTCCTCACTCTTATCCACATTCCCTACCCTGCATAGTCCCCTAATCAGAGAATTATATGTAATCACATCACGGGACAGACCTTTTTGTGACATCTCATCAAACAACCTACATGCCTCCTCCATCTTCTTATTTTTGCACATCCCACCAATCAGAGTGTTGTAACTAACTGTCGTCTCCTTATAGCCGCTTTCACACATCTCCTTGTGCATTTCCAGAACCATTTCAATATCACCTGTCTTACAAAGGCCATGGATCATTGCATTGTAAGCATATTCATTTGGTGTTAAACCCTTCTCTATCATCTCAGACCATAACTTCTTCGCCTCCCTGACGAATCGTATGTCACACAGACCATGAATCATTGTAGTATACATAACAATGTCCAGAGCATACCCTCTAACCCTAAGATCCTTGAAAATTCGATACCCTTCTCGTACCCTCCCTTTCTTGCAAAGGGCATTTATGATTTGTTGATAAGTATAACAGCTTGGCTTGCAGTCTGTTGCAATCATCAAATGAAGAAGTTCAGAAACTCTACCGAAATTCCCTCTTTCACAAAACCCAGATATCAGTTTATTGAAAACAAAATCACTGGGTTTCACCCTATCATTCAAAATGTGTCTAAGCAACTCATAGCCTCTCTCAACATTATCATCCACACAAAACGCCCAAATCAAACAATCAGCAGTTTCAGCATTTGTTGAAATACCAGTTTCTATCATCTCCTCATACAATCTCCAAAACAAATCTGTCCTTCTGCCTCGAATCGATTCTGCTAAGATGGTATTCCAAGTGGCAAGGGATGGGCAAATCCCATAGTCCTTGCACTTGGAAAACAAATCAACTGCAAAAACAATGAATCCATCTCGACATAGAAGTCGAATCAATCCCTGGAACGATTCCGAATCAGGAACAAAGGTGACACTTTCGATTAATGATTTAGCCAAAAGACCAGCTTCAGCTTTGACAAGAGCATCAAACAATAACTTACACGAAAGATCATCGGGCGTGAACTCCGACTGGGATTTTAGCAAGTTGAAAAACCGGATAGACATATACGCTTTCGTCTGTCGTTTCAAAACCTCAGAGATGAACTTCGAGTCCGAAAGATAGAGAGGCGGGATGCGAGTGAGGAGCGGGGATTCCCATTCCCGTTTGTTCCGGAGCATCCCGCAGACCTCGTCAACTACATCTTCGAAGCTCCGTCGCTGGTCCAACGGAACATCTGATGCATCTCCATCGCCAAGGCTTGGAACGGAGGATTCAGGGAGCTTCCCGTCAGGGATTGCGATGGTAGTTTGGGCTTCAGCAGTGAAATCCCTAATTTGGTAAAATGAATCGGGGCTAAAATTAGGAAATTTAACAGGGGCACGGTGATGGCGGAGGAAGGGGATCAGAGAAGTCGGGTATCTTGCCATTGATAACCCTAGCAATTTCCCTTCGCCATTACTGATCTTCAATAGCTCGCTTACAGTGAGAGGCTTCAGCTCGAAGCGTCGCGTTAGATACACTTGCCACCGGCGATTCTGACAGCCAGAAACTCTGATGGAACGGCCAAGAATTGATCGATTTATGCGATGCCTCGTTGATCCGGCGAGATTCTGCAATTAGGGTTTCTATGATCCATTCATTTCAAAATCCCATTCCTTGTGCTTTTCTTGCGCTGTGCCTGCCCGGCTGCCCCGAATTATTTTAGGTATTTGGTAACTGGTTAGCTGATTAAAATTTATGAATAAAAATCAAAAATGTCCGAAAAACTTGAATAAGTAGTTAAAAAACTCATCTTCCAAAAACTAACTAAACTTTGGATCAAAAAAAAAACTAACTAAACTAAAATTTTATATTTATTTAATTTAAAAATTATATGATACATAATTCTTCTAATTTAAAGTTTAAAGATTATTTAGCTCACTTTTTCAACTTGAACAAGATGATAATAAAATAAAATAAAAATATTTATATATAAATGTGTATTAAATAATTCCCGTTTTGGGTTAGTTTATCCCGTTTGGGTTTTTAGTGCGTTTTCGATTCAGGCAGTGTTGCTCTGCGGTTTGGAATATTATGGTATATCTATATATATGTTTATATATATATACTAGTCTTGTGGCCCGCGACTTTGCGCGGCTTCTTAATAAATTATATTTTATTACAACATTAATTTATGTTTAAACTATTATTTTTTATTAAATTATAAAGATTAACATTATTTCAATAAACCTTTATTCTGAAAGTTTTCAATTAATCATAAACTAAACTAACATATATCCTTTTCATTTAAAATCAATACATAGCATGTATAAATAAATGTCTTCATAACAACTTAAAAATGAAAAGATAAATATTTATCATATTATACATGATAAAGGGTAAAAAGGATTAATCTATATAGTAAAAATAATTACATATATAATTCATATTATGTTTTAACGGTTTTTCTATCCTATGCCCTTATGGCATAGGATAAGACCCTAAATTGGGAAAGATTCCCTACCAAAAAGGCAAGCGACCCTAGGAATCTAAATTAAAAGAAAAGCTAAATTAATTGAAATTTAAAAAACATTTCCCAATTTAGAGTCTTATCCTATGCCCTTGGGGCATAGGATAGAAAAATCGATGTTTTAATCATATGCATGTATATTATAAAACAAACATTAATTTTAAATTATATTTCCATCTTCATTTTTTTCTTTCAAAACATCTTTATTTCTATCTTAGAAGTTTCATAATTATCTTTTATTTATAATAAAGAGCCATCAACATTAGCAAAAGGACCTAAAAAAAATGAAAATTATTTTATTTAGTTGTTTAATGAAACTAACTTAACCTATTATCTATGTCTATCCAATTATATAATTTTTTTGGAGAATAACTTAAAGAATGACTTTTATGTATAGAATTGAGTACCGAAATCAATATGGATAACGATGGTGTAAGTTATTTAAATAAGAATAATGGTGCGACTTTTTTTAAGAAATGGTTTAAGCTATACTGTATAATATATTTTTACTCAATATATGTTACTATTTACTGTTGCCACAATATAGCTTAATAGTCTAATACTACCTTGAGTTTTTTTATGCATCCATTTTATATATTGTTATCATTTATAGTATTATTCATACTTAAATTTTAACTTAATCACCAATATATACTTTTGAATTAAGGTAGTCAATAATGACGTGTTAGGGGTACAATTAATATAAAAAACCTATCATTTTAGTATGAGTATTTTATAAATATTGTACTTTGAATTATTTTTATTTTATATTTATTAAGATTGGAAAACAATAGTAGCATACCGGCCTTACATGTACTAATGTACTATTATTTAAGGCCACTCTTACTTTTACTCTCTAGTCTCACCTAATTAATCCGACATAAACCTAAGCAAAAAAAATTAATTAGGATAAACAAACAAACAAATACCAAGAATATCAAAATTAAGATAAATGAGTTGCAACTAAAACGTAGAATAATTGACCAAATATTGAATAGATTATTTGATCTAAAAGGATAAGTTTTCTAACTATTAAAATATAAAGTTGAATATTTGTAAAAATATTCAACTTTAATCCAGAATATGACACGTAAGTAAAAATAATCCCGTTTTAATCCAGAAAATTCCTTGGACGCGAGATCGCACCAGAGGCCGTTTCATGCCTCTGTTTTAGTATTATATATATATATATATATATATATATATATATATATAATCCCCGTTTTGGGTTAGTTTACCCCCCGTTTGGGTTTCTGGTGCGTTTTCGATTTAGGCGGTGTTGCTCTGCGGTTTGGGGGGTTTTGGCTTTTCTTCTTCGGTTGATGAGGTTCTGGTTGTTCGGAGTCGGGTCAGGCTGGGGTCGTGGCAGTGTGTATCGAGGCGTCTCCTTTTCCCGGAATGCTGCTTCCTTGGAGGTTCGTCTTCACTTCCCACAAGTGTTTCCTGATGTACTGTTGGTCTGCGGTGTTGTCGTGGGTGACGCTTGGCTTCGTTCGTTCGTCTACGTCCGGTTTAGTGGGGCTTGTTTATCTTTGTAGAGCTCTGTGCTTGTTTCTTGCACCTTCGTTGTATTTTGTCTCTTTTTGGCGGTTTTCGTCTGTCGACTTGTCGGCCATCGAGATCCAGGTTTGTCTGGCCTCGTATTATTTCCTATTAAAAAAAAAACTTGAACAAGATGATAAACTCATCTTATACTCCCCTTAATATTACAAAACACTTTGATTCATATTGATTGTGTGTAATTAAAATTTTAAAATGTGTACTTTGTCTACTACACAGAAACCCCACGAATTCATTAATGCTTAAACCGCCGTTAAAATGTTAGCAACGTCTTAATGGGAGCTAATGAGCTATTGCTAACGTGGATTTGCCACTATAGGCTTCTCCATGCCTCAGTCATATCCCGTCACCAAGGCATCACTTATTGTATTTTGCCACAGTAAATAGTATTGGAATGTGGTTGTCACACATCGGTAATATAGAGAATGCTTGAACAACATATAAGGTTGAAGGCTACTCCTCTCATTGTCAATTGGTTTTGTCAATTGGTTTTGAGATGGAACCCCGTTGGGTTTATGTGTTGTTCGAGTCTCCCGTACGTAGGCCCGCACACACGACCTCCCTCCAGCTTGTCTTAGCCCCACCGGGCCCAGCCGACTTTAGCAAATAGACCTTTGGCCACAGTAAAATTTGTTTTGTTTTTCAAGTGAACTAAATTTCAACAATGCCTGAAACTAAAGTAATCAATGCACTTGAACGCAACAAACCAGACTTTACAAGTATTCAAGGAGACAATTCACCCAGAAAACAACCATATGTACAGTAAACCGGATCCGACCCGATTCATCCATCTCAACTCTCAGACACACACAGATAGCAAACATAATCAAACCCTATACATGTATATATGATAGATCGCCTTTGTCAAGCGCTTAACACTTACAAATGGGAATTATATAGGCAATCCAATAGAATCTCTCACGACATTGCTCGCCAATGAAAGCAACCCATCGGATTCTTGACCACGCGATCATAAGACGTATGCTCCGGAAGCTCTAGATAAGTAGGTTCCCGCATGAATAACGCTCATGCCGAGCAGCTGCGTTCCGCTTAGAATTATCATCAACACCTCCATTGTTCTCTGCACAACATCGATCACCATCATATATTCGATTCATTTCAACCGATTTCGTTTAGGTGAATTGAATACAAGTATATATGTACGAGAAATCCGTCTTACCAAGTTTGAATCGGTGAATCCCAATTCGATCTCCTTCGATGCAAATCTGGTGATTTATCATAATAAAAAATCTAATTATTTTCTTTTCAAATATATAATAACTAGGCCAAAAACAAAAGAGAAGAAAATGTCTTTATGGTTAATCGCTTTGGGGTCGTTTGGTAGAGCTTATTTGATATACTGATTTTATGGGATATATCACTTGATATGAAGATATTACCCGATATCGATATCTTGATATCGATACCGAACGATGCCTAAATAAATAAGTGAGTTTATTTACATGGAAATATATGTACTAACCCCATTGCAAGCATGGTGAGAGCCCAAGCCAGGAGAGAGGAGAAAGAGGCGGCGTAATGATGGGAGAATCGGCCGGCCATGAGGTTATAGACTCCGGTGAGTGAAGTGGTGACGCCAATGACTCCGGCAAGGAGGGAGAGTATGACGAAGAATCCGGTGGCCATGTTTCCGATCGGGAAGTAGATGGGGAATATACGTGCCGGAAACGACAAGAACGACGCTGCACGCACAAAAACATGTTAACATACAAAATTTGCATATAAGCCCCTACACTTGATCGATCTCGAATTGAAGGCGAGATTGAGTTAGCTAGGGTTTTGGTTTACCCGACTCGTGGGATCTATTGATTGAGTGATTGACGGCCCAGGAAGCGATGATCATGACGATGATGTAGAGGAAGAGGTTGATCATGAGCAGCAGGGTAGCCGCCGGCCGACTCGACGCCATCTTTTTGTGTCAAATATATGAAGCTAGAAAGGGGAGAGATGTTTCTTACGGGTGGTGTGGATTCGGCTGTATCATATAGCATATATATACATATAAGGCTGGATTAATTTGATAAAAGAGGCAAGAGGAGTAACCAACGGAATGAATTAGAAGGTCCATTTGGAATATTGTTTGGTTAAAGAAATGAGTTGGTTAAGGTTGCTTGGTTTGGCGGGAAGATAGAGATGAGGGAATGAATGAATTCCTTTCCCCTTCTCTTCACCAAACAGCTGGTTTCTTACTTGCCCCCTTGGAGTGGCAAAGCATCTCCCTGTATATATATTGTCTCTTTGTTGCATATTCGATCTTCACTTCCAACTTGATGGAATGAATGGAATGCTATCATCGTTTTGGATTAAATTGACATAATATTTTTTTATATATAATAGGATAATAAATAATGTTATTTTGAACGCTATCATTTTTTCCCCTTTTAAAATAAATAAATAAATGAAATCTCCCCGACCGCCATAGAAGACCAGGCCCGAGCTCCATAGAAGCATGCACCCTCCGTCATTGAGCTCCCATGGCGCCGGATTCAAGCTCCCATGGCGCCGGATCTCGCCCTCTGTCTTCGAGCTCCCATGGCTTCGGATTCAAACTCCCATGGCTTCGGATTCGAGCTCCCATGTCCAGATCTCCCTCTGTCTCTCGCCCAGATCTCACCCTTTGTGCTCCCATAGCCAAGAAGAAGCACCAACCCAGATCTCCCTCCGACGCCATGTTCGAAGCTGGACAAGAAGCAAGATAGTCAAGCAAGGGACTGTTGGATTCGACAATTGTTGGACAAGGGTTGGATTATGGCAAAAAATAACCCCGATTAATCCCCACCTCCTAAAAAGCCAACCCTGAACAATCCCTTGCCAAACATCAGCCCCGGGATTGTTGTTTTTTTTTTTTAAAAAAAAAACCCAACCACCCTTTAAAACCCCTTGCCGAATGCAGCCTAAGTCAATAATATGGTTGTTATATGAGCCGAGCAGCTCGAGCTTGTTTCGGGTTCTACTCAATAAAATATTGGCTCGAGCTTCATTTACTAAACTAGTTAAGCATAAGTACATTTTCAAGTTTGATTCAAATATCGACCCCAAGTCGAGTTAAGCTTCAATTTTTTAAAATTTATAAAGTTTCCGTTACTATGTCATGCGCAAGTAAGATTGCATATTTGAAAAAAAAAACTCAGTTCGAACTTGTAATTCATTTACTTTTTTATACAGGGAAAGAGTTTGGGTGGAGTCAGGCTGTACTGACAAACACCCAAGAGCGTCCTTACGGACGAGAATATGGAGTTCCGAATAAGATAAGGGAGGGTTGTGATTGAGGGAGAACTGAAGGTGCACACGCCACTTTATCCGCAACCATATTAACCTCCCTGAACACATGAATGCAAGAAGAGGTGTGCAAGTCTTGAATGAGTTTCCGAGCGTCCGTCATGATGATCTCGATAACCCAAGAGCAACTCCGGACACCATTAATTGCATTGATATATAACTGCTAGACAATCACCTTCAAGTTCGAGCCTCGAAATCCCGAGCTGGCGGGCTGCAACCAAATCCTGGTGAAAAGACGCTTCCGCCTTGAGAGCATACGACTCCCCACAATACAAACCTTGGCAGCAGACAATCGATCTACAGTGATCTCGCATCGCAATCCCAGTAGTTGCTATGCAAAAGAACTCACTGCCGCATCAAAATATACTTATATATCGTTCAATCTTTACGAATAAGGGTGATTCAAATATTTTAAGAATAATTAATTGACAAAGCATTGATTTTTGCTCTCAACCGCGGATTCACAGTGCTTAATATCGTTGAATCATCTTATTTTTGCAGACTGTAGTTGGATCCTACTTCCTGTTTGGCATGGAGACCGGAAGATTTGTCCAACAGATTCCCTATCACTAAAATGGGGAATCAACAGAGAAATAGAAAAACTTCTCTAAATTTGTATCATCATCCAAAAAAATTCAGTATCCAATTTTTAGAAATGAAAAAGCCGATGAAGTTTAAACAAAAATAATTTAAAAAATATGTATTTCAGATAAATTTTAGAAAATAAATTGGAGATAGTCTTATATGTTTAAGTTTGATTTGTTTATTTTATTCTTTTATTTATATATGCTACTGTTACACGATAACCTTGTCAAACAAATATGCAGACCAAACAGACGATCCCGAACAATGAAATTAAGCATTAATTCATAGGTAACGCGGGTTGAGATGTGCATTTTAGAATGAAAAAGTAATAATAATATAATAATTAATTAATGTAAATTTGAAAATGCATTAAATGCAAAACAAATACAATCAACTAATCATACAACTATATATAAAATATAAAAACATTACAAAGAATTTTAATCCTTCATTTTTTTTCCCGGTAAAATTTATTCCGGAATATAATATAATAATTCGTGACTTCCTTTATTTACTAAAAATAGAAATAAGCCCACAAACTCCTTTCACAAGCCGAGATCGATCAACGAAGCCATGGATCTAGATCGCCGGCGAGATAAGAATGCTCGATTCGAGACGCTCAGACGAAGAGTCCGAGAGCCAGCACCGAGATGCAGGCGAAGCCGGCGGGGACGAGGGAGGCGGCGTCGCTGGGGGCGGGAGCCGGTGCTTCCCCAGCCGCGGCCCCAGGAGCGCCAGGGGCGGAGGCCCCTCCCTTGGCGGCTCCCTCCTTTGCCGGCTCGGCGGCGGCCACCATCTGGACGGCCAGCGCCGCGATCATGTACATGATGAGGACGGCGGCGATGAGCTTCAAGTTTGAGCGGGCCATTTTATTTTATTTTATTTTTAATTTATTTTTGGGGATTTAAAATGGAATTTATTTGAGGATGAATTTCTTTTCGATTTCCTCTCCTTGATTTGAATGTGAAAAAAAATGAGAGCGAGGGAGAATATGAAGATGTGAAAATTGAAGTGAATGAAGGTTTGGAATATATTTTTTATTCTGACTTCTGATTGTGAATTAATAAGAGAGTGGTATTTATATTGTTCATAGAGGGAGGAGTTTTTTCTATTTTTTAATTTAAAAGTTTAAAAATAAAAACTCTTTTGTTTTTCTCTGGTCTGCTAAAAATCTGGTTGTAGGACGATTTTTTTTGTGGTTGTGCGATTAATTAGGTGCTTGGGAAACTACTTTCTTGTTCATAATTTTTCGAGAGTTTTACTATTTTTACACATTGATTTTTATAACTAGAAATTAGTGAGGGAATAAATCGTCTTGATTCGAATAATCTATTTATAGATTTTATTTAAATGATTATTCGTGAATATAGTTTTTAGGATGGTCGGAAGTTAGATCAATAGAAAATACTGTTTTTTTAGTTGCTAGAAATAATAATATGTTAAGGTTTTTTCTTTTTGGATAAAAGTAAATTCGTATAAATAAGAAGGCACTAAAGGCTAGTACAATCAACTAAGGTCTAGAAGCATATTCAGAAATGCATGCAAACATTCCGAACTATGCAAATAATCAAAAAAGGCCACAGTCCTCACTACAATTCCTCCACTACACGCGTGGGAAATCTATCATAAAGCACCCTATAAATGTGAGAAAGTACTAGACGAGTCACAACATCAATAGGCATAAGCTCCTCATCAAAGATCGCGACATTCCTGGCATGCCATATGTAGTAGACCGTCGTGGAAAGCGCAACAACTCTAGCTCTATCCAAGCAACCACTAGTCCTCGCCCGCCGACGGAGCCACCTCAATGCCCTTGGATAAGTTAAGGTTTTTTCACATGTAATTAAGGATTGTATGTGTAAGTAATATGAGGCTCGTGCTTTAGTTCAGATTGGTTAAAATTTATCAATTTAAATTCAATAATATAGATTTATTAGTTATAATTTTAACTGTATTATAAGTTATAAATTAGAGATATAAAATAAAAATAATGTGAAAAATAAAGATAAAATTGTATAATAAATAAAAATAATTATAAAATGATTAAAAAGACATAACATCTCTGAGATTTAATCTCAAAGGATGTCATTGATTGATGGACAAGTTGAGCTTGAGCACTTCTAAATTCTTACATTGGCTCATAAAAAATAAAAATCAACCATTCTCCACATGGATCACACATATATATTTTGATACAAGGCAAGAATTTAGTTGGTGTCGGGTTTTACCACCAACCAAGAACGTCCTTACGGACGAGAGATAACAACTCAGGATGTGAAGCTAGAAAAATTTGATTCGACTCGAGCCGAAGGCACGTCGCCTAATCAACAACCTTATTGCTTTCTGTTAAGATGTGTGAGCAAGGCTCCGTTTGACAACAGTAAGTAGCTTTTCGAAGCTTATGGTTTTGATATTATATAATCTTAAAATAAATAAATATAAGATTTTAGTTTAATTAACTTTTGGAATCTAAGCTTTTCATCAGCTACTCACTCAAGCTTTTCAGAACTTTTGATTTTTTATTCACAAATTTTCATCAGCTACCCTGACAGTTGAGTTTACCAAACACCATACTAACTTATTAACTTATATTTAACACAAATAATTCACCAGCTACCCTTTTGTCGAACATCGCCCAAGTCACAATTTCAAAGGGCTACAGTAAGCTCAGAGAATCACAAGATCGGTAGCTCAATCTCCCATAGACATTCATATAGATCACATATGTCTCTTCCCTATCCAAATTATTGCCTTATATATATAAAAAAAGAAATAGAAAATATGTCTCTTGCCGAAAAAGGATTCAAACTTTAATATTTGGATGGCAAACTAGCCTCCAGAGTTTTAGACTCAGGAAATAGCACTAACTAGAGCAAAAAAATTGGTTCACTTTTGCAAATCGGCTTTTAGACTCTTGTCTAAACTTTGGAATAGTGGAACACTATCGAGTGACGGACTAGTTGTAGCTGATCCCACCAAAACCCTTGTTTTATTAAAAGAAAATCTTGAATGATTGGATCTTTACTCCTCAAAATGGTTATTTTGACAAAATAAAAAAACGGATTTTTCGCGAGGTAACCCTGATGTATAGTGTAATTCGGGGGGTAAACAACAATTTCAACTTTTTCGCCTGGTAATCCTGACGTTTCAGATTTTTTTGTCTCGCGTCCAAAAGTTTGATTTTGGTTGAAAAATGAGGGTTTTAACTTTTAAAGGGCTATAATGTATAATGTTGAAAAATTGTGGGGGTGTTTTAAATATACATCATATATGCATCTAAATTAACATAAAAAAGATGTAATTGCTGCTCATCGCATGCAAATGAACCTCCGTCTGGTTTGTACATGATGTATATTTAAAAAAACCCACACAATTTTTCAATATTATACATTATAGCCCTTTAAAAGTTAAAACTCTCATTTTTCAACCAAAATCAAACTTTTGGGCATGAGACAAAAAATTCTGAAACGTCAGGGTTACCAGGCGAAAAAGTTAAAACTGTTGTTTAACACCCGAATTACGCTATACCTCAGGATTACCTCGCGAAAAATCCGATAAAAAAAATAGTGCACAATGTTCCTTGCTTAAAAGTTAAACCTGGAGTTTTCACGTTTTGGGCCTTTACATGTTACGGGCCTAATGCAAAAGGCCCAAAATTGACCTAGCCCAATTCACTGGATCGCCTCATTCCATTTCCGCCGATATAAACGCGAAACGAGAGATGGAGCAGCACTTCCTCTAGGGTTTTTTTCAGACTTAGCGGCAGAGAAGTAGAAGAAGAAGAAGAAGATGCCGGCGGGTCACGGTCTCCGATCGAGAACAAGGGATTCGTTCTCTAGGGCCTTCAGGAAGAAGGGATACATCCCTCTCTCCACCTACCTCCGAACCTTCCGGATCGGCGACTATGTCGACGTTAAGGTGAACGGTGCCGTCCACAAGGGTATGCCCCACAAGTTCTACCATGGCCGCACCGGCGTTGTCTGGAACGTCACCAAGCGCGCCGTCGGTGTTGAGATCAACAAGCAGGTTCGCTTTTATTCTGTGTTTTCTTCTCCCTCGTTTACAATAATGCGTCTGTTGTGTTGTTCGTGTTCTCTCAGTTTTCACGATTTGTTGATTCCTAGGGTTTTTTGATGTTGTTGAACTGATTCAAGTAGCTGATTGATTGATATTTTTCATTTGAAATGAATAAATTCATCTTGTGCGTGTTATAAATTATTCACTATATGATAAGGAAGATTGTACTCTGTCCTGCGTTGTTTGCTTGAGATTTGTTGTTTGCGCTCAACGAGCTGATAATGTATAATATAAGAAATTGGTTTGTACATGAGATTTCAGTTTGAAACTAGATATTCAGTGTTGTTAGTTAATCGTCTGAACTGTTTGTAAATTTTGTAACACCAATTGTACTATCAGATTGATCTCATATCCTGGACACTGTAGGAGGCGTAGTGGATAGATCTTGCTGTTTTACACAATCAATTTCTAGATTCAACGTTTCATTGTGAAATTGGAGCCAATGGTCTTTGAATGCTTATATGTAGTTGATATAATCTGGTTTTGAGCTGTTTGATGTTGCAGTTTGAAACTGTATGTTTTCAGTGCTACTGCTTGATAATGTGAAGTTCTGAACTTTATATTGATTACTGTGATTACCATCATCAGAAACCATCCACCTTTGGAAGTATTTTAAAGGAAGTTTGCCTTTGCCTGTGCAGGTTGGTCCCAGGATCATCAAGAAGAGGATCCATGTTCGCATCGAGCACGTTCAGCTTTCTAGATGCACTGAGGACTTCAAGCTCAGGGTTAAGAAGAATGACCAGTTGAAGGCAGAGGCCAAGGCACGTGGTGAAGTCATCAGCACCAAGAGGAAGCCAGAGGGTCCGTTGCCTGGGTTCCTGGTCGATGGTGCCACCATTGAGACTGTCACTCCTATTCCCTACGATGTCGTCAATGATCTTAAGGGAGGTTATTAGATTACAAGCTTTATGTTCATCTGTTTGTTTTCTTTTCTTGTCTTTGCTAAACATATGCAGAATCCTTTTTTGGATAATTTTGATGCTTGAATGGAAACTTGAACCTCTCTAGGGATGTTTTTGATGTTAAAAACTTTATGAGCAGAGCGTTGATTGAAAAGTCTTTTTGCCTCAGAAATATTTGCTTGCTGTTGTGTTTTCCTACTTCATTGATGGGTTTGGTTGAGTCGCCTCTGGTTCAAGTATCAGTTGAGTTATACCTTTGATTCAGTATGAAGTGAGTCGTGCTTGGGTTAAGGATAAGTGATTGTATGGCTCTACGAATCATGATGTTACAGGTTACGCCGGGTTTTATATTTAGTACTCGAACCAAGTTTTGCCAATACCATTTCTAACCCAACGAATCATTCAGTAATCAACATTAGATTTTCAGACCTTCACCTCCAGCCTCAAGGTTTTCTCATTAGTCATTATCAACAATTACACATATTTGCTCGTTTCTTAGAGATTGATTGGGGATAACTCAATTACAATTTTACTACGAAAGCTTCTGTGGTTAAAGTTGCACACCAAATGTTTGATAGTTTGTCCCTTCGTATAGTATTTGAAAACCCCCATTGGAGAATGGAGAAGCAAAAAAAGAGGTTTTGACATAGATTTTTATGATAGATGCTACGTAAGCCTCTTGTTTGAAAATATTTCCCTAAATGAAGCAAATAGGGTGGGTGCTGGACGGGATGGGGGTCGTTCTGTGTTCCGTTCTGTGTAATTTTTGAGGGACGGAATCGGGACGGGATTTACTACGTTTTTCTCAATCCCCGCGGGCGTTGTCCCTTGGGGGACGGGATCGGAATAGGACGGTTCCATTCCCTCGAATAAGAAACATTCTAATTTTTTTTTGTTGTGCAAATATAACTTGATGTTGTGCACATATAATATTATGTTGTAAAAATATAACTTTATGTTGTACACATATTTTTTTTCCGCTTTAACATATTTTTTTCGTTTTCAACACTTTTTGTTGTGCAAATATAAATTTATGTTGTGCACATATAACATTATGTTGCACAAATTTATTTTTTTTTTAAATTTTTTTTTCGTGTCAACACTTTTTTGTTATGTAAATATAACTTTATATTGTGCACATATAATATTATGTTGTGCAAATATAACTTTATGTTGTGCAAATATAATATTTATATTATACTACGTATTTGCTTAAACAACCTTACGGAAATGATATGAACATTCATTTATAGGCAAAATTACAGAAAACTACCCTTTAAATATGGGTGTTTCACTTAACCACCCCTTAAATTTAAAATTACAGAAAACCACCCTTTAAATGGTATTTGTTTACAACTCACCACCCATTCAACTATTTTCTTTAATTTATCATTAAATATATTATATTTTAATATTTTTAAAATCAAATTTGATTGTAAATATATTCATATTTTGAATTTAAGGGCTCAATCATATTTTAGGGATTATTTTATTTATTTTAAAATAATAATAATTAATATAGCCTAGATTTATTATCTTAATTTATGGTTGAAAATGTTTATAAAATTTTAAAATATTATGGAAATGACTCTTATTTATTTATATTTTAAATAAGAGTAATTTACATAATGTTTTAAAAATTTATAAACATTTTCAAACATAAATTAAGATAATAATTCTAGACTTTATTGATTATTATTTTTAAAAATAAATACAATGATCCCTAAAATATAATTGGGCCCTTAAATTCAAAATTTGAATATATTTACAATCAACTTTCAGTTTAAAAATATTAAAATATAATAAATTTAATGATAAAGTAACGAAAATAGTTGAATGGGTGGTGAGTTGTAAACAAATACCATTTAAAGGGTGGTTTTCTGTAATTTTGAATTTAAGGGGTGGTTAAGTGAAAACACCCATATTTAAAGGGTGGTTTTCTGTAATTTTCCCTCATTTATATTTTAAAATTCCACTAATATATCTTATGATTGAACATTTATTAAAAAATTTTGCAAATTACTAGAATTATTATAAACTTTAGCCTATGCTGGATTCGAACCCACGTATTTGTGCACAAGCACATCGCTCTACCATTGAGCTAAGAGACTTTTAAAGTTCAATAAGTACTAGACCAGAGATAGAAGAAAACACAAACAACAATTGCTATAGCCACTGCTGTGGCTATAGCAAGGGCTATCAAATTTTGACACCGTTTGAATTCGATGAAAGGAGGACTATGTAAACCTCAAAGAACTAAGATTAGAATGACTAATCCAAGCAAAGCAGCCTCTAAATAAAATTGATGAACAGTTCAGATTTTCAGACAAATTAAGTGGGAAGGAAATGATTGAATGTAGAAATCTCAGTATTTACCTTCTAGCTACTCGTCCTCCTGAGCCTGCTATTATAGTGGCGGTGGCAGTGGTTTCTGCCATTGCCTTCTTTCTTCTTCGATTGAGATGATCAACAATTTGCTCTACTTTTTTATCCGCAATGAATTCGGAGATCTAAGATATGGATTTAACCCAATTTTTTACGCTCTTCAAAATCAAATTTCCCTTCAACCTTAATAATCCAAAATCAGGTTCCTCACATTCAAATCATAGGTAGCAACAATTCAATTAATTAAAGAAATACCTTGAGAGTGCTGATTGGAGGCCGCTCAGTGTTCTTCGACCTGAATTTCATGTTCATGAGATGAAAATCCAGAGCCTTTAACCCTGATTTCACAAAAGGAGATGCATCAATGACGATTGAAGATGCGGTTGGTGGTGGAAGGAAAATGAGCGAGGAGGAGGGGCCTGATGCGGGAGATCGCTGATGGCAGTACCGTAGCCACCGCCGATGACGATGGTGTCATTTTCATCAGAGGAAGAGGGGAAGGATGAAAAATAAAGGGAGTAGCGGAGGGAGTCAGCATTGCAACAACGCCGCAGAGCGGCTCAGCACTAGAGGTGGCGGTGGAGGAAGGTGCGACTATGGAGGAAGGTGTGGCGATGGAGAGCGATGAAGCGATTTTGTTCTGAGAATTTTCTCCACCATTGAAGGAACTAGATATGAGAAGAGAGTGAAGGCGGAAAGCGAGAGAAGGAGGTGAGATATTTTTTTTATTACCAGGGCACGAGAGATTTGATATTATTACCAGGGCACGAGAGATTTGATACGAAACAATTTGCTAATTAATTATAGAAGGTGGATACTTTGTTAATTTCAACCTTCAAATGTGCCTCCTAGGCAAAATTTCTACATGTATATATACTCCCTCCGTTAATTAAAACTTGACGTTTTACTATTCACGCACACTTTTTGAGGTGTTAAAAACTATATAAAATATTAACTTTTTAAACATATTTTTTAAATAATTTCATACTTGTTACTATTAATTATGAATTTATAAAAACAAATTTAAAAAAATGTTAATATTTCATATAATTTTTATCATTCTAAAAAAGTGTGCATGAATAGTAAACGACAAGTTTTAATTAACAGAGATAGTACTAAATTAGTTTGACAATTTTATTTTTGGGTGTTAGCATATGAACTCCCTAGTCCTGATTTAATTAGCAAAATGTCTATCCTTACCAAGTGTTGCTCCTTACAAACAAACCGTAAAAGTAAAAAAAAATGCAAAACAAAATAAAATTACCCAAAACAAAAATAAATATTGGGTTGTTGATTGAGTTGATCGAAGGCGAATATAAATTATTATTGGGTAAGGTTTGTTAATTAGATGGGTTGGTAGGTTGGTGCATATGATTGAAAGTGCAAATAATAATATGGAGTCTTGTTTGTAAGCTGAAACTGAAAGGGTCAGAAACACACCCAAAGTAAGGAAGCCTCCTATTTGAGTTTGACGACTACAAATTACAATTTACAAGTGCGCCTTCTTTAATTGTTCTTTAATTTGGGAAGGACGACCCTAGAGCTAGCGAAACCCGATCCGAACCCGAAAATCCAACCCGGTTGACTCGGAACCGATTGTTCTGAACACCAACCTAATCCGACCTATTTTGGATCCGAAATCCGAATAACCGATAACCGAAACTCACCCAAATCCGAATGAACCAAACTCGATTCAACCGAAACCCATTAAGACCTGAACCCGTCATAACCAAAATCCGAAATAACCCGAACTTTAAGATACATTCTAGTAAATTTTTTAAAATGAATATTGAAATCATGAAAACTTGCGACAATCCAAAACTGAAATAACTTAAACCCGAGACAACTGGAACCCGAAATAACCGAAACCCGAACCCAACCCAACCGAATGACCAAATTATTAGACATTAACCGAAATCCGAAAACCGACTAACCAAACCCGCCTGATTGCCACCTCTAGACCGGACGATGCAAAACCACGAACAATATTTATTAAGTAATAAAACTTGAATAAACCGCTCTCTCCCTCCCAACCCCACCCATACACCTTAATAACTTAATTTGATTTGGGAGGGAGATTCCGTCTCTGCACACGCATCTGCGACGATTTTGACTCTCTCTCTCTGCCATTCACAAATTAGGCATTAGCCCGCTGCCAGTTAGGCTGATGGCCTCCTCCATTGACGACCTTTACCGCGTCGGCGTCGTCTTCTTCTACTTAGCTAACTTGTATTGTTCTCTCTGCCTTAATTTGAAACCCCATTTCAAATACTAGGCCTCGGCCGGCTGCAGTTGCAGCGCCACCCACCTGTAAATACAAAGCCCAAACCCAAACCCAAACCCAGCCCCAAATCCAAATGAAGTCGGCCCCCTTGTTGAAATCAAATCAAAACTTCCCAGTTCCCCTCCCCTCTTTCAGTAATCAGTAGTAGTCTTTCTGATTCATTTCTATTTCTCCATTTTTCATTTTCTGCGACTTTGGTTTTGCTTGCTTAATTTGGGTTTGGGGGGTTCATCCATCGATCATCAGCATGCATCAGCTCCCTATTTTCTTTAATTAATTTCCACAATTTGTGTTTTTTTGCTTAATTTGCATGCGTTAATTTGATCGAATTTGAGCAAAGGCGGAAGATCGATTGAAATCGAAAATCGATTCCCGAAAGGATCGATGGTGCACCATCACCACCAAAGGTATTACCACCATTTGAAAAAAGGCGAGATTTCCATCAGCGGCTGCGGGTTTGCGGAATCAGAGAACAACGGGGCGGAGCGTCCCCATCCCCATCCCCATGGATTCAACTTCAAGAGATCCACCAGGCTTAGCCTTCTCTTCTTGCTCCTCCTCTCTCTTGTCTCCTTCTCCCTCGTCTGGGGCTGGGCATCTCACCCTTGTCAGTAACCCTTCCTTCCTTGCTTCCTTGAATTGGATCTTCTTCATTCATTTTCTACTGCCTAATGAAATTCATTTAAATTAAATAAATAAAATGAATGCTTTTTCTGTCTTGAATTTTGTTTTGCTTGCAGATTCATATTCCCCAGCAGCAGCTGCAGCTGATCATAATCAACCAGAGCTGGGTGCAGCTGCCCCCCTTTGCTCTTCAGTTTCCAATGGTACGTATGTAATTAAGCTTTAAATTGATCCCTCTAGTACACTACTGTCTAATCTATATCTCTATCGATCTACAATGAATGAATTGATGATTAATGTTGCAGGAAGCATATGCTGTGATAGGAGGAGCAGCCACAGGACAGACATCTGCTTCATGAAAGGAGATGTGAGGACACAGTCTCCGTCTTCTTCCATCTCCGTCTACAGCACCTCCTCCAAAGTGCTCTCTTCTAGTCGAATTATTGAGAGGATCAGGCCATACACTCGCAAGTGGGAGACGAGCGTTATGAGCACCATTGAGGAACTAAACCTGGTTTCCAACAACATCGACATGAATTCTCCACCTCCTCCAAAGTGCGATGTTCATCATGATGCCCCAGCCGTGTTCTTCTCTACTGGAGGATACACAGGCAACGTGTACCATGAGTTCAATGATGGCCTCATCCCTCTGTACATCACCTCTCAGCATTTCAACAACAAGGTTGTGTTTGTCATACTCGATTACCACAATTGGTGGCTAACCAAGTATGGAAACATCCTTTCCCTCCTCTCCGATTACCCTCCCTTGGATTACAATGGAGACAACAGGACACACTGCTTCCCTGAAGCCATCGTTGGGCTGAGGATTCACGACGAGCTCACAGTAGAATCCAAATTGATGCCAGGTAACAAGACCATCGCGGACTTCAGGATCCTCCTAGACCGTGCTTACCGGCCTAGGATAAGAGGCATACTAAAGGAGGAGGAGGAGGAGGAGAAGGAGAAGAAGAGGAGCAGCAGGCCTAGGTGGAGGCCTACCCTAGTCCTACTGTCAAGGAATGGATCAAGGTCCATCACCAATGAAGGTCTGGTTGTGAAAATGGCTGAGAGTGTCGGATTTCGTGTGCAAGTTGTTAAGCCTGATCGAACCACTGAGCTCGCTAAGATCTACCGAGCACTCAATTCAAGCGATGTTATGGTTGGGGTCCATGGAGCAGCCATGACCCATTTCCTGTTCATGAAGCCCGGTAGCGTTTTCATACAGGTTATCCCGCTCGGGACGGATTGGGCAGCACAGACATACTACGGGGAGCCAGCAGTCAAGCTTGGGTTGAAGTACATTGGGTATAAAATTGATCCCAACGAGAGCTCCTTGTATGGTCAGTATGATGAGGAGGATCCTATGCTAACAGACCCCAACACTGTAGTGAAAAAGGGGTGGGACTATACCAAGAAGATCTACTTGGACAATCAAACCATACACATCAATCTAAACAGATTCAACAAGTGCTTGCTTCGCGCTTATCACTACATATCTAAACCAACTCAGGTAGCACCACATTAATTCATTATTAATATTTATACATCCATCATACACACACATATATATAATTAATTGTAATTTGTGTTCCTTTACATGTACATTTAGAATCACAACCATCAGGTGTAAATGTTCATCATCTTCTTTTTTATTTTATTTTTATTTTAAATTTGGTTGATCATAGATAATATTTACATATATGGCCATATGGGGTAATTATTTGACACACACATGACATTTGATTTTTATACATGTAGTTTAAGGAGAAAACTATATAAAATATTGATTTTTAATTATTATTTTTACTTTATACTAATTAATAAGTATTATAAAATTAAAAAAATTAATTAAAAAATCAATATTTTATATAGTTTTTGGCTTTTTAAACTACATGCACAAAATCAAATGTTTTATATTTACAACCGGAGGGAGTATTTATTAATTTATCAACTTATACTAGTATAGATTAAACGTTAATTAAAAAAAAGAAAAAAAATGTAAAAGATACGGCTAAAAGGAATACGTACAAGGAGAGTGGGTGTACTCCATCACACGCGCCTATAAGCCTACAAGATCCACCATTTATTTTGTCAAAAAAAAAACAGAATCGCTTTATACACGGTTAAAATATCGCCAAACGCACGGTCATGATCACGGATTTGAAAACCGTGAAAAATATGGCTGCCACAGCTTCTCAAACCGTGAAAAATTGACTGTCACTGATTCCGAAACCGTGAGATCCCCTCTGGCAACAGTTTTGTTAACAGTTGCAATGTATGCTGCTACGGTTTACAAAATAATGGGCTTGCGTTAGGAAAGTGTCTCACGGTTTTCAAATCCGTGGCCGGCTGATTAGGCTTCGGTTTGGACTTCATGGGCTTCGGCCCAAAACACTTAAATTGGGCTATTTCATTATCTGATTTTCGAAACCGAGCCTGTGAAAATTCTCACTATTTCTGAAGCCGTGACCATGATATTTTTCACGGTTTTGAAAACTAAAATTAGCTACATTTCTCACGGTTTCAGAATCCGTAATAGTGACCGTGTGTTAGGCGATATTTTCACCGTGTGAATAAGCCCCAAAAAAAAAATCCATTTTAATCTAAGTCATCCATCCCAATCAAATCAAGGGCCCATATTTGGGTACAAAATACATTATAAAGGTTGAGTACAAATGATCTACTCTATATAGAGATAGATAGAGAGCATTACTTTCTTGTGGGTTCAGTTTAATTATGTACTAATTTGAGGTGTATCCTAACTAAATGATGATCATGTTGTAAACTAGCTACACAATTTAGAGCAGTACGTAAAGGGTACGTAAAGGGTCGATTTCCAATATATATAACTGGCCAGATCAATCTTAGGGCTCGTTTGTTTATAAGAGAAGAATGGAAAGGTAAGGTATTAAATTTTACATATAAAATGTATATGATTATCATTTTTTGTGAGCTTGGAGGAGAGGTTGGGGGGGATTATTAGCCCATCCTAGAGGTCCTCCTTCAAATTAGGGAATAGAAGGGTAACAAATTTGTATGAAAAATGGGAGAAAAAGGGGAATGATTAGAATAGTGATCAATGAATCTTAACTTAAATATGAACTATATTCATAAGGGTAATCATTATCTTTCTCTACCAAAAAACAAACGAGGGGTTAATTTGTATTAGTTGCTTGTTGAAAAGAGAGTTGCTTCATTCATCTGCCAAGTGCTCAAGTGACAACAAAACACTAGGTTGATGAATCTATGGTATCACAATTTCAATGCATCCAGGCTTTATGTTTCAAGGGTGTTGTTAGATATACAGCAAATCCAAGAGTCACTAATTAACACCTTGAATGCACATTAGAAATGAACAAAAGAATTTCAATTGATCAAATTGAAACATTTGCAACTTAGGAAATAAACAGGACATTAAGGTTCACGAAGGGAAGAAACAATGAGGGATTAGGTTTAATTGGGCATCGATGAGATCGTATTTAAAGCAAATTGTAACAAGATGACATTTGTCTTTTGGATTGAATTGAGATGCGGAATAAATGAGGAAAGCATATAATCCAAGAAGAAGCACACGAGAAGATGATGGGGTTTTGAAATCTGCGAAATTTCCAAATTCAAGTGTGTGAGCATTTTTCCCGTTCTCACTTCATTTCATTTCTTTTGGAATTAACAAACTTCAAGCAGCCATGACAAACCAATGGAGTGAAATTAATCCCAAATTCATGGGTCTCACTTCACACTCTTTGCTTTCATCCGCCACTCCTAGCGTCGGAGGAGGATCCGATGATGAACTGCAGCGCTTCAGAGTGGGTGTTTTAGAGGTTCCTTCAGGAGACACTCTCGTCGGCAGGTAGCGTTGTGCGCTGCTCCCCCGCCTAGCTCGACCTCCGCCGCCAGAGCCGGGTTGGCATTGCCCTTTGCGACGGTGAGAGGTTGTTGCTGGGAGAGTGTCAAAGAAGAAGAAGAAGAGTAGGATGAGGATTGAGGTGCATCGCTGACCCGTTTAGAAATGAAAAACCTTTTGGCAATTTAGTTAAACTTATCTTGTCATCTTAAATTATACAAGATGAAATTCCACACAAATTAGTCATTTTCCATTCAAGAAACACTTCAATTATACAATCACTCGATCCCTGTTCACCAAGAGCAAAACCCCTAAATAATCATATACTTTCCCCCCATCAAATTTTACATCAACCGTGAACTTGATCTTCTCCAAATCCCGATCCTAGAATTGTTTGATAACATAACCCTCTTGATTTGCAGACATGATGTGAGCAGTAGTGTCGATTGCCTCCTTCATAGCGACGAAATCCCTAACATCGACACTAAAGACGATGACTTGAATGCCCGTGGAAAGGTGGTTGGAGTTCTTGGCCTCGTCGAGCTTGAAGATGTGGGCACCCTTGGAGGCAGCGCGATAGGTAAGGGAGAGGCCGATGCCCCTAGAGTCGTCCGTGATGAAGACTTGCCTTGATGGAAATATTGACTGAGAGCAAGTCCAACAGATTTGGTAAAAAATCTCTAAAATAGAGATTAAAATATCAAAATCTCTAAAAAAAATCTACTCCAACTCCAACAGTTTATCTATTTTACAGATTTTTACATTTATTATAGACTATGATAAATAAATGCATTTATTAAAGATGTTTAATTCTACATTTCTAAAAACTTCATTTAAACTTAATTCTAATATTTAGCCTCATATTTGTTGGTGAACTAGTATATGTTACCCATCCTCTTGCACGATATATTAATTATTATTATATTCTCACATGATATTTTTTTAAACAAACTCTAAGGATAAATTTGATATTTATTTTTAAATGGTATTAATATTAAATTTAGATTGTTACTATAAAAGTTATCATGAAATTGGATAACATATTATTCAAATTTAATCTTATTATTTTCAATTGGTTAATATATATTTTATTATAAATTAGATTGGCGATTGATCATATATGATTAATTAATGAAATTAATTAATTAATAAGGCTTAATTTATAATTTATAAAAATAAAGTCATTCCAATATTAGTTATGAGTTCAAGTGAATATTTTTTGAAGTGAAAATTTTATAGACTAATTTTTTAATGTGAACTTTATAGCATAAAATTGGATGAAATTAATTATCCTATTTTATTTATAAAAGTTCACATAGAATTATGATGTTTGGTTTATCTATCTATATTGATTTAACATAATTAATTTATATATTATATCAAATCATATCAATTTTTTTATTAATTTTTAAAAATAATTATATTTTTATTACTATTAAGTATGAAATAATATTTTTTTCTATATTATGGGTGAAAATGTGGGGTTGTGTCATTAAATTTTATCTAGGGACAAGTGAACATTAAATTATAGAGATCAACTTCTCTTCCTGTAATTTAAAGATTTTTTCACTCTCTCCATCCATTTCTCTATTTTAGAGATGAGTTTAGAGAAGGTGTTGGGGAGAAAAAATGACTTTTTTTTCTAAAATCTCTCATTTTCTCTATTTTAGAAAAGCTGTTGGGCTTGCTCTGAGTGTGGGGTGCTACCTTTGATTAATTAATTCATCATTTACACATAAATTAGGGTATCGCGCGCTTAAGATCAATTTAATCTTTTTTTACCCAATTCATTCGTTTCATTGAATTAGATTTGAGTTTAAGCCTAGTTTTGAGTTTGGTTAAAGTTTTTGTTTAGGTCTCGGTTGACTTTGTAAATATTTTGTTTTTTAAGTGAAAAAGGATATAGGTGTAATTTTCTTATTTTTGTATCTTGATAATACCCTTTATTTTAGGGGTGGACACAAATCTAGCAAATCCCTTCCCGTTTCGCATCCTGTCCCGATCTCGGTGGGATTTTGAAAAAAATATTTCAATCCTGTCCCGCAAAAATTACGCGGGACGAGACGCGGGACGGAGAGTTCGAATCCCGCAAATCCCTTCCCGTCCCGCATATATATAAAATTATATATATTTTAAATATTTAATTAAAATTAATAAAAAAAATATATAAAATATATTTATATTATACCTTAACATTAAAACATAAAATTATATAAGAAATAAGTAGTTTGGTTTGGTCTTACTTACCTACTGTATTTTGACTATTTTCACTCTTTGCCTTCAATTTGTAATGAGATTCCACATTTGCCACAAACACACACATATATATGATTTGAAGGATGATATCATATTGAAAATTTCAAATTAAATGATTTGTTGGAATCATAGAAATTATTTTGTTTGTAACATTGAATTTTATTTCTCTATAATGTAGAAATTATAGAGAAACCATTGAAGATAAACCATTTTTCAAAATTTTTATTCTATGCTAATGTTTGACGAAATGTGACATTTTATTTTATATGTTCCATTGAAAAATTTACAAATAATGGTCATATATATATACTCCCTCCGACCGACTTTATTTTTTTAATACGTATTTTAAGGTACTAAAAAGTAAAAAAAATATAAAATATTATTTTTTATTCATATTATTTTTAAAATTTAATTCGTACTTATTAATAATAAGTACTATTAAATTATAAAAAAATTAATAAAATAATTAATATTTTATATAGTTTTTTATCTCCTTAAACTAAGTGTTGAAAAGTAAAAAGTCTTACATTTTTTTTATCAGAGGGAGTATTACTAATTAAAATACCTTAATGATAAAATCTTGTGACTTTGTGATTTTTTCAGGAGCGAAAAGACACGTGCTTTTGTTTTTTTCCTTTATTTTTTTAAAATTAATTTAAAATTATAATAAAATATAATTTATTAAAAAACCGTGCAATCGCGGGTAATAAGACTAGTTTTGTGAAGATTTATCCAGACAAAAGTATCACCAAAGAACGTTGGACAAATGAAGAAGACAAAACTATAGCTAGGCTCTTGGCCGTGTTGGTGCTTCAATGGCGGCGATAGTCTATGTTATCCCTAGCTTATCTGGATTAGGTTCGCTTGTTCGACCGCTTTGTCATGTATAGAGTCAGAGATACATGTGAATAGACAGAGGCGGATCCAAACGGGGGCATGTGGGGCCACGTTCCCCCACCCTCATCCGACGAACCCCCTATATGTATTCTCCTCGTCGATAGCTTCGTTTTGATATATAATACGCATTAATCCGATATCCGAGTAAAAAGTTATGAGCGTTTGAAAATTGAAGGTATATTAATCACTTTAAATCTTATTTAAATAACCCACAATGCTTTTATATTTTATTTAGATTGACAAATCTTTGAAATGAGAGGTTATATTACTCATTCGACTATTAGGTAAGAAATCAAGGAAGTTTAAATGAGGAAAAATATCAGGTTTTCTACTTTGCAAGATATTAGTGATGTTTCTAAAAGATGATCAATGTAGGAATTCACAAAGCTTTTGATTTGGTATGTTGTCTCATCGTGTTACCGGTTGTAAAAACTATACATGAAAGAGCTTTCTCTGCTATGACCTATATGGGTATTATGAAACCTTATTTGCGCAATAAGATAAGAGAAGATTTTCTCTTTGAGAGTTTTCTCTGCTATAAGTTGAAAAAGATATTTTCAAACGCAATGATAATTAATGACTAATGAGGTTATCATTTAACATTTTTACGGTATGAGAAATCCATAAAATGGATTTACCCCTGTCGAGTTGAGTTATTTCATTATAAATCTCTAATTAGCAATGGTGAATTTTTTGTGCTAGTGAACTCTTTTATTTTTTATCTCTATTTTGTAGTGTTGAAGACGTTATGTATAGTACGAGTTCGTGTTATTCATTGTCGTTTATCATCGGTGTGCCCCCACCCTCTTCGGGTTTTGGCTCCGCCACTGTGTATAGATTAGTATAAATACCCTAATATCTTTGTAATAAGTATCCATTGAATAATCAAATGTCAAATTACCCCTTTCTCTCTTAACCATATCTCTATCTCTTCCTTTACCTTTCCCTTTCCCGTTCCCCTTCTTTTTCTAAACTCATTCATCAGTTCATCCCTAACATTTCTCCTTCTTCCCTTAATTCTTCCTTAATCTCTCCTTTTTCCCTTTCATTCTCTTAGTCTCAATCAGTTCGAGGGTTTGTCTAACCCTCGAATTATTTCCTAATAAAAACAAATGGCGGTGATAGTCACCCTTCGGAGAACACCAAGGCGGATCTCAAGGCCGAAAAGGACCGGAGTTGAGTCGAGTGGGTGGCCAAATCCGCAACTAACAAGCTGGTCCAAGTGATCCTCTCTTCCCAAAAACCTATGAGGCCACGGCCAAGTTTGCTTATAGCAAGTCCCACTTGTGTTTTTTGATCAATGCCAAACAACAAGTCTTGATTTGAAACAAAACAAGCATAAACCATATTTTGAAATCGCATTTTAATGGTTTTTAAACCATCTAGCTATTAACTTGTTCAGCCTCTCGACCTGTCTGGTGTATCGAATTACTTTCATGGAATTCAAGCACAACTAAGTTATCATGGAACAAAACTGTGTTTCTTAAGCTTGCTGCAGATGTGCTGAGTGATAGGTTCACTGATTCCGCGACCCATAAAACAACGCTTAAAACACAAGGAATTTATTAAACTTCCGCCTGAATTCGTTTAGCTCCAAGTTCTACTAAGCTTTACCTAAGGGAAGGATCTGGCAAACACCACTGCCATTTCACCATGGCAAAGAACTTGTTTTCTTTGTCTCAATTTCCCTCTTTGAGCTCACCACAGTCTTCAATGACAACAGATGAGGTTGTTCTTCCACTGTCAGTACCGGCTTTCTCCATCTCCTGGACCACACTGTATCCGTCCACCACCTTGCCAAACACAACATGCTTCCCATCGAGCCACGCAGTCTTATCAGTGCATATGAAGAATTGTGACCCATTGGTGTTCGGACCAGCATTGGCCATCGAAAGAATCCCGGGGCCAGTGTGCTTCAGTGTGAAGTTCTCGTCTTTGAACTTGGCGCCGTAGATTGATTCTCCTCCTGTCCCATTACCTTTGGTGAAGTCCCCACCCTGGCACATGAAGCTGGGAATAATCCGGTGAAATGCCGAGCCCTTGTAGTGCAGTGGCTTCCCGGCTTGTCCGATTCCTTTCTCCCCGGTGCATAGAGCTCGGAAGTTCTCAGCGGTTTTAGGAGTGACATCCGCGAAAAGCTCCATCACGACTCTCCCAGCTTTCGTCTTTCCAATTGCTATGTCAAAGAAAACCTTAGGGTTCCTCATCCTGTTGAACAAGAAGCTTTAGGTACTAATCACCAAGGAAATGTTAAAAGGCCAACAGTTTCATCAAGAATCATTCAAGGGAGATAATGAATCCACAGAGGTTAATGAATTACTTCAGAGGAGGCAAATGTAATTAAACTAATTGAAAGTTTCATTCAAGAAAGAGATAGCAGATCTGCAATTCACAAACTATCAATCACAAAAACTACTTCTACTTGCAATGCATTTGCAGTTACAGTTCAAACACAATCAAGTTATTGTGGGACAAATCGATGAAGCAATAATCTAAACAATAACTTGAACAAAACAAATCTTAAAGATACATCAGTACAACACTACACACACTTAAGGTCTGGAGAAATTTCAACAAATTAAGCAACTCAAATCCAAGGACATAGCAGTACAGTAGTTCTGAACAACACTGATGAAAAATTCAACATCAAGAGGAAGAAAAACAGTACTAGTATGAGTAAATTGATACCCCATTACCTTTCAATTGGTGTTGATGGAGAACGAGGAGTCGGAGAAGTGGAGATTGACTGGTGAATTGGAGGGTCGAAGTTCGGCGAAGACGGGAATGATAAACGAAACCAGGATATTTCAATTGTTGATTGAAAACGACGAGCTGGAGAATTGGAGAAGAGAGTGGAGCTTTGGAGAGGATGAGAGGATTTGTCGATGTGAAGAACAGAGAACGGCGGATACATGTGATGGTCTATTCTGTTTACTCTTTAGGGTTTTGTATTAAATAAATAAACTAGTACAGTTTCCGTGCCATGATGCGATTTGTAAAAAATATAATCTTAAAAATATAAAAAAAATTAATATTATAAAATATTAATAAAAGTTAGGGTAAATATTATAAAAATAATTACAATTTCATATGTTTTATATAAAAAATATCATTTAAGTTAGCATATATAAATATATAGAAATTTTAAATCGCTCTTATTGGTTAGTAAAAAATAATAAAAACATTGTAACTTTGTTTAAAAAATAATATCATTGTAAATTTGGTATTAAGAATAAATATGGATAGTTAGTAAATGCACTAAAAATAAAAGAAAAAAATGATTGATTTAAAGAGATAAATGAAAGAAGAAAAAATAATTAAAGGAAAAAAATATTTGATTGGTTTAAATAGCTAATTAAAAAAACGGTAGGGATAACGTAAGTTAAAACTCTTATGTTTTAAGAATAAATATATAGATATCTATCTTCTATCTATCTATTCTATATACATATACTAAAACCGATGCATAGCGTCCTATGTGGCGTGTTGTGGTTGATTTTAGAGAGAGAAATCCTATGTGGCGCGTTGTGGTTAATCCTAGAGGGAAAAATTAATAAAATAATATGTTGTCAAAGTTTATAGAAAGTTATATAAGCCATAATCTATCTATATATATTTTAGTTCATTGACAAAATATAAATAAAAAATAGGCAAAAATGCATAAAACCACCCACTATTCATTGTTGTTTGCAAATAACCACCCCTTATTCAAAAATTGTCAAATAACCACCCACTATTCATTGTTGTTTGCAAATAACCACCCCTTATTAAAAAATTGTCAAATAACCACCCATTAAATATATGTTGTTTGCAACTAACCACCCATACCCTTTTCTTGTTAAACCTCACTTAATTTAATATGAAAAGACAATTATACCCCTATTCATTAATGTTTCATTTTTAGTAAAAGGACATACTTATCTTTGTTGCTTGATTTTTCAGGTATTACAATTAGACCTATCAAATGGATCATTCGGGTCGGGTCACTTCGGGTCCCGAGTAAAACGGGTTACGGGTACATCCAGGTTGTCTCGAACCCGGGTTTGACCGAGTTTCGGGTCATTTTGGGTTTGTCAATTTTTTCTTTTTTAAATTAAAAAAAATCATGATTTGATAATTTTGGATAATTTTAAAATTCTACAATTAAAGACGTTGTTCAGAAATCATAGTGCTTGTAATTATATACGATATCTGATCTAAAATATTTTATTTTTATTATTTCTCGTAATTTTTAATAAAATTTAATAATATATAAATATCAAAATTTTAAACAATTTTTTTTAAAAATTGATATTTTATATATTATTACATCTTATTAAAAAGGTTTGATTTTTATTATTTCACGTATTTTTTAATAAAATATAATAATATATAAAATATCAAATTTTTTCTTTTTAATAAAATGTAATAATATATGATTAATTTTGGGTCGCAAATTTTTTTATTTAAAAACATTTGATCTTTCATTTTTTAATTTATTAAAAATGTTTTCCGAGTAATCGGGTAAATCAAATGTCCCGAAACCCAGATTAAAAATTTATTTAAAAATTGACAAACCCAAAATCGAACCAAAATGACCCGAAACTCGGTCAAACCCCGGTTCGAGACAACCTGGATGTACCCGGAACCCATTTTACTCGGGACCCAAAGTAACCCGACCCGAATGACCCATTTGGCAGGTCTAATTGTAATACCTTAAAAATCAAGCAACAAAGAGAAATATAATTGTCTTTTTACTAAAAATGAAACATTAAAGAATAGGGGTATAATTGTCTTTTCATATTAAATTAAGTGAGATTTAACAAGAAAAGGGGTATGGGTGGTTAGTTGCAAACAACCTATATTTAATAGGTGGTTATTTGACAATTTTTTAATAAGGGGTGGTTATTTGCAAACAACAATGAATAGTGGGTGGTTTTATGCATTTTTGCCTAAAAAATATTTTATAGTCATACTTACCAAAAATATTAATAGATAAATATGTAGTATTTATAAATAAAAGTTAAGATAAAAATAACAAAAACTTTACCATAGGGGCATCTTATGGTTGATTCTAGGAAATAAATATTAAAATAATATGATATCATGGTTTATAGAAAGCTATCATAAACCACAATCTATCTATATATATATTTTAGTTAATTGATAAAAATATAAATAAAAAATATTTCATATTCATACTTACAAAAAATATTGATAGATTTGTAGTATTTGATACGTGATATTTTATTTATATTTATATTATTTTTTGGTGGCAAAAATTATTTATATTTTTTATTTATTAAAATCTGTCTGAATTACTTATGATATTACATTAACATATTCTCCGTGCATGGAACGGGACCTACACTAGTAGTTATTGATATAAAGTTTTACATATAGATTAATAGTAGACATTATATTGCATTAAAAAAAATTAGATAGTTTACTTACCATAATATCGTGTAATTAATATACAATGAAATAATAATATATAGTTAATATAGTTAATATTACCTTTATTAAAAAAAGTTTTGAATTAATCCCATTGGTTAAAAAATATATTATGAAATGATATTATGTTAATAATGTGTAAATAATATTAAATAGTTTAATTACCATAATTAAATGATATTGTGTAAATAATACCTTACAAAAATAACTTTGCGTGAGGGGACGTCATGTGGCGTAGGTGCTTTGGTTTTAATTAAGGGCTCGTTTGGTTAAACGTGGGAAATAGACTTCCCGAGAAGTAACTTCCCAGGATATGTAATTCCCATGAATTCTATTTCATGGGAAATGTAAAAAAGTGTTTGGTTGGAAATAATTTCCCATGAATTCAATTCCTATGTTTTGTTTGGTTAAACATGGAATTTTCATAGTAATTGGAGATTTTTTTAATAAAAAATAAAATTTATAGAAGATTTGAGATAAGTGAATGGAGGAAGTAGATCTTACCTACCACTCATGGTAAGCTAACTTCCCCCATTTCATAGGAATTGCAATTCCCATGAATTGAAATTCCTATGTTTTTCCATTTTCAAAAATCATACCAAACACATGTATTGAGGCTTACTTCCTAGGATTTTGGACTTCCCGGGAAGTAGGAAGTTAACCAAACGAGCCGTAATATATAGATTGGAAAAATTAAAATTAAATAATCTTATATTATAATACAATGTTAAAATAATAACTTTTTTCCCCAAATCAAATTATTATTTAAATATTTTTACTCCAATTGTTTTAAATTGTTTTTACCAATTACTCCATTGGATTATAAATATAAGACATTTGACTTTTGTGCACGTAGTTTAAAGAGCTAAAAACTACTCCGTATATAAAATATTGATTTTTTAATTAATTTTTTTACATTATAATACTTATTATCAATAAGTATTATAATGTAAAAAACTTAATTAAAAAATCAATATTTTATGAGAGAATTGAGGTAAATGACCCAAAACCGGCCCGCTTTGCACGACTAGACCTAACCCTTGAAAATTTGCAAAACTAACGGATTTTAAAAATATTCGCACAAAAGTGCAGGTCACCTCAGCGATTGTAGGAGGTAAGGAGGGCCAAAAAAGGGAAAAGAAAATGAAAAAATGAGAAAGAATAGGAAAAAGACAAATGCATTAAATGTAACATTAAATGCTAGTCAAATCAAAAGTAAAAAGGAGGGGGTGGAGATGGGGTTAAAAAAAAAGAAAAGTCAAATGTATTAAATCCTATTCACACGTAAAATTTCCGCCAAAGAAAAAAAAATTCCACCTAAAAAATCAAGCATAAATAGTATAATCTGGAAGATTTGTATATAGTTTTACGTTTTTATTCGTATCGTGTCACTTGAAGGATTTAACGTGTCACATGCTACTTTTTTCTTGTCACTCATTTAGATTCTCTTGTCACTTTTTCAAATATTAGGTTTCTTCATGTCACATATATTACGATTTTAATAGTCTATGTAGGATTCGAACCTACATCTATGTGTATTTAACACATCGCTCTACCTTGAGCAAATAGACTTTAAATAGATAAAAGTATAGAAATACAATTTCTTACACAAAATAACAAACTGACTTTTAAATCTAGGAGTTCTCATTGTCAAAAATATATACGTGTCACCCCTTAACCTATACGTGCAACCCCTTAACTCATGCATACCACCCTTAAAATCATGCGATTCGGTCATAAAAACCTAATTGTTACCCACAATTTTACAAATTTGATTTTCATTCACATTACTCCACACACACAACGATGACTTAGACTGGTGGCTCGCAAGATACCCCACACTTGTATTTATCCCCAACTAATTATACAAACGACGACATTCACGTAACATTGTCATCGTGTGTGTAGTGGGGATGGGGTGAATTGGATAACAACCTACGATCAGGTTCAATTTCATTTTATTTGAGGTGTCATCAACGTCGTATCGATCTGAAAAAGTCTTCCCCATTACAGTGACGAATGTGGTCCATACACGATCAGGTTCATACAGCTCCTCACGGAGGAGCCCCCACTTTCGACGGACTAGACGACACATTCATCGGGGCGTACAAGCACATGCTTGGTGTGGCCATCTTCCATGGTAGACTGTAATAAACCAATGACAGCTTTATATCATGGCATACCAAGACAATAGCCGAGGCAAGCAAGCCCCATACAACCAACCTACAAAAGTAACAGCCATCCGAGGACTTAGACATAAATGGCCGGGACATGCAAGCCCCACCAAATCATATGTCAATCCATAAACGTGCATGCAAGCACACCTAGTACAGAAACCTAAGACAATAGGCTACATATGTGCCGGTTAAGTCGGTCAAAAGCATGGGTTGCAGCCAGGGCAATGGAGCTCGTGGGCATGGTAGTAGACAATCGTTGGCGCAAGTAGATTAGGAGCCATGCCGCAGCGCAGAAGGAGGCCAGTCTGGACATTGGGCCATGGGCACGACAGAGAGGCCACTCGAATCACTAGTAGAAAAATAGGCTTTGGCGACAGTCCATTTACCACGGTTCCGTGTCTCAACGTGGTAAATTTACAAATTTAACAAATTTACCACGGGTCCTTGAAGAACCGTAGTAATTTAGTCAAAACTTTACCACGGTTCCGTGCAATAACATGGTAAATTTACAAGATTGACACAATGACCACGGGTACTATTAGAACCGTAGTAATTGAGTACAAAATATTACCACGGATTTGAAACTCTTCGTGGTAAAAAAATTGTTTAATAATTTTGATAAATTGAAACGCAGGTTATTCGTGGAGCAATTTCTTATCATCCAATACTCGCTTCCTCTCCAAATCGGCGAATCTAGTGTTCAACTTCGGCACCTTAGGGTTCATCTATAGTTTCCTCTCCCAATTCGATGCCCAATTTCAGTACCTTGGGGTTTATCCACCGTTTCCTCTCCGAATCTAGTACCCAATTATACCAACCCTTGGAAAATAGCGATTAGGTTTCCAAAATCTGGGAAACTAATCGAATTACCTCTCCGAATCGGCGAGTTTGGTGGTTTTACATGAGTTCGTTTGACAAGTTAGTGGCTTCGTTCCATTTCGCTTAAGAAATCTGGTGAGTTCTTGTTGTGATGATTTTGCATTGTTAAGTTTTTCTTCGTCTTCCTAATGTGACCTTGTTCTAGTTTGTATGAGTTGTGCTTGTTCTTTATTTTTGTCTCAAATCTCATCTAATTTTAGAGATCCTTCCCTTTCCTATTTATCATAGTATAACAATGAGGACGCTTAGAATGTGATTCAAACTTGTGTCGATCAATTCGTGAGATTCACTAGATTACTATAGAAAGAATGTGTTTGTTTACTTGCCTATAATGCCTATATTTCTTATCCATTCATCCCATTTGTTCATGTGATATCTATAGCACAGTAAAAGAGATACTAACATTTAGTTTGCTTGTAATTAGAATGTTGCAAAGAATGGATTTTTGTCTATTTGCATCATATTCAAACGAAGAGCAGATGTACAAAGTCCATATTATATTTTTTGGATAAATAAAAATATTGTCTATTTTATTCACTTCTCATATTTTAGTTTTCCTTTGATTTTTACATAAAAGCTAGATATATCTTAATGCTATTTTATCATGCTTGTTCTTTGTAAACGATTTATTTCTAGCCTCCCTCGATGCATTTATTTTGATGAATTTTTTTTTTTGAATGTGAACCACATATTACTGTCACAATATGTGATTGAGATGTTGTTTGGAATAATGCAGTTCTTGGTTCAGTTCCAGTTAGAGCTAAAAGTGAGGGCCAACAAGTGCACAATGGCATACACTTGATAATACTTGAGGTTAGCATTGTGGACGACTACGATTTGTAGCAAATCTAGCTAGGTACTTCACCCTACTCATTTTGATTACTTTTGAGTGTTTACTTTGCTTATCATCTTAGTTATTCCAGATTAGTTTTTCGGTTTATTTGGTGGGCCTGAGCACGCCAACACAGACATATATGAAAACATTCATGGAGTTAAAAAAAAAGTATAAGGTTCACCGTTATGTGATATTCAAGATTAATGAGAAGAAAAGGAAGGTTATGGTCCCAAGTAAAATAGAAAGTAGAACAGTTTGTTCTATTGACAGGTTACTAGCTGAAATAGCCATTTTTGGTCAATGTTATTTAAAGCCTTAAATAAATGATACTCCGTATATTTTTGTTATTTTTGGTTGTTGAATTACGAAATTTGTATATTTTTGTTTTATGGCAGGCTAGGTGTACAAGTTTATATTCGTGTCCTTGTTCCTTACAATACTGAAAAACAGATGATTGAAGAAAAAAAAGCATTGGCTTTGGATTCTTTTGGTTTTGGATCCTTTTTAGATTGGGTTGTTATCCAATTAAAGGTAGAATTTGATCTTGTTAGTTTTAGGTAGGGTTGAATTAGGCTTTTCAAGATATATATCAATCAACTCTAATTAAATCAAAGTTTTAGGTTAATATTAATTCGAATTACATGCTCAGACGCTCAGTTAAGCCATTGATGACATGAATGTATATATTGATTGGTTTGTTTGAGTTTTTTTTACAATGAAACTGAACCTACATAATATTTTAGTTCTTTGTTGGTTATTGTAGATGGTGATTAACAAATGAATTGATAGATGGTATATATTAATTTGATTTTTGTTTGACTGCTGCTTGACAAAAATAAAGAAACATAGGAATTTGACAGAGAGAGATGACATGGAAGGTGTAGGCTTTCCAATGAATTCACACAGTAACAAAAAAATCACTTTTAAGCAATCAAGATTTTAATCCCAGAAACTTAAGAAAATTAAATGGCTTTTGCTAGTTTGCCTATCAATTGCTTCTTGTCCCTTGTAATTTGATCACTTTGAAGTTTATGACAGATTTTATTGTCATATAAGTGTATTTCTAATTTCACTTTTCAATTTAATTGGCAGCTCCTTTCGCGATCACTTGAGTTGATACCATATTATACACATGGCGGACATGATGGATGAGATTCGAGATCAGTGGGCTGCTTTTGTGTAAACCTTCATCGATTTATACTTACTGCATATGCAATGTACAGAGTATTGTAGGTTCTTTTTATCAGTCAAATTGTTATTCACTTTATTATAAATATTTTTATTTTAACAAATGTGTAAAATAATTATTGATTAAATATATATACACAGTAGCTCGTTAGCTACTAGTGTTTTTCTTTAGCTTTGTTTATATTGGTGTAAAATATTATGTTGTGTTGATTGTGTCTACAAGAAAATGGGCAATATAATTTTATAATATAATATAATTTGGGCATCTAAAAAAAATTACCATGATATCAAATTTACCACGGTTTTAGCAATTTTACTATGGTGTGATTTTACTTCGGTTGATCTATAATACCACGGTTCGGTTTACTACGGTTTTACCATATTTACCACGGTTCATTATGCATTTTAACTATGCAATTTTTACCACGGGTCGTTGCTTTTACCACGGTTCACTGAACTGTGGTAAACACATTTACCATAGCCACTTTTACCACGGTTCAGAACCGTGGTAATTAGTGCACACGGAACCGTGGTAAAAGTGGCTTTTTGTACTAGTGAATAGCTCGAATTTTGTCATATTTCTAAGATTTTCTTTAAGTTAAATATGTTTATACTCGACTTATTTAGAAAATGAATGAACTCGAACAGAGCTTATATTGAGTCAAGCCTGAGCCAAGCTCGAGCCACTTGACTCATATAACAACCCTAAAGATAGATGTAATCCTTTGCGCATTCTTGAAAATGATAACTGTAATGTATATAGTTTTGGGTATATAGATTAAGTTTTTCAATTTTATAAAGATTTAATTAGATAAATTAATTTAGCAAAATTTTAAATATTTTTTAGGATTCACCTATTTCTATTCATTGTTTTCTTTCTAATTAGTCAAACTTCTGTTTGGTTAATTAATTAGGAAACAAAATCAGAAAATGATAACAAGCTAGATTATCTGAAAATGATAACAAGATTATATAGATATAATTCATATTCCTAATATTTGATATCTTTGTTCTCATATAGACTTGAAATATATTTTCCATATAATTAATTTCATGTTTATAATAAAAAAGTGGTACAGTTTATATTTATAATATTTATCTAAAAATCTTAAATAAATATATTCAAATTATCTTCAAGATCTATTGTAGATTTTTCGTTGAAGCCTAGCTTGAGAATGAAGCAATTTCCAAATTTGTGGCAAAGTATTTTACTAATTCCATCCCAATTAAATATCTAATAACTCATACTATTAATAAAATAAATCATGTACCAATACATAAATTATAGATAAATAGATATTATAAATAATGAAAAATCTACATAATACTATACATGTCCGTCAAGAATGAGAGATCAAATTCCATTAATGGCGGCAACGAAGAACCTCCTCCCATGCCCTGATCAGCCCCAAAACCATCCATGCCGATCAAGAATTCAATTCCTATTAATGGTTTCCTGTTTCCTCCTCACTCTCGTCTTACTCGGCTTCTTCTTCTTCTTCCACACTTACTCTCCCATCGCCATGACCCCCAATCGAGTCCAAAACGACACCGTTTCTCCCCCCGGGCTTCGCTCTTGCGACCTGTTTAACGGGTCTTGGGTGTTGGATGAGTCCGGGCCGTTGTACCCACCCGGTTCATGCCCCCACGTCAACGACGCCTTCAACTGCTTCAACAACGGCCGTCCGGACCGTGACTATCTCCGTTACCGGTGGAAGCCCCATGGCTGTGACATTCCCAGGTTCGTTTTGTTGTTTCATCGAAACGCTGTGTTTTGGGCTTCTTGGTCATCATATCGAAGCCTTTATATATGTATGGTTTTGTGTTTTTGATGAATTAGGTTTGATGGGAGTAGGATGATGAGCATGCTGAGGAACAAGAGGGTGGTGTTCGTCGGAGATTCTCTCAATCGGAACATGTGGCAGTCTCTCATTTGCGCTCTCCGCCACGCTCTCCCCAAGGGAACCTCCATCCAGGAAGTCTCAAACCCTAAGCAGTCCAAAATCTTCGGCTCCTTCGTATTTAAAGTAAGTTCAATAAGACTTGAACATTTTCTCACATGTTTTAATGCACTTGTTAACTAATTTGATGATGGATATATATAGATATATATATGTATTGTTTCATGGTATGGGGCTATGTTTGACAAAAAAGGTAGCTGGAGCTGATATATAGGGTAGATTAAGCTGATGGATTATTTATGTTAAATAGAGGTTAATAAGCTAGTATGGTGTTTGAGAAACCTAGCTGTTAGAGTAGTTGATGAAAACTTGTGAATAAAAACGAAAAGCTCTGAAAAGTTTGGGTGAGTAACCATTGAAAAACTATGATCCAAAAACTAATAAAACTCAAATCTTATATTTATTTCATTTATATATTATCAAAATCAAAAGCTCTGAAAAGCTACTTATTGTTGCCAAGCGGAGCGGAAATACATATATGTTCCATCTTTTAAAACCCTCCAAATACAAGTTATGATATTATGGATAAATTATGATATTGATGTGTTACAATTATTGAACAAAATTAACTTTGATGTACATTAGGGATAAATTAAATTTGAAAACCCTGATATCGATCTTAACCATATATACTAACTAATATGTTAATTTGTTGATGTAATATATATTAATGCCATTTCAATTTATAACTAGATATATCTATGTAACTTATGATATTGATGTGTTACTAGCCTTAACTTTCTGAACTTGAATTTATATACATTGTATTTGTGGTGAATGAATATTTTTGAGCAACTCTAATTAAATGAGTAATATAATATAAAATGCAGGATTACAACAGTACAATAGAGTATGTAAGTGCACCCTTTCTAGTCCAAAGATGGAGGGTCAAAGGGAAGAGGATGGAGACACTGAAGCTGGACACCATCAAAGACACTGCTCACTACCGTTCCGCGGATATCATCGTCTTCAACACAGGCCACTGGTGGACCTTTAACAAGGCCAGAAATGGGTACTTACTTACTTTGAATCTTTGTTAATAACTATAAATATATATGTATATTTATATCAAGTTCATTCATATATTTAATTTGCATTTTTGTTACTTCTCTACAGCATTGATTTCTTCCAACAAGGTGACCATGTCTATAGCAAACTGGCTGTGGACGAAGCCTTCAAAAGGGCCCTTCGAACGTGGGCTCATTGGGTCGACACCTTTGTCGATAGCAGTCGCTCCACCGTCTTCTTTTCAGGCTACTCGGCTTCCCATTTCAGGTTACATATAATCATATCATTAAAGATTTAAAGTTACATATATAATAGGTAATTTTGACCCAAAAATTAAAAAACCCCTAACAAAACCCTAATCCTGTGTGTTCTATTGGTTTCAACAGAGGGGGGCAATGGAACTCCGGCGGTGTCTGTGATGGCGAGACGCAACCAACAACCAAGGAAAGCGAGCTGTCGCCATACCCATGGACGATGCGAGAAGTCGAATCAGTATTATCGGAGATGAAGACGCCGGTGACGTATCTGAACATCACAAGGATGACTGACTACAGGAAAGACGGGCACCCTTCGATCTACCGGTTTCCGTCAAGCGGGTCATCAGCGCCTCATGCGAGTGGTGGCACCGCGGTGGTGCAGGATTGCATCCACTGGTGCCTCCCCGGGATTCCTGACACATGGAACCAGCTCTTTTATGCCCACCTTCTTATGATGTTACCACAAACTTGATAGTGTTACAGTTAATACTTGTGTTTGATTTGTAAGCATAGTATTGCTATACTTGTATTTAACCCTAAAAGAATATATGTTCAATTTTTTTTTTGTAGAGATATATGTTCTATTGTAAAGGGTACTTATTGGAATGGTGTAAATTAAGGTACTTCAAATGCTAAAGCATCACAAATAACCTGTTGTTGGGCTGGTGAGTTCTCCATTTAGACATTTGCAATACCTAAATTTAAATTCGGCATAACCAAGATTTAATAAAAAAAATAAACAAAAGAAGCTAAAAAAAATCAATCATGAGCTGGAATAGTAGCTAACTGACTTATGACAGACTTGTATTTTATCATATTTTCGACGGGGGATAAATCATCATTTCACATCTTAATAAATTTGTTAATAGTTACTTGCTATTTTTGGACTTATAGAGTTGAAACACGAACCTCACATTTGACCAACAAGAAATTCAATTCGCGCCAAGAAGAACAACGTATATATACCTGTTTTTTCTCCAAACCACTCCTTTAATTCCCTACCTATTAAAAGCTCTAACAAATTCAAAAGATCTCTTCATATTTCAATAGCTCCTTCAAGATCCTTTTCCACTTGGGGCTTTTTTTTTTCTATCCCCATTCTTGATCCTACCCCGAGTTGAGCCGGGTAGAAAAAGAGGGGAATCGAAATCGAAACACAATGAATAGAGACCAAGGCCAAGAACAGAGTGTCAAGGTTGTCGATAGTGGCAACACAAACCAGAATGTTGCGAATCAACCAACGATGTCTTCTCACTCTTATAGGGTGGTCCAAAAGCCGCCACCAAAGATACAACCAAAACACACGAGTAAATGGGAAATTCTAGACCGCGAAGCAAAGCAAAAGAAGAGGGTAGCTAAGTATAACTCCTACGCCGTCGAAGGAAAGCTTAGAGCCATGCTTAAAAACAGTTTCCATCGCACATAGATCGAGCATGCCTTTTGGATGCGTTATATATACACATATGGTTCTTTTGTGCATCATCAAGTGTTCAATTGCACTTATTTATTTTTGTTCCTATACCTATTTTTTGTTTATAAAAGTGTTGTGGTTGGTTGTATATATGGATACGAAGCGACAGAGGATTTGGTTCCCAATCCCTATGGCATCTAATTAGATGATTAGCTTCTTCTTTTTTCCGTGGTGGAGAACATGTTAAATCTATATATATTATGCATTTGTGATGATCATTCATGCTGATGCATATATTAGCGAATGCTGATCGAGATTGCAGAAATAAATTTGACTATATATGAAATATTGAAGTATTATTGTATGATTCGAACAACAACATATATTATCCTGTTGATTAATGTTCAACTCGATATATCAATGTCTGATTGACGAATAATAATTTACTATAATGTAGAGGGACAAGTCAACAACATAAACTCAAATGAAGTTTCCATCAACTCCAATGGATTCAAAGCACAAATCTTAATTTGTATAGCAAATTACTTACCCAAAATGAGAGATTCAAAGCACATGCGCACCCAAGCCGAGCACACAAGACCAGCGGGGTTCCAACGTAAAACCAATTGACAATAGGAGGAGTGGCCCACTGACTTATATCCAAGGCTCGGGTTCTCGTGTTTTTCGATGTGGGACAAATGTTCCAAGACATCACAACAATCTTCATCGTTCATGATGAACCTGTGAGACGGAAAGCTAGAGCGATAGAGATGGAAAACACAAAGCTTAATATAGAGGCTCGACGTCGAATCTTGTTGAGCATCTGCAACATCAAAGCCGAGCTTTATTATGCAATAAGTTCAAATGGTAGTTTAGTGATCAGGTTAACACTTAACAGCAACAACCCATATTTTTTTAGTAACAATCGATGACATATATACATCAATCGAAGCAACAAACACACACTGATATCAACTCATCTATTATATTTCAAATTCAATCAATGAAAACTACAAAACACAACAAACAATTAATGTATATATATTACCTAGGCACCTAGCTTACCTTTAATATATCTTCGTTATCCTCATTCTAAAAAAAAATTGCCCGGAGTTTACCAAAGGGGATTACCTTTGTTATCATATACATACATATTTGAAATCTTGGGCAAAAGCACTCAAATTAATACTTCATCCGTTTGAAAATAAATGATGTTTCAGGTAGTTTTAGCTCCTAAAAATTAATCAAAATAAATAAGATTTTATATAGTTTTTAGCTCCTAAAACCATATGCACAAAAGTCAAACACCGTGTGAATTACGCTTTATCTCAAGGGTACCTCGTGAAATTTCCGTAAAAAAAAATAGACCATAGCAATCTAATTAAAAGAAACTAGTACAATTAATTCCCGCCCCATGACGCGGTTTTTTAAAACTAAAATATTAATTATATATATAATATTATAAAATATTATAAAATATCAATGAAAGTTAAGATAAAAATCATAAAATTTTTTACATAAATGTATCTTATAATTCTTATTATAAAAAACTTTACCATAAATGAAATATAATTCTTATTATATGAGATATAGCCCCACAATCACCCCACCAACTAACGAAAGGATATAAGATAAAAAAAGTAAAAAATTTCAACTAACGAAAGGATATAAGATAAAAAAAAATTTAAATATTTTTTTTTAACAAAAGGACTTTTATCCTGTATAATTGGATATAAGATAAAAAAAAAACCGATTAACGAAAATCCAACTCTACTTAAAACAGAAATTGAGGGAGCTATATAAATTGATACTACTTCAAACCCGATCACATGTATGTTGGCTGCGCGCTTTACTCCTTCTTGTCACTATGTCCCAATCCCCATTCTTTACCAAATTAATTAATTGTCGCATCAAAAACCCCCAAATTGCCGCCTTCTCACAAATTCCTCCTCTCCTAATTCTCAGCGATCGCCGAGAAACTCGACTCCGATCGTCAATGGCGTCCTCCAAGAACCCCCTCCTGACCCCTCTCCCATGGCGATCAAGAAGGCCCTCCACCTCAGCTTCTCTGATAATGGCTTCCTGTTTCCTCCTCACTCTCCCCTTCCTCGTCTTCTTCCTCCTCTCCCCCACCGCCTCCACCTTCGTCTCCCTCTCCTCCCCGTCCGCAGTCCCTCCCTCCCATCTCCTCTCCTTCTCCTCTCTCTCCTCCGCCGTTTCCCCTCCTCCGGCGCCGGTGATTCCAAGAAAGGGGGCTGCTGGGAACCGTACTGATGAGTCAACTCGGTTGCGTTCTTGTGACCTGTTTAACGGGTCGTGGGTCGTTGACCGGGCCGAGCCGCTGTACCCGCCCGGGTCTTGCCCCAACGTTGACGACGCCTTCAACTGCTTCAATAACGGCCGTCAAGATCGCAACTACCTCCACTACCGTTGGAAGCCGCACGGCGCCTGTGACATCCCCAGGTTCGTCGTTTCTTCATCTCATCTAAACAAAACGCTGCGTTTCTGATTCTCTTGTTTAATTATAATTACCAATCACTTTGTTTAACTCACTTCGTTCTTGATGATCCGATCAGGTTCGATGGGCGACGGATGATGACCATGCTGAGGAACAAGAGAGTCGTGTTCGTCGGCGACTCGCTCAATCGGAACATGTGGCAGTCTCTGATTTGCTCTCTCCGCCATGCCCTCGGCCCCAACGCTACCTCCACCCTCAAACAATCCAAGTTCTCCCATTCCTTCTCTTTCAAGGTACTTAATTTTTCTGATATTTCATTTATTTTCATTCAAATCCATGTGTTTAAATCATTAATATATGAATTATATTACATCAATTCAGGATTACAATTGTACAATTGACTATATAAAGTCACCCTTTCTTGTACAAAGATGGAAATTAAAGGGTTTCCAAGGCACCAGGAGAGAGACTCTAAGGCTAGATATCATCCAAGACACTCCTCAATACCACACTGCTGACGTCATCGTGTACAACACAGGTCACTGGTGGACCCACCACAAGACCAAAAACGGGTACTTAGATCAATTACCGTTACATTATATATGATATATACTATAGTCTATATATGTATTTTATGTAAACATATGTACATATATGTGCAGAACCGATTACTTCCAAGAAGGCGAACACGTCCACGCGAAGCTGAAGGTCGACGAGGCCTTCAAAAGGGCGCTTAGGACATGGGCTAGTTGGGTCGACAATCTCATCGACAGCAACCGAACCCTTGTCTTCTTCGCAGGCTACACCGCCTCCCACTTCAAAGGCGGGCAGTGGGACACGGGAGGGGGGTGCAGCGGAGAGGACCAGCCGATAACGGAGGAGAGCCAGCTGTCGGAGTACCCGTGGATGATGAGAGAGCTGGAGACGGTGCTATCGAAGATGAAGACGCGCGTGACGTATTTGAACATTAGTAGGATGACTGACTATAGGAAGGATGCGCACCCTTCGATATACCGGTTCCCGTCGAGCAGGACGTCGCTGCCTCCTGCGAGTGGCGGTGGAGGGGCCGGAAGGGTGCAGGATTGCAGCCACTGGTGCCTCCCTGGGGTTCCTGACTCGTGGAACCAGATCCTTTATGCTTACCTCCTCATGATGTTGCCACAAAATTGAAGCTTAGGTAGAGCTTAATTGGTAGTGAATTTTGTATGTAATGTGACCATGTTAGCTTTGGAATATGCAACTGTAAATGATTTGAGATGAAAATATATAGTTGCAAATTGAATGCAACCACAATTCAATTCGCCTACAAGTTATAAAACACTGGGATAATTTTGTACATATATAGCCATGTCCAGATCGACGAGAGAGCCGATCGAGGGTCGTCACCCATAAGGAGTGTGGTGTCTCTATTCTTCAGTGTTCTAAAAATCGTGTTTAGGCTCTGCCTAGCCGCTAGACGGAACGGGACCTAGGATTTTTTAAGCTTAGGCGGGCCTCTATGCGGAAATTCGTCTAGATGCCGCCTAGTCCAACGATTATTCAATTTTAGTTTCTAAGTATGTGATTAGTTGACTTAGGGTTTTTTTTATCCCCCAAGTCGGGATGTATTTGCTTTTGAGTTGAACCTATAATTTTGGATTTTAGGAGGTTTAGAGTTGTTAGTCAGATGCGTACTTTTACGTTTATTTACTTTAGTGTTAGTTAAGTACCGCAAATTTGGGTTTATGAGTGATATTATGGATTATTATTACATTATATTAATTATTAAGAAGGGTTATTCGTTAAAATTTAAGGAAATAATCACGTTTGTTCTAAATCCATCTAGGCACCGCCTAGGCACCCGTCTAACCGTCTAGGCGCTAGACGGCCACCCACCGCCTAGCGTCGGCTTTTAGAATATTGCTATTCTTAAATATAGATTCTAAGATTCAAGTTCGAATTATAGGAATAGAGTACTTTCTTGTGAGAGATTACTTTAAACCTTTATTCAACCTATTCGACATGAGGTGGACTAATCACTGAGGTCTGTGAGGATTGCATTAGTTGGATCAAGATGAATGGGCTGGATTGGAGCCCAAAGTATGTATGGATAAAATCAAGTTATGGGTGAAAAGAAATAAAAACATTCAAAAGATGAAAGCAATAAAATGAGGCTTTTCAAAATCTGTTATGGAAAATAAGGTTGCACACCTTTGTCACTATGCTAGGGGAGCAGACATATACAATAATATTGGTTTTCGTGACCTCATCCATCAGGATGCACTCAGGTAGTTTTACCTGAATTCTTACCTAATAAAAAAAAATATCTCTTATGGAATTTTTCGGAGTTCGGATTAGCTCAATTGATAAGGATTAAGGAGGGATTATTTTATATGAAAAGATTTGATCGTGTATTCGATTATCAATTAATGGGACAATATGATGGATAGCCATAAGTACAATTTGAAGGCTCTGTTTCGACTTGAATTGATATTGTCGCCATATCTAATTGGTTTAAGGTTTACTTTCAACTTAATAATTCCGTTAACTTACTTTAAGTTCTATATTATGGGTTCCATTTTTTTTTTTCAAAATTTTAAAAAGTTACTTGAAAATGGGTTGGCATTGAGATGTTAAGAGATTATCACATCAAAAATATAAACTAAATAAATCTTTTATATAAACAAGTAAGCTACTCATACAATTGTCAATTGGTTTTATGATAAAAAGTTCACTGTGGCTATGTGTTGCGGGACTATTGCATATGCACACGTATACATGACCCTTGATCATGATTCTCGACAGGTGTATTTAATTGTGATTATCAACTGATTTTAGGATGAAGTTTCCAACCCGGCCATGAGATTTAACAAATATCAATAGTTTGTAACTGTAAGATCTGTGCTTAATTTGTAGTAGGGGAGCAGAGATTCGAATTCATCACCTACTAGTCACTATGTATCATCCTTACTAACTAAACTAGTAAGATTTTATTGAATATTGAATCCGCTAATTTTAATTAGAAACTAGCCGTTTATACTTTAATTGCAAAATCCCGTCTCTGCAAATTAAATTAAAGGTAATAAAATTCCGAATAATTTCTACACTTGGTTGAATTGTGAACAAACATAACCAAAACTAAGATCGCCAGAAGTCATAATGTATTGAGAAATGAGAACTATATACATTATACAAGCAAACATATATATGATATGAATCATATATATGATCGAAAACCGAAAAGGATTACAATTGTGGCAAACTGATGGATCGATTTATCCTGTAGATCGATCTCTATTACTTATTTAGTGATCAAACAATGCAACCAGCTTAATTTCCTCGCCGGATAGATCGGAGGGGCTCGTCTCCTCTTAAGACCCTAGCTAGCCTTGCGAGCAACAAAATCACGATGTATCCGTCCCGCTGTTGCCGGAACCGGAAGTGCAAGTTGGCCTCCGAGGGGGAAGCCGTTGGTGTGGCGTTCGCTGCATTTTACAATCCTTTGTTGAGAATATGAAATGAGATACTATCTCACATGAAAAATACAGTGAATTCAAACCAAGCCTTGTACATAAGTGGGTGGGCTACTCCTCATAACATCAATTGGTTTTAAGATGTAACTCACTCGGCTTGTGTGTTCGACTTGGTTGGCGCATAAGTGCGTGCATGACCCCCACGTCGTATAACATCCTTATATGGTTAAATTGGTTAATGGATTGTTTGTAGTCCAAATCCAAGTTTATGTGTGAATTATAGCTCCTTTCAGTTGTCTTTCACATTGTTTAGTTAATTGATTAATTTGATTTCATTTATTCAGAGTGAATTTGCAAGTGATCGATCATTTATGGATGGGAATTGAAGTACCTGTAGTTTGGGCCGCAGCGACTCCACAGCGATGGCTGATTTTTCATCCGTGCCGCCTTGCTGCTGCAGTATATATACGTACGGAGTACATATGTGCATATTTAGAAATTACTCTGTAAAAAGGTAGCTTGTTCGTATATACGGAGTATATTCGATCTGTTTTTTTTTTAATTTAGGGTAAATTACATAAAACCACCCATAAATTTGTATATTGCACAAAAATATCCATGCATTAACTTTTATTTTCACCCCTAAAATTTACTATGTACACTCCAAAATCAGTTTTTCTAAAATAAACCGCGTGCCTCTTAATTCAAATAAGTGTAAATCGAGAGGTGCAACTATTTCTCTCTTTTATTTAATTATATAAAATTATGCTACTCTTGATTCACATATCTATGAATCAAGTGGTACAGGGCACATCAATATATATATATATATATATATATATGATTTGGGGGTGTATAACAATACGGTGATAATTTGGGAGTGGAAATAACCAACATCCGCTAAAAAAATGATCCAATAATATTAAATGATCACTTTATTTATTGGAATTAAAATTAATCAAAATATTTAAGAATAAGGCGATTCTTAATATTTTGTAATCATTTTTTACGAGGAAATATGATTGCAGATAGTATGGGGAAATTTTAAAAAAGTTAATTTGTGGATGGTTTTGTGTAAATTTGTAATGCATGGTTGATTTATGAAAAGCCGATTCACTTAAAAGAGTTAATAATTTTCTCTAAAATGTATCTAACATTTTAGAGGTGGCTAAGTTCTTATAACCATCAAAGAAATGGAAACTGATTCTTATAACATTTTACAAACCAGACCAACAAGTTTGGTTCTCATAACTCTCAAGGAATCATTGGATCTAGTTCCCCCTAAAGGAACCAGAAACATGATCCTTTAGGAAACAATTGTTGGTTTTCCGAGTTAAGAACTAGTCATATACTAGTGTGTTTTTACACAAGTTTAATTATTTTTTTAATTACAATAAAATTAGTTTATACCAATTAAATAATTATTTTTCTAACTCATGTCCCAAGATTATAGGTTAACAATGTAAGCTTCTTTTGGAATAATTTTTCCAAACTTAAATAAAGTCATGTATTCTATCGGGGTGGCTATACGCACCCATGACAGGTGCTATATGCACTCCTTAGGACGGATCATAGATCCGTCGGTTATAGATTTTTAAAAAAATATACGGACGGATCTAGGATCCGTCTGTTATAAAAAAAATACATAGGACGGATCCTACATCCGTCCTATGTAAACTACAAAAAAAAAGAAGAAGAAAGCATAAAGCTGCACACTTGTGCAGCTTTTGCTTGTGAATCTTTACAAGGGCGGATCATAGATCCGCCCTTGTTGTTTCCCTTTTTTTTGCTTTTAAATTTTTTTACATAGTCCGCCCTATGTAATTTTTTGTTTACTTTTACAACGGACGGATAGATCCGTCCGTATATTTTTTTCAAAACTTGTAATTATTATTAGACAGGTATTGCCCTAAGGATGAAACGAATCCTAGATCCGTCCTAAGAGTACATATAGCACCTGATACGGGTGTATATAGCACCATCCTATTCTATTAATAGTCTTTTGTAAACCATACACATTTTTAGAAAAAAAAATTTCTTCAAAGAGCACAACTTAAAATTCTAACAAAAATGTAGAACAAGAGGGGAACATAAATTGAGGATATGATAGTGCACACGGTTACCTTGCAAAGGGCCCAATCCGCTGAATCAAAGAATGCTCGTTGGTGATCCTGCTTTTTTTATTACATACAACATGCAACCAAATCAAGCTTCCCCATTAATCTAATCAAATTGATTTGTTAATTTTATATGTATATATTCCTAAAAAAACTATATAAATTATCGAGTTGATTCATTTATTAATAATTTAATTAATTAATTAATATTATTTAGTAGATTGAAAGTGATACTTCATCTATTCAAAAACTATATAAAATATTAATTTTTTAAAATAATTTTGTATTTACATATAAAATTATTTTAAAAATTTTGTTTATCTCTATAAAAATATATTAAAAAGTCAAATTAATGATACTATATTATAGTGAATGGAGGGAGTTGTAGATACTCGGTATTACCTTGGATATAAGGGGCTTCTTTTTTGGGGTGATTCCTCCATATCTCTTTTGGATTGACGCAGCCTGTAATTCACCATATATATATATATCATATGCTTAATTACAAGTTGATTGTAACGAGACAAAATTTTGTTTTTTCTAGAAAATCTCAATTTGATTTAATAAAATATAGGAAAAATTACAGAATATCACCCTTAAAATAAGCGAATTTTCACAAAAATCACTCTTAAAATAAATTTTTACAAAGAATCACTCACAAATTTATTTTTCGTTCAAAAAACCACTTGTGTGATGTGTCCATTCAAATATGTAGAAAGTGTTTTTAAAATGTTCAATTGTTATCTTTTTTTTTTCTAATTATACAATAAATTAAATAAAATATGAAAACTTTATATTTTTTATACACTTTTTTACACATAATAGTGGGTGATTTTTTGAAAGAAAATTAAATTTATGGGTGAGTTTTTTTTATAAATTTTTATTTTAAGGGTGGTTTAGTGAGAACTCACCTATCTTAAAAATATATGCTATTCGATGTATATTTTTTAGGCTTCTAGACGTTTTGAAATTGAGAAATATCCAGGAAAATAGAGAAACAATTCAAGAAATGAAACAATCTCTCTAGATTCTTGAATTGGTATTTGGTTGGCAAAGATAGGAAAAGCCAAGATATATGAAGAGTAGGTGACGTGGCCCACTTCACACACTACAAATTACACAAACAAAATGAATTGTTCCACGTGATTTTGCAACCACACTATAGGGATTCTTTATAAATCATTTTTTATAGATTTTTTTAAATGTATATTCGATTGTTCTAACTTTAATCACTTAAATTTAATAAAGAATTTTCAAAATACACTAATTTAAGCTATATTTGGTAAAATAGTAGCAAAAGAGGTAGTAACTAATGAATTATTTGTGTTAAATACTCTATCCATGTCAAAAACTATATAAAATATCAACTTCTTAAAAAGCGCGTTAAAAAAGTCAAATAACAGTTTTTTGAGATGGAAGAGTATAGATTAATAATCTAGTACGATATTTGCTAAACTTAGTTGTTAGAACTGTTGATAAAAACTTGTAAATAAAAAATAAAAAATTTCGGAAAGTTTGGATGAAAAGTTGAAAATCTCTAATTCTTAAAATTAACTAAACTAAAATATTATATTTATTATTTTATTTAAAACTATATAACATCAAAACTATAAACTCTGAAAAACTAGCTTATTGTGCAATTTTGTGTCAAATACAGCCTTAGTCACTTTTAAAACATTTGTGTTAGGTTTAAATATTGTTATTTTTTGAAAAATAGTTTTTTCAAATTATAATTTTTTAACATATATAAACTCCTAAATTTAAAAGACCATTGATTACATTCTTGCAAGATGTTATTATTATGACTATTAATTTTATCTATGGATCATGTTGTATCTAAGCTTTTTAGAAAGTTTTATCATTTCATTGATCCATTTTTCCGACCAAAAAAAAATTTGGTCAATATATAATATTATATTTTTGACCTTGTAAATTTCTCAAAATGCCCTCAATTAATTTTTTTTTTTTTTTTTTTGAACAGAAAAGAATTTGGTGACTGGAGGAAACAGTCAACCAAGTGCGTCCCGAAGGACGATGCTGTGTAGAACAGCGTCAGGATGGAGAGTGGTTCCGGAATAAGTGTGTGGAAGATGTGAGAGACGATCAGCAGCACCGTTACCACCCCTGAAGGTGTGTACAACTTGAACTTCTGCAAATTTGAAGAGAGACAAGAGACAGTCTGAGAAAATAATTTCAATTTCTCCACAACTCAGAGAACCAGTTTGTAAACTGGTGATAAGTCTGAGGTTGTCACCTTCAATAACTAATTTTGTGATGTGAAGATCAATTGCACGTAGAAGGCCTTTCCAAAGGCCGTAACATTCAGCACCCAGAACAGAGGAAATATTGGAAGAGTCAGACTCTGCATAAATGACTTGACCATGATGATCACGTATGATGAACCCATAAGTTGATGAATTTGAAGACGAAAAAGCACCATCAAAGTTGAGTTTGCACCATCCTGGTAGTGGCCTTTTCCACTTGCAGTGTTTTCTAGGTTGCGTCCTAGTTGTCTTGTATTTTGGAGCACTTGTAATAATGTCTGGGTCCTGCTCTAAAGATTTGGCTTGAGACCAGATAATTTTGTGTTCTTTAATGAAAGAGATGATGGTTTGAGGGTTAGGAGTAATGTTATGGAAAGCTGATTTATTCCTGAAGAACCAGATACTCCACCACGCGACAGCTAACGTAGAGAAATCTCTTTTATCGAGTTCATTTTTTAGGCAAAGGAGGGAGTCTAGGATATTATTTGAGTTAGTATGTGCCAGAACTACCTTATTATAGATGTTTGGGGACAGTAGTTGGATGGTGGTTGTTGTAATTGGACATAGGAAAAGAAGATGTTCAATATCTTCATAATTCATATCACAAAGGGGGCATGTTGTAGGGATGCCAATACCACGCCGGGCAAGGGTTGCCGTGGTAGGGAGGCCATTTTTAGTAATGCGCCATATGAAGTCTTTAATTTTGGGTGAACAATCCAACTTCCAAATCCAGTGGAAGTCAGAGGTTCTGTGTGATTTTAAATGATGAATCATATTTAGTGCTGATGATGTGGAGAACCAGCCGTTCCTGCTCCAATCCCAGTATAACCTATCCTGAGAAATAAAGCGAGGAATAGGAAGGGAGTAAATGGAAGTAATAACTGATTGCGGTAGTTGGCCATTAAGAAGGTTATGTAGTTTAGTTGTATCCCAGGTTTTGGATGCAGTAATAAAGTCGCCGACGAGCAAGTTAGGGTTAGCAGTGGAGTAGTTAGAAGCTAGTGTCCACAGCGGACCTGAACCAATCCAGAGATCAGACCAGAAGTTAATAGATGAGCCATTGGCGATTCTCCATCGCAGCCCTTGTTTAAAAAGATCAAGCAGTTGAATTAATTTTGACCATTGCCATGAAGTGTTTCGACCTCTAGTGTATTTTAGTAAGGGAGTTGATTTTAAGTATTTATCTGTTACCAGCCGGACCCAAGGGTTATTTGGCTCAGCAAGTATTTTCCAGAGTAATTTTAATTGGAGTGCCTTATTCATATCTTCAGAGGCGTGAAGACCAAGACCGCCATTACGACGGGATTTACAGACTTCAAACCAACTTATAAGAGGCCGATGTTTGGGTCCTTTATTCCAGAGGAAATTTCTATTGATTTTGTCTAGTTCTTTGTGAATAGATGTCGGTAGCATGAAACATTGCATTATGTGCAAAGGCTTTGCCTCTAGATTTGATTTGATTAAGGTGGCGCGACCAGCAGAGGAGAGGCAGGAAGCGGTCCATTTGGATAATTGATTTTTACTCGACGAAATCAGGGATTCGAAGGTAGTGTTGATCACTTTACTAGAAATGATAGGGCAGCCAAGATAACAACCTATGTTGGTTGTGTAAGATATTCCTAGTTCATTTCTAATTGTGTTTTTAGAGTGGTTGTCAATATTAGTTGTTGTCTGGAAGGAGGATTTGTGAAGATTTATTTTCTGACCAGAAGATTGGCAATACCAATCAGTGATCTTATTTATGTGGTCGCAGGCAGTTTTAGTGGCCTTTGCGAAAATAATGATGTCATCAGCAAAAGCCAGAAAGGGAATTTTTTGTCCTGCACGGGAGGGGGAGAAACCAATATGACTATGCGGCTGGGTAGAAGCTTGGTGTAGACCCCGAGCAAGAACCTCAGATATTATGAGAAAAAGATAGGGTGATAGAGGATCTCCCTGTCGAAGTCCCTTTTGTGGTTTGAAGACAGATGTGGGTTCATTATTGACCAAGATAGAGTATGACACTGTCGTAATGCATTCCTTAATCCAGGATATAAATAGATCACAATAACCAAGACGATGCATGATATCGAAGAGAAAATCCCAACGCACCATGTCAAAAGCTTTTTCCATATCCAATTTGATAGCCATCCAACCAGTGTTTCCTTTTTTCAGTTGGAAGGAGTGAAAGATCTCATTAGCTATAAGAATGTTATCTTGGATGGCCCTCTTGGTTACGAAAGCACTCTGGAAGGGGTGAATGATGTGTTGAAGAGTCTTCTGTAATCTATTCGCCAAAATCTTAGAGATGATTTTATATAGTGTAGTGCAGAGGCTGATGGGTCTATAGTTATTTACAGTTGTTGGGTTGTCATTTTTTGGTATTAAGGCTATGAATGTATGGTTGATTTGTTTCAAAATTTTTCCACTAATGAAGAAATTCTTGACAGCTCTCGTAACAGATGGACCGACAATATGCCAGTGTTGCTTGAAAAAACCAGCAGGGAACCCATCAGGGCCCGGGGATTTATCATTGGCTAGAGTGAAAACAACCCGTTTGACCTCATCATTAGTAACCGGGGAGGTGAGTTTTTTATTTTGGTCGGGGGTGATCTCGCAATGAATATTATGTAATAATGGGCAAGGTTGAGGCGAAAAGGATGGCGCTTCAAAGCGTTTTGTAAATTCGGAAGCAAACTCTTCACGAATTTCTGATTCAAGTGTCAAGTTAATGCCAAATTTGTTTTGGATGGATCTTACAATGTTTCTATTTCTTCTTCCTGTTGCTATTCTGTGGAAGTACCTTGTGTTTATGTCGCCCGAGTGTAAATGGAATCTTTTTGCTCTTTGAGCCCAATAGGTGGTGTGATAGTTGATCATTTTTGAGTACTTATCCAGAATGCGTTTGTGTTTTAAGTCAGTGTTCCTATCATAATTGTGTATCAGCTGCTCTTGGAGTTTCTGTAATTGAGTTTCAGTTTTAGTTATTTGGGTTATAAGGTTGCCTGTAGTCTTTTTACACCAGATTTTGCTTTTCTTTTTAAGGTCTTGAAGTTTTCTAACGAGTTTAAACATAGCAGAACCAGGAGGGCAGTTACGCCAGGCTTGACGTACGAGGAGTTCATAGTCCTTGTGCTTTCCCCAAGCAAGTTCATATCGGAAAGGTTGCATTGGATGACGATCCGGGCTGCAGAGTTCTAAAGTGATTTGACAATGGTCAGAAGTTGTAAATGGGTGGTTTTTTGTTTTTAAGTGTGGGAAACTATTGAATATGTCTTTGTGAACCAGAACACGGTCTAGTTTTTCATAGGTATTGTCATCACCTGAAGAACATTTTCTCCAGGTGAAGGGATTGCCATATGTCGGAATATCAATAAGATCATGGGCAATAGCGAAGTTGTTTAGTCTATGTAATCGGGAGTTGGATACCTGGGATCCACCCACCTTATCTGAGTAGGAGAGAATGTCATTTAGGTCACCCATAATGATGAAAGGTAGGGAGTAGGATGATAGTTTGGTTGATAGGTCATCCCAGAATGTGTTCTTATCTTTTTGGTGGGGAGGGGCATAAATAAATAAGATCAATGTGTGTAGAGTGGTGGTTAAGTTATGGTATTTTTGCAGTTGTTAAAATATGGGTAGAAAAAGAAAAAGAAAAAGAAGCGCCGACAGTGGGAAGAGGGTGAGGTGTGATTGGCTGAAAACAAAACTTTGAAGTTGTAGTCCTCCTTCCATCATCAACATCACGTACGTCTTCGTCTACCCTCCGATGCGTCTTCATCATGACAGTTACTGTGGGCTCTCTCGCATATGATCCCGTCTCCTTTAATTAACACCTACCTCTTTGTATTTTTGTACTCCGTTAACACGCCAAAATACAAATTACGTCTTCCATTTCATTAATACTTAATTACTTATCATTTATCACCATTAACAATTAACACATGCATTATGCATGTTTGTTTTCGTCGGCATTGTGGGCACACACAGATTCGATTATATCTTAATTTACACATTTTGGACTCATCATATATGATTTCGAAAATGCCAATTTGGGGGAAAATATTACCTACTTGTAATAAACTAATTTCAAAATTAAGAGACCGTTTGGTTACCATTTAAAAGACCCAGTAAGTTAAAAAAAACCAGGAAGTATGATAAATATACGTGTTTGGTTACTTTTTTTTAATATGAACTTCTTAGAAATTCCAATTCCTATAAAATCGGGAAATTTCACTTACCTAGGGACTAAGTAAGTTGTAATTCCATATTTTTTTTATGGAAAAAACTCAATTCTTCATATTTAAATTTCTCACATCTTATAACTCAACCAAATAACTTTTTAAAATTTATGAGAATTATAATGCACTGGGATTGAATTCATGGGAAGTGGTTTCCTAATAAGTGCATTTTCTATGTTCAACCAAACAAGGCCTAAGTTGAATTGGATAGTCAATTTTGATTATTTTTTATATACAAATAATCAGCCTGGATAAAACTAACTAATTGACAAGAAAAGGACGAACAAAGTCTCAAATGGATTGAATTATATGGTTTCTTTCCAATAGAACAAGAAGGTAACAGATTACTTTTCTGTATTTCTCTACTCAATGAAAAACTGAGGAGTTTGGTTAAAAAAATAATAATAAAGTTAATGAGAATCTGATTATAAATAACATAATGAGTTGATTTCTGATTAAAAAAACAAATTGAGAATGAGGCAATAATAATGAATGTAATAATGAGTATGGAGGCAAACAGAGCTATATTTACCTCATCATCTTGGGAACCATAGTAAATGTCTTCTTTGTTGTAATCCGCCATTTGTGTAATCCCTGTTTCACAACCATTAATCTCAATCTCATCAATTGTTAATCAATCAATCATTACAAAACAAAAGAAAAAAAAATCAGAAGAAGTTGAGTTCAAACCTTGAGAGGAAGAGGATGAAGAGAGAGAGAAAGCAGGGGGGGGGGGGAGGGCTTAAACAGTAAACTTATCAAAAAAGGGAGTATTTAAGGATGCGTTTTGTTTGTTTGTTTGTAATGGGGAGTGGTGAGATAAAGAGAGAGGGGGGCATCAAAGATTACGTTGAGGGAGGAAAAAGAGAGTGGGGGGAGATGCAAAGTAGACCCCCAAAAAGAAAGTGACAAAAAGAAGCAGATAGACAAGTAAGAAGAAGATGGATGAAGAAGAAGAAGAAGAAGAAGAAGATAGGGAAATGCTTCAAGAAAGAGTAAGATTGTTGATGAGAATAATATATTTCTTTAATTTCATGGGGTAAGGTAACAAACAACTTGGAAGGTAACTCTTTTTTTTTTGGGTTTCTTTTTTTTTTATTTTATAAATGGGATGAGTTTCTTCAATTTTATTTTATTTTTTTATTTTATGTGAATGGAGTTGGGTTTAGGGTTGTTGAGGGTTGGCTTGAGACTTGTGAGAGAGATTCATAGGGCTTTTTGGTGATATATCTGTGTCAAAGGTTTGATAGTTTGGTCCATGGGGGCTTGTAACAATTAATTAAGTTTATTATTGAAAATGTCTTATGTCTATAATCTATATACACCAAACAACACTCAAATTAAATATAATGTAGGATTTTGCAGGCTCGACTGTCCCATTGCCAACTCTAGAATTTCTTATTTTTGATTTGGTAAATTGTTGGGCTTTTTTTGACCTGTTAACTCCATTGGGCTTTTATGTTTGGGCTTCTATGATGCCCGTGTCATTAGATTGCTCAAGTTGAGCTATGTTTGTTCTTCAATTATTTTGGTTTTCTCCTTCTTTCTTGTTGTTGTCATCTAATTTGCAATTGGGTTGCATTTGTGGCTGTTCTCCCCTTGTTTTTTTCAATCTGTCTGAGTTTGCATTTTTTCAAGGTTTGATAAATTGGATGAGTGTCTTTTTGTTTGTGTTGTGCTTTTAGTAACCTTATGAAGCTCTGTTGTCCCCGCGTTTATTTGATTCACTTGCATTTTTGAATTTGTGTGTGTTTTGTTTGAGAACATTTGCGATTTTGTGCAGCTATTGATTTTGCACTTTCAATCATGGAGTTTAGACCATCCATAATGGTTGTGCAAATGTACAAATGTGTATTTTTTAAACTTTTTAACTCTATTGGTTGTTTTGGGTGTGTGCAAATGTACACATTTGAACATGAAATGTGCAAATTTGAGCACATCACCTCCCATATGTGCAAATTTTTTACAAAAAGCAAGATAATTTTACTGGTTGATTTTTTTATGATTTTATTTCCCTTTTTGTTTTAAATGAATTGTATTTGAATGGTGTGTAAAAATTGCACATTTTACCAATGGAGCAAATTGTTAAAAAGTGATGTGTATTTTTACACATCTTGTGCAAATGTGTACATTTTACCCAAACCTATTGTGGATGGTCTTAGAACTCTCTTTCACTCTGCTTTTTTATTAATTTTTTTATCTGGTTGATTATTTGTTTAAATGGGGTTTTATTTTGGTTGATTTTATTAATATTATACAATCTTATAGAATCAATCCAGAATTTCTTATGAAATTCAATTAGAGAAATTTCAAATGGATCTACCTGTTAATTTTATTAATATTATACAATCTTATAGAATCAATCCAGTCCCTTGTCAAGGAAATAGGATCAGACATCCCTTCTTCTCTAGATCATACCCATTAAAGAAACTTAGAGCATGTTTATCGGGTGGGATCTTAAGGGATACTAGGGTTTATATTAATAAAAATGAGTTGAGGTTCAATTATCCGGCCATATCGATACTAGCTCTAGTATTCTTACAAGTATCCGAGTAATAATGATTGTATCAGTGGCTATTTTTTTTTTCCGGAAAATTCATGGAAATACGACGTCGTTTAGGGGGTTTTATATTTCAAACATTGCGTTTCATCTGGAGGTGCGGCAGTGAGTGGCAGGATGTAGAGGGGGCACGTGATCTTGAGGTGTGGACGGCTGAGATTTAAACTTTGGACTGTTTTTTTACAAGTAGAAAATGTAATTTTTGACAATTAAAATGTAAAAAAAATAATAATTAAAAATTACCAAAATGCTAGATTCATTTTTCTCTACACATAGACATCAAGTTTGAATATGTTTGATTAAATTTTGAAAAAAATATTTTTTGCTCGGATACAATTATATGTAATAATACCTAAACATATTTTTAATTATATTTCATTAGTAATAATTTACTATTATTTGAAGAATTTATAATTTTGTTTAAAAAATATATAAAATATGTGATAGTTTGAATATGTTTGATTAAATTTCGAAAAAAATTATTTTTGCTCGAATATAATTTGTCACCAATATGGTAGAAATTGGTGTTTTTATGAAGTTACTTGTCATAAAATATAGTCACCGATTTAGTTTATAAATAAATTAATTTAGGGGTAATATTTTTTAACGGAAAATGAATATTATAAATTAAGCTAGATTGGAGAAAATGAGTCGAAAGGGGTATAATCGTAAATTGATTTGCTAGTAAAGGATGGAAATAATTATGAAAGAGGGGTATAATTGTAAATTGAATTGATATGAAAAGATGGACTTTGGGATACTAGAGATGTTATTGATAAAGTGAGAAAAATGAGAATGAGATACTAAAATGATGTGACGGAAAGAGAAAAATAAAATATTAGGATTCCTAGTATCCCTTGATAAACATCAATATATAATACTAAAACAGAGGCGTGGAAATCCGATGTGGCGGGCTCTGGTGCGATTCGCTTACATGTTGTTCTGTGGTGTAATCTGACCTGGATTTTTTGACACGTCAATTAATGATGATCCAATAAATTTAAGCCACGTTACACGATAATCCCATCTATTTGTACATGCGTCATCCTATGTGTCCATTTTAATTAATGATTAATTAATTTTCATTATAAATATTCAACCTCATATATCTTACAAAATCTTATCATTTTACCTTAAGTTATTTTATAAATATTTTATCTAGAAAAAAAATATAGATTAGATTAATTTATATGAAAAAATATTAGATTTGTTTTATCACTAATGAAAAGATAAACACTATTCGATTACATAAATTAATTTAATATTTTGTGTATTCCCGTTATTCCTATGACTATTGAAATAAGTAAATAACCTCAAGATTTATATACATAGATACGATCATTAATTGATAAAACTTCTATAAAACTATTTATAATATTTATATACTTATTAATATATGTGTCATCCTATATGTCTATTTTAATTGAAGATTAAATTTAATTTTTAATATAAATATTCAACATCATATCTTAAATGGTTACAAAATCTATCATTTTACCAAAAATTATTTTATAAATATTTTATCTTTAATAATGATAATTCATTAAAATATTTATTTAATGATAAGATTTTTATTAGTTAGTTGTATACGGAGTATTCAATAGTAAAATCTCATGTTTGAGTTTGACCAAGTTTGTAGAGAAATAAATATATGATCGACAATGAATATATATATATGCGTTGGAAATCAAATTCTGGTACGGTAGATGTTAGTTTTTTTTTATGAAGGTAGATGTTAGTTTAATCCAAAAAAACGGATATATACTTGATAGTTGATAATTTAATCCAAAAATGGATACATCTATGATATCTATAATATCTATCTATATATCTATATAAAATACTAAAACAGAGGCCTGAAACAAGCTCTGGTGCGATCTCGCGTCCACGGAATTTTCAGGATTAAAGCGGGATTATTTTTGCTTATGTGGCATTTTCTGGATTAAAGTGGTATTATATTTCTGGCCCACATCAATTAATAAACGAATATAGTTAGTTAAAAACTTATCTTTTTATATCAATAATCTATCCAATATAACTTGAATTAGTTGTCATACATATTTATTATTTTCATTCTTTTGTTAATAAACTAAATTATTTATTATTTTAAAAGATGAAGAAGGAATATTTGGTGCGTTATTCTACCTTTTAGATCAAATGAATATAATATATTTATATATGGTTTTATTTTTGTGAGCCACATCAATTTGATTTTATTTTTTTAAGCCACGTCAGTTAATTATCTAATATAATATTTTAATATAATTAATATAATAAAATATAATTTATTAACAAAACGCGCAACCGCGCGGGTAATGAATACTAGTGGCTTTATAAAGAAGAAGAAAAACCCACAGGCCAAAGTAATTTTTTTTATTAATTTTCGAATACCTGATCGATTAACATAAAAAAAAAAAGCATAGAACTAGCTGAAAGTAAGCAATGGAAACATAGTATGTGGAAATGAAAACAACAACAACACCAATTTTATTAGATTTGAAAGCAACTCCCAGTCTGAAGAACTTGAAATGAAATTGCACAATCAATCATAAGGTCTTATTGAATTCACCCAATAAAACAGAAATGCATCATCTTTCTGCAGCAATACTTGTTTCCGGCCCACATGGTTGCATGCTCTGTTGAGCAACGACCCTAATTTCATCCATCACTTGTTGCTTTGTTTGTTAAAGTGCGACTCCGGCCAAGACAACTTGAACTATCGTTAAAACGAGAAGGAAACCTGCAGAGATCAAACCTGCGATCGCCCATGGATGGCCCAAGTACTTTTGCATTAGTATAGCGTTGTATCGTTTCCACTTCTTCTTGTGGTAAATATTCAGCTCAGTTGCTATGTGCGAATATAAATAACCGCCTCTGAAATGGTAAGCATGTATGCCCATAGAGTTGATCAATTCACACAAGTTGGTCTCACTTCCTAACCAGTTGTCAATGATCCCTGCCTCGGTAAGCAACTGCACATCCGCAGGAGTGTTAATCAGACAGTCCATGAAGAACTGGTAGTCTGTAATGTAAGTGTCTTCCTTGGTGTGAGATTGCTCAAATGCTATCAGATTTCGGAACTTACGCTCAGTCCCATCGTCTACCCTTAATTTTGGGATGTAAAGGATTCCTTTCTTCACATTGAAACTTATATCAAGGATGCTGAACGCATTCTCTCTAACTTCAAACTTGATGCCCGCCTCATAGAGGCCGGTGGCTGTTGTGCACATGATTTGTTGCAGATCTAAGTCATGACCATCATTGGATTTCCGACTTGTTATTAGAGTATCGTCAATAGGCTGCGACAGAGGTGGCTGATGTATGCCACAAACATCATTGGATTCCGGTGGTGGCTGTTGCCACTCCCTCTGATATGGTGGTGGTTCTTGGTACTCCCTCTGATACGCTGGTGGTGGTGGTTGGTACTCCATCTCATACGCCGGTGGTGGTTGTTGGCACTCCAACTGATATGCCGGTGGTGGCTGTTCCGAATCTTTTTGCTGTTGTTTAGGTGGCAGCAAAGAGATTCGCAGCATGTCTAACAGATGCAAAGGATGACCCAGATTTCTGTTGTTGATTTTCAGAAACGCGCAGGCAATATCTCTGAAGGAAATGCCAGAATTTCCGAAAGATTTGTAATATAGCTCCTCGAGGATGAAGAGTGGTAACTGGTTCTCTGCCAACATTAGGTCGCTAGCTATTTCTTTAAGTTTAAGTGGCGCCATCAAGATCGACTTCTGCCCCCGATGTAGAATGTGCTCCCTAAAGAGCTGAATGATGAAGATGCAGTCAAGGAGCACCATCTCCATGAAAACTTCATCATTTTCCCTGAAGATTTTTTCTAAATACGCATAGCGTTCGCGGATCTCAGATTTTCTCATCTCTACAAGGTCCAAGTAAAATTTAACATCATTATACTCAGATTGGAGGAGGAAGGATCTTAGTGTTGAAGAAATAGCAATTTCCTATTTTTAGCTTTAATGAAAGAAAGTAATCAAACAATAACCATTCTTTTAATTAGGTTGTGTAAAAGGGGTAATTACAATGAGAGGTGTGTGGGAGTTCCACCGTCCGTTTCAAATCTTATAAACCTATATAAATCCATAGGATTTCATTTGTTAGATGATTCAATCCAAAAACACAAAGAGAAAAGCTTAGTTTAAAGCATTAAACAGAGAGAAGCTTTCGGGAGAATTTTCGGCGTAAAATTCCAAAGTGTAGTTTTGGTTGTGGGTGTTAAGTTGTAATCACATTATCATTCTATTAAAGTTTTGCGGCAGATTAGAAACATCTTGTGTGTGTGTTTTCTATCATTGTCATTCTCATTATTCTGATTTTCGGGAAAGTAGAGCGTATTTTTTTTTCCCAACAATTGGTATCAGAGCTTTGGTTATATACAATCCACATAAAGTTAGATTTGAGTGGGAGGAATGGCCGCAGAAGATGGAAAGGTGAAACTAGACAAGTTCGATGGTGCAGATTTCGGATTTTGGAAGATGCAAATCGAAGATTATTTGTACCAGAAAAATCTTTATCAACCTCTGTCAGAAAAGAAGCCAGAGGGCATGAAGGATGAAGACTGGAATCTTCTTGATCGACAAGCCCTTGGAGTTGTCCGACTGACGTTATCACGCAATGTTGCCTTCAACATAGCAAAGGAAACAACCACGGCAGGTCTTATGACAGCCCTTTCTAATATGTACGAGAAGCCATCTGCCTCTAACAAAGTTCATTTGATGAGGCGATTATTCAATTTGCGGATGACAGAAGGTGCATCGGTAGCTCAACATCTCAATGAACTCAACACAGTCACAACCCAGTTGAGTTCAGTTGGGATTGAATTTGAGGAGGAAGTGCGAGCCTTGATACTTTTGTCTTCTCTTCCAGATAGCTGGAATGCTACTGTCACGGCTGTGAGTAGCTCAACGGGAAGCAATAAGTTAAAGTTCGATGATGTTCGTGATCTGGTGCTCAGTGAAGAGATCCGACGGCGAGGGTCGAGTGAATCATCAACCTCTTCAGTTTTACGTACAGAGTCAAGAGGGAGAAATTCAACCAGAGGAAATGGACACGGAAGATCGAACAATCAAGCAAAACCAAAGGACAAGAGGTCGAGGTCAAGGAATCCCAATAGTTCCTCTAGCTCGAAGACCATCGAGTGTTGGAATTGTGGGAATACCGGGCACTATAAAAATCAATGCAAAAGCGCTCCACAGAAACAAGAGACGAAGGTGGAGGCAAATGTTAGCTTTAATTCTAGAGGAGATGATGCATTGATATGTTCATTGGAGAGAAAGGACGAATCTTGGGTGTTAGATTCTGGAGCATCATTTCATGCTACTTCGAAGAAAGAGCTCTTTGAGAGCTATGTCCCGGGGAACCTTGGAAATGTATATCTTGGTGATGATCAACCTTGTGCCATTATCGGTAAAGGTCAAGTGAAGATTAAGTTGAATGGCTTTGTTTGGGAGCTAAAAGACGTTCGACACATTCCTGATCTAAGAAAGAACTTGATATCAGTAGGGCAGTTGGCAGATGAAGGCTACGATACAATTTTCAATGGTGATAAATGGAAGATTTCAAAGGGTGCAATGAAAATAGTTCATGGAAAGAAGAGCGGTACTCTTTACATGACAGCAGGGGCACGTTGCTCAATCGCAGTTGCATCAGGCAACGAAGATTCCAAAATGTGGCACCAGAGACTCGGCCACATGAGTGAGAAAGGGATGAAACTCATGCATTCAAAGGGAAAGCTTCCAGGTTTACGCTCAGTTGAAATGGGCATGTGTGAAGATTGCATACTTGGAAAGCAGAAGAGGGTAAGCTTTCAAACAAATGGCAGATCTCCAAAGAAGAATCGGCTAGAGCTTGTCCACTCCGATGTTTGGGGGCCAACTACTACAACATCCATTGGCGGAAAGCACTATTTTGTGACTTTCATCGATGATTACTCTCGGAAAGTATGGGTGTACTTTCTGAAACATAAGTCTGAAGTTTTTGAGGCTTTCAAAAGATGGAAAGCTATGGTTGAAAATGAGACAGGTGTGAAAGTTAAAAGGCTTAGAACCGACAATGGTGGCGAGTATGTAGACACCATGTTCAAAAGCTTTTGTTATGAGCATGGGATCCGAATGGAGAGAACAGTTCCAGGTACACCTCAGCAAAACGGTGTAGCTGAGCGTATGAACCGAACATTGACAGAAAGAGCCAGAAGCATTCGTATACAATCAGGTCTACCGAAGCAGTTCTGGGCAGAAGCAGTCAATACGGCATGTTACCTGATCAATCGAGGTCCCTCGGTTCCGTTAGATTACCAAATACCAGAAGAGGTATGGAGCGGTAAAGACATAAAACTTTCGCACTTGAAAGTTTTTGGTTGCGTAGCATATGTGCATATTAGTGATCATGGCAGGAATAAGCTTGATCCGAAATCTAAGAAATGCACTTTCATCGGCTATGGCGAGGATGAGTTTGGCTATCGCATTTGGGATGATGAAAAGAAGAAGGTGATCCGTAGCAGAGATGTGATTTTCAATGAGTCAGTCATGTATAAGGACTTGACAAAAAGTGACGCCATTAATTCAAAGCAGAATGGCCCAGTATTTGCAGATGCAGATTATCTTCCAGATTGTTCTATGACAGAACCGGTCGTAATAAATCCTCAGTCAGAGGAGCACGTTGGAGAAAGTAGTGCACAAGAGTCTAACACGACACTACCTTCTACTCCAACTCCTGTATTGAGAAGGTCTTCTCGGCCACATGTGCCTAACAGGAGATATATGAATTATTTATTGTTGACTGATGGAGGGGAGCCCGAATGTTATGATGAAGCTTGTCAGAGCAGTAAAGCAAGCCAGTGGGAGCTTGCAATGAAAGATGAGATGCAGTCTTTGATTTCTAACCAAACGTGGGAACTTGCTGAGTTGCCCATAGGGAAGAAGGCTCTTCACAACAGATGGTTGTACCGGGTGAAAGATGAGCATGATGGCTCTAAGAGGTACAAAGCTCGACTAGTTGTCAAAGGCTTTCAGCAAAAAGAAGGTGTTGACTACACAGAGATTTTTGCCCCCGTTGTGAAGCATACTACTATTAGATCAGTGTTGAGTATTGTTGCCGTTGAAGATCTCCATCTTGAACAGTTAGATGTGAAGACTGCATTTCTTCACGGAGACTTAGATGAGGAGATATACATGCATCAACCAGAAGGTTTCTCAGAAAAGGGAAAAGAGAGGATGGTGTGCAGACTCAAGAAGAGCTTGTATGGCCTTAAACAAGCTCCGAGACAGTGGTATAAAAAGTTTGATGGTTTCATGCACAAGGAAGGTTTCCAGAAGTGTAACGCCGACCACTGTTGTTACTTCAAAAATTATCAGTCCAGCTATATCATTTTACTCTTATACGTTGATGATATGTTGGTAGTAGGTTCTGATATGAATGATGTCAGAAGGTTGAAGAACCAGTTATCAAAAGAGTTTGACATGAAGGACTTGGGTCCAGCAAAGAAGATTCTTGGAATGCAAATTACAAGAGATAGGCAAAAAGGGACATTGCAGTTGTCTCAGTCAGAGTACATCAAACGTGTCTTGCAAAGGTTCAACATGGGCAATGCAAAACCAGTTGGGACACCCTTGGCTAACCATTTTCGCTTATCCAAGGATCAATCTCCTAAAACAGAAGAAGAAAGAGCTCTCATGGCTAAGATTCCTTATGCCTCGGTCATCGGGAGTTTGATGTATGCAATGGTCTGTACAAGACCAGATATTGGACAAGCAGTGGGAGCTGTAAGTAGGTTTATGTCAAATCCCGGGAAAATTCACTGGGAAGCAGTGAAATGGATTTTAAGGTACCTACAAGGAACGACAGAAAAATGCTTGTACTTTGGTGATGGTGAATTAAAAGTACAAGGATATGTAGATGCTGACTTTGGAGGTGAAGTCGATCATCGAAAGAGCACAACCGGTTACATATTCACTGTCGGAAATACAGCTGTTAGTTGGATGTCACAATTGCAGAAGATTGTTGCTCTATCGACTACAGAGGCTGAGTATGTAGCAGTGACTGAAGCTAGTAAAGAGATGATATGGCTTCAAGGTTTGTTAACTGAGTTGGGATTCGTACAAGAGAATATTGTGTTGTACAGTGATAGTCAGAGTGCAATACATTTGGCAAAAAATTCGGTATTTCATTCAAGAACCAAGCACATTGGACTTCGATACCATTTCATCAGATCATTGTTGGAAGATGAAGTATTGAAACTGGAGAAGATCCAAGGCAGTAAGAATCCAGCAGACATGTTAACAAAGACGGTGACTATTGACAAATTGAAGTTGTGTTCAACTTCAGTTGGCCTACAGGATTGACAAGACCATGTGTGTGAAGACAGATTGAAATCAGTCTTCAAGTGGGAGATTGTTGAAGAAATAGCAATTTCCTATTTTTAGCTTTAATGAAAGAAAGTAATCAAACAATAACCATTCTTTTAATTAGGTTGTGTAAAAGGGGTAATTACAATGAGAGGTGTGTGGGAGTTCCACCGTCCGTTTCAAATCTTATAAACCTATATAAATCCATAGGATTTCATTTGTTAGATGATTCAATCCAAAAACACAAAGAGAAAAGCTTAGTTTAAAGCATTAAACAGAGAGAAGCTTTCTGGAGAATTTTCGGCGTAAAATTCCAAAGTGTAGTTTTGGTTGTGGGTGTTAAGTTGTAATCACATTATCATTCTATTAAAGTTTTGCGGCAGATTAGAAACATCTTGTGTGTGTGTTTTCTATCATTGTCATTCTCATTATTCTGATTTTCGGGAAAGTAGAGCGTATTTTTTTTTCCCAACACTTAGATACTGGAGTTTGTCTAGTCGGTTGTTAACTAAGTCAGGATCATCAACTTGTGAAGAGTCTTGCCCATGAACTTTGTGGTGAATAGGGCCGATTGGGACTGCCATAGGTGTGTGTGCTTCGGGATTTAAACCACGCAGTAGCTTTGGAACTCTATAGATGCACTGGTTTTCCGATTGATTAGGCAACTCAGCTAGCATAGTTCCTATAGACTGCATCAAACTACTTGCAGCCATATCCTTCTGTATAGTTTTTCCTCCAATTCATCACAACGCCCAATATCCCATATTTATGCAGAATCAAACAATTAATTCAATAAAGAAGAATACAGAGCTCACCGAATCTTTTAAGGACCCGAAAGTCGGAGCCTTTGATCTGAAAGAGTGGAAGCTCGCCCAAAAACCTAACCAAGGCCAAACCACACATAAAGATCTCAACTTTCCTCCATAGATGATTCCAAACAATAAAACTGAGGACGATTCTACTTACAAAATAACCTCGCAGGGTGGAGATGGACCAAGGAGCTCTAGAGAATGGCAAGTAGCAGCTCCTGGACTTGTGAATTTGAAAATGAAATTGGGGGAAACTAGTTCAAAGTGGAATGGAAGCAAGGAGCTGATCCTTAATGAATTGAAGCAAGCATCTGTTGAATTAGAAGATGGAAGCTGTAGCTCTGGTCTGGGTAGAATTTGAGATGGAAACAACTCTGTCTCAGAGGCAGGGGCGGCCAGAGGTTTAGGAAGAAAGAGAGGTCCTCTAGTGGGAACATTCTCCCAAATAGATTTTGTCATTCCTTCTAGTATTGATTTTCCATTATTGACTGACGTCACACTCAAAGCCTTCCAATCAGTATACATAGTCATAAATTGGGTCCTGCTTTGTAGAACAACGAGTCCCTACTGGAGTAGAATAAGTTACCATCCATATCCTTTCTCCTCACGCCCCACCTGCTCTTTTTGACCCAAATAATCGAAAATGAAAAATCAAAAGCTCACCTCATTCATAACGGCTCTAGCAATAAAGAATCAACAAATGGGTCGAAAGATAGATTAAACTTGTGTATGCGAATTAGTCGATCCTGCTGCGAAACTACTTTAGTTTATACCCGAAAAGGAAATGGGTGAACCCCATAATCGGTTTGTCTATGCTCTAAGGACATGAGATAAGAATATTTTGTTGGGAAGTAAAACCCGAAAAGAAAATGGGTGAACCCCATAATCTAATTTAAAAATGGCTAAATCAAGTATACGAGTGTATCTAGGGAAAATATTTATCAATTTGGCTTCTTATCCTATGCTCTTGGGGCATGGAATAGAAAAACCGATATACAATATGTGGAGATGAAAACAACAGCACACTGGCACAACAATTTTATTACATCAAAAATCAAACTCCTAGTCTGAAAAACTTGAAATGAAAGTGCACAAAGAATAATAAGGTCAATTACTACCAGCTCACCCAGCAGGCCCTGAAGTCATACAGACACGCTGGCGGCCCTCCAGTGACTTGCTTGACTGACCTGTGGCAGTAGAGACACGTCCCGCTCGTCGACCCCGCCCCCGCTGATGACCAGAGGCCGCGGCTGATCCTGAGCAGATTAGGCTGCGCATGCATGTGGGAGGGGGGCAGCCCCAGGATGACCCTGCACAGCGGCGGTTTCTCCACATAGGTTACATGGCCATCGCTCTCGCCGCGACTCTGTTTGTGGACAAGTCGCAGAGCCGGATCCCATGGAGGATATTCGACCTTATTTGGGACATCCCGCGTACGGCCACCCTTGCATGGGCAGCAGGTGTCCTCGCATCTCTCTATAGGGGCCTAGGCGAGGCTACCGCTCGGGTGCGAAGGGTATAGATAGCTGCACGCCGATCCTACAGGTACGAGACCGCTGAAATAGAGTTATAGTTTACAAATATTTATATTATATGCTAACGAAATTCTTTTTTTTTTTGTGTCAAGGCTTGGATATGGGCGTACTTCCCTCACTTCCGAGGTGATTTCTCCAGCGACCCGGCTAGGAAGGCGAACCCTCGCTTCTACGCGAAGTTCATCGGTCCGAAGGCGCCACAGCGCATGAAGGACGCCGCGAAGCTGAAGAAGGTGCGGCAGCTGCGGGACGAGGTGGACCGTCTTACCGTCGCCGACGTATGTATTCGAGACTCTATCTATATGACTTATATTTCTTAACCGTGAATTACGCCTGATTTTTTTAATTATAGGTCGAGTGGATGCCCTTTGGGCGTGATCTGGACTTCGACGGCCAGTACCGTCAGTCCACCATCACCTTCTGCGGGGAGGAGGAGCCGTATATGCCCGATAGGTGCCTCCGGCAGTTCGGACGGGTCCAGGGGATCCCGCAGGACGTCATCGCGCCAGATCAGGTCTCTCGCGACACCACCTTGAAGAACGCGAGGTACATCGCCGTGTTTGCCCACAACCACAACAAGTGGCGGGATCTGCAGGACGAGAGTCGCTTCTACAGGCTGGCCGAGCACAGACGCACCCCATCCGGACCCACCGGCGGGTACGCGTCGCAGAGCCGGCCGTACGTGCTGCCGACCACGCCACCCCATCCGGACCCGCCGACACCCGTCCACCCGATCGGCTTGGATCCATGGGTGGACCTCCCTCAGCCTCCAGCCATCCCTCCGGCGTTGGCGGCCCACTTGCATAAGATAGAGGGCTATTGGAGGGCCCTGTCTACCGACCCTCGCCTTGAGGAGCTATTAGACGAGGTGATGGGTATTCTTCATCAGGCTATCAACAACCCACCTGGACAGTGATTTTTTTATACTTTTGCAGTATCTATCTCTATATTATACTTTTATATTATTATACTTTTATAATACGGATTTTGTATCTATCTCTATATTTGTATCTCGAGTAGACTCCTCTCATTTCTTCCGAGTCATATTAAGCGTAAACATCAAGAACGAAAACGAAAACGAAAACGTTAATATGATAAGGTTGTCCGATAACAAAAACGTGAAGAACGGATGAACATAAAGCACGAAAATGAACGTTAAGGACGAGTTAGGTTAGTTAGGGTTTAGGGTTTGGCTAGGGTTGTTAGGGTTTAGGGTTAGGGCCTAGGGTTACGAAAATTGCACGTGGTCAAGAACGTGCAAGCACGTCGTTGACCACGTGCAAGCACGTCGTTGACCACGTGCAAGCACGTCGTTGACCACGTGCAAGCACGTCGTTGACCACGTGCAAGCACGTCGTTGACCACGTGCTTGCACGTCCTTGATAACGTGCATTTTTCCTAACCCTACCTAACCCTAGCCAAACCCTAAACCCTAGCACGTTCTTAAGGACGTGCTTGCAAGTCCTTAAGGACGTGCATTTCTGCTTACCATTAACGCAGCAGTGCCTATTTGAAGCGAAGGGGGACAGCTTGATTCCGCACTCCAAAACAAAGTCCGACTTGTTTCGATATATTCATTCATCGTTAGAATCGTTATGGCCGAGCCGCAAAGCAATCCTCGTCTCCAAGTTTGCCAGGTACGGATACGTTTCGTATAGTGAATATATTTCGTATTCCTTCCGTTTTGTTCATATTCCACTAATGTTAATACAGTTTCGAGACTTTACGTCTGAGTTCTCGGACCCAAGGGTTTGGAATGACCGTGACGAAATGGTTACGCATTTCAAGGACTTGGTTCGGAGACACTGCATGATTTTAGTAATCAAGCGGTCTTGGACGGGAGCGTCGAATCGTCCAGGCGGGGTTTTTCTTGCTTGCGAGCAGTATGGGGAGTACCGACCACGCGGGAGGAAGCTCCGGAGCACGCAGTCAAAGATAAACGGTTGTCCATTCTCTCTACACGGACACGAAGCTCCGCCGGGTCACTGGGTTATGACGGTAACCCACGGTGTTCATAACCATGGGCTTGCAACGATCTTGAAGGGTCATGCCATCGCCGGACAGATGACAGAGGGGGAAAAGAAGATGGCCAGGTAGATGAAGGAAATTGGCACTCCTCCAAAATCCTTTGGGTACGGATTGAGGCAGTTGGATGAGACCAGCGTCACGTCAAGGAAGAGCCTTACCAACACGCTCACCATGATGGTCGCCGAAGAAAGAGGTAGTCGGACGATGACCCAGGATACCTTGCACCATCTGCGGGAAAGAGGGTACTACTACAAATTCAGACGACATCCGGATGACGACAACGTCTTGAGCGACCTCTTCCTGGCGCATCCCGACGGGATCCGGCTTCTCCGAAGGTTCCATTACGTCATCGTAATGGACAGCACGTACAAAACAAATGCGTAAGTTACTTAATTACGATTACATTATTGCACATATAGCCAATTGTAAAGTATTTTACATGTAACATATTTACACTTGCAGATATGGGATTCCATTGTGCGAGGTGGTCGGGTTCACACCCTCAGGCAATACTTACTACATCGCCTATGCCTTCATGTCGAAAGAGAACGAAGACACATACGCCTGGGTGTTGCGTCAGCTTCAGAACTTGCTTGGGACGGTTCAGCCTCAAGCTATCATGACTGATCGGGAGCTAGGTCTCTTGGCGGCGCTGAATGTTGTCTTCCCCGACATCCAGCATCTCCTTTGCTGTTTACACGTGACGAGAAGATGCGAGGAAGCTGCTCTGAAGATCACGAAGAATTTAAACCACGCTGGCATCTTTAAGGGCAACTGTTGGGGGCTGTTCGAATCGAGGTCGGAGGAATCATTCAACCGACGTCGTCGGGCGCTACACGCTGCATGGCACCCATTCCCAGGTGTGGTGGCGTATTTAGAGGCGGTGTGGCTTCCACACAGCAGGAGCATCGTACGATGCTACGTAGATAATGTCTTCCATCTCGGCACCCGTACGACAAACATGTACAAATTTACTTCATATCTCCCATTACAATATGATATAACATCGAATATTTAGTGGTATGCACTTCAATGTGTACAGAGTTGAGGGTCAACACAAGGTTCTGAAGGAGGCACTTCACTCATCGACTGGTGACTTTTGCATCGTGATCGATGCAATCCATAGAGTCAACGATTGTCAACTGCATGAGCTGCAAACTGCTTTGGAGATCGACCGCTTCAAATGGCCAACAACGGTGTATAAAGTCAACCTTTTCGATGAGGTAAAGACTTTAATCTCCAAAAAGTGCTTCGATTATCTGTACAAGATGTGGCAGGACGTCGTGAACCAAAAGGTTCCTCCGGTATGCACGGACCGACATTGGAGGGTTTGTTACGGGATCCCATGTGTCCATGAGATTCAGGGATACGTCAACTTCGGTACTCCGATACCCGCCGAGGACATCCACCCGTTCTGGATGGATTTGTCATGGACTGACATCGACGACACCCCACTGCCGTATGAGCTGTCATCTTCATATACGGCTTCCAACGATGTATGCGAGGATGAGCTGCACCCACCCTCATCAGCAAGCGTCCGAAGGAAGGGGAGGCCTCGGGGGTCGAGGAATGCCTGCAGAACCAACCCGTTGCCATACGAGGAGGTAAGGGAAAGGTTTGAGAGAGAAGAAGCGCGTGCTGCTCGAAATGCTGCTCGGCATCGTCCACAAGCGACCTCAGCTCGACGTGGACGTGATGATGTGTTCGGAGGGTTCAACTGGGGTCGAAACAACGTTGATCCCTTCATGCTCGGTCATATTGAGACGGTGAGGGACACTGTTGGAGATGGTCATTGTGGCTACCGTGCTTTGGCGGCTTTGACATCACCGATCGGCGAGACTGCTTTCCCGGAACTCAAAACGTTACTATGCAATCACTTGGAGGATCACGCCGATCTGTACGCCGGTTGTTATACGGGAGGGTACTAATTCCAGCAGTTCGTCGACTACCAAAGATGGGCAGGAGCTGTGCATGGTGATAGAAGACGGTGGATAGAGCTACCCATTATGGGTTTAGTATTTGCAACGGTATATCAGATTCCTCTCATCGTCCTAGCTTGGCATCATCCGTTCACATGTCTCCCCATGACCTCGCCGACACCTGCTAACAACCCTCAATTAGCAACCCTTGGTGTAGCCTGCATCGGAAACCAAGACCATTTTGCCGCGGTACGACTTCAAACGTCTTTTTTTATTACCTATTCTTGCTTTTCATATATATGTCAATACTCTAACTCTAATTTTCCGTTCTCATAGATCTGGTTGCGTCGTAACGCTCCTATTCCGCCGCCTCCTCCAGAATGGGTCGCACATCATCATCCGAGCGTCGAAGGATGGGATGCTCCGTTTCAAGCTCAGTTTGAGAGATTTCGAGCCTTGCGTGTCGAGTCCGGCCGCCCTTTACTATTTTCCTAGATTTTATTCCACAAGTTTATTAAAATTATGAATGTAAACCTTTTTTTTCGTTCCTTGTAACGTTATTCGCATATTATCCGAATGAAAACCTTAACAATTATTGTTTTCTGTTTAATTTGACCCTAAATCCTTCAACTCCACTAGCTAATACTTCAATTTTATCAATCAACATTACAAAACCCTTGGAAAACCTATATCCTAAACCCTAAACCCTAAACGCAAAACCCTACTAGGGTTTGCACGTCCTTAACAACGTGCAAGTACGTGCAAGAACGTTGTTAAGGACGTGCAAGTCTTTGCTAGTGGACGTGCACAGTCCCAGACTTAGCAACACCCATTCTTTTTCCACTAATTCATCACAGGAGCCCCAGATTAACACCCAACATCCCATATTCATCCAGAATCAAACAATTAATTCAATAAAGAAGCATACGAAGCTCACCGAATCTTTTAAGGACCCGAAAGTTGGAGCCTTTTGATGTGAAAGAGTCGAAACTCGCCCCAAAACCTAAGCAAGGCCAAACCACAGATAAAGATGTCAACTTTCCTCCATAGATAATTCCAAACAACAAAATTTAGGACGATTCTACTTACAAAATAACCTCACAGGGTGGAGATGGACCGAGTAGCAGCTCCCGGACTTGTGAATTTGAAAATGAAATTGGGGGAAACTAGTTCAAAGTGGAATGGAAGCAAGGAGCTGATCCTTAATGAATTGAAGCAAGCATCTGTTGAATTAGAAGATGGAAGCTGTAGCTCTGGGTAGAATTTGATATGGAAGCAACTCTGTCTCTCAGGCAGGGGCGGCCCGAGATTTAGGAAGAGAGAGGTCCTCTAGTGGGACCATTCTCCCAAACAGATTATGTCATTCCTTTTATTGATTTTCCATTAATGACTCACATCACACTAACAGCCTTCCAATAAGATATATATATACACTCCGTATAGACTACGAGGAAACGTTCCAGCTGCTGCTGTTGCTGCTAGCAGTACACATAGAGTCATAAATTGGGTCCTGCTTTACACCCATATCCTTTCTCCTCACGCCTCACCTGCTTTCTTTTGACCCAAATAATCGAAAATCAAAAATCAAAAGCTCACCTAATTCATAACAGCGCTAGCAATAAACAATCAACAAATGGGTCGAAAGAGAGATTGAACACGTGATATGTGAATCAGGAGATCTTCTGAAACTACTTTAGGTTTGAATTGGAATCAAATTCAATCTAGGATTTGAGTAATTAGTTGTAATTTAAGTTATTTGGGGTAGAATTAGTGTATATTTGTGAAAATTGATAGGTTTGGAAATTTGTTTGGGAGATTTAAGATGCAAGGTTGAACAATTTAGGGTAACCCGCGTGAGGTAGAAGACACAGAACCATCAGTTTTTTTAGCTCGGTTCTAACATAACCGAGCTAAAAAGCAATGTTTTTAGATCGGTTCATCACTGAAACGAGCTAAAAGTCTGTACTCATAAAATTTTACATTTTTTTGGTTCGTTGCGACCAACTCCATTTATGGTAATTCTAAAGAATTACTCACATTTAAGTCTATCTTCTCTAGATCATACACGTTCAAGAAACTTATAAAGGATAAGAAAAATCAAAGCCCAAAGTAAAATTTTTGGAATTTTCGAACGCCTGATCAACTAACATTAAAAAAAAAGCATAGAACCAGTGTTCTAAAAAAGAGATAGGAGAATCCTAGGCGGTGAGGCAGTGGTGGTCGCAGGACCTTCTGAAAGGTGAGGCGGAATTTCTAATGCGTACTGAGATATTGGCCTTGAACAAAATTCTTTACCTTAGCTACAACTTTCATCTTAGCAGTGGATTGTAGAAAAGTATACTTATATTTGCTTGGTTGTTATGGTAGTGGTTTCTCGTCATTCATTGAAAATTTAAGCCGGCCTTTGCCATATCTAGGATTATAAACTTATCAAAATCCAATCATTCTAAATTCAAGGCTTTTGCATATAAGGATTGTAAACTCATCAACTTTGTAATATCTTTTGGTTCTCAAAGACATTATAGAAATTGCAATTTAAATATGTAGGGTAGGAAAAACACAAACATTGCATAAAGCCTCACAAATTCAATTCACAAACATTAAATTCAATTCATAAATTTCATTTTCAAAATCACGTATACACAATAATTAAAAACACAAAATTTGTTCCCAAAATCACAAAACCTAATCAAAATTTCACAAAATTGATTCTCATATTCAAACCCTAAATTTCACCATTTTTCGTCGCCTAATTTCACCAAATTTAGGGGGTTTAATTAGTTAATAGCTAGATTTGTATGTAATAGGGAGTTTGGGAAGTGAGAATATAATTAAATACAGGAGTAGAAATATAGAGAGTGTGTGTGCAAGTTGAACAAAGAATAGAGAAGTTTTTTTTTTTTAAAAAAATGAGGTGAGAATTTGTTTTTTTTTAAAAGGTGGTTGGTAGGGATCGAACCCCCACCTTTGTTCTCTTTACATTTTACTTCTTTCCCATTTACCAACTAAGCTAAATAAATTAATTGATTTAATATCCATCCTAGCTTTACTTATTACAACAATACCATATATACAAATATTTTTTTTTTCCTCCAAACTCCCGGGGGCGCGTGGGTCGAAGGGTGGGGCGGCTGCCTACGCCCGCCACCCCCTGGGGCCGCCCCTGCGGTGACGGACCGCATAGCTACTAGGCAGTCAAGGCGACCGTCTAGACGTGTCTAGGCGCTCGCCTAGCTTTAGGCGGAGGGGGGTTGCCTAGCGCATAGGCGGCGCCTAGGTGCAATTTTTAAAACAGCATGTAGAACTGACTGAAAGTAAGCAACAATGGAAACATATATGTGGAGATGAAAACAACAGCACACCTGACACACCAATTTTATTACATCAAAAATCAAACTCCCAGTCTGAAAAACATGAAATGAAAGTGCACAAACAATAATAAGGTCAATTACATTAAATCCATAAAACAGAAGTTCATGATCTTAATCCCCAGCAGCATGGTTGCATCATCTTTGTTGAGCAACAACCATGATTTCATTCATCAGTTGTTCCTTGGCTTGTCGTTCAACGGAGGCATAACTAGTATGCCAACGACAACTTGCATTATCGTTAAAAGGAGAAGAACAACTGCATAGCACACAGGTATGATCGCCCATGGATGGCTAAAGTAGACTTGCTTTAGTATAGCTTTGTATCGGTTCCACTTCTTCTTGTGGTACCTATTAAGCGCATTTGCTATGCCCCAATATAAATAACCGCCTCTGAAATCGTAGGCATGTTTGCCCATAGAGTTGATTATTTGGGACAAGATCTTCTCACTTCCTACACAGTTCTCAATGATCCCGGCCTCGGTAAGCAGCTGCACATCAGTGGGAGTGTTAATTAGACAGTCCAGGAAGAACTGATAGTCGGTGATATAAGTGTCATCCACGGTGTGAGATTGCTCAAATGCAATCAGATTTCGGAACTTTCGCTCTTCCCCATGCTCAACCCATAATTTTGGGATGTAAAGGATTCCTTTCTTCTCATGGAAACGTATATCAAGGATGCTGTACGCTGGGTATACATCCTCATGAACTTTAAATTTGATGCCCGCCTCAAAGAGACTGGTGGCTGTTGGGCTCATGATATTCGGCAGATCTTTACCGTAAACATCTTTGAGCGGCTTCAGCGAGGTTTTCAACAAACTCTCCTTGCCTTGAAACTTATGTGGCAGCAAAGAGATTCGGAGCATGTCTAAGAGATGGGAGGGACGAATTCTGACATTTTCAGTGACTTTACTACTATTGAAATTCAGAAACTTGCCGGCGATATCTGTGAAGGGAATTCTAGGTTGACCCAGCTCTGGATCCAAGGGCATCTTCTCATAAAGTTCATCGAGGATGAAGAACGGTAATTGGTTCTCTGCCAACAATAGGTCACTAGCTATTTCTTTAACCTTAAGCGGCGCCATCAAAATGGACTTTGACTGATCCTTCCAATGTGGACTGTGCTCCTTAAAGAGCTGAATGATGAAGACACAATCAAGGAGGACCATCTCTGTGAACATTTCATCAGTATCATTGAATATTTTGTCAGAAAATGCATAGCATTCGCGGATGCTAGGTATATTCTTTTTCACCAAATCCAAGCAAACTTGAAGGTTATCGTCATCAGATGCGATGAAGGATTTTAGATACTTGAGTTTGTATAGATAGTTGGTAATTGATTCAGGATCATCAACTTGGGAAGAGTCTTGCCCGTGAACTTGGTGGTGGAGAGGGCCAATTGGGATCGCCATAGGTGTGTATGCTTTGGGATCTAAACCACGCAGTAGATTTGGAACTCGATAGATGCAACACTTTTCGGATTGATTAGGCAATTCAGGTAGCATATGTTTTATGGCCTCCAGCACACTTCTTCCAGCCACATCCCTCTCCTGTATTGTTTCCCGCGGCCTCTACAAGTGCCAGAATACATATAACAATATAATGTTTACTGAGTATTACTTGTTTCAAATCGTTTGTGGATTGATGCATATATATATGCTGACAATACAAACTTGTAAATTTGATGTTTGACTAAGATGATGGAAGAAACAATCGATCAGCTATGCATGGGCAGAACAACATCGCGAAATAAGAGCATTGGTTCAAACGCTACTGATATAAAATTTTAACATGTATGTTAATTAAGCTGTGAGATTTCTAGAAAGAAAATTTATGCCGCTTATATATATTTATTGATGAACAAAAGTGTTGACTCCACCTTGATGAATATATGTGATATATTTTTTTGTAGGGATGATGGAAGACAAATAAGGTAATATTTTATGCAAATATCAATTATATTATATGGTTCTTTTATTTGATTTATTCTCGAAATATATGTATTTGGCTCACAAAATTATATATGCTATATATTTTAATTAGGCGGATGTTCTAGAAGATTTGTTTAAAATAGTTTCATATTTGTTTTAAATTAAAATCAAATTGTGCTATTGGATTTATCTAAATCATTTTTTTATTAAATTGTTTTTAGACGTGGTTTAGATCTTAGTGTATATATATACTTGTTTAAATAAGTGGTTGCAGATTCTATGCAAGTGCAAATGGAGATATTCATGCAAATTGGGCAACAATTACAGGCTGATTTTATGGAATAAGTAAGGGCTGGATTTGTGGATGGAGTATTCAAATTTAAACGGTGGTTTAAGAAGTGAAGATTAGGTGGAACAAAAGTTCAGAATTTGGTTGAATGCATTCAATCTTCTAACGGAAAAATTCTCCCAGGCTATTATAAATAGGAAGCTCGCAGAAAGAGAGATAGGACATCATTCAAGCAAGCACTTCAAAGCCAAAGCAATCATCTTCAAGCTGATTTATTTTCTTTCTCTCCCTCGTTGTAATTGCTTTTATTTTTAGTTGAGAGAGAAGAAAAAATACGAGTGTTATAGGATAAATCATTCTTGTTATACTAAGAGTATCCCTATACTCAAACGTATACACACGTTGGTGTGATTAGGGCTATTATTTCACGAGCATTTTGGGTTGACTAGATAGTAGCAGGTGAGGCTACGAAAAGGGTTGTTCTTCTAAATTGTATCTAGAACTCTAAGGGATCTGAGTTGACTAGATAGGAGCGGGTGAGGCTTCGAGTGTTTAGAAGAAGGAAAGATCTTCTCAATTGTATCTAGAATCCATAAGAAGTGAAATAATAGTTGTTTGAATCCTACGGGTTGGATAACCCTAGGTGGAGACGTAGGCTGGTTTAGAGTCGAACTTCGTTAACAATTCGCGTGTTCATTGTATTTTTATTTCCGCACTTAAAATTAACGTTTTATTTTCGTTCAGCAAAACAGGTAACTGGAATTATCTCAAGACCCTTGAAGTTCAGTTCAACATCTTGAGATCAGTTTCAAGGCCCTTGAAGTTGTGTCTGCAGAAAGTTTACGAGAAACTTTCATACTCTATTCAATCCCCCTCTTCTAGAGTATTTATATTATTCTTAATTATTTGCATTAATTACCTACTCTCAGTTCTTCAATTGGTATCAAAGCTTAACTCTCATTTATTTTATTTAACAATCTGTGAGATCGATCATGAGTACTGTAGGTAATGGAGGTTTCGCTCAAGGACGATCCGCCAATCGACCACCTCTCTTCTGTGGCGATAACTTCGTGCACTGGAGGTCACTAATGCAAATGTTCATAATTGATCAAGATATGGAGCTTTGGGAACTTATCAAGAAAGGCCCTCATGTTCCAAAGAAGCTTAATGCCGCAAGAGTCATGGTGCCTAAGGAGGAGAGCGAATTCAATCAAACAGACTTGGAGAATGTGGCCAAGAACTACAAGGCCATGAATTTATTATAATGTGGTTTAAATGCTGAAAAATTTAGTCGTGTGTCATCTTGCAGGAGCGCTAAAGAAATTTGGGATAAACTGGTCGTGACTTATAAAGGAACAAGCCAGGTCAAGGAAACCAAAATCAACATCTTCCTGCGTCAATATGAGTTATTCAATCAAGATGCTGCCCATGGAAACGGTGAAAGAAATGGTTACAAGATTTACACAGATCGTGAACAACCTAGATTCTCTCGGCAAAACCTTCACCAATGAAGAGACGGTTCGGAAAGTTCTAAGAAGTTTGCCTAAGTCCAAATGGGGACCAAAGGTGATGGCAATTGAAGAAGCACAAGATCTAAGGACTCTTTCCTTGGATGACTTACTAGGAAAGCTCATCACTCACGAAATGGTCCTCAATGAAGAAGATGGTGAACTATCCTCTAGTATGAAGAATTTGGCTCTCAAAACGAAGGAGGATAGTCCAGCAGAAGATGAAGAAAGTGAGGATGATGAAGAAGACCCATTTGATTTGATCACAAGAGGACTCGCTCGAATACTCAAGATGAAGAAGTGGTTCTCAAATCGAGAATATTTTGGATCTTCAAAGCACAGAGGTAAGTCTTCTAACCCTAGTAAGAAATCAAAGATTCTAACTTGCTTTGAATGTGGTGAAACAGATCACTTTGTAAAGGAGTGTCCTCCAAAGAAGAAGGACAAACATCGGAAGAATGATCGAAAGAAGAGTGATTCAGATTCCTCTAGTGATGAACAAAAGTGTTGACTCCACCTTGATGAATATATGTGATATATTTTTTTGTAGGGATGATGGAAGATAAATAAGGTAATATTTTATGCAAATATCAATTATATTATATGGTTCTTTTATTTGATTTATTCTCGAAATATATGTATTTGGCTCACAAAATTATATATGCTATATATTTTAATTAGGCGGATGTTCTAGAAGATTTGTTTAAAATAGTTTCATATTTGTTTTAAATTAAAATCAGATTGTGCTATTGGATTTATCTAAATAATTTTTTATAAAATTGTTTTTAGATGTGGTTTAGATTTTAGTGGATATATCTACTTGTTTCAATAAGTGGTTACAGATTCTATGCAAGTGCAAATGGAGATATTCATGCAAATTGGTCAACAATTACAGGCTGATTTTATGGAATAAGTAAGGGCTGAATTTGTGGATGGAGTATTCAAGTTTAAACGGTGGTTTAAGAAGTGAAGATTTGGTGGAGCAAAAGTTCAGAATTTGGTGGAATGCATTTAATCTTCTAACGGTGAAATTCTCCCAGGCTATTATAAATAGGAAGCTCGCAGAAAGAGAGAAAGGATATAATTCAAGCAAGCACTTCAAAGCCAAAGCAATCATCTTCAAGCTTATTTATTTTCTTTCTCTCCCTTGTTGTAATTGCTTTTATTTTTAGTTGAGAGAGAAGAAAAAATACGAGCATTATAGGATAAATCATTCTTGTTATACTAAGAGTATCCCTATACTCAAACATATATACATGTTGGTGTGGTTAGGGCTATTATTTCACGAGTGTTTTGGGTTGACTAGATAGTAGCGGGTGAGGCTACGAGAAGGGTTGTTCTTCTAAATTGTATCTAGGACTCTAAGAGATCTGAGTTGACTAGAAATGATCTGAGTTGACTAGATAGGATCCATAAGAAGTGAAATAATAGTTGTTTGAATCCTGCGGGTTGGATATATAACCCTAGGCGGAGACGTAGGCTGGTTTAGAGCCGAACTTCGTTAAAAATTCGAGTGTTCATTGTATTTTTATTTCCGCACTTACAATTAACGTTTTATTTTCGTTCAGCAAAGCAGGTTGCTGGAATGATCTCAAGACACTTGAAGTTCAGTTCAATACCTTGAGATCAGTTTCAAGGCCCTTGAAGTTGTGTCTGCAGAAAGTTTGCGAGAAACTTTCATACTCTATTCAACCCCCTTCTAGATTATTTATATTATTCTTATTTACATTACCTACTCTCGGTTCTTCAAAAAGGTTGGTGAGTACATTGATAAGAATGTTAGATGTAATGTTAATTAGTTGAATGTACGTTTTACAAAGGGTCGGATCGACTAGGCGGTTCATAATTCAACCCAAACCGGATTTTTAGACCTAATTAATCCTAAAATAAACCTAGAAGATGAGGTTCGATCTTCAGTTCTTCTTCTTATGATTTTTTAAAAATCGGTTCAATCGATCTAGATTAATTTGGTTGGGATTAGGATCCTCTCCTAATAGAGAGGTTCCTTATATTTACCTAATAAATTAATTTAAGCCATCGGATTAAATCGATGGTTAAAACTATCACTATAATTAATTATTAATGAAATTAATTAATTCTTATTCCAATAAATAAAAATGTGGAGTCTAATTAAATTGGTTGAGTCTAAACCTAAATTTTATCGCAATAAATAAAAATGTTATGTGGCACTAGTTTTGGTTGCAAAATTTTGCTCTTTTGCAAAAAAATAAAATAATTAAATGTGGAGTAATTTCTACTAGCTAGTGTTTTACAGGAGTAAATTATTATATGGTTTGATTTTGAAAATGAGGCTTGGTTTTATGATCTTCCCTTGTCTTTCTACGTGTTGGATTGAGCATCAAAGTGATCTGCATTTTGCCTCTCTCTCTTGTTAGATTAGTGATTCAAAATTAGAAAATTAATTAATTAAGTTAATGTTAGTTGATTAGATTGTGAACGTGTGCGTGTGAGTGATATCTTAGATATAGAGAGATTTTAGGGGTTATTTAGTTATCTAACTAGCGTAGTACCTGTGCGTAAAATATATTATATTTTATAGAAGATATTACCATAATTTATTTACATTATATATTAGATATATTATACTATTATAATAATATGAAAACGATATAGCAAAATAATATAAATTTGGATAAAAAAATAATGCTTATATTATATCAATATATAATATATGTGGAAAAACGTCAATGTCTCATCTTCCTCGTAGGGTCGAGTTTGAGATTTGAAATGCCCAAGGCAGGATATAAAAATGTGGCCCTCTACTATTTTTTTTTGTTGTGTTAATGGATTGGAATTTGGAAGGTAAGACCAAATAATTTGGTAGTTCGACTACATATTACACAAACTCTAGGTGAATGGAGCTTTAAGAACTTTTGGATGGAGAGCACATAAAAATGTCGGAGAAGAAATATTCTTGTAATAAACTTAAAAGTAAAAAAATTGCTTCATTTGTCTCAAAATATAGGTCATTTTATTTTTTTGGCATGTTTTTTAAGAAGCTAAAAACTCTATAAAATATTATATTTTTATTGGTTTTTAAAAATAATATTATGCTTATTAATAATAAGTATATAGTATTATTTTTAAAAACTAATAAAAAAAAGTTAATAGTTTATAAAGTTTTTAGCTCCCTAAAAACGTGCTAAAAAGTAAAACGACTGATATTTTGAGACAGAGGTAGTATAAAATTTATAGTCACCACTGCTGTTTGAGAATGAGTTTTTTTTAGCCTTCTAAGTTTTTTAGTAAGTTGATTGATTACTTTGAGCATTAAACACACATTTGTTGTGGTAATGGGTTGGAAGGTAGAACCAAATAATTTGGTAGTTGGACTACACATTCCACAAACGCTAGTGAATGGAATTTTCAGAACTTTGGGATGGAGAGCACATAAAAAAGATATATTATATTAATAAACTTAAAAGTAAAAAAAAAATCCGTTCGTCTCGAATATAGGCCATTTTATTTGTTGACATGTTTTTTAAAAAGGTAAAGACTCTATCAAATATTATCTTTTTTATTAGTTTTATTTGAGCATATTATATGATTTGCAATGTCTAAATAGAAGCTTTATTATTATATATTAGGCCAAAGGATGGATAGTTAGCTTAGTGTCATAAAACATATGACAAATAAAAAAAATGAATGAAAATCTTTTGAATCTCAAGCTTGTACTTTCAATTCATTTGTAAAAAAAAAGAAGAAGAAGTGGAGGAAAAATCATTAAACAAAACAGGGATTGGGAATCGAGCTCATAATCTATTGATAATGAAAATCTTGAACTTGGATTCAAATTTTATATTTCAGAAGAGTATTTTATTTGCCTAAAATCAACAATAACCATTTAATATTTCATTTAAATATGAAATTTTAAATTGTTTTAGATTAAAGGAAACATACATACTTTAATCATACTAATAATTTTCATTTTTCATTTTTGAAGCATACATACTCTAATCTTGTAGAGTATATGTATTAATTTTCTTTAGATCATTGCGGTTATGGAAATTAACCATTCATCGTCATCACCATGTTGCATTAAAAAAAACACAATTTATTACAACAAAAAAAACACAATTTATTGTGAACGTGTGTGTGTGAGGGATATCTTAGTTAGAGAGATTTTAGGGGTTATTTAGTTATCTAACTAGCGTAGTACCCGTGCGTAACGCACAGGATTTGTAAAATATATTATATTTTATAGAAGATATTACCATAATTTATTTACATTATATATTAGATATATTATACAATTATAATAATATGAAAACGATATAGCAAAATAATATAAATTTGGCGAAACTAATTAAAATAACCCAACCTTGTGGGTGTTAAAAATATATCTCAACCTTTCAAATGTAAGATAAATATCCCGACCTTTATAAGTGTTGGTAATATAATATCCTAATGATTTCTCTACAATAAAATTCTTATTTTTTGTATTGTATTACTCATGTATTTTCAATTCAAATAAAACATATAAAATTAAATTAGATGAGTTTAAAAGTTTATTTAATAAACTTTTGTAGTTTTAGATTTAATTTGTACCTAGCTTTTTATATCTTTTTTAAATCAATAATATCTATAACAAGCCAAATAAAAAAAATGTAAAGCAAAATAAAATATTTTCAATTAGTAAATGATTAACTAGTGATTTAACGTATCAAAACTGAAGAATATTTTTTCAATTATAAACTTTATGTTACTACGAAATTGAAATGAAAATTTAATTATTTAGATTATTCAATGGTGTTCATTTATATATAAGAAGTAAATTATTATTATTATTAAAGAATATAAAAGAATATAAATTTTATATTTTTTCTTAAATCCAAAATAAAAAAATTAAGATAAACTTAAAAACCAATCTAATTTAATCTAATAAAATTGAATGATATTTTACACAATCAAGATATTGAAAATTATATTTTAAATATTTACTTGTTTTATTATATTTGTTTTGATTAAATTTAATTATAATCTATAAATACGTATTAAATTGAATGATTTTTTTAAAGTTACAAAAAAGACTCTTATTTTTTAAAAATTATCGTGGCAATCTACACTATACTTTGTATAATTCGAGCATTAAGAATTTAAGATCCAAGGGCACGCTTGTGAATATATATGATCATTAGTTTTTGCCACATATGTGCCATGTAAGCATTTTTTGGGGGAGAAAATTTTGGGATATTATGTTACCATTAGTTATAAAAGTCAGAATATTTATCTTACATTTGAAAGGTGGGGATATATTTTTAACACCCTCTTAAAGGTTGGGTTATTTTAATTATTTTCGCCTATAAATTTGGATAAAAAAATAATGCTTATATTATATCAATATATTATAATATATGTGGAAAAACGTCAATGTCTCATCTTCCTCGTAGGGTCGAGTTTGAGATTTGAAATGCCCAAGGCAGGATATAAAAATGTGGTCCTCTACTATTTTTTTGTTGTGTTAATGGATTGGAATTTGGAAGGTAAGACCAAATAATTTGGTAGTTCGACTACATATTACACAAACTCTAGGTGAATGGAGCTTTAAGAACTTTTGGATGGAGAGCACATAAAACTCTATAAAATATTAACCATTCATGCACGCTTTTTTAGAATGATAAAAATTATATGAAATATTAACATTTTTTTCAATTTGTTTTTATAAATTCATAATTAATAGTAACAAGTATGAAATTATTTAAAAAAATATGTTAAAAAAGTTAATATTTATATAGTTTTTAACACCTCAAAAAGCGTGCGTGAATAGTAAAACGTCAAGTTTTAATTAACGGATGGAGTATTAGATTAGTGGACCTAAATTAGTGGATTAATGGGTTAGAACCGCAAGTAGTGAACGGTTAGTTTTTAGGGTTATAAATTGTAATTTGATTTATCATATCAATTGAGTTGAGGAGATCGAATTGAGAAACTTCTCTCTTCCAACATCTCTCTAGCTGTGATAAATATGGAAAATTCCCTGTCTGAAGGTGCGTCAGATGCGGCTCAGTCTCCTTTTCCAGATGACGATCGTAGAGTTTTGTGTACTTCCTCAGAACCACATGGGCAAAGAGGACAAGTTGTAGGTAACTTAATTCATCCTTAATTTTATGTTTTGTTTTTGGGGATTCTAATTTCCAAAGGATCAATTTATGCAGTATTTAGCAGACATTCATGCATTTTCAGAAAAATAAGATGTCCTATCATTTAAGATCTCCATGGCTTGAAATGCAGGTTGAAAATGATTTTGCGTGCAAAAAAAAATAGCTAGTTGTTGCCTTAACATAACAAGTAATGGTGCATACCAAGCCTGCTTCCGTTCTTCCATGTTTGGCCATTCTAGTTCTGTGTAAGAAGTAAGCCATTTCTAAAGTCTGTCAAATGAAGTGCCAATAGCTTGATGCGTGTGAGTGCGAGTGTTTGCTTAATCAATTAAACAAACACCTTTTTTCTCTGTTATCCTGGTTTCTGGAAAAAAAAGGAAGAAGAAATAGTTATCATAGTTGATTGTTTTCAATTCTAACCTCTGTAGTTAGATCCTGGCTCTGATACCATAACAAGAGATGAAAAACTGTATGAATTTACACCAATAAAGTGGAATTGTTGTAGATCTAGATGCAACAACCCCAAATATCTCACACGAACTCAGAACTTTGGGGAAACATTTTCTCTGTATTTAGAAGATGGAAAAGGTACTTTACAAGAAGCTAACAACCCCTATTTATACTACTGCTACTAACCTCCTACTACTGACTCAGCTAACAACCCATGCTATCACCCCTTGCATGTGCATAATATTACAAAATTGCCATACGACAATATACAATATACTCTATAGTTTTGTCTTGCAGATTTCCCCTCGCACTGAGAAGATTGAGAACATAAATGATATCAGTACTGGAGATTAGGTTAGTGACTCCTTGTTACTACCAATCACAAGTTGGTGTAGGGGTTGTGGGGCTACATCCCATGCCAAGAGGTTCGAAGTTCGAATCCCCTTGGAAACATGAAGTCGCTTGTGAGTGGGAGAGTCAACTCCTTAAATGGGTCACACAGTACCCGATTCAGATGTAGATCGACTGAGTCGATCGAACTGGACTAAAATAAAAAAAAGTGACTCCTTGTTACTATTATTTTTTGTGTAGTTTATGCTGTGTGAGCAATTAAGAAGGCTCAACACCTCATTCTTGCAGGTATCAAAAACTAGGAATGTGAGTCTTTTTCTTCGTAACTGGATCTTTGTTACGCTATATTATGTCTTTCTCAATGTTTTGATGCCTATGACCTGATCATATTTGGTTAATTAATTAAGTTGTTTTTAGTCACTTTACTGCTAAACTAAATTCTGTTCACATTCTGCATATTTATTAATTAAGGTATTTTTTGGTAGAGTTGTGCATTTGGGCTTGTTCGCCTTAAATGCAGTTTTTTAAATGCATGTCTGTCAAATACCTAAGCTGCATGTACATCATGATGTTGTATTTTTTTCTTTCTATAATGCTAAGTAGTTAAGCCAATTCATATCAGGCTTAGACCACTCTCCTCCATTCGATTAGGAACTTACGTTAGCTATTTTATCAGCCACCTTAATCAACTTCCTAAAACAATGATCGAATTAAGAAAATCATAGGATCCATCTTTGAATCACAAAATAATGTATGTTTTATGATCATGGTCTTTTTTAGGGTCGATCATTCTCTATTTGGGGAAATTGGTGATTTGTCTGTTGCGGACTCCTAGCTAGCAATATGACTTTTTTTTTGGGTCAAAACATAGCAATATATATGACTTTGAAACACTTGAAGCTACAACAACAAACTTCTCTGTTGAAAATAAAATCAAAATAAAATCAAAGAAGGTGGATTTGGTAACTACAAGGTGAAAATCTCTAGTTTCATTTTGGGTAGATATATTTGTATATGTGTGCATTCAAAATCTCTTGGCTTTATTGTGTTCTAAAGGCTAGCTCATGTGTGGAGTATATCAAACGTAGTTGATTCTTCTATTTTTACAAGCAAATTTACCAAATGGAGAACAAGTAGCTGTGAAGAGGTTGTTGGTCAAGCAGCAAAAGATTTCAAGAACCAGGCTACTGCATTAGTACCAAGCTTGATTGCAGAAAACAAATGCGACTTATGGGATTTTGCCTAGCAGAGGATGACAAATATTTACATTATTTTGCAGAATAGAACTAAACTTTTTTATTTAGAAGGGTGTTGGCTTTTTTTATTAAAGAAAAAAGGTTGTTGGTTTTGAGAGCCTGATCAATGTACTTGGAATTCATTACTTTTTTTTAAAAAAATAATTAAGTAAATTTGTATATTTGGTTATAGAAATAATCTGTGCATTATATTTTTTTTACCTCAAGCCTAAAATCATCCGTGTATTATTATTTTTTTAAATATGAGACTTTTTAGTCCAGGCTTGAAAAATCAGGGCTAAAAAGTAGTTTTTTTTTAATTTTCAGAAATAATTTGCCGTGGCTAGCAGCTAGCCATGCTTGTTGTCGTTGCTATAAGTTTTTTGCCACCGCGTGTCTGGCCACGCTTGCTTTGCCGTCACTATGGCCGTTTCTAACCCTCTTTGGCCACAACAAATTCATTTTATTTGCCAAGTTAACTTACCGATGCTATTTTTTTTTTGTAGTGAGTTAAAATTTGAGCCACTAATAGTTTCCTTTGATTCTGGGTTAAAGATTGAGTTCTTGGTGAGAGACTACGAGTGAACCCTTTGGTGAGTGGCTGAGGACGATATCCTAGTGAGAGACAAAGGTGTCAAAGGTTTGAAATCCTCAGAGTTTGATTATGAGAGGATTGAGATCAAGTGTAGGTAATTAAAGAGTGAGAAGCATGCAAATCTTGCTCTAAATATCCTAACCCCAAAACTAGCTCTAGAAAAAGAGTTTTTGAAAACTCGAACTTTGGCTGATCCTGATCCTCAGGACTCATTAATTGTTAAGTACTTGTGCAAGAGAATTACAAGCTAAAGTTGAGTCAATTGTTGAAGGTCACAAAACCTCATCCAACAAGGAAAGAAAAGATTAGATTGGATCATTGAAAAGAGGCAATGAAGATATAAATAGAAAGGAAAGAGAAGATCATGATGACTGGAAAAAGATTGTGCAAAACGGAGTTAGAAGGTTTCTTTATCCAAATGAAATAAGATATTGAAATTTTTTAAATTTTAATTATAGGTGTATGTATTAGGATTTATATACATTGTATAGGTTTCAGTTTAAAAGTGCTCGTCAACGGAATGTTGAAGGTTTTGAGGGTCGATCGTCAAGGACCTCTGTCTTTTGGTGGTTGAAAAAACTCTATAATTTGTATTATATGTACTTTGTATCTTTGAAGTTTTGACAAGAAATGAGAGGGGTCATTCTTTAGACAGAGACAAAGTTGTTGGTCGGGATGACCCTTGTAGAAAAATTGCATTGTGTATGCCGAGTTAGCTAGATCGAAATAATCCCATGAGCCCACAAAATATTCAGTTACCGATAAGAAGAAAATTAGTGTATGGAATTGAAGAAAGAAGACCATCTTCCTATGAAAAGTGGATACTTGGACAGGAAAGGGCATGCTTCCAAGAAAGAAGATTTATTTCCTTATGCGACTAATTTGTTGGAGAAAGAAAGATATGTTGTGGTGCTATAAGTGTACTAGCAAAGCTATAAGTAGCGTGTGTGAAAAACGAGGAATAAGAAGACGACGCATGAAGGAGAAGAGTGTCATTGCATAGCCTCGGTGCATAGCATTGCAATATGTTAGTTCTACGAATATATAGGTTGAGTAAGTAAGATAGTTGTGTTTGTGTTTTGTTTGTGTTTGTCATAATTCTGGTTGGAGTAACTAAATTTTAAAATTACTCATGCTTTAAAATTATCAACCTATTTATAAATGTTTTAGTAAATAAATTTTTTCCGGACAATAATTATTGACATCTATTATCTATATATCTATCTTCTATCTATATTAATTAAACCCAAAGCACCTATGCCACGTGTCGTCCCCTCACGTAAAGTTATTTTTGTAAGGTATTGTTTACACAATATCATTTAATTATGGTAATTAAACTATCTAATTTTATTTACACATTATTAACATAATATCATCTCATAATATATTTTTGACAAATGGGATTAATTCAAAACTTTTTTTAGTAAAGGTAATATTAACTATATGAACTATATAGTATTATTTCATTATATATTAATTACATGATATATATTATAGTAATTAAAATAACTAATATTTTTTTGAACGCAATCTAATGTCTACTATTAATCTATATGTAAATCTTTATATCTATACCTATATCTATATATTTATCAAGAAATTTGACCCAAAGGCCTGGCCTTTGGGCCAAATACAAAATGTCCCACAGATTGGGCTTTGGTAGTAAATGGCCAAAATATTTTCATAATACCAGTTTTGCCCTTGCCTTATACTCCCCGTCGCGCTCCGATCTGTTCACAGTGGGAGCTCTACCTGTGGGATTCTTGAAGATTGATGGGGTCTATGCTTGGCAATTTGCCTTCTTACGATCCTCACAACTTCAGCCAACTCCGCCCCTCCGACAAGGATAATCCTTCCGTAAGTCCTTTTTTCCCTTTCTCAACTGTTCGCCGGAGCTTCTGATCTCCAATTTTGAGCTCAATTTCTCCTTTAGCACTGCTACAACACCCTTTTTGGTTTTGATCTTTGTATTTTCTTCACTGGATTCCGAGTTTTTCTTTCTGAAACACCGATCCATTAAAAGTTTCCACAGTTGATGCCGCAATGTGGTCGCAATTTAGGGTTGCCCTATTCAATACCTAGGGGCTTGGCTGGAGACCTGGCCTTTAAATTGGCAGAAATTATGCGGATCTCATGGGATGCCAGTTGTTTAACCTCTTTCTCTCCTTGGCGTAGTCCAGATTCTTACGATTTGTGGATGTATTGCTCATTTCCCTTTCAACGGAAATCAGTTTGTGTTGAGAATGTGTTCCCTTTTCCCCCAATTCACAACAGGAGAAGAACATACCACATCAGTTCATAGTTATGGCTCTACTTAGTATTCAATTTTTATGAGTATTACATCATTTAAGAAATGGTGGTGCTTTAATGATTTGAAAATTTTCTTTATGCTTCACCTGATGGGGTGTTCTCTTGCTACTTAACGGGGATTCTATACTTGATTGCTTTCATAGTTGGTGAACTAATGGATGAGATAATCTGGGTGTTTTTGTGAATAATTCTGTGCTTAGGTGAATAATGATGAATTGCACCGATTCAATGCCTGGTTAACATATTGGACAACAAATTCTATTTCCACTTTCCAGAAATGGAGCTCAAGGATACGAATTGGCCTTCACCGGTTACCTGAGAGTTTATCAAGTTTTTTTTTGTGCATCTGGGTTTATTTGGTTGCTAGTGTAACTATGTTTGGACTGCGCATTCACATGTTTTTTAACGGAAAAAGAAATTATGTTCCTAGGAGCAGCTTTGGCTTATTTAGTCTTTAGATAGAAAGCACAAGAGTTTCTTGTACTTGTACTTGTTTTGCATTTGTTTTAACTGAATCGCACAACAATGAAAATTTTGCAATTGCAGAACAATGTGTAACTTTGCTGTAGCTTTCACGTGCCTCCATTAGTTTGTGTTTGGTACTTTGATGAGTGTGTAATTGTTACTGCGGGATTTTGCTGTAATCATGCTAAATACCAATTACAGGCGGTCCTTCCCACTTGAGTCAATATATGAACTTTAGATTGAAGGCTGCTCCAATTTGGCAAATTCTACCCATTAGCTTAATTAATCGCTTTTCGTGTTTAATCTCCCATTAAAGTTGTTGTTGTAATTAAGAAAACCATTTTTTTACTTTAATCACCTGAGTGATAGATTTTCATTTGGTTACAGTGTCTATGACTCTATTTTTATAGTGGTGACAGTGTATATAACCCTGTTTTAATAGTGGTGACAGTCCTCTCATTAGCCCCTATAGGGTTTGTGCCTCCCTTGTCGTAGGGTTTTCCTTTGATTACAGTGTCTTTGACCCTTTTTTCATAGTTGTGACAGTGTCTATAACCCTGTTTTTCCTTTTGGTTACAAGTGGTGACCACTGTTAAAGAGTGGTGACAGTGACCCCGTAAAAAAAAACTCTAAAAACGAAACTGTAATAAAAAAATTTCATGTCACCACACACGTGTCACCACTGTCAAAGAGTGGTGACAGTGACTCCGTAAAAAAAAACTCTAAAAACGAAACTGTAATCAAAACAATTTCATGTCACCACACACGTGTCACCACTGTCACCACTGTCAAAGAGTGGTGACAGTGACCCCGTAAAAAAAAATCTAAAAACGAAACTGTAATAAAAAAAATTTCATGTCGCCACACACGTGTCACCACTGTTAAAGAGTGGTGACAGTGACCCCGTATAAAAAAAAACTCTAAAAACAAAACTGTAATAAAAAAAATTTCATGTCACCACACACGTGTCACCACTGTCAAAGAGTGGTGACAGTGACCCCGTAAAAAAAAAAACTCTAAAAACGAAACTGTAATAAAAAAAATTTCATGTCACCACACACGTGTCACCACTGTCAAAGAGTGGTGACAGTGACCCCGTAAAAAAAAACGAAACTGTGTAATCACAAAATTTATATGTCACCACACATGTGTCACCAAAAGTCAATGTCTTTGACCAGTCAATGGTCAATGGTCAAATTAAAAAATGGGAAGGAGGAAAATGGGAAGGAAGGGTAAAATTGGAATTTTTGGACACCCTCCTAATTTATTCCCCTTTTTGTCCTAGGGCTTAATTTTTGCCCAAAATATGGACACTTACCAAATTTTCCCTATATTTATTCTTAAAACATAAGAGTTTTAGCCAATGTTATCCTTACCGTTTTTTTAATTAGCTATTTAAACCAATCAAATATTTTTTCCTTTAATTATTTTTTCTTCTTCCATTTATCTCTTTAAATCATTTTTTTCTTTTCTTTTTAACACATTTACTAATTATCCATATATATTCTTAATACCAAATTTACAATGATATTATTTTTAAAAAAAAAGTTACAATGTTTTTATTATTTTTTCTAACCAATAAGAGTGATTTAAAATTTCTATAAATTTATATATGCTAATTTAAATGAGATTTTTTTTAAAAAAATATATGAAATTATTTTCGTGATACTTTTATGGTCAGTGTTCTAAAAATCACGCATAGGCACCGCCTTGGCGGCGCCTAGGCGCTAGGCGGGAGGGGACCTAGAAATTTTTAAGCCTTGGCGGCCCTCTAGGCGGAAATATGCCTAGGCACCGCCTAGGCACCGCCTAACCCTGACTAGGCGCCGCCTAGACCCGCCTAGCCCGACGATTATTTAATTTTAGCTTTTGGGCATGTGATTAGTCAACTTAGGGTTTTTTTTTATCCCCCAAGTCGAGATATATTTGCTTTTGATTCAAACCTACAATTTTGAATTTTAGGAGTTTTAGAGTCGTTAGTCGGACACATACTTTTGCGTTTATTTACTTAAATGTTAGTTAAGCACCGCAAATTTGGGTTTATGAGTGATATTATGGATTATTATTACATTATATGAATCATTGACATGTGTTATACGTTAAAAGATGAGGAAATAATCAAGTTTGTTCTAAGTCCGCCTAGGCGCTAGGCGGTCACCTGCCGCCTAGCGCCTTTTAGAACATTGTTTATGGTAATTATTTTTATGATTTTTATCCTAACTTTTATTAATATTTTATAATATTAATTTTTTACAAAATCGCGCCATAGTGCGGGGGCTGTACTAGTTATATATAATAAACGAGAAGTCGGCTGAGACACATGACGACTTCTCCTTAATCATAGTTGTATGAATCAATCACAATTTTTTGAAATAATCAATATATGCATAAGATAAAATTTTATTCTAACTCTATTTAATTAATATATCTATATATGCATAAGATAAAATTTGACCCAATTTCATTAGATATGGATATTAGTCGTATAAACCAATCACAAAATTTTAAAATAATCAATAAATGCATAAGATAAAATTTTATTCTAACTCTATTTAATCAATATATCTATATATGCATAAGATAAAATTTGACCCAATTTGATTAGATATGGATATATTTTTAGAAGATATTAATCAATGTTAAATATTATTAAATAAGATAAATTTTATTCTAACTCTATTTAATCAATATATCTATATATGCATAAGATAAAATTTGACCCAATTTGATTAGATATGGATATATTTTTAGAAGATATTAATCAATTTTAAATAATACTTATATAAGATAAGATTTTACCTATTTTCGTTATATATGAACATATATTTAGAAGATAATGACTTTATCAATATGACCATATATAAGATAAAAGGTTTTATGTAAATTAAAATAATACATAGCCGTGTTAAGGTTATCAACTCGTGGAATTCTATTTTTGTTAATATATTTTTCCCAATTTTTTTTAGATATAGATATAATTTTGGAAGAGTTTAATCATATTTTTTTATGGAAGATCTATAGTTTTTGCGGATAAAGAAATAAAATTTTCCTATCTTGAAGGTATTGATATATTTTGGACTTTATGCATATATAGTTATCGATAGATTTTTAGATTTTGACCTATATAGTTTAGATTGTTAATGTTATTTCACAAACGTTGACGCCTTCTCCTTTATTTTTGGTGTTGTTATTGTAGGTTATTTACGACTTTGTTTCCAATTTCCTTGGTAAGCTAAGCTTTTCGAAATAACGTGTTGATTAGTTACAAGGTATGTTATTTTGTTGTTTCCACTAATATATACTAACTTTTCATATTTTGTCAATAAAGTATAAATTGATTCAGATTTGATAGATTATTTTTTCATATATTGTTTCCACTAATATATATACTAGCAAGGAGTAAGAAGTAAGGAGAAATTAGTTTTTATACTAATAAAGTATGTATTCATTCAGATTTGAGAAATTGGAAGTGTGGAAAAAAATAATTGATTGAATAAACGAGTTTTATTATCAAATTATTTAAATTAAAAAACCGCACACAATGCGGGTACTGAACTAGTTTTTAATAAAACTATTCGTTGCTAATTTGAATAAAAGTAATTGTTGATAATTTTAATAAAAATAATTATTGACATTTTAATAAAATTAATTGCCGACAAACAACTTTTTTTGTCAGCAAAAAGGAAAATATATTTTTTTACTATGAAGGAAGATGATTTTTTTGTCAACAATGTAAAATGACAAGTTTTTGTTTCTAAAAAAAGTAATTAGCAATAAAAATAATTGCTGAAAAAATGCCCACCTCTCTAAAATTGCTAACAAACCGATTGAAAATCGCTACCACTTTTTGCATAAAATTTATAAAAAAAAAATGTGTCAACAATCTAGTGTCAGTAGTCAAAGTGTTCGTATATTGAAATTGTCACAAGTAAAATATCAACAGTCAAGTGTCAGCAATGAAGGTGAATATTATTGATCGAAGAAAAAAAATTGTACACAACTACATGTATTATTGTCAATATGGAGCGCGACAAGAGCTAAAAGTACATACCTCAAACGAAGATCGATGGTAGAGAGGTTAGCACAGATCAAACCCCACTGGCAATGCATAGATTTATGTGTCAATGCAAAACAAATTATAAGTTATATTGAGACAATAGTTTCAGAAAAAATTTGGATCGATATTGGAACATTCAATTTAATGCCAAATATTCCACAATATTTAAAGATGCCCGATCAACTTACATGCTACAATTGCGTGCTCTTTCAATGGAGGATCGGACGAGTTGAGCATGCAGTTGGCAGGACGATCGATGCTATATATAGTGTTTATTTTGCATCTCGAAAATTTATATTAAGACAAGAGTTCATATCCAAGTTGGCATTCTTATTAATTTACTTACTTATGTATCCAAGTTGAGACTTGTCTATACATAGCTGATGTTTTGACCGAGAAGGAAGATGACGTTTCCAGGGTCGTAATTCTGAAAAACTGCCAGTGGAGTAATCCCAACTTGTTGTGGGAATAATAGTTATGAGGTACGTACTAATTAATTGCATTGTGGGAGTACTAGTTGTGTTAACCATTGTCAATACTAGTTTGATGAAAGGTATAGGGAAACCTGAGGTTGGAAACTCTGGGTCTGTACAAAGTATGTGTAAGTGTTTGGATAACTGAGTCCTTGAAGGATCTCAGAGGAGCTTACTCCTGTATATATATCATTGGGTAAAAACCCTGAGGGTACAATCGTAAATATGTACAACTCTATAAAATATATACTGCTAACATCCTCCCTCAGTTGCAGCTAGAGGTGAGCGAATAGCAAGACTGGAACGAAAAGAAGTAAAAAGAGGAGTAGGTAATCCTTTTGTGAAGATGTCCGCATACTGATGGGCAGAAGGGACATGTAACACTCGAACCTGGCCTAGAGCGACCTTCTCTCTGACGAAATGTATATCAATCTCGATGTGCTTGGTCCGCTGGTGCTGAACCGGGTTCGATGCGAGGTAAACTGCGGAGACATTGTCGCAGTAGACCAATGTAGCGGCACGAAGTGGAACGCGAAGCTCGCAGAGGAGGTTGCGTAGCCAGCAGGTTTCCGCCACGGCGTTGGCGACACCTCTATACTCGGCCTCGGCACTGGAGCGAGATATGGTTGCCTGACGCTTGGAGGACCACGATACCAGATTGTCACCAAGGTAGACGGCGAAGCCAGAGGTGGAGCGGCGGGTTTCCGGACAACCCGCCCAGTCAGCGTCCGAGTAGGCTGTGAGGGTGTCGAAGCGGCCGTGACAGAGGTGCAACCCCAGGTCACTGGTGCCCTTGATGTACCGGATGATCCACTTGAGCGCCTGTAGATGATGCTCACGGGGATCATGCATGTATAAGCAAACCTGCTGGACGGCAAAGGCAATGTCTGGCCTAGTGAACATCAAATACTAGAGGGCATCCGCCAGACTGCGCGCGATAGGCGGTAGAGTCATCAACCTTGGGACTGGAGGCAACATCGAGCTTGGACTTGCAGTCGACAGGAGAAGTGGCGGGTTTGCAAGATGTCATCCTAGCCTTGTCGACAATCTCAAGGGCATATTTCTTCTGATGAAGAAACAATGTATCCCGAGTGCGAGTCACAGAGATGCCGAGAAAGTAGCTCAGGGGACCAAGATCAGTCATGACAAACTCCGAACGCAGCAGTCCCATCAGGTGAGACAGTAATGATGGAGAGGATGCAGTAAGCACAATGTCATCAACGTACAACAATAGATACGCCGTGTCAGACCCCGAATGGAACACAAAGAGGGAGTGATCCGACTGACTGCCCTGAAAACCAATCGAAGTGAGGTACGTGGCAAAACGCTGATACCAGGCGCGGGGCGCCTGTTTCAACCCATAGAGAGACTTCCGGAGAAGGCAGACGTGAGGGGGTCGCGAGCGATCATAGAAGCCTGGAGGTTGATGCATATACACAGTTTCCTGAAGGTTACCATGTAGAAAAGCGTTCTTGACGTCCAGCTGGTGAATAGGCCAGTCCTTAGTGAGAGCGATGCTCAACAGAGTGCGTATGGTAGCGGGTTTGACGACCGGGCTAAAAGTTTCGTCGCAGTCCACACCAACCTCCTGAGACTTGCCATTGACAACGAGGCGAGCCTTGTGTCGTTCAAGTGACCCATCAGACCTGTACTTATGTTTGAACAACCACATGCAGTTAATGATATTAGAGTCCCGAGGCCTAGGAACGAGGTTCCACGTGCCATTTTTAATTAAAGCACTAAACTCATCGACCATGGCGGCATGCCAGTTTGGGTCATGTAAGGCCTTGTGTGGTGACTTGGGTATAGGGGATATGTGAGTGGATGGGGTGAGGAGGGTGTATTTGGGGGTGGGTTTGACGATCCCATTTTGGGAGCGGGTAGTCATGGTTGGGACAGGCGCTGCGGGAGGCGGCGGCCGTAGTAGGCACATGTGCAGCAGGGGGGTGCGGCGGGGGGAGCGGCGGGCGCAACGGGATGCGGCGGCCGCGGCATGTGGGCGGCGGCCGCTGCATTTTGTATTGCTACGGCAGGTGGGGCGGCGGCCGCGACATGATCCGACGGCTGCGACATCGGGGGGTTGCTGCTAATTAGAAGACGTAGGAGGGGTGGGAATGTGGCCGAGTTGCTGGGTTCTTGGGGTGTGGGGACGATGGGTTGAAGGTGGGAGGCAAATGGGAAGGTATGTTCGTCGAAAATCACGTGGCGAGATGTCACTACCCGATTGGTATCCAAGCGAAGAACAAGGCAAAGGGGAGGTGTTGCTTATCATACCGCCGACGACGTCAAATTTGGTGGAGAGGCCATTGATATGTTGAAGAACAAAGCGCTCTTCACTGACCTTGTGTTCGACATCGCCAAGTTGATCGGCGATAGCCTTGATGGAAAGGCAATAGTCGGAGACGGTGGAGAAACTCTCCTGACGGGTGTTGATGAATTTCCCTTCAAGATCCGCAGCCCTAGTTGATTGTTTGTCATGAAAGAGACCCTTGATGCGAAGCCAAACATCACGAGCGGTTGAACCGGGTTGGAGGACGGTAATCAACACATCCTCGGAGATGGTGGCATAGATCCATCCGAGCACGATGGAGTCGATACGGTTCCAGAGAGGCTCAGGTACATCATTGGGGCGGTCGGAACCGTCGATGTGGGCGAGGACATCATGGCCCCGACAGGCGTTGGTGAAGAGTTCCGCCCATGTGTGGTATTGAACCTTCTTGAGGTCTAGGGTTAGGGGAATTTGGTTTTTGATGTTGGTAACGGATTGAGCGGAATGGAATGGGTTTTGTGGTTGCGGTGGGGGGTTGATAACTTCACCCATTGATAGAGGTAGGTCGCGGCGGCGGCGAAAACGGGATGCGGTGGCGGCTGGAAGCGGCGGCGGCGGCGGCTGTGTGGGGCAGCGGCTGTGGGGCGGCGGCTAGATCGATTTAATTTGTGAAACGAAAAAATTTAGGGTTTCACAAAAAGCTGTGATACCATGTAAGTGTTTGGATAACTGAGTCCTTGAAGGATCTCAGAGAAGCCTACTCCTGTATATATATCATTGGGTAAAAACCCTGAGGGTACAATCGTAAATATGTACAACTCTATAAAATATATACTGCTAACGGTATGGAGGATAAGAAATGAGGTTTTAAGATCATCCTCAATCATGAATGATTTTTTTTCTTAGGAGAAAATTAACGGGTATGTTGTCCACATGGGCAGTTTTTGCCAAATGCATGGTGACAGGATGTTGACATCGGGTGTCAGAGACGAAGGTTGGGTTGCCGACACCGGCTGTTGGAGACAAGAGAGCTCACCGTGGTGCTGTGCAAGGGTTGTGGTGCAGCAGGGGAGTGTTGTGGTTTGCCGACATCGGGGTCGGAGTCGGTGAGGCCTTTGTCAACTTCAGTAGTCGGAGTCGATGGAGATGACTGTGCCTTTGCCGAGATATTGGCCGTGACAAAAATCAATTGAAGATTCTATCAATTTAACCTTGATTAGCTAAACATTTACTTTCTCATCTTAATTAATTCAAAAGTTCGCTATATGATTTTATTATCAAAATACCTACACTAAAAAATCACTCTTCCCATCACTCCCTCCCTTCCCCTATGGAAATGTCGTGCCCCTCCACTGCTGCTCCAATTGCTATTTAGAACTCTAATTTCCTTCTTCACTCTCAAAATTTATTATTTATAAAAATTACCTCATACTTTAATTTTTTTTTAAAATTATCAACCTATTTATAAATGTTTTTTGTAAATATTTTTTCGGACAATAATTATTAACATTTTTAATAAAACTATTCATTTCTAATTTTAATAAAACTAACTATTGACTATTTTAATAAAACTAATTGTTGACTATTTTAATAAAACTAATTGTCGACAAATATTTTTTTTTCTCAACAAAAAGGAAAATATATTTTTTCAATATGAAGAAAGATGATTTTTTTTGTTAGCAAGGTAAAATGTCTGGTAAGTTTTTGTTGCTGAAAAAAGTAATTAGCAATTACAATAATTGCTGACAAAAAAGTTCACCTATATGAAATTGTTGACAACCGATTGAAAATCGTTACCACTTTTTGCAAAAAAATATAGAAATGTATCAACAATCAAATGTCAGCAGTCAAAGTGTCCGTATATTGAAATTGTCATAACTAAAATATCAATCGTCAAAGTGTCAACAATCAAGGTGAATCTTTATTGAAGAAAAAAATATCAACCAAAGTGTCAACAATCAAGGTGAATCTTTATTGAAGAAAAAAATAATTGTACACAACTACATGAATTATTGTCAATATGTGTAAGGATCGCCTAGTTGAGATGTGTTAGCGCTACTAACTAAGTAATGAGATATCATCACATTTTCATTACCTTTCACCTATCCTTCCTTATTTCTTCATGTTCTGTTTTGTCCTTTTCCTCTAGCATTTTACTTCTGTGCCCCTGCAAGGGTTTCCTTTGTTGGACTATATAAGCATTGCATTTTCGGTTATCTTGGAATAAGAGAGAATGATTTGACAAGCAAGTGAAGAACCCTTGCTTAGTCGTTTCTCCGTTGTTTCATTCATTCATGCTTGATCATCTTATTGATCAAGTTTTTCTGGTTCTATGAAGCACCATTGAGGGTTGGTGAGATGAGATCGTGCTTAAAGGCAGGTCTTTACATGGTATCAGAGCTGCAGAGGTTTTAAACCTCGTAACGTTGGATTCTAACCGAACTAGTGGAAGGAGATCAAAGATGAACAACCATAATCAACATCAAGGCAACCATAGAGCTCTGAAGCTAAAGGTAACTTCAGTGACCCTATTTTCTTAGCAAATTCAGACCATCCTGGATCACATCTCATAGCGACTATGTTTGACGGGGTAAATTTTTTAGCATAGATGAGAGGGGGGTAATGATGGCTCTAGGAGCAAAGAACAAACTGGGTTTCATTGATGGGTAATGTGTCAAACCTCCGGGAACTAATGGTGTTGAATCACAAAAATGGATGAGGGTTGACCTTATGGTTAGATGATGGCTGCTTAACTCTATGTCTAGTACAATCAAGGAGAGTTTTATATATGTTGATTCAGCTAAACAATTGTTGGATGAGATAGCTAAATGATATAGTCAATCAAATGGGCCATTGATTTATCAACTGAGGAAGAAACTGAGGAGTGTTGTGCAAGGCAGTTTGTCTGTTGTAGTGTATTTCAATAAATTAAAGCAACTATGGGATCAACTTCAGATCCTTGAGAGCGTTCCTATGTGCTTATGTGGTGGAATTTCACAATGTACTTGTGATCTCCAAAAGCAAATCAGTGATATTGAAACAGGAAATAAACTTATGGAGTTTTTGATGGGCCGAGATGATTACTATGAAGGGGTAAGGAGTCAGATCTTGTCAACTGATCCTATGCCTAATATAAACCGAGCTTATTACTTATTTACTCAATTTGAGAGTCATGGAGGAGGAGGAGGTAGTGCTCAGAGCTCACAGGAATTAAGTGCTCTTGCAGCTAGCAAGCAAGGAAGCAAACCGTATCAGAGGAGTTAGTCATATTAGGGAAGTCGGTCTAAGAGTCGAGATGGAAGAAAGGATTATCCGCCTAGAGGTGACAGAGTTGAGAGGACCAACATGAGGTGTCACCACTGTAATCAGAGGGGTTATTTTATGGACTAGTGCTTTGAACTTCATGGATACCCAAAGTGGTATCAAGGGCCGAGGAAACCTGTCAAAGGGTTTGTGAACTCAGTTGCTAGTTTTGAGCAAGATACTCCATTGGATGAGGAGAAATCTCAGTAACCTTCGGGAGATGGTAACTATGACAAGGCTCTTGTCAATGATGTGTATCAAGAGGTCTTCAAGATGCTGAAAGGGAAAGGAACCTCCAAGTGTTCATCCACTGCAAATTTTGCAGGTAAATTTTTTTTTTCCACTCTCAGAGCAGGAAACAAAACTGAATGTGGAATAGAATGGATTGTTGATATAGGCACTAGTGACCATATGGTTAATAATGATGCTTACCTACATCATAAAACCAAGTTGAAGCACCCTATATACATTGGTCTACCACATGGGCATATCATCACTGTTAGAGAATCATGGAGAGTGCACTTATCGGTTAGAATCACTCTGTATAATGTGTTATTTGTACCTGGTTTCCAATTCAACCTTCATTCTGTTGGAAGATTGGTGGAGAAATCAGGTCTTAGAACCATATTTGACATGCATGGTTATGCATTTCCGGCCCCTGGATGTGAACCTGTGCTGCTCAATGGGACTAGGAGTGAAGGACTTTACAAAGTGATCCAAGTGTTGAAGCATGATAAGAAGGATGGAGCAGAGAGAGCCACTATGATTCCTTTTTCTACAGTTTTTGCAAGTTCTAAGTTAGATTTGAACTTATATCATGCCAGACTTGGGCACACATCTATATCTAAGTTGAAGCACTTAGATTTTTTTAAAATTATGTCCTTAAGGACATGTTTTGTGACACTTGCAGTGTGGCTAAACACCACAAGTTACCCTTTCAATTAAGTGATTCCTTGGTTGCAAATGTGTTTGATTTGGGGCATATTGACCTTTGGGGTCCATACAAAATTGTCAGTGTTACAGGCGCCAAATACTTCCTTACTGTGGTGGATGATTGCAGTAAAGCATCATGGACTTTTCTTATCAAAGAAAAGGCTGAGGTTATTAGAGTCAACAGGAACTCCATTAGTTATGCTAGAACTCAGTTTCAGAAGCAGGCGAAGTGTGTGAGAAGTGAAAATGGAACTGAAACAATGAATAAGGAATGCATTGATCTCTTTGCTTCACAAGGGATTATTCATCAAAGGAGTGCTCCATACACTCCTCAGCAAAATGGAAGAGTCGAAAGAAAACACAAACACCTGATTGAAACAACCAGAGCAATGAGGATTCATGATGAATTACCTATGAAGTATTGGAGTGAGTGTGTGCTGGCAGTAACACATCATCAACAGGTTACCCAGTGTAGTGCTTGATTGGAAGACTTCTGATGAAATTCTATTTTAGAAGAGACCTTCATATGATGAGTTAAAGGTGGTGGGATGTTTTTGCTATGCTCTTGTGTCACATTCTGAGAATGACAAGTTTGGGGAAAAAGGAAGAAGATGTGTTTTCCTTAGTTATCCTCATGGACAAAAGGCATATAAGTTGCTTGACATGAAGACATGTCAATTGTTTGTCAGTAGAGATGTATTGTTTCATGAGAAGATTTTCCCTTTTAAATAGAAGACTGTGGAGAAGGAGGAAAATGTAGAGCAACCTAGTTTGCCTCTTGTTAATCCAGTTGTAGACTTTGAAATGAGTTCACATTATCAAATTAACACATGATCTGAGTCACCTGTGGTTTTAGGTTTTGTGCCCAACACTTCATTATCCTCAAGCTCTCAACAAATTGCTCCTGAAGGTGTTGATGGTTCTCCTTGGAGAATGAGTTCCTCAAAAAGTTAGGCTCCAAGTTTTTCACCTCACCTAATTAACTTCCTCCCCTAAGAAGGACCACAAGACAAGTTGGTAGACCTAGCAAATTTGATGATTATGTTTGCCCGAGTAGACCTTTTGTATCAACACCCGACTTAGTGTCTTTCCTAGCCAGGGTCCTTGGTCTTTTGTCTCAGTACAACTGTGAGTATGTGATATCATTTGCTAATATGATCACAGTACCTAAGCTTAGGAGTTACAAACAAGTTGTCAAATATTCACTTTGGTAGAAGGCAATGAACAAAGAGCTTGCAGCTCTTGAGCACAATCAGACATGAAGCATGACAGACCTACTTGAAGGACATAAAACAGTGGGATGTTGTTGGATTTATATAGTGAAGTACAAGCATGATGGATTTGTAGAAAGGTACAAGGCAAGGCTTGTAGCCAAGGGCTACACTCAAGTGGAGGGAAAGGATTACAAACACACCTTTTCTCCAGTTGCCAAGCTTGCCACTGTGAGGATGTTGTTCTTTGTAGCAACAAAGGAGGGATGGCCATTGTTTCAAATGGATGTTAATAATGCTTTCCTTCATGGAAAATTGGAAGAAGATTTGTACATGGAACCACCAGAAGGTCCTTACGAGCGTTGTTTCTATCTACTAGTATCTAAAAATAATCAAGTTATTAATGATTGGACGAAACCAAGAAATAACCCCTCACGTGAGCAATGCCTATTGTACCCTCTTCAAATTTGACTAATTCGCCCGCCATTACTTCATCAATACCTTATAGAGAAGATATATTATAGATCTTTATAATCAATCACTTATCACTTCGGGAAGGAACAATAGTATTTCATTGCTACAAATGTGTCTTATTCAAATTAAATTGACTAAGACATGTTTTTTGACATTCTCTTTCCTTCAACCCCGCAATATTATTGTATTATATTATTTAACATAACACGACTAGTTGAAGGAAATTCTCCTAAAGGAAAATGGATTATGGGAGTGTGTGACTTGCTTAATAAATAGTTCAAGTCACACACTCCCACAATCCATTTTCCTTTAGGAGAATTTCCTTCAACTAGTCGTGTTATGTTAAATAACATAATACAATAATATTGCGAGGTTGAAGGAAAGAGAATGTCAAAAAACATGTCTTAGTTGTTTTAATTTGAATAAGACACATTTGTAGCAATGAAATACTATTGTTCCTTCCCGAAGTGATAAATGATTGATTATAAAGATCTATAATCTATCTTCTCTATTAGGTCTTGATGAAGTAATGGCGGGAGAATTAGTCAAATTTGAAGAGGGTACCTAGGCAATGGAATACAGACTTAACTCGATTCTTGATCACCTTTGGATTCAATCAATCCAAAAATGACTACTCTCTATTTATCAAGCAAGTTCCAAAGGGACATGTCATTATCTTGATGATCTTTTTGATCACTGGAGATGACTTAGATGAGGTCAAAACTGTGAAACCGTCTCTGAATAGTGCTTACACCATAAAAGATATTGGTTTGGCATGATATTTCTCGGGTTTAAAGGTGATCAGAACATATGAGGCAACTTCATTGCATCAGAGGAAGTACATACTGGATATAATTGATGATTATGGCATGAAGGACTATAAACCAAGTGGGTTTCCTATGCCAAGAGGCTTAAGATTGTCACCTGATGATGGTGAGTTAATGGAAGATCCAGAGAGATACAGAAGACTGATAGGAAGGCTGCTCTTCCTGAACTTGACAAGACCAACTTGTCATATTCTATTCAACATCTCACTCAGTTCATGAGCTCCCCGAGGGAGTCTCATATGTCAACAGCACTACATGTGGTGAAGTATTTAGCAGGAACATTGAATCTGGGTTTGACATTCAGGAAGGATGATTCATATGATCTCATAGGATACTGTGATGTAGATTGGGTCGCATGTGCTTACAGTGCTCGATCCCTTACTGGATATTGCATCTTTCTTGGGAGTTCCTTGATCTCGTGGAAGATAAAGAAGCAACCCATAGTGTCAAAGTGTTCAGCAGAGGGAGAGTACAAGAGCATGTCAAAATCTGGCAGTGAACTGGTGTTGATTGATGGAATTTTGAATGATATGCGTATTTTTCCTAGCACACCTATTCCATTGCATTGTGACATTAGAGTTGCAATCCATATAGAAGCAAACCCAATCTTCCACGAACGAAGTAAGCACATTCAAGTGGATTGCCACTCCATACATGAGAAGGTGCGTGAAGGCTTTATATCAACACCTCACATCAAGACTAGACTTCACTTGGCTGACATCTTCACCAAGCCTTTGGGAGAACAACCGTTCAGTCACTTCCTTCCCAAGTTGGGTCTTGTTGATTGCACAATGGCTCCAACTTGAGGAGGGGGGTAATGAGATATCATCACATTTTCATTACCTTTCACCTATCTTTCCTTATTTCTTCATGTTTTGTTTTGCCTTTTTCCTCTAGCATTTTACTTCTGTACCCCTGCGAGGGTTTCCTTTGTTGGACTATATAAGCATTTCATTTTTGGTTATCTTGGAATAAGAGAGAATGATTTGACAAGCAAGGGAAGAACCCTAGCTCAACCGTTTCTTCATTGTTTCATTCATTCATGCTTGATCATCTTATTGATCAAGTTTTTCTGGTTCTGTGAAGCACCATTGAGGGTTGGTGAGTTGAGATCTTGCTTAAAGGCAGATCTTTACACTATGTTAGGTGGGAATAAACACAAAGTAGGACACACCGATTTTAGGTGAAAACCCTAAACTACAAACAAGTAGTGCGAGATAAAAAAACTAACATCTCTCTATGTCTTGGGGAGGATTTTGAATAGGTATACTCAATGGCGGAGCCAAAAATTTTTTGGAGGGGGTACAATCATATATGTGACTGATGTTATTTTAGGATAAAATAGTGTTAGTTATTATGATAAATTGGCTTTGTTTTTTCCCATTATAAAAATATAAATAAGTAAAATAGCCGTAGAAAAAAATAAGGATATAAAATGCAGTATAATAAATATTGTGTCAATTTGTAATTTGTTGTACCCTTAACTAGTAATTAATAATGTATAACTAAATATAAAAAATTTAAAGTTACATAACTTCTTACCTAATTGTCAAAATGAAAAGTACAAACTCTTGTTCTGAAGCTATCGAGATGAATTATAGTATGTGAATTTCAATCTAAGTAAAACATAAAAGCATTATAGTTTATTGAAATGATAATAAAGTGATTAAATACCTATTTTTAAACACTCATTACTTTTTACTCATATATCGGATTATGACGTATTATATATATCAAAACGAAGCTATTAATGACGACTCCCAACCTAAAAATTACCTTGACATGTCACCACCAACCAAGATGGCCCGACACACTTCGACAAAGTGGACGCGGACAACAACACACTTAGGATTCCAAAGAGAGTGCTTCAAGCTTGTCGCGACGTACACGAAACAATTTGAATCGACTATCTTCCATGGATAGATTGGCAAATAGGTCCACACTGTGCACGTAACACTGGGCCATGAGGCAAGCATGTCCACTTCCAATGTGGGGAGCCTGGATAGTCACTTGGAAAACCCAACGTAACACTTGCCGAAGAGTGCCCGTATAAAATAAGTCATATAAAAGGCGGTCTTGAGTACATGAGAAGGGGCTTTTTAAAAAGAAGAGAATTACGAGAGGAAAGAGAGAATAGAGTGAATATCCCAACCTCTGTTTGCTCTGAAGGTGACAAACAACAAAAGAGATATTCAAGCTCCGTGGACACCTCTCATCAAGTCTCCGCGTGTAAGTTTGGATAAAGAGCCATTCAAAGAAAATGAAGTGGAGGAGGACTGATTACTCTAGTCGGGTTATCTGAATGCTACATTAGTTTTTGCGTCACCCTTGGCACAAGCACAAATAATAAATGCCCTGTTAGGCTCATCTCATTATAAGTCTCTTATGTAATTCTTATGTTTTTGGTACTTAGGGAGAAATGTGTATGTATGTATAGTATATGAAGGTTCGATAATGTAAAACTAAGTAATATAGAAATACTCTAGAAGGGGGGTTGAATAGAGTATGCCAGTTTTTCGCAGATTATCAAGACTTTTGAAGCTCGTGCAAAATCCTTTGAGATTAGACTTAGTCTTTTCTCTGAAAACCTGAATCACAAAGTTAAATAGTAGAACCAAGTGCGAAAATAAGGTAAAGCAATAAGTAAAGGACTCGATGAGTTGTTTACGAGGTTCAGCACGAACTTGGCCTACGTCCCCGCCTAGGGTTCTTCCACAACCCTAGGATTCAACCGGCTTTTATTGATTCACAAGACTTAGGATCCTAGTAGCTCCCCGAGAAGCCTCTCTCCTATACAATTGCAATCTAGTCAACTCACGTTCCCTTGGAGTCCTAGACCAATCTAGAAGAGCCTCACCTCTCTATGCTATCTAGTACAATCCTCTTACACTTAGTGAATCAATCGCCTAGTGTCTACTTCCTGAGTTACAAACTCTTGAGTATAACACTCTCTCGAAATATATCCTATAAGCTCACAGTGTAACTCTCAAATGCTTTGAAATGAAATTACAGACTCTTAAGGACTAGCAGAGAGCACACGAAGAAGACAGATCTCGCTTGAAGGCTTGAGTGTATGAAAGCTTGTGTTCAACAGGTGTATTGCCGTCTTCTTCTTCCTTTTCTTTTTATTGAAACAAATCGGCGCCTAAGGATCTTCACCAACGGCTAGAGAGGATCATGGCTTGATCTCGATCTTCTATCTTTGGAAACTTTCGGAGGCCATGATCTTCCGATTTGAATCTTCTCAATTTACAACATAAGGAAGGAAATAATATTCGAAAAACTTCCTGAAAGGTTAGTGTATATATAATAATATAATGGAAGCATATAATAACATAAAATAATATTCGAACATAATATCATATAGAACAGGTTTTGTGTTTCATCAATACTGTTAAAGCTTCAAGACCTTTGACACAAACAGAATGTCAAGGCCTTTGAAACTTATTCCGATTTTCATCAAGGGAGTGGAGTTATCAATCTCCCCCTTGATGAAAGACAAAACCTGTTCATCCCTGCAACTTAGTCAAGCATATATAATATAAGTAAAATCGGACTAAGTACCTGCATGGGTTAGACAAATGTTGGATCAAAATTTTAAAGCAATAAGAGCATCCAACTTAAAATAAAACCAAGGTCTTCCAAGACCTTTAAATCGCAACAGTTTTAAAAAGTCTAACACCACCACAGATCATCTCCCCCTTTTTGTCTTTCAACAAAGGGAGGAGGTAAAACAGTCACCAAAAGTTTTGAAACAGTTTCCAAAAACCAGCAATGTTTTAGATTCAGGGTTATGGTAGGGTAGGATAGGGTTAAGCTTCATCGTCCGGAGCATCATCAGTAAGCCGCGACCACAGTCCTTGCAACAGCTTGGTTACCCCGCTCATCTCCGTCATAAACCCCTTGTGCAGCTCCTTGATATCCAGGCGAACTTCCTCCAAGCCCAACTCCAGGTTGTCCATGCGTTTATCAATGACTGAGGCAGTGGGAAGAGCTTTTGAAGGAGAGGCAAGACTCCAAGTCCCTTGGGGGGACCGAGTGATGCCAATCTTTTCAAGGCTCTTGGAGTCGAACTTACCCATATGACGCTGTTGTTCTTCATTTTTAAAATCGATTCCAGAAGCTTCGAAGATTTGGGTCAAAAGGGTAGCGAAGGGGAGGGGGGTTCCTTTCCTGGCTTTTCTAGTGTGAGCCATGGATCCTAAAATGGTGTTGGCCAGATCAAGATCAAGGCCATTGAGGATTCGGTAAAGTAGGATCATGGCATTGTCGGTTAGGAGAGAGCCAGAGTTTAAACGGGGTAAGAGGCAACACACAATGATGTTAAATATGATCTTTGCCTCTAGGGTAAGGGATGAGTGGGTTAGCTGCTTTGAGGTGTTGGTAGATGCCTCGGGTAGAAGATATTTGGATCGGGCAAGGGTAATGCAGTCTTCTTTAGAGGGGTTTTCTTGAGAGGGTGGACAAGGGCTAGGAAGGCCAAGGAAATCAGCGAAGTCAAAGGAGCTGAAAGAGATTCTAACTCCCTTGACGACAGATTCCAAGAACCAACCATCGTCAGTGTGTTTGGCTTTGAGATTTATATAGAACATGCGAGTGAGTTGGGGATAATAGACGGTTTCAAGATTGAGAAGAGTCCAAGCTGGGGATTTTTTAAGGATAGCAATGCATGGTAAGTTCAAGGCTTCAAAGAACGCAATATCTAAAAAATCAGAACAGCAGATCCTACGAGTTCGAAACTCATCTACCCACTTACCAGCCATTTCAGCATTTTCAAACCATGAAGAGGGGAGGGATTGATTTACCTGAATGAGAGCGGGAGGATCAGCGTTCTTCCTTCTAGCCTGTGTTGGAGCAGACCTCTTGGCAGGCGCCTCAAGGCTTTTGAGGGTGCCCTTCCTGGTGCGCTTGGAAGGAGGAGGCTTGGCTGTAGAGGCTTTCCGCTTCTTTGGAGACGGGGGAGGAGGAGGAGGAGAAGGAGAGGGAGCATGCTCGGGCTCCTCTTCCTCTTCTTCCTCTGACCCCGAGTCCTCAGCGTTGTCTCCATCGGTATCCTCCTCGCCCTCTCCAGATTCGTCTTGCTCCTCGTCCTCTTCCTCAGGCTCCTCTTCAGAAGGAACCTCCTTGAGAGCCTCCGCCTCAGCTTCCTTCCGGATTCTTTCAGCTTCCTCCTCGACCAACTTCCTTGCAAGCTCGGCCTCCTCCTCGGCCTTTTTCTTCCTCAAAGCTTCTTCTTCGGCTTCCTTGGCTGCATCCTTTTCCAGAATAGCATCAAGATCCTCCTCTTCTTGTTCCTTATCCACCTCCTCAGCGATGACCTTCTTTTTCCCTTTATGCTTCGCATTGAGAGGCTTCTTAGCAGAGCTTTTTTGAGAGCCCTTGGTTACTGTAGTCGTGCTCTCAGTGATGGTGCTCTGGACAGTAGCAGGGACGATGGCTTGAGGAGTGGGTTCAGGTGTAGGAGAAGTAGCAGTGTCCTGGCGTCCCTTGGGGGTGGCGCCAAGTCTTTTGGGTGTGGAAGCTTTCTTTGATTTGGGAGCCATGGAGGTATTCGGCTAGGGTTTTGGATAGTTTGAGAGATTGGAGAGGGAGAACTGGAAGAGTTTTGGGTAGATATGAGGTTATAAGGTAATCGAGAGGGGTTGGGGTTTTAAATAGGAGAGATTTGAGTGATGGGACGGGGTTTAGGGTTCCAATGTAAGTAATGATAACATTGCCAATTTGAAAATTATTTCAATTCAAAATTCAAATATTTTCTTAACCATTTTAGAATAGGAGGGAAATAACCGAAAATATTTTGTTCCAAAAATATCTCAACGGATAAAGAATATGTAACATAAATAAATTATTTTGAAATCCAATGAAAATAATACTTTATCAAATATCTAAAAAGATATTAACCAAATATATACGATCCGATATCTGTTTTCTATCATTCAGTTCACAAACCTTGACATAAAACTCAAGGGTCTTGACACTGAGTAGAATTTATCATTCGTAAAGGGAAAGCTCCCCCTACGAAAGTGCATCCTTGTTAAGCATCCCGATCTCCCGTCTAATGAAGGTGAACCTGTCCTCTGCCAAAGGCTTAGTAAAAATGTCAGCCCATTGATAATCAGTTGAAATAAAGGAAATGGACACATCACCTTTTTCGACATGGGCTCTAATGAAATGATGCCTTACATCAATATGTTTTGTCCTTGAATGCTGAACAGGATTCTTTGTAATGGAGATGGCACTTGTATTGTCACACTTAATGGGAATGCCTTTGAGGTTGATGCCAAGATCTCGCATTTGTTGAGCTATCCAAAGGATTTGGGAGCAACATGCTCCAGCTGCTATGTATTCGACTTCTGCAGTGGATAGGGCAACTGAGTTTTGTTTCTTAGAATGCCAATTGATCAAAGATGCTCCTAAGAATTGGCAACATCCTGATGTGCTCTTCCTATCCACCTTATAGCCTGCAAAATCTGCATCAGAATACCCGATTAATGTGAAATCCTTTTGCTTTGGGTACCATAGTCCAAGCTCCTTAGTGCCATTGAGATATCGAAAGATCCTCTTCACAGCCACGAGGTGAGATTCTTTAGGATCAGCTTGAAACCTAGCACACATGCAAACACTAAACATGATGTCAGGTCTACTAGCTGTAAGATATAGTAAAGATCCAATCATTTCCCGATACTCCTTTTGATTGACACTCTTCCCAGTCTTGTCTTGATCTAGGGATAATGTTGAGCTCATGGGAGTCTTGGCTGCTTTGGATTGATCCATCTTGAACTTCTTCAAGAGATCCTTAGTGTACTTGCTTTGGTTGACAAAGATCCCTTTCTTGGATTGATGAACTTGTAATCCCAAAAAGAAGTTGAGTTCACCCATAAAGCTCATCTCAAATTTGCTGCACATGATGTCAGAAAATTCCTTGCACAAAGATGTGTTAGTAGCACCAAATAATATATCATCAACATAAATTTGAATAACCAAAATGTCCTTTCCTTTGGTCTTGATAAAAAGAGTCTTGTCGATCAACCCCCTTTTAAAATCATTTTCTAAAAGATATTTTGACAAGTGCTCATACCAAGCTCTTGGGGCTTGTTTCAAACCATAAAACGCTTTGTCAAGTTTATAAACGTGATTAGGAAATTCCAAACTTTCAAAGCCTGGGGGTTGAGCCACATAAACTTCTTCTTCTAAGAAACCATTGAGAAAAGCACACTTGACATCCATTTGATATAGTTTTATGCCCATAAAAGATGCAAATGCTAATAATATGCGAATGGCTTCAAGCCTGGCTACGGGAGCAAAGGTCTCCTCGTAGTCAATACCTTCCTCTTGATTGTAGCCTTGAGCAACAAGCCTTGCCTTGTTCCTCACGATCTTACCATTCTCATCTAGCTTGTTTCGAAATACCCATCGTGTGCCAATGACAGATTGATGCTTTGGCCTAGGCTTCAAGGTCCAGACTTTGTTCCTTTCAAATTCGTTAAGCTCACTTTGCATAGCAATGATCCAATCTGGCTCTTGAAGGGCCTCATCTACCTTCTTGGGTTTTATAAGAGAGACAAACGCGTGAAAAGCACAAAGATCTTTAAGTTTAGAACGAGTTTGAACACTAGAAGTAGGGTCAGAAATGATATCCTTTAATGAGTGTGATGAGGAGTATTTGAATTTTCTTTTGCTAGTCTCAGCTCCTTGATTCGTCACACCAGCAGGATTGATTTGTGGTACATCTGACTCCATAGTCCTGTTAGGTTCAGTTTCAGCAGTTTTTGATATTTCAACACTGTTGAATTGGACACCAAGGGCTTTGGATGAATCTTCAACACCTTGGGCTAATTCTTCAGTGTTGAGAATCTGTTCCTGCATGTTCCTCTTCTCTGTGTTCTTGGTAGCAGCATCATCACCTTCCTCGTTCTCCTCATGGATGTTAAGATCTATATCTGCACCACTTTCACTCAAAGTACCGTCATTGCATTCATCAAATATAACATGTATACTTTCTTCAACTAACTGGGTCCTTTTATTGAAGATTCTATAAGCTTTGCTACTTGTGGAGTAGCCAAGAAATATCCTTCATCACTACGCGCATCAAATTTCCCAAGGTTATCTTTTCCATTGTTATGAACAAAGCAAGTACCACCAAAGGGTTTGAAATAAGATATAAGTGGTTTGCGGCCTTTGAAAAGTTCATAAGGAGTTTTCTTTAAGATGGAACGAATAAGACAGCGATTCAAAATATAGTTAGTTGTGTTAATAGCTTCAGCCCAATATGTTTTAGGTAATGCATTTTCTAAAAGCATAGTCTTGGCCATATCCTCTAGGGTGCGGTTCTTTCGTTCCACAACCCCATTTTGTTGAGGTGTCCTAGGAGCAGAAAAGTTATGGGAGATGCCATATTTAGCACAAAACAAATCAAACTGAAGTTGATCAAACTCCCTACCATGATCACTTTGAATTGACACTATGGGCTCGTTTCTTAAAGTTTGCAACTCCTTACAAAGTTTTGAAAACTCAAATAAGGCCTCTGATTTTTCTTTTAAAAATGCAACCCAAGTATATCTAGAAAAATCATCAACAACAACAAGCATGTACTTTTTACCATTGGGAGATTTGACTCGCATAGGACCACATAAATCCATATGTAAGAGTTCAAGGGGTCTAGAAGAACTTACAACCTTTTTGGGTTTGAAGGAGCTACGAGTTTGTTTACCTCGTGTGCATGCATTGCACATATCAATACCTTTGAAATCCATCTCAGGTAGTCCTCTTACAAGCCCTTTGGACACAAGCTTCTGTAGTGTATGTGGACTCACATGACCGAGTCTCCTGTGCCAGAGCTTTGGATCGTCCGTCAAAACTTTTAGACAGGTTAAGTTTCCTTGTGCCACTTGATCAGCATTCACAGCGTATATATTGTTGTAACGATATGCAGTTAGTATAACTTCACCTGTATCTTCTCTGCACACTAGACATCTTTTCTTGTTAAATCTGACATTATTGCCACTATCACATAATTGAGAAACACTAAGCAAATTATACTTTAAACCATTCACAAGATAGATATTTTTAATAATAGGGTTGGAATCACTCCCAACGCTACCAATACCAACGATGTCACACTTTCCTTTGTCACCAAGAGTGATTGTTCCTGTGGATTGCTCCTTTAGATCATGAAAGAGAGACCTCTTCCCACTCATATGCCTCGAGCATCCACTATCAATAATCCATTTTTGCTCCTTCACCTTGGTGATCTCCTGCAAAACAAACATCAACCTTTGTGGCTAGACCAATAAGCAAATTTGGATCCATTATTGGGATAGACCATATTTGGTAAAATAATGCCTTTTGGGACCCAAACTTGTGTTATCCGTTCTTTTCTCAAATGAACAGGGAATGTATTGCGAATGATATATGGATCCTTTCTTCTATAGGGGCAGGTCTCTTTTACATGTCCCTTTCGAGCACAATGGTGACATATAGGAGAGGTTCTGCTTCCTTTTGCCTTTACAAAGGTGGTAATGTGCTGCTTCTTTAAAAACCTTGGATTGTAACCAATACCACTTTTTTTTAGAGAACTTTGTTGCTCACCCAACATCTTATCAAGAGTGCCTTTGGATTTCGTAAAACTTATGAGGGCTGTTTGTTGGTCTTGAATCTTATTACTAGTCACTACATGCAATAATATCAAATATTAAATAAATATTAATCACAATTAATATGATATCAAAATATTAATCGAATTAATATAAACAAGAAATAGAATATTAATCATATTAATAAACTATTTTACTAAAATCAATTAAATTATCTAATAAAATAACTAACTTAATATTCTTGATATTTGATTAAAAAAATAGCAATCATATATATGGAATTAATTTATGGTAACTATTACCTTGTATAATTGGATGTCATATTTTATTAGGCATAAGATATCTATCATATCTAATTAAGGTAATTTAGGATCTAACACTAAAACCCTAATATACCTTTCATAACCCTAATTTCCGCCCCATCAACTCCCACTCAATTTTTTGTAACAATTACAAAATCTTTTGACAATTGTAGGATTATGATGGTAAATTTTCATAAAACTTCAAATTTTGAGAAATTAATATACGAATCAAATTCACACAAAATTTGTCAACTTTTATGCATCAAAATCTTGAAATTCCCAATTTCCTAAATTCAAATCAACTTATACGAAATTAAATATTTCATAATTTATACAATAAATCCTATCTCTCACATAAATTATACAAATTGATTGAAAGAAACATTATAAAAAAATTTCAAAATCCAAATAAAAAGAAATTTTGATGCCAATTAATATGATCGGCAAGACCAAGGTCGTGACATGCCAATCAACATGATCGAAATCAAAACAAAACCCATTTTCTTTTCCGATCCGATCATGTTCCACTACTAAAAGTTACATCTATATCTTACTATATTGAAGTTTGATATACTGTTCATCAAGTATATTTACTTACTTGTCCTTCTTTTTTATTTTATTTTATCATCCAATTTAGGGATATTTTTGGTATTTCCGTCTGCTTGCCTCCTTCCTTATTCTTTCTGCCTCCCTCTATTAAATCCAACCCTAAATCTCCACATTCCCAATCCGCCAAAACCCGGTGCGGATCCGCTGTCCCGGATCCCTCCTTGTCTCGCTGTCCCTCCTCACAAAAACACCTCCTTTATTATTTTTTTTTTGTTTCAAATTTCAATCATTTTTTTTATCTGGGGAGGGGAGGGGACAGCAGGGGGCTGTCCCCTTTGTGACAGCGGATCCCGTCCGGCCAAAACCAGTCTTCAACCCTCTGATGTCTCAAATCGGCATGGGGTTTGCTTCTCCACACCACCACCCTCGCATCCTACCTTCTATTGTGGTTTTGTGATGTCGAGGTCATGTCCTACCTGTCAAACAAGGGCCCTCCAAGTTCTCGCCGTCTCGTTCAGATCCATCTCTCTCGGCACTGCGCCCCCGCTCCGACGCTGTTGGCTCCTCTCCGGCGTGGTGGCGACGGCGACCCCACTCGGCTCTTCCTTCCATAGTTGGTGGCTGTTGCTGGCTCCTCAGTCCTCTTCCCCTATGGCAGTCCTCTTCCCCGACGGCCGCTCCCTGCAGCCTTGAAGTGGAATCTCAATTATTCTTCCCAAATTTAAAATCGTATTTGAATTGAAAAGGTTAGTTTTTTTTAGCTTATAACTTATACTTTCTCAATTTGTGCTCTTAATTTTGATTTGAGATTCAGTTTATATGTAGGACATGAGAATTCGTTTAGGGTTTTGATTTTGAAAACCAATTTTGTGAAATTAGGGTTTGTAATTTATAGAATCAATCTTGTGAACTTTTGATTAGGGTTTGAGATTTAGAGAATCAATTTATTGATCAAACACAAATAAGCTTAAAGGTTCCACCCCAGCTATGAATCGGATACGAGTTCATCCTGCGCTTGTTTGAAATTCCATATAAAAAATTTCTCAATTTAAAGGCCTAAAATTGAACCTCATGTGGAAGTAGATATTTCCAGAATAATTAGGTAAATAACTTATCATTCTAAAATCTTTATGCATTGCAACATTTGTTATAGATTTGTAATTTCATACAAGTCGAAGCCTTATTATTGAGTATATGCTTTTGATTTTTTTGAGTTTTGCTTATGCTTTTTTTGAGAAATTGGACTTAATAGATGTTAAAATGTTAGAATTACCTTGTTTATATTAATCTTTATAGTAGTTGATATGTTAGAATTGATTTATTTATATTTAATTCTTTAGAAAAATTGCTTCTTATTTGTTAATTGAAAAGGCCTGAATTGGAAATATGTTAAAGGAATTGTGTAGTATACTCTAAAATCTGATTATCCTTTTTCTTTGTTGCCATGTTAGAGATGGTAGTTGGTTCCATATTCTTGATTTAGGGCATAATTCAATGTTATATAGATAGTTTAGTGAGTATCCATGTACCTCTTTATTTAAAATCTCAATACTATTCCTGTAGCAATTTCTCTTGATTTGAAAGCTTATATTTGATCACTCAATTCACCTGAAACTTACAGCTCTTATGTCATACCACTATGCCAAATTGCAAGTTAAGCGACGTACATAAATGGTCACCTGAAGTCGAATTGGGTCACCTCAGACGTCAGGTGACGAAAAATGGTCACCTGAATGGTGGTGGACTGACCGTCGTGCCCTGAGATTGTAGGTGACGACTCTATCAAAGTTGGTCGCTGGAAGTGATTCAACACATTTAAGTCAAAGCCCGGCCCGAACGGTTCAGGCGACCAAGTTTTCGTCGCCTAAAAGATAACAAACATTGTCAGAGAGGGCATTCAAGTGACCATCTATGTCGTTGCTTATCCAATCAAGTGACGTAAATGTTCGTCACTTGAGACTGTGATTGGGTAGGTTGAGTTCTAAAATTCGTCAACTAATACATCAAGCAACGAACACAGAGTGCATTATATTGGTTGCCAGAGTACTCAGGTGAGGAGATTTCGTAGTATGTTCGTCGCTTAATTATATTTCGAGTTTTTTAAATTAAAATTCAGATGACGAGTGTAGTCTATGTTCATCACCTGCGTTAATGACCATCCAAAAATACAGATCGTAAGTGGATGTGCCCCTGTTTTTTATACCATACAAAAAACACAAATGTACATGTACACAATCAATACCATTCACGCATTTCACAACACACGATTTTCCTGCACATTCCATACCATTAAAACACCAAAATTTCCACAACAAGGCCACAAAACATGCCCACAACATGTCGCAGAGATGTCCAAAACGTGTCCAAAAGGTGGCCAACACATGTCCAACATAACCACACATCTACTTAACAGAGTTAGACTACTTATACTAATTAGAAACATGTCCCAACACCATGTACGAATAGTTGTCCAAAAGGGTCGTACATAAGTAAGATGTTGTTGTCCAAAAGGGTCATGAAGTTGTCCAAAAGGGTCATCTACTTAACAGAGGTTGATGTCCACGAGGGAGAAGAGGTCACTCGGTGTTACCTTGGGAGGAGCTGGGTTGGGAAGTTGGATGGCATTTGGCAAAAGTAGTCATAAACTCTTCCAAAGCTGAAACACAGCTCTTCAAAGCCTCGTTCTCAGCCTCTGCCTTGTTAGCCCTCGCCAAAAGCGCCATTGTATTGGCTGCAGTTCCTCCTCTTCTCTTAGGCGGGCGCGAACCAGCCCCAGCTACACCTGAGAGTAGGTGAAGTCATTTACAAAGCTATGTAAACAATATTGCAGAAAAAATACTGCAGAAAAATAATTACAGAAATTCTAAAATGCTGCAGAAAAAAATAGTGCAGAAAAACAATACTGCAGTTACAATGCTGCAGAAAAAAAAGCTATGTAATTAAGGGTTTTTTACCTCAGACTTGGATGCCTCGCCTCTCTCCAAAGGCATCAATGAGGATGTCGCATTGTTCATGGAAAGACAAGGACACAGATTCAGCTTGGTCAACAGTCTCACTATTCTCCGACTCTCTTATCCCACGTTGCACATAAAGCTCATCTATGGTTCTCTTAAGTTTTTGCTGCGGCCAAAGGTTGAAAGTTAAACTCTATCTAGAAAAAAACACTTGTAACACTATCATAGGAAACATAATAAGCAAGAATGAAATTGCAACTCACAACTGGTTCCTTCGCATTCGGCTCTGTGATGTACATATGGAGTGCAGTCTCTACAAAGGGAGCAGGACTACCGTTCTTCAAAAGCTCCTCTGCCTTAAAACTGATCGGACACGGTCCCAAGTGATGATTGATTCCGTTCGGGTTTTTTGTTCTATTAGCTTTGTTTTTCATGCACAAAGCCTTGAGAAAACAGAACAAGTATATTATATATCCATATGAGGTGACATAATTATGTAGTTGAAAAACTAAAGGAATAAAAAATGTCAAAAAACTGATTTTTTTACCAACCAAGTACACTGACCTTTTTCTTCTCATCTTCAAACTCGTTTTTCACCAACCAAGCCCACTGATCTCGTCGAAGCCTAAACTCACTCGGCATGGTACCCTTGGTGTTGTGATGCTTGCGAAGAAAGTATTTCCAATTTGAGTAGACGTTATTTGCTTTTCTCCGAATGAACTTCATCATGTTATCATCTTCTGGGTCAATCACGTAAAGATTCTAGCACAAAAAAAAAACTTAGAAAAATCAGAAAAGATGATAAACAGAAAGTTAGTATATTCAATTTCACTTTAAACAGAAAAAATCAGAAAGTTAGCTTATTCAATTTCATGATTTCAGATTTTTTTTTACTTATGGAAGTTAGCTTTTTCAATTAGTAGATGTAAGAGAACTAAGAAAGAATCTCTTAACTTGAATATACAACATATATAAATTTACAGAAAAAAAACAGGTTTTTTACTGATGGAAGTTAGCTTATTCAATTTCCCTTTAAACAGAAAAAAACACAGGTTTTACTCAATTAACAGAAGAATCTCTTAACTTGAATATATAACACATATATGATTTTAGCAAAGGAACAAAGAAAGAGAACTAATTCGAATCTGAATACAAGTAAACAACCATGATCGAACGTAATAGAGAGGTTTACATTTACAATGGAACAAACAGGGGCTTCTTACAACAAATGCAGGAGATAGAGGGTGCTTATAACACTAGAAAATAAGGGTATTCATCTTTTATTTCAGGAACTTGAATATGCATTTTACCAATTACTTTGTATTTGTGCAAGTAATTGAACTTAGAAGAATTCATACCTCCAGAAAGGCCAATACACAGTCCTGATGATGCTCTTCTAGAGCGTTATAAGTCGAGGCGAGCATGGGCACATGAGTTCGCACCGTTGCTCCAATGTTACGCACTAGGCCATCATACATTGTCTTTGCCCCGACTATGGTTCGGGGATTCTTAGGCGGCTCATCTGCACACATAACCATACAATAACTTTCACATTCACGGATAGGTGCTTCAAATCCCAAAAATACATCCATGAAGATGAGAGCACTCACACATCTTTGATCAGTACTTGTGGGTTGAGTTAATTAGGTAAATGTTTTGCAGCCCTTTCTTTCTATATCAATGTAAATGCTATAGCTAGCTATTAGTACTCAATGGTTTTTTTTTTCAATTATGCATATATATATGCTGTAATTTGTGAGTAAGAACATGAAATAAGGGTAAATATATTTTAGAAACTAATAGCTAGCTAGCTCATCTGCACACATTAGAGAAATGGTGCTTCAAATCAATATTCAAGCAAAGAAATGTCCTTTACCTAACTCCGATTCAGATTGAATAGAAACTTTATTGAAAGAGTAACTTACCACCCGGGTTGTGGCATCGAGCGCTTAGCAAAGGCTCGTCTTCGAGGGCGGAGGAGCTGGACGCAGCAGCCATGACGGAGACAGGGGGAATGGTGTTGGTGGTTGACGCGGCGCCTTCAGGAGTGGTGGCAACAGGAGAAGTGGTGGAGCCTTCAGGAGTGGTGGCAGAGACCGGAGGACCTCCAACGACGGCCGCCGGAGGAGTGGTGGCAACAGCGGAAGCAGAGATCGGAGGACCTCCAGCGACGGTCGCTGGAGGAGTGGTGGCGACGGGAGGAAATCGCTTCTGTCTCGGCGGCGTCTTGGCGGCGGGAGGATTGCGCTTCTATCTCGGCGGCGTCTTGGCGACGGGAGGAACGACAGCTGCAGGAGGGTTGATGGCTGAGGATGGAGCGGTGGCCGGCAGCGGGTTGGCGGCGCCAAAGCGCGCTTGCAGTCGCGTACTCTCTCTGGTCGGCGACTTGGCTAGGGGAGCAACAAGGGGCGGAGGAGGGGTGGTGGATAAGGATGGAGAGGGGAACATGTTCGGTTTCACGGCAGCAACGCCGGCTCGGAGGCGAGAGGCTCTCGGCGACATGAGGGAGGCGGCGACATAAAGGGTTGAGGGAGGCGGCTTGAGAGGAGAGTAGATCTGGATGAGAGATTTTGGGGATTTAGGGTTGAGTGAGTGGATGTGGGCCGAGAGAAAGAGTTATACTTTTCTTTATATAGGTTACTTTAGGTGACCAACGTTACAATGTTCGTCTCCTAGATGCCCGAAAATTGTAGCGGGAATCTTGGCGCCATTTGTTTATAGATAAAATAAAAATGTTATAGAGTTAATTTATTGTAATAAACTAAGACTAAAAAAATGAAAATATCACTCTCAACTCTCAAGTGAAGCGGGAATTTTGGCGCCTTTGTGTTTTTGGACTCAAGTGACCTACATTGTCTAAGTTCGTCACCAAAGACAACATAAACTTTTTTCACCAACCACAATTTGTCAATGTCGACCCTGTTTAAACATTAATAAATGTGATCATCGCAAGTCAAAACGAAGAGTCATCATCCATAATACATGTAGTTTAAAAGTGAAAACATTAATACATGTAGTTTATAAGTCATGACGAGGAATCGTCATCATCGACGTTCGCATCATCATCATCGACATCGTCATCATCGTCTCCATCTTCTTCTTCTTCTTCTGTTTCTTGTTCCTCTTCGTCATTCTCGTCCTCATGATCGACGTTGTCACCTTCTTCTTCGTATTCCTCAACATATTGGTGACTCCGGCTTGGCCCAATGTCATCAGTGAGATCAATAATTCCTTCGAAAGACGGGGCAAGCTCTTGATACGGTCCCCATGCTTCATATTCATGTCGAACTTGAGGTATATCACCTTCATGTGTTGCAAGTGTTCTAGCTTCATACACATTCCTATGGGCCATCACATTAACTACTTTCCAAGCTTCGCCAGCCTTCGGATCATCGACATAGAATACTTGTCTTGACGTAACCGCGAGACAGAACGGCAACTCCTCATACCAACTACTGCTTGTGTCAACTGTCAACAACCCATGATCCATTTTCATGCTGCCATTGTCGTACCATTTACATTTAAACAAAACAACATGCATCCGATGTGCGTATAGAAGTTCCAATACATACTCAAGGATCCCATAATAGTTCCCTTCGGGCGTCTCTACCATGACCCCACAATTCTGCGTCTTCAAGAATTGATCTTTTTCCCATGTCACAAACTTCACCCCATTGACTGTACATGCAGAGTAAACTATGTACTGTTGTGGTTTCATAGCCAAATTCAGAACCTCTAGTTTAAAGCAACCGTTGCCCGCTCTTTGAAGTTTAACAACCTTTATAAAATAAACAAATTAGGATAGAAACTAAAAATGTTAAATTTATGGGTACAACATAAACAAGTTAGATAAGTAGACGTTGCAACACTTACCCAATTCATGAAGTAAGGGTGGAAACTACTCCTGCGGGATTTTTCATTATAACTGGGATATGCTTGCTTGTAAAACCTTTCATGTTCGTCCATGTAAACTGTGACTTCCTCACATTCAAGTAGGACTTGCCAATGGGCCTCTGCAATGACATCTTCACTTAATCTCACACGTGGTAGCTCATTTCGTGGATGGACAAGGTCCGAAACTACAGAAATATCATGATTCGATGCATCACTAGTCTTGGATTCATTGCCTCGGGACTGGAGCCCTAAGTACAAGTTGCAGTACGTAATTGACTCATTTGTCATGTACCGCTCTGAAATACACCCCACTGGGTAACGCGGGTTAGTGACATATTTTTTATACGCCCCAAGTTGTCTGACAAAAAAAACAATAAGCAAAACGGAAACCAAAACAAGTCATTTAAGGGAACTAAGTGAAATGGTACCTTTCAATGGGAAACATCCAAGTATAGTGAACAGGTCCGGTTTGCAGAACTTGTTGTGGCAGGTGAACCATAAGATGAACCATGATTGTGCAGAAATGTGGAGGAAAAATCATCTGCAAATGACATAAAATCTGAACTATCTCAGCTTCCATTAATCGAACATCCTCCTTTCTCAACTCTCTAGAACATAACTTCTGGAACCATCTGGACAATGCAACTAAAGGTTTCACGACAGTCAATGGTAAGTACGCACGGACTACGATCGGGAGAAGATGCTGAAACATTATGTGACAATCATGGGTCTTTAATCCATGAAACTTCTTTTCACGGATTTTGACTTTGTTCCTCAAACTCCCAGCATAACCGTGAGGATACTTCACTTGACTGAACCATTCAAACACCTCTCGTAGATGTTCTGGCTTCACCAGAAAAGGCGCATGAGGAAGTCGTCCATTGCTTCGCTCAAACTGGTTTTTCCGCACCCCTCTCTCCTGTAATGCGGCACGAGCTTTAGCCCCATCTTTAGATTTTCCTTCGATGCTTAAAGTGGTTCCAATGATGTTATCGAACACATTCTTTTCAATGTGCATAACATCCAAGTTATGCCTCACTGTAGTATAGGGCCAATAGGGAAATCTCTAAAAGATGGACTTGTTCGTCCAACATGCTCTATTTCTGGCAGAGTATGATACATTGAACTTTTCATGCGAGCTAAGAACAGGGAACCTGCACCTAATGATTCATTTGCAAAAAAGAAAAATTTTGAAACTATATATTTTGAAACTAAAACAATTCTCAAACTATAGTATGAAATTAAAAGAATTATGAAATTCGTACCTGTTGATTTGCGCAAGAATTTCTTCCCCAGAAAAAGAAGGAGGTTTGGGCATGTACTCGCACTTGCCGTTAAATGACTGACAAGTGGACCTCCATGAGTGGTCTTGTGGAAGCCATCTGTGATGACCATCGTAAACCATTCGACCCTGCTCATGTGTCGCTGAAACATCATCTAAGCATATTGGACATGCTTTATACCCCTTTGTAGCTGATCCTGCCAACATGCCAAGTCCTGGGAAGTCACTGATGGTCCACAACACAGCTGCTTTCATCATGAACGTGGAACTTGAATGCCGATCGAAAGTGCAAACTCCACTATCCCATAATCCTATAAGTTCATCAATCAGTGGCTCCATGAATACACTAAGACACTTTCCGGGGGACTTCGGGCCCAGAATCAATAATGCCAGCATGTTGAATTCTTTCTTCATGCACATTGATGGGGGCAAATTATACGACATCACAATCACGGGCCAAGTGCTGTGGAGTGTTCCCATTGTCCCAAAAGGATTGAATCCATCTGTGGCTAGTCCAAGCCGCACATTCCTCACATCATTGGAAAAGTGCGGGAACAATCTGTCGGTGGACGAAGCTCATAAATATAGCTCATGAATTATAAATTGGAGAAGTAAAAGTGGTATAGTTCAGCCGTACCTATCAAATTCTTGCCATGCCTCCCCATCTGCAGGGTGTCTCAAGCAATCTTCATCTCTCACCCTCTCACCGTGCCAACGCATTTGCTTTGCAATGTGCGGCTCCATGTATAGTCACTTCAATCTGGGCGTTATGGGAAAATACCGGAGCACCTTTTTGGGGACCTTGCTGCCCTTTTCGCCTTCACGTGTCTCCTACCTCGAAGTGTTGAATATCGGACACACATCATAATCTGCATATTGTTTATAAAACAGCACACAATTATACTCACACGCATCGATACTCTTATAGCCCAAACCAATGTCCCTACACAACTTTTTCATCTCTATTCCATCGCTGGGGTATTTGTGTCCCGGGGGAAGCAATCCGCTGATGTATTTGCACAAATCATGCATACTTTTATCTGACCAACCATTTATCGACTTGAGATGCATTGCATTCAAAACAGCATCCAAAACAGTCTCTGTGCTCCCAGGGTACAATGGAGTTTGAGCTTCCAATAAAAGTCTCTCATACTTGCTATAGTCATCATCGATTACATCAGCAAAGCTCGGGGCATCCGTATCCCTATAGGTATCATCGACCCCTGTAGTGTATCCGACATGATAAGGGAAAGCATCGTGCAACATCTCCATAATGGCACCCTCCCCATACGATGAAGCCCGTTGTTCAAGAAGTTGCCTTCTTAGCTGAGATGTTCTAGACTCGACTCGTGGTTCACCGTGTTTATCCCATACTGTATAAGTTGGGTCCATACCCCATTTATACAAATGGTTAAGCATCTCTCCAATGGTAACTGGTTGTCGAGTGTTACGACAATCGCCACACGGACAATCAAATAGGACCCTCCCATTTGCATTTGCATAAACCCAATTCACAAAAGCAATAATTCCGTTCTTGTATTCTAGATGAGAAGTCGGAAGTTTCATCCAACTTTTATCCATTTTCCTGTCAATATACCAACAAATCCATAAGTTATTGTCATAACAACAATACATAAATCACAATCTCCAAATTTCCATCTAAACATCATATATTTAAGTGTAAATATATACAATAAAAACCCTACACAAATCTCTACCAACATTCCATTTTCCACTAAAATCTCAAACAAATCCATATATATCACCTTACAACAAGCTCTTTACTAAAATCTCAAACTAAAAATATGGGTTTCTCTAAAAAAAATCACAATATCTAACAAAAATCACAATCTCCAAATTTCTATCTAAACATCATATCTTTAAGTGTAAATAAATACAATAAAAACCACACACAAATCTCTACCAACATTCTAATTTCCACTAAAATCTCAAACAAATCCATATATATCAACTTACAACAATTTCTTTACTAAAATCTCAAACTAAAAATATGGGTTTCTCTAAAAAAAATCACAATCTCTAATAAAAATCACAATAAAATCTCAAACAAATCCATATAACTTTCAATCTTCAATAAAAAAATCTCCAATCTCCAATAAAAAAATCACAATCTCTAACAAAAATCCCCAACAAATCTCCAATCTCCAATAAAATCACAACCTCTTTATTTATTGAATAAAATCTATGATTTTCTTGAATAAAATCTATAACAACACTCCAATCTCCAATAAATCTCCAACAAATCCACATACGTACATATATCAACATTTATCACAAGTTTTTTTTTCTAAAATCTCAAACCAATAATATTATATATTTTCTTCAATTTCTACCATAAATATATACAACAACAACATTTATGTGTACATATATACAATAACAATAAAAAATTAAACAAATCATTAATTTAAAACTAACCTTGTAAGATCACCAAAAATATCAATGGAGGAGAAAATGAAAATGGAGAAGCTGGAAGATGAGAGGGTGGTTCGACCGCGTACAACGTTAATCTGGTATTAAATGAGGCAAGTAGCATTAATTGAAGCGATTTTGAAAAAGTTACGACTCCAGCGACGTACTTTGCTATGTTCGTCGCCTGAGTGCTATAGTAATTAATGTGTCAGATCTACCTTTCTTCAGGCGACGTACTTTTCACAAAGTTCGTCGCTCAAGTTCCCTTCATTTAATTCGGGCCTACCTACTCTCACTCAGGTGATGAAGATATATAAGTACGTCGCTAGAATTTACTCACACGACGAACAAATGCTAACTTCGTCGCCTGAACTTCGGTCTTCTTTTGACTTTCCCCGGATTCGACTCAGGTGACGAATATGTATATGTACGTCGCCTGAATAGATCTCAAGCGACGAACCCCTAAACGTACGTCGCCCAGGTTGCAAAATGGCGTAGTGTACATGGTGTATAATATTTGGGTTATTGCTCATGCTACGACCTTGTCATGCCCATATGTTTGCTAAAACTTAAACAAACCCTTTCATGTCTTTGCTTCAAGGATGCTGACTTAAAGCTCATTGTTTTGTAAGGTGTTTTGCTTTTGAATACAGTTTTTACTGGTGAGCTTCTTCCTTCAATTCAATTCAATCATATCATTCCAGTTTACCAGGAATCCAGTTTTTACTTGAAGTGATTATTTCCCTCATTTCCAGCATCAACATCAACAACCTTTTTTTAAAAAAAAAGGAAGCCTCGGCAGATATTAGTTTATGTTTTCCAACATTGTTTTTACTGTAACTATTTACGAATTTTTTTTCAAAATATTCAAAGAAACATAAAAATTTACAAAAAAATTCACACCTTAAAAATATTTATAAAAATATTCAAAATTTGCAGGGATCTCAGAAAAACGCGGTCTGAGATCGCGTTTCATTCATAATAAAAAAACAAACGAAAAAAATGCGGTTTCAAACCGCGTTTTATAATTAATTTCGCGTAAAACGCGCGGTTTGAATCCGCGTTTATACCAATTTGTGTTTTTAAATTAAAAAAAGAAAGAAAAAAAGGTATGAAACGCGGCCTTAGGCCGCGTTTCATTTGTAGCTGTCTCCAACCCTCCTCTTCTCCATCATCCTCATCTCCTTCCAGCTTCCTAATCCTCTCCCATGGCACCTCCGCCATCACCAACACCTCGAGCAACTCCGCCATCGTCGTCCATCAATGGAGTTCTTCATCGCTGCCATCTTCAACGCCTCCGCCATCGCCAACACCTCCGCACCACCGGCGATGGGGCTTCTTCAACTGGATTCCAATTCTGAAGCACCGAATTGAATCATAGTTTTGCACACACCAAAAGGACTGTTGAAAAAGCTTTTGGCCATAAACTTGCTGAGATTTTTGAAAGATTTGAAGAGATTCCTGTAGCATCTGGTAGTATAGCTCAGGTGAAAGATTTGAAGATTTGAAGAGATTGCGGTATTCATATTGGAAGCCACAAATGAAACGCGGCTTAAGGCCGCGTTTCACTTTTTTTTTAATTTAAAAATACAAATTGGTATAAACGCGGTTTCAATCCGCGTTTTACCCAAAATTAATTATAAAACGCGGTTTCAAACCGTGTTTTTTCGTTTGTTTTTTTTCCACTTTCAGATATCAATTATTGTGAATAAAACGCAGTCTGAGACCGCGTTTTTCTGAGATCCCTGCAAATTTTGAATATTTTTGTAAAATTTTATTTTTCTTTGAATATTTTGAAAAAAAATTCACTATTTACTCCCCTGTTCCAGAAATTCTCAACTTAAAATGTGAAATTAAGGGGAATTTGAGAATTTTTTTCATTCACAGGTAAAATAAGAAGTTGAAGACAATGAACATGGGAGCAAGAGTACACGGCACAAGGAAACTAATAGATAGCTGCTATCTAATGTTTTACGTTTGCAGTGCGGGAGTCATCAAGCCAATTCTCATGCTAAAAAGGGCTGGGAGCAGTTCACTGATTCTGTCATTGTTACCATTTCGGAAAAGAGAGAGGGAGTGGTTTTTCTTCTATGGGGGAACAGTGCTCATAAAAAATCTAGGTATGCTCATATATCTAGGTAGGTTCACTTTATATAATACTTTTGCATAGTTAATTTTGACAATAGCTTTGGCTTAGTTAACAAGAGACAAAAATTGTATGAAGATAGCCAATTTAAAAATAGCCAACTAAAGGAAACGTTGATGCATGCATGATGAATGTGATACTGCAGGTGCCAATTTAACTATTGATTCTGATTCAAAGGGAGACGAAGATGGGAGCTCAAGTGAATCTGAATTCGTAGAGAAAGGAACAACCCATGAGGGCAAGAAAGCTGCCAGGAAGGAGAACAAGAAAAAGGGAAAGGAAGAGAAGAGGGAGTCCAGGAAGAACAAAATCTCAATGCTGACAAGAAGAGGAAGAATAAACTGTCCAAAGCTAAAAAAACAGGTAACCTGAATAAAATTATATGAAGCAATTTAAATCCTTAGATTTGCTGCTTATATATATTTTACCCCAATTTTGCATTCAGTGTGTTCAAACATTTTAAAGGCCTTTTTGATTCTTACAATGGAAAAGGGAATGTTAATTAATGTAACCCTTAACTTTATATCGTGAACTGCAATGCTCGTAAGTCCTCTGTCCCATTCGCTGTCCTACTAACTAAAAGGCTTGGGATAGTCCTAACAATTTGCACACTTCGTGGTAGGTGTGTAAGTATTTAGAATGCGTTTATGTTGTTTAGCTGTCTTAATTGCATCATCGTACTGGTTTTACGGGTCTCTTTTCGGAAAAAAAAATGTATTCATTTCTTTATTTCGTCTTAGAGCCACTCCTCTCCCTTGTGCGTTCACTGACCATCCACTAAGGAAGTCCAGCAGCCACTTCTCCCACAAGGGAGGAGAAGTCATATCACCGATATTTTCAATTGCATCTCGTTTGAAACTTCTTATCTTTTTTTTTGTTGATGATTGCTAAGCACCAATGTATCTCTTTTAATAATATTTTGTTGAAATTCGATTATAAACATGTATATGAAATATATTAGTTATACATAACGTGCTATGTATCGGATTGCTTCCTAGACGAGGAGGAGCGTAATGTCTCCATCAATAAAATCAGTGATTCACAGCTGGATTAATTAGTCCCCAAATTTGTGAGGCTTCGTAAACGGCGGTATGGAATTTGTATGATGTAATCCGCCTCTTCTCTCTTCCTTTTAGTTTAGTGTTCTATTTGGAGATTATTTTTTATCCCCTTAAATAACGTATCTGAATAGTAAAAAGACAAATATAAAGGACTGGAGGGAGTACATGTCATTTAGTGCTCTATAATCTCTTTAATTTATATAAGTCATTTAGTGTTCTGACAGAAATGGATCGAGCGAGTTCCAAGCTTGTATCATCTGTTTTTTTGTTTGGATGATGCATAAACCACCCCTTGGCCCTTTCTGAATAGGATTTCCATAAAGGTGCCCCCTTAATGTTGCTGGTGAGGTTAATATATTAACATTACACTTGAAAGTAGTCAAGATGTTTCAGTCCAAAAAGCACCTTGTTCTGAATCCTGTGATATAGAATATAAAAGTTACATTCACGTTCCGTTCATTATTTGCCAATATTTGTATCACCATAGTAGTCATATATAACCATAGTCGACAACAATCTATAGTACTGCAAGGATTTTAGGAGATTCGAGTGAACTAACAAGATAAGAAGTAGAGATGCAAAGGTAAAAAAAAGGGAGCTGTCTAATTAAAGTGGTAAATTTGATAAGAATAAAATTTTCCACAAAGCTGGGATGGTACCAAATAGGCAAAAATATGATAAAAATTACTCCAACTTATTCAGTGACCTGTATATGCATTGACGGATGTGAGCTAGCTAGGAGTATTCAATCCACTGTCAGAGAAGGTAAAACTTGTTTTCTTTTACAGATTCCCCTTCAAGGGTTTGATTAATTTCAGTTCTTAACTAAGTATAAGTCTGCATATAAGGAATCTTATTTTGTTAGGGTTTTAGGCGGAGCAATATGATGAAGAAACTCTCTTGTCATTGTATGATCTGTATAAAGGAAGGAAATTTTAGTATATATTACCCTTTTTGATATGAAATCAGGGTGCCCTGACATGATAGGGAACTCAATTGTTGTATGCGATTAATAGGTTAGCCTTTGTCTTTTTTATTTCTTGCCTTCTTGATTTCCTCTTTGATTTGTAAAAGGGGCGGATTGAGCCAAAGTGTGTTTAGAGTATCTTATTTTTCAATTTGAAATGTCATGTGTGGATGATGGATTAAACTATACTGTAGTATCTGTTAACTGGAGATATGGCAAGGGGATACCTTCATAAATCATTGTAAGGAACTTTTGGAATTCATTATTGAAAATGGAACAAGTCCCTATCTTTATATTGATTGCATGAGCAACGAAAATTTATAGGAAAATATTTCACGATATTGCAATAATAATGACTTGATCTATTGATGTTTTATCTTTAGTGGAACATCATGAGCCCAAAGTTTCATCTGAACTTGTTATATTCTATATCACACAAAACACATAGAGACATCTACTGCTTCCTGAACTGAAATCAGGTTTTTTACTCTACTGTCATCATTAAATGATTATGTACTCTGTTTGATATGTGGTAGACTGATAGTTAATGATTGGGAATGAGATTAAGTTTTTATTCATGCTTGATAAAGCTTATATAATTCCATAAAAGGAATAAAGTTAGCTGGTAGAAAAATAAAAAGGACAAGTAAGACATTTGAGTGAAATTAGTCTTACGGTCTTACCATTTGGATGTTTGGCCATGACTGATGATTAAATTAGTAGATAAAACAAGGTCTGTTTTTTAATATTTTTTATTTCTTATTTGTGTTCAAATTTTAGCCATTTAGGTTTAGATTTGACAAGTAAGACGTGATAGTGGCATTAGTCTTACCATTTTGCTTTTGAAATGAACCAAAAAATCTTTTTAATTAATTGCTAAGGGATCACTAATCATATTATTTATATTGTCACATCTGAGAATCCGTTGTTCTATTTTAATAATGGAGCTGATCTAGCTACTAATATGAATAGTAGTTCATTTACCTATTATTAGTCTTACCATTTTGAATTTCTTTAAAGAAATTAGGTTATGTACTTAACGTCTGAGTAATGTTTAAAAAAACCTGAGCATATCAAGAGATAATTTGCTGCCTCAGCAGGAGATGATAAGAACATGGGTATTATATTTGGTGCTAATTTTCTTGTAGCATTTTTTGCTGCTACAACATGCCTACTAAATGTTGCAATGACAAGAAGACAAATAGAGGTTATTCTTTTAAGATCTGATTACTCGTTGGATTTGTAAAAATTTTAGATTGAATGTTTCCGTTCCATCATGAGTTGTCACTTAAAAGGCAAGGAAATCAAAAAATATTTTAGAAAACCTTTGATCTGCAATTTGCTAACACATAAAATGACAAGGTTCCCAACCCACTTCTTACAAACACTAAATGCAAGATGTCGTTGTAGTTTCTCTACTTAGGATTGTATTATAAATTTAACATGTTTTTGTCATTGTCCTGTTTCAGTACGTGCATTAAATTGTAGTAACTGAGATTGAAGGAACCGTCATGGATTCTACAAAAAAGATTGTTGACTTGGAGGCAAAATGCAACCAGTCAGTCAGAGAAGAAGACTAATTTGAAGGCCAAGAATGAAATCTTGAAGGAGAAACACGTGAAATCAAAGGACACGTGTGAAAATCGAGCAGAAACATCGTTCAGAACTGAGTAAATGGAAGGAGAAAAAGGGGAAGATTAGTGAGGAATGTTGTCGGTTGGTGCTGGAGAAGAAGATACTTGATATTGATTTCAAGACAGCTGAGGTGGAGGTCAAGCAATTAACAATTTATTGGAGCAAAGTGATAGATCAGTCATAAATTTATTAGAGAAGATCGAAAATTTTGACAAACAGAACTCTAAGTTAGAGTGCGATCTCAAGGCTACGAAAATGGGACCAGGAGAGTTGGAGAAAGCTCTTTTGGATCGTAAGGGCTTAAGATGTGAAGAGGTTGAGTTCCCACGTGTGAAGCACGTGTGGATACAACTAGTACAATTCAAAGAAATCGTAATTGCCAATTTCATACAATTCCAATCGTAAGGGCTTAAGACTAATGCCACTATTCCGATTGTAAACTAGTTTTACATATTAAATTTTATATATCCAATCGATCAAAATCATAATTTTAATTATATAAATTATTCAATATATCGATCAAAATCATAATTTTAATTATATAAATTATTCAATATATCAAATATATTGCTAAATTGAATCAAAACTAACAAGAAAATCAATTGATCATATCAATTTATTCAAGAGGCTCTAATACCATTGTAGAAAAATTAGATGCGCAGCGGAATTGTAGAAAACTATTTTCTAGCATCTAATTTGGGATCTCATGCATAAATCGATATGATCAATGTAGAAGGGAAAAGTCATACCTTTCGTGTGCGGAACCTTGATTCAAAATCACCTTCGAAGAATAGAGCCTCAAACGCGACTCCTCTACTTGGTCCACACGAGTACGGAATTGGATCTCCTTGTCTCCGTTTGCTAGAACGGACGATCGAAGGATTGCAACTCACACCTAACACTTTAGGGATGCTATTGGTTTTTGGTAGGAGAAGAAAATATGCACAATTGCCAAAAACTAGGTTAAGACTTATTCACAATAAGTCTCCTTATATAATGCACAAATTAGATCAAACTTATTCATAATAAGTTACCTATTTATCTTTTATCTTCTATCCATTATATCTTTCTATAAATATATTATATTAACAATAATAACTTATTATTATAATTAATCAATTATCCAATTCCTAATACTATTTTGTTTATGACCTTATAGGACCCAAATAAAATAGCAATAGATTGAATCCAATTTAATCCATAAAGTATAGTTGGCTTATAGCGAAACACTATAATTACCTAGATCAGTGGCGGAGCCAGAAAAATTTCAAAGGGGGCACAATTATACATGTACGATATAGTTGTTGATTAAATTGACATAAAGAATTATATGTAATACGATAATAAATTATGTTATTTTAAGATAAAATGTTGTCGGTTTATGATAAAACGCTATCATTTTTTTCTCGCCCAAAAAAAGAAATATAAATATATAAATGAAATATCCGGAAAAAAAATTAACTAAATAAGTATAGGAAACACAATCTAATAAACATTAAGTTAAGGTTATGGTTGTTATATGAGCTAAAGCTTGGCTCGAGTTTAGCTCAATAAAAGCTCGGATTGAGCATCATTTACATAATGAGTTGATTACGAGCACATTTTTTTGCTCAATTCATAATTCAGCTCGGATCCATTGAAACTCAAATAGCACGAATTTTGTGAAATTTACAAATTTTCTTTTAACTTACTATGTCATGAGCAAGTAAATTTGCATAATACTTGGGAAAAAAAACTCAGCTCAATTAAACTCGTTCACTTACTAAACAAGTCGAGTATGAGTTCGACTCGAGATTGACTTGTTTCTAAATGAGCTAAATATAATCAAACAATACTAGACTTATTTCGCTCGAATAACAATCTAGTTAATATATAACTTGTTGCACTCATAACATATAATAATGTATAACCAGATATAAAATTTTTAAACTTGTATAACTTCTTATCTAATTATAATTCGAATAATTTAGGTCCTAGATTATTTGAATTATAAATCTCCATTTTAATCCTATTATATCATTAGTATTTTACACATCAATTAAAGGACACCTATTCCTTCCCATAGAGGGTACGTGCTTATTAGCTTGTGTGTGCAGTAAGGCTACCTTTCGATTTGTTACTTAGCCGACTTAGATTACATGTATAAATAGGCCCTTTTGTTCATTTCTCCGGTTTCAAGAAATAATACTTTTTTTTGGTAAAATAAGAGCAAGCTCTTGTTGGTATTATACAAAAAACAAACAACTACAACGAAACAAAACGGGGTGTGGACACACCCCTCACATCTCTAAGCAATGCCGAGATAATACTCGTAACAAAAAGAAAGAGATCACCTAGTCGGGTTTAATTTTGTTTTGGAAGGTCAGGATCACTCTTCTAACACAAAAGTTTAAACCATTGTGTAGGGGTTTTTCCCTCATTATATTTTGTATGACTATACCACCCACAATAAATATGGGATGACTATCTTCTTTTTATCACAACATCTTCTCCGGTTCATCATTCCTCTGTAGTACGATGAATTTGCGTTGGCTCGATCGAGTTGAATCTATTTTGAGCAACGTTTACATGGTATCAAAATATTTTCATGCTCGAATCTGGTAATTCCTTCCGCAAGTCTAATTTCTTGCTCGTTTTTTTTGTCAATCTCTGTTTCTAGCGATTTCTTTGAGATATGATGAACCTGTTAGCAGTATATATTTTATAGATAGAGTTGTACATATTTACGATTGTACCCTCAGGGTTTTCACCCAATGATATATATACAGGAGTAGGCTCCTCTGAGATCCTTCAAGAACTCAGTTATCTAAACTCTTACATGGTATCAGAGCGGTTAGCCTAACGACCCGTCTTTCGATCCTGGTCTGGGTTACCAGTGGTCCAAGTCTCAACTAGATGGTCATTCCTAGTTGGACTTGCGGGGGCGTGTTAGAGACTTAGAGATGTGAATGAGACCAAAAGTGTCCCACATCGGAAACTTGAACATAACAAGCCCTAGTATATGAGTAGGTGGGCTACTCCTTCTATTGCCAATTGGTTTTAGAATGGAACCTCACTCGGCTTGTGTGCTAGGCTACTAGTGCATGTGCGCCCGTGCACACGACCCCTAGTCATCGGTCCGAGTCGGACTTTGACATGGTATCACAACCTCTTTGTGAAACCCTAAAATTTTTTTTTCCGTTTCACAAATTAATTCGATCCCGCCGCCGCCGCTCTTATAGCCGCCGCCCACTCCCAGCCGCCGCCGCCGCAAACCCTAGCCGCCGCCGCACCCTTCTTGCCGCCGCCGCTACCTACCTCTACCAATGGGTGACGTTGTCAACCCCCCAACCCCCACCGCAGCCACAAAACCTTTACCCCCGAAACCCACCAACAAACCAGCCCAGGCCGACCAACCAACGCGGAGGCCATGACCAAGGGAGGAATACCCACCGGGGCCACAGCGGCGGACACAGCAACATGCCACGGCCGCAGCAACATGTCGCGGCCGCAGCAACATGTCGCGGCCGCAGCATCATGCCGCGGCCGCAGCACCATGCCGCGGCCGCCGCAGCCCCCGCAGCCCTACCCGCAGCATCCGTCGTAAGCCCCCCCGCCGCCCTCCCCCTACCCGACGTGGGCAAGCTACCCACCGCCGCCGATACTCTCCGCCGCTTTCTCCACCATGGGACTTCAGCAGCCGGACAACAACTGGTATATGGATACCGGGGCCTCCTCTCACATGACGAACGCGCCAAGTAACCTACAAACTGTTTTTAATTCTAGCACTCTACCATCCATCTATGTCGAAAATGGCGCCCCACTATCCATTGTCGGTTCAGGTCAAGCAACCCTCCCCATTGGCCCACCCCTCCGCCTTAATAACGTCCTACTTGCCCCTGACATAGTAAAAAACCTCATCTATGTTCGTCAATTTACCATTGATAATCACGTGGCTGTCCAATTTGACCCTTTTGGTTTCCTTGTGAGGGATCTTCGCACGGGGACCCCAATCATGCGGTGAAATAGTTCCGGCGACCTCTATCCACTCGCCCCAGCGGGCAATTCCGCCCCTGCCGCCCCCACCGCCCTAGTCACCCTTAGTTCCGACTTGTGGCATGCTCGTCTTGGCCACCCTGGCGATCACGTGCTTCAAAGTCTCCGCTCTAACAATTTCATTTCTTGTAATAAAGCCTCGGGCGTTTGCACTTCATGTGAGATCTCCAAGAGCAAAAGACTTCCTTTTAGTACTTCCCATTCTCATACCTTTGCACCGTTTGACATTATTCATTGCGATTTATGGACATCGCCTATTCCTAGTGCTAGTGGTTTTCGTTATTATTTGGTTGTACTTGATGACTTCACCAATTTTGTTTGGGTCTTTCCACTGCGCCATAAATCGGAAACACAGGGCCACCTTGTTAGCTTCCACAGCTTTGTTCACACCCTGTTTGGTTTGCCTATCAAGGCCATTCAATGTGACATGGGAGGCGAGTTCGACAACAACATTGTCCGCTCCTTTTGTCAACAACAAGGGATAGCCCTCTGCTTCTCTTGTCCACAAACGTCACCTCAAAATGGCAAAGCGGAACGCATTCTCCGCACGCTCAATGACAAAACCCGAACTCTCCTTCAACATGCCTCTTTATCCCCCCTCCTTTTGGGTTAAAGCTCTTCACATGGCCACTTACCTCCACAATATCCTACCATCAAAGGTAATTGGCAACTCTAACCCAACCTTGGCACTCTACCATCGCTACCCATCCTACGATCATATTCGAGTGTTTGGATGTCTTTGCTTTCCCAATATGAGTGCCACCGCTCCTCATAAGCTCTCCCCACGGTCCACAAAATGTGTCTTCTTGGCCATTTCCCTAGACCATCGAGGCTACCGGTGTCTTCGCTTGGATACAAATCGGGTTGTGACATCTCGCCACGTGATTTTCGACGAACATACCTTCCCCTTTGCCCCCCACCATCAAGCCACAGTCCCCACACCCCAAGAATCCAGCACCTCGGCCTCATTCCCACCCCTCCTACGTCTCTTTCTTGGCAGCAAACCACCGATGCCGCCGCCGCCGCCTCAAGCTGCGGCCGCCGCCCAACCCGCAGCACCATTGCAACATGCAGCGGCCGCCGTCAACATGTCGTGGCCGCCGCATCTTGCTGCGCCCGCCGCCCATGTGCCGCGGCCGCCGCATCCCGCTGCCCCTGCCGCACCCCCCCCTGCTGCACCTGCCCCTGCTGCGACCGCCGCCCCAGTGCCGCGGCCGCCGCCACCCGTAGCGCCCGCCCCAACCATGACTACGCGATCTCAAGCTGGGATCGTCAAACCCAACCCCAAATACAACCTCCTCACCCCATCCACTCCCATATCACCTATACCTAAGTCACCACAAAAGGCCTTACAGGACCCAAACTGGCATGCCGCCATGGTCGATGAGTTTAGTGCTTTAATTAAAAATGGCACGTGGGACCTCGTTCCTAGGCCTCGGGACACTAATATCATTAATTGCATGTGGTTGTTCAAACATAAGTACAGGTCTGATGGGTCACTTGAACGACACAAGGCTCGCCTCGTTGTCAATGGCAAGTCTCAGGAGGTTGGTGTGGACTGTGACGAAACGTTTAGCCCGATCGTCAAACCCGCTACCATACGCACTGTGTTGAGCATCACTCTCTCTAAGGACTGGCCTATTCACCAGATGAACGTCAAGAACGCTTTTCTACACGGTAACCTTCAGGAAACTGTGTATATGCATCATCCTCCAGGCTTCTATGATCGCTCACGACCCTCTCACGTCTGCCTTCTCCGGAAGTCTCTCTATGGGTTGAAACAGGCGCCCCGCGCCTGGTATCAGCGTTTCGCCATGTACCTCAGTGCAATTGGTTTTCGGAGCAGTCAGTCAGATCACTCCCTATTTGTCTTCCATCCAGGGTTTGACACGGCGTATCTATTGTTGTATGTTGATGACATTGTGCTTACTACATCTTCTCCATCGTTACTGTCTCGCCTGATGAAACTGCTGCGTTCAGAGTTTGCCATGACGGATCTTGGTCCCCTGAGCTATTTTCTCGGCATGTCTGTGACTCGCACTCGGGATACATTGTTTCTTCATCAGAAGAAATATGCCCTTGAGATTGTCGACAAGGCTAGGATGACATCTTGCAAGCCCGCTACCACTCCTGTCGACTGAAATTCCAAGCTCGATGCTGCCTCCAGTCCCAAAGTTGATGACCCTACCGCATATCGCAGTCTGGCAGGTGCCCTCCAGTATCTGACGTTCACTAGGCCAGACATTGCTTTTGCCGTCCAGCAGGTTTGTTTATACATGCATGATCCTCGTGAGCACCATCTACAGGCACTCAAGTGGATCATCCGATACATCAAGGGCACCAGTGACCTGGGATTGCACCTCTGTCGCGGCCGCTTCGACACTCTCACAGCCTACTCAGACGCTGACTGGGCGGGTTGTCCGGAAACCCGCCGTTCCACCTCTGGCTTCACCGTCTACCTTGGTGACAATCTGGTATCGTGGTCCTCCAAGCGTCAGGCAAGCATATCTCGCTCCAGTGCCGAGGCTGAGTATAGAGGTGTCGCCAACGCCGTGGCGGAAACATGCTGGCTACGCAACCTCCTCTGCGAGCTTCGCGTTCCACTTCGTGTCGCTACATAGGTCTACTGCGACAATGTCTCCGCATTTTACCTCGCATCGAACCCGTTTCAGCACCAGCGGACCAAGCACATCGAGATTGATATACATTTCGTTAGAGAGAAGGTCGCTCTAGGCCAGGTTCGAGTGTTACATGTCCCTTCTGCTTATCAGTATGCGGACATCTTCATAAAAGGATTACCTACTCCTCTTTTTACTTCTTTTCATTCCAGTCTTGCTATTCGCTCACCTCTAGCTGCGACTGAGGGAGGATGTTAGCAGTATATATTTTATAGATAGAGTTGTACATATTTACGATTGTACCCTCAGGGTTTTCACCTAATGATATATATACAGGAGTAGGCTCCTCTGAGATCCTTCAAGGACTCAGTTATCTAAACTCTTACAGAACCGTGAAATTCTTGGAGGTGATAATTCGAGATCTAGATTGGATGTGTTTCATCCTTTGTATGTTCATGCTTCAGATAATTTTGGTCTTTTAAAATATTCAATGATACTAGTTTTATTATATATCCAAAAACGTTGATCACATCACTCTGATATCATGTGAAATATCAGCAAGTCAAATATATGACGTGAGGATTGAGGAGTCTACACGTCCGAGTGTACCATACATAAGTCAAGCACACAAGACCAGCGAGTTCCATCTTAAAACTAATTGGCTATAGAAGAAATAGATCGCACAAGACTTGGATTCTATATTTTTTTTCAATGTGAAAAAATACATTTGTTTAATTTAACATATTCAGCAGGGGCTTCCACTACTCTGAAATCCATGATTTGCCAATGTTTCCCATGAATTCTTCTAACAACCCGTTCAATATCTCTCCAAATTTCGATCTACACCCCTCAAACTGGATATGTGAGTTCATCAACGTACCCCGCCAGTTCGGCTAGCTAACAAATCATGATGGCGTTGGGTAGACACTTTTATATTCATGAACACCTCTCAACTGATTTTGTGTTGGGAAAATTACCAATGCAAGAGACCCTTCATGACCTTCGATCTCCTTGTGAAATGACACTTAAATTGATTTTGACGTGTTTTGTCCTTTAATTAACCGAATTACTTTTGACACGGCCAATTTATCGCCATTGACACGGTAGCGATCACGGTTTCTCAAACCGTGAAAAATTGGCGGCCACGGTTTCAAAAACCATGAAAATATGCCTCTCTTCCATTACTGGTCACGGTTTTAGAAACCGTGAGAATATTTATAGCGACAGTTTTGAAAACTGTCGCCATAAATCCCCATTTGCATCCCTCAGGACAGTGTATTTTCTTGGAACGCTCCCCACGGTTTTAGAAACTGTGACGCTGACAATGTAAAAGTGGAAAATATAGATATAGGCGACGGTTTTTAAAACCGTCGGATAAACATTTTCACGGTTTCTGAATCCGTGACCGGTACCGTGTAAAAGTCGATATTTTCACCGTGTCAATTGGTCCCCCCTTAATTAATTTCATGAAAGGCCGAGGCCGATTTTTTTGCAGCGTGAATAGTTGATTTAGTCACAAATTGCAGTAGATTGACTATGCTTTAATTGAATGCAAAACAATATTCTTTTCAAAACGCAATGTTCAAATTTTTGTCATTAGTTAGTGTATATTTTTGGGTGATTTTGCTAACTAGCCTATTTTGAACCTTTAATTAGGTGATTATATGCTTTAATTGAATGCAAAACAATATTCTTTTCAAAACGCAATGTTTTAGTTAAAAATGACAATGTTTTAGTTCAAATTTTTGTCATTAGTTAGTGTATATTTTTGGGTGATTTTGCTAACTAGCCTATTTTGAACCTTTAATTAGGTGATTAGCACCCAAATTAATTTAATTAGGTAAGCTAGCACCCTCCCCAAATGGAGTGTTAAGGGTCAACGGTCAACGTTGACCGACTCTTTCGGTTTTTTTTATTACAACTGATGCCACTTTTTTGATGCAATTTTTTACTGTGATGCCATTTTTCCTTTGTCATTTTTTATCGTTATGCCATTTTTTCCTGAAATGTTTTGATGCCATTTTTCAAAATAGTATTTTGATGCCAAATTTTTAATGACATTTTTCCCTTTAATGTGAAGCCACTTTTTAAAGTAGTGCTTTGATGTCATTGTTCTAATGTAATTATTCGATGCCATTTTTTATTACATTTTATTTTCACTTTGATGCCACTTTTCTAATTAAATGGTTTAATGACACTTTTTTAATCCCATTTTTTTCGAACCTTGATGACATTTTTTGTTTACTGTGATGTCACGTTGACCATCAATTCCATTTTTTTTTTTACTATTGGCTACTGATGACACTTTTTTATGTCAATTTTTTGATGATATTTTTTACCGTGATGCCATATTTTTTCAAAGTAGTGTTTTGATGACATTTTTTTCTTTAATATGATGCAACTTTTTTAAAGTAGTGTTTTGATGCCATTTTTCTAATGTAATTAATTATTTGATACCATTTTTTAATCAAATCGTTTGATGCCACTTTTTTAATTTAATCAATTGTATATCGATATATTTTCATCGATTCTACTTTTATTCACCGATGACACATTTGTCATTACACTTCATTGATGCAATCACTTGTGGTGACATGTTTATTACAATTTTTTTTCATTGATGACATTTGTGACATTAATCAAGACAAATAAAAAAGACCATTAATCAAGACAAATAAAACAAGTCAAATATACTCCAAATCTAATCAATAATACAGTATGTTAGTGTCAAACAAAAATAATTAGACAAAGCAAGCTTCTTATTTTTGCTCAAAAATAACTCATCCTGCTCAATTGTGTCATCAACTGCTACAAGATGCTCATCATGCTCATATCACCAAAGACTTCAGTATATAAGACCTCCAGTAGCTTCATTTGCTCAAAAATAAATCATTGATGTACCCAATAAGCTTAAGGTTTCAAACTTTGCAACATTCTTTGAAGCTACCAAAACTATGCTCACATCAATCAATCAAATGAATTATCATGTATTTATGTTCCAAAGTACTTTATACAGCAAACCCAACTATATAAATGCTCCTTGATATCTAAAATGATTTAAGTAGTCTTCCCCATATCTTCCAAAGAGATATGAGCCAGAGCAGGATTTACAAACAACAAAAAAATCATCACCTCTAATTCGCCAGCAAGATTAGCATGCTTGCTACCCAATGTTGTCATCAATACTGAATTAACCAAAAACAACATTTGAGTGATTGGTTTACTCACAGTAAACAAGTGCAAATGATTACACAGAGAAAATTTAAAATGACTTAACAAGAGTACAAGACCAACCAAGTCGAGCATTTTTTTAATCTTCCCTAGGAATCAAAACAAAGCAGTTCACAAAAGCATCCACCACTAGTTCAGAAGCTGTGTAAAACAAACATTTCGGCATTACATCAAATTAACCACTATATATTGTAAAAGATTGAAAAATACAAGCAAAATACACAAGTGTTGTGCGATTGATATAGAGAGTATTTACGAGAGTATTATTTTCTTAGGGCTCGTTTGGTTTAACATGGGAAGAACAATTCCCGGGAAATAACTTCCCGGGAATTGAAAAAATATGTTTGTTTGAATTTTAAATGGGAGGAATTAAAACAAGGGAATTAGAATTTTCTAATCATAAAAGGTGGAATTGCAACTTACCTAGGGAGAGGTAGGTAAGTTAAATTCCTTTAAAATGGAGGAAGTTAAATTCCCAGGAATTTAACTTCCTGTGATTTTCTGTGATAAAAAATCCAACCAAACACATGTATTTTATTTACTTCCTGGGTTTTTCTACTTCCTGGGTTATTCAATTGTCAACCAAACGAGCCCTTAGTTTTAAAGGGCGCAAGGCGCACTGAGGCGCAAAGGGTCTCTGGAGCCTAGGCGCAGGGCGCAGGCGCGCGCCCGGCGTAGGAGAGGAATATAGTAGAAAAAAAACAAGTCTGGAGTCTGGACAACAGAATAAATAAGATAATAGAAGGAGAGGAGAATTGAAGTGGATTAGGGGAAGAAATGCATACCTCTGTGAGTCTCAAGAAGTCAAGATAATAGAAGAAAGGGAGGAGAAAAAGAACTGCAGCAGAAGACAAGACTAGAAGAACTGAAGAACGTGTGTACTGAGTTGGGAAAGAATGATTTTAGGCGGCAGAAGAGACAAATTAGGGTTGGTGAAAATAGTTTTTTGGATTAAAAAGCCCAAAAGTTGGCCCATTAAGTTAATATTATATATTAGATTTAAAAAACCAGAGCAAAACTAAAAACCCTAAAAAGCCCAGGGCTTTGCGCCTGGAGAAAAGCGCACAAAGGCGCTCGAGGCGGGCGCCTGCTGTTCTGAGCTTCGCCTGGGCTAGGAAAAGCTCCAAGGGCTGAGCCCTGGTGCGCCCTGCGCCTAGGCGCGCCCCAGGCGCGCTTTTTAAAACTAAGATTATTTTAAACAATGTGAAAATATTTACTATAAAGTCTTGCTATTTTTCTAAACTATTTACGAGAAACGACTACTCAAAGTCTGGTTCTAGAGGAAAATCAAATCATGAATTCAAAATAATCTCAATTCACAAATAGTGGTTAAGTTAACTTCAATACCTAATATCAGTGGATTCAAAAATGTAGAAGCTCTGTCTATGGCATGTCATTCTCAAGTCTTAACAAGAGTAATAAAAAATAGATGTTCACAAGAAAACCAAATCTGAGAAAACAAATCAGTCCTAAAAAGTTAAGAAAAGATTCAGCATATGAATACCTTGTAGTAGCCAAGTGAATACCCGACGGCGAAAGGTAGGCAGAACGTACAACTTGTTTTATGTTCAACTGCCTTGAGCATCACAACATTTTTAGCACTAATTTTCTTTAATCCCAAATGCAAGCAGTCCCATGTTCACATGTTTGCCCAAAAAATGGAGTTATTAATGCAAACCTAAGCAAACAATGACCAAGGAAAAGACCGCAGCTTACACATTCAACAAATCATAGCCAAAGACTGAGCACAATTTAACCTTATTTGAATAGAATATGTTAGTTCAGCCGCTATCAAGTATCAACACATTATACAAGAGGTCAATCTTATTAATTTGATTTTAATCTCTTAGGAAAGCGGACAATCCAAGCACATATTAAGATTGTTAAAGCATAGAATTACTAAATCAGCCAAATACAAACATCCAGAAAGATCCAAGAACTTAAACAAGTGCATTATTTTTGTGCAACACCAAAGCTGAAGCAATCAAATAGTGGAATTGAGAGAGAAATTACCTGTTGCTGAGGTGATGATAATGAAAAGGTAGATCTTCAACGTCTTGTCTCCGCTTGCCGCCTTCTCGTGCAGTGTCCTGCTCACGTTCAAATCCGTCACCACATCGTCGATCCCGTGCAAACACTATGAACGACATACTCACCTCCCGCAGTCCCACACTCAGGTAATCTGTCCCCATCAACAGCTCGATCACCGTCCTCGGGCTAGGTTTTACGACGCACCACAACAGATTCTTGGCTCCTATCACCTGAATCGGATGAAAACATACAGTAAATAAACCCTATCACCTAAATCGGATGAAAACATACTGTCTAAATTGAACAAAAATAAATTGAACCAATCTAAATGAAAGGAATCGATCAATCTATCCAACACCACTACAAAATCCCCAAATTTGGACAAAATAAGAAACGAAGAAACGAGGAGATGATGTCAATAGATCTAACCACCATTGATGAGGGCGAGGATCGAACGAAGTCAGGGCAACGGAGATCTACAAGGAGAACCAAAAATAAAAGGAAGAGAGAGCATACAAAAGCTGAGAGACGGAGGAGGAGATCAGAGATCCGCCATGGGAACCTGAGAAAGCGAGAGAGGGAGAGAGGGCAGCGATGGGAGGTTGGAGGAAAAACGTCCACCACAACTACAAAAAAATTAAATGGGTCTAGCTCGCCTAATAAGAAAAGTAAAGGAGTTAAATACCTAATTAAATGTGCAGAGGGTACAAAATACTAAATTTTGAATTTTCTCTTTATTTTTTCTCTTTAAACAAACAAAACGATGTCAAGCATCTCCAACAAATTTGTCATTTTAGGGATTTTGGAGTTTTTGAAAATTTTCAAAGCGTTTTTTAGTCTAACATATTTCCCAGCACATTCTTAAAAAAGGAAAGCAATAAAAAAAAGTACCATATTCTCTAAATCTACTGAATTTTAGGGGTTTTCTCTCTTTTTTTTCTTTTTGTTGTTGTTGCCGTCTTCCAATTTGCAATGAGGAAAGAGTAGCAACTAGACCAAAAAATGGGCCTATTTGCACAACTAGACCACAAGCAAAAAAATTGGCCCAAAATAACCTCTCTACCCCCAAGCAAATATAACAACAGGTTTTTTGGCACTGTTCATTACCCATTATAGGAGGTGACCTGGGAAGAGAAAAGATGAGAGAGGCTAGAACTCAGATCCGTCGCTGCCTCCTCCGAGCCAAATCATGGGTGAGCACCATTGGAGAACACGATTAGGGCCCCGCGGATGAACGACGAATCGATCTCGTTCCAGATCGACTCCCGATTGCGCAAGAATTCGTCGATCCCTCTGCAGCAGTCCACGCAAAATTCCAGGGTTGAGAACGGCTTCGATGAGAGAGGCCCTCTCCTCGAGCTCAACAGGGATCCCGAGGAGAAAGACGACGCCGATGATGAAGATGGGGAGGGCGCGGAGGGGTTCCGGATTCTAGGCCACGCTAAGTGCCTCAACAAGCGGCGTCGCGACAGGGAGGACTCTACCCTTGGTTGTTTTTCTGAAAAATGTGGAGAAAACAACGATATCGGTAGGATCAGAATGGTAGGATTGATGGAAACTAATGGTAGGAGAAAACAACATTATTGGTAGGATCATAATTGAAACCCAGTAATTCCTGTATAACTTGACACTAATGGTAGGATAGATGCACACTGATGGTACGATATATTTATACTATTGGAAATATGTATTGGAAATATGTAAATGCATAATTGACTTTACCACAACACAATATATCGGAGACTTATGAACACACACTCCGTATTAGCCTATGTGAGAGTCGAACTCACATCTTTGTGTGCAAACACAACGCTCTACCAATTGAGCTAATAGGCTATTTATCATCGTAATAGTAAAGACCAAGTATTTGATGAGTTTCGAAGTGCCCATTGAACCCCAGGATGCGTCATTTGACGAAAAAAAACCCCAGGATGCGTCATTCTCCCCGTCGACAATGGCAATATTCTGTGCCACCACCATAGCTGTCGTACGTGCCTCTCCCTTGAACACCAAGCTCCCACTCCCGGGAGCCCACCAACCGCCGCACACGACATTTATACATACCCTATCACCTGGGGTACGCCACGGGAATAGAGGATCAGCCTGAGGGGTAGTTCTGATATAGGAAAAAGGAACAACTACAAAGGAAAGGTACAAGATGACTTACCCATCGCTACCACTGCCACCAACAAGCTTGTTGCACTTTTCCTGAAATGGAAAGACAGTTGAACACTATTGGCAGGCCAGAACTGTACTATTGGTAGGATGACAACTGTATCGTTTCCTCGGATGCACGTGTGCCTTTTCCCCCGTCCTTTCCGCCTCTCTCCTGCTCTGCCTCACTTTTTGCAGGGCATGTTGGGGTGTTTGAGATCCTCCTCTCAACCTTATATATGTGCTTGGGGAACACCCATCAATGCAATGATTGCATTTTCCCCTCATAAATGCTCCCCCCTTCCCCCAATGAAGAACCCCGTTTTGGCGCCAAAATTACACTGACAACCCGCCAAAACAGCTACGGTCAATCCACTCCAAATGTCTCCAACATTTTCAGCTATGGTAGGACGTCTTAAGCCTATTGGTACGATAACTCTATGCTATTGGTAAGATAAATTTACCATATTGGTCAGACAGATGCTCTTCCTCTTCCCCCAATGAAGAACCCTGTTTTGGCGCCAAAATTACACGGACATCCCGCCAAAACCGCTACGGACAATCCCCTCCATATTATCTCAAAAATTTCCATGTATGGTAGGACAGTTTTGGCCTATTGGTAAGAGGAATGTCTTCTATTGGTAATCCAAATGTGTCCAGTTCCCAGAATTGAAGGTGATGCTTTGCCCTCACCTTTCCACTCGTCTCCTATGTTGGCTCTCTTTTTTGCAGAGCATTTAATAAGGAATGACACCCATCAATCAAGATTTTATAAGGGTTGATTGACACCTTTAATTCCAATTATTTAAATTTCCCCTCATAAATGCCCCCCCTTATTTCCCTACTTTATTTGAGCCACACCCAAATTCCTCTGACATGTGCAGTACCTCCCCCTCCTGATTTCTCTCAGCCAACTGATGCAGCTACAGTGCTGGCCTCCCCTTCACCTGCTACTTCCTCTCCCGGTGGTATTTTTGCATTTGCAAAAATATACCACTTTCTACCCCTAGCCAAAAAAAAGGGTACATGTCTACTTATGCAAATGGACCCTTTTTTTGGTCTACTTATGCAAAGAGGCCATTTGCAATTGGGTTGCATTTGTGACTGTTTCCCTTGTTTTTTCCAAGCTGTATGTGTTTCCTCTCAACCTGGGAAAAACTATTTTCAACAATTTCAGCAACTTCAGTTTCAGCAACTCTGGTGTTGAAGCGCTGACACGCGGAAAAAAAACCGCGCTGAAATAGGGGTTGCTGAAACCAACTATGCTGAAACATGAGGGAGTCACAAGGGGCGCGTGGAGGGCACAGGGGAAAAGGGGCAAGGGAAGGGAGGTGGATATTTTGCCAATTTGGAAGGATATGTGGACATTTTCCTAATAAAGACCCTAATTATGACTTATTGCTCAATTGACCCGAATTTAGGTGGTAAACCAGACTAAGATCGAACTGCTCTAGCTGTCTCAACAACATGTCTATGTTTCCTCTCAACATGGCTGTTTTTGTTGAGGGGTGTAAACAATAGATCTGTGATGAAGAATCCTTTTGCAAGAATGAAATCATAGCATTGTTTATTTAGAAATTCCAATCCATTATCACTCCTAATTGTTTTCAATTTGTGGCCAAAATGAGTCTCCGCATATGCCACAAAAAAATCACACAAAATCCTGAATATTTGTTGCTTATTGTGCAATAGATGATACCAAGTTGCTCAACTATGATTATAAAGAATAGTAAAAAAAAGTACCTCGCTTACTGAAGTTCGTTGGGAGTCGGAATCGGGGGTCGTGTGCACACGTGCGCCCATGCGCTAATAGCCTAGTATATAAGCCGAGCGGGATTCATCCTAAAACCAATTGACTTTAGGAGGAGACCCACTAGGTTATACAATAAGGCTTGTTTGTTGATATTATCAATGTGAGACTCTTTTGGTCTCTTCACATTCTTCATTCTCTCAACACGCCCCCGCAAGTGCAACTAGGGTCGTTTTTCGCTTCTAGTTGACACTTGAAAAACGGAACTCTTTTGGTCTTTTCACCTTCTTTATTCTCTCAACATTGCTCCATCTCCAATAGGTACCTTATAGGGACCCATAGATCAAGATGTACTAATTCAAACAACTGCTTTGCTAATTAAAGAAGTGCTTCTTCTAAGAAACGGGGCTCTGTGCATTTTTTTATAAAATGTAAACGTGATAATCATGATCAAAAACATAAACTGCATTGTTTTTACTGATGTGCTATAATTTGGAATTATTTTGTGTCTCATTCCGCCTCCGATATTTGAAAGTGCATAGTCACATAACAACAATATATCTAGACTGTAGATGATTACTGACATATATATTATATATCACTTCTTCTCTAGATCATACTGTTAGCACGTATATATGATTTAGATAGAGTTGTACATATTTACGATTGTACCATCAGGGTTTTCACCCAATGATATATATACAGGAGTAGGCTCCTCTGAGATCCTTCAAGGACTCAGTTATCTAAACACTTACATGGTATCACAGCCTCTTTGTGAAACCCTAAAATTTTTCCGTTTCACAAATTAATTCGATCTAGCCGTCGCCGCTCTCACAGCCGCCGCCGCCCACAGCCTGCCGTCGCCGCCGCTCCAAGCCGCCGCCGCCGCCCACACCTGCTGCCCCTTACCCGCAGCGGCCGCCGCTCCAAGCCGCTGCCGCCGCAAAACCCTAGCCGCCGCCGCCCCCTACTTGCCGCCGCCGCTACCTATCCCTCCCAATGGGTGACGTTGTCAACCCCCCACCGCAGCCACAAAACCCTTTCCATTTCGCCCAATCCGTTACCAACATCAAGAACCAAATCCCCCTAACCCTAGACCTCAAGAATGTTCAATACCACACATGGGCGGAACTCTTCACCACCGCTTGTCGGGGCCATGATGTCCTCGCCCACATCGACGGTTCCGACCGCCCCAATGATGTCCCTGAGCCTATTTGGAACCGCATCGACTCCATCGTACTTGGATGGATCTATGCTACCATCTCCGAAGATGTGTTGATTACCGTCCTCCAACCCGGATCAACCGCTCGTGATGTTTGGCTTCGCATCAAGGGCCTCTTTCATGACAATCAATCCTCTAGGGCTGCGGATCTTGAAGGGAAATTAATCAACACCCGTCAGGAAAGTTTCTCCAACGTCTCCGACTATTGCCTTGCCATTAAGTCTATCGCCGATCAACTAGGCGATGTCGGACACAAAGTCAGCGAAGAGCGCCTTGTCCTTCAACTTATCAATGGCCTCTCCATCAAATTTGACGTCGTCGGCGGGATGATAAGTAACACTTCCACGCTGCCGACATTCATGGTGGCTCGCAGCATGCTTTCCAGGGAGGAAAGCCGTCAGGGCCGCCCTCAAGCCCATTCCCATGTCCTAGTGTCCTCTAAGGACTTCCTACCCACGGATCCTTACCCCCGAAACCCTCAAACAACCCAATCCAAGCCACCCAACCAGCGCGGCGGACGAGAGCAAGGGAGGAACTCGCGACGGGGCCGCGGCGGTGGCCGCAGCAACATGTCGTGGCCGCAGCATTACCCGCCGCAATACCCGCCGCAGCCTTGATACCCCTCCCCGCCTCCCTGCCCCTATCCGTCGTGGGCCGGCTACCCACCGCCTTCGATGCTTCGCCCCTACCGCCCTCCACCCTCTGCGGCTCCTTCCCCGACGCTATACGCCTCCCAACCGCAACACACCGATCTCTCCGCCGCTTTCTCCACCATGGGACTTCAGCAGCCGGATGACAACTGTTATATGGATACCGGGGCCTCTTCCCACATGACGAACGCACCAGGTAACCTACAAACTGTTTTTAATTCTAGCACTTTACCATCCATTTATGTCGGTAATGGCGCCCCACTATCCATTGTCGGTTCAGGTCAAGCAACCCTCCCCACTGGCCCACCCCTCCACCTTAACAACGTCCTACTTGCCCCTGACATAGTCAAAAACCTCATCTCTGTTCGTCAATTTACCACTGATAATCACGTGGCTGTCCAATTTGACCCTTTTGGTTTTCTTGTGAAGGACCTTCGCACGGGGACCCCAATCATGCGGTGCAATAGTTCCGGCGACCTCTATCCACTTGCCCCAGCCCGCAAGTACGCCCCCACCGCCCTCATCACCCTTAGTTCCGACTTGTGGCATGCTCGTCTTGGTCACCTTGGCGATCACGTGCTTCAAAGTCTCCGCTCTAGCAATTTTATTTCTTGTAATAAAGCCTCGGGCATCTGCACTTCATGTGAGATCGCCAAGAGAAAAAGACTTCCTTTTAGCATTTCCCCTTCACATACTTTTGCACCTTTTGACATTGTTCATTGCGATTTGTGGACATCGCTCATTCCTAGTGCTAGTGGTTTTTGTTATTATTTGGTTATACTTGATGATTACACCAATTTTGTTTGAGTATTTCCACTACGCCATAAATTGGAAACACAGGGCCACATTATTAGCTTTCACAAGTTTGTCCAGACCCAGTTTAGTTTGCCAATCAAGGCCATACAATGTGACATGGGAGGCGAGTTCGACAACAACATTGTCCGCTCCTTTTGTCAACAACAAGGGATAGCCCTCCGCTTCTCTAGTCCACAAACATCACCTCAGAATGGCAAAGCGGAACGCATTCTCCGCACGCTCAATGACAAGACACGAACCCTACTTGAACATGCTTCTCTACCCCCTTCTTTTTGGGTTGAAGCTCTTCATATGGCCACTTACCTCCACAATATACTACCTTCAAAGGCCATTGGCAACTCCAACCCATCCTTGACACTCTACCACCGCCACCCGTCCTACAATCATCTTCGAGTGTTTGGATGCCTTTGCTTTCCCAATATGAGTGCCACTACTCCCCATAAGCTCTCCCCACGGTCCACAAAATGTGTCTTCTTGGGCTTTTCCCCACACCATCGAGGCTACCGTTGTCTTCGCTTGGATACCAATCGGGTAGTGACATCTCGCCACGTGATTTTCGACGAACATACCTTCCCCTTTGCCCCCCACCATCAACCCACAGTCCCCACACCCCAAGAATCCAGCCCCTCGGCCTCATTCCCACCCCTCCTACGTCTTCTTCTTGGCAGTAAACCACCTATGCCGCGGCCGCCGCCTCAAGCTGCGGCCGCTGCCCAACCCGCAGCACCTGTGCAACATGCCGCGGCCGCCGCCGACATGCCGCGGCCGCCGCATCATGCCGCGCCCACCGCACTTCCCCCTACTGCACCTGCCCCTGCTGCGGCCGCCGCCCCAGTGCCGCGGCCGCCGCCTCCCGCAGCGCCCGCCCCCACCATGACCACGCGATCTCAAGCTCGGATCGTCAAACCCAACCCCAAATACAACCTCTTCACCCCTTCCACTCCCATATCACCTATACCTAAATCACCACAAAAGGCCTTACAGGACCCAAACTGGCATGCCGCCATGGTCGATGAGTTTAGTGCTTTAATTAAAAATGGCACGTGGGACCTCGTTCCTAGGCCTCGGGACTCTAATATCATTAATTGCACGTGGTTGTTCAAACATAAGTACAGGTCTAATGGGTCACTTGAACGACACAAGGCTCGCCTCGTTGTCAATGGCAAGTCTCAGGAGGTTGGTGTGGACTGCGACGAAACCTTTAGCCCGGTCGTCAAACCCGCTACCATACGCACTGTGTTGAGCATCGCTCTCACTAAGGACTGGCCTATTCACCAGCTGGACATCAAGAACGCCTTTTTGCACGGTAACCTTCAGGAAACTGTGTATATGCATCAGCCTCCAGGCTTCTATGATCGTTCGCGCCCCTCTCATGTCTGCCTTCTCTGGAAGTCTCTCTATGGATTGAAACAGGCGCCCCGCGCTTGGTATCAGCGCTTCGCCACCTACCTTAGTGCGATTGGTTTTCAGAGCAGTCAGTCAGATCACTCCCTCTTTGTCTTCCATTCAGGGTCCGACACGGCTTATCTATTGCTGTATGTTGATGACATTGTGCTTACTGCATCTTCTCCATCATTATTGTCACGCCTGATGGGACTATTGCGTTCAGAGTTCGCCATGACGGATCTTGGTCCCCTGAGCTATTTTCTCGGCATATCTGTGACTCGCACTCGGGATACATTGTTTCTTCATCAGAAGAAATATGCTCTTGAGATTGTCGACAAGGCTAGGATGACATCATGCAAGCCTGCTACCACTCCTGTCGACTGCAAGTCCAAGCTTGATGCTGCCTCTAGTCCCAAGGTTGATGACCCTACCACCTATCGCAGTCTGGTAGGTGCCCTCCAGTATCTGACATTCACTCGGCCATACATTGCTTTTGCCGTTCAGCAGGTTTGCTTATACATGCATGATCCCCGTGAGCATCATCTACAGGCGCTCAAACGGATCATCTGGTACATCAAGGGCACCTGTGACCTAGGATTGCACCTCTTTCGCGGCCGTTTCGACACACTCACAGCTTAATCAGACGCAGACTGGGCGGGTTGTCCAGAAACTCGCCGTTCCACCTCTGGGTTCGCTATCTACCTTGGTGACAATCTGGTATCGTGGTCCTCCAAGCGTCAGGCTACCATATCTCGCTCCAGTGCCGAGGCTGAGTATAGAGGTGTCGCCAACGCCGTGGCGGAAACCTGCTGGCTCCGCAACCTCCTCTGCGAGCTTCGCGTTCCACTTCGTGCCGCTACATTGGTCTACTGCGACAATGTCTCCGCAGTCTACCTCGCCTCGAACCCAGTTCAGCACCAGCGTACCAAGCACATCGAGATTGACATACATTTCGTCAGAGAAAAGGTCGCTCTAGGCCAGGTTCGAGTGTTACATGTCCCTTCTGCCCATCAGTATGCGGACATCTTCACAAAAGGATTACCTGCTCCTCTTTTTACTTCTTTTCGTTCCAGTCTTGCTATTCGCTCACCTCTAGCTGCGACTGAGGGAGGATGTTAGCACGTATATATGATTTAGATAGAGTTGTATATATTTACGATTGTACCCTCAGGGTTTTCACCCAATGATATATATACAGGAGTAGGCTTCTCTGAGATCCTTCAAGGACTCAGTTATCTAAACACTTACACATACACGGTCAAGAAACTTGTAAAGGATAAGGAAAACCGAACGCCTGATCGATTAACATAAAAAAAGGCATAGAACTGACTGAAAGTAAGCAATGGAAGCATATATATGTGGAGATGAAAACAACAGCACACCTGGCACACCAATTTTATTACATCAAAAATCAAACTCCCAATCTTAAAAACATGAAATGAAAGTGCACAAACAATAATAAGATCTATTACATTAAATCCATATAAAATAGAAGTTCATGATCTTAATTTCTGGAGCAATACTTCATTAATCCCCAGCAACATGGTTGCATCATCTGTTGAGCAACAACGTACCATGATTTCATTCATCAGTTGTTGCTTGGTGTGTCGTTCAATGTAGGCAGAGCCAGTATGCCGACAACAACTTGCATTATCGTTAAAAGGAGAAGAACAACTGCATAGCACACAGGTATGATCGCCCATGGATGGCTAAAGTAGACTTGCTTTAGTATAGCTTTGTATCGGTACCACTTCTTCTTGTGGTACTTATTAAGCTCCTTTGCTATGCTCGAATATAAATAACCCCCTCTGAAATGGTAGGCATGTTTGCCCATAGAGTTGATAATTTGGGACAAGTTCTTTTCACTTCCTACCCAATTCTCAATGATCCCTGCCTCGGTAAGCAGTTGCACATCAGTTGGAGTGTTAATCAGACAGTCCAGGAAGAATAGATAGTCGGTGATATAAGTGCAATCCTTGGGGTGAGATTGCTCATATGCAATTAGATTTCGGAACTTACGCTCAGCCTCATGCTGGACCCATAATTTTGGGATGTAAAGGATTCCTTTCCCCACGTGGAAACGTATATCAAGGATGTTGTACGCTGAGTATTCATGCTTCTCAACTTCAAACTTGATGCCCGTCTCAAAGAGACCGGTGGCGGTTGGGCTCATGATTTTCCGCAGATCTATACCTTTATCATCTTTGGGTTTCTGCGAGGTTTTCAAGAAAATATCGTCATTGCCTTGAAGCGAAGGTGGCAGCAAACAGATTCGGAGCATGTCTAAGAGATGGAAGGGAGGATCTCTTTCAATTTCAGCGACTTTACTACTATTGAAATTGATGTTCAGAAACTCGCAGGCGATACCTATGAAGGAAATTCTAGGATTGCCGAGCTCTGGATCCAAGGGCATCTTCTTATGTAGGTCCCGTAGGATGAAGAGCGGTAATTGGTTCTCTGCCAACAATAGGTCGCTAGCTATTTCTTTAAGTTTCAACGGCGCCATCACACTTGACTTTATCCCATTCCAATGTCGACTATGCTCCCTAAAGAGCTGAATGATGAAGACGCAATCAAGGAGGACCATCTCCGTGTAGATTTCATCGTCATCATTGAATATGTTGTCAGAATAAGCATAGCAGTGGCTGATGGTGTTTATTGTTTCCTTTACAGTGGTCATGTAATACTTAAGATTATAATTATACGGCTCAGATTGTTGGAGGAAGGGTACTAGATACTTGAGTTTGGATAGTCGGCTTCTATCAGAATCAGGATCATGAACTTTGTGGTGGAGAAGGCCAATTGAGACCGCCGTAGGCGTGTATGCTTCAGGATTTAAACGCCGCAGTAGCTCTGGAACTCTATAGATGCAACACTCTGTCGATGGAGACTGTCGTTCCTTTGTCATCCTTTTTATGGTTTCAAGCAAACTTGTGCCGTCCCTCAAGATGGATTTATTTTTAGCCATATCCTTCTCCTCTGTTGTTCCCCCCTACAAGTGCAACAAAACACATTGTGAAATATATGATACCATCTATTTTAGAATTTTTTTTCAAAATATTCACAATAAAATATTTATTTATCAAAATATTCACAACATCAAAATATTTACAAAAATATTTATTTTTTGCAGATTTACCAGAGAAACGCGGTATAAAACCGCGTTTCTTGTTTAAATTACAAATTTGAATAAAGCGTCGAAGGAAAATTACGTTTTTCTCTAAAAACGCGGTTTAAAACCGCGTTTTTATTTTATTTTTTATTTAAAAACAAAAAACTAAAAAAAAAGAAAAAAAACGTAAAACGCGGCTTGTAGCCGCGTTTTACATATGGCCCACCATCTCCGGGACCTGCGAGGGTTGAAGTGTTGAACGCCCGTTCTCCGCCGACTGCCACTGGAATTGAGCACCGTCTCCACCGCCCACTGCCGCCGCCACCACCTTCTCCGGAGAAGCCCTGGTCCTCCATCGCCGTCATCATCGTCGACACAATCTTTGCCGCCGTCATCATCGACATCGGAGGCCGATGTAGAAGAACGACGCCAGAGTATCCGGAGAGGCGGGGAATCGAAGGTGGACTAAAGGTTGGCGCCGTTGGTGACGGAGGACGGACAAAGGGAGGGAGGGTGGGCGGAGAGGAAGGTGAGGAGGGGACATGGAAGATCGGAGGTTGGGCGGATCTCGGAGGCTGACATGGATGAACGACGTCGGAGCATCAGGGGAGGCGTGGAATCGAAGGTGGAGGCAGGCGCCGTTGGCGACGGAGGTCGGGCAGAGGGACGGAGGGAGGCCGGACAGAGTGAGGGTGAGCGACTGAGCAGAGAGTTGCGCGGGTGATGGTGAGCGAGGAGGGAGGTGAGGCAGGGCAGAGGGATGGGCATGAATAGGTGAAGCGCGGGTTTAACCCACGCTTTACCTTTTTTTGTTTTTTTTTTTCCTTATTTTTTTCTTATTTAAAAAAGTAAAAGAATAAAACGCGGGTTGAATCCGCGTTTTATTCGTTTTATTTTTATCCACTTTTCTTCGGTTTTAAATTTTAAAACATACTAATGAAACGCGGTTTGAACCCGCGTTTTTCTGACAAACCTGCAAAAAAATAAATATTTCTGTAAATATTTGAATATTTTCACAATTCAAGAAATTGGATGTCTACGTATAGTTTGCTTGATTTGAAGTGGTTTGGAATAGTTTTACTTTTAGGTTGACTTTCGACCTTATATGAGATGAAAATCGGGAAAGCTAAAATTTTTACTATCTCCACCGCTAGGATGGCTGCTGTCGTGGAGCTTGGCGAGGACGGCAGTTGTCGTAAGTGGAGAGCTGGTAGTCGTGAAGAGCTTGCCGCCATAACTGCACAACCTAGCTTGTTACAGTGGATTATAATATTTATTAAATATTTAAAATTAATTCAAGAGCTAGTTAGAGGGATTGATGGGTTCGAATGGGATTTATGAATCTTCCTAGGAAGGCACCTAGCTACCGTTTTTGGCAGTACAATTCATCAAATCAAAGCAAGTCAAAGCCGGGAACGGGGAAGGATCGAGGTGAAGTAATTACCGCAGCTACTTGCCGCAGTAATTAGGCCATAATTACTTATATATATTTAATTAATATTAATAGTAATTCACTGTAACTTGTTGCGGTGACCTGACGGTTCAGTCCGGTCCATTCCACATGAATCTACCGCACCATACGACAATGGTTTGTAGCAATTCTCTACCCACCAAACTATATAACGGTGGGTTCGGTTATTCGTAATTAACTCACCGCAACATGGTGTGATGATTAGCGGTAGAGATAGTAAAAATTAGCAGTGAAAATATCATCACTAGATGGAAATATTTTTCGAGCTATTTTAAATACGGGGAATAGGAAGAGCCTGGTGGAGGATGATCAGATCAAATTAGAGATAGAACTACAGAAATGTTTTTTTTGTAATTTGATTTTTTGAAGATAGAAAGTATTTAGGTAATGGCTAGGGTTGCTCGAAATGTGAATCGGTTCAAAAACCGGATTGAACCTTGAAAAAATCGGTTTCGGTTCAACCTGGATACAAGTCAGATCGGATAACGGTCCACGATTTTATGAAATTCGGTTTTGGAAAACCAAAAATCAAATAAAAAAAAGGGGGAATTGTGCTATAGGCCATAATTAGGGCCTTTATTAGTAAAATGTCCACCCTTCCCTTCCAAATTGGCAAAATGTCCACCTTCCTTCCCTTGCCCCCTTTGCCCCCCCACACGCGCTCCTTGTGCCCCCCCTCCTGTTTCAGCACATTTGATTTCAGCAACTCCTATTTCAGCGGGTTTTTTTTTCGCGCGTTGCTGAAACCGAAGTTGCTGAAACCAAAGGTGCTGAAACCGAAGTTGCTGAAATTGTTGAAAATAGTTTTTTTTTCCGCGCGTTGCTGAAACCGAAGTTGCTGAAACCAAAGTTGCTGAAATTGTTGAAATTAGTTTTTTTTCCGCGTGTTGCTGAAACCGAAGTTGCTGAAATTGTTGAAATTAGTTTTTTTTTGCGCGTTGCTGAAATTGGAGTTGCTGAAACCAGGGTTGCTGAAACCGGAGTTGCTTAAATTGTTGTTGTAATTGCTGAAATTAGTTTTTTATTTTTTCGCGTCAGCGCTTCGACATCGGAGTTGCTGAAACAATGTTGCTGAAACCGGAGTTGCTTTTTTTTTCGCGTTACCACTTCGACACCGGGTTTATCGTAACAAACCTTAGAGCAATGAAACACTCACATAGTAAATAACATCGTAACAAAGTATATTTAACAAAATATATTTAACAAACACTGTGGAAAGGAGATTGTAAGCATTAAATGTACCTCAGTTGAGTGCATCCTAAATCCCTCTCCCTTATGAACACCTTTGCTGAACATGAGAACTTGCCCATTAGTATTTTTATGGATCCTTTTGTTGTAATCTCCTCTAGGAGTTATAAAAGGGAGTAGCCACCTTTCAAGACAAAAAAAAAAGAAGCAGGTTTAGGAGGCAACTCAACAGAAACATTAGATGTTGTCTGCAGCAGTAAACACGATCAACAGCCCAAGAAACAGAATTGGATTCGAGTTCTTCATGCAAGTCCTTCGTCACAGTGTGGGACTTCCCTTGTTCAATAAAACCTTTGTCCAAAAGCTGCCAATGACGGTGGAGAAAGCCTGGTGATGCGAACATGGTGGTGTTCAGATCTGAGACCCCAATCAGATGGAAAAGAGCCAAACGTCGATTCAGATCTGAGATCCATGGCTTCCCTTACCTCCATCTCCCATTCTCGTCCTTCCTTGTCTGCGCTTCCCTCTGTAGAAGAGAACAGAGACTGTGTTCGTTGTGATAGGAGAGAGGATAGAGGAATGGCGGAAAAGTGCTGAAATCGGATCCTCTCGTGCTTCCTCTTCCCTTCTTCACTTCGAAATCGGCGTTTGTGGCAGAGAGGCAGGCCTGGTGCCCCTGCATCTAATACTTTGGCATTTCGGATCCATAGATCGGTTGATTAGTTGATCGAAAGAAGAAATCAATTTCTGAAACCCTAAGCGACGCCGTTGAATCTGGCTCCCATCATCATCATAACCTTGAACTCCTCGAAGCTAATAGTGTCATCGTCGTCCGCATCCACGCCGAAAATCATCTTTCGGCAGTCGGAGATGGAGCAATTGTCGCCGAGGCTCTTCATGACCTCCGTCAACTCCTCGGCGGAGATGGATCCGTTTCCGTCAATGTCATAAACAGCGAACGCCTCGCAAAGATTGACGAGAGCCTCGTCGGAGTCGACACCGTTGGTGTTGCCGTTGGATCTGCAGAGCCCAACGAACGGCACCGGCCTCGTCGGTCTAGATTGGAGAGGTGAAGAAGGAATTGAATGGCTGCCCTATCGATAGCTGCCTCCAGGAAGTAGAAACGGCCAAAAGAAAGAGATCTGAAAGGGAGGAGGGGCACACGGGGGATTTTTTTTTTCAGATGGACAAAAACCTAATTTGATGGGGTTGGTGGACACTCCCCCAATAAAGGCAAAAAAAAAGGCCAGTTTGGCAAATTTATTCTAAAAAAATTCAATTTTAATATGAAAGATCCGGATTTACGGGGCAGGCCTAATTTCACTAATTCACTCCGCCTCCCATTCGCTTCTCTCACTCAAGTTCTCTTCTCTCTTGTTGACTTCGCTCCTCAATATTCTCTCCGTCCCACAATAGATGTCTTTTACTATTCATGCACGTTTTCTTAAGAATTTAAAAACTATATAAAATATCAACATTTTATTAAATATTTTTCAAACCTAAAAAACTAGCTCTAGAAAAAAATACTTTCTGAAAGCTCGGACTTTGGTCGATCCCGGTCTTCGAGAAGCATCAGTTCTTGAGTACTTGTGTAGGAACATTACAGGCTAAAGTTGAGCTAGTTGATGAAGGCCCCAAAACCTCACCCAACAAGGAAAGAAAAAATTAGCAGATTGGATCATTAAAAAGATGCAATGAAAATATAGAAAGAAAAGAAAGAGAAGATCATGACGACTAGAAGAAGATTGTGCACAACGGAGTTAGAAGGTTCCTTGGATAAAATATATGTCCAAGTGAAATAAGATATTGAGTTTCTTTTTAAATTTTGATTGTACGCGCATGTATTAGGATTTATATACATTGCTTAGGTTTTGGTTTAAAAGTGCTCGTCAATGAAATATTGAAGGCCTTGAGGGTCGTTAGACCTCTGTCTTTTGGTGGTTGAAAAACTCCACAAATTGTATTGTATATATGTACCTTGTATCTTTGAAGTTCTGACAAAAAATGAAAGGGACATGAAGACCTAGCTCGGACAAAGACAAACTTGTGGGTCGGGATAACTCTTGCATAAAAATAGCATTGTACAATATATGCTGAGTTAGCTGGATTGAAATAATCCCATGAGCCCACATAATATTCAATTACACATAAGAAGAAGATCATTAATGTATGACATTGAAGAAAGAAGATCATCCTCCTATGGAAAATGGAAAGTGGATAACTTGGATAGGGAAGGTCATGCTTCCAAGAAATTAAGAAGATTTATTTCTTTGTGCAACTGATTTGTTGTGGCAAGGAAGATATGCTATGGTATAAGTGGACTAGCAAAGGTAAGTAGCATGTGTGAAAGACGAGGAAGAAGAAGACGACACATCACGCAGAAGAGTGACATTACATAGCCCTAGTGTTTAGCGATGCAATATGTTAGTTCCACGAATATAGATTGAGTAATATAGTTGTGTTCTTCATTGTGTTTGTTAATCTATATTAATTCCATGAATATAGATTGAGTAAGTAATATAATTGTGTTCTTCATTGTGTTTTGTTTGTGTTTGTCACGATTCGAGTTGGGGTAGTTTTACAATGGATTGTTCGTAAAGGTCATGGTCAATCCACAAACACTACATGTTGTGTTTGGTGGAGTCTTAGGTGTTGTTTATTAATAATAAAAAGTATACCTATTTGAACTCCTCCCTAAAGAAAAGGGACGTGATGGTTTTCATCCTATACTATATGTGTAGTCAGAGGGTTTCCACCGTAAATCATTTGTCATGCTTTACTCTTTATTTTGCCTAATTTAATTAGTAGTGCTAATACAACCTCTCTATTGAGAGGTCCTACATGGAAGCTAGATCATTAATGCCACGTGCTTTTGAGGTTAGTTGCCCTAGTTCGTGTAATAGGTTTACTTGTGTTTTGTTATCGGTTAACTGCCATCAAAGCTAGTGCTTCAAGTTTAGTAGTCTTAGGTTTTCTGATAAATAAAATAAGTATTCTTATTCAAAATCCTCCACAATGCAAAGGGAGGTTGCCTAGTGGCTTTCATCCCACACTATCTATGTATGGTTATGTTTAAGGGTTTCCACCGTAATCAACTTGTCTTTTTGTATATTCCTGTCTAACTTCATTAGAAACACTAGTGCACCCTAAATAGTCCTACATATAGATAGATTGACCAATAAACAAATATATATTTATATTCCCACGTAAAAACAGTAAAATAAATTATAATCTGTTTGGAAAAAGGTAGTTGAAGTTGATAGATTATTTGTAGACCTGTCAAACGGGTCATTCGGGTCGGGACACTTTGGGTCCCGGGTAAAACGGGTTCCGGGTATTTCCGGGTTGACTTGAACCCGGGTTTTGGGTCATTTCGGGTCGATTTCAGGTTTGTCATTTTTTCTTTTTTAAATTAAAAAAAAATCATGATTTGATAATTTTACGATAATTTTAAAATTCTAAAATTAAAGACATGGTTCATAAGTTCTAGTGCTTGTAATTATATACTATATCTGATCCAAAATATTTGATTTTTTATTATTTCTTGTAATTTTTAATAAAATATAATAATATATAAAATATAAAATTTTTAAATAATTTTTGAAAAATAATTTCACGCAATTAGTAATAAGCATAGATTTGTTTTAATATTTTAATATTTTTTTAGAATTTTTATCTTTTTAAAAAAAATGTGTTGAAAAATAAAAAATCAAATACTATCGATCGGACGGAGTATTACACAATACAAATAAATATAAAAGTTGATTTGAAAATGAAAGATCAAGTGATCGTAATTATAAAATGTATTAAATTGGAATCTCCATAAAATTATTTAATCATATATAATTATAAATCAACCGGGTCAATCGGGTCACCGGGTCAATTGGGTAAATCGGGTCAAAATTACTGGGTCAATCGGGTCACCGAGTCGAAACCCAGATTACTTGGAAAATTTTTGAGTTTTCGGGCTCGGGTCAGAAAAAATTTCCGGGTCAAAATTTCCGGGTTCAGGTCGGAAAATTTCCGGGCGTTCGGGTCGGGTCGACCGGGTCGGGTTGTGTTTTGACAGGTGTAATTATTTGTGTTAGATATATGTTAATAAACTAGTTGGGTGTTTGGTAAATGTAGTTATTAAGGTAGTTGATGGAAACTTGTGAATAGAAAATTAAAAGCTCCAAAAAGTTTGGGTGAATACGTAGATGTTGAAAAACTTCGATTCTCAAAGCTAATTATACTAAAATATCATATTTGTTTCATTTATATCTATATAATGTCAAAACAAAATTAAACCTCTGAAAAGCTAGTTGATGATGCCAAACGGAGCCTTAAACATAAATTATGTATTTATTTTATTTTTATATTACTTTACATTAACTCAAAGATAAATGATATATACGTAGTAAAATAAAATAAAATTTATCAAAAACCGCCCAAGTGTGAGTAATAAAAACTAATATATCTAAATTATTTTTGGGTGATAGGATTTAATATAACCTAAATATATTAGTTAATAAAGTATATTTCATAGACAAACTTTTCAAAAATATTAATTAAAAAAGTAATTAAAAATTTAGGTTATTCATTATTAGAAAAAGTATAAGTTCATTATATTAAAAAAATAAAAAATTTGAAAAAAAAATTAAACCAGTGAAAAATGAATAATTTGGACTTTAATCATATTATTTTAAATCAATCACATGATAAATAAAATTGCAATCTAAATAGGTAAAATGATCATTACTTCTATATTTCTAAATCCTTAGATATATCTATTGATCTTTATTAGTCCAATTTTAAAATTTTTAATTTAGATTTATTATTTTCATATTTTTTATAGATAATAAATACAATTTTAGAATATTGTATTAATATATTTTTGTACAAGACCTTATTTATGGATAGGTAAATTTTAATGAAAAATAATCTAAATATAAATAAAAATTTTCATAAAAATCTATATATACATACACTAAAATCGATGCATAGCATCATATAAGGCGCGTTGTGGTTGATTCTATGAAAAAATATTAATAAAATAATATGTTGTCATAGTTTATAGAAAGTTATATAAACCATAATATATATATATATATATATATTAGTTATTGACGAAAATATAAATATTTTTTTTTCAAAGTCATACTTACTAAAAATATTAATAGATAAATGTGTAGTATTTGATAAATGCTGTTTTATTTATATCTAGATTATTTTTTGGTAGAAATAATTATTTATATCAAAATTAATTATTTAATAATTTTCATTTTTTCTATCTATATTAATTTTTGGAGGATAAAATAATTTATTATGTAATATGTAGCCACAATCCATCCGTGCATCGATATTTTAAAATAAAAAATATATACTATATATTTAATAAAAAAGATATTAAAATATTTAAAAAAATAATTATGTATTAAATTACATGAGATTCAATAAATGTTAGATTAGGAAAAAAACCTTATCCCTTATATATCTATATTTTGAAAGAATCTAAGTATTTAGATTATATATAATATATCGAACTAATTTTATTTATATCTATATCATTTTTTGTGGAAAAAAAAATTTATATTTAGATGATTATTATTTTATTTATTGAAATCAATCTAAATTATTTATAATATTGTATTATCGTATTATATGTGGACGAGACAGAACCTACACCAGTAATTTATATTGTACTGTACACTAATTGCATGGGGGCATGAAAACAAAAAATGTTTGGATCCCAGCATTAATTTCGACGACTTCAACACGAAGGGAGAGATATATGGAGGGCAGGAAGATCAGGTAAAAGTACATATACCTCAGCTCAAACGAAGATGGTAGAGTCTTTTGTAGAAGATCAAACCACACTGGCAATTCATATATAGATTATGCGACGTCGATGCAAAACAAATTGTAAGTTATATTGAGACAATGGTTTTGGAAAAAGATCGATCAATGATATATATATATATATATTCCACAATATATAAAGATGCCCGGTCAGCTTAATTACCTGCTACAAATACTGCGTGATTTCAATGGAGGATCGGACTAGTTGAGCATGCAGTTAATTGGCAGGACGATCGGTGCTAGTCTTTTTTCAATTTTGCATCTCGGAAATATATATTAAGACAAGGTCTCATCTCCAAGTTGGCATTCTTATTTATTTATTTATTTATATACTTATTTATATATCCGAGTTAGGACTTGGAGCTAGCTGAGTGCTAGTTGTGGTAAGCTGCCAAAGGAGTAATCCCAACTTGTTGTGGAAATATTAATTGTGGGGGTACAATTTGCTTTGTTGGAGTTCAAGCTTGTTTTAACCATTGTCGATACAGCTAGTTTGATGAAAGGTATAGGGAAACGTATGTGAGGTTGGAAAAGCATGGAGGATAAGAAATGAGATTCATCCTCAAATTCCTCAATCATGACGGCTTTTCTTAGGAGAAAATTAGTTGAAGAGTCTATGAACTAATATATATCTTTTTTTTTTAAACAAATTTGTCCTTTAGATTAAAGAAGATCAATACACTACGCCAGATGGCCTTTCGGGCGACGAACCAAGGTCGTCGCCTGAAATGGGGTTTTCGCCCTCTGACAACTCAGGCGACGGAAGTTCGTCGCTTGAGTTGTGGTCCGATGACTTTCATCCTTTCACCATTCAGTAGACGAGCATCTGTATGTTCGTCGGTGGAGTTAACTCAGGCGACGGAAAATGTGTTCATCGACTGATGATGAAGGGCCATCCAGGCCCGCCCATTAAGACTCAGGCGACGATTTTAGTTTCATAAGTTCGTCGCCGGAGTCGGTCCATAGAGCTATGCAAGAATCCAGGCGATGACCCTTTCCTTTGTGGTTCGTCGCCTTGATAGTTTCAGGAGACGGACATAGAATTATTTTATCTCCTGAGTGAAGTCTAAAGATGCGTTCTCAGTTGTATGTCCGTAGCTGGAGTGTTCAGGAGACGAAATTGTATATAATTCCGTCGCCTGAAAGGGTTAATTTTTTTTTATTAATAAGACGATGTAATATTGTTTGTTCGTCGGCTGAATTGTTTTGATTTTAAAAAAATAAAATTTAATAGGGCAGGTGCCCCCTGTTGGAATGTACCTTATAGCACATGTTGTGCTCCTGTCCTAAACTTTCTAAACAACAACACACACAACACAAAATCACACACACAACAACAACATACTCAACAACAACACAATCACAAGCAATTCTACCCATCAAATTAAAAACCTTGTAATCCACCCTAAATCTTGTCCAACATACCAAAAGTATGTGACAAATATACAAACAACTTCACAAAAAACTACACAACTTCATAAAAAACCAAACCCAAGTCTTAGTTATATGAGGAGGGCATCCTTACCTATTTCGGCTGGGGGGAGGGCTGAGAGTCTGTTGGAAGACCACCTGAGTTGTTGGAGGGATGAGGAGAAGTTGCGGCTGAAGGGACAGCCTGAGGACACACCACAGAGTTGACGGATGGCTGTGAGTGGGACTGACCACCTAGCATGCCCATCACGAGCCTCTCGATACTGGCCATACGCTCCTCCAGCTGCAGCCAAGCAAGCAAACAAATCTCATAGTAGATAAGCAAGCAAAAAAAATTCAGAGCAGAATAAATGATAAGCAACAGTAGATAAGCATATTGTGAAGCAAGCAAACAAATCTCATAGTACATCCACACATGACAGAAGATAAGCAACAGCCAAGCAAGCAAAAAAAAAATCAGAGCAGAATAGATGTGAAGCACAAAACCAAATTATTTTTTATATATCAACTATCCAGACCACACAGAAAAATCAAACTATAAAGATAAATCTCAGTCAAATAGATAAATAGATAAATCAAACTATAAAGATATATGTACATCTCAGTCAAATAGATAAATCAAACTATAAAGATAAAACCATATTATTGAGGAGATATTCATCTTAAATCTCAGTCAAATAGATAAATCAAACTATAAAGATATATGTAGATCACACAGATAAACCACATTATTGAGGAGATATTCATCTTAAATCAAACTATAAAAAAAGTAAACTACCTCCAAGTAATCTCTTACGGGGGACTGTTGCTCCTTTGTTAGTTTGGTCCATGTTGATGCAATCATCGGCACTTTGTCCCTGATAGCACACCCAATGTCTCGGACAAAGGTGTCATGCAGCTGCTTGAGGCCAGGCCCCTTGTGGAAGCAGGACCACTCGATCTTCAGCTTCTTCCCCGCTGCCGCCTTGAGGAGTGCTGTTTTGTGACTCTTGATGGTACGATATTTACCTAAAATTCATAAGAACATATCAGAATCATCATTGATACACAAAATATAAACAAAATATAAACAAAATATAAACAAAATATAAACAGAAGGATGAAAAATATACACAGATAACATTAGACAAATAATAAGAACTTGGTAAACAAATAATAAGACAGTTGAGATAAATAACATTAGGCAAAAAACTTGGCAGTTTGTAATGAATTTGATGAAGCTGATAAGAGGGTATTAGGTATTGAGAATAGGTAGATCAACATGGAACCTAACTTAAAGCTTTCTCTACTCTACATTGCTTTTGCAATCAGCCAAAAATGAATTCAAAAAAAGAATATGTTGAAGTTGAATCATACATACATAAGATCATCTCCAACACATAACCAACACAGAACCAACACAACAACAAAGAACCAACACAATTCCAAAGCAAAGATCAACACAGAACCAACACAACAACATTAATCAAAGGGCGACTCAACAAAGCTTCAACTGGAAACCCTAACTCTTTCAATAGAAACCCTAAATCTAATTGAAACCCTAAATCTAATACCATTGAAACCCTAAATCTGACAGAGGGAGAGAGAGATGCTAACCACGACAACGGATGGAGCGAGGGGCCTCGCCTGATGACGCAGCTACTGGGTTGGCGCCGACAATGGCCGTGGATGGCGCAGGGTTGCTACTGGGAAGAGATAGGAGAGGAGGTGGCACCAGGGTTTTTGCAGAGGGAGTAGGAGTCGCTGAGGCAGGAGGAGTCGGGGCCGGGTTTGGAGAGGGAGTGGGAGTGGGAGTTTGCAGAGGGAGTGGGAGATTCGGGGCCGGAGGCGCTGAAGCCACTGAGTTCGAGGGCGAGGGCTCCGATAATTGCAGAGGTGGAGGAATCGGGGCCGGAGTGGACGAGGATTGCTTCTTCTTCCCCTTCACAAGGCGGGATTTAGGAGGCATGGGGAGAGATTAGGTTTTCAGCGGAGGAGAGGTCGGAGGAGGGACGAGAGGGAGGGACGGAGCACGAAGGAGAGGGAGTAGGCGGAGGAGATGCGGAGGACGGACGAGAGAGGGAGGGACGGAGCACGAAGGAGAGGGAGGAGGCGGAGGAGGGACGAGAGGAGTGGCGGAGAGAGAGAGCACTTTGCATGTGTTATTGCCCTGTTTACCATAACTTAATGACAAATTGCACCAAAAAAAATAGTCTCAGAAGCCATGATACCAACCATGTCATACACATACGAAAATAACCGCCATGTCTCACAAAAACAACGATTACAATCTATGATTTATGGAATCCGAAGACATTATCAACCTTCGTCATCGTCATTTTCATCTTCGTCATCCTCTTGTTCATCTTCATCTTCATCTTCATCTTCATTTACATCTTCATCTTCATCATCATCGTCTTCTTCTTCTTCTTCCTCCATTTCAAGATCAATGGCGAGGTTCAAATTTTCGAAATAGATCATCGGGCCAATTTCCTGATAAGCTTCTTCCACCTCATTGGTAAGATCATCTCCGCGAGTTTCTAGAGTTTGAGGATCATACACGTTTCTATGGGACATCACATTAACTACTTTCCAAGCATCACCCACCTTTGGATCATCCACGTAAAACACTTGCCTCGCCGAGCGTGCAAGACAAAACGGGGAATCCTCATACCAACTGCTGTTCGTGTCCACAGAGAGAAAACCCATATCTACCTTGGTGCTTCCACTATTTTCAGGGTCGGTGTCAAACCACTTGCATTTAAACAAGACAACTGGCATACAAGTAGCGTATATCAGCTCTACCACTTGTTCAAGTACCCCATAGTACATAGCATCTGAAGTTTCCACCATCACCCCTGAATTTTGTGTTCTCAAATCTTTGTCTTTGTCCCATGCCACAAACTTCACCCCATTGACAGAGCAGGCCCAATAGAGTTTGCATTGTAGTGGCCCCTTTGCCAAGTTCAGAACCTCCGGTTTCAAGTAGGTGTCTCCATCTCTGTGCAACTTAGAAACCTATACAACATAACATGTTAGAGTTCTGTTTTGGGAAAACAAACATGCAATTTGTTCAATGAAACATCACGGTCGTTCTTACCCATGAGTAGAAATAACTGAGAAAATCTCTTCTATGGTCCCATTCTTCATACTTCGGGTAAGCCTCACTATACAGGTTCTCATGCGATGTCAAGTAGAACTCAACTTCCTTGCAGTTGGTTAAAACCTGCCAGTGAGCCTCTGCAATCATAGGTTCTCCTAACCTTTCTCTTATGATTTCACCGTGAGGACGCACGAGGCTTGAAACGACAGAAATATCATAGCTCAGCTCCTCCATAGCATTCGTACCTTCACTGCTCTCATCTCGACCCCCGAGATACAAGTTGCAGTATGTTGTTGCCTCGTTTAAAACGTAACGCTCTGAAATACTTCCCTTCGGGTAACAGTAGTTCTTCACTTGAACCTTATATTTGCCAAGTTGCCTATAAAACAAAGGAAGAAGTTTTGGAGGGGTATAATGGACGTGAAATTGTGAGATGAATTTAATCTATAAGTAGCATACCTTTCTATTGGGTACATCCAGGTGTAATGCACTGGTCCAGTTTCTAACACTTGTTGCGGTAGGGGAATTAGAAGGTGTACCATGATTGTGAAAAAGTGCGGGGGATAAATCATCTCCAGTCTGCAAAGAATCTGAACTATCTCATCCTCCATCTGGCGAACATCCTCCTTCCTCACCTCCCTGGCACACAATTTCTGAAACCATTTCGCTAGCGCAACCAAAGTCTTGGCAACACCCAACGGCAGGTATGCACGGACAACAATGGGAAGAAGACGCTGAAACATAACATGAATGTCATGGGTCTTTAGGCCGTGGAACTTTCTCTCTGCAATTTTGACCTTGTTGTGCAAAGATCCAGCGTACCCATGGGGGTACTTCACTGCACCGAACCATTCGAATATATCTGGTATGTCCTCCCGTTTCACCAGGAATGGCGCATGAGGGAGTGTTCCATCTCTCTTCTGTGCCTGGCTTCTCCGCACCCCTCTCTGCTGCAATGCGGCTCGAGCTTTGGGACTATCCTCTGTCTTCCCTTCTATGTTAAGAGTAGTGTCGATGATGTTTTCGAAGATGTTCTTCTCGATGTGCATAACATCGAGTGCATGTCTGACTCTAATGTGACGCCAATACGGCAATCTCCATAACTCGGACTTGTTGGTCCAACACATTCTGTTAGTCACACTGTATGGGGCCTTGAAAGCAGGGTGCGAGCTGAGGACGGGGAAGTTGATCCTGTTGAAACAGATGGAAACATAATGAGAAAGACATCGGACAAACGTATGAAAAGGGAAAAGAGAGTGAAAAGAGAGGTAGTTCTCGTACCTATCGATCTGTGCAAGAATTTGCTCCCCGCTCCAAGCATAAGGGCGTGTTCTGTGTTCTGCGCTCCCATTGAATGCCATACCATCGGTTCGCCACGGGTGGTTTGGTGGAAGCCATCTACGGTGCCCATCGTAAACCATTCTCCCCTGTTCATGCGTTGTAGAAGTACCATCCAAGCAAATAGGGCAGGCTTTATACCCCTTCGTCGCAGCTCCAGCCAACATCCCCAAGCCAGGAAAGTCGCTTATAGTCCACAACACTGCTGCTTTCATCGTGAAAGTGGACCTTGAGTATCGATCAACAGTATATACTCCAGTCCCCCATAAATGCAGAAGCTCATCGATCAACGGCTGCATGAACACACTAAGACACTTTCTTGGAGACTTTGGTCCCGGAATCAACAACGCTAACATGTTGAATTCCTTCTTCATGCACAATGACGGAGGCAAGTTGTATGGCTGACTATGACATGCCATGTGCTATGGAGGGTTGACTGATTCCCAAATGGATTGAATCCATCGGTTGCAAGTGCAAGTCTCACATTCCTCACGTCTTCAGAGAAATGCGGGTAGGTTTTGTTGAATTCTTTCCATGCCTCACCATCTGATGGGTGTTTCAACCATTCTGCATCTCTCACCCGCTCACCATGCCATCGCATAGCCTTTGCAATGTTCAGCTCCATGAACAATATCTTTAGTCTAGGGGTTAAGGGAAAGTACCGGAGAACCTTCCTGGGAACCTTGCCTTTCGTACCCTCCCTAGTATACCACCTAGGTGTGTTGCACTTGGGGCACGCTTCGAGATCTGCGTATTGTTTGTGAAATAGCACACAGTTATACTCACAAGCGTCGATCAGCTCGTACCCAAATGCAAGGTCCCTAATCACACTCTTCATCTTCGCTCCATCAGTTAGATGTTTATGTCCTTTCGGCAACATGCGAGCAATGTGTGCGCACATGGCATCCATGCTCCTATCTGTCCACCCAAACTCTGTCTTCATCTGCATTGCATCCAGACAGGCATCCAGAACAGTCATATTGCTGTCCTCATACAATGGCATGTTTGCTGCCTCTACAAGCCTATTATATTTCTCGTAATCATCGTCAACAACATATTGGAACGGAGGATCGTCGGGAACAGAGTGCGCCTCATATCCGACATGAAACGGAAAAGCATCGTACAGAATGTTCATAGCAGGACCATCAACGGAGGAAGATGCCCCTTCCTCCAGGATCTGCGTTCGTCGTTGCTCAATTGTCCTATCAACTGGGGCTTCGCCATGCTTGTCCCAAACAGTATAACTAGGCCACATCCCCATGTGGGCCAAATGACTGTGTATTTCATCTAATGTGTGCCATTCATTGTTGCGGCATTTCCGACACGGACATAGGAAATGAGTCATTCCATTCGCATTATCTCTAAGATTCTGCATTAAACATAAATATTCCATTTTGATACTCCCCGTGAGCGTGAGGGAGTAGCATCAAACTTTTATCGCCCATTATCGTCCTATCATTATCAATCCATTCATATGAATTCATCACATTCTCAAATAAAATTGCACATAAACAATCCATTCTCATCATCTATGTCATTCTACACCACATTCTCAAATAAAATTGCACATAAACAATCCATTCACATACACAATCCATTCATACCTCAAACTCAATTTAAAATCAATTTTCAATCATAACATTCTAAATTCCATTTTCATCATAAACTCAAATACAAATTCCATTCTCATCATCTATCTCATTGTACATCCCTTTCTCAAAAAAAAATTGCACATAAACAATCCATTCACATACACAATCAATTCATAACACAAACTCAATTTAACCTCCATTTAACCTCAATTTCAACTCCATATATACATACATAACTCTTTCCCCTCATAAACTCCATTCAAACAACTTTTTTACCATCCAAACTCCATTAAAAAAGACAAGCTCATCATCAATCCACACAAACAATGTATATGCATATATTCAACAAAAAAAAAACAAAAAAAAAAAAAAATTTATACATACCTTCAATGGATGTGTGAAAATTGTGAAATGGGGGAAGAGTTTTCGAGTCTCTAGGGTTATTTTGGGAGAAAGGATGAAGATGAGAATGACTTATTGCACAGTACAACCGATTTTAATTGTTTCTTACGGAAAACACATTCCGGCGACGGACATATATATATCTCCGTCTCCTGAGTGAATAGTAATAAATATGGGGTCAACTACCACACTTTTCAGGTGACGAAACTAATTAATGTTCGTCTCCTGAATGAACAGTATTTAATATTCGTCACCAACCGGACTTTATTACTTTACTTTTGAAAAAGTCCAACGTTCAGGCAACGGACTATTAGAATTTCCGTCGCTAAAAAGGCCCATTCTGACAGCCGTCATTTGGATACCTGTTCGGGCGACCGAACTTGAGCAACGTTCGTCGCCTGGATTTCATCCGTCGCTTGAGTCCAGTTCAGCCGACGAACATTGAGTTTTTCAGGTCGGGAGAACATGGGTTGTAGGCGATTTGGGCCTCCCAACGTGCAGGCGACGAGCCATAGTAAGTTCGTCGCCCGAACCCGATTCAGGCGACGAACCTTTTGAAGTCCGTCGAGCGAGACGCAATCTGGCGTAGTGATACCTGCAAGCAGTGGGGAGCCAGAAAAATTTCGGAGGGGGTACAATTATACATGTACGATATAGTTTTGGATTAAATTGACTTAAAGAATTATATGTAATAAATAAATGATGTTATTTTAAGATAAAATATCATCATTTTATGATAAAATACTTTCATTTTTTTCGCGCCTAAAAAAAAGAAATATAAATATATAATTGAAATATCTGGAAAAAAATTAACTAAATAAGTATAGGAAATGCAATATAATAAACATTAAGTTAAGGTTATGGTTGTTATATGAGCTAAGTAACTAGAGCTTGACTCGAGTTTTGCTCAATAAAAGCTCGGCTCGAGCATCATTTACAAAATGAGTTGATTATGAGCACATTTTTATGCTCGATTCAAAGTTTAGCTCGGCTCGATTGAAACACAAATAGCACGAATTTTGTGAAATTTACAAATTTTCTTTTAAGTTCCTATGTCATGAGCAAGTAAAGTTGCATAATACTTAGGAAAAAAAACTCAGTTCAAGCTCGTTCTTTTACTAAACAAATCGAGTATGAGTTCAAGTTCAAATATATGTTCGACTCGAGCTTGACTTGTTTCTAAATGAGCTAAATATAATCAAACAATACTAGACTTGTTTGGCTCGAATAACAACCTAGTTAATATATATAACTTGTTACATTCATAACATATCATAATTTATAACCAGATATAAAATTTTTAAACTTGCGTAACTTCTTATCTAATTTTCAAAATGATTAGTATAACCTCTCATTTCGAAGCTATCGAGATGAATTAAGTAAAATATAAAAGCATTATAGTCTATTGAAACAAAATTAATGTGATTAATATACCTTTAATTTTAAAAAATTCGTAAATTTTTAATCATATATCAGCTTAAGGCGTATTATATATCAAAACGAAGTTATCGATGAGGAGAATATATCTAGGTAGTTTGTCATATGAAAGGGGGCTACGTGACCCCTCAGGCCCCCTCAGCTCCGCCCCTACCCGCAAGGTTAATGAGCCCTTGGGGAAAGTGATCAAACCAAATACAAGATGGGCAATCGTTCGGCAAAAGTCTAGCCGCGAGATGAGCAATATTATTAGCAGTCCTACGAACGTGAATAAACGAAATACTAGCTCAGTTTGGAAAACAAGCAAGTATATCCTCACACACGAGGTCAATGTAAGAGGGAGAGTGCACGGTGCCTTGCAGATGTTGTATGAGGTTGATCGAAGTCATTCAACTCCACCTGCACGTGATCGAAGTCCATCCCTATCAACGATTGGACCCCAAAAAGAAGAGCTAACGCCTCCGCTAAAGCCACAGAAATGAATCCTAGGTAGCGCTTCGACGCAACCATAAGAATGGTACCTGAGGGGTCACGGAGAACTGCACTAAGAGAAATTGATCCATTAAGAAGAGCTGCATCTGTGTTGGGTTTGAGGGCGCCCGGCGGGGGGTGGTCCAAGAAGAGGGACTCGACGTAGATGGGGTGCATGTGGGGCTGTGTTGATGGAGCGTCGGTAATCAAAGTAGGACACACTGATTTTAGGTGAAAACCCTCAACTACAAACGAGTAGTGTGGGATAAAAACCATCACATCCCTTTGTCTTGAGGAGGATTTTCAATAGGTATACTAAAATTTTTCGCAAAGGGCAAAATCATATATGTGTTGTGTTGTTTTAGATTAAAGCGGCATAAAGAACTCTATATAATATAACAACAAATGATTTTTTTCTTTTGTAACGTGGGGTTCCGAGGTTGTCGACTAATCCCCACGGGTCCAAGACCTAGCCTACAAAGGACGCGAACCGGTAAGCCAGATGGCAAGCCACCAAACAGGCTCAACCAAACCAATGAAGGCTTGTGCACCCACTAATTATGTTATCCTAAAATGATGTTATTTTAGGATAAAATATCATTAGTTTATGATAAAATTGTCGGCTTTGCCTTTTCCCATTATGAAAAATATAAATATATAAATAAATAAAATAAGGATAGAAAATCCAATATAATAAAGGCCAAACTAATTAAAATAACCCAACCTTTAAGGGGGTGTTAAAAATATATCACTACCTTTCAAATGTAAGATAAATATCCTGACCTTTTTAAGGGATGGTAATATAATATCCCAAAATTTTCTCCCTCACAAAAATGCTTACAAGTATAGTCTAGATTGTCATGATAATTTTTTTAAAAAAAATAAAAGTCTCTTTTGTAACAAAAAAAAATTTCAATTTAATACGTTTTTATAGATTATAATTAAATTTAATCAAAACAAATATAATAAAACAAGTAAATATTTTAAATATAATTTTCAATATCTTGATTGTGTAAAATATCATTCAAGTTTATTAGATTAAATTTGATTGGTTTTTAAGTTTATCTTAATTTTTTTATTTTGGATTTAAGAAAAAATAAAAAAATTACATTCTTTTATATATTTTTTAATAATAATAATTTACTTCTTATATATAAATGAACACCATTGAATAATCTAAATAATTAAATTTTCATTTCAATTTTGTAGTAACATAAAGTTTATAATTGGCAAAATATTCTTCCGTTTTGATAAGTTAAATCACTAGCTAATCATTTACTAATTGAAAATATGTTATTTTGCTTTACATTTTTTTTTATTTGGCTTGTTATAGATATTGATTTAAAAAAGATATAAAATGTTAGGTACAAATTAAATCTAAAACTACGAAAATTTATTAAATAAACTTTTAAACTCATCGAATTTAATTTTATACAGTATGTTTTATTTGAATTGAAAATACATGAGTAATAGTACAATACAAAAAATAAGAATTTTATTGGAGAGAAATCATTGGGATATTATATTACCATCACTTATAAATGTCGGGATATTTATCTTACATTTGAAAGATTGAGATATATTTTTAACACCCCCTTAAAGGTTGGGTTATTTTAATTAGTTTCGCCTATAATAAATACTGAGTCAATATGTAATTCTTTGTATTCTTAACATGTAATAATGTCTAACTAAATATAAAAAAATTTAAAGTTGCATAAGTTCTTACCTAATTGTCAAAATGAATAGTATATCCTCTCATTTCGAAGGTCTCGAGATGAATTATAGTATGTGAATGTCAATCTAAGTAAAATATAAAAATATTATAGTTTATATATTGAAATAATATTAAAGTGATTAAAATACGTACCTTCGATTTTCAAATATTCAAAATTTTTTTACTCCGATATCGAATTAGGGGTATGATCTATCAAAACAAAGCTATCGATGTGGATAATACACATAAGTAATTCATTGGATGAGGAGGGATTCGTGCTCTCCTATACCCCCTTGGTTCCAACTTCCACCATTGGGTATACTTCTTTTTATTAAAACCTAAACACAATAATACCACATGTTGTCGACCGTTAACACTAACAAAACAATAAACACACCTGTTATCTTTCCTTTGAGGTGTCGTCTTCTTCTTCTTTCTCTCCACCACACGTTGCTGATTTTTCCAGCCATCTAATATATCGCAGCATCATCTCTTAGCCACACCATATAAGTAAACAAATCGTCTTCTTTTGAAGCAAGATTTTCCCTTATCAAGTATCCTTTCCTTACACAAGGGATCTCCAATATTCCATATATCATCACTCAAAAAATCAGATCTTCTATCAACATAACTGAATATATATACCACGGCTCACGGGATTAACTCGATCGGACTAACTCAGCGTTCACCACAATAATTAAAACAAATTAAAATTGAATGCATCGGAAGCCCAAAATAATTTAAACCCAAATCAATCCTGTGGCACCCGTTTAAGCGGAGCCTCCAAGTCCGGGGGGCGAGAGGTGAAAAAGACCTTCGCCAGGGGTCTTCAAGATCAATTGCGATGCATCAGTCTCGGCTGATGGAAACAAAGGAGGCGCCTTTATGATGGCTGGCCACAAGGGAGTGCAGGGCTCGGAGGATATTGAGATTGTCAAAGCTGAGAGCGTACAGTGGGCATTAGCCCGAGCCATGGAGAGGGGCTGCGAGCTAGTGCAGCTGGAGTCGGACTGTCTAAACCTAATTACGAAATTGACAAATGGTTATGACGGGCTGGGCATTCTTCGGCATCTGATCGACAAAATACGAAGCCAGGCTACATCCTTTGCAACAGTTGAATGGACTAATGTGAGGAGAAGAGGAAACGCAGTTGGCCACTCTTTAGCCAATGTTAGGCCTATTTATGATACTCTGTTCTTGCTAACTCTTTACTGCCTCAAGCAGCTATTGTAAGTTTGGATGGTGATGATGAATAAATCCAATTATGTTTGAGCTCAAAAAAAATTATATTAAAAAAAACGGAAATTTCACGAGTTACCCCTAAGATATGGCTTATTTCACGGGGTGTACAACAGTTTGGACTATTTCGTGTGGTACCCCGGCCCTGAGTTTAGGGTAAAATTCACCGAATACCCAACTCTGTTTATTTTAACGTTTTCTGTTTGCTTAAATAAAGAAAATTCAATAAATATAAACAAAATCAAAATGCCCAGTAAAAGAGAATGAATGCACGCGTTCTTGACTTTGGAGGAAGGCGACGAAGAAGAGAAGCAGAGATATCTACGACCGTAGGCCGAGATTGACAGAAGAAGGCGAAGGGGCAACCGACTACCTGTACGTGGGTGCGGGCCGGCGACAGGCGACAGGGCCATTCACTTCTAGCGCCGACTAGAGGTGGAGGCTGGTGTGTGTCCGGTGACGATTGAGGTCGGCGCTAACAGAGCAACATGTACATCTCTTAAAATCCCCCTTTTTGTGAAATTAGGGTTTACTTGTCATACGAATTTGCAAAAAAAATATGTTCTTTGGCTCAATTTCTTTTGAGCTAGAGTCCTTATGTTCTCTACTCAGTTTACTTTGAGGTTTCTTTTGTTCTTTACTCAATTGAGTATTGATTATGCAAAATTTGGGGTTTAAACAGACAATTGAAGTTCATTCAGATGGAGTATTAATATATATGTTTAGACTAAATTCAACTTTAGAATTCTCTAGGTTGACAGAGAATTTTGTTTATTGGCAATGTCTTCTATTGATGCTACTGCCCATTACATGCAGTTTGGCTTTATAATTACTTTATATGTTTAGGCTATATTGGAGATTATGGTTTATTGACAGGGTCATCTTTTGATTTTGTTAATGCACATCACCACACAACTTTTACTCCATACATTTGATTATTTTCTCATTCTTGACTATGATTTTGGCCTTTGGTGTAATGATTAATTTTGTTTACTTGTGATATATAAAATCTTAATTTGGGTTATAATTAAAGTGTATATATATATATTTCATCGAGTAGGATAAGGATTAATGTTGGATGTTGTACAAATAGTTATAATACATCTTTGAATGGATAGATTGGTGTTGAAAGGATTAATGTTAGATAATGATACTTGAACTATTACTTTTACAGTATTATCTCAAGGTTTTATTTGGTTTCAACAAATCCCATCTTTCACAAATACTGATGGTTGTAGAAGCTGGTTCAATTCTATACATGAGTTTGGTCGCATCTGCAGTATACGTATGTATTCCATTACTTCGTAGAATTGAACAATCATGGCGAATTGGAATGCGACATTGGAAGTCGGTGATGGTACCATGTCGATGGCGAGAAAATGGCCATGTACATAACAACCCCCAAAGCAAAATAAGGCAAACTAGGCAATAGTTCATCTTCTCTGGAGATCTTTTCTTTGTAGCCTCAGATGCTTCAACTTCTTCTCTTTGTTTCTTCCCACACCTCATCTTCTCCAACATCTCTTCTTTAGCTTCTTCACTAATCTTCTTCGTTTTCTAACATCTCTCACCATTAATCTTCTATGACTGCCTCTGCTTTAACTTCTTCTTCGACCACCTCTTCTTCAACTTCTTCATTCTCTTCACCATCAACATTTGTACGTAAGTAAGTTCGTAAATGTAAATGTTCAGTTTTTTTAATTTCAAGAATTCCTCATTCAACTTTGCTTGAACGAACTAGTTGAATAGGCAAGAATTTAACAAATGGATTTCGATTTAGGAGTTGTTGGCTGATTGAGAGATAGAATGTTAATATGCCTTGAATTTGGGTTTATTATCTGTTTTGGGTATAGGCTCATAGTCTGATTGGGTTTTATGAGTCCCTATATATACTCATGAAACCTATCAATTTGAAACTGTTTGCCTCCAAAATAAAGAAACCTATTCTTTTGCTCGTGGACATAGGTAACACACCGTTACCGAACCAAGTAAATCTTTGTGTTTTTCTTTGTCTCTTTCTCGTTCTTATTACAACATAGAATATATGGGTTTCCCTTTTTCCTTGCTCATCATGTCCGCATGTGTTGGGCCCGTATGGCTCCTTTTTGGGCCTCTTTGGTTGACTTGGGCCCTAAGCTGGCCCGGAAATAATATATATATAGTGTATGAATCATTTGTACACAAGCCTTAGGGTGTACCTTGTACATAAATATTATTCAGTGAAATGTGAAACATTATTCAGTGAAATTTGAAGCATTATTCGTATAAATTGTAAGTGTTGTTTAGGGATTTGAGGTTTCTTTTATTGAAAATAGATTAATAAAAAAACTAAACATTATTCGGTAGAATGTTATAAATTATTCAGTGAAATTGGGATGCTTTCATCTGAACTGAATGGAATCTTTGTCTTGACTTGTCGGTTTTAGGGTGTTTTCTTCGGGTAGCGTTTGGCCTTGTTGTTGGTGTTCCTGAACGGTCTACAACTTGGTTGGGTGTGTTACGTCCGGAGTCGGTACAGGTTGGGGTCATGACAATGTACAAAGGGCGACTCCGTTTCCGGGAGATTGGTCCTTGGAGTTTCGTCTTCATTGCCCACAGTAATTAGAGTCCTGATATACCACTGACTTGCAGTGCTTCCCTTTGGTGATGCTTGGCTTATTTCTTCGTCTGCGTTCTAAACGTTTTGGTTTTAGTTCTGCTTAATTTGTTTCACCCTTCTCAGAGCGCTTGTTATGCGATGTTTGTGCCTTTCTTTTCTTGTATTTTTTGGGTTATTGTATGTTTGATGGTTCTCCTATCTGCCAACTTGTCGGCCTCTCGAGTTTCAAGTATGTTTGAGCTCGAATTATTACTTAATAAAAAAATTGACCGATCCGTAAAATCAAGAATAAATGATCAAACAGTGAACTATTCATAAACAGTATTTTTGTCAGTAAAATAACTCAGTTTTATTCATATTATTATTGATCGCAGTAAATACACTGATAAACCACTAATCACATCTTCATCAAATTATTATTTAAAAAGAATACACGAGTTAAATTGAAAAGATGCGATTTCAAACAACGAATATATAGGAAATTAAGAGCATATAAAATACTCAAATAACATCTTATTAATGATTCTTTCAAATTAAACTAGTGTAGATTCAATCTTTCAGTACTTCTTGTTAACAGCACTGCATGATTTCCGGACTTCTCCTTGCTTTCCCGTCAAAACGCCGATCTTCGTCATCTTGATCATTGCTTGTCCGAATTTCTCCGTGAAGAAACGATCGTATGCCAATTCCTTCACCAGCATTCTCGTACGAGAGTCGAATGCCATCCTTTGATCAAATTCGATGACCCCATTGTGGGCCAAGATCTCCTTGTAGAAGGCTGTGTCCATTGTGTCTCCACTACCAGGGGTTTGGTCCAAGAAAGTAGTGTTCTGGGTCCCGCTCAGATGCTTAGGGCAAGTCTTCATCAGTTTCTTCACAAGTGATGGGTACATTACAGGGTCTGGTTTCCCGGTGTGGTGGTAGTTGTATAGACGATCTTGGAAGTTGTTGCAGTGTACTACTCCCACAGTGTGTGCACCTATATAACCCAAAAATGCAACATCTTTATATAATAAATCATCATTAACATGTATATCTTCTATAGATATAATTGCCATGGTTACTTACCTAAGAGAACGACGAGATCATGCACATTCAATCCGATATTAGCGAATGCTTTAATGGCTTTACTCATGGATATGCCAGGTCCAGGAAGGCTATAAGCTTCTTCTTTAATCGAAACAAAGCCATCTTTTCTTCCTGTCGGGACCTCGTACCATTTCCCTCCGGCCTAGCCAATTGCAAGTACAATCATGTCCATGTAAGTAAGGATGCATTGAATACACAAAAATAGTTTCAAATCTAGCTAGTAGAAATGAGGATCGAATATTTTCAACGTACGTACTCACCAAATAAACGGTTGCTCTTGTCGCAAGTACCAGAATATCAGCACAAGACACAACACCCGGACATGCTTTCTCTACCACTGCTTTTATGGTATTAATCTCGTCAAAACCGTCCAGATCCAAGTTGGGCTCAGCCTTATTCTCAGTGTTTTTTCCGTCCAACATAACCGAAGCATCACATCCCTTCATATAAACCACACATGTTATGTATAAACATGATAAACATAACATCAAGTAGTGCTAGATTGGGCAACCTTAACCAAATAAAAATAAGCAATATGGTTAGTTTTCTCACCCGAACAAAGCAATCATGGAAAGACAAGCGAACCAAGTCACCCACAAGCCCCTTTTTTCCTTCGTCTACCATCATTTTTTTGACAAGGTTAAAAATGAGCTTCTCGACATCGGTCTTTCCACACTTGCCTTTGTAATAGCCACATTTGAGCTCTGCGCAACACTGGCCAGCAACAAGGGCAATCATGAGGAACCCTAAGGTGAATGACACTGAAGTCGACTTTGCCCTTGTCGCCATCTTTTCGATTGCGAGTCCTCGCAGTTCTTTCTTTGTGAGGTTGTTGTTTTGTTGAAGTGCTTAGAACCGAGAATGGGATTGGGTATTTATACTTGGAAACTAACTACCACATCTTAAAAACCCCAATAAAAAAAGCTTCAACTCATCTGCTACCTATACAGATTCCCATATGCTTGAAATTTTAATATATATGTCCATTTGTCATCTTGGCGAGAATGACAAAATTGAATTAGTTGCATTGTGTTGGGGGAGTCAAAACTAATTATCGATCATTAACCAAGTTGTGGCATGGCATTGTAGTGCCTTTGTTAATTAATGCATTTTATCTTTCATATTAGTAATTCAATCGTCAAAATAATTAGCTAGTGTACGTATATACTTATTGCGAGTTGTTCAATTTCACTCATGTGGAGAGCAGAACCAGCGGAGCGGGGTCGAGTATTGACTGTAACCCTCTTGCCTCCGGGTGAACCGAGTGTAGGTCGGTAGGTAGTTCCAGCGCCGGTGACCAATTGGGCTGTAATAAGAGCAACCCCGGCCCACCGGCCCACAACTTTGGTAAAATAGAAAAAATGGGAGATTTTAGGGAAGAAAATGCATTTTTTATCCGGCCTCAATAATTTCTCTAAACACATCTCTAAATATAGAAATGGATGGAGAGAGGGAAAAAATCTCTCTTTTTTTTTGGTTTGAATAGGGAAAAAATCTATAAATTTATAGTTGATCTCTACAATTTAATGTTCATTTCTCCCTATATAGAATTTAATGACACAATCCTTACATTTTCGTCCATAATATAGAAAAACCTTAAGATGTCTATTTGTAGGATGATTTCATATATGTCGAGATAGCCAAAGCTAGACAAAACCCTAGGGCGATTATGGCGAGCGCCCCCGGTTGTCTTCGTTCCTCTGATCTTCTCTTCGGTTTAGGGCCGTGAGAACTAGGTATTCCCTCGCTGGTAAGTGCAAGATTCACCATGTTCGACATCACCCGGGATCGACTGGTTCAGGGCGCCGAAATAGGTCATTGCAGGGATGGGAATCAGAGGGAAAGTAAATCATTTAACTGAGGAGTGTACACTAGTGATTGGAGATGAAGAAGTGAAAGCTGAAAAGTTTGTGCACAACAAGTTTTCGATGATAGGGAGTGTCTTATCGAAGAAGGCTCTGAACGCTCATGCCCTAAAAGCTACTATGAAAGGTGTGTGGAGGACAAAAAATGGATTCCTGTTCAGAGAAATTAAAAAACTTATACAATTTCCAATTCAACAACGAAGAGGATAAATAAAGGGTTCTTAAAGGCAGTCTGTGGTCCTTTGATCGATCACTGGTGATGTTGAAAGAGTCGGGAATGAAGCAGGTATCCGCTATATCATTTACGAAGACGGCTTTATGGGTAAGGATTTATGACCTTCCTCTAGCTGCATATACTAAACCGATGGCAATGAAGTTAGGGCAGGTTTTCGGAGGGGTTTCGGAGATGGATGAGGAGGAACTCTTAATGTGTAGTAGGCTCCTCCGAATGCGTGTGATGATTGATGTAACTAAACCACTTCGAAGGGGCATTATGTTTACCATTGAAGGGAAGAAGATATGAATCGATGTGAAGTATGAAAAAATTCAAATTTTTGCTACACTTGTGGTCATTTGGGGCACACAGATTCTGAGTGTGATACCAAGGTAGAGGATGAACATTATAGGGGGGAATATGGTGACTGGATGAGGGCATCACCAGTTAAAATAATACAGGATAGGAGCAGTTCGAAGAGAGAGGCTGATAGGGAGGTGATCGATAAGATGAGAGGGAGAGAGGAGAACAAGATAGATGAGGACACGGTAAGGGGCAAACGAAAAACGTAACACTAATTGAAATTCTTGAGGAGAGGGAGCTTGAGGATGAGGAGAGGGGGAACTTGTTAGGGAAAGAACTTACTATGGAGGCGGGGGAGATATTGGAGGATCGGGTTAGGCTAATAGGAAAAGAGGGGGCAGGTCACTGTTGAGGAGGGAGATGATATGGGAAAGAAGGGAGCAGTAGGCGAGCAGTTGGTGGTTATAGACAAAGAGAAAGGGAAGGAAATAGAAAAATAAGGTAATACAGTTTTACAGAAAAAAATGGAAAAGGGCGGCAAGAGGAGAGGAGAGGGTGACTACAAATACATTGGGAGAGATAGAACAAAGTGGCAAGGTAAGGACTAAAAGAGAAGAGGGATGAAGGAATGGCGAGCACCTTATGTGTGTGGACCAAGTTTCTGATGGGATATATAACATTAGGTGACAGTGAAAAGAAGAGGAGCATAGAAACAAACATGATGAACACCATCTCTATATCGGCCAGGGATAGCATCCCCCATCGGGAGCCATGAATTGCATAATGAGTAGAAAGGCCCCAAAAGTGTTGTTTCTGATGGAGACGAAGTGCAACAGGAATAGAATGGAGGAGGCCCGTAAGGGTTGAGTTGGGGTTTAAGGGGGGTTTTGTGGTCGAGGGTGTAGGGAGATCGGGGGGTCTTGCTCTGATGTGGGAGGAAGACTGCGATGTCAGGGGGTTTTGTGGTCGAGGGTTTTGTGGTCATATACCCAACATCACATTGACAGTCAGGTGAGGCATGAACCGGGTGGATTTTTGTAGGCTGACAGGGGTGTATGGATTGTCCGAGAGTAAGGATAAACGCTTAACGTTGGGGCTGATGAGGCGATTGTTTGACGATCACCATGAAAGTTGGCTCTACATGGGCGGCTTCAATCTATTTACCTCGCTGGAAGATAAGAAGGGTGGCAACTAGTCAAGGATTGACAGGGAGGTTGAGTTTAGGGAGACCATTGAGTATTGTGGGATGAGAGATATTCCCTTCATGGGGAATAGATTTATTCACATCTTCACTTATGCATAAACCTGTACTATGTATCAAAATTGACCTGCAAAATCATGAATAAATTGATCAAAAAGTGAATTATTCATAAACAGTATTTTTGTCATTAAAATAACTCGATTTTAATCATATTATTGATCGTAGTAAATACAAACTGATAAACCACGAATCAAATCTTAATCAAATTATTAATTAAAAAGAATACACGAGTCAAATTGAAAAATGCAATTTCAAACAGCGAATATATAGGAAATTAAGAGCATATAAAAATCCCAAACAACATCTTATTTAAAGATTCTCTTAAATTAAACTGGTGTATATTCAATCTTTAGGTACTTCTTCTTGTTAAGAGCATAGCAATATTTCCGGACTTCTCCCTGTTTTCCCGTCATAACTCCGACCTTCGTCATCTTGATCATTGCTTATCCGAATTTCTCCGTGAAGAAACAATCGTAAGCCAATTCCTTCACTAGCATTCTCATACGAGAGTTGAATGCCATCCTTTGATCATATTCGATGACCCCCTTGTGGGCCAAGATCTCCTTGTAGAATGTGTTTGAGATAGCGTTACAAAGCAAGTCATTTGTAGAACGCGGCTCTCAGCACAACTCGACTCTCCTGACTGCTCGGGAGCACACCGAGACATTGACACCGACTTTCTTGGGGAGAGGTGCACAACCTTCTCAAGCCTAGCACACAAGAAAATGGGGTTCCAACCCAAAACCAATTGACGTTGAGTGGAGTAGCCAACCTACTTATATGCTAGTTTGAAACCCTCCTAATTTCTGATGTGGGATTTCCTTGTTTCACATGTGCATACACAACAGAAGACGGTGTCCATTGTGTCTCCGCTACCAAGGGTTTGGTCCAAGAAAGTATGGTTCAGGGTCCCGTTCAGATGCTTGGGGCAAGTCTTCATAAGTTTCTTTACAAGTGATGGGTTCATTGCAGGGTCCAGTTTCCCGGTGTGGTGGTAGTTGTATAGACGATCTTGGAAGTTGTTGCAGTGTACTATTCCAATAGTGTGAGCACCTATAAAACCCAAAAATGCAACATCTTTATATAATAAATCATCACTAACATGTATATATATCTTCTATAATTATCATCCATGGTTACTTACCTAAGAGCATGACGAGATCATGCACATTCAATCCGATATTAGCGAATGCTTTAGTGGCATTAGTCATGGATATGCCCGGACCATGAAGGCTCAAAGCCTCTTTGTCAATCGAAACAAAGCCATCTTTTCTTCCTGTCAAGACCTCGTAACATTTCCCTCCGCCCTAACTAGTTGCAAGTACAATCATGTCCATGTAAGTTAGGATGCATACACAAAAAATAGTTTCAACGTATGTACTCACCAAATACACGGTTTCTCTTATCGCAAGTACCAGAATATCAGAACAAGACACAACGCCTGGACAAGCATTCTCTACTACAGCTTTTATGGTATCAATGTCGTGAAAACCTTCCAGATCCAAGTTGGGAGAAACCATTTTCTGAGTGTGTTTTCCGTCCAACATAACCGAAGCATCACATCCCTTCCTATAAACATATATGTTATGTATAAACATGATAAACATAACATCAAGTAGTGCTATAGATTGGCCAACCTTAACCAAATAAAAATAAGCAATGGTTAGTTTTCTCACTCGAACAAAGCAATTGTGGAACAACAAGCAAACCAAGTCACCCACAAGCCCCTTGTTTCCTTCGTCTACCATCAATTTTTTGACAAGGTTAAAAATGAGCTTCTCAACATTGGTCTTTCCACATTTGCCTTTGTAGTATCCACATTAATTTGAGCTCTGCACAACACTGACTAGCAACAAGGGCAATCATGAGGAACCCTAGGGTGAATGACATTGAAGAGTTTGCCCTTATTGCCATATTTTTTTTTGCGATTTGTCGCAGTTCTATCTTTCTTTGTAAGGGTGTTGTTTGAATTTTGAAGTGCTCAGTGAAGGAAAATTAGATGCTTAAAGCGGAAATACAGAACAATCTGAACAGGATCTTCATGCATAGATCAATCATTATTTAGAGGATATACTTGTTGATGCCTGAACTGGATCGAATCTGGTAGGAAACGGAAAAGATCGAAAGCCCTAAGCGTGACTTCTCCAATTAGTCCACACGAGTTCGGTGTCAACTTAGAAAAGATTAAATCCCCCTTTGCTAATTTCCTTGTGTTTATACACACCCACGGCATAGCAAAACAAAACTCCTTTTATCTAATTAATTAAGAGGAGGATTACAACCTTTTACATTACATTCATCATAATATGCAACTCTTTAATTAATTTCCCTCATTAATCTCCACTATTTAATTATTTCACAAATAAATAATATGAATATATATTAATAATATACAATATATATATATATATTAATATTCAACCATCATTTCCGCTATATTTAATCCGTCAACTCAATGTTTGTGACCTCATAGGACCCGTTAATCGTAGTTGGCTTTTAGCAAAGCACTACAACTTCTAAAATAATCGAATTGTATATCTCTATAAATCGTCATATCCCATATTTATCATTGGAAATTTAATTAAATGACACAATTCCTTCACTCGGAACCAAACCAATAATGGGATTGGGTATTTATACTTGGAGACTAACTACTACGTACTACGTACAACTTAAAAAGCCATTAAAAAAGGCTTCAAAATTCATCTACTACCTAAAGTTTCACATGATCTTGAAATTTTAATATATATCCATTTGTCATCTTGGCCAGAATTTATGACAAAATTGAATGATTAGTTTTGCATTGTGTTGAGGGAGTCAAAACTAATTATCGATCATTAACCAAGTTGTGGCACGTACATTGTAGTGCCTTTGTTAATTCATTTTATCTTTCATATTAATAATTCAAACGTCAAATTAATTAGCTAGTGTACGTATGTACTTACTGTGAGCTGTTCAATTTCACTCATGCCCCTCTTGCCTCCGGTGAACCGAGAAGAGGTATAGGTAGCTGGTAGCTGTGGCGCCGCCGGTGACCCCCTTGGGCTGAATAATGATTTCAATGAGCAGCAGCGTCGTAATTAAATCCCTATAATTGGGAAGAAGATGAGATGTGAAACTTTATCATCAAGCTTTGCTCTTAAATTCACTAAAGAGTAAGCCACACACCCGAACACTCTTCGATGACTCACTGATGGCTTTCTTCCTCTGCATATTTCTAAAGGAGTTTTTGTTCAGAATAACTTTTGTTGGAGACACATTTAGAACATATACTGCAGTAGCTAGCAACTACTTCACTCCAGAACTCATTAGGCATCCTCTTGCTCTTGAGCACACTTCTAGTCATTTCAATCACTGTCATGTTCTTCCTTTCAACCACTCCATTCTGGTGAGGAGTGTGAGGTGGAGTGAGCTCTCTTCTTATGCCATGTTCATCACAAAACGAGATGAACTCATGGGACATGAACTCCCCACCTGTCTATTCTCAGTGCCTTCACCCTTCTAACTGACTCATTTTCTGCCCAAGCTAAAAATTTCTTACAGGTCTCAAATGCTTCAGACTTGAGATTTAAAAAGAAGACCAAGCTCATTATGCTACAACCATCTTTAATGAGCATGAAGTACCTACTTCCTCCCAATGAGTCAGTTTGCATTGGTCCACACAGATCTGCATGCAGAAGCTCCAAGCACTCACTTGCTCTCTAGGCTTTTCCACTTGGAAATGCTCATTTAGATTGCTTGCCACGTACATACACACCCTTCACATATCTCAAGTTCTTTCAATGTAGGCAAACCCAACACCATTTCCTTTGTGTTCAATAATCTCAAACTCTGAACATTTAGGTGCTCGTATCTCAAATGTCAAAGCCTTGCAACATCATCTCCTTTTATTGACATAGCTATACTTACTCCTGTCGATAGATTCAAAGGAAACATCCTATTCGATCCCTGTTATTGGCACATTCACAAAAACATGACCAGATTTCTTCTCCCTAGCCTGCTCCCTGCAACTGACCAACACTTAACAAATTGTGAGCCAACCCTGGTACATACTACACATCATACAGAAGCTTCACATCTCCTTGTACTGACTTGATGGCAATGACTCCTTTTCCCTCTAATTGTAACACCTTATTATCACCAAGTCTAACTCTAATTCTTTTAGACTCATCTAGCTCCTTCAAAAATCCTCTCGAACTTGACATATGATTTGAGCATCCACTATCAAGATACCATATTCCATTCACATCATCTGTGATTGATGAGAGTGCCATGAACAATCTTCGATGTGGGACAAACAACATTTACAACCCAACAAAAAATACTGTGGTTGCGCTATTATTTTTTAGAAATAACATGGATCTTGAATACAATGGAAAAGCTATTAATGACATCATTAATTAATTAATTTTTTCTTCACATCTTGACTCCGTGCATATACATACGTGTGTGCTCTGTTTGAAAATGATCGGTCATACGACGTGGGGGTCACACGCCCGAGCGCACATGCGCAATTAACCAAGTCGAACACACAAGACCAGCGGGGTTTCATCCTAAAACCAATTGGCGTTAGGTGGGTAGCCCACCGGCTTATATGTAAGGCTTGGATTCATCATCTAATCAATGTGGGATGCATATTTCACATCTTTCCACAATCACACATTATCACAAATCGTATTTTGGTAATTAAAGTAACTCCATCAGTTTTATTCATATTGCTCGATCCCAGTAAACACTTTAACAAACAACCACATCTTCATCAAATCAAACTAGGCTTTGAAACATACAGTAAGATCTTTTTAAAAAAAACACAGAAGTGAAAAGATGCAATATATTTCAAGCGACGAAAATAACAAAATAAGAGCAGACAAAAATCCCAATTTAACGCCTTCACTATTAATCTTTCAAATTAATCTCTGGTGTAGATTCAATCTTTCACTTCTTCTTGTTCACAGCATGACAAGTTTTCCTGACTTCTCCTTGCTTTCCCGTCAAAACTCCAATCTTTGTCATCTTGATCATCGCTTGTCCGAATTTCTCGGTGAAGAATGGATCGTACGCCAATTCCTTCACCAACCCTCTCGTGCGGGAGTCGAATGCCATTCTTTGATCAAAATCGACGACACCCTTGTGTGCCAAGATCTCCTTGTAGAAGGCCGTGTCGAATGTGTCTTCACTACCGGGTGTTTGGTCCAAGAACGCTTCGTTTTGGGTTCCATTCAGATTCTTGGGGCAAGTCTTGATTAGCTTCTTGACAAGTGATGGGTCCATTGCAGGGTCTGGTTTCCCGGTGTTGTGGTAGTTGTATAGACGGTCTTGGAAGTTGTTACAGTGCACTACTCCGACAGTGTGCGCACCTATATATATATATATATATATATATATATATATATATATATATATATATATATATATATATATATATATATAACCAAACAATATAACATATCGTTATGTAATAAATCATCGATAACATATATTCGTCTATATCAACATGATCACGATCATATATATATATATATGTAACTTACCTAAGAGAACGACGAGATCGTACACATTTAATCCGATATTAGCAAATTCTTTGATGGCAGTGGTCATGGATATGCCTGGTCCAGGAACGTTCTCGGCTTCTTTTTTAATCGAAACCAAACCATCTTTTCTTCCCGTCGGAACCTCGTACCATTTCCCTCCAGCCTAGTTAAGTACAATATAGTAAAGTCCATGTAAGTTATGATAAGGATCTTCAATAAGATAATCTAGATTAATTATATTTCTCAATAATTCTAGATATTATCTGATTAAGTTGTTAGAGTTATTCTCTCAGATTGTTAATTGAAGTTGCTACTCTTGTTGTATATAAACCCTTCTCTGCAATTAATAAAACTCATTGATTTCCTTTATCAAAATACACTCTTATATGGTATCAGAGCGACAGAATAGTTTTAATGTGACAAGAAAGAAGAATTATATTCACTCACCAAATAAACGGTTGCTCTCGTCGCAAGGACAAGAATATCAGCACAAGACACAACACCCGGGCAAGCTTTCTCCACCTCTGCTTTTATGTCATCAATGTCGTCTAAACCATCAAGATCCAAGTTGGGCGTAGCCATTTTCTCGGTGTGTTTTCCATCCAACATAACCGAAGCATCACATCCCTTCAAACATATACAACATCAAGTACAATATAAAAGCAATACAAGCCAACAAAAGCAAGCACTAGTTAGTCTTCATACCCGAACAAAGCAATCATGGAACGACAAGCGAACAAAGTCACCCACAAGGCCTTTATCGCCTTCGTCTACCATCTTCTTTTTGACAAGCTTAAAAATGAGCTTCTCGACGTCGGTCTTTCCACACTTGCCCTTGTAATAGCCACATGTGAGCTCTGCACAACACTGGCCAGCAACAAGGGCAATCATCAGGAACCCTAAGCTGAATGCCACTGAAGAGTTTGCCCTTGTTGCCATCTTTTCGATCTCAATATTCGATCACAGTTTTGCACGGTTGTTTGAATTTGAAGTGCTCAGAACTGAGAATATGTTCGAGGATTTATAGTTGGAGAACTAACTACTACATCCTAAAAAGCCAATCGAAAGAAGCTTCAGCTACTACCGAATAACATTTTATATCTATTTGTTAACATCAAAAGCTTTTGTATACATTGATATATGGAGGACAAGTAGTGATTATTGTATTGTGTTGAGGGAGTCAATCCTAACTAATGATCATCATCAACCAAGTTGGGTAGGTAGTGCCTTTGTTAATTCATTTTCGCTTTCATATTACTAATTGATTCAATCGTCAAATGATATTTAGTCTACGTTAATGCGTTGTTATGGAGAATATGTTATATGGTTTTATGTTTTATACATATTTTCTAAGTTCTGTGTTCTGTATATGGCTTTGTTATTTACCCTATTTGTCATCTATTGCTAAATTTTAGACGGTATCAGAGCTAGTAGGTTAAAATTCATTCAATTTTTTTTTTCTGGCTAAAATTCATTCAATTTTTTTTTCCTGGATTCATTTAGAGGGTAGCCTATAGATCTGGTGATCTATGTTCAACACAATTCAAGGGTCGTTTGGTATTGATATCTAGATATCAGATATCGGATATCAGGCCCCGATATTTGATATTTAGTGTTTGGTATGGTTAGATATCGATATCACTTAAAGTGATATCGATATCTAGTGTGTGGTATCCCCTCTGTGATTGTTATCGCCAGATAGCGATATCAAGTGATATCTAGATATCAAATTTAGTCTTATTTGATATACTGATTTTTTGGTGGTATCACTTGATCTCGATATCATCTAATAATGATATCGATATCTTGATACCGAAACCGATATTTAATACCGATACTAATATCCTGATATCGATACCGATATCAAACGAGCCCTCAAAGAACTACTTAAAATTTTGACCCATCTAACTCCAAGTATCCTGCAGCTCAACTTGTTGGGCGATTCCTTTTGATGGAACTAATTACATAATCACTTGGAGTAAAGGTGTGATGATGGCATTAGGAGGCAAGTGTATGCTTTGATTTATTCATGGAAATTGTGTCAAATCGAATGCTCACTCTAGTGATATTATGGTTCAAAGTTGACTTTTTGGTTGATGTTGACTATTGAATTCTCGAACAAGAACTTAGCAAAAGGGTTCATGTTTGTGGACTCAACGAAGTAGTTGTAGGACTAGATTGTTGAAAGATTCAATCAATCAAATGCACCTCTAATCTATCAAATTAAAAGTTAATAGTTGGGAAATGTATCCCAAGGCAACATAAGTCTACATGAAGATCGAGATGTATAATCATTATCAGATATAAAATCAGAAATTAAAATTTTTTATTTGATAACTTTTTTTTTCGACCCTCTTCTTTCCCCTTGCAAAACATGACTTTTCATCTCACATACGATGGAGTGTACGTAGGTGATGAACAAGGTTTTGGTCAAAGTCTTAGCTTGACCTTTGTCTATAGATACATATTAGTATAAACTTTTAAAAAAAGGAAATTCTTGGGTGATGTGAATAATTAAGCCCTATACGCTAATGATTTAAAAACAACTAAAGCATATTTTTTTTTAATTTAAAAGACCCCCCTAAAGTCCATGGGCATAGTTACTTTCAAAAATACATAATTACACAAAGATACTAATTGGACAAATTTTGTCATTTAAAAAATAATTATGTGATCTCCCGTACGTTGTCAATTTGAGGTGCTTTCGGGTAGAATTTAAGAACTGAAGGTGAAGGAGGTGCGAGGTAGAGTTTAGAGGAAGAAGAAGACACGGAAGAGAGAGGATAGAGACATAACTCATAAGTAAGAGGTAAAAGATGATTATTTTCATTGATAACCCATCTAATACATCTTATAGGGTATTTATACAATAATATTTAATTAATAACAACAAGTTCAGTATATCCTACTCAGAGCAGAGTTTGGGACTCGAATTGTACGCACCCTTGCCCCGACTAAATCAAGAGGGTGTTTCATAGTGATTTATGACAAGACATCAAGGAGAGAATAGCACATACGTACTCTAGAAACTGTAATTTAAAAATAGAAAAAAAAATAAGAAAAAGTTTTTCATTTACACATATCATCACTAATATTCCATACATGAAACTTACATAACAGCCCAAGACCAAAGCGGCAACTTTAGAAGAACTCGAAGATCACAAAGATGTTGATCTTGGATGCGGTTGCGCCTGGTTTTCCCAATTCCTTATTCAGTGGAAGGCTTCATGGTCGACCCGTCAAATCGATCTCTTGTCATGTGTGATTTCAAGATGATTCTTTTATTGTTTGATTGAGTTCTTCCAAGCAAAATGACTTCAACCGTAGACCTTGGCAACAATTTTTCTAGTTAATTCTTCTTTGTTCTATTAGCCAAGAACACGAAGTATGATCACAATTACAAAAAGTTTGACCACAAATATCGAAATCGAAGGCAGCAAATTGCAATCTAAGTATCATACATATATATATATATATATATATATATATATATATATATATAGGTTGGGTCATGTGTTTGTATCTCTTACGGTGTTAAATGTTAACAAATCTAGGCCATTGATTGAATCAAATGAGTGGTTGAGATTATTTGGCAATTTTGGCTTTTTCTTTAATTAAAAATTAATGGGACCCACCTTTTTCCTTCCCCACTTGCTGAACGTGTGCGCGTGCCTCTTTTTTTTGTGGCGTTACGTTTTTTGGTGGGGTAATGTTGTTTTTTTTGTGTGGTGCACTGTTTGAAATATTCGATAAGCTGATATTAATTATTCGCTAACTTATACTTATTATTCGTGTGTAAAGAGGAATTATTGTTTAGATAATAACAAAATGGTTGGTAAATTTTGCAACTATTCACTAGGTTAATAGTAAATATTCGCTAAACTGATCGTTATTATTCGTTTGTAAAGAGGAGTTATCATTTAGATAATAGCAAAGGGTTGGTCAATTTTGCAATTATTGGCTAGGTTAATAGTAAATATTCGCTACATTGATCGTTATTATTCGTCTGTAAAGAGGAGTTATCATTTAGATAATAGCAAAAGGGTTGGTCAATTTTGCAACTATTCGCTAGGTTGATAGTAATTATTCGCTAAGTTGATAGTAATTATTCGCTGGGTTGAAAGAGTATGTAAATGTAATTCTTGATTTCCCACATCTAATTAACCAAATACATATGAATAATTCTGTATTATCAACGAATAGAAACTATGAACTTACCGAATAGTGACTCTGAACATGAAATAATAACTAAATAGTAACGATTAATCTATCACATTCCATCGAATATCTATTGCATACCAATGAATACTCTGTATTATCAACGAATAGAAAATATGAACTTGCCGATCTCCTTCACTCATCGTCGCCGCCCACATATTCGATCTCCCTCAACCCATCGTTGTCAAAATCGCCATCTCGACCGCCAGTGTTGTCTTCCTCTTCCAGCAGCCCTCCCCCGCTCTTCTCGGTTCAGATCTAGAACCTCGAAGCCCCATGGCTTCCCTCCGCCGGCGCTCAATTGCTCACAGATCTCCTCTGCTCATCGCCGCCGCCCACATATTCGATCTCCCTCAACTCAACCTATCTTTCTCGGAATCGCCATCGCAATCACTTCCGCTTTCCTCGTCCGCTCTGCCATCACCGTCGCCCGCTCCGCCATCTCCTCCGCCTTCTCCTTTGTCGGAATCGCCATCGCAATCGTCTTCACTTCCGCCATCACCGGCCGCCATGGCCGCTTGCCATCGTCGCTCGCCATCCCTTCCGCCTCGTCTTTCGACATCGCTTTTGCGTTCTAAGTCGATCTCTCTGTTTCTCAATTTGTCAGATTGTGTGATGAGGAGAAATATTGTGTTATACACGCGCTTAGGATTAGGGTTGGGTGGGTTTATTTTCCAATTAATTTCTAATTAATTTAATATATTTGAATAATCTGGGCCATCCATTTTCCCCTAATCAATGGTCTAGATTTGTTAACATTTAACACCGTAAGGCTTGTTAACATTTGAACCACATTCTATATATATAAGGTTCAAATGTTAACAGCTCTTACGGTGTTAAATGTTAACAAATCAATATTCGGCAAAATTTATCAAATATTCTACACAATCACTCAATTATTCATCAAAGCTTTTGTTAAAATTAATCAAATATTCATCACAGTCACTCAAATATTCATCACAGTCACTCAATTATTCACAATTTCCCAAATATTCGGCAACATTTAAGAAATATTCATCACAGTAACACAATTACAGGATTGGGGGTGGATATTGTGAATAATTGTGAATAATTGAGTGACTGTGATGAATATTTGGGAAATTGTGAATAATTGAGTGACTGTGATGAATATTTGATTAATTTTAACAAAAGCTTTGATGAATAATTGAGTGACTGTGATGAATATTTGATAAATTTTGCCGAATATTGATTTGTTAACATTTAACACCGTAAGAGTTGTTAACACATGACCCAACCTCTCTCTCTCTCTATATATATATATGTATAAATAAAGCCAATTAAGGGCTTAAGAATTAAATCTCAACTCGACACTCGTCTCTGCATCGGTGTCGTTGTCGATGTGAAGAGACCAATGTAAAGAGTCTCACATTGAAAATATGAAAGACAATTACTCTAGTCTTCTTAGAAAACCAGACCCAAAGTCAATTAATTGCATGTCCATATATACATCCTTAATCACTAAATTGGGTGTATGGAGTGATAGATTACATATTCATATATTGTATAGTGTATGGGCCTAAAAGCCCAATCTTGCTCACTTGTAATCTATATATTTTGATATGATGAGGAATGAAACCCTAAGTAGGATTTTACATCAATCATACGTTTCTACATGGTATCAGCCTTTCTTCCAAACGGAACCCTAATTTGATCCTACCTCTCCCCTCACCGCCGCCGGCCTCCTACCGCCGCCGCTGCCCTCCCTCTCTTCCGCCATCTCTGTCCCTCTCGGCACCATGGCCGACAATCCCAAGCCTCCCTTCCACTCCGCCCTCACAATTTCCAACATCAAAAACTGCATCCCGATCATCCTTGATCAAGACTCTAGTTCCTATACAACATGGTCTCACCTCTTCAAGACACATGTGAAGGCTCATAAAATCCTCCAACATATCGATTCCACCGTCGATCGTCCCACTACCGAAGACGATGATCTCTTCGCTCAACTCGACATCATAGTTCTCCAATGGATCTACAACACCATCTCCAAAGATCTATTGACCACCATCCTCGACACCGACGACAACGCCATGGGTGCCTGGAACAAACTTCGGAACCTCTTTCAGGACAACAAGTCCACCCGTGCCGTCTACCTCGAGCACGAGTTCTCAAGTTGCAAGCTTGCTTCTTTCCCGTCCATTTCCGCCTACTGTCAGCATCTCAAAACCCTGTCTGATCAATTAGCCGTCGTCGACTCCAAACCTAGTGTCACCCGCCTCGTTCTCTAGGTACTTTCGGGTCTCCCTTCTGAATACAATGTTGCAACCACCCATATTCAACAGACCGAACCACTGAATACCTTCGAGAAAACCCGCTCTTAGTTGATCCTGGAGGAGACTCGACTCCACCGTCAGACCACCGATGCAGCCAAGGAGAAAACCGCTCTGGTGTCTTCAAGCGATCTGGATAGCATGTTCGCCCTGCCCCCTGCCAACAGCCGCAACCAAGATAACCCCCGCAGCGAGGCTGCGGGCACGGCCGCGGCCGCAACTCTGGGTGGCGGCCGCCGCAAGGATGGGAGAATGGCCCTCGCCCGTCCTGGTCCCCGGTCCCTGGTTTCAACCCACCATGGATGCCCTACGGCTACCCGCCCCCGATGTACCGCCCCCCTGCCCATATCCCACCAGCCAGTAGGGAGCGGGCTTGCTGGGTCCGGCTCCTCGGCAGGGCAGTCATCAACCCTATCCGTCCTCGTCTGATCAAGGCTATGTTCCGACTGATGTGCATCACGCCTTCTCCTCTATGCAGGTGACACCTACCGACTCATCATGGTACATGGACACTGATGCGACCTCCCACATGACGAACTCCTCAGGTACTCTCTCTTCTCTATCCTTTAAGGGTCTTGCACACTTTATATATATATATATATATATATATATATATATATATATATATATATATATATATATATATAAAGCCAATTAAGGGCTTAAGAATTAGATCTCAACTCGACACTCGTCTCTGCATCGGTGTCGTTGTCGATGTAAAGAGACCAATATAAAGAGTCACATTGAAAATATGAAAGAACAAGTGGGTGTATGGAGGAACAACCAGTGGCAAGGCACAGATAAGCAAACGCTGTCTTCTTTGATTACTCTAAAATATCTAAATGATCGGCAATGACAATTTCCCCCACAAATTATATATAAGCATATCAAGTAGCAGGTCACCAACCCCCAGTAGATTGGTAGAAACCTCATCGACACTACCTTAAAAAAATTATAAGCAAGATGAATATTTGGATAAACATATTTGGATTTTTTTTTACAAGATTGTGCAGTAAATTATAGCTATTTTTTTATTAAAATTATCTTGTCTGCTTTTTTTTTTAACCGAAAAGAATTTGACGGAGAGCAAAGCAAGTTCAGAATCAGCAGAGATTGAAGATCCGGAGAAGGCGGAGTCAAGGTGCCAAAGACGATCAGCAACCTGGTTGGCTTCCCTGTAAACATGGCAAATCTGAACTAAGGCAAACAATTGCAAGGAGAAAGTACTGTCCGGATGAGCATATCAATTTCCCCAGGAACTGACCAGTGTCCCAAGAGGCAATTGATAATCATAAGATTATCTCCTTCAATATAAACATGTCGTAGTTGATGCTCAGAGGTGGCAAGGATGCCCTTCAAGAGGGCGAAGGCCCACGAACCAATAGCCGAGTTAAGTGGCGAAGGACCATAGGATCTGGCTATCGGGGAGCCAGTATGATCACGAATGGGGGAAGAAGAGGAAGATGAAGGTTGTGGTTTGAGGTTGTGGAGGGGCTACTGTGGTGGTTGCTCAACTGCTGAAACAAGGAGGAGCCTTTGAGCTCTTGTTGCTCATGGAAAAGGAGAAAAGGAGGGGAAGTAGAGGGGGAGTTTGGATAAGGTTTTGGAGCTTGTTGCACACTTTTGTGTTTGAAGTTTTTGTGATGATTTGTGAAGAGACAAAAGCTGATTTTTATGGAGCCAAATGGGTGTGTATTGGGGCTGGTTTAGGATAGGCACAAGGAAGAGAAAGAGGTTGTTTGTCTCATTGCCATAAAAGGGGAAGCAGGCATGGATGGAAGGAGAAAGCAATTGTGGGTGTTTGCCCAAATCAAGCAATGAGAAAGTGAGGAGGAAGTTTCCTCTTGATTCAAATTCGGGGTGGCTATATGCACCCATTGCAGATGCTATATGCACTTCTTAGGACGGATCATTGATCCGTCCGTTGTGAATTTTAAAAAAAATATACATACGGATTTAAGATTCGTCCGTTGTAAAAAAAAGTTACATAGGACGGATCAAGGATTCGTCCTATGTAACCTAAAAGGCAAAAAAAAAAAGTCAAAAAGCTGCCCACTGCAGCTTTTCTTATCAATTCACATTACACCTACACCGGATCAAGGATCCGTGCCTTTCTCTTCTTTTTTTTTTTTTGCTTTTTATATGTTTACATAGGACGGATCTATGATCCGTCCTATGTAATTTTTTTTTATAACGGACGGATCCTAAATCCGTCCGTATATTTTTATTAAAATTTACAGCGGACGGATCTATGATCCGTCCTAAGGAGTGTATATAGCACCTGTCTTCGGTGTATATAGCACAATCCTTCAAATTTCAGCTCAAGAAAAGGGGACCACGGGAACTGATTTCGGATGTAATAAGAGGAGGAAGAGGACAAGATGCGTGGTGTCGAAAACGCTAATTCGAATTTCCGACGTTAGTTCCCGAAAGTTAGTTTCCCGAATCTCGCTCTCTCGATCTAATCTCGATTCGATCAAATTAGTGTTTCAAAACCATGAGGATGTCGACATCCAAAGTTCATTTCAAATTCCGAGGTGGAAGGACGTGCGGAATTGCCTTTCAAAAATTCAAAATTTGGCCGGAATCCATTTTAAGGATTTTAAAAGCGATTTTCAAGGTGAGGACGAGGATTTTTAAATATCCAAATTTTCTGACTTAAATCCATTTTATATAATTTAGTTTTTAAACCGAGGTCTTTATAGTGCGTTATATAGTTCCACTTGCACCATTTTTCTAAATAAAATTTCTTCTTCCATCATTTTAATTCCTAAACAAAAAATGCAACCAAACGTTTTTCTCAATTCTTATAAAATGTAATTCCTGATAAGTTATTTATATATCTTTCTCTTTAGTAAAGTTAGCTTTTTTGGAGTATTAATGCACATTTAGAAGACAAAAAGTCTCATTAATAAAAACAATAAAAGATTAATATTGTTTCTAAAAAATTTAAGTATAAATTTTTTTAGAAGATAAAAAGTATAATTAATGAAAATGACAAAATATTATTTAGGTATATGACAAATGGATAAATGTAGATTAATTTAATTTATTTGAGAAAATTAATTGGAGTAAATATTATTTAGGTATATGACAAATGGATAAATGTAGATTAATTTAATTTATTTGAGAAAATATGATAGCAATGGATAAAAATATAAACTAATTATATTTATATATCTAAGAAAGAACTAAAAAACTAAAAAAAATATGTTTTTGAAACTTGCTTCTTATAACAAGTACTCCATGTTATATAGAGTTACTGATGAAATAAATCGTTAAAATTAAAAGATTAAAACTATATAAATTAATACGAGTAATATAAATCATTATTTATATGGAAGATATAGTAACAAATTTTATTAAAAATTTTAAAAATTAAACCTGTGCGTAGCACGGAACTATCCACTAGTTGAAAAGTAAGTTCCTGACAATTGTACTTCTTATATTTAACCAAACAAGTCCTCACATTGATCGCAATAAATACACCGATAAACTACTCATTACATCTTTATCAAATGGAACGAAATTTTGAAACATATAATGAGGGTAATAATTATTTTTAAAAAATAAGCAAGTTGTTAAAGTGAAAAGATGGAAACTCAAACAACGAATAAGAAATTAAGAGCAGATAAAGCTCCTCAATAACTTCTTCACTATTCTTTCAAATTAAACTGGTATTGTTTCAATCTCTCACTTCTTGTTAACGGCATGGCAGGATTTCCTGACTTCTCCTTGCTTTCCCGTCAAAACTCCGATCTTCGTCATCTTGATCATTGCTTGTCCGAATTTCTCCGTGAAGAATCGATCGTGAGCCAATTTCTTCACCATCCCTCTAGTACGATGATCGAATGCCATCCTTTGATCAAAATCGACGACTCCCTTGTGTGCCAAGATCTCCTTGTAGAAGGCCGTGTCGAATGTGTCTTCGCTGCCTGGGGTCTGGTCCAAGAATGTTTCGTTCTGGGTTCCGTTCAGATTCTTGGGGCAAGTCTTGATTAGTTTCTTGACAAGTGATGGGTCCATTGCGGGGTCTGGTTTCCCCGTATTATGGTAGTTGTATAGACGATCCTGGAAGTTGTTGCAGTGTACTACTCCAACCGTGTGTGCACCTAATGACCAAACAAAATATATTTAACCTCTTTCTATAATAAAATAAATCTTCAATAAGATGTATATCTTCATTAGTGTTGAGAGATGCGAATGTGACTAAAAAGAGTGTCATATCGAAAGTTGATCATAACAAGTCTTCATATATAAGTCTGTGGGCTACTTCTTCGATCTATTGTCAATTGGTTTTAGAATAGAACCTCACTCAGCTTGTGTGATGGAGTACTTACCTAAGAGAACAACGAGATCATGCACATTTAATCCGATGTTTGCGAATGCTTTGATGGCATCGGTCATGGTTATGCTTGGTCCTGGAACATTCTCGGCTTCTTTGTCAATCGAAATCAAGCCATCTTTTCTTCCTGTCGGGACCTCGTACCATTTTCCTCCGGCCTAGTGAAGCACAATCAAGTCCATGTAAGTTGGGATGCTTAAAAAGAAATAGTTTTAAATTTGGTAGAAATGAGGAATATTCGTAACTCACCAAATACACGGTTGCTCTAGTTGCGATGACCAGAATATCGGCACAAGACACAACACCAGGACAAGCTTTCTCCACCTCTGTTTTTATGTCATCAATGTCATCAAAACCGTCGAGATCCAAGTTGGGTGTAGCCATTTTCTCGGTGTGATTTCCATCCAACATAACCGAAGCATCACATCCCTTTACCAATAAAATCAAGTACACGAAAGGAATCGATAAACAAGAGTGCTAAATGGGGTAAAACTAAGCCGATAAAAACAAGCAATTAATGGTTAGTTTTCTTACCCGAACAAAGCAATCATGGAACGACAAGCGAACAAAGTCGCCCACAAGCCCCTTATCGCCTTCGTCTACCATCTTCTTTCTGACAAGGTTAAAAATGAGCTTCTCGACGTCAGTTTTCCCACACTTGCCCTTGTAATAGCCACATGTGAGCTCCGCACAACACTGGCCAGCAACAAGGGCAATCAAGAGGAGGCCTAGTGTGAATGACACCGAATTTGCCCTAGTTGCCATCTCTTCGATCTCGATTCGTTCACAGTTGTAAGGTTGTTGTTTGAATTTTGAAGTGCTTAGAACAGAGAACGGGATTGAGTATTTATACTTGGAGAAAACTAACTACTACATCTTCAAAGTCCAATCAAACGAAGCTTGAACAACCACCAAAGATTCCCTTGATAATTAACATTTTAATCCATTTGTCATCGTAGGGAGGTGTTATATACATTGATATATAGAGGACACGTGAAATGATTAATTGTATATTGTGTCGAGGGAGTGAAAAATAATTTGTTATCATATCATCAAACAAAGTTGTGGGTTCGTAGTGCCTTTTTTAAATCATGTTTCCTTCCATATTAATAATTCAATCATGTTCTCAAAGGGGAAAAAAAAATTCAACCATCAAATTAATTTTTTAGTGTACGCCAATACAATACTCCGTAAGTTGTACTTGTGACTTGTTCAACCTCTTCGGTGTACGAATCATGGATGTCCGGGCTATTACAACCATTAGTCCTCGATCCGGCAGTGCTAGTAGCCAGTGGCGGAGCCAGAACCCGAAGAGGGTGGGGGCACACCGATGATAAACAACAATGAATCACACGAACTCGTACAACACATAACGTCTTCAAACACTACAAAATAGGGGTAAAAATAAAAGAGTTCACTAGTACAAAAAATTCTTCATTGCTAATTAGAGTTTTATAATAAAATAGTTCAACTCAACACGGGGTAAATCTATTTTATGGGTTTTCATTTCTTAAAAATATTGAATGATAACCTCATTTATCAATGCGCTTGAAAACATCCTTTACAACCTAGCTGACAAAAGTCTCAGAGAGAAAATCTTCTCTTATCTTGTTGCGCAAATATGGTTTGATAATACCATAATAGAGAAAGCTTTTTCTACTATAGTTTTTGCAACCGGTAACACTAAAACCAACTCGATGCGGTAACACTAAAACCAACTAGATGAGATGATATACCAAATCAAAAGCTTACTTAATTCCTTCCTCTATCATTATTTTAAAAACATCACTATTATCTTGCAAAGTAGAAAATTTAACATTTTTCTTCATTTAAACTTTCATAATTTCTTACCTAATTGTCGAAATGAGTAATATGACCTCTCATTTCAAAGATCTAAAGATAAATTATAATATAGGAATGAAAATCTAAATAAACTATAAAAGCATTGTGGGTTATTTAAATAAGATTTAAAGTGATTAATATACCTTCAATTTTCAAACATTCATAACTTTTTACTCGGATATCCGATTAATGCGTACTATATATCAAAACGAAGCTATTGACGAGGAGAATACATATATGAGATTCGTCGGATGAGGGTGGGGGTACATGCCCCCATTTGGATCTGCCTCTGCTAGTAGCTCCGTCTCGTTGACAAGACTTGATCCGAACCCGAAGACCTAACCCATTTGAAACTGATTAACTATTGAGAGACTCTTTATACTCCCTTAATTAAAAATATAAGTCTTTTTAGACTTCAATTTTTATTTGAAAATATAAGTCCTATTAAGTTTTATAGGTATTAGGGTACAAGAATTGTTACTTTTTAACGTTTTTTTTTCTCAAATTTTATTGGTTGATGAGGGTTGTGGATAATTAATGAGGGATATAAATGTAATAAGTTTATGATTTCCTTAATTTGTTTGCAAATGTCTAAAAAGACTTATGAACAGAGGTAGTAAGTATTGAGTAATTAGTTAGTTAAGCTCTCACTACAACAGAAATGATTATTAGTGACAAAAGTTTCAGTGTCTAATTATATTTCCTCGGTAAATGTGACATTTGGCGACGAACATATACATTCCTCATAAAAGGGGACGTGAGCTTTAGAGAGAGACTTATATTCCTCGCTAAAAGTGACATTCAACGACAAATTTTCCGGCTCGTCGTTAATTGTTATCATGATATGGTCACCTAAGTCATAAGGAAAATAGCGACGAATTTGGAACTTTTGGCGAGGAATGAATTCATCACTAAAAATACATTCGTCGAGGAATTTACATTTTTGTTGCTATATGTTAGGTGAGAATTATGTAAAATTCGCCAACTGTATTAGCAACAAAAATTGTGATTTCTCGCTAAAAGTATGTGTTTTCCGAGAAAATGATTTGTCGCTAAATGTATCAGTTGGCGAGGAAATTCCATTTTCGTCGTAATTGCTTAGGTAAAAATAGAGAACGTGGCTAAAGTCATTAATGAGAAAAGTTTAAATTCCTCGCCATATGTTCATCTTTTTTATGAGGAATATTTTTGTCGTTGAAACAATCATTTAGAGAGAAAATATGACTTTCATCACTATTAGTATAGGTGGAAACCATGACAAATTCCAATTTTGTCATTATATGTTTGGTGAAATTATGTCAAACGTGCGTGTCAAATTTTTTGGCGACAAAGATTTTAATTTCTTGGCAAAAGTATGTGTTTCTCAAGGAAAGAATTTATCACTAAACATATCACTAGCGAGGGACTACCATTTTTATCATTATTGGCTTGCGCGAAAATAGTGAAAAATGATTCAAATTCATTAACGAGAAAAGTTTAAATTTATCTTCAAATGTTATGTTTTGTAAAGAATATTTTTGTCATTGAAAGAACCATTTAACGATAAAATATCATTTTCGTTACTAAACATATCATTTACTAAGGAAATTTTATCGGTGTTGGTTTATGTGAAGTTAGACAAAATAATTACCCAATTTCATTGGTGAGAAAGGTTTAAATACATCGCATAGACTTCGTTTATATTTTAAATACCGATGTTAATACATCAAATAGACATCGATTATTTCTGATTTTTTTTATGTGTATATATAATATCAAAATCAGTTTTCATATAAGAAATGATGTTTAAATACAACAAAACATTGTTTTCTTTGTACTTATAGATGTTTTTGTCCTAACTCCTAATCACATCGGTTAGAAACTAAATTATTGTAGTAGCCTATGCGGGATTTGAACCCGCATCTTTGTGCTTGAGCACATCGCTCTACCATTTGAGCTAATAGACTTAAATAAAAATGAAAATTGACCTGAAATAAACACTTGCTTGCTCTGTTCCGATCCTTGTGAATTTTCTCAAGTAAGATTTTTTTTTTAATATGACATTGTTTCTTTAATTTACAGTGCTCTTTGCTTCAGTAGATGTTGCTGTTGTGCTGCTAGCTAAATGTACTATTTTGCAAATATGTTCAAAACACTGAAATAGTAATACTAAAAAATTCTAACGGGGGGGGGGGGGGGGGTGTTGATTGCAGATAAAAATATTCTTAATATTTTCTGATTACCAAGGAAAAGAATCAAGATGCTAGATCCATGTTTATGTAGATGTTTTTTTCTGTGTGTTGTTGAAGACCATAATGTAGTCAAATGAGAAAAATGCAATTCTCAGCATGTCACAACATTGAAAACTTACCAGCACACTTGCCAAGTGCCCATCTTCTTTATGCCCCAAGCATCTGCTCCAGCGGCTGCTGGGATTGCATTCTAGGAGTTCATAGTGACAAGGTAGAATGCTTTTAATAAAGCAATCTGATGAAAAAAAAGAGATGCCAATTACCTTGCTTTCTCAATCAAGTTTCAGATCATATTCAACCAATAAAGTTACTCTATTAAGAACATGGTAAAGATAACAGTAGCATACACTAGAAGTTGCAGAAAATCAGCAGCAACTGTCAATGAAAATCAATGTAGATTTAGTACAATATCCTCAGACTCTACCACTGCCTCTGATTCAGTTGGAAATTCATTGACAACCTCAACTATTGGCACCAGTTCTTCATCTTCAACAACTGAACCTCTCCGTTAACTTCCTCGGGCTGAATTCATTTGTTGCTTGCTTGTATATGAATTCATCAGCGGCCAGTATCATGAAATGAATTACACCAGTGGATTGTGCATAAGATGATGGCCTAATAAAGGCATACACATACACATGAAACTAATGCTCTTTCAGCATAAAAAGACAAGTTTTCTGCTCAAAAGAAAAAACTTATATAGATGGAAGCAACTAGCAAAGTAGCAAGGCAAGAGTTCAGTTAGCCCTCACATAATGAACTTCACGAGTAGAAGCAAAAACCCAAGCAACATGCTGTGAGTGATAAAACCTGGGTTTTGGGAGTACAAAAGTTGGAATTGCCTTGGATCTTCTATCGCAGGAATTTACAAAATCATTACAGCTGGCTAATGGCATGGCCAGACGAAGTTGGGAAGTACTGTCAGGCATCAGCATCACAACCATCAGCAGAACCTGCTGTATCAATCCTCTATAACCAGAAGGAACGTGCAAGCCTTCAAGATGTGATTTTATAATCCCATGATAAAAAAAAAAGTGCAAGATATTAAAGGGTATAAAAAAGCAGCAAAGATTTAAAAGAAATCACTTTATTACACGCATTAGATTTCAAAACTCCCTTAACAAGTTTGATCTCTATGCAATATCCATTAAAACATAAGTTTACTGAGTGCAATTAACAAAGAAAACTCCAAACAAAGGACTATGCTTTAAAAAGGGGAAAGTGGAAAGGAACAAGGCATAGATTACCACAAGAAGAGATTCTTGTGCATTTGCAAAGAGTCGCCTTCCTTTCTTTGAGAAAACTAACACAAACCACAATGTGGATAGTTTTCCATCCTATATTAGAAGAAAGGCCAAAGATGAGTTGAACAAATCTTAGGTAAGCGGCTAGGACTCCACTTTCATTAGTCCAATTTTAAAGCTAAAATATTCCTGGTGAGATGAGTTTTGAATGCCCTATAATATCAAAATAGAAATGCTAATAAAAAACACTGAGGTTCATAGCTTTTAATATAAATGGAACCTCTACTAATTGCACAAGACTTTAAAATTGAAAAGGCTATTCAGAATGCAAAACCGTAGCTATTCAAGATACACTTACCAACACCTCCTAACTTCAACAACTAGAAGCAATCAATTAATTACACTAGCTACTGAAAAATCAATTAAACCATCCACTACAATTCATCATCTAGGAAAAAGGGAAGTTAATAACAGATTGAACTAATTCCACATCATTTCAAAGTTTCGAATCATCCAATTACAACTTCTATATAGGACATTTCATCGAACAGGTAGCATGCATGACAAAATTACATGTGTTCACCTAAAATTTGAAGAGTTTCCACTCCATAAATCTTCACTTCTCATCAAACACAAGTAAACAGACCTCTCAATTCCATCAATTTCGGTAGTAATAAACCTAAATAACCCCATATGCAAAAGGGGGGAAACAGACAAGAATGCTGAACTTACCGTTAAGGATCCTCCATCTTGACAATAGGAGAGCTGGACGCCATTATAATGGAACAGTTTGGGACCGAGGAACGAAGGTTCAAAGGTGATTGTGGAGCCGTTTATCTCATCCTCCTTGTTCGACTTCCTCCTCGATCCAGTCCTACTACTACACACCCCTGGAAATTGAATGTATAACTGTGACATTTATTTTTCTTTCTTCTTCTTTTTTCCCATTAAATAGCAGTTACTGAATAAATTGATTAAAATTTAATAAATATTTTAATTTTAAAGCATAGATGATCAAAAACATTAAAGTATATATTTTCCATTATTTTACCTATTTTGAATTAATCAAAAGTTAGCATAGTATTTTTTTAATATTACCACTGATATATTTATATCTAAATTTAGTTTATTTTTCAAAATTTTCATCTTAAGGATCTTTTTTTTATATAATTTATTATAATTTGAATAATATAAAACACATTAACTTCATTTTTAAAAAATTCATTCATGTGGTGAATCTTACAATCCTACAATTCGAATATACAATCATACTAGTTCAATACCCGCACTGTGTGCGGTTTTTTCAATTTAAATAATTTTAATACTAAAACCCGTTTATTAATTAATTAGTTAATTTCTTCCAATACTTCTTCATTCATAATTAATATAAAATTAAATAAAAGTCTTGTAATACACACACATATATATATTCTTTCTTTCTTTTAATTTAAATAAATTTTATATTAAATAACAATTAAAAAAACAGTACCGCTTAAAAATTGAAACAAACAACCTGAAATAACAACACCAAAAAAGAAGAGAAAAGAAGTCAATATTTGTGAAATAACATTAACAATCTAACCTATATATAGGTCAAAATCTAAAAATCTATCCATAACTATAGATGTATAAAATCCAAAAATATATATCATAAATATATCAATAACTTCAAGATATGAAATATATAGATAGATGCATTGTATTTTAGATAAGAAGGATTATTATTTAGTAGACTTACAAAATAACCATGATAACAAATCTGCAAGATAATAATAATCTATTTGAGTGAAATGTTTTTTTAATTATAAATAGACAAGGGTTAGTTGGACTTATTTCTTTGTTAATTGATATGTCTTATATATGTGAGTCTATGATAACAATTTTAATCAAAGTTTAGACCAATCGGTAATATAACCCATATTTGTTGTCGTATATCTATTTAACAATATATGATTCTAAACATAATTATTTTACCAAATTTCGTCAGATATTGATATATTTTTACAAGATTTTACCTATGTTTGTAAAATATGGATCTTTTTTCTTTTATCCTCTATAGATAGATTTATACTTTTATTAACTAAAAATGCCCATACATATGGATAGATTGTGTCTTGTGGTGACTTTCTAACAATCACAAGTATAATACTTCGTATTATTTTAATAATTTTTTGGGCGGGAGAAAAATTTTCTCATTATCAACCACAAGATGCCAAATAAGCATCTATGTAACAATTTTAGTATATGTATATAAACCTAGTATTTGGTTTAGATAGATATCGATATCCCATGATATTGAGATATCATTTTTGGGCGTATTTGATTTTTTTTTATTAACTAAAAATTCGACGCACCGGCCAGACCCGGTGAATCGATAGGTCGAAAAGTTCGGCGACGGATAAACCGTTAGTACAAGCAAGTTACAAAGCAAAGCTAAACCAAATAAAACCGAATTACAAGGGAGCAGATACAAACATAGGCGCGCTAGTGCTAACAACGAATGAACGGAAGCAAAGTGACACTTCTCTACTGTCAGTTGGTAGAGGCACGCAGGGAATCCCCGGGGAACTAAGTGGAAACCTCAGATTTGGACTCTACCGACGAGCCTTCAGATTTCGATCACGTCCACAACCTTTCGCACGTCGACAAATGAGAAAAATACCGCTGTAAAATGTATAACTTGATAACAAGATATCAACTGATATCGATATATAGATAGATGGATAGATAGATACTAAAACAAATGTATAACGTCCTATGTGACGCGTTATGGTTGATTATAGGAAAACAAAATTAATAAAATAATATGTTATCTATTAATATTTTTTATTTATATTTTTGTTAATTGACAAAAATATAAATAAAAAATATTTCATAGTCATACTTACAAATAATATTAATAGATAAATATGTAGCATTTGATAAGTGCTATTTTATTTATATCTAGATTATTTTTTGGCGGAAAAAATTATTTATATCAAAATTAATTATTTAATAATTGTTATTTTATTTATATCTATATAGTTTTTAGAAACCAAAATAATATTTCACGGCGGCTTCTCCTTAATAGTAGTCGTATGAACCAATCACAGTTTTTTTGAATTAATCAATATATGTATAAGATAAAATTTATTTTAAATCTATTTAATCAATATATCTATATATACATAAGATAAAATTTGACTCAATTTCATTAGATAGGCATATTAGTCGTATGAACCAATCACAAAATTTTGAAATAATCAATATATGTATAAATTTTTTTTTATTTTAACTCTATTTAATCTATATGCATAAGATAAATTTTGACCCAATCTGGTTAGATATGAATATATTTTTAGAAGATATTAACCAGATTTCATTAGATATGAAAATTAGTAATATGAACATATCACGAATTTTTTAAATAATCAGTATATGGATAAGATAAAAATTTTAGAAGATATTAATCAATTTAAATACTATTATATAAGATAAAAAAATTTTAGAAGATAACTGCCAAAACAGTAGTACATCGTTTGTATATAACCCAATCTACAATTGATACAAAAATATTAAAATATTTTTTTTAACAAACTTTGCGAAATTATATACCTCAAATTTACAATTTTGTTTTTGTATATAAATTAAAATAATTTAACAAAAATACTTAATTTTCAGAAATTCCATCCTAATATATGTATTCGTAATTTTCACTTTGTGCTAAATTATATACCTCAAATTTACAATTTGGGTGCAAGGGCGGTAAATTTTTTTATTCTACCGCCTAAATTCACTCCGCACATATTCTTCTCCAATCGCACGCACACAAACCCTATTCCCAATTGCAGTTGTGACGCGGTGACGGTGGACTGCTGGTAATCGATCGATTACGCCTTTCAATTTCAACCAGAGCCCGGGCAGGTGATTTTCGCAAAGCTTCCCTCTTCAGAATCATCTTGTGTCAGATTCGAACGCATTCAGGTACACTTCCTCTTCTTTTTGTCATAATTCATCTCGTTCTCTTCCAAAACTGATGTTTATTTCAAGAATTTGTTCACCCTGAATCTATTGTGATTTATGTAATTGTTTCTTGTTCACCCTAAATCGATCCGATTCAACAGTTTATTTCATCAAATTTGAAAGATTGATTTGCAATTAGTTTAGTTTGTACAATTGTAGATGAACTGTTTTGGTGTTCGTCACTAGGGGTCCTGATTTAGGAAGTAAGATGTTGTCTGCCATCAACATTTAATTAAATAGCCCATCTTAGAGACAATACACGGTTGATGAAGCAAACCTGCATCCATTTTTTCCCTTTTTACCTTTTTAAACCGAAATAACATGCATTTTAGCTTTCTTCTTGTAGTGTTGCTTGGAATGCATATATTCTTTTGTTTTTATTGAATTCAAAAAAAAAAGTGCTTTTAATTGACAACATTTTTATAAAAATCAAAATCCATTTTGCAGTGGATGTGTTGTGGGGTTGTTGCAATGGGATTTGTATGTTGTTGATGGCAATCGATCTTAATGGCTAATTAATGCTAGAATGTAGCAACCCACTTTCTTATATAGAAGCTTTTATCTCTAGAATTATTTTAACTATGAAAAATATTAAATCTCTTTTGAAGTCTTTTGAATTATGCTAACTATATTATTTGTGTGTTTTTCTAGACCTATGGAAGAAACAAAACTTCATCTGGCCGTGTTCTTTTGAGAAACATTATAGTTTATAGTTTATAGTTTATAGCTCCTGCATTTAAAAGAACAAAATGTACGCTGTGATGGCTGTGTTCTTTTGAGCAGCATTTATAAATAAAACATCCTTGTTAAACCACATTGTTCTTTTGATCTATTTCGGTCAAATTATGTTCTATTTTTCTTCATAGTCATATATACCTAGTGCTTGATATGCAGGAGGTGGTATTCTATGAGGATGGTGAGCCCATGATTGATGGAGAACCACAGAATCAAAAGGTTAGCATCCTTGCAACATTATCATACAAAACCAACCCAATCATAACAGTTAGACTCATTTATGCTTTTCCATGAACCTTCTGTTCTTTTTATCATTTCTTTAAATTATTTTATTAGAGTATCCAAATGAGCAATTCCTGTATCACGCCTTCTTTTTGATTAATTATTCTATTATATATCCAGTTCCTCAAGAATGCAGGGATTGCTGAGTGTCTTGCTACGGAGATTGGAATACAGAAGGGAATCTTCTTATCCATTCATATAATTGTGAAAGTTCGTTCACTTAACCTCACTGCCATAAACTCATATATTTCAACTCTTTTTGCAGCTTATTGTCGCTGATATTAGCATTCTAATGCACCTCCTCCTATTGTTAATGTACGGGTAATGTACGATTCAGTTCAATAAACTACTAAGTATGAGTTCAATGTTGGTTGCTATATAGTTTCTAATTTCTTTTACTTATAGATTGATGACTAGGCAGAGTGTATTACTCTTGGCCATTGGCCTTCAGATGCCATTATTATTGCTATTTATATTTCTGCTTCCACACTGTCTCCCCTTTGTGAATTATTTAAGAAAAATTTTGCAATTCACTCAAATTTGACACGTTCCATGTCCTCCTTGTACTTACTGTCGTATCGGCTTGATTATTTAACTCATCCCTTGTCCTAGGAACTTCTCTAGCACTAACTTCAGTGTTGTTACTACGATCTATGTCAATTGTAATCTCATGTTTCAAACTTTTTGACTAGCTAGTGAATTTTGTGTTCTAATCACCATACTTGACAGGAAGATTGCTATTAGATTCGTTTTTGACAACTAAATCATGAAATTAGCAAGTTTTGATGATTTCCGTCTATGATTTTTCTTTGAAGTTCTTTTCAACATGACGGTTCAGGAGTACGCATGGAATGAAAAGTCCTATTTGTGGCATGCATCTGATTTTTCTGATGGAGAGTTGAAGGATGGAGTGTTCTGCATTTGGTTTGCCTTTGTTGAGAATGAGTCTTCCTATCTTCTGTTTGATTTGCTCTGTTTCCCTCTTTTGATTGCGATTATTGAAGGTCTTTTTACGCATCTGAATTTGCTCTATGTTTGTGTTGCTTTTGGCTTGTCATTCCTTGCCTTTTTTATGTTGTTTATGATGATGATTCTCATTATAAGAGATTAAAAAATGTTTGTATTGAACATAAAAAGATAACTCTTACAGTCATGTAACATTTTATTACCGTTGAGGGAGAGTTTAAGGTGTTTATGTGATTTTCCTGATTCTCAATCTAATTGGAAATACTATCCATCTACATTCTGACCATAGCCCTGTAACATCTATTTTGACTTCACAATGAGAATTTTATCATGCAAGTGTAGATTTTAATTGCTATATCGAATTTTATCCAGTGAGAATATTATTATTTTTTGTTGTTTCCATCCCCTTTTACCTTTATATTTTAGGTTCTTATGGTATGAGGAGAACGTACCCCTGGTGTGAGTGTTCTTTTTTTATTTTAGTCTACCCTTCTTTCCTAGCTTGGAGTTTTGCTCTTATGACTATGTCATTATTTTATTGACTAACTTAATCTTAGATGTCCTACTTGAAATATGCCTCTTTTGTTACATTTTCTACTCTTAAGCAATCTTTCTTCTAGTTCAAAACCTTTTTCTGTTTCGTTTCGTTTCGTTGCAGATACATTACAACATTATCAGAGAAACGACATATAATCTCATAGGCTAACCTACTTGAGCGCGGGGGATTTGGTGCAATTTACAAGGTAGTTGGAAAATTATAGTAGTAATTCTTCAAATGAAAGTTCCAAAACATGCACAAGTTAATAAATTGTTTTTGCTTTTGTTTCTACAGAGCGTCCTTTCTACCGGGCAACAAATAGTAGGGAAGAGGCTAGCAAGCAATTCAGGGCAAGGCGAATCTGAATTCAAGAATGAGTTTCTGCGTAGTGGCCAAACTTCAAGAATTTTCTGTGTATACTTAGAAGGCGGATCGAGACTTATGATTTATGAGTTTATCTCTAGTAAAAACTTGGATTGCAATCTCATTTGAGGTATTTATTCATTATTGATGTATGTATACATTGACCTATATGGCAAAATTATCTACATTAATCTATCATTTCTCATTTGAGGTATATATATAAAATAGGATTTCGTCACTAAAGATTTTGGAAGACAAAACAGTCACCAAAGGCTTAGGGCGACCAAAACATGTGTCTGTCGCTAAATGCTTAGGCGAAAAATCAAATTTTCGTCACTAAAAGTCTATTACGGCGAAGAATCATTCTTTTCATCGCTATAACTTTGGGCGATGCTGCTAGTGTGACAAAGTAGTGATGAATTTTTTTCGTCACAAATATGTTTAGGTGATGAAATATAGGCTTTGGACGATGAAACTATTTGTCACTAAATGCTTTTTTTTTTCTTGTGTTCGCACGAAAACTACTATATTAGTGATGAATTTCATGTCATCGCTGAGTAAATTTTGCAATTATTATTGATTCTTTCAACATTTTTGTCGATGAAATTAGTAATTTTTTGCGACAAAAATATATGTCGCGAAATAATATCAGGCCAACTTGATATCATCATTAACGAGGAAATATACAATTTTGCGAGGACTTAAGTTTCTCGCCATTTACATTCTACGACTAATATGAAATCCTTTGACTTTTTTGCAACAAATATAATTACCTTTTACGATGAATTTAATAGTCGCTAAAGACTTATAACGACAAAATTGACTTCATCGCCAAATGTTTTTTTTGCGACGATTTCATTTTTCCACGTTAGACTCTTTTGTGAGGAGCTTTCTGTGACCATTTTAAAAGGAAGCATATTTCCTCGCTAAATAGCTTTAGCGATGAAATATCGATTTTCAGCGAGGAAAAAATTCCTCGCTAAAATTGACTTCTGTTGTAGTGATCTTGTTTAGCTAGCTAAATGCATCAAGTGCTGATCACCCTTTATTTTCCTTGTTATCCTTTTATTTCTGCACCCAATAAGGCCAAATAATGCGGGCCACTCTGTAAGAGCTATATATATAAACCCTAAAACCCTGCATTTCTGTTATTTTGGGGCAAGAGAGAGTGAATGAAATGCACCTCAGCTGCCAGGGGAAACCCCAAGAGAAAATTTCCGATTATTTTCTTGTGATCTTCCTTACTTGTTTGCATAAGTTCTACACTTGATTTCCAAAATCCTGCTTTTACATTAAGTCGATTCCAAAAAAAATAGTACAACATATTAAATCCGAATCATTTGTCATCTGTTAAATTCCGATGGGCCATATGATGTGAAAGGTCACACAAGCCAAGCACACAAGCCGAGTGGGGTTCCATCCTAAAATCAATTGGCATTAGGTGGGGTTGCTCACTGGCTTATATGCAAGACTTGGATTCATCATTTTTATCAATGTGGGATGTCATTTCACATCTTTCCACACACCCCCTCAAGTGCAACTGCATGGTCCCGCCATATCTGCTAGTTGCACTTGACGACTTAATGCCTTAAGGTCGGCCAGCCCATTAGACCAGGATCCCAGACCGCAGTGCTCTGATACCATGTAAAAACCTTGAGATAAGGCCATCAATGGAGGTTAGATGCTCACAGATCCAGGAAAGATAAAGTAATTGGAAACCATTTTCTATGTCTGTATTTTTCCACTCAGTTTGTTACACCCTTCATAGGATTGTCTTCTTTCTTTTATAGCCGTGTTTGACCTTACACCAACAGACCAAAATGCCCTCCTAGCATATCTGTATACACTCAATATCCCCTGTTCAAGTTGGACGTGGTGAAGCCACAAGTCCTAACTTGGAAGTTAGAAACCGATGTTGTTCAGCACCCAGAGGTTTAGTTAGTATATCAGCCAGTTGATTCTAAGATTTGACAAAGTAACAGTGAAGAAAACCCTCCTGCAATCGTTCACGAACATAATGGCAATCTAATCGGCGGTGCTTAGTCCTCTCATGGAACATGTCTCCTTCCCCTATTGATTCAAATCCAGAAAAACTTAGTGTGGTACACCATTCGAAAATCGAGACTTGGAGTAACGTGTTTTGCACTAGCTCTCTCCTGTCTAAAACAAAACCTTTTTCCACCTTATATCCACTTCTCACCATATTTAGTTCAAATCCCAAAGAGAAAGTGACAGATAGGGATAAGAGAGTGAATCCACTAAAAGGAGAGCTTCATCAGGAAAGAGGCCACCTGAGAGGTCAAGAGTGACAACGCATTCTGATGAGATCTACCATCAGAAGCTACACACTACACAGGAAGTGGTCGGAGCTCGCAGTCGTCGTCCACTACTAGGTAGGAAAATGATATCATGAGAGAGTCGAATCAGTTAGAGTTCTTTGAGGCAAACCTGGTAAGTTTCTTCTCTTATTGTTTCAAATCTGAGAATTTCTTTCCCTAGCCTCTTCTTTTCGATCATAACTAAGAGTTTATTTGATCTAAAGATGTTCGTTGGGATTTGATTCTTCCATTTCGATCGGTACTTGTTTTTCAAATTTGAGAGTTTAGAACTATATGAAAATTTGCCTTTTTATGCAAGGAGTGGCTGGGATAAAAGGTTACAAGCAGGGTATAAGAAGTTTTAGTAGGAGTTGGTTTGTTACATTGTGCAAGGGGTGGGTAATTAGCAAAGGGGTGACAAGAAGGGTATAATGAGTGGGAAGTAGAGTATGTTGTTATAACCTTAACAAGATAAAGTTTATTAGCTAAAAAGTTAGAGTAGTGTGTTAAATATACATATTTTATGTTTGAATCCTAGGCAAACTATCAATATCGTAATATATGAACAAATTGTGAATAGATCGAGTAAGGGAGAAATCGAGAATGATATTCGTTGTGTGTCAAGAGAACATGAACGGGTGACAAGAAGAGAACTAACATGTCACAAGCAAAACCCTTCAAGTGATACGATTCTTACTAGATGAGATATGCCACCTTTAACTTGTTATAATTGCATTATTTAGAGTAGACTTTTTTTTATTTGGAAAAAATTTAAATTTTGGCAAGAAATAATTGTTATTTATCATTCTCACAACAAGTTACCAATTCAATTTGCAAAATTACCACCATGAATTGGCTACTTTTGCATTTTTTTCAGCCTTACCCACCTACATTTTTGCAAACCAATAATATTTTCGTCTACAGTTTTGCAAAAAAAAAAATTTATAATCCAAACCTAAAATAACAAAAACTCAATATAACGAAATCAGAAATGAGTATAAACCTGCTTTAACTTACCCAACTCAAATATAAGGGTTAAAAGGTTATAAATTACTATAAGCCCGATTTAAATTTAATATTTGAAACCTATGTTTTATAAGTCCCATTTTTTACAATAAATTTTCAAAAATCTTGTTCGATCACAGGACTACACAATTAAGATCCAACAATTCAATATTTTGAGCTCAACTACATAAAATGTATAATATATTAAGGTTTCCATCTATGCTATCATTTTACGCCGTAGTCGATTAAGTTTTTTTTTTGTCCAAACATGTTACTTTAGGTTATTATATACTGCCTAATTTTTACAAAAATCAACAAATATATTATTATAAAAAAATTATAAATAACAACACGCTAATAATTAATAATAAGACTATTTTTGTAAAATAAAGAATAAAATATCTACAATAATATATATTTTTCCAAAAAGAAAACAATATTGTAAAATGATATATATACTCAGAGGCGGATCCTCTTTAGAGCCATGGGTGACAGTCGTGCCCCACTCGAAAATAAATTTTAACATAAATATGTTCCTCTCGTCGATAATTTCAATTTGATATATATTATAAAGTCAAATCCAATATATAAGCACAAAATTATAAATGTTTCAAGACTGTACATATATAAATTATTCCAACATCATTTACCAAAGTGATGTACTTTTAACGTTTGTTAAATTTCATACCTTAATAATATAATTATACCTGATAACTTCAAATTATGAGGTTATATTGAAATATTTGAAAACCATAAAATAAAGCATATATGCACAATTTATGTATTTATTTTATATAGTTACACATTCATAATATCGATGAATTTTTTAAAAAATTAGAGTTTAATTTTGCAGATAATTTTTTAATGGTAAATTTCTGTCCCTAGCTAACATGTTCATGATCCGCCACTGTATATAATGTTATGAAAGGGAGGGAGTATGATTTAGATTCTTCGAATTCTAGGATTAGATCTTATGATCAATCCTTGTAGATCATTTAACGATGGATCCAATCCTGCGCGCATGTTATCTCGATCTGGATATAATTAACATTCATCAAGATGATGGATCGAGGGTCATTCGAAGGGGTGGATGGATAAAGTCAACGATGATGCATATGGAGTCCACCTGTTTAATTCAATTAGAGGATTAAAGTATTAAACCTGTTCCTAAGTCGAAAAATAATGCTTAATATATTGTCATTCCTCATAATTGAGTAGACTTTGAAATTTTTAATTAAATGAACAAAATAATATTCGTAAAATGGAAACTAATCATCCCAAAACAATTATTCTTTATATATATATATATAATTAGATTATTCGTAAAATGGAAAGTCATAGCATAATTAGATTATTCTTTCATGGGCTTCTAAGTTGTTTGGCATTGTTGTCTTCTAAAATATTTTAGTTGATTTTCACTTAATTGGTTTCCTTTTAGTTGTCTTCTAATGATGGGTGATGTATTTGGTTTTTTTTTTATAGCCTACATCAAGTGTTCATCGCAAGGAGTCTATTGGAGATGAGGAGTTTGAACTACTATCGAATGAGGAAGGTGTTGATGACATTGTCCCTGGAGAATGAGCTGGACAAGGAGCTTAAGTATGGCACTTAGATAATTCTTTTTGGTAATCCAAAACTTTAGGAGTTATAATACTTCTTTATGCTATCTACGTAGGTCAGTTCTATGTTTTTGATGATAATGTGTAATAGTCCTTTGATGTATATAAGTTGATGTGAATCGGTTAAAGATTGTGGATGTTGTACTTTTGTATATATATATATATATATATATATATATATATATATATATATATATATATATATATATATATATATATATATATATATATATATATATATATATATATATATATATATATATATATATCAGGCTAGGAATTGGTATCATTTTAGGTGCTTGAATGTTGCTACACCGATCTAGCAGGTCGTATAAATACTCACAGGTTCAGGGACAGTTTAAAATCTGGGTACTATTGCATAATAATTTAGCGACGGCAAAAGTGCCATTGCAAATTTTTTTCAAGGTTTTAGTTTTTTGCAACGGAAGATGCTGTCGCTAAAAAATATGGGCCCAAATAAAAGTGGAGGGAAAAAAGGCGGGAAATCTTTTCCCCCGAAAAGGAAAGCATTTTGCGACGGTATTTACCGTCGCAAACAACAGTAGCCAACTGAAGTATGAAGTCCAATGAGTCGTCGCTATAGCCGTTGCTAATTTTTTGCCACGGCTTCTGCGGTCGCAATAATTTTTTGCTACCCCATTGCTAGCTACTGACGACTTCCCGTCGCAAATGATTTTTGGCGACGGCATTTCTACTTTTTGCGACTGTTTTATGCCGTTTCTAAAGCCCTTTTTTTTAGTATAGCCATGACTAAAAATTCTGTCTTTCATGCTCGGACAAAGCACATTGATGTGCAACATCACTTTATACGAGAGCTTGTAGCATAAGAGAGGGTAATGCTCAGGTTTTGTGGAACAAATGAGCAACATGCTGATCTGTTTACCAAGTCACTCAGCTGTGCAAAGCATATGTTTTTCTTAGAGAAAATTGGTGTAAGGGAATTTGAATTAAGGGGAGGTGTTGAGATGTAATCAAATTCCTAAGCTATGGTCTTGGGTAGTTAATTGGTTAGCTTATGTCTTAAGTCTGTCAAAATTCAGTTATGTAGGAGTCAGTTTATTTCACTTTTGTGATCCACTACCTAAGTGTCATGTTAGTGGGTAAGTGGAGGTAGTTTTCCTTTACAGTTACTGATGTTTAATGTAAGGAGTCGGATGCTGAATCAATCAAAGGAGTAGTGGCTATTGTGCAAATGGTGTTCATCTGTTGTGACAGTTACTGAACACAGAAATCTCTCCAAGTTCTTCCTCTTTGTTGTATGTGTATTGCTGATCAAAGTGTTGATCCTTTTGTCTGTCAATCCAACAATTTCTTCACTCAAGGATTCACCCTCTAACTGTTGCATTGACAAGAACTCTGAGGGCACTTTGGTGTTGAATTCTTGGTCTCCTCTTCCGATTCCCCAATAAATCGTTGGGTCACTGCGTTCTTGTGCGAGATTAGCGGATGCGCTGCCATAGCTAAAAATTACTCATTCTTTGGGTCCTGTAATGCATGGTATCATAGGTTGTTGATTTGGCCTATTCGGTGCTGATAGAGGTGGATTCCACCGTTGATTCGATGTCGGCAACACTACCTAGTCCATGTCTTCAATCGAGGTATCAATTAACTAATTGATTCATGTCATTAACCGGAGCTTCAAACATTTTCTATATCGTACATTGATCTTCGATTGGAATATCTCGCCTCGTGCATGGAGGTTCATGACCAGCTCAATCGATCAACTCGTCGATCTTGCAATTAATCTTCTCTTGGTGATAGATCATATCTTGAAAGGCTTGTTGAGACCACACCGCAAACACATTACTGACGTCGTGTTATTGATGTTGATGCCAACATCACTTATGTCGACACTATGGATGGTAAAATTATTGATGTTGATGCCCTTAATGGTGATGTCATTGATGTTGACGCCAACACCGCTGACATAATTATGGTGACATAGTTATTGTTGATACAATTATTTCTGGCATAGTTATTCCAATATTGTTGATCTCGACGACACCACTAATGCTGACATTGTTGATACCGAGAAATTCGTTGGAGTCAAGGAAACCGTTGACGCTATTGACATTAACATTACCAACATTGTTAACGCTAACATCACTAATGTCGACACTGTGAATGCTAACACTTTGAGTGTTTATTGTTGATATAATTATTGTTGACACATTTATTCCAACGTCATTGACGTCAACACTGCTGACGTCGAGAACATCGTTAACGCTTTCAAAACTAACATCGCGGACACCGAAAATACCGTTGACTCTCTCTTCCTTCCTTCCATTAATATCTCCTGTTTCTTTTAATATTCCCATTATTGCTGACATTATTGATGTTGACACTGTTGACGTCGACACTTTGATTGTTGAGACTTTTATTGCTGACTTCAACATCACTAACACTGGCTCTTTGAACGCTGACACGATTATTGCTGATGAGGTTTTAATAATACAAAATTTAATGAATTTGTTGATAGTGAAGTCATTAATTTTTTTTGGAAGTGACACGAATACTTTTATAACCATGGAAATAAGGCAAGAAATGCAAATAAAGTTGCAACACTAGCTTCTCTAAAATGAGGAGGTTGTGGCCTAACCAATGGGGAAATGATATTACAGTATTTTCTAGCTAGAGTTTTTATACCTAAGAGCTCCCTATGAATTTTTAAGTTACTATAAGAATTTAAGTCGATCAACTCCTACTAGGAAAATGTGTAGGGCTTTCAAATATATAGAAGAGTTGAAGCTAGTGTTAAATACATACTAATGTAAATATTTGTCTTGTGTAGTTTACTATGTTAGATGCACAGGTTGCAACCATAAATTAATTAATGTTGATATGAAATCGGTCCACTTTAATTGATTTCGTTCAATGGGATTCTCTTGTGATCCCAAAAAAATTGTTCATTAAAAAAAAACAAAGACCTTGGCCGGTCTTTAGACTAAAAAAGAAACCAATAATTTTTTTTATAGGGTTGACCTCACAATCATATTCCAAGGAAATAAATTAATACAAAGCACCATATAAATAAATAAAAAATTCTTGATGAAGCTAAGCGGAAACAATGTCTTAATCAAATTGATCAAATCAAACAGAAACGTTGAAAGTAAAAAAAAATAACAGAACATGCAATGTCAATCAATGAATAACATTTGAACTGATTAAGAAAAGATCGATGAAATTGCAAACGGGAGAAAAAAGTCAGGAGCACTTCCAACTCCGATCAAGGTTCCATCTTTCACTTCTTGTTAACAGAATGGCATGATTTTCTGACTTCTCCTTGCTTTCCAGTCAAAACTCCAACTTTCGTCAGCTTGATCATCGCTTGTCCGAATTTCTCAGTGAAGAACGAATCGTAAGCCAATTGTTTCACTAGCCCTCTCGTACGATAATCGAATGCCATCCGTTGATCAAAATCAATTATCCCTTTGTGAGCCAAGATCTCCTTGTAGAAGGCATTGTCGAATGTGTCTCCGCTCCCTGGGGTTTGGTCCAAGAAAGTATGGTTCTGGGTCCCATTCAGATTCTTTGGGCAAGTTTTCATTAGCTTTTTCGCAAGAGATGGGTCCATTGCAGGGTCTGGTTTACCAGTGTTGTGGTAGTTGTACAGACGATCTTGAAAGTTGTTGCAGTGTATTGTTCCCACAGTGTGTGCACCTATATATACAAATCGCTCGTTACAAACATCCTTATACGTAACTTAAATATCAACTATTAAAGGTATTGTCTTGAGGAAATCGATTATTAGTTACCTAAGAGGACAACGAGATCATACACGCTTAAACCGATTTTAGCGAATCCCTTGATGGCATCCTTCATGGATATATTTGGCCCAGGAAGGTTGTTGGCTTCTTTGTCAATGGAAAGATAACCATCTTTTCTTCCTGTCTCCAAATCGTACCATTTTCCTCCCGCCTAATTAAACAAAACTCCCTTCATATTATTAATAACTCCCCATCAAATCATTTATAATGTGAAAAAAGATAACCTAAATACATAAATAAAAATAGACATTGGTTTACCCAATTAAAATTTGGTAACTCACCAAATAGACGGTTGCTCTGGTTGCGATGACCAAAATGTCAGCACAAGACACCACACCTGGACACGCTTTTTCTACCTCTGCTTTAAATTCGTCAATGTCATCAAAACCATCAAGATCCAAATTTGGACCAGCTGTCTTCTCAGTATGTTTACCGTCCAACATAATCGAAGCATCACATCCCTTCACATATTTTATACCAACAAGTACAATAAATTATATATTTAATACTTAGCACTGCTAAATGAGGTAAAAAAACAAACAAACAAGCAACATTGCTTTTAACTTACCCTAACAAAGCAATCATGGAACGACAAGCGAACAAAGTCACCAACAAGCCCTCTATCGCCTTCGTCTATCATCTTCTTTTTGACAAGCTTAAAAATGAGCTTCTCAACGTCGGTCTTCCCACACTTGCCATTGTAATAGCCATACCTAAGCTCTGCGCAGCACTGGCCGACGACAAGGGCAATCATGAGGAACCCTAGGGTTAATGAAGCTGATGAATTTGCCCTTTTTGCCATCTTGACTGAATTTATCAGCTCCGGATGTATGATGAATTTGGAAGTGCTCATAACTGAGTACAGCATTCAGTATTTATAGTAGGAGAAGACCTAACAACTAATATTCAATAAATGTTTTTTTTATTTTAAAAGAAGCAGCTCCAACTACCACCAAATTAGATTGTGTATAATTGTATGACATTTTCTCATCTTAAAAAGGTGATATTGTTGGAGGATTTATTCCAAATGATTAACTGTTTGTATGTGTAGAGTCAGTCAAAATTATTTTTTCAAGTATTAGAGGAATTATCACGTTGTGCTTAACTGTAATTTGTATTATACAGCTAGCTTTCTTTTTCCTCATCGATCAAGTTTTTATTTGTTCCTATGACAAGTCGATCGATCTCGAACTGAAGATATATATCAAATATAAAGGAGGCAATATCGCATTAGAACGTCGGTTATGCGTTAGTACCCAAACACATATACAAGTACAATGAATTAGTTCTATCATAAAATCAATTAATTACGAGTACGAACTGGTGTTCTTAATTCACATCAACATGAATTAGCTATTTTGATTATTTAAAAAAAAAACATCTTTATTAAATGAATAATGAATGTCAACTAATATGAGAAAATGCTTGCCATTTCTCCAAGATCCTCGATAATACCTTCCCCAGTTTGCTGGGTACTTTAAGTATTTAAATTTTCTTTTCATTCAACAAAGTCTTAGCGAATTAGTTGTTATACTGAATTAATGCAACTTATTGTGAAAATTTAATAAAGCAAATTAAACAAATTAAATTGGCACGTCTATGCCAAGAATGACCAAATTCAGCTTGATAATATATTATTTATCTTGAATTGGATCAACATTATTTTGTTGGATGCATACACAAATTAAATTACTGGCATGCCAAAAATGACCAATTTCAACTTGATATTATTTTATTTGTCTTGAATTGGTTCAAAATTCCATTTGGTTAACTAACGGTATTCAGTGATTTTGTTGAGATGATAAGGATGTCACTTATACATAGAGATGATTCCTAATATTCCCAATTCATTTTTATGTTACAATCTCATTGAATTATATATACTTTTTCGAGTTTGTATAGTTGTACACAACATGCATCGATCTAGTTCTTAGTTCTTCAAATTTATTTATATATATATAGATTTCGGTCATTATTCCGAGATCATGTATAAGTACGCGTCCATGCATCAAATTTTGAAATTGGAGTTCTATTAGCATTGTTCAAGAAAACGTTGATGTTATCATCTATTCCGGTCCGTAATCTCTTTGGAGAAAATTAGAAGTACTATCATCAATGAGTTCACCACTCAATATGGTGGAGAATCAAACTCTTACAAAAAACAGGATTATAGGAATAAAACAAGAGAAAATTTGTGCTACAGGCACTATTTTCGGACTAATTAGCAAAGTGTCCAAGGTTTTGGACAAATTAGAGAAATGTCCATCCTAATTTTTTTACCCTAATCTCGTATCTAAACCTCCTCCCAAATCCAAAATTTGTACCCTCTCAATCTCTCTCCCATGGCTGCTCCAGATCTGAGATCCATCGTTGGTGGAGGAGCGAGGAGGCCAAATCCGGTGTGGATTTGGATTCGACGGCTACGCCGGAGTAGATCTGCTCCTTCCCTCCCGATCTTCGCCGAAGGCCGCCTCCATCTTCCTTCTCTCCTCCTGGTTGCTGCCTCTCGCCTCTAGAAGATCCGAATCCCGTCGAATAATCGAACAAGAGGAGGAGGAATATCCGACTCAGGAGAAGGAATCGAAGAGGAAGAATCGGCGCGAGGTCACCACAAGCACCGGCAGAATCGAAGAGGAAGAATCCCGTCGATCGCTCGGAATTCTCGGATTGTGGATTTCTGCCTTTCAGGTCCCGGAGTTCGCTTGAAGAATCGGAGATCGCTCAGAAAATCGTGCATAATTTGGAAGAAGGTAAGCGTCTATTTGGAATGAGATTTCTCCGGAACAGATCTACGCTCACGGAACAGATCTACGCTTTGTTCGTCTATTGCTAGGTTTCTCCGATCTATTAATTGATTTCTTCTCCGATCTTGGTTGTCTCATGAGGGTTTGAGTTGGCTTTCTAATGGCTCTGTGTGAGATTGGTGTCAATTCAAGCCTTGATGGCATGGAATTACGATTTTTGAGCTCTGCCTCATCGATCGAACTCATCAAGGCTCCGATTAAGCCGCCAACATCTTTGAGGAACAGGTGCTTCAGGTTGAGGTGCAGGGCCTTGTAAGAACATCTCCGATCTACTCTTGTTGTGCATCATTGTATACTGATTCTGTCATAGTAATTCGTTGACAAATCTTGTTGTGCATCATTGTGTTTGATCGTTGCTGAGCCTTGCTGTGCATCATTGTGTTTGACCCAAATATATGAATAGCTGACTGATTTTAGTGATCCAGTGATCTAGTAATGTGTCTGTTATATACTCCGTAATACTTTACGATTTGCTTAAGATAGAAAAAAGCTTTTGTATATGTTGCATTTGATATTACACATTTGGGATCCTAGCATTGGTGCATTTTCTCAGTTTCTATTTATGCTGTTGTTCGATCATTAATTTGAAACATACAGTTGGAGCCATATATGAATTAATCATGATCATCAACACACATACGATTATATTTTCACATCGTACTCTTATATTTGCACGAAAAAATGTAAAAAAAAAACTAGACTTGAGTCATATTTGCTCAACATACGGTTATATTTGCACATCGTACTCTTATATTTGCACGACAAAATGCTAAAAAAAAACTAGACTTGGGTCATATTTGCTCAACATACGGTTATATTTGCACATCGTACTCTTATATTTGCACGACAAAATGTTAATAAAAAAAAAACTAGACTTGGGTCATATTGGCACAACTTACGGTTATATTTGCACAACGTACTCTTATATTTGCACGACAAAATGTAAAAAAAAAACTAGACTTGGGTCATATTTGCACAACTTACGGTTATATTTGCACATCGTACTCTTATATTTGCACGACAAAATGTAAAAAAAAACTAGACTTGGGTCATATTTGCACAACTTACAGTTATATTTGCACAACGTATTCTTATATTTGCACGACAAAATGTAAAAAAATAAAAAAATGAGACTTGGGTCATATTTGCACAACTTACAGTTATATTTGCACATCGTACTCTTATATTTGCACGACAAAATATAAAAAATAATAATAATAAAAAACTAGACTTGGGTCATATTTGCACAACTTACAATTATATTTGCACATCGTACTCTTATATTTGCACGACAAAACGTAAAAAAAAATAGACTTGGGTCATATTTGCACAAGTTACGGTTATATTTGCACATCGTACTCTTATTTTTGCACGACAAAATGTTAAAAAAAACTAGACTTGAGTCATATTTGCTCAACATACGGTTATTTTTGCACATGCACAACATACTCTTATTTTTGCACGACAAAATATAAAAATAAAAATAAAAAAAATAGCATTGGATCATATTTGCTCAACATACGGTTATTTTTGCACATGCACAACATACTCTTATTTTTGCACGACAAAATGTTAAAAAAAAAAAACTAGACTTGGGTCATATTTGCTCAACATATGGTTATTTTTGCACATGCACAACATACTCTTATTTTTGCAAGACAAAATGTAAAAAAAAAAAAAGAAGAAGAAAAAAGAGTAAGGCTATAGGCAAGATGATAAAATTGCTATTGGCAAGATGGACACTCCACCAATTTGTCCAAAAATGTGGACAATTCACCAATTAGAACAACTTTTTTGGACATTTCACAAACTCCCCCATAAAACAATTTCAGATGGTAAAATCATATGTGTAGTTGTTAAATTATGGTGGGTCGTGGGTATCACACATCCCAGCAGTGGCGGATCCGGGATTTTAGTTAAGAGAGGGGCTTAGCATGGATATATCATTGACCACAATCTCGATCAACAAGTGGACTAAAAGAAATATACAACATAAAAGATAATACAACATTAAGCAAATTCAATGGTGGGTACCTGATGTCATGTACGAACTTATAGTAAGAGGGAGTGTTATAAATAGGGGTATGAGTGTGTAATGTGGGACATGAATACAGAATTCCATCTTACTCCCCTATCTCTCTTTCTATCTCTCTGTTCTCTTCTCTATCTCTCTCCTCCCTAACTACTCTTTCCTTTCTGTTATGTTCTTCCCTCTTTCTGTTACAACGTCACCACCAACATTCACCCTGATCTATACACTACACCTGAGTCTTTACATTAATCCTCATTTTTTCTTGACACAATGTAATAAAATATATCATTTTTTGTTAAGGGAGGGGCTAGCCAACAACTCTTTTTTACACACAATGTAATAAAATATATCATTTTTTGTGTAGCATAAACAATTAGAACTAAAAGAAATAGACAACATAAAAGATAATACAGCGTTAAGCACATTTAATGGTGGGTACCTGAATCTTTACATTAATCCTCACAAATCTGTGTTCTAATTATTAATATATGTTCACGTGCACATATACCTAAAAGTATGGTATCTTTACATTAATCTCCATCAATGGCTTCACTAACAAATTGAGTAGCTCAAAATTTAGTGGACGTTTTATTGCTAGTGTTAATAGAAGATCATAAAACACGTGCAAAAGAACAAATTTACAGCAATATCAATAGAAGACCATAAAAAAAATTGAGAGAGAAAAAACACATATGGAGGCAATCCATGGTTCCAAATAAGGGCCTTAACTATTGTAAATATAGGGTATCTGTAATGAACTCGAATTATGAATCGATGTACCTAGCTATAGTTGCAGGTGGTCTGAGTTTGAAAGAGAACGAGAGTTAAGGAAAGATAGGCCGGGTAAAGAGAGAGATAAGAGGAATTTCTGGTTGATCATTTCCCTTGATTGGTAACAATCATCCCCATTTATACAACTGAGTTCAGCTATCCTTGGGCTTTAGGCTCAATCTCATTCGACAGACTATGTCCTCACTTCATGTCCCATATCGTAGCTCCATAACAGTATCTAATGAATAATCTCATTACTTACCCTTACCTATCGTCTAATCTCTCTCTCTCTCTGAACTTCATCTTCTTCCCCTCTCTAATCTCTATCTTTCCCTTTAATGTCATAAAGATCTCCCTTATGACATAATAGCCTATCACTTGAAAAAATATGTGACTATTAGCCCACTCATCAGGTGATGACTTTAGATGTGTTACCTAAGTTTAAATCTGGCATAGTGACAAGTAATCTCCAATCAACTTAATCTAGATTGATTGATTGGATGAAAATCGGATAACATGAATGCCTTGTGGGTAATGCAATAAAGAGGCGGCTAACGTGACGTTCTCTATTTTCTTGACACTTAGAATGAAGAACTTTTAATTTGAGAGATAATTAGAGGATTAAGACCATCTTCGATAATTTTCTTAATTAATTGGTGCAAACTGCAATGTACATATGCTACGTTCATTCAATTAACAAAACACAAAACACTCTAGTCGGTCTTGAGATTGAAAAAAAAATAAAGCGATTTTATTTCATAAGCAAATTTTGATCTCACAGTTTCAAAGGAAATAAGGAATATTAATAAAAACCTTGATGAAGCGCCATCACATCTTCATCATATCGATGATTAAATCAAAACTGAAATTTTGAAAGTTAAAAAAAAACATGCAATATCAATCAATGAATAACAAGGCGTGAGCACTTCAAACTTCTATCCTTCACTTCTTGTTAACAGCATGGCATGATTTTCTGACTTCCCCTTGCTTTCCGGTTAAGACACCAACCTTTGTCAGCTTGATCATCGCTTGTCCGAATTTCTCAGTGAAGAACGAATCGTAAGCCAACTGTTTCACTAGCCCTCTTGTACGATAATCGAATGCCATCCGTTGATCAAAATCAATTATCCCTTTGTGAGCCAAGATCTCCTTGTAGAAGGCGTTGTCGAATGTGTCTCCACTCCCTGGGGTTTGGTCCAAGAAAGTATGGCTTTGGGTCCCATTTAGATTCTTGGGGCAAGTTTTCATTAGCTTTTTTGCAAGAGATGGGTCCATTGCAGGGTCTGGTTTGCCAGTGTTGCGGTAGTTGTACAGACGATCTTGAAAGTTGTTGCAGTGCACTGTTCCGACAGTGTGTGCACCTATATACATAAAAACAGAATGCTACAATCTTATATTTATTTGTCAATGGTACTATACATGAATATATATGGTACTGCATGTGCGTACTTACCTAAGAGGACGACGAGATCATGCACGTTTAAACCGATGTTAGCGAATCCTTTAATGGCATTAGTCATGGATATGCCTGGTCCAGGAAGGTTGTTGGCGTCTTTGTCAATAGAAACAAAACCATCTTTTCTTCCTGTCTCTAAATCGTACCATTTTCCTCCAGCCTGATTAAACAAAACTCCATTCAATTCACATTATTAACTCTCCATCAAAATAATTGTGTAAAATGATAAAAATAAATATGGCAAATAAATAATGGACATTCGTATATAACTCACCAAATAGACGGTTGCTCTGGTTGCGATGACCAAAATATCAGCACAAGAGACCACACCTGGGCATGCCTTTTCTACCTCTGCTTTAAATTCGTCGATGTCGTCGAAACCATCAAGATCCAGATTTGGCCCAGCTGTTTTCTCAGTGTGATTTCCATCCAACATAACCGAAGCATCACATCCCTTCACATATTAATTTATATATAAAATAAATATATATATCGAGTCCTTCAGTATATAATTAAGAGTGCTAAATGAGGTTTAAGCCAAGACAAGCAATTGCAAGCAATGGTTTTCAATTCTTACCCTAACAAAGCAATCATGGAAAGACAGGCGGACGAAGTCACCCACAAGCCCTCTATCGCCTTCGTCTATCATCTTCTTTTTGACAAGCTTAAAAATGAGCTTCTCAACGTCGGTCTTCCCACACTTGCCGTTGTAATAGCCATGCCTGAGCTCTGCGCAGCACTGGCCAGCGACAAGGGCAATCATGAGGAACCCTAGGGTTAATGAAACTGATGAATTTGCCCCTTTTGCCATCTTGATGTTCTCAGCTCACAGTTAACAAATATATGTTGAATCCGGAATTGAAGTGATTGTAGCTGATCTAAAGCATTCAGTATTTATAGTAGGAGAAGACCTAACAACTACTGTAATATCTATATACAATTAACTGTTTTTTTTAAGGAAAAAAAAAAGCTCCAACTACCACCATTGTGTATTAAGACATTCTGTCATCTTAGTAAGGTGATGTTGATGAAGGACTTATTCCAAATGATTGATTGTTTCGTTGTTTGTATGTGTAGAGTGAGTCCAAAAAAAAAATTTAATTATTAGAGGAATATACCACGGTGTGCTTCAATATTATTTGTGGTTATATATTATGATCGATCAAGGTTGGGTATAAGCTTCAACTTAATTAACAAGATCAGCTAGATGCTTTGTTCTTATATGTCGTTCTAGAACTCAAGATATTAAATACTCCGATCTTTGCCCGAAAATAAATGTCATTTTAGACTCACTCGTTAATTGTTTTGACGATGCCCTAAAAATAGGGCTAATTAAACATCGTGTTAATTCACCGAAGACAGGATTATATGATTCTAAGGCCGTGTTTGGCAACGGGTGTAGGGGATGGGGGTTCGTTTTGGGGACGCGTGCCCGACTGTTTGGCAGGCGGATGGAGGGGATGCGAAACGGCGGATGGAGCGGGGTCCCATTGTGAGATTTCCGCACCTCCTAGGAAGAAGATGGAGGGGATGGGGGAGGTGAAAGGTTCCAAATTGCCCCTAATCGGTCCCTTTCTGTTCCAATTCCCCCACTTTGTTTCCTTCTTCTTGATTCCCATCTTCCGTCGCTGCTCTGTGTCGATTTTTGACGGTCACATATCGAAGCCGCCGCCGCCGGCTAGGTATGTCCTTCTTCTTGATTCTCGGCTAGGTCTTCTTCTTGATTGAAGCCGCCGCCGCTGCTGGCTAGGCCTGTCCTTCTTCTTTATAATCTTGGAATCTGTCCGGCCTTCTTCTTGATTCCCGGCTAGGTCTTCTTCCAAATCAAAGTTGCCACCGCGTCGGAGCAACTCTATAAGCGGGGCTAATGGCAAATCAAAGCCCTCTGTTGATTTAACATGTCCAGTTCTTCTACTACTATGTTTTTTTCTCTTTTAACTCGAATATGATTATTTAAATGAATTAGAGAGCGAGTATGTGATTGGTTCATTTGTGCTTTTACTGGCTGATTTTGAAACTTGAAGGCAATGTGTCATCCCCAAATGTCGAAGAAGAAATTGTGCTCTTCCAGCTGGGTCTGAAATACAAATGTCGAAGAAGACGGTGGGGTTGTAGGGTATTTGGGAGGGGTATTTGAGAGGGCTATTTTCATAAACTCAGGTGGATTATTTTTTTCGTTGTTCCATCCTCCAAACATTCAAAATACGACCAAACACAAACGGGGTGGATTTTACCAAAAATCTCCACGTACCTCGTCCATCCCCAAAAATAATCTCCATCCCTTCTATCCCCAAAATTCATCCCCATCCACTAAAATCCACTTTGTTGCTAAACACGGCCTAAAGGATAAGCAAGTAGGGATTTTCCGTTATATAGTTAAACCCCAAAAGAAAAGTAAAGAATTGAATTGTTTTATTAAGCAATATTGTAAGAGTCACATTGATCAGAGCATTGTATTAAATTATAAAAGAGTTTTTCTCTAGTAGCAAACGCGGATAAATGAACAATCAAGCAAATGGCGAATACAAATGGTAGAGAGAAAGTTAATTAAATATCCAAGGATGTGGGTAAAATAACAAATTATAGGGTAGGCAATCAAGGTCCCCTTGGATTACCAATTTTCTTGCCCACATCGGTTCTGGGGGGGAAGAAAGGGGAGCCTTCCCCTATAAATAAAGGCTCAAGGCCAATACAAAAGGATTTGGTTTTGGAGTGTTGAGATCGGTTTCGGCCATACGAATTGTGTAAACCGAACCATGGAGAACCGATGTTCAAACCGAACCATGGAGAACCGATGTTCAATCGAGGGCAAACTGTACAAAAAATCGGAAATCTTCTTATTTGTCCCAAATGAACTGTCGTTTTGCTAAGAGTTAGGTAAAAGCTATAATATATTCTACGATGTTCCCCCTATTCTCTCCGTTAAAAAAATGTTAGGGTGTGTTTGAAACTGATCGGGTAGTTGAAGTTGAATGGTTAGTTGTGTAAAATATTTGTTAACTGAAACTGTTGATAATCTAGTAATGTGTTTGGTAATCTTAGCTAATAGGGTAGCTGATAAAACTAGTTGATAAAAAGGAAAAAAAATGAATAGATTTGTGTGTATAAAAAGGAAAACTCTGAAAAACTTGGGGTGTAGCTGTTGAAAATTCAATTCCAAAACACTAATTAAAATATAATTTTAATGTCAAGTCTTACTAGCTTAGTTGGTAAGGATGACACGTAGTGATCATTATGTCATGAGTTCGAATCCCCCTTCCCCATATTGTAATGGGTCTAGTGTCTACCTATGAATCAAAAAAATATATAATTTTAATTCTATTTCATTTAAAACTATATAATATTAAAATAAAAGGCTCTAAAAGGCTAGCTAAGTTGTTGAAAATTCAATTACACGTTTTTTAAAATGATAAAATAAAAATGTTAACTTTTTAATTATTTTTTAGAACAAAAATTAATTAACCTTCTATTTAGCAAAATTACACACAATACCATCGTCTCTCCCACCCTTCTCCCATGTACACGTGCGTACAGTTGAACAAAAGAAGGGCCTCCTCATCACCGAAGGTTGCAGCGGGAAGGACCTCCTCATTGCTGATGGTTGCGCGCAAGATGCCATGATCAATTGCATCTTTTCTGCTGTCAGGCACATGGTAGAAGGAGACCGTGTTCTACCCATTCCACCTTATTTCCTTTTTTTTAATTTTTAAAGGATTTTTTAGCTCAGTTCTATTCAAAACCAAGCTAAAATGTGCCCTTTTTTCCGCAATGGACATACCACTACTAGTCCATTTCGACCATATACCATGGTCATTACGATCATACATGGATTTGGTCATTTCGAATGACCTTGTACTAAATACTCCCTCCATCTCAAAATTTAAGTCGTTTTACGATTTTGCATAAGTTTTAATAAAACACTCACCCCTCAGTCAACATCATCATTCTACTAACTTTTTCATAAATTTTATTGTTTTTTTAATATCCATTACATTTTTTAACCAATCAAAATCTTTAAAAAAAATCAACAATACACAAATCGATACAAATCATTACTATCCCCTACCTAGAAAACCTAAAATGACATCCATTTTGATACAAGAATAAACATATAAAACGACCTAAATTTCGAGACGAATGAAGTAGTAATTTACCCCTTCGCCAAACAGAATTTCCACAAATGGAATGTCAACTAGTATGAGAAACTGCTTGCCATTTCTCCAAAGAGTAGAGGTTTTCACCTGGATACTACCTTCCCTAGTCTGCTGGATACTTCAACTATATTTAATTAAATTCTCTGTTCATTCTTCATCCAAGTTGTAGCTAATTAATTAGCTATTATACAGTTGCTCAAAAAAAAAATTAGCTATTATACACTGAATTCCAACTTATTGTGAAAATTAATAAAGTACACAAAATAAAAACTGGCACGTCTATGCCAAAAAAAAGACCAAATTCAACTTCATAATATTTTATTTATCTTTGAATTGGGGTTCAAAACTCCATTGGTTGACAATATTCAATGATTTTGGTGAGATGGTAGGAAAAAAATAGACCTCGTCTCTTATGCCAATTATACAATTAAATAAATTATTTATATTATTAATTAATTTTAAAATGGAATTGCGTAATAATTATATACTATTTTGGACTTTTAGGGCATGTGCCTTCAGTTATATACGACCTCTAGTTATTAATTCTTCAAATTTATTTATAGATTTCTTTAGTACGTGCATTCAAGTTCGAAATTGGAGTTGTATTAATTAGCACTGTTCCAATATCTCTCCGGAGAAAATTACAAGTTCCTCAATGAGTTCACTTCTCAATTTAATTCGGTATCAAACGCTTCTTAAAATAAAAACCAACATTGTAGAAAATATATATGTTTCTAGGAACTTATTTCCCATGAATTCAATTTCTATAAATTTTAAAATTTTGTTTGGCTATAAGAGGTACTCCCTCTATAACGAATTAATTGGCCTTTTGACCACTTTTTCTTATAACAAAATATTTGTCCCTTTGAACAACATTAATGACAAAAATTTCTAATTTTATCAATTCATCTCATTGATTATATTTGATTTCCAAAATACTCCATTAATGCTCCAACTTCCCATACTATTCTTTTTTTACATTGGTCCATTTTTTTCCACATCATTTATTTGCTAAAATTTTAACTATTCTTCTTTCTATTTTTAGCTTTCTTAAAAAGTGTGAAATTGGTCAAAAGGCCAATTATTCTGTTACGGAGGGAGTATAGAAGTTAACTGGGAGAAGTTAAATTTTTCCATAAAAAAGGTGGAATTGCAACTTACCTAATCCTCATATATATAAGGAATTGTTTTTCAAAATATTCACTCAAAAATAATTATTTACCATAATATTCACGGATCCAAAATATTTACGAAAATATTCATTTTTTCATATTTGTCAGAGAATTTGTAAGTTGTAAAATTTAAAACTGAAGAAAAAGTTGACAAAAAATAAATGAATAAAGCGCGTGTTCAAACCGCGTTTTATCCTTTTATTTTTTTAAATGACAAAGAAATTAAAAAAAAAAAAGGTAAATCTTCTTCCTTCGTTTTGTGTTGGTCGGCGCCAGATCAGAGGTCGGGGAGAGGGAGGGAGTTAGAGGCAACGACGAGGGTGATGGCGCTCGATGAATTTGTTCAGGCAAGTGCAGACTCTCTGGATGAATTTGCAAGGGCGCTGGATGAATTTACAAGGTCGGAGGCAAGGGCGATTTTGTGTTCGCAAGAGGGGGCTCAAGAGCTTCAATCGTTGTCGTTGGAGAGCACCTCCGCCGCTACCAACACCAGCACCACCACCATCACCATACCTTGTTCTATGTATTTGTCCATCCATCTAGCTATCTTCCTCCTGCTCTGACCTCTCGAGTGCCACCGGAGGAGGCGATTTGGTAGTTGTCAGCCTCTCGAGTCCTTCCTCCCCGCCCACCATCACCATTGCATCTGCCTCCCTTCCTTTGTCCGACCTCTGCGGCCAACAGCGCCGACCTCCAGTGCCATTCCCCACCCGCCCTCCCTCCCTCTCCTCGACCTACCATCTGCCTCCCTCCCTCGTCTCCCTCCTGCCTTCAGTGCCATTCCTCACCCTCGCCGCTGCCTCTGACTACCTCCCTCTCCCCGACCTCAGATCTGGCGCCGACCTGCACAAAGCTAAGGAAGAAGATGAACAGGTAAAGCGCAACTTACTTTTTTAGTTTTTTTTTATTTCTTTGTTATTTAAAAAAATAAAAGGATAAAACGCGGTTTGAACTCGCGTTTTATTTGTTTATTTTTTGTCCACTTTTCCTTGAACAGTTTCAAATATTACAACTTACAAATGTTTCTCTGACAAACCTGCAAAAGATGAATATTTTCGTAAATATTTTGGATCTGTGAATATTACAGTTAATAATTATTTTTGACTAAATATTTTGAAAAAAAAATCCTATATAAGTGCTCATTTGGATGAACTTGGAAAATGGAAAATACACTTTCTAGGAATTTAATTCTTGGGAAAGTAAGTTCCTAAGAATTGAACTTCTTATAATTTAAGAAAACATGTTTGGATAAGTTTTACTTCCTATAAATTAAAATCTTGTGTTTTATTTGGTTGAATATGAACTTTCATGCGAATTTGTGTAAAATTACTTTTGTAACCCTTATTAATAAAAATCATTTATTTAAGAGGGAATGATAGTAAGTAACCCACTATCCGAAAAAGTTTGCAGCACTAACCCCCCTTTCAAATTAATTGCAGAGGCTAACCTCTTTCCTTAAAAAAATTGCAAGGCAGCCGATTATAAACAACTGGTAAACCGATTGCTTTTGGAGGAGAGAGAAATAGAGTGTGTCAAGTCCTCCTCCTTTCTCTGAAACCCCAAAACAGTAACCTTCAACCTTTCCAGCTCTTGAGAAAAAAGAAGAAGATGGAAGGTTTTTAAATCCCGAGAAGCTTCCCCTACCGTGTGAAGCAGCAGCCATGGCAGCTAGCTCAGGTCTCTCTTATCCTCCGTTTCTCCCACCCACTATGCATCCAACAAGTCTCTTTCTCTCTCCGTGTGTTTTGTGTTCCCCACTTTTGTCAGTTTCGGAGCCTCGCTCTCACTCCCTTTACCCAATTTTACAAAAGAAACCCCCAATTGAGTATCAATTGATTTCCAATTGAATCATGGTGGGGCTCTGATCATAATCCAGTTGACGGGAAGTTAAAAAGGAAGGAACTTTTTGAAAGGATCCGACGATGGCAAAGGAGGAGGTGGCGATCGATTGGAAGATGAAGAAAGCGGCGAGGAAGGGAGCAGCTTCTAGAAACCGGAGAGGATCTGAAATCGATGGGAGGCGGAGAGGATCAGAGATCTGAGATTTGGTGAGAGAAAGGAGGAGGGGCACAGATCTGAGATTTGGAAAGGTTAATTTAGGAGATGGACTTTTTGCAAATAAAACAAATGGGTGGATATAGTATTTCAATTTGGACGGGAAAAATGGCATGTGACACAAATTATTTCATTCTATAATTTATATCATTATTTCCAAAAATAATTAATTAACAAAACACAAAATACTATAGTCGGTTTGAGATTAAAAAGATAAAGTGATTTTATTTCATATAGCAGGGTTTTGATCTCACTATACTGTAATTCATTCAAAGGTTATTGAAATGTTAATAAAAACCTTGATGAAGCGCCATCACATCTTCATCATATCGATCAATTAAATCAAAACTGAAATTTTGAAAGTAAAAAAAAAAAAACATGCAATATCAATCAATGAATAACGAGGGTCGCGAGCACTTGAAACTTCCATCCTTCACTTCTTGTTAACAGCATGGCATGATTTTCTGACTTCTCCTTGCTTTCCTGTTAAAACTCCAACCTTTGTCAGCTTGATCATCGCTTGTCCGAATTTCTCAGTGAAGAACGAATCGTAAGCCAATTGTTTCACTAGCCCTCTCGTACGATAATCAAATGCCATCCTTTGATCAAAATCAATTATCCCTTTGTGAGCCAAGATCTCCTTGTAGAAGGCGTTGTCCATTATGTCTCCGCTCCCTGGGGTTTGATCCAAGAAAGTATGGCTTTGGGTCCCATTCAAATTCTTGGGGCAAGTTTTCATTAGCTTTTTCGCAAGAGACGAGTCCATTGCAGGATCTGGTTTCCCGGTGTTGCGGTAGTTGTACAGACGATCTTGAAAGTTGTTGCAATGTACTATTCCGACAGTGTGTGCACCTATATATATACAAACAGAACATTACAAGCTTATATTAAATTGTCAAGGGTACTATATATAAATGGTATTGCAATACGGTCGATCTTTATTTACTTACCTAAGAGGACGACGAGATCATGCATGTTTAAACCAATGTTAGCGAATCCTCTAATGGCATCAGTCATGGATATGCCTGGTGCAGGAAGGTTGTTGGCGTCGCTGTCAATGGAAACATAACCATCTTTTCTTCCTGTCTCCAAATCGTACCATTTTCCTCCAGCCTAATTAAACAAAACTCCATTCCATTCACATTAATAACTATGTGTAAAATGATAAAAATAGGACATTTGTATATAACTCACCAAATAGACGGTTGCTCTGGTTGCGATGACCAAAATGTCGGTACAAGACACCACACCGGGACACACCTTTTCTACCTCGGCTTTGAATTCATCAATGTCATCGAACCCGTCAAGATCCAAATTTGGCCCAGCTGTTTTCTCAGTGTGATTTCCGTCCAACATAATCGAAGCATCACATCCCTCATTCACATATTAATTAAGTTATATATAACGTACATCTATCGAGTCCTTCGATCGATCGATTCAATAATTAAGAATGTGAAGTAGTGTTTTTCTTACCCTAATAAAACAGTCATGGAATTGCAAGCGGACAAGGTCACCCACAAGCCCCTTATTGCCTTCATCTACCATCTTCTTTTTCACGAGCTTAAAAATGAGCTTCTCAACGTCGGTCTTCCCACACTTGCCGCTGTAATAGCCATATCTGAGCTCTGCACAGCACTGGCCGGCGACAAGGGCAATCATCAGGAACCCTATAAGGGTTAATGAAACTGATGAATTTGCCCTTTTTGCCATCTTGATTGATGTTCTCAGCTCACAGTTAACAAATTAATATATGATGAATTCGGAAGTGATGATAGCTGATCGAGTAAAGCATTCAGTATTTATAGTCGGAGAAGACCTAACAACTACTGTAATTTATATACAATTTAACTGTTTTTTTAAGAAAAAAAAGCTCCAACTACCACCATTGTGTATTACTTAGACATTCTGTCATCTTAGGAAGGTGATATTGATGGAGGATTTATTCCAAATGATTGATTGTTGCGTTGTTTGTATGTGTAGATCAGTGAATCAATTTTTTTTATTATTATTAGAGGAATATATATATCACGTTGTCCGATCCTTTAATGTTATTTGTGGGTATACAACATATATATTGTGGTAACAAGAACGATAACAGAAAAGAAAGACACAGAGATTTAACATGGTTCTTTATTATGGAGGGAAACAAGAAAATTAGGGTTGCAAATTGCTAGGGTTCACGAGTATATATATATATAGGAACTCATGAAACCCTAGTCAGACTATGAATCTAAAGACTCTAAACCCCAAAACAGATAATAAGACCAGATTCAAAGCATATTGACAAATTTTCATCTTGACTTGAATCCTCTCAGAAGCAGACGCACCATGACAAGTGTCAAACATTCATCTGCCTCAGATTTGTCCTCATTGAAGGACCCATATTGCCCCGCAGGGCAACTCAACAGCTGGTGATGTTAAGCAAGTCCAGCTAACTTGCTCTCTGGAACTGGCTTGGTGAACATATATATGGGAATATCAGTTGTTCCCACCTTCTTCACCTTGATTATGTTCTTAGCATCCCAATGTGCTGACTCACCTCTAGAAACAACAGCCTTGTAGTTGGATGGGACTATCAGTTGTTCCCACCTTCTTCACCTTCCAACGTGATTTTATCCTTCCCAATGACAAACGATTGAACAAAGTTCTCATATGTGGGAGGTAGAGATACCAATATAATTGGAGCAACGTCTTTGTCCTCTACCATAACATCGATATTACTTAACTCGAGTTGCGTTCGTTCCTGCATACGCATCCCAAATAGGCCTTGTTTCATAAGAAACTTGTTTATCAAAGACTTTGTCATGTACAAACTCTCCAACTTCAGCCACAAGTTGCCAGCAATTTTCTGATCAACAACCTTTGTTATGACATATATTGTATGCGAGACACAACATGATCGTCGAATGATCGAGTCTTCTCCTCCAAAAGGTCGTACTCAGTGGCGGTTGTATCTTCCCCCTTCTTTTCGGCGGTTAACGGTGCCCATAAACCTTGTTGCTTCTGCGAATCCCGCATCTTTATTTGCCACATACCGAAAGAGTTTCTTCCAATAAACTTGTCAATCTTCACCACATATCCAAACATCATTCTCACCAGCAATCACAACCAAGCTCTAATACTAGTTTGTTGTAACGATAACGATAATAGAAAAGAAAGACATAGAGATTTAACGTGGTTTGGTAACGGTGTGTTACCTACGTCCATGGGCAGAGGAATAAGGTTCGTTATTATGGAGGCAAACAAGAAAACTAGGGTTACAAATCGCTATGTTTCATGAGTATATATAGAAACTCATGAAACCTCAATCAGATTATGGATCTAAACCCAAAACAAATAATAAACCCAAATTCAAGACATATTAACATATATTTTGATCAAGACATATAGGTTGGGTATATATAACCTTTAGCTTAACAAGAGATGCTTTGTTCTTGAGTCGTTCTTGAACTCAAGATATTAAATACTCCCATTTGCCCAAAAATAAATGTCATTTTAGACTCATTAGCTAGCTCGTTAATTTGTTTGTCCCAAATTAATTGTCAAAACTCAGTTGTTGACTTTATCGCTAGACATGATTGTAATTTTAATCTTGTCTCTATCCCCTAACATTAGAAAACTTTGTAAAATCATATGCTTGGATGAATCTTCGTTTCGAAGACATCCCTCTATATACTGTTAAAAAAATTGCCATTTGGCTAAGATTTAGGTAAAAGCTAATAATTTCTATGATTCTTCACCCTATTCTCTCCATAATTAAAAAAAGGTTAGGGTGTGTTTTGTTGCTGGAACTGATTGGGTAGCTGAACCTAACTGATTAGTTGTGTAAAATATATGCTAAATTAAACTATTGATAAGCTAGTAATGTATTTGGTCACCTTAGTTGATAGGGTAGCGAATAAAGTTGGTTGATAAAAGAGGAAAAATGAACAGATTTGTGTGTATAAAAAGAAAAGCTTTGAAAAACTTAGGGGGTGTAGCTGTTAAAAATTTAATTCCAAAATGCTAATTAAAATATAATATTAACTTTATTTCATTTAAAATTAGTCTTTTTAAGATTTATATATTAACTTTATTTCATTTAATATTAGTCTTTTTAAGATTTACACGTTTTTTAAAAGGAAAAAAATGTTAACATACATTTTAATTATTTTTTAGAACAAAAATTAATTAACCTTTTAATTAACAAAATTTACACACAAATAAAAGAAGGCGCCTCCTCATCACCGTTGGTTGCAGCGAGAAGGACATCCTCATTGCTGATGGTGGCAAGATGCCATGATGA